>JAWNOK010000050.1:0-2538020 GCA_035046005.1 Drosophila acutilabella
TGTATTTTGATATAGCACCGGTTAACTCGCGTAAGTTTAGCTGCATTTCCTTTAGATGGTGTTGGCTTAATGTCTTGGCTTGCGACTCGGGAAGGTCTTGCAAAGCGTTCATGGTATCGTAAGTAAACGGTTGACGTGACTTAAGTGTTATTACATGAATTAGACGGTAATAACCATCCGCTCCCTTGGAAGAGTGTCACATTGGGGCCCTCATATTTAAAAATGTTGTAGCCACCGGAGATTCCAATGATTGTTGCTAGGTGGAATAAGTCTTGACGAGAAATATGAATGAAGTGTTCAATGTGCTTCTTGGGTGTCGTGTGTAGTACCATGATTTGTGGAACGCTTTACCGTTTGTTATTTTTTTTATTCTTTTTTTTATTAGTTTATATATTGTGTTATTGCCCAATAGTTTTTGCTTTTTGTGTGTGTTGCTTATGAAGTTTTTTCTCTGATTCGGTTATTTTCTTTACCGAATCTTTTCACATGCTTTCCTTTAATCTGTTTGTTTGCTACATAGATTATTTTCCCAGGTTGATAGTCTATTGGTGTTGTCCTATACTCGTTTTTCTGTCGATCGGAGACCTGATGTTTAAAGTCTTTAAGACCCTTAATGTCTTCTAAGATAGAATTCCTCGACTTGATCAATTGTTCCTGAGATAGGCAAGATGTTCTGTTGAGAAATATATTCACTGGTTTTCTCTCGATAACAGAGTCTTTTGTGTTATTGTATCGGTCGACTGATATCCGGAGTAGTTCGAAAAGCTAGAGCATGTCTTAAACATCTGTAGATTTCAGCTAAAGTGGAGTGAAATCATTCGATTTGGCCATTCACTTCACTTCTTTGTGAAGGGGTATTGTAGATCTCGACGTCGAGTTCCCGAAGATAACTGAAGACTGTTGGCCATAAAAGTCCCCTTTCTTTGTCCATGACAATCATGCGAGGAGCACAGAAATAATATATGAGTTCAGTTAGTTTTTCTTTCAGGTGCACTGAAGATTTGTTGTCAATGGGGAACATTTTTGCAAATTTTGCGAACTTATCTATGCACGATAGGTATTTGAATTTTTCTATAGTAAAAATGTCTATATTTTAAATTTCGCAAGGGTATTTTGTAATGTAAGAGGTTGGTGATCCGTGTGGATTTTGATTTCTTTTGCACAATATAGGTAGGTTCGTAAATTATCAAGTGCCCAAACGATTGCTAACATTTTTTTTTTCGATAGTAGCGTATGATTCTTTTGTTTTAGTTTAGGGATCTTGATATAAAAGCTAACGGTCTGTCACCTTCTTTTTCTTTTTTGTGATAAAACCGCGTCAATGGCGCTGTAGTTAGTTGGAATGGCTTATAAAAGTCGGGGAAAGCTAGGACTTCTGATAAGGAAAATAGTTTTTTTTAGGTTGTTGAATGAATCTAATGCCACGTCGTCCAGGATCAATTAATTCTACCTTAGCATAATCCTTCATAAATCTCCTTTAGAATAACGTTATACCAAGGAAACTCTTTGTTGGTGGCACCGTGATATATCGCCTTAACCTTTCCATATCGGGGCGCATATCGTGTTCCCCTACCGTAAATCTAAGGAAGTATACTTTTGTCTGCATAAACATTGTCTTTTCTCCTACTACTTCTTCTCTCATTGCAACCGGATAGGGGTATGACTTTGAATAAATGGCTTCAGGTTAATTTGTGAGGATCTCTGTCCTGACGTTCATTGTGATCGGATCGTTGTCTGAGATAGGTGCAAATAGTTCGGAATATTCAGATACTAATTCGTAAATATCTCTTTGTCGTTTCCTACCGGATTCTCGATTAAGAGGGAGTTGATGTTCTTGGAATTTTTGAATGATTTTAATGTTGGGTTCGATGATCAGGATGTTAGTTTCTCGGTTGATAAGTGCTTTCGTTTGTCTAAGCGTGTCATCTCCAATGATTCCGTCGAATGTGCTCAGAGAGTGGAACAAAACCTTTTCCTCTCGACTGAGGATCTCTAAGTATGGTACGCTTGAGAGGCGATCTCAATCGTTGCCGCGGTTGTTCTCTCTTAATATAACGTATTTTTATATCAAATTTCGTTTTTGTATGTTTCTTGTGTTAGTTGCATTTGTGTACATGTTGCCGAGGTTGTTTTCTTTTAAATCTAAGTGTTAAGTAAAATATTATTTTCGTGAAGGCTTTTGTTTTCTTTTATTTTTATTGCAACGCAACTCGCAAACTTGAATGTTTTGTATTTGTATTCTTTTTCTTTTTGCACTTTTCATTTTCGGGATTTCACTTTGATAATTCAAAATTTCAATTATTTTAGTTATATTAGTGTTGTGTTAGTTTCGAGAGAGAAATTTTATTTTTAAGCGTTGCAAGTGGAAAACAGAAAATTGAGTGTAACAAATTTTATCGGGAGTGCATGAAGAATTTATTTCTGCGCGCGAGGAAATGCAAGGTGAACAACCAAACCATCTCTAGAATAGCACTAAACAAGTAAGATAAGTACGGTCGAGCACGCCCTACCGTATAATACTCTCTGCATTTTCCACCGATTATATTATTAAAATCGGTATCGAGATATTACAATGTGTAGTACTTGCATTAAAACACGTTGAAACAAAAACAATCTAAGCATAATAAAACATACAGCTGTTTGTCTGTATGCGAATACATATACGAAAGACAATATATGATGCATATATGTATGTGTGTTTTCGGCGCGGCCAGCGACTGTGAGCAGCGCTGCCGCCACGCAGGCAGCGAAAACATTCGAACATGTGCTTGTATGTTTCTGTCTCGCTTGCACTCATACATTGAGCGCTGCCGCTCAAGTGCTTGTATGTTACTATCTCGCTTGCACTCATACACGATATTGCATTCAGTTATCAATATTGTAACGCTTCTAGTTTTCTTGTTTATAGTCCGATTTTAATGCACCTTTCAGGATAGTTTGATATAGTTAGTCTCCACACGAATTATAAATTAGAATACTCTACGATAAGAAGAAATGCCATAAAAATGTATTGAATTTTCAATAGTGTCTTAGTTCCTATGGGAAAAGGGGGCGTGGCAGCCCAAAATTTGATGGCATGACATTTACTCAGTCTCTAGGAACCTCCGTACCAAAATTGGTGATCCTAGGTGCCATAGTTACTGAGATATTCGCCGAAAACACCGATTTTTTCCGAGGTGTCTCTGGCTTTTTGCTCATTGTGGGCGAATGGGGCGTGGCATCGAAAAAAAAAAAGATTCTTGTATTGACTGACTAAATATGTGATCGATTGAGACCAAGCTCGAATTTGTAGCTCTTACCATCTCTGAAATCTGTTTGTTTATACGGACGGACAGACAGACGGACAGACAGACGGACAGACGGACATGGCTATATCGACTCGGCTTGTGATGCTGATCAAGAATATATATACTTTATGGGGTCTGCCACGCCTCCTTCTGCCTGTTACATGCATTTTCACAAACCCAATATACTCTTGCAGAGAGTATAAAAATGGAGCACTGAGACATTTCCATGTACACTTTTTTAACATTGTTCGCGCACTCGACTAATTAATCACTTGCACTTTCTTACAACTTGTTTTAGGTTTGTACTTTAATCTTTATGATAACCGTCTCAATTAGAATAAGACGGCCCTGCGCTTTGAGAAATAAAATCACTTTAGTTTATGTACCATGTTGTAATGTTCTTGATTTATTCTTATGTTAGGGTTTTTACAAAAGGAGAGGGTGTTTCCTAGTTCATAGCTAGATCCAGACTCCACGCTCCAGATCGCAAGGTTCCGCATGAAACCTCGGGCATCCGGTGTGCGCTAGGCTAGGTCAGCACTTTATGGTTCATCGACACTTGAACCGTCGGCAATGTGTCGAGTGAAACCTGAGATGCACTTTCTCATGTGCTGCGTCGGCTCTCTTCACCAACGCTACGGTCGCTGAGTGCCGACTGATACGTCGAAAGTGTCAGCAGGCGATAGTGTCACATTGCTAATGGCACTCTTTGTGCAAGCGGTGATATGGGTGCAAATGGATATGGGTGCTGTTAAGAACCATGGAGCGAGAATAATAGACGCTGTGATGGATTTAGCGACTATTATAGGGCAAGTTACGAATGAGTGGAAAAGATTTTTGTGTGGCACACCAACGATGAGGAATCCCTGTACGTCATATAGGTCCACGTAAAACGTGTTATGTCCCACATTCCGCAGTCGTGGTGTATTTGCACGAAAAACGTGCTGGCTTACACCGTCAAATGTGTCGGCAAAGATCCGCGTAAAACGCAGTATTTTTACCCATTCGTCTCACTTTGCGTTTCTGCATTCTGCATTCTGTTCGCTCTCTCTCTCTTGCTGTTTCTTTGCCGGCGTCATTGTTTTCTGCTGCGTATCGTTGTTGATCTCTCTTGTGGTTCGTTGTTTGTTGTTTGTTTGTTGTTCGCGAGTTGCCGTTTTACCTACTTAATCTAGGGTATATATGACTATAAACTCCATTGGTTATCTTAACGTATGTGGGTAGCTCCATGCTACGTATATTACACTAATGATTTCACTTATAACAATAATATCAATAATACTAACAAAAGATAATAATAATAAAATAATAAAGAAAAATCAACCGTGGGGCTCCATGCCCAGTTACTGCCGTAGCTTTGAAAACAATCAGTGTGCCATCCGATTATTTAATTTAACTGTATTACATTCATTTAATATCCTGCCAACCTGCTCTTTTGGCAGAGATTTTATGTAAAAACAAATTTAAGTCGTCATAGATTCCAAAGTATGGAAAAATAAGTTATTATCTTTGAATAAATCCAATGAAATTATGAACATAAAGCTTACTGCTTGCTGTACTTAAGTTATTCGATCTGTTTAATGAAAATGTCAAATGTGCAATTGTCACATGTAATCCGGAAATTTGTACTTAATCGATCGATCTAAAAAGTTTGTGTCTGCCGAACCGCCGACCGATGTCATCCAAAAAGAACCTTCCGTTATGCTCACTGGAACGTTAAACGATGCCCTGGCTGCTAACGCCATTCAGTCACCCTATAAACCTGGCGGATATGAATGCAACTGAGGTTCCTAAAGTCAATGAAGAAGAGTTCGATGTAGATGGTAACGAACACATAAAGTGTGCAGCAGACTGGAGGCGTACTCTGCCTCCGGGGTCGATTTGAGCTCAGGGAAAATGGAGTGGGTACTTTGCCAACTAGTAAGCTGCTGAGCCACATTACAACAAATATAGTCAGAATTGAATAAGCAAAATATGATAACCATAAAACGAACGAAACAACGGCCAGAAGGACAATCTTTAACGAAGAACTGTGATGTTAGTGTTCTTCTTCTTTACCCTTCCTGTAAAGACCTTAAAGCTACATGCCTTAACTCTATAATCGATGCATCACAATTTATGTAAGGGACCACTAAACAGGATAATTTACTTTAAAATTATTCTTGGAATACACAATTTAAAGGTAACCAATCGTTGGTTTTAATATTATTCTAAGAATAAGCTGTCTCTACAAAATAATACTGATATCACCTTATTATTGCTTTTACGATTTTAAAAGCGAACATACATGCTGGATGAACTATAAATTAAATTGCAAAAATACACTGCAATGTATGTTTCCTTTAATTTTAACTAGTTGTCAACTAACTAGCTGTAACTAGCTGTTAACATACTCATTTGTGTTGCGGCTCAGCCGTTCTTACATACGTGAAGACAGCTGCTTTTAATCCATTGCAGTCGATAGGCCTAAAAATGAACGATGTTCTGCGTAAATTTCAAATGGATTAGAATATATTCAAGCTAATACTTGAAATATTTATACATACCATACCCAGAAAAATAAAAAGATTCTTACTTGGATAACTGATTTTAAGATTAAATAATGACTGATCAAATAGTCATGCTAATTATAAAAAAATTTAAAACTCATTCCAAAAAGAGAAACTTCGACCGAATGTATTAATTCCGATATACACTTTTCGATCGCACACAAGACAGATCAGAGTTATGATGAATGAATGATGATGTTAAATACATTTTCTATTTGACGATATGTTTATGCAATATTGATCATCAGTCCTTCCGGTGATCAATATCGGATCACAGAAAAGAGCTGCTTAATGGATGAGTCTTGATTGCTTCACATGATTTTGAAACTCATCTGAAGGTACTGAGAGAGACACTGTATACCTTTGTAATGGTGCAAGTGTGGTATTGGGGGTGGTACAAATGTCCTTATCCACAAAGGGATTCAAAGTTTCCAACCTCATAAACATGGCGAGATTTCGAATAAATGTGTACCTCTACCTATGCTCTATCTAGCTCGCCGGATTATCGGGGTTCTTCTCTACTCTCTCGTTGATTCCATGAAAACAAACATTAACATAATTTGTAGGTACACTTTGCGATATTTAAAAGAAATGGAAATGAGTAAAATAATATTAATACCGACAGAAGATCAGTTACATCTTTGCAGAAATGTGGAGATCAGTTGACATTGACTCCTTCTCTACCCTCCCTGCTAAGTGTCTCTGTGGACCCTTTTTGGAAACTACGAGCGGTCATCTTTTTGGAACGATAAACCATTTACTCGGGACAAATAAGAAAAAAGATTAGAAATTCATTTTACGTTCTAATTATATTTCAACAATTTTTCGTTATTAACTGGAATGATTCTTATATAAGCCTCGTTGTAATAAATGCCACTCTTCGGAAAACCGGAAGAGGGTAGCGCAGACCAATGTTCTGGAGGCGCATGCAAATACAAAGTTAACATAAGTGTACATGATAAAATAAGTATAGGTATTAATTTAGGACAAGTAAATCATAATGATCTAATCTTAAATACATCGAATAGCATTAGTGTAGGAACACAGACCAGGATTGATTCGGATAACCAAGATACCATTTTTTTGAGAGGACCTTCAGATAGAAAACCTAAACGATCTACATTAAGACTTCGTGCATTTTGGAAGAAAGTTCAAGGCGTTAGAAGAAAACCAGTAGCGGCAGTTTTTTCAGGGCCAGATAATAGATTATACACCGATTTAAAGTATTAAAGGGCATAGTTTCAAAGCCTTGTTAGACTCTGGAGCTACCATAAGTTGTTTGGACAATGAGGTGGCCGAGATTTTGAGGCAGCACAAGAGTACACAGAAGTGCTTGGAGCGATAAACAGACTCTGTTTGGATTCCAAGTGCACAAGGAAAGATGCATGTCCTCTTCCAAATATAGAGGGTATATTTAGTCGATTACCACCAGCGAAGTATATTACGGGACTTGATATGAAGCATGCTTATTGGCAGATACCGTTTGAGGAAGCTTTGCGTCCTTACACCGCTTTTACTGTCCCAAACCGTCTTCTTTAGCAATACAAAGTAATGACTTTTGGATTAACTAATGCAGCACAAGGACTTTGCCGGTTGATGGATAGTGTCATACCTGCTAACCTACGCACACAAATATTTGTTTATTTGGACGATCTTTTAGTTCTGTCTACGGATTTCGAATCGCACTTGCTTTTGCTACAAGAAACTGCTGTACACTTACGCAGAGCAAATCTTACTATTAACATTGCTAAGTCCAAGTTCTGTATGCGTGAGATAAAGTATCTCGGTTTTATTATCGGCAATGGACAACTTAGGACAGATCCTAGTAAAGTTCAAGCCATTACAGAATTTCCCATTCCAAAATCTGTGAAACAACTAAGGAGATTTCTCGGAATGACCGGCTGGTATCGTCGATTTGTCGATAATTATGCTACTATTTCTGTACCTCTTACGGAGTTGTTGAAGAAAGTAAAGACATTTAGTTGGAATTCCTAGGCAGATTGTGCTTTTGAAGAATTAAAAAACCGTTTCACATCTGCACCCGTTTTGGCAACTCCAAATTTTGAAAAGCCTTTCTTGCTTCTTTGTGATGCCAGACGGAGAAGAGTTACCGATAGTCTTTACGTTAGAGAAACTTTCAAAAGCCCAAAGGAATTTTTCAGTAACCGAGTTAGAATGTTTAGCAGTCATAAAAGGAATAAAAAAGTTCCGTGCATTCGTTAAACGTCAAGAAGAGTTACCGATAGTCTTTACGTTAGAGAAACTTTCAAAAGCCCAAAGGAATTTTTCAGTAACCGAGTTAGAATGTTTAGCAGTCATAAAAGGAATAAAAAAGTTCCGTGCATTCGTTAAACGTCAAGACTTTGAAGTTATAACGGATCATGCCGCCTTGTAATGGTTAATGAAACAGAAAGATCTTTCTGGCCGTTTAGCTCGATGGGCAATTAGTTTACAGGGATTTTCTTTTAAGATAACGCACCGCAAAGGTACACAAAATGTTGTAGCGGATGCTCTTTTTCGCCGAGAGGAACCTGTTGTTTTGGAGATTGAAACGCAAGGGCCCATGGTTGCCCTTAGCTCACGAGAGTTCCAGTCAGCGGAGTACACCGATCTGTTGGAGAAAGTTCGTGACAACCAGTCTAACTTACCCGATCTTAGAGTGGATAATCAGTACGTCTATAAGAAGACGGAATCTGATAACGATTATGGTGGTTCATTCTAACCAAAGAATGAACAGGGATACTTAGATTTGGAAGCCGTCTTGTTGCCTAGTCGCAAGAGACAATACCAAGGGACACCTCAAGGAGGAAGATAAGCTGCCAGCTGAATCAGCAATAATCTAGGATTCAAAATACTGTTCATGCTGACCCTTTTATAGTGGTTTTTGTTACTGCCACACTCGCTGTTTCGGATTTATGTGTACTGCTGTGTTTTCAACATCGACGAAATCTGTTAATTTTTTATTCTTTCATTTGTTTTTATATACTAAATGATGAACGAACATCGGGTTCATTGAAATTTTAAACGTTTAATATTTTTTATATACTTTTGATATATATGTATTCATATATAAGTTAACACATAAGCATTGCACCTAAAATAACATATAAGTATTGCACATAAAAAATCCATTCGCTCTAAGTACATTCCGCTGACGCATGAATTCAGTGGCCTGACCATAGCTGGTCAAGTATGGTAACATAACACTTGACTTTGCTGCAAGCGTTTATGTTATCATTTGTGCTGAGTCGGCTTGCCGGCTGTAGCTCTTTAGTTCTGTGAGCTTATGGATTCAGCTTTAGGTTTAGCATAAGATTCTGCTATTGCATAAAATCAGTTTTGTACTTAATGTTCACTGAAAAGGTCTACAATAAAATATACTACTCCGGCGACAGCCGTAAATGTTTATTTTTATATCAAACATATTGCTGAGCTACAAGGCCAGTGATTAAGGTGAAGTTAAGCCTCCACCCTAAACATCCAAAGAAGACTTAGGACATCACTCTACAAGGATTACTGCGACGACGCTGGAATCAGTAGAATACTTAATTTATATATACAATTCCAGCACAGAAATTAGTTTTCCTCACAGGTATTCATTTAACCGTCATCATTGAGCTCAAGGATATCGGAATGAGTACGTATTGGAATGTTTAATCATGAAAGATAATTAAACTTGTTGAATTATTAAATCGGGAATTATATGTATGTTTCTATATTTATTGTCAACATCAAGAAAATAACCGATTTTCGCTAGATCATTTATTTCGTAATTGAATTACATTTCTTCTCTTGTTTATATTTTTTTTAAAATTATAAGTCGTATGCTCGCTTGTAAATCTCAATGAAATTTAATATGAATATGAATTACTCAGATTTTATAAGAATCATTCCAGTTTATAACGAAAAATTGTTGAAATATAATTAGAACGTAAAATGAATTTCTAATCTTTTTTCTTATTTGTCCCGAGTAAATGGTTTATCGTTCCAAAAAGATGACCGCTCGTAGTTTCCAAAAAGGGTCCACAGAGACACATAGGCAGAAAGGGTAGAGAAGGAGTCAATGTCAACTGATCTCAACATTTCTGCAAAGATGTAACTGATCTTCTGTCAGTATTAATATTGTTTTACTCATTTCCATTTCTTTTAAATATCGTAAAGTGTACCTAAAAATTATGTTAATGTGTGTTTGCATGGAATCAACGAGAGAGTAGAGAAGAACCCCGGCCATCCGGCGAGATAGATAGAGCATAGCTAGAGGTTCACATTTATTCGAAATCTCGCCATGTTTATGAGGTTGGAAACTTTGAATCATTTTGTGGATGAGGACATTTGTACCACCCCCCAATACCACACTTGCACGATTACATCTTACGGGCTTATGCCTCAAGCTGTCCAAGTGCCGTTTTGCGTATGAGGAATAACCCAAAAGCTGGAACTGAATTACACTGCAAAGCTAGTTCTGCCGGTTTCGGAGCAATGCTCCTTCAATAACAAACTGATGGTAAAGTCCACGCTGTTTTATTTCCCCAAAACAACCTCCGACCACAAATCTACGTTACACAGTTGTAAATTGAAGACGTTGGCAATCGTATATGCATCGTTTGTAACTCCTTAGCGTTAGCCCTTAATTAAAGCGGATCTTCTGCCAAAATTGATCCTTGGGTCCTGTTGGAAATTTATTTATTTTATTGTCAGACTATGGGCAGTCGACAGAAAAAGAAAAATAAATTATGTTCACGCCAGGAAGTGTGATCGTCAGGCGCAGTTACTAGATGGAAGCAAATTCTCGGTATTCTAGGCTGAGATAGATCTGGTCACACTGTACTGGCATGATCAGTAACTTTTTTCTACAAGGGCATCGCCATTACCTTTTTTTCATTTTTTTTAAGCGGACAATTATTGGTCATTCATTTTCATTAACAAAATAAAAACTCGAAAGTTTTTGTTGTTGCAACCAACAACTCGTGTGACTGTATTTTGATATAGCACCGGTTAACTCGCGTAAGTTTAGCTGCATTTCCTTTAGATGGTGTTGGCTTAATGTCTTGGCTTGCGACTCGGGAAGGTCTTGCAAAGCGTTCATGGTATCGTAAGTAAACGGTTGACGTGACTTAAGTGTTATTACATGAATTAGACGGTAATAACCATCCGCTCCCTTGGAAGAGTGTCACATTGGGGCCCTCATATTTAAAAATGTTGTAGCCACCGGAGATTCCAATGATTGTTGCTAGGTGGAATAAGTCTTGACGAGAAATATGAATGAAGTGTTCAATGTGCTTCTTGGGTGTCGTGTGTAGTACCATGATTTGTGGAACGCTTTACCGTTTGTTATTTTTTTTATTCTTTTTTTTATTAGTTTATATATTGTGTTATTGCCCAATAGTTTTTGCTTTTTGTGTGTGTTGCTTATGAAGTTTTTTCTCTGATTCGGTTATTTTCTTTACCGAATCTTTTCACATGCTTTCCTTTAATCTGTTTGTTTGCTACATAGATTATTTTCCCAGGTTGATAGTCTATTGGTGTTGTCCTATACTCGTTTTTCTGTCGATCGGAGACCTGATGTTTAAAGTCTTTAAGACCCTTAATGTCTTCTAAGATAGAATTCCTCGACTTGATCAATTGTTCCTGAGATAGGCAAGATGTTCTGTTGAGAAATATATTCACTGGTTTTCTCTCGATAACAGAGTCTTTTGTGTTATTGTATCGGTCGACTGATATCCGGAGTAGTTCGAAAAGCTAGAGCATGTCTTAAACATCTGTAGATTTCAGCTAAAGTGGAGTGAAATCATTCGATTTGGCCATTCACTTCACTTCTTTGTGAAGGGGTATTGTAGATCTCGACGTCGAGTTCCCGAAGATAACTGAAGACTGTTGGCCATAAAAGTCCCCTTTCTTTGTCCATGACAATCATGCGAGGAGCACAGAAATAATATATGAGTTCAGTTAGTTTTTCTTTCAGGTGCACTGAAGATTTGTTGTCAATGGGGAACATTTTTGCAAATTTTGCGAACTTATCTATGCACGATAGGTATTTGAATTTTTCTATAGTAAAAATGTCTATATTTTAAATTTCGCAAGGGTATTTTGTAATGTAAGAGGTTGGTGATCCGTGTGGATTTTGATTTCTTTTGCACAATATAGGTAGGTTCGTAAATTATCAAGTGCCCAAACGATTGCTAACATTTTTTTTTTTCGATAGTAGCGTATGATTCTTTTGTTTTAGTTTAGGGATCTTGATATAAAAGCTAACGGTCTGTCACCTTCTTTTTCTTTTTTGTGATAAAACCGCGTCAATGGCGCTGTAGTTAGTTGGAATGGCTTATAAAAGTCGGGGAAAGCTAGGACTTCTGATAAGGAAAATAGTTTTTTTTAGGTTGTTGAATGAATCTAATGCCACGTCGTCCAGGATCAATTAATTCTACCTTAGCATAATCCTTCATAAATCTCCTTTAGAATAACGTTATACCAAGGAAACTCTTTGTTGGTGGCACCGTGATATATCGCCTTAACCTTTCCATATCGGGGCGCATATCGTGTTCCCCTACCGTAAATCTAAGGAAGTATACTTTTGTCTGCATAAACATTGTCTTTTCTCCTACTACTTCTTCTCTCATTGCAACCGGATAGGGGTATGACTTTGAATAAATGGCTTCAGGTTAATTTGTGAGGATCTCTGTCCTGACGTTCATTGTGATCGGATCGTTGTCTGAGATAGGTGCAAATAGTTCGGAATATTCAGATACTAATTCGTAAATATCTCTTTGTCGTTTCCTACCGGATTCTCGATTAAGAGGGAGTTGATGTTCTTGGAATTTTTGAATGATTTTAATGTTGGGTTCGATGATCAGGATGTTAGTTTCTCGGTTGATAAGTGCTTTCGTTTGTCTAAGCGTGTCATCTCCAATGATTCCGTCGAATGTGCTCAGAGAGTGGAACAAAACCTTTTCCTCTCGACTGAGGATCTCTAAGTATGGTACGCTTGAGAGGCGATCTCAATCGTTGCCGCGGTTGTTCTCTCTTAATATAACGTATTTTTATATCAAATTTCGTTTTTGTATGTTTCTTGTGTTAGTTGCATTTGTGTACATGTTGCCGAGGTTGTTTTCTTTTAAATCTAAGTGTTAAGTAAAATATTATTTTCGTGAAGGCTTTTGTTTTCTTTTATTTTTATTGCAACGCAACTCGCAAACTTGAATGTTTTGTATTTGTATTCTTTTTCTTTTTGCACTTTTCATTTTCGGGATTTCACTTTGATAATTCAAAATTTCAATTATTTTAGTTATATTAGTGTTGTGTTAGTTTCGAGAGAGAAATTTTATTTTTAAGCGTTGCAAGTGGAAAACAGAAAATTGAGTGTAACAAATTTTATCGGGAGTGCATGAAGAATTTATTTCTGCGCGCGAGGAAATGCAAGGTGAACAACCAAACCATCTCTAGAATAGCACTAAACAAGTAAGATAAGTACGGTCGAGCACGCCCTACCGTATAATACTCTCTGCATTTTCCACCGATTATATTATTAAAATCGGTATCGAGATATTACAATGTGTAGTACTTGCATTAAAACACGTTGAAACAAAAACAATCTAAGCATAATAAAACATACAGCTGTTTGTCTGTATGCGAATACATATACGAAAGACAATATATGATGCATATATGTATGTGTGTTTTTGGCGCGGCCAGCGACTGTGAGCAGCGCTGCCGCCACGCAGGCAGCGAAAACATTCGAACATGTGCTTGTATGTTTCTGTCTCGCTTGCACTCATACATTGAGCGCTGCCGCTCAAGTGCTTGTATGTTACTATCTCGCTTGCACTCATACACGATATTGCATTCAGTTATCAATATTGTAACGCTTCTAGTTTTCTTGTTTATAGTCCGATTTTAATGCACCTTTCAGGATAGTTTGATATAGTTAGTCTCCACACGAATTATAAATTAGAATACTCTACGATAAGAAGAAATGCCATAAAAATGTATTGAATTTTCAATAGTGTCTTAGTTCCTATGGGAAAAGGGGGCGTGGCAGCCCAAAATTTGATGGCATGACATTTACTCAGTCTCTAGGAACCTCCGTACCAAAATTGGTGATCCTAGGTGCCATAGTTACTGAGATATTCGCCGAAAACACCGATTTTTTCCGAGGTGTCTCTGGCTTTTTGCTCATTGTGGGCGAATGGGGCGTGGCATCGAAAAAAAAAAGATTCTTGTATTGACTGACTAAATATGTGATCGATTGAGACCAAGCTCGAATTTGTAGCTCTTACCATCTCTGAAATCTGTTTGTTTATACGGACGGACAGACAGACGGACAGACAGACGGACAGACGGACATGGCTATATCGACTCGGCTTGTGATGCTGATCAAGAATATATATACTTTATGGGGTCTGCCACGCCTCCTTCTGCCTGTTACATGCATTTTCACAAACCCAATATACTCTTGCAGAGAGTATAAAAATGGAGCACTGAGACATTTCCATGTACACTTTTTTAACATTGTTCGCGCACTCGACTAATTAATCACTTGCACTTTCTTACAACTTGTTTTAGGTTTGTACTTTAATCTTTATGATAACCGTCTCAATTAGAATAAGACGGCCCTGCGCTTTGAGAAATAAAATCACTTTAGTTTATGTACCATGTTGTAATGTTCTTGATTTATTCTTATGTTAGGGTTTTTACAAAAGGAGAGGGTGTTTCCTAGTTCATAGCTAGATCCAGACTCCACGCTCCAGATCGCAAGGTTCCGCATGAAACCTCGGGCATCCGGTGTGCGCTAGGCTAGGTCAGCACTTTATGGTTCATCGACACTTGAACCGTCGGCAATGTGTCGAGTGAAACCTGAGATGCACTTTCTCATGTGCTGCGTCGGCTCTCTTCACCAACGCTACGGTCGCTGAGTGCCGACTGATACGTCGAAAGTGTCAGCAGGCGATAGTGTCACATTGCTAATGGCACTCTTTGTGCAAGCGGTGATATGGGTGCAAATGGATATGGGTGCTGTTAAGAACCATGGAGCGAGAATAATAGACGCTGTGATGGATTTAGCGACTATTATAGGGCAAGTTACGAATGAGTGGAAAAGATTTTTGTGTGGCACACCAACGATGAGGAATCCCTGTACGTCATATAGGTCCACGTAAAACGTGTTATGTCCCACATTCCGCAGTCGTGGTGTATTTGCACGAAAAACGTGCTGGCTTACACCGTCAAATGTGTCGGCAAAGATCCGCGTAAAACGCAGTATTTTTACCCAATCGTCTCACTTTGCGTTTCTGCATTCTGCATTCTGTTCGCTCTCTCTCTCTCTTGCTGTTTCTTTGCCGGCGTCATTGTTTTCTGCTGCGTATCGTTGTTGATCTCTCTTGTGGTTCGTTGTTTGTTGTTTGTTTGTTGTTCGCGAGTTGCCGTTTTACCTACTTAATCTAGGGTATATATGACTATAAACTCCATTGGTTATCTTAACGTATGTGGGTAGCTCCATGCTACGTATATTACACTAATGATTTCACTTATAACAATAATATCAATAATACTAACAAAAGATAATAATAATAAAATAATAAAGAAAAATCAACCGTGGGGCTCCATGCCCAGTTACTGCCGTAGCTTTGAAAACAATCAGTGTGCCATCCGATTATTTAATTTAACTGTATTACATTCATTTAATATCCTGCCAACCTGCTCTTTTGGCAGAGATTTTATGTAAAAACAAATTTAAGTCGTCATAGATTCCAAAGTATGGAAAAATAAGTTATTATCTTTGAATAAATCCAATGAAATTATGAACATAAAGCTTACTGCTTGCTGTACTTAAGTTATTCGATCTGTTTAATGAAAATGTCAAATGTGCAATTGTCACATGTAATCCGGAAATTTGTACTTAATCGATCGATCTAAAAAGTTTGTGTCTGCCGAACCGCCGACCGATGTCATCCAAAAAGAACCTTCCGTTATGCTCACTGGAACGTTAAACGATGCCCTGGCTGCTAACGCCATTCAGTCACCCTATAAACCTGGCGGATATGAATGCAACTGAGGTTCCTAAAGTCAATGAAGAAGAGTTCGATGTAGATGGTAACGAACACATAAAGTGTGCAGCAGACTGGAGGCGTACTCTGCCTCCGGGGTCGATTTGAGCTCAGGGAAAATGGAGTGGGTACTTTGCCAACTAGTAAGCTGCTGAGCCACATTACAACAAATATAGTCAGAATTCAATAAGCAAAATATGATAACCATAAAACGAACGAAACAACGGCCAGAAGGACAATCTTTAACGAAGAACTGTGATGTTAGTGTTCTTCTTCTTTACCCTTCCTGTAAAGACCTTAAAGCTACATGCCTTAACTCTATAATCGATGCATCACAATTTATGTAAGGGACCACTAAACAGGATAATTTACTTTAAAATTATTCTTGGAATACACAATTTAAAGGTAACCAATCGTTGGTTTTAATATTATTCTAAGAATAAGCTGTCTCTACAAAATAATACTGATATCACCTTATTATTGCTTTTACGATTTTAAAAGCGAACATACATGCTGGATGAACTATAAATTAAATTGCAAAAATACACTGCAATGTATGTTTCCTTTAATTTTAACTAGTTGTCAACTAACTAGCTGTAACTAGCTGTTAACATACTCATTTGTGTTGCGGCTCAGCCGTTCTTACATACGTGAAGACAGCTGCTTTTAATCCATTGCAGTCGATAGGCCTAAAAATGAACGATGTTCTGCGTAAATTTCAAATGGATTAGAATATATTCAAGCTAATACTTGAAATATTTATACATACCATACCCAGAAAAATAAAAAGATTCTTACTTGGATAACTGATTTTAAGATTAAATAATGACTGATCAAATAGTCATGCTAATTATAAAAAAATTTAAAACTCATTCCAAAAAGAGAAACTTCGACCGAATGTATTAATTCCGATATACACTTTTCGATCGCACACAAGACAGATCAGAGTTATGATGAATGAATGATGATGTTAAATACATTTTCTATTTGACGATATGTTTATGCAATATTGATCATCAGTCCTTCCGGTGATCAATATCGGATCACAGAAAAGAGCTGCTTAATGGATGAGTCTTGATTGCTTCACATGATTTTGAAACTCATCTGAAGGTACTGAGAGAGACACTGTATACCTTTGTAATGGTGCAAGTGTGGTATTGGGGGTGGTACAAATGTCCTTATCCACAAAGGGATTCAAAGTTTCCAACCTCATAAACATGGCGAGATTTCGAATAAATGTGTACCTCTACCTATGCTCTATCTAGCTCGCCGGATTATCGGGGTTCTTCTCTACTCTCTCGTTGATTCCATGAAAACAAACATTAACATAATTTGTAGGTACACTTTGCGATATTTAAAAGAAATGGAAATGAGTAAAATAATATTAATACCGACAGAAGATCAGTTACATCTTTGCAGAAATGTGGAGATCAGTTGACATTGACTCCTTCTCTACCCTCCCTGCCTATGTGTCTCTGTGGACCCTTTTTGGAAACTACGAGCGGTCATCTTTTTGGAACGATAAACCATTTACTCGGGACAAATAAGAAAAAAGATTAGAAATTCATTTTACGTTCTAATTATATTTCAACAATTTTTCGTTATTAACTGGAATGATTCTTATATAAGCCTCGTTGTAATAAATGCCACTCTTCGGAAAACCGGAAGAGGGTAGCGCAGACCAATGTTCTGGAGGCGCATGCAAATACAAAGTTAACATAAGTGTACATGATAAAATAAGTATAGGTATTAATTTAGGACAAGTAAATCATAATGATCTAATCTTAAATACATCGAATAGCATTAGTGTAGGAACACAGACCAGGATTGATTCGGATAACCAAGATACCATTTTTTTGAGAGGACCTTCAGATAGAAAACCTAAACGATCTACATTAAGACTTCGTGCATTTTGGAAGAAAGTTCAAGGCGTTAGAAGAAAACCAGTAGCGGCAGTTTTTTCAGGGCCAGATAATAGATTATACACCGATTTAAAGTATTAAAGGGCATAGTTTCAAAGCCTTGTTAGACTCTGGAGCTACCATAAGTTGTTTGGACAATGAGGTGGCCGAGATTTTGAGGCAGCACAAGAGTACACAGAAGTGCTTGGAGCGATAAACAGACTCTGTTTGGATTCCAAGTGCACAAGGAAAGATGCATGTCCTCTTCCAAATATAGAGGGTATATTTAGTCGATTACCACCAGCGAAGTATATTACGGGACTTGATATGAAGCATGCTTATTGGCAGATACCGTTTGAGGAAGCTTTGCGTCCTTACACCGCTTTTACTGTCCCAAACCGTCTTCTTTAGCAATACAAAGTAATGACTTTTGGATTAACTAATGCAGCACAAGGACTTTGCCGGTTGATGGATAGTGTCATACCTGCTAACCTACGCACACAAATATTTGTTTATTTGGACGATCTTTTAGTTCTGTCTACGGATTTCGAATCGCACTTGCTTTTGCTACAAGAAACTGCTGTACACTTACGCAGAGCAAATCTTACTATTAACATTGCTAAGTCCAAGTTCTGTATGCGTGAGATAAAGTATCTCGGTTTTATTATCGGCAATGGACAACTTAGGACAGATCCTAGTAAAGTTCAAGCCATTACAGAATTTCCCATTCCAAAATCTGTGAAACAACTAAGGAGATTTCTCGGAATGACCGGCTGGTATCGTCGATTTGTCGATAATTATGCTACTATTTCTGTACCTCTTACGGAGTTGTTGAAGAAAGTAAAGACATTTAGTTGGAATTCCTAGGCAGATTGTGCTTTTGAAGAATTAAAAAACCGTTTCACATCTGCACCCGTTTTGGCAACTCCAAATTTTGAAAAGCCTTTCTTGCTTCTTTGTGATGCCAGACGGAGAAGAGTTACCGATAGTCTTTACGTTAGAGAAACTTTCAAAAGCCCAAAGGAATTTTTCAGTAACCGAGTTAGAATGTTTAGCAGTCATAAAAGGAATAAAAAAGTTCCGTGCATTCGTTAAACGTCAAGAAGAGTTACCGATAGTCTTTACGTTAGAGAAACTTTCAAAAGCCCAAAGGAATTTTTCAGTAACCGAGTTAGAATGTTTAGCAGTCATAAAAGGAATAAAAAAGTTCCGTGCATTCGTTAAACGTCAAGACTTTGAAGTTATAACGGATCATGCCGCCTTGTAATGGTTAATGAAACAGAAAGATCTTTCTGGCCGTTTAGCTCGATGGGCAATTAATTTACAGGGATTTTCTTTTAAGATAACGCACCGCAAAGGTACACAAAATGTTGTAGCGGATGCTCTTTTTCGCCGAGAGGAACCTGTTGTTTTGGAGATTGAAACGCAAGGGCCCATGGTTGCCCTTAGCTCACGAGAGTTCCAGTCAGCGGAGTACACCGATCTGTTGGAGAAAGTTCGTGACAACCAGTCTAACTTACCCGATCTTAGAGTGGATAATCAGTACGTCTATAAGAAGACGGAATCTGATAACGATTATGGTGGTTCATTCTAACCAAAGAATGAACAGGGATACTTAGATTTGGAAGCCGTCTTGTTGCCTAGTCGCAAGAGACAATACCAAGGGACACCTCAAGGAGGAAGATAAGCTGCCAGCTGAATCAGCAATAATCTAGGATTCAAAATACTGTTCATGCTGACCCTTTTATAGTGGTTTTTGTTACTGCCACACTCGCTGTTTCGGATTTATGTGTACTGCTGTGTTTTCAACATCGACGAAATCTGTTAATTTTTTATTCTTTCATTTGTTTTTATATACTAAATGATGAACGAACATCGGGTTCATTGAAATTTTAAACGTTTAATATTTTTTATATACTTTTGATATATATGTATTCATATATAAGTTAACACATAAGCATTGCACCTAAAATAACATATAAGTATTGCACATAAAAAATCCATTCGCTCTAAGTACATTCCGCTGACGCATGAATTCAGTGGCCTGACCATAGCTGGTCAAGTATGGTAACATAACACTTGACTTTGCTGCAAGCGTTTATGTTATCATTTGTGCTGAGTCGGCTTGCCGGCTGTAGCTCTTTAGTTCTGTGAGCTTATGGATTCAGCTTTAGGTTTAGCATAAGATTCTGCTATTGCATAAAATCAGTTTTGTACTTAATGTTCACTGAAAAGGTCTACAATAAAATATACTACTCCGGCGACAGCCGTAAATGTTTATTTTTATATCAAACATATTGCTGAGCTACAAGGCCAGTGATTAAGGTGAAGTTAAGCCTCCACCCTAAACATCCAAAGAAGACTTAGGACATCACTCTACAAGGATTACTGCGACGACGCTGGAATCAGTAGAATACTTAATTTATATATACAATTCCAGCACAGAAATTAGTTTTCCTCACAGGTATTCATTTAACCGTCATCATTGAGCTCAAGGATATCGGAATGAGTACGTATTGGAATGTTTAATCATGAAAGATAATTAAACTTGTTGAATTATTAAATCGGGAATTATATGTATGTTTCTATACTTATTGTCAACGTCAAGAAAATAACCGATTTTTGTTAGATCGTTTATTTCATAATTGAATTACATTTCTTCTCTTGTTTATATATTTTTAAAAATTATAAGTCGTATACTCGCTTGTAAATCTCAATGAAATTTAATATGAATATGAATTACTCAGATTTTATAAGAATCATTCCAGTTTATAACGAAAAATTGTTGAAATATAATTAGAACGTAAAATGAATTTCTAATCTTTTTTCTTATTTGTCCCGAGTAAATGGTTTATCGTTCCAAAAAGATGACCGCTCGTAGTTTCCAAAAAGGGTCCACAGAGACACATAGGCAGAAAGGGTAGAGAAGGAGTCAATGTCAACTGATCTCAACATTTCTGCAAAGATGTAACTGATCTTCTGTCAGTATTAATATTGTTTTACTCATTTCCATTTCTTTTAAATATCGTAAAGTGTACCTAAAAATTATGTTAATGTGTGTTTGCATGGAATCAACGAGAGAGTAGAGAAGAACCCCGGCCATCCGGCGAGATAGATAGAGCATAGCTAGAGGTTCACATTTATTCGAAATCTCGCCATGTTTATGAGGTTGGAAACTTTGAATCATTTTGTGGATGAGGACATTTGTACCACCCCCCCAATACCACACTTGCACGATTACATCTTACGGGCTTATGCCTCAAGCTGTCCAAGTGCCGTTTTGCGTATGAGGAATAACCCAAAAGCTGGAACTGAATTACACTGCAAAGCTAGTTCTGCCGGTTTCGGAGCAATGCTCCTTCAAAAACAAACTGATGGTAAAGTCCACGCTGTTTTATTTCCCCAAAACAACCTCCGACCACAAATCTACGTTACACAGTTGTAAATTGAAGACGTTGGCAATCGTATATGCATCGTTTGTAACTCCTTAGCGTTAGCCCTTAATTAAAGCGGATCTTCTGCCAAAATTGATCCTTGGGTCCTGTTGGAAATTTATTTATTTTATTGTCAGACTATGGGCAGTCGACAGAAAAAGAAAAATAAATTAGGCGCAGGCGCAGTTACTAGATGGAAGCAAATTCTCGGTATTCTAGGCTGAGATAGATCTGGTCACACTGTACTGGCATGATCAGTAACTTTTTTCTACAAGGGCATCGCCATTACCTTTTTTTCATTTTTTTTAAGCGGACAATTATTGGTCATTCATTTTCATTAACAAAATAAAAACTCGAAAGTTTTTGTTGTTGCAACCAACAACTCGTGTGTGTTAATTTAATTTGCCATTCTGGTCGCTACGAGCTCGACATACATTGGTCCTTCGAGCCGGATATATAAATCCCTTCGCTCCAGCAATTTCATCGGTGGAGGAACTGATAAGTATAGTCATTTCTAGAGGCACCAGCCATACTTAACCGCACGTGAAACAGTTGTGCTATCCAGCGATTGTCCACAGTGCTTTGGTTATATTCCAGCTGAGAACATTAGCAAGCCAAGGCGCAGTCTTAATGTCTTTAATTTTTGCCCCTTGTGCAAGTGCATTTCAACATATGTAAAATCCACCTAAGCATCAGCAACATTAGTGGTATTCCATTGTTCCACTATTGTCCCTGTGGCATGCTAATATTCGGTAGACATAAGTGTACTCTAGTTTTGTGTCCATTGTGCAAGTGCCGATCCACACACACACATATATTTACTCAAGTGATCTGAGAAAAGAAAAAATTGGTATTCCTCGTTCTCATCGTTGAATAAAATCCACTTAAAGTCGCACAGCTATTTCTTGTGGTGCAAATACCGATTAATGGTTGTCCGAGCGTGAGCGATTTCTAAATATTGATTCAATAAATCCGTTTGGCCAAACTACCTATCGGCAAAAACTATCGGCATATTTATTGCCTATTTGTACTAAAACTGTCGACGTGTTACTTTCTGGGATTATTTTTTTACACAGCGTCCATCGAATTCCAACATCCATCACTATTAAAAAAAAAAAAACCATCGATATATTTATCGCCTACATTGAATAAACAAAAAAACACAACAACTATCGGAGTATTGGCTTTCTATATGTAAACAGAAAATATAAATAAGTATTAAAAAAACGGGGGAAACTATAAACATTGTAAAGCTACGAATTTCCTTCATCGTTTTGATTTTTTTTTTTGTTTCGTTTTATTGGGTTCGTGCCGCTGCTGATACATGCTGTTATTCCTTTTCTGCATCCATCCGAATACAGTCCACTACGTATATATATAAACAAAACATACTTCGACCTCTGTTCGCTTCTCCGAAGAACACCACCTTCGCTATCCGTAAGCTTAATCCCTTTTGAGCATCCTCTGCGCCCAGATAGATTATGCCCCGAGGCTCTCCGAAGGACGATCGTACCGCGAAATCTCGTCGTTCGACTCTGCCAACTACCCCCTTGACGAAACCAAAGGGTTCCGTCCCTCCTTCCACAATTAAGCGTGTTCCGTCAACCCTTGACGCTCCAAGCACATCCCGGCCTATCTTTTTGAAGGCAAGAGCCTCTTCTGAGCCTCGTTCTCCTCCGGCAACGTTTCGCTCGGATTATTCTCTCGGCACTGCCCTCCGTTCAGCGCCAAGCATTACTGTGTCAGCTCCCCAAGTGGTGACGAGGTCCACCTCCCAGCGTTTGCGAGACACAGGCAGTATGTCCTTGTCCGACTACATCACCGTTTCCGACAAATTGAGCCAATTCGAGGCCCGAGTCGGATACAGTGACGATGAGGCCCCCTCGCTTCGAATTTGGCAAGTGCGCTTGGACCAAATTAAGTCCATCTGGGACGAGGTTCAGGTGACCTATCGCAACACTGTAAAGGCGCTTTCCTCGTCCGACAGCGAGGAGAGCAAAATTGATCTAGCCACCGTTCAGGCCAAGCACGAGTACTGCTATGCCATGTATGAGCGGTGTGCTAGACGGTTCGGTGAAGCGATCGATTCCATTACCGCTGCGAATACCGTCGCGATTGCGCAATCTTCCGACGTGTCAACGTACTCTCGTGGATGCCGGGTGCCGCCTTGTGAAACCGATGTTTCACCGGAGATTACCTGAAATGGCCCACATTCCGGGATCTATTTACTGCCATGTATATAAACAATCCTAGTCTCAGTCCTGTCGAGAAGCTTTTCCACCTCAATGCCAAAACTCGTGGCGAAGCGAAAGCCATTGTGTCCAAGTCTCCTCTAACTAATGACGGATTTCTCTCGGCGTGGCATAGGCTCGGCGAACGTTTTGAAAACAAACGGTTGTTTGTCACGAGCCAACTTAACGTCATTTTTGGCATTGCTTCCATGGCTCATGAATCCGGAGCTGCCCTGCAGAGCACAGTTCACGGGGCGCTGACTGCTCTAGAGCATTCTGGCATCAGTATTACAAATTGGGACAATCTGTTAGTGTACTGGTGCAATTCTAAACTTCCCAAAACCACTTGGACCCAGTGGGAGCAATCCCTTCTTGATAAAACCGCGCTTCCGTCATGGCAGGACTTCAACAACTTTCTAATTGACCGTTTTCGTACGTTGGAAGCCATTGACGGGCCGTCAAGCTCAACCACCACAGCGTCGCTTCCAGTTCTAAGAAAGCCTCCGACTAATGTTCACTCCTTTGAAGCCACAGTCAATGTTAAACCACAAGTCTGTAAACTGTATGGTCGTGAACACCATCCCAGATCGCATCACAGCAATCAAACAACAGAAATTGTGTATGAACTGTTTTGCAAGAGGGCATCAATTGCGAGACTGCACGAGTCCTCATAACTGCCGCAGTTGCCAAGCTCGCCATCATACCCTCCTTCATCGAGGTGGTTCACCCGAAACAAGCGCCGCCTCCGCACCAGCACAAGATCGAGCCATGATTGTCAATCAGGCTGATACACTTCAGCCACCGGCGGATGTTCAAAATTATTTTGCCACTCAGACTCAGGGAGTCTTCCTAGGCACAGCTATGGTGAACATTAAGCATTTGGGTACCAGCTACCCGGCTCGCGCTCTGATCGATTCCGGATCAGAGGGCACTTTCATTTCCGAACGTATGTTCCACATAATTCGACCGGCTTATCGACTTGTCACGGCGCAAGTCAATGGTCTAAACGGATCGGTCTCCGCCCGTTCTCAGAAGACGTGCCACTTGCAATTCACTCCGCCTACCAAGCATTTTCTGTGCATTGACACAGTAGCCCTCGTATTGCCTCGATTGACCGGCGCCCTTCCGTCAGTTTCCATTCCTGACCGTATAATCCAAAATCTTCCAAATCTCCAATTGGCTGATCCGCTTTTTCATCGAAGCTCACAAATTGATGTGTTAATTGGGGCTAACATACTTCCTTCTATTCTCTTGAATGGGGTCCAAACTCAGATTTGTGGCTCGCTGCTTGCACAAGAAACCATTTTTGGGTGGGTTCTTAGTGGTCCGATCCTCAGCAAGCCATCATCATCCGTATCGTGTCTGTCCACACAGGTGTCGGTTACCCCAGAGATCCGACTGGACACACTTCTTACCAAGTTTTGGGAGGGGGAAGATCTCCCAGTAAAACTGGAAAGAGATGTAGATATTAAGTGCGAAAAATATTTTCGCGACAGCACCAGAAGGAGGCGCGATGGTTGATATATTGTGTCATTGCCATTCAAGGCTCCGCAAAACATTGAACTTGGACATTTAAGATCGATTGCCTTGGCTCAATTCTTTAGGAATGAGGCTCGATTGCAAAAAAAACCCCTCCTTAAACAGCACTTATAAAGCTATCCTGCAAGAATATATCGAGTTGGGTCATATGATCCGAGTTCCGCCTCCTACCGACACCTTGAATTTTTACCTACACCACCATGCTGTGTTCAAGCCAGAAAATACATCAACTAAAACCCGCGTGGTTTTTAACGCATCTTGTCCGTCCACGAATGGAGTCAGCCTCAATGATGTCTTGCATACCGGCCCAACACTTCAAGCCGACCTCATGTTGCAGATCCTCAAGTGGAGATTCTTCCGCTATGTTTTCAACGCCGACGTAACGAAGATGTACAGACAAATCATGGTTGATGCAAAGAATACGCCCTTCCAGCGAATCCTTTTCCGGGATGAGCATGCACGACTCACTGATTATGAGCTCCAAACAGTTACGTTCGGAGTCAATTGCGCGCCTTTTTTAGCAATTCGAGTGCTTCTACAGCTTGCCCAAGACGTCGAGAACAGCTACCCAAAAGCGAGCGACATTCTACGACATTTCATGTACGTTGATGATGTCCTTGCAGGAGCCTACACTCCAGAGGATGCTCATGCTGCTATCCAGCAACTCAGAGATGCCCTACAATCCGCGGGCTTTCCTTTAAGAAAATGGACGTCCAACCATAAGCCTTTGCTGCAGGCTATCCCTAAGGATTATCTGCTCCGTGATGATTCTCTTGAGATCGAGGATGCAAGTCACGCAAAACATGGGCTTAGTGACGCATCCCAAAGGGCCTATGGCGCGGCGCTTTACGTACGGGTGCAACATAAGCACCAAATTAGCGTTCATCTACTTGCCGCAAAAACCCGGGTAGCCCCGGTCAAGACTCTCTCGCTCCCACGCCTCGAGTTATGTGGGGCAGTTCTCCTGGCTGACCTGTATACGGCCATCGTTAGCAACCTTCCAATTCAGCCCGTACAATCCTTCTTCTGGACTGACTCCACTGACTCGTGTTGGCATGGCTCAAAAAACCACCATGCCGATGGACGACCTTCGTTGCCAATCGGGTAACTGCCGTATCTAAGGCGGCCGCTATCGATACATGTCCGCTCTGAAGATAACCCCGCTGACCTAGCGAGCCGTGGCGTATCCGCATCTGACCTAGCTGCTAGTGATTTGTGGTGGCACGGCCCAGAGTGGCTCCGTCAATCGCCCGAATACTGGCCGTCAGGTGCTATACCGGAGACAGAGATCGAGCAACGAGTGCAATGCCACACGGCTAATCTTCCTCCGTCGAACGAGCTCCTTGAACGATTTTTCGACTTTGGCAAGGCCTTACGAGTGGTCGCTTATGCCCAGCGCTTCGTTTGCCGAAAAATACACTCCTACCCGACCCTGAATCTTCAACATGAAGAGCTAGTCGCCGCAGAGAGACGTTTAATTGCGGTTACACAGCAGCAAGAGTACCCCACAGAGCTCCGCTGCCTACAAGACAAACGTCCCATTCCTTCATCGAGCGCGGTGCTCAACTTGAATCCGTTTCTGGATCAACATGGCATCATCCGTGCGTGCGGACGACTGCAAGCCTCGGAATCACTCACCTATGATGAGCGACACCCCGTAATTCTGCCATACAACTCCAGTCTATCTCGGCTGCTTGTACGATTTACTCATCAGATCACACTTCATGGAGGCAATCAACTTATGCTCCGAATACTCCGCTCCAAATTCTGGATTCCTAAGGTCAAAAACTTAATAAAAGCTCAGTCGCACGCATGCAAGCGGTGCATTCTGTATAAGCGCCAGCTTTATTCGCAATTAAGCGCCAGCTTTATTCGCAATTAAGCGCCAGCTTTATTCAATTAATGGGACATCTTCCACGCGATCGCGTAACCTTCTCCAGACCCTTCACTCATACGGGTGTCGATTTCGCAGGTCCATTCGAAATCAAGAACTTCACGGGACGTGCCTGTTTAATTAAAAAGGGTTACGTCTGTGTCTTTGTGTGTTTCACCACCAAGGACATCCATCTGGAGGCTACCTCTGACCTCACGACCGAGAAATTCCTCGCAGCGTTTTCTCGCTTTGTCGCGAGACGTCGGTGTCCCCAACGCATTTATTCCGACAATGGGCAGACCTTCGTCGGGGCGTCTACGTGTTTAGACAAGGACTTCTTGGAGGCCACCTAACAATCCGTCATGCGGACTCACGGATCTCAGATTCTCTCATGGGAATTCGTTCCACCTAGCGCCCCTCACATGGGCGGTTTGTGGGAGGCGGGAGTCAAAATCTTCAAGGCTCTCTTTTACAAGTCCCCCTCCGGAGTTAAGTACACCTTTGAGGAACTTTCAACTTTATTGTGTAAAGTGGAGGCATGCTTGAACTCTAGACCTATTTCCCCTATGTCCGAGGAGTCGACTGATTTGCTTGCGTTAAGCCCAGCTCATTTCCTCACTGGAGGCCCCCTTCTGTCCGTAGGTGAGCCTGAGATCCATGAAGAACCGATGTCCCTAATCAACCGATGGCAGCGCCTTAAGGCCTTACATCATCAATTCTGTCGTCGGTGGAATGACGAATATTTGAAGGAGCTACATAAGCGAAACAAATGGCAGCACCCGAACCGTAATCTTCAAAAAGATGATCTAGTCATTATATACGAGGATAATCTGCCTTCCACTGAATGGCGCTTGGGACGCGTTGAAGGTGTATATCCGGGCTCCGACGGTCTAGTGCGCGTTGTTGATGTACGAACTTCGCGTGGCATCATTAAACGTCATGTGGCGAAGCTGATTCTACTCCTCAGCGATCCCGGAATTACCTCTTCTAAGTAGGACAGCCATCCCTTCCTATGTCGTGTTTGAGAGCCGTCTTTAATAATTGATCGTCTCCTTTTAGTTTGACCGACAGTAACACCGATGGCTCCAAAGCAACCACGGCCCCGACATGCAGAGCGGACCAGTCGGCGAGGAGTTGATTCATACCGTTGTCGGGTATGCCGGGGCATTCACGCGCTCCGCCAGTGTCGGCGATTTCTTAATCTACGTGCGGAGAAAAGACTGCGGGCAGTGCTGGTTAATAAGTATTGCCCCAACTGCTTGTCCCACGAACATTCGTCTGGCACCTGTCGCAGCAGTGACAGCTGTCGAATCTGCGGGCAGAATTATCATACGTTGATCCATATCAACGATCCGTCGACGCGACTGCTAAATCCTGTCACCTGCTACCGGCCGTCCGCACCGAGAGGCAACGTCGTGCGACGGTCTCCCTCTTCTGCCGAGGTCCATGGTAACCAAGTCGGTTCAGCCAGAACACCGACGTTGACCTCATCACTCCAGCATCGGGCGACGATGGTGATGCCCACGGCACTCGTCCGAGTCGGCAACGGCCAGAAGCAGTTTGAGGCACGCGCCGTACTAGATGCTTGTGCGCCTGAGAGCCGCATCAATGCATCTTTCGCCAAGGCGCTGGGATTGTCAATCACCTGCGTAAGGGTTGAACGTGCCTACATGGCAATCCTAGGGTCTCCCACTGCCCCGAACTTCCGTCCGGAAATCGTGTTGAGGGTTGAAGAGGACCTAAGGATCCGCACCCCCGTGCGCGAAATATCCGAGACCGTGCGGAATCAGTTCACCAACCTGGTACTGGCTGACCCGCACTTCCACCAGCCGTCGTTCGTGTCTATTGTCCTTGGGTGTGACATCTATCCAGATGTCATCCAGGCTGGCTGTCTGCCCAGTGCTGGGAATTTTCCTGTCGCCCAGAGCACCATTTTCGGGTGGGTCCTCTCTGGCTCCTGCGGCAATGAGGCGATCCAGAACGCGGCTACCCCCCATCCACGTCTCCGTCGGGCCAGGCGAATTGTTGCAGTTGTTCCAAGGGGGGCGGCATGTTCACGCCAGGAAGTGTGATCGTCAGGCGCAGTTACTAGATGGAAGCAAATTCTCGGTATTCTAGGCTGAGAGAGATCTGGTCACACTGTACTGGCATGATCAGTAACTTTTTTCTACAAGGGCATCGCCATTACCTTTTTTTCATTTTTTTTAAGCGGACAATTATTGGTCATTCATTTTCATTAACAAAATAAAAATTCGAAAGTTTTCGTTGTTGCAACCAACAACTCGTGTGTGTTAATTTAATTTGCCATTCTGGTCGCGACGAGCTCGACCCCCCCCCCTCTCTCGTTTATTGCAGCGCAGCCGCAGCAGTATTGCACCCGCAACTGGAACGCCGGCAAGCAGCTACCCCGACGTACTGCAGCCTCTCTCCGCCCTGCTACAAACAAATTATATTAAAGTAATTTAAAATTAACATAAAATATTAAAAAATTAATATTAAAATTTAAAAACAAAAAGAAAGTTATCAAATTGAAATTATGAATTAAATTTAAATTTATTTTATTAATTACTTAACTAACTGGGGAAATATTACAAAAATTAAAAACATAAGAAACGTTAATCCAACATTCGTTGCAAGGGTTAGGAAAACCCCAGAAAAACACTGACCAGACCAAACAAAAAAAAAATAATAAAAATAAATAAAATCAAATGTTAGTAACGCGGTGATAAACGGTAAGGCACGCGGGATAAGTGACTCCACACACTACATGAGAAAGACTATTATAGGTAATACATAAGATACGAAACGGATTGTGTAAAGCATAATTCGTGGTACAGCATTGGAGGGACAAAGGAAAACTAATTTGGCTAATTAGATACGATGAATCAATCTTACCAATAATTAGTTTGTGTAAGAAAACTACACCAAGCATGGTTCTGCGATCCAAAAGGGAAGAGGCTTGCCGTCAAAAAAGTAGTTATTAAAGGTAGGTATTCGCCTACTATAGGACATTACATTACATTTACTAAAATTGAGATGTGGTAGGTTAACTTTACACCAGGCTTAAAGCGTGTCGAGATCACTTTGTAGACATTCGCACATACATTCGCACTCGCTTTGCAAACGGACGTGTTTTTTTTCTATCCTCGTTTAAAAGTCATTTTTCGGCGCTTTTTCTGATTTTAAATCAATTAAAGTTAACTACATCACTATTAATACTTTGTGTCATACACCGGCTGTGTAAACGCATAGCTTAAAACATACTAAAAAACATATTTTATAATTTCCTTGCAATATTTACCAAAACAAAGTTTAGTCAAAGCAAGTTGCTTGTTTATTTTGTGCTCTCGCTTTGTCGTCACCCAACAAGCTTTGTTTTTGTAACTTGCAGTTTTTGTTTGCCTGCTACTCTCCGCTAAAATAGTTTCAGTCGCGAGCGCAATCTATAAATAAATTATTACTCTCGCGTCATTCTCTCTCTGATCTCTGTAAGCCGCGCTTTACTTCACCCCTCTGTTATACCGCGATCTAAGTGTTGTTGGTGTTGGCCACCTAACCTCCAACTGTAAATTTTTCGTTTGCCGCGCAAAACAATTTTTGTTTTTGTAAGTACGCTGTATTGCTGCTCTAGCTTAGCATCTGTTTACTTAGTCCTTGTGTATATCCGTCATTCTTTTTAACACCCTATACCAATTTCAAATTTATTAAATCTTAGTTTTTTATTTCTAACGCAGTATAATTATTTGCATTTCGTTGTTGTTTAAATTTTCATTTGCCACTATGTATGTCTGCTATAATAAAGTGGGGTGATATGAATCTTCAGGGAGATAAAGAGGGGCACTGCGGGAAACAGATGGAAATGATGGATCTAAGACAAAAATAAGATCAAGCATCTTATTTAATGAATTGAGAATGCCATTTATTTGAGATAGAAAATACTCATATAAGTGATCAAGGAAAACAATCTGCGTCGAGGGAATCAATACAGCAGAGCTGGGAGTGGAGATCCAAGTAGTTCCTGCAATATTAAAATCACCCTGGACCACGAGGATATCCCGATCGAAAGTTAAGGAAGAACCAGACTTGAAAGCTGAGAAATGTTCATATAAACAGAGCTATCAGAATAAGGAGGACTATATAAGCGAGTAATAACAAGTAAGATAAGTACGGTCGAGCACGCCCGACCGTATAATACTCTCTGCATTTTCCACCGATTCAATGATTAAAATCGGTATCGAGATATTACAATGTGTAGTACTTGCATTAAAACACGTTGAAACAAAAACAATCTAAGCATAATCACACATACATACATCTGTTTGTCTATATGGGAATACACATACGAAAGCCAATATATGATGCATATACATGTATGTATGTATGTGTGTATTCAGCGCGGCCAGCGACTGCGGGCAGCGCTGCCGCCACGCAAGAAACGAAAACATTCAAACATGTGCTTGTATGTTTCTGTCTCGCTTGCACTCATTTATTGATATGAATGCGGCAGCGCTGCCGTCACATGTGCTTGTATGTTTCTGTCTCACTTGCACTCATACATGATATTGCATTCGGTTATCAATATTGCAACGCTTCTAGTTTTCTTGTTTATTGTGTGATTTCAATGCGCCTGTCAGGATAGTTTGATATAGTTAGTCTTCACACGAATTATAAATTACAATACTGTACTATATTAAAGAATGCCTAAAAACGGAGCGAAAGTTAAGAATTACTTTTATTAATTGTGGGAAAAGAGGGCGTGGCAGTCCAAAAATTTAAATGTCAATGTACTAATGCTGTCGCTTGTAACCTCCATACCAAAATTGGTGATCCTAGGTGCAATAGTTATTGAGATATTCGCCCAAAACACCAATTTTTTCCGAGGTGTGTCTAGTTTTTTGCTCATTGTGGGCGAATGGGGCGTGGCATCGAAAAAAAAAAAGATTCTTGTATTGACTGACTAAATATGTGATCGATTGAGACCAAGCTCGAACTTGTAGCTCTTACCATCTCTGAAATCTGTTTGTTCATACGGACGGACAGACAGACAGACAGACGGACAGACGGACATGGCTATATCGACTCGGCTTGTGATGTTGATCAAGAATATATATACTTTATGGGGTCTGCCACCCCTCCTTCTGCCTGTTACATACATTTTCACAAACCCAATATACTCTTGCAGAGAGTATAAAAATGAAAACATTGTAAATATTAACCTTTAGAACAATGAATTCTAAATCTGTAGAAATCAGAGAAAAGATCACCTATAAAGGGAAAATTAATCGCAGAATATCTCTGTATTAAGAATGTCAGGCCTTAACCAAGTTTCAGTAAAGGCAATGACATGAAAAGAAAAAGAAACGCTAGATAAGTAAAGGTTGCTAAGTTTACTACAAAGACCTCTTACACTCTGATAGGCATGCGATGATAGGAAAGAGTTTAGTTTTTTTTATACTCTCTGCAAGAGTATATTGGGTTTGTGAAAATGTATGTAACAGGCAGAAGGAGGCGTGGCAGACCCCATAAAGTATATATATTCTTGATCAACATCACAAGCCGAGTCGATATAGCCATGTCCGTCTGTCCGTCTGTCTGTCTGTCTGTCCGTCCGTATGAACAAACAGATTTCAGAGATGGTAAGAGCTACAAGTTCGAGCTTTGTCTCAATCGATCACATATTTAGTCAGTCAATACAAGAATCTTTTTTTTTTCGATGCCACGCCCCATTTGCCCACAATGAGCAAAAAACTAGACACACCTCGGAAAAAATTGGTGTTTTAGGCGAATATCTCAATAACTATTGCACCTAGGATCACAAATTTTGGTATGGTGGTTCCTAGCAACATCCTAAATGCATTGACATTTAAATATTTGGACTGCCACGCCCCGTTTTCCCACAATTAATAAAATACAAATTCTCAGCTTTCGCCCCGTTTTTAGGCATTCTTTAATATAGTACAGTATTGTAATTTATAATTCGTGTGAAGACTTACTATATCAAACTAACCTGAAAGGCGCATTGAAATCGCACTTTAAACAAGAAAACTAGAAGCGTTGCAATATTGATAACCGAATGCAATATCATGTATGAGTGCAAGTGAGACAGAAACATACATGCACATGTGACGGCAGCGCTGCCACATTAATATCAATGTATGAGTGCAAGCGAGACAGAAACATACTTGCACATGTTTGAATGTTTTCGTTTCTTGCGTGGCGGCAGCGCTGCCCGCAGTCGCTGGCCGCGCTGAATACACACATACATACATACATGTATATGCATCATATGTTGGCTTTCGTATGTGTATTCCCATATAGACAAACAGATGTATGTGTGATTATGCTTAGATTGTTTTTGTTTCAACGTGTTTTAATGCAAGTACTACACATTGTAATATTTCTGGACCGATTTTAATAATTAAATCGCGAAAAAATGCAGAGAGTATTTTACGGTCGGGCGTGCTCGACTTTACTTTTCTTACTTGTTCAGCAGTATATTCTTTCACAACTGGGTGGTCCGGCCAGAACTCTTTAGAGCATATTTTGTTTAATTGTTCTGCCGGCACACTTATTATAATTGAAAAAAATTCCCCGAGCATAAGAAAATTTGAATTTATAAACCGTAATGTTGGCTACAGATTTGACTAAAAATCTTGACATCATCAAATGTAGTATTAGGGGCTAGCCGTGAAACAAAGATTTGTTTTTTTCAATGGGATACCTATGTGAGTCATTTTATTATCTACCACTGCTTTATCGTCTTACGAACTTTTTAAACTAATTGATCCAATCCGAATGTCATCACTGGTATGTTGGTCAACAACAACTGCATTGACAGCGACTGAATCAAGGGCTGGCTTGTAAAGTAAAGTAAAGTTATTATTCCTATTGATAGTTATAGATGGGAAAGAAGGATTAATTAGCGACGGATCAGAATTAATGGAGAAATGAGGAGAACTAAAAATTCATTGGGACTAATTGACAGCCTAAAATTGACATTTTCCCTCTTTGGGGAACCATTCAAAAGATTCATACTCTTGAAATCTTTTTCCAAAGAGGTGAAACTATCAAAAAGATTCTTAAATCTGCCAAATAGTTCCCCAAAGCCTCGTTTAATTTGCCTCATGAAGCCCATCATATCCCTTTCAATATCCCTGCAAGACTCACATGTCCATTTTATACCCGAATAAGAGATAATCACCTGGCACTTTTTATAAAAGCCGACATACATACGGAAAAATGTAAATTTAAAAAACAACGAATGGAAAAGATTTTACTGCGATAAAAAAATAAAAAATTTAACAAATTTGAAATTTGTATAGAGTGTTAAAATGAATGATGGATATACACAAGGGTTAGGTAAACAGATGCTAAGCTAAAGCAGAAATACAGCGTACTTACAAACGCAAATTTGTTTGCGCGGCAAACGAAAAACTTACAGTCGGAGATTAGGTAGCCAAAACAACACTTAGATCGTGTGATAGCAGAGGGGTGAAGCAAAGCGCGGCTTACGGAGAGAAATGACAAGAAAGAATAAGAATCTATTTATAGATTGCGCTCGCGACTGAAACGATTTAAGCGGAGAGTAGCAAGCAAGCCAAAGCTACAAGTTACAAAGCAACGCTTGGGAGAGGACAAAGCAAGTGCACAAATAAACAACGTGCTTTGACTAAATTGTGTTTTGGTAAATATTGCAAGGAAATTATTAAATATGCTAGTTAGGCTTAAAATATAAACCTTGCGATTACACAGCCGGTGCATGAATAATGATGTAGTTGACTTTAAGTGATTTGAAATATGAAATAAAGCGACGAAAAGTGACTTTTAAGCGAAGAAGAAAAAAAAATACGTCCTTTTGCAAAGCGAGTGCTAATCGATACTTTCTGACTTACTTACTCCTGAATCTCCGGTCCCTTGTTAATCGAGGGAGAGTTCTTGCAGTTATTTTCTTACATAAGTTTATAGTTGGTGATATCTGCTTTCCATCACTTTTAGAACTCCTAAATTTTAATAATCCAAACAGAGCAGCCCGGTACAGTTTGCACAATCGTTTTTATACTCTCTGCAAGAGTATATTGGGTTTGTAAAAATGTATGTAACAGGCAGAAGGAGGCGTGGCAGACCCCATAAAATATATATATTCTTGATCAGCATCACAAGCCGAGTCGATATAGCCATGTCCGTCTGTCTGTCCGTCCGTATGAAGAAAAAGATTTCATAGATGATAAGAGCTACAAGTTCGAGTTTGGTCTCAATCGATCACATATTTAGTCAGTCAATGCAAGAATCTTTTTTTTTTCGATGCCACGCCCCATTCGCCCACAATGAGGCAAAAACTAGACACACCTCGGACACTAGACACCCCCCATCCACGTCTCCGTCGGGCCAGTCGAATTGTTGCAGTTGTTGCAAGGGGGCGGCTTGTTCACGCCAGGAAGTGTGATCGTCAGGCGCAGTTACTAGATGGAAGCAAATTCTCGGTATTCTAGGCTGAGAGAGATCTGGTCACACTGTACTGGCATGATCAGTAACTTTTTTCTACAAGGGCATCGCCATTACCTTTTTTTTCATTTTTTTTAAGCGGACAATTATTGGTCATTCATTTTCATTAACAAAATAAAAATTCGAAAGTTTTCATTGTTGCAACCAACAACTCGTGTGTGTTAATTTAATTTGCCATTCTGGTCGCGACGAGCTCGACCCCCTCCCCCTCTTTCGTTTATTGCAGCGCAGCCGCAGCAGTATTGCACCCGCAACTGGAACGCCGGCAAGCCGCTACTCCGACGTACTGCAGCCTCTCTCCGCCCTGCTACAAACAAATTATATTAAAGTAATTTAAAATTAACAAAAAATATTAAAATTTAAAAACAAAAAGAAAGTTATCAAATTGAAATTATGAATTAAATTTAAATTTATATTATTAATTACTTAACTAACTGGGGAAATATTACAAAAATTGAAAACATAAGAAACGTTAATCCAACATTCGTTGCAAGGGTTAGGAAAACCCCAGAAAAACACTGACCAGACCAAAAAAAAATAAAAATAAATAAAATCAAATGTTAGTAACGCGGTGATAAACGGTAAGGCACGCGGGATAAGTGACTCCACACACTACATGAGAAAGACTATTATAGGTAATACATAAGATACGAAACGGATTGTGTAAAGCATAATTCGTGGTACAGCATTGGAGGGACAAAGGAAAACTAATTTGGCTAATTAGATACGATGAATCAATCTTACCAATAATTAGTTTGTGTAAGAAAACTACACCAAGCATGGTTCTGCGATCCAAAAGGGAAGAGGCTTGCCGTCAAAAAAGTAGTTATTAAAGGTAGGTATTCGCCTACTATAGGACATTACATTACATTTACTAAAATTGAGATGTGGTAGGTTAACTTTACACCAGGCTTAAAGCGTGTCGAGATCACTTTGTAGACATTCGCACATACATTCGCACTCGCTTTGCAAACGGACGTGTTTTTTTTCTATCCTCGTTTAAAAGTCATTTTTCGGCGCTTTTTCTGATTTTAAATCAATTAAAGTTAACTACATCACTATTAATACTTTGTGTCATACACCGGCTGTGTAAACGCATAGCTTAAAACATACTAAAAAACATATTTTATAATTTCCTTGCAATATTTACCAAAACAAAGTTTAGTCAAAGCAAGTTGCTTGTTTATTTTGTGCTCTCGCTTTGTCGTCACCCAACAAGCTTTGTTTTTGTAACTTGCAGTTTTTGTTTGCTTGCTACTCTCCGCTAAAATAGTTTCAGTCGCGAGCGCAATCTATAAATAAATTATTACTCTCGCGTCATTCTCTCTCTGCTCTCTGTAAGCCGCGCTTTACTTCACCCCTCTGCTATCCCGCGATCTAAGTGTTGTTGGTGTTGGCCACCTAACCTCCAACTGTAAATTTTTCGTTTGCCGGGCAAAACAATTTTTGTTTTTGTAAGTACACTGTATTGCTGCTCTAGCTTAGCATCTGTTTACTTAGCCCTTGTGTATATCCGTCATTCTTTTTAACACCCTATACCAATTTCAAATTTATTAAATCTTAGTTTTTTATTTCTTATCGCAGTATAATTATTTGCATTTCGTTGTTGTTTAAATTTTCATTTGCCACTATGTATGTCTGCTATAATAAAGTGGGGTGATATGAATCTTCAGGGAGATAAAGAGGGGCACTGCGGGAAACAGATGGAAATGATGGATCTAAGACAAAAATAAGATCAAGCATCTTATTTAATGAATTGAGAATGCCATTTATTTGAGATAGAAAATACTCATATAAGTGATCAAGGAAAACAATCTGCGTCGAGGGAATCAATACAGCAGAGCTGGGAGTGGAGATCCAAGTAGTTCCTGCAATATTAAAATCACCCTGGACCACGAGGATATCCCGATCGAAAGTTAAGGAAGAACCAGACTTGAAAGCTGAGAAATGTTCATATAAACAGAGCTATCAGAATAAGGAGGACTATATAAGCGAGTAATAACAAGTAAGATAAGTACGGTCGAGCACGCCCGACCGTATAATACTCTCTGCATTTTCCACCGATTCAATGATTAAAATCGGTATCGAGATATTACAATGTGTAGTACTTGCATTAAAACACGTTGAAACAAAAACAATCTAAGCATAATCACACATACATACATCTGTTTGTCTATATGGGAATACACATACGAAAGCCAACATATGATGCATATACATGTATGTATGTATGTGTGTATTCAGCGCCGCCAGCGACTGCGGGCAGCGCTGCCGCCACGCAAGCAACGAAAACATTCAAACATGTGCAAGTATGTTTCTGTCTCGCTTGCACTCATACATTGATATGAATGCGGCAGCGCTGCCGTCACATGAGCTTGTATGTTTCTGTCTCACTTGCACTCATACATGATATTGCATTCGGTTATCAATATTGCAACGCTTCTAGTTTTCTTGTTTATTGTGTGATTTCAATGCGCCTGTCAGGATAGTTTGATATAGTTAGTCTTCACACGAATTATAAATTACAATACTGTACTGTACTGTTGAGAATTACTTTTATAATTTGTGGGAAAAGAGGGCGTGGCAGTCCAAAAATTTAAATGTCAACGCACTAATGCTGTCGCTTGTAACCTCCATACCAAAATTGGTGATCCTAGGTGCAATAATTATTGAGATATTCGCCCAAAACACCAATTTTTTCCGAGGTGTGTCTAGTTTTTTGCTCATTGTGGGCGAATGAGGCGTGCCATCGAAAAAAAAAAAGATTCTTGTATTGACTGACTAAATATGTGATCGATTGAGACCAAGCTCGAACTTGTAGCTCTTACCATCTCTGAAATCTGTTTGTTCATACGGACGGACAGACAGACAGACAGACGGACAGACGGACATGGCTATATCGACTCGGCTTGTGATGTTGATCAAGAATATATATACTTTATGGGGTCTGCCACGCCTCCTTCTGCCTGTTACATACATTTTCACAAACCCAATATACTCTTGCAGAGAGTATAAAAATGAAAACATTGTAAATATTAACCTTTAGAACAATGAATTCTAAATCTGTAGAAATCAGAGAAAAGATCCCCTATAAAGGGAAAATTAATCGCAGAATATCTCTGTATTAAGAATGTCAGGCCTTAACCAAGTTTCAGTAAAGGCAATGACATGAAAAGGAAAAGAAACGCTAGATAAGTAAAGGTTGCTAAGTTTACTACAAAGACCTCTTACACTCTGATAGGCATGCGATAGGAAAGAGTTTAGTTTTTTTTGTTATTAGTAGCTAATTGATTAATAGACTGTTAATAAGAAGAAGATAGAGAAGGTAGAGCAATTGGAGTCCGATTTCGTTTTTCAGCAGTATATTCTTTCACAACTGGGTGGTCCGGCCAGAACTCTTTAGAGCATATTTTGTTTAATTGTTCTGCCGGCACACTTATTATAATTGAAAAAAATTCCCTGAGCATAAGAAAATTTGAATTTATAAACCGTAATGTTGGCTACAGATTTGACTAAAAACCTTGACATCATCAAATGTAGTATTAGGGGCTAGCCGTGAAACAAAGATTTGTTTTTTTCAATGGGATACCTATGTGAGTCATTTTATTATCTACCACTGCTTTATCGTCTTACGAACTTTTTAAACTAATTGATCCAATCCGAATGTCATCACTGGTATGTTGGTCAACAACAACTGCATTGACAGCGACTGAATCAAGGGCTGGCTTGTAAAGTAAAGTAAAGTTATTATTCCTATTGATAGTTATAGATGGGAAAGAAGGATTAATTAGCGACGGATCAGAATTAAGGGAGAAATGAGGAGAACTAAAAATTCATTGGGACTAATTGACAGCCTAAAATTGGCATTTTCCCTCTTTGGGAATTTGCCTCATGAAGCCCATCATATCCCTTTCAATATCCCTGCAAGACTCACATGTCCATTTTATACCCGAATAAGAGATAATCACCTGGCACTTTTTATAAAAGCCGACATACATACGGAAAAATGTAAATTTAAAAAACAACGAATGGAAAAGATTTTAATGCGATAAAAAAATAAAAAATTTAACAAATTTGAAATTTGTATAGAGTGTTAAAATGAATGATGGATATACACAAGGGTTAGGTAAACAGATGCTAAGCTAAAGCAGAAATACAGCGTACTTACAAACGCAAATTTGTTTGCGCGGCAAACGAAAAACTTACAGTCGGAGATTAGGTAGCCAAAACAACACTTAGATCGTGTGATAGCAGAGGGGTGAAGCAAAGCGCGGCTTACGGAGAGAAATGACAAGAAAGAATAAGAATCTATTTATAGATTGCGCTCGCGACTGAAACGATTTAAGCGGAGAGTAGAAAGCAAGCCAAAGCTACAAGTTACAAAGCAACGCTTGGGAGAGGACAAAGCAAGTGCACAAATAAACAACGTGCTTTGACTAAATTTTGTTTTGGTAAATATTGCAAGGAAATTATTAAATATGCTAGTTAGGTTTAAAATATAAACCTTGCGATTACACAGCCGGTGCATGAATAATGATGTAGTTGACTTTAAGTGATTTGAAATATGAAATAAAGCGACGAAAAGTGACTTTTAAGCGAAGAAGGAAAAAAAAATACGTCCTTTTGCAAAGCGAGTGCTAATCGATACTTTCTGACTTACTTACTTGCAGTTATTTTCTTACATAAGTTTATAGTTGGTGATATCTGCTTCCCATCACTTTTAGAACTCCTAAATTTGAATAATCCAAACAGAGCAGCCCGGTACTGCGTCCATTAATTTCTTCCTACGTGCACTACTGACTACAGTTTGCACAATCGTTTTTATACTCTCTGCAAGAGTATATTGGGTTTGTAAAAATGTATGTAACAGGCAGAAGGAGGCGTGGCAGACCCCATAAAGTATATATATTCTTGATCAGCATCACAAGCCGAGTCGATATAGCCATGTCCGTCTGTCTGTCCGTCCGTATGAAGAAAAAGATTTCAGAGATGGCAAGAGCTACAAGTTCGAGCTTGGTCTCAATCGATCACATATTTAGTCAGTCAATGCAAGAATCTTTTTTTTTTCGATGCCACGCCCCATTCGCCCACAATGAGGCAAAAACTAGACACACCTCGGACACTAGACACCCCCCATCCACGTCTCCGTCGGGCCAGTCGAATTGTTGCAGTTGTTGCAAGGGGGGCGGCTTGTTCACGCCAGGAAGTGTGATCGTCAGGCGCAGTTACTAGATGGAAGCAAATTCTCGGTATTCTAGGCTGAGAGAGATCTGGTCACACTGTACTGGCATGATCAGTAACTTTTTTCTACAAGGGCATCGCCATTACCTTTTTTTTCATTTTTTTTAAGCGGACAATTATTGGTCATTCATTTTCATTAACAAAATAAAAATTCGAAAGTTTTCATTGTTGCAACCAACAACTCGTGTGTGTTAATTTAATTTGCCATTCTGGTCGCGACGAGCTCGACCCCCTCCCCCTCTTTCGTTTATTGCAGCGCAGCCGCAGCAGTATTGCACCCGCAACTGGAACGCCGGCAAGCCGCTACTCCGACGTACTGCAGCCTCTCTCCGCCCTGCTACAAACAAATTATATTAAAGTAATTTAAAATAAACAAAAAATATTAAAAAAATAATATTAAAATTTAAAAACAAAAAGAAAGTTATCAAATTGAAATTATGAATTAAATTTAAATTTATATTATTAATTACTTAACTAACTGGGGAAATATTACAAAAATTAAAAACATAAGAAACGTTAATCCAACATTCGTTGCAAGGGTTAGGAAAACCCCAGAAAAACACTGACCAGACCAAAAAAAAACAAGTAAGAAAAGTACAGTCGAGCACGCCCGACCGTAAAATACTCTCTGCATTTTTTCGCGATTTAATTATTAAAATCGGTCTAGAGATATTAAAATGTGTTGTACTTGCATTAAAACACGTTGAAACAAAAACAATCTAAACATAATCAAACAAACATCTGTTTGTCTGTATGCGAATGCACATACGAAAGCCAATATATATAGCGAAAGCCAGCGACTGCGGGCAGCGCTGCCGCCACGCAAACAAAGAAAACATTCAAACATGTGCTTCTATGTTTCTGTCTCGCTTGCACTCATACATTGATATGAATGCCGCAGCGCTGCCGTCACATGTGCTTGTATGTTTCTGTCTCGCTTGCACTCATACATTGAGCGCTGCCGCTCAAGTGCTTGTAAGTTACTATCTCGCTTGCACTCATACACGATATTGCTTTCAGTTATCAATATTGTAACTCTTCTAGTTTTCTTGTTTATAGTGCGATTTCAATGCGCCTTTCAGGATAGTTTGATATAGTTAGTCTTCACACGAATTATAAATTACAATACTGTACTATATTAAAGAATGCCTAAAAACGGAGCGAAAGTTAAAATTTATTTTTATTAATTGTGGGAAAAAGGGGCGTGGCAGTCCAAAAATTTAAATGTCAATGCATTTACGCTGTCGCTAGGAACCTTCATACCAAAATTGGTTATCCTCGGTGCCATGGTTACTGAGATATTCGCCGAAAACACTGATTCTTGTATTGACTGCCTAAATTTCTGATCGATTAAGACCAAGCTCGAACTTGTAGCTTCTACCATCTCTGAAATCTGGTTGTTCATACGGACAGACAGACAGACGGACAGACGGACAGACGGACATGGCTATATCGACTCGGCTTGTGATGCTGATCAAGAATATGTATACTTTATGGGGTCTGCCACGCCTCCTTCTGCCTGTTACATACATTTTCACAAACCCAATATACTCTTGCAGAGAGTATAAAAATAAAAATAAATAAAATCAAATGTTAGTAACGCGGTGATAAACGGTAAGGCACGCGGGATAAGTGACTCCACACACTACATGAGAATGACTATTATAGGTAATACATAAGATACGAAACGGATTGTGTAAAGCATAATTCGTGGTACAGCATTGGAGGGACAAAGGAAAACTAATTTGGCTAATTAGATACGATGAATCAATCTTACCAATAATTAGTTTGTGTAAGAAAACTACACCAAGCATGGTTCTGCGATCCAAAAGGGAAGAGGCTTGCCGTCAAAAAAGTAGTTATTAAAGGTAGGTATTCGCCTACTATAGGACATTACATTACATTTACTAAAATTGAGATGTGGTAGGTTAACTTTACACCAGGCTTAAAGCGTGTCGAGATCACTTTGTAGACATTCGCACATACATTCGCACTCGCTTTGCAAACGGACGTGTTTTTTTTCTATCCTCGTTTAAAAGTCATTTTTCGGCGCTTTTTCTGATTTTAAATCAATTAAAGTTAACTACATCACTATTAATACTTTGTGTCATACACCGGCTGTGTAAACGCATAGCTTAAAACATACTAAAAAACATATTTTATAATTTCCTTGCAATATTTACCAAAACAAAGTTTAGTCAAAGCAAGTTGCTTGTTTATTTTGTGCTCTCGCTTTGTCGTCACCCAACAAGCTTTGTTTTTGTAACTTGCAGTTTTTGTTTGCCTGCTACTCTCCGCTAAAATAGTTTCAGTCGCGAGCGCAATCTATAAATAAATTATTACTCTCGCGTCATTCTCTCTCTGCTCTCTGTAAGACGCGCTTTACTTCACCCCTCTGCTATCCCGCGATCTAAGTGTTGTTGGTGTTGGCCACCTAACCTCCAACTGTAAATTTTTCGTTTGCCGCGCAAAACAATTTTTGTTTTTGTAAGTACGCTGTATTGCTGCTCTAGCTTAGCATCTGTTTACTTAGCCCTTGTGTATATCCGTCATTCTTTTTAACACCCTATACCAATTTCAAATTTATTAAATCTTAGTTTTTTATTTCTAACGCAGTATAATTATTTGCATTTCGTTGTTGTTTAAATTTTCATTTGCCACTATGTATGTCTGCTATAATAAAGTGGGGTGATATGAATCTTCAGGGAGATAAAGAGGGGCACTGCGGGAAACAGATGGAAATGATGGATCTAAGACAAAAATAAGATCAAGCATCTTATTTAATGAATTGAGAATGCCATTTATTTGAGATAGAAAATACTCATATAAGTGATCAAGGAAAACAATCTGCGTCGAGGGAATCAATACAGCAGAGCTGGGAGTGGAGATCCAAGTAGTTCCTGCAATATTAAAATCACCCTGGACCACGAGGATATCCCGATCGAAAGTTAAGGAAGAACCAGACTTGAAAGCTGAGAAATGTTCATATAAACAGAGCTATCAGAATAAGGAGGACTATATAAGCGAGTAATAACAAGTAAGATAAGTACGGTCGAGCACGCCCGACCGTATAATACTCTCTGCATTTTCCACCGATTCAATGATTAAAATCGGTATCGAGATATTACAATGTGTAGTACTTGCATTAAAACACGTTGAAACAAAAACAATCTAAGCATAATCACACATACATACATCTGTTTGTCTATATGGGAATACACATACGAAAGCCAACATATGATGCATATACATGTATGTATGTATGTGTGTATTCAGCGCCGCCAGCGACTGCGGGCAGCGCTGCCGCCACGCAAGCAACGAAAACATTCAAACATGTGCAAGTATGTTTCTGTCTCGCTTGCACTCATACATTGATATGAATGCGGCAGCGCTGCCGTCACATGTGCTTGTATGTTTCTGTCTCACTTGCACTCATACATGATATTGCATTCGGTTATCAATATTGCAACGCTTCTAGTTTTCTTGTTTATTGTGTGATTTCAATGCGCCTGTCAGGATAGTTTGATATAGTTAGTCTTCACACGAATTATAAATTACAATACTGTACTATACTGTACTGTACTGTTGAGAATTACTTTTATAATTTGTGGGAAAAGAGGGCGTGGCAGTCCAAAAATTTAAATGTCAATGCACTAATGCTGTCGCTTGTAACCTCCATACCAAAATTGGTGATCCTAGGTGCAATAATTATTGAGATATTCGCCCAAAACACCAATTTTTTCCGAGGTGTGTCTAGTTTTTTGCTCATTGTGGGCGAATGAGGCGTGCCATCGAAAAAAAAAAGATTCTTGTATTGACTGACTAAATATGTGATCGATTGAGACCAAGCTCGAACTTGTAGCTCTTACCATCTCTGAAATCTGTTTGTTCATACGGACGGACAGACAGACAGACAGACGGACAGACGGACATGGCTATATCGACTCGGCTTGTGATGTTGATCAAGAATATATATATTTTATGGGGTCTGCCACGCCTCCTTCTGCCTGTTACATACATTTTCACAAACCCAATATACTCTTGCAGAGAGTATAAAAATGAAAACATTGTAAATATTAACCTTTAGAACAATGAATTCTAAATCTGTAGAAATCAGAGAAAAGATCCCCTATAAAGGGAAAATTAATCGCAGAATATCTCTGTATTAAGAATGTCAGGCCTTAACCAAGTTTCAGTAAAGGCAATGACATGAAAAGGAAAAGAAACGCTAGATAAGTAAAGGTTGCTAAGTTTACTACAAAGACCTCTTACACTCTGATAGGCATGCGATAGGAAAGAGTTTAGTTTTTTTTGTTATTAGTAGCTAATTGATTAATAGACTGTTAATAAGAAGAAGATAGAGAAGGTAGAGCAATTGGAGTCCGATTTCGTTTTTCAGCAGTATATTCTTTCACAACTGGGTGGTCCGGCCAGAACTCTTTAGAGCATATTTTGTTTAATTGTTCTGCCGGCACACTTATTATAATTGAAAAAAATTCCCCGAGCATAAGAAAATTTGAATTTATAAACCGTAATGTTGGCTACAGATTTGACTAAAAACCTTGACATCATCAAATGTAGTATTAGGGGCTAGCCGTGAAACAAAGATTTGTTTTTTTCAATGGGATACCTATGTGAGTCATTTTATTATCTACCACTGCTTTATCGTCTTACGAACTTTTTAAACTAATTGATCCAATCCGAATGTCATCACTGGTATGTTGGTCAACAACAACTGCATTGACAGCGACTGAATCAAGGGCTGGCTTGTAAAGTAAAGTAAAGTTATTATTCCTATTGATAGTTATAGATGGGAAAGAAGGATTAATTAGCGACGGATCAGAATTAATGGAGAAATGAGGAGAACTAAAAATTCATTGGGACTAATTGACAGCCTAAAATTGGCATTTTCCCTCTTTGGGAAACCATTCAAAAGATTCATACTCTTGAAATCTTTTTCCAAAGAGGTGAAACTATCAAAAAGATTCTTTAATCTGCCAAATAGTTCCCCAAAGCCTCGTTTAATTTGCCTCATGAAGCCCATCATATCCCTTTCAATATCCCTGCAAGACTCACATGTCCATTTTATACCCGAATAAGAGATAATCACCTGGCACTTTTTATAAAAGCCGACATACATACGGAAAAATGTAAATTTAAAAAACAACGAATGGAAAAGATTTTACTGCGATAAAAAAATAAAAAATTTAACAAATTTGAAATTTGTATAGAGTGTTAAAATGAATGATGGATATACACAAGGGTTAGGTAAACAGATGCTAAGCTAAAGCAGAAATACAGCGTACTTACAAACGCAAATTTGTTTGCGCGGCAAACGAAAAACTTACAGTCGGAGATTAGGTAGCCAAAACAACACTTAGATCGTGTGATAGCAGAGGGGTGAAGCAAAGCGCGGCTTACGGAGAGAAATGACAAGAAAGAATAAGAATCTATTTATAGATTGCGCTCGCGACTGAAACGATTTAAGCGGAGAGTATCAAGCAAGCCAAAGCTACAAGTTACAAAGCAACGCTTGGGAGAGGACAAAGCAAGTGCACAAATAAACAACGTGCTTTGACTAAATTTTGTTTTGGTAAATATTGCAAGGAAATTATTAAATATGCTAGTTAGTATATTTTAAACCTTGCGATTACACAGCCGGTGCATGAATAATGATGTAGTTGACTTTAAGTGATTTGAAATATGAAATAAAGCGACGAAAAGTGACTTTTAAACGAAGAAGGAAAAAAAATACGTCCTTTTGCAAAGCGAGTGCTAATCGATACTTTCTGACTTACTTACTCCTGAATCTCCGGTCCCTTGTTAATCGAGGGAGAGTTCTTGCAGTTATTTTCTTACATAAGTTTATAGTTGGTGATATCTGCTTCCCATCACTTTTAGAACTCCCAAATTTGAATAATCCAAACAGAGCAGCCCGGTACTGCGTCCATTAATTTCTTCCTACGTGCACTACTGACTACAGTTTGCACAATCGTTTTCATACTCTCTGCAAGAGTATATTGGGTTTGTAAAAATGTATGTAAGAGGCAGAAAGAGGCGTGGCAGACCCCATAAAATATATATATTCTTGATCAGCATCACAAGCCGAGTCGATATAGCCATGTCCGTCTGTCTGTCCGTCCGTATGAACAAACAGATTTCAGAGATGATAAGAGCTACAAGTTCGAGTTTGGTCTCAATCGATCACATATTTAGTCAGTCAATGCAAGAATCTTCTTTTTTTCGATGCCACGCCCCATTCGCCCACAATGAGGCAAAAACTAGACACACCTCGGACACTAGACACCCCCCATCCACGTCTCCGTCGGGCCAGGCGAATTGTTGCAGTTGTTGCAAGGGGGGCGGCTTGTTCACGCCAGGAAGTGTGATCGTCAGGCGCAGTTACTAGATGGAAGCAAATTCTCGGTATTCTAGGCTGAGAGAGATCTGGTCACACTGTACTGGCATGATCAGTAACTTTTTTCTACAAGGGCATCGCCATTACCTTTTTTTTCATTTTTTTTAAGCGGACAATTATTGGTCATTCATTTTCATTAACAAAATAAAAATTCGAAAGTTTTCATTGTTGCAACCAACAACTCGTGTGTGTTAATTTAATTTGCCATTCTGGTCGCGACGAGCTCGACCCCCTCCCCCTCTTTCGTTTATTGCAGCGCAGCCGCAGCAGTATTGCACCCGCAACTGGAACGCCGGCAAGCCGCTACTCCGACGTACTGCAGCCTCTCTCCGCCCTGCTACAAACAAATTATATTAAAGTAATTTAAAACTAACAAAAAATATTAAAAAAATAATATTAAAATTTAAAAACAAAAAGAAAGTTATCAAATTGAAATTATGAATTAAATTTAAATTTATATTATTAATTACTTAACTAACTGGGGAAATATTACAAAAATTAAAAACATAAGAAACGTTAATCCAACATTCGTTGCAAGGGTTAGGAAAGCCCCAGAAAAACACTGACCAGACCAAAAAAAAAAAAAAAAAAATAAAAATAAATAAAATCAAATGTTAGTAACGCGGTGATAAACGGTAAGGCACGCGGGATAAGTGACTCCACACACTACATGAGAAAGACTATTATAGGTAATACATAAGATACGAAACGGATTGTGTAAAGCATAATTCGTGGTACAGCATTGGAGGGACAAAGGAAAACTAATTTGGCTAATTAGATACGATGAATCAATCTTACCAATAATTAGTTTGTGTAAGAAAACTACACCAAGCATGGTTCTGCGATCCAAAAGGGAAGAGGCTTGCCGTCAAAAAAGTAGTTATTAAAGGTAGGTTTTCGCCTACTATAGGACATTACATTACATTTACTAAAATTGAGATGTGGTAGGTTAACTTTACACCAGGCTTAAAGCGTGTCGAGATCACTTTGTAGACATTCGCACATACATTCGCACTCGCTTTGCAAACGGACGTGTTTTTTTCTATCCTCGTTTAAAAGTCATTTTTCGGCGCTTTTTCTGATTTTAAATCAATTAAAGTTAACTACATCACTATTAATACTTTGTGTCATACACCGGCTGTGTAAACGCATAGCTTAAAACATACTAAAAAAACATATTTTATAATTTCCTTGCAATATTTACCAAAACAAAGTTTAGTCAAAGCAAGTTGCTTGTTTATTTTGTGCTCTCGCTTTGTCGTCACCCAACAAGCTTTGTTTTTGTAACTTGCAGTTTTTGTTTGCCTGCTACTCTCCGCTAAAATAGTTTCAGTCGCGAGCGCAATCTATAAATAAATTATTACTCTCGCGTCATTCTCTCTCTGATCTCTGTAAGCCGCGCTTTACTTCACCCCTCTGCTATCCCGCGATCTAAGTGTTGTTGGTGTTGGCCACCTAACCTCCAACTGTAAATTTTTCGTTTGCCGCGCAAAACAATTTTTGTTTTTGTAAGTACGCTGTATTGCTGCTCTAGCTTAGCATCTGTTTACTTAGCCCTTGTGTATATCCGTCATTCTTTTTAACACCCTATACCAATTTCAAATTTATTAAATCTTAGTTTTTTATTTCTTATCGCAGTATAATTATTTGCATTTCGTTGTTGTTTAAATTTTCATTTGCCACTATGTATGTCTGCTATAATAAAGTGGGGTGATATGAATCTTCAGGGAGATAAAGAGGGGCACTGCGGGAAACAGATGGAAATGATGGATCTAAGACAAAAATAAGATCAAGCATCTTATTTAATGAATTGAGAATGCCATTTATTTGAGATAGAAAATACTCATATAAGTGATCAAGGAAAACAATCTGCGTCGAGGGAATCAATACAGCAGAGCTGGGAGTGGAGATCCAAGTAGTTCCTGCAATATTAAAATCACCCTGGACCACGAGGATATCCCGATCGAAAGTTAAGGAAGAACCAGACTTGAAAGCTGAGAAATGTTCATATAAACAGAGCTATCAGAATAAGGCGGACTATATAAGCGAGTAATAACAAGTAAGATAAGTACGGTCGAGCACGCCCGACCGTATAATACTCTCTGCATTTTCCACCGATTCAATGATTAAAATCGGTATCGAGATATTACAATGTGTAGTACTTGCATTAAAACACGTTGAAACAAAAACAATCTAAGCATAATCACACATACATACATCTGTTTGTCTATATGGGAATACACATACGAAAGCCAACATATGATGCATATACATGTATGTATGTATGTGTGTATTCAGCGCGGCCAGCGACTGCGGGCAGCGCTGCCGCCACGCAAGCAACGAAAACATTCAAACATGTGCAAGTATGTTTCTGTCTCGCTTGCACTCATACATTGATATGAATGCGGCAGCGCTGCCGTCACATGTGCTTGTATGTTTCTGTCTCACTTGCACTCATACATGATATTGCATTCGGTTATCAATATTGCAACGCTTCTAGTTTTCATGTTTATTGTGTGATTCCAATGCGCCTGTCAGGATAGTTTGATATAGTTAGTCTTCACACGAATTATAAATTACAATACTGTACTATACTGTACTGTACTGTTGAGAATTACTTTTATAATTTGTGGGAAAAGAGGGCGTGGCAGTCCAAAAATTTAAATGTCAATGCACTAATGCTGTCGCTTGTAACCTCCATACCAAAATTGGTGATCCTAGGTGCAATAATTATTGAGATATTCGCCCAAAACACCAATTTTTTCCGAGGTGTGTCTAGTTTTTTGCTCATTGTGGGCGAATGAGGCGTGCCATCGAAAAAAAAAAAAGATTCTTGTATTGACTGACTAAATATGTGATCGATTGAGACCAAGCTCGAACTTGTAGCTCTTACCATCTCTGAAATCTGTTTGTTCATACGGACGGACAGACAGACAGACAGACGGACAGACGGACATGGCTATATCGACTCGGCTTGTGATGTTGATCAAGAATATATATACTTTATGGGGTCTGCCACGCCTCCTTCTGCCTGTTACATACATTTTCACAAACCCAATATACTCTTGCAGAGAGTATAAAAATGAAAACATTGTAAATATTAACCTTTAGAACAATGAATTCTAAATCTGTAGAAATCAGAGAAAAGATCCCCTATAAAGGGAAAATTAATCGCAGAATATCTCTGTATTAAGAATGTCAGGCCTTAACCAAGTTTCAGTAAAGGCAATGACATGAAAAGGAAAAGAAACGCTAGATAAGTAAAGGTTGCTAAGTTTACTACAAAGACCTCTTACAGTCTGATAGGCATGCGATAGGAAAGAGTTTAGTTTTTTTTGTTATTAGTAGCTAATTGATTAATAGACTGTTAATAAGAAGAAGATAGAGAAGGTAGAGCAATTGGAGTCCGATTTCGTTTTTCAGCAGTATATTCTTTCACAACTGGGTGGTCCGGCCAGAACTCTTTAGAGCATATTTTGTTTAATTGTTCTGCCGGCACACTTATTATAATTGAAAAAAATTCCCCGAGCATAAGAAAATTTGAATTTATAAACCGTAATGTTGGCTACAGATTTGACTAAAAACCTTGACATCATCAAATGTAGTATTAGGGGCTAGCCGTGAAAGAAAGATTTGTTTTTTTCAATGGGATACCTATGTGAGTCATTTTATTATCTACCACTGCTTTATCGTCTTACGAACTTTTTAAACTAATTGATCCAATCCGAATGTCATCACTGGTATGTTGGTCAACAACAACTGCATTGACAGCGACTGAATCAAGGGCTGGCTTGTAAAGTAAAGTAAAGTTATTATTCCTATTGACAATACTAGTTATAGATGGGAAAGAAGGATTAATTAGCGACGGATCAGAATTAATGGAGAAATGAGGAGAACTAAAAATTCTTTGGGGAACCATTCAAAAGATTCATACTCTTGAAATCTTTTTCCAAAGAGGTGAAACTATCAAAATGATTCTTAAATCTGCCAAATAGTTCCCCAAAGCCTCGTTTAATTTGCCTCATGAAGCCCATCATATCCCTTTCAATATCCCTGCAAGACTCACATGTCCATTTTATACCCGAATAAGAGATAATCACCTGGCACTTTTTATAAAAGCCGACATACATACGGAAAAATGTAAATTTAAAAAACAACGAATGGAAAAGATTTTACTGCGATAAAAAAATAAAAAATTTAACAAATTTGAAATTTGTATAGAGTGTTAAAATGAATGATGGATATACACAAGGGTTAGGTAAACAGATGCTAAGCTAAAGCAGAAATACAGCGTACTTACAAACGCAAATTTGTTTGCGCGGCAAACGAAAAACTTACAGTCGGAGATTAGGTAGCCAAAACAACACTTAGATCGTGTGATAGCAGAGGGGTGAAGCAAAGCGCGGCTTACGGAGAGAAATGACAAGAAAGAATAAGAATCTATTTATAGATTGCGCTCGCGACTGAAACGATTTAAGCGGAGAGTAGCAAGCAAGCCAAAGCTACAAGTTACAAAGCAACGCTTGGGAGAGGACAAAGCAAGTGCACAAATAAACAACGTGCTTTGACTAAATTGTGTTTTGGTAAATATTGCAAGGAAATTATTAAATATGCTAGTTAGGTTTAAAATATAAACCTTGCGATTACACAGCCGGTGCATGAATAATGATGTAGTTGACTTTAAGTGATTTGAAATATGAAATAAAGCGACGAAAAGTGACTTTTAAGCGAAGAAGAAAAAAAATACGTCCTTTTGCAAAGCGAGTGCTAATCGATACTTTCTGACTTACTTACTCCTGAATCTCCGGTCCCTTGTTAATCGAGGGAGAGTTCTTGCAGTTATTTTCTTACATAAGTTTATAGTTGGTGATATCTGCTTTCCATCACTTTTAGAACTCCTAAATTTTAATAATCCAAACAGAGCAGCCCGGTACAGTTTGCACAATCGTTTTTATACTCTCTGCAAGAGTATATTGGGTTTGTAAAAATGTATGTAACAGGCAGAAGGAGGCGTGGCAGACCCCATAAAGTATATATATTCTTGATCAGCATCACAAGCCGAGTCGATATAGCCATGTCCGTCTGTCTGTCCGTCCGTATGAACAAACAGATTTCAGAGATGATAAGAGGTACAAGTTCGAGCTTGGTCTCAATCGATCACATATTTAATCAGTCAATACAAGAATCTTTTTTTTTTCGATGCCACGCCCCATTCGCCCACAATGAGGCAAAGCTAGACACACCTCGGAAAAAATTGGTGTTTTGGGCGAATATCTCAATAACTATTGCACCTAGGATCACCAATTTTGGTATGGAGGTTACAAGCGACAGCATTAGTGCATTGACATTTAAATTTTTGGACTGCCACGCCCTCTTTTCCCACAATTAATAAAAGTAATTCTCAACTTACGCTCCGTTTTTAGGCATTCTTTAATATAGTACAGTATTGTAATTTATAATTCGTGTGAAGACTAACTATATCAAACTATCCTGACAGGCGCATTGAAATCACACAATAAACAAGAAAACTAGAAGCGTTGCAATGTTGATAACCGAATGCAATATCATGTATGAGTGCAAGTGAGACAGAAACATACAAGCACATGTTACGGCAGCGCTGCCGCATTCATATCAATGTATGAGTGCAAGCGAGACAGAAACATACAAGCACATGTTTGAATGTTTTCGTTGCTTGCGTGGCGGCAGCGCTGCCCGCAGTCTCTGGCCGCGCTGAATACACACATACATACATACATGTATATGCATCATATATTGGCTTTCGTATGTGTATTCCCATACAGACAAACAGATGTATGTATGTGTGATTATGCTTAGATTGTTTTTGTTTCAACGTGTTTTAATGCAAGTACTACACATTGTAATATCTCTAGACCGATTTTAATAATTAAATCGCGAAAAAATGCAGAGGGTATTTTACGGTCGGGCGTGCTCGACTGTACTTTTCTTACTTGTTTTATTAGAAGTCTTTCCGGATGCGGCATTGCTTGGCAAAAGCCAGTAGTTCCCTGGGCTCTCTTTAGGAGGCATCGTTTAGTGAGTGTAGATTTGATGCTCCTAGGCACTTTAGCCTCCTACGAGCAAATGCGGGGCAATGGCATAAGAGGTGCTCAAGCGTTTCGTCGATACCTGGTTCATTGCATTTACTGCACCTTGCGTTGTCGGTGATGCCCAGTTTTATTGCGTGTGCAGCCGCCAGGCAGTGACCAGTGAGTAAACATACTAACAGTCTGCATTTCCTCCGAGGAAAATGCAGTATGTATAGACTGAAGTGAGTGTTATGATCTCTGCACATTGTTCGTGTGGTTCGACATGTAGTGGTATTTCGCCACATTCGATTACAGCTTTTCTTGATATTCTGCTCGAGTTCACTTTGCAGTGATCTCAGCCAAATCCCGACAGTCTCCTTCTCGTCTCCGGGAAGTTTGGTATGCCTTGGTGGCTAGGAACCCAGTAGATGTGCACTGACCTGGAGCTCAAGATGAGCATGTTCCTTCCAATGGCGCTATGTCTATGTCTACGAAGACACCTAGTATTCCTGGTGGTAGAAAGCCCTCTCGATGGAGGCAACTAGCGTATGTAGCGCAGTTTCTACGGATTTTCCTTTAGAATATGCATATGATTGGTAGACAGCTTCTTACCAACACTACTGCTAATATGAAGATCCAGCAGCTTCCCCATAGTTTTGAGCATGAAGGATGTGAGACTTATTGGCCTTTAGTCTTTAGGGCTGCTGTGACTAAATTTGCCTGCTTTGGGTAGGAACGCTATTCGAGCGGTTCTCCATTCTGTGGGTATATGGCCTGTATTGAGACATGCTCTAAATATCCTGAGCAGCCATGGAGTGATCACAAAACCCGGGCTCTTTATACTAGTAAAGGAGTCGATGGCCCATCGAGACTTTTGTTCTGTTAATATCTCTGTTGGAAGTTGGGAATCAGTTAAGCTAAGGATATTATATATAATTTAGTTTTAAAAGAACTGATGTACGATCCAGACGGATTACAAATAAAGCAACCATATTATTCGATCAAATGATTTATTAATAATTTAAAAGTTTGAATGTTACTGTTTCGCTTGCACTTATGCATTACAATCGTACCTGTTTTTATGCAACTTACAGCACTGAACGATAAGAACAAATGTCTGCAAAACGGCATTGAAATTTTAAAAGTTATTAGTTCATATGGTATTCCAAAGTGTCATGGTTACTGATATATTCGCCGAAAACATCGATTTTTTCGAGGTGTTTCTTGCGGTAAGGGGCGTTGCTGCAATTTGAAATAAACTTGATCTGCATCTGCGAAGATGACGGACTTTTATTCGAAATTTGGTGTAGCGTTTGCAAAAACTGTGTAAGGCGGGCCCGAACTAAGCTGTTACGTAGTCCTAAGCATTGAATTAGCTTAATATTAAGTTTGTTAGTTTTAAGGTTGCCATTGTGCCATTGAAGGCGATTGAATTATAAGTTTAATTAAAGAATTATCATCTGTTCCTTACTTGAAGATAGCGGCAGGAGTTTGTATTAGAAAGGCCGCGCCCTCTATCAGCAGCGCGGGGAGCGGTCTTGTGCAACTCTGCAACGAGAGCTCGGTGGTGAAGATAGAGCTTTCGTGATGGAGTTGTATCGCGACGGCTTCTGCCTTGTTCGATCGAGAACGTGGTTTCGACTTTTCGATCGACAGCGCAAACGTATAGACGTCGCGACGGCCGACGCGTCGCAGTTCAGCAGGGAATGTTTTGGGTATAATATTAACTCCATTAATTAATTAGTAGAATGGAAGCATTAAAGATTTATGCTTCGAATTAACGAAGTTATAAAACCGTCTCGAATTCCTTCGAAACTGTTACCCACAGTCAGTAAGGTATTCCTTTTAAAAACGGTCATTCATAACATAGAAATCAGATCGAGCAATCAGATATCGAGAGAGATACAAGGAAGAGCAAATTTCCCTCAATCTCGACTTTCTATTTTTAAGCAAACAGGCTTGTTAGACCTGGTTGGAACACAAAGCGGAACACAGACATCAAGTAAGGATTTCAATGTATAATAAAAGGTTGTGATTGCGCTATCCATATCGCTACACATGAACAGCCGGGACCAGTCAGTCTGGGATAACAGTATATTTAATTTTTCCACCGTAATGTTGGCTTCTGATTTAGCCTGAATAAAGGCCTTGACATCATCCGATGTGGTTTAAGGGGCAAGCCTATAAGCAAATAATTGTTTCTCTGGCGGAATACTTCCAAGAGTCATTTTATCATACACTTTAATTACTTCCGTAGAAGCAACAGCTTTGGTAGACTCATTGCTTGATTCGCCAACTGAAACAGTGTCAAACCTAATAGTGTTAAACTTAACGAATCTGAAACCATTACTTCGGGAATCGTGGGGATTATGGGTAAAATAAAGTTGTCATCACTACTAACAATAGTAATTGGGGATGGGGATGAAAAATGTATTACAAAAAGTGCGGACGTTGTGGGTATGTGATGAGGGCCTAAAAGTTCGTTAGGGCCAATCGACAATCTAAAATTGGTCTTTTTACGGTTTGGAGAATCATTTAAGACTTTTAGGTCTTTAAACTCCTTATCCAAAGCTGCGAAGCTATCGGACAGACTTTTAAATCTGCCAAATAGGTCCACAAAGCCTATTTTAGTGTGTCGCATGAAGCTCATAATGTCTCTTTCGACATTAATACAAGCTTCACATATCCACTTTAAACCTGGTTTAGACTCAATCAGGTTGAACGTCCGGGCGTTGAGGCCTCCACATTTTTAATGGAAACATTTTTACACAGCCAGCAGCAAATAAAACCCACCTTAACTTTTGCTTGCACCTGGCAATTTGAGTTATAGCAGACGTACATAGTTAAGGTAATTAATATAAGCAGTAAATATAAACATAAATATAAACAGAATATATAGAGGCTAATAAGCACTGCTTTATCGTCTTACGAACTTTTTAAACCGATTGATCCAATCCGAATGTCATCACCGGTATGTTGGTCAACAACAACTGCATTGATAGCGACTGTATCAAGGGCTGGCTTGTAAAGTAAAGTAAAGTTATTATTCCTATTGACAATACTAGTTATAGATGGGAAAGAAGGATTAATTAGCGACGGATCAGAATTAATGGAGAAATGAGGAGAACTAAAAATTCATTGGGACTAATTGACAGCCTAAAATTTGCCTTTTTCCTCTTTGGGGAACCATTCAAAAGATTCATACTCTTGAAATCTTTATCCAAAGAGGTGAAACTATCAAAAAGATTCTTAAATCTGCCAAATAGTTCCCCAAAGCCTCGTTTAATTTGCCTCATGAAGCCCATCATATCCCTTTCAACATCCCTGCAAGACTCACATGTCCATTTTATACCCGAATAAGAGATAATCATCCGGCACTTTTTATAAAAGCCGACATACATACGGAAAAATGTAAATTTAAAAAACAACGAATGGAAAAGATTTTACTGCGATAAAAAAATAAAAAATTTAACAAATTTGAAATTTGTATAGAGTGTTAAAATGAATGATGGATATACACAAGGGTTAGGTAAACAGATGCTAAGCTAAAGCAGAAATACAGCGTACTTACAAACGCAAATTTGTTTGCGCGGCAAACGAAAAACTTACAGTCGGAGATTAGGTAGCCAAAACAACACTTAGATCGTGTGATAGCAGGGGTGAAGCAAAGCGCGGCTTACGGAGAGAAATGACAAGAAAGAATAAGAATCTATTTATAGATTGCGCTCGCGACTGAAACGATTTATGCGGAGAGTAGCAAGCAAGCCAAAGCTACAAGTTACAAAGCAACGCTTGGGAGAGGACAAAGCAAGTGCACAAATAAACAACGTGCTTTGACTAAATTTTGTTTTGGTAAATATTGCAAGGAAATTATTAAATATGCTAGTTAGTATATTTTAAACCTTGCGATTACACAGCCGGTGCATGAATAATGATGTAGTTGACTTTAAGTGATTTGAAATATGAAATAAAGCGACGAAAAGTGACTTTTAAACGAAGAAGAAAAAAAATACGTCCTTTTGCAAAGCGAGTGCTAATCGATACTTTCTGACTTACTTACTCCTGAATCTCCGGTCCCTTGTTAATCGAGGGAGAGTTCTTGCAGTTATTTTCTTACATAAGTTTATAGTTGGTGATATCTGCTTCCCATCACTTTTAGAACTCCTAAATTTGAATAATCCAAACAGAGCAGCCCGGTACTGCGTCCATTAATTTCTTCCTACGTGCACTACTGACTACAGTTTGCACAATCGTTTTTATACTCTCTGCAAGAGTATATTGGGTTTGTAAAAATGTATGTAACAGGCAGAAGGAGGCGTGGCAGACCCCATAAAGTATATATATTCTTGATCAGCATCACAAGCCGAGTCGATATAGCCATGTCCGTCTGTCTGTCCGTCCGTATGAACAAACAGATTTCAGAGATGATAAGAGGTACAAGTTCGAGCTTGGTCTCAATCGATCACATATTTAGTCAGTCAATACAAGAATCTTTTTTTTTCGATGCCACGCCCCATTCGCCCACAATGAGGCAAAGCTAGACACACCTCGGAAAAAATTGGTGTTTTGGGCGAATATCTCAATAACTATTGCACCTAGGATCACCAATTTTGGTATGGAGGTTACAAGCGACAGCATTAGTGCATTGACATTTAAATTTTTGGACTGCCACGCCCTCTTTTCCCACAATTAATAAAAGTAATTCTCAACTTACGCTCCGTTTTTAGGCATTCTTTAATATAGTACAGTATTGTAATTTATAATTCGTGTGAAGACTAACTATATCAAACTATCCTGACAGGCGCATTGAAATCACACAATAAACAAGAAAACTAGAAGCGTTGCAATGTTGATAACCGAATGCAATATCATGTATGAGTGCAAGTGAGACAGAAACATACAAGCACATGTTACGGCAGCGCTGCCGCATTCATATCAATGTATGAGTGCAAGCGAGACAGAAACATACAAGCACATGTTTGAATGTTTTCGTTGCTTGCGTGGCGGCAGCGCTGCCCGCAGTCTCTGGCCGCGCTGAATACACACATACATACATACATGTATATGCATCATATATTGGCTTTCGTATGTGTATTCCCATACAGACAAACAGATGTATGTATGTGTGATTATGCTTAGATTGTTTTTGTTTCAACGTGTTTTAATGCAAGTACTACACATTGTAATATCTCTAGACCGATTTTAATAATTAAATCGCGAAAAAATGCAGAGGGTATTTTACGGTCGGGCGTGCTCGACTGTACTTTTCTTACTTGTTTTATTAGAAATCTTTCCGGATGCGGCATTGCTTGGCAAAAGCCAGTAGTTCCCTGGGCTCTCTTTAGGAGGCATCGTTTAGTGAGTGTAGATTTGATGCTCCTAGGCACTTTAGCCTCCTACGAGCTAATGCGGGGCAATGGCATAAGAGGTGCTCAAGCGTTTCGTCGATACCTGGTTCATTGCATTTACTGCACCTTGCGTTGTCGGTGATGCCCAGTTTTATTGCGTGTGCAGCCGCCAGGCAGTGACCAGTGAGTAAACATACTAACAGTCTGCATTTCCTCCGAGGAAAATGCAGTATGTATAGACTGAAGTGAGTGTTATGCTCTCTGCACATTGTTCGTGTGGTTCGACATGTAGTGGTATTTCGCCACATTCGATTACAGCTTTTCTTGATATTCTGCTCGAGTTCACTTTGCAGTGATCTCAGCCAAATCCCGACAGTCTCCTTCTCGTCTCCGGGAAGTTTGGTATGCCTTGGTGGCTAGGAACCCAGTAGATGTGCACTGACCTGGAGCTCAAGATGAGCATGTTCCTTCCAATGGCGCTATGTCTATGTCTACGAAGACACCTAGTATTCCTGGTGGTAGAAAGCCCTCTCGATGGAGGCAACTAGCGTATGTAGCGCAGTTTCTACGGATTTTCCTTTAGAATATGCATGCTGATTGGAAGACAGCTTCTTACCTACACTACTTCTAATATGAAGATCCAGCAGCTTCCCCATAGTTTTGAGCATGAAGGATGTGAGACTTATTGGCCTTTAGTCTTGAGGGCTGCTGTGACTAAATTTGCCTGCTTTGGGTAGGAACGCTATTCGAGCGGTTCTCCATTCTGTGGGTATATGACCTGTATTGAGACATGCTCTAAATATCCTGAGCAGCCATGGAGTGATCACAAAACCCGGGCTCTTTATACTAGTAAAGGAGTCGATGGCCCATCGAGACTTTTGTTCTGTTAATATCTCTGTTAGAAGTTGGGAATCAGTTAAGCTAAGGATATTATATATAATTTAGTTTTAAAAGAACTGATGTACGATCCAGACGGATTACAAATAAAGCAACCATATTATTCGATCAAATGATTTATTAATAATTTAAAAGTTTGAATGTTACTGTTTCGCTTGCACTTATGCATTACAATCGTACCTGTTTTTATGCAACTTACAGCACTGAACGATAAGAACAAATGTCTGCAAAACGGCATTGAAATTTTAAAAGTTATTAGTTCATATGGTATTCCTAAGTGTCATGGTTACTGATATATTCGCCGAAAACATCGATTTTTTCGAGGTGTTTCTTGCGGTAAGGGGCGTTGCTGCAATTTGAAATAAACTTGATCTGCATCTGCGAAGATGACGGACTTTTATTCGAAATTTGGTGTAGCGTTTGCAAAAACTGTGTAAGGCGGGCCCGAACTAAGCTGTTACGTAGTCCTAAGCATTGAATTAGCTTAATATTAAGTTTGTTAGTTTTAAGGTTGCCATTGTGCCATTGAAGGCGATTGAATTATAAGTTTAATTAAAGAATTATCATCTGTTCCTTACTTGAAGATAGCGGCAGGAGTTTGTATTAGAAAGGCCGCGCCCTCTATCAGCAGCGCGGGGAGCGGTCTTGTGCAACTCTGCAACGAGAGCTCGGTGGTGAAGATAGAGCTTTCGTGATGGAGTTGTATCGCGACGGCTTCTGCCTTGTTCGATCGAGAACGTGGTTTCGACTTTTTGATCGACAGCGCAAACGTATAGACGTCGCGACGGCCGACGCGTCGCAGTTCAGCAGGTAATGTTTTGGGTATAATATTAACTCCATTAATTAACTAGTAGAATGGAAGCATTAAAGATTTATGCTTCGAATTAACGAAGTTATAAAACCGTCTCGAATTCCTTCGAAACTGTTACCCACAGTCAGTAAGGTATTCCTTTTAAAAACGGTCATTCATAACATAGAAATCAGATCGAGCAATCAGATATCGAGAGAGATACAAGGAAGAGCAAATTTCCCTCAATCTCGACTTTCTATTTTTAAGCAAACAGGCTTGTTAGACCTGGTTGGAACACAAAGCGGAACACAGACATCAAGTAAGGATTTCAATGTATAATAAAAGGTTGTGATTGCGCTATCCATATCGCTACACATGAACAGCCGGGACCAGTCAGTCTGGGATAACAGTATATTTAATTTTTCCACCGTAATGTTGGCTTCTGATTTAGCCTGAATAAAGGCCTTGACATCATCCGATGTGGTTTCAGGGGCAAGCCTATAAGCAAATAATTGTTTCTCTGGCGGAATACTTCCAAGAGTCATTTTATCATACACTTTAATTACTTCCGTAGAAGCAACAGCTTTGGTAGACTCATTGCTTGATTCGCCAACTGAAACAGTGTCAAACCTAATAGTGTTAAACTTAACGAATCTGAAACCATTACTTCGGGAATCGTGGGGATTATGGGTAAAATAAAGTTGTCATCACTACTAACAATAGTAATTGGGGATGGGGATGAAAAATGTATTACAAAAAGTGCGGACGTTGTGGGTATGTGATGAGGGCCTAAAAGTTCGTTAGGGCCAATCGACAATCTAAAATTGGTCTTTTTACGGTTTGGAGAATCATTTAAGACTTTTAGGTCTTTAAACTCCTTATCCAAAGCTGCGAAGCTATCGGACAGACTTTTAAATCTGCCAAATAGGTCCACAAAGCCTATTTTAGTGTGTCGCATGAAGCTCATAATGTCTCTTTCGACATTAATACAAGCTTCACATATCCACTTTAAACCTGGTTTAGACTCAATCAGGTTGAACGTCCGGGCGTTGAGGCCTCCACATTTTTAATGGAAACATTTTTACACAGCCAGCAGCAAATAAAACCCACCTTAACTTTTGCTTGCACCTGGCAATTTGAGTTATAGCAGACGTACATAGTTAAGGTAATTAATATAAGCAGTAAATATAAACATAAATATAAACAGAATATATAGAGGCTAATAAGCACTGCTTTATCGTCTTACGAACTTTTTAAACCGATTGATCCAATCCGAATGTCATCACCGGTATGTTGGTCAACAACAACTGCATTGATAGCGACTGTATCAAGGGCTGGCTTGTAAAGTAAAGTAAAGTTATTATTCCTATTGACAATACTAGTTATAGATGGGAAAGAAGGATTAATTAGCGACGGATCAGAATTAATGGAGAAATGAGGAGAACTAAAAATTCATTGGGACTAATTGACAGCCTAAAATTTGCCTTTTTCCTCTTTGGGGAACCATTCAAAAGATTCATACTCTTGAAATCTTTATCCAAAGAGGTGAAACTATCAAAAAGATTCTTAAATCTGCCAAATAGTTCCCCAAAGCCTCGTTTAATTTGCCTCATGAAGCCCATCATATCCCTTTCAACATCCCTGCAAGACTCACATGTCCATTTTATACCCGAATAAGAGATAATCATCCGGCACTTTTTATAAAAGCCGACATACATACGGAAGAATGTAAATTTAAAAAACAACGAATGGAAAAGATTTTACTGCGATAAAAAAATAAAAAATTTAACAAATTTGAAATTTGTATAGAGTGTTAAAATGAATGATGGATATACACAAGGGTTAGGTAAACAGATGCTAAGCTAAAGCAGAAATACAGCGTACTTACAAACGCAAATTTGTTTGCGCGGCAAACGAAAAACTTACAGTCGGAGATTAGGTAGCCAAAACAACACTTAGATCGTGTGATAGCAGGGGTGAAGCAAAGCGCGGCTTACGGAGAGAAATGACAAGAAAGAATAAGAATCTATTTATAGATTGCGCTCGCGACTGAAACGATTTAAGCGGAGAGTAGCAAGCAAGCCAAAGCTACAAGTTACAAAGCAACGCTTGGGAGAGGACAAAGCAAGTGCACAAATAAACAACGTGCTTTGACTAAATTTTGTTTTGGTAAATATTGCAAGGAAATTATTAAATATGCTAGTTAGTATATTTTAAACCTTGTTATTACACAGCCGGTGCATGAATAATGATGTAGTTGACTTTAAGTGATTTGAAATATGAAATAAAGCGACGAAAAGTGACTTTTAAACGAAGAAGAAAAAAAAAATACGTCCTTTTGCAAAGCGAGTGCTAATCGATACTTTCTGACTTACTTACTCCTGAATCTCCGGTCCCTTGTTAATCGAGGGAGAGTTCTTGCAGTTATTTTCTTACATAAGTTTATAGTTGGTGATATCTGCTTCCCATCACTTTTAGAACTCCTAAATTTGAATAATCCAAACAGAGCAGCCCGGTACTGCGTCCATTAATTTCTTCCTACGTGCACTACTGACTACAGTTTGCACAATCGTTTTTATACTCTCTGCAAGAGTATATTGGGTTTGTAAAAATGTATGTAACAGGCAGAAGGAGGCGTGGCAGACCCCATAAAGTATATATATTCTTGATCAGCATCACAAGCCGAGTCGATATAGCCATGTCCGTCTGTCTGTCCGTCCGTATGAACAAACAGATTTCAGAGATGATAAGAGGTACAAGTTCGAGCTTGGTCTCAATCGATCACATATTTAGTCAGTCAATACAAGAATCTTTTTTTTTCGATGCCACGCCCCATTCGCCCACAATGAGGCAAAGCTAGACACACCTCGGAAAAAATTGGTGTTTTGGGCGAATATCTCAATAACTATTGCACCTAGGATCACCAATTTTGGTATGGAGGTTACAAGCGACAGCATTAGTGCATTGACATTTAAATTTTTGGACTGCCACGCCCTCTTTTCCCACAATTAATAAAAGTAATTCTCAACTTACGCTCCGTTTTTAGGCATTCTTTAATATAGTACAGTATTGTAATTTATAATTCGTGTGAAGACTAACTATATCAAACTATCCTGAAAGGCGCATTGAAATCACACAATAAACAAGAAAACTAGAAGCGTTGCAATGTTGATAACCGAATGCAATATCATGTATGAGTGCAAGTGAGACAGAAACATACAAGCACATGTGACGGCAGCGCTGCCGCATTCATATCAATGTATGAGTGCAAGCGAGACAGAAACATACAAGCACATGTTTGAATGTTTTCGTTGCTTGCGTGGCGGCAGCGCTGCCCGCAGTCGCTGGCCGCGCTGAATACACACATACATACATACATGTATATGCATCATATATTGGCTTTCGTATGTGTATTCCCATACAGACAAACAGATGTATGTATGTGTGATTATGCTTAGATTGTTTTTGTTTCAACGTGTTTTAATGCGATTTTAATAATTAAATCGCGAAAAAATGCAGAGGGTATTTTACGGTCGGGCGTGCTTGACTGTACTTTTCTTACTTGTTTTATTAGGCTGGGTTATGCCGGACGCCCTCAAAGAAGGCAGTTCATTATAAATAAATAAAAGAAAATATCAGCAGTCAAAGCGACTTGCAGTGTGATTTGTTGAATCAGCGTCAAATTGATTTCTGTTTCCTTTTCGGTGTTGATATGGATAAAACCATGAAATAGCAGATTAAAACACTATATAATTGCACAACTTTTAAGTAAAATTTCGAAACGTTTTGTATGATTTCTGAGTAAAATCCAATGTGTCTTATACATGATACACTAGAGTGTCTCATACCCGGAATTTACGCTATTTTGGCCATGACACAAATTTTTGCACAACATATATTTTCATAATTCCTTTTAGAGTCTTTAAATTATGGTTAGTAATAGTGGACCTTAGTAATCCTGTCGTAAAAAGAATAAAGGGGGTCTATTAAGTTTGTCAGAAGCGAGATGTGCGTAACAGGCAGAAGGAGGCGTGGCCGACCCCATAAAGTATATATATTCTTGATCAGCATCAACAGCCGAGTCGATATAGCAATGTCCGTCTGTCCGTCCGTCCGTCCGTCCGTATGAACACCTGGATCTTTTAATCTACAAGAGCTAGAGACACCAAATTTGGAATGTAAGATCAAGTTTATTTCAAATTGTTGCCACGCCCCTTACCGCCCCCGCAATGAGCAAAAAACCAGACACACCTCGAAAAAATTTGTGTTTTAGGCGAATATCTCAGTAACTATAGCACTAAGGAGCACAAATTTTGTAATACAGGTTCTTAGAAACAGCCTTAGTATTATGTCATTCAAAATTTTGAGCTGCCACTCCCCCTTTTCTCATAAAAACTAAAAAACTCTCCAGCTTCAAAGCCTTTTTTGAGCCATTAAGTCAAATAGTACAGTGTTGTAATTTAACATACGCTTAGAGACTTACTATTTCTAACTTTCCTGAAAGTGGCATCAAAATCCTATGTCAAACAAGAGAGAAATTTCGGTTCAAAGTGCATGTTATTTTACTGCAAAATCACTGCATGCGTGCAACACATACAAACAAACACAGAAACATACAAACATATGTTCGAACGTTTTCTCTACCTGCTTTGGCGGCAGCGCTGCCCGGAGCCGCTGGCCGCGCCGAACAATGCTATGCATACACACATATGTATCAGCACACATACATATTTGCAAATAATCGGAAGAATGATAGAAGAGGGGTGTGGTGCGACTGGTAGAGTTGCGGCGCAATATGGAACCTTCGTATGGATCGCGGGTTCGAATGCTGACAATGACAATTGTTGATTTATTTACTTTTTAATTTTAATTCAAAATGTAAATATTTAATTTTTTATACTCTCTGCAAGAGTATATTGGGTTTGTGAAAATGTATGTAACAGGCAGAAGGAGGCGTGGCAGACCCCATAAAGTATATATATTCTTGATCAGCATCACAAGCCGAGTCGATATAGCCATGTCCGTCTGTCCGTCTGTCTGTCCGTCCGTATGAACAAACAGATTTCAGAGATGGCAAGAGCTACAAGTTCGAGCTTGGTCTCAATCGATCACATATTTAGTCAGTCAATACAAGAATCTTTTTTTTTTTCGATGCCACGCCCCATTTGCCCACAATGAGCAAAAAACCAGACACACCTCGGAAAAAATCAGTGTTTTCGGCGAATATCTCAGTAACTATGGCACCTAGGATCACCAATTTTGGTATGAATGTTCCTAGAGACTGAGTAAATGGCATGCCATCAAATTTTGGGCTGCCACGTCCCCTTTTCCCATAGGAACTAAAAAACTTTAATACGTTTTTAAGGCATTTCTTCTTATCGTAGAGTATTCTAATTTATAATTCGTGTGGAGACTAACTATATCAAACTATCCTAAAAGGTGCATTAAAATCGGACTGTAAACAAGAAAACTAGAAGCGTTACAATATTGATAACTGAATGCAATATCGTGTATGAGTACAAGCGAGATAGTAACATACAAGCACTTGAGCGGCAGCGCTCAATGCATGAGTGCAAGCGAGATAGAAACATAGAAGCACATGTTCGAATGTTTTCGCTGCCTGTGTGGCGGCAGCGATGCCCACAGTCGCTGGCCGCGCCGAATACACACATACATACATATATGCATCATATATCGTCTTTCGTATGTGTATTCGCATACAGACAAACAGCTGTATGTTTGTCAGTCTCCTCCTCGTCTCCGGGAAGTTTGGTATGCCTTGGTGGCTAGGAACCCAGTAGATGTGCACTAACCTGGAGCTCAAGAGGAGCATGTTCCTTCCAATGGCGCTATGTCTATGTCTACGAAGACACCTAGTATTCCTGGTGGTAGAAAGCCCTCTCGATGGAGGCAACTAGCGTATGTAGCGCAGTTTCTACGGATTTTCCTTTAGAATATGCATATGATTGGTAGACAGCTTCTTACCAACACTACTGCTAATATGAAGATCCAGCAGCTTCCCCATAGTTTTGAGCATGAAGGATGTGAGACTTATTGGCCTTTAGTCTTGAGGGCTGCTGTGACTAAATTTGCCTGCTTTGGGTAGGAACGCTATTCGAGCGGTTCTCCATTCTGTGGGTATATGGCCTGTATTGAGACATGCTCTAAATATCCTGAGCAGCCATGGAGTGATCACAAAACCCGGGCTCTTTATACTAGTAAAGGAGTCGATGGTCCATCGAGACTTTTGTTCTGTTAATATCTCTGTTGGAAGTTGGGAATCAGTTAAGCTAAGGATATTATATATAATTTAGTTTTAAAAGAACTGATGTACGATCCAGACGGATTACAAATAAAGCAACCATATTATTCGATCAAATGATTTATTAATAATTTAAAAGTTTGAATGTTACTGTTTCGCTTGCACTTATGCATTACAATCGTACCTGTTTTTATGCAACTTACAGCACTGAACGATAAGAACAAATGTCTGCAAAACGGCATTGAAATTTTAAAAGTTATTAGTTCATATGGTATTCCTAAGTGTCATGGTTACTGATATATTCGCCGAAAACATCGATTTTTTCGAGGTGTTTCTTGCGGTAAGGGGCGTTGCTGCAATTTGAAATAAACTTGATCTGCATCTGCGAAGATGACGGACTTTTATTCGAAATTTGGTATAGCGTTTGCAAAAACTGTGTAAGGCGGGCCCGAACTAAGCTGTTACGTAGTCCTAAGCATTGAATTAGCTTAATATTAAGTTTGTTAGTTTTAAGGTTGCCATTGTGCCATTGAAGGCGATTGAATTATAAGTTTAATTAAAGAATTATCATCTGTTCCTTACTTGAAGATAGCGGCAGGAGTTTGTATTAGAAAGGCCGCGCCCTCTATCAGCAGCGCGGGGAGCGGTCTTGTGCAACTCTGCAACGAGAGCTCGGTGGTGAAGATAGAGCTTTCGTGATGGAGTTGTATCGCGACGGCTTCTGCCTTGTTCGATCGAGAACGTGGTTTCGACTTTTCGATCGACAGCGCAAACGTATAGACGTCGCGACGGCCGACGCGTCGCAGTTCAGCAGGGAATGTTTTGGGTATAATATTAACTCCATTAATTAATTAGTAGAATGGAAGCATTAAAGATTTATGCTTCGAATTAACGAAGTTATAAAACCGTCTCGAATTCCTTCGAAACTGTTACCCACAGTCAGTAAGGTATTCCTTTTAAAAACGGTCATTCATAACATAGAAATCAGATCGAGCAATCAGATATCGAGAGAGATACAAGGAAGAGCAAATTTCCCTCAATCTCGACTTTCTATTTTTAAGCAAACAGGCTTGTTAGACCTGGTTGGAACACAAAGCGGAACACAGACATCAAGTAAGAATTTCAATGTATAATATTAGGTTGTGATTGCGCTATCCATATCGCTACACATGAACAGCCGGGACCAGTCAGTCTGGGATAACAGTATATTTAATTTTTCCACCGTAATGTTGGCTTCTGATTTAGCCTGAATAAAGGCCTTGACATCATCCGATGTGGTTTCAGGGGCAAGCCTATAAGCAAATAATTGTTTCTCTGGCGGAATACTTCCAAGAGTCATTTTATCATACACTTTAATTACTTCCGTAGAAGCAACAGCTTTGGTAGACTCATTGCTTGATTCGCCAACTGAAACAGTGTCAAACCTAATAGTGTTAAACTTAACGAATCTGAAACCATTACTTCGGGAATCGTGGGGATTATGGGTAAAATAAAGTTGTCATCACTACTAACAATAGTAATTGGGGATGGGGATGAAAAATGTATTACAAAAAGTGCGGACGTTGTGGGTATGTGATGAGGGCCTAAAAGTTCGTTAGGGCCAATCGACAATCTAAAATTGGTCTTTTTACGGTTTGGAGAATCATTTAAGACTTTTAGGTCTTTAAACTCCTTATCCAAAGCTGCGAAGCTATCGGACAGACTTTTAAATCTGCCAAATAGGTCCACAAAGCCTATTTTAGTGTGTCGCATGAAGCTCATAATGTCTCTTTCGACATTAATACAAGCTTCACATATCCACTTTAAACCTGGTTTAGACTCAATCAGGTTGAACGTCCGGGCGTTGAGGCCTCCACATTTTTAATGGAAACATTTTTACACAGCCAGCAGCAAATAATACCCACCTTAACTTTTGCTTGCACCTGGCAATTTGAGTTATAGCAGACGTACATAGTTAAGGTAATTAATATAAGCAATAAATATATAAACATAAATATAAACAGAATATATAGAGGCTAATAAGCACTGCTTTATCGTCTTACGAACTTTTTAAACCGATTGATCCAATCCGAATGTCATCACTGGTATGTTGGTCAACAACAACTGCATAGACAGCGACTGTATCAAGGGCTGGCTTGTAAAGTAAAGTAAAGTTATTATTCCTATTGATAGTTATAGATGGGAAAGAAGGATTAATTAGCGACGGATCAGAATTAATGGAGAAATGAGGAGAACTAAAAATTCATTGGGACTAATTGACAGCCTAAAATTTGCCTTTTTCCTCTTTGGGGAACCATTCAAAAGATTCATACTCTTGAAATCTTTATCCATAGAGGTGAAACTATCAAAAAGATTCTTAAATCTGCCAAATAGTTCCCCAAAGCCTCATGAAGCCCATCATATCCCTTTCAACATCCCTGCAAGACTCACATGTCCATTTTATACCCGAATAAGAGATAATCACCAGGCACTTTTTATAAAAGCCGACATACATACGGAAAAGATTTTACTGCGATAAAAAAATAAAAAATTTAACAAATTTGAAATTTGTATAGAGTGTTAAAATGAATGATGGATATACACAAGGGTTAGGTAAACAGATGCTAAGCTAAAGCAGAAATACAGCGTACTTACAAACGCAAATTTGTTTGCGCGGCAAACGAAAAACTTACAGTCGGAGATTAGGTAGCCAAAACAACACTTAGATCGTGTGATAGCAGGGGTGAAGCAAAGCGCGGCTTACGGAGAGAAATGACAAGAAAGAATAAGAATCTATTTATAGATTGCGCTCGCGACTGAAACGATTTAAGCGGAGAGTAGCAAGCAAGCCAAAGCTACAAGTTACAAAGCAACGCTTGGGAGAGGACAAAGCAAGTGCACAAATAAACAACGTGCTTTGACTAAATTTTGTTTTGGTAAATATTGCAAGGAAATTATTAAATATGCTAGTTAGTATATTTTAAACCTTGCGATTACACAGCCGGTGCATGAATAATGATGTAGTTGACTTTAAGTGATTTGAAATATGAAATAAAGCGACGAAAAGTGACTTTTAAACGAAGAAGGAAAAAAATACGTCCTTTTGCAAAGCGAGTGCTAATCGATACTTTCTGACTTACTTACTCCTGAATCTCCGGTCCCTTGTTAATCGAGGGAGAGTTCTTGCAGTTATTTTCTTACATAAGTTTATAGTTGGTGATATCTGCTTCCCATCACTTTTAGAACTCCTAAATTTGAATAATCCAAACAGAGCAGCCCGGTACTGCGTCCATTAATTTCTTCCTACGTGCACTACTGACTACAGTTTGCACAATCGTTTTTATACTCTCTGCAAGAGTATATTGGGTTTGTAAAAATGTATGTAACAGGCAGAAGGAGGCGTGGCAGACCCCATAAAGTATATATATTCTTGATCAGCATCACAAGCCGAGTCGATATAGCCATGTCCGTCTGTCTGTCCGTCCGTATGAACAAACAGATTTCAGAGATGATAAGAGGTACAAGTTCGAGCTTGGTCTCAATCGATCACATATTTAGTCAGTCAATACAAGAATCTTTTTTTTTTTCGATGCCACGCCCCATTCGCCCACAATGAGGCAAAACTAGACACACCTCGGAAAAAATTGGTGTTTTGGGCGAATATCTCAATAACTATTGCACCTAGGATCACCAATTTTGGTATGGAGGTTACAAGCGACAGCATTAGTGCATTGACATTTAAATTTTTGGACTGCCACGCCCTCTTTTCCCACAATTAATAAAAGTAATTCTCAACTTACGCTCCGTTTTTAGGCATTCTTTAATATAGTACAGTATTGTAATTTATAATTCGTGTGAAGACTAACTATATCAAACTATCCTGAAAGGCGCATTGAAATCACACAATAAACAAGAAAACTAGAAGCGTTGCAATGTTGATAACCGAATGCAATATCATGTATGAGTGCAAGTGAGACAGAAACATACAAGCACATGTGACGGCAGCGCTGCCGCATTCATATCAATGTATGAGTGCAAGCGAGACAGAAACATACAAGCACATGTTTGAATGTTTTCGTTGCTTGCGTGGCGGCAGCGCTGCCCGCAGTCGCTGGCCGCGCTGAATACACACATACATACATACATGTATATGCATCATATATTGGCTTTCGTATGTGTATTCCCATACAGACAAACAGATGTATGTATGTGTGATTATGCTTAGATTGTTTTTGTTTCAACGTGTTTTAATGCAAGTACTACACATTGTAATATCTCTAGACCGATTTTAATAATTAAATCGCGAAAAAATGCAGAGGGTATTTTACGGTCGGGCGTGCTTGACTGTACTTTTCTTACTTGTTTTATTAGGCTGGGTTATGCCGGACGCCCTCAAAGAAGGCAGTTCATTATAAATAAATAAAAGAAAATATCAGCAGTCAAAGCGACTTGCAGTGTGATTTGTTGAATCAGCGTCAAATTGATTTCTGTTTCCTTTTCGGTGTTGATATGGATAAAACCATGAAATAGCAGATTAAAACACTATATAATTGCACAACTTTTAAGTAAAATTTCGAAACGTTTTGTATGATTTCTGAGTAAAATCCAATGTGTCTTATACATGATACACTAGAGTGTCTCATACCCGGAATTTACGCTATTTTGGCCATGACACAAATTTTTGCACAACATATATTTTCATAATTCCTTTTAGAGTCTTTAAATTATGGTTAGTAATAGTGGACCTTAGTAATCCTGTCGTAAAAAGAATAAAGGGGGTCTATTAAGTTTGTCAGAAGCGAGATGTGCGTAACAGGCAGAAGGAGGCGTGGCCGACCCCATAAAGTATATATATTCTTGATCAGCATCAACAGCCGAGTCGATATAGCAATGTCCGTCTGTCCGTCCGTCCGTATGAACACCTGGATCTTTTAATCTACAAGAGCTAGAGACACCAAATTTGGAATGTAAGATCAAGTTTATTTCAAATTGTTGCCACGCCCCTTACCGCCCCCGCAATGAGCAAAAAACCAGACACACCTCGAAAAATTTGTGTTTTAGGCGAATATCTCAGTAACTATAGCACTAAGGAGCACAAATTTTGTAATACAGGTTCTTAGAAACAGCCTTAGTATTATGTCATTCAAAATTTTGAGCTGCCACTCCCCTTTTCTCATAAAAACTAAAAAACTCTCCAGCTTCAAAGCCTTTTTTGAGCCATTAAGTCAAATAGTACAGTGTTGTAATTTAACATACGCTTAGAGACTGCACTTATGCATTACAATCGTACCTGTTTTTATGCAACTTACAGCACTGAACGATAAGAACAAATGTCTGCAAAACGGCATTGAAATTTTAAAAGTTTTTAGTTCATATGGTATTCCTAAGTGTCATGGTTACTGATATATTCGCCGAAAACATCGATTTTTTCGAGGTGTTTCTTGCGGTAAGGGGCGTTGCTGCAATTTGAAATAAACTTGATCTGCATCTGCGAAGATGACGGACTTTTATTCGAAATTTGGTGTAGCGTTTGCAAAAACTGTGTAAGGCGGGCCCGAACTAAGCTGTTACGTAGTCCTAAGCATTGAATTAGCTTAATATTAAGTTTGTTAGTTTTAAGGTTGCCATTGTGCCATTGAAGGCGATTGAATTATAAGTTTAATTAAAGAATTATCATCTGTTCCTTACTTGAAGATAGCGGCAGGAGTTTGTATTAGAAAGGCCGCGCCCTCTATCAGTAGCGCGGGGAGCGGTCTTGTGCAACTCTGCAACGAGAGCTCGGTGGTGAAGATAGAGCTTTCGTAATGGAGTTGTATCGCGACGGCTTCTGCCTTGTTCGATCGAGAACGTGGTTTCGACTTTTCGATCGACAGCGCAAACGTATAGACGTCGCGACGGCCGACGCGTCGCAGTTCAGCAGGGAATGTTTTGGGTATAATATTAACTCCATTAATAAATTAGTAAAATGGATGCATTAAAGATTTATGCTTCGAATTAACGAAGTTATAAAACCGTCTCGAATTCCTTCGAAACTGTTACCCACAGTCAGTAAGGTATTCCTTTTAAAAACGGTCATTCATAACATAGAAATCAGATCGAGCAATCAGATATCGAGAGAGATACAAGGAAGAGCAAATTTCCCTCAATCTCGACTTTCTATTTTTAAGCAAACAGGCTTGTTAGACCTGGTTGGAACACAAAGCGGAACACAGACATCAAGTAAGGATTTCAATGTATAATATAAGGTTGTGATTGCGCTATCCATATCGCTACACATGAACAGCCGGGACCAGTCAGTCTGGGATAACAGTATATTTAATTTTTCCACCGTAATGTTGGCTTCTGATTTAGCCTGAATAAAGGCCTTGACATCATCCGATGTGGTTTCAGGGGCAAGCCTATAAGCAAATAATTGTTTCTCTGGCGGAATACTTCCAAGAGTCATTTTATCATACACTTTAATTACTTCCGTAGAAGCAACAGCTTTGGTAGACTCATTGCTTGATTCGCCAACTGAAACAGTGTCAAACCTAATAGTGTTAAACTTAACGAATCTGAAACCATTACTTCGGGAATCGTAGGGATTATGAGTAAAATAAAGTTGTCATCACTACTAACAATAGTAATTGGGGATGGGGATGAAAAATGTATTACAAAAAGTGCGGACGTTGTGGGTATGTGATGAGGGCCTAAAAGTTCGTTAGGGCCAATCGACAATCTAAAATTGGTCTTTTTACGGTTTGGAGAATCATTTAAGACTTTTAGGTCTTTAAACTCCTTATCCAAAGCTGCGAAGCTATCGGACAGACTTTTAAATCTGCCAAATAGGTCCACAAAGCCTATTTTAGTGTGTCGCATGAAGCTCATAATGTCTCTTTCGACATTAATACAAGCTTCACATATCCACTTTAAACCTGGTTTAGACTCAATCAGGTTGAACGTCCGGGCGTTGAGGCCTCCACATTTTTAATGGAAATATTTTTACACAGCCAGCAGCAAATAAAACCCACCTTAACTTTTGCTTGCACCTGGCAATTTGAGTTATAGCAGACGTACATAGTTAAGGTAATTAATATAAGCAATAAATATATAAACATAAATATAAACAGAATATATAGAGGCTAATAAGCACTGCTTTATCGTCTTACGAACTTTTTAAACCGATTGATCCAATCCGAATGTCATCACTGGTATGTTGGTCAACAACAACTGCATTGACAGCGACTGTATCAAGGGCTGGCTTGTAAAGTAAAGTAAAGTTATTATTCCTATTGACAATACTAGTTATAGATGGGAAAGAAGGATTAATTAGCGACGGATCAGAATTAATGGAGAAATGAGGAGAACTAAAAATTCATTGGGACTAATTGACAGCCTAAAATTTGCCTTTTTCCTCTTTGGGGAACCATTCAAAAGATTCATACTCTTGAAATCTTTATCCAAAGAGGTGAAACTATCAAAAAGATTCTTAAATCTGCCAAATAGTTCCCCAAAGCCTCATGAAGCCCATCATATCCCTTTCAACATCCCTGCAAGACTCACATGTCCATTTTATACCCGAATAAGAGATAATCACCCGGCACTTTTTATAAAAGCCGACATACATACGGAAAAGATTTTACTGCGATAAAAAAATAAAAAATTTAACAAATTTGAAATTTGTATAGAGTGTTAAAATGAATGATGGATATACACAAGGGTTAGGTAAACAGATGCTAAGCTAAAGCAGAAATACAGCGTACTTACAAACGCAAATTTGTTTGCGCGGCAAACGAAAAACTTACAGTCGGAGATTAGGTAGCCAAAACAACACTTAGATCGTGTGATAGCAGGGGTGAAGCAAAGCGCGGCTTACGGAGAGAAATGACAAGAAAGAATAAGAATCTATTTATAGATTGCGCTCGCGACTGAAACGATTTAAGCGGAGAGTAGCAAGCAAGCCAAAGCTACAAGTTACAAAGCAACGCTTGGGAGAGGACAAAGCAAGTGCACAAATAAACAACGTGCTTTGACTAAATTTTGTTTTGGTAAATATTGCAAGGAAATTATTAAATATGCTAGTTAGTATATTTTAAACCTTGCGATTACACAGCCGGTGCATGAATAATGATGTAGTTGACTTTAAGTGATTTGAAATATGAAATAAAGCGACGAAAAGTGACTTTTAAACGAAGAAGGAAAAAAAAATACGTCCTTTTGCAAAGCGAGTGCTAATCGATACTTTCTGACTTACTTACTCCTGAATCTCCGGTCCCTTGTTAATCGAGGGAGAGTTCTTGCAGTTATTTTCTTACATAATTTTATAGTTGGTGATATCTGCTTCCCATCACTTTTAGAACTCCTAAATTTGAATAATCCAAACAGAGCAGCCCGGTACTGCGTCCATTAATTTCTTCCTACGTGCACTACTGACTACAGTTTGCACAATCGTTTTTATACTCTCTGCAAGAGTATATTGGGTTTGTAAAAATGTATGTAACAGGCAGAAGGAGGCGTGGCAGACCCCATAAAGTATATATATTCTTGATCAGCATCACAAGCCGAGTCGATATAGCCATGTCCGTCTGTCTGTTCGTCCGTATGAACAAACAGATTTCAGAGATGATAAGAGGTACAAGTTCGAGCTTGGTCTCAATCGATCACATATTTAGTCAGTCAATACAAGAATCTTTTTTTTTTTTCGATGCCACGCCCCATTCGCCCACAATGAGGCAAAACTAGACACACCTCGGAAAAAATTGGTGTTTTGGGCGAATATCTCAATAACTATTGCACCTAGGATCACCAATTTTGGTATGGAGGCTACAAGCGACAGCATTAGTGCATTGACATTTAAATTTTTTAGGCATTCTTTAATATAGTACAGTATTGTAATTTATAATTCGTGTGAAGACTAACTATATCAAACTATCCTGAAAGGCGCATTGAAATCACACAATAAACAAGAAAACTAGAAGCGTTGCAATGTTGATAACCGAATGCAATATCATGTATGAGTGCAAGTGAGACAGAAACATACAAGCACATGTGACGGCAGCGCTGCCGCATTCATATCAATGTATGAGTGCAAGCGAGACAGAAACATACAAGCACATGTTTGAATGTTTTCGTTGCTTGCGTGGCGGCAGCGCTGCCCGCAGTCGCTGGCCGCGCTGAATACACACATACATACATACATGTATATGCATCATATATTGGCTTTCGTATGTGTATTCCCATACAGACAAACAGATGTATGTATGTGTGATTATGCTTAGATTGTTTTTGTTTCAACGTGTTTTAATGCGATTTTAATAATTAAATCGCGAAAAAATGCAGAGGGTATTTTACGGTCGGGCGTGCTTGACTGTACTTTTCTTACTTGTTTTATTAGGCTGGGTTATGCCGGACGCCCTCAAAGAAGGCAGTTCATTATAAATAAATAAAAGAAAATATCAGCAGTCAAAGCGACTTGCAGTGTGATTTGTTGAATCAGCGTCAAATTGATTTCTGTTTCCTTTTCGGTGTTGATATGGATAAAACCATAAAATAGCAGATTAAAACACTATATAATTGCACAACTTTTAAGTAAAATTTCGAAACGTTTTGTATGATTTCTGAGTAAAATCCAATGTGTCTTATACATGATACACTAGAGTGTCTCATACCCGGAATTTACGCTATTTTGGCCATGACACAAATTTTTGCACAACATATATTTTCATAATTCCTTTTAGAGTCTTTAAATTATGGTTAGTAATAGTGGACCTTAGTAATCCTGTCGTAAAAAGAATAAAGGGGGTCTATTAAGTTTGTCAGAAGCGAGATGTGCGTAACAGGCAGAAGGAGGCGTGGCCGACCCCATAAAGTATATATATTCTTGATCAGCATCAACAGCCGAGTCGATATAGCAATGTCCGTCTGTCCGTCCGTCCGTCCGTCCGTATGAACACCTGGATCTTTTAAACTACAAGAGCTAGAGACACCAAATTTGGAATGTAAGATCAAGTTTATTTCAAATTGTTGCCACGCCCCTTACCGCCCCCGCAATGAGCAAAAAACCAGACACACCTCGAAAAAATTTGTGTTTTAAGCGAATATCTCAGTAACTATAGCACTAAGGAGCACAAATTTTGTAATACAGGTTCTTAGAAACAGCCTTAGTATTATGTCATTCAAAATTTTGAGCTGCCACTCCCCCTTTTCTCATAAAAACTAAAAAACTCTCCAGCTTCAAAGCCTTTTTTGAGCCATTAAGTCAAATAGTACAGTGTTGTAATTTAACATACGCTTAGAGACTGCACTTATGCATTACAATCGTACCTGTTTTTATGCAACTTACAGCACTGAACGATAAGAACAAATGTCTGCAAAACGGCATTGAAATTTTAAAAGTTATTAGTTCTGTGACGCCCCATAAAATGAGCGCACAATAATTTTAGCGCACTGGCCGAAAACTGCCAGTGCGCACGGTTTGATTGAATACGGGCACAGTCCCATAACTGCCAGCAGGCAGTGTACGAAAGTAAGCGGCGATAAATGTTCTCACTGGAAGCGGCCAGTCAATACGGCAGCTAGACAAAGAACAATGTATACTTGTCGCATACATACACACAGCGGGATCGGAGATAAAGAATCGAAAACAAAGAGCGACGACACATGCGCAGTGCAATGCATGGATCGACAGAGGCTGGGCAGAGAGAGAGCGAGAGCGGCCACTGCACAGCGCACACATACATGTGCATGGCTGACGTCACAGCAACGAAAACGGATTACACGCACACAGCGCAAGCCGCTACGTCAGAGCGGTGCAGCTGAGGCGATAGCGGCAGAGAACAAGAGACGGCAAGCGGCCGCCTGCGTCGACGTATGAGTTTGGCACGCGACAAAGAGGAGCAGAGGCGTAAGCAGCGCTGCCTAGCATCAAATTGTAGGCAAATGCGATCAACGCCGGGAAAAGCACCGCTGCATCTGTGCACAAAATATGTGTGTCAAGGGCAGAGCAGCGAAAAGAAGCGACGTCGGCAGAGGAGAATTTTGGCAATCGACGCTTGAATTAATTTGCACTGGAGTTAGTTTTTCAACGGGCTTACGAACGAGTGGACGCACAGTGACAAAGTCGCGAATACAAGTGACACGTGGAAAACTACAGACGAATACACAAGGAGACACCAGGATACAAAAGGATTCACAGGACTACAGAACGACAAGGACAACGGAGACCCCCCACACGATCAGGAAACAACAACAACTTGAAAAAAACGAAAGCTAGGGAGCCCACCACAATAATCCACGTGGTGAGCTTAAAATAATAAAAGATTAATTAACATCGAACTATAAGTGTGCGGATAGGCGTAGGTTTAAATGATATACATGAATAAATAGAGATTAAACAAATAAAAGAAACATAAGAAGGCATATAAAGTAACGACGGCAAGCAAATTAATAAAATAAAAACAACAGTGACGCGCAACAATAAACAGGGTGTTCAGTGCAGTGCATACGTGAGTGACCCCACGCCGGCGACTACTAAGACCGAAATCTGGTAGCCTCTCGTGGTGGCGTGTACTTGTGTTAGGGATCCGGACTTCTACGCCATAAGAGCAGCCTGTACTCTCCTATCGCGTAGAAGCCGCGATTCATCGTATGCATCGTGTTCACTCTGGCACTTGTTTTCCCTCAGTTGGTTTCCCACGCAGTGCATACGTGAGCAACTCCGCCGGCGACTACCAAGACCCCAATCTGGTAGCCTCTCGTGGGACGTGCTCGTGTTGGTGATCCGGATTTCCACTCAATAGGGGCAGCCTGTACTTTTCTATTGAGTGAAAGTCGTGAATCATCGTATGCGTTCTGTTTACCCTAGCAGTCAGTCCTCTATTGGTTCCCCGTTCCCGTGCAGCGTACATTAGCAACTCCACTCCGGCGGCTACTAAGACCACGATCTGGTAGCGTCTTGGTGGTGTACACTAGTGTTGGTGATCGCGCATTCTACCGCATAGGAGTAGCCTGTACTCCCCTATCGGATAGAAGCCGCGATTCATCGCATGCATTGCTACCTTCTAGCACCGATCGTCTCAGCAGTGCAACAGCCACGCTTGATACTCGCGCCTACTATTCGATGGGAGTAGCCTGTACTCTCCTATCGCATAGAAGTCGTGAATCATCGTATGCCTTGCAGCGTGTACAGTAGCAGCAGCAGTCGTTCGCGCACCAGTGCAACAGCAACGCTTGATAGTCGCGCCTACCATTCGATGGGAGTAGCCTGCACTCTCCTATCGCATGGAAGTCGTGAATCATCGTATGCATTGCTGCGCTCACAGTAGTAGCCGTTTCAGTCGTCCCTGCGCCAGTGCAACAGCAACGTTTGATAGTCGCGCCTACCATTCGACGGGAGTAGCCTGTACTCTCCTATCGCATAGGAGTCGTGAATCATCGTATGCGTTGCAGCGCGTACAGTAGCAGCAGCAGTCGCCCCGCCCCGCGCCAGCGCAACAGCAACTTTTGATACACGTGTCTACTACTCGATAGGAGCAGCCTGTACTCTCCTATCGCATAGAAGTCGTGAATCATCGTATGCATTGCGCCGCCTACAGCAGCAGTCGTCCCCGTGCCTGTGCAAAAGCAACGTTTGGTACACATGTCTACTACTCGATAGGAGCAGCCTGTACTCTCCTCTCGCGTGGGAGTCGTGAATCATCGTATGCATTTCGCAGCCTACAGCAGCCGTCATCCACGTGCCTGTGCAAAAGCAACGTTTGATACACGTGTCTACTATTCGATGGGAGCAGCCTGTACTCTCCTATCGCGTAGAGGTCGTGATTCATCGTTGGCATTTCTGTCCCGTGGGAGCACGAGTTTGAGGTTCAGTAGTGGTAGCCTGCACTCCACCTACTGAACTGAAATCCCGAACACCGCGAATCCGGAGCCATCAACCGTAGCCGATACTCGGTTGTTGTTTCCGAAGCACGAGCCCCATTGAACCCAAAAACTATCGTCCACTTCCCCAATCATCAGTGGCCAGTCCATCATCGCGCCACTGCGTCTTTTCACCAGACGTCTCAACATAATAAATTTTCTGTAGTTAGCCCTGGCCGGACTGAGACATACCCCGGCCTGAGAAACTTCCTTACAGATGGCGCCCGAGCAGGGACTTTGGTAGAAAATTTAAGACACTAAATCCTTTATGACTTAAAACGTCATCAGCTATTCTTGGGGAGACGAAGCTAGAAAGAGAGGGGGAATTGGTTGTTCATTCATCGCAGCGGAATATTTAATGTCTCCGAAGCTTTTTTTTGTTTCACGGCTACGCACTTACGAGCCACGAGCAGGAGATCCAGCGGCCACGAGTACCCTGCGTCGCGTCGCTGCCGACGTCGACGCAGCCTAAGCAGAAGCCGATATAAGCGAAGCAACAGGGTCCTAAGGGGACAGTCGTCAGCAAGCACTCGAGGAGACAACATCAGCAAACAACATTGAAACATCAGAGAAAACACGAAAACGTAACCGGCAAGGATTATTACAAGGATTAAAACAGGAATATTACAAAGGAATACAACGAGGAATACAGGGATTATTACACAGAATACCACAAGGGGTATTAACAGGAATATTACAAAGGAATACAACGAGGATTATTAACGAAGAAGTCTACAGCCATGGGTGTGCAATGGATATCGTATCGCCGTAAGAGTGAGCTGCAAGCAATACTGAAGGAGTTCGGTCGAGATCCAGAAGGCACCGTGGAAGAATTGCGGAGTCGTCTCGCTGCTTTCGCAAGCCAACCGGAGCTACCCAAGGAAGCCGTGCAGAGGCTTGCCGAACTAGAGCTTACGCTCGGGACAACACCAACGCCGGAGAATAAACCCAGATCCCGTGGTGTGTCTCCAGTACCAGGAGAATGCTTGGGTTTACCAGGGACGAGTCACGCTGGCACCGCAAGCATTGTACAGGAGCACACACATCAGCCGACGTTACGGATCCCTGCGTCGACACTGAGCAACAGTGAGTCGACAAGGATTCGCGACGATCATTCTCGCAGCTCCGGTTCACAAAGCGATCGTAGTTTGCAACTCGGTTTCGTGGATCGACTGCGGAAATGGGGCGTCTTCTTTGACGGAGGAGCGGCCGACCCATTGCGTTTTATCGAACATTTGGAGGATATGATCGCTATCTACCAAATCGATACGCAACAGCAATTGATGCCAGCAATCGCTGGATTGTTGACGGGACCGGCGGCCGACTGGTTCCGGGTCACCAGGATGTACACAGGGACGTGGCACGAGTTCAGAAGAGATTTCTTGGAATTCTTCTTGCCACCACGCTATTTCCAAAGGCTAGAAGACGAGATACGGGATAGGATGCAACGTTCTGGTGAGCCATTCACCTCGTACCTTCTCAGCATCCGGGTCATGATGCGCCGTGCTGCGTACACAGAGGATCAGGAACTTAGTCGGATTTACGAGAACCTGCTTCCTGAGTACCAGCTATACACGAGGCGACACGAGTTCTCTACGTTGGCCCAGTTGACCAAGATGATCACGACTTTTGAGGATGTGAAAGCACGAGAAGCCGCGCGCTCTAAGAGCAGCATGGAGCATCGTCGTCCGGAGAGGACTACCAAGCCAAGCAGTAGTTCAGAGGCAAACAATCAGCGGATACAAGAAGCGGAGGAATGCATTGACATCCGCCGCGCTTGTAGAAACTGCGGACAAGTGGGACACTTCAGCCGAGAGTGCCAAAACGCCCGACTGAACTTCAGCTGGGATTGTGGTCGACGAGGTGTTCGGACAGTGGACTGCTGTCGAGCTAAAACATCGGGAAACGAAGTGCGCTCCCAACCGTCGGGCGAACGGCTGGAGACAGCGCAACCAACACGTCACTAACAACTACAATGAGATTCGAGCGAGGGAGAATCGTAGCTACCGTTCGGATTGAGGATCAGGCCTTGGTAGCTACGATTGACACAGGGGCAACGAGGAGCTTCGTGAGCGCAAAGGTGGCGCAACGCATCGCTACTTCATCGAATAGACGCACTGTCCGGAGCAGAATATGTTTAGCGGATGGAACACGACGAGAAGTGACGGAAGCACTCATGGTTCGGGTGCAGCTGGGACAGCGACACCTGACCTTACCAATGCTGGTGCTTCCAACGATCATCGACGAAGTCATCTTAGGGATGGATTTTATGTGCGGGGCAGAGATGCGTTTAGAGTGCGGCCAGGTCCAACTCCAACTACCACCTACCACGGAAGCGACAACTATACCTAGTGCCCGGAGTATACATACCGTGCCCAACGGAATACAGGCGAGCCCAGTACTACCTCCAATCTGTGAGGTAGCCAGGAGGAACAACCCGTTCCGGAAACCACGACAAGAGACCACAGAGCACAGCGGCAAAGCCAACTATTTGAGGATCATAACTGGAGACCAGGTACCGGACACGGAACGCGAGTGGGTGGACGACTTTCTGCAGCGAGAGCTGGGCAAGTTCGACGAAGTCACCGGGGTCACCCACATCGCAGAACATCGTATAGTACTTAGGGACAACCGTCCCATCAAGCAGCGGTATTATCCGAAGAATCCCGCAATGCAAAAGATCATCGATGACCAGGTAGACGAGTTGCTTCGGGACGGACGGATTGAGCCTTCGAGAAGTCCACACAGTGCTCCCATAGTACTGGTGGGAAAGAAGACCGGAGAGGTGCGGATGTGCATCGATTTCCGGCAACTTAATGCGCAGTCTATTCCAGATGCGTATCCACTACCAAGGATCAACCACATCCTAGAGAAGCTTCGGAACGCGAAGTACATTACAACGTTGGATCTAAAGAACGGGTATTGGCAAATACCTATCGCAGAGGATAGCAGGGAGTGCACGGCGTTCACGGTACCCGGCCGGGGTCTCTACCACTGGAAGGTGATGCCATTCGGGTTGCATTCCGCCTCCGCAACATTTCAGCGCGCGTTGGATGGCGTTATTGGTCCCGAGATGGAACCATATGCGTTTGCATATCTGGATGACATCATCGTCATCGGAGCCACGCTGGAGCAACATGCCGAAAACCTACGAGAGGTGTTCCGAAGACTACGGGACGCAAAGCTCAGGCTCAACCGGGACAAGTGCTGCTTCTTCCAGAAGAGTCTTGTATACTTGGGGCACGTCGTCAGCGAAGAGGGAATCCACACCGACCCGGCAAAGATCGAAGCAATCAAGGAATTGCTACCACCGACTAATGTGAAGGAGCTTCGGCGATGTCTAGGTATCGCCTCATGGTATCGACGCTTCGTGCCCAACTTTACCAGCATTGTGCAGCCGATATCCAGGTTGCTGCGCAAAGGTCAGGAGTGGACATGGGACGCCAACCAGCAGGAGGCGTTTGAGGAACTGAAGGCTCGACTCACGAAGGCACCAGTGCTTGCATGTCCGGACTTTACGGAACGCTTTACCCTACAGACGGATGCCAGTGATTATGGACTGGGCGCGGTGCTTACACAGCGGATTGAAGGGACCGAAAGAGTCATCGCGTATGCCAGTCGACGGTTATCATCGGCCGAGGAAAACTACTCCACCACCGAGAAGGAGTGCCTCGCTATCGTTTGGGCGATTCGTAAGCTGCGCTGTTACCTGGAGGGTTACGAGTTCGACGTTATCACGGATCATCTGGCGCTAAAGTGGCTTAATTCGATCGACAACCCCACGGGACGGATTGCGCGATGGGCACTCGAACTCCAACAATACCGCTTCGTAGTGCACTATCGCCGAGCGAGTCAGAACGTCGTGGCCGATGCTCTGTCTAGGCAACCGCTGGAGACACTACAACAACTAGCCGAGGAACACTTGCAGTGCAAATGGTTGACACGTATGGTGGAAGCCATACAAAAGGAACCAGAGAAGTATCCTGACTACGTGCAAGAGGAAGGTAAGCTTTACCGCCGATCGTACCGAAGCCCCGACGATGAGGAATACGTGCCCTGGAAGCTCTGCGTAGGGAAAGACCAGCGGAAAAGGGTCTTGCAAGAATGCCACGATCAACCCTCCGCCGGACACCAAGGAATTCGGAAGACTACCAAAAGAGTCTTGCAGAGGTACTTTTGGCCAGGGTTGTTCCGAGACGTGGCCAAGTACGTGAGAAATTGCGAAACATGTCAGAAGTTCAAGGTCAGTCAACTGAAACCACCAGGACAGATACGCACGAGGGATGTACACGAACCATTCGAGGTACTTTGCGCGGATTTTGTTGGACCGCTGCCCAGGTCAAAGCAAGGACATTCGATGATTCTGGTCTTTTTCGACCACTTCAGCAAATGGGTGGAACTTGTCCCTTTGAGGAAGGCTACGACAGCACATTTGGAGCGATCTTTCAGGGAGCGCATCTTGGCTCGATTCGGCATACCTCAGACGTTTGTATGCGACAATGGAACGCAGTTCACCAGCCGAGAGTTCAAGGCCTTCTGCAAACGAATGGGAATGGATTTGCAGCACACCGCACCTTATACGCCCCAGCAGAATCCCACGGAGAGAGCAAACCGGACCGTCAAGACGATGATTGCGCAATATCTGGATGGAGAGCAGAGCAACTGGGATGCTCTGCTACCGGAGCTAAGTTTAGCAATCAACTCGAGCCCATCGGATAGCAGTGGATATAGCCCGGCGTACTTGGTTCAAGGGCGCGAGCCTAGGCTACCAGGATCACTATACAGCGAGGTTAACCCCGGATCCACTTGCGAAGGAAGAACGCCGGAGGACAAGGCAAAACACTTGCGAGAGATCTTTAAGATGGCAAAGGAGAACCTCCAACAAGCTGCTCAGGATCAAAGTCGTCATTACAACCTACGCCGGCGGGAATGGAGACCGGCGCTGAAGGATCTGGTGCTGCTACGACAACATCACTTGTCAAAAGCTGCTGATGGATTTGCGGCTAAGCTCGCACCTCGTTACGATGGGCCATACCGGGTCGTGAAATTTGTATCACCAACAATCGTACGCATACAGAACGTCGCGACCAAAGAACGTCGAGTAGCGAGCATAACAGACCTTAAATCGTACCATGGGGAATCATCTGATCGATCGGAAGATGTCCAACGCGATTAAGAACCCAGTTAAACTAACCAAGATCGTTCGTCAGCCCAAATCCTATCCGCACACTAAGGCAGCAATACTAACAGGCCAGAAAACACGTGATTAATATGACGCCCACACCGAATAGAAGCCGCCCGAAGCCGACCTTGGCTAGTTCGCCAAGCGCCCGTCACCCGAGAGCGCAGGCCGAACAGGTCGCCGCACCCGTCCATCCGATGATGGACGTTTGCCTCGGTGTGACGGGTACACCGCCACGAAGCCTACGGCAGCAGGGGATCGACCTGGTCACGCCACCACGACCCCCGTCGACATTGAGCCTGGAGTTGTGTCCAGCTACAGTGGGCCTGCTACGAGAGGAGCTGGAAGGCGGATTGCTGCAGGGCCTCGAGACCGGTGAGCTGTTGGCAGTTCCAGGGCCACCACCACCCATAACAGCAGAGGCCGGCGAAGATGACGGCGTCGACGATGAGGATGGCGACGACGACGAAGATGACGGCGTCGACGATGATGATGCCGACGACAACGACGAAGACTACGGCGTCGAGGATGAGGGCGACGACGACGGCGACGACAATGATGACGACGACGACGACATGGAGGCCGAGGGGTACAGCCCGTTAAGCAGCGATGGGGCGGAGACAAGTGGTTCTGCCGAGGACACCGAGAGCGACGAGGACGAGTCGGAGGACCACGACATCCTCGACATCCCGGATGAGGAGACTTTCGAGTGGCCCGACCCACCACCGGCTTATGGGTCGTGGCTCAACCCGGGAGACCCGGAAGCTGTGGCCGCCAATGAGAGCCACCCGATGACGGCAGCCCGCGCCGAGCATATTCGGTCGCTCATCGGCGACGTAGAGGAGCCGCCCGCCTATCTGTCGTGGGTCCGGCACGAAGACTCGGCTGTCGAGGGGACGGACGACGAGGCACCCAGGACCCCGGATCCCCGGAGCTACCCCCGGTTTGAGCCCATCAGCTCTGACGAGGCCACACCCCCACGCGGGACTATAGCTGGGTCGGAGGATTTGCCTAGCTCATCGGCCAATGCCCCACTGCAGCAAGCGACCGAGACGGCAGCTGCAGGGCCGATGGAGCTAGTGCGCAACGCGCAATCTATGGCGGATACGCCCGAAGGATGGACGTCGGTGGAGAACCCGCCTAGCCCGCCGGCCAATGTCCAACTGCAGCAAGCGACTGAGACTGCAGCTGCAGGGCCGGTCGGGCTAGTGCACAACGCGCTATTTATGGATGTCGCACCACAAGGGACGAGTGAGCCCGCGGTGGAACAAGCCGGCACGTCGACCAGTAACCAACAGCAGCAAGCGACCGAGACGCCAGCTGCATGGCCGATGGAGCGAGTGGAGGAGCCCATACCCATGGTCGTAGCGCCCGAGGACTGGAGGGTGTTCACGGAGGACCGGCTCCTTCCACTGGACTTTGTGGAATCGCTCATGGCAAGACTCCGGTACCACCAAGGGAAACGGGTGCGGTTCAGGAGAACCGTAGGGGACCTGTGGTTCAACGTGGCCATCAACTGCTCGGCCCAGGTCACCGTCACGCCTCATATCCCGGAAGAAAGGGGGGGGTGTGACGCCCCATAAAATGAGCGCACAATATTTTTAGCGCACTGGCCGAAAACTGCCAGTGCGCACGGTTTGATTTGAAACGGGCACAGTCCCATAACTGCCAGCAGGCAGTGTACGAAAGTAAGCGGCGATAAATGTTCTCACTGGAAGCGGCCAGTCAATACGGCAGCTAGACAAAGAACAATGTATACTTGTCGCATACATACACACAGCGGGATCGGAGATAAAGAATCGAAAACAAAGAGCGACGACACATGCGCAGTGCAATGCATGGATCGACAGAGGCTGGGCAGAGAGAGAGCGAGAGCGGCCACTGCACAGCGCACACATACATGTGCATGGCTGACGTCACAGCAACGAAAACGGATTACACGCACACAGCGCAAGCCGCTACGTCAGAGCGGTGCAGCTGAGGCGATAGCGGCAGAGAACAAGAGACGGCAAGCGGCCGCCTGCGTCGACGTATGAGTTTGGCACGCGACAAAGAGGAGCAGAGGCGTAAGCAGCGCTGCCTAGCATCAAATTGTAGGCAAATGCGATCAACGCCGGGAAAAGCACCGCTGCATCTGTGCACAAAATATGTGTGTCAAGGGCAGAGCAGCGAAAAGAAGCGACGTCGGCAGAGGAGAATTTTGGCAATCGACGCTTGAATTAATTTGCACTGGAGTTAGTTTTTCAACGGGCTTACGAACGAGTGGACGCACAGTGACAAAGTCGCGAATACAAGTGACACGTGGAAAACTACAGACGAATACACAAGGAGACACCAGGATACAAAAGGATTCACAGGACTACAGAACGACAAGGACAACGGAGACCCCCCACACGATCAGGAAACAACAACAACTTGAAAAAAACGAAAGCTAGGGAGCCCACCACAATAATCCACGTGGTGAGCTTAAAATAATAAAAGATTAATTAACTTCGAACTATAAGTGTGCGGATAGGCGTAGGTTTAAATGATATACATGAATAAATAGAGATTAAACAAATAAAAGAAACATAAGAAGGCATATAAAGTAACGACGGCAAGCAAATTAATAAAATAAAAACAACAGTGACGCGCAACAATAAACAGGGTGTTCAGTGCAGTGCATACGTGAGTGACCCCACGCCGGCGACTACTAAGACCGAAATCTGGTAGCCTCTCGTGGTGGCGTGTACTTGTGTTAGGGATCCGGACTTCTACGCCATAAGAGCAGCCTGTACTCTCCTATCGCGTAGAAGCCGCGATTCATCGTATGCATCGTGTTCACTCTGGCACTTGTTTTCCCTCAGTTGGTTTCCCACGCAGTGCATACGTGAGCAACTCCGCCGGCGACTACCAAGACCCCAATCTGGTAGCCTCTCGTGGGACGTGCTCGTGTTGGTGATCCGGATTTCCACTCAATAGGGGCAGCCTGTACTTTTCTATTGAGTGAAAGTCGTGAATCATCGTATGCGTTCTGTTTACCCTAGCAGTCAGTCCTCTATTGGTTCCCCGTTCCCGTGCAGCGTACATTAGCAACTCCACTCCGGCGGCTACTAAGACCACGATCTGGTAGCGTCTTGGTGGTGTACACTAGTGTTGGTGATCGCGCATTCTACCGCATAGGAGTAGCCTGTACTCCCCTATCGGATAGAAGCCGCGATTCATCGCATGCATTGCTACCTTCTAGCACCGATCGTCTCAGCAGTGCAACAGCCACGCTTGATACTCGCGCCTACTATTCGATGGGAGTAGCCTGTACTCTCCTATCGCATAGAAGTCGTGAATCATCGTATGCCTTGCAGCGTGTACAGTAGCAGCAGCAGTCGTTCGCGCACCAGTGCAACAGCAACGCTTGATAGTCGCGCCTACCATTCGATGGGAGTAGCCTGCACTCTCCTATCGCATGGAAGTCGTGAATCATCGTATGCATTGCTGCGCTCACAGTAGTAGCCGTTTCAGTCGTCCCTGCGCCAGTGCAACAGCAACGTTTGATAGTCGCGCCTACCATTCGACGGGAGTAGCCTGTACTCTCCTATCGCATAGGAGTCGTGAATCATCGTATGCGTTGCAGCGCGTACAGTAGCAGCAGCAGTCGCCCCGCCCCGCGCCAGCGCAACAGCAACTTTTGATACACGTGTCTACTACTCGATAGGAGCAGCCTGTACTCTCCTATCGCATAGAAGTCGTGAATCATCGTATGCATTGCGCCGCCTACAGCAGCAGTCGTCCCCGTGCCTGTGCAAAAGCAACGTTTGGTACACATGTCTACTACTCGATAGGAGCAGCCTGTACTCTCCTCTCGCGTGGGAGTCGTGAATCATCGTATGCATTTCGCAGCCTACAGCAGCCGTCATCCACGTGCCTGTGCAAAAGCAACGTTTGATACACGTGTCTACTATTCGATGGGAGCAGCCTGTACTCTCCTATCGCGTAGAGGTCGTGATTCATCGTTGGCATTTCTGTCCCGTGGGAGCACGAGTTTGAGGTTCAGTAGTGGTAGCCTGCACTCCACCTACTGAACTGAAATCCCGAACACCGCGAATCCGGAGCCATCAACCGTAGCCGATACTCGGTTGTTGTTTCCGAAGCACGAGCCCCATTGAACCCAAAAACTATCGTCCACTTCCCCAATCATCAGTGGCCAGTCCATCATCGCGCCACTGCGTCTTTTCACCAGACGTCTCAACATAATAAATTTTCTGTAGTTAGCCCTGGCCGGACTGAGACATACCCCGGCCTGAGAAACTTCCTTACAGTTCATATGGTATTCCTAAGTGTCATGGTTACTGATATATTCGCCGAAAACATCGATTTTTTCGAGGTGTTTCTTGCGGTAAGGGGCGTTGCTGCAATTTGAAATAAACTTGATCTGCATCTGCGAAGATGACGGACTTTTATTCGAAATTTGGTGTAGCGTTTGCAAAAACTGTGTAAGGCGGGCCCGAACTAAGCTGTTACGTAGTCCTAAGCATTGAATTAGCTTAATATTAAGTTTGTTAGTTTTAAGGTTGCCATTGTGCCATTGAAGGCGATTGAATTATAAGTTTAATTAAAGAATTATCATCTGTTCCTTACTTGAAGATAGCGGCAGGAGTTTGTATTAGAAAGGCCGCGCCCTCTATCAGCAGCGCGGGGAGCGGTCTTGTGCAACTCTGCAACGAGAGCTCGGTGGTGAAGATAGAGCTTTCGTGATGGAGTTGTATCGCGACGGCTTCTGCCTTGTTCGATCGAGAACGTGGTTTCGACTTTTCGATCGACAGCGCAAACGTATAGACGTCGCGACGGCCGACGCGTCGCAGTTCAGCAGGGAATGTTTTGGGTATAATATTAACTCCATTAATTAATTAGTAGAATGGAAGCATTAAAGATTTATGCTTCGAATTAACGAAGTTATAAAACCGTCTCGAATTCCTTCGAAACTGTTACCCACAGTCAGTAAGGTTTTCCTTTTAAAAACGGTCATTCATAACATAGAAATCAGATCGAGCAATCAGATATCGAGAGAGATACAAGGAAGAGCAAATTTCCCTCAATCTCGACTTTCTATTTTTAAGCAAACAGGCTTGTTAGACCTGGTTGGAACACAAAGCGGAACACAGACATCAAGTAAGGATTTCAATGTATAATATAAAGTTGTGATTGCGCTATCCATATCGCTACACATGAACAGCCGGGACCAGTCAGTCTGGGATAACAGTATATTTAATTTTCCACCGTAATGTTGGCTTCTGATTTAGCCTGAATAAAGGCCTTGACATCATCCGATGTGGTTTCAGGGGCAAGGCTATAAGCAAATAATTGTTTCTCTGGTGGAATACTTCCAAGAGTCATTTTATCATACACTTTAATTACTTCCGTAGAAGCAACAGCTTTGGTAGACTCATTGCTTGATTCGCCAACTGAAACAGTGTCAAACCTAATAGTGTTAAACTTAACGAATCTGAAACCATTACTTCGGGAATCGTGGGGATTATGGGTAAAATAAAGTTGTCATCACTACTAACAATAGTAATTGGGGATGGGGATGAAAAATGTATTACAAAAAGTGCGGACGTTGTGGGTATGTGATGAGGGCCTAAAAGTTCGTTAGGGCCAATCGACAATCTAAAATTGGTCTTCGGACAGACTTTTAAATCTGCCAAATAGGTCCCCAAAGCCTATTTTAGTGTGTCGCATGAAGCTCATAATGTCTCTTTCGACATTAATACAAGCTTCACATATCCACTTTAAACCTGGTTTAGATTCAATCAGGTTGAACGTCCGGGCGTTGAGGCCTCCACATTTTTAATGGAAACATTTTTACACAGCCAGCAGCAAATAAAACCCACCTTAACTTTTGTTTGCACCTGGCAATTTGAGTTATAGAAGACGTACATAGTTAAGGTAATTAATAAAAGCAATAAATATATAAACATAAATATAAACAGAATATATAGAGGCTAATAAGCACTGCTTTATCGTCTTACGAACTTTTTAAACCGATTGATCCAATCCGAATGTCATCACTGGTATGTTGGTCAACAACAACTGCATTGACAGCGACTGTATCAAGGGCTGGCTTGTAAAGTAAAGTAAAGTTATTATTCCTATTGACAATACTAGTTATAGATGGGAAAGAAGGATTAATTAGCGACGGATCAGAATTAATGGAGAAATGAGGAGAACTAAAAATTCATTGGGACTAATTGACAGCCTAAAATTTGCCTTTTTCCTCTTTGGGGAACCATTCAAAAGATTCATACTCTTGAAATCTTTTTCCAAAGAGGTGAAACTATCAAAAAGATTCTTAAATCTGCCAAATAGTTCCCCAAAGCCTCGTTTAATTTGCCTCATGAAGCCCATCATATCCCTTTCAATATCCCTGCAAGACTCACATGTCCATTTTATACCCGAATAAGAGATAATCACCTGGCACTTTTTATAAAAGCCGACATACATACGGAAAAATGTAAATTTAAAAAACAACGAATGGAAAAGATTTTACTGCGATAAAAAAAATAAAAAATTTAACAAATTTGAAATTTGTATAGAGTGTGTGGGATTAGGTTTATATGAATTAGCCGAATCCTTTATTATTGTTTAAAGTTATTTATTATAATTATTTTATGTATTATTATTAGGTTATTGAATCTTTAGATTACAGAGTTGATTGATCTTAAAGTTTGTTTGATTACGTCGTAAGTCTGCAAGCGTCGTAATGCAGCGTCGTTAGTTTGGTTTTTTACACGTCGTAGATCTTCAAGCGTCGTAATGCAGCGTCGTTAATTTGCTTATTTCACCGTCGTAAATCTGCAAGCGTCGTCATGCAGCGTCGTTCACCAAAAAGCAACTTAACTCGTCTTCGTCTCGATCACGACTCCTCTTCTCGATCAAAACTCATCTTCTCGATCAAAACTCTTTTATCGATAAGTGTTGTTAGGGTTTTATACAGAGTTGCTTTGCTGAAGTGGGTAGTCTGAATGGCGTTACCAGACCCAATCCCACAACTCGGCCATCCTTCTAAACATTCGTCCCGAATGCGTCGTCGTCGTCCAAAGGCAACCATGGTTTCATGTACTCCGCACATGTTGATGTATGCTTCGGTCCATCGGTAAAGGGTGCATCTTTTACCACGTCGTAGGTGTCTTGAGGCTTTACCTTGGTGACACGATATGGTCCAAGATATTTGGGCTTGAGCTTCAGCCCACCACCTAGCTGCGTTCTCTTTATAGCGACAAGATCTCCGACTTTATATTTAGATGCAGGTTTTCGTCTAAGGTTGTACGACTTCTTATTTTCGACCTGTAAAGATAAGATTTGTTTTTTAGCGTTTTTTCTGAGCTCGTCGCGATTATCCGTGAACATCTGTATCATCTCGTCGTCGATGATTTGTTTCAGTCCAACATCTTCCTTTGGTCGCATTTTGATGCCAACTAGTAATTCAAACGGTGTCATCTGGGTGCTTCGGGTGTACGTTGAGTTTATGGTTTGCTGTACATTATTCACAAACTTGTACCATTTGCTCGGATCTTCGATTGAAAGCTTGGCCAAAACCGGTATGATGATAGCATTAAGACGTTCAATTTGGCCATTTGCACGTGGTAGTCCGGTAGTAACAGCATGATGTTGTATATTTTCGGTTTCGCAGTATTTTTTGAAGTCGTCAGAAGTGAATGCCGCGCCACGGTCAGATATAATCTGCACAGGGTTTCCAAAGATTGAACTCTGCGTCTGCAACCGTGATATCACTTCGCTAGCTGCGGTCGTCTTGGTTGGGTACAGCCAACAGAACTTGGTAAATCCGTCTATAACTGCCAGGATGTGTTTATACTGACGATGTGTAGATTCCATAGGGCCAAGAAAATCGATGTGGTATGTCTGCAATGGCGTTTCTTCTTTTGCCAGTGGATGAAGTTCACCTTCTTTCTTTCCCAGTTTCCGATTTAGGACAATACAAGGAATACAGCATCGCAGCTGCTGTTGAATTTTTTCGTCAAGTTTTGGAATGTAATATTCCTTGCCAATGATGTCCTTCGTTTTTTTAACAGAGAAGTGTCCTCTTTCGTGTGCCCTTTTTATGATTTCACGTTGAAATGTTGATGGAACTACTATTAGCTCATGCTCGTCGACCAATTTGTGTAGAAGACCAGATTTCATAAAGTAGTTATTGTGAATCGTTTTTTCGGCAAGAACGTCTATAATGGCTTTGATCTCATCGTCCTGTGCTTGTAGCTGCTTTAACTTACTGTGTAAGCTGTCTTCGGATATCATCATTACGGGATATCTACTTAGGGCGTCTGCATGGCGTAGTCGTGAACCCGATCTGTGCTCCACAACCATATCGAAATCTTGAAGCAACAGAATCCATCTTGCTACTCTGGCACACACGCATCGTTTCTCCATCGTTTTTGTAAAGGCGTTGCAGTCACTGATGAGCTTAAAGTGTTTTCCAATCAAATACACTCTAAATCTTTGAAGAGCCTCTACCACAGCGAGAATTTCCAGTTCGTAGCTCGAGTATTTTCTTTCAGCGTCGGTTGTCTTTTTACTCATATAGTAAACGGGGTGAAGAAGGTTATCGTCAGGTGATTTCTGGAAAAGAACGGCTCCAAATCCATCTATTGACGCATCCGTGTGAAGCTCAGTATCGTGTTGATGGTGAAAAATCTTCAGTATTGGGTTTTTTGTAATTAAATTTTTCAGCATGTTGATTGCGCAGACTTCCTTTTCGCCAAGGCAGAATTTTACATCTTGCTTCATCAGATCCTTTCGTGTCAGATCTCTAAAGATGGCGTTGATGTGTCTTTGAAAGACCAGGCGAGTTTGCTAATCCAAGCGGAACTTTGCAGAATTGACATTGTCCGTTATGCGTGACGAATGACGTAAATTTACGACTTTCCTTTTCGACGTCAATGTGAAAAAATCCATTCTTTAAGTCGATCGTGCTAAAAACTTTGGCGTCAGCCAGACGGTCCAGTTGGTCTTCTATTAATGGTAACGGAAACTGATCCCGTGCGATCACCTTATTTACTCGTCGATAGTCAATGCACAGTCTCGGACTTCCATCACGTTTCTTTACCAATACCACAGGGCTTGCATACTCGGATTCTGATTCTTCCACAATGTTGTCTTGAAGCCACTGGTCCACTTGATCATCTATGATGCATCGTTCGGCATATGCAAATCTGCGTGGTCGTGAGTAGATCGGTGTGTCGTCCTTCAGTACTATTTGCATTTTCACGTTTGTTGATTTAGTGTTCGTTGGCTTATATTCCTTAATAAGTCGATTAACTTCCGTTTTTGCGAAGTTGCTTGCCTGTGCTTCTATATCAACACTAAATTCTTCTTGTACCTCGTTGATTTTCATTAATGAACTAATTTCTGCTGTAGTAGTGTCTGTTGTGTTAGGAATTGGTTTTCCAATTGTTATGCCGTTGCGATTAATTTGTATTTCAGCTTCTTTGCAAAACGTTTCGCCAAGCACTACCTCCACATCTAAGAACTCATCAGCTACTACAAGAAATACAATTTCAAACTCGTGACCGTCAATTTTCATTACGTTTTTAAACGAACCGGACGGCTTGACTCTATTTCTGTTACCGAATCCGACAAGAAATATATTAACTTCGTTTAAAGTTGGACATTTCAGTTTTAAGTATGCACGTTTACTCATAATGTTATACTTGCTTCCAGTATCTATAAGTGCTACATATTTTTCGTTATTAACGTACATTTCTTTGCACATAGCAATATGCTCAGATGTAACATTACGTGTTGCTTGTCGTCGTATCAGGCTCATTGTTCTTTTTTATCGGGCAGTTTCTTGAAATGTGACCGAAATCATTGCAGTTAAAACATTTTCGTCCTTTATTTTTGCTCTCACATTTATCAGATGTATGTCCTTTAGCACCGCAATTAAAACATTTTACATCTTTCTGTTCTTTATTTTTCACAAAATCTTTTTTATTCGAATTATTTTCCAGCTTTTCTGAACCACGTTTTTCATTTTCCGATTTTTCGCGAATTTTTTCATAGCACTTCAACTTGTCTTTAAATTCTTTTAGATTTTTAGCATTATAAAGAATTGTTTTATTTACTTTCAAGTCATTAATACCGTCTATGACGTACTGCATAAGTGCTTCATTTTCAATATTTCCGCGTGAAGCCAGCTCCTTCATTTTCAGTAAATATTCTTGTACACTTTCATTCCGTTTCATTTTTCGTTCAGCCATCATATTATGCAACTGTGCGCTGTTTAATTGAGTCTCAAATTCACTAATAAGAGATTCTTTTAGCATCTCCCAATTTTTAATGCCACGTTCACTCATTATGTACATTTTTGCAAGTCCTTTTAATGATCGTTTGGCAAAAATATATTTCTGCAATTCGTCCCACTGCATGATTGATGCCATCTCTTCGAAATCATTTACCCAAACCCTAACCGATATAGTGTCATCACCACTAAAAGATTGTATAGAGTCCTCAATATCACGAAAGCTTAACGAAAATTTCTGCGAATTTGTACAGCGAGCAGGAGCATTATCAATATGCCGTGCCATCACTGTAGAATGTGCGCGTACGTTGTTACCAGGCGGCGCTTTGTTTATTGCAGCTGTTCTGAACGCGCTACCGTTTGCACTGCTTGCACTGCTTGAAACATTTATGGCCGCGATGTTTTCGTTGACGTCATTGTTCACTATTTCGTCATCTTGATCTTCGTCATCAATTTCGTTTTCTGTTTCACTTTCGTTGTCTTCATTTAAGTCCACCAGAAAATTTGATTTTGTCAGATTGCGCAATATGTATTCGGACAAATTTTCTTTATCGTGTTGCAAACCCAATATATTGCAAATAACAACTAAATCGTTATTTGTAAGATTTTCAGCAATGTACGTATTTTTTCGCACAACTTCATTTGGATCTGTATCGTCAAATCCTTTAAATTCACGTAGTCTTTGGCGATTACTGCGATCACCCGAATCTTCAAACACAAACTTATGCAATAAGGTAATGTTTTGTCTCTTTTCGCGTCTTAGTGCACTCCGAATGTTCTCGAAGTCATCAAGCTGTGACATGATTGAAGTTTCTTTTCGTCTTCTTTGCCGTTTTTGTGTATGTGTGGCCCACCACTCGATTTACAATTTCATCACACGGCGAAATACTAAAGTTTGTGCACTATCGTTGTCTCGTTTCAACACACTTCGAATGCATTGAACTTTTTTAGCGTCGTTTTTATTTATTCAGCGCGTCGTTTTTGCTAAACAAATTTATTAAAATTGCACTTAAGCACTTTAATTTCGTCGTTAACTTCGTTTGTCACTTCGTATACGTTGAGTCTTCAAATATGTGGGTTAAGGTTGAGCCCCCAAATATGTGGGATTAGGTTTATATGAATTAGCCGAATCCTTTATTATTGTTTAAAGTTATTTATTATAATTATTTTATGTATTATTATTAGGTTATTGAATCTTTAGATTACAGAGTTGATTGATCTTAAAGTTTGTTTGATTACGTCGTAAGTCTGCAAGCGTCGTAATGCAGCGTCGCTAGTTTGGTTTTTTACACGTCGTAGATCTGCAAGCGTCGTAATGCAGCGTCGTTAATTTGCTTATTTCACCGTCGTAAATCTGCAAGCGTCGTCATGCAGCGTCGTTCACCAAAAAGCAACTTAACTCGTCTTCGTCTCGATCACGACTCCTCTTCTCGATCAAAACTCATCTTCTCGATCAAAACTCTTTTATCGATAAGTGTTGTTAGGGTTTTATACAGAGTTGCTTTGCTGAAGTGGGTAGTCTGAATGGCGTTACCAGACCCAATCTCACAAGTGTTAAAATGAATGATGGATATACACAAGGGTTAGGTAAACAGATGCTAAGCTAAAGCAGAAATACAGCGTACTTACAAACGCAAATTTGTTTGCGCGGCAAACGAAAAACTTACAGTCGGAGATTAGGTAGCCAAAACAACACTTAGATCGTGTGATAGCAGGGGTGAAGCAAAGCGCGGCTTACGGAGAGAAATGACAAGAAAGAATAAGAATCTATTTATAGATTGCGCTCGCGACTGAAACGATTTAAGCGGAGAGTAGCAAGCAAGCCAAAGCTACAAGTTACAAAGCAACGCTTGGGAGAGGACAAAGCAAGTGCACAAATAAACAACGTGCTTTGACTAAATTTTGTTTTGGTAAATATTGCAAGGAAATTATTAAATATGCTAGTTAGTATATTTTAAACCTTGCGATTACACAGCCGGTGCATGAATAATGATGTAGTTGACTTTAAGTGATTTGAAATATGAAATAAAGCGACGAAAAGTGACTTTTAAACGAAGAAGGAAAAAAAAATACGTCCTTTTGCAAAGCGAATGCTAATCGATACTTTCTGACTTACTTACTCCTGAATCTCCGGTCCCTTGTTAATATTTATATTTGGACGTTGATGTACTAACGGGACAGTACATTCAAGTGGCCCAGCAACACCAAGCAACGTGCTTGTTAGCGCGCGGAACCCTGCAAATAATGCAGCCACCTCCCGCCCAACCGACCGAGGGGCACACCGCATAACGTACGGCGAACGATAAACGCGAAACGACTTTATTTATTAGAACATAAAATAGCTAAAAACGAAATACAAAACATCTTAGACTATTAAAGTAATTTAATTAAGGTCTAGACAGGTGACAGAGAAGAGAAGTTCTAATTAAGGGGGTAGAAGTAGAACTACCTACAACTCGAGAAAGTTTGTTGTAGTTGCTACATAGAACTCGGAAAGGATTATGAGTGGAAAAGTTGGTTGAACAAGGTTGAAGAGAGATTGGAAGAAAGTTTCTAGATGGTCTAATCGGGACAGCAAAACTAATCTGGCTGAGTAATTCAGAAGAATCAATTTCACCATTGATTAGTTTGTGTAAGAAAATTACCCCGAGAACTGTCCTACGATCAGACAAAGAAGGAAGATTAATTAGTAAAAGTCTACTACGATAGGATGGTAAGCGTATGTTAGTCTTTAGAAATTGTTTTTGTACAGATTCTATTCTTTCCTGATGAATCCTGTATTGAGGTGACCAAATACAAGATCCATATTCAAGAATAGGCCGTACCAAGGCAGTGAAAAGTGTTTTTGGTTAATAGGGATCGTTAAATTCTTTCGACCAGCGCTTTATGAAGCCCAGGACACTAAAAGCACGATTTGTAATTGACAGTACATGCTTATCGAACTTGAGCTTAGGATCCATAAGGATACCCAAATCAGTGACCGACTCAATTCTTTTAAGAGAGTTGCCATTCAGAATGTAATTATTTTGAAAGGGGAGGCGCCTACTGAAGGACATTACGTTACACTTACTAAAGTTAAGATTTAATAAATTTACATGGCACCAGGTTTGAAAGCTACATAGATCCGATTGTAACCTGGTCTCAATAAGAGACTCTGCACCTGAAACACAGAGTTTAACGTCATCGGCATGCATGAGTACACGTGAATAACTGATCGCAGATGGCAGATCATTTATGAACAATATAAATAACAAGGAACCAAGATGACTTCCTTGCGGAATACCCGAAGTAACTTGAACAGGTTTAGACAAAGAGTTTTTAAAATAAACCTGTTGTGTTCTAGAACTTAGGTAATTTGATATCCAAAGAATAAAGTTATAGGAAACACCCAGAAGATTGAGCTTGTGTATTAATAGGCCGTGATTAACGGAGTCGAAAGCCTTGCTGAAATCTGTGTAAATGACATCAGTTTGCAATATTCTCTCAAAGCCCTTCAGTGCAAATGATGTAAATTCTAACAGGTTAGTGGTCGTAGATCTATATTTCACAAACCCATGCTGGCAGGGTGAAATCATGGATCTACAGAAATGTTGCAATTGAGAAGTTATTAATTTCTCAAAAGCCTTGGGAATAGCAGACAACTTGGAAATACCCCTATAGTTGCAAACATTGGATTTATTTCCTTTTTTGTGAAGAGGAATAATGTAAGAAGATTTCAACGGACAATGTAAATAGTTTATACAGGGGCTTTAAAAGGCCATCCGCACAGTTTTTCAGCACACAGCCAGGGACTCCGTCTGGACCAGGTGAAAAAACAGATTTAGTAGACTTTAAATTAGATAAAAGCGAACATTCGGTGATGACTGGTGTAAAATTACTATTGAAGGAATTTAAATGATAAGGGTAGGGTGAATCAGATTTATACTCGTGCATACTATAAGTAGTTTGAAAAAAGTCGGCAAATAAGTCGGCGATAGCCTGATCCGAATTAGCACTTTCTCTTTCAAAGACTACACTAGATGGAAGCGTTGATGATTTACGCTTCGAATTAACGAAGTTGTAAAACCGTCGAGGATTCCTTCGGAACTGTTGCCCACAGTCAGTAAGGTAATCCTTATAACAACGGTCATTCAGAACATAGAAATCAGATCGAGCAATTAGATATCGAGAAAGATACAAGGAAGAGCCAGTTTCCCTGAATCTCTTATAAAATTTAGACTTTCTATTTTTAAGCAATGTTAGTTCGCGGGTAAACCAAACAGGCTTGTTAGACCTAGTTGGAACACAAAGCGGAACACAGACATCAAGTAAGGAATTCAAGGTATAATAAAAGGTTGTAATTGCACTATCCATATCGCTACACATGAACAGCCGGGACCAGTCGGTCTGGGATAGCAGTACATTCAACTTGTTAAAGTCGGCTTTCCGAAACTGACGGGATCGTTTAGTAGGCTTACTACTAGTACGGGTCACCCGGGCAGGTAAATCTATCAACACTTCCAAAGTCGGGTGATAAGGATCTTCAGGATTAGATAAGGGTTTGATGCGGGATACAGAAAAACAGGATGGATCCAAAACAAAAATCAAATCAAGCATTCTGTTTAAAGAGTTTGGAATATCATTGATCTGAACCAATGAAATTCCAAACAGCTCGTCAAGAAACTCGTGCTGCGTCGTGGGGTTCAACACGGCAGAGTCGGGACACGAGATCCATGTCGTACCAGCAATATTAAAATCGCCAAGAACTATAAGAAAGTCACGATCAGAACACATAGAGGAAACTGATTTAATAGCAGAAACGTGTAATAAGTAAAGAGAAGAGTCAGAAGAAGGAGGTATATAGGAGCAAGTAATGTAAAAACTAATGTTATTTAGGCATAACTTAATAGCAACAAATTCAATATCTACAGAGCCATCGATTGTTACTTCTTCCGAGGAATAGTTTACATCGACGGCAATAAGCACACCACCGCCTCGGCGAGATGTACGATCTTTTCTATAGATAGAGAATTTATTGGAAAGGATTTCAGAGTCTAAAACGTCGGGCTTTAACCATGTTTCAGAAAAGGCCACGACATGAAATGGAAAAGAAAGACTATTTAAATACATATTGCTAAGCTTACTACGAAGCCCTCTAACATTTTGATAGGCAAACGAGAGGGAGGAAGTTAGTTTTTTCCGGAAATGGAATGGAAGGCAATGCAATCGGAGTCCGGTTTCTTTTCTTCGCTGTATACTCCTTTATTATTAAATGATCCGGCCAAAATTCTTTACAGCAAATAGTACTAAAATCTTTGGCCGGAACACTTACTTTAAATGATGATATTTCCCGATGATAAGAGAACTTAAATTTTTCCACCGTAATGTTGGCTTTTGATTTAGCCTGAATAAAGGCCTTGACATCATCCGATGTGGTATCAGGGGCAAGCCTGGAAACAAATAATTGTTTCTTTGGTGGAACACCTACAAGAGTCTTTTTATCAGACACTGTAATTACTTCCGAAGAAGCAACAGCTCTGATAGACTCATTGCTTGTTTCGCCAACTGCAACAGTATTGACAGTTAACGAATCAGAAACAATAACTTCGGGAATCGTGGCGACAACTTCTGTGGGTAAAATAAAGTTGTCGTCGCCACTAGCGTTAATATTTGGGGATAGGGATGAAAAATTGATTAGGGAAGGTGCGGACGTTGTTGGCATGTGATGTGGGACTGAAAGTTCGTTAGGGCCAATCGACAATCTAAAATTGGCCTTTTTACGCTTTGGCGAATCATTTAAGACTTTTAGGTCTCCTTGTCCAAAGCTGAGAAACTATCGGACAGACTTTTAAATCTGCCAAATAGGTCCCCAAAGCCTCTTTTAGTGTATCGCATGAAGCTCATAATGTCTCTCTCGACATCCCTACAGTCTTCACATGTCCATTTTAAACCTGATTTGGACTCAATCAGATCGACAATTCGGCCGTTGAGGCCTGCACATTTTTCATGTGAAACGTTTTCACACAGCCAGCAGCAAACAAAACCCACCTTCACGTTTGTTCGCACCTGGCAATTTGAGTTATAGCAGACATACATGGTTGAGGTAATTAATATAAGCAATGAATATAATAAAAAAGAATATATAGCTAATAAGCACTGTTGAAATAATAGATTAGTTGAAAAAAATAAGAAGGCAAGTTAGGGTTAATGTGCAAGCTACTTATGTTTACTTACGACAATAACAAATGCAATGCTTTTGCTTTTGTAAATTATGCGCGGGCGCGGCGACCGAAACAAGAAAACGGAATTACCGGCCAACACCAAAAATAAGATAATAGAGCGCGGTGAGAGCGCGACGGGAGCGTAAGTATAGAAAAGAGCACGATGAGAGCACAAAGATAACGCCGAGATAATGTTTACACAAACAAATTGTTAGTACAAGCAACGGCGTAAAATTACAAGAAAAATTTCACAGCGACAAACAAACGCAGAAATAGGTAAACAGAATGTATAGCTGTGGAATTGTTGTTGCTTTGAACACAAAAATTATTAAAATTGGCTTTGAAATGTATTAAAACAATGTGTGACAACACAACCGATGTAGCACTCAATGTTGCAAAAGAATTAAGCCAGAAATATGATACAAATTAGATCGTTTAAACGAGGAAAACTTGAAAACAAATAGAAGCGATGTAAAACACGTCCGTCAGCGAAAGCGAAGCGAATCGAATATATCGAGGGAGAGTTCTTGCAGTTATTTTCTTACATAAGTTTTTAGTTGGTAATATCTGCTTCCCATCACTTTTAGAACTCCTAAATTTGAATAATCCAAACAGAGCAGCCCGGTACTGCGTCCATTAATTTCTTCCTACGTGCACTACTGACTACAGTTTGCACAATCGTTTTTATACTCTCTGCAAGAGTATATTGGGTTTGTAAAAATGTATGTAACAGGCAGAAGGAGGCGTGGCAGACCCCATAAAGTATATATATTCTTGATCAGCATCACAAGCCGAGTCGATATAGCCATGTCCGTCTGTCTGTCTGTCTGTCCGTCCGTATGAACAAACAGATTTCAGAGATGATAGATACAGAGGTACAAGTTCGAGCTTGGTCTCAATCGATCACATATTTAGTCAGTCAATACAAGAATCTTTTTTTTTTTCGATGCCACGCCCCATTCGCCCACAATGAGGCAAAACTAGACACACCTCGGAAAAAATTGGTGTTTTGGGCGAATATCTCAATAACTATTGCACCTAGGATCACCAATTTTGGTATGGAGGCTACAAGCGACAGCATTAGTGCATTGACATTTAAATTTTTTAGGCATTCTTTAATATAGTACAGTATTGTAATTTATAATTCGTGTGAAGACTAACTATGCGGCAGCGCTGCCGCATTCATATCAATGTATGAGTGCAAGCGAGACAGAAACATACAAGCACATGTTTGAATGTTTTCGTTGCTTGCGTGGCGGCAGCGCTGCCCGCAGTCGCTGGCCGCGCAGAATACACACATACATACATACATGTATATGCATCATATATTGGCTTTCGTATGTGTATTCCCATACAGACAAACAGATGTATGTATGTGTGATTATGCTTAGATTGTTTTTGTTTCAACGTGTTTTAATGCAAGTACTACACATTGTAATATCTCTAGACCGATTTGAATAATTAAATCGCGAAAAAATGCAGAGAGTATTTTACGGTCGGGCGTGCTTGACTGTACTTTTCTTACTTGTTTTATTAGGCTGGGTTATGCCGGACGCCCTCAAAGAAGGCAGTTCATTATAAATAAATAAAAGAAAATATCAGCAGTCAAAGCGACTTGCAGTGTGATTTGTTGAATCAGCGTCAAATTGATTTCTGTTTCCTTTTCGGTGTTGATATGGATAAAACCATGAAATAGCAGATTAAAACACTATATAATTGCACAACTTTTAAGTAAAATTTCGAAACGTTTTGTATGATTTCTGAGTAAAATCCAATGTGTCTTATACATGATACACTAGAGTGTCTCATACCCGGAATTTACGCTATTTTGGCCATGACACAAATTTTTGCACAACATATATTTTCATAATTCCTTTTAGAGTCTTTAAATTATGGTTAGTAATAGTGGACCTTAGTAATCCTGTCGTAAAAAGAATAAAGGGGGTCTATTAAGTTTGTCAGAAGCGAGATGTGCGTAACAGGCAGAAGGAGGCGTGGCCGACCCCATAAAGTATATATATTCTTGATCAGCATCAACAGCCGAGTCGATATAGCAATGTCCGTCTGTCCGTCCGTCCGTCCGTCCGTATGAACACCTGGATCTTTTAAACTACAAGAGCTAGAGACACCAAATTTGGAATGTAAGATCAAGTTTATTTCAAATTGTTGCCACGCCCCTTACCGCCCCCGCAATGAGCAAAAAACCAGACACACCTCGAAAAAATTTGTGTTTTAGGCAAATATCTCAGTAACTATAGCACTATGGAGCACAAATTTTGTAATACAGGTTCTTAGAAACAGCCTTAGTATTATGTCATTCAATTTTGAGCTGCCACTCCCCCTTTTCTCATAAAAACTAAAAAACTCTCCAGCTTCAAAGCCTTTTTTGAGCCATTAAGTCAAATAGTACAGTGTTGTAATTTAACATACGCTTAGAGACTTACTATTTCTAACTTTCCTGAAAGTGGCATCAAAATCCTATGTCAAACAAGAGAGAAATTTCGGTTCAAAGTGCATGTTATTTTACTGCAAAATCACTGCATGCGTGCAACACATACAAACAAACACAGAAACATACAAACATATGTTCGAACGTTTTCTCTACCTGCTTTGGCGGCAGCGCTGCCCGGAGCCGCTGGCCGCGCCGAACAATGCTATGCATACACACATATGTATCAGCACACATACATATTTGCAAATAATCGGAAGAATGATAGAAGAGGGGTGTGGTGCGACTGGTAGAGTTGCGGCGCAATATGGAACCTTCGTATGGATCGCGGGTTCGAATGCTGACGATGACAGTTGTTAATTTATTTACTTTTTAATTTTAATTCAAAATGTAAATATTTAATTTTTTATACTCTCTGCAAGAGTATATTGGGTTTGTGAAAATGTATGTAACAGGCAGAAGGAGGCGTGGCTGACCCCATAAAGTATATATATTCTTGATCAGCATCACAAGCCGAGTCGATATAGCCATGTCCGTCTGTCCGTCTGTCTGTCCGTCCGTATGAACAAACAGATTTCAGAGATGGTAAGAGCTACAAGTTCGAGCTTGGTCTCAATCGATCACATATTTAGTCAGTCAATACAAGAATCTTTTTTTTTTTCGATGCCACGCCCCATTTGCCCACAATGAGCAAAAAACCAGACACACCTCGGAAAAAATCAGTGTTTTCGGCGAATATCTCAGTAACTATGGCACCTAGGATCACCAATTTTGGTATGGATGTTCCTAGAGACTGAGTAAATGGCATGCCATCAAATTTTGGGCTGCCACGCCCCCTTTTCCCATAGGAACTAAAAAACTTTAATACGTTTTTAAGGCATTTCTTCTTATCGTAGAGTATTCTAATTTATAATTCGTGTGGAGACTAACTATATCAAACTATCCTGAAAGGTGCATTAAAATCGGACTGTAAACAAGAAAACTAGAAGCGTTACAATATTGATAACTGAATGCAATATCGTGTATGAGTACAAGCGAGATAGTAACATACAAGCACTTGAGCGGCAGCGCTCAATGCATGAGTGCAAGCGAGATAGAAACATAGAAGCACATGTTCGAATGTTTTCGCTGCCTGTGTGGCGGCAGCGATGCCCACAGTCGCTGGCCGCGCCGAATACACACATACATACATATATGCATCATATATCGTCTTTCGTATGTGTATTCGCATACAGACAAACAGCTGTATGTTTGTCAGTCTCCTCCTCGTCTCCGGGAAGTTTGGTATGCCTTGGTGGCTAGGAACCCAGTAGATGTGCACTAACCTGGAGCTCAAGAGGAGCATGTTCCTTCCAATGGCGCTATGTCTATGTCTACGAAGACACCTAGTATTCCTGGTGGTAGAAAGCCCTCTCGATGGAGGCAACTAGCGTATGTAGCGCAGTTTCTACGGATTTTCCTTTAGAATATGCATATGATTGGTAGACAGCTTCTTACCAACACTACTGCTAATATGAAGATCCAGCAGCTTCCCCATAGTTTTGAGCATGAAGGATGTGAGACTTATTGGCCTTTAGTCTTGAGGGCTGCTGTGACTAAATTTGCCTGCTTTGGGTAGGAACGCTACTCGAGCGGTTCTCCATTCTGTGGGTATATGGCCTGTATTGAGACATGCTCTAAATATCCTGAGCAGCCATGGAGTGATCACAAAACCCGGGCTCTTTATACTAGTAAAGGAGTCGATGGCCCATCGAGACTTTTGTTCTGTTAATATCTCTGTTGGAAGTTGGGAATCAGTTAAGCTAAGGATATTATATATAATTTAGTTTTAAAAGAACTGATGTACGATCCAGACGGATTACACAAAGCAACCATATTATTCGATCAAATGATTTATTAATAATTTAAAAGTTTGAATGTTACTGTTTCGCTTGCACTTATGCATTACAATCGTACCTGTTTGTATGCAACTTACAGCACTGAACGATAAGAACAAATGTCTGCAAAACGGCATTGAAATTTAAAAAGTTATTAGTTCATATGGTATTCCTAAGTGTCATGGTTACTGATATATTCGCCGAAAACATCGATTTTTTTGAGGTGTTTCTTGCGGTAAGGGGCGTTGCTGCAATTTGAAATAAACTTGATCTGCATCTGCGAAGATGACGGACTTTTATTCGAAATTTGGTGTAGCGTTTGCAAAAACTGTGTAAGGCGGGCCCGAACTAAGCTGTTACGTAGTCCTAAGCATTGAATTAGCTTAATATTAAGTTTGTTAGTTTTAAGGTTGCCATTGTGCCATTGAAGGCGATTGAATTATAAGTTTAATTAAAGAATTATCATCTGTTCCTTACTTGAAGATAGCGGCAGGAGTTTGTATTAGAAAGGCCGCGCCCTCTATCAGCAGCGCGGGGAGCGGTCTTGTGCAACTCTGCAACGAGAGCTCGGTGGTGAAGATAGAGCTTTCGTGATGGAGTTGTATCGCGACGGCTTCTGCCTTGTTCGATCGAGAACGTGGTTTCGACTTTTCGATCGACAGCGCAAACGTATAGACGTCGCGACGGCCGACGCGTCGCAGTTCAGCAGGGAATGTTTTGGGTATAATATTAACTCCATTAATTAATTAGTAGAATGGAAGCATTAAAGATTTATGCTTCGAATTAACGAAGTTATAAAACCGTCTCGAATTCCTTCGAAACTGTTACCCACAGGCCGTCAGCCGTCGGGTATTCAGGGGTAAGTACAGTGGATCTCAATCTTACTGCCGCAACTGTATACACCGACGGAAGTGCGACTATACTCTCCTCGTGAGGGCGGCTGGAAGCAGGTCCTTGGTACGGTCATGTCTCTGCCTTGGATGCTTACTAATGGTAGTCGGGCTAGAAGTAGAAAACTTCTCAAAAAAGTCACCCCAATCCAAAGGTGGAATAGCAAATGCCCATGGATGCATGGTCGAGGGGGTGCTCGGTCGCGAATATGCGGACTCTGGGTACCTGCCGACCCCCAGTTTCACTATAGGCTTACCACGTCAAAGCAGGCTATGACGTGGCGGACCTCCCCTTCCTGCACACTCGTGGGAATCAAAATAATGATGAAAAAACAAAACAACAATAAAAAGATGGAAAAGATGGAGGTTACTGAAGTAAAGTAACAGAGGCCGGCACTCCAACATCAAGCCGGAAGGGACAAGACAATCCCTGTGCAATTGTGTGTATGGACAAGCCAGTCCATAGTACACCCAAACTTGTTGGTGAGAGGTCTCCGGCAAGACAACCGGAGACCGGCTCTATGGGGGCACCTAAAGTCACCTCCCAAGTAGAAGACAATGGTATGCAGAGCACTGTTGCGGCTACCGTGTCGGACACTGGGACGGTGAACAGCAGTGTCACCACACCCAACAACCAAAACAAGCAGGAGAAGAAAGCGTCCTATCACACCCCAGAAAGCGCGGAGTTGATCAGCTGGGCCATATCGATCCTGCCCAACTACCAACCGCCCAAATTGAGTGGCAAGAAGACCGCGGCTAATAAGCTGCAGCGCTCTACAGAAGGACAAAGCTCGCAAGCCAAGCGGAGCAAGGTCGTCCCCTCAAGGTCCTTCGCCGACGTGGCTAGGAACAGAATCCTCGTAGGAGTCCTAGACCGGGGCTCCCCTGAGGGACTGGTCCCACGCGATAAGTGGAGGACGGTTGAGAACGAACTCCAGGACAAGTTCTTGGGTATCCTCGAGGAGTGCGGAGGCGCTCCGCCAACCTGTGAGGACGCAGGGTGGCATCAGGGCCGGGTGAAAGCCATCGCCTGCCTAGATGCCCGCTCTGTGGATCTCTACAGGAAGGCGGTCGCCTCTCTTGGGGAAGTTTACCCGGGTGCCAAGCTGGAGGTGGTTGACTGGGACTGCGTTCCTAGCAACCCTCGCGCTAGAGTCTGGGTCTCCGAGAAGCCAGCGGAACCCGATAAGATCTTGCGGCTGCTACAGGTGTGCAACCCTAACCTTCCAACAGCCAACTGGAAGGTAACCAAAGTGGAGGCTGCTGTAGGGCTATCAAGACAGGTCCTTCTTATTGCCTAATTTCCGCGATGAAGACAATACCACAGTCTGCTTGGAACGTAACGGAGGCTCTGTTGTCCTCTGTTCCTCCTACATGGGGCATTATCAGAGTGATCCTCCGCCCCCAAAACTTCTACGTGAACTAGTACAGACCCAAGAGAACCGTCACATGGATCTAATAATCGGCTGCGACGCCAACGCACACCACACTCAGTGGGGAAGCACTGACATAAATGACAGGGGTGAGTCTATACTTAACTTTCTCCTCTCGACTAGGCTTATTATCTGCAATCGTGGCAACGAGCCCACTTTTGTCATTAGTAATAGACAAGAGGTCTTGGACCTGACCCTCCTTTCCAACTCTCTTGAATCTCGCATTATATCTTGGAAAGTCCTGGAGGAACACTCCTTCTCCGACCACAGATATATCGAGACTGTCATATCACTTACGGTACCAAAACCCATCCCATACCGTAATCTGAACAAGTAAGAAAAGTACAGTCGAGCACGCCCGACCGTAAAACACCCTCTGCATTTTTTCGCGATTTAATTATTAAAATCGGTCTAGAGATATTACAATGTGTAGTACTTGCATTAAAACACGTTGAAACAAAAACAATCTAAGCATAATCACACATACATACATCTGTTTGTCTGTATGGGAATACACATACGAAAGCCAACATATGATGCATATACATGTATGTATGTATGTGTGTATTCAGCGCGGCCAGCGACTGCGGGCAGCGCTGCCGCCACGCAAGCAATGAAAACATTCAAACATGTGCTTCTATGTTTCTGTCTCGCTTGCACGCTGCCGTCACATGTGCTTGTATGTTTCTGTCTCACTTGCACTCATACATGATATTGCATTCGGTTATCAATATTGCAACGCTTCTAGTTTTCTTGTTTATAGTGCGATTTCAATGCGCCTTTCAGGATAGTTTGATATAGTAAGTCTTCACACGAATTATAAATTACAATACTGTACTATATTAAAGAATGCCTAAAAACGGGGCGAAAGCTGAGAATTTGTATTTTATTAATTGTGGGAAAACGGGGCGTGGCAGTCCAAAAATTTAAATGTCAATGCATTAACGCTGTCGCTAGGAACCTCCATACCAAAATTGGCGATCCTAGGTGCAATAGTTATTGAGATATTCGCCCAAAACACCAAATTTTTCCGAGGTGTGCCTAGTTTTTTGCTCATTGTGGGCGAATGGGGCGTGGCATCGAAAAAAAAAAGATTCTTGTATTGACTGACTAAATATGTGATCGATTGAGACCAAGCTCGAACTTGTAGCTCTTACCATCTCTGAAATCTGTTTGTTCATACGGACGGACAGACGGACAGACAGACGGACAGACAGACGGACAGACGGACATGGCTATATCGACTCGGCTTGTGATGCTGATCAAGAATATATATACTTTATGGGGTCTGCCACGCCTCCTTCTGCCTGTTACATACATTTTCACAAACCCAATATACTCTTGCAGAGAGTATAAAAACACCAACTGGACACTTTTCAAGTCCAAGCTGGAACGACTGTTACCCTCATCTCCGCCCAGGGCACATGATACAGATCTGGCCTATCAAGCCGAACTGCTAGTATCTTCTTTTACTTCTGCGCTACAAAAGGCTTCAATTAAAGCCTGCCCTCTTAGCAGGAAGTCACGCCGCACCAAACCCCCATGGTGGACCCCCTCATTAAATGAGCTTCGTAGTAAAGCCAGAAGACTTTTCAACTCAGCCAAGAGAACTCGCTCAGAGGAATCTTGGCGAATCTACAAAAGCTCTCTTTCTTCCTACAATAAGGAGCTACGCAAAGCCAAGCGTAACTCCTGGCGTAGTTTCTGCACAAATATTGAAGATACCTCTGAGGCGGCAAGACTCAGAAAAGTACTCTCCATATCCACACCCACTCTCGCCTTCCTTAAACGGAGTGATAACTCTTGGACTTCGTCAAGTGAAGAGTCACTCATTATGTTAACCGAGACTCACTTTCCTGGTTGCATAGACAGCCCTTCCATAACGCCTTCCATAACAATGCCCATGGGGAGGCCTAGCCCACCTACTTCCCTTTTCAGTAGAAGTAACATCCTGGGGGCCATAAAGAGCTTCAAGCCTTTTAAATCCCCGGGCCCCGACGGAATCATTCCTGCCCATCTGATTCACGCCGGTGATTATGCAATCAGCTGGTTGCAATTAATTTACAAATACATTGCCATATCTGGCATTATTCCCAAACCTTGGATGAGATCCAGGGTCATTTTCATTCCCAAAGCCGGGAAACCCTCACACTGCAATCCGAAAGACTTCAGACCCATCAGTCTCTCGTCTTTCCTACTCAAGGTGCTAGAACGACTACTAACCTGCCACCTTCTAGACAGAATCCCAGCTAATTGCTTTTCATCTGCTCAACACGCATATCGCAAGGGAAGGTCTACGGAAACCACCCTTCATGATATCGTCTCTATAATAGAAAGATCACTCTCTCTAACGGAATTCACGCTGATAGCATTCCTAGATATCGAGGGGGCTTTCAATAACATTCTACCTGAGCCAATCATTGAAGCTCTGACTAACTTAGGCACTGATGACCTAACTGTTAACCTCGTAAAGCAACTGCTAACCTGCAGAGCTATCGAGGCCTCTTTAGGAAATGTCAGCATAACCAGAACTGTGACCAGAGGCACCCCCCAGGGAGGTGTCCTATCCCCCTTCTATGGAACGTAGTGGTGAACGTACTGCTACGGGAGTTAGATAGGGATGGATGCCGGGTCGTAGCTTATGCTGATGACCTCGCCATTAGCTTCTCTGGAAAATTCCCCCAAACTCTATGTGATCGGATGAGTAACTCTCTTCGTTATTTATCCAATTGGGTCACTAAAAATGGACTCGGAGTAAATCAAAGTAAAACCGAGCTAGTCCTTTTTACCAATAAATACAAAATCCCTGCACTCAGACTCCCCACACTGGGCGGGGAAACACTGAAGCTAAGTGACAAAGCTAAGTATCTTGGTCTATACCTCAACAGAAACTAAACTGGAATGCATGCATTGAAGACAGAGCTCGCAAGGCCTCGGTCGCCCTCTTTACATGCAGAAAGACAATAGGCCTGAAATGGGGTCTAAACCCCTATATTACTAGGTGGCTCTACACTGCCATCATTCGACCCATACTTCTGTATGGAGTCGTAGTCTGGTGGCCAGCCTTGAAAAAGGCGACCATTCTTGCTAGACTAAATAAAATACAACGCATGGCGGGACTCTTGACCTTGGGTGCTCTACGAACCACCCCGGGCGAGGCTATCGACGCCATCCTGTACTGCCTGCCATTAGACATAATGGGACCAAAAATTGCTACCCTATCCTCACTTAGAATGAGAGAAGCCAATCTCTGGAAGTCGAATGGACTGGGACATTCCAAGATTTTATCAGAAATACCGTTTATCTTTCAAAAAACCGATTACAGCATCCCCACGGTATACACGAACACCACCTTCAAAGTGGTTTTTCCGCCAAGGGAGGCCTGGAGGGATGGCTCTCCATACTCGGGCACCTCCTTGGAATTCTATACGGATGGCTCACGCTCCGCCGGCCAAACTGGCGGGGTATTTACTGCCCCGAACTTGGTATAGCGAAGTCCTTTAGAATGCCTGACCACTGCAGTGTCTATCAGGCAGAAGTCAAGGCCATTAAAGAAGCCCTTAACATTATTAATTCTGAGATCCCGTACAGATGCAGAATTAGAATTATTTCTGATAGTCAAGCAGCACTTAAGTCTCTAATGTCTATATCAAGTAACTCTAAATTACTAAACGAATGTCGCAAATCTCTAATAGAGATGGCTGAACAATTCGATATTCTCCTTATATGGGTCCCTGGCCACAGCAACATAGAAGGAAACTGTGTTGCAGATGAACTCGCGAGGATGGGAACAGTTTCCACTCTCGACCAGGAGAGGGAACATGTATACATGCCTCTGGCGACGTGCAGGCTCATGATAGAAAACCACTACGATCATCTGGCAGATCTAAGATGGGAATCCACCTCAAGATGCAGAACCTCTCGTCAAACATGGCCAATCCGGTCGAAAGAACGCTCTTCCAAGCTATGTAGACTTACACGTAAAAACTGCTCCGCAGTCTTTCGTGCCCTCACAGGACGCTGGCTAGTGGGGACCCATGCCTCCAGACTGTCCGTCAACGCCCATGACTTCTGCAGAAGCTGTGAAAACGAGGATGAGGAAGAGACTGTAATGCATTTCTTCTGCCAATGCCCAGCTCTCAGTCATCATAGAATGAGATTTCTAGGGGTATACTTTTTCAATAACCTCTCGGAGATGTCCGTACTGCAACCCCAACAGCTCTCGAATTATATCCGTGCCACGGGTTGGAATTGAAATGCGACCTATTTGTCGACTAGTCCACACAGCTTATTTCTTGTACGTTGCTTAGTCTCAGACCTTTTGTTCCCACATGGTATCACAAAGGGCCGAACCACGGCTCATGTGGGTTGGTGTTCTTGGACACCAACAGCCATTTTACCTAACCTGTTACCAACAGTCAGTAAGGTATTCCTTTTAAAAACGATCCTTCATAACATAGAAATCAGATCGAGCAATCAGATATCGAGAGAGATACAAGGAAGAGCAAATTTCCCTCAATCTCGACTTTCTATTTTTAAGCAAACAGGCTTGTTCGACCTGGTTGGAACACAAAGCGGAACACAGACATCAAGTAAAGATTTCAATGTATAATAAAAGGTTGGGATTGCGCTATCCATATCGCTACACATGAACAGCCGGGACCAGTCAGTCTGGGATAACAGTATATTTAATTTTTCCACCGTAATGTTGGCTTCTGATTTAGCCTGAATAAAGGCCTTGACATCATCCGATGTGGTTTCAGGGGCAAGCCTATAAGCAAATAATTGTTTCTCTGGCGGAATACTTCCAAGAGTCATTTTATCATACACTTTAATTACTTCCGTAGAAGCAACAGCTTTGGTAGACTCATTGCTTGATTCGCCAACTGAAACAGTGTCAAACCTAATAGTGTTAAACTTAACGAATCTGAAACCATTACTTCGGGAATCGTGGGGATTATGGGTAAAATAAAGTTGTCATCACTACTAACAATAGTAATTGGGGATGGGGATGAAAACTGTATTACAAAAAGTGCGGACGTTGTGGGTATGTGATGAGGGCCTAAAAGTTCGTTAGGGCCAATCGACAATCTAAAATTGGTCTTCGGACAGACTTTTAAATCTGCCAAATAGGTCCCCAAAGCCTATTTTAGTGTGTCGCATGAAGCTCATAATGTCTCTTTCGACATTAATACAAGCTTCACATATCCACTTTAAACCTGGTTTAGATTCAATCAGGTTGAACGTCCGGGCGTTGAGGCCTCCACATTTTTAATGGAAACATTTTTACACAGCCAGCAGCAAATAAAACCCACCTTAACTTTTGTTTGCACCTGGCAATTTGAGTTATAGAAGACGTACATAGTTAAGGTAATTAATATAAGCAATAAATATATAAACATAAATATAAACAGAATATATAGAGGCTAATAAGCACTGCTTTATCGTCTTACGAACTTTTTAAACTAATTGATCCAATCCGAATGTCATCACTGGTATGTTGGTCAACAACAACTGCATTGACAGCGACTGTATCAAGGGCTGGCTTGTAAAGTAAAGTAAAGTTATTATTCCTATTGACAATACTAGTTATAGATGGGAAAGAAGGATTAATTAGCGACGGATCAGAATTAATGGAGAAATGAGGAGAACTAAAAATTCATTGGGACTAATTGACAGCCTAAAATTTGCCTTTTTCCTCTTTGGGGAACCATTTAAAAGATTCATACTCTTGAAATCTTTATCCAAAGAGGTGAAACTATCAAAAAGATTCTTAAATCTGCCAAATAGTTCCCCAAAGCCTCGTTTAATTTGCCTCATGAAGCCCATCATATCCCTTTCAACATCCCTGCAAGACTCACATGTCCATTTTATACCCGAATAAGAGATAATCATCCGGCACTTTTTATAAAAGCCGACATACATACGGAAAAATGTAAATTTAAAAAACAACGAATGGAAAAGATTTGTATAGAGTGTTAAAATGAATGATGGATATACACAAGGGTTAGGTAAACAGATGCTAAGCTAAAGCAGAAATACAGCGTACTTACAAACGCAAATTTGTTTGCGCGGCAAACGAAAAACTTACAGTCGGAGATTAGGTAGCCAAAACAACACTTAGATTGTGTGATAGCAGAAGGGGTGAAGCGAAGCGCGGCTTACGGAGAGAAATAACGCGAAAGAATAAGAATCTATTTATAGATTGCGCTCGCGACTGAAACGATTTAAGCGGAGAGTAGCAAGCAAGCCAAAGCTACAAGTTACAAAGCAACGCTTGTGAGACGACAAAGCAAGTGCACAAATAAACAACGTGCTTTGACTAAATTTTGTTTTGGTAAATATTGCATGGAAATTATTAAATATGCTGGTTAGTATATTTTAAACCTTGCGATTACACAGCCGGTGTATGAATAATGATGTAGTTGACTTTAAGTGATTTGAAATATGAAATAAAGCGACGAAAAAGTGACTTTTAAGCGAAGAAGGAAAAAAGAATTAAGAAAAGTACAGTCGAGCACGCCCGACCGTAAAATACTCACTGCATTTTTTCCCGATTAAATTATTAAAATCGGTCTAGAGATATTGTAATGTGTAGTACTTGCATTAAAACACGTTGAAACAAAAACAATCTAAGCATAAACACACATACATACATCTGTTTGTCTGTATGGGAATACACATACGAAAGCCAATATATGATGCATATACATGTATGTATGTATGTGTGTATTCAGCGTAAGTCAATACAAGAATCTTTTTTTTTTTGATGCCACGCCCCATTGGCCCACAATAAGGCAAAAACTAGACACACCTCGGAAAAAATTGGTGTTTTGGGCGAATATCTCAATAACTATTGCACCTAGGATCACCAATTGGTATGGAGGTTACAAGCGACAGCATTAGTGCATTGACATTTAAATTTTTGGACTGCCACGCCCTCTTTTCCCACAATTAATAAAAGTAATTCTCAACTTACGCTCCGTTTTTAGGCATTCTTTAATATAGTACAGTATTGTAATTTATAATTCGTGTGAAGACTAACTATATCAAACTATCCTGAAAGGCGCATTGAAATCGCACTATAAACAAGAAAACTAGAAGCGTTGCAATATTGATAACCGAATGCAATATCATGTATGAGTGCAAGTGAGACAGAAACATACAAGCACATGTTTGAATGTTTTCGTTGCTTGCGTGGCGGCAGCGCTGCCCGCAGTCGCTGGCCGCGCTGAATACACACATACATACATACATGTATATGCATCATATATTGGCTTTCGTATGTGTATTCGCATATAGACAAACAGATGTATGTATGTGTGATTATGCTTAGATTGTTTTTGTTTCAACGTGTTTTAATGCAAGTACTACACATTGTAATATCTCTAGACCGATTTGAATAATTAAATCGCGAAAAAATGCAGAGGGTGTTTTACGGTCGGGCGTGCTCGACTGTACTTTTCTTACTTGTTTTATTAGAAGTCCTTCCGGATGCGGCATTGCTTGGCAAAAGCCAGTAGTTCCCTGGGCTCTCTTTAGGAGGCATCGTTTAGTGAGTGTAGATTTGATGCTCCTAGGCACTTTAGCCTCCTACGAGCTAATGCGGGGCAATGGCATAAGAGGTGCTCAAGCGTTTCGTCGATACCTGGTTCATTGCATTTACTGCACCTTGCGTTGTCGGTGATGCCCAGTTTTATTGCGTGTGCAGCCGCCAGGCAGTGACCAGTGAGTAAACATACTAACAGTCTGCATTTCCTCCGAGGAAAATGCAGTATGTATCGACTGAAGTGAGTGTCATGCTCTCTGCACATTGTTCGTGTGGTTCGACATGTAGTGGTATTTCGCCACATTCGATTACAGCTTTCCTTGATATTCTGCTCGAGTTCACTTTGTAGTGATCTCAGCCAAATCCCGACAGTCTCCTTCTCGTCTCCGGGAAGTTTGGTATGCCTTGGTGGCTAGGAACCCAGTAGATGTGCACTGACCTGGAGCTCAAGATGAGCATGTTCCTTCCAATGGCGCTATGTCTATGTCTACAAAGACACCTAGTATTCCTGGTGGTAGAAAGCCCTCTCGATGGAGGCAACTAGCGTATGTAGCGCAGTTTCTACGGATTTTCCTTTAGAATATGCATGCTGATTGGTAGACAGCTTCTTACCTACTACCACTACCACTACCACTACCACTACTTCTAATATGAAGATCCAGCAGCTTCCCCATAGTTTTGAGCATGAAGAATGTGAGACTTATTGGCCTTTAGTCTTGAGGGCTGCTGTGACTAAATTTGCCTGCTTTGGGTAGGAACGCTATTCGAGCGGTTCTCCATTCTGTGGGTATATGGCCTGTATTGAGACATGCTCTAAATATCCTGAGCAGCCATGGAGTGATCACAAAACCCGGGCTCTTTATACTAGTAAAGGAGTCGATGGCCCATCGAGACTTTTGTTCTGTTAATATCTCTGTTGGAAGTTGGGAATCAGTTAAGCTAAGGATATTATATATAATTTAGTTTTAAAAGAACTGATGTACGATCCAGACGGATTACAAATAAAGCAACCATATTATTCGATCAAATGATTTATTAATAATTTAAAAGTTTGAATGTTACTGTTTCGCTTGCACTTATGCATTACAATCGTACCTGTTTTTATGCAACTTACAGCACTGAACGATAAGAACAAATGTCTGCAAAACGGCATTGAAATTTTAAAAGTTATTAGTTCATATGGTATTCCTAAGTGTCATGGTTACTGATATATTCGCCGAAAACATCGATTTTTTCGAGGTGTTTCTTTCGGTAAGTTGCGTTGAAATAAACTTGATCTGCATCTGCGAAGATGACGGACTTTTATTCGAAATTTGGTGTAGCGTTTGCAAAAACTGTGTAAGGCGGGCCCGAACTAAGCGCCTTACTACATGCATTGTTTAATTTGTGTTTGAATAATATTTGTTTATATTTTTAATTTAAAAGCACGCCAGTGAGGGCTGTGTTTTTGTTGTTACGTAGTCCCAAGCATTGAATTAGCTTAATATTAAATTTGTTAGTTTTAATGTTGCCATTGTGCCATTGAAGACGATTGAATTATAAGTTTAATTAAAGAATTATCATCTGTTCCTTACTTGAAGATAGCGGCAGGAGTTTGAATTAGAAAGGCCGCGCCCTCTATCAGCAGCGCGGGGAGCGGTCGTGTGCAACTCTGCAACGAGAGCTCGGTGGTGAAGATAGAGCTTTCGTGGTGGAGATGTATCGCGACGGCTTCTGCCTTGTTCGATCGAGAACGTGGTTTCGACTTTTCGATCGACAGCGCAAACGTATAGACGTCGCGACGGCCGACGCGTCGCAGTTCAGCAGGGAATGTTTTGGGTATAATATTAACTCCATTAATTAATTAGTAGAATGGAAGCATTAAAGATTTATGCTTCTAATTAACGAAGTTATAAAACCGTCTCGAATTCCTTCGAAACTGTTACCCACAGTCAGTAAGGTATTCCTTTTAAAAACGGTCATTCATAACATAGAAATCAGATCAAGCAATCAGATATCGAGAGAGATACAAGGAAGAGCAAATTTCGCTCAATCCCGACTTTCTATTTTTAAGCAAACAGGCTTGTTAGACCTGGTTGGAACACAAAGCGGAACACAGACATCAAGTAAGGATTTCAATGTATAATAAAAGGTTGTGATTGCGCTATCCATATCGCTACACATGAACAGCCGGGACCAGTCAGTCTGGGATAACAGTATATTTAATTTTCCACCGTAATGTTGGCTTCTGATTTAGCCTGAATAAAGGCCTTGACATCATCCGATGTGGTTTCAGGGGCAAGCCTATAAGCAAATAATTGTTTCTCTGGCGGAATACTTCCAAGAGTCATTTTATCATACACTTTAATTACTTCCGTAGAAGCAACAGCTTTGGTAGACTCATTGCTTGATTCGCCAACTGAAACAGTGTCAAACCTAATAGTGTTAAACTTAACGAATCTGAAACCATTACTTCGGGAATCGTGGGGATTATGGGTAAAATAAAGTTGTCATCACTACTAACAATAGTAATTGGGGATGGGGATGAAAAATGTATTACAAAAAGTGCGGACGTTGTGGGTATGTGATGAGGGCCTAAAAGTTCGTTAGGGCCAATCGACAATCTAAAATTGGTCTTTTTACGGTTTGGAGAATCATTTAAGACTTTTAGGTCTTTAAACTCCTTATCCAAAGCTGCGAAGCTATCGGGCAGACTTTTAAATCTGCCAAATAGGTCCCCAAAGCCTATTTTAGTGTGTCGCATGAAGCTCATAATGTCTCTTTCGACATTAATACAAGCTTCACATGTCCACTTTAAACCTGGTTTAGACTCAATCAGGTTGAACGTCCGGGCATTGAGGCCTCCACAGTTTTAATGGAAACATTTTTACACCTTAACGTTTGTTTGCACCTGGCAATTTGAGTTATAGCAGACGTACATAGTTAAGGTAATTAATATAAGCAACAAGTAAGATAAGTACAGTCGAGCACGCCCGACCGTATAATACTCTCTGCATTTTCCGCCGATTAAATTATTAAAATCAGTCTAGAGATTACAATGTGTGGTACTTGCATTAAAGCACGTTGAAACAAAAACAATCTAAGCATAATCACACATACATCTGTTTGTCTGTATGTGAATACACATACGAAAGTCAAAATATAAAGCATATATATGTAAGAAGGTACTGGCCACCCTACATCTAAGTGGCAACCCCGTTGATCACAGAAGCATGTTAAAAAGTAGAATAGCAGCAGGAGAGAAGAAGAAGAACAGCCGAGAAGAAGCAGCAGAATAAAAGAGGCATCACTCAAGAAGAAGCAGCCGTAAAATAAAGCAGAATACAGTCGTGAAGTCGAAAAGAATACTGAAACCATTTTATACTTTATCCAATCTAACACGATATATCAACAATAAATATAATAATAATACCACATTTGGGGGCTCAACCGGGATTGTTCTGGATGGTGTATTAAAAGCCAGCGGCATTACAGTGGAGAAAGAAAAGGAAAGAGACGCACCCGAATTTCGCAACACTTTCTCTGCAGAAAGAGCAAGACATCCGAAGTTCACAATAGTGAATTTCACAACTTTGCGAAATAAAACTGTCGACAAGAGAAAAAGAAAAAACTCGGATTGCAAGTAAACTCCCTGTGAGAGTTTTGCGCAATAGAACCATAATGGCTAATGAAGCTGGAAAAACTGCGCCAAAGTTGCAATTGGAAGAGATACCAAGAGACGCAGAACGAGATCATGGAAACAGGAGGATCCATGAAATGATAAACCCATCGCAAATAGCAGAAAACACAGAGACTCTCCAGCAGCTGGTCCAACTTCTTTCGTTGAAAATTCAGGCGGATGATGCTGACAAAAGGAATGAATCAAAGGTGGTGGTGGAAAATTTTTCCAAAATCATTCCAGACTTCAGCGGAGAAAAAATGTCGGTGCGACAGTGGTTTCACAACTTTGAGGTCAACGCAGAAGCGTATGGATTAACGAACAAACAAATGTACGTTCAAGCTCGAGGCAAAATGACCCATACGGCCGCTCTGTTTCTCGAATCTACAACAGTGTTCGAGTATGGGCAACTTCGTCAACAACTTATTGAGGAATTCGACTCCGATCATCTCTGCAGTGCCGAAATTCATAATCAGCTGTCTCGCCGAATGAAGACTGATCAGGAAAGCTTCCATGAGTATATATTGCAGATGAGATGCATCGCTGCACGTGGAATGATCGATACGGAATCAGTAATAAGACACATTGTTGATGGGTTGAAGCTAAAAAGTGATTACAAATATACACTATACGGCTGCAGTTCGTTTAAAGAGCTAAAAGAGAAATATAGTATTTTTGAAAAAACAACGAACGTCACTGAGAGCAAAGCGGAAATCAAAGGAACCCAGCAGTTGAAGCCAAAAGCAGATGCACCTTGGAGCGGAAAGAAGCAACACTGTTATAATTGCGGATCACAGGAACACCTTCGCAAGGATTGCAAGGCCCAATTAAAATGTTTTCGGTGCAACGAAACCGGACACATGTCAAAAGATTGCCTGAGCACTGCAAGTGTTAACGTTGCGTATGAAGACAAGCGCCTTAAGTTGTTAACAATAAACCAAGTTGAAGTCAAGGGATTGATCGACACTGGCGCGGATGTTTCACTTATAAAGAAGACAGTCGTTAACAAAATGAATGGAGTTAATTTGCAAGCATCGCAGCAGCAAGTGCAACAGCTGCAGCAGCAGATTCAGGCGCTCCAACAGCAAATGCAGCAACTGCAACAAGCGGGCACTGCAGGAGCAGCAGCCACCGACGTGCAGCGTCAGCAACTGGAGCAGCAGCAGAAGCAACTGGAGGAGGTGAGAAAGCAGATCGATAACCAGGCAAAGGCCACTAAAGGCGAGCGCAAAATCATCGACGAGCAGCGCAAACGGATCGAGACGAAGCGCAAGGACATCGAGGACAAGGAGAAGAAAATGTCCGAGTTCGATGTGCAGCTGCGCAAGCGAAAGGAGCAAATGGATCAGCTGGAGAAATCGCTGCAGACCCAAGGAGGTGGCGCAGCGGCAGCTGGCGAACTCAACAAAAAGCTCATGGACACGCAACGGCAGCTCGAGGCTTGCGTCAAGGAACTGCAGAACACAAAGGAGGAGCACAAGAAGGCGGCAACCGAAACGGAGCGACTGCTACAGTTGGTACAAATGTCACAGGAGGAGCAGAATGCCAAGGAGAAGACCATCATGGATTTGCAACAAGCCTTAAAGATCGCTCAAGCCAAAGTCAAACAAGCAAATATCGAACACGTTTGGACCACCACAGGGATTCCAAGAGGAAATGGACAAGTTGAACGGGTTAACCGATCAATATTAAGCGTTATATCCAAACTGTCGTCAGACGATCCGGAAAAGTGGTATAAGTTCGTACCTAGAGTTCAAAAGGCAATTAACTCAACAGTTCATAGATCTACAAAGAGATCTCCATTTGAGCTTATGATTGGAGTGAAGATGCGAAACGGACTGAATAGCGACATACCGAAGCTGCTGGAAAACGAAATGCTGGATGGTTTCGATGACGAAAGGAACGACATGCGCAAGTCAGCAAAAGAAAATATTCAGCAGGCTCAAAACAGCTACAAAGAGCAATATGATAAAAACCGAAAAGGTGAATTTGGATACAAAGTTGGAGATCTCGTGGCCATACGTAGGACTCAATTTGTTGCGGGAAAAAAGTTGGCAAGTGAATTCCTAGGCCCTTATGAAATTTCGAAGGTGAAACGTGCTGGGCGATACGACGTGCGAAAAGCAGCAGACACCGAAGGACCGAACTATACATGCACTAGCAATGACAACATGAAGCTATGGAGTTATACGCTGAACACTGACGACGCTGGGTCATCAGAGACCGATGACGAATCAGGATGACCGAATGTAAGAAGGTACTGGCCACCCTACATCTAAGTGGCAACCCCGTTGATCACAGAAGCATGTTAAAAAGTAGAATAGCAGCAGGAGAGAAGAAGAAGAACAGCCGAGAAGAAGCAGCAGAATAAAAGAGGCATCACTCAAGAAGAAGCAGCCGTAAAATAAAGCAGAATACAGTCGTGAAGTCGAAAAGAATACTGAAACCATTTTATACTTTATCCAATCTAACACGATATATCAACAATAAATATAATAATAATACCACATATATATGTATGTGTGAATTCAGCGCGGCCAGCGACTGCGGGCAGCGCTGCCGCCACACAGGATATTTCATTCAGTTATCAATATTGTAACGCTTCTAGTTTTCTTGTTTACAGTCCGATTTTAATGCACCTTTCAGGATAGTTTGATATAGTTAGTCTTTACACGAATTTTAAATAACACTACTCTACGATAAGAAGAAATGCCTTAAAAATGTATTGAAATTTGAATAGTTTTTTTGTTCCTTTGTGAAAAGGGGGCGTGGCAGTCCAAAATTTTATATGTCAATGCATTTACGCTGTAACTAGAAACCGCCGTAACAAAATTGGTGATCCTAGCTGCAATAATTATTGAGATATTCGCCCAAAACACGAATTTTTCCGAGGTGTGTCTAGTTTTTTGCTCATTGTGGGCGAATACGGCGTGGCATCGAAAAAAAAAAAAGATTCTTGTATTGACTGACTAAATATGTGATCGATTGAGATCAAGCTCGATTTTGTAGCTCTTACCATCTCTGAAATCTGTTTGTTCATACGAACGGACAGGCAGACAGACAAACAGACAGACGGACATGGCTATATCGACTCGGCTTGTGATGCTGATCAAGAATATATATACTTTATGGGGTCTGCCACGCCTCCTTCTGCCTGTTACATACATTTTTACAAACCCAATATACTCTTGCAGAGAGTATAAAAATAAGAAGGCAAGCTAGGGTTAATGTGCAAGCTACTGATGTTTACTTACGACAGTAACAAATGTTATGCACAAAAACAAATTATGCGTGGTGAGCACAAAGATATCGCCGAGATAATGTTCACACAAACAAAATGTTAGCACAAGCAACGGCGTGAAATTACAAGAACAATTACACAGCGACAAACAAACGCAGAAATAAGTAAACAGAATGTTTAGCATTGAAATTGTTGTTGCTTTGAACAAAAAATTATTAAAATTGGATTTAAAATTTATAACAACAATGTGTGTCAACACAACCTATGTAGCACTTATTGTTGCAAAGGAATTTAGTTAGAAATATGATACAAATTGGAGCGTTTAATCAAAGAATCAAGGAAAAGGACCAATAGATGTCACAACGGACTCCTGGGAGTCAATTCTTTCTGTAATTTTAGCAAAAAAAAAAAGTAAGATCGGTTGAACCACACCCTATATCAAGGGATTCTTAGCGTTTCTGGATTACCGTTTCTCAGTTTTGGTTGCTTTTGGAGAAAAGACCGCACCCACAAAGAAGAAACATAGAACATATGCAGAAACATCGACAATCAGAACACCCACGTGACCTTTCTGCTGGCAAGGTGGCCATAAGATTCATACTTGTAATCACAAAATCACAAAAGGTCAGCGATAGATTGGAATGTGCGTAGATAAGAAAATTTGCCTGAACTATTTCGCCAATTAGCACTGGTCTTAACTCTGCAAAAGCAGTTGTTGCCTTAAATGCATTATTCAAATACAAGACACAATATTGCATTTAGAAACCATTTTGGACGAGGCAGCTAATGAGTCAGTTTCCGCAAAATTCAGAAACAACATGCGATTATGGTATAATTAGCAACTGCTCGTGTTGTAATAAAAGGAGTAATGGACATTTAGGTGAATTTCGAGCATTATTCGACACCGGGTCGCAAGTTAACCTTGTTTCTAAAGGGATGGTTAAGCAACTATCTAATGTGAACAAACCCGGCAAATTCAACGTTTTTCTCGGCGCCTTACATTTACACTCTATATTAAAAGCAGAAGCGGGAAGAAAAAAGACGGAACTACCAGGGACGATGCACAACACTGAACTTGGATGGGTTATAGCAGGCCAAATTAAGCCATCACACATTTCATCACCCTGCACTGTTGCAACATCAGAGGTAGATAAGGCCATCGAAAGGATCTGGCTACTGGATGAAGTCAAGATAAATTAACCAGGATAATCGCAGGAACAAGAGAGATGTGAGCAACACTTACTCTTGTAAACCTCTGATTTATCGGGTTTTAAGCCCAATCTTTTTATTTACTTTTGGAAAACGTCCGGCTTCCATGAAATTTTCTTAAAGATTAACATTATAGAACTATGTTAAAAACTACCAGGGATGACTAACTTAACTGGGACATTTAACATTCAAGGGCTGATAACGACATAACATTACAGAGACAATCGATAATCATTAAATTCAAAACCTTACAACTCGGTCATCCTGATGGGAAATTGACCTCGATTTTCTAAATAATATTACAATAACCTTATAACAGTAATTAACTACGCTACACAAGTGAGCGCTGCTTGTCTCGTGACGTCGGATACACAGTTCGCGGTTGGCATGAGCCACATCTTGAGTTTTGATGCTTCTAACACTCCATCATAAGGCAGTTGGGTAAGCTGAGAACCTTCCACATCTCGTATGACATATCTGTCATTCGGAAGTTTCTTATGTATGACATAGGGATATCGTTTAATGAGTTTTTTATTTGTACCCGCTGTTGTATCCACATTTCTAACGACTACAAAACTGTTCCTCGCTGTTGAACCCCAAAAAGAAGGACGGAGGGTGAAAACTTGGTTGTAGAATGCACGGAGTTATTAAGAGCAAATTCAATTTTCGGCAGTTGTTTTACCCAATCCGCATGATTTAACGGTTCAGTTAACTTAGCGAGCATAGGACCTAAGACACGGTTGACACGCTCAACTTGACCGTTGGCCCGAGGGGAGGCAGTGGCATTTTGCACATGAATATTGTGGTGAGACTCTAAGATTTCAGTAAATTCGGCAGATGTAAAACATGTTCCCCGATCGCTAATAATTCGGCGTGGTCGGCTATAATTTAAAAAGTATTCCGTTTCTAAAGTATGACACGCTTCTCGAGAACTGGTAGTGGCGGCAGGGTATAATTTTACAAACTTAGTGAAAGCATCAATAACAACCAGCAGATACTTCTTTCTAGATTGAACAGACTGAAGCGGACCCAAATGATTTATGTTAATTGTGTCACACGGAAGCGGTGTCTTCGGGATACTGTGCAATGTGCCATTATGACTTTGTGCAGAAGCAGACTAATAAATACACTTAATGCAGTTTCTATTGTAGGTATTGACGTAAGATTTCATGTAAGGGAACCAATAATGTTTCTTGATCTGCAAACAACACTTATCAGTCGAAAGGTGACCTAATTTTTCATGAACGACACGAATGACACTATTAATCATTAAGGAAGGGACATAAAATTGTTGTGCATTGTTCTGTGATTGGCGGTACACTAATAAATCCGTAGCTCGAAATTAGGCACACCACCATCTTCCAAGCGAACACGGAGCTTAACAATTTCACTATCGCGATTCTGAGTCAACTGCAGTTAGAAATCCAGATTCAAATCGTCGACATGTGCGGCGGTGTCTAATCGACTAAGGGCATCTACATGTGACATACAAACGCCAGACCGATGAACAACTGAATAATTATAATTTTCTAGCAACAGTGCCCACCGGGCAATCTTTGCGGAAGAGCCACCATTTTTAAGTGTTAATGCTAAAGAATTACAGTCGGTGATTAATTTAAAAGGAACAAACTTCAGGTAAGTTTCAAATTGCGTCAGTGCATAAATAATCGCCAATGTCTCCAACTCATAGCTGTGTAGCTTAGATTCCGAACCGGAAGCAGTTTTGGAAAAATAAAATACAAGATGAAACTTGCCATCAGTCTGTTTCTGCAGTAACAGCGCACCAAAACCAGCCGAACTTGCATTGCAACGCAATTCAGTTTCTGACTTAGGATTATAGATGGACAACACCGGGGATTTTATCAGTTTGGACTGCAGAGTTCGGAAGGCATCGTGACAGTCGTTAGATTTAAGATTGATCGATTATTTCGCCCAAAATTCAATTTCTACATTGATACTTCGCGACGAAAATTTATGCATTTTTTCACATACCCGGAAATAGGTGATGGGCTCGACCGCCTACAATTTTCAACCGATTTCAAATTTCGAATTTATCACCCATGATCATTTTTTAACCAAACGTAATATTTCTTTTTGTCGTACGCTACCATCACAAAAATTATTTTTGCCACGTTTTCCGGCCGGATTTCCCACAATGCGACGTGTTCTGGCTCTAGGCAAAAATTGGAACGCGATCCGGAGACACAAAAAGGCTACAGAGAATTCATGAGGAAGAAGGGAAGCATCTAATTCCAAAATTGCACTACTTCATCCCGCACAATTGTGTATTGAGACCAGAACATACAACTACCAAACTAACAGTAGTATTTGATGTGTCAACAAAAACTGCAACGAGAAAATCTTTTAACAGCATACTGCACGCTAGTCTACAAGTACAAAGTGATTTACTAGCCATTTTTGTAAGATTTCGTATTCACAAATATGTATTTAACGCAGACTTCGAGAAAATGTACCGCCAAATATGTATCAATCCCAGCGATCCGTATCATCAGATTGTTGTTTGGAAACAACATTGAAGCCAACCATTAAAATATTATCGCCGAAAATCAGTTACATATGGTACAAACTCAGCACCAAAGATGAATTACTATATGTGTAATGTTTATTTATCTAAGTTGAACAAATTCAAAAGACAAAAATAACTTTTCATTTGTAAAATCCTCTGTAATGGCGAAAATGGTGATTGATGTTTGCAAAAACTTATATTATATTTCTCGATACGTTCGTGTGTTCCTTCTCTTGTGCCGTCTGATTTTGAAGAGACTTGAAAAGGCAGGCAGTGTGACCAACCCACCCTTTTTTAACAATTTCAGAAACGCTACCACACTAAAAATACTGAACTACTAACTACACACAGAGTTGTACCGCAGTATCGGCACACTCCAACACTTAAATTATATCGATTTGCTTTGCTTTGTTTTGGACGTCCGAAATGCAGTCTACGTCGGGTACGAGCCATAGCTTCAGTTTGAAAGCCTCCAGGTTACCATCGTATGGCAGTTGCGTGATTTGGGAACCTTCAATGTCACGGATGACACAACAATCATTCGGCAGTTTCTTATGCAGCACATAAGGACTTCGACTCCGCTTCAGGAATTTCTTATTGATGCCAGCGGTGCTGTCTACATTACGTATATCTACGAAGCCACCTTCTTCATACTGGACGGCAGGACGGTGATATTTTTCGAAATAAGCGGAGTTGTGTTCTTGTGAATTGAGAATATTTTGCAAGGCAATGTTGTGGACCTCCCCCAGGGTGACGTTTTGGTTTAGGAATCTACTGCTCAATGACTCGGATAACTCATCTAACACAGCACCTCGCTGCTAGACACCGAACAGAAGGACGAAGGGGGCGAAACAAGTCGTAGAATTGACAACAGTTGAACCCAGTCGGAATGCTCTAATGGTTCTGTCAGCTTGCTAAGCATCGGGCTTATCACACGATTCACACGTTCGACTTGCGCATTAGCTCGTGGAGAGGTCGTGGCGTTAAGGACGTGTTTAATATTGTGCGATCGCTCGAAATCGGCAAATTCAACGGAAGTAAAACAGGTCCATCTATCACTGACGATTCTTCGGGGACGGCTGTAGTCAGCGAAATATTTATCGTAGCGGCGGGATACAGCTTCACGAATTTTGCGAAAGCGTCGATCACCACCAGAAGGTAATTCTTTTTGGAACGTATGGACGGAAGCGGACCCAAATGATCCATGCGAATCGTGTCAAACGGCAAGGGGACTTTGGGAATGCTACGAAGGGTAGCGTTCTTGCTCTGAGTGGTCGAAGAATAGTATATACACTTCAAACAGTTGCTAATAAATTTATTGACCTGCGACCTCAGATACGCAAAAAAATATTGCCTTTTAATTTGTGCGAAGCACTTCGCAGTGGCTGAATTCCCCAGCTTCTCATGAATTATTCTTAGCACACTTTAGATCATTTAGGCAGGGACATAAAGCTGCAGAACATCAGTGTGCGATCGGCGATAAACAATACCATCTATAAGCTCGAAAAACAGCACGTCATGGTCCTCCAAGACATTGCGTAATTTGACAACGTCAATGTCTGGATTTTGCGTCTGCTGCAATTGGAAATCTAAATAGGCAACCGTCTCAAGTCTGCTCAACGCGTCGACATGGGGAATGTTAATGACTGAACGATGAACAATAGTGTAATTAAAGTTTTCTAACAGCGAGGCCAACGCGCAATCTTTGCGGATGATCCTCCATTTTTAAGAGTCAGGGCTACAGAGTTGCAATCAGTGACTATTTTAAAAGGAATAAACTTCAGGTTCGTCTTGAAACGCTTTCGGAACCGGAAAGTCTCGGATCGCTTGCAAGTGGGCTAACTTGGGTATGATCCCGGACGAATTGGCTAAATACCCTAAATATTCTAGCTCACGATACGCAAAACGGCACTTTGACAACTTTAAACTCAGACCGTTCACTCTCAGGGTGTGTAAAGTCTCTTTCAGGACACTTACATGTGTCTCAAAGTATTTTGATGCTATTAGTATATCGTCCATATAGATAACCAGCTGACCTTGATTGATAAGATCCTTCAGGACAAAATAGACGAACCTAGCGAACACAGGAGAACCGTTACAGAGACTAAAAGGCATCTGGACATATTCAAACTGGCTACGGTGTACGGTGAAAAATGATTTCCCCCCAAGATGTTCGATACAATCGTCAAGGAGCGGAATCGGAATATGGTCGCGAACCGTTATCTTAATTAGCGGTCTATAATCAACACTTATAATCAGAGTACTATCATTCTTCCGGACAGGTACAATGAAAGTACATGTAAATAAAACAGCTTGATAGTATCCTTCGAAACGTCAGATTGCACCGACAGCAATGTTGCTCTGTGTCAAAATTCCTTTCCTCTTCTATATTCACTTTTATGGCACTTATGGCCGCTAGTGCCTTCTCAAGTGTCTCACAATGCTCTTCTCCCTTTCTTTTAGGGAACGCCTCCGCTCGTACCTCCCTAGAAGTTCCTTCAGCTCCGGCAGGGTACGGGCATACTCAGTGCTGGCGACTTATCCCGCAGTCGGTCGATGATAAAATCGACCAGCTCACTTTCCAGTACCGCTCGATGCATTGCAATCTCTTGCATCTCGATCGCATACCGGAGGTAGCCTTCTCTAGGCCTCCGGTGCCGGTTGCGGATTGCCGCGTAAGCTTCCTCTACCGAGTACGTGCATCTAAACTTCTGAATCAGCACCTCCTTGAGGTCCCCGTACTGGTATGGTCGAAATGTCTTGAGGAATACAGCCGGAGCCGTCGAGCATGCGACGGCAGTCCACAAACCGCATCCGATCGTCCAAACGTAGCATCGCACATGCTTCTTCCAGGTCGGCAAACCACTTCCTCACGTCGTAAGCGTTTTCGCCAAAAAAAAACGCGTCACCATCAGTTCGATGGCCTGTTCTGCTTACTCAGGGGATCTATTAATCCACGAACTTCACATTGCAGCATGATGATCTCTTTTTCCCTCCATTTGTCTGGCCAAATCCGGCTCGAGTGTGAACCGTGGTGCCAATCCGGGCGTGGACATGCCGGAGTGTGTAGCCGAGTCAGCTGGCTACAAAATGTTAAGAGCATTTTACAAAACTAAATAAATCTAAATATAGGCTTGGAGCGGAAACCTTGGAAAGGAGCTTCCAAGTAGATAACTGTTTGACTCGTAGTGATTCCTTGCCACTACTCAAATCAGCAGGCTTTGAACTTCGCAAGTTGTGTGCTAACAACACACAAAGAATGGAAAATATTTTACGCAAAGATGTAGAATGTAATAGGCATTGCAGCATATAAACTGGTCATCGGTTGAATGCCCAAGTAGGACCAATTCTGCGGAAAGGCAGTGTGCAGGTTTCCGATCCATTAGAATTATTCGCTCTTATAATTGTAAAATCAAAAATGTTTATGCAACCACTGTGAAAAAAAGTGATTGGATAGATCCCCAGACATGTATGTAATGGCCAGGTTCCAATATAAAAGAAAATTCGCACGTTTGTTGATGCGTCAGTAAAGGCTTATGAAGCAGCCGTGTATTTTTATTGGACTTAACCTGGTTCCAAGAAGAGACTCAGAAGCCGACATACATCGTCGGCATACATGAGTACCCGAGAGTGACTAATTGCAGATGGCAAATCATTAATGAACAATATAAATAGCAAAGGACTGAGATGGCTTCCTTGTGGGACGCCTGAAGTAACTTGAACTGATTTCGATAATGAATCATTAAAAAACACCTGTTGTGTTCTAAAACTTAAGTAATTCGAAATCCAAAGAATAAAATTATTGGAAATTCCAAAGATTAGGTTTCTGTATTAAGAGGCTGTGGTTAACGGAGTCAAAAGCTTTGCTGAAATGTGTATAAATGACGTCAGTTTGAAACCTTTAGTCAAAACCCTGCAGTGCAAATGATGTGAATTCAAACAGGTAAGTGGTAGTATATCTATACTTCACAAACCCATGCTGGCAGGGTGAAATTATAGATCTAGATTGCAGTTGAGATGTTATTAATTTCTCAAAAGCCTTGGGAATAGCAGACAACTTGGAAATACCTCTATAGTTGCAGACATTAGATTTATTTCCTTTTTTGTGAAGAGGAATAATGTAAGATGATTTCCAAACATCAGGGAAACAGCATTTTTCAACGGACAATGTAAATAGTTTATACAGGGGCTTTAAAAGGCCATCCGCACAGTTTTTAAGCCAACAGCTAGGGACTCCGTCTAGACCAGGTGAAAAAACACATTTAGTAGCCTTCAAATTAGATAAAAGCGAACTTTCGGTGATGACTGGTGTAAAATTACAACTGAACGAGTTTAAATGATAAGGGTAGGGTGAGTCAGATTTATACTCGTGCATACTATAAGTCGTTTGAAAAAAGTCGGCAAATAAATCGGCGATAGCCTGATCCGAACAAGCACTTTCTCTTTCAAAGACTACACTAGATGGAAGCGTTGATGATTTACGCTTCGAATTAACGAAGTTGTAAAACCGTCGAGGATTCCTTCGGAACTGTTGCCCACAGTCAGTAAGGTTTTCCTTATAAAAACGGTCATTCTGAATATAGAAATCAGATCGAGCAATCAGATATCGAGGGAGAGATACAAGGAAGAGCCAGTTTCCCTGAATCTCTTATAAAATTTAGACTTTCAGTTTTTAAGCAATGTTAATTCACGGGTAAACCAAGTAGGCTTGTTAGACCTAGTTGGAACACAAAGCGGAACACAGACATTAATTAAGGAATTCAAAGTATAATGAAACATTGTGATACCCATATCTCTACACATGAACAGTCGGGACAAGTCAGTCTGGGGTAACAGTATATTTAATTTATTAAAATCGGATTTCCGAAACTGACGAGATCGCTTAGTAGATATTCTACGCCAGTCGTAGGGGTCAACACGGCAGAGTCAGTACACGAAATCGCCGAGAACTATAAGAAAATCACGATCGGGTAGCTTAGAGGAAACTGATTCAATAGCTGAGGAGTGCAACAAATAAAGGGAGGAGTCTGAAGAAGGAGGATTATAGGAGCAAGTGATGAAAACACTTGCGTTATTTAGGCATAACTCAATAGGAACAAATTTAATATCCACAGAGCCATCGGTTATCACCACTTTCGAGGATTAATTAACATTGACAGACATTAAGTACACCACCACTGCGGCGAGGTGTACGATCTTATCTGTAGATAGAGAATTTATTGGAAAGAATTTCAGATATTAGAATATCCATGTTTCGAAAAAGGTCACGACATGAAAATGAAATGACAGGCTGTTTAAATAAAGGTTACTAAGCTTACTACAAAGACCTCTCACAGTTTGATAGGCTAATGAGAGGGATGAAGTTCGTTTTTTCCGGTATTAGAGGCCGGGACAGGATTAGAAGGCAATGAAATCGGAATCCGATCTTATTTCTTCGCTCAATACTTTTTTATTACTTAGTGATCCAGCCAAAATTTGTTACAGCAGATTCTGTTAAAATATTTAACAGGTACACTAACTTTGAATGACAAAATTTCACGAACATATGAAAATTGTAATTTTTCCACCATAATGTTAGCTTCTGATTTGGCCTGAATGAAGGCCTTGACATTATCTGATGTGGTATCAGGGGCAAGCCTGGAAAAAATTTTTGCTTCTTTGGTGGAACAGCTATAAGAGTCTTCTTATCGGGCACTGTAATTACTTCCGTAGAAGCAACAGCAGTAATAGACTCATTCATTTATTCGTCAACTACAACAGTATAGACAACTAACGAATCAGAAACTATAATTTCGGGGTTGGTAGGGACAACTTCTGTGGCCAAAATATAGTTGTCTTCCCAAGAAACTATTGTGGTTGGAGAAGGGGATGAAAAAGACGAAAGTTCATAAGGGCCAATCGACAGTCTAAAATTGGTCTTTTTACGGTTTGGAGAACCCTTCAAGACTTTTAAATCTTTGAACTCCTTATCCAAAGCTGCGAAACTATCAGACAAACTTTTTAATCTGGCCAATAGGTTCTCAAAGCCTCTCCTAGTATGTCTCATGAAGCTCATCATGTCCCTTTCGACATCCCTACAAGCTTCACATGTCCACTTTAAACCTGATTTAGACTCAATCAGGTGAATAATTCGGCTGTTAAGGCCTGCTCATTTTTCATGTGAACCATTTTCACATAGCCACCAACAAACAAAGCCCACCTTGATAGCCCATGGGTGAACTAGGGTTAATGTGCAAGCTACAGATGTTTACTTACCACAATAACAAATTTAACGCACGAAAACAAATTATGCGCGGACGCGGCGACCGAAAAAGGAAAAAACGGAATTACCGGTCAACACCAAAAATGAGATAATGAGCGACAATAGCGACAAGATAAATTTTACACTAACAAAATGCTAGCGCAAGCAACGGCGTAAAAGTACAAGAACAATTTCACAGCGTCAAACAAGCACAGAAATAAATAAACAAATTGTTTGGCTGAGGAATTGTTGTTGCTCTTTAACACAACCGATGTATCACTCAATGTTGCAAAGAGATTAAGCGAGAAATATAAAAAGAATGTGGGTGTTTATGCGAGTAAAACTTGAAAACAATCAGAAGCAATGTAAAACAAGTCCGTCAGCGAAAGCGAGTCGAAACGAAAATGTGCGAGCAGTACACACAATTAAGCGAGTGACTGTCCAAATTTTATCAAGAATAGTTCCTATTGAACTCTTCAATTCCACGACTGGACTTACATACTTGCGGAAAATGCGTCCTACAATTTCCATACAAGTGCAGCAAATCGGATATAAAACATTCATACCACGACAATGGAGACACGCACCGAGTAATCAAAATCCCGCTGCCGTCCTATCACGAGAAATATCGGAAGTTCAATTGCGGACCCACTCACTTTGGTTTTACGGTCCATTATTTTTATCCGGTCCATCATCACAATGGCCAATGCAAACTCCTTCGGTTTCGTTGTCAAACTTGAAATCATATTTGGGGAAGAAAAAAAATGCGATTCTTGCAAGCTCGTCCATTGCCATAGAACGGTACTTGTACAGCATGAAGCACAGCAACTCATTTAGCTAGCTTCATTGCTTACATACATCGTTTCTGCTATGCAAAACACCGAATAGTAACGACGCAGCTAAACCTGCAGCAACTGGAAGATGATGGATTCTTTTATTATACATAATTGGAGGACGACTGGAAAACGCTCGACATCCTGAGACAGCAAAGCACCAAAATTCGCTGCCATATAATGACCCAATTGTGAAGATGATTTGTCAAGGAAATACACAAACAAAACATACACTGCGCTCCGTTGGAACTTAGATCCATTTACCATCTAAAAAACTGGATCTTGCATGGCACCTGGCTTCCAAGAAGCATCTTGAGGAATTGTGTTTGTTTTTGTCAAACTCTCCATACAACAAATGAGGAAACCTGCGCTCAGAATCTTTAACGCCCTCATTTTCAAACAGCGAAAATAATTACTGTGGATCACCATAAAATCAGGGGAAAGAACCCTGATAACGCATCTTCAGCCGTATTTGCTTGTTTCGCATCGATGGTAGTTCATCTAGATTTGGTAGCTTTTCTATGGGAGGTTGCAATCAATTTAAGAAACTTAACAAAACAATATTATCCAGAAAGGCAAAGGCAAAAGGATGAGATTACTGAGAGCTGCAATAAATTAAACTTTAGTTTTATCCAACCACGTGCTCTCCACTTCAGAGGCTTCTGGGAAACAGCAGTCAGGTCAGCAAAAAACATTTTAAATCGAAACGAAGGGTAATTGTCTTATTTAAGGGCCTCAACCCCAAAAACTATAAAAGAAAACTTAGAAAGAATGCGGCAGTCGCCTCGCAACTTTAGGATACCCGTTATTCAATTTAAATATGTTATTAACTAAATAATGTTAGTGCATTTGTTTAGGTGATGGATAATATAGCTTCTTAAACACAGTAAATGTTCATCAAAAAAAATGTATGTAGAGCTTATTATCGACCGATTTTTCCAATGGGAGCTATACGATACAGTAATCCGATTTTGATGAACCTTGGTTTTTTGACAAGTCCACTTTAGGGCGTTCTATGCTCATATAAAGGTAAAAGCAGGTAAAAATAGCATGTTTTAGTATAGAAAATTTTTCTGTTATTTTTGTTATTCGAACCAAATTTACATAGGATGTACATATCTATAAAGTACACATAATAACGTACTTAGATTTAATTATGTTTTTTTTACTCAAATAAAAAAACATTCTTTATTTGTTAAAAATAGTGATTTTATTGATTACATGTGATCGATCTAAGACGGAGTTAAAAACTAACTATGAATAATTATATCTGCGTTAAGGACAGTTCTGTAAAGCTTTTCTTAATATTTGTTTACAATATGAGTTCTGTTACGGTTCTGTTACGAACATTTTTGGGTTTTGGGGCTTGTGTACTTGATAAGCAAAGTGAAGCTTTGCCTAAAATTACTAATAGCGCAGATCTCACGGTCGCGAATGCAGATTGTTTACAAATAGTTTTTTGGCGTAAGATAGATGCATTGAAAACGCATGTTGTTTATAAGTATATTTCTTGTCTGAGATAGATTTGTGTTGGAACGATATTAAAATATGAGTGTTAGAGAATTTGTGATAACGGATATGTTACTCTTTTTATTTCTTTTATTTCTATTTGTGACATTGGTTCCATTCTTGTTACATTATGATCAGTGAAGATTAAATTTGTATAATATTGAATATTGTTTTTATTGTGATTTCTTTTAATCCTGCAATACAATTGAATAACTTTATGATTTTGTTTTTCTCAATGTAAATTTCTTGTTTGTTTCAATCTTGGTAAAGTTTTTCTTTTGTTAAATTCCATGTAGTTAATATATAAGTTTAAAACTTTATTATTGTGTAAAAAGTATTTTCCAGCTTTTGGATTCAGCTTTGGGTTAATCATAAGATTCTGTTTTTGCATGAAATCAGTTCTGTACTTAATGTTTACTGAAAAAGTTGAAAAGGTAACTTAGACAACTAACAAACTAAAATAGAAACAATCCTATACACATACAATCACAAGACTAAACATAAAACAACTGGACAAACGCCAGCAATAATTTTTATCTACGCATGTACAACAAATTTTAGTGCACAACTAATAAAGAAAAACTAAATTAATAAGTTAAATGAAAAAAGACAAGACTACGAAATCGACACAAAATTCAGACAGGCACATTTAACTCGATCAAAATCAAAGAATCCTTTCAGAAAAACTGCTAGAATAGAACAATTAGACGCCAGGTAACTACACACTACAAAAGCAAATTCAAAAAGAAAAAGAAAATTAATGATAGTACATACTTACAGCCACCCGATTCATCATAATCATCGCAATTTTAATAATGATGTCACAGCCCACATGGATAACAGCAGGTCTAATAGATATTAACCCAATAGAAAATAATCAAGGTTTCCTTTTGTTCGAATCAGGTTTTATTCAAGTACCAATAGTCTTTGAAAATCATTGTCTTACAATTAATATTACACAAGTTGACGAAACAGTTCAAAATCTTTAAGAAGAAAGTAAGCCGTTCGCAAACATTCTACAAGCTAATTTTCTAATCGACAAGTTGAAAAGAGATATGAATGAAATACAATTAACACAACGGTCTAAAAGAGGTCTCATTATCTTTGTCTGGTCGAGTTTTTGGAACATTAGATATAAACGATAAAATAAAAATGAAAGAGCAGATTACAATTTGATCGCAAAACACTATTCAAATTAGCAATTTAAATAAAGTAAATAAAACACTTAACGAAGGCATTGACTCAGTAAATAACCGTAATAATAAATTAAAAACCGATAAAAAAATTAAACTTCTAATATTTAACATTGAACACTTCACGGAATACATAGAAGATATTGAAATGGGTTCTCAACTCACACGGCTAGGAATCTTTAATCCCAAATTACTTAAACATGACAATCTTAACAAGAAACAAGAAAGAATGCTACAGTCGCCCCGCGACTTTAGGATACCCGTTACTCAATGTTCGACCGATTGTTCCTATGGAAGCTATACGATATAGTATTCCGATTTGGATATAACTTGGTCAGTATATTAGTGTTATTGAAAAATTTATTTTGTGTCAGTTTCATTAATATAGCTTAGTCAATGCAAAATTTGTATACCCGTTACTCGTGGAGTACAAGGGTATATTGTAATCGGTGGAATGTATGTTACAGGCAGAGGGAGGCTTGGCAGACCCCATAAAGTATATATATTCTTGATCAGCATCAATAGCCGGGTCGATATAGCCATGTCCGTCTGTCCGTCTGTATGAACAAAAGGATCTCAGAGACTATAAGAGCTAGAAAGGTATAAGGGGTCGCAAATGAAAGGTACAATACCCAAGCAGTGCGAGTTTGTTTTTGTTTCTTGACACACCCACTTTAGGGCGTTCTATCTTTATACAAGGAGGCACAAAAGAAGTCATCTGATGTTGTTTGGCTCTTATTTTTTTTCCTAAATGAAAAACTTCGATTCTGTTTTTTTGACCCCGTACTCTTTAAAAAAGAGTATAGGGGTCTATTAAGTTTGTCATTTTTGATTATGTTTATTTAGACCTTTAGAATTAATTGTGTTAAGTCGAGAAGATGATATCGGACAAATGGGCGCCGTCACAATTGATTGCCATACGGGAGCGATTTATGGCATTTTTCATCACTTCGGCGAGCGTTTCGGGCGATAAATTCTCGCATTCGTGTCGGATATTTTCCTTTAGGGCTTCCAAGGTCTCAGGCTTGTTGATGTAAACACGGGACTTCAAAAAACCCCATAAAAAGAAGTTCGGGAACGTTAAATCGGGCGATCTGGCGGTCTAGTGCAAATCGCCAAAACGCGAAATTAAGCGACCCGGAAACGCGTCCTTCAGAATGTCGGTTGTGGCTCGTGCAGTGTGTGCTGTTGCTCCGCCCTGTTGGAACCACATGTCCACCAGTCCTAATTCGTCCAGTTCGGGCAGAAAAAACTCGGTCAACATTGCACTATAGCGCGCACCGTCCACTGTTGTCGTTTGACCCGCGGTGTTCTCGAAAAAATATGGCCCGATGACTCCTCCAGCGTGAACAGCGCACCACGCAGTCACTTTGAGCGGGTGTAATGGCTCCTCGTGCATCACTCGCGGATTTTCGGTTCAAGAAGCGACAATTTTGCTTGTTTACGTACCCGCTGAGGTGAAAATGAGCCTCATCGCTCATTATGATTTTGGTCGAAAAATCGCGGTCGGCAGGCAGCAGCTGATGCACGGACTGAACTTTGTAGGGGAACATGTTCAAATCTTTCACCAAAATTCGTTGCAGGGACCGACGGCTGAGGCCCAATTGCGTGGCACGTCGTCTGGTCGATGTTTCGGGGCTCATTTCGACGTCCTCGGCTACAGCGGCGATATTCACGGAAGAACGGGCGCTCCGGGGCCGGCCACTCTTGGCAACGTCTCGTGTGGTCCCATACTCTTCCAGGTTAGTGGCTAAACGGCGCAGTGTTGGCGCAGTCGGTGTCGGAGGGCCGCGAAATCGGCGACGGAATTCGCGCTGCGCCAACACCACAAAAAAATAGACATAATTGTTCCGCGTTCTTGAAGAGTGTATCGCTCCATGGCTTATTCACTTGTATTCTGTATCTGTCTAGTCCACAAATGGCAAAACAGATTTGGCATTGGCGGCCATTTGCAAAAATGAGAGCATCTTCTAATAGGAATACCTTACTGATTGTGGACAACAATTCCGTAGGAATCCTAGACAGTTTTATAACTTCGTTAATTCGAAGCATAAATCATCAATGCTCCATCTAGTGTAGTCTTTGAAAGGAAAACGGCTAATTCAGATCAGGCTAACGCCGACTTATTGTCCTATGGGACCTATACGATATAGTTTTCCGATTTCGATCAAACTTGGTCAGTACATGTACTTCATAGACATGTAGTCTCCGTGTAAATTTGGATCAGATAGCATTGCTAACAAAAAAGTTTTCTACACTAAAACATTTAATCTGTACATTAACCTTTATATGAAGATAGAACGCCCTAAAGTGGGTGTGTCAAGAAACAAGAACAAACTCGCACTGCTTGGGTATTGTACCTTTCATTTGCGACCCCTTTTACCTTTCTTGCTCTTATAGTCTCTGAGATCCTGAGATAGAACGCCCTAAAGTGGGCGTGTCAAAAAACAAAAACAAACTGCTTGGGTATTGTACCTTTCATTTGCGTCCCCTTTTACCTTTCTATCTCTTATAGTCTCTGAGATCCTTTTGTTCATACAGACGGACAGACGGACATGGCTATATCGACTGGGCTATAAAATGATTGTTCAAGAAATTTATGTACAGAACATGCATAGCGCTCCGTTGGAACTTAGATCCATTTACCAACAAAATTACTGGATTTTAAATGGAACATCTCTTCCAAGAAGCATAGTGAGGAATTGCGTTCGGTGCCGAAGGTTCCAACCATCCGGTTTACAACAAATGATGGGAGTTCTACCTTCAGCCAGAGTAACTCCATCAAAACCATTTTCACACAGCGGAGTAGATTACTGTGGACCTTTCTGGATTCACCATAAGGTCAGAGGAAAGAAACCTGACAAGGCATAAATAGCCGTATTCGTCTGTTCCGCATCAAAAGCAGTGCACCTGGAGTTGGTCAATGATTTGACAACAGCTGCTTTCATACGTGCACTCAAGCGCTTCTTGGCTTGTCGAGGAAGGATCGACACCGTGTATTGTGACAACGCAACAAACTTCGTAGGAGGTTGCAATCAGTTGAAGGAACTCAATGAAGCAATCTTATCCAGAAAGATTAAGGATAAGATCACTGAGAGTTGCAATAAATTGAAAATCAATTTCAGTTTCATTGCACCACGTGCTCCTCACTTTGGAGGCTTATGAGAGGCAGCAGTAAAGTCAGCAAAAGGCATTCTTAAAAGAAATGTGGAAACAGCATCACTCACGTTCGAAGAATTGAACACAGTGATTGCGGAAGTGGAAGCAATATTAAATTCGAGGCCACTAAGACCACATTCATCGGATCCCAACGATCTAAAGGCGATCACACCAGGAGATATTCTAATCGGTGAGTCTTTAGTAAGCCAGGTACACTGCAAACCCACTAGCACCACAATCCGTCAACAATGGGACCATTCGTCAAAACTCCGACATAATTTTTGGACCCGATGGTCCTCGGAATATTTAAGTGAAACTACAAAGGAGACATAAATGGCATTTACCTCTGCCCAATGTCAAGGAAGGCACACTGGTCTTAATCAAGGAAGATAACGTTTCCAGTATGCAATGGCCCATTGTACTATGGATCAGATAACCTAGTGAGATGCGCAGATGATAAAACCCAAAGAGGTGTCATACTGAGAGAAATCCTCAAACGGTGCCCACTGCTACCAGAAGACGAGATCATAGCAGAGTAACCTCAAAAACGGGCATCACCTCCAGAAGAAGACTCCACTCCCACCAAGGACACTAGTTCCAACAAGTAAGAAAAGTACGGTCGAGCACGCCCGACCGTAAAATACTCTCTGCATTTTTTCGCGATTAAATTATTAAAATCGGTCTAGAGATATTACAATGTGTAGTACTTGCATTAAAACACCTTGAAACAAAAACAATCTAAGTATAATCAAACATACAGCTGTGTGTCTGTATGCGAATACACATACGAAAGACAATATATGATGCATATATGTATGTATGTGTGTATTCGCAGGCAGCGAAAACTTTCAAACATGTGCTTGTATCTTTCTGTCTCACTTGCACTCGTACATGACTTATCAATATTGTAACGCTTCTAGTTTTCTTGTTTATAGTACGATTTCTATGCGCCTTTCAGGATAGTTTGATATAGTTAGTCTTCACACGAATTATAAATTACAATACTGTACTATATTAAAGAATGCCTAAAAATGGAGTGAAAGTTGAGAATTATTTTTGTTAATTGTTGGAAAAGGGGCGTAGCAGTCCAAAATTTTAAATGTCAATGCATTGACGCTGTCGCTAGAAACCTCTATACCAAAATTGGTGATCCTAGGTGCAATAGTTATTGAGATATTCGCCCAAAACAGCAATTTTTTCCGAGGTGTGTCTAGTTGTTTGCTCATTGTGGGCTAATGGGGCGTGCAACTGTAAAAATTTTGAAACGAAACGAAGGAACCACCTCGAAACGATTGGATTTGTTTGAGACACAAATAGTTACCATGGCCAATGAAACCAGCCGTCATTTGCTCTTCCAATGGTACATCACACTCACAACGCAACTCACTGTAATTGTCATAAATCTACAACGAATACAGACAGAAATTGTTAGCGTATTAACAAACATCCGCCATAATAGCTTATCCCATTGCTAATATCCCCACGGCAACTTGATATTACTTGATTTATGCAGACACATCTATCGGAAGGACAAGCCCTGCCAGCTCATAAAAACAACATTGTCCAACTTTAAAAATTGATGGAAGCGAAGGGAACAGTGATTAGACAGCATGTTATTTTCCAGATAACTTTGCCGTTACTTAGTATAGACAAAATGGAACTATACAACCCGGTACCCATTCCAGTGAAGAGCAGTGATGGGATGAAACTAATAAAAATCGATCGCGCAGTGATTGGCGTAAATAGTTATCAAGATCAATTTGTCGGACTTTCACAAGACGATTTTTGGATCTGGACTTTTTATTGCAGACTCCGATTGCATTTTACGTTACGCAGTCATTAGCATAGTTACGCATAGCCTAACCACTAGTTCAACGAAAAACGCCTACATACGCTTTGGGAACTTTGACATAATTAATACAACGCAGCTCACAGTCCAAACCAAAAGGGACAAAATAAGGGACAATGAATTAGCACGACTCCAGTCAGAGCTGACGCCAGCCGGAAAAATGAAATTACACTTCGACACATTCACATTTGGAATAGTTATGCTAATATGCATAACTTACATCGTAAGACGACACAGAAACAAGAAAGAATGCTACAGTCGCCCCGCGACTTTAGGATACCCGTTACTCAATGTTCGACCGATTTTCCTATGAGAGCTATACGATATAGTCAAACGATTTGTATGAAACTTGGTCAGTACATTTATGTTATTAATAAATTTATTCTGTATCAGTTTCATTAAGATAGCTTGGTAAATACAGAAAATTTTCATACAAATTCATACTAAATGCAAATTTTTGACCTATTGTTCCTATGGACGCTATACGATATAGTAGTCCGATTTCTGTGAAACTTGGTCAGTATATCTATATTATTGACTTATTTATTTTGTGTCAGTTTCATTAAGATAGCTTAGTCAATGCAAAATTTTTTCATACTAATTTATATTTGGAGCATGTTTTTGACCGATCGGCCCTATGGGAGATATACGATATAGTTGTCCGATTTCGATCACCGTTGATTGGGGGGATCGAATCTCTGGTAGTGATATCTCCTCGTGTTGATTGTTGGTCGTCTGATTTCTCCTGTTTTTATAACTGTTACTCGTAGAGTACAAGGGTATATTGTAATCGTTGGAATGTATGTAACAGGCAGAAGGAGGCGTGGCAGACCCCATAAAGTATATATATTCTTGATCAGCATCAATAGCCGAGTCGATACAGCCATGTCCGTCTGTCCGTCTGTATGAACCAAAAGATCTCAGAGACTATAAGAGCTGGAAAGGTAAAAGGGGTCGCAAATGAAAGGTACAATACCCAAGCAGTGCGAGTTTGTTCTTGTTTCTTGACACACCCACTTTAGGGCGTTCTATCTTCATATAAAGGTTAATGTACAGATTAAATGTTTTAGTGTAGAAAACTTTTTTGTTAGCAATGCTATCTGATCCAAATTTACACGGAGACTACATGTCTATGAAGTACATGTACTGACCAAGTTTGATCGAAATCGGAAAACTATATCGTAAAGGTCCCATAGGGACAATAATTCGGCGTTAGCCTGATCTGAATTAGCCGTTTTCCTTTCAAAGACTACACTAGATGGAGCATTGATGATTTATGCTTCGAATTAACGAAGTTATAAAACTGTCTAGGATTCCTACGGAATTGTTGTCCACAATCAGTAAGGTATTCCTATTAGAAGATGCTCTCATTTTTGCAAATGGCCGCCAATGTCAAATCTGTTTTGACATTTGTGGACTAGACAGATACAGAATACAAGTGAATAAGCCATGGAGCGATACACTCTTCAAGAACGCGGAACAATTGTGTCTATTTTTTTGTGGTGTTGGCGCAGCGCGAATTCCGTCGCCGATTTCACGGCCCTCCGACACCGACTGCGCAAACACTCCGCCGTTTAGCCACTAACCTGGAAGAGTATGGGACCACACGAGACGTTGCCAAGAGTGGCCGGCCCCGGAGCGCCCGTTCTTCCGTGAATATCGCCGCTGTAGCCGAGGACGTCGAAATGAGCCCCGAAACATCGACCAGACGACGTGCAACGCAATTGGGCCTCAGCCGTCGGTCCCTGCAACGAATTTTGGTGAAAGATTTGAACATGTTCCCCTACAAAGTTCAGTCCGTGCATCAGCTGCTGCCTGCCGACCGCGATTTTGCGACCAAAATCATAATGAGCGATGAGGCTCATTTTCACCTCAGCGGGTACGTAAACAAGCAAAATTGCCGCTTCTTGAACCGAAAATCCGCGAGTGATGCACGAGGAGCCATTACACCCGCTCAAAGTGACTGCGTGGTGCGCTGTTCACGCTGGAGGAGTCATCGGGCCATATTTTTTCGAGAACACCGCGGGTCAAACGACAACAGTGGACGGTGCGCGCTATAGTGCAATGTTGACCGAGTTTTTTCTGCCCGAACTGGACGAATTAGGACTGGTGGACATGTGGTTCCAACAGGGCGGAGCAACAGCACACACTGCACGAGCCACAACCGACATTCTGAAGGACGCGTTTCCGGGTCGCTTAATTTCGCGTTTGGGCGATTTGCACTAGACCGCCAGATCGCCCGATTTAACGTTCCCGAACTTCTTTTTATGGGGTTTTTTGAAGTCCCGTGTTTACATCAACAAGCCTGAGACCTTGGAAGCCCTAAAGGAAAATATCCGACACGAATGCGAGAATTTATCGCCCGAAACGCTCGCCGAAGTGATGAAAAATGCCATAAATCGCTCCCGTATGGCAATCAATTGTGACGGCGCCCATTTGTCCGATATCATCTTCTCGACTTAACACAATTAATTCTAAAGGTCTAAATAAACATAATCAAAAATGACAAACTTAATAGACCCCTATACTCTTTTTTAAAGAGTACGGGGTCAAAAAAACAGAATCGAAGTTTTTCATTTAGGAAAAAAAATAAGAGCCAAACAACATCAGATGACTTCTTTTGTGCCTCCTTGTATAAAGATAGAACGCCCTAAAGTGGGTGTGTCAAGAAACAAAAACAAACTCGCACTGCTTGGGTATTGTACCTTTCATTTGCGACCCCTTATACCTTTCTAGCTCTTATAGTCTCTGAGATCCTTTTGTTCATACAGACGGACAGACGGACATGGCTATATCGACCCGGCTATTGATGCTGATCAAGAATATATATACTTTATGGGGTCTGCCAAGCCTCCCTCTGCCTGTAACATACATTCCACCGATTACAATATACCCTTGTACTCCACGAGTAACGGGTATACAAATTTTGCATTGACTAAGCTATATTAATGAAACTGACACAAAATAAATTTTTCAATAACACTAATATACTGACCAAGTTATATCCAAATCGGAATACTATATCGTATAGCTTCCATAGGAACAATCGGTCGAACATTGAGTAACGGGTATCCTAAAGTCGCGGGGCGACTGTAGCATTCTTTCTTGTTTCTTGTTAAGATTGTCATGTTTAAGTAATTTGGGATTAAAGATTCCTAGCCGTGTGAGTTGAGAACCCATTTCAATATCTTCTATGTATTCCGTGAAGTGTTCAATGTTAAATATTAGAAGTTTAATTTTTTTATCGGTTTTTAATTTATTATTACGGTTATTTACTGAGTCAATGCCTTCGTTAAGTGTTTTATTTACTTTATTTAAATTGCTAATTTGAATAGTGTTTTGCGATCAAATTGTAATCTGCTCTTTCATTTTTATTTTATCGTTTATATCTAATGTTCCAAAAACTCGACCAGACAAAGATAATGAGACCTCTTTTAGACCGTTGTGGTAATTGTATTTCATTCATATCTCTTTTCAACTTGTCGATTAGAAAATTAGCTTGTAGAATGTTTGCGAACGGCTTACTTTCTTCTTAAAGATTTTGAACTGTTTCGTCAACTTGTGTAATATTAATTGTAAGACAATGATTTTCAAAGACTATTGGTACTTGAATAAAACCTGATTCGAACAAAAGGAAACCTTGATTATTTTCTATTGGGTTAATATCTATTAGACCTGCTGTTATCCATGTGGGCTGTGACATCATTATTAAAATTGCGATGATTATGATGAATCGGGTGGCTGTAAGTATGTACTATCATTAATTTTCTTTTTCTTTTTATACTCTCTGCAAGAGTATATTGGGTTTGTGCAAATGTATGTAACAGGCAGAAGGAGGCGTGGCAGACCCCATAAAGTATATATATTCTTGATCAGCATCACAAGCGGAGCCGATATAGCCATGTCCGTCTGTCCGTCTGTCTGTCCGTCTGTCTGTCTGTCCGTATGAACAAACAGATTTCAGAGATGGTAAGAGCTACAAGTTCGAGCTTGGTCTCAATCGATCACATATTTAGTCAGTCAATACAAGAATCTTTTTTTTTCGATGCCACGCCCCATTCGCCCACAATGAGCAAAAAACTTAACACACCTCGGAAAAAATAGGTGTTTTCGGCGAATATCTCAATAACTATTGCACCTAGGATCACCAATTTTGGTGTGGAGGATCCTAGCGACAGCGTTAATGCATCGACATTTAAAATTTTGGACTGCCACGCCCCTTTTTCCCACAATTAATAAAAAAATTTATCAAATTTCGTTCCGTTTTTTAGGCTTTTGTTAATATCGTACAGTATTGTTATTTATAATTCGTGTGAAGACTAACTATATCAAACTATTCTGAAAGGTGCATTGAAATCGCATTATAAACAAGAAAACTAGCAGCGTTACAATATTGATAACTGAAGGCAATATCATGTATGAGTGCAAGCGAGACAAAAACATACTAGCACGTGTTCGAATGTTTTCGCTGCCTGCGTGGCGGCGTGTGTTTTAATGCAAATACTACATATTTTAATAATATAATTCGTGGAAAATGCAGAGAGTATTATACGGTCGCGAGTGCTCGACTGTACTTTTCTTACTTGTTGAATTTGCTTTTGTAGTGTGTAGTTACCTGGCGTCTAATTGTTCTATTCTAGCAGTTTTTCTGAAAGGATTCTTTGATTTTGATCGAGTTAAATGTGCCTGTCTGAATTTTGTGTCGATTTCGTAGTCTTGTCTTTTTTCATTTAACTTATTAATTTTGTTTTTCTTTATTAGTTGTGCACTAAAATTTGTTGTACATGCGTAGATAAAAATTATTGCTGGCGTTTGTCCAGTTGTTTTATGTTTAGTCTTGTGATTGTATGTGTATAGGATTGTTTCTATTTTAGTTTGTTAGTTGTCTAAGTTACCTTTTCAACCTTTTCAGTAAACATTAAGTACAGAACTGATTTCATGCAAAAACAGAATCTTATGATTAACCCAAAGCTGAATCCAAAAGCTGGAAAATACTTTTTACACAATAATAAAGTTTTAAACTTATATATTAACTACATGGAATTTAACAAAAGAAAAACTTTACCAAGATTGAAACAAACAAGAAATTTACATTGAGAAAAACAAAATCATAAAGTTATTCAATTGTATTGCAGGATTAAAAGAAATCACAATAAAAACAATATTCAATATTATACAAATTTAATCTTCACTGATCATAATGTAACAAGAATGGAACCAATGTCACAAATAGAAATAAAAGAAATAAAAAGAGTAACATATCCGTTATCACAAATTCTCTAACACTCATATTTTAATATCGTTCCAACACAAATCTATCTCAGACAAGAAATATACTTATAAACAACATGCGTTTTCAATGCATCTATCTTACGCCAAAAAACTATTTGTAAACAATCTGCATTCGCGACCGTGAGATCTGCGCTATTAGTAATTTTAGGCAAAGCTTCACTTTGCTTATCAAGTACACAAGCCCCAAAACCCAAAAATGTTCGTAACAGAACCGTAACAGAACTCATATTGTAAACAAATATTAAGAAAAGCTTTACAGAACTGTCCTTAACGCAGATATAATTATTCATAGTTAGTTTTTAACTCCGTCTTAGATCGATCACATGTAATCAATAAAATCACTATTTTTAACAAATAAAGAATGTTTTTTTAATTGAGTAAAAAAAACATAATTAAATCTAAGTACGTTATTATGTGTACTTTATAGATATGTACATCCTATGTAAATTTGGTTCGAATAACAAAAATAACAGAAAAATTTTCTATACTAAAACATGCTATTTTTACCTGCTTTTACCTTTATATGAGCATAGAACGCCCTAAAGTGGACTTGTCAAAAAACCAAGGTTCATCAAAATCGGATTACTGTATCGTATAGCTCCCATTGGAAAAATCGGTCGATAATAAGCTCTACATACATTTTTTTTGATGAACATTTACTGTGTTTAAGAAGCTATATTATCCATCACCTAAACAAATGCACTAACATTATTTAGTTAATAACATATTTAAATTGAATAACGGGTATCCTAAAGTTGCGAGGCGACTGCCGCATTCTTTCTAAGTTTTCTTTTATAGTTTTTGGGGTTGAGGCCCTTAAATAAGACAATTACCCTTCGTTTCGATTTAAAATGTTTTTTGCTGACCTGACTGCTGTTTCCCAGAAGCCTCTGAAGTGGAGAGCACGTGGTTGGATAAAACTAAAGTTTAATTTATTGCAGCTCTCAGTAATCTCATCCTTTTGCCTTTGCCTTTCTGGATAATATTGTTTTGTTAAGTTTCTTAAATTGATTGCAACCTCCCATAGAAAAGCTACCAAATCTAGATGAACTACCATCGATGCGAAACAAGCAAATACGGCTGAAGATGCGTTATCAGGGTTCTTTCCCCTGATTTTATGGTGATCCACAGTAATTATTTTCGCTGGAAGCCAGGTGCCATGCAAGATCCAGTTTTTTAGATGGTAAATGGATCTAAGTTCCAACGGAGCGCAGTGTATGTTTTGTTTGTGTATTTCCTTGACAAATCATCTTCACAATTGGGTCATTATATGGCAGCGAATTTTGGTGCTTTGCTGTCTCAGGATGTCGAGCGTTTTCCAGTCGTCCTCCAATTATGTATAATAAAAGAATCCATCATCTTCCAGTTGCTGCAGGTTTAGCTGCGTCGTTACTATTCGGTGTTTTGCATAGCAGAAACGATGTATGTAAGCAATGAAGCTAGCTAAATGAGTTGCTGTGCTTCATGCTGTACAAGTACCGTTCTATGGCAATGGACGAGCTTGCAAGAATCGCATTTTTTTTCTTCCCCAAATATGATTTCAAGTTTGACAACGAAACCGAAGGAGTTTGCATTGGCCATTGTGATGATGGACCGGATAAAAATAATGGACCGTAAAACCAAAGTGAGTGGGTCCGCAATTGAACTTCCGATATTTCTCGTGATAGGACGGCAGCGGGATTTTGATTACTCGGTGCGTGTCTCCATTGTCGTGGTATGAATGTTTTATATCCGATTTGCTGCACTTGTATGGAAATTGTAGGACGCATTTTCCGCAAGTATGTAAGTCCAGTCGTGGAATTGAAGAGTTCAATAGGAACTATTCTTGATAAAATTTGGACAGTCACTCGCTTAATTGTGTGTACTGCTCGCACATTTTCGTTTCGACTCGCTTTCGCTGACGGACTTGTTTTACATTGCTTCTGATTGTTTTCAAGTTTTACTCGCATAAACACCCACATTCTTTTTATATTTCTCGCTTAATCTCTTTGCAACATTGAGTGATACATCGGTTGTGTTAAAGAGCAACAACAATTCCTCAGCCAAACAATTTGTTTATTTATTTCTGTGCTTGTTTGACGCTGTGAAATTGTTCTTGTACTTTTACGCCGTTGCTTGCGCTAGCATTTTGTTAGTGTAAAATTTATCTTGTCGCTATTGTCGCTCATTATCTCATTTTTGGTGTTGACCGGTAATTCCGTTTTTTCCTTTTTCGGTCGCCGCGTCCGCGCATAATTTGTTTTCGTGCGTTAAATTTGTTATTGTGGTAAGTAAACATCCGTAGCTTGCACATTAACCCTAGTTCACCCATGGGCTATCAAGGTGGGCTTTGTTTGTTGGTGGCTATGTGAAAATGGTTCACATGAAAAATGAGCAGGCCTTAACAGCCAAATTATTCACCTGATTGAGTCTAAATCAGGTTTAAAGTGGACATGTGAAGCTTGTAGGGATGTCGAAAGGGACATGATGAGCTTCATGAGACATACTAGGAGAGGCTTTGAGAACCTATTGGCCAGATTAAAAAGTTTGTCTGATAGTTTCGCAGCTTTGGATAAGGAGTTCAAAGATTTAAAAGTCTTGAAGGATTCTCCAAACCGTAAAAAGACCAATTTTAGATTGTCGATTGGCCCTTATGAACTTTCGTCTTTTTCATCCCCTTCTCCAACCACAATAGTTTCTTGGGAAGACAACTATATTTTGGCCACAGAAGTTGTCCCTACCAACCCCGAAATTATAGTTTCTGATTCGTTAGTTGTCTATACTGTTGTAGTTGACGAATAAATGAATGAGTCTATTACTGCTGTTGCTTCTACGGAAGTAATTACAGTGCCCGATAAGAAGACTCTTATAGCTGTTCCACCAAAGAAGCAAAAATTTTTTCCAGGCTTGCCCCTGATACCACATCAGATAATGTCAAGGCCTTCATTCAGGCCAAATCAGAAGCTAACATTATGGTGGAAAAATTACAATTTTCATATGTTCGTGAAATTTTGTCATTCAAAGTTAGTGTACCTGTTAAATATTTTAACAGAATCTGCTGTAACAAATTTTGGCTGGATCACTAAGTAATAAAAAAGTATTGAGCGAAGAAATAAGATCGGATTCCGATTTCATTGCCTTCTAATCCTGTCCCGGCCTCTAATACCGGAAAAAACGAACTTCATCCCTCTCATTAGCCTATCAAACTGTGAGAGGTGTTTGTAGTAAGCTTAGTAACCTTTATTTAAACAGCCTGTCATTTCATTTTCATGTCGTGACCTTTTTCGAAACATGGATATTCTAATATCTGAACTTCTTTCCAATAAATTCTCTATCTACAGATAAGATCGTACACCTCGCCGCAGTGGTGGTGTACTTAATGTCTGTCAATGTTAATTAATCCTCGAAAGTGGTGATAACCGATGGCTCTGTGGATATTAAATTTGTTCCTATTGAGTTATGCCTAAATAACGCAAGTGTTTTCATCACTTGCTCCTATAATCCTCCTTCTTCAGACTCCTCCCTTTATTTGTTGCACTCCTCAGCTATTGAATCAGTTTCCTCTAAGCTACCCGATCGTGATTTTCTTATAGTTCTCGGCGATTTCGTGTACTGACTCTGCCGTGTTGACCCCTACGACTGGCGTAGAATATCTACTAAGCGATCTCGTCAGTTTCGGAAATCCGATTTTAATAAATTAAATATACTGTTACCCCAGACTGACTTGTCCCGACTGTTCATGTGTAGAGATATGGGTATCACAATGTTTCATTATACTTTGAATTCCTTAATTAATGTCTGTGTTCCGCTTTGTGTTCCAACTAGGTCTAACAAGCCTACTTGGTTTACCCGTGAATTAACATTGCTTAAAAACTGAAAGTCTAAATTTTATAAGAGATTCAGGGAAACTGGCTCTTCCTTGTATCTCTCTCGATATCTGATTGCTCGATCTGATTTCTCTGTCTTGGACGACCGTTTTTATAAGGAATACCTTACTGATTCTGGACAACAATTCCGCAGGAGTCCTAGACAGTTTTATAACTTCGTTAATTCGAAGCGTAAATCATCAAAGCTTCCATATAGTGTAGTCTTTGAAAGGAAAACGGCTAATTCAGATGATTTTTTTTTAAACGACTTATAGTATGCACGAAACTGGCAAAAATCCTCAAGTTGAACACTCCTCGAGCGTGCTGGCTGGGCAATGTACACTGCATCGTCTAAGGACGGTGCACTATCACTTGCCCTTGAGGCGATGCAGTGTCTAGCTAAGACGCGGTCCGGTATCTTGGCATGCCTTGGCATGTTAAGAATACCGATCACGCCATGGCTAGAGGTGCCTGGTGGTAGGCATAAAACACTAGGGGTGGCCACCCGAATCAAAATAGCCAGTCATGGACCACCATGGAAGGTCGCATAAGAGAGTCAACTCGGGCTGGGATGTCAGCCCAAGCGTTGGTGGAAGGCGTGACCGCTACCACCGGCGGGCACGGGAAGATAAATCCTCTCTGCGTGTCGCCAGTGATCACACCTCTGACGTGGCGGGGGCAGTCCATGGCAGTTGTACTACGACTGCCAACAACAACAAAAACAAGCACAAGCTGACCCGCACGGGTGCCGGAATCGACGCAGATTCGGACCAGGAGAGCATTGCGTCAGTATCGCAGACTGAAGAGAAGAGCCTACTGCTCTCCCCGGTTCAGGGTTCCAGCTCCCTGCGTAGGGAAGGGCCCAAGCGAACCAGGGAAGGGCACAAGGCCAAGGCACAGTATAAGGCGGCTCTGAAGATCCAGAGTCGACTTCAAGGCAAAACAGACTTGTCCCCTGAGAATAAAGCCAAGTTAGCCTGGGCCGAACAAAGGATCGAAGAAAGCCGTCGCCACTTCGATCAGTTGCCGCAAATGCGAGCAACGACAAGTGGGTACGCCAACAAGGTCGAGGAGATGATGGCCGAAAAGAGGCAACGCTCAGCCAAGAGCAACACGAGCAAGGATGCTCCCGACTGCAAACGGCAGAGGGGTCCCAAAGGAGCCATCCCTCGACCAAGACGCAAGAGGGCCTCGATGAAGGATGTCGAGCAACGGCACCTGATCGTGGCATTGATCAATCGCAGCGAGGAAAACGGCAGGATCTCGGAGGAACGATGGAAAATCGTCCACGAGAAACTGGTCGGGTCGCTGATGGAACGACTGGAGGAGGATCCGCAGGCTCCCATGACTGCCTTCGATGGCACTGGGTGGCTGAACGGTGCAAAAATCCTCAAATGTAACGACGAACCAACACTTAGTTGGCTGAAGAAGGTGATTCCGACTTTTAAAGCGGTATGGGATGGAGCTTTGCAGGAGGTGGTCGACAGGGAAAATATCCCATCTAAACTAATGGCAAAAGTTCTCTTCCCTATCGCGGTCAAAAGCGAACAAGCCCTAAGTCTGTTACAGAAGCAAAATAAGGACGTGCCAACCAGTGACTGGAAGGTATTGCATGCTGGTCCCTTCTCCTCATCAGAGGGGGGACAGAGTGTGATCCTCCAGATCAACAAGAGGCGGAAGACGTGTTGTATCCATGCTTTGGGAAGATGGCTTGGGGTGTTGGTAGCGTGTACCTTCGCGTAAAGAAGCGTCATCCCGGAGATAAGGATACGAACACACTCAAGGTTGGGGAGGTGGAGAGAACCTGGGACCTGAATCGGTAATTGAAGACACACAATCACTGGAATAGCTTCCGATGAGGAGGCGGACGACGACGAGGACGGAGACCTGACTGTTATAGTCAACCCGTCCCCAGAAGGTGATGCAGTAACCCACATACATACATGCAGTAAACCTGCAAAAGAGTAAGTTGGCATCCACGGAGCTCCTTATGACCCTAGAGCAAGGGCCCGTCGATGTGGCCTAAGTCCAAGAACCGTGGATTGCCTCTGGTAACATGGTAGCGGGACTAAGGTCAAACAACTACAATGCGTTTAACATCACAACGGTAAGCAGAACAAGAACTGCCGTATTTGTACGGAAAGGTCTCCTTGCTTATCTCATGTTTAATAACAGCACTGATGACCTAACGGCGGTGATGGTGGAGAACGGGAAGATGCGCCTCATTATAGCAACCGGCTATATGGCTCACGACCTGCCAGCACCACCGGACGAACTCGTGAGACTTGTGGCTGAGACCACCCGCAACAACAACTTGCATCTTGTAGTCGGCACAGACCCCAACGCACATCACTGCGTATGTGGATCAACCGACACCAACATCAGGGATGAGTCGTTACTTGAATTCTTACTAACCACAACACTAAGTATCGCTAACACGGGGGAGGCACATACATACGTAGGTCCCACTTCGTCCAACGTCCTTGACCTAACACTCGCAACAGGTGTAGCAATAACAAACTGGAGGTTCCTAGACAAACCCTCATTCTCTGATCATAAGTACATTCAATTTGAATGTGAATTTGATCACAACCCCAAACCAACTCAGTTTAAGAACCCCAAGATCACTGACCCGGCACACTCCCCGAAGGATTATTCACCTCAACGAAGGTACAATGGGCTATTAACTCTTTCTCAAGAATAAAGAGCCCAGGTATCGACGGGATCATTCCATCCATGCTACAAACCGCCAAGGATGCGGTCACCCCATGGCTGGCTATGATTTACGAAGCCTGCTTAAAAACTGACCACATACCAACTCAATGGCGAACTGCAAGAGTTACTTTTCTTTCCAAAGCGGGCAAATGCAGTCACAACAGCCCATCGGATTACAGACCAATAAGTCTCGCATCCTTTATGCTAAAAACTATGGAAAAGCTGCTAGATCTCAGCATCAGAAGCTTGGCAGAGGATCAGATGCCAGCTGATTAGCATGCGTACACCAAGGGCATGTTCGTTGAAACGGCCCTACACTCGCTATTGGGGACCATAGAACGAGCCCTATACAACAACGAATATGCTCTGGGTGCCTTTGTAGACATCTTAGGAGCGTTCAATAATGTTAGCACCAAGGTCATAATCGACCAGCTAACAACTACCAATACTCACCCAACGATCACCAACTGGATTAAAAACCTTCTGAACTGCAGGAGAGTTAAATCAGAATGGGGCACTGCAACCACAATAAAAATCGCGAACAGGAGTCCTCAAAGAGGAGTCCTTTCTCCCCTTCTATGGAACCTAGTTGTCGACGATCTAATTAAGAGATTTGATAGAAGAGCCCCTAAAATAACTGCCTATGCGGACGACATAGGTATAATTATAACGGGAGTATGCCCATCGACTCTCAGCTCCATAATGGAACGGACCCTCAGGGAAATATGTAAATGGGCGGAGAACGCCGGACTACATAGAAATGCAGAAAAGACGGACCTCATCCTCTTTACCAAGAAGTACAAGGTACCATACTGGACTCCCCCGAAACTAAATGACAAACAACTCAAGCCCAGCACCCGCATTAAGTACCTAGGAACAGTGCTGGACAGCAAACTGACATGGAGATCCAATGTAAAAGAAAGGGTGAACAAGGCCACCATGGCGCTATAGACATCCAAGAGGAAGCTAAGCAGCACATGGGGCCTGTCACCCAGATTTATGCACTGGATATACATTTCAGTTGTGCGCCCGACACTGCTGTATGGGGCTCTTGTGTGGTGGGCGGCTAAGGAAAAGAAAACATATCTCGCCCTATTGGGAAAGGTACAGCGTCAATCGCTAATCTGCATTACAGGCGCACTCAGAACCACTTCAACGAAGGCACTAGAGATCCTGACGGGATTACCTCCCCTGAATCTACAAGCAATACTAGTAGCAGCAAAGTCGGCCCAACGTCTCACAGCACTGGGTAACATGGCGCTACGAAACTATGCGCACAGCTCCATAGGGAGGAGCATGACATGGCGCTCAGACTATATCAAACCCGAAAACCGACTCGAAGCCCACATAAAGGCACACCTTGGGCCCGATGATTCAAAAAGCTGTCGCTACAACCACACTGAGCTCAACATATACACAGACGGCTCTAAAATGGAGGGAGGAGTGGGAGCCGCTGTCTACTGCGAAAACCCCAGCCTTAAATTCACATTCAAGCTACCAGACCACTGTAGCATTTTCCAAGCGGAAGTCTTTGCGATTGGAAAAGCAGCAGATACCGCAAAACAAATCAGCACCAACTTCCATAAAGTCAACATCTTGGTAGATACCCAGGCAGCGATTAAGTCCATGATGTCGTCTACTCTCAATTCCCGGATCGTCAGAGTGAGCAGGGAAGCACTAGATGAATTACGTACGACAACGTCAGTACACATCTACTGGGTACCCAGCCACCAGGGCATACCAGGAAACGAGGAGGCAGACATCCTGGCAAAGGCAGGCGTTGACCTACCAATTAACAGGACAGAACAGGTGGACATCCCCCTAAGATCACTACATAGTGATCTGGAGAGAAGCACCAATGACCAAATCAGCCATAGATGGCGAAACACCCGCACATGCAGAATTGCCAAGATCATGTGCAAAAACATCAACTCTCGACTATCGCAATATATTCTGCACCTCCCCAGGAAAGACTGCAGAATGATGGTCGGGATACTCACTGGTCACTGCCTAGCGGCTGCACATGCAACTAAGCTGGGAATAACCTATAGTATCAATTGTAGAAAATGCAATGACCCAGACTCTTCAGAGACGCTAGAGCACCTCCTATGCCACTGCCACGCCTTAGAGCGCACGAGGCTTAGGTGCCTAGGAAATTCAATACTCCTCTCATTGATGGAAGCCTCCAACATACCCGCAAGTAAAATGTTATAGTATACACGAGTATAATTGTGACTCACCCTACCCTTATCTTTTAAATTCCTTCAGTTGTAATTTTACATCAGTCATCACCGAAAGTTCGCTTTTATGTAATTTAACGGCTGGTAAATCTGTTTTTTCACCTGTTCCAGACGGAGTCCCTGGCTGTGTGCTAAGAAATTGTGCAGATGACCTGTTAAAACCCCTGTTTTAAATATTTACTTTGTCCGTTGAATCAGGATGTTTTCCGGAAGTTTGGAAGTAATCTTACTTTATACCTCTTTACCAAAATAGAAACAAATCTATTGTCTGCAACTATAGAGGTATTTCCAATTTGTCTGCTATTCCCAAGGCTTGTGAGAAATTAACAACATCTCAACTGCAACATTTCTGTTAATCTATAATTTCACACTGCCAGCATGGGTTTGTGAAGTTGAGATATACTACCACTTACCTGTTAGAATTCACTTCATTTGCACTGCAGAGTTTTGACTAAAGGTTTCAAACTGACGTCATTTGTACACATTTCAGCAAAGCTTTTGACTCCGTTAACTACAGCCTCTTAATACAGAAACTTAATATTTGGGGTTTTCCAATAATTTTATTCTTTGGATTTCGAATTACTTAAGTTTAAGAACACAACAGGTGTTTTTTAAAGATTCATTATCGAAATCAGTTCAAGTTACTTCAGGCGACCCACAAGGAAGCCATCTCAGTCCTTTGCTATTTATATTGTTCATTAATGATTTGCCATCTGCAATTAGTCACTCTCGGGTACTCATGTATGCCGAGTCTCTTCTTGGAACAAGGTTAAGTCCAATAAAAATACACGGCTGCTTCATAAGCCTTTACTGACGCATCAACAAACGTGCGAATTTTCTTTTATATTGGAACCTGGCCATTACATACATGTCTGGGGATCTATCCAATCACTTTTTTTCACAGTGCTTGCATAAACATTTTTGATTTTACAATTATAAGAGCGAATAATTCTAATGGATCGGAAACCTGCACACTGCCTTTCCGCAGAATTGGTCCTACTTGGGCATTCAACCGATGACCAGTTTATATGCTGCAATGCCTATTACACATTACATCTTTGCGTAAAATATTTTCCATTCTTTGTGTGTTGTTAGCACACAACTTGCGAAGTTCAAAGCCTGCTGATTTGAGTAGTGGCAAGGAATCACTACGAGTCAAACAGTTATCTACTTGGAAGCTCCTTTCCAAGGTTTCCGCTCCAAGCCTATATTTAGATTTATTTAGTTTTGTAAAATGCTCTTAACATTTTGTAGCCAGCTGACTCGGCTACACACTCCGGCATGTCCACGCCCGGATTGGCACCACGGTTCACACTCGAGCCGGATTTGGCCAGACAAATGGAGGGAAAAAGAGATCATCATGCTGCAATGTGAAGTTCGTGGATTAATAGATCCCCTGAGTAAGCAGAACAGGCCATCGAACTGATGGTGACGCGTTTTTTTTTTTGGCGAAAACGCTTACGACGTGAGGAAGTGGTTTGCCGACCTGGAAGAAGCATGTGCGATGCTACGTTTGGACGATCGGATGCGGTTTGTGGACTGCCGTCGCATGCTCGACGGGGCTGCGGCTGTATTCCTCAGGACATTTCGACCATACCAGTACGGGGACCTCAAGGAGGTGCTGATTCAGAAGTTTAGATGCACGTACTCGGTAGAGGAAGCTTACGCGGCAATCCGCAACCGGCACCGGAGGCCTAGAGAAGGCTACCTCCGGTATGCGATCGAGATGCAAGAGATTGCAATGCATCGAGCGGTACTGGAAAGTGAGCTGGTCGATTTTATCATCGACCGACTGCGGGATAAGTCGCCAGCACTGAGTATGCCCGTACCCTGCCGGAGCTGAAGGAACTTCTAGGGAGGTACGAGCGGAGGCGTTCACTAGAAGAAGCGGCTAAAACGGTGGCCGCCGCGGGCAAGCAGCCACAAAGGAAGACGTTGACTACAGGAACGTCCGCCAAGCCAGGCTACACCCCTTTGTCAAAAATTAAATGCTACAATTGTTTTGGATTTCGGCACTATAAAAGTGATTGTCCCAAACCATTCCGGCAATCATCGTCCTGCTTTAAAAGCGAGCAGATGGGGCATCGTCCAATGAAGATAGGAGCCGCCACGGCTGCCACCATCGACAAACAAATAATTTTATTTGCTCGATTCGGGCAGCCCTAGGGGTTTTATAAAACGTTTCAAAGTCCCCTCATCCTGCCGTTTTAACTCAACTTCCATGAACTACCGTGGCCTCGGAGGAGGCCGACTCTTGTCGCTGGGTTGTGTTCTGTGCGCTGTGCGCATATTAAATAGTTTGATAATAAAGAAGTTTCATGTATAACCGAACTCAGCAACTGCGTTGCCTATGATTTTGGGTCGGGATTTCCTCAGAAAAGCCCACATTAGACTGTGCCTGTTTGACGGCCGAAGCGACAAGGACCGGTCTTTGAGCCTGCATACAGATGTCCAGGGCTGTCCCCAGAAACTAACTGTAATCCTGAAGTATAAGCTTATGAACCCTTACGTCAGACGTTTAGTTGCCGGAGCGAGACCGTGTTCAGCCAGCGAGTCTGTCATGACATCATATGACCAGAGCGTGATGGGAAGTAGACAGCAAACATTGCTGTCGGAGCAATCTGACGTTTTGAAGGATACCATTAAACTGTTTTATTTACATGTACTGCCATTATACCTGTCCGGAAGAATGATATGATAAGTGTTGATTATAGACCGCTTATTAAGATAACGGTTCGCGACCATATTCCGCTTCCGCTCCTGGACGATTGTATCGAACATCTTGGGGGGAAATCATTTTTCACCGTACACCGTAGCCAGTTTGAATATGTCCAGATGCCGTTTGGGCTCTGTAACGGTTCTCCAGTGCTCGCTAGGTTCGTCTATTTTGTCCTGAAGGATCTTATCAATCAAGGTCAGCTGGTTATCTATATGGACGATATACAAATAGCATCAAAATACTTTGAGACACATGTAAGTGTCCTGAAAGAGACTTTACACACCCTGAGAGTAAACGGTCTGAGTTTAAAGTTGTCAAAGTGCCGTTTTGCGTATCGTGAGCTAGAATATTTAGGGTATTTAGCCAATTCGTCCGGGATCACACCCAAGTTAGCCCACTTGCAAACAATCCGAGACTTTCCGGTTCCGAAAGACCGCAAGGAATTAAAACGCTGTTAATGTCTTTTTTCGTACTTCCGCCGTTTCGCGCATAATTTTGTCAAGATTGCCTTCCCGATGTCCCGGCTGCTGAAAAAGGACGTTCCGTACGTGTTCCGGACGAATGCCTTGAGTCCTTCCGAAAGCTGAAGTCCAAATGACCCGAAGTCCGAAACAGAGCTGCACTGTGATGCCAGCTAAGTTGGGTTTAAGGCGGTGCTCCTCCAGAAATAAAACAAGAAAGAATGCTACAGTCGCCCCGCGACTTTAGGATACACGTTACTCAATGTTCGACCGGTCGTTCCTATCGGAGCTATACGATATAGTCATACGATTTGTATGAAACTTGGTCAGTACATTTATATTTTTGATAAATTTATTCTGTATCAGTTTCATTAACACTAGATATACCAAGAAATTTGCATACATATTTATTCCAGATCCAGTCAATATGACTGGTTAAGAAAAGTCCCATTACTTTATATTAAAATTCTTAATCGTTTAAAAGAATTGATCAGAAATAAAAATATTTAAATAAAAACATAAAAATGCATCAATTGTGCTTTAATTTTAATCAAAATAATCATATATGATACATTGTTTACAGTACCAGTCATATTGAATGGTATGAATAAATGATGTCTCATAACAGTTTTCAACAAAATTCCTGATATAAAATATTATTTTGTAATATGAAGATTCACGAAAAATAACTGATAAACCAGGGATGTGTTAATAAACTTACAAACAGTGATGTTTCAAACAAGGAAACTTCCTAAAAGGGCAAAATATAAAGCATTTCATATTAATCATAAACCCAGTCAAAATGACTGGATACGGTATAAGTGTCAAAAACAAAAAACATTTCTTTTTCAAAATGAAATTAACTTATCAAATTGTATGTATTTCGTGGTTATTTAAAAAATCATAACATAATATCGAAAAAAAATAATAACACATTTCAATATATATGAAATAAAAAGTAAAACCAGTCATTTTAACTGGTGTGGTAGATCTAGTGTTAAGATAGCTTGGTAAATACAGAAAATTTTCATACAAATTCATACTAAATGCAAAATTTTGACCGATCGGCCCTATGGGAGCTATACGATATCGATCAAACTTGATCAGTACATGAAGTTCATAGACATGTAGTCTCCGTGTAAATTTGGATCAGATAGCATTGCTAACAAAAAAGTTTTCTATACTAAAACATTTAAGTTTTATCTGTACATTTGCCTTTATATGAAGATAGAACGCCCTAAAGTGGGCGTGTCAAAAAAAAACAAAAACAAACTCGTACTGCTTGGGTATTGTACCTTTCATTTGCGACCCCTTTTACCTTTCTAGCTCTTATAGTCTCTGAGATCCTTTTGTTCATATAGACGGACGGACAGACAGACAGACATGGCTATATCGACTGCTGATCAAGAATATATATACTTTTTGGGGTCTGCCATGCCTATTTTTGCCTGTTGCAAACATTCCAACGATAACAATATACCCTTGTACTCTACGAGTAACGGGTATAAAAATACTTACTTAAAAATGTGTGTGCCAGTACGACGGCAGGCCGTTGGTAAATTGAATTCCGCGTAGTTATATGATAAAAGGGTTCTCGCAGTGCATGTAACAGATATTATGAAAATACAGCAGTCAGCTTTTGCCCAGACAGACAGACACAAAGATGGACAGACAGACGGACAGACAGAAACACAGATGGACAGACAGACGGACAGACAGCCATGGCTATGTCAACTCACCTTGTGATGCTGATCAAGAATTATAGAAAACGTGTATAATAAACATAGAACATTTTCATACCTAACATGCATATATAGCGAATTTGGTTACATAAATCAAAAAAAAATCCGATCTGGCCGATTTTAACAAATGATCTGCGTGTAGAGGAAATACACATCTGGACCAACTTTCATAGATAGCTGTAAAACTGAGATACTAGAGCATAGAAACAGACGGACATGGCTATATCGACTCGGCTGATGATGCTGATCAAGAATATATTGTGACGCCCCATAAATGAGCGCACATACATCTTTAAGCGTACTGGCCGAAAAATACCAGTGCGCACGGTTTGTTTTATATACGGGCGCAGTTCCATAACTGCCAGCAGTGCATAAGTCTGGATGACAGGCCCCATGTGCTGCTTAGCATCTTCTTGGATGTCTATAGCGCCATGGTGGCCTTGTTCACCCTTTCTTTTACATTGGATCTCCATGTCAGTTTGCTGTCCAGCACTGTTCCTAGGTACTTAATGCGGGTGCTGGGCTTGAGTTGTTTGTCATTTAGTTTCGGGGGAGTCCAGTATGGTACCTTGTACTTCTTGGTAAAGAGGATGAGGTCCGTCTTTTCTGCATTTCTATGTAGTCCGGCGTTCTCCGCCCATTTACATATTTCCCTGAGGGTCCGTTCCATTATGGAGCTGAGAGTCGATGGGCATACTCCCGTTATAATTATACCTATGTCGTCCGCATAGGCAGTTATTTTAGGGGCTCTTCTATCAAATCTCTTAATTAGATCGTCGACAACTAGGTTCCATAGAAGGGGAGAAAGGACTCCTCTTTGAGGACTCCTGTTCGCGATTTTTATTGTGGTTGCAGTGCCCCATTCTGATTTAACTCTCTTGCAGTTCAGAAGGTTTCTAATCCAGTTGGTGATCGTTGGGTGAGTATTGGTAGTTGTTAGCTGGTCGATTATAACCTTGGTGCTAACATTATTGAACACTCCTAAGATGTCTACAAAGGCACCCAGAGCATATTCGTTGTTGTGTAGGGCTCGTTCTATGGTCCCCACTAGCGAGTGTAGGGCCGTTTCAACGAACATGCCCTTGGTGTACGCATGCTGATCAGCTGACATCTGATCCTCTGCCAAGCTTCTGATGCTGAGATCTAGCAGCTTTTCCATAGTTTTTAGCATAAAGGATGCGAGACTTATTGGTCTATAATCCGATGGGCTGTTGTGACTGCATTTGCCCGCTTTGGAAAGAAAAGTAACTCTTGCAGTTCGCCATTGAGTTGGTATGTGGTCAGTTTTTAAGCAGGCTTCGTAAATCATAGCCAGCCATGGGGTGACCGCATCCTTGGCGGTTTGTAGCATGGATGGAATGATCCCGTCGATACCTGGGCTCTTTATTCTTGAGAAAGAGTTAATAGCGCATTGTATCTACGTTGAGGTGAATAATCCTTCAGGGAGTGTGTACATTTGTTCCGTATTTTTGTGTTGTTCGTCGGACACAGAAGGTGTTGAACAACCTGGAAAGTGGGTGGTCATGAGTGCATCTAGAGTTTCCTCGCTGCTCTCTGTCCATTTACCATCTCCCAGCTTTAGTTGACTTTGAATTGATCGCTGTTTTGACAGCAGCTTTCTAGGTCTTGCGGTTTCAGGTACCTATTCCAGATTGGAGCAGAAGTTCCTCAAGGAGTTTCTTTTAGCTTTCCTGATTTTGGACTTGTACGTTCTGAGCGCGACTTTGTATTCGTCGTGGATTATTTCCATACCGGTTTTCTTTAAACAGATCCTTAGTAGTTGCTCTCTGTATTGAGAGCTCGGAGTTCCACAATAGTGGTTTCGATCTAGTTTTGCGTTTGGATGGCAGGCATGCGCTATTGTAGGCATCAAGCAGAGTTTTGTTGACGATCGACATTGATTTCTCAATGTCTTTTGCAGATCTGATGTTATCTGGTGTGCTGAGTTTTTCTGCCACAAGACTCCTGAACTTGGCCCAGTCAGTGTTCTTGGGGTTCTTAAACTGAGTTGGTTTGGGGTTGTGATCAAAGTTGCATTCAAATTAAATGTACTTGTGATCAGAGAATGAGGGTTTGTCTAGGACCCTCCAGTTTTTTATTGCTACACCTCTTGCGAGTGTTAGGTCAAGGACGTTGGACGAAGTGGGACCTACGTATGTATGTGCCTCCCCCGTGTTAGCGATACTTAGTGTTGTGGTTAGTAAGAATTCAAGTAACGACTCACCCCTGATGTTGGTGTCGGTTGATCCCCATACGCAGTGATGTGCGTTGGGGTCTGTGCCGACTACAAGATGCAAGTTGTTGTTGCGGGTGGTCTCAGCCACAAGTCTCACGAGTTCGTCCGGTGGTGCTGGCAGGTCGTGAGCCATATAGCCGGTTGCTATAATGAGGCGCATCTTCCCGTTCACCACCATCACCGCCGTTAGGTCATCGGTGCTGTTATTAAACATGAGATAAGCAAGGAGACCTTTCCGTACAAGTACGGCAGTTCTTGTTCTGCTTACCATGTTACCAGAGGTAATCCACGGTTCTTGGACTTTACATAAAATTAGATTCGTGTAACTTACATACATATAAATAAATAGATTTTAAATAAATAAAAGAAACGCAAGAAGCCATATAACCCACCGACGACAAGCAAATAAATTAAATCAAAACAAAGGTGACGCGCGATGGTACACAGGGTGTTCCGTGCAGTACATACGTGAGCAACTCCATGCCGGCTACTGCCAAGACCGAAATCTGGTAACCTCTCGTGGTGGTGTGTGCTCGTGTTAGTGATCCGGACTTCTACGCAATAGGAGCAGCCTGTACTCTCCTATCGCATAGAAGTCGTGAATTATCGTATGCATTGCGCCGCCTACAGCAGCAGTCGTCCACGTGCCAGTGCAAAAGCAACGCTTGATACTCGTGATTACTATTCGATGGGAGCAGCCTGTACTCTCCTATCGGGAAGAAGTCGTAAATCATCGTATACGTTGCTGCTCTTACAGTAGCAGTTGTTTCAGTCGTTCACGTGGCAGTGCAATAGCAACGTTTGATACACTTGTCTACTACTCGATGGGAGCAGCCTGTACTTTCCTATCGCGTAGAAGTCGTGATTCATCGTTTGCTTTTCTGTCCCGTGGGAGCACGAGTTTGCGGTTCATTAGTGGTAGCCTGTACTCCACCTATTGAACAGAAATCTTGTGTCGAACCCACCGATTCGCTCGCCGCCCCGGTCTCACGGCCCAGTCGACGACTATAACCGATATTTGGTCGTTGGTCTGGGTGACGGTAGGCCATACCGAACACCGTGAATTTGTAGCCATTAACCGTAACCGATACCCGGTTGTTGTGTCCGAATCACGTGTCCCGTTGTTCCCGAAAACTCTCGTTCACTTCCCCAATAACCAGTGGCCAGCCCATCATTGCGTCACTGCGTCTATTCACCAGACGTCTCAACCTAATAAATTTTCTGTAGGTAACCCTGGCCGGACTGAGACAAACCCCAGCCTAAGAAACTTCCTTACAATATATACTTTATGGTGTTGGAAACGAATCTTTCAATGCAATACAAACTTCTAGACAAAAAACAATATACCCTCTGCAACCCTTTCAACGTCATCCAAGATCAGGAGATTAAAAATTGAAAGTGTTTGACCAAAAGCAGAAAATCCAACAGAAGTTTCGTGCAAACGTGTGTTTGATTGTGGACAAGTCCAGAGAGGGAGGTAACTGGTCATAAAACTATAAAATTGTAGCCAGAAAATTTTTGTATTATCCAAAATTGGCTGCAGTAGTAACAGGCATGAATGAAAAACTAATTTATCGTTTCGGCACGATCCTTCATGCTCTGTCGTCAGGTTATAAAATTAATGTGCAGAAATTCAACGAATTTCCGTTGATACTGCTAAGGAATTGAATAAAGAGTATCCATGGTACTATTTGCCGGCTACTGTCCAAAAAGTCTTACTTCATGGATCTACTGTGATACAAAATGCGATCGTATCCATTGAGAAGCTTTCAGAGGAAACTGCTGAATGGAAAAATTTTTCTGATTTATTTTTTTGGGTTGAAGATGGTGGGGTAACTAGAAATCACGTTCAACTTTTTATCACTTTTTTTAAGAGCACTCTACTACCATAAGAAGTATTTTTGACCGCGTCTTTATACTGTCGGAACGATTGTGTTCTGTAGATCAGAAAAGTGGTTTCCTCTCTTTCTTTTTTCGGACGTTTAGCTAGAAGTTGTCGACTGGGACAAATAGCAAAATACAACGCTTTGCGCACTACCCCCGGGGAGGCTGTAGGCGCCCTTTTCCACCAACTCTCATCAGACATCATGGGACTAAAAACAGCTACTTTATTAACAATCTATTCGAGAAAACCAAAAAAAGAGAACGAGTGAACAAAAAATCTCACTCACTTTCTGATAAAGTGGTTGGCACCGCATCGTCTATTAGGACGGTGCACGGTTATTTGCCCTTCGAAGCGATGCAGTGTCTGGCTAAGACGCGGTCCGGTAGAGGTAGCTTGCCGGCTTAGAAACGTGACAGACATGGATTACAATGAGAAGTCCAATAAAGGATTCAACTCGGGCTGGGTATCAAGCCAAACTTCTGTCGGAGGCGTGAACGCTACCACCTGTGAGCACGAGGGGAGAAGTCCCATCTGCGTGTCGCCAGTGGTCAGACCTCTGACGTGACGGGCCAGTTATACTACGACGGCCACAAACAATAAGCACCGATGAAGGAATCTATGCAGATTCGGAGCGTCAGTGACCAAAACCGAGGAAGAAAGCACTATGTGCTCCCCGGTTCAAGGTTCCAGCTCCCGACCTCAAAAAATATTCCAAGCCACTTTTGTACGCTGATTTATTAATACAAAGACCACTAGTCAAGGATATATTCATGATCGCAAAACGGACCGGTATGCAAATCATTCACGACGGAAACTAGTTCGTGCGCAAGGCGTATAAGAGTCAGTGCCTGAAATTTCAAGACTAAGAAAGATCCTGTCAAATCAGAAACCTATGAAAAGTCAACAAAATCGGGAAGATGAACCGCGGACTGAGCGCAGAGAGGAAACTCTTTATGCATCTACTCCCAGGATGCTTAACTTCACCCGTTTCGGACGAGCACAAACGTCATATTTGACCGACTGACAGCAGGAGGAGTTCTCGGTGCTGACGATTTAATCAAGGCAACACAAGTCACATACAAACGATGCACATCTAGTAGTAATCGATCGGTTTTTGTGTCTCTTTTTAGACTTTTTGACTCTTTACGTATTGTAAGTACAGTCCCGGGTCAGTGCGTTGACCTATTTCAGCGAACATACACAAATATAAACGATACTGTGATTAGAGTAAATGCTGCTGGCCGCGTTCCCTTGCCCCCAAGCGATCTTAACTTTCACAAATCAAAGTCAACAGTCTATTGATGTGTCAGATCTACTTGTTTGTCTAGAGACGGTAGAGAGTATGATAGCTGATTTTGAAACTTCTCAATCCAAGCTGGAGAGGTTTGATTTGCTTGAGCTTTCCAGTGACACCAGCTATACTGGGAGTTCAAGTCAAAGTTTTCACGTAGATTGAAAAAAATTGGAAAGTCACGGTCTAGCTGACAGCACTTGCAGATCCCCATTTCAACACAACTCAATCACATTTCCGCAGAACGCGCTTGCCTGAACTGCAATTGTTTAAGTTAAGCGGTTGCTATTAGGATTGGCCGGACTTCTATGCTATGTTCAGCACTGTGGTCTCAGTAAGCTTGAAAAATTCCAGCATCTCCGATCTTGTCTGAAAGGTTGTAAGGCGTCCCCCGAACTAACCGCCTTACATTTATTTCGCTTTATATTTTTTTACTTTTATAATTTGTAGTTCGTAAGAGCCAGTGAAGGCATGCTGTAATTATTTTGTTACTTAGTTGTAAGTTGTTGAATTGCTATAGGTTTAGTTTGTTAATTTTAAGGCGGCCACTGAAGGCAATTAAATAATAAGCTCGATTAGCAAATTATCAGCTGTGTTTTAAATATAGCGGAAAGAACTGGCATAAGGTAGGCGGCGCCCTCTGTCGATAGTGCCGTAGGCAGTCGGGAGCAACTCTGCACGAAAAACTCTGTGGTGAATAGAGAGAGTTGTTCGTGGTGAAGTTATATCGCGACGGCTTCTGCACTGCTCGCAGTGCAGCAGGGAACATTTTAGAATTAATCTTAACTCCTAATTACCTAGAAAAAATAAAGAATTATATTGAAGCTGATTCAACTGGATTCTTTATTCCTTCTATACAATCTTATCGTTAACTAGTAGTTAGAAGAACATCTGATCCCGTTTGCCGTGTGAGTAATCCAGGCATGTTTCATGAATAGTCCGGGCAAGCCGTATTATAAAGCCGACTATATTAGCAAATTAATAAATTTTCTTGCGGGGTCAAACTCCGGGCAGAGTGAGATCTGTATCCTGGCTAAGAAACGACCTTACAAGGTGCTGCTCTAAACAAAATACAGAGCAGCTGGATATCCAGCCGCAAGCTGGATAACACTACGCAGGAGAAGTGGAATGAAGCTTGTCATACGGACAAACTACCCAAATAGGTAGATTGAAAGCAACGCCGCTTTGAAAATGTGGAGTGCGCAGTAAGCAAAAGTCAGATTCCGCAGGTTAGCAAGCATTCATCTTAATCGACCCAAAACTCTCTCATTGCATCATGTCATTCTCTTCTGTGTATGGGCGCCAACCCTTCTAATTTAAGTAAGCCAATTTCTTCAGGGCTAGAAACCTTGGGAATTCAGCACCAAATTCATTTTCACTCATTTCCACTGCTACAAATCCTTCTTCTAAGTCCGCTAAAAATGCGCCTGTAGAATTTTTGTTGCTGCCAACAGCAATAGGCTATGCCACGAATCGGTTTGTAGAACACGTCCCATGCTGCGCGTTGTTGGACTCTGCTTCTTAATTCAATTTCATTACCACCCGGTTGGCAAATCAGCTGCAGCTCAAAGCGCAAAGATCCAGTAGTGCTATCTCCGGAATAGGGGAATCATCACTATCGTTGGATCAAATTGCTCGTGTCGTTACTTAGTCGCATGGCAAAGTGTACAAGGCATCGATTTCTGCGGTGGTCACTCGAACAATAACGGATTACCAGCCACAGTTTTGTTTAAATATCGAAAAGTGGAATATAACCAAAAACCTCAAGCTGATTGATCCGTCATTCTTCGAATCACAACGCATTGATCTACTACTTGGAACCGGGCTTTTCTTCGATCTCACCTGCGTTGGTCACATTCGCATCGCTTGCCTTCCCTTTAATAGACTAAACTTGGCTGGATTTATTTTGGTGGCTGTTCTTATCAGTCAAATAGGAACTTAACTTTAGGTGCATTCCGCTCAATGCCAGAGGTCACAGATGAGCCTTTAGTTGATATTGGATAGATGGCATTTGTTTCAGAGGAGGAAGAATCTTTGTGCGAGCATCTGTTCATGGAAGGCTGTTCTAAATTGAATACTGTCCAATATTCGGTTAGCACGCTAGCTGAATAAATGGACATCAAGACTTGTATGGTTAAGAACAAAATTTTATACCCCCCGTACAGGATTGAGAGTGGTTTTATATTAAAATGTATTTTTATCTTCGGCTTCGTTGCCAAGCATGGGAACGGGTCGCCAGCATAAATACAAATGTATTTTGTGTTTGTGTTTACATAGTTTCTTAAAATAATAGCTCCGTTGTTCTAGTTTCATTGCTTGAACATTCTGCAAAGGGCCACAAAAAGGTGGTAGTTAAAGTACATTGATAATGACATATTAACCTTAGAGTAAACATTTTATTTTATGTTTTATTTTTATATGTGAGGAAACGTGATCGTTTGTAGTCTTCTTGTTACATTTATTTTTCTTATTATGTATATAATTATAGCTAACAATATTATCAAACAAATTCCTAAAGATATGTGACCGGATATATGATGAAAGTTAAGGTTTTTTAAGTCGAAATGATTATTCTTAATGTCATATAACTCATTCTTTAATTAATCTATCTCTACTGTGTGGTTAATAATTGGATATCTCAATGGATCCCATATAATTTTCGGTATCTCACTTATATAACTTATATAATAAGGTGACAATTTTTCGTAACTTTCGGAGTGAATCACATAATTTGCAACTAGTATTTTATCGACTGTTCTAGCCGTACAATCTGACTTAATAGATAATACACCTTGTTCTGGTAGGTCAATAATTTCCTGGCAAGTATGGCTACATTGAATATTTGCTTTAGTATTAGATGGTACTTTGAGGAAGTTGTTATCATTTTATAGACACAATTTGATGGTCTATTCGGCTTAAAAGGTGAGACCTCGCAAGAGTCATCAGTTCCATTATTCCATAGCCAGTTTCCTACGCAAAATCGTTTATTTTGTTGCCAATGCTTGCATTTGTTTAGCGCTGCTTCTGACATTAAATTATACGAATCAATTGCAAAGTTATAAACTATGTATGGGAACTTTAGATCGGCAATTATTATTTCCTGTTGGTTTTTAATTGGTAAGGGAATAATTTTAAATACCTGTGATGAATGTCTATTGAACAAAGGTATTTCTGTATTTATTATTATTATTTTATCTAAATACAACCCTTTTGCAGTAAGCAAAGTATAAATTTCTTTTAGTTCCGCACCAGTTGTTTTCCCAGTAGAACAAGTGTATCGGGTATTTTGTCTTTAATGTAATTAATTTCCTTTTTTAGCTGATTTGGTTTTTAGATATTAGTGTTTAATTTTACATGATTGATTACTCCAGCTTGAACCTTTTCACACTCATCAATCAATGAGTTCAACTGTTTTGTTATCATAAAGAACTTAATTGATTCTTTATATACAAAATAGCTTTCTTTAAGAAGTTCGATCATGTTGTCGACTCGTAGATTCATACCATAAAAGTTTTTATTTATTTCATCTATTGTTTGTTTCAGAATGTTTTCTGTGAAATCCATTACGGAAACCTGTTTTTTTAGCTAGATTATCTATGTTATGTTTATTTTCTAACAACACAATCATATTTTCTTCCATTTGAGTTCTATCATCTGCATCCATGAGGCCGAATACCATATGATATAAAGATCCTACGAAATCTAAGGGTGACCTTTTCTGTCTTGGTGTTCTCTGCGTCATAAAAAGACTATTGTTTTCCTCTAGATCATCAATTTGTCTTTGCATGTTGTTCAGCACCAAATTACATTGCTCTTCAAAATCATGCAGTTTTCTACAAATCATTCGCATCTTTTTTAATTTTTAATTTTGCTAACAGATGAGCTGCACATAACTCTAACTTAGGGATCGTTTTTCTATAGATACAAATATATTTTGTATTTTGGTTTACATAGTTTCTTAAAATAATAGCTCCGTTGTTCTAGTTTCATTGCTTGAACATTCTGCAAAGGGCAACAAAAAGGGTGGTAGTTAAAGTACATTGATAATGACATATTAACCTTAGAGTAAACATTTTATTTTATGTTTTATTTTTATATGTGAGGAAACGTGATCGTTTGTAGTCTTCTTGTTGCATTTATTTTTCTTATTATGTATATAATTATAGCTAACAATATTATCAAACAAATTCCTAAAGATAGGTGACCGGATATATGATGAAAGTTAAGGTTTTTTAAGTCGAAATGATGATTCTTAATGTCATATAACTCATTCTTTAATTAATCTATCTCTACTGTGTGGTTAATAATTGGATATCTCAATGGATCCCATATAATTTTCGGTATCTCACTTATATAACTTATATAATAAGGTGACAATTTTTCGTAACTTTCGGAGTGAATTACATAATTTGCAACTAGTATTTTATCGACTATTCTAGCCGTACAATCTGACTTAATAGATAATACACCTTGTTCTGGTAGGTCAATAATTTCCTGGCAAGTATGGCTACATTGAATATTTGCTTTAGTATTAGATGGTACTTTGAGGAAGTTGTTATCATTTTATAGACACAATTTGATGGTCTATTCGGCTTAAAAGGTGAGACCTCGCAAGAGTCATCAGTTGCATTATTCCATAGCCAGTTTCCTACGCAAATTCGTTTACTTTGTTGCCAATGCTTGCATTTGTTTAGCACTGCTTCTGACATTAAATTATACGAATCAATTGCAAAGTTATAAACTATGTATGGGAACTTTAGATCGGCAATTATTATTTCCTGTTGGTTTTTAATTGGTAAGGGAATAATTTTAAATACCTGTGATGAATGTCTATTGAACAAAGGTATTTTTGTATTTATTATTATTTTTTTTATCTAAATACAACCCTTTTGCAGTAAGCGAAGTATAAATTTCTTTTAGTTCCGCACCAGTTGTTTTCCCAGTAGAACAAGTGTATCGGGTATTTTGTCTTTAATGTAATTAATTTCCTTTTTTAGCTGATTTGGTTTTTAGATATTAGTGTTTAATTTTACATGATTGATGACTCCAGCTTGAACCTTTTCACACTCATCAATCAATGAGTTCAACTGTTTTGTTATCATAAAGAACTTAATTGATTCTTTATATACAAAATAGCTTTCTTTAAGAAGTTCGATCATGTTGTCGACTCGTAGATTCATACCATAAAAGTTTTTATTTATTTCATCTATTGTTTGTTTCAGAATGTTTTCTGTGAAATCCATTGCGGAAACCTGTTTTTTTAGCTAGATTATCTATGTTATGTTGATTTTCTAACAACACAATCATATTTTCTTCCATTTGAGTTCTATCATCTGCATCCATGAGGCCGAATACCATATGATATAAAGATCCTACGAAATCTAAGGGTGACCTTTTCTGTCTTGGTGTTCTCTGCGTCATAAAAAGACTATGGTTTTCCTCTAGATCATCAATTTGTCTTTGCATGTTGTTCAGCACCAAATTACATTGCTCTTCAAAATCATGCAGTTTTCTACAAATCATTCGCATCTTTTTTAATTTTTAATTTTGCTAACAGATGAGCTGCACATAACTCTAACTTAGGGATCGTTTTTCTATAGATACAAATATATTTTGTATTTGGGTTTACATAGTTTCTTAAAATAATAGCTCCGTTGTTCTAGTTTCATTGCTTGAACATTCTGCAAAGGGCAACAAAAAGGGTGGTAGTTAAAGTACATTGATAATGACATATTAACCTTAGAGTAAACATTTTATTTTATGTTTTATTTTTATATGTGAGGAAACGTGATCGTTTGTAGTCTTCTTGTTGCATTTATTTTTCTTATTATGTATATAATTATAGCTAACAATATTATCAAACAAATTCCTAAAGATAGGTGACCGGATATATGATGAAAGTTAAGGTTTTTTAAGTCGAAATGATGATTCTTAATGTCATATAACTCATTCTTTAATTAATCTATCTCTACTGTGTGGTTAATAATTGGATATCTCAATGGATCCCATATAATTTTCGGTATCTCACTTATATAACTTATATAATAAGGTGACAATTTTTCGTAACTTTCGGAGTGAATTACATAATTTGCAACTAGTATTTTATCGACTGTTCTAGCCGTACAATCTGACTTAATAGATAATACACCTTGTTCTGGTAGGTCAATAATTTCCTGGCAAGTATGGCTACATTGAATATTTGCTTTAGTATTAGATGGTACTTTGAGGAAGTTGTTATCATTTTATAGACACAATTTGATGGTCTATTCGGCTTAAAAGGTGAGACCTCGCAAGAGTCATCAGTTGCATTATTCCATAGCCAGTTTCCTACGCAAATTCGTTTACTTTGTTGCCAATGCTTGCATTTGTTTAGCACTGCTTCTGACATTAAATTATACGAATCAATTGCAAAGTTATAAACTATGTATGGGAACTTTAGATCGGCAATTATTATTTCCTGTTGGTTTTTAATTGGTAAGGGAATAATTTTAAATACCTGTGATGAATGTCTATTGAACAAAGGTATTTTTGTATTTATTATTATTTTTTTTATCTAAATACAACCCTTTTGCAGTAAGCAAAGTATAAATTTCTTTTAGTTCCGCACCAGTTGTTTTCCTAGTAGAACAAGTGTATCGGGTATTTTGTCTTTAATGTAATTAATTTCCTTTTTTAGCTGATTTGGTTTTTAGATATTAGTGTTTAATTTTACATGATTGATGACTCCAGCTTGAACCTTTTCACACTCATCAATCAATGAGTTCAACTGTTTTGTTATCATAAAGAACTTAATTGATTCTTTATATACAAAATAGCTTTCTTTAAGAAGTTCGATCATGTTGTCGACTCGTAGATTCATACCATAAAAGTTTTTATTTATTTCATCTATTGTTTGTTTCAGAATGTTTTCTGTGAAATCCATTGCGGAAACCTGTTTTTTTAGCTAGATTATCTATGTTATGTTGATTTTCTAACAACACAATCATATTTTCTTCCATTTGAGTTCTATCATCTGCATCCATGAGGCCGAATACCATATGATATAAAGATCCTACGAAATCTAAGGGTGACCTTTTCTGTCTTGGTGTTCTCTGCGTCATAAAAAGACTATGGTTTTCCTCTAGATCATCAATTTGTCTTTGCATGTTGTTCAGCACCAAATTACATTGCTCTTCAAAATCATGCAGTTTTCTACAAATCATTCGCATCTTTTTTAATTTTTAATTTTGCTAACAGATGAGCTGCACATAACTCTAACTTAGGGATCGTTTTTCTATAGATACAAATATATTTTGTATTTGGGTTTACATAGTTTCTTAAAATAATAGCTCCGTTGTTCTAGTTTCATTGCTTGAACATTCTGCAAAGGGCAACAAAAAGGGTGGTAGTTAAAGTACATTGATAATGACATATTAACCTTAGAGTAAACATTTTATTTTATGTTTTATTTTTATATGTGAGGAAACGTGATCGTTTGTAGTCTTCTTGTTGCATTTATTTTTCTTATTATGTATATAATTATAGCTAACAATATTATCAAACAAATTCCTAAAGATAGGTGACCGGATATATGATGAAAGTTAAGGTTTTTTAAGTCGAAATGATGATTCTTAATGTCATATAACTCATTCTTTAATTAATCTATCTCTACTGTGTGGTTAATAATTGGATATCTCAATGGATCCCATATAATTTTCGGTATCTCACTTATATAACTTATATAATAAGGTGACAATTTTTCGTAACTTTCGGAGTGAATTACATAATTTGCAACTAGTATTTTATCGACTATTCTAGCCGTACAATCTGACTTAATAGATAATACACCTTGTTCTGGTAGGTCAATAATTTCCTGGCAAGTATGGCTACATTGAATATTTGCTTTAGTATTAGATGGTACTTTGAGGAAGTTGTTATCATTTTATAGACACAATTTGATGGTCTATTCGGCTTAAAAGGTGAGACCTCGCAAGAGTCATCAGTTGCATTATTCCATAGCCAGTTTCCTACGCAAATTCGTTTACTTTGTTGCCAATGCTTGCATTTGTTTAGCACTGCTTCTGACATTAAATTATACGAATCAATTGCAAAGTTATAAACTATGTATGGGAACTTTAGATCGGCAATTATTATTTCCTGTTGGTTTTTAATTGGTAAGGGAATAATTTTAAATACCTGTGATGAATGTCTATTGAACAAAGGTATTTTTGTATTTATTATTATTTTTTTTATCTAAATACAACCCTTTTGCAGTAAGCGAAGTATAAATTTCTTTTAGTTCCGCACCAGTTGTTTTCCCAGTAGAACAAGTGTATCGGGTATTTTGTCTTTAATGTAATTAATTTCCTTTTTTAGCTGATTTGGTTTTTAGATATTAGTGTTTAATTTTACATGATTGATGACTCCAGCTTGAACCTTTTCACACTCATCAATCAATGAGTTCAACTGTTTTGTTATCATAAAGAACTTAATTGATTCTTTATATACAAAATAGCTTTCTTTAAGAAGTTCGATCATGTTGTCGACTCGTAGATTCATACCATAAAAGTTTTTATTTATTTCATCTATTGTTTGTTTCAGAATGTTTTCTGTGAAATCCATTACGGAAACCTGTTTTTTTAGCTAGATTATCTATGTAATGTTGATTTTCTAACAACACAATCATATTTTCTTCCATTTGTGTTCTATCATCTGCATCCATGAGGCCGAATACCATATGATATAAAGATCCTTCGAAATCTAAGGGTAACCTTTTCTGTCTTGGTGTTCTCTGCGTCATAAAAAGACTATTGTTTTCCTCTAGATCATCAATTTGTCTTTGCATGTTGTTCAGCACCAAATTACATTGCTCTTCAAAATCATGCAGTTTTCTACCAATCATTCGCATCTTTTTTAATTTTGCTAACAGATGAGCTTTATGTGCAGCTCTAACTTAGGGATCGTTTTTTATTCTTTTTGGGTTTAACTTTACTTTTACTAGTAATTATCCTTACTGAACCTCCGATTGTTGCATACACAACTGCCGCGTATGCTTTTTCGGAGGCATCTGCAAATCCATGTGCTTGAGCCAATACATCGTTGTGCATTTTTAGCCATCTAGGAATTCTGAGATTTTCTAATATTATTAATTTTGCCATAAATTTTTCCCAGTATCCTGAATCGTCTTTTTATACTCTCTGCAAGAGTATATTGGGTTTGTATGTAACAGGCAGAAGGAGGCGTGGCAGACCCCATAAAGTATATATATTCTTGATCAGCATCACAAGCGGAGCCGATATAGCCATGTCCGTCTGTCCGTCTGTCTGTCCGTCTGTCTGTCCGTCTGTCTGTCTGTCCGTATGAACAAACAGATTTCAGAGATGGTAAGAGCTACAAGTTCGAGCTTGGTATCAATCGATCACATATTTAGTCAGTCAATACAAGAATCTTTTTTTTTTTTCGATGCCACGCCCCATTCGCCCACAATGAGCAAAAAACTTAACACACCTCGGAAAAAATAGGTGTTTTCGGCGAATATCTCAATAACTATTGCACCTAGGATCACCAATTTTGGTGTGGAGGATCCTAGCGACAGCGTTAATGCATCGACATTTAAAATTTTGGACTGCCACGCCCCTTTTTCCCACAATTAATAAAAAAATTTATCAAATTTCGTTCCGTTTTTTAGGCTTTTGTTAATATCGTACAGTATTGTTATTTATAATTCGTGTGAAGACTAACTATATCAAACTATTCTGAAAGGTGCATTGAAATCGCATTATAAACAAGAAAACTAGCAGCGTTACAATATTGATAACTGAAGGCAATATCATGTATGAGTGCAAGCGAGACAAAAACATACTAGCACGTGTTCGAATGTTTTCGCTGCCTGCGTGGCGGCGTGTGTTTTAATGCAAATACTACATATTTTAATAATATAATTCGTGGAAAATGCAGAGAGTATTATACGGTCGCGAGTGCTCGACTGTACTTTTCTTACTTGTTATAAGTCATTATCCCACTCTAGCTCCGCTAACCATAGTTTCTGCATAAACATTTTACCAACTATTGTTACAGGCGATAGCCAACTTGAAGGGTCATAAATTTTCGCTAATGTGGACAATACTGTTCTTTTATTAACTTTATTTTTTTTGTTCACAATTAATATTAAATTTGAGTTCGTCTTTTACAGGTTCCCATTGTAACCCTAGCGTCTTGACTGACTCATTTTCTTCCAAACTTAATATTTTTTTATCATCAGTACATTATACGCTTGCTATAGCGTCTGGATTATTGGAGATCCATTTCCTTAAATTAAATCCCGCATTATCTAACTCTCGCGAAACTAAATTTACAATTTCTTTAGCCTCTTGTACAGTATTAGCGCCTGTCATTAGATCGTCCATATAAAAGTCATTTTTTTATTATTTCACTAGTGTTTTTATTGCTACATTTATGAGCAATTTCTAACAACGTTCTAGTCGCTAAATATGGGGCTGATGCCGTTCCGTAAGTAACGGTTGTAAGTTTGTAAGTTTTTAATCTCTTCGACGGACAGTCTCTCCAAAATAGATTCAGATATTTTTGATCATCTTGATCAATATTTATCTGTCTGTACATTTTTATACTCTCTGCAAGAGTATATTGGGTTTGTGAAAATGTATGTAACAGGCAGAAGGAGGCGTGGCAGACCCCATAAAGTATATATATTCTTGATCAGCATCACAAGCCGAGTCGATATAGCCATGTCCGTCTGTCCGTATGAACAAACAGATTTCAGAGATGGTAAGAGCTACAAGTTCGAGCTTGGTCTCAATCGATCACATATTTTTTTTCGATGCCAGATGCCAGAGACACCTCGGAAAAAATCGGTGTTTTCGGCGAATATCTCAGTAACTATGGCACCTAGGATCACCAATTTTGGTATGGAGGTTCCTAGAGACTGAGTAAATGTCATGCCATCAAAAATTTTGGGCTGCCACGCCCCCTTTTCTTATGGGAACTAGAACACTATTCAAAATTTAATACATTCTTAAGGCATTTCTTCTTATCGTAGGGTATTCTAATTTATAATTCGTGTGGAGACTAACTATATCAAACTATCCTGAAAGGTGCATTAAAATCGGACTATAAACAAGGAAACTAGAAACGTTACAATATTTATAACTGAATGCAATATCGTGTATGAGTGCAAGCGAGATAGTAACATACAAGCACTTGAGAGGCAGCGCTCAATGTATGAGTGCAAGCGAGACAGAAACATACAAGCACATGATCGAATGTTTTCGCTGCCTGCGTGTCGGCAGCGCTGTTCACAGTCGCTGGCCGCGCCGAATACACACATACATATATGCATCATATATTGTCTTTCGTATATGTATTCGCATACAGACAAACAGCTGTATGTTTTATTATGCTTAGATTGTTTTTGTTTCAACGTGTTTTAATGCAAGCACTACACATTGTAATATCTCGATACCGATTTTAATAATATAATTCGTGGAAAATGCAGAGAGTATTATACGGTAGGGCGTGCTCGACCGTACTTATCTTAATTTTTTCTATAGCAGATGAGACTACTACTGGCCATTTGCGCCATTTTAAAAGAATATCGAAAATATCTCTTTGGACTCTTGGTCCTTTCCACATTATATCATTAAGGCTTTTCCCATTTGTACTTTTTGCTGAAGCATCAAATACAACTCTTAATTTTGTTGTTAAGCTACTATCCCTTAGTACTGCTTGATGAGGAAGATAATATTTCCCTACTTCGTTCGATTCAACCATATGTCCTAACTCCAGGTAATCTCTCATAAACTGAATATAATTTTCTTTCAGCTTGATATTTTTTTGAAATTTCTTTTCTAAATTATGAAAACGCGCTAAAGCTTGTGTTTTTGAATCTCCTAAGTTTGTATTTTCTTTAAATAGGATTTTTACAATGAATCTACCATTGCTATCATTTCTTGTTGTTGCTATATGTATAATTATTTTCACAGTATTCTGCTTCTAAGTCGTTATTATGCTTATCTTCTAACTCCCAAAATCGATCCATGTCTTTAACCTCGATTGTAGTTGCTGTTATTACCGAATTTCCCTTGGATTTGGTGCAGCCTGACACTACCCAACCAAATTCTGTATTCTGACCCAGGAGTCCGTCTATTTTGATAATGCCATTTTTTATTGTTTGTGAATATAGATCGGCTTCAATTATCATATCGACTCTGCTTGGTTTGTCGAAATGTGGGTCAGCTAAAACGTAATTCTGCCAGTAGTTAGAATATAGGCAACCAGGAATTCTTGTTTGTATGCGCCGGCTTTGGTGTAACCGGCAATAAACTCATGATGAGAAAAACCCACAGACCACCAGACTTCACGACGTGATACTTGGAAATACTCATTAACCCTTGAACACTTAAGAGCAATAAAGAAAAGGGACCGGTATACAAAAGGATCTCAACTGACCTCCGTAAAGAAAGGCAATAAAATGTGTTAACAACGATTGACAGCGGACTCTATTGAAAACGATCGGGAGTGGCACACTTGTTTTGACCCTAGATATTCGAGCTGTATGGCCGCTTGTGAAAGTCACCCCTAAATCAGGTGCGCTGCACGTATACAGTACATTCATACAGTAACTGGTTTACCCCCCCTGCCGGTGTGCTCAACAGGTTTACACTAATATTTATCAATAGAAAATAGAAATCCTAGTGAAACTAGATTCATTTTCGTAGAGTTAGTTCTGATCGCTTGGTAAAAAATTTTCGCGCGGAGCGCAAAAAAGAGAGGGAGAACAAGTAGTTAGAATATAGGCAACCGGGAATTTCCCTCCCCCCTCCGGCGGTAAAGCGCCATCTAGCGGTGAGTAGAAAATCAGGGAATTTTTAACGCCATCTAGCGGTGAGTAGAAATTAAGGGAAATTTGGGGATTTATTAGCGCCATGGTTTGTGTCCAAAAATAAAATTGGTGTGGTTTCCTGGTTTCATAACTAAATTTTGAGGATCCATTTGGGATCAAAAATAAAATTTGTTTGGTTTCCTGGTTTCATAACTAAATTTTGAGGATCCATTGGGGATCAAAAATAAAATTGGTGTGGTTCCCTGGTTTCATAACTAAATTTTGAGGATCCATTTGGGATCAAAAATAAAATTGGTTTGGTTTCCTGGTTTCATAACTAAATTTTGAGGATCCGTTTGGGATCAAAAATAAAACTGGTTTGGTTTCCTGGTTTCATAACTGAGGATCCATTGGGGATCAAAAATAAAATTTATAGTTAGCGACATCTAGCGGAGATTAGAGAAACTGACATATGGTTTGTGTCCTACATAAATAGTGAGGATCCAGTTGATTTAACCGGGGAACATCAGGCGTAACAAATATTCTGTGATTCAGTTTGGCCGATTTAATATCAGAGTCTCATCCCGGTTGCCTATATTATAACTACTTGTCCTCCCTCTCTTTTTTTCCTTTTTTTCTTTTTTTCCCTCTCTTTTTTGCGCTCCGCGCGAAAATTTTTTACCAAGCGATCAGAACTAACTCTACGAAAATGAATCTAATTTCACTAGGATTTCTATTTTCTATTGATAAATATTAGTGTAAACCTGTTGAGCACACCGGCAGGGGGGTAAACCAGTTACTGTATGAATGTACTGTATACGTGCAGCGCACCTGATTTAGGGGTGACTTTCACAAGCGGCCATACAGCTCGAATATCTAGGGTCAAAACAAGTGTGCCACTACCGATCGTTTTCAATTGAGTCCGCTGTCAATCGTTGTTAACACATTTTATTGCCTTTCTTTACGGAGGTCAGTTGAGATCCTTTTGTATACCGGTCCCTTTTCTTTATTGCTCTTAAGTGTTCAAGGGTTAATGAGTATTTCCAAGTATCACGTCGTGAAGTCTGGTGGTCTGTGGGTTTTTCTCATCAATGAGTTTATTGCCGGTTACACCAAAGCCTCCGCATACAAACAAGAATTCCTGGTTGCCTATATTCTAACTTCTTTAAGGCATAAGCTGAGGCTAAGGCAATTAATTCTCGTTTGCTTAAATCTCTTTCTCTTAAAAACGGTGTCTAAACATGTCTGAACATGTTGAATGTGTTACAGTTGTCTTCTGTTCAACCCCAAAATTAAATCTATATCCATGTCATTGATTTTATGACTACTGTCACTTTTAACTAATTTTCCTTTTTTTAACACTGAATACTAATTACCTTTCTTTTGCTCAAATCAGTTTCTTTTATAAATCGGGTCTTAACATGTTTGAACATGTTGAATGTCTTGCAGGTGTCCCCGATTCAACCCCAAATTTAGTTCTCGATCCACATGCTGAGTATGTCCCATGTCATTGATTTTATTACTACTGTCACATTTAATGTGTTTTCTATAATCTACAGAGAATACTAATCAAATTGATTTTGTAAAGATCCCCTCACCCCCATCCTTCAGCTGATGGACACGTCTGAACATGTTGAAGAAAGAATTAGTTTAGTATGCTTTGTGTCTACTATCCTTTTAGCCCCCATCCCCCAAAAATTAGGTATCGATAGGCTCAACAGATACCCCTTGTCGGTGATTTAATTTCTCCGAACATTTTCTCAAAGTTTCCTTTTTTCCTTTAATGTATGTCACCTGCATAACAATTAAATACTAGGGTCAACCAATAATGATTTTCGGATACCATTTGAAAACAACCCTGATTGAACTTGTTGACGATCCAATGGTATAAAGTGTTTCCCCCCAATCAAATACTCAATGTTATAACTTTTAACTATTTTTATTTATACTTAACTTTGCTTTTTTATTGCTAAAGTTATGCTTAGAAAGAACATGTTTTTCAAACCGGATTTTGTTACGTATAGTTTTTTATAGAAACATAATTTACAAGGAAATTTATATTTTCGTTTTTCGAAACTAAAGTTGTGTTTCTTAAGAATGTGTTTCTTGAATCCACATATACTTTGAAATATTTTTAAATTGGTACATAGGCTACAATAGTACTGAACCATCTTGCCTTTAAAGTTTTACTGCGCTGAGAACAAGACAAAGAAGGATTATATTTATTTAAAAATCAGGTTTTTACACAAGTAAGAAAAGGATGAATAATAATAGAATGAGAGAATAATAGAATACTATGATTTGATTGGATACTGCATTAGGCACCATGGGCTATTTCTTTCTAATTGGTTATTGAAACTTGTTGAATTTCCCATAAAAGGCGGACGCATGTCATTGTATTCTTTAGTTCTTACAGTTTTGTTCTAAGTGAACATTAAGGTGAAAATTTGAAAAAATATATATAAAAATGGTATGTATTAGTAACATATAACCATTTAAAACTAAATAACATTTACACTCTCAGGCTTTTTTGGATTCAATAAATGACGTGACAAGCCATGTAGGACAAGGATATACAAAAACTGAGAGCCTCACTATTGGATATGAGTATACTATAATAGATTGTCGACTAAAGAAAACAGTTTTCGGTGAGAAAATTGCTCTTACATAACTGATGCTGAAGCCAAACCCCTTTGGATTTTCCTACCTAAGGCATTTGTCAGGATTTTCCCCTCTAAAACTCCATACAAGAAGTTAAAGGACCACAATATTACTCATATAGTTTATAATGGAACAAAAATAGACAGCTATAATACCCCCCATTTCCTATTCTTATGTAAAAGTATATAATGAAATTCAATATAAAAACTGCTAATACTTCACAATAAACCTCAGTTTCAAATCAACACTAAAGCAAGCAAAATGTTTTCAAAGCAAATTGAAATATTTTTAATTCAGTTCGAAGATATGATTTTCCATGAGCACATGGAACGTCTGCAACATTTAAAGGCTGTTCTAAGTGACTTTGAACAGCAGCAAGAAGTCAATTCTCGATTTGGAAATCATTTTAACTCGTGCGTATGGTCGAGCGATGACGCTAAAGAGGGTCCAGACACATGTCGCTGCTGTTTCTTTTCAAGCTATAAAGCAGAGGCTTTAAAACTTATGATGAATTACTATAGGTTAAGAGATTGAATGTACTCAAATAAAAAGCAATAACAACATTTAAACTATTTTGTTTTATTTATTTTTTTAAATAATTTCAGAACAAGCTTATCATTATAAATATAATCATTTTTCTTAAAGACATTTAAAAAACATTTTGTTGATTGTTTTTTTTCTCTTGTAAATACTAAATACGATGCAATAATGTCCACAGGTATTTAAAAAGTATCCCTGAACTTGCTGTTTATTATACATAAATCTTTTGGAATTATTTTTTAACAGACTTAAAAAATATTTGTTTTGAGGATATTGTCCATATGAATCAAAAAACTCTGCAGTTGAAGCATTTTTAAAATAAAATGCTACCCAGTGTGAACCTGGTTTCTCAGATGAGTCTGTATTGGCAATTATTATTGAAGGAAATGTACGTATTTTAATAGGTAATTTATCTGCTGGGAATACCCCTTTAAATATATGTTTTGTACTCCGCTTACTAAGCATAAGTTTTTCAATTTGTATTGTATTAATTTTTAAAGTATAACTCTAATATTTCTATGTTTATCAATATCAATCTTGGAATCGTATTCACAATAAACAAGACATGTGACCGCTTCGGTTAGAGGTTCAGCAAATCGACCTTCAATACGAATTGTTCCTTGATTAATTAAATTTGAACATACTGAAGAATTTGAATGGTCGGCAGTTAAGTCAAACGCTAATATAAAACAGCTCGTATCAAACATTTCCTTAGTGATTTGCAGCCCCCTATCAAAATGCTTTATACCATTAGCACTAAATAGCATATTATATCCACGAGACCTCTGAATGTTTTCGGGATTTGTAAAATCAAACTCTAGAGCTTGAGACGGTACTTGTACTCCATTAACTAAAAGATTAAAACGCTGAATTTTAAAATGTTCAAAGTTATATGGTTCCAGGGCCCTATTACCTGAGTATGCTCGGTTTTTAACCATGCAAAATGCGATAAAATTAGGTAATTGCCCAATTACAGCATTGTCAATTGATAGGGTATTGTTTCCTGGATATAGAGTAAAAGATTTAACTTCAACTTTATTATATGGATATAAAGCATTTTTTGTTTGCAATACGCGATGAAGTGCTAAAAAAATACTTGGATTGACTGTAACATGATTCATAAAGAGTTGTGCCTCTAAAATTTTTAAACTTGATTCAGTTTGAACTTCCATCAAATAAAATGCAGTCTTTTCAATATTAAATGTTATTCTTAAATCTACATTATTTATCAGGAGCTTGGGTTGATTAAAAATATCTCCATGTACTTTTCCAAAGAGCTCTACCTTATTGCTTTTTTGGAATATGTTTTTTACAGGTAGAGTTTCATCAACATAACATTTAATAAAACTTGAAAAAAATCCTTGAGTAGCCAAATGGTTTTCAGTAGCATCACTTCCATAGTTTAAAATAGTTTGTAGATAAGACCGATAGTGATAATTATTATCGTTCTGAGAAACTAATGTGTTATTTAAATATACTGAGGAACTTCTAAAAATAGAATGTAATATATTGTTTACAACGCTAACAGCATTATTTGTTATATTGTTGTTGGCCTGATCCTTAAGCTGTACTACTAATCTTAAATATACGCTTGACAGATGTCTGTAAGATTCACCATTTCCCAAACATACAAATTCAATTGAGCTGGCTCCATCCAATGATGCTATAGGATTGTAAGTTACTTCTTCAGTGCATAAAATACTGCTTTGTGTTGGATGCGGCTCAAACAAAACCAATTCACTTTTCATGCATTCAATATGGTTGTTCATCGTTTTGTTGAAAAAATATCTGCGATTTTCTTAGCTAGTTTTTTTGATTTCGGACGTTTTTGAAGCTCTTTCTTTGTATTCACTCTTGAATGTTTAGATTTATAATGAGCTCTCCTCGTAATAAAACGCTTCCTTTTATTCTTCCTACCTGAGCCTCGCTGAGTCATTTTATCTATTACTTTATTAGATAATTTTTGGAGTGCAATTTTGCTCTGTTCTTGGATAATATTCTGTAGAGGTTTTCGTCCCAAGTCATTTAAGACTGCGTTTCCTGTTTCCACTGCTTGATTTTTAACAGCGTTTAGTCCACTTAAGAAAAGTGGTTTAATGTACTTAAAAAGGCCACTAAAAAAGTCTCCAATACCCCTTCCTTGCTGTACTATTCGAGGTGTTGCATAAAGCTACCCAATATGATGCAACCCTCCTCCACTTTGGTTTAGATAATACTCTTGGTAAAGTTTCTCCATGCCGGTTAATATCTTTATGAAAAATATATTGACTAAGTAGCAATATTTATAGCATACAACGTTTTTGTCTAAAATGCAACGTTATGTATATGGGAGTTGCTGATGGTTTAAATGGAACCTTATATCCTCTGGAGTCGGATATTAAAATTGATATGTCTCTAACTTCACAATTCTCAACGGGATAGTACTCAATATTTTTGAAATGAAGCATTTTGGAAACTCCATTATGCATAAGAACCTTTAGACATCTTGTTCTTTTGTCTCCAACACATCTAGGCTTTATTATGTCAGTATAAACGAATATTATACCCTTTGACATACTTGGCATTGCCTGTTTCTTATCCATTACTTCATTGTGGGGAAGATCATTTAAATATAGTTCAGATATTCCAACTTCCCAGTTCTCATCTATGTTTTGAGAGAAACTTACAATGTTTGTAAACGCACATTGTACATTGTCCGGAAAAACATTTAAAGAATTGTTGCTAAATAAAGTAACATAAAAGGATTCTAAGTTACTCATTTTTAAATGTGACTTTGTTTAGATTAAAGAAATCCAATTAATTTTATTTTTTCCAATTTGATATGGTTGTGCTCTATTGGAAGATCTTGTGCTAACTCCTGTACCTTTAGAGCGAGATTTTTCGGCTTTTCGGGATGATCGTCTTAGTTTTTCCCTTCCTGCAATGTAATTGAAGTTTCTTAAATTGACTTCTGTTTGAGCAGTTCGATTATTGGATCTCTTTTTTTCAGGAAACTTAATTTGATGTTCAATGCGTCTCCTATTAGGAATTGGTTCAATCATACCTAAATCATCATTGATTTCAGAGATTGTCCGCTTAGGGTTATCGTCTGGACTTTGGGATTCAGCAAAATCGTCTTCCTGAGAATTATTTAATATTTTGTCTGTGTTTTTTGAAACGTTTATACTCTTGTCTGCTTTAACGTTTAAATTTTTCAAAAACTCTTTGTTTTCAGCCTTTGATTCTCGTTTGGAACTTGTAGGAAACTCTTCAAATGTTTGTGTTGAACTGCTAGATGTTAAAACATTGAACTGATTTTTGTTATCAGAATACGTAACACGTTTCCTTCTTTTGTGAAGAAAGTAGTTTAGTTCTTGTCGAATTTTAATCCATTTATCAAAATCACTTAGTCTACCATTACATATTATTGGTAAAAACTTTTGGTTTATAAAATCTTCACCTCTGTTATTTGATATTAACTTTTGATATTCGTTGGGTTGCATTAATATAACTTTAATCAAATTACTTTTTGAGTTATGCATTTCTTAAAATTTTTCCAAATACTCCGGCCAATAATGATGAAATAAGAATTGGAAGAAATCCGCCTTTTTGAACTAGAACTTTCCTCGTTGATTTTATTGTGCGCTTTGAAGATGAAATTTTACGCAGTACATTTTTATACCGTTTTAGTAGGCTAAGCTGTTTGGTTGTAAGTTGATGATTGCCTTGTAATGTATTTAATACAATCTCAATTAATGATTTTACCAGGTCATCATCACTATTACTTATAATAGCTTTTCTTAATTTGGTACTAGCTCTTTTCAGAACATATAATATATGTTTGTTCGCCATCAACCGTTTTAGACTCTTTTTGTAAACCATTTTCGTTGCAATAACAAATTTAGTATGTTGCGTTAAAAATATTGGAACGAAACCGTAAAAGATCGTTTATCCTTTGGGTAAGATCAATTAACAAATAACTATGAGGTTCTTCGGTTACTTCTTTATATATGCGCATCAATTCACTAGGATTTTCAGGATAAATTTGTCTAGCCAAACAATGAAATTGAAGTTTATCTCTAGGGTTTTTGAAAACGACAATGTACTTTGTATTTAACGATATATCTCTAGTATGTGAGGCTTTATGAAATATATTCTGAGTTACTACTATTACAAATAAGTTTCGATGATGAGAACCTTTTGTAAATAATTCACAAACGCTTTTGTTAAATGCTCCCATCATTAGATCATCTAATACTATGAGGATAGGCTCATTAATATCATTTTCAATTATTTCTGGTACACCTTTATGATATTCAAGTCCTGTAAAACTAGGTTTTGCGTGTTCTTCAGCATAACACCAAAATATCCTTTTAATATCTTCATTAATAAGTGTATTTTGATTGCTTAAAAGATTTTCCAGAAACGTTGTTTTCCCGGATACTGAGGGTCCACATATAAGCATTGTAAATGGATGAATAAATTGTACAAACATTGTTGATTTATTTAGGAGTATTTTATTTGCCATAAACTTCGTAATTTAAATTTTCCAATATTACAAACAGCTTAAATAGGTTATTAAGAGCACATGCCCCCAAGCCAGTGTGGTTATTGAATTTGATGTTACAAATCTTTTGTCATCTTTATAATTCAATGAAATTTTATTAACAATTTCTGTAAACAGCTCATGGTCTCTACTTCTTATTACCCTCTGTCCACCATAATAAGTTTTTCGTTTTCGGATACATTCAATATAGTCCGAGTGGGAGAGTTTTAATTTAGCTTTAATTTTCTCAATTTCTTTGTCGTAAGCTTTTGCTTTTAAGCCTGCAAAAGATTTCATAATTTTTCCTACATTTTCATCTTTAAATAAACCTAACTCTTTATTGTTTGCTGGAATTATGTTATATGGATTCATAGAGTTATAATTGGAGGTATCAAAACGTTCTGGATTTGTTTTTATAAGGTTATATATATCTTCAACAGAGGATGTAATAAACGAATCAGTGTCCATATAAATAATCTTAGTCGAGGGACTTTTTATGCTTAAGAAATTATAATAATAATCATACATAAGCCATTTTGACAATTCTAAGACAGTTACTCCAATATAGATTGGTTTATCATAATGAATGAGCGATGTTGTATGCTCAAGTGCAGCTAAGTCATTACCGAACAGGTTCATGCTATGGAAATTGTTCATTGCGACTAACTGTCTGAAGCCAGGAGAATTTTGCTTGGAGTAGTAATCAGTAACTAGTCGTATTGGACGTCTTTTCTCTACGTTTTCCATAGTTTTGCCGTAAACGGCATTATTCATCAACTTGAAAAAATTTTTTTGAAACTCATTTTTTGCTGATTTTCTATGAGAATTGTTCAAGTTAATGTATGGTTCAAGCCAACGTCGTTGCGTAAAAGACAAAACTCTATGAATTTTTAATAATTTTAATCCTTGTTGCATGCAGAGTTGCAATTGCTTTAAATGAATAATATAATTGGTTTTATTATTTAAGTCTGCAATTAATTTAATTTGTTTTCCTCCAGGTGGAACTTTATTTTCTGGACAGAATGGTAGACAATTATGTTTGTCATGAATCTCTTTAGGATATTGCAAATCTACTTCTAAAATATATCCTACATCATCATCAACTGAAATATTTGCCAAAGAGAGTTTTGATATTTCATCTTCAGATAAGAATTTAAAATTTTCTTATGGCAGCACTTGACACATTGCCCACCCATATAAATTGTTTGCATCTATATATGAAAGATAGTTTGTGTCAAGGTTAGGATTCAAATCTTTTTGATGAGGATTATTAGCAACTGAAATACGTTGACTACATTGTGTCAAACCGCCACGAACAGCTAATTTAAGAAAATTATAGGTGTCAGGGTCACTAATCAGCTCGAGTTTAACTTTGGTAAACTTAAGCATTGCATCCCAAGAGATTGCAGGAGCCGTTACGTAATTAATTGGGTGTAACTTATAAATTTTATGACAGATGGCTCTAAAATTTTCAAAAACATCTGCCAGATTAATTACATCACTTTCCAGGTATAGTTTTAAGTAGTCTGACAATGTTTGACACTTAAAACTATCCCATACCTGTTGTGCAAACTCATAGTTTTTAATACTACACTCCTCATCGTTTAGAGCATTATAAAAAAGTTCTCTACATGGGAGTTGTCTCGCGGCTAGTTTAGAAATACTATCTAGATAGTCATAAGGGAAAACTCCCTTCCGACGCATTTGCTTAAATTGTACACCTTCAAACTTTCTACTTAAAAGCTTGAAGTCTTCATCGTTAAGATATTAGAGTCAATAAACTGAATGTTGTATAAATATTTTTTGTCTATTGTGACTTTTTTAGTAATGGATATATATAATTCCTTATTGCAAGGAATTATACTTAAGTCCCCACCAAGCTCAGTTATAAATAAATGTACGTCATATTTAGTTAAGTTATGGAACACAACAGGTATTACTGGAAATCTAAACTTATAAGTTAACTTACATTTCTTATGTATTGGACCCTCATATTTTCCGGTAAAGAAATTAAAGAATTTATCCTTTTCAGCATCATCGATCACGTCTTCACAGGCCGTACATTTGTTGTATTCCTGCATACACTCTTCGTCAATGTCCAGCAAATGGTTGGGGGCTTTGAATGCTTTCCAATATTTGTTGTAAAGCATTTTTGTTTTTTCGTCAAGGGCTTGACAAAACTTTTTAATGCAATCAACTCCTATTAACAAAAGTAAGGAAAAAAAAAAAAATTAGTATGTGTTTTAAACGATTAAAAGAATAATGTTAATTTACCTTCGTAAGTCCAAATTTCATTTAGCTCGGGGCTATATTTGTGTGCAACGTAGAAAGAAACTGCACAAGCTGTATGTTTTTGCGCCTTCGTGGTTGACGACATCTTTGGATCATTTTGTGATCGATGAAATGTTTCCAATACTGCTTCAATATCCGCGTAGATGGTTACCGGTGGAGAAAGTTTTTTATGCCAGTTTTTGAAGCTGGCATACGAACCCACTTTGGGAAATGTGGATACGACTTTCCCGCAACTTTTCGTATGCATTTTACTATTGCAAGTATACCATTGCAAACAATTGTGACAAAAATCTCCAGGCGTATGACTCTTTGTAAATTGAGATTTAGACAATGTAGACATATTTGTTATATATGCATATGCATTATCATTTCAGCCTCATTGTATATACCAAGGAGACTTAAATGTTTTTCGCGTAAAGTATCTGCTCGAATTGTTGGTCCGACAATCATCTCTTGCTTCTTTCTGCTGCAGTCAATTTCGTATACATTTATACTAAATTGAGGATTTTGTTTTTCAAAAAGCTTAACGCCTTTTGAGTTAATTGGGAACTCTATATCCGAGAAGTTCAGTCGCTGCCCCCTATAGGTAATAAAAGGAGCAGCGATGTTGCATATGTTATAGCAAGACGTATTTTTGAGATTCCTCCTTAGTTTTTTTTGTCGTTGTCACTATAGTTCGCATTTTCAATGAACTCGTATTCTATTGATGCCAGTATGCACCATTTAAAACAAAAAACATCATTGTTTTTAATGTTAATGGTTGCGTTCCTCTTTCTTATTGTTTCGGGCATTTCACAGTATCCGCCAGATGGAATATGTTCCAGTTTCACTATTGTTAAATCGCAATAGTTAAATGATTGGATAGCCCATCCACTATCTTTCTCTTGGAACTCACTGCTTAATAAATTTAAGTAATCCATTTTGTTTTCCAAAACATCATCAGCTGTTTCTAAATCATAGAGACACTGATATAATGTCACAAAATGTTTAGTTGATTCAATCAATTCGCCCTTATCTGTTTGCTTATATATGTGCCATAAAGTTTAATCGACATTTTTATGGCAGTATATTTAGCTAAACCAAGTGCAATTATTTTGAAAATGTTTTCTTTTATTTGATTGTAAAAATCACGTAGAATAATTACATTTTCATTTTCATTAAAAACACGATATGTTTCAACAGGAAATTTGGTTTCTGTTGAAATTAATACGACATTCGTATTTCTCACTATTTGAGCAACATGCGCATTTTTATGCTTGTCAGTGCGCAAGTGCATTTTATATGCATTTCCTTTAATTAAAATGTTGCATACTTGACAGTGAATATCATCGCTATTCATTTTCTTAGCGGGTTGGTTGATCATATCTCCTGCTCTTTTCAAGGCTCTGGCAGAAGTCGTTGGCTCAGCGTCGATAGTTGAAGATGTTGAGGGACGATCAGCCGAAACTTGATTCCTTGACGCCTCCATCATTATTTGAAAGGCGTTTACCGGTCCGGTGCACTTGCTATAATGCACAGTAAAGGCATCCACTCCGTCAAAAGCACGGTTGCACATATCACACACAATTTTGGAGCACATATTTTTTTTTTTTATTATTTTTGTTTGTTTGTAGTTTATAAGAAAATATTATTAACAATTGTTTTGTGTTAATAAATAAGAGTTCGATTTTAAGCAAATAGTTTACACTGAGCAAACGCGGGTAACTTTAAAAAATTGTTATCAATTCTATTTTTTAAAAAACGGAATTTGTTTTTTGAGATTTGTTTTTTGTTTTTAAATAGAGAGCGTTGAACACACGGTTATCGGTTCTGAAAGTAGCACCCACTGAACTCCTACAGCAGGCGATTTGTACCTTTATACCATTAGATCGTCAACAAGTTCAATCAGGGTTGTTTTCAAGAGGTATCCGAAAATCATTATTGGTTGACCCTAGTATTTAATTGTTATGCAGGTGACATACATTAAAGGAAAAAAGGAAACTTTGAGAAAATGTTCGGAGAAATTAAATCACCGACAAGGGGTATCTGTTGAGCCTATCGATACCTAATTTTTGGGGGATGGGGGCTAAAAGGATAGTAGACACAAAGCATACTAAACTAATTCTTTCTTCAACATGTTCAGAGGTGTCCATCAGCTGAAGGATGGGGGTGAGGGGATCTTTACAAAATCAATTTGATTAGTATTCTCTGTAGATTATAGAAAACACAATAAATGTGACAGTAGTAATAAAATCAATGACATGGGACATACTCAGCATGTGGATCGAGAACTAAATTTGGGGTTGAATCGGGGACACCTGCAAGACATTCAACATGTTCAAACATGTTAAGACCCGATTTATAAAAGAAACTGATTTGAGCAAAAGAAAGGTAATTAGTATTCAGTGTTAAAAAAAGGAAAATTAGTTAAAAGTGGCAGTAGTCATAAAATCAATGACATGGATATAGATTTAATTTTGGGGTTGAACAGAAGACACCTGTAACACATTCAACATGTTCAGACATGTTTAGACTCCGTTTTTAAGAGAAAGAGATTTAAGCAAACGAGAATTAATTGCCTTAGCCTCAGCTTATGCCTTAAAGTAGTTAGAATATAGGCAACCAGGAATTCTTGTTTGTATGCGCCGGCTTTGGTGTAACCGGCAATAAACTCATTGATGAGAAAAACCCACAGACCACCAGACTTCACGACGTGATACTTGGAAATACTCATTAACCCTTGAACACTTAAGAGCAATAAAGAAAAGGGACCGGTATACAAAAGGATCTCAACTGACCTCCGTAAAGAAAGGCAATAAAATGTGTTAACAACGATTGACAGCGGACTCAATTGAAAACGATCGGTAGTGACACACTTGTTTTGACCCTAGATATTCGAGCTGTATGGCCGCTTGTGAAAGTCACCCCTAAATCAGGTGCGCTGCACGTATACAGTACATTCATACAGTAACTGGTTTACCCCCCCTCCCGGTGTGCTCAACAGGTTTACACTAATATTTATCAATAGAAAATAGAAAACCTAGTGAAATTAGATTCATTTTCGTAGAGTTAGTTCTGATCGCTTGGTAAAAAATTTTCGCGCGGAGCGCAAAAAAGAGAGGGAAAAAAAGAAAAAAGGAAAAAAAAAGAGAGGGAGAACAAGTAGTTATAATATAGGCAACCGGGATGAGACTCAGATATTAAATCGGCCAAACTGAATCACAGAATATTTGTTACGCCTGATGTTCCCCGGTTAAATCAACTGGATCCTCACTATTTATGTAGGACACAAACCATATGTCAGTTTCTCTAATCTCCGCTAGATGTCGCTAACTATAAATTTTTGTGGCGGTCTGGCAGCACACCTATCGGCTAGGTGCTGACAACGACGCTACGCGCTTACGATACTCCCGTTCAACTGACGTCGCTAGCTCAACGTATTTCACAACCGTGTATAACTTAACTAAATAAAGTACAATAGATTTAAATAGAGAATATAACATTCGTGTTCGCTATAGTGGTGACCCCGACGTGATTCAACAAAACCCAAAAATTCAATAAGAAATTCAATATTGTACAAAAGTTTTGCAAATCACATTTTGGCAGTCTATGCAAAAACGACGCCAAAACAGACGCTACGACTTGCGCGCCTTAATTCCAAGAAAACTGTTTTCTTACGAAACCGAACTTGGAAACAATTTCACCATGGATGATCTGCAAGCCCAAATGCGTGAACTACAATTACAATTGGACACACTCAGGTCGAATAGTTCAGTTGCATCGAACGAGCATCCATCTGGTCAACGATCGACTTCTATACACTTGCCACGTTTTGCAAGAAGCAACCCTCATCTGTGGTTTGCTCAAATCGAGCGTTTGTTCAGTCTACACAAGATCGACAACGACACTGACAAATTTGATTTAATCACGGTGCATTTGGATGAAGAGATCATCGTCGCCGTCGAGGATTTGGTAACTTGCCCACCGGCGACAAATAAGTATCAAGCAATTAAAAACCGTTTACTTGAGAAATTCGCCGAGTCCTCAGAGTCTAAGCTACGCCGCTTATTACAAGGAGGAGGAACGGCAGGCTTGAAGCCGTCTGAAATATTGGCCAACATGCGCCGTCTTGCTCCCGATCCAGCCAGTGAGACCATAATTCTGACGTTGTTTCTAGCGGAGATGCCACAAACCATACGTCCAATGTTAACAGTTTGGGAAGAAACTGACCTTAACAAACTTGCGAAAATTGCTGTCAAGATGCTTGAAGCCATTGGACACAATTCAGTCCATGCACTAGAGTCAGCTGCTACAAACTCAGTGAGTGCGGTCGCTTCTACCGCCTCATTGAAAGACGTCTCTGAGAGCCTACGATTACTAACCCAGAAGTTCGACTGTCTTCAAAAGGAAGTGAAGAACATGCAGGTTGGACACTCTCGCTCACGCAGTACATCACGTGGCAGATCGCCTCGGAATCAATCGACGTCTCGTGGATCAAATGGACAAGAACCAAAACTTTGTTTCTATCATTTGAAATTTGGAGATGAAGCACAGAAGTGTCGGCCAGACTGTCCCCGTTACCAGTCTTTAAACTAAAACGGCTGTCGTCCACAGCGCAGGTCGGCGACAGCACATCCAACACCGGCGATTTCAACTCACAAACTTTGTCCGTCTCCGAGCCTCGTCTGCACATCACTGATCGCATCTCACACATTCGCTTCCTCATCGACTCCGGATCCGTTGTCTCTGTCATTCCGCGCAATTTGGCTAAACAAAACAATAAACTAAGCAACCTCACACTGTATGCCGCAAATGGAACAACAATTTCCACCTATGGACGTTCACCGTTGGAACTAAACCTGGGACTACGTCGTTGTTTTTCTTGGCCCTTCATTGTGTCTGACGTGCAAATGGCCATCATTGGTGCTGATTTTCTGTCGAAGTACCAGTTGCTCATTGATCTCAACAAGAGACAATTGATTGATTCGACCACTGGTTTGAAGTCTACAACATGCTTGTTGGATACAAAAACCTTTTCCATATCAACAATACAGTATGTGCCAAAGTTCCAAAGTCTGTTGCAAGAGTTCGTGGATGTAACGTTACCAACAAGGAAGACCAGCAACTTGCACGAAGTTCGTCATCACATCGAAACAACATGCGCACCAATTTCGGATCGTCCACGCCGCTTGGCTGGTGAAAAGCTCGCCACTGCAAAAGCGGAAATAAACTTCCTGATAATATGTCGGCCCTCGAACAGCCCTTGGTCGAGTCCACTCCACATGGTGTCTAAGAAAGATGGCGGTTGGCGGTCTTGTGGCGACTATCGGAAGCTGAACTCAGTAACTGTACCTGACCGTTACCCAATTGCGCATATCCACGATTTTACGGATCAGCTTCACGGGAAATCAATATTTTCCACTCTCGATTTGGTAAAAGCATACTACCAAATACCAATGGCTGAAGACGACATTCCAAAGACAGCTGTATGCACTCCGTTCGGATTAGTTGAGTTTTTGTACATGCCGTTTGGTCTGAAAAACGCCACACAGACGTTTCAAAGATTTATGGACAACATCTTCCGCGCGATTGATTTTGTGTATTGTTACATCGACGATATACTTATCATGTCCAACAATATGGAAGAACATGAGCAACACCTACGCATCGTCCTGGAAATTTTGCGAAAACATGGTCTATGTATTAACCTAAGCAAATGCCAGCTCGCACAGACACATGTTCAGTTCTTAAGCTACGAAATAAACCAACATGGTATCAAGCCTCCAACTCATCGCACGGACGTAATCCAGCATTATCAACGCCCAAACACCATCAGCCAGCTGGGTCGGTTCCTTGGAATCATCAACTACTACCGGAGATGTCTTCCTAATGCATCGCTCATTCAAGCACCTCTGTCGAATCTTCTCAAGAATGTTAAAAAGAATGATCAACGCCTCATCGAGTGGACACCCGAGCGTATTTCTGCATTCGAAGAGTGTAAGCGAAGTGTCGCCAATGCAACGCTTTTAGTGCATCCACTCCCGAATGCAAAGCTGGCCTTGACTTGCGATGCCTCAGACGTTGCGATTGGAGCAGCTCTAGAGCAACAAGTCAGCGGTTCGTGGCAGCCAATTGGATTTTTTTCAAAGAAACTCAACAACACTGAGAAAAACTACAGCACATACGACAGAGAGCTGCTATCCGTCTACGAAGCTGTCAGATACTTTAAGCATCTGTTGGATGGACGAATCTTCGTGATCAGGACAGACCACAAGCCGGTTATCTACGCTTTTCGTCAGCGCCCGGAAAAAGCATCGCCTCGGCAGATTCGACACCTGAGTTTCATCTCTCAATACTCTACAGAGATCACGCACGTCAAAGGGAGTGACAACGTAGTTGCAGACGCCTTTTCCAGACTCTGCACTATTGATATGCCGACGACAGTGAAATTACAGCAGATCGAAGAAGCTCAAGCAGTCGATGCGGAACTGATACACCTGATAGAAGGACACACATCCCTGAAGCTGCAGAAAGTCAACTATAACGACAACGTGTCGTTATACTGCGACGTATCAACCGGATACATTCGTCCGTACATTCCTCAAGCTCTGCGGAACCAAATCTGCGGGTCTCTTCACAATCTTTCGCATCCAAGTGGCCGATTGACACTCAAACAAATAAAACATAAATTTGTTTGGCCATCTATCAACAAGGATGTCATCACATGGTGCAGGAACTGCCTGCCTTGTCAGCGAGCGAAGATAAACAGGCACAACCATCTAACACCGGATAAAATCACTGTTCCCAATGGAAGATTCGACCACGTCCACATCGATATAGTTATAATGCCCTTATATGATGACTACCGGTATTGTCTTACAATGATCGACAGGTTCACTCGATGGCCAGAGGCTATTCCGCTGACCAACATCACGGCCGAGACTGTCGCCAACGCATTTTGGTCTCATTGGATCACTCGATTTGGAACACCCAAAACAATCACAACTGACCAGGGCACTCAGTTCGAGTCCGCAATGTTCAAAGAACTGGCACATCTTATAGGCAGTGATCACATCCACACCTCAGCCTATCATCCACAATCCAACGGTCTGGTTGAGAGATGGCATAGGACCTTTAAAGCTGCTTTAATGTGTCACACTGACACTCCCTGGCCAAAGCTCTTACCAGCAGTTCTACTGGGACTTCGATCTTGTTTCAAAGAGGATTTACAATCAACCGTGGCCGAAATGCTGTATGGAACCCCTATTCGACTACCAAACGAATTTTTTGATGACGTCGAGTCTACAATAAGCCCTACAACATTCATCAGTAGCTTCAGGGAACACATGCGGAAAATTCGTCCAACACAAACAGCTCATCATGTTTCTACAAAGATGTTCATACTCAAGGGGATCGACCAATGCTCCCATGTTTTTTTACGCACTGACGCTGTTAAAAAACCACTGGAGCCCCCATACTCTGGTCCTTACGAAGTGATCGATCGTAATAGTGATCGAGTGTTCACCATCAGGATTGATAGCAAGGACGTAGCAGTATCCGTCGACCGACTCAAACCCGCCTTCCTGGTCAAAGATGACACCATCATTGGCTCACAACCCACAGCCAATGAGCCACGTACATACGCAAGGAAACCGAGAGTACACTTCACATAATCGTGACGTCGTCACTGAAGAGGGAGTACTGTGGCGGTCTGGCAGCACACCTATCGGCTAGGTGCTGACAACGACGCTACGCGCTTACGATACTCCCGTTCAACTGACGTCGCTAGCTCAACGTATTTCACAACCGTGTATAACTTAACTAAATAAAGTACAATAGATTTAAATAGAGAATATAACATTCGTGTTCGCTATATTTTATTTTTAATCCCCAATGGATCCTCAGTTATGAAACCAGGAAACCAAACCAATTTTATTTTTGATCCCAAACGGATCCTCAAAATTTAGTTATGAAACCAGGAAACCAAACCAATTTTATTTTTGATCCCAAATGAATCCTCAAAATTTAGTTATGAAACCAGGGAACCACACCAATTTTATTTTTGATCCCCAATGGATCCTCAAAATTTAGTTATGAAACCAGGAAACCAAACAAATTTTATTTTTGATCCCAAATGGATCCTCAAAATTTAGTTATGAAACCAGGAAACCACACCAATTTTATTTTTGATCCCCAATGGATCCTCAAAATTTAGTTATGAAACCCGGAAACCACCCCAATTTTAATTTTGATCCCCAATGGATCCTCAAAATTTAGTTATGAAACCCGGAAACCACCCCAATTTTAATTTTGGACACAAACCATGGCGCTAATAAATCCCCAAATTTCCCTAAATTTCTACTCACCGCTAGATGGCGTTAAAAAATTCCCTGATTTTCTACTCACCGCTAGATGGCGCTTTACCGCCGGAGGGGGGAGGGAAATTCCCGGTTGCCTATATTCTAACTACTTGTTCTCCCTCTCTTTTTTGCGCTCCGCGCGAAAATTTTTTACCAAGCGATCAGAACTAACTCTACGAAAATGAATCTAATTTCACTAGGATTTCTATTTTCTGTTGATAAATATTAGTGTAAACCTGTTGAGCACACCGGCAGGGGGGGTAAACCAGTTACTGTATGAATGTACTGTATACGTGCAGCGCACCTGATTTAGGGGTGACTTTCACAAGCGGCCATACAGCTCGAATATCTAGGGTCAAAACAAGTGTGCCACTACCGATCGTTTTCAATTGAGTCCGCTGTCAATCGTTGTTAACACATTTTATTGCCTTTCTTTACGGAGGTCAGTTGAGATCCTTTTGTATACCGGTCCCTTTTCTTTATTGCTCTTAAGTGTTCAAGGGTTAATGTGTATTTCCAAGTATCACGTCGTGAAGTCTGGTGGTCTGTGGGTTTTTCTCATCAATGAGTTTATTGCCGGTTACACCAAAGCCGGCGCATACAAACAAGAATTCCTGGTTGCCTATATTCTAACCACTTCTGCCATTTATATTTATTGTTTAAACTGGCAGCGCTTCCGCATATAGAAGTTGTTTTTCGGATTTTAAACACAAGTTCACCTTGAATTTTGATGAACTTGAGTTATTTGCTGAACCTCCACATATTTTTGTTAGTTTTTTAATTTTAAATAAGCTTAGAGTTTGAACAGCTTCTTCTGAAATAATAGAACACTGCGATCCACTATCGATCAATGCTCTTAATTTCTCAAAATTACCATTCTTAGTTTGCACTTTCACTATTGCTGTAGCTAATAGTGCTTGTTTTTCAGCAACACAAGTGTTCACTTTCTCGTTCGAAATGTGTAACATTGTATTGTGTGATTTTCTGCAAAAAGCACATAATATTTCACACGAGCATCAACATAATTGCACTTTCTTCACAGTGTCGATTCTCTTTACTGGACTCATGGCTTTGAATGTGTAACATTGTACTGCATGATGTCCAGGCTTCTTACAAATCGGGCAGTTTTCAATTCTATGTTGCTGAACATAAGAATTTTTCTTTTCATCGAATTTAAATGAACTTATGGAACCGTATCGCTGTTGCAAAAATTCCTTGACATCTGACAACTCTTGAATCTCTTTTGTCTTTCTGACGTAAGATTCGTATAGTTGTAGCGTCTCTTTGTTAAATTTACGCAAAATAATATGCGCAAAGATACTGTCTACTTCATTTGACAGATTTGCTTTTAATTTTATAATGTGCATAGCCTCATTTCTAGCATCAATAAAATTTGTTATTTGTTTTTCAGATTCAATGTTTACTGAAGGTAAATCAATAAACCTGTTCAGTTGATCTGAAAAAATTTTTCTTTTATTTTCGAACCGTTTGGCCAATAGTTCCCACACAACATCATAATTATTTTCTGTGCCAGTGAGCAAATGTGGTAACCTTTTAATTCCGATTTCAAATAATTGAATTTTACTGAAACACTTATGTAGGTCCTCTCTATCATGAATTATTTCCATAAATAATTCACAAAATGAATCCCACTCTCTGGGTTCCCCATAAAAAGTGGGTACTTTTATTTTAGGTAGAGCTGGAAGATCTTCTGTCTTCACGGCTACCTTATTATTGTTAAGACTTATATGCTCTAATATGTCAACCATATTGTTAGCATCAAATTCTAATTCTGCAACATCTTCGTTGCATTGAATATTTTGTTTTTCAAAGAAATTAATATTTTCTGGGTTCTATTCAAGAGAAAATTTATTTTATTTTTTCTAATGCTACTCCATTCCGGAGTAGCATTTCTCAATTATTTTTAAGTTTCCTGAATATAATTTTTAAGTTGCAACAAGTTTTCATCTAGCTTATCTGCAATCTTATTATTTTCTACTTTTTCTGGAACATTTTCTGTTCCAGGATCAATAGTTTTCTGAGAACATTAATATTGTTCATTTATTGATTTTATCGTTTCTACTATTTTGTCAAATATTATACTCTCTGCAAGAATATATTGGATTTGTGAAAATGTATGTAACAGGCAGAAGGAGGCGTGGCAGAACCCATAAAGTATATATATTCTTGATCAGCATCACAAGCCGAGTCGATATAGCCATGTCCGTCTGTCCGGACAAACAGATTTCAGAGATGGTAAGAGCTACAAGTTCGAGCTTGGTCTCTATCGATCACATATTTAGTCAGTCAATACAAGAATCTTTTTTTTTTCGATGCCACGCCCCTAGGATCCCCAATTTTGGTATTGAGGTTCCTAGCGACATCCTAAATGCATTGACATTTAAAATTTCGGACTGCCCTTTTTTCCACAATTAATAAAAATAATTCTTAACTTTCGTTCCGTTTGTAGGTGTTTGTTAATATAGTACAGTATTGTCATTTATAATTCGTGTGGAGACTAACTATATCAAACTATCCTGAAAGGCGCATTGAAATCGCACTATAAACAAGAAAACTGGAAGCGTTACAATATTGATAACTGAATGCAATATCATGTCTGAGTGCAAGCGAGACAAAAACATACAAGCACATGTTCGAATGTTTTCGCTGCCTGCGTGGCGGCAGCGCTGAATACACACATACATACATACATGTATATGCATCATATATTGTCATTCGTATGTGTATTCGCATACAGACAAACAGATGTATGTATGATTATGCTTAGATTGTTTTTATTTCAACGTGTTTTAATGCAAGTACTACACATTGTAATATCTCTCGAACGATTTTAATAATTTAATCGGGAAAAAAATGCAGAGAGTATTTTACGGTCGGGCTTGCTCGACTGTACTTTTCTTACTTGTTTATTGAAGTAATCGTGATCGACTGCTCCAATTTTTAAAAGGATAGAGCTATTTGTTATAAATTTATCTTTTAACTCTTTTAATATGTCAATGGATTGGCTGGAAATAATTCCAGCTTCAATCTCCTGAACTTTTTGTACAATTGCTTGTTTTTCCATTTTTAAATTTTAAAATTTATTTATTAAATCTAGTTTCATGCACTTATCTTGTTTTGTGATGAAGCTGACTTTGCTGGTGATGCTGACGCTGCTAATGCTGACGACTCTGCTGACGCTGCTGCTGATGCTGATGACACTGCTGCTGATGCAGATGACTCTGCTGACGCTGCTGCTGATGCTGATGACTCTGCTCACGCTGCTGCTGATGTTGACGCTCACGCTGCTGCTGATGTTGACGCTCACGCTGATGACAATGCTGACGCTGACGCTGATGACGATGCTGACGCTGATGCTTATGTCGCTGCTATCGTTGCGGACGTTGTTTCTGGCTTTTGGGGTTGTAAATCCTCTAGCCACTCCGATTTCTGATTCTATTGATTCTTGAATCGTTTTCTTATATATATTTTTTTTTTCACTTTCCGATGTAAGCCTCGGAAACGCTATAAAATTTGCCCGTCGATTTACTTTTTGGAACGCACACAATTCCTACGTAAAGCCTCGGATACGCTATAATATTTGCCCGTTGATTTACTTTTTCGAACGCACAAACACACTTTTTTGTTTAAAAAATTTATTGCCTCTATTCCTTAAGAGCGCTCGGGTTTTTTATTAATCCTTTTTGGATATTTATTATCTCTGTCTCACAAAGAGAACTAGAGCAATCAGTTCTGTGCTTCTTATCACTGGTGGAGGATAGCAACAGACCAATTCATTTTGCAACCTTAAGTATTTCACTATAAGGTGCTGGTTTACAATTCTGTGTTTCTTACGACTGGTGGGGGAAAACAACAGAATGCTCGAAGGGCCAATGAATAAATGGACATCAAGACTTGTATGGTTGAGAACAAATTTGAACTAACTTTATTGCTTAAAATGCTAGGCCTTATATAGCTACAAAATTACATCGGAGCACAGCTCTCCTCTAAGATATTGTACCCCACGCACAGGATTGAGGGTGGTTTTATATTTAGGTTTTTTTTTTATCTTCGGCTTCGTTGCCAAGCATGGGAACGGGTCGCCAGCATAGATACAAATCTATTCTTGGATTAGACATTTTTTGGGTTTACATAGTTTCTTAAAATAACAGCTCCGTTGTTCTAGTTTCATTGCTTGAACACTAGCTGACCCTTCCAGAGTGCTTTAAGACGTTTTAAGACATTGGAGGATAAACTTAAGCGGAACCCACAATTGACGCAGGAATACATTGATCTAGGGCATATGCCATTAGCAACAAGTGAACATAATTTACTTTAGTATTTTCTTCCTCATAATTGTGTTTAGAAACCTGACAGAACAATGACAAAGCTGCGCGTCGTTTTTGACGGATCCGCCAATGGGGCTTTATTAAACGACGTACTTTTCACTGGTCCCACAAATCAACCAAAAATTTCAATGCACTCATCCGTTTTCGTCCATTAAAGGTTGCGCTGTGCGGTGATATTTGAAAGATGTACAGGTGCGTTTGTGTCTCGCGTCCTGATGTCTATTTGCAGTGTATATAGTGGCGAGAAACAACAAAAGTATGAAATAAAGATATACAAACTGGATACAGTAACATACGGCACAAAGCCAGCCTCCTTCTTGGCCATCCGTGCAATGGCCAATCTTGCAAGCGATGAAGGTAATGCTTTTGCATTGCCAGCTACAATCGTTCAAAGGGACTTTTCGTCCGTTTGGGATGAGAGCTTCAATCTCTTCATTCCGCCTGGCTCAAAATCGTCGAGAACATTTCATTTGTCCCCTGCCTAAGGTTTCCGCGCCATGTTATGCTTTTGGACGCAAAATTGGAAGTTCATTCTTTGTGTGAGCAAGCATGGTCGGCTATGGCGCATGCGTTAACATCCGTTCTGATCTATATGGACAATTCACGACAAGATTGCTATATGCAAGATTGAGAGTAGCTCCACTCAAAACGCTTGCTCTACCGAAATTAGAGCTCTCAGCCGGAACTCCTCGGGAAAATCTCCCAAATCTTGCAGATGAAATGCACATCTTATTGTTGGTCTGATTCAACGGGCCTTGGGAATACCAATTTTGGTACGCAGGCTCATGCAATGTCTTTATAAATTTTGGTCTGCCACGGCCACTTTTCCCACAAGAAATTAAATAATTTCCAGTTTGAATAATAATTTGAATACCGTTTGTAAGGCGCTAGTTCTAATAGTACAGTATTGTGATTTATAATTCGTATGCAGAGTCATTATATCAAACTATCCTGAAAATGGCATGAAAATCCGACTATAAACAAGAAAGCTAGAAAAGTAACAACTTTGATAATTGAGCGCAAAGTCAATGAATGAGTAATGCCTGGGTAGTGATTATACCCGTTACTCGTAGAGTAAAATGGTTTACTGTTATCATTGAAATGTATGTAACAGGGAGGAGGTGGCGTGGCAGTCCCCATAAGATATATATATTCTAGATCAGCATCAATAGTCGATGTAGCCATGTCCGTGTGTGCGTCCGTTCGTCTGTAAGAACAAAAGGATCTCGTAGACTGTAATAGCTGGATAGGTAAAAGAGTTCGCAAATAAAAGGTACAATACAGTATGAGTTTGTTTTTGTTTTTTAAGACGCCCACTTAAGGGCTTTCTATCTTCATATATAGGTAAATGTGCAGGTTTTTGCAGTTTTTGTTAGCTATTCTATCTAAACCAAATTTACACGGAAAAAAGTACATGTACTGACCAAGTTTGATCCAAATCGGACTTCTATATCGTATAGCTCCTATTGTGACAATACTGACCAAGTTATATCCAAATCGGCTAACTATATCGTATAGCTACCATAGGAACAATCGGTCGAATATTGAGTAACGGGTATCCTAAAGTCACAGGGCGACTATAGCATTCTTTATTGTTTTTAATAAAATTGGGACTATTTTCGCATTTTAATTTTAGTTCCATCAATAGAATATAGAACTCACTATAAACTAAACATGTAACCTGAAGCTTTAAGGTTGTCTGATACGCGTCTTTAAACGCTTCTATATACGCCACATCTCACAAGGTGAATATTATCCAACTGATTTGTATCTAGTTTCGAAATTGTTCTTCTTTTTCCGCTGGTTTTCCTGCCGAGTCCTCAGTATCGTTCCACTCATTGAATGTGTCCGGATGTTTAGTGGTTAAATGCCGCTATAAATTTGTAACATTGACACCAGCCAACTTAAATCCGCACACATTGCATACTTATTTATTGTCCAGTGCACTAAATGTAAAGAACTTGTGCACTTTTTTATTTAATTCTCTTTCCATTTTTCATAAATTAAACAGCACGCACTCCGTTTACAAACGCAATTAAAATATTTTGCATATGGAAAAAATTGGTACTTACTATTTACGCAAAGTAAAATGCGACGCAACCAATATTTTGTGTATTTTGAGTGATACTTGTACACAAAACATTCTTTCCGACGCAAATTAATAAGAACCGCTCTCTCAAAGACGTTTTATTTAATTTCACTTAAGCAATCACTCCCGCTCTAAATGAAAGAAAGTTAACAGAAAAATAACGGTTGTTCTCGGAGTACGTGCGAGTTAAGTGAACAGCCGATAAATCCGTCGCTCGCGAGTATTTTTTTCAAATAGTCAGTAGAGTTATTTGGAGACGACGTGAAATACTCAATTATTATTTACGGGCTATACTTTTAGTAGATGCTTCGTTAATACACATTTATGTGTTAACTTGGTTTGGTGTTAATTTATCTTTAAAATCTCCTATTAGTTTTTCTAACGCAGTGTCAAGTTCTTTGATTTAACATTCACTTATAAGATTTTTATTTTTTATTTATTTTAAAAATGTGTTATGTACAAAGATTCAAATCTCAAACACGTAAATTGAATTTATTTTATGTTTAATATACTTACTTTATTTTTATCTTTAGTTGAGCACTCCACTTACAGGATTTTCTCTGATTTTGCTTAGTTGCTGCTTATGATGCTTAAGCTACGCAAGCCCTGATATATATTTGCTGACAGAGCTATTTGGTCAATCGTATCATGTGATTTGTACATGGTAGGTTGACAGCTGCACAATGGTTCTTGGAATTTTGCCAGCTGCAACATAGCTTTAATATTATTCTGGGCTGCGAGCAAATGCGGAAGTTGTTGCTCATAAACAAAACGATATTTTAGCGGGCCATTGGCTTATTGCTAGCTGGATGTGTTATCTTATATGCTTACGAATCAGAGGAGGCTGAACTACTGGTGAAGTAGCAATGGAGCGAAAGTTCCGTTAACAAATATTGCTTTTGGAGCTTGTAGTTGTAAGGTTTAATTTCTTGGCAGGTACCGCAGTTACATTAGGGGTAAAGGGTGAGCTAGACGGTGGCAATAGAGCAACTGATACGTCGATTAGGAGGGCTCTTCGTGTTTTTCTCGTAGCCTTGACTCTATTGACAGTTACCGATTTTATCATAAATGGTTCGATTCGCTTTCGCTGACGGACGTGTTTTACATCGCTTCTCACTCTTTTCCAGTTTTCCTCGTCTAAATACTTAATTTTTTTAATATTTCTGGCTCAATCCCTTTGCAACATTGTGTTGTGTTGTGTTGAAACATATTTCTTAATAAACTAAAAAGACAATTTTAAATAAAATGTGCTCAAAGGCAACAACAATTCCACGGCAAAACATTGAGTTTACTTATTTCTTCGCTTATTTGTCGCTGTGAAATTGTTTTTGTAATTTTACGCCGCACTAACATTTTGTTTGTGTGGAATTTATCGCTATCATCGTGCTCACTTCTTTATTTACTCTCTCGACGCGCCCTCATCTGTTCTACCGCGCTCACTTATTTTATTTTGGTGTTGGCAGGTAACTCCGTTTTCGGTCGCAGCGTCCGCGCATAAATTGTTTTTGTATTTGCATTAAATTTGTTATTGTCGTAAGTAGGCAACAGTAGCTTGCACATTAACCCTAGATTTCCTACGTATCTATCAGTTCAACTAATCTTTCAATCTGTGACTATTTAACTTCTGCATATACTCTTTAATTATATTCTTATCTTATATTAAAACTCAATAAATCCCAATATGTATGTCTGTTATAACTCCGATTGCCAGGCTCGAACAAACGTTAAGGTGGGTTTTGTTTGCTGCTGGCTGTGTGAAAATGTTTCACATGAAAAATGTGATGGCCTCAATGGGCAAATAATTGACCTGATTCAGTCTAAATCAGGTTTAAAGTGGACATGTGAAGCTTGCAGGGTTGTCGTAAGGGACATGATGAGCTTCATGAGACATACTAGAAGGGGCTCTGGAGACCTATTTGGCAGATTAAAAAGTCTGTCTGATGGTTTCTCAGCTTTGGATAAGTAATTTAAAGATTTAAAAGTCTTGAACGTTTCTCCAAACGGTAAAATGACCAACTTTAGATGGTCGATTGAACTTTCGGTCCCCCTTCACTTGCCCACTTTGTCCGCAGCTTTGTCCGCACCGTCTTAATAAATTTTTCATCCCCATCTCCGAACTTAATAGTTTCTAGAGATGACAACTTTATATTACCCACAGAAGTTGTCCGTACGAATCACGAAATATTAGTTTCTGATTCGTTTGTTGTCTATACTGTTGCAGTTGGCTAATCAATTAATGAGCCTTTCACTACTGTTGCTTCTACGGAAGTAACTACAGTGTCCGATAAAAAGACTCTTGTAGGTGTTCAACCAAAGAAGCAAATATTTGTTTCCAGGCTTGCCCCTGATACCACATCAGATAATGTCAAGGCCTTCATTCAGACCAGATCAGAAGCCAACATCACGGTGGAAAAGCTTAAGTTTTTAGATATTCGGGAAATTTCTTCATTTTTAGTAAGTGTTCCTGCCAAATATTTTAGCACAATCTATTATAATGAATTTTTAGCGAAGAAAAGAAATCGGATTCCGATTTCATTGCCTTCAAATCCTGTTCCGGCCTCAGATGCCGGGAAAAACTAATTTCCTCCCTCTTATTAGCTTATCAAAAAGTGAGAGGTCTTTGCAGTAAACTTAGGAATCTTTATTTAAATTTCCATTTCATGTTGTGGCCTTTTCTGAAACGTGGTTAAAGCCCGATATTTTTAACTCAGAACTTCTTTCCAATAAATTCGCTATCTATAGAAAAGATCGTACACCTCGCCGCGGTGGGGGTGTACTATTGCCGTCGAGTTTAACTTCTTTTCGGAAGAAGTAATAACCGATGGCTCTATAGATATTGAATTTGTTGCTGTTAATTAAATAGCATTAGTGTTTTTATTACTTGCTCCTATATTCCACCTTCTTCTGACACTTCTCTGTATTTATTAAGCTTTTCAGCTGTTAAATCAGTCCCTTCAAAGCTTTCCGATAGTGATTTTCTTGTAGTTCTCGGCGATTTTAATGTTACAGGGACTACATGGATTTCATGAACTGACTCTGCCGTGTTGACCCCTACGACTCAGCATGATTTTCTTGATTACTCATCAAGAATTGTTTCAGATCAATGCTATTTGAAACTCTTTAAATAGAATGCTCGATCTGATTTTTGTTTTGGATCCATCCCGCTATTCTGTCTTCCGTATCACACCCTTATCCAATCCTGAAGATCTTTATCACCCGACTTTGGAAGTGTTGATTGATTTACCTGCTTGGGTGACCCGTACTGTTAGAATATCTACTAGGCGATCTCGTCAGTTTCGAAAAGCCGACTTTAACAAATTAAATATACTGATATCCCAGACTGACAGTTCCCGGCTGTTCAAATGTAGAGATATGGATAGTGCATTCACATCTTTTTATTATACTGTGGATTCCTTAATTGATGTCTGTGCTCCTCTCTGTGTTCCAACCAAGTCTAACAAGCCTGTTGTTTTACCCGTGAGTTAACATTGCTTAAAAATACAACGTCGAGATTTTATAAGAGATTCTGAAAAAATGGCTCTTCTGTGTATGTCTCGCTATCTGATTGCTTGATTTAATTTCTCTGTTTTGAATGACCGTTTTTATAAGGAATACCTTTCTGATTGTGGACAACCGAATGAATCCTAGACGGTAATATAACTTCGATAATTCAAGGCGTAAATCATCAACGCTTCCATCAAGTGTAGTTTTCGTAAGAGAAACTACTAATTCAGAACAGGTTATCGCCGTTTTTTTTTCAAAAAACTTATTGTAAGCTGGATTATAATTCTGATTTACCTTAACCTTAACATGTAAATTCCTTAAATAGTAATTTTGTACCAGTAATTACTGAAAGTTCGCTTTTACATACTCTAATGTCGATTAAACCAGTTTTTTCACCAGGACCGGAAGGAGTACTAGGCTCTGTGCTTAGAAACTGTGGAGACGGCCTTTTAAAGCCCCTGTATAAACTATTTACTTTGTCCATTGAATCAGGGTGTTTGTCTAATATTTGTTAATCATCTTACATTATTCCTCTTCACAAAAAAGGAAGCAAATCCAATGTCTGCAACTGTAGTGGTATATTCAAGTTGTCTGTTATTCCCAAGGCTTTTGAGAAATTAATAACTTCTCAATTGCAACATTTCTGTAGATCCATGACTTCAACCTGTCAGCATGGGTTTGTGAATATAGATCCACTACTCCTATCCTGTAAGAACTCACATAATTTGCACTGCAGAGTTTTGATAAAAAGTTTTAAACTGACATCTGTTAACCACAGCTTCTTAATACATAAACTCAATCTTCTCGGATTTTTCTATAATTGTATTCTTTCGATTTTGAATTGCTTGATTTCTAGAATACAACAGGTGCTTTTTATATTTGCTATTTATTTTGTTCATAAATAATCTCCATTTTGGTGTCCTACGCTCTGGTTGAGCCCTACTTACCAAAATCACTTTTTACTACCTTGGTACGTCCTATTCTTGAAGATGGATTTTAAATTTGGTCTCCCCAATTCAGTATTAATCAAGATAGGATAGAATCTGTACAAAAAAAATTTCTTCATTTTGCTCTAAGAGCCCTTAACTGGAACCCTCATATCTTCCTTCTTTGTCTGATCGCAGGGCAGTGCTCGGTGTAATCTTTTTACAAAAACTAATCAACGGAGAAGTTGATTCTTCCGAGTCAATCTGCCAGATCGCTGTTCCAATCAGACCCGCTAGAAACTTTCTCCCCTTTCTCTTCAAACTTGTACTACAAACTTTGCTATATGTAACCCTTTGCGAGTATTGTGTAGTAACAACAACAAACTATTTCGAGTTGAAGGTAGTTCTACTTTAATCCCTTTAATTAGAAGTTCTCTTCTCTGTCACCTGTCTAAATCTTAATTAATATAGCTTAAGTTATTATACTATAAGTAGTATGATGAATTGTATTGTATTATATATTGTATTTCGTTTTTATACCCTTGCAGAGGGTATATTGTTTTTGTCACGAAGTTTGTAACGCATTGAAGGAGACGTTTCCGACCCCATAAAGTATATATATTCTTGATCAGCATCAACAGCCGAGTCGATATAGCCATGTCCGTCTGTCCGTCTGTCTGTCCGTCTGTTTCTATGCGAACTAGTCTCTCAGTTTTAAAGCTATCTTGATGAAACTTGGCGCAGATGTGTATTCCCTTTGCACGCAGAACATTTGTTAAAATCGGCCAGATCGGATGACTATATCATATAGCTCCCATAGGAACAATCGGATGAAAAGAAAATTTTTTTTGAGCTATGTTAACCAAATTCGCTCCACATGCTTTTGGCATAAAATCCCGTGTGCAAACCAAATTTCATCCAGATCGGACCACTATATCATATAGCTGCCATAGGAACAATCGGTTCAAAATGCTGAAAATGCTTAGTATGAAAATTTTCTGTGTCTCTTGTACGATTTGAACCAAATTCACGCAATACGCATTTGCTATCATTATCCATCTGCCGACCAAATTTTATCCGGATCGTACAACTATATCATATAGCTGCCATAGGAACAATCGGTTGAAAATGCTTAGTATGAAAATTTTCTGTGTCTCTTGTACGATTTGAACCAAATTCGCTCCATATGCATCTGGCATAAAATCCTATGTGTTCACCAAATTTCATCTAGATCGGACTACTATATCATATAGCTGCCATAGGAACAATCGGTCATTGAAAAAAAATTAACGCAATGTGCATGACTGCAAGGGTATATAATCTTCGGCTGGCCGAAGATAACCTTTTTCCTTTTTTTTTTTTTTGTTGCTGATCTATTCCAGGGGGTCTTGCTCGGGAATCCAACATCTCCAAGTGTTGGCTAACATATAGTTGAATCTATTTCGTTCTCGCCCACGCAGTCTTCTGTTTAAGGTGATTGACTGCTGCAACAGGATTGATTGGAAGGGCGACCACGGCCAAAGCATCCGTGCCTTAGCCTCAGCAGCTGGTGCGTGTGGATTTTCACTGTTGTGGTTGCCACCTAGAGTAATATTTTTATACTCTCTGCAAGAGTATATTGGGTTTGTGAAAATGTATGTAACAGGCAGAAGGAGGCGTGGCAGACCCCATAAAGTATATATATTCTTGATCAGCATCAACAGCCGAGTCGATATAGCAATGTCCGTCTGTCCGTCTGTCCGTCCGTCCGTATGAACACCTGGATCTTTTAAACTACAAGAGCTAGAGACATCAAATTTGGAATGTAAGTCCGTTATTTTCGCGAGCAGATCAAGTTTATTTCAAATTGTTGCCACGCCCCTTACCGCCCCCGCAATGAGCAAAAAACCAGACACACCTCGAAAAACTTTGTGTTTTAGGCGAATATCTCAGTAACTGTAGCAAATAGGAGCACAAATTTTGGTATACAGGTTCTTAGAGACAGCCTTAGTATAATGTCATTCAAAATTTTGAGCTGCCACGCCCCCTTTTCTCATAGGAACTAAAAGACTCTCCAGATTCAATGCCTTTTTGAAGGCATAAATCAAATAGTACAGTGTTGTAATTTAACATACGCTTAGAGACTTACTATTTCTAACTTTCCTGAAAGTGGCATCAAAATCCTATGTCAAACAAGAAAGAAATTTCGGTTCAAAGTCGAAGTTATTTTAAAGCAAAATCACTGCATGCGCGCAACACATACAAACAAACACAGAAACATACAAACATATGTTCGAATGTTTTCTCTACCTGCTGGCGGCAGCGCTGCCCGGAGCCGCTGGCCGCGCCGACCAATGCTATGCATACACACATATGTATGAGCACACATACATATTTGCAAATAATCGAAAGAATGATAGAAGAGGGTCGTGGTGCAACTGGTAGAGTTGCGGCGCAATATGGAACCTTCGTATAGATCGCGGGTTCGAATGCTGACAATGACGATTGTTAATTTATTTACTTTTTAATTTTAATTCAAAATGTAAATATTTCATTTTAATTTTTTTAATTTTTAATTTCATTTTAAAATTTTAATTTTAAGAAAATGGGCACTACTATGGGAGTACGGGGTCTTTTACAGTCGGCTCGATCGACTGTAGCCTTTCTTACTTGTTATAATTTAATCGGGAAAAAAATGCAGAGAGTATTTTACGGTCGGGCTTGCTCGACTGTACTTTCCTTACTTGTTTTAACTTGTTTTCGATGTTACTTGCAATTGTTTTTGGTTCTGTTTGGCAATGCACAGTGGTGTCACAATGTCTATATCGTCACAGTGGTTGTTGCTTTTGTCGTACAGTTTTATTGTTTGTATGTAATTGAGCGCAATTATTTTTTTAAGTTTCTAGATATGTTTTTGCGCATACGTACACAAGCATATTATTATTGTATATGTCCTCTTGTCGTTATGTTTATTATTTTAAACGACACTACACACTCAAGACACCACTTACAAAAAAACAAGTAAGAAAAGTACAGTCGAGCACGCCCGTTCGTATAATACTCTCTGCATTTTTCCCCGATTAATTTATTAAAATCGGAATAGAAATATTACAATGTGTAGTACTTTCATTTAAACACGTTGAAACACAAAAACAATCTAAGCATAATAAAACTTACATCTGTTTGTTTGCATGCGAATACACATTCGTTTGACAATATATGAGGTGTATATGCATGTATGTGTGTATTCGGCGCGGCCAGCGTCCGCGTGAAGCGCTGCCGCCACACAGGCAGCGAGAACATTCGAACATGTGCTTGTATGTTTCTATCTTGTTTGGTTTTCTTGTTTATAGTCCGATTTTAATGCAGGATAGTTTGATATAGTTAGTCACCACACGAATTATAAATTAGAATACTGTACGATAGGACCAAATGCCTTTAAAACTGTATTAAAGTTTAAAATTATTTTATTTCTTGTGGTTAAAGGCGTGGCAGCTCAAAAATTTTAATGACATTGCATTTAATCTGCCGCTAAGAACTCTGTACCAAAATTGGTGTTCCTAAGTTCAATAAATATTGAGATATTCTCCGAAAACACCGATTGTTTTCGAGGTGTGTTTAGTTTTTTCCTCATTGTGAGCGAATGGGGCGTGACATAAAAAAAAAAGATTCTTGTAATGACTGACTAAATATCTGATCGATTGAGACCATGCTCGAACTTGTAGCTTTTACCATCTCTGAAATCTGTTTGTTCACACGGACAGACAGACGGACAGACAGACGGGCAGACAGACGGACATGGCTATATCGACTCGGCTTGTGATGCTGATCAAGAATATATATACTTTATGGGGCCTGACACGCCTCCTTCTGCCTGTTACATACTTTGCACAAACCCAATATAGAGAGTATAAAAAACAGACACTTCACGACGCACACAAAAACGTACCAAACTATAATCGCTATAGATCCGGCCACGCGACTGCTTCGTGCCAATCTCCAAAAACAACTCTCCTGTTGACTCTAAGGCCACCTGTTGCTATGCCTGGTTAGAATTCTCTTATTCCTATTCCTTAGAGTCAACGGCTGTCTGACCTGGCCTCTATTCTCTCTCATCTGCTCTCTTTCTAACTCCTACGCTTAGACAGAAGCAACACACATGTTTACTAAAAAAAGGCTATTTTTTCTTAGGTGTTTCTGGTTTTCGACTCATTGTGGGCTTGTGGTGCTGAAGCTGCCACGCCTTCTTCTGCCTGTTGCATACTTTGCACAAATCAAACATACTCTTCCATAGTATAAATAATAAGCAGAGTTTAAATGAAATATTCGCATCATTCAACTCAAATTGACAAATTAGTGACGACAATTGAATGTGACAAAACGAACGAACTAAAGAACTAAAAAACCGCAAAACGAATAGATAAATAACTCGTTCGTTCACTAAAAAAGAAAATTTTATCGAACTTATTCTGAACGAAATGATTATTCTAAAGAATAATAACAACCTCTGACGGATTCAGGTTAGAGCCAAAACCGGCATTAAAAACGAAAGTAAAGGTTCTGGGAAAATTAGGCAGAAACAAATGTTGTCAAAAACGCAACTATAAGTAAAAAACAGTACAAAGCAGCGTTTCCAAAAATGGACATTTTAACTAATTTATTAAAGAATCAACAAAGCATATTGTGTAAGTATAACAAGAACTCTTAATAGTATAAGGTATTTGGTGTACAAATGATTTAAATTGAAATGTATTATTTACATAGCGACCTACATTGACTTGGATTATTCGCTGTGGCTGTATCGTTTACTAACACCATTAATTGTTACATTCCTTCTGCCGCTAGTCTTCGTAGCGCTCATATATATATCTTTCTTGGTTCTATTCATCTATAAGTTGCACAGGTAAGTTAACTAAATTTAGCACTTTAACCTTTTTTTCGCATTGTTTGTGAATTAAAAGAATGGTTTGTTTTGGAAAAATTTTTATTCAGGATCTAAGGGTCAAACTTTGACACCGCCTGAAACTTTGACCTCAAATAAAAAGCTTAAGGACCTTCTTTCTTCCTAATTTAATCCATATTTTATAAGTTACCAATGGAGCTATACACAAAATTTTTTTCAGCCTCGACCATCGAGTCTATTTTAGTTTTTTAACTTTGCTACTTTGCATCCAATTAAATAAAAAAATAAATATTTTTAGCCATTTTGATTAAATTTAACCTTTTAATGGTTTCGATTTTGATGCAATTATTAACAACAAAGCCCAAATCAAAGGTTGGGATTTTCTTAAATAGTTAAAACAAAAAAATCGTTCTATTTATTTGGACGCCACATAAGATTGCTTGTCTGCAGGCGGAGGATTAAAGTTTGCACATTAGCAATTTGCATAGGATTTATTTTTTGATAGACTTTTGCCAAATTAAAAGAAAATATTGGACGAAAAGATAGACCTGAACGATTTAAATGCATATTTTAACAGTTATTTAAAGTCCAAAACAAAATGAGTGAAGAACTGGCTGTCCAAACTTTCATTCTGACTACATTTGTTTTCTTATCGTGCATTTTGGACTTTTTAGACCCCGTACTCATATACTATATAAATTCTTGATCAGCATCAACAACCCAGTCAATAAAGCAATGTCCGTTCGTTCGTATGAACACCTGGATATTCGAGACTAAGAGCTAGAGCCAAATTTGAAATGAAAGAGCAGATTTTATTTCAAACCTTTGCCACGCACCCCACCGCCAATGAAAATTGTGAATACCATAGGATCACAACTTGAACACGACTTACGGGAGGTTTCTGCTCTGTTGAATCCAAAAAATCGAATTTTTTTTGCATTTTCGTATAGATACGTGTTTTGAGAATACGTGTACAAAACAATTTTCTACTCAATTTAAACATTAAACGCGTTTTTCTCGAAACAGTATTTTTTGACCTGATGGAAGTGATAACTGGCGCAAAATTCGAGCAATCGCCATGAAACTTTTTACACATGTTACGTAAGTGTACAGATTGATAAAATGTATAATTTGTCTGTTTGAGATTATCCTACAGGACGGGAGGACTTCCATCACCGAAACATGTCATGACCGGCGCACCGCCATTTTGGAACGGCCCTCTCTCCCTTTTTTTGTTTTGAGATTTGAAGAAAACTTTTAAATAAAGAATAAGCTACGACAAACAAGATACAAAAAGAGTAATTTTTTATGGTCTACAAAGCAGGCACTTCCCTTAAGAAATGGAGACCAATTCTACACATTATGTGTGTATATCATAATTAAATCTGTCTTTACCAAATTTGATTCGGATTGGACAACTATGTATATCCTATAGCTCCAAATCCTTTTATCTTTATTAATTTTGTTTCTCTGATTTTCAAAATATGGCCTTGTAAAGATAACAATTCTTACTAAAAAAAGCTTCTTTTCTACTTCTTAAAAAAAAAAGCAAAAAATGCAAATCAAATGCAAAAATAGGTTGGGTCATTAATTTTATAATTAAATCCAAGATTTCTATGAGATGCATAATGATATTATCTTCAAAATGGTATAAATATTTCGAATACCTTCCTGAGCTTTCTTTATATATTAAATACATATTTAAATTTCATACTAAAATAATGGATTATTTTTTACAACATCAAATATGAATGCACATATGTACATATTTATGTATGTAAATTAAGCTATTTCGCTGTTCCGGTAGCTTTGACTTCTGGTCCAGCGGTAAGTTAGCAATGTTGCTGATCCAGCGATGCAGTCGCGTCGTCTATTGGTCCAGCGGTGGTCGATGTTCACTATGTTAAGTTAACACCTATGATAACTATGTTTATGAAGATTATGTTGAAGGACTTGACTTCGTCCTTTAGAGGTATTATTGGTGCCGGAGCAAATGTGAATTGAATCTTTATTGATTAATCGTCAGACATGAACTGACTTGACTGTTGCAGCGAGCTGGGATACAAGCGAAACAAAATTATTTTAATTATAAAGAAACTAAAGCTACAAAATATATGAACTCAAAAGATATAAAAGTTGCAGCCGGCAAGCCGACTTGACTGCAGCAATAATGCTGATCTTGCTGCATATGCAAGATATCAGATAACCCCCAATGGCCTGATTCCCTCGGAGTGTTGAGCTGATTCTCGCCTAATCAGCATTATGATTTCGACCGCTGGTTTGCGTTATTCAACTGTTGCGAGGGGCACTTAAAACTTATACAACTGCTTTCGAGGGGCACTCGTTAACTTGTATTCCACTGGTCTAGTCTGGTTTTTATCTCATTCTGGGCGAATAGCTCGTGACATCGACAAAATAAAGATTCTTACATATAATGACTAAATATAGAGTCGATACTGACTAAATTCTATCTTGGACATGCTACAATTCCCGTTTTAGACACCTTTCTCTAAAAAGTAGTAAGTTTGTCAGAAGCGAAATGTGCGTAGGAGTGTTCTTAATATTCTTCATCAGCGTCCGCAGCCGAGTCAATATAGTGATGTCCGTCGACCGGATGAACACCTGGATATTTAGACTCCGTACTCTTTAAAAAAGAGTAGAGGGGTCTATTAAGTTTGTCAGAAGCGAGATGTGCGTAACAGGCAGAAGGAGGAGACAGCCTTAATATATTGTCATTCAAAATGTTGAGCCGCCACACCCCCTTTTCTCATAAGAACTGAAAAACTTTCCAACTTCAATGCCGTTTGTTAGGCATTTGTTTAAATAGTACAGTGTTGTAATTTATCGTTTTATTCGTTTTTAGACTCATTATTTATAACTATCCTGAAAGTTACATCAAAATCCTATGTCAAATAAGAGAGTTATCGTGGTTCAAAGTTTATGTTATTTAACTGCAAAATCACCGTATGCGCGCAAGCGAGACAGAAACATACAAACATATGTTCGAACGTTTTCGCTGCCTGTGTGGCGGCAGCAGACTCCGCTTGTGATGCTGATCAAGAATATATATACTTTATGGGGCCACGTCTCCTTCTGCCTGTTACATACATTCCAACGATTACAATATACCCTTGTACTCTACGATTAACGGGTATACAAATTGTATAAATTTTTTAATCAAATGATACCTGCAAATGTGGGTCCTGACATACTGCTCTGTGGTGAAATTTGCCATAAATTAAAGTTGGGCCACTTTCGCAACATGTCGATGCAGAATAATAGACAGTTGATTTTTAATTCGGTTTTTAGTTCGCCTTCAACGTCAACTTGGTCAACTTGCGCATACAAGAAATTACAACATCCACCTCATCTGGAGGTTATGTCCTAAAAAATGAAATTAAAAAAATTTGTGGGGATTTGTGGAGTTCAAAGCAGAACTAATAACAGCACATCATTTTGCAACTTTTATAAAAAAGCAATGAACAAATTTTCTCAATGTTGAGATTTATTTTCAAATTTTCTCTTTAAGACATCCTCAAACTAACACAAAAATTAAGACACAATCAATTTCAACAATATGGGTAGACCTGCACATATAGCAAAACTATCTTCTTCATTTCCATCTTAGTTTTGTTCAATAACTTGCGTATTAATATATATAATATAATATACGCCTGCAAAATTCAGGAATTTTTTTTTTAAAACAAGTAAGAAAGGCTACAGTCGATCGAGCCGACTGTAAAAGACCCCGTACTCCCATAGTAGTGCCCATTCGCATTTTATTTAAATTAAAATTAAAAAAAATTAATTAACAATTGTCATTGTCAGCATTCGAACCCGCAATCCATACGAAGGTTTCATATTGCGCCGCAACTCTACCAGTTGCACTACAGTCCTCTTCTATCATTCTTCCGATTATTTTCAAATATATATGTGTGTATTTATAGCATCGGTCGGCGCGGCCAGCGGCTCCGGGCAGCGTTTCCGCCAAGCAGGTAGAGAAAACGTTCGAACATATGTTTGTATGTTTCTGTGTTTGTTTGTATGTGTTGCGCGCATACAGTGATTTTGCAGTTAAATAACATAAGCTTTGAACCGTGATAACTTTCTTGTTTGACATAGGATTTTGATATAACTTTCAGGATAGTTAGATATGAGAAGTCTCTAATGTTAAATTACAACACTGTACAACTTGAATTAATGCCTTAAAACGGCGTTAAAGTTGGAAAGTTTTTTAGTTCTTATGAGAAAAGGGGCGTGGCAGCTCAAAATTTTGAATGGCGTTGTATTACGGCTGTCTCTAGGAACGTGTATACCAAAATAAGTGCTCATAAGTGATATAGTTACTGAGATATTCGCCAAAAATACAAATTTTTTCGAGGTTTGTCTGTCATTGCGGGGCGGTAGGGGGCGTGGTAACAATTTGAAATAAACTGGATCTGCCTGACATAATCACGGACTTTCATTGTGAATTTGATGGTTCTAGCTTTTGTAGTTTACAAGATCCAGGTGTTCAAACGGTCAGACGGGCATGGCTATATCGACTCGGCTGTTGATGATGATCAAGAATATATATTTACTTTATGGGGTCGGCCACGCCTCCTTTTGCCTTTATTCATCCAAGTCGGGGTTGAAAACTAATCTTAATACCATTGTGCCTGAGAAATGAAAGTTCGGTACAGCTTTTATTAACAATTGTGTACTTTTAATTCTGTTAGATCTCTGTTGAATACATTTGTTTGAGCTTTAGGGGTTGTGCACCTGTAATGCTTAAGTCCAATTTGTTGATTAGGCAGATCGCTGATATGCAGATTGTTTATAATATATTCAGGCATGGGATTGTTTATCTGATAATGCCGACTGTTTATAATCACTTTGCGTGAGAATATTTTAGTGTATGAGAACAATATGGAATTCGTGATACTGGATATGTTACAATCTACACGTGGTGAAGTTTGTGATAATGGATAGCTTGTCCTTAAGCGTTCATGTTTGGATATAGTTCTGGTTTTGGGTTTTACAATTTCAATAGTTTCTTTAACTTGTATTGAGTTCTCTATTTCGATAGTTTCGTGAATTGATATTGGGTTTTCTATTTCGATGGTTTCAGAAATATTACTGTTTTTGGATATCTTATTATACCCGTTACTCGTAGAGTACAAGGGTATACATATTGCAATCGTTGGAATGTATGTAACAGGCAGAAGAACAAAATCTGTATGAACAAAAAGATCTCAGAGACTATAAAAGCTAGAAAGGTGAAAGGGGTCGCAAATGAAAGGTTCAATACCCAAGCAGTACGAGTTTGTTTTTGTTTTTTGACACGCCCGCTTTGGGGCGTTCTATGTTCATATAATTGTAAAAGCAGTTAAAAACATCATGTTTTAGTATAGAAAACTTTTTTGTTAGTTACGTTATCCAAACCAAATTCACATAGGATATACACATCTATGGCGTACATATACTGACAAAGTTTAATTCAAATCGGACTACTTATCGTATAGCTCCCATATGGACAATTAGTCAAAAATTTGCTTTAATGAATTTGTATGAAAATTTTCTGTATTTACCAAGCTATCTTAATTGACATAGAATAAATTTATCAATAACATAAATATACTGACCAAGTTTCATCCAAATCGGACTACTATATCGTATAGCTCCCATAGGAACAATCGGTCGAATATTGAGAAACGGGTATCCTAAAGTCGCGGGGCGACTATAGCATTCCTTCTTGTTTCAACGTAAATTTAATAATTTGTACAATTTTGGTGAATTTTTTCTTTAGTCATGTTACATGTAATAAATATATTTGGTTCAACATATTGCGTCAGGAATTGCTTTCGAAATTTATTAAACGTAAATATTGGAATTTCATGTTTATTCTATTGGTGATTCAATTATTCAATAATTAACTTGTGTTTGTAGAAGGGCGAAAGTTGATGATCAAATTGGCGGGTGCAGAGAGGATGACTGCGTTCTATGAATTTACTTAATTTATATTTAATGGTGTAAAATATTAAATATAATTGGGTTAAAAAACTGGACAAAAGAATTACAACAAACTAAACCAAAAAAACGACAGATTTCGGATACACAGTAAATGGCGATTTACGGTCACTTCGGAGGGTCACTTCCTTGAAGTTGTAAATCCACACCCATCCAAATATTCCACCCCCCCTTGTAACTGTTTGCAATTGCCACACTGGTCAGATGGGAAACGGCAGCGTTCTGGAACGCCTAGATGCCGCAGGAGCCGGAAATCATCCATCCAAATAGCCTGCTCTGAGCGTCGGAAATACCGTTGTGTCCGGGAACACCCCGGTTGGATGATCTCTGGATAGAGGTCGGATCCGAGCACCACCGCTATCGAGCCAGGGCGATAAAAGCTTCGGTCTGCCAGCACCTCGCCAGCACCTGCTTTCGACACCTCGCGAATGGAGTGCGCACTCGCAGATCGTCCTCCACTTTCTGTCTTTTGGAACGTTGGAACACACCTGGACACTATGACAGCCGTGCGTGCTTGGTCGGATCCGACCCTCGTTACGGCTAGGCCAATGGACTTGGCGAACGAGCCGTTGATACGGCTCTCCGAAGGGTTACGACCCGTTGTGTGGTGGTCGGGAACTGTAGGAGGGACGTGAGTGTTGTGGCCTATGTAGGGATTGGTGCAGCCGGGCGATCGGAGGAATGAACTGATTGCCGCCTAGGAGAGCTGTTTCTGTGTTGGGCGCTGCGTGGCGACCGGCGCCGTGGAGCTTGATCCGCCATGTGCATGAGGGTGTGATGCGGTTGCCCACACCGACGACATCCTTCTGCGCGAAATGCTCTTGGGCCAAGCAGTTGGGACAGTACCGGTTGACGAGAACTGCGCGTAGCCTCTTTTCAGCACCGACACCGGTAGGAGTCGACCACTCGGATGCGGTGCCTCTCCTGTCTTGCGAGCCTGAAGTGCGTAGGAGCCATGCTGTACTGTAATGACCCGATGACTTTAGTAAAAGATTTGGTGGACCATCGTAGTGTTCTTTTTGATGTCAGCTCTTGAACTGATTTCTTTATTAAAAAATACATTTATCTTAACCTAAGTACATAAAGAGTTCTGCTGTCGAGAACGTCGGCAGAACGGAAGTATGTATTACGTAGTTTATATGTATGTACGAATATGCAGAAGGCATTTCGTTAGAATTAGGCTTCCGGCCACTTGGCTGTAAACATCAAAAGTGCTTACATTGCAGATCTCACGCTGCAGGCCTCTCCATATACAGTAGAATCCGGTTATAACGACACTCAAGGGACCGACGATTTTACGTCGTTATACCCGGTAGACGCTTTAACCGAAAGAAAATCAATGGAGACCAAAAAGTCAAAGAAATTTCGTCGCAATGACCGGACGGACGCTTTAAGCGGAGTCGCTATAGCCGGATTCTACTGTATAAGTGACCGATCATATCGAGTCACATATGAATGGTTTTGTTATTTAAACAACAACAAACGACAGAAGTGTCGATGTGTTTATGAAATGAATACTGTGGCCTTTAGTTGGGCATATGACAACATCAGATATTGTATACTCTACAATACGATGGGCATATACTCATATAGCATATACAACATACTACACCTCCCTTTTTAAAAAAATAACGTAATATTATAATATTTATTTATAATAGTTATAAAAATTTTGTTAGTTTATATAAAGAAAAATAAAGTATTACAAAAATTTTATAATTTTTTTTTTTTTCTTTTATATATATATTTATTTTTTATATATATATATTTTTTTTTGCATTATTAATTTTTTAATCTACTTGTTTCTTACTACTTGTTTCTTACCTCTACTATTTTTGATTAAAATGTTATCCTTCTCTTTTATTCCTATGACCTCAAATGGTCCTATGTAGTTGGGGTCTAACTTATGTCCTATTTCATTTTTTAATAAAACCTTATCTCCTATTTTTATGCTTATATCTGTTATATTTTTATCATAGTATTGTTTTATTCCTAGCCTTATGGTTATCGTGTGTTATTCTCGCTCTTTTATAGGCTACTTCTAGTCTAAATTTAATTTCCTTAGCATAATCGTCTATGTTATATAAAGGTGTTATAGTATCTATTTTATTAAAATCTATAAACTGTCTTGGAATTCTACCAAAGACTAGTTCGTTTGGACAATAATCATGAGTAGCCGAGGGTGTTGTGTTAAAACAATATGTGAAATATTGAATCCAAATATCCCAATCGATTTTATCCTCAGACATGTATGAGCGAACGTATTCATTGAAAGTTCTATGACTTCGTTCTATTGTCCCTAATGTCTGGTGGTGGTGTGGAGTAGACGTTATGTTGTCTATCTTTAGATATTTGCACAAGTCAATAATTATTGAGTTTTTATATTCTGTTCCCATGTCCGTAATGAACGTCTTCATTGGACAGTACTTCAGAATAAACTTTTTGAAAATTGCTTTGGCAACAATTGTTCTATTTTTGTTTGCAATTGGAATGGTTACTAAATACTTTGTTAAATCGCATATTATCGTAACTGCGTATTGATTGCCATTCTCTGAGCGTGGTAGTGGACCTATAGTGTCTACTATCACTCTATCGAAAGCATGTATTGGTGTTTCTGTCATTATCATTGGGGTCTTTGTGTGTTTTGTTGTTTTTGAAGTTAGGCATTTTGGACATTTATTAACTTACTCTTTGATATGACGTGTCATATTTTTCCAATAATAATATATTTTTACTTTGGCCAAAGTTTTTGTAATGCCTGTATAACCTCCTTGTATTGGATCGTCATGGAATGTAAACAGTATCGCTTCTCGATCTTTATCATTATTTATTTCGGTCACCGGCTTGAGTAGCCCTACTCTTAGTATTTTCAATATTTTATTGCCCAATATTTTCAAAGATTCTATTGAAATTGATTCAAAGATCTTTTCGCACGGTGCCACTTTCAGTTGGCTGATTCCAAGTATACCGGCTTGCTTTTCAAGCCTTCGGAAAAATTGACCTAGGTCAAGGGTTCCATTGATACACAGATCATCAACATCAATTCTTTCAATAATTTTCTTGCCATGTTTGTGGCATGTTTCCATGTATTGTTTGTTATATGCAAGGTCACTACTTTTCGTACTTCGTCATTACTTCATATACGTTGGGCTTAGAAGCGTTGTCAAGTGTTTGCATAGGCAAATCTTGAGCATTTCATGCGCAGGAGTTTTTCTGTTTACTTTGGTTTCTAGTAGTGACTTTTAAAATAGTATTGGTTATGTTTTTAAGATCATTAATAGTGATGCGTGAAAAAGCATCAGCTACAAAATTATCTTTACCTTTCAGATACTCGACAGTAAAATCTTATTCTTCTAGTTCTAATCTCATTCTTGTAAGTTTTGAGCTTGGGTTTGTCATCGAGAACAAGTACGTTAATGGCCTATGGTCTGTTTTTACAGTGAAATGTTTGCCATAAATAAATGGTCGAAAATATGTAATTGCCCAGTGGATTGCTGCCAATTCTTGTTCTGTTGTTGATTTGTTGCTTTCGCCTTTGGTGAATAAGCGTGAAGCATATGCAACTGGGAGTTGTTTATCTCCATAGTTTTGTGTTAGAACGGCTCCACAGGCGTGTTTACTTGCAACGGTAATAATGCAAAATTCTTTATCGAAATCAGGATTTTTCAATAAAGTGGGCATAATTAAAGCCTTTTTTAAACAATCGAATGCATTTTGGCATTCATCAGACCATTGAAAATTGACATTCTCTTTGCATAACCTAGTTATATGCCTTGAATAGTCGGCGAAATTTTTAATAAAACGTCTATAGTAGTTACAGAATGCTACAAATCTTCTAGCACTATCAGCGTCCGTTGGGACTGGGTAATTTTTAATTACATCATATTTTTTGTCATCTGGTAGAATTCAATTATCTGTGCACTTATGACCTAGGAATGTCACTTTGTGCATGAAGAAAGAACATTTTTCTGGATGTAGTTTAAGGTTGTGTTTTCTGCACAAATCAAAAACATTTGTTAAGTTTTTGATCATGTGTTTTTCTGAACACCCGATGACAATTAAGTCATCCATGTACAAGAAAGCTTATGAAGGGTCTAATCCAGAAAAAGCTATTGTCATCATTGTTTGAAAAGATATTGTTGCTATTTGTAATCCGTAAGGTAATCGTGTAAAACGATATGAACCATTGCTGGTTAAAAAGACGTTAAATTTCTAAAGTGTTCTTTCAACTCTATTTGATGAAATCCAGACATTAAGTCTAGACACGAAAAATATTTAGCTCTGCCCAATTGGTCAAGAATATCATCAATTCTTGGAAGTGGAAATTTATCAGATAACAGCTTCTTGTCAATTTGACGATAGTCTATTTCTAATCGCCATCGTTTTTTATTTGAACCTGGTAAACCTTTCTTTGGCACCAGTAGTATTGGACTGTTATATTCTGATACTGAGGGCTCTACTATTTGGTCGAGAATGAGTTTGTGAACTTGTCTGCTGATTTCGTCTTTGTGAGCGTGTGGTATTCTATAGTTTTTATAAAATAATAGTAGAAAGTTCTAAATTAGTTTTTTCAAGACAGTATTTTGTCTTTCTGTGTTAGTTTCTCGGACTGTCTCGTAGTCACTTAGAGTTTCAATTTTTATTTTATCAAGGTTTACTATTTTGATTGAATCAGTTGTGTTTAGTATTCGGAAAAATGTATATTGTTCGTTGGAAATAGTATTTCCAAAGAAAATTCCGCAATTTCTTGATTTGGAATAAGAACATTTTGTTCTTTTGAAACTATGTTAATTTGACGGACTACTTCAGCACGAGCTGGAAGTATTGTGGCATTATTATCACAAGTGTGAATAATTGGTATTTTTATTGAATAGTTAAGATTATTTGGCCGTAGTATTAGACAATCACTTAATTGTGTGAAGTCTAATTGGCAATTATATTTTTTAATGAAGTCTATTCCAATAATGCCATTGCTTGGTATTGGGAAGTCTTTATCGACTAAATCGAAATCATGTGGTTTTCCTGTAGATAATTCTACGAATGCTAAACCTTTTGAAAAAACTGAACCTTTACCAATACCTGTTATTTGGGTTGAAATGTTTGTATTTACATTGTCAAATATGTCTATGTTTTCTTTTAGGATTGAAATGTCTGCACCAGTGTCTATTAATAAGGTATAAATTTTACCTGTACTTTCATTATTAATTTTTATAAAAATGCTGAGACTGAGATTTAGTGTATATATATTGTTTTCTAATTGCTCTGAGTATCTGAAGGGTTCTGTCCGTTTCACGAATTAGTTTGGGCAACTCGTACATTGTTATTGCTATTGGTTTGGTAGTTTTGGTTATGATAATGGCCTCGGTTGGAGTTATTCCTTCCTCGGTTGTAACCTCTACCTCTACCATAGTTTCTGTTGTTATTGTAGTTTGAATTAGTAGAGTGATAGTTACCGCGGCCATTGCCTCTACCTCTTTGGTATCGATACCCGCCTCCTCTATTGTTACGGCTTCGCTGGAACAATACAGTGCTAGAACTTCCAGTCATTTCAGTGCTACAATGAATATATTTACCCATTACATCATTGAAAGTAACAAAGTTACCTGCTTCTAGTATCATTTTCAGTTTTTCATGCTCACAGTTCTTTCCCATGGCAGATATGGATTCTTTTGTTGAATTCTTTTCCGCATTATCAGGGTCTAGTCCATCGTCAATATAAGCAGCTTCTAGTTGCTTTCGCAAATTATCAATATCTGCTGTATATTGCGATGCAGTTTTGCCTTTTTGTTTAATGTTTAACAATTTTGCTTTTTATTATGCCAGATATAGTCGTTTCATCTTGTAACTTGTACAAGATTGTGCCGGTTATTTTTGATTTAATAACCTCAACTGCTATATCTTCTTGGTTACCTTTGGTTCTTTTTACTATTCTAAATGCTGTTAAGAACCGATTCAATGATAGCTTTTTACCATAAAATTCATGAATGGAAGAGGATACCTGCTTCACATATTCCCTGTCTAAGGAGACCTGGTTTGCCATGTCTATTTCAAGGCTTTCTATATTTTCATCTAGTGTTTCTATTTCACTGTTCGGATCAATCATAGGCTTGGATCCATCTAAATCTTGAAGCTGGTTTTTGTTGAACTCAGCAAGTAAGTTTAGTTTATCTGGAACATATATGTTATTTCAATGTTTCGCATAATGCCAATGTTTTTCAATCTTACATTTACAGATTGTATTAATTTGTGGCATCTATTGGTGTGATCACTGGACAGTTTTTGATCCCATTTATAAACTGTGTTTACAATATTATTATATTGCTCAGTTAGTATGTCGATGTGGTGTATTAGCGTGTCTGTTTTTAGAACTGCACTTTTGTTAACACATTTGTAAGATTTTTCGAATTTATCTTTGTATGTGTTAAGCTCTTTCGCTATTACACTCCATCCCATAATTTGTATTATGATCAAATGCCATTTATCGATGCAATCGCGCCAATAATATGGTTGTTGATCCCAATATGGGGTTTTCTTCTATTTGGGTTTTTATTGATACATAAGGTAATGTGCTTAGAACTATTCCTTTTTCAAATTTTGTACAGTGTATCAATGGACTGGCTGTTTTATTAAATGTTTGAATGTATTCGTTTTCAAATTCAGTAATGGAAATGTATTTTTTGTGTTTTTGTAAAATGGTTATTGAGTTTATTATAAAATCTGGGTCATTATTGAAGGTTTGGCTGATTTGGTAGGAATACATGTTGTATAATATTTTTTTTTTATATTGGGTCTATGTTGTTGGCGCTAGCTGCATATCTTTTCTTAATTATTTTTATTATTTTTCACGTACAGTGTCAATAAGAATTGTCATGTTAAAACTATTGTCAAAATAAGCAATAAGATCCACAGTCCACAGTCACGGATATCATCTGTGTGATCGATTATTTTGACGTTATTGACCACATTGGCCGTATTGTCCTTGGACTGGGTGTCGTAACTTCCGAACCAACCCATTGTGTATATGATTAGGGCAGAAGCGAGAATTTTTTTTTTTTTTTTTTTTTTTTTAAATCAGAGTTTGTTCATGAATTTGATCGAATGGAACGTATATCAAAATTTTCTCTATTATTTCTTAAAAAAAATAAATGTTTTATAATTTTTTTTTTTTAAATGTTTACTTTCATATATATATTAATTGCAACTGGTTAATAACCAGTGCCAGAGACGTGGAAATAATAGTTGTTTTAATAAACGATAAATAGTTTACATGGTATTTTACAATTTATATCTTTTTTTTTAATACGACTCATCCTTGGTTAGTCAAAGCCTAACAGAATTAGTATTTTCTAAACAGCGGTTTTCCGCATCGATTTGGATAAGTAGAGCTTTTTATCTAGGGCAAATTGGGGCATTGGCAATTATGAAGTGGCTGCATTGCGTTGCTTCGCCCGATTGCGAAGTTGTTCTTCAATCTCATTTAAAGGCTCTATATAGCGTGGACGGCTTTGTTCGTCTTTAGTTGTCTTAATTAAATCCTTAATCAAGTGTCGCTGCTGCAGGAGCTTTGATCTCTTTCCACTTCGTTTGTGCTTAGGCAATTGCCGCCTTTGTTGTCTTGCCCGGTACTCAGCTATTGTAAGTTGGCGTGTTCCATCGCTTGGATTTGCTTGCAAAGCCTCTTGTAGCGTCGGCAAATCCCTTTGCTCAGTAGGAGCAGCTGTCTCAAAATTAGGTTCCTCCGTTGACATTGGTTGTGTCACTTAATATTAGTGGGATTATACAATACATTTGTATCATTAATATAGTTATTTGTTATTGTTATTGTTATTTGTTGTTGTGTTTTGTAACACTTGCAGTTTTGTGCGCATTCGTTTTGGTTTCAGTTTAAGTTACTGTTAGAACAAACAGCTAAACAGATATCTGCTATGGCTTTAATCCCAATAATTTTCGTATTTAATTGTGCACATTTTGTGTGTTTTTATTTAAGTTAGCTTTTAGCTGTTGCTATTGTTGTTTTTTGTACATCGTACTTTTTGTGTTTGGCTACATGTCACGGTCGCCATGTAATGACCCGATGACTTTAGTAAAAGATTTGGTAGACCAGCCTAGTGTTCTTTTTGATGTCAACTCTTGAACTGATTTCTTTATTGAAAAATACATTTATCTTAACCTAAGTACATAAAGAGTTCTGCTGTCGAGAACGTCGGCAGAACGGAAGTATGTATTACGTAGTTTATATGTATGTACGAATATGCAGAAGGCATTTCGTTAGAATTAGGCTTCCGGCCACTTGGCTGTAAACATCAAAAGTGCTTACATTGCAGATCTCACGCTGCAGGCCTCTCCATATATAAGTGACCGATCATATCGAGTCACTTATGAATGGTTTTGTTATTTAAACAATTCGACAGAAGTGTCGATGTGTTTATGAAATGAATACTGTGGCTTTTAGTTGGGCATATGACAACATCAGATATTGTATACTCTACAATACAAGGAAGCGAAATTTATTAGATGGAGCGGGTACAATGAATAAGAGGACACGTAGAAACAAACGCACTCATGGGGAAAATGGACCGAGAATTGAGGAGTGCTTCGATGCGGCACAGGGAGGTGGACAGTTCCTCGAACGTGTACTTTTTAGTCGCCGTGGTCTTGTAGAATAGGGACTTCCATATTCCACCCATACGGGTACGCTGGGTGGAATGAAGTGCCACTCAAGGATGTGCTGGCGGAAGGTGTCTATTCTCGGTAGTGAGATCAGACTTCGACGCAAGATGGATTGCCTTAGTTCACACGAAAACGCAATGTATTTCTTAATTTCGAAGGGGCCTGCGAAAACAATGATCGTGTGCGTGAACGGCCTAGAGAATGTTATACGTTCTCGCGGAAGATCTCCCATCATCTGTCTCTGCTGACGGCGTCGATAAACGACGCTGGTCTCACATCCTTGCACGTGAGCCTAAACCAAGTTCTTGATTGTGGGGATCCAAAACTTTGTACGTAAGTGCGGCACCATTTGCTGGCTACGCCGTGCAGTATAATGCGATGTGCGAACTTGCCAAGGATGCGAGTGAAATGGGCAGAAGGATTAGGTGACGCTCGTAGCACGAGATGCACAAGAACACGTTCTGCAGTTAGCAACTCGTCCTTGGTGAGTTGCAAGGTGCTAGGCGTAGATACTTGTGGAGAAGTTAAAGAAGTTAAGCGGTGACCCTCAGAGCTCTCCCGAAACTGAGAAGTGCTCGCTGAAATCGGTTGTGGAGGCGAGCGTTGCGGTGTGGCATTGAATACGCTCCTCAAGTTTGGTATCTGGAACGTCTACCAGAGAAAGTTCGGGTGCTTGCGGGAGCCATTTCGGCCCGTGCCATCAAAGACTACTGGCCGCTAAATCGGTAGCGGGCGGCGTTCCCGACTCGCGAGATTCGCTGAATTGTCTTCCGATCGAACTTAAGACCAGAAGCGGATACTGGCGCTCTTAGATATACTGGAGACTCGGTTGGCAACGAATGTGGACCAGCTGCAGGGATCTTGTTAAGCCAAGGCAACACTATGGTAGAGTCAGTCAAGAAATGGGAATGTGAAGGGTAAACTGGAGCTCCGGAATTACGGTCGCGTACAAATCAGCTCCAGTCGGGGTAGTGAAACAATCTTGACTGGGCCAACGCATGCTCCATACGCCTTCTGTGAAGCATCGCAAAAACCATGTAGATCCCAGTATAATACGGAATGAGTTTCTAGCCATCTACGGATCTACATCTACATACATGTAGTGACGGAGGGTTTCACTTGCCCCCGGATACACGTGTTGTCCGTCGTGCTCCAGCTGCTCTGATGGCTAAGAAGGTCGCACAGTTAACGCCGAAAGTGACCGTTTGAAGCTCATAGTCCTGAAGATTACAGTTGCTGTCTCGATGATGTTTACGCCTGAACGGAGTATTCTTGGATTCGACCAGGATCTGTCGATATATTTGGGTAATGTCGTCATTAAAGGTGAATTGGAAAAGTCGCCATTAAAATACCTGCAGCGTAAGATCGGCCTGGAGAGTTGGCCCGGTATTCAATGCGTCATTCAGGTTGATACCTTTAGTGGAAGGACTTGAGACGTTGGAGACGACACCAACCTTGGTTGTAGTGCTATCAGGTTTAGAGACAGCGTGGTGGGAAAGATTAAAATTATGGCAGTCGGAGGGTGGAGTTACCCGAATTATGTGGCCCAATTTGGCGTATTCCTGCAGCACCTCATCATACTGGGCCTTTAAAGAAGGATTCTTCAGGAGTTGCGCTTCATTCCTCAGGAATTGAGCTTGAGCGATGTGTCTGGAGTGGCCCAAATCGACACCGTTTGGATTTTTAATGGATAGGGAGACTAAAAAGTGACCATCCTTCCTTCCCCTAGTGGTTTCTTGGAAAATCTGCTCACAAGTTACGTCTGCTTCCTTTTCCGGCTTGGCTGGAAGATCTTCCACCTCCCAAAATTTGTGAGCCGAGAATGCTTTGCGAGGCCCCTGCCATTTCGAGATGATATCCCGCACAACACCCACCCGAAAATGGACTTCAACCCGACGAAATCGCCACCAATGTCCTTTTTAATTCTTTCCTCAATGATATACGGGAAGAGATCTACCCCAATCATCATTTCAATCGGGGCAGGCTTGTTGTAGTGAGGATCAGCCAGTGGGCGGTCTAAGCACTCGTGTCAGACCACGTCCGAGAAAAAATGCGCCGGAGTCATACCTGTCTGTCTGGGAACGACTAAGGCTAACACTTCAACTTGTCTCCTGCTGCCGGACGGGGCAGGCAGCTGTAGCAGACATGCCTTTTCGGCGGAATCTCGCTCGCCTTGACCCATGCCGGAAACCGCTGCGTTGATTAGGCAGAGCGTCGGCTGGATAAGCTTGAAGACCCGGACAAGAAGGTCGAGTCCGCGCCGAAGTCGGTCAGAGCACGCACATGAAACTCCTTACCTAAATGGTTGAGGGTAACAATGCCGGTGCCTAGGAGGCCGCGCCCTGAAGTGATCGCAACCCAATTGTCTCGCTTTGCCTGACTCGTGTGCAACCGAATGAATTTGGAGGAGCTGCTTGGCTTGCGTCATGATCAACAACCGATCATTATCGTACCGAGCCGTGAGATTGTTCCACGCGGACTGGAACCTCTCATTTGTTAAAGGGGACTTGGAGACGATACCTGGGTTTTGCAGTTCATGTGGTAAAGTTATTCCACGTTGGCCATTTATTTATTTATTGTCAGACTATGAACAGTCGACATAAAAGGAAATATAAATTAAAGTTAATATTACATTTTTCAATAATTAAGATTAAAATTAAGTTTAAAAATAATAAATATAACCCTTATTATAATTTAAAACATCATTTTGAACTGGGGGAATATTGCAAAATGAAAAACAAGTAAAAACGTTGGTCCAACATTTGTTGCAAAGGTTAGAAAAACCCCAGGAAAACACTAACCATGTTAGTAACGCGGCGATTAATGATTGCACGGAAAACGGATTGGTCCAACATTTGTTGCAAGGGTTAGAAAACCCCCAGGAAACACTAACCATGTTAGTAACGCGGCGATTAATGATTGCACGGAAAACGGATTGCGCGTCGACGATACGCGAAATTAATGCACATAATTAAAAGAGTACGTAGTACTATTCAATACATTCAACATTCAAAGAATAATATATAGAATGGTTAGATAGGTAAGAGAGAAGTGACGTTTTAAGTGAGAACAAAGAAGTGGCTCCACAAACCACACGAAATAGATTATTATAGTTAGTACATAAGATACGAAATGGATTGTGTAAAGCATAAATAGTGGTACAGGTTTGAAGGGACAAAGGGATAAGACTCTAGTAGGCCGGATCGGAACCGCGACCATTATTTGACTAATCAGATAGGAATCAATTTCTCCACTGATAAGTTTATGTAAGAATACAATACCAAGCATTATTCTGTGGTCCGCAAGAGAAGGGAGGTTTATTAACAAGAGTCTACTACGATACGAAGGTAATCGAATATTAGTATTCCAGGTAAGGCCCCTAAGGGAAAAATAAAGAAATTGTTTTTGTGCAGCTTCTATTCTGTCCTGAAGTATCGTATATTGGGGAGACCAAACTCACGATCCATATTCAAGAATAGAATCTATATTTGGGGCAAGAATAGGAAGTATAAAGATTTTTTGTTAGATAGGGATCATGCAACTCCTTTGACCAACGCTTAATAAAACCCAAAGCACCAAATGCTCGATTAGCAGTGAAAGGGACGTGCTTATCAAACTAAAGTTTTGGATCGAAAAGGATACCTAAATCATTGACCGACTTCATTCTCTGAAGAGGTTGGCCGTTAAGAGAATAGTTATTAAAGATAGGAATTCTCCTACTAAATGACAATACGTTACATTTAATCAAGTTTAGATATAGTAAGTTAACTTTTCACCAGGCTTGAAATGTGTGGAGATCACTTTGTAGTCCGTGACGCAGGTAAGAATCAATTCGTGATAAAGCTTTATGGCTTCCTTAAGGAACGCCAGAGGTAACCCGTTCATTCTTGGATAAGGTGCCATTAAAATTAACTTTTTGAGTTCTAGAACATAAATAGTTCGCAATTCAAAGAATCAATTTATCTGGAAATCCAAGCAAATTTAGTTTGTGTAATAAAAGAGAATGATTAACAGTGTTAAAAGCCTTACTAAAATCAGTGTAAATGATATCTGTTTGTAGTTTATTTTGAAACCCATCTATTACAATTGAAATGAATTCTAGTAAGTTAGTGGTAGAAGATCTATTTTCAAAAAAAAAATTGACAGCATCGTCCATAGCCCTGCACATGTAAGGTCAATTCATTTGAGATAAAAGCTGATTTAATTTGTTAAAATCAGCCTTCCGAAACTGGCGACTAGGCATATTAGGTCTAGAGCTAGAATCTCCTTTATGCGTAGGCAATTCTTTTAACAATTCCAAAGTTGGGTGTTATGGATCTTCGGGAAGGAAAAGAGGTGCACTCCGGGAAACAGATGGAAAGGATGAATCCAGAACAAGAATAAGATCAAGCATCTTATTTAAAGAATTGGGAATTTATTTATTTGAGACAGAGAAATCCCAAATTAGAATCAATCAAGAAAATCATACTGTGTCGTGGGAGTCATAACAGCAGACAATACCAGGAGTATTGTTCCAAGTAGTTCCGGCTATGTTAAAATCACCCAGAACCGTTCAGAAGTCAGGGAAGAAACAGATTGAATAGCAGAGAAATGTTCAATATAAACAGAAGTGTCAGACGAAGGAGGAATATACGAACAAGTAATAAAAATGCAGATGTTTGAGATCTTTATCTCTAACAGCAATAAACTCTAAGGTTGTGGAAATATCAAGAACAATTACTTCAGATTAATTACCAGCATCAACAGGAAAAACGAGATATACGGTCTTTTCTAAATAGTGAAAAGTTATCGCTAAAAATCTCAGTGTTAAGAATGTCAAACATTAAATTTGTCCGAAATAAAGGCTATGACATGAACATGAAAATAAAAACTAGATATTTATAGGTTGCTAAGTTTGCTACAAAGATCTCTTACATTCTGATAGGCAAGCGAGAGGGAGGAGTTTAGTTTTTTTTTTTTTATTGGTAGCTGATTGGTTAGAAGAAGATAGTGAACGTAGAGAAATCGGAGTCCGATTTCGTTTTTTAGCAGTGTATTCTTTCACCTCAAGATAAGTAAAGGTTGCTAAGTTTGCTACAAAGACCTCTTACATTCTGATAGGCAAGCGAGAGGGAGGAGTTTAGTTTTTTTTTGTTATTGGTAGCTGATTGGTTAGAAGAAGATAGTAAAGGTAGAGTCGGAGTCTGATTTCGTTTTTTAACAGTATATTCTATCACCACTAAGTGGTCCGGCCCGGACTGTTTACAGCATATTTTGGTATATTGTTCGGCCGGAACACTTGCTTTTAATGAAGAAATCTCCCGAGCATAAAAAAATTTGAATTTTTCGACCGTAATGTTGGCTTCAGATTTGGCCTGTATAAAAGCCTTGACATCATTAGAAGTAGTATCAGGGGCTAGCCTTGAAGCAAAGATTTGTTTTTTCGGTGGAATACCTATGAGCTTAATTTTACTATCTATCACTGCTATATCGGTTTTCGAACTTATAACACTGGTTGATTGACTAGTTGATCCTGTCGAAATGTCATCACTGGTATGTTGATCAACAACAACTGCCTTGACAGCGACTGTATCAGGGGCTGGCCGGTGTCCGTGGGAATAACTTCTGTGGGAGAAGTAAAATTATCATTCCTACTGACAATACTAGTTGGAGATGGGGAAGAAGGATTTATTAGAGACCGATCAGAATTAATGGAGATATGTGGAGGAACTAAATGTTCATTTGGACCAATTGACAACCTAAAATTGGCCTTTTTCCTCTTTGGAGAATCATTCAAAAGGTTCATATTCTTGATATCTTTACCCATCGAGGTGAAACTATCAAACAGGTTTCTAAATCTGCCAAATAGTTCCCCAAAGCCTCTTTTAGTTTGCCTCATGAAGCCCATCATATCCCTTTTAACATCCCGGCAAAACTCACATGTCCATTTTATACCCGAAGTAGAGTTAATATTATACACCTAATACGGCCGTTAAGGCCAGCACATTTTCATGTGATACATTATCACACAGCCAGCAGCAAACATAACCCACTTTAACATTGGTTCGCACCTGACAGTTTTTATTATAACAGACAAACATACTGGAAAAATTTACATTAAACCAGCAAGGAATGAAAAATATTGGACTGCGATATAAATAAAAAATTTAACAAATTTAAAATTAGTATAGAGTGTTAAAAAGAATGACAGATATACACAAGGGTTAAGTAAACAAGTTAGTTGCTAAGTTAGAGCAAAAATACAGCGTACTTACGAAAGCAAAATTGTTTGCGCGGCAAACGAAAAATTTACCGTCGGAGATTAGGTAGCCAAACACCAACAACACTTAGATCGCGGGATAGCGGAGGAGTGAAGCAAAGCGCGGCTTACAGAGAGCAGAGAGAAATGACGCAAGAGTAAGAATCTTTTTGTAGATTGCCCTCGCGACTGAAACGTTTTAGGCGGAGAGTAGCAAGCAAGTAAAAACTGCAAGTTACAAAAACAAAGCTTGTTGGGAGACAATCAGAGCAAGTGCACAAATAAACCAATATTTTGCTTTGACTAAACTTTGTTTTGGTAAATATTGCAAAAAAATTATAAAACAAGTAAGAAAGGCTACAGTCGATCGAGCCGACTGTAAAAGACCCCGTACTCCCATAGTATTGCATTTTATTTAAATTAAAATTTTCAAATGAAATTTAAAAAATTAAAATTAAATATTTACATTTTGAATTAAAATTAAAAAATAAATAAATTAACAACTGTCATCGTCAGCACTCGAACCCGCGATCCATGCGAAGGTTCCACATTGCGCCGCAACTCTATCAGTTGCACCACACCCCTCTTCTATCATTCTTCCGATTATTTCCATATAAGTATGTGCACACATACATATGTGTGTATGTATAGCATTGGTCGGCGCGGCCAGCGGCTCCGGGCAGCGCTGCCGCCAGCAGGTAGAGAAAACGTTGGAACATATGTTTGTATGTTTCTGTGTTTGTTTGTATGTGTTGCGCGCATGCAGTGATTTTGCTTTAAAATAACTTCGACTTTGAACCGTAATTTCTCTGTTGTTTGACATAGGATTTTGATGCCACTTTCAGGAAAGTTAGAAATAGTAATTCTCTAAGCGTATGTTAAATTACAACACTGTACTATTTGATTTAATGCCTGAAACAAGGCATTGAAGCTGGAGAGTTTTTTAGTTCGTATGAGCAAAGGGGGCGTGGCAGCTCAAAATTTTTAATGACATTATACTAAGGCTGTCTCTAAGAACCTGTATACCAAAATTTGTGCTCCTAAGTGCTATAGTTACTGAGATATTCACCTAAAACACAAATTTTTTCGAGGTGTGTCTGGTTATTTGCTCATTGCGGGGGCGGTAAGGGGCGTGGCAACAATTTGAAATAAACTTGATCTGCTCTACAAAATAACGGACTTACATTCCAAATTTGGTGTCTCTAGCTCTTGTAGCTTAAAAGATCCAGGTGTTCATACGGACGGACAGACGGACAGACAGACGGTGAGACGGACAGACGGACATGGCTATATCGACTCGGCTGTTGATGCTGATCAAGAATATATATACTTTATGGGGTCGGCCACGCCTCCTTCTGCCTGTTACGCACATCTCGCTTCTGACAAACTTAATAGACCCCCTTTACTCTTTTTTAAAGAGTACGGGGTCTAAAAAGTTTGTTAGTATATTTAAACCTTGCGTTTACACAGCCGGTGTATGACACAAAGTATTAATAAACTCAACTACAGTTTAATTGATTTGAATTATGAAAAACGGGACGAAAAGTAACTTTTAAACGAGGATGGAAAAAAAACACATCTGTTTGCAAAGCGAGTGCGAATGTGAATGCCATGCGAAGCTTCAGCCTTCGAAGACTTCAACCTCACAGGGAGGTAATCTTGGCATTGGAAAACTGGAACTGCGGAAGGCCTAGCCGGAGTGGTAGCATTCTGAGCGAAAATCTGCTCAATACGCTCTCCAAACAGAGATCCGCATTGCACGTGTACCATAGCAGTAATCGTGCTTTGCCTTAATGGTGCTCAGAGTCATTTGCGCTTCCACTAGATCTTGGGCCGACAGGCCCTCTGTCAGCGGAGGTATTCCATCTCAAAATTCGACCAGATTGACTTGATCTGCTCCAAGTGTGTCTTTATGGAGAAAAGTGCAACTTCTGCACTTAGACACTATTGGTGCATCGCATGTGGCAATAAAATCAGCAATAAAAGCGACATATTGGATTGTTCTCTGAGTTCATGAGAGGCGGACCTAGTGAGGATGGGATACTAAGGAGAGGTCACGAGAACTTTTGGAACAGGAGAGGCGCAGTTACTAGGCTTCGAGGAGAGGACGTAGAAGATCGTGAAACTGAAGAGCCGCTGTGACTACGAAAAGTCGTGGAAGAAGTACGAATGTGAATGCGTTTGGTTGTCACTGGAGCACCGCTCTGGAATTTGCAGGAGTATGAGACGAAGTGTCGGTGCGACCAAAGACTGTAAGGCTTGCGGACTTAGGAGCATCCTTAGATGGACCGGTGACATTATCTATTGAAATGTAGAAGAAAGAAAGAAAGAATATTCCCGAATCAAACAAGTATAAACGAAACGACAGGAAGTGGACTGCATGGCTTATTGTGTGGTTTCCTACAGCTTGAGTCGCTAGTTATGCCTAGTTTCATCGCACCATGCCACCACACAATCACCAGTGGGAATTCCCACCAATAGCCTGCAGTCTTTTCGTAAAAGCTGCAGCAGGTAACGAGTGCGTTGTGCCTTAAACTCATTGCACATTATTCTAGTTGATTTACATGAGGTGGTGTTCCTCCACCTCTGGTTGCTGAGCTTATTTGTACTCCCCTCCAGTTCCAGTAAATCGATCTGAGGGAGATGGGAAGATGCTAAGCTCTGTCGTCTGGCAGATCGGCGCCTGCGTTGTCTAGTGTGTCTGAATCCCCATTCCCAGGTATGCCCCGGTGGTCCGGAACCCAGTAGATGTGTACTGACTTGGTCGTACCTAATTCATCTTGTGCGTTTCTGCTCACCACATTTTTGGAAGTAGTGGTTGACGACAACTATTCTATTCTATTTTAGCATTCTGAGCCTAGGTTTGTTTTGCATATTCTGTTGCTTTTCCGATTGTAAAGACTTCCGCTTCATAAATGTTGCAGTGGTTTGGTAGCCTGAATGACAGCTTCCTGAGTGGTTCATCGCCGTACACGGCGCCTCCTACTCCTCCTGCAATTTTGTAGCCATCTGTATATAAATTGAGGTTGCCGTGCCTATTTTGGCACAGCTTACAGTCGTCGGCCCCGAAATGTGCCTCCATACCAAGAACTAAGCTGTTTTGTGGGTGGTCCTGTGCGAAACCTTGTACCTCTTAGTGAAGATAATGATGTCCGACTTTTCCGCGTTGATAAGTAAACCGGCTTCCTCTGCCCAATTGCAAATCACCCTGAGTGTCTGTTTCATTAAGGAGCTGAGAGTAGATGGGCACACTCCCGTAATAATTATGCCTGTGTCGTCCGCATAGGCAGTTATTTTGGGAGCTCCTCCATCAAATCTCTTAATAAGAGCGTCTACTACAAGATTGGAGGTGATAGAACGCCACCCTATGGAGTTCATCTACCCGCACATCTAATTGTTGTTGCCGTACCCCATTCTGACTGAACCCTCCTACAGCTTAGGAGAATCTTGATCCAGTTGGTGATGTCAAGTATATATATTCTTGATCAGCATCACAAGCTGAGTCGATATAGCCATTTCCGTCTGTCTGTCCGTCTGTCTGTCCGTCTGTCTGTCCGTCTGTCTGTCCGTATGATCAAACAGATTTCAGAGATGGTAAGAGCTACAAGTTCAAGCTTGGTGTCAATCGATCACATATTTAGTCAGTCAATACAAGAATCTTTTTTTTCCGATGCCACGCCCCACAATGAACAAAAAACCAGACACACCTCGGAAAAAATCAGTGTTTTCGGCTAATATCTCAGTAACTATGGCACCTGTTTTGGTATGGAAGTTCCTAGAGACTGAATAAATTCCGTGCCATTAAAAATTTTGGGCTGCCACGCCCCCTTTTCCCATGGGAACTAAAAAACTATTCAAACTTCAATACGTGTTTAATGCATTTTTTCTTATCGTAGAGTATTCTAATTTATAATTCGTGTGGAGACTAACTATATCGAACTATCCTGAAAGATGCATTAAAATCGGACTATAAACAAGAAAACTAGAAGCGTTACAATATTGATAACTGAATGCAATATCGTGTGAGCGAGATAGAAACATACAAGCATATGTTCGAATGTTTTCGCTGCCTGTGTGGCGGCAGCGCTGCCAGCAGTCGCTGGCCGCTCCGAATACACACATACATACATATATGCATCATATATTGCCATTCGTATGTGTATTCTCATACAGACAAACAGCTGTATGTTTGATTATGCTTAGATTGTTTTTGTTTCAACGTGTTATAATGCAAGTACTACACATTGTAACATCTCGATACCGATTTTAATAATTTAATCGGTGGAAAATGCAGAGAGCATTGTACGGTCGGGCGTGCTCGACTGTACTTATCTTACTTGTATATAGATATATATATATAAGTTACGGCGATCTCCCTCATTAGAAGGAATTTCTAGCGCGGGCGAGTACGGTTACATACTGACTTAGATTTGTTAAAAAGGAAACTCATGATATGATAACTCGATTACAAGGTTTTAAGTCTTTATTAAATATTCTTGTACTAAGAGTTTACAACTACTGCTCGCTCATTGCCAAATGCAAATGCTTCCCGCCCTGTTCTGCAACAGAGGCTCTTATCACTTCATTCGACCACGATGCCGACTTCGTAGCGGCAGAGCGGCCACGTTAGCAGCATCGGCGTCAACAGTGACAGTTTATTTTTATTGTTTTTTCGTTTTATTTATTAATCAGGATAGACTAACCTTATGAACTTTTTGTTGACTATTTTTCTTATTCTTTATAATTACATTATTATTGTTCTCTATACTAATGGTCCTATATAAGAAGATTCTAATTTATGACCGACTTCATTCTTTAAGTAAACTTGGTTTCCTATTCCTATTTTAAAAACTAATACTTTCTTGTCATTTATTTCTGTTTGCCTAATCTTATTTTTTCGTATTCTCTTATAACGCTTTTTCTAGTCTAAATTAAACTTCTTTAGAATAATCTATGTATATTATATATAGGTTATACTGTATTTACGCTAAATTATATTGGTAAGTTATTTTGTATTCCAAATACTAGTTCATATGGACAATAATTTAGAGTTACTGATGGTTTTGTGTTAAAATACACGAAGTACCTTAGTCGAGAATTGCATTGGAGTGCAAGTCGCTAACATTAATTCTTGCGACAACTGATTTTCCATGTTTCAATAAACATGTGGAATCTGTTATTCGCAAGATCACTACTTTTCGTACCTCGTCTTTGTAATGACTTTGTATACGTTGGGCTTAGAACATTTTTTAAGACTTTGTTTTGGCAATAGTTCTTGTTTATTTTCTGCGCAGAAATTGTTTTGTCTACTTTTGTAGTGGCTAGTAGTAACTTTCAGGACTTTTCTGTTCATGTCAATGAGGTTGGATATTGTTATCCTTGACAAGGCGTCTGCCACGAAATTTTCATATTCTTCCAATTCGAGTGGGATGCGTGTTAATTAAAACTTGGGCTTACCATAGAAAATAAATAAGTTAAAGGTCTGTGATCAGTTCTAACTGTAAAATGCTTCCCATAGATATATGGTCGAAAATATTGCCCAATGTATTGATGCTAGGTCTTGTTCTGTAGTACTCTTATTGCTTTCACCTTTGGTGAATGCTCTTGTCCATTTTAGTTTTGAGTTCAAACTGCTCCATATGCTTGCTTGCTTGCATCTGTGATTATGGAAAATTCTTTGCCAAAATCTGGGTACTGAGTTTTAAGGTACTGGAATGCATTTTTATATTCTGCTGATCATTCAAATGGAAAATTCTTTTTACATAATCTTGTTATGTGCCGTGAATATTCGGCGATGTTTTTTATAAAACGTCTATAATAATTGCAAAAAGCAACGAATCTTCTAGCGCTGTCTGCGTCCGTAGGGACTGGATAGCTATTGATAGCATCAAATTTTTTATCATCAGGAAAGATTGCTTTATCTATGCATCTGTGACCTAGAAACGTCACCTCGTGCATAAAAAATGAAAATTTTTTTTGGATGTAATTTGAGATTGTGTTTTTTACAAAGTTTGAACACATCTGTTAGATTTTTAATCATATGTTGTTCAGAACAACCAATAACGATTAATTCATCCATATGAAAAAGATGTTATATTTCGTGAGCTTTCATCAAGCTCAATTTGGTGAAAACCTGACATTAAATCAAGGCATGAAAAATATTTAGCTCTACCCAATTGATCAAGAATAGCATCAATTCTGGGGAGTGGTAATTTGTCTGACAGCAATTTCTTATTTATTTAGCGATAGTCAATTACTAATCGCCATTTTTTCTCTTAAGAGCCGTGAAGACCTTTCTTCGGGACTAATAACAGTGGTCTATTATAGGGTGATACAGACGGTTCAGCCAAATTTTGTTCAATTAACTTTCCAACTTGACGCTGGATTTCTTCTGTCTGTGTATGCGGACATCGATTATTTTTTTACACATACTGGCTCATCGTCCCTAAGTCTCAAATTTTGCTTATAAAAGTTATTTGTTGTGATTGGTTATGTTTTAAGTCCGAACACATCACTATACTCGGTGCATATTTCTTCAAGTTGTTTTTTTAACAAACTTGGAAAATTATTCTTTAATTTACTAATTACAGACTCTTTTCTATTGTCTTTTGTATTTTTAAAAAAATCGTATCGAATGTCATTCAAATTTTATGTTATTAATGCCTACTATTTGGCATGTATCTGTGGTATTAAAGAATGGGACAAAAGTATTTTGGGCTGTTGCAATAGTGTTTGCAACATAGACACCAGGTTTAATTTCCTGATTTGAAATTAAAATGTTTTCTTCTGCTGAAGATAATTCTATTTTGCGTATCGCTTGTGATCTTGCTGGTAGAAGTGTGGAATTAGTACCAGAACTAAATGTTATTGGAACATAGATAGGATACGTTAAATTTTGTGGTCTAATTTTAAACCAATCCTATGAACAATTGTAATCTAATTGGCAATTAAATGTTTTTATGAAATCTAATCCTATTATTCCATAGCAGGGGATTGCGAAATCTAAATGAAGAAGATGAAATTTATACGGAATAATATATATATCTGTTTTTAATTCGATTGGAACTAATCCCTTGGAGTTTATTACTCCTTCTTCTATGCCTCGAATGTCGATAACTTTATTGATTTGGATGTCTTGAAAGACATCAGAATTTTCTATTAAAATTTAAGTATCTGCACCCGTATCTATCAAAAATATTATCTTTTTATTTGTTGCAACATTTTTGAATGATAAGAAATTGTTGAGACTTAAGTTGAAAGTATATATTTTAGCATTACACAGGGTGAATCTGGAGGAGTTTGGGAGTTTCCCGAAGTATTTTGGCAACTCGAACATTGCTGTTATTCTTATTATTATAGCAATTTCTGATTGTTGCCTCAGTTGAAATTATTCCTACCTCGGCTTTAATCTCGTCCACCTTTATTGTTGTTTGTGTAATTGTTGTTATTATTCAACATTATTTATAAAATTTGCGGTTGAGTCCGCTTCTTCGATTCATGGTCTAACATTGTTTCTGCTTCTTATATATTATAGTCTTTTGAAACTGAATTCGAAAGCATTAAATTTTAATTTCGGATTGATATCGAAGCTACGGAGTACAGATATAAATCTAGACTAACTTATGCTATGTTCTGGAGACGTTAAGCAAACCTCGGCTTTGAGCTTTTATTGTTTAGACTTTCAACTTATGGAGCTTTTGGCTCTTATGTAAATAAAGTGATCTCGCTCTTAAAGAGATTGAGACTTAAGAGAATTCTGCCAGCCAGGATTTGTGCAACGTCAGCAGTTCCAACCCCAATGGTGGGAATAGCGATTCTGGCGAAATGTTTATGATATTTGATAAGTTCGTGGGAAGCCAGAATTGTTATTTGATTTGATTTGATTATTTTATAATGTTTAACCTATAATCTGTAGGAAGGGAATGTGTGACATAAATGAAAAGTGTGAGCTAGGCGTATTATATGGGTACATATGTCTCTACATATGTTACTTCCCCATCCTTAAGAAATGAGCCTGTCCTCAGGCGGTTAATTTTGGATATAGTGTTGGATCTAATAAAATTTCTTCAATTTCTGTATCTTTTTGAATATTTGATTGTATGTTTGGGGTTGATTGTTTTTTGTTCTTATAATTTACTATAATTTATTGTGTAATATTTTTATATTTAAAGACAATTTACAATATTAATGCGATAAAAATAATTATTAATGTTGTTATCGTTATTATTTGGAACATGTTATACAATTTTGTTTGCTGTAATATAATTTCTTTAGTTTGGACATATGACAATGGTTCTAATTTAGTTACATTATTATCTATGTAAACTGTTTGTGTGTAACATAGTGTTAGTTATTAATATATCATCTAATTGGAACAGTTTAGGGCTTTTATCATATTGTTTCCTTCAATAAGTATTTCTCTATTGATACAATTTTGATTTAATACAGTTTTAGGTAAGTTCCATGTTAACATAATATTTGGTTCTACGTATTCAATTTCATAGTTTTAGTGTGTTTTTGCATATCTGCATTCTGTTTTATTTTGATTTAATATTCCAGTGATACATTTGTTCTTAACTAAATCTTTATTTGTTACTGTAAATGCTTTATTATTTTGTAAATAGTAAGTGTCATGTATAATTTCAGTTAGAATGTTTTTATTTTCGTCAGGGTAAGGAATAATGTCGAATAGTGCAGTATTTTTAATTATGTCAAGTCTTTGTTCTGCTTCGTGGGTGACACTTAAACTGTTCATTACTTCATTTCCTTTATTAATAGCTTTTATTACTTCATTTAATTCATTAGCTTGAACACTATTTTCGGAATGGTTGTCTATCTTTGATTGTAATTCTTCTTTGTCTTCCTGATTTAGAGTTCCGAAAAGGTATTTATAACAAGTAAGAAAGGCTACAGTCGATCGAGCCGACTGTAAAAGACCCCGTACTCCCATAGTAGTGCTCATTTTCTTAAAATTAAAATTTTAAAATGAAATTAAAAATTAAAAAAATTAAAATGAAATATTTACATTTTGAATTAAAATTAAAAAGTAAATAAATTAACAATCGTCATTGTCAGCATTCGAACCCGCGATCTATACGAAGGTTCCATATTGCGCCGCAACTCTACCAGTTGCACCACGACCCTCTTCTATCATTCTTTCGATTATTTGCAAATATGTATGTGTGCTCATACATATGTGTGTATGCATAGCATTGTTCGGCGCGGCCATCGGCTCCGGGCAGCGCTGCCGCCAAAGCAGGTAGAGAAAACGTTCGAACATATGTTTGTATGTTTCTGTGTTTGTTTGTATGTGTTGCGCGCATGCAGTGATTTTGCAGTAAAATAACATGCACTTTGAACCGAAATTTCTTTCTTGTTTGACATAGGATTTTGATGCCACTTTCAGGAAAGTTAGAAATAGTAAGTCTCTAAGCGTATGTTAAATTACAACACTGTACTATTTGATTTATGCCTTCAAAAAGGCATTGAATCTGGAGAGTCTTTTAGTTCCTATGAGAAAAGGGGGCGTGGCAGCTCAAAATTTCGAATGACATTATACTAAGGCTGTTTCTAAGAACCTGTTTTTTGCTCATTGCGGGGGCGGTAAGGGGCGTGGCAACAATTTGAAATAAACTTGATCTGCTCGCGAAAATAACGGACTTACATTCCAAATTTGATGTCTCTAGCTCTTGTAGTTTAAAAGATCCAGGTGTTCATACGGACGGACAGACGGACAGACGGACATTGCTATATCGACTCGGCTGTTGATGCTGATCAAGAATATATATACTTTATGGGGTCGGCCACGCCTCCTTCTGCCTGTTACGCACATCTCGCTTCTGACAAACTTAATAGACCCCCTTTACTCTTTTTTAAAGAGTACGGGGTCTAAAAAGTTCCCATGAAATTTACAAGTCCTCTTTTATTACGTTTTACTAGTCTTATACCATTCATTTCTCTATCCAGTTTTTCTGTTAAGTATTTTATTTTTGCTAGTGTTTCAAATTCTTTTGGTTGGTTCATAAGATTATTATAAGTTTCATCAGTTTTTGTTATGTAGATAGTTAAATAGTGATACCCGTATTTTCTGGGTAAATTCAATGTTCCTGTTTTAAATATAAGATATCCATTCTTAGGGTTAATTGGATTGATTTCCAAATTCTCTCCTTTTATTGGGGATATAAATGAATGTTATAATTAGAGTTGGCAAATTATGAAGAGTTATCATCGTGATTCGGGTTATTTGTTGATCTGGAATTATCGTATTTACTTATATTAGTTACTTTCTTCTTCTTATATTTTGATTTATAATGAGTTATCTTTCTACCTCTGTTAACTTCTTTATAATGCTTGTCATCTATTTGTGTTATATTTCCTGTTTGTTTAAATGGGTTTGTGGATTTAGATCTTACTAATGGTGATTCCCTATACCTAGTATCTATTTCAAACTCGGTTCTATTTTCATTAAGTCTTTCTATTTTGTTTTTCTTATTTAGTTGTGTTCTCAGGAGTTCCTGCGTAGATGAAAATATCTGCTGGTGTTCTACCAGTCGTGTTATGTTTAGTCTTATGATTACAAATATAAAGTATTATTTCAAATCTAGTTGGTTTATCTTCGTGATTTGTGTCAGAATTTACAATTCTTAATTTTTCATTTACTGTTTTATGAAATGCCGTTTTTACTAGTTGTAATGGATATATTTACGTCTTCGGATTTTAACTAAATCTGTAGTGCGGAATAATATATATATCTGTTTTTAATTCGATTGGAACTAATCCCTTGGAGTTTATTACTCCTTCTTCTATGCCTCGAATGTCGATAACTTTATTGATTTGGATGTCTTGAAAGACATCAGAATTTTCTATTAAAATTTAAGTATCTGCACCCGTATCTATCAAAAATATTATCTTTTTATTTGTTGCAACATTTTTGAATGATAAGAAATTGTTGAGACTTAAGTTGAAAGTATATATTTTAGCATTACACAGGGTGAATCTGGAGGAGTTTGGGAGTTTCCCGAAGTATTTTGGCAACTCGAACATTGCTGTTATTCTTATTATTATAGCAATTTCTGATTGTTGCCTCAGTTGAAATTATTCCTACCTCGGCTTTAATCTCGTCCACCTTTATTGTTGTTTGTGTAATTGTTGTTATTATTCAACATTATTTATAAAATTTGCGGTTGAGTCCGCTTCTTCGATTCATGGTCTAACATTGTTTCTGCTTCTTATATATTATAGTCTTTTGAAACTGAATTCGAAAGCATTAAATTTTAATTTCGGATTGATATCGAAGCTACGGAGTACAGATATAAATCTAGACTAACTTATGCTATGTTCTGGAGACGTTAAGCAAACCTCGGCTTTGAGCTTTTATTGTTTAGACTTTCAACTTATGGAGCTTTTGGCTCTTATGTAAATAAAGTGATCTCGCTCTTAAAGAGATTGAGACTTAAGAGAATTCTGCCAGCCAGGATTTGTGCAACGTCAGCAGTTCCAACCCCAATGGTGGGAATAGCGATTCTGGCGAAATGTTTATGATATTTGATAAGTTCGTGGGAAGCCAGAATTGTTATTTGATTTGATTTGATTATTTTATAATGTTTAACCTATAATCTGTAGGAAGGGAATGTGTGACATAAATGAAAAGTGTGAGCTAGGCGTATTATATGGGTACATATGTCTCTACATATGTTACTTCCCCATCCTTAAGAAATGAGCCTGTCCTCAGGCGGTTAATTTTGGATATAGTGTTGGATCTAATAAAATTTCTTCAATTTCTGTATCTTTTTGAATATTTGATTGTATGTTTGGGGTTGATTGTTTTTTGTTCTTATAATTTACTATAATTTATTGTGTAATATTTTTATATTTAAAGACAATTTACAATATTAATGCGATAAAAATAATTATTAATGTTGTTATCGTTATTATTTGGAACATGTTATACAATTTTGTTTGCTGTAATATAATTTCTTTAGTTTGGACATATGACAATGGTTCTAATTTAGTTACATTATTATCTATGTAAACTGTTTGTGTGTAACATAGTGTTAGTTATTAATATATCATCTAATTGGAACAGTTTAGGGCTTTTATCATATTGTTTCCTTCAATAAGTATTTCTCTATTGATACAATTTTGATTTAATACAGTTTTAGGTAAGTTCCATGTTAACATAATATTTGGTTCTACGTATTCAATTTCATAGTTTTAGTGTGTTTTTGCATATCTGCATTCTGTTTTATTTTGATTTAATATTCCAGTGATACATTTGTTCTTAACTAAATCTTTATTTGTTACTGTAAATGCTTTATTATTTTGTAAATAGTAAGTGTCATGTATAATTTCAGTTAGAATGTTTTTATTTTCGTCAGGGTAAGGAATAATGTCGAATAGTGCAGTATTTTTAATTATGTCAAGTCTTTGTTCTGCTTCGTGGGTGACACTTAAACTGTTCATTACTTCATTTCCTTTATTAATAGCTTTTATTACTTCATTTAATTCATTAGCTTGAACACTATTTTCGGAATGGTTGTCTATCTTTGATTGTAATTCTTCTATGTCTTCTTGATTTAGAGTTCCGAAAAGGTATTTATAACAAGTAAGAAAGGCTACAGTCGATCGAGCCGACTGTAAAAGACCCCGTACTCCCATAGTAGTGCTCATTTTCTTAAAATTAAAATTTTAAAATGAAATTAAAAATTAAAAAAATTAAAATGAAATATTTACATTTTGAATTAAAATTAAAAAGTAAATAAATTAACAATCGTCATTGTCAGCATTCGAACCCGCGATCTATACGAAGGTTCCATATTGCGCCGCAACTCTACCAGTTGCACCACGACCCTCTTCTATCATTCTTTCGATTATTTGCAAATATGTATGTGTGCTCATACATATGTGTGTATGCATAGCATTGTTCGGCGCGGCCATCGGCTCCGGGCAGCGCTGCCGCCAAAGCAGGTAGAGAAAACGTTCGAACATATGTTTGTATGTTTCTGTGTTTGTTTGTATGTGTTGCGCGCATGCAGTGATTTTGCAGTAAAATAACATGCACTTTGAACCGAAATTTCTTTCTTGTTTGACATAGGATTTTGATGCCACTTTCAGGAAAGTTAGAAATAGTAAGTCTCTAAGCGTATGTTAAATTACAACACTGTACTATTTGATTTATGCCTTCAAAAAGGCATTGAATCTGGAGAGTCTTTTAGTTCCTATGAGAAAAGGGGGCGTGGCAGCTCAAAATTTCGAATGACATTATACTAAGGCTGTTTCTAAGAACCTGTTTTTTGCTCATTGCGGGGGCGGTAAGGGGCGTGGCAACAATTTGAAATAAACTTGATCTGCTCGCGAAAATAACGGACTTACATTCCAAATTTGATGTCTCTAGCTCTTGTAGTTTAAAAGATCCAGGTGTTCATACGGACGGACAGACGGACAGACGGACATTGCTATATCGACTCGGCTGTTGATGCTGATCAAGAATATATATACTTTATGGGGTCGGCCACGCCTCCTTCTGCCTGTTACGCACATCTCGCTTCTGACAAACTTAATAGACCCCCTTTACTCTTTTTTAAAGAGTACGGGGTCTAAAAAGTTCCCATGAAATTTACAAGTCCTCTTTTATTACGTTTTACTAGTCTTATACCATTCATTTCTCTATCCAGTTTTTCTGTTAAGTATTTTATTTTTGCTAGTGTTTCAAATTCTTTTGGTTGGTTCATAAGATTATTATAAGTTTCATCAGTTTTTGTTATGTAGATAGTTAAATAGTGATACCCGTATTTTCTGGGTAAATTCAATGTTCCTGTTTTAAATATAAGATATCCATTCTTAGGGTTAATTGGATTGATTTCCAAATTCTCTCCTTTTATTGGGGATATAAATGAATGTTATAATTAGAGTTGGCAAATTATGAAGAGTTATCATCGTGATTCGGGTTATTTGTTGATCTGGAATTATCGTATTTACTTATATTAGTTACTTTCTTCTTCTTATATTTTGATTTATAATGAGTTATCTTTCTACCTCTGTTAACTTCTTTATAATGCTTGTCATCTATTTGTGTTATATTTCCTGTTTGTTTAAATGGGTTTGTGGATTTAGATCTTACTAATGGTGATTCCCTATACCTAGTATCTATTTCAAACTCGGTTCTATTTTCATTAAGTCTTTCTATTTTGTTTTTCTTATTTAGTTGTGTTCTCAGGAGTTCCTGCGTAGATGAAAATATCTGCTGGTGTTCTACCAGTCGTGTTATGTTTAGTCTTATGATTACAAATATAAAGTATTATTTCAAATCTAGTTGGTTTATCTTCGTGATTTGTGTCAGAATTTACAATTCTTAATTTTTCATTTACTGTTTTATGAAATGCCGTTTTTACTAGTTGTAATGGATATATTTACGTCTTCGGATTTTAACTAAATCTGTAGTGCGGTGCACAAAAAGGCTGAGTCTTAATCTGCTTTTATCTCAATTGGTTTTCCCATGTCATTAAATACCTTTACCTCTTTTAGCGTCTAACCAATCTCGACCATTTACTTCTATTAAAGTTGCGTATTTGGAATATAGGTATGTGCAAGATAGAAATTGTTTGTTGTCTACCATGTAGAAATCAATGACATATTTTTCTCTGGAATTATGGATTTCTGGAGTTAATTCATAAGCTAATTTAGTGTTTCTATGTTCTGTTTTTGCTATATTACAAACTTTGCATTCATTGATTATATTCTGAATAAGGTTTGGTAATTTGGATAGTAATGCTTTTCTTTAAAAAATAATGTAATTTTTTCTATTCCTGGATGTAATAACTTTTGGTGTGTATTTATTATGTATTCTTTAAATTCGGCGTAAGTTTGGAGGTCTATTAGTTTGTTAGTAGATCTCATTATTTTTATTATATTATTAAGACTTATTATTTCAACGAAAGCATTCTGGAATGTAAGAAAATCAGCTTCGTTGCTGAAATATATAACACTTTTTTTAGAACATAAGTATTCTTTAATTAATTCTTTTGCATGATTAGGTGTCATATCAACATATTTTATTAAAATTTTTGTTTTATGAAAATAATTAGTGACGGATAAGTTATTTAAGTTACTTTTTTTCGAATTCTGTTTGTCTTTTAAAATAGTTTATTGGTCTTTCTGTCAGTGAAATGTGATTTTGGTTGTCCTCTTGCGCGCTATGGATTGATGCAACAGTTACGTCAGAATTTTCTCCTAACAAGTTTTCTTAAATTTTTATTCTGGATAAAGCGTCTGCAACATAATTCTCTTTGCCAGGTACATATTAAATATGATAATCATATTCATTTAATTTGATTTTCCAACGTTGCAATTTCATGTTTGGGTTTTTAATATTATTAAGCCAAACATGTGGTTTGTGATCACTGAGGATCTCGAATTTTCCACCGTAGAGATAAGATCGAAAATATTTAGTTGCCCAAACGATGGCTAAAAGTTCTTTTTTAATTGCTGCATAATTAATTTCGTGTTCGTTTAAAGCTCGGCTTGCGAAACAAATGGGTTTTTGATTTTGAGACAGAACAGCTCCAATAGCTATATTGCTGGCATCAGTTGTAAGACAAAATGGTTTCTCGAAATTTGGATAGACTAATATTCTAATGAACTAATGAAACTTGGTACACATGTGTATTCCCTTTGCACGCAGATCATTTGTTAAAATCGGCCAGATCGGATGACTATATCATATAGCTCCCATAGGAACAATCGGATAAAAATAAAATTTTTTTTGAGCTATGTTAACCAAATTCGCTCCATATGCATTTGGCATAAAATCCCGTGTGCAAACCAAATTTCATCCAGATCGGACCACTATATCATATAGCTGCCATAGGAACAATCGGTTCAAAATGCTGAAAATGCTTAGTATGAAAATTTTCTGTGTCTCTTGTACGATTTGAACCAAATTCACGCAATACGCATTTGTTATCATTATCCATCTGCCGACCAAATTTTATCCGAATCGTACAACTATATCATATAGCTGCCATAGGAACAATCGGTTGAAAATGCTTAGTATGAAAATTTTCTGTGTCTCTTGTACGATTTGGACCAAATTCGCTCCATATGCATTTGGCATAAAATCCTATGTGTTCACCAAATTTCATCTAGATCAGACTACTATATCATATAGCTGCCATAGGAACAATCGGTCATTGAAAAAAAATTAACGCAATGTGCATGACTGCAAGGGTATATAATCTTCGGCTGGCCGAAGATAACCTTTTTTTCTTGTTACTGTTATTATCTTTCAATGAACATAGAACGCATAAATTGGGCGTGTCCAAAAACAAACTTGAACTGCTTGAGCATTTTGTCTTTCATTTTAGTTGTTATGCAGGCGGGCATAGGTTATTATCAACATAACACTAAAAGAGGCCATTACAACAGTCATGAAGGCTATAGGCGCCAAGGCCAAAACAGAGGAAACTGTAGAATTTACTATAACTACAACTCAACAGCACAAGCAATGCCAATTTACAAAAGAAGTTTGGAAAACTAATAGGCCCCATACGATAGTATACCATATCAATCATTGTTCGGGAATTTTTATTAAATTGGAAAATCTAAAAACAGGTTATACTTTTACCTTATTAATAGATGTCGATATTTCCATAGAGTAAAAGGGTATAGTGGAATCGTATGTAACAGGGTGAAGGAGTATATAAATTCTTAATCAGCATCAATAGCCTGTTCGATATAGACATGACCGCTTGACTTTAAAGAATAGAGATAGAGACAGAAAATTTGAAATGAAAGTTCGTGTATATATCAGTAATCTCAATTTTTTTTCAAACTTTTACACCAAAGTTTCTCTCCGTATTTAAAGCTTTGAAACTTTTTGACAGACGTTTTTAGACTTTTATTTACATAAAGGTTACCCTTAAATATAATGAACATGACATGAAAATGTCTCGAACACAAATTCAATCTTATGCGTAAATCCGCAACGATTTTTATACCCTTGCAGAGGGTATATTGTTTTTGTCACGAAGTTTGTAACGCATTGAAGGAGACGTTTCCGACCCCATAAAGTATATATATTCTTGATCAGCATCAACAGCCGAGTCGATATAGCCATGTCCGTCTGTCCGTCTGTCTGTCCGTCTGTTTCTATGCGAACTAGTCTCTCATTTTTAAAGCTATCTTGATGAAACTTGGCACAGATGTGTATTTCCTTTGCACGCAGAACATTTGTTAAAATCGGCCAGATCGGATGACTATATCATATAGCTCCCATAGGAACAATCGGATGAAACAAAAATTTTTTTTGAGCTATGTTAACCAAATTCGCTCCATATGCATTTGGCATAAAATCCCGTGTGCAAACCAAATTTCATCCAGATCGGACCACTATATCATATAGCTGCCATAGGAACAATCAGTTGAAAATGCTTGATATGAAAATTTTCTGTGTCTCTTGTACGATTTGGACCAAATTCGCTCTATATGCATTTGGCATAAAATCCTATGTGTACACCAAATTTCATCTAGATCGGACTACTATATCATATAGCTGCCATAGGAACAATCGGTCATTTAAAAAAAATTAACGCAATGTGCATGACTGCAGGGGTACACAGTCTTCGGCTAGCCGAAGATAACCTTTTTTTCTTGTTTTTATTATAAGTGAATTATAAAAGTCGCACAGAATGTTTAATTAATTATTAAAGTTATAAATATTATTAAGCAAAAATAATTTACTTATTCTAAACAATTAAAACATATTTAGAGGCAATTATTTTGATAAATAAGTTATTTAAAAAAAGTAAAAAGGCTATTTTTTTTATGTTTTTTCAGGCAAGTTATATTACGAGCAGTCCAAACGGACCGAAATTTTTGGTGCGTTGGACGCAAGATTGTGGCAGCTATTTGGGATGCACATGCACGTATTTACCATGGCTATGAAGTCATAGGTTTAAATAACATCCCCCAAGAAGGGCCTGCGCTTATTGTTTATTATCACGGCGCCATTCCTATTGATATGTATTATTTGAATTCACGGATGTTGCTCCAGCGAGAACGACTTATTTACACGATTGGTGATAGATTTTTGTTTAAGTTGCCTGGCTGGGGTACAATCTCGGAAGCATTTAATATCAGCCCGGGTACTGTTCAATCATGTGTAAGCATTTTGCGTGATGGAAATCTGTTGGCTATTTCACCAGGTGGCGTCTACGAGGCACAGTTTGGAGATCATTACTATGAGTTGCTTTGGCGCAATCGTATAGGTTTCGCAAAAGTGGCTCAAGAGGCCAAAGTGGCTATTATACCCTGCTTTACACAGAATTTGCGTGAAGGCTTTCGTCAGGTGGGCATTTTCCGCAAGTTCTTTATGCGGTTATATAATAAAGTTCGCATACCTGTCTATCCTATCTACGGCGGATTTCCTGTTAAGTTTCGTACATATTTAGGCACACCTATCGATTATGATGAAAACCTGACACCACAAGACCTTCAAGTTAAGGTGAGATTTTCATCTTACGCCATTAAACATTAATTTAGTCTTTCATGTTTTTATATTTTGAATACAAAGGTTGCCACAGCTATTGAAGATCTTATCAATAAACATCAACGATTGCCTGGGAGCATACTAATGGCGCTATTAGACCGTTTGCCAGCGTTTAAAGGTCAACGTAATCAAATAAATTGTGTATCCAACATAAACAAGATTAAAACGAAGAATAATTAAAAGCTTTTCGTATTTTTACAGGATTTTATTTATAGGTTTTGAGCAATTTCAAAATGTCATCAATTTTAAAATATTTAATGCTACCATAGTCGCATGTGTCATTTTAATTGTAATGACATATTTTCTTTCTTTACTTGGGAAACATACATAGATAAAACATCATCCATAAAAAAATTTATTATTGGGCTAACAAAAAAAATGCTTCAGCCGCCTCACATATCCAGTTTCAATGTGCGATTAACCATTAGGAATTTATTAAATAATATTATTTCATTGGAATGATTATATACCCAAAAACAATTTTTTTTCGATAAGTCTACAATGTTTTGAAATGAATTAAGCCATTCCCCAAGATATCAATTACATGTGGTAAAAACCATAACTTCTGAAAAACACAATTTGAGGTAGACATTAATATAGGTATATTTTCATAAATTTAAATAATAATAAATTTGCTTCCATAGGTAATATTTACAAAGATAAGAATTTAGGTTAAGTAAATAAATGAGTTTTTCTTAAATTGTCAATAATAAGATGGGTCGGGCTGTACACTGAACTTTAAAAGAAAGAATAAGTGTTTGGCGGCATCGTGAGTATAGAAAAAGACGTAAAGACATTTTAAACTCATTGAGACGATCACAAAACTTTGTAACTTATGCTTTAAAGCCAAGCAAAAGAAAGACGTGGAAACCGGAGATCCACATCAATAAGGACAGATAATTGTATTGTATCAGCACTTTACAAGTCTTAAATAAAATATTTAAAATAAAACAAATTGCAATTTCATAAACGTTACAATTTAATTGGACTGTGCATTATCCGAAAGGCTTAGCTGCGTGCGTACGGTGAAATCGGTGTCAAACAACGAACTGAACTGCAGCTCGCGACAGCTGCACTGCTGAATACACAAAACTTCCTCACTAGCTTAAGTATAAGAGACTTGCTATTACTACTGGACAGTACAATTACTTCATTATTTACCTTATGCTAAATAGTTATGATAATAATCCAAAATCCGGCTACCTTAATAGCCCTGGCAGCATTAACGGCAGCCACTCTAAATCTTTTTTGCCTCTTGTGCGCGACGTGCTGCTGATCTGCCAGATAACCAGTCCTACGAAGAGTGGGGCGCTCGGAGAGATGAGCCTCCACTCCAACCTTCAATCCACGGCGAACTGAAGGCTGCTCTGCTTCCGGCAGAATGAGTCCTGGAACTCCTTCGCCAGATTCTGCGTGAAAATGTGTCGCCTTCTCCGAGAATCGACGGATAAGCTGTTTATGTGAAGATGAGAGCATTAGTGGGAATGTTTGCTATAAATTCTAGATGACTTGTCTCTAATGCAAAAAACACGAATACCGCAAATATACACTTTTAGCGGGGCTCGTCCTTTTATCCGTATGCAACCAATCAAATGAACACATTCACAAATCAAAGAGATTCGTCTTTTGAAATCGTATGACTTTTGAATATACATAGCCATTAACAAGAAAGAAAAGTACAGTCGAGCACGTCCGACCGTAATATACTCTCTGCATTTTTTCCCGATTAAGTTATTAAAATCGGTCTAGAGATATTACAATGTGTAGTACTTGCATTAAAACACGTTAAAACAAAAACAATCTAAGCATAATCAAACATATGTACATCTGTTTGTCTGTATGCGAATACACATACAAAAACAATATATTATGCATGTACATGTATTTATGTGTGTATTCAGCGCGGCCAGCGCTGCCGCTACACAAGCAACGAAAACATTCGAACATATGTTTGCATGTTTCTATCTCGCTTGCACTCATACATTGATACGAATGCGGCAGCACTGCCGCCACACAGGCAGCGAAAACATTCGAACATGTGCTTGTATGTTTCTGTTTCGCTTGCACTCATACAAGATATTGCATTCAGTTATCAATATTGTAACGCTTGTAGTTTTCTGGTTTATAGTGCGATTTAAATGCGCCTTTCAGGATAGTTTGATATAGTTAGTCTCCACACGAATTATATATTACAATACTGTACTATATAAACAAATGCCGAAAAACGGAACAAAAGTTAAGAATTATTTTTATTAATTGTGGGAGAAAGGGGCGTGGCAGTCAAAAATGTTAAATGTCAATGCATCTCTGAAATCTGTTTGTTCATACGGACAGACAGACGGACATGGCTATATCGACTCGGCTTGTGATGCTGATCAAGAATATATATACTTTATGGGGTCTGCCACGCCTCCTTCTACCTGTTACATACATTTGCACAAACCCAATATACTCTTGCAGAGAGTATAAAAATTTGCTAAGCTAGCCAAAAAACGAGTGATGATTTCTTATAATTTTTTTCTTTATTCACTTGTGGCCTATGTCTTTTAGCCTTGCAGACAAGCCAAACGAACTGAACGAGTTTCAGAACGGTTGGATTTGATAATGTCGGTCCCTGTCTTCAAGATATGTTACACCAATGGCCATATCTTAGATGCAAATCGATTAGCTACAAATGTTGCTAGTAATGAAGGGAAAGTATTTACCCAATGTAGTGCGGTTTCTAAATAATTCCACTCTCGATTAGACATCGCACCAATTTGCTCTAACATATACGCGAAAGATTCTAACAATGTTTTTCGCTTGGTGGGACTTAATTTGGCGAAACTACAAACCAAGTGATACCGAAAAGTATCCAACCGTGCTGTCCACCTCATGCCAAGCGAGTTTGTCGAAAACCATTTTTATACCCTTGCAGAGGGTATATTGTGTATTCCTTTTGCACGCAGATTATTTGATAAAATCGGCCAGATCGGATGACTATATCATATAGCTCCCATAGGAACAATCGGATGAAACAAACATTTTTTTTGAGCTATGTTAACCATATGCATTTGGCATAAAATCCCATGTGCAAAACAAATTTCATCCAGATCGGACCGATATATCATATATCTTCCATAGAAACAATCGGTTAAAAATGCTGAAAACGCTTAGTATAAAAATTTTCTGTCTCTTGTACGATATGAACCAAACTCACGCAATATGCATTTGGTATCATTTTCCATCTGCCGACCAAATATCAATGCTTAGTAAGAAAATTTTCTGTGTCTCTTGAACGATTTTAACCAAATTCACACAATACACGTTTTCTATAAATTGCAATGTGCTGGCCGAATTTCATCCAAATTGGACTACTATATCCTATAGCTAGCATAGGAAGTATTGCTGATTGAAACCAAATTAACGCAATGTGAATGACTGCAAGGGTATATAATCTTCGGCGAGCCGAAGATAACCGTTTTTTCTTTTTCTAATTGAAATCCGTCCGATTTGATAATTTCGGGCACAAGATTACTTATTTATTTACAATCTGTAGTAAGGGCACATCAGTTCAAACGGAACCTACGAATTAAACATATTTATCGCAAGTTCAAGATAATTGTTAATGAAACGCAAATATATGTTATGGATTTCCATTTAGAAAGTACATGTCTTTGGCTATTTGTGACGAGTTTACCGGTTTGGATTAGTCATGAAAGACAAACTGATACCACAGTGTCCAGTCAGCAATTTACTAACGCTGTCGCCACAGCTTTGTTCGCAAACAATGTGCTCCGCAGAATAATTTGTCGAAACATCTGTCTCTGGGACAGCTTCAACCTCACAGTATCGATCTACAATGACCTATGTTGCATCACTGTCCAGCCTATTAGTCTTTGGGTATGCATCTTCTTGCACCGCCCTGATTCCACCCAACCAAACAACGTCTTTTCTAGCAACGGACCACTCTCTTCAATATCATTTCTCCAGTAGAAAAGCACGTCGAAGAGATAGTCTGCTCCCAAAAGCATATCTATTTCGAGGGGCTTAAGAAATTCAGGGTTAGTTAGTTTGACATTTGATGGAATCTTCCCCCCATTGATGGGAAAATCACAATCTGATTGGCTGCTACAAATTGATTTCAGCACCCATACTTCGGTTTTTGCGATCCAACTCGACTCTCCAACCGACTTTAGGGTTAATCACTTGTTTTTGCATTGACGGCTCAAGAGTAGAGCGAGGTCTTCTGTCATGAAATTCCGAAATTCTGACCGAATCTGTCTCCAACTGTAACGATTTCGCTAGCATGGCCAGGATGAGCAGAGGCTTGAAATGTTTCTACGTGTGCGCAGAGCGAAGTTGAGTGTTCTGAGGACGAGAACAAACCTTACACTTCGCCGCAGTGCAGGGGGACACTCTGTACCCTAATTGCAAGCAGTTTATGCAAAGTTGAATAGATTTTACGGAATTAAATGTTTCGTCAACAAGCAATGCTGCGAACCGTTAAGAGATGGTAAGAGATACAAATTCGAGCTTGGTCTCAATCAATTACATATTTAGTCAGCCAAAACAATAATCTTTTTTTCTTCGATGTCACGCCCCATTCGAACAGAATGAGGAAAAACCTGGACACACCTCGGAAAAGTCTAAAAGATGTTTTAGGCGAATATCTCGTTTATATTAACGACTCAAAGATTGCAGGTACTGTGTCCATCATTGTACCAATTCCTATTTCCGATGGCTTAGACATCGGCTCAATGACAAATAACTGGACGAGAGTTTCGAAAAAAAAATGGGGCAATTCTTATCTTGAGATCGACTCAGGCTCTTTAATGCCTTTGGGCAGTTTGCATCAGATACCTGGAAAGCTGTGATGGTGACTTAATTATCGTCTGATAATCTCGAGATCAAATAATTGAATTTTTAGTCCCGGTACTCTAAAAAATAGTAGAGGGGTCTATTAAGTTTGTTAGAAGCGAAATGTGCGTAACAGGCAGTAGGATATAGTCGATATAGCAATGTCCGTGTGTCCGTCCGTCTGTCCGTATGAACACCTGGATTTTTTAAACTACAAAAGCTAGAGCCACCAAATTTAGAATGAAACTCCGTCCTTATGTCAGGCAGATCAAGTTTATATCAAATGGTTGCCACGGCCCTTACCGGTCCCCTAATGAGCAAAAAATAGCCTGAGAAAAATCTATGTCTTAGGCGAATATCTCTGAAACTATGGCACTTAGGAGCACCAATTACGCAGGTTCCTAGAAACAGCATAAATGCAACGCCATTAAAAATATTAAACTTCCACGACGCCTTTTCTCATAAGAACTTAAAAACTTTCCAACTTCAATGCTGTTTTTATGTAATTTTTTCAATAGTACAGTGTTGTAATTAAACACTCGTTTAGAGACTTATCATATCTAACCATCCTAAAAGTTGCATCAAAATCCTACGTCAAACAAGATATTAATCACGGTTCAAATAATTCCAATCGAATTTGTATGTGCATGTAGATTTACATATGTTCGATTAAACATGATTTAATTTTTTAAATTTCAATTCAAAATGTAAATATAAAACTTTAATTTTTTAAATTTAATTCTAGATTTTTAATTTTAATTAAATACAAACGCGCACTACTATGGGAGTATGGGATCAGAGTCTACAAAATTATTAAAATTAAATTGTCTTTATTAAAAGTGCTAACCGCTGAATTATGGCAACTTTTAGTTTGAGCAGGTGAGAATGGTGAGAAGGCTAAGGTTAGACTTGTCAAAAAATTATTGATATGTCGATTAATGCCTATATTTTTTTGGTAATAAATTTTTTGGTATGTGATATATATTTTAAAGTTGTTCCTGTTGCCGCGAAAAAAATTCCACCATGGACGTAAAATATTTTTTTTTAAATATGGTTTATCTTCCAAATGCAAGACTTGCAACAAAGTAATAAAAACAAGTGGCAATACAACAAAATTAAAATAGCTTTTCAAAAGCAAACACTTCAATGCCCTTTATGTGGAGACGTCAAAAAACGGAAAGTGGTAAGTGCACCCATGCCCACTCAATGTTTGGTTATAAAGTTAATATACTTACTTAATATACTTCTTATGTTATAGAGCCCAAGTATTCCAGAGGACGTTGTGGTTATAGCACAGCCGACATTGCTACAATATTTTGAAAGTTGGGAATCCTTTAAAGTTAATTATGATTTACATACACATATTACAGTATAAATATGACAATAAAAATTATTAGATGGAAAATCAAAAGCCAAGGGAAATTACGGGCTGCATTGTTTCTGCATGGTGTAAAGGAGGGTTTGTCAAACTTGATGGCAACCTGTGTTCCTATGTACAAGCTTCCTAGTCGCTCCAAAGTAAGACCCAACGTATATTATATATTCTTACATATTTATTAATAAAAGGTAACAATAATGATAGATACCAAACATAATGAATCTAAAAATAAAGTAAACCTATCATTTGAAAATGTGGAGTATGTATCATTCACATGTGATTTTGTGATTGATACTAACTCCACAATATAATTTTTTAACAGTGACAGCACACTACCATTTTTGAAATAATCTTAATGCTATTAGCCTTGAAGCAAAAAGAATTACACAGGTTAGAATTTCAATATTTTTAAAAGAGATGAATCTTACTAATTTTATAATTTTACATTTTTAATGTTTCGTTTTAGTCTCTCACCGCTGATCTTAAATGCATCAACAAATTTTTATTTTCCAAAATATAAATGGAATATTTTAGCTACAGATAATGCAGACAATATGCAAATTATATTTTAGATGTAGTCACTCGTTTCGAATTCATCAAAACCACGAGTACCGGTGAGATTTGCAAATTGTGTTTATTAAAGGCGTCCGCCGTTCAATATGAATGATTACAAACTAAAACTACAAAGCATAAATTCTTAATCACTAAGCTATGGTCATTGGCGACACCGCCGCTGCCGTCGGCAGCGCTGTCGCTGTCGCTAGCCACATTGTTGCTGGCCGTGGTGTCGCTGCCGCCGCTGTTGTTGGCAGCCGCACCGGCAAAGTGCAGCGTTAGCGCCTCGTGCAGAGTGTTATGTTACTCGGCGGATGTTATGCAAGAATGTTGCGGGCCGCCGACTTTACTCCGCTGATCGGTAGCGTAGCCGCACTTGACACCCGAGCTTTGGATATTCTTGCTGACTGGCGTAACTGCTGATTCAGTCGCTGCGACCCCAACATCGTGAGAATACTCTTTCCATTTTGAGGTCGCTGGGAGCTCACAGTTAACTACTCCCCCCTCCAAAGACTGACCGTCCCTGGTCACGTTATAAGCCTTCTGCACCTGCTCGATCATTCGTCCCAAACGTCGGGAAGCTCGCCTTTTCTTGACGTACTGATAGAGGGCAATGCCCCCGCAAATTATTGAGCAGGTTATGACGCCCAAGCCAAACACCAACATGGATCTAGTGCCGGACGTAGCATCGTCTCTTATCTCTCTGATGTAGTTTAGATTTTCCTCATTTAGACGGTGGAGGTATGGAAGGCTTAGTATGTCACTATGACCTGTGATATTCAATAAGGGTGACGCTGCTACTCCCGGGAATCTTTCTTGGATGTTGTTGCGGTTCACGTATCGGGTTCCGTTGATCAGCGCGTAGGTGTCGAATGTAACTAGTTGAGTTCCAGATGAGATGATCTCGGTTTTATCATCGAACGCCACAATAGCTGTACGGTCGTTAATGATGATGACTCCATCGTCGACCACGGTGATGAGGTCCAGATGGCTGGGCTGAGTCACACAATGCGCCGTGCCTCCAGTGTGCAAACCTTGGGCGCAAGTTTCGCTGAGTGCCCGCTCGCAGAATACTGTCGTGGTCGTTGGCTTGCAGTTTGTGAGTGCCAGAATCTGCTTTCCGCATTCCGCTACTACGTTATCTGACAGCTGAAGGATCGTGTTATTGTGTGCGACGGGGAATATGGTGATTTTTTTGCATAGCTGACTTATTCTAGGGTATTTTATAATAATCTTAACTACATTCGTTGATTGTAAAATCTTAATACTAGATACTTCTAACAAATCAGTTATGGTCGTCCCTGTGAGTTCGTTCATAAGAATAGACTTAAGATCAGCGTGGTCTAAAATGTTCGGATTAATGATATTGGATTTTGCTAGGGTAATCGTTAACATGAGATTACCGATTTCATTAATGAGAATTCTGTTTCTTGTGAGCAAAGTCTCGTATAAACGCGAGGTGTCTGTTTGTTTATTTTTGGCAATCTTAAGAATTTTATTTACTGTGTCGGTTAGCATGTTTATTTGTATCTGTGTTTTAGAATTAATTTCTATCTGCCTATTGTTGGAACTAACCAGCTGTGCCTCCGTCATTCTAATGTTCTCTAGGTCATTTGCGTCGGGGGTGCCCGCAACGACTTTAAGCGCCGTCTCCAAGAAGTCAAGGCTTCTCGCATGGCGGTGATGCACCTCAAGAGCGGACAACAGGTCTCGTACAATCATTCGCGTGAATTCGGAAAGGTTAGTCGTATGTCTTAAAAAGTCGTTACCGTCCCAAACTAGTACAGTTCCGTCCGAAATAGGAATGTAGTCAGAGTGTGAGTAGTCTGTCATTCGTGCCGTCACAGTCACTAGTAATGTTAGTATCGTCCCGTACAACCTGAAATGTGAAGCAAATCGTTAGTTCTTACTTGTCAAATATTCCTTAATCGTACAAGCTAAACCTATTAACTCAGCGAAGGTTGTCCTTGTGGACTACCCTCCCCTTAATGAGGACTGTGGTCCCCAGGTCCGCTTCAATCTTTTCTTCGATACATAAGGGCGTGAGTTTGTTGCCTAGTCTCCGGTTTGTTTTGACCAGAACCTCTTCGCCCACGTCAAATACCCTATTCTGCCTGTCTTGGTTAAGTCTGGCATTCTGTACTTGCTGTGCTCCCTCTATCCTCTTCGTAACCTTATGTTGGGTCTCTTTTGAGGCATCGTACAAGGCGTCTATTGGTCTCTTCTGAGTAACGGAATGTATTGACCTGTTATACTCAATTGCGGCCTGCAGTATGAGTTCGACTGTACTGTTTATCCCTCTTTGTAGCTTCAGACATCTGGCTATCTCTATAAGTGTACTGTGAAAACGCTCGACTTGCCCGTTCGACGTGCTGTGTAGGGGCGGGGCATTTGCTAAGTTAACGCCAAAGTTGTTTAGCAGCAGGGACGTAATCGTTTCCGACTTAAGCGATGGCTCATTGTCACAGTATATCTGTTTGGTCTGGGGAAAAACGTTCAATATCGATAGTAACGGGGGTATCAAGTCCTCTATAGTACGCGACACTATATGGTGAACTATAGCAAACTTAGAGTATTTGTCGATGCAAGTCAGAAACAGTTTGCGGTCTGTGGAGAATATGTCAACGTGAAGCATTTCTCCAGCTCGTGAAGGGATCGGCGTTCGTCCGAGCTCTTGCTTCTTCGGGTGTCTGTCATATTTCGCTTTTGAGCACACCTTACAGTTTAGGACTACTTCGTTTGCTAACTTTGTCATTTTGGGAAAATAATAGTCGGTCATGATCTGTTTTATGTTTTCTTGTGCAGCCCTGTGGGCACGATTGTGTTCGGTGGTGAGGATTTCCCTTCTTTCACCGCTATCCAGAACATCTGTGACAAGGTGCTTGGAATGCCAAAATTTTGTGGTTGGGAAGCTTCTAACAAGTTCGTCTTGCAATCTTGCTAGGATTGGAAGCCGCAATGGATTGCGTTCACTACGTTTGGGTTAACTATCGGTTTTACTACATCAATCAAGGTGGTCCTATCAGTGAAATTTATCACATGGCGCGTTTTTTCGCCAAACATGATATAATTTCTGTTCAGAGGGAACTGAGACTCTTCCAAGATGATCTGGTTTCTGAAGCAATTCACCGGCTTTTCAGTAGTCTCGATGGTATAGGTCAGTGATGTTTCGCTATGCACTGTAGCGGCATCTGACTCTGGTCCAGCACTCTCGAGTGCGTTCACGTTTTGCCGCGATAAGGCGTCAGCTACGTGATTCTCCTTACCGGGTTTGTAGAACAGGTTCGCCCCTGTCTCATCAATGCGTGCTTTCCAACGTTTGATTTTTGCGTTTGGGTTCCCTTCAGACTCCGCGAACGTAAGTGGCTGGTGATTCGTGAAAATGTTTATGTCTTTGACCCCATAAAGATAGTGCCGAAGCTTGGCCAAGGCCCACACGATAGCTAGTAACTCACGCTCGTTAGTAGCGTAATTCGCCTCACTATCTTTCAGCGTTCGAGAAATCATGGAAATTGGTCTCCCGTTCTGAGATAAAACTGCCCCGATTCCATATGCCGATGCGTCTGTAGTCAGATCAAAAGGTTTTTTGTAGTCTGGATACATTAGCATGACGTTTTCAGATGCTAAAATGTTCCTCAACCTCTCGAATGCGTGTCTCTGATTTTCATTCAGTTTGACTTGCATTCTTTTTGATCTGTACTTGCTCACCGAACCGTTTTCCCCTTTCAGGATGTCGGAGAGAGGTTTTGCTATTGCGGCGAAATCCTTGATGAAGCAGCGGTAGTAGCTGGCTAAACCCAGGAACGACCTTACTGCAAACAGTGACTCTGGCTCGACGTAGTTCTGAATGGCTTTCACCTTTTCAGGGTCAGTCCTTGCGCCGTTGCTAGTCACAATAAACCCCAGATACTCTACGCTGTGTTTAAAAAACTGGGACTTTTCTTTGGCCACTTTCATGTTTGCGTCGCGCAGACTCTTGAGGACCCACTCAACGTGTTTGACGTGGTCCTTTTCGCTTTCGGAGAATATGATGACGTCGTCCACATAAACATAGCAAGTTTTGCCAATCTGTTCACGGAGGACATCATCAATGGTTCTTTGAAAAATGCTGCCCGCATTCTTCAGCCCAAAGGGGAGTCGACAGAACTCGAATTTTCCCCCGTTCACTGAAAACGTCGTCTTCTCCCTGTCCTCCTCCGCCAAAGTTATTTGGTGGTATCCAGACTTAAGGTCGAGCGTTGTAAAGAACTTTGCTTTACCCAGATTTGCCAGAATCATCGTTATGCTTGGCATCGGATATTTGTCAGCAATAGTTTTCTGGTTTAGTTTCCTAAAATCGATCACTAAACGTTTTTTCTTGTTGTCATTACTGTCGGTGCCCTTTTTGTCCACCACCCAAATCGGGTTATTGTATGGGGACCGCGACTTTCTTATGATACCGTTTTTAAACAGTTCGTTTATTTCTGTGGCAACAAAATCTTCCACACCTCGCGGGTATGGGTATAGCTTTGAATAGATTTCCTTCTCGTCAGTTGTTCGTATTTTAGCAACGACGGAAGTATTGTACGGCAGTGACTCGTTAGGGTCAGCAAATGCCTTATCGTTCCTTTTGAGCATTTGAAGGAACTCGGTCCTCACTGCAAAAGGCACATCAAGGTCGATAACCTTGGTGTGGTTTACATTCAAGCATTCCTGGTAATGTATCGTTTCCGATCCACCCTGGATTAAAAGCTTGTTTTCCTTCAGGCTTATGGCGGCGTTGACCTGCTTTAATAGGTCAAGGCCTATTATCCCGTCAAATGTAGAAAGGTTGTCTAGTATAAAAAAAGTCGCTGTCTGTCCAAACATTGGCAACGCGCACTTTTTGGAAATGTTGTTGGAGCCGTGAATAGACTGCACAACAAACTTCGTCTCGACCGGGACTACACCATCCAGCTGCGTTAGCGGCTTGATGTAATTTTTTGATGCACCCGTGTCAATTAACAACCTAACGTTTCTCCCTGCTATTCGTCGCCGTAGGTACGGCAGCAGGGACCTCGCCCTAAAAAATTCAGGCCGCTATCTAGAAAGTTGAGGCTGTCGCCCTCACACTCGCTGTCAGTATCTATTTCCTCGGCCTCTTTGCTAGCCACCACGTTATATGACCCTTCCTTGTCTGCACCATTGGTAGAGATGTGATCTATCCTCTGGCGTCTCTGGCCCGTCATACGATCGGACGTATTCGATCGCTTGTTCGTTTGTCCCTGTTGTGGGTTAACACTTGCGTACTCCTGAGATTTCTGATAGGCGGTCTGCTGCCTATATTTTGACATTGATGGATCAACGTCCATTGGTTCTGATCTGTTATTATTAGTAGTGGCCGCAACCTGAGCAGCCTCAGCGTTTCTCTGACCCCTTTGCTTCTTAAAGGCGGGGCTCTTCCCTTGTCCAGCTTGAGCGTTAGGTCTCTGCTCTTGCTGGTTGGAATTCTGACGACTTTGATTCCTCATTTCGCCTTTATTAGACCTTTCTTCTAATCCTCTGGCGAAGTTTGTGGCAAAGTTGTACCGATCGTGGTTTGCCTCCACCTCCTGAGCCAAAGCCAAAGCGGATGGCAAATCAGGCGGGTGCGCTGCAAACAACACGTCCGTCAAGTTGCGTCTTAGTCCGGAGATAAAGACTCTTAAGGCATCGCCTCTAAACTTCTCGCACATCCCCCTGGCCAGATTATGGTCGTACGTCATGTTCGTTTTGTTAGTTAGTAAGGTGAGCTTTTTCTCGACCTCATCGTAGTACTCTAGAGTGGACATGCTGCCCTGTCTAAGGGTACCCATTTCCTGCTCTATAATGTGAATGGGTTTCTTATCAGCGTAGGTAAAATCAAGTCGCGCGATGATAGCCTCGAAGTTGAGTGCTGTATTGAATGAGGCGAGCACGGCATCGGCCGAGCCCCTTATCTTATTCCTTAGAATGACCATGGCTTGGTAGTGTCGTGAGCTCCCGTCATAGTTTTTGAATATTTTGTATGAATTGTGCGCTGCTTGTCGCCAAGCGACATAGGCGTCTAGGGAGCCGGTGAATTCCGGCAAACTTTTCATCGCGTCTAAAGGCTCATCACAGCGCATACCCGGGATGATTTGTGCGTCTTCGTACACCTTTATCACTGGTACAGAAATAGTTGCTCTACTTATGCGCCCTGACAGTTCGTCAATTTGCTGTTTGAATTCGGTTTTGAGGTCTGCCTCTCTCCTAACATATTCTGCTGCCTGGACTGATAAAGCAGTCTGGATAAGTGCTCGTAACTGGTCCTCGTCCATGTCTGTAGCCTGCGCTCGACCGAATTTTTGGAGCAGACTGGAAAGTACACTGTCGTCACTGTTGCTACTATTTCTTCTATAACTCATAAGTTGACACACTGTTAGTCGCCACGGGGCATAACGTGAGTAGAGATACAATTAAACATGCAACGCGAGCGGAGACAATAAAACAAACTTTACACTCGCAATTCGTTTAATTTTATCTATCTTTTTTTGTTTTAATCTGATCTTTTGGTCTTTCCCTAGAAGAAACTTACTTACATGATACTATTTTTGTCCGTCCTGGTAGTTGTCCTCGGATTTGTTCCTTTCCTTGGGATCCTCCTTATTTTTTTTCGTCACCGCTGCCCAGAGAGCTCCTGCGGATCTGGTGAACTTGGTTCTTGTTGTTGTTTTTTTTTTGTTTTTTAGACAGCCAGCCGCTGTTTCTTTGCACTTCACTTGCAATTTCTTTTAGTTTTGTTTTTTTTTTTTATTATTTTTTTATAACTGCCGGTTTCGCGACGCGAGAACCGTTTGCCACTTGGGTGATCGGAGATCCGTAGTTGGGCGCCAATTATATTTTAGATGTAGTCACTCGTTTCGAATTGATCAAAACCACGAGTACCGGTGAGATTTGCAAATTGTGTTTATTAAAGGCGTCCGCCGTTCAATATGAATGATTACAAACTAAAACTACAATGCATAAATTCTTAATCACTAAGCTATGGTCATTGGCGACACCGCCGCTGCCGTCGGCAGCGCTGTCGCTGTCGCTAGCCACATTGTTGCTGGCCGTGGTGTCGCTGCCGCCGCTGTTGTTGGCAGCCGCACCGGCAAAGTGCAGCGTTAGCGCCTCGTGCAGAGTGTTATGTTACTCGGCGGATGTTATGCAAGAATGTTGCGGGCCGCCGACTTTACTCCGCTGATCGGTAGCGTAGCCGCACTTGACACCCGAGCTTTGGATATTCTTGCTGACTGGCGTAACTGCTGATTCAGTCGCTGCGACCCCAACATCGTGAGAATACTCTTTCCATTTTGAGGTCGCTGGGAGCTCACAGTTAACTTGCACGCGGCTTCACGTCTATTTGTTGGCGATTGTCGACATATCTCGTATATGGCCTATACAATAAATTTACTGGTAGACGATGCTTTAAAGCAAATAGATGGTTTTTGCAGAATAGTCGACCGAATCAAACAGATTGTCACTTATTTTAAAAGAAGTCCGAGCGCAATGGATGATCTCCGTCAAATCAGTTAAATAAGGGAATAGCTGAAGGTAGTGTAAACAAAAACAATAATTTCAGTGTTCGTTGATTCGCAAATATTAAGAATTAACAAGAAAGAAAAGTAGTTAATATACTCTCTGCATTTTTTCCCGATTAAGTTATTAAAATCGGTCTAGAGATATTACAATGTGTAGTACTTGCATTAAAACACGTTAAAACAAAAACAATCTAAGCATAATCAAACATACATCTGTTTGTCTGTATGCGAATACACATACGAAAGACAATATATTATGCATGTACATGTATGTCTGTATGTGTGTATTCAGCGCGGCCAGCGACTGCGGGCAGCGCTGCCGCTACACAAGCAACGAAAACATTCGATCATATGTTTGTATGTTTCTATCTCGCTTGCACTCATACATTGATACGAATGCGGCAGCGCTGCCGCAAAGGCAGCGAGCAGCGAAAACATTCGAAGATGTGCTTGTATGTTTCTGTTTCGCTTGCACTCATACAAGATATTGCATTCAGTTATCAATATTGTAACGCTTGAAGTTTTCTTGTTTATAGTGCGATTTCAATGCGCCTTTTAAAATAGTTTGATATAGTTAGTCTCCACACGAATTATATATTACAATACTGTACTATATAAACAAATGCCAAAAAACGGAACGAAAGTTAAGAATTATTTTTATAATTTGTGGGAGAAAGGGGCGTGGCAGTCCGAAATTTTATATGTCAATGCTTTTGCACTGTCGCTAGGAACCTCCTTTCCAAAATTGGTCATCCTAGGTGCCATAGTTACTGAGATATTCACCGAAAACACTGATTTTTTCCGAGGTGTGTCTAGTTTTTTGTTCATTGTGGGTGAATAGGGCGTGGCACCGGAAAAAAAAAGATTCTAGTAATGTCTGACTAAATATCTGATCGATTGAGACCAAGCTCGAACTTGTAGCTCTTACCATCTCTGAAATCTGTTTGTTCATACGGACAGACGGACAGACGGACAGACAGACAGACGGACAGACGGACATGGCTATATCGACTCGGCTTGTGATGCTGATCAAGAATATATATACTTTATGGGGTGTGCCACGCCTCCTTCTACCTGTTACATACATTTGCACAAACCCAATATACTCTTGCAGAGAGTATAAAAACTATAAACTATACAACAAAACGGAACACCACGGTGCAACAAATATTCAAATAAAAGAGTAATTTAAATATACTGTAAGGTAGCGTTCTACAGATCTAAGTCTGTTCAGGGCTCGAATCATACAAGAAATTTGTAGTATTCGTGGAGACGCTGTAGACGAAAGCTCTGTAGACCTCAACGAAAGCCCTCTCTTCACCTCAGAGCTTTCGTGCAGAGTTGCACCCGACCATTCCCCGCGCTGCCGACAGAGGGCGCCGCAAAAAAATTTCACTTCTGTTCGCTTAATACTTAAATTAATTCTTCTATAACTATAAAACTCCTGTAACTATAAAACTCCTATAACTATGAAAATCCTTATTACTACAAAAATACTTATTGCTACAACGGCACTGGGACACCGGCTCTTTAATTCCACGGAGGACCCATCTTCCAACCGTATCTTGGACTCCACCGGGAGTCGTTCTGCTTTGATCTTCAGCTTTTGTAGCCATTGCTCGGTTACAAAGCTCCGTGTTGCTCCTGTGTCGATTGTGGCTGTCGTCTCTTGGCAGCCGATCGTCACTCGTGCCAAAATTTTTCCTCTCCTTACTGACATTGGTGAGCTTATTGCCTGAAGGTTGAGTTCACGACGCGGGCCTCCTTCTGGCTTGAGGGGCGCCTCGGGTCGTTTACCGACCTCGGCTGCTCGCAGCATTCTTTGGTGTTCCGTCCATGCTTTCCGCACGCCCGACAAAATGTCATTTGCGCTTTGGGACATTCTCGGGCGAAGTGTCCGCGTTGCCGTCGGCTGTGCCGTTACTGGACGAGTCGGCGGTCCTCCCATTTTGGGTCGAAACGGGTTCGGCAGCCTAGTCCTTTCCCCTGAAAACCTGGAGGCTTTCGAACTCAGTGGCCATCTAAGTCAGCTGTGCCAGCTTGGCGAAGTCATGTCTGCGCAAGTGCAACCGATAGTCCCAGGCTGCGTACAGCTCCTGCGATGTACTGTAATTTTAATAGGTAATCTTTGAAATTTTCGTTTGGACGTTGGCGTTGCGAGCGTATCTGGTTCATGTTTTTAGACCCCGTACTCTTTAAAAAAGAGTATAGGGGTCTATTAAGTTTGTCAGAAGCGAGATGTGCGTAACAGGCAGAAGGAGGCGTGGCCGACCCCATAAAGTATACATATTCTTGATCAGCATCAACAGCCGAGTCGATATAGCAATGTCCGTCTGTCCGTCTGTCTGTCTGTCTATCTGTCCGTCCATATGAACACCTGGATCTTTTAAACTACAAGAGCTAGAGACACCAAATTTGGAATGTAAGTCCGTTATTTTCTCGAGCAGATCAAGTTTATTTCAAATTGTTGCCACGCCCCTTACCGCCCCCGCAATGAGCAAACAACCAGACACACCTCGAAAAAATTTATGTTTTAGGCGAATATCTCAGTAACTATAGCACTAAGGAGCACAAACTTTGAGCTGCCACGCCCCTTTTCTGATAAAAACTAAAAAACTATCCAACTTCAATGCCGTTTTTAAGGCATTAAATCAAATAGTACAGTGTTGTAATTTAACATACGCTTAGAGACTTACTATTTCTAACTTTCCTGAAAGTGGCATCAAAATCCTATGTCAAACAAGAAAGAAATTTCGGTTCAAAGTGCATGTTATTTTACTGCAAAATCACTGCATGCGCGCAACACATACAAACAAACACAGAAACATACAAACATATGTTTGAACGTTTTCTCTACCAGCTTTGGCGGCAGCGCTGCCCGGAGCCGCTGGCCGCGCCGAACAATGCTATACATACACACATATGTATGAGCACACATACATATTTGCAAATAATCGGAGAATGATAGATACTCTCTGCAAGAGTATCTTGGGTTTGTGCAAAAGTATGTAACTGGCAGAAGGACGCATGCAGACCCCATTAAGTATATATAATTTTGATCAGTATCACAAGCCGAGTCGATAAAGCCATGTCCGTCTGTCTGTCTGTCCGTATGAACAAACAGATTTCAGAGATGGTAAGAGCTACAAGTTCGAGCTTAGTCTCAATCGATCACATATTTAGTCAGTCAATACTAGAATATTTTTTTTTTTTTCGATGCCACGCCCCATTCGCCCACAATGACCGAAAAACTAGACACAGGCTAGACTAGACTAGAAAAAATCGGTGTTTTCGGCGAATATCTCAGTAACTATGGCACCTAGGGTTATCATTGACATTTTAAATTTCGGACTGCCACGCCCCTTTTCACACAATTAATAAAAAAAATTCTCAACTTTCGTTCCGTTTAAGGCATTTTTTTATACCCCGTACTCTTTAAAACAAAGTAAAGGGGTCTATTTAGTTTGTCAGAAGCGAGATGTGCGTAACAGGCAGAAGGAGGTGTGGCCGACCCCATAAACAAAAATCAAAAAACCAGACACACCACGCAAAAATTTGTGTTTTAAGCGAATAACTCAATAACTATGAAGGAGCACCAATTTTGGTATGCAGGTTCCTAGCGACAGGTTAAGTGCAATGACATTAAAAGTTTTGAGCTGCCACGCCTCTTTTCTCATAAGAACTAAGAAACTTTCAAACTTCAATGCCGTTTTTAAGGCATTTATTCAAATAGTACAGTGTTGTAATTGAACACTCGTTTTTAGACTTATTATATCTAACTATCCTGAAAGTGACATCAAAATCATACGTTAAACAAGAGAGATATCACGGTGCAAAGTTTATGTTATTTAACATACAAACATATGTTCTAACGTTTTCTCCACCTGCTTGGCGGCAGCGCTGCCGGAAACGCTGGCCGTGCCGACCAATGCTATACATGCATACATGTATACATACATATATGGGTACTTACCTGTCTTCTGAAACCCGCTCCGGCGGACGCCCTTCCTGCAGGTTCGGGGCAGTGTCGTCCTCGCATACTGGAAGGCGAAGGGAGGTGAGGCCGTTTTATTGTTTGCGTTGGCGCCCTTTTTGCTTTCCTCGGGTGTAAAGTGTCAACAAAAACAACTTTCACTCAGCCAAGCTTCGAGTGGAACAGCTGTCTCTTCCCAGAGTTGAATTGTTAGAGCTTTTCAGAGTTGCCAGACATCTGGTGATCTCAACAGGGCTGCCGGACTTCTGTCGATCGATATAGGGTTGCCAAAAAGTCGAACCGGTAAAGTTGCGCGCCAAATCAAAATTGAGCGCCAACTTAAAAAATAGTTGAAATCTCAGTGTTTCGGTAAACTTGATTCTCCAAACATACTGGAACTTGTATATTTCTCTATCCAAGGCTCCTGTTCTCGTTTACTAGTGGATAAGGTGCCTAGGTCTCGGACTTGACCAACTGTCAACCCCGCCGCCGTGCGGTGCACCAAAAAAGTGTGGCTCTGGCGACCGAGGCGGAGCGGTATATCTCCTGGTAGCAGAAGGTCCCTAGTAAATAGGAACTTAGGGCCTTGTTTATGAATGAGGTTATGGATGCAGAGCAACAGGAGGCTGAGAAGCGAATAGCGTTTTGGCAGCGTTCCAAATTGGGCCGATCGCCTCCTCAAGAGTTGAAAACGCCCAGTGGCGTTTGGCCGCTTAACCAAGCTCCAGTGGTTTCTGGAGGTGCAGCCAGAGGTCTCCAGCTAGCCCCCCCAGTGTAAATTGCAAGAGAGCCAGCGATGCCAGCATCAGCACCTGCCATAATCCCTGTGAACCCCTTCGATTTCAGTGAAGCCACTGTGGTATTGAACAATACGGAAAATGGTGATCTTAGGTCGATCCTCATGTCACTTGTTGATAAATCTTCCGAATTGTCAAAAATGGTGAGAGACGCGCGTTATATTAACAAGGACATGAAGGAGCTGGCTCAGAAAGTTGTGCGCCTCCAGAAGTCTGCACTCCAGATGTATGATCATAGGAATCCAGAGGCGGAGCGGATGTCCAGATCCCAAGACACGCAGTGGTCTCCACAAGAAAATGTGGCTAAGCGGCACGCCAAGAGGAACGACAGAAGTAGCTCTAAACGGAGTAAAGGATCAGGTCCCGTTCCCCTCCAGAATAAGGGAGAAGGTGCTCCCCAGGCACCGAGTTGGACGGAGGTAAAGGGAAGAGCAAAAGCGCGCCAACCGAGGCAACGCCCTGATGCCATTATAATCGAGCCGAAGGGTAAAATGACGTACTCCGAGATTCTGAGCTTGGTTACTCGCACCCTGGACGGAAAACTCAAGGGTGTCAGCGAGAGCGTATGCAGAGCGAAGTGCACTGCCAAAGGCTCACTTTTGCTGGAACTGTGCGGTTTAGCGAAAGAATCAACGCAACAGCTTCGGGACAGTATTAGTGCTGCTCTAGAGGATAAAATCGAAGCAGGAGCTCTGATCCGTCTCGAAGTTCTCGATCTAGATGAGATGTCTACTGGGGAAGATCTGCAAAAGGCATGTCAGGATAAGCTGGGAATTGCTATTGAGAGGTCTTAAATAAGAAGCCTGCGTCCTTCATTTGGAAGCACTCAACGTGCCATACTCAGTGTTCCAGCAACCATGCCAAGCGTCTCCTGGAAGCTGGCAAAGTCAGGGTAGCCTGATCGGTTTGCATTATTAAGGAGCTGACACAACCTCCAAGGTGTTACAAATGTCAAGAAGTTGGACATTTAGCAAGCAGATGCACCACTGCCATCGATAGAAGCAAATTATGTTTCCGATGCGGATCTACTGGTCATAAAATCTGTGACTGTAAAAACGAAGCTAAATGTTTCCGTTGCGATTAGAGTGGAAGGCTTTCCAATTATTTTGCTGGAAGTGCCAGGTGCCCAATCTCCTGGAAGGGCTCAGAGAAGACCAAACTACTCTCTCAATGACCGCCTTTGTTTAAATATACCTGAACCACTGCGCGGCCGCATGAGACCTGCTTACACAGTCAGTGCGTGAGCTAAAATCACATGTTGCTATCATCAGCGAGCCTTATGGCACACCGGATGAGGGCGGTTGGATCCAAAGTTTGCCTTGGAAAGCTGCGATCTGGACTTGTGGCAGACCAAGTCTCCGGCCATCGTCTGCGGCCGCGTCAAAACACTTTGTGAGGGCTAATCTGGGATATCTCTGGGTTTACAGCTGCTATCTCCTGCCAAGCATAAGTCGGTATGGATTTGCCGCAGTAATAGATGAGTTGGCCGTCGATGCGAGAGAACACAAACCGACCGTTATAGCAGGAGACTGCAACGCCTGGGCTCAGGGGTGGGGTAGCGATATATCCAGGAGTAGCAGCTCTGATGCTATTGCTAAAGGTCGTATTCTCCTCGAAGCATTTGCCACTCTTGACATAAGCCTCCTCAACAGTGGCTCAGTGAGCACGGTCAATCGTGGAGATGCCGGCTCTATAGTTGATTTAACATTCGTCTCCCGCCATCTGTCTCCCCGATCCACCTGGTCCATAGGCAACATCTACACTGCCAGTGATCATGAGGCGCTGATATATACACTGGGTGTAAGGCTAGACTCGAGCTCGAACAACACCCTCCCCGTGCACAGGACTGCATTTCGCGAAGGATCGCTTTGTGTTCCGAACTTTGTACGGGCGATGGAAGACCTGAGCATTGCAGGATCAGCGCAGGAGATGGCCAATCAACTATCGAGCCATGTTTTGACCGCCTTTGACTCTAGAATGGACCGAAATAGGCCGTTCGCCGGACCACAGAAGGCAACATATTGGTGGAACGCGGACATTGCCAATGCCAGAAGCATCTGTCTTTCAGCCAGAAGAAAATACACGAGGGCTCGCAAAAGAAGCAGAAGCAACTGGCCTGAGCTCCATATAGCTTACAGGGCAGCCAGGCTATCTCTGAAGAAGGCGATAACAAGCAGCAAGCGGCAACGTTTTCTTTAACTGTGTGACTCATCTGATAACGACCCGTGGGGAAGGGCTTATAAAATGGTTGTTAAAGGACTCAACATCAAGAAGGATGAGGCACCTTCTGACCCGGATCAGTTAACTACAATCGTAGAGGCACTTTTTCCTGAGTGCAACTACACTATGCCGCCGGCAAGCGACGTACCTATCCAGCCATCCTCTATTGAGTCCGTTTCGGCTGATGAGATTCTGGGACTATCTCGAAAAATGAGTTCGAGCACGGCCACTGGTCTGGAATCCCAAGCCGTGCAGTCAAACTGGCGGTTGCCTGTCAACCCCTGGCCTATGCGATGGCGTATACACAACGTCTTCGTGAAGGACTCTTTTCTACACAATGGAAAGCTCAACACCTCGTGCTAATTCCAAAAACTGGAAGGGCCCCAAACAGTCCAGGCTCATATCGCCCGATATGTCTTATCGACTCGATGGGGAAAATGCGAAGGAATACTGCCTGATTGTCACTCTTGACATCAAAAATGCCTTCAACACGGTAAAATGGGATAGAATCCTGTGCGCACTACGGAGACTCGCAATCCCACAGTACCTTCAGTCCATTGCGCTCAGCTACTTTGAAGAAGAGTGCTTAAGTACGATTCTGCACTCGGGGAACGGGAGTACCACGTTTCTGCAGGCGTACCCCAAGGATCGGTAATGGGTCCATTACTGTGGAATATAGTGTACGACGATATTCTGAGGCTACCTCTACTTCCGGCTGCCAGTTAACATGCTATGCTTATGCTATTTCGGCTATTCGCTACCTTGGGGTTATGAAAGACACCACGCTGTGTTTCCGTGAGCACTTGTCATATGTCCAGGAGAAAGCTGCAAACACAAGTCGTGCTTTGTTTCGCATTATGCCAAACGCACGAGGGCCGAGATAGCAAAGCAGACTGCTTCTTACAAGCGTGGTACGTTCGGTCATTACACACGCTGCATCTGGGCGGAAAGAATGAAGGTCTCAAGCTATGCTAGAGGAATAAAGTCCATACACAGACTCTGTGCACTAAGGATTTGCTGTGGATTCCGCACAATCTCGGACGAAGCAGTATTAGTTATCGCAGGGCTGTTGCCAATACACCTACTTGTTGCAGAAGAGCGAGCAGTTGCTCAAGCCACACAAGCCGGAGCCAACAAAAAGACTGCATGGAAGGCAGCTAGAGAAGACATCCTAAACCAATGGCAAAGTCGCTGGGATACCTCCAAGAACGGGCGTTGGACACATCGGCTCATCCCTGATATTAGGCGATGGTTGAACAGGCAGCATGGTTCAGTTAATTTTTACACTACATAGCTCCTCAGCGGACATGGCTGCTTTGGTCAATACCTGTACAGGTTTGGACATCCAGATTTCCCCTCCTGTAGATGGTGTGGTTTCCATTTTGAAGATGCAGAACACATCATCTTCGTGTGTGTTCGTTTTGAGGAACAAAGAAGGCAATTGAGTAGCTCCAGCGGGCGCGATCTGACCACGTCAAGCATTGTCGATGAGATGATCCGAGACCCAAGTTTATGGACTGCCTAAAGCAATTTTGCAGCTGGCACGATGATGGAACTGCGCAGAACCAAGCGTCTGTCTTGCTTGCACTCCTACATTGATATTTCATTCAATTATCAATATTGTAACGCTTCTAGTTTTCTTGTTTATTGTCCGATTTTGATGCGCATTTGTCTTTATTTTAAATTAAAATTTTAAAAATACATTTAAAAAATTAAAACTTAATATTAACATTTTGAATTAAATTTAAATATTTAATTTTACAACTGTCACTCTCATAGTTATTGAGTTATTCGCTTAAAACACAACTTTTTTCGAGGTGTGTCTGGTTTTTTGCTCTTTGCAGGGGCGGTAAGGAAAGTGGCAAAAATTTGAAATAAACTTGGTCTGCGTACAACATCAACGAACTTTCATTCCAAATTTGGTGGCTCTAGCTCTTGTAGTTTAGAAAATCCAGGTGCTCATACGGACGGAAGGACAGACGGGCAGACAGACAGACGGGCATTGCTATATCGACTTGGCTGTTGATGCTCATCAAGAATATATATACTTTAAGGGGTCGGCCACGCCTCCTTCTGGCTGTTACGCACATCTAGCTTCTGACAAACTAAATAGACCCCTTTACTCTTTTTTAAAGAGTACGGGGTCTAAAAATATAATAAAATGCAATTAGGGAATTATGAAGATATAAGGACAGAAAAATCTACGCCTTGAATAGAATAGAATATATATACTTTATGGTGTCTGCCACGCCTCCTTCTGCCTGTTACATACATTTGCACAAACCCAATATACTCTTGCAGAGAGTATAAAAAGTGGAAATGTGTGAGTAAGTTTTCAATGGGAGTGGGATTGAATAGCATGAAATCGTGGAAATGAGTTACACTTTTAAATAATGTGCGGCGTAACGGAACAATTTGAATGTTGGCGCCACAGGTAGGGTGGGTATGTGGCGACTTTAATATCGATGCTGCCGTTAGAGAAGGCCGAAGGTTGTTTAGTGTTGGTAGTGTTGGTATAATGTAGTAGTGGTGACGTCGAGGTTCCTCAATCGATGATCGTGGAATGTACGCTTGGTGGGCTTTGGTTATCACCCCCGTCCTGAAGCGAATGAGCTAGCGGCGGTAGCCCGAGGAAAGACCAGCCGAGTCTTAACAGATTTCGCGATCTTTCACTCAATTGTATGTGACAAAAGAGAGTACGATAATGCAGTTATTCAAGAGGTCGCTATGTGTGTAATGGAAAGTGAGTGAGTGAAATATTTTTGAGAGGAGTTTTGTCTTTTTCTATTTTTCAAATACCGAAGAAATTGAGTGGTCAGCAGCTCTTGGACATTGACACAATTTGATCATTTAAGAAAAGTGATCGGATCAAACAAGAAGCAAATGCAAAGTGGTGTGAAATTTATTGAAAGTTTTAAAACGAGGTATCTTTAAATATTATTATCTATGTATGTTTATTTATGAATACATATAAAAACGAAAATAACAAAATTAAAACATGTAAGAAAGGCTACAGTCGATCGAGCCGACAGCAAAAGACCCCGTACTCTCCTAGTTGTACGAATTTGTATTTAATGTAAATTAAAATTTTAAAAAGAATTTTAAAATATTAAAATTTTTAAATTAACTCTTTGAATTGAAATTTAAAAAATAAAATAAACAGTTGACATTGTCGACACTCGAACCCGCGACGTCATACAAAGGTTCCAGAACGTGTCGCAATTCTACCTGTTGCACCACGCACCGCTTCTAGGAACCTTCCGATTATCTGCATTTACGTGTTATAAATTTTTGTTATGTAAGAAATATAATTGAAACGGCTGTGTCTGTGCCGAGATTCGAACTGCAGTCCTTAGGTTTATACTCAGATTATGAAAAATAACTGCAGGCATCTCTACCACTTGGGCCACGATTCGTTTAATTATTAGATCGTATAATACTGTACCTAAACAAAGAGTTTTCCTTTCTCTTTCTACCACGTTTACATAAATTACAATTATTGAGAGGACAGCAGTTTTTACAATAAGGGGCGTGGCAACAAATTGCAATAAATTTGATCTACCTGATATAAGTACGTCCGTACTTACAAGAAAGTACAGTACAGTCAAGCACGCCCGATTTTATAATACTAACTGCTGTTATTCCCGATTAAATAAATTAAATCGGTATCTAAGTCTTACAACAGATAGTAATTGTATTAGAACACGTTGAAACAAAATCAAAACTTAAATCGAACATGCATACATCTGCTTGTTTGCATACACATACAAATTCGTTTGAAATTATGTGTATGTGTGCACATACATACAAATGTATGTATGTATTGGTCGACACAGCGAGCGGCTGCGGGCAGCGCAAAACGTTCGAACATACAGTTGTGTTCAAAATAATAGCAGTGCATATAAGCTTTGATTTTAAAGTTGATAAATAATATTATAATGACTACAAATTAATAATTTTTTTTTATATTGTGTTCATACTTAGTTTCAAACAACTAAGCGTGTTTTTTCATCAAAAAACTTCTTTCATTTTTAGACCCCGTTCTCTTTAAAAAAGAGTATAGGTGAATAAATGGACATCAAGACTTGTATGGTTGAGCACAAAAATTGAACTAACTTTAATTCTTAAAATCCTAGGCCTTATATAGCTACAAAATTACATCGGAGCACAGATCTCCTCTAAGAAAATGTACCTCACGCGCAGAATTGAGCGTGGTTTTATATTTAGATGTATAAATATCTTAGGCTTCGTTGCCAAGCATGGAAACGGGTCGCAAGCATAGATAAACACATATATTTTTAAGATTATACATTTTTGGGTTTACATGGTTTCTTATAATAATCGCTCCGGTGTTCTAGTTTCTGTTAATATAATATGTTCGTGCTTGAACTTTCTGCCAAGGGTCACCGAAACGGTGGGTACTCATTTAAAATTAAATCGACATTTAAACCACGTTTACCATATTTTGTTGTTGTCGCTGTTAATGCTGCTAACGCTTCTGTAGTCGGTGCTGTTGTTGACGCTGTCTATGTTGACGCTGCTGCTGATGCCGACGCTGCTGCTGATGACTCTGCTGATGCTGCTGCTGGTGGTGCTCACGCTGATGATGATGCTGACGCTTGTGTATTTCGATGCTATCGTTGCGGACGTTGTTTTTGGCTCTTGGGGTTGTAAATCCTCTAGCCACTACGATTTCCGATTCTATTGCTTCTTGAATCGTTTTTATATATATATTTTTTTTTTCACTTTCCGATGTAAGCCTCGGAAACGCTATAATATTTGCCCGTCGATTTACTTTTTGGAACGCACACAATTCCTACGTAAAGCCTCGGATACGCTATAATATTTGCCCGTTGATTTACTTTTTCGAACGCACAAACACACTTTTTTGTTTAAAAAATTCCTTGCCTCTATTCCTTAAGAGCGCTCGGGTTTTTTATTAATCCTTTTTGGATATTTATTTATTTAAATTCTTTTCCGGGCAGCACTTAAAATCAGATAGGTATGAAAAGCTCAGTTACATGATAGTGGGGACTTTTAGTTGCTATCCGTTGTTGTTGTTGCTGTCGCCGATGTTGCTGATGTTGCTGTTATTGTTGTTACTGTTGTTGTTGTTGCTGTTGCTGTTGTTGTTGTTGTTATTGCTGTTGTGGTTGCTGTTGTTGTTGCTGTTGTTGTTGCTGTTGTTGTTGTTGTTGTTGTTGCTGTTGTTGTTGTCTCCCTCGCTGCAGTCTGACAGGAGGAAATTAACGCTGCCCAGATTAGCTTGCCTGCTATTCTGGTGACAAACCGCTGCCCGAAGAGCTCCAGCGGCTTCGGTGAACAATTGACAATTAATGTGTGTTGTGAAACACACGCACTGCTCTTTGTTTTTCTTTTTTAGAATCGAATAGTTTGTACGGCACTTGCGCGACTTGCTTTTCGAGCGCGAGATCCGTTGACGTTGGGCGCCAATTAATGAGTTTTAGTCCCAAATAAATGTGAATAACGATTAAGGATAACGTTGGTTAACTTTATTATTTATTTATTGTCGTTATACAGCGTAAATGGATTAGAATGGTCTGGACGTTGTGTCGCAGAGCCAGTTGACTTAAAACTGAATTAAATAAATATTTTGCGTTCAGAAGCAAAGAAACCTAAAAGCTAAATACAATAACAAATAATGTATAGGAATGATATTGAATTACACAATGCAAGAGTCATAGTGGCTGCAGAAACGCTTAGTTCGCGCCTTGTGCCTTGCCTGCTATGTCAAAACATCCGGCCCAGAGCTGAGTCAGCGTCTGTGCTGGAGTTTGAACTCGCTATGTTAACTTATGTTAACTTGTATGTGTGTATTCAGCGCGGCCAGCGACTGCGGGCAACGCTGCCGCCACGCAGACAGAGAAAACGTTCGAACATATGTTTGTATGTTTCTGTCTCGCTTGCAATCATACATTGATATGAATGCGGCAGCGCTGCCGCCACACAGGCAGCGAAAACATTCGAAAATGTGCTTGTATGTTTCTGTCTCGCTTGCACTTATGCAAGATATTGCATTCAGTTATCAATATTGTAACGCTTGTAGTTTTCTTGTTTTTAGTGCGATTTCAATGCGCCTTTCAGAATAGTTTGATATAGTTAATCTTCACACGAATTATATTATACCATACTGTACTATATTAACAAACGCCTAAAAACAGAACGAAAGTTGAGAATTATTTATTTTAATTGTGGGAAAAAGGGGCGTGGCAGTCCAAAATTTTAAATGTCAATGTATTTAGGCTGTCGCTAGGAATCTCCATACCAAAATTGGTGATCGTAGGCGCCATAGTTACTGAGATATTCGCCGAAAACTACTAGTACGGGTCACCCTGGCAGAGGTAGATCAATCAACACTTCCAAAGGATTAGATAAGGGTTTGATACGGGGAAAAGAAAAACGGGATGGATCCAAAACAAAAACTAAATCAAGCATTTTATTCAATGAGTTTGGAATAGCATTGATCTGAAGCAATGAGATTCCAAACAGATCGTCAAGAAAATCGAGCTGAGTTGTGGGGGTCAACATGACAGAGTCGGGACACAAAATCCATGAAGTACCTGCAATATTAAAACGCCAAGAACTACAAATAGTCACGATCGGATAACATAGAGGAAACTGATTTAACAGCACAAAAGTGAAATAAATAAAGAGAATAGTCAGACAATGGAGGAATGTAGGAGCAAGTAATGAAAACTCCATTGTTATTTAGGCATAACTTAATAGCAACAAATTCAAAATCCTCTTCCGAGGAAAGGTTAAAATCGACGGCAATCAGTACACCACCACCGCTGCGATCTTTTCTGTTAATAGAGAATTTATTGGAAAGAATTTCTGAGTTAAGAATATCGGTCCCAAGCCATGTTTTGGAAAAGGCCACGACATGAAAATCAAATGACAAATTACTACAAAGACCTCTCACATTTTGATTGGCTAATTAGAGTGAGAAATTTTGGTTTTCCGGTATCAGAGGCTTTACGCTTTGGAGAATCATTCAAGACTTTTAAATCTTTGAACTCCTTATCTAAAACTGAGAAACTATCGGACAGACTTTTAAATCTGCCCAAAAGGTCCCCAAAGTCTTTCCTAGTATGTCTCATAAAGCTCATCATGTCCCTTTCGACATCCCTACAAGCATCACATGTCCACTTTAAGCCTGATTTAGACTCAATCAGGTCAATAGTTCGACCTGCACATTTTTCATGTGAAACATTTTCACATAGCCAGCAACAAACAAAACCCACCATAACGTTTGTTCGAACCTGGCATTTGGAATTGTAACTGGAGTACATATTAGAGTTCATTGAATTTTAATAAAACAATATATTAAAAAGTATACGAAGATGCTAAACAATAGCTGATTAAAAAGATAAAAAATGAATTTTAATAAAAAAAAGAACGTAGGCGAACTAGGGTTAATGTTCAAGCTACAGATGTTTACTAACGACTATAACAAATTTAACGCACAAAAACAAGATATGCGCCGACGAGGCGACTGAAATAGGGAAAAACGAAATTACCGGCCAACACCGAAAATAAGATAATGAGCGCGGGAGAACGGATGAGAGCGCGTCGCGGGTGTAAATACCCAAGAGAGCACGAAGATAGCGACAAGAAAAATTGTACACTAAAAATTACTAGAACAATTTCTCAGCGTCAAACAAGCACAGAAATAAATAAACAGAATGTTTTGCTGAGGAGTTGTTGTTGCTTTTAAACACAAATTATTTAAAACTGGCTTTATGGTATATTAAAACAATGATTTAACACAACCGATGTTTCACTCAACGTTGCAAAGTGATTAAGCGAGAAATATGAAAAGAATGTGAGTGTTTAAGCGAGGAAAACTTTAAGACAATCAGAAGTGACGTAAAACACGTCCGTCAGCGAAAGCGAATCGAAACGAAAATTGAGCTTTCTACAAACCCGACTGCAAACCGTCCCTTAAGTACACAAGTATTATGTGTAAGTATTTTTAGACCCCGTACTCTTTAAAAAAGAGTATAGGGGTCTATTAAGTTTGTCAGAAGCGAGATGTGCGTAACAGGCAGAAGGAGGCGTGACCGACCCCATAAAGTATATATATTCTTGATCAGCATCAACAGCCTAGTCGATATAGCAATGTCCGTCTGTCCGTCTGTCTGTCTGTCCGTCCGTATGAACACCTGGATCTTTTAAACTACAACAGCTAGAGACACCAAATATGGAATGAAAGTTCATTATCTTCTCGAGCAGATCAAATTTATTTCAAATTGTTGCCACGCCCCTTACCGCCCCCGCAATGAGAAAAAAACCAAACACACCTCGAAAAAATTTGTGTTTTAGGCGAATATCTCAGTAACTATAGCACTTAGGAGCACAAATTTTGGTATACAGGTTCCTCGAGACAGTCTTAGTATAATGCCATTTAAAATTTTGAGCTGCCACGCCCCCTTTTCTCATAAGAACTAAAAAACTTTTCAACTTCAATGCCGTTTTTAAAGCATTTGTTCAAATAGTACAGTGTTGAAATTTGTCATTCGTTTAGACACTTATCATATCTAACTATCCTGAAAGTGACATCAAAATCCTATGTCAAACAAGAGAGCTACATGGTTCAAAGTTTATGTCATTGAACTGCAAAATCACTATATGCGCACAACACATACAAACAAACACAGAAACATACAAACATATGTTCGAACGTTTTCTCCACCTGCTGGCGGCAGCGCTGCCCGGAGCCGCTGGCCGCGCCGACCGATGCTATAAATACACACATATATATGTGCACACATACGTATTTGCAAATAATCGGAAGAATGATAGAAGAGGGTCGTGGTGCAGAGTTTCGGCGCAATATGGAACCTTCGTCTGAGATCGCGAGCTCGAATGTTGACAATGACAATCGTTAATTTGATATTTTAAATTTTAATTAAAAATGTAAATATTAAATTTTAGTTTTGTAAATGTATTTTTAAAATTTTATGCGCACTACTATGAGAGTACGGGGTCTACTATAGTCGGCTCGCTCGACTGTAGCCTTTCTTACTTGTTTATTTTAATTTTTTAAATGTCATTTTAAAATTTTAATTTAAATAAAATGCGAATGGGCACTACTATGGGAGTACGGGGTCTTTTACAGTCGGCTCGATCGACTGTAGCCTTTCTTACTTGTTTTACGCTGTTTTTGCCTGCACATTGATTTTCTGACGCTTCAAAAAATGAATCGGACAAGCGACCCCCTTTTCCAAAAGACTATTGACGGTACTCGTCATTTCGGCTAATGGTAAAAAAAAACTACGCGTAAAAAAATATTCGAGTAAAATAATAGCCAATCACATTTTTACTCTAAATTTTCTGCACGAGTAAGACCGCCACCGCATTTTCTGTGGGTATGACTTGAGTACAAAAAACTACCACCCGTGCAGTTCTCTGAAATATATGTATTGGAGTGTACTTATATATGCAGAAGGCATGCATACGTTAAGTATGGTCTGACCAGATGAGCCACGCCCACGAACGAAACAAATTTCCAACAGAGCACTCCACTTTGTATTTCCATTCACGGTCATTCTTCTTCAGACCGTATAACGATTTCTAAAGTTAAAGTAAACTGCGTATCATCATGGTGCACGTGCATCTCGTGCCTGATAGCTAATCACTAGCCTTATTGAGGAGTAACGTGCCACTGGAAAAAAGTTTCCTGGTAGTAAACTTCGTGTTGCTGCCCGAAACCTTTTGCTACTAGCCGTGCCTTTAATCGCTGCACGTTGCCATACTGATCTCGCTTGGTTGTAAAAGCCCATTTACACCCAATGATTTTTTTCTTCTGTTGGAAGATCGACTAGACTCTATGTCTTAATGTTCTGTAAATGGTTATACTCATCTGCATCACTAATTTCGGGCCATTTCCACACCATTTTGCTGCATAATGTGAGGAACCGTCAGTTGGCTTTTAATATCATGGCTGGATAGGTACTTTGGAAACATAGCGCTCAGGGACTCACGCTATTTGTCGCTTCTTACAGCTTTAATCTGGATTCCCGGTTGATTTTTGAATAACATTTTAAATTCATTTAATATCTCAATCTCTCGACCAATGCTCTGCTTATTTTATTTTTGAACATGCACATTTCGCGAATTCGTTATCTTTGTCAGAAGCAGCATTCACCAAAAATGATTGTTATTGTTATTTTCTCTCCCTTTTCGCTCATTCAAACGTTTTCTCCTTTCTCCACATTTTTCGAGTTTCTTTATGCCTTGTCCTTTTTACCAATTCTTGTTGCGACACAAATATTTTCTGCTTGATCCTATTGGCTACTTCACCAATTTTACGCCACACTCCTTTTTTGAACAATTTGATATTTGGAGCACTAAACAATGGCAAAGAATCCCGCGATTCTATAGCTACAATAAATTTCTCAAAGTCATCACTCAAACTTGTTTGCAAAATTATGGCAATCATCTCACAAAGGATTTGTTCCTGAATTTCACATAACTTTGTACAAGTGTTTACAAATATTTTCCGTATTTGAATTTCTCGTATACATCTGCTTGAAAAACTGAATTTTTCGTGTCGGAAGGGACGGCACATGGATCTCGGCCAAATTTGTCCAAGCTTCGATTGCTGTTGTACAATTTTTAGACCCCGTACTCTTTAAAAAAGAGTATAGGGGTCTATTAAGTTTGTCAGAAGCGAGATGTGCATAACAGGCAGAAGGAGGCGTGACCGACCCCATAAAGTATATATATTCTTGATCAGCATCAACAGCCGAGTCGATATAGCAATATCCGTCTGTCCGTCTGTCTGTCTGACTGTCTGTCTGTCTGTCCGTCTGTCCGTCCGTATGAACACCTGGGTCTTTTAAACTACAAGAGCTAGAGACACCAAATTTGGAATGTAAGTCCGCTATTTTTGCGAGCAGATCAAGTTTATTTCAAATTGTTGCCACGCCCCTTACCGCCCCCGCAATGAGCAAAAAACCAGACACACCTCGAAAAAATTTGTGTTTTAGGCGAATATCTCAGTAACTAAAGCACTTAGGAGCACAAATTTTGGTATAAAGGTTCTTAGAGACAGTCTTAGTATAATGTCATTCAAAATGTTGAGCTGCCACGCCCCCTTTTCTCATAAGAACTAAAAAACTATCCAACTTCAATGCCGTTTTTAAGGCATTAAATCAAATAGTACCGTGTTGTAATTTAACATACGCTTAGAGGCTTACTATTTCTAACTTTCCTGAAAGTGGCATGAAAATCCTATGTCAAACAAGAGAGCTACATGGTTCAAAGTTTATGTCATTGAACTGCAAAATCACTGTATGCGCGCAACACATACAAACAAACACAGAAACATACAAACATATGTTCGAACGTTTTCTCTACCTGCTATGGCGATGCAAATAATCGGAAGAATGATAGAAGAGGAGTGTGGTGCAACTGGTAGAGTTGCGGCGCAATATGGAACCTTCGTATGGATCGCGGATTCGAATGCTGACAATGACGATTGTCAATTTATTTACTTTTTAATTTTAATTCAAAATGTAAATATTATATTTTAATTTTTTTAATTTCATTTTAAAATTTTAATTTAAATAAAATGTAAATGGGCACTACTATGGGAGTACGAGGTCTTTTACAGTCGGCTCGATCGACTGTAGCCTTTCTTACTTGTTTAAATAGTTAATCTGAGATGGTTTACACACAAAAATATACCAGTGAGAGCCTCTTTGTTGTCAAAGAACGCCTGGACCATATTGGTTGGCTGTGGGGTCTGCATCTGTGTATTGAAGTAGCCCGCAGTAATTTTAAGATGAAAATAAATCTACATAATATCTGATCTCACATTAAGCGTCTACGTGGTCTGCGTCTGTGCTGCATCAGCCGTCCGCATAGAAATCTTTGAATAGGTATAAACTGCAAAGCGCTGGCAGAAGGGTGACAATTAAAATTTACAAAAAAAATAAAAGTTGGTGTTTAGGTGTTTTGCGGCTCTGCTGCATTTCCAATCGCAACAACTAAAACAAGAAAGAAAAGTACAGTCGAGCACGCCCGATCGTAAAATACTCTCTGCCTCTTTTTCCCGATTTAATTATTAAAATCGGTCTAGAGATATTACAATGTGTAGACCGTGCATTAAAACACGTTGAAACAAAAACAATCTAAGCATTATCAAACATACATCTCTCTGTCTCTCTCTCATGTCTCTCTGTATGCGAATACACATACAAAAGACGATATATGATGCAAATATTTATGTATGTATGTATTCGGAGCGGCCAGCGACTGCGGGCAGCGCTGCCGCCACGCAGGCAGAGCAAAAGTTCGAACATGTGCTGTCTCGCTTGCACTCATACATGATATTGCATTCATTTATCAATATTGTAACGCTTTTAGCTTTCTTGTTTTTAGTGCGATTTCAATGCGCCTTTCAGAATAGTTTGATATAGTTAATCTTCACACGAATTATATTATACAATACTGTACTATATTAACAAACGCCTAAAAACAGAACGAAAGTTGAGAATTATTTTTTTTAATTGTGGGACAAAGGGGCGTGGCAGTCCAAAATTTTAAATGTCAATGCATTTAGGCTGTCGCTAGGAACCTCCATACCAAAATTGGTGATCCTGGAGCAGATCAAGTTTATTTCAAATTGTTGCCACGCCCCTAACCGCCCCCGCAATGAGCAAAAAACCAGACACACCTCGAAAAAATTTGTGTTTTAGGCGAATATCTCAGTAACTATAGCACTTAGTTAGCACTTGTTTTTAGTGCGATTTCAATGCGCCTTTCAGAATAGTTTGATATAGTTAATCTTCACACGAATTATATTATACAATACTGTACTATATTAGGTTAGGTTAGGTTAAGCCGGACGCCCTCTCACGGGCAGTGCATAGGCCCGTAATGGCCCTTAGTAATCCGGTCCGCGGAGGGAGCTATGGCTTGAAGTCATTTAGTATGTGAGAGCGCTTCACAAAGGCTAGCAGTTCCCCCAGTGCCCTTTTTGAGGCATCTTCCATCGAGGAGAGTTGTGGTGCCCCTAGGCACCTCAATCTAGTGCGCTCTAGGGCCGTACAGCGACATAGAAGGTGCTCTTAGGTTTCAGCGGTGCCAGGGTTATTACATTTCCTACAGCTAGAGTCATTTGTTATGCCTAATTTCATTGCATGAACTGCCACCATACAGTGACCAGTGAGAATTCCCACCATTAGTCTGCAGTCCTTCCGTGAGAGCTGCAACAGGTAGCGAGTGCGTCGGGCATTGAACTCATTGCACATAATCTTGGTCGATTTGCATGTGGTAGTGTTCCTCCACCTCTCATTGATGAGCTTATTTGTATTTCCCTCCAGTTTGCAGTAAAGCGATCTTAGGGATATGGGAAGGTGTTGAGTTCTGTCGTTCGGCAGGTCGACACCTGCTTTTGCTAGTGTGTCTGCCTCCTCATTTCCAGGTATTCCCTGGTGGCTCGGAACCCAGTAGATGTGTACTGACTTGGTCGTACCTATTTCATCTAGTGCGTCTTTGCTCACCTGGACCGTTCTGGAGGTGGTGGTTGACGATGCGATAGCCTTGATAGCTGCTTGGCTGTCTACCATTATATTAATATTCTGGCATTCATGGCCTAGATTCTTTGCAAATTCTGCTGCTTTTCCGATAGCAAAGACTTCTGCTTGGAAAATGCTGCAATGGTCTGGTAGCTTGTATGCCAGTTTCGTGAGCGGTGTATCGCAGTACACTGCGGCTCCTACTCCTCCTGCCATTTTGGAGCCATCTGTATATATATTGAGGTGGCCGTGCCTATTATGGCACGTCTTCCAGTCGTCGGACCCGAAGTGTGTCTCGATTCGGGAAGTTAAGCTATTTTGGACTATTAAGTGATCAGAGTGACCATTAAGGTTCCTTCCGATAGCGCCATGACCGTAGCTCTGCAGTGACAGGTGGCCTAGTGCTGCCAGGCGTTGCGCTGACTTAGCGGCCACTAGCTTTATTTGCAGATCCATAGGAGGTTGCCCCAGTAGGAGTTTCAGGGCTTTTGTCGGGGTTGTTCTCAGTGCACCCGTGATGCAAACAAGTGCCTGGCGCTGGGCCTTCTCCATTAAGGCCAGATAGGTCTTCTTTTCCGTCGCTGGCCACCACACAATAGCCCCATAGAGCAGTGTCGGGCGCACCACCGAGATGTAGATCCAGTGCATCAGTCGGGGTGACAGGCCCCACGAGCAGCTTAGCATCTTTTTAGATGCGTATAGCGCCGCAGTGGCCTTTTTCACCCGTTCTTCGACATTGAGTCTCCATGCCAGTTTGCTATTCCTAGGTATCTTACGTGGGTGCTTGGCTTTAGTGTTTTCCCATTAAGCGTCGGGGGAGTCCAGTGCGGAACCTTGTACCTCTTAGTGAAGAGGATGAGGTCCGTCTTCTCCGCGTTAATGTGTAAGCCGGCTTCCTCCGCCCATTTACAAATTACCTTGAGTGTCCGTTCCATTAAGGAGCTGAGAGTAGATGGGCACACTCCTGTGATAATTATGCCTATGTCATCCGCATAGGCAGTTATTTTGGGAGCTCCTCCATCAAATCTCTTAATGAGATCGTCTACTACAAGATTCCATAGAAGTGGTGATAGAACTCCCCCCTGTGGAGTTCCTCTACATGCACTTCTAATTGATGTTGCCGTACCCCATTCCGACTGAACCCTCCTACAGCTTAGGAGATTCTTAATCCAGTTGGTGATGGTAGGGTGAGTATCCATAGATGTCAATCGATTGATGATGACGTTTGTGTTGACGTTATTAAATGCACCTGAGATGTCTACGAAGGCTCCCAATGCATATTCTTTGTGGTGTAGAGCATTCTCAATCGTGCTTACTAGTGAGTGTAAAGCAGTCTCGACTGATCTGCCCTTGGTATATGCGTGTTGATTTGTTGCCAACCGTTCTCCCACATCATTTCTGATGTGTAGGTCGAGCAGCTTCTCCATCGTTTTGAGTAGGAAGGACGTGAGACTGATAGGTCTATAGTCCTTTGGGCTATTGTGCCCACATTTCCCAGCCTTTGGTATGAATGCTACTTTAGCTGTTCTCCAGAGAGTTGGGATGTGGCCAGTTTTCAGACAGGCTTTAAAAATTTTAAGGAGCCATGGAGTTACTACATCTTTGGTGTTCTGCAGCATGGCCGGTATGATCCCATCCAGTCCCGGGCTTTTATGCTCGCGAAGGACTTAATGGCCCAAGTCAATTTGTTCGTCGTGACTATGTCTGCGGGGATTTGATAGTCATTGCTTAGGGTAAGGGGATGCTCTGTCTCGTTTGACAGCTCTGTGCATCCTGGGAAGTGCGTTGACATCAGAGCTTGAAGCGTTTCTTCACTACTTTCAGTCCATGCCCCGCTGTCGAGTTTTAGCTGACTCTGTATTGTGGGTTGTTTGGAGAGAAGCTTCCTCAGCCTGGCCGTTTCTGATACTGATTCCAGGTTGGAGCAGAATTTCTTCCAAGAATCCCTTTTGGCCTTCCTAATGGAAGCCTTGTAGCCCCTTAGAGTGAGCTTGTACTCATCATGTACGGGTGCCGCATTGGTCTGTTTTGTAAGCCTGAACAGATCCTTGACGAGGTTTCGTTGAGTGGAGAGTGCTGTGTTCCACCATGGCGGTTTTGACCTCCTTCTCGTGTTTGAGAGTGGACATGTATTTTGGTAGGCGTCCTGTAGAGTTTTAGTCACGACTAAGAGTGCATGCTCTATTTCGTTCACTGACTCTATCTCGCCTGGTTGGTCTAGTTTTGCTGACACTAGACCCCTAAATTTTACCCAATCTGTCTTTCTCGGATTTCTGTGTCGCACTTGTTTGGGGCTGTGTTCGAAGTTAAGTTCGAACTTATGGTCAGAAAAAGAGGGTCTTTCTAGAACTCTCCAATGAGAGATAGTTATGCCTGTCGCGAGAGTTAGGTCAAGGACGTTAGACGACGTTGGGCCTACGTACGTATGTACCTCCCCCGTGTTAGCTATACTTAGGTTAGAAGTTAAAATGAAATCTAAGAGAGACTCACCTCTTGTGTTAGTGTCGGGCGATCCCCATACGCTGTGGTGTGCGTTGGCGTCTGTTCCGATCACTATTTGTGTATCTTTGTGGGCTGCTGTCGTAAGCCGCACAAGTTCGTCGGGCGGTGCAGGCATGTCGTGGGCCATGTAGCAGGATGCTACCATGAGGCGCCTCGTTCCACTCTCCATCATCACCACTGTAAGATCGTCTGTACTGTAATTAGATATTAGATAAGCATGTAGGCCTTTCCGTACAAGGACGGCGGTTCTGGTTCTGCTTACCGTCGGTGGGTGATACGTACAGTAGTTGGTTGACCTTAGTCCAGATACCACATTGCCCGAGGCAATCCAAGGTTCCTGAACTAAGGCCACATCGACGGGCCCTTGCTCCAAGGCCAACATGAGCTCCGTCGATGCCAACTTGCTTTTATGCAGGTTGATCTGCAGTACCCTCAGCATGTGGGGTATCTGCGTCACCTGCCGAGGACGGGTTGACTATAATTGTCAGGTCACCGTCCTCGTCGTCTGCCTCCTCATCTGAGACTATCTCCAGCGACTGGGTAGCGTCGAGGACCGTTTCGATGCCCAGGTCCCTCTCTACCTCTCCGGCTTTCAGCGTATGCGCGTCCTTGTCTCCGGGACTGCGCTTTTTCAGCCGTAGGTAGACGCTACCTAGGCCCCAGGCCATTTCCCATACCGGGGATATAGGATGTCCTCTGCCTCTTTGTTGATTTAAAGGATCACATGCTGGCCCCCCTCTGATGAGGAGAAGGTACCAGCATGTAACACCTTCCAATCCGTCGACGGGACATCTCGGTTTTGTCGCTGTAGCAGCCTTAGCGCCTGGTCTCCTTGGACAGCGACGGGGAAGAGTACCTTAGCTTTAGGTTTTGACGGGATATCCTCCCTGTCGACCACCTCCAGCAAGGCCCCCTCCCACACCGCCCCCAGTATCGGGACCTTCGACCTAAGCCAGCATAGCGTCGGGTCGTCTTTGCAGCTTATGATTTTGGCTCCGTTAAGCCAACCTGCGATGTCAAAGGTCGGCATTGGAGCCTCTGGCTCTTCATCCATCTTCTCTAGCAACAGCCCGACTAGCCTCTCATGAACTGCTTTCCAGCGTTCTTCTGAGATTCTGCCGTTCTCGTCGCTGCGGTCAATTAAGGCTACAATGAGGTGCCTACTCGCGACATCCTTCATTGTACCTCTCTTGCGTCTCGGGCGAGGGATGGCACCTTTCGGACCACGCTGCCGTTTGCTAACCGGAGCATCTCTGCTCTGGTTGCTCTCGGTCGAGCGTTGCCTCTTTTCGGCCATCATCTCCTCCACCTTGTTCGCGAAACCACTTGTCTTTGCTCGCATGTGCGGCAGTTGATCAAAGTGGCGGCGACTCTCCTCGATTCGTTGCACAGCCCAGGCCAGCTTGGCTTTGTCCTCTTCGGACAAGTCAGCTATTAAGGGCCGCCTTGTATTGCGCCTTAGCCTTCAGGCCCTCCCTCGAACTTTTTGGCCCTTCCCTACGCAGGGAGCTGGTACCATGTGCTGGGGAGCGCAGAAGGCTCTCTTCTTCCGTCATCGTAACTGACATTACGCTCTCCAGGTCTGAGTCTGCATCGACTGCAGCACCTGTGCGTGTCAAGTTGAGTTTGTTTCTGGCAGTAGTACTACAACTGATCTGACCTGCTCCCGCCATATCAGAGGTGTGACCACTGGCGACACGCAGAGAGGATTGCTCCCCCCCGTGCCCGCCGGTGGTAGCAGTCACACTTCCCACCGACGTTTGGGCTGACATCCCAGCCCGAGTTGAAAACTTTTCGGAACCTTCCATAGCTGAAAAATTATCCTCCGTACCGGCTCATTTATTCAGGTGGCCACCCCTAGCGTTGTATGCCTAACCGCCAGGCTACCTCTAGCCATGGCAATGATTCAGTGCTCTGGACATGCCTTGGCATGCCCAGTCACTGAAGCCTGTCTTAGCTGAACACTGCATCGCCTCGGAGGACAAGTGACAGTGCATCATCCAGTCGGGACGGTGCAGTGTCCATTGCCCAGCCAACACCCTCGGGGAGGGTTCAGCCAGAGGATTTTTGCCAGCCACTGTACTATATTAACAAACGCCTAAAAACAGAACGAAAGTTGAGAATAATTTTTTTTTTTTTTTATTGTGGGAAAAAGGGGCGTGGCAGTGGTGATCCTAGGTGCCATAGTTACTGAGATATTCGCCGAAAACACCGATTTTTTCCGAGGTGTGTCTAGTTTTTTGCTCATTGTGGGCAAATGGGGCGTGGCATCGAAAAAAAAAAGATTCTTGTATTGACTGACTAAATATGTGATCGATTGAGACCAAGCTCGAACTTGTAGCTCTTACCATCTCTGAAATCTGTTTGTTCATACGGACAGACGGACAGACAGACAGACGGACAGACGGACATGGCTATATCGACTCGGCTTGTGATGCTGATCAAGAATATATATACTTTATGGGGTCTGCCACGCCTCCTTCTGCCTGTTACATACATTTTCACAAACCCAATATACTCTTGCAGAGAGTATAAAAATATTACTCTAGGTGGCAACCACAACAGTGAAAATCCACACGCACCAGCTGCTGAGGCTAAGGCACGGATTCTTTGGCCGTGGTCGCCCTTCCAATCAATCCTGTTGCAGCAGTCAATCACCTTAAACAGAAGACTGCGTGGGCGAGGACGAAACAGATTCAACTATATGTTAGCCAACACTTAGAGATGTTGGATTCCCGAGCAAGACCCCCTGGAATAGATCAGCAACAAAAAAAAAATATAAGCGAGCCTGAAGTGCCAGAGCAGAGGGCAAGCGGAGCCCTGTCAAAACATAACTACGCACCTGAAGGAGCAGTGTAGCTGGCACACCATGTAACAGGACTGGTGTACATACAAGTGGCAGGTAAATTAAACGCAAAGGATAACCATGGACACACAAAGAAGACCGCATCCACGAATTCCATCAAAGTGTGACAATAGGGGCAAACAGTAAAGCAGAGAACAAAGTCACAAAAATCTCAAAAGAGCAGAAACTGGCCAGACACAATGCTGGTCAAGTACAAAGAATCCGCGGATTATGTAAAAGTTCTGTCAACGATACAAACTGGCAATGAACTGCAGAAATTAAGAGAAAGATGTAAACATCATCTGCGCCTGGAGATCCGCGACATCCCGGAAAGGGTTACTGCAGAAAAGTAACCACTGCAGTTAACACGAACTTCGAAGGCAACTTCCCGGCAGATGTTGAGTCATGTATTCGAAGTTTAAAGGGAAAACTAAGATAAATGAGACATTTCCAATTAGAATGGGCTCTGTACTCCGTCTGCAAAAGTGGGAGCCGCGAAGATATTTTAAGTGGCTAGAGTTTTCAACACACGGCAGCGGAATGCTGAAGCACACATGACCCGTCTACAAAGTGCTTCCTTTGCGGTGGCTAGGACCATGCAGTCGAAATCTGCACAAATACACCCAGCTGTGTAATATTCTAATGCCGGATTACAAAAGACGGGATACCACATTCTAAATAAGACGTACCCGCTATTCGTGAATAAAGTCAATAACATTAAAACTAAAGCTCCTACAAAATATGTTAAATCATTGCGGAGCAGCACAGGGCCTTTTAATGCATGGAAAAATGGAAGCAGGATAAAAGACTCATCAGTGTGCAATTTTGCGAATCCCGCATGGAACTGGACAGCTACAGGCTACGTACAGACCAAATGTGATGAAATCTACATATATACTTAGGTGCTACATTGTAACAGGCATTGCGATGAATGATGCGATGGCTAATTCCACTGTTATAATTGCCTTTATTGCGTGGAAACCAATTGGGGTAATAGTCGCTAATCATAATAAACACTTCCAATTGAATTAAACATCTTAATCTCTCTTTCTCTTTCTTACCCACCTGAAAGCTTCTCTTTTCCGTCAAGTCCGTTATATCTTCGATTTTCAAGGGCACTAAGATGGTGACTCTGACAGATTTTTAAAAAATAATCTTGCTAGGATTTCTGGTTGTCATTAATAGCAGGGATTGTGAAACCCAAAATCCAAATCCTTCCGAACAAAATGTTAAATCAATTTGTTTACTTTTTTATTCCCAGATTAATTAATTGATGAAAAATTTAATTTATTTATCGATATAATTTTATTAAACATATATTTTTAAAATTTACATATACATTTTTTTAATTTATTACAATTCGTTTTGCCATATGGTACCATTCGTTTTGCCATATGGTTGTAATTTAACATACGCTTAGAGGCTTTCTATTTCTAACTTTCCTGAAAGTGGCATGAAAATCCTATGTCAAACAAGAGAGAAATTACGGTTCAAATTTTAGTTATTTTACTGCAAAATCACTGTATGCGCGCAACACATACAAACAAACACAGAAACATACAAACATATGTTCGAACGTTTTCTCTACCTGCTATGGCGATGCAAATAATCGGAAGAATAATAGAAGAGGAGTGTGGTGCAACTGGTAGAGTTGCGGCGCAAAATGGAACCTTCGTATGGATCGCGGATTCGAATGCTGACAATGACGATTGTCAATTTATTTACTTTTTAATTTTAATTCAAAATGTAAATATTATATTTTAATTTTTTTAATTTCATTTTAAAATTTTAATTTAAATAAAATGTAAATGGGCACTACTATGGGAGTACGAGGTCTTTTACAGTCGGCTCGATCGACTGTAGCCTTTCTTACTTGTTTAAATAGTTAATCTGAGATGGTTTACGCACAAAAATATACCAGTGAGAGCCTCTTTGTTGTCAAAGAACGCCTGGACCATATTGGTTGGCTGTCGGGTCTGCATCTGTGTATTGAAGTAGCCCGCAGTAATTTTAAGATGAAAATAAATCTACGTAATATCTGATCTCACATTAAGCGTCTACGTGGTCTGCGTCTGTGCTGCATCAGCCGTCCGCATAGAAATCTTTGAATAGGTATAAACTGCAAAGCGCTGGCAGAAGGGTGACAATTAAAATTTACAAAAAAAATAAAAGTTGGTGTTTAGGTGTTTTGCGGCTCTGCTGCATTTCCAATCGCAACAACTAAAACAAGAAAGAAAAGTACAGTCGAGCACGCCCGATCGTAAAATACTCTCTGCCTCTTTTTCCCGATTTAATTATTAAAATCGGTCTAGAGATATTACAATGTGTAGACCGTGCATTAAAACACGTTGAAACAAAAACAATCTAAGCATTATCAAACATACATCTCTCTGTCTCTCTCTCATGTCTCTCTGTATGCGAATACACATACAAAAGACGATATATGATGCAAATATTTATGTATGTATGTATTCGGAGCGGCCAGCGACTGCGGGCAGCGCTGCCGCCACGCAGGCAGAGCAAAAGTTCGAACATGTGCTGTCTCGCTTGCACTCATACATGATATTGCATTCATTTATCAATATTGTAACGCTTTTAGCTTTCTTGTTTTTAGTGCGATTTCAATGCGCCTTTCAGAATAGTTTGATATAGTTAATTTTCACACGAATTATATTATACAATACTGTACTATATTAACAAACGCCTAAAAACAGAACGAAAGTTGAGAATTATTTTTTTCAATTGTGAAAAAAAGGGGCGTGGCAGTCCAAAATTATAAATGTCAATGCATTTAGGCTGTCGCTAGGAACCTCCATACCAAAATTGGTGATCCTAGGTGCCATAGTTACTGAGATATTCGCCGAAAACACCGATTTTTTCCGAGGTGTGTCTAGTTTTTTGCTCATTGTGGGCAAATGGGGCGTGGCATCGAAAAAAAAAAGATTCTTGTATTGACTGACTAAATATGTGATCGATTGAGACCAAGCTCGAACTTGTAGCTCTTACCATCTCTGAAATCTGTTTGTTCATACGGACAGACAGACAGACGGACAGACGGACATGGCTATATCGACTCGGCTTGTGATGCTGATCAAGAATATATATACTTTATGGGGTCTGCCACGCCTCCTTCTGCCTGTTACATACATTTTCACAAACCCAATATACTCTTGCAGAGAGTATAAAAATATTACTCTAGGTGGCAACCACAACAGTGAAAATCCACACGCACCAGCTGCTGAGGCTAAGGCACGGATGCTTTGGCCGTGGTCGCCCTTCCAATCAATCCTGTTGCAGCAGTCAATCACCTTAAACAGAAGACTGCGTGGGCGAGAACGAAATAGATTCAACTATATGTTAGCCAACACTTGGAGATGTTGGATTCCCGAGCAAGACCCCCTGGAATAGATCAGCAACAAAAAAAAAAAAAGGAAAAAAGGTTATCTTCGGCCAGCCGAAGATTATATACCCTTGCAGTCATGCACATTGCGTTAATTTTTTTTCAATGACCGATTGTTCCTATGGCAGCTATATGATATAGTAGTCCGATCTAGATGAAATTTGGTGAACACATAGGATTTTATGCCAAATGCATATGGAGCGAATTTGGTTCAAATCGTACAAGAGACACAGAAAATTTTCATACTAAGCATTTTCAACCGATTGTTCCTATGGCAGCTATATGATATAGTTGTACGATCCGGATAAAATTTGGTCGGCAGATGGATAATGATAGCAAATGCGTATTGCGTGAATTTGGTTCAAATCGTACAAGAGACACAGAAAATTTTCATACTAAGCATTTTCAGCATTTCGAACCGATTGTTCCTATGGCAGCTATATGATATAGTGGTCCGATCTGGATGAAATTTGGTTTGCACACGGGATTTTATGCCAAAAGCATGTGGAGCGAATTTGGTTAACATAGCTCAAAAAAAATTTTCTTTTCATCCGATTGTTCCTATGGGAGCTATATGATATAGTCATCCGATCTGGCCGATTTTAACAAATGTTCTGCGTGCAAAGGGAATACACATCTGCGCCAAGTTTCATCAAGATAGCTTTAAAACTGAGAGACTAGTTCGCATAGAAACAGACGGACAGACAGACGGACAGACGGACATGGCTATATCGACTCGGCTGTTGATGCTGATCAAGAATATATATACTTTATGGGGTCGGAAACGTCTCCTTCAATGCGTTACAAACTTCGTGACAAAAACAATATACCCTCTGCAAGGGTATAAATATAAGCGAGCCTGAAGTGCCAGAGCAGAGGGCAAGCGGAGCCCTGTCAAAACATAACTACACACCTGAAGGAGCAGTGTAGCTGGCACGCCATGTAACAGGACTGGTGTACATACAAGTGGCAGGTAAAATAAATGCAAAGGATAACCGTGGACACACAAAGAAGACCGCATCCACGAATGCCATCAAAGTGTGACAATAGGGGCAAACAGTAAAGCAGAGAACAAAGTCACAAAAATCTCAAAAGAGCAGAAACTGGCCAGACACAATGCTGGTCAAGTACAAAGAATCCGCGGATTATGTAAAAGTTCTGTCAACGATACAAACTGGCAATGAACTGCAGAAATTAAGAGAAAGATGTAAACATCATCTGCGCCTGGAGATCCGCGACATCCCGGAAAGGGTTACTGCAGAAAAGTAACCACTGCAGTTAACACGAACTTCGAAGGCAACTTCCCGGCAGATGTTGAGTCATGTATTCGAAGTTTAAAGGGAAAACTAAGATAAATGAGACATTTCCAATTAGAATGGGCTCTGTACTCCGTCTGCAAAAGTGGGAGCCGCGAAGATATTTTAAGTGGCTAGAGTTTTGAACACACGGCAGCGGGATGCTGAAGCAAACATGACCCGTCTACAAACTGCTTCCTTTGCGGTGGCTAGGACCATGCAGCCGAAATCTGCACAAATACACCCAGCTGTGTAATATTCTAATGACGAATTACAAAAGACGGGATACCACATTCTAAATATGACGTACCCGCTATTCGTGAATAAAGTCAATAACATTAAAACTAAAGCTCCTACAAAACATGTTAAATCATTGCGGAGCAGCACAGGGCCTTTTAATGCATGGAAAAATGGAAGCAGGATAAAAGACTCATCAGTTTGCAATTTTGCGAATCCCGCATGGAACTGGACAGCTACAAGCTACGTACAGACCAAATGTGATGAAATTGTAACAGGCATTGCGATGAATGATGCGATGGCTAATTCCACTGTTATAATTACCTTTATTGCGTGGAAACCAATTGGGGTAATAGTCGCTAATCATAATAAACACTTCCAATTAAATTAAACATCTTAATCTCTCTTTCTCTTTCTTACCCACCTGAAAGCTTCTCTTTTCCGTCAAGTCCGTTATATCTTCGATTTTCAAGGGCTTCTCTTTTCATTGGTGACTCTGACAGATTTTTATACTCTCTGCAAGAGTATATTGGGTTTGTGAAAAGGTATGTAACAGGCAGAAGGAGGCGTGGCAGACCCCATAAAGTATATATATTCTTGATCAGCATCACAAGCGGAGTCGATATAGCCATGTCCGTCTGTCTGTCTGTCTGTCTGTCCGTATGAACAAACAGATTTCAGAGATGGTAAGAGCTACAAGTTCGAGCTTGGTCTCAATCGATCACATATTTAGTCAGTCAATACAAGAATCTTTTTTTTTTTCGATGCCACGCCCCATTCGCCCACAATGATGAAAAAACTAGACACACCTCGGAAAAAATTGGTGTTTTGGGCGAATATCTCAATAACTATTGCACCTAGGATAACCAATTTTGGTATGGAGGTTCCTAGTGAGTTCCTAGTTTTTGCATGAAACTTGATCAATATGTTAATGTTACTGGAGAATGTATTAAAGTTTTTATGTAAGTTTGATTAACTCATATTTGTAGGTCATTTTTGACGGATCGACCCTATGGGAGCTATACGATCTAGTAGCCCGATTTGCATGAATCTTGGTCAGAATGTTTAATGTTACCTAAATATGTATTGTGTGTGTTTGATTAATATAGCTTAGTCAATGCATAATTTTTTCACACTAATTCATATTTGGAGCGTATTTTTCAACGACTAGCTCTATGGGAGCTATACGATACAGTTATCCGATTTGGACCAAACTTGGTCAGTACATGTACAAAATTCCTTGACATGTACTTTCCGTGTAAATTTTGTTAAGTTAGCATAGTTAAGTTTTCTGTACTAAAACATTCTAGTTTAATGTGTACATTTGTTTGCAGCAATAAGTTTGTATTTAGTAAGAGTTAGTTATAAGAGAATTATGAAGTTTGCAGCTAGTAAGAGTTAGATATAAGAGAATAATGAAGCCTTTGTAGTAATAAGTTAATAGTTCATAAGATGAGATTTAAGAGAAGTCCGTGAAGTCTTATTTAGTTCTATAGTTACCGATAGGAAATATCGATAAGAGTTAGACAAGGTAGACAGAGCCCTCAGTCGACGGTTCGGGAAGCGGTCAGGTACAACTCTGCACAAAACACTCAGTGGTGAAGAGAGAGGGTTCGTGGTGGAATTGTATCGCCACGGTTTCCGCGCTGCTCGACAGAGAGCATGAATTTAATTAGCGATCGACCGACGAGTAGTGCAGACGTGCGCTGATACGCACTTAAGAAAGCTAGTGAGTAGAACCGTTAGGGCAGTGGAGTGGAAAAGAAACCAGTGTAGCAGGCTCGTGATCGAAAAGAAACGAAAGAATAAATAACCGAATTTGCGTATTAAGTGGGCGACAATAGTGCGCTAATAGGGACGCCTGCCCTTATCCTACTTAACATCCCACACCTTTTCGACACGTTTCGCTAGAGAACAACGCCAGCCTTACAGCAGCATCTCCACAGAACTTACAAATTTTCTTGTAAGTTTCGAATTACTAGACAGACTGAGATCTGTACCCCGGCTCGAAACACTACCTTACAACCTTTATATGAAGATAAAACGCCCTAAAGTGGGCGTGTCAAAAGACAAAAACAGACTTGTAATGCTTGGGTATGGTACCTTATTCTCGACCTCTTTCACTTTTCTAGCTCTAATACAAACAAATAAGAAAAGGTACAGTCGAGCGAGGCGGTTGTAAAAGACCCCGTACTCTCTTATTTAGTAGTGCGCATTTTTCCATACCTATTATTTAAATCGGTATCCGAGTATTACAATAGATATTACTTGTATTAGAACACGTTGAAATATAAAGTAACTAAGTTTAATCGAACTTGAATCTGTTTGTCTGCATGGACATACAAATTCGTTTGAAGTTTTATGTATGTATGCCCATATATGCATATATATGTGAGTTTTAGAGTTTATCGACTTTGAACTCGGTTTTATTATTGTTTGTTTAATGACAAAATTATGGTTTTTATTATAAAATGAAAATAATATTGTTTAATGACAATGTTTTGTTTGTTCACAAATAAATTCAAGACTTTTCAAATAAAATGATGCGATCGAAACGAGATCTTGCAGCCGAATGTTCTTCGAATTTCACAACTCTGCTATTCTTAACATAACATTTTGCTTAACATAACTTAAAATTGTCTGCCGCTACGTGTCGCTTTAATCTGTTCTGGTGGAACCAGGGTTCCCACATTCGGCCCTTCTGACGTATCCTTCGACCCGAAGGGATCCCAAACTTTCATATAGTCTGCTACTGTTGAAGTTTTAAAAGGCCCTTCAGTATCTCCAACCTTCTCCACGTCATACCTGCCATTGTTATTAACCTTAACTACTTTATATGGACCCAAAAATTTTCCTTTTAATTTTAAACCCGTGCCATACTGTGTACGCTTGATTGCCACTAAATCGCCTACACGGTACTCGCGATATGCTTTCCTTTTTGAGTCATACCCTTTCTTATTCTCCTCTTGTATACGTTGTATATTTTCACGAGCATTTTCACGTAACATCTTTCGGTCGTTATCTAGTTCTTCTATCAGGCAATCTGTGATTAAATCATTCAACATTGGGTCATCTGGTATACGCATAGTTAGTCCTGTTAAGATAGTGAATGGAGATACTTTAGTGCTTCTTGGCTCAGTTTGATTGATAATTTGTTGTACTTTTCCTAAATATTTATACCAACAACCTGCATTTTCAATACTCAACTTTGAAAGCATAGGCACTACAATTTTGTGTATCCTCTCAACCTGGCCATTTCCACGAGGTACTCCTGTTGCTATAAGCAAATGTGTTATTCGTTGCCTCTCACAATATTCTTTAAAAATGTTCGAAGTAAAAGCTGTGCCACGATCAGAAATAATGCGAAGTGGATTGCCAAACAATGAAGCTTGTCGTTCTAAACAATTCACAACTTCGTCGACTCCAGTACTGCGTGTGGGATATAACCATACAAATTTAGAGAAACCATCAACTATAACAAGGATATAGTTATATCGCTTGTTGGTTGCTTCCATAGGTCCAACATGGTCTATATGATAAGTAAACAGAGGCTTGTCTCCCTTATCAATTGGCATCAAAAATCCTTCCTTTTTACCCGATTTCGCATTAACAACGATACATTCTACGCAACTTTCTACGACTCGAGCAACCTTTTCCTTCAACTTAGGAATGAAATAATTCTTTTCTATAAGATCTTGAGTCTTTCTTGCAGCGAAATGACCTTGCTTATGTGCGATTTGTATTATTTCATTCTCCATTTGACACGGTACCACCAAAAGCTCACGACTTGGATCTTTGTACAGAATTTGATTTTGAATGTAAAAATCTTCATACCCTTTGTCCTCAACTAACGAGCGTACGACCTTTGTCCAATCATCATGCAACTGTGCTTCTTTCAATCTATGTAAGACGCTATCAGACAGTATATAACATGACACACGACTTAAAGCATCGACATGACGCATTTTCGAACCGGATCGATGCTCAATAGAGTAATCAAAATCCTGCAAATACATCGCCCATCTGGCTACACGCAAAGGAACTTCTTTCTTTTTCACAGTCATAGTGAAAGCATTGCAATCAGTTACGATCTTAAATTTGATGCCAAGAACGTACACACGCCACTTCATCAATGCACCCATAACAGCTAGCACTTCTAATTCGTAAGAATTATAATTTTCTTCTGCTGGACTTGTTTTGCGGCTCATGTACTGAACAGGATGCATCAAACAATCTTCAGGGTCCTTTTGAAGCAAAACTGCTCCAAATCCAAATTTGCATGCATCTGTGTGAATTTCTGTTTCTAAACGAGGATTGTATAACTTCAATACAGGGTTACTTGTCAACGCGGATTTTAATTGCTCAAATGCAACACGCTGTAAATCTTTGAATTCATACTTTGTATCTTTTCGCAACATGTCGGACAATGGTTTGGCAATAACTGCATATGACTCGATAAATTTACGAAAATACGACGTTAACCCCAAAAATCGCTGAATAGATTTTTTGTCATTCGGTAACGGAAAATTAGCAACAGCCTGCGTTTTTTCTTTACCTGGTCTAATTGTTCCTCCCTCTACAATGTACCCTAGAAAGTTCACCTTCTTCTGCAAAAGCTGACATTTTGCCCAATTAATGCGTAATCCGTTTTTCATAGCAACATCTAAAACTCTTCTTAGCTTTTTTATTCCTTCGTCAATCGAACTACTGGGTATAATAACGTCATCCATATAAACCACTGCATCTCCGATCTGGATTAATTCCCGCAAAACTGCCATTATAAATCTCGTAAACACGGCTGGCGAGTTTGAAATTCCAAAAGGAACATAGAGGAACTCGTACTGTCCATTTTGTGTCACAAAGGAAGTGTATTTCCGCGATCCTACTTCAACAGGGACATGAAAAAACCCGTTCGTCAAGTCTAGTGTAGTGTAAATGGTAGCACTTTGTAGCTTTTCTAAAACAGTATCCATTATCGGCATTGGGAAATTATCCCGAATCACCTTTTCGTTAAGCTTACGATAGTCACAGCACAATCGTTTTTTGCCATTTTTCTTGGAAACCAAAACGATTGGAGAAGCATACTCCGATGTGCTTGGCTTAATAATTCCCTCTGTTAACCATTCTTCAACCTGCTCATCCACAAGTTTTTGATCACATTCTGCGATACGCCTCGGGTGTTGGTAAACAGGCAACTCATCTGTAAGAATTATTTTCATTTCGACAGGAGCTCTTGGATTTCTTTTTGGTGTATACGAATATACGAGATCTTCGACCTGTTTTTGTTGTGTATTGCTCAAATTATTTAAAATAGGGAAGTTTTGTAATTCCAACTGTTCATCGTGTTCTTCACACACCATACACAAACTCTTAAACTCGCTAATCACTTCAAAACAAGAACTCTTTACGACCTTTACAAATTTGTTGTCATCACCATCAGGTTTGTCTTCTCTACTAATTAACTTAGTTACACTTTTTGTGACCTGCATGTCCACGCTACTAAGGATAGTTCTACCAAGGATCGCCTCGAAACCCATATCTTCGTCTGGTACAACGTGAAACTCAACATTCATTGGTATATCGTCTATCGAAACGTGAATTACAACGCTTCCGAACGTTAGAACTTGGCTTTCACCTATACCTGTCAGACACTTAGCACAACCTGTCAAATTCTGGATTCCTAATTTCAGGAAAACACACCTGCGCATCAAACATAAGTCTGCTCCAGTATCTATCAAGCCTTTAAACACTACAGTACCAAAATTCACATCTTTTAGTTCTAAACCAGAAAAAGTAAATTGGCTTGATGATTTTATTGGCGTTGTTTGATTTTGAATCACATTAGTTGAACTTTCTTTCTTGCCTTGAGTTTCTGTCTTACAGTCGCTTGCGCGATGCCCAGGCTTGCCACATTTAAAACAATTGAAGCTTTGTTTTGTGCAATCTTTCATCATATGTGATTCGTCACCACATTTGAAACACTTTCGAACTTTACCGGCTTGAGAATCTTTTGCATTTGTCCGATCCTTCTTATCAGCTGATAACTCATGCTTGTTTGACGACGTGTATGTGTTACCGGCTTTTGAATATGCCTCAATCTGCAATTTCAATTGTTTTATAGTTTTAGCCTGATATAAAATCACTTTGTTCGATTTTGAATCCTGAATGCCTTCTATGAAATACTCAATGAGGCTTTCATCATCAAGATCAATTGGCTTGCCAATTTCCATTAGTGAATACAAATACTCCAACAATGTCTCACTCTTCTTGTGCTGTCGCTTTCTCAACCGCCTATGAATTTCAGCAGACGACACCTTCACTTGAAATTCTTCAAAAAGTACCTGTTTAAGTGACTGCCAATTATTAACACCTCGCTGACTGCGTATAAACGATTTAGCGGCACCTTCAAGCAATTGTTTTGCGTATACAAATAATTGTAAATCACTCCATTCTACTGTAATGGCACATTCTTCAAGTTGGGACACCCACTGATCAATATCAACTGTACTCGATCCGTCAAACTTGGATACACTACCATCGACGTCTTTAAGTGTGAACCATGAACGCATTGGTCCTATGGTTGGTGTTAATGGAGCTGTATGAACTGACATATTGTCATCTGCCTCCTCAATATTAAAATCATAATAAGCTAGTAATCTTCCCTGTAACTCTACTTTTCGCCCTGTTGTGCTTAACTGCAGCTCTGCCAATTTTAGTCTTAGATCTTCAACACGGAGGCTTAAAATCTCATTTCGTTCCATCTTACAGAAATTTTGATTTTAAAGTATATACAAAAATGATTTAAAAATAAATTGGAATTATGAAATTTTCTTTTGTTTAGCGATGGCAAAATTTGTGTTATGTTGACGCATATACAACACTGCTATCGTTTTACAATCGTTCCAGTCCTATCGATACTTGGCTTCTCGTGTCACAGCCTGTGAGCACGCTTCTCTTATCGATATGTCGCGCAGAAAATTGCAATTTGTCATCACCAGCTGTATATCTGCACTTACTCTGAACAGAACACTAGTCGTCTCGCTCACTCCAAATGTAGGTTTCTTCTTTGCGTTTCTCATCAAACGCCGATATTCACCGTTACCTTATTTCGCACCAGCTCTTCTGCTTGCGAAACCGCCTTGATCCAGTTTTGCTGCTGTCTTCGAGTAGTCCTCAATGCAACTTGTCCAGACTTGTCTCACGTTTCTCATCAAACGTATCAATTGTTCCGGCGTTGTTGACATTTACTGAAATCTTCCTTTCGCACCAGCTCATCCGCTTGCGAAACCGCTTTGATCCAGTTTTGATCCGACTTTTCTAGACTGTGCGTTTCTCATCAAACGCCGCTGTGTCGCTCCGACTTTCCGCCGCTTGTGCTTTTCACCTTAGCACAACGATGTAGCTTATTTTCGTAAACACCTTTTACGAAAATGTTGCACTCTGCGCACCGTAGTATTTTGTCTTGATATTTTAATTGCGACTCTGGCATTAAATCCCGGTTGAGCCCCCAATTGTGAGTTTTAGAGTTTATCGACTTTGAACTCGGTTTTATTATTGTTTGTTTAATGACAAAATTATGGTTTTTATTATAAAATGAAAATAATATTGTTTAATGACAATGTTTTGTTTGTTCACAAATAAATTCAAGACTTTTCAAATAAAATGATGCGATCGAAACGAGATCTTGCAGCCGAATGTTCTTCGAATTTCACAACTCTGCTATTCTTAACATAACATTTTGCTTAACATAACTTAAAATTGTCTGCCGCTACGTGTCGCTTTAATCTGTTCTGGTGGAACCAGGGTTCCCACATATATATATATGGAAAAATAAAAGATTCTTGTATGGCATATAAATATATCTATATATATAGATATGTAAAACAAGACTCTTTTTTTTTTGATTCCACGCCCCATTCGCCCATAATGAGGCCAAGCCTGGACACACCTCGGAAAAAATCGATGTTTAAGGCTCTCAGTAACTATGGCACTTAGGAAGACGAATTTTGGTATACGTGATCCTAGAGACACCATAAATGCAATCTCATAATAATTGCCACGCCTCCTTTTCCCACAAGAAATCAACAACTTTTAAAGCTTCAATACCATTTTTAAGGCATTTGTTCTTATCGTACAATACAGTAACTTATAACTCGTGTGAAAACTAATTACAACAAACTATCCTGAAAATTGCAAAAAATCGGACTATAAACAAGAAAGCTAGAAACGTAACAATTTTAATAATTGAACACAATATCAATGTATGAGTGCAAGCGAGACAGAGACATATGTTCCAACGTTTTCGCTGTTTGTGTGGCGGCAGCACAGCCAGCGAACGTTGACAAATACTTATATATATACGTATATGTATGTGCATACATATATTGTCAAACGAATTTGTATGTGCATGCAGACAAAAGAATGTTTGTTCGATTATGCATAGAATTTGTTTTTGTTTCGACGTGTCCTATTAAAAGTACTTTCTTTTGTGATACCTGGATGCCGATTTAATTATTTTAATCGGGAATAAAAGCAGCGAGTATTATACGATCGGGCGTGCTCGACTGTACTTGCCCTACTAGTTTCATTAACTTTTAGTTTGTTTTTTAAATCAGTCATCATTCTTGCGCCATATAAAATTGATTTATTTAATGAAAACTCGTCGACGCCGTCAATTAAATATTGCACGAGTGCTTCGTCTTCAACAATCCCTCTCGCAGCTTCATTCTTAATCCATGCGTTGTACTCTTTTTAAAGTCGTTTCCCTGCCGGGGTACAGATCTCAGTCCGTCCTGGGTCCGATTTTGCAAGATAATTTATTGTATGCAAAAACGCTGCAGTAAGAGTAGGGGAAAATGGAGAAATAATGGAGAACAAAACACATCTAGGGGCCAGTCTCTACAGAACTGGGATTGTCCCTACGGGGGGCGGCATCAGACCCTCGCCAATCTACTAATTGGTGATTAAAATGCCTGGATTGTTCACACGGCAAACGGGATCAAATCCCCGTCTAATTACAAATTAGTAACTTAAGTGCCTGCATTGCTCACACGACAAACGGGATCAAATCCTCGTCCAACTACAAGTTAGTGGTTAGGGGTTATGTTGAAGAAATAAAAAAAGTCAATTGAATCAGCTTCAATACAATTATATATTTATTTTATTTTTATGTGCCCGCAGACGCGCCAATCGCGACGTCTGTCCCTTTTCGCTGCCGATCAAAAGAAAAAGTCAACGTTCGCGATCGACACACTCGAGAGCTGTCGCGATGCAACTTCACCACGAAAGCTCTCTTTTCACCACAGAGGTGCATTCGACCGCTCCCCGCGCAACTGACAGACGGCGCCCCCTATCTATTGAAGATTACTGCCGCTTTATTCCAAGCTTACCTGAGTCACGGTTTACAAAGTGATATTGAGAAACTTCAAGCCTGGTGTAAGGTAAACTTACTACATCTCAATTTTTATACTCTCTGCAAGAGTATAATGGGTTTGTGAAAATGTATGTAACAGGCAGAAGGAGGCGTGGCAGACCCCATAAAGTATATATATTCTTGATCAGCGTCACAAGCCGAGTCGATATAGCCATGTCCGTCTGTCCGTCTATCCGTCTGTCTGTCTGTCTGTCTGTCTGTCTGTCCGTCTGTCTGTCCGTATGAACAAACAGCTTTCAGAGATGGTAAGAGCTACAAGTTCGAGCTTGGTCTCAATCGATCACATATTTAGTCAGTCAATACAAGAATCTTTTTTTTTTTTCAATGCCACGCCCCATTCGCCCACAATGAGCAAAAAACTAGACACACCTCGGAAAAAATTGGTGTTTTGGGCGAATATCACAATTACTATTGCACCTATTTTGGTATGAAGGTTCCTAGCGACAGCGTAAATGCATAGACATTTAAATTTTTGGACTGCCACGCCCCGTTTTCCCACAATTAATAAAAGTAATGCTCAAATTTCGCTCCGTTTTTAGGCGTTTGTTAATATAGTACAGTATTGTAATTTATAATTCGTGTGAAGACTAAGTATATCAAACTATCCTGAAAGGCGCATTGAAATCGCACTAAAAACAAGAAAACTAGAAGCGTTACAATATTGCTAACTGAATGCAACATCGTGTATGAATGCAAGCGAGACAGAAACATACAAACACATGTGGCGGCAGCGCTGCCGCATTCATATCAATGTATGCGTGCAAGCCAGACAGAAACACACAAGCACATGTTTGAATGTTTTCGCTGTCTGCGTGGCGGCAGCGCTGCCCGCAGTCGCTGGCCGCGCCGAATACACACATACATGCATATATGCATCATATATTGCCTATCGTATGTGTATTCGCATACAGACAAGCAGTTGTATGTTTGATTATGCTTAGATTATTTTTGTTTCAACGTGTTTTAATGCAAGTACTAAACATTGTAATATCTCTGGGCCGATTTTAATAATTTAATCGGGAAAAAAATGCAAAGAGTATTTTACGGTCGGGCTTGCTCGACTGTACTTTCCTTACTTGTTTTATTATACTCTCTGTAAGAGTACATTGGGTTTGTGAAAATGTATGTAACAGGCAGAAGGAGGCGTGGCAGACCCCATAAAGTATATATATTCTTGATCAGCATCACAAGCCGAGTCGATATAGCCATGTCCGTCTGTCCGTCTATCCGTCTGTCTGTCTGTCTGTCTGTCTGTCTGTCTGTCTGTCTGTCTGTCTGTCTGTCTGTCCGTATGAACAAACAGCTTTCAGAGATGGTAAGAGCTACAAGTTCGAGCTTGGTCTCAATCGATCACATATTTAGTCAGTCAATACAAGAATCTTTTTTTTTTTCGATGCCACGCCCCGTTCGCCCACAATGAGCAAAAAACTAGACACACCTCGGAAAAAATTGGTGTTTTGGGCGAATATCTCAAAAACTATTGCACCTATGATCACCAATTTTGGTATGGAGGTTCCTAGTGACTGAATAAATGTCATGCGATCAAAAATTTTTGACTGCCACGCCCCCTTTTCACAAAGGAACTAAAAAACTATTCAAATTTCAATACGTTTTTAAGGCATTACTTCTTATCGTAGAGTATTGTTATTTATAATTCGTGTAAAGACTAACTATATCAAACTATCCTGAAAGGTGCATTAAAATCGGACTGTAAACAAGAAAACTAGCAGAGTTACAATATTGATAACTGAATGCAATATCATGTATGAGTGCAAGCGAGACAGAAACATATAAGCACATGTTCAAATGTTTTCGCTGCCTATGTGGCGGCAGCGCTGCCCGCAGTCGCTGGCCGCGCTGAATTCACACAATAGAGTCAGTCAATGATTTAAGTTTCCTTTTCCTACCTAACAACAACTCTGTATACTTTACTTGTACGCCCTTTTCTTGAATATGGATCGTATGTATGGTCTCCCAAATACATTGTTCATCAGGAGAGATAAGAAGCTGTACAAAAACAATTTCTTCTGTTTGCTCTTTGGGGCCTTAGCAGGAATACTAAAATTCGATTACTTTCGTATCGTAGTAGACTTTTGTTAATTAACCTCTCTTCCCTTTGGGATTGCATGACCATGCTTGGTGTAGTTTATTTACACAAACTAGTTAATGGTGAGATAGATTTCTCGTATCTAATCAGCAAAATTCGTTTAGCGGTTGCGATCCGAAATGCCAGAAACTTTCTTCCTTTGTCCCTTCAACGTTGTACCACGACTTATAATTTACATAATTCGTTTCGTATCTTATGTACTAACTATAATAGTCTTCCTATATGGTATTGTTTAGCTTTAATGTTATATCGTAGTACTAAGTATTCTTTTAGTATACTTTTTATGTGTCTTAACGTCGTTTATCATTCTCAAGTATTTTATTTCCCGCGTGCCTTACCGTTGATCACCGCTTTACTAACATTTAATATTTTTTTTTTTTTTTGTTTGGTCTGGTTAGTGTTCCTCTGGCGTTTTCCTAACCCTTGCAAAGAATGTTGGACCAACGTTTCTTAATGTTTTTAATTTTTGTAATACTTCCCCAATTAGATAATTAATTAAACTTAAACTTAAATCACAATGTCATTTTGAAAACTTGTAACTTTGAACTTTAAAAAGCATCTGTGCAGCCAATTGCGTCCTCAAAGGTCGCTGGCTTGAAGACATCTTGGTTTACCGCAGCACTTAGTACTGCTTGTACTGCTTTGTGGGATGACCAAGTTTGCCAGTGCGAATTTTTCTAGGTCTCCCTGGACCAATGCGCGGATGCGATTCTTCTTCTGGACTTAAGAAGTCCTCGCCGCTGTAACATTCTTCATTACTGCCAGTGTTGACTTCGTCGATTGGATCTAAGGTGTTGTTTACGTCTTCTTTGACTATGTCGTTTTTGTTGTCATCATTCTTTTCAAAAGGTGTTTCCTCTGATTAACTCAATTCAACTACCGACGGATCTGAACTTTTAAAATTACTGCTATCTTGCTTATCAAACTGAACATCTCTTCTATTGATTATTTGTCCGCTGCTCGGATCGTAAAAACGGTAGGTTTTTGCAGTTCTTGAGTAGCCTACTATGAAGTACTCTTTGCCCTTTGCCTTAAACCTGCTTCGGCGATCACCCTTGCTACTGCAATAGAACCAATTACTTAAAGGTGAGTAACAGAAGGTGTTTTTAACCATTTCAGGCTTTTATTGGAGTCATGTCTTCGAGTGCGCTTGTAGGAGATCGGTTGCAAAGGTAAACTACAGTGTATACTGCTTCTTCACTATCCGACTCATTTATACTAGAATTAACCAGAAGACATCGTGACATCTCCACAATTATGCGATTAGCCCTCTCCACTACACCTTATTTTGTGGTGTATATGGAATCGTCAGTTGCCGAGTAATTCCATTTTCTCTCAGAAATCCATCAAACGTTTTGTTGACGTATTCATGACCGTTGTCGCTGCGAAAACACTTCATACCAGTTTGCCGTTTAACCATGTTTTTGAAAGTTTGAAAATACTTTATCTTTGCTTTTTATAAAGTATATAAAGATTCTCCTGGATTTGTCGTCGATAAATGTGAGGAAGTATCTGTTTCTACCAATTGATCGTGTTACAAATGGTCCGCTAGCATCCGAATGCATAAGTTCCGGTATATCGGTCGCTCGGCTCACTTGAACTGGAAATTTTTGTTTATGGATTTTGATCAGCACACATGTTTTGCACGACGCAGCATAAGATATTGACAATGGATCCATACCAGAGACCACGTTCTTCTTATCCAGGATCCATTTTGTACTGTCAAATCTTTTGGCATCTAGTGCTCCCAACCAACTGCACTTTTGAATTTGTTCTTTGTTTTTAACATTTTTTTTCTGCACTTTTGCTTCGGCAATTTGCCTTTATATGGCCAAAATTGTAGCATATAATGGTTCTTATCTAGTCTTTTTTGTTAGTCTTCTTCAAACCGTCTTTGGTGCTGCATGCCGTTAATGCCTGCGATGGTTTTCTGTACCTTTCATCAGCTGATCATCTTTCTCCTTCTTCCTATATTCTTATGCAAAGTATATCCAAATCCGGCATCGTGTCGCCAAACTCAATTGCCACACCAAAATTCTCGTGTTCCTTTGGTAGGCTGGATAGTAAGATAATCGCTTGTAGCTTTTCGCTACTCCTATTGTAGCTAGCTGATCCGACGTCCCGTAAAATGCAATCATATGACTGCTTATGCTTTGGCCTGGCGCTGAGGTGTGTCTAGTTCTAAACACGAATTATAAATTACAATCCTGTACGATACGAAGTAATGCCTTTTAAAGGGCATGCGAGTTTAAAAAGTTTTTTATTACTCATGGGAAAAGGGGGGCGTGACACTCCAAAATTTTAGATGGCGTTGTATTTATGCATTTGCCAAATGTGCTATAGTTACAGAGATTCTCGACAAAACTTCAATTTTTTTCGAGGTGTGTCTAGTTTTTAGATTATGGTAGGCGAATGGGTCATGACATCGAAAAAAAAAATCTTATCTTGACTGATTACAACAACCTTAACATGGAATTATCGCGCCTATGGCGCTTAACTCATATTCGTTTTGAAATATATTCATAAAGCATTTTAAATTCAAATATACATGCTACCAAACAAGTGTTCTAGTCCAACAATCGCGGCTTATAAACATCCATTAGCAATAAGCAATATTTTAATAAAGTAAAAGCTTATAACTTTTTAAATAGGATTTCTTTATTGAAGAACGGAAATTATATATATAAAATTAAATGATTATGATTCACACAAAAGTCATAGAGATTTATCTTAAAATAATATGTTAATATAACATTAAAAACGCAAGCTTTGACCGTTCAAACTTTAAACGATTTTAGTTACATATAAACAACGCATACATTTTTCCTGACAGCTATGCCGAAGATAAAATCAAACTTGTCTTTTGATGATTCAATTTGAGTTTTGTTTTTAAGGAGCTGAAATAACAGATGAATACAACTGTCTTTGTTATAGTATTTCTGTGATAATAACGAAAGTATCTGGTGGGCTCGACTTGCACTTTTACCAAAATAAGCATTCCATAAGTAAACATCATAATTGACAGTAGAGCTGGTGGCTGAAGGGACGTTGATTTACCGTGATACATGGCTGCTGGATGTTCACCTGGAAAACATTGAAAAATAAGTTATTAAAAACTCTTAAGATAGGCAACAGTCGAATATTTCGACTGTAAAAACGTAATGTAGTGCACTATCCTCAGATCCCGTTTTGAAAAAGATTACAAGGATCTTCAATGTTTGTGAAACGCGAAGGGTGTGTATCAGGTGGATGGAGAAGTTTGTAACCCCATAAGGTATCTATATGTATGATCAACATCAATAGAGGAGTTACTTTAACTATTAATTAATTAGTGTTATCTATGACAATTATTAAATATCTAGTGTTCAGAACCTTCAAATAGGATGACTGTGGGCAACTCTCAAAGGATTTTTCATACTTTGTGCTAAAGTTTTTAACGATTTGAGGAACTGTGGGGTCGTGATAAAACAAGAAACAATGCTGTAGTCGCCCCGCGACTCTAGGATACCCGTTACTCAATGTTCGACCGAATGTTCCTATGGGAGCTATACGATATAGTTGTCCGATTTGTATGAAACTTGGTCAGTATATTTATATTATTGATTTTGTTATTATGTGTCAGTTTTATTAAGATAGCTTAGTGAATGCAAAAGTTTTTCATACTAATTTATATTTGGACCGTATTTTTGGCTGATCGTCCCTATGGGAGCTATACGATATAGTTGTCCGATTTCGATCAAACTTTGTCAGTACATGAACTTCATAGACATGTAGTCTCTGTGTAAATTTGGATCAGAAGGCATTGCTAACAAAAGTTTTCTATACTAAAACATTCAAGTTTTGTCTGTACATTTACCTTTATATGAAGATAGAACGCCATAAAGTGGGCGTGTCAAAAACAAAAACAAACTTGTACTGATTGGGCATTTTATCTTTCATTTGCGGCCTCTCGGGTCTTTCTGGCTTTTATAGTCTCTGAGATCCTTTTGTTCATACAGACGGACGGACGGACGGACTGACGGACATGGCTATATCGACTCGGCTATTGATGCTGATCAAGAATATATATACTTTATGGGGTCTGCCACGCCTCCTTCTGCCTGTTACATACATTCCAACGACTACAATATACCCTTGTAATCTACGAGTAACGGGTATAATTAACTTGGTTTCCGGATGTCTTAGCTAAATAGTGAGGATCTATGAAAATAAAACTAATTTGGTTTGAGGCCTGGAAGCGTCAGGAGTACCAAATATTTTGGTATTTGGTTGGGCCAATTAAGTGTCAAAGTCTCACCCCGGTTGCCTATATTATAACTGCTTGTTCTCCCTCTCATTTTTTCCTTTTTTCTTTTTTCCCCTCTTTTTTTTCGCTCCGCGCGAAAATTTTTTACCAAGCAACCAGAATTAACTCTACGAAAATGAATCTAATTTATCAATGAGTTTATTGACGGTTACACCAAAGCCGGCGCTTATAAACAAGAATTCCTGGGTGTCTATATTCTAACTACTACTACTGTCCACGGAGACTCGGACCATGAGAGCGTTGCGTCAGTAACAAAGACAAAGGCAGAAAGCTTGTTGCGCTCTCCGGTGCAAGGTTTCAACTCCGCGCGTAGGGAAGGGCTCAAACGCACCAGAGAGGAACAAAAAGCTAAAACGCAGTACAAAGAGCTTGTCCAAAGCGGACAAGGCTAAGCTGACCTGGGCCGAGGAAAGGAAAACTGACTGCCGTCGACACTTTGCTATGTTGGCGTAAATGCAGGCGACATCAAGAGGCTATGCAAACAAGGTGGACGATATGCTGGCCGTAATAAGGCAGCGCTCGACCGAGAGCATTGAAAGCCGTGAGGCTTCTGTTAACAAGCGGGAGCGAGGCCCAAAAGGAGCCACCCCTGCCCAAAAAAAAAAACAAGCTAGCCTCGATGATGGATGTCACCAAACGACATCGACAGAGGCGAAGAGAACGGCAAAATCTCGGAAGAACGATGGAGAATTGTTCACGAGGGGCTGGTTGCTCTGCTGTTCCAGATTATTGATAAGGATCAAGAAGCCCACATGCCCACTTTTGATAGTGCTGGGTGGCTGAACGGAAATCTTGAAGTGCAACGACGGTCCAACCCTGGACTGGTTTCGGCTGAAGGTCCCGAAAATGGTCTTGGCGGGAGCCAAGCTGAAGGCAGTCGGCAGGGAAAATATCCCGTCAAAACAAAAGGCGAAGGTTCTTTTCCCGGTCGGCGTCCATCTGCTACTTCAGCGGCAGAACAAGAATGCCGCATCCAGTGACAGGAAGGTATTCCGTGCAGGTACCTTCTCCCCAAAAGAGGGGGGCCAGCATGTGATCCTCCAGATCAACAAGTACGCGGAAGACATAATGTATCCACGATTCGGGAAGAAGGCATGTGGCGTAGGGAGTGTGTACATGAAAAGGGCCATCCCGAGGATAAAAACACACACATTCTAATTGCTGGGGAGGTGGAGAGGGTTCTCGGTCTCGAATCGGTCCTCGAAGCCACCCAGGCGCTGGATATAGCCACTGATGAAGAGGCGGACAAGAAGGAGGACGGTTACTTTACCGTAATTGTCAACTCGTCCTCAGCAGGTGCAGATACCCCAAATGATAAGGGTACTGCAGGTCGAGCTGGAGAACAACAGGGTGCACCTTACGGTACCATCATGTTACATGGCGCCCGACCTGCCGGCACCACCTGAAGAACTGTTGAGATCGACAACTGTGAGATCGACTTCGAAATCCACCAGCAAAAAAGCTCAACTAATTGTCGGACCGGACGCTAACGTCTGCCGACATAAATTCCAGGGGTGAGTTTTTTTTAAAATTTTATCCTTACTACGAACCTAAGTATTACCAAGAAGGGGGATGTACATACATAAGTAGGTCATACGTCCTCCAAAGTCCTTGATCTCACACTCGCGACAGGTGCAGACAAAACTAAGTGGAGGGTCCTAGACAGACCCTCCTTCTCAGATCTAAAATACATTCAATTCGAATGCAATTTAGAGTGCACCCCTATAATAGGCAGACATAAGAGCCCTCAGAATGCCGATTGGGCCAAATTCAAGAGGCTTGCGTCTACCAAATAAGGTCAACCGGGCGTTATTAAATCCGTGGGTGACATTGAGAAATCCCTCTCATTTTTAAACACTCCCCTTCTAGACGCCTACAACAAATCTTGTCAACCTTTATGGTGGAAAATGAAGCTCAAATCACTATGGTGGAAAGTCGAACTTCTGTTCTTAGAAACAATGCTAAAGCTCTGTTCAAAATTGCAAAACAGACCGAATCTGAACTGATCTATGACGAGAACAAGGTCGGTCTCAGAGCATATAATACCGCTATTAGAAGAGCCAAAACAAGCTCCTGGAGGAATTTTCGTTCCAACTAGAAGTCAGTGTCAGAAACTGCCACACTAAGGAAGCTGCTGTCAAAACAGTCGCCGATCCAAAGCCAGCTCCAACTCGACGACGGGCCATGGTCGGTGAGCAGCGAGGAAACTTACCCACTTTTCTAGTTGCTCAACACCCCCCGTAGAGAAGGAGCAACAACACACCTCGCATCATGAATTTCTTCTTCCTGAAGGACTATTCACGACTTACAAGATACTTTGGGCCATAAACTTCTTCTCCAGGATAAAGAGTCTTGGTATAGACAAAATGATACCAGCTTTGGTTCAAACCACCAAGTACGTGTTCACTCCATGACTGGTCAGGATATTTGGAACATGTCTCAAAACCGTCTATATTCAAACTTAATGGAGAACGGCGAGGGTCGCATTCCTTCTCAAAGCAGGAAAATGTGGACACAGCAGCCCAAAGGACTACATACCAAACAGTCCCACATCCTTCCTGCTGAAAACAATGGAAAAGCTGCTGGATCTCATAATCAGATATTAAGTTGATGAATGGATGTCAGCTTAAAAGCACGCCTACACGAAGGGTAAGTCCGTTGAGACGGCACTACGTTCACTAGTCGGCTTCATTGAGAAGAATAAATAAACAAAGAACTTGCACTGGCAGTCTTAATAGACATCTTGGGTGCTTTTAACAACGTTAGCACCAACACAATTATTGACAGGAAATGCGGGAAATCAACACGCACCCAACCATCAGACACTGGATTAAAAACCTCCTAGGCTGGCGGAAAGTTCAGTCGAATTGGAGCACCGCAACAACAATAAGATGCGCGAATATAGGCACCCCCCGGGGAGGAGTTCTATCCCGGCGTCTGTGGAACCCTGTGGTATACGATCTTATTAAGAGACTTGACGAAGGAGCCCCCAAAATAACTGTCTATGCGGATGACATAATCATAATTATTCTTCCAGCTTTACGATACGGGAGATATAATAATGGGCGAAAGACGCCAGATTACTTATCAATACAGAAAAGACGGACTGCATCGTTTTTACGAAGAAGTACATGGCGCTGCGCTAGACCGCACTGATGCTTAACAGTAAATGCCTGAAACCAAGCACCGACGTAAAATACCTGGGAACAGCAGGCTACTGCAAAGTAATCCTACAGTCAAGCAGCCATTTAGTCTATGATGTCGTCTATAACTGTCAAGGTGAGCGGACAACTGTGTACAACTAAGTCTGCACACATCTAACATGTTATCCAAACTGTTTTACTAACTGTCGAATATATAAAATAAATTGGAGTTAGATGTGCTCTTAATAATCTATTTAAGCTTTTGGTAATATTGGAAAAATTTAAATTACGAATACGGAAAAAAAATAAATACTCCATAATTAATAAACAATGTTTGTACAATTTATTTATCCATTTACAATGCTTAAATGTGGACCCTCTGGATCAGGAAAAACAAAAATATTTGTGAATTATTTACGAAACTTTCTCGTTATTGCAACTTATTAAAATTAGTATCTCTGAACATATTTCATAAAGCAGCACATACTAGAGATATATCGTTAAATACAAAGTACATTTCCGTTTTTTAAGACCCTAGAGATAAACTTCAATTTCATTGTTTGGTTCGAAAATTTTATCCTGAAAATCCTAGTAAATTGATGTACATATATAAAGAAGTAACCGGAGAACCTCATGGTTATTTGTTAATTTGTCTCACCCAAAGGATAAATGATTTTTACATTTTAGCTAAAATATTTTTAACTCAACATACTCAATCTGTTATTGCAACGAAAATGGTTTCCCAAAAGAGTCTAGAACGGGTGATGGCGAACAAACATATATTATTTGTTCTGAAAAAAGCTAGTACCAAGTTACGAAAAGCTATTATAAGTAATAGTGAAGATGGTCTTGTTAATACATTAATTGAGATTGTTTAAAATACATAATAAGGCAATCAACTTACAACTAAACAGCATACCCTACTAAAACGGTATATTTATTTAATAACAGTAACAATTATGAGAAGTTAGAAAGGCTACAGTCGAGCGAGCCGACTGTAAATGACCCCGTACTCTCATAGTAGTGCGCATTTTTGCATACCGATTAATTAAATCGGTATCCGAGTATTAAAACGGATCGTATTTGTATTAGAACACATTGAAACAAATAGAAAAAATGTTTAATCATGTAAGGCGGGGCGGCGACACCCACCTTACATATTCGTAGGTATAGTGTTTCTAATTTCTAAGAATATATATAAGAGTATATCAATGAAGTTCCTATGCATATAAGGGTTAGTAGTTTCTAAAATTAAACATAAGAGATAACAATGAAGTTCATAGATCGTAAGCATTAGTATGTAATTGTTGAAAATGTAATCGTAATTAACATTAAATAAGCTAACATATAATCTGGCAACGCTAGAACTAAGTTGAATTATGTACTCGATACTTTTACGTTGTGTTGCTCACTCTTTATTAAACGTTTAACCGAACCACTCGTGCTACTCATTACTCTGGATATTATATATACATATAAGTTTTATTCCAACATTGGTTATGGGCCCAGAGTACGTTGTTTCGGTATGAACTATTAAAATTGACTACAACGAATGTAAGTCTCAGAGTCGATCGTGCTAAATTATCAAAAGTTAAGTTCGTGCGCGAAATAGCGCGAAATAGTTAGCAAACATGAATTTGTCAAATCAAATCGAGAAACTTGATCAGAACAATTATGGGGTGTGGCACATGGCCATAAAAAGTGTGCTTGTCATAAATGACTTATGGGAGGTAGTGTGTGGAATACATCTTGGCGAAGATGAAGAAAATGCCAGTTGATGCACAGTTGATGCATATAAAGTCATGTGAAACTTCAGAAGCGGTGTGGAAGAAATTAAAAGAAACTCATGTGCCAGTTGGTACAATTCGGAAGGTGCAACTCTATCAGATATTGACTCGACTCAATATGCAGCAAGGAGATGACGTTAACACCTATATGAATTCTTTTGTGGAGACAATCGAAAAATTGGCGAAATTGGATATTAAGCTCAACGACGAGCTGAAGGTCATAATGTTATTGAGTAGTCTACCTGATACATGGGAAAATTTTGTGGTTGCGATCGAGACACGCGACGAACTTCTAAAATTTGAAGCAGTTAAAATAAAAATGCTTGAAAAAGGCACACGAAAGAAAGACAAAGCAGAAAGAGAAAACTATGCAGATACACAAGCCGTATACACACATACGCACAGTAAGTCTAAAGACATAGAGAATAAAGGAACAAGTGCAGGCACAAAACACAAACGGTAATGTGTTTCATCTGCGAAAAAATTGGTCATCGAGCAAGCGAATGCCGATCAAAGAAGAGGAATGACAAACCAAAGGAATATCAAGAAAAAGCAAGCAGTTTAATGCACTACTTTGTTAAAGAGCAGCAAAAGAGTGTTTGGTGTTTGGACAGTGGCGCAACATCGCACAATTGCTGCGATCGCAATATGTTTGTAAATTATGTTGAAAAAGAAACATCTATAATGTTGGCTGCAAATACATTTATTTCATCACACGGAGTTGGAAACGTCAAAATTCAAGGCATAAATACAATAGTGAACTTATACAATGTTTTATATGTCCCCGAGCTACATATGAACTTTATATCTGTGAGTGCAGCGGCTAAATTTGAGAATTCCACTACATTTATTGGAGAAGTTGCACGGATCAAGACAAAGCAAGGACAAGTGCTACTAAAAGCTTTCAAAGAAAATAACCTTTACTTGGTCAAACAGTCTACAAATGATAGTGCAGTTCATATGTTAAAAACAATTTCACCAGAAGTAAAATGGCATAATAGGTTCGGCCATCTAAATTTCACAGACTTGAAACAATTAAACGAAAAAAAGCTGGTTCATGGAATGAACGTTAACATAATGAAAATCGAAGTAAATTGTGACACATGCAATAAAGCAAAAATATGTGCATTACCATTCACACAAAAGCTAAGTTGTAGCACAAACAAACTGCTTGAGTTAGTGCACACAGATGTTTGTGGACCGATGAATGTGAATTCGTTAGGTGGCAATCGATATTTCGTTACATTCATCGATGATTACTCTCCGATGATTTTTATTTACAATTTAAACAAAAAGTGCCAGGTATTTGAAAAATTTAAATTCTTCAAAAATTTTGTGGAGTGCCAAACAGGCAAAATTAAGGCTCTGCGGAGCGATAATGGCACAGAGTATGTCAATAAGGAGTTTACCGATTTTTTGAGCTCATGCGGAATACAGCGGCAGTTGACTGTTCCTTACACTCCGCAGCAAAACGGAGTAGCCGAACGAGCCAATAGGACAATAGTTGAAATGGCGAAGAGTCTCATTATACATTCGAAGCTCGAAGAATTTTTGTGGGCAGAGGCAGTTTCCACAGCAGTCTACATACGCAACAGATGTCCCACGAAGGCACTACATGGAGGAACACCATATGAAGCATGGAATGGACGCAAGCCTTCAGTAACATATTTTCGTGTTTTCGGATCTCGTGCATTTGCACTCGACAAGGTCAAAAGAGGCAAATTTCACGCAAAGGGTAAGGAGCTTATATTTGTTGGTTACTCATATACTGCAAAAGCATACCGCTTGTATGACCCTGAAAGCCGGAAAGTCATCGAAAGGCGTGATGTAAAGTGCATCGAGGATGATTTTGATGCATCAAAGGCGTGCGTTTATGCAGATTCAAAAGACAATTTTTCAACAATCTTGACTCGTCTCGACACAGTTGAAGATCCAGAACAGGAGACATCATTGCTACCTGTTATTGAAGATCTTACTGGAAGCGAAGATCAGGATACATCAGTGCTACCCGTTCACGTTGATTCAAATGAAGCCGAAGACGAATTCGTAAGCGCAAGTGATCAAGAACCAGAAGCAGAGGGTGGCATGCAAGATGAACCACAAGAGGTCGCAAGACGCGGGCGTGGCAGACCCAAAATAATCCGTACTGGTCAGCGTGGGAGACCCACGAAACAATACCAGGATGTACTTCATAGTTTGTTGAATCAGGAAGGAAACACTGATACCCCACAGTCAGTCTACGAAGCATTAAATGGCAATTATGCTCAAGATTGGCAGAAGTCTATGCAAGCAGAATTCGACGCTCTTCAAGATAATGAAACTTGGTCATTATTTGAGTTGCCTGAAGACCAGAAGGCAATTGGTTCGAAATGGGTTTTCAGAACGAAAAAGAATAAGGATGGTATCAAATTCAAGTCTCGTCTAGTTGCTCAAGGTTGTGGGCAACAATTTGGTGTAAACTACTGGGAAACGTTTTCACCTGTCATTCGTTATGAGACGATTCGCAAGCTGTTCGCAGTAGCCGCTGAGAAGAAACTGTTCATGCACCAGGTGGACATTTCAAACGCATATTTGAACAGCAAGCTTCATGAAACTATTTATATGAAGCAACCCCAAAACTTTGAAGACAAACAGCATCCAGGAAAAGTGCTAAAGCTGCACAAAGCACTGTATGGAGTGAAGCAATCTGGACGCGTCTGGAACAAAACGCTCGACAAAGTTCTATCTAACATAGGTTTCAAAAAATGCAAAAATGAATCATGCCTATACGTCAAACAAGAACAGCTAGCTTATAGCTACATAGCAGTCTACGTCGACGATTTAATTATCGCATGTCAAAACAAAAACGATATAGCCGTAATTAAGAAGAAGATCGCAGCAAAGTTCAAGATGCACGATGGCGGATCCATAAGCTATTTCTTAGGCATGGAAATTAAAAGGGACGGTGAACAGGGTTCCATTTCCCTATGCCAAAAATCGTACATCCAAGGACTATTGAACAAATATGGGATTAGCCAATGTCGACCTGTCAGTACTCCACTTGACCCTGGGTACCAAGTTGGCTGCGATAAAGAAAACTGTGTGAAGGTAAATATAACACAATATCAATCACTAATTGGTTCGCTTATGTAATTAGCAGTGTTAAGCCGACCAGATATTTTGCATGCAGTAAGCAAACTATCACAAAGAAATACCGATGAGAAGCTGGACAGAAAATCCTACAGCGGATACCCATTTTTTCTTGCTGGCAGTGCGTTTTCTTGGACTTCAACCAAGCAAAGGGTCGTCGCGTTGAGCGGCACTGAGGCTGAGTACGTTGCTTTATCCATGGCTGCTAAGGATTGGATTGTTGGCTTTGGAGACAATATTAGCTCACAACATATTGCTAAAAGCCCCGTCCATCGCAAGCGTACAAAACATATCGACATAAAATGTCATTTTGTTCGCGAAAAAGTTGAAAATAATGAAATTAAATTAGATTACGTAACCTCAAGCAGCAACATAGCTGATGTACTAACAAAATGTTTAAGTAAACAGAAGCACAAAGAATTTGTTAAACTACTTGGAAAGAATTGAAAAAGAATTTATATGTTTTATATGCTGCTTAAGAAGTGTTGAAAATGTAATCGTAATTAACATTAAATAAGCTAACATATAATCTGGCAACGCTAGAACTAAGTTGAATTATGTACTCGATACTTTTACGTTATGATGCTCACTTTTTATTAAACGTTTAACCGAACGACTCGTGCTACTCATTACTCTGGATATTATATATACATATTTAGTTTTATTCCAACAGTAATTAAACTAGGTTTAAGTTAAATTCATGAATTTTTATCGATATTTCGGCAAAGTGGGCTGGCGCCCTCTGGCGACAATGCGGGGAGCGGTCGGATACAACTCTGCACGAAGCATTCCGTAGTGAAAACCGTTTCGTGGTGGAGTTCTGTCGCGACGGCTTCCGCGCTGCTCGACAGAGAGCGTCGCGTCACTTTGTGATCGACCGAACGAGAGTGCAGACGTGCGTAGGTAAGCATATAGGTAAGCAATAAGAGTATAACAAGTGAGTAGAACCGTTAGGACAAATAGAAAAGGAAAGAAACCCGTGTAGCCGGGACTCTTGTTGAAAGAAATAATAAAATGAAAGATAAATACGATTACTGAATTAGTGTACTAAGTGAACAAGTGCAAGTTAACAGGGACGCCTCATCCTACCTTGTCCTTAAACTATTGTCCCGTTTCACTAGAGATCATCGTTGGCCTTCCCAGGTATCCCGGGGCCGCGTCTTGATCTCGGGCGACAGCCCTTCCCAAACGCTGAGAACAACAGCGGCCGCCCAGGTATCCTGGAGCCGCGGTCTGATCTCGCGTGACACCTCATTCCGGAAGCGCTGAGATTGATAGCGGCCGCCGTGGTATCCCGGCGTCGTATTCTGATCTCGCGAAATACTCCCTGCCGAAAGCTGAGAACGACAGCGGGCGCCGCGGTATTCCGGCGCCACGTCTTTATCTCGCGAAGGATTCTCTTGCTGATCGCTGAGAGCAAAACCGGCCTCCCTAGGTACCCTGAGACCGCGTTTTGATATAGCGAGGCATCCCTTATCCATCTGATTGAGAGCAACGACTACGGCCGCGGCGCCCCTTTCGCCTAGTTTCGATCTCGCAGAGACTCGCGGTGACCAGCAGAGAACAACGGCGGTACCGTTGTACGAGTTAGCTAGTCGCATACCATAGGTTACATTTTTTCGTAGTAAGAGAAGTAAAGTGTGCGACGGCTTAGTCGCAGACACCCCTTAATACCCAAGCTTTGTTTTTTGTAGCTGTGCATTGGGAAGGCAAAACCAAAGCGTAGGCAAGGGGTGCACAAAACAGAGGAGGGAGATCGTTGGTCGTAATTTCGGCGCGTCAGTATTTGGTAGCGCACGTGCGCTGCTGCAAAGCACAGACGGAATTCGGCGCGGCGAGAAACGACGATGAAAGAAAGCGGGTGCGTGACGTCACACAGACAGCGCTGTGGTGAGCGCGGTGATTCATTTTCGCACAATACGGAAACAAGAGCACGAACGTGACGTCATAGGTGCGTGCCCGCTCACACACACATAAATTTCGGTGGTGAGTTTGCCGACGCGAGCGAGAAAACAACGCGTACATAAAATTTACAGTCGGCCGCATGCTATGTTAAAACGAACAAATTTACAGTGGCCCGCATGCTATGTAAAAACGAACAAAATTTACAGTCAGCCGCATGCTATGTAAAATTGAACAAAGTTTACAGTGGGCCAGGTGCTAAGGAAAGTAAATAAGATTTACAAAGAATAATGGTATCAAATTGAACAGTGAATTTGAACAAAAGAAATCGGTCGTGCTAGATAATGTTAAAAAATAAATAAAATTGGAAATGTCAAAACAAAAAAAGTGAACGACAAGAATAATCAATAAACGGAAAGAGTTTTTTTTGTGACGGAAAGGTTCGCAAATATTTTTTGCTCTGTTAATGGAGTAACCGAAAGGAGCATAACCGAAACAAACCGAGCAGAAGAGTGGAATTGTTTTTCTTTCTCGCATTTTGGGCCACGAAGACAAAACGCGAAGCGCTTACGATGGAATTGGGTGAGTCCCCGAACCTACATTAAGGGAGGCAGACATAGCAGGGAGTTATGGGACAGACTCAGCGAGCTCAAGGCTCACTATGGAAAGCTGGTTGAGCCCCTCTCAAGTGAGTTCGGCGGGCCGCCGCATCAAAAATCCGAGCCCGACCTGAGCCGATCACTTTTGTACGAGCAACCCCAACCGGAATCATAGAAGCCGCCACCACAAACGTTGAAGTGCCCAGATAAGAGTGGAAGAAAAGGCGTCTTCTCTAGGCGCGCAGTCAGAAGATGTACGAATTAAGAGGGGAGTAGCCGATCAGGAGCGTAAGTGGGGAATGAGGTACGGCGGCCAGGATGATGCACTCGGGTTTCTGGAAATTCTCGAGCAGCGCGCTGCGACGTATAGGATAAACATAATGCCCGCAGTCATTAGCGAGGTGATGGTAGACCAGGCAGCGAGTTGGTTCCTGACGAACGGACTGTGAAACGCGTCTGGGCCAACGTTCCACCGGGAATTCTTGGACTTTTTCCTCCACCCCCAGATACACACCAGTAACGCCCACAGGAAAAATTAAAGGACTACGTGATGGAGTTACGTCTTTGAGTTCTTGAGCGTAAATAGTTCCCAATCCAAAGTATTAAATTATCTGGGAATCCTAGCAGATAAAGATTATTTAGTAACAGAGAATATAAAACAGTATCAAAAGCCTTACTAAAATCCATATATGACATCTGTTTGTTATTTATTATGAAACTAATAGAAGTAAATTCTAATAAGTTAGTGGTAGTAGATCTTTATTTCATAAACCACGTTGGCAAGGTGATACAATAGATACACAAAGATGTTGCAATTGAGAAGAGTTTAATTTCTCAAAAGTTTTAGGAATTTCAGACAACTAAGAGATACCCCTATAGTTACAAGTGTTAAATTTAGTACCCTTTTCATGAAGATTAACAACAAAAGATGCTTTCCAAATGTCAGGGAAGTAGCACAACTGAATACAATAAGTTGATTGGAAAAAAAAGCAAATAAATCGGCAATAGCCTGATCAGAGTTAGTAGTCTTACTTTCAAAGACCATTAAAGAAAGAAGTGTTGATGATTTGCGCTCCGCATTTACGAAGTTATAAAAAAGATAAGGATTACTTCGAAACTGCTGACCACAGCTTCTTGGTAATTCCGATAACACAGGCTTTTCAATTCAGAGAAATCAGATCGAGGAATTACGTAACGAGCGACAACACTTGGAACACAAAGATCAAATAAATTATTTACAGTAAGATAAAAAAAATGCGACAGCTCCATCCATATCCCTGCACTTGAAAGCCAGTTTTGGATGAATGCTGATTTAACTAGTTAAAATTAGCCTTACGAAACTGGCGAATACGCTTTCTAGGTCTCGAGCTGGACTTTCCTTTACTTTGGGTAGGCAATTCCATCAACAATTCCAGAGTCGGGTGGTATGAATCTTCAGGAAGAGAAATGGGAGCAATACAGGAAACATATGGAAATTATGGATCTAAGACTAAAATAAGATCAAGCATCTTACTTAATGAATTGGAAACGTCATTCGTTTGAGATACAGAAATCCCAAATAATTGATCAAGGAAATCATTTTGTGTCGTGGAAGTCAATACAGCAGAGCTTGAAATCTGTTGAAATATTAAGATTAACTACTTCAGAACGATCATCATCAACAGCAATCAGTGCACCACCACTACGACGAGAAATACGATCCTTCCTAAAAAGAAAAAATTTAGCGCAGAATATCTCTGTCTCAGGCCCTAACCAAGTTTCAAAAAAGGCAATGACATACAATACAATGACTTGCATAACAATACTAGTTTGAGATGGGAAGAACGATTTATTAGAGACGGATCACAAAGAATGGAGATATGAGGAGGAACTAAAAATTAATTTGGACCAATTGACCTAATTGGCCTATTTTTCTTTGGAGAATCATTCAAAAGGTTCATACTCTTGAAATCTTAATCCAACGAGGTGTAAACTAAATCTGACAAACAACACCAACAACACTTAGATCCCGAGATAGCAGAGGGGTGAAGCAAAGCGCGGCTTACAGAGAGCAGAGAGAAATAACGCGAGAGAGTAAGAATCTATTTATAGACTACGCTCGCGACTAAAACGATGTAAGCTGTGAGCATAAAGCAAGCAAAAACCGCAAGTGACAAAAACAAAGCTTGTTGGCAGACGACAAAGCAAGTGCACAAATAAACAAACAAGTTGCTTTCACTAAACTTTGTTTTGGTAAATATTGCAAGGAAATTATAAAATATGTTTGTTAGTATATTTTAAACTCTGCGTTTACACAGCCGGTTATGAAACAAAGTATTAATAATGATGTAGTTGACTTTAAGTGATTTAAAATATGAAATAAAGCGACAAAAAGTGATTTTTTAATGGGGAAAGAAAAAAACACTAGGAAAAAAACTATTAGGACAAAGTGGTCAAAAATAGGTGATTTGTGTGAAAAAAATTAATCTTAAATTGTTCGATCTCAACCAAACTCGCAGATTATGTATGTTTCATGATTTCATGTATTTTTACTATATTTTGTACAGATTGGAGCAATGGGAGCTTTAACCTATAACTTCCATAGTACAAATTGGTCGGCTCACTGCATCCTGTCATACTTGCTTCAGCTATACTACTAATCGGCACCAATCTGTCTCGCGGAACATGCACAATATAAATCTATCTGACTGCTTCATTGTTAGGTCAATCGTAATTTTCTTCGATAATTGCGTACTTACCATCGACGATGTGCACCCGCACAGACGAAGGATTGGCATTAGATGGTGTGCACGTATAAAGTCCAGAGTCCTGCTGGATAGCCTTCTGCACTAAAAGTCGACTGGTGGTCAACATTCCTTTCTCAGTGACTAAAGATATTCCGCCACGTGGTGAATCAAAATTTATGACCTATAAAAAATGATGTTAGCACTTTAATTGATTTATAAGAGAGTCACCAGCTTGCATGTTAAACCAACTATGTTACATTTTAAACTGACGAAATCATTATTTACTTTTTTGTATTTTACCATTACTAATTAATTTGTCAAATCAAATTAAAAACCCCACATTTTGGAGGCTCGTCCGGAATTTGAATTTTTGTTTTTTGAGAAAAGAAAAGAGAGAGTAATTAGTGACAGTATAAAGACAGTAATACTGTAGAACGACGCGGAGCTAAGAAGCTTAAAAGTGTGACGTGTTTAAATGACTTAATTCCAAAAAACCAATGAAGAGCGACGAAAGCGAAATTCAATAAATGTTATATTAAATATTGGTCACAGTGCTGAAAATATGATGCTGCATATTTTTTGCAACTTGTTAGCAGGCAATCTGTTGCACAGCAACAAAGACGATGACACCGACGAAGAAGATGAGGAAGAACAGGAAGAAGACGGGGCAATTAAGAAAGCTGAGGACGACAGAAGATCAAGTGTATCAAAAAACTGCAATGGCGCACATAGTATACATACACACAATCCAATGCCCAATAACAAGACGAAGCGAAAACAGATTGCGCAACGACGTGCAACATAGCAGTTACGACGAGCAGCAAGCACCCCGGCTTGCAATGAGCTTTCGCGACATAGAAGATTCAATTCGAGTCTTTGGTGGTTCCGATGAAATATCTGTCGAGCAGAATTGGAAGATCAGCCCGAATTGATGCGGTGCACATTGGGTCAGCGAGCCGATTTTTCCACGAAAATTAGAGTTTTAAAGCTGGGCTCTTGAAATTGGAATTTGTATATGCACATAAAACAAGTAAGGAAAGTACAGTCGAGCAAGCCCGACCGTAAAATACTCTCTGCATTTTTTTCCCGATTAATTTATTAAAATCGGTCTAGAGATATTACAATGTGTAGTACTTGCAATAAAACATGTTGAAACAAAAACAATCTAAGCATAATCAAACACACATCTTTTTGTATCCGAATACACATACGAAAGACAATATATGATGCATATATGTATGTATGTATGCATTCGGCGCGGCCAGCGACTGCGGGCAGCTCTGCCGCCACGCTGGCAGCGAAAACATTCGAACATGTGCTTGTATGTTTCTGTCTCGCTTGCATTCATACATGATATTGCAGTCAGTTATCAATATTGTCACGCTTTTAGTTTTCTTGTTTATAGTGCGATTTCAATGCGCCTTTCAGGATAGTTTGATATAGTTAGTCTTCACACGAATTATAAATTACAATACTGTACTATATTAACAAACGCCTAAAAACAGAACAACAGCTGAGAATTATTTTAATTAATTGTGGGAAAAAGGGGCGTCGCAGTCCAAAATTTTAAATGTCAATCCATTTAGGATGTCGCTAGGAACCTCCATATCAAAATTGGTGATCCTAGGTGCAATAGTTATTGAGATATTCGCCCAAAACACAAATTTTTTTTCGAGGTGTGTCTAGCTTTTTGCTCATTGTGGGCCAATGGGGCGTGGCATCGAAAATAAAAGATTCTTGTATTGACTGACTAAATATGTGATCGATTGAGACCAAGCTCGAACTTGTGGCTCTTACCATCTCTGAAATCTGTTTGTTCATACGGACGGACCGACGGACAGACAGACGGACAGACAGACGGACATGGCTATATCGACTCGGCTTGTGATGCTGATCAAGAATATATATACTTAATGGGGTCTGCCACGCCTCCTTCTGCCTGTTACATACATTTTGACAAACCCAATATACTCTTGCAGGGAGTATAACAAGTAAGATAAGTACAATCGAGCACGCCCGACCGTATAATACTCTCTGCATTTTCCGCCGATTAAATTATTAAAATCGGTCTAGAGATATTACAACGCGTAGTACTTACATTAAAACACGTTGAAACAAAAACAAATAAAGCATAATCAAACATACATCTGTCTCTCTGCATGCGAATACACATACGAAAGACAATATATGATGCATATACATGTATGTATGTATGTGTGAATTCAGCGCGGCCAGCGACTGCAGGTAGCGCAGCCGCCACACAGGAAGCGAAAACATTCGAACATGTGCTTGTATGTTTCTATCTCGCTTGCACTCATACATGATATTGCATTCAGTTATCAAGATTGTAACGCTTCTAGTTTTCTTGTTTACAGCACCTTTCAGAATAGTTTGATATATTTAGCCTTTACACGAATTATAAACAACAATACTCTACGATAAGAAGAAATGCCTTAAAAACGTATTGAAATTTGAATAGTTTTTTAGTTCCTTTGTAAAAAGGGGGCGTGGCAGTCCGAAATTTATGATGGCATGGCATTTATTCAGTCTCTAGGAACCTGCATAGTTACTGAGATATTTGCCGAAAACACCGATTTTTGCCGAGGTGTGTCTGGTTTTTTGCTCATTGTGGGCGAATGGGGTGTGGCATCGAAAAAAAAAGATTCTTGTATTGATTGACTAAATATGTGATCGATTGAGACCAAGCTCGAACTTGTAGCTCTTACCATCACTGAAATCTGTTTGTTCATACAGACAGACAGACAGACGGACATGGCTATATCGACTCGGCTTGTGATGCTGATCAAGAAAATATATATATGGGGTCTGCCACGCCTCCTTCTGCCTGTTACATACATTTGCACAAACCCAATATACTCTTGCAGAGAGTATAAAATGCCGGTTTTAGTATACACTGTTTTGTTCGTGCCGTTATCCGAACCAAATTCACATAGGATGTACACATCTATGGCGTACATATACTGACCAAGTTTATTCAAAATCGGACTACTATGTCGTATAGCTTCCGTAGGAACAATCTGTCAAAAATTTGCTTTTAGTATGAATTTGTATGAAAATTTATTGTATTTACCAAGCTATCTTAATGAAACTAAGACAGAATAAATTTATCAATAACATAAATATACTGACCAAGTTTCATCCAAATCGGACTACTGTATCGTATAGCTCCCATAGGAACAATCGGTCAACCATTGGGTAACATTTATAGCATTCTTTCTTGTTTTATTATTAAAATATGTTTACTTTCCGTAAAAAATTTGAATTTTCATCGAAAAATCGACTCGCTGGTCCAGTGTGCTGTGGAGTGAATTAAAAAATCTTATTTATGCAAAAAAGCCGCTGAAAGGAGTTGCTAGATTGTTCATTCTGAGTGAGAAGTATGTCAATTCTTGGAATGCCTTAAAGCGTGCGCTCTTGAGTGAGTTTAAATCGAGAGTCAATAGTAAACAAACACACACGATGCTCAGTGAAACAATACGTCGATCAAAGGAAAGCACTCTTAAGTATTTTTATCGCATTAAAGATATCGCTGCGAGAGGCAACGTTCAAAACGAAGCACTCATGTAATTGACGGCGTCGACGAGTTTGCATTAAGAAAATCTATTTTATATGGCGCAAGAATGATGACTGACTTAAAAACAAACTAAAAGTTAATGAAACTAGTAGGGCAATTACAGTCGAGCACGCCCGACCATATAATACTCGCTGCTTTTGTTCCCGATTAAAATAATTAAACGTCCATCCAGGTATCACAAAAGATAGTACTTTTATTAGGACACGTCGAAACAAAAATAAATTCTAAGCATAATCGAACAAACATTCTTTTGTCTGCATGCACATACAAATTCGTTTGACATTATAAGTATGCACATACATACGCATGTACATATGTATTAGTCGGCACAGCCAGCGTACGCGGGCAGTGCTGCCGCCACACAAACAGCGAAAACGTTCAAACACATGTAATAATATATCCGTCTCGCTTGAACTCATGCATAGATATTGTGTTAAATTATCAATTTTATTATGTTTGAAGCTTTCTTGCTTATAGATAGTATTGATATACTTAGTCTCCACACGAATTAAAAACTACAATACTGTACCATAAGAGTCTCTAAATAACAGAATAACAGAGGAATTTGAATCTGAGTTTATTTATTGACGTTTATTTATTGACTTTAGACATATCAATAGTCATTGTAAAAGATCATTTCCCTCTTCCACTAATTGATGACCAGCTTAATCGATTACAAGATGCCGTAATTGATTGATTTGATTGATTTGAAGAATGGCTTCTTACATGTCCCAATAACCGAAGACAGCAGAAAGTATTCATCGTTTGTAACAAAATGCGGTCAAAACCAGTTTACAAAGGTTCCGTTTGGGTTGTCCAATTCCCCAAGAGTTTTTCAAAGGCACATAAACGTTTTTTTCTTCTGCTGACCAGGTAAGGAATATCACTGTCATATGTAGACGGCGCGATTATCCCAGCCGAAGGCGAAGAAGAGCCTTTAGAAATTTGAAAGAAGTCCTTGTTGGATCATAAACATAAGTTAGAATAAAGAAAATATTTACTTTTTAGGATAAGCTTATATTACGATTTTATTGAATTGTCAAGTAGTGTATTGAACTCTCATACTTAAGCTAGTCTGTAAGTCGAATTTGTAGTCGCTGCCAAGCCTTTCCGCGGTTGCTAAGTCCAAAAATAAATTGTAACGTTTCAGAACTTTCAATTTGTTTTATTAAAACATAGTCTTGGATTTTCCATTGGCGCCCGAGCAGGGACTTTCAATCGCATTTGTTGGTCTTAAAGACATTTCAAGGCTTGGATTGTGGTTTGTGTCGGTATCGATACACTCGTTGTTAGATCTCCCTGGAGCTGTTGACCATAGTGGAATTCTGGATTTGAACAGCCAGGAGTTAAAGACACCCATATTGGAGATAATACCCAGAATTGAGCCCAAGAGCCTGTTGATCAGGTAACAGTGCCCAAACGTGTCAGTGCAGGAGAACATAGAAAGTGCAAGCATAGAAGCGGCACATAATAAATAAGAACGTACGTGAAAGTACTGCTCCATTTGTTGCACATTATAGACATTGCGTTTCGGCACTGATATATTTGTAATATATTAAAAAGGCAATTTGATGCAAAACACACAAATCGAATCAAATAAATATACATAAATAAAACAAAACACTTAACTGGTGCAAATAAACACATTTATATATACACATCAACATTCGTCGTTCCTCTTTAATTTCGCCATTCGCCTTGATCGACATAAGTTTGGTGGTGGTTTTTGACCTTTGTTCTTTTTGTTTATAATTTGCACATAGGTAAACGGTAAGCATTTACATACATACATCTGTGGGAGTTCAGCTTGCGGTAGTTCACTTGTATTTTGTTTTGGCTTTTTTGTTGTGTACAAACGTTCGCTGATTAACTGCAAGCATTTTAGTTTTTGTTGCATAGATCGCATCGTTGCCTACCTGCAAGCTCTTTAGTTGTTGTTGTTATATCGCATCGTTTGCCTACCTACGCATTTTTGTCGCCCTGTTGTTGGGTTTCACAGTGTGCAGTCAAAGCAGCCGAATATTGCTAATCAGGCGAATATCGCTAATCAGCTGCTTATTTTTTGCGCTGGTGCTTTTGCATAGATAGTTATTTGTTGTTGTTGACAACTGTCAGCTCTTATCTGCATACGCTTGTTTTTCTTAGTCGCTGTTATCTCTATTATTCAAGAAGGATATTTAGTCAGCTTATTATCTTCAGTATTCTACATCTTACATCTTAAATTATATTGATCGCCAACTGTTTTTAATCAACTGATTATCTTCAATTATTTGATTATCTTTCTCAGCCAAGTTTCTTTATCGGCTGATTATTACTGGGTTAGTACACTTACGTGCATTCAAATTAATAAGTCAATATGGCGCACAAAGTAGATCACAATGAGACTGTTGTGGATGTCGACGAGAGCTGCCTTAGTGCGCGTTTAACCCAATTGTTCGTGAAATTAGAAAAGGTAGAGAGCGACATAGAGCGCCAAAGGAGTTCACTCATTAATAAAATGGTGACTCCAAGTAAATTTGAGGTTCAGTGCCGGCTAGATATAACACTTATTCGTATATTGCCAAATCTATGGATCTGCAGTCAGAGATCGATGCAATAGATCCTGACAATACTAGCCGTGCAATGCTTAAGGAAACATGTATTTTGGCACGGTCTTCATACATGTCAGCCCCAAGTGCGCATCAAGCAGCAGAAAACGTACCTCAGCTTTCTCACCATTCTCACTTGACCAAATTAAAGTTGCCGAAATTCAGCGGTAAACACTCGGAATACAGGCAATTTATCGGTCTGTTTAATAGCTTAGTAGACTGGGATCGCTCGCTTTCAAATATTGAAAAGTTCAATCATTTGTTATCGTGCTCATCGGATGAGGCATTGGGTACCAGCCTTTCAGGTATCTGATGCCAATTACCCAAAGGCATTAGAGAGTTTAAGTCGAGTATACGACAACAAATGCTTGATCTTTTTTGACACTCTCGCCCAGTTGTTCGACATTGAGCCGATGTCTAAGCCATCGGCCATTGGAATTCGAACAATGGTTTACTCGGTATCGGCAATATTTGAGTCGTTAATGTCCGTTGGAGATGAACAAGTATTTGCAAATGCAATCATGATTCATATAGTCATGCCGAAGGTAGATCCTCATACAAAGTCGAAGTATGAGGAACAACTTGATTATAACACATTGCCGAAGTGGGCTGACTGTGTTGCGGCTTTGAACAGGCGATATCAGCATTTGTCTGCTGAAGAAAGTTCAAAGTCTAGGATGAAGCAAACGTTTAAAATAAAACACGCTAAAAAATCGTCGTTTTCGTGTACGAATGCTGAGAAAGAAGTTGAACCCACATGCCAGTTTTGCGGTGAAAACCATATGATTGGAAATTGTCAAGGGTTCACAGCACTGCCAGTTGACGACAGATTTAATTTCGTGAAGTCCAGTCAACTGTGTATAAATTGTTTACATTCGGGACGCAGAGTGTCCAATTGCACTGCGTCAAAGTGTAGAGTGTGTTCACGCCCACACAATACTCTCCTACATAAGTACGCAGCCTTAGAAACATCAGAAGCTTCTGCTCATCCTGTCCATGTTGATAATGTTGCTAGCGAAACCGATCAGGTAATTCATGCAACGGCAGTTGTTATAGTTCGAGATAGATTCGGTCAGAATCGAAATGCTAGAGTCTTGTTGGATTTAGGCTCTCAAGTTAACTTTATGACGGAAGATCTCGCACAAGCCTGGCGCATTTAACGCAACAACGAGAGCTTAACTGTAAAGTCGGTTGGACAGTCGAGTTTGACTGCAAAAACCAAAGTATCGAAAATAGTTTCGTCTCGTGTATCGAGATATCAGTTCAGCACCGAGTTTTGGGTGCTGAAATCGATTTGTAGCAGGCAGCCAGATTGTGATCTTCCCATTAATCGGTGGAAGATTCCAGCAAACGTCGAACTGGCTGACCCTGAATTCTATAAACCCCAGCAAATAGATATGCTTCTGGGAGCCGACTCATTTTTCGAAATGCTTTGTAATGGACGGATTCGACTGGCGAACGGTGGTCCATTACTACAAAAGACATTGTTTGGTTGAAGAAAAGAAAAGAAAATGTTTACCAAAAGCCCAATATGTTGCTCAGTGATGCAAGATAGACATGGCTTTCGGGACAGCGTTCGTAAATTGCCGACTGGACAATTTGGGTTTAATTTGTCTTTTATGACTGATCCCAAAGTGCTGGATACGTCACGAATTGGCAAGAGACATGGACTTTCCACGAATTTGGGAGTCCAAAATGTATATTTAAGTTTCATGAACGTTAATCTTGACCCTGGTCGTATGTTCATAGATATTGAAGTTTCACCAGGACCACATTACACACTTTCACACAAGTGCGTCCTGAGGCCTGATAGCAATTCCACCAAACGTCGGGTAGTAGTAGTGGGACCTGCTAGTCAGAGGAATCTAATTTGTACATTTTCTAGGTTCCGTCTGAACCGACCTGCCCTCACGACAGATATCAAAACGGGCGAATTTCAATTGGCAAAATGGTTGTCAAACCATTCTAAAGTATTAGAAGAAGGCGGAAATGAGAAACTTTGGATTTCCAATGATGCCGATTCGACAAGAACGCTTGGCGTGAGGTGGACACCAAGATCGGATACGTTTTAGAATCACTTGGTTGGTAGCTTCGCCAAATTAAGTCCGACCAAGCGAAAAATATTGTTCGAAACTTTCGCGTATATTTTAGCCCAAATATACGCGTTGGACCGATGTCGAATCGAGAGTGCGAGTTTCGTGAATGATTCAGAAACCGCACTACATTGTGTTAAAACTTCCCCTTCATTACTAGCAACATTTGTAGCCAATCAAGTTGCAGGCATCCAAGAGATGGCCAAAAATTTTTTTTGGAGACATTGAACGATATCATCAAGTCCAGCCGATTTTTCGTCAAAAGAGTGTGGCATTCAGAAACTCGATCAGTTCGTTCGGCATCGTTGCAAGGCAAACGACATTTGCCTCAAGGGTTAAAAGAATACTCTGTACTCGTTTGCTTAGATAGCTTGGCAAGTTTGCACTCGCTGACTATTTGTATTCAAAAGCCGACAATCATCTTCTGCATATCTTTTGGGCCGACAATAAATTCGGCGTCGTTGACTTATTTGTTAAGAACGCCAGACTTAACGTACTGCTGGTTTTCCTCAGTGATAAGTTTATGATCATGCAAATGTGTTCGTCTAGCTTCTGAGCCCTGGCTATGGCCATAGAAATGTTTCCATCGTTTATTTTCATTTTGGATAACATGACAGTGCATTTACATGACACATTCGTGACCAAGCACGATGTTCATCTTCATAGTTGTACTCCTGCAAAAACATAAAACACAAAAACTCTGCTTATCTAATATTTCGGCAAACGCATTGCAGTCAGTTATAATTTTAAACGGGATGCCCAGAAAATAAACTCTATATCAAAGCCTCGATTACTGCAAGTATTTCCAATTGACAGCCAGTGTACTTGCGCTGTGCTTTCGTCGTCTTCTTGCTCATATAATATATTGGATGTAGCTGGCCATCGTCTGGTGATTTTTGCAGCAACACGGCTCCGAAACCGGCAATGCTTGCATCTGTTGGGACTTCTGTATAATATTTATGGTTGTATCCTATGATGCGATCATTGGTTTGGAAGTCAAACTTTTTCCAGTTCGCCAATGGCGATTTCTTCTCTTTAAACGCTAGTGGTGTCTTGAATTTCGAAACGACTTCGATTTTAAACGGTGTTGATTTCAGCTTTTTGTTTCAATTAAATGGCCAAGGAACTGAATACGAGTTTGTTATAAATAACACTTTTTAAAGTTCAGCTCTAGGCCATATTCTCCACAAGTTATTAGGACTGAAAAATCCAAAACTATGTTTAAATAAAACAAATTGTAAGTTCTGAAACGTTACAATTTACTGTTGGACTTAGCAATCGCGGAAAGGCTTGGCAGCGTGTGTGTGGTTACAGCGAGACAAATTAACATACTAACTGCTGCTCGCGACAGCCGCATTGCCGACTACAAATTCGACTTACAGACTAGCTTAAGTATTATATATATTCCGTATTCTAGCTTATGATTATGATCCAACATTACGGCCACCTTGAAGGGATCGCCTTCAATCCCTTGGTAGCCCTGGCGTGAGCGCTTCTCCAGTGTACAATGGAGTCAGCGGTCTTGGGTCGAGGATGGCCACCACGTTGGTCAGGTGCCGTCGGAAATCGCCCGATGTGATCGACGCTGATCTGCAGCATGATCAGTCCTCCTAAGTGAAGGGCGGTCGGACGGATCGGCCTCCATTTCATCTTTCATTCCGATGGGAACTGACAAGTGTCGACGGAATGGCGTGTCACGTCGAGCGAATAAGTTGTTGACTGTGAAAATGAGAGGGTTAATGGACCTTGCTGTAAATTCAATATTAACAGCTTTTGATACAAAACACACGAACACCGCTATATACACAATTTTTGGCGGGGCTTGTCCCCTTATGTTTATCAACGCATTTGTTGCCACCATTTATGGACCTAAATAAATCAACGCGATTCGTCTTCCAAAATCGTCAGACTTCTGAATATATAGAGTCAGCAAGTGCAAACTTGCCAAGCTATCTAAGCAAACGAGTACAGAGTATTCTTTTAACCCTTGAGGCCAATGTCGTTTTGCCTTGCAACGAAACCGAACGAACTGATCGAGTTTCTGAACGCCACACTCTTTTGACGACAAATCGGCTGGATTTGATGATATCGTTCAATGTCTCCAAAAAAAATTTTTGGCCATCTCTTGGATGCCTGCAACTTGATTGGCTACAAATGTTGCTAGTAATGAAGGGGAAGTTTTAACACAATGTAGTGCGGTTTCTGAATCATTCACGAAACTCGCACTCTCGATTCGACATCGGTCCAACGCGTATATTTGGGCTAAAATATACGCGAAAGTTTCGAACAATATTTTTCGCTTGGTCGGACTTAATTTGGCGAAGCTACCAACCAAGTGATTCTAAAACGTATCCGATCTTGGTGTCCACCTCATGCCAAGCGTTCTTGTCGAATCGGCATCATTGGAAATCCAAAGTTTCTCATTTCCGCCTTCTTCTAATACTTTAGAATGGTTTGACAACCATTTTGCCAATTGAAATTCGCCCGTTTTGATATCTGTCGTGAGGGCAGGTCGGTTCAGACGGAACCTAGAAAATGTACAAATTAGATTCCTCTGACTAGCAGGTCCCACCACTACTACCCGACGTTTGGTGGAATTGCTATCAGGCCTCAGGACGCACTTATGTGAAAGTGTGTAATGTGGTCCTGGTGAAACTTCAATATCTATGAACATACGACCAGGGTCAAGATTAACGTTCATGAAACTTAAATATACATTTTGGACTCCCAAATTCGTGGAAAGTCCATGTCTCTTGCCAATTCGTGACGTATCCAGCACTTTGGGATCAGTCATAAAAGACAAATTAAACCCAAATTGTCCAGTCGGCAATTTACGAACGCTGTCCCGAAAGCCATGTCTATCTTGCATCACTGAGCAACATATTGGGCTTTTGGTAAACATTTTCTTGCACCGCCCTGATGCCACCCAACCAAACAATGTCTTTTGTAGTAATGGACCACCGTTCGCCAGTCGAATCCGTCCATTACAAAGCATTTCGAAAAATGAGTCGGCTCCCAGAAGCATATCTATTTGCTGGGGTTTATAGAATTCAGGGTCAGCCAGTTCGACGTTTGCTGGAATCGATTTCAGCACCCAAAACTCGGTGCTGAACTGATATCTCGATACACGAGACGAAACTATTTTCGATACTTTGGTTTTTGCAGTCAAACTCGACTGTCCAACCGACTTTACAGTTAAGCTCTCGTTGTTGCGTTAAAGGCGCCAGGCTTGTGCGAGATCTTCCGTCATAAAGTTAACTTGAGAACCTAAATCCAACAAGACTCTAGCATTTCGATTCTGACCGAATCTATCTCGAACTATAACAACTGCCGTTGCATGAATTACCTGATCGGCCTTTGCCGACATTTGCATGATCATAAACTTATCACTGAGGAAAACCAGCAGTACGTTAAGTCTGGCGTTCTTAACAAATAAGTCAACGACGCCGAATTTATTGTCGGCCCAAAAGATATGCAGAAGATGATTGTCGGCTTTTGAATACAAATAGTCAGCGAGTGCAAACTTGCCAAGCTATCTAAGCAAACGAGTACAGAGTATTCTTTTAACCCTTGAGGCCAATGTCGTTTTGCCTTGCAACGAAACCGAACGAACTGATCGAGTTTCTGAACGCCACACTCTTTTGACGACAAATCGGCTGGATTTGATGATATCGTTCAATGTCTCCAAAAAAAATTTTTGGCCATCTCTTGGATGCCTGCAACTTGATTGGCTACAAATGTTGCTAGTAATGAAGGGGAAGTTTTAACACAATGTAGTGCGGTTTCTGAATCATTCACGAAACTCGCACTCTCGATTCGACATCGGTCCAACGCGTATATTTGGGCTAAAATATACGCGAAAGTTTTGAACAATATTTTTCGCTTGGTCGGACTTAATTTGGCGAAGCTACCAACCAAGTGATTCTAAAACGTATCCGATCTTGGTGTCCACCTCATGCCAAGCGTTCTTGTCGAATCGGCATCATTGGAAATCCAAAGTTTCTCATTTCCGCCTTCTTCTAATACTTTAGAATGGTTTGACAACCATTTTGCCAATTGAAATTCGCCCGTTTTGATATCTGTCGTGAGGGCAGGTCGGTTCAGACGGAACCTAGAAAATGTACAAATTAGATTCCTCTGACTAGCAGGTCCCACCACTACTACCCGACGTTTGGTGGAATTGCTATCAGGCCTCAGGACGCACTTATGTGAAAGTGTGTAATGTGGTCCTGGTGAAACTTCAATATCTATGAACATACGACCAGGGTCAAGATTAACGTTCATGAAACTTAAATATACATTTTGGACTCCCAAATTCGTGGAAAGTCCATGTCTCTTGCCAATTCGTGACGTATCCAGCACTTTGGGATCAGTCATAAAAGACAAATTAAACCCAAATTGTCCAGTCGGCAATTTACGAACGCTGTCCCGAAAGCCATGTCTATCTTGCATCACTGAGCAACATATTGGGCTTTTGGTAAACATTTTCTTGCACCGCCCTGATGCCACCCAACCAAACAATGTCTTTTGTAGTAATGGACCACCGTTCGCCAGTCGAATCCGTCCATTACAAAGCATTTCGAAAAATGAGTCGGCTCCCAGAAGCATATCTATTTGCTGGGGTTTATAGAATTCAGGGTCAGCCAGTTCGACGTTTGCTGGAATCGATTTCAGCACCCAAAACTCGGTGCTGAACTGATATCTCGATACACGAGACGAAACTATTTTCGATACTTTGGTTTTTGCAGTCAAACTCGACTGTCCAACCGACTTTACAGTTAAGCTCTCGTTGTTGCGTTAAATGCGCCAGGCTTGTGCGAGATCTTCCGTCATAAAGTTAACTTGAGAACCTAAATCCAACAAGACTCTAGCATTTCGATTCTGACCGAATCTATCTCGAACTATAACAACTGCCGTTGCATGAATTACCTGATCGGTTTCGCTAGCAACATTATCAACATGGGCAGGATGAGCAGAAGCTTCTGATGTTTCTAAGGCTGCGTACTTATGTAGGAGAGTATTGTGTGGGCGTGAACACACTCTACACTTTGACGCAGTGCAATTGGACACTCTGGGTCCCGAATGTAAACAATTTATACACAGTTGACTGGACTTCACGAAATTAAATCTGTCGTCAACTGGCAGTGCTGTGAACCCTTGACAATTTCCAATCATATGGTTTTCACCGCAAAACTGGCATGTGGGTTCAACTTCTTTCTCAGCATTCGTACACGAAAACGACGATTTTTTAGCGTGTTTTATTTTAAACGTTTGCTTCATCCTAGACTTTGAACTTTCTTCAGCAGACAAATGCTGATATCGCCTGTTCAAAGCCGCAACACAGTCAGCCCACTTCGGCAATGTGTTATAATCAAGTTGTTCCTCATACTTCGACTTTGTATGAGGATCTACCTTCGGCATGACTATATGAATCAAGATTGCATTTGCAAAATCTTGTTCATCTCCAACGGACATTAACGACTCAAATATTGCCGATACCGAGTCAACCATTGTTCGAATTCCCATAGCCGATGGCTTAGATATCGGCTCAATGTCGAACAACTGGGCGAGAGTGTCAAAAAAGATCAAGCATTTGTTGTCGTATACTCGACTTAAACTCTCTAATGCCTTTGGGTAATTGGCATCAGATACCTGAAAGGCTGGTACCCAATGCCTCATCCGATGAGCACGATAACAAATGATTGAACTTTTCAATATTTGAAAGCGAGCGATCCCAGTCTACTAAGCTATTAAACAGACCGATAAATTGCGTGAATTCCGAGTGTTTACCGCTGAATTTCGGCAACTTTAATTTGGTCAAGTGAGAATGGTGAGAAAGCTGAGGTACATTTTCTGCTGCTTGATGCGCACTTGGGGCTGACATGTATGAAGACCGTGCCAAAATACATGTTTCCTCAATCATTGCACGGCTAGTATTGTCAGGATCTATTGCATCGATCTCTGACTGCAGATCCATAGATTTGGCAATATACGAATTTAGTATATCTAGCCGGCACTGAACCTCAAATTTACTTGGAGTCACCATTTTATTAATGAGTGAACTCCTTTGGCGCTCTATGTCGCTCTCTACCTTTTCTAATTTCACGAACAATTAAGTTAAACGCGCACTAAGGCAGCTCTCGTCGACATCCACAACAGTCTCATTGTGATCTACTTTGTGCGCCATATTGACTAATTAATTTGAATGCACGTAAGTGTACTAACCCAGTAATAATCAGCCGATAAAGAAACTTGGCTGAGAAAGATAATCAAATAATTAAAGATAATCAGTTGATTAAAAACAGTTGGCGATCAATATAATTTAAGATGTAAGATGTAGAATACTGAAGATAATAAGCTGACTAAATAACCTTCTTGAATAATAGAGATAACAGCAATTAAGAACAAGTAAGGAAAGTACAGTCGAGCACGCCCGACCGTAAAATATTCTGCATTTTTTCCCGATTAAATTATTAAAATCGGTCTTGAGATATGTAAAAGGCTGTTTAAAAGACTCGATTAGTGTTTAATCTACTTATTTATTAAGATTTTTTTTGCTATCGAGCAGACACGTCTGTGTTCTCGAAGCATCACCGGAAAAAGAGAAGGAATCCAGCCAGGCTTAACCTAATGACAGCAGGTTCTTAGCACTACATAATCGATACTTATCCTAGATGATACTATTAATCGATACTTAACAGTTTTTGCTTAACGATATATCGGCAGTGTTTTAACATTACATACATACATTATCGATATTCACTTATTTTGAACATCTTACAACTCGGCCGTCCTGACAAGGAATCGACCTCGATTCTATTTAGGAGTGACATCGGGGGGCGCGGTGACTTCGGGAGCGCAACAGCAGATAGCAAGCGGAGGAACACTTTGGATGGCGGCGGGAATACTGAGACGGCGGTGGGAACACTGAGACGGGAGCGGGATCACAAATTCTTTTCATGTTAGACGTTATCATGGTCGGGACAGTCCATCGAGCTACATCGTCCAGAGCAGCGGCGTCGGGTGATGTAGTCTTTGCACACGCTTCCAAGATAGTCGGTACATTAGGTGCAGCTATGGTCATCAGGACTACTGGGGCGGCATGCAGGCGGACAGCAGAGGAAGTAGCTACCGGTAGGGCACTCGTCGGCACAGAGGCAGCTGAGATATCAACCGGGTAAACATCAGGCGGGCGAACACAAGCCGAAACATTAGTCGGCGCACCGGCAGCGTAGGCGGCATCCGAGGCGCAAGTCAGCAGAGTGGCAACAGGATCATCGGTTGGGTGGGCACCAGGCGTTCGGACACAAGTCAGCACGGCAGTCGACGAACCGTCGGTGGAGTCTTCAGGCGGGCGGACACAATCCGCAAAGGTAGTCGGCACAGTGGTGGCTGAGGCAGCAGCTGCTGGGGCAGCGGTCGGCTGGACATCAGGCATACGTAAACAAGGCGACACGTCACCAAAGGAGGCTTCTGGGGGGCACGTCATCAGACGGGTACCGGGAACATCGGTCGGCAGGACATCAGGCGTGCGGACGCAATCTGGAACGGTAATTAGCGATTCAAAGTGAGTGTCGGCCGGCTGGTCATCAGGCGGGCAGACACAAGCCGAAACAGTAGTCGGCGCAACGGCGTCGGAGGCAGCATCTGAGGCACACTGCAGCAGTGTGGCATCAGGGACAGCGGTCGGGTGGACATCATGCGTACGGACACAAGCCGCATCAGTAGTCGGCGCTGCGCCGCCGGATGCGAATCGGAACGGTGATCGGCAAAACGGCGGCTGGATTGGCGGGGCCAGCTGGGCTGGCTGGAACGGCTGGGCCAGCTGGGCTGGCTGAAACGGCTGGGCCAGCTGGGCTGGCTGAAACGGCTGGGCTGGCTGGGCCAGCTGGGACGGCTGGGGCGTAGTAGCAGAAGGCGTAGTAGCAGCGACAGCAGACACGACGGTGGGCGTAGTAGCAGCAGACCTCTCAGCAGACGCAGCGATAGACACAGATAAAGCGGCAGCGCGCCTAGTGGCGGGTACGGCAACAGGCGCAGCAACAGGAACAGCAACAGCGGGGGCAGCAACAGGAACAGCAACAGCGGGGGCAGCAACAGGAACAGCAACAGCGGGCGCACTCATAGCGGCAGGCGGGACAGCAACAGCAGGTGGGGCTGGGGAGGTTCTTGCCCATACCGGCTCTTCCAGCGTAGAGGGTGATTGTGCACCATGTGCCCTGAGCTCGCCTTCAGCTGCCTCGTTCACTAGGCGGCGCAGCTGAACAACTGTGGCCGACAGCGGTACTTCCACACCGCGTGCACGTAGAATTTTGCACAATTCTTCCTTAGTACCCATAACTGCCCCAATATGGGCTTGGGCGTGTGGGTATCCCACTTTTGAGTTGTAAAAGGCTGTTTAAAAGACTCGATTAGTGTTTAATCTACTTATTTATTAAGATTATTTTTGCTATCGAGCAGACACGTCTGTGTTCTCGAAGCATCACCGGAAAAAGAGAAGGAATCCAGTCAGGCTTAACCTAATGACAGCAGGTTCTTAGCACTACATAATCGATACTTATTCTAGATGATACTACTTAATCGATACTTAACAGTTTTTGCTTAACGATATATCGGCAGTGTTTTAACATTACATACATACATTATCGATATTCACTTATTTTGAACATCTTACAGATATTAATATGTGTAGTACTTGCATTAAAACACGTTGAAACAAAAACAATCTAAGCATAATCAAACATACATCTGTTTGTCTGTATGCGAATACACATACGAAAGACAATATATGATGCATATACATATGTATGTGTGTGTGTATTCGGCGCGGCCAGCGACTGCGGGCAGCGCTGCCGCCACGCAGGCAGCGAAAACATTCGAACATGTGCTTGTATGTTTCTGTCTCGCTTGCACTCATACATGATATTGCATTCAGTTATCAAACGCCTAAAAACGGAACGAAAGTTAAAAATTATTTTTATTAATTGTGGAAAAAAGGGGCGTGACAGTCCAAAATTTTATATGTCAATGCTTTTGCACTGTCGCTAGGAACCTCCATTCCAAAATTGGTCATCCTAGGTGCCATAGTTACTGAGATATTCGCCGAAAATACTGATTTTTTCCGAGGTGTGTCTAGTTTTTGGCTCATTGTGGGCGAATAGGGCGTGGCATCGAAAAAAAAAGATTCTTGTATTGACTGACTAAATATGTGATCGATTGAGACCAAGCTCGAACTTGTAGCTCTTACCATCTCTGAAATCTGTTTGTTCATACGGACAGACGGACAGACAGACAGACAGACAGACAGACGGACAGGCGGACAGACGGACATGGCTATATCGATTCGGCTTGTGATGCTGATCAAGAATATATATACTTTATGGGGTCTGCCACGCCTCCTTCTGCCTGTTACATAAATTTGCACAAACCCAATATACTCTTGCAGAGAGTATAAAAACAAGCGTATGCAGATAAGAGCTGACAGTTGTCAACAACAACAAATAACTATCTATGCAAGCGCACCAGCACAAAAACAAAGCTGATTAGCAATATTCGCCTGATTAGCAATATTCGGCTGCTTTGACTGCACACTGTGAAACCCAACAACAAGGCGACAACAATGCGTAGGTAGGCAACGATGCGATCTATGCAACAACAACTAAATGCTTGCAGTTAATCAGCGAACGTTTGCACACAACAAAAAAGCAAAAACAAAATACAAGTGAACTACCGCAAGCTGAACTCCCACAGATGTATGTATGTAAATGCTTACCGCGCGTTTACCTATGTGCAAATTATGAACAAAAAGAACAAAGGTCAAGAACCACCACCAAACTTATGTCGATCTAGGCGAATAGCGAAATTAAAGAGGAACGACGAATGTTGATGTGTATATACAAATGTGTTTATTTGCACCAGTTAAGTGTTTTGTTTAATTTATGTATACGTGTGTGTGGTTACAGCGAGACAAATTAACGAACTAACTGCTGCTCGCGACAGCCGCATTGCCGACTACAAATTCGACTTACAGACTAGCTTAAGTATGAGAGTTCAATACACTACTGGACAATTCAAAAATATCGTTAATTTAAGCTTATCCTAAAAATTCAATATTTTCCTTATTCTAACTTATGTTTATGATGCAACACTAATTAAGCTACGTAGTCCAAATTCATTTATTATGTGTAAAATACTATTTTAATTATCTATACCCACATTTGTCCGGATCGGACAACTACACCTTACAGCTTCCATAGGCCAAATCGAATGAAAGTAGTTCATTTGTATGAACAAATTTTGTGGGCAATTTGTTCTTCTTTTTGTATTGTAACGTTTTGTTTTAATCCATCTATCGATACTCCCTCTTAAGTTCATTTAAGCGATGCAATATCGATCAATTTATAATGAGTTTGAACTACGATACTAAATAAACGATAAGCATCTTTGCTTAACTTTTTTGATAGTAGTTCTCTATTTATGGATACTATTTTCACAGTTTTAATTCATTTTGATTAATTTCAATCAATCTATTTCTAATTAATTTAATTTAAAACGGAAGCAATAATTGTGTCGTTTTAATGTACATTTTAATATACATTTAATAATTTAAAACGATCTCAAGTCGGAACCATAATTCTTACACGATATTTTACGGTCGAAAAAGCCCGACTGTACTATGCTTTTTATTTTATTATACCCGTTACTCGTAGAGTACAAGGGTATATTGTAATCGTTGGAATGTATGTAACAGGCAGAAGGATGCGTGGCAGACCCCATAAAGTATATATATTCTTGATCAGCATCAATAGCCGAGTCGATATTGCCATGTCCGTCTGTCCGTCCGTCCGTTCGTCCGTCTGTATGAACAAAAGGATCTCAGAGAATATAAGAGCTAGAAAGGTGAAAGGGGTCGCAAATGAAAGGTACAATCCCCAAGCAGTACGAGTTATCTTCATATAAGAGTAAATGTACAGATAAAACTTGAATGTTTAGTATAGAAAACTTTTTTGTTAGCTATGCTATCTGATTCAACTACATGTCTATGAAGTAAATGTACTGACCAAGTTTGATCGAAATCGGACAACTATATCGTATGGCTCCCATAGGGCCGATCGGTCAAAACCACGCTCCAAATATAAATTAGTATGAAAAAATTTTGCATTGACTAAGCTATCTTAATAAAACTGACACAAAATAAATAAATCAATAACATTAATGTACTGACCAAATTTCATACAAATCGTATGACTATATCGTATAGCTCCCATAAAAACAATCGGTCGAACATTGAGTAACAGGTATCCTAAAGTCGCGGGGCGACTATAGCATTCTTTTTTGTTTTAACTTGTGTTAATATGGCCACATGTGTGAGTTTTTTCTATTAAGCCAATTTCATTGACAACTATATTATAGTGTTGACCAATTTGGATATAATTAGGTAAGTATGATTCTATTGTAACGAAGTTTTTCGAAAATTTCAAATGTCCTGCTTAACTCCAACTATCGCAGTGCACGGTCGGTTACTATCGGTATATTGGTAAGCGGACTTAATGCACCGCAACTGCTTTAAAAAGTAGAACAATTTTAGCCTGGACGTGTGATTATTATTAGAAGGAATAAAGAGAAGCTTATTAGTGAGCTTTCAATTGGATTTCCAATTAAAAGCTTGGGAGCTGCATTTCTTGATCGATTGAACGCAACATGATGTGCGGCCAGCAAAGCGATGCTTATTACTCTAGAACGGTGGTGGCAAAGACTACTTTAGTGAGCTTCACAGCGAGCACAGCGACATAACAAAGTTGACCGACTTTCAACAGAGCTGCACCATGGGCGTCAGATGCTCAAGAAAGTCGACTGCTTGTTTCTGAGTCCTCCCATGCGGCTGGCCAAAAGACCACCGCGAGTAAGTAATGTATTCGCTTACAGTTTATGTTGCTATAGGACTGGAAACCGTGGCCGAAGTATAACGGCATCAGATCATGGCTTGAGCTTCAGAGCGAATCGAACACATGTTGAATAAGTACCTACTCGAAACGTAACTCATCTGTAGGAGGGCGTTCTACGTTACTCCACCGGAGAGTACAAATTTGTGTAAAATTAGGTCTGTGTGATTTTATTGTAACGAAGTTTGTCGGAGTTTTCAAATGTCCTGCTTAGCTCCAACTATCGCAATGCACGGTCGATTTCTATCGGTATATTGGGAAGAGAACTTAATGCACCACAATTGCTTATGAGATCCTCACGGCGACACTATAGGAAAACATAACCTTAAGCCTACATGCAGGATACCACCAGTTTTATGAGTCCATGGTTCCAAAAAATCTTTAAGGAGAAAGTAAAATTGAACAGTCTTCCGGGCGAAGGTTGATTGCGATCCCCAATTGTCACAATCTGCAACAGTTAAATATTCAACAACTAAACAGACAATTTACACCGCTGGCCGAAGGTCCGTTTTGCCGCCGGTTCCGTATCCGTTACACAATGCCCAAGTCCGCAAGCATCCCGCCACACGTCGACATATATGCGTCTATATTGCCTCCCAGGACTAGTTGATGCGGGCCGTCCTGGAACGCGAGTTTTATTCTGAACTCTTATCAAACTTAATTAAGCTCTTGTTCTCTTGTAGGCACTCCACATGCCGGTCGAATCACGCTCAGGTCTGTTACCAAAACGGCCCACACTAAGGTCGCAGACGTGCCTATGAAGCAGCCGCTTTCTCGCCAGACACTTACGAATTGTGCTGATGGCACAACCGCCCAGACTTTGAGCTGACTTTAAAGTGTTATAATCCACTCTAATTAAAAATTTGAAATACCAAAAGTATCACATGGTAAGATGACATCCATACAGACCCTTAACCATTAACATAAATTGTCATAAGAATAGTTGACAGTTATTAACTTTATTCAACATCCATGTAAACAATTTCTAAAAGCCCTGCATGAGCAAAACCCACCAGTGTGAGCATACACATTTTGGAGCAGCTCCGCTGCATATTGTAAACAAACATTTTGACGCATCTCTCGCTGCATAAGGTATATACACAGAATTTAATTAGGCGACAACCGAGATTTGATCGGAACTGTATGTTCCATAAAAGATCTGTTGTAATATTACGCTCCAAAATGCATTCGCTTTACGCTTTTCTTCTATAGAAGAGGAGAAGCTCAAAGAATACATGCAGAGGAAGGGCGATATTTAATAGTTTGCGATCCAGTGGGCGATACCAAAAATTCTGGTTCGGAATAATGGTTCTGCATAAATTAGGACTCACGACCCCTTCCTCGGACGGATGACATCTTGAATAGCATACTCGAAGTGGTTCCTGACGATTGATTTACGGAGTGATTTTTGACAGGTGGAAATAGGCGACGAGTCTCGTCCAAAGACCGCTTTTGTTTGTGACGGGGGCTTAAATGAGTTTAACACAATGTAATGGTCGTCATATAGTCAAAGAATTTCAAAGATGCAACCTATAGATACAAAACATGCAAAACGATTGATCAATAGCAATAATTATCAAAAGCTTTGATTTCACTGCACATTATCCGAAAGCTTTATCCGAGAGCTTTGACCCAGTTCTGCAACCGCAGCATAAGCTTTGGCTGCTGCATAAAAGCTTCTAAGCTGCGCACGCATGCTAATTATGATGCTAAGCAGCGCAGCCAACTTTGCACATTGGTGAGAGAGCTTTGTATTTTTTCATTGGAATTGGACGCTATATATTCTAATTAGAGGCCAAAATCGTTCTTTTCCGCCTTAGAAGCCAGCCAGGTCAGTGCTAGTGTCGTTATTAAAGTTCGAAGTCGGGGATTAAAGGTTAGATTGGTGCAATCCAATCTGTAAGCTGCGTTGGAGTAATCCGCAGCCATCGACGTACCTGGACCTTAGGAGGCCCACAATTCTTTAGCAAATAACAGTCATATTAATCGGTTTTTTCGTTTCTCAGCCGGGGGTTGAGCATAATACGTTCCCCCCTCCCGCATCATTGCTTTTGGCAATCAAAGCCTGATATTGCCAGCAATTGGTGCGGGCATAATTATTTCTTTGGAGTGCGTTATACGCGCACCATTATTGTCTGTCTTGGATATCTGATGCGGAACCCGATCTTGGAGTGCACAGTGACTCTGCCAGCCACTCCAAGGACAGGCTTGTCCCCTTTAAAGTGCCTCCAGGAAAAATGAACCGTCTTGTGAAGCCCGTACCATCGATCGAAGCTCCAAGTGTCGTGCTAGTACTTTAACCCAATAAAAAAAAAAAACAAGATAGACAATCCAAACGAACCGCCTAAAGTTTGGCAATAACCCTAAACTGGAAAAACTGACATAGCGAAAATTTGGCATATATTGGTGCCACCTGTTAACGTAAAATGATTGAAAGAAACGGAAATTAATTGAAAAAAAAGATAAATTAAAGTTAATTGAATTGAATTTTGCTTGAAATGTTTGTTAAAAAAAAAAAAATTGAAAAAAAAATTATATATTATTATAAAATCAAATGTGTTCTTTGTGCACCGAACCGTTCTGCAATATCGCATAACCTGCTAAATCAAACGACACCACCGATGGAAGGCCTTTCAACGTTGGAGTTTTGTCATGTAAGTGCATAAAAAAATGATTTCAGTGAATCTGAAATACCTGTGGACTTAACGTAAGTCACCTTGCTAATCTTTTCCAATATTGCGTACTAACTTACAAGCGATATTTTTGTAAAGATATAAAAAGTAACATAATGCAGAATTACTAAAAAAAAAAAAAAAAAAAAAAAAAAAAAAAAAAAAAAATGTAATGAAAACTATTCGAATTAACAGTGCACAAAGAAAATTGAACGAAGAAAAAAATTCTCTTTTAATCAAAAAAAAATTTTTAAAAATTTTGGATAAATATATAATTATACAAAAATAAAATAATACTTATTATGCACCGATAAAACAAAAGAAAATTAAATGCACTAAAGAAAGAAACCAAAACTATGTAGAAATTAGAAAGAACATAAAAACAACCTTTTCAAGATACATTCACTTTCCTGAAAAAAAATTTAATTTAAAGCTTTGTTAAAGTAAACAACCATTCAGTGCAATTAAATTAAATCCATTGTAAACTTTTCGGAAAGAAAAAAATTTAATAAGAATTAATGTCATAAACTAAAAACAACACTTATATGTATGTGTAAATAATATGCGTTGATATATATAGAAAACAAAAACGAAACAACACAATGAATTCTTAAGAAACAAGTAAGGGAAGTAAAGTCGAGCACGCCCGACCGTAAAATACTCTCTGCATGTTTTTCCCGTTTAAATTATTAAAATCGGTCTTGAGATATTAATATGTGTAGTACTTGCATTAAAACACGTTGAAACAAAAACAATCTAAGCATAATCAAACATACATCTGTTTGTCTGTATGCGAATACACATACGAAAGACAATATATGATGCATATACATATGTATGTGTGTGTGTATTCGGCGCGGCCAGCGACTGCGGGCAGCGCTGCCGCCACGCAGGCAGCGAAAACATTCGAACATGTGCTTGTATGTTTCTGTCTCGCTTGCACTCATACATGATATTGCATTCAGTTATCAAACGCCTAAAAACGGAACGAAAGTTAAAAATTATTTTTATTAATTGTGGGAAAAAGGGGCGTGACAGTCCGAAATTTTATATGTCAATGCTTTTGCACTGTCGCTAGGAACCTCCATTCCAAAATTGGTCATCCTAGGTGCCATAGTTACTGAGATATTCGCCGAAAATACTGATTTTTTCCGAGGTGTGTCTAGTTTTTGGCTCATTGTGGGCGAATGGGGCGTTTCATCGAAAAAAAAGATTCTTGTATTGACTGACTAAATATGTGATCGATTGAGACCAAGCTCGAACTTGTAGCTCTTACCATCTCTGAAATCTGTTTGTTCATACGGACAGACGGACAGACAGACAGACAGACAGACAGACGGACAGGCGGACAGACGGACATGGCTATATCGATTCGGCTTGTGATGCTGATCAAGAATATATATACTTTATGGGGTCTGCCACGCCTCCTTCTGCCTGTTACATAAATTTGCACAAACCCAATATACTCTTGCAGAGAGTATAAAAACAAGCGTATGCAGATAAGAGCTGACAGTTGTCAACAACAACAAATAACTATCTATGCAAGCGCACCAGCACAAAAACAAAGCTGATTAGCAATATTCGCCTGATTAGCAATATTCGGCTGCTTTGACTGCACACTGTGAAACCCAACAACAAGGCGACAACAATGCGTAGGTAGGCAACGATGCGATCTATGCAACAACAACTAAATGCTTGCAGTTAATCAGCGAACGTTTGCACACAACAAAAAAGCAAAAACAAAATACAAGTGAACTACCGCAAGCTGAACTCCCACAGATGTATGTATGTAAATGCTTACCGCGCGTTTACCTATGTGCAAATTATGAACAAAAAGAACAAAGGTCAAGAACCACCACCAAACTTATGTCGATCTAGGCGAATAGCGAAATTAAAGAGGAACGACGAATGTTGATGTGTATATACAAATGTGTTTATTTGCACCAGTTAAGTGTTTTGTTTAATTTATGTATACGTGTGTGTGGTTACAGCGAGACAAATTAACGAACTAACTGCTGCTCGCGACAGCCGCATTGCCGACTACAAATTCGACTTACAGACTAGCTTAAGTATGAGAGTTCAATACACTACTGGACAATTCAAAAATATCGTTAATTTAAGCTTATCCTAAAAATTCAATATTTTCCTTATTCTAACTTATGTTTATGATGCAACACTAATTAAGCTACGTAGTCCAAATTCATTTATTATGTGTAAAATACTATTTTAATTATCTATACCCACATTTGTCCGGATCGGACAACTACACCTTACAGCTTCCATAGGCCAAATCGAATGAAAGTAGTTCATTTGTATGAACAAATTTTGTGGGCAATTTGTTCTTCTTTTTGTATTGTAACGTTTTGTTTTAATCCATCTATCGATACTCCCTCTTAAGTTCATTTAAGCGATGCAATATCGATCAATTTATAATGAGTTTGAACTACGATACTAAATAAACGATAAGCATCTTTGCTTAACTTTTTTGATAGTAGTTCTCTATTTATGGATACTATTTTCACAGTTTTAATTCATTTTGATTAATTTCAATCAATCTATTTCTAATTAATTTAATTTAAAACGGAAGCAATAATTGTGTCGTTTTAATGTACATTTTAATATACATTTAATAATTTAAAACGATCTCAAGTCGGAACCATAATTCTTACACGATATTTTACGGTCGAAAAAGCCCGACTGTACTATGCTTTTTATTTTATTATACCCGTTACTCGTAGAGTACAAGGGTATATTGTAATCGTTGGAATGTATGTAACAGGCAGAAGGATGCGTGGCAGACCCCATAAAGTATATATATTCTTGATCAGCATCAATAGCCGAGTCGATATTGCCATGTCCGTCTGTCCGTCCGTCCGTTCGTCCGTCTGTATGAACAAAAGGATCTCAGAGAATATAAGAGCTAGAAAGGTGAAAGGGGTCGCAAATGAAAGGTACAATCCCCAAGCAGTACGAGTTATCTTCATATAAGAGTAAATGTACAGATAAAACTTGAATGTTTAGTATAGAAAACTTTTTTGTTAGCTATGCTATCTGATTCAACTACATGTCTATGAAGTAAATGTACTGACCAAGTTTGATCGAAATCGGACAACTATATCGTATGGCTCCCATAGGGCCGATCGGTCAAAACCACGCTCCAAATATAAATTAGTATGAAAAAATTTTGCATTGACTAAGCTATCTTAATAAAACTGACACAAAATAAATAAATCAATAACATTAATGTACTGACCAAATTTCATACAAATCGTATGACTATATCGTATAGCTCCCATAAAAACAATCGGTCGAACATTGAGTAACAGGTATCCTAAAGTCGCGGGGCGACTATAGCATTCTTTTTTGTTTTAACTTGTGTTAATATGGCCACATGTGTGAGTTTTTTCTATTAAGCCAATTTCATTGACAACTATATTATAGTGTTGACCAATTTGGATATAATTAGGTAAGTATGATTCTATTGTAACGAAGTTTTTCGAAAATTTCAAATGTCCTGCTTAACTCCAACTATCGCAGTGCACGGTCGGTTACTATCGGTATATTGGTAAGCGGACTTAATGCACCGCAACTGCTTTAAAAAGTAGAACAATTTTAGCCTGGACGTGTGATTATTATTAGAAGGAATAAAGAGAAGCTTATTAGTGAGCTTTCAATTGGATTTCCAATTAAAAGCTTGGGAGCTGCATTTCTTGATCGATTGAACGCAACATGATGTGCGGCCAGCAAAGCGATGCTTATTACTCTAGAACGGTGGTGGCAAAGACTACTTTAGTGAGCTTCACAGCGAGCACAGCGACATAACAAAGTTGACCGACTTTCAACAGAGCTGCACCATGGGCGTCAGATGCTCAAGAAAGTCGACTGCTTGTTTCTGAGTCCTCCCATGCGGCTGGCCAAAAGACCACCGCGAGTAAGTAATGTATTCGCTTACAGTTTATGTTGCTATAGGACTGGAAACCGTGGCCGAAGTATAACGGCATCAGATCATGGCTTGAGCTTCAGAGCGAATCGAACACATGTTGAATAAGTACCTACTCGAAACGTAACTCATCTGTAGGAGGGCGTTCTACGTTACTCCACCGGAGAGTACAAATTTGTGTAAAATTAGGTCTGTGTGATTTTATTGTAACGAAGTTTGTCGGAGTTTTCAAATGTCCTGCTTAGCTCCAACTATCGCAATGCACGGTCGATTTCTATCGGTATATTGGGAAGAGAACTTAATGCACCACAATTGCTTATGAGATCCTCACGGCGACACTATAGGAAAACATAACCTTAAGCCTACATGCAGGATACCACCAGTTTTATGAGTCCATGGTTCCAAAAAATCTTTAAGGAGAAAGTAAAATTGAACAGTCTTCCGGGCGAAGGTTGATTGCGATCCCCAATTGTCACAATCTGCAACAGTTAAATATTCAACAACTAAACAGACAATTTACACCGCTGGCCGAAGGTCCGTTTTGCCGCCGGTTCCGTATCCGTTACACAATGCCCAAGTCCGCAAGCATCCCGCCACACGTCGACATATATGCGTCTATATTGCCTCCCAGGACTAGTTGATGCGGGCCGTCCTGGAACGCGAGTTTTATTCTGAACTCTTATCAAACTTAATTAAGCTCTTGTTCTCTTGTAGGCACTCCACATGCCGGTCGAATCACGCTCAGGTCTGTTACCAAAACGGCCCACACTAAGGTCGCAGACGTGCCTATGAAGCAGCCGCTTTCTCGCCAGACACTTACGAATTGTGCTGATGGCACAACCGCCCAGACTTTGAGCTGACTTTAAAGTGTTATAATCCACTCTAATTAAAAATTTGAAATACCAAAAGTATCACATGGTAAGATGACATCCATACAGACCCTTAACCATTAACATAAATTGTCATAAGAATAGTTGACAGTTATTAACTTTATTCAACATCCATGTAAACAATTTCTAAAAGCCCTGCATGAGCAAAACCCACCAGTGTGAGCATACACATTTTGGAGCAGCTCCGCTGCATATTGTAAACAAACATTTTGACGCATCTCTCGCTGCATAAGGTATATACACAGAATTTAATTAGGCGACAACCGAGATTTGATCGGAACTGTATGTTCCATAAAAGATCTGTTGTAATATTACGCTCCAAAATGCATTCGCTTTACGCTTTTCTTCTATAGAAGAGGAGAAGCTCAAAGAATACATGCAGAGGAAGGGCGATATTTAATAGTTTGCGATCCAGTGGGCGATACCAAAAATTCTGGTTCGGAATAATGGTTCTGCATAAATTAGGACTCACGACCCCTTCCTCGGACGGATGACATCTTGAATAGCATACTCGAAGTGGTTCCTGACGATTGATTTACGGAGTGATTTTTGACAGGTGGAAATAGGCGACGAGTCTCGTCCAAAGACCGCTTTTGTTTGTGACGGGGGCTTAAATGAGTTTAACACAATGTAATGGTCGTCATATAGTCAAAGAATTTCAAAGATGCAACCTATAGATACAAAACATGCAAAACGATTGATCAATAGCAATAATTATCAAAAGCTTTGATTTCACTGCACATTATCCGAAAGCTTTATCCGAGAGCTTTGACCCAGTTCTGCAACCGCAGCATAAGCTTTGGCTGCTGCATAAAAGCTTCTAAGCTGCGCACGCATGCTAATTATGATGCTAAGCAGCGCAGCCAACTTTGCACATTGGTGAGAGAGCTTTGTATTTTTTCATTGGAATTGGACGCTATATATTCTAATTAGAGGCCAAAATCGTTCTTTTCCGCCTTAGAAGCCAGCCAGGTCAGTGCTAGTGTCGTTATTAAAGTTCGAAGTCGGGGATTAAAGGTTAGATTGGTGCAATCCAATCTGTAAGCTGCGTTGGAGTAATCCGCAGCCATCGACGTACCTGGACCTTAGGAGGCCCACAATTCTTTAGCAAATAACAGTCATATTAATCGGTTTTTTCGTTTCTCAGCCGGGGGTTGAGCATAATACGTTCCCCCCTCCCGCATCATTGCTTTTGGCAATCAAAGCCTGATATTGCCAGCAATTGGTGCGGGCATAATTATTTCTTTGGAGTGCGTTATACGCGCACCATTATTGTCTGTCTTGGATATCTGATGCGGAACCCGATCTTGGAGTGCACAGTGACTCTGCCAGCCACTCCAAGGACAGGCTTGTCCCCTTTAAAGTGCCTCCAGGAAAAATGAACCGTCTTGTGAAGCCCGTACCATCGATCGAAGCTCCAAGTGTCGTGCTAGTACTTTAACCCAATAAAAAAAAAAAACAAGATAGACAATCCAAACGAACCGCCTAAAGTTTGGCAATAACCCTAAACTGGAAAAACTGACATAGCGAAAATTTGGCATATATTGGTGCCACCTGTTAACGTAAAATGATTGAAAGAAACGGAAATTAATTGAAAAAAAAGATAAATTAAAGTTAATTGAATTGAATTTTGCTTGAAATGTTTGTTAAAAAAAAAAAATTGAAAAAAAAATTATATATTATTATAAAATGAAATGTGTTCTTTGTGCACCGAACCGTTCTGCAATATCGCATAACCTGCTAAATCAAACGACACCACCGATGGAAGGCCTTTCAACGTTGGAGTTTTGTCATGTAAGTGCATAAAAAAATGATTTCAGTGAATCTGAAATACCTGTGGACTTAACGTAAGTCACCTTGCTAATCTTTTCCAATATTGCGTACTAACTTACAAGCGATATTTTTGTAAAGATATAAAAAGTAACATAATGCAGAATTACTAAAAAAAAAAAAAAAAAAAAAAAAAAAAAAAAAAACTAAAATGTAATGAAAACTATTCGAATTAACAGTGCACAAAGAAAATTGAACGAAGAAAAAAATTCTCTTTTAATCAAAAAAAAAATTTTTAAAAATTTTGGATAAATATATAATTATACAAAAATAAAATAATACTTATTATGCACCGATAAAACAAAAGAAAATTAAATGCACTAAAGAAAGAAACCAAAACTATGTAGAAATTAGAAAGAACATAAAAACAACCTTTTCAAGATACATTCACTTTCCTGAAAAAAAATTTAATTTAAAGCTTTGTTAAAGTAAACAACCATTCAGTGCAATTAAATTAAATCCATTGTAAACTTTTCGGAAAGAAAAAAATTTAATAAGAATTAATGTCATAAACTAAAAACAACACTTATATGTATGTGTAAATAATATGCGTTGATATATATAGAAAACAAAAACGAAACAACACAATGAATTCTTAAGAAACAAGTAAGGGAAGTAAAGTCGAGCACGCCCGACCGTAAAATACTCTCTGCATGTTTTTCCCGTTTAAATTATTAAAATCGGTCTTGAGATATTAATATGTGTAGTACTTGCATTAAAACACGTTGAAACAAAAACAATCTAAGCATAATCAAACATACATCTGTTTGTCTGTATGCGAATACACATACGAAAGACAATATATGATGCATATACATATGTATGTGTGTGTGTATTCGGCGCGGCCAGCGACTGCGGGCAGCGCTGCCGCCACGCAGGCAGCGAAAACATTCGAACATGTGCTTGTATGTTTCTGTCTCGCTTGCACTCATACATGATATTGCATTCAGTTATCAAACGCCTAAAAACGGAACGAAAGTTAAAAATTATTTTTATTAATTGTGGGAAAAAGGGGCGTGACAGTCCGAAATTTTATATGTCAATGCTTTTGCACTGTCGCTAGGAACCTCCATTCCAAAATTGGTCATCCTAGGTGCCATAGTTACTGAGATATTCGCCGAAAATACTGATTTTTTCCGAGGTGTGTCTAGTTTTTGGCTCATTGTGGGCGAATGGGGCGTTTCATCGAAAAAAAAGATTCTTGTATTGACTGACTAAATATGTGATCGATTGAGACCAAGCTCGAACTTGTAGCTCTTACCATCTCTGAAATCTGTTTGTTCATACGGACAGACGGACAGATAGACAGACAGACAGACAAACGGACATGGCTATATCGACTCGGCTTGTGATGCTGATCAAGAATATATATACTTTATGGGGTCTGCCACGCCTCCTTCTGCCTGTTACATACATTTGCACAAACCCAATATACTCTTGCAGAGAGTATAAAAATATGTACTCTGAAAGAAATATGTCAACTAAAAAGAATTTAAACATGTATACACACTGTCGATCAACGATGATAACGCTATAGAATTCACTTTCGAAGGCTCCCTTGTTTCTGATTGAAAATTAGTAATAAATTCAAGATTATAATGTTTTGCAAATCATTCTGTCTTTATTCTGTTCTGAGATGAATTGTATGATGTGTTAGATTTTTACGTTCCTATGACTTGTTAACGTGATGGGGTAGAAAGCCTTTCTCTTTGGGGATCTTTCTCAACTGTCTTGGAAGGATCATGGTTGGGTAGGGTAGAGAATGCTAGTGTAAACTGACACTACAGACCTCGCCCCTTTTAGCAATAGGATGGGTTTTCCTTTTTTTGGCCATGGTGATTTTTGCCATGTTTGGGAGTAGAGCTCCTCTTTTACTTTTGTAGGGATCTTAACTTACACTTTATATACCAAGGACGAGAAGTAGCAACGAACCCCCCCGCACTCCCGAATGAGCTAGGGAACCAAAGGATCCTGCCCCGCTACCGCTCTCGCCCGAACCTCGGACGATGTTGGTTTATTGTACGTCTTGAACGTCGTTCAAAATATAAATGGTCGAAGGTTACAACAATGCAAATTGGCCTCACGAACGCTCCTGTGACCTGCCTCATGGAAAGAATTTTGGCGGGTATGAGCTGCTCTTCAGCACTCATCTACTTGAATATTTATGTGGTCACGTTCAAGAGCATTCGACGGGCAGCATTATCCAAGCGCCCATCCTCGCCTTTCTGTATGTTACAGAGCCCTTTATACTTGGCACGGATGCCTCTAACCACGGTGAAAAAATCAAACTTACTCAGATACAAAACGGAACCATTACTGGAGTACTACAGCAAGACTTTTACCACTTCCTCTTCGGATGAACCACGTGTTCTGGCAGAGAGCTCTTTTACTTTCAGTAGTCGCAAGTCACAAATGCTCGCTGTATTAAACGCCTGTACGACTAATTTCCAGCTAATTTCCGTTATTTGGTCAACGGCGTATTTAGGCTTAAAAATAAAGATTGTAAGCACGTAACCGTTGTCCTCGACAGTCTGCAGAAAGATATCATGCGACATGTCTACAACAATTCCATTGGAGGACACACAAGTACACTAGCATTGCAGGAGTCCAGGATGAATTCAGTCGCTTCAGTACCTCTTTTGTTTTGCACTTGGATCAAGGACGTTACTTTGAACCAGACATTTTCCAAGCCTTTTTACAGTTTCTGGTAGTTAGAAAGATCCGCATAACCCCAATTCGAATAAAATGATCGAAAAGCTTAATCGAACGATGACTAGGACGAACTGCTGGTATGAGGGCTGTCGGCTGGTATTGGTGCTGTGAAGTAACTTAGTGTCTTTCGATTTAGCAGCTTCGTCTGAAGGAATCAAAACAATAACACCCTTCTCTTTCCGCTTGGGGAGTGTTTTTGCGAAGATCTTGAACTGTGCTAATAAACAAGTCTTTAAAGTCTTTAAAAAAAAATTACATTCAGTAATCAACAATATATGATTTTTTCATTACTGCAAGAATGGATTGATAAATTCTTGGCTAATGGCATGATCATTTAAATTACAACACTACGAAATCTGTTAAACAAACTGTTGTAAATATAATGTAGTAGTGCAACATTGCCTTGTCAACAAAGGCATACTCTTATACGCATATAAGTGTTGCCTGTGAGCATCACATGTAATTGAATGATAATTTATAAATTTCTGTTCATTCTCACTACATGGTCACGCCCGACCGAAAAATGCGAAACTAATTTTTTTTGTTTAAAACGAATTAAAATATATAAATACAATACTATACATCAGAGTACAATAATTTAAGCTACATTAATTATGATCTAAACAGCGAGAAGTTCTAATTAAAGTAGAACTACCTACAACTCGAAATAATTAATTGTAATTACTACACAATACTCGGAAAGGGTTATGTATAGCAAAGTTAGTAGTACAAGTACAGTTGAGGGCCCTTAGGGCAAAAATAAGGAAGCCAAAAGCACGATTAGTAATTGACAAAACATGCTTATCAAACTTTAGCCTTGGATTTATAAGCATACCCAAATCAGTGACCAACTCAATTATTTTAAGGGAATTGCCATTTAGAATGTAATTGTTTAGACAGGGGAGTCGCCTACTGAAGGACAATACGTTACACATACTATAGTAAAGATTTAATAAATTGACTTGACACCGGGTTTGAAAGCTGTAAAGATCAGATTGTTACCTGGTTCCAAGAATAGACTTAGTAGCCGAGACATAGAGTTTAATGTCGTCGGCATACATTATTACCCGAGGGTGACTAATTGCAGATGGCAGATCATTTATGAGCAATAAAAATAGCAATGGACCGAGATAGTTTCCTTAGGGACGCCCGAAGTAAACAAAGTCAGAAGCCTTACGGAAATCTGTAAAAATGACGTCAGTTCGCAACTTTTTATCAAAACCCAGCAGTGAAAATCACGTGAATTCTAACAGGTTAGTGGTAATGAATCTATATTTCACAAACCCATGCTGGCAGGGTGAAATCATGGATCTACAGAAATGTTTCAATGGAGATGTTATTAATTTCTCAAAAGCCTTGAGAATAGCACTTCTATTGTTGCAAACATTGGCTTTGCTTCCTTTTTTGTAAAGAGGAATAATGTAAGATGAATTCCAAACATTAGGGAAACAGCATGATTCAACGGCCCAAGTAAATAGCTTATACAAAGGCTTTTAAAGATCGTCTCCACAGTTTCTAAGCACAGAGCCTAGTTCTCCTTCCGGTCCTGGTTAAAAACAGGTTTAATAGACTTTAGATTATGTAAAAGCGATCTTTCAGTGATTACTGGTACAAAATTACTATTCAAATAATTAACATGTAATTGAATTTACAAGGTAAGGTAAATCAGAATTATAATCCAGCTTACAATAAGTTGTTTGAAAAAAATCGGCAAATATTCTGAATTCTGAATCTCTTATAAAATCTCGACTTTCTATTTTTTAGCAATGTTAACTCACGGGTAAACCAAACAGGCCGAACAGGTAATCACTTTCAGGTACAAAATTACTATTCAAATAATTAACATGTAATTGAATTTACAAGGTAAGGTTTTTAGAGATCGTCTCCACAGTTTCTAAGCACAGAGCCTTGTTCTCCTTCCGGTCCTGGTTAAAAACAGGTTTAATAGACTTTAGATTATGTAAAAGCGATCTTTCAGTGATTACTGGTACAAAATTACTATTCAAATAATTAACATGTAATTGAATTTACAAGGTAAGGTAAATCAGAATTATAATCTAGCTTACAATAAGTTGTTTGAAAAAAACCGACAAATATTCTGAATTCTGAATCTCGTATAAAATCTCGACTTTCTATTTTTAAGCAATTATAACTCACGGGTTAAACAAACAGGCTTGTTAGACCTGGTTGGAACACAGAGCGGAACACAGACATCGATTAAGGAACTCAAAGTATAATAAAAAGATGGGAATGCACTATCCATATCTCTACATACGAACAGCCGGGACCAGTCAGTCTGGGAAAACAGTACATTTAACTTGTTAAAGTGGGCTTTCTGAAATTGACGAGATCGCTTAGTAGATATTCTAATAGTACGGGTCAGCCGGGCAGGTAAATCAATCAACACTTCCAGAGTCGGGTGATAAAGATCTTCAGGATTGGAAATGGGGTTTGTACGGAAGTCAAAATAGCGGGATAGATCCAAAACAAAAATCAGATCGAGCATTCTATTTCAAGAGCTTGGATTAGCAGTGATCTGAAACAATGAAATTCCAAACAGCTCATCAAGAAAATCGTGCTGATATCAACACGTAGGGGTCAACACGATAGAGTCAGGACATGAAACCCTGCAATATTAAAACCGCCGAGAACTACAAGAAAATCACTATCGGAAGGCTTAGATGGGACTGATTTAGCTGAAAAGTTAAATCAATACAGAGAAAAGTCAGAAGAAGGAGGAATATAGGACCAAGTAAAGAAAACACTAATGGTATTTAGAAATAAATTAACAGCAACAAATTCAATATCTATAGAGCCATCGGTTATTACTTCTTCTGAGAAGAAGTTAAACTCGACGGCAAAAAGTACACCCTCACCGCGGCCTTAACCACGTTTCAGTAAAGGCCACGACATGAAATGGAAATGACAGACTATTTAAATAAAGATTACGAAATTTACAGCAAATACCTTTAAATTTTTGATTGATGAGAGGGATGTACCATTTTTTCCACCAAGTGGCCTGATTGATGGCCTCGACATCATTTGCTGTGGTATCAGGGGCAAGCCTGGAAACAAATATTTGTTTCTTTTTTGGAACACCTACAAGAGTATTTTTATCGGACACTGTTGTTACTTTCATAGAAGAACCTCCAGTGATAGATTTATTTTTTGATTCGCCAACTGCAACAGTATTGACAACTAACCAATCAGAAACTTGTATTTCGGGATTCCTAGGGACAAATTTTGTGGCTAATATAAAGTTGTCATCCCTAGAAACAATAGTGTTTGGAGATGGGGATAAAAAATTTATTAAAGACGGTGCTAACAAAGGTTTGGACAAAGTGGGTTAGTGAAAGGGAATCGACAGTTCATTAGGGCCAATCGACAATATGAAGTTGCCCTTTTTACGCTTTGGAGAATCGTTCAAGACTTTGCGTTTTTTTCCAAAGCTGAGAAACTATCAGACAGACTTATAAATATGCCAAATAGGTCTCCAATGCCTGCAAGCTTCACACGTCCACTTTAAACCTGATTTAGACTCAATCAGGTCAATAATTCGACCGTTGAGGCCTGCACATTTTTAATAAGAAACATTTTCACATAGCCACCAGCAAACAAAACCCACCTTAACTTTTGTTCGAACTTGGCAATTGGAGGTATAACAGACATACATGTTGGGATTCATGGAGTTTTAATATTAGATAAGAATATAAATAAAGAGTATATGCAGAAACTAAATAGGCACAGATTTAACAAGTAAGATAAGTACAGTCGAGCACGCCCGACCGTATAATACTCTCTGCATTTTCCACCGATTCAATGATTTAAATCGGTATCGAGATATTACAAGGCGAAGTACTTGCATTAAAACACGTTAAAACAAAAACAATCTAAGCATAATCAAACATACAGCTGTTTCAGTGTTGCCAACGCTTCCACTTAAAACAATGCTAGATGAACTAAAAAAAAGGACAGAAAAGGGACAAATATTGAAAAAAGGGGACATAAAAAGCGGACAAAAATGTTTCTTGTACAAAATTTAGTTTTTTCAATCTTTTTTCCATCCAATGCGTATAATACGTCGTCAACAGTAGTATTTTCTTCGTCACTTCCTTAAGCGATGCACACGTTCCCGTTAATGGAAGACAACTGTGACAACGAAAACCGTTTCTACGTAACCCGAACCTAGAAGAATAATATTGAATTTATTTATAAATTCACTGCACTTGCAATGTTTGCAGTACGCAAATCTGGATCTTTAGGATTTCGGCACACCCAATTCTTTATACCATGTTAACTTAACCACGATTCTCTTTTGGCATGTTGAAACTTTTAAGCGCTATATACAGATATTTGATATGTTTGATTTCGATTACACGCTTAGAAAACTTAGTTGCATACAAATATATTTATTGAAATTAGATAAACAATAAAAATGCGATAACATCTAGTTTAAATAAACAAATTTTGCAAACAATTTAAAATAATCAAAAAAGGACAAAAAAAGGATAAAATACAATAAAAAAGGCAAATTTTTTTACGGACAGGGGACGTTTTTAATTTTTTACCGGCAATTACAATTTGAAAAAGGACAGATCTGTCCGGAAAAAGGACAAGTTGGCAACACTGAGCTGTTTGTCTGTATGCGACTACACATACGAATGACAAATTATAATGCATATATGTATGTATACGGGTATTCAGCGCGGCCAGCGACTGCGGGCAGCGCTGCCGCCACGCAGGCAGAGAAAACATTCGAACATGTGCTTGTATGTTTCTGTCTCGCTTGCACTCATTCATGATATTGCATTCAGTTATTAATATTGTAACGATTCTAGTTTTCTTGTTTATAGTGCGATATCAGTGCGCCTTTCAGGATACTTTGATATAGTTAGTCTTCACACGGCCGTCAGCCGTCGGGTATTCAGGGGGAAGTACAGTGGATTTCGATCTTACTGCCGTAACTGTATACACCGACGGAAGTGCGACTATACTCTCCTCGTGAGGGCGGCTGGAAGCAGGTCCTTGGTACGGTCATGTCTCTGCCTTGGATGCTGACTAATGGTAGTCAGGCTAGAAGTAGAAAACTTCTCAAAAAAGTCATCCCAATCCAAAGGTGGAACAGCAAATGCCCATGGATGCATGGTCGAGATGGTGCTCGATCGCGAATATGCGGACTCTGGGTACCTGCCGACCCCCAGTTTCCCTATAGGCTTACCACGTCAAAGCAGGCTATGACATGGCGGACCTCCCCTTCCTGCACACTCGTGGGACTCAAAATATGATGAACAAACAAAACAAACAAATTAACACTAAAAAGATGGAAAAGATGGAGGTTACTGGAAGTAAAGTAACAGAAGCCGGCACTCCAACATCAAGCCGGAAGGGACAAGACAATCCCTGTGCAATTGTGCGTATGGACAAGCCAGTCCATAGCACACCCAAACATGTTGGTGAGAGGTCTCCGGCAAGACAACCGGAGACCGACTCTATGGGGGCACCTAAAGTCACCTCCCAAGTAGAAGACAATGGTATGCAGAGCACTATTGCGGCTACCGTGTCGGACACTGGGACGGTGAACAGCAGTGTCACCACACCCAACAACCAAAACAAGCAGGAGAAGAAAGCGTCCTATCACACCCCAGAAAGCGCGGAGTTGATCAGCTGGGCCATATCGATCCTGCCCAACTACCAACCGCCCAAATTGAGTGGCAAGAAGACCGCGGCTAATAAGCGGCAGCGCTCTACAGAAGAACAAAGCTCGCAAGCCAAGCGGAGCAAGGTCGTCCCCTCAAGGTCCTTCGCCGACGTGGCTAGGAACAGAATCCTCGTAGGAGTCCGGGGTGTGACTGGATAATGTAGTCTGACCGGGGCTCCCCTGAGGGACTGGTCCCACGCGACAAGTGGACGACGGTTGAGAACGAACTCCAGGACAAGTTCTTGGGTATCCTCGAGGAGTGCGGAGGCGCTCCGCCAACCTGTGAGGACGCAGGGTGGCGTCAGGGCCGGGTGAAAGCCATCGCCTGCCTAGGTGCCCGCTCTGTGGATCTCTACAGGAAGGCGGTCGCCTCCCTTGGGGAAGTTTACCCGGGAGCCAAGCTGGAGGTGGTTGACTGGGACTGCGTTCCTAGTAACCCTCGCGCTAGAGTCTGGGTCTCCGAGAAGCCAGCGGAACCCGAAAAGATCTTGCGGCTGCTACAGGTATGCAACCCTAACCTTCCAACAGCCAACTGGAAGGTCACCAAAGTGGAGGCTGCTGTAGGGCTATCAAGACAGGTCCTTCTTACCCTTGATGAGCCCTCAGCAGAACTCCTGTCGAAGACGAATGGTTCCGTAGCATACGGATTCAAAAGAGCACACATCCGCATCTTCAAGGCGGATGCGAAAAACAAAGGTTGCTCCAAGAAGGTGTCCGAAGAGGAGCTAGAAGATCTGACAGACACTATGGATCTTGAGGAAGATATCCTAGACGGATATGTCTCTGAGGAGAGCGACCTCGCTAGAGGGCTTCGCAGGGTCGGTGTGACTGAGTTGGATGATTTGGAGGAGGATGACTCAGTCACCGACGTCACAGTGGTGGAGGTAAACTCTCAGGATGTCCCTAAACATCCTGCAGATAAACCTCCACCATTGTAAGGCAGCATCTGCTACCCTCCTGCTCCTCCTCGCTCAAGGGAGAGCAGATGTGGTCCTCATTCAAGAGCCATGGATCTGTAAAGGCCGTATCTCTGGTTTGAGGACCTCCAATTTCAAGCTCTATGTAGCTGATGTTAAAGGTAAAGCTCGTACCTGCATACTAGCATGTAAAGATATGCCAATCTTCTTATTGCCTAATTTCAGCGATGAAGACAATACCACATTCAGCTTGGAACGTAACGGAGGCTCTGTTGTCCTCTGTTCCTCCTACATGGGGCATGATCAGACTAATCCTCCGCCCCCAAAACTTCTATGTGAACTAGTAGAGACTCAAGAGAACTGTCACATGGATCTTATAATCGGCTGCGACGCCAACGCACACCACACTCAGTGGGGAAGCACTGACATAAATGACAGGGGTGAGTCTATACTTAACTTTCTCCTCTCGACTAGGCTTATTATCTGCAATCGTGGCAACGAGCCCACTTTTGTCATTAGTAATAGACAAGAGGTCTTGGACCTGACCCTCCTTTCTAACTCTCTTGAATCTCGCATTATATCTTGAAAAGTGCTGGAGGAACACTCCTTCTCCGACCACAGATATATCGAGACTGTCATATCACTAACGGTACCAAAACCCATCCCATACCGTTATCTGAAAAATACTAACTGGACACTTTTCAAGTCCAAGCTGGAACGACTGTTACCCTCATCTCCGCCCAGGGCACATGATACAGATCTGGCCTATCAAGCCGAACTGCTAGTATCTTCTTTTACTTCTGCGCTACAAAAGGCTTCAATTAAAGCCTGCCCTCTTAGCAGGAAGTCACGCCGCACCAAACCACCATGGTGGACCCCCTCATTAAATGAGCTTCGTAGTAAAGCCAGAAGACTTTTCAACTCAGCCAAGAGAACTCGCTCAGAGGAATCTTGGCGAATCTACAAAAGCTCTCTTTCTTCCTACAATAAGGAGCTACGCAAAGCCAAGCGGAACTCCTGGCGTAGTTTCTGCACAAATATTGAAGATACCTCTGAGGCGGCAAGACTCAGAAAAGTACTCTCCATATCCACACCCACTCTGGGCTTCCTTAAACGGAGTGACAACTCTTGGACTTCGTCAAGTGAAGAGTCACTCATTATGTTAACAGAGACTCACTTTCCTGGGTGCATAGACAGCCCTTCCATAACGCCTTCCATAACAATGCCCATGGGGAGGCCTAGCCCACCTACTTCCCTTTTCAGTAGAAGTAACATCCTGGGGGCCATAAAGAGCTTCAAGCCTTTTAAATCCCCGGGCCCCGACGGAATCATCCCTGCCCATCTGATTCACGCCGGTGATTATGCAATCAGCTGGTTGCAATTAATTTACAAATACATTGCCATATCTGGCATTATTCCCAAACCCTGGATGAGATCCAGGGTCATTTTCATTCCCAAAGCCGGGAAACCCTCACACTGCAATCCGAAAGACTTCAGACCCATCAGTCTCTCGTCTTTCCTACTCAAGGTGATAGAACGACTACTAACCTGCCACCTTCTAGACAGAATCCCAGCTAATTGCTTTTCATCTGCTCAACACGCATATCGCAAGGGAAGGTCTACGGAGACCGCCCTTCATGATATTGTCGCTTTAATAGAAAGATCACTCTCTCTAAAGGAATTCACGCTGATAGCATTCCTAGATATCGAGGGGGCTTTCAATAACATTCTACCTGAGCCAATCATTGAAGCTCTGACTAACTTAGGCACTGATGACCTAACTGTTAACCTCGTAAAGCAACTGCTAACCTGCAGAGCTATCGAGGCCTCTTTAGGAAATGTCAGCATAACCAGAACTGTGACCAGAGGCACCCCCCAGGGAGGTGTCCTATCCCCCCTTCTATGGAACGTAGTGGTGAACGTACTGCTACGGGAGTTAGATAGGGATGGATGCCGGGTCGTAGCTTATGCTGATGACCTCGCCATTAGCTTCTCTGGAAAATTCCCCCAAACTCTATGTGATCGGATGAGTAACTCTCTTCGTTATTTATCCAATTGGGTCACTAAAAATGGACTCGGAGTAAATCCAAGTAAAACCGAGCTAGTCCTTTTTACCAATAAATACAAAATCCCTGCACTCAGACTCCCCACACTGGGCGGGGAAACACTGAAGCTAAGTGACAAAGCTAAGTATCTTGGTCTATACCTCAACAGAAACTAAACTGGAATGCATGCATTGAAGACAGAGCTCGCAAGGCCTCGGTCGCCCTCTTTACATGCAGAAAGACAATAGGCCTGAAATGGGGTCTAAACCCCTATATTACTAGGTGGCTCTACACTGCCATCATTCGACCCATACTTCTGTATGGAGTCGTAGTCTGGTGGCCAGCCTTGAAAAAGGCGACCATTCTTGCTAGACTAAATAAAATACAACGCATGGCGGGACTCTTGACCTTGGGTGCTCTACGAACCACCCCGGGCGAGGCTATCGACGCCATCCTGTACTGCCTGCCATTAGACATAATGGGACCAAAAATTGCTACCCTATCCTCACTTAGAATGAGAGAAGCCAATCTCTGGAAGTCGAATGGACTGGGACATTCCAAGATTTTATCAGAAATACCGTTTATCTTTCAAAAAACCGATTACAGCATCCCCACGGTATACACGAACACCACCTTCAAAGTGGTTTTTCCGCCAAGGGAGGCCTGGAGGGATGGCTCTCCATACTCGGGCACCTCCTTGGAATTCTATACGGATGGCTCACGCTCCGCCGGCCAAACTGGCGGGGTATTTACTGCCCCGAACTTGGTATAGCGAAGTCCTTTAGAATGCCTGACCACTGCAGTGTCTATCAGGCAGAAGTCAAGGCCATTAAAGAAGCCCTTAACATTATTAATTCTGAGATCCCGTACAGATGCAGAATTAGAATTATTTCTGATAGTCAAGCAGCACTTAAGTCTCTAATGTCTATATCAAGTAACTCTAAATTACTAAACGAATGTCGCAAATCTCTAATAGAGATGGCTGAACAATTCGATATTCTCCTTATATGGGTCCCTGGCCACAGCAACATAGAAGGAAACTGTGTTGCAGATGAACTCGCGAGGATGGGAACAGTTTCCACTCTCGACCAGGAGAGGGAACATGTATACATGCCTCTGGCGACGTGCAGGCTCATGATAGAAAACCACTACGAGCATCTGGCAGATCTAAGATGGGAATCCACCTCAAGATGCAGAACCTCTCGTCATACATGGCCAATCCGGTCGAAAGAACGCTCATCCAAGCTATATAGACTTACACGTAAAAACTGCTCCGCAGTCTTTCGTGCCCTCACAGGACACTGGTTAGTGGGGACCCATGCCTCCAGACTGTCCGTCAACGCCCATGACTTCTGCAGAAGCTGTGAAAACGAGGATGAGGAAGAGACGGTAATGCATTTCTTCTGCCAATGCCCAGCTCTCAGTCATCATAGAATGAGATTTCTAGGGGTATACTTTTTCAATAACCTCTCGGAGATGTCCGTACTGCAACCCCAACAGCTCTCGAATTATATCCGTGCCACAGGTTGGAATTGAAATGCGACCTATTTGTCGACTAGTCCACACAGCTTATTTCTTGTACGTTGCTTAGTCTCAGACCTTTTGTTCCCACATGGTATCACAAAGGGCCGAACCACGGCTCATGTGGGTTGGTGTTCTTGGACACCGACAGCCATTTTACATAACCTAACCTAGTCTTCACACGAATTATAAATTACAATACTAACAATTACAATTACAATATTAACAAACGCCTAAAAACGGAACGAAAGTTGACATTTATTTTTATTAATTGTAGGAAAAAGGAGCGTGTCAGACCAAAATTTTAAATGTCAATGCATTTGCGCTGTCGCTAGGAACCTCCATACCAAAAATGGTGATCCTAGGTGCATTAGTTATTGAGATATTCGCCCAAAACACCAATTTTTTCCGAGGTGTGTCTAGTTTTCTGCTCATTGTGGGCGAATGGGGCGTGGCATCGAAAAAAAAAGATTCTTGTATTGACTGACTAAATATGTGATCGATTGAGACCAAGCTCGAGCTTGTAGCTCTTACCATCTCTGAAATCTGTTTGTTCATACGGACAGACAGACAGACAGACAGACAGACAGACAGATAGACGGACAGACGGACATGGCTATATTGACTCGGCTTGTGATGCTGATCAAGAATATATATACTTTATGGGGTCTGCCACGCCTCCTTCTGCCTGTTACATACATTTGCACAAACCCACTATACTCTTGCAGAGAGTATACAAATTTAGTTAAAATTTCAGATACGTACTATAGGCAATCTAGAGTTAATGTGCAAGCTACTAATGTTTACTTATGAATTTAACAAATTTAATGCACAAAGACAGTTAATGCGTGGAAGCGGCGACCGAAAAAGAAAAAATGGAATTACCGGCCAACCTTAAAATAAGCTAGGTGAGCGCGGTAGAACAGATGAGAGCGCGTCGAGAGCATAAATAACAAGTAAGAAAGGCTACAGTCGAGCAAGCCGACTATAGAAGACCCCGTACTCTCATAGTAGTGCGCATAAAATTTTAAAATACATTTATAGAGCTAAAATTTAATATTTACATTTTTAATTAAAAATTGAATAAAAAATTAAATTAACGATTGTGTCATTGTCAGCATTCGAACTCGCGATCTCAGACGAAGGTTCTATATTGCGCAGCATTTCTACCAGTTGCACCACACCTCTCTTCCACCATTCAATCGATTATTTGCATATATGTATGTGTGCACATATATATGTGTGTATGTATAGCATTGGTCGGCGCGGCCAGCGGCTCCGAGCAGCGCTGCCGCCAAGCAGGTAGAGAAAAGGTTCGAACATATGTGTGTATCAGGGAACTGCACGGGTGGTGGTTTTTTGTACTCGAGTACTACCCAAAGAAAATGCGGTGCCGGTCTTACTCGTACTCAAAATTTAGAGTAAAAAATATGATCGGCTATTTTTTTACTCGAATACTTTTTTACCCGAAGCGAAATGACTCGAATATTCTTTTTACCCGTACCCGAAGTAACGGGTATCGTAAATACTCTTTTTGATAAGGGTGTCGCGAGTACGAATCATTATACCCTTGCAGAGGGTATATTGTTTTTGTCACGAAGTTTGTAACGCATAGAAGGAGACGTTGCCGACCCCATAAAGTATATATATTCTTGATCAGCATCAACAGCCGAGTCGATATAGCCATGTCCGTCTGTCCGTCTGTTTCTATGCGAACTAGTCTCTCAGTTTTAAAGCTATCTTAATGAAACTTGGTACACATGTGTATTCCCTTTGCACGCAGAACATTTGTTAAAATCGGCCAGATCGGATCACTATATCATATAGCTCCCATAGGAACAATCGGATGAAAAAAAAATTTTTTTTGAGCTATGTTAACCAAACTCGCTCCATATGCATTTGGCATAAAATCCTATGTGTACACCAAATTTCATTTAGATCGGACAACTATATCATATAGCTGCCATAGGAACAATCGGTCATTGAAAAAAAATTAGCGCAATGTGCATGACTGCAAGGGTATATAATCTTCGGCTAGCCGAAGATAAACTTTTTTTCTTGTTTTTTGATGCGATAGAAAATGATTGTGTAGACAACACACAGAGTAAAAAAAATATTTACCCGAAATACTCGAGTACTTGAGCGACGGTTTGCCGTCGGAAAATTGAACAGCGCGCGTTAGAGGATAAAAAGGGTTTTTTGCATTAGAGAGAATGCATGTAACAGGTAGCAAATTACAGTTTTCGGGTTTTTGCCAAAAAAAAACCAAATAGGCAACATTTTTACAATATGCATTTTGAGAGTTGACATTTTTTAGATAAACGGTTTCTTCATGCCAAATTGTGATTTAGAACAGGTGTCCCATAATCAGCCTGTAATCTATTAGTCACCTTGATTCTCATTAATGTGAATATTTAAAAACATATATAAATTATGCTTTTTATCTTTTATGTAAAATTTGAATGGAAACAATTTTGCAATTGCCTTACTTCTTGTTTAGACTATCATTTAGTAATTGATAACATTTAACTAGTCCATAACAAAAGAGCGTCGCAAGACTATACCCGCGCACACGATCGGGTAAAAAAAATGCGGATAGAAAAAAACCCGAGTAAAAATTTACTTATACTTCACAAGGGTGGTTTTTTTCGAGTATACATTTGATGCAGTGTTTACGCCACCAAGTAAAAAATGAGTTGGTACAAAAATGATCGGGTAAAAAACACTGTACTATTTGAATAAATGCCTTAAAAACGGCATTGAAGTTGGAAAGTTTTTTAGTTTTTACGAGAAAAGGGGGCGTCGCAGCTCAAAATTTTGAATGTCATTACATTATATTTGTGCTCCTAAGTGCTATAGTTACAGAGCTATTCGCCAAAAACACAATTTTTTTTTCGAGGTGTGTCTGGTTTCTTGCTTAATGCAGGGGCGGTAATGGGCGTGGCAACAATTTGAAATAAACTTGATCTGCTCGCGAAAATAACGGACTTTCATTCCAAATTTGGTGGTTTAGCTCTTGTAGTTTAAAAGATCTAGGTGTTCATACGGACGGACAGACAGACGGACATTGCTATATCGACTCGGCTGTTGATGCTGAACAAGAATATACTTTATGGGGTCGACCACGCCTCCTTCTGCCTGTTACGCACATCTCGCTTCTGACAAACTTAATAGACCCCTATACTCTTTTTTAAAGAGTACGGGGTCTAAAAATGAGAGCACAAAGATAGCAACAAGATAAATTCTACACAAACAAAATATTAGCGCAAGCAAGGGAGTTAATTACAAGAACAATTTCAAAGAGACAAACAAGGGCAGAAATAAGTAAACACAATGTTTTGTTGTGGAATTGTTGTAGTCTTTGAATACAATTTATTTAAAATTGGCCTAATAGTTTATTAAAAACAATGTTTCAACACAACCGATGTATCACACAATGTGACAAAGGGATTAAGCCAGAAATATCAATCAAATAAAGTGTTTAAGCTGGCTGGTGAAAATCCTCTAGCTGAACCCTCCCCGAGGGTGCCGGCTGGGCAATGGACACTGCATCGCCCCGGGCGACCGGTTGATGCACTGTCACTTGCCCTCCGAGGCGATGCAGTGTCTAGCTAAGGCGTGGTCCCGCACCCTGGCATGTCGAGGCATGTCAGGAGTGCCGAACACACGCCATGGCTAGGGGTAGCCTTGGCGGCAGGCTATAAACAACGCTAGGGGTGGCAACCTGAACAAATGAGCCGTAAGGAGGTTTGCATATAGCTATGGAAGGTCCATATACGCATACAACTCGGGCTGGGATGTCAGCCCAAACGTCGGTGGAAGGAGTGACCGCTACCACCGGCGGGCACGGGGGGGAGAAATCCCCTCTGCGTGTCGCCAGTGGTCACACCTCTGATTTGGCGGGAGCAGGCCAGGTCAGTTGTAGTACGACTGCCAACAACAAGCAAAAAAGAAAACTGAACCGCTCAGGTACCACAGTCCATGAAGACTCGGACCTTGAGAGCGTGGTGTCAATCACCAAGACGGAGGAAGAAAGCCTTTTGCGCTCTCCAGTGCTAGGTACCAGCTCCCCGCGCAGGGACGGGCCTAAACGCACTAGGCAGGGGCAAAAGGCTAAAGCCCAATACAAGGCGGGACTAAAAATTCATAGTCGGCTCAGTGACATAGCGAGTCTGTCCGAAGAGGACAAGGCTAAGCTAGCCTGGGCCGAGGAGAGAATTGCGGAGAGCCGCCGCCACTTTGCTCAACTGCCGCAGATGCAGGCGACATCGAGCGACTACGCCAACAAAATGGAGGAGATGCTGGCGGAGAAGAGGCAGCGCTCAGCCGACAGCAACAAGAGCCGTGAGGCTCCGACCAGCAAGCGGCAGCGCGGCCCAAAAGGCCCGATCCCCCGACGGCATAACAGACGAGCTGACGGATGACGGATGTCGCCAAACGACACCTCATCGTGGCTCTGATAGACAGAAGCGACGAGAACGGCAAGATCTCGGAGGACCGATAAATAATCGTCCACGAGAAGCTTGTCGAGAGGCTCATTAGGAAGATGGATGAGGATCCGGAGGCCCCCATGCCAACCTTCGATGGTGCGGGGTGGCTCAACGGATGCAAGATCCTCAAATGCCAAGATGACCCAACTCTGGCATGGCTAAGGGTAGTGGTCCCGGCACTGGCCGCAGTCTGGGAAGGAGCACAGCTGGAGGTGGTAGACAGGGAGAACTTCCCGTCCAAACCGAAAGCAAAAGTGCTCTTCCCGATTGCCGTCCAAGGCGACCAAGCCCTTCGGCTGCTACAGCGCCAAAATACGGATGTTCCGTCCAGCGACTGGAAGGTGTTGCACGCTGGTACCTTTTCCCCATCGAAGAAGGGCCGGAGTGTAATCCTCCAGATCAATAAAGAAGCGGAGGACATCCTGTATGCACGGTTCGAGAAGATGTCTTGGGGTGTGGGTAGTGTGTACCTCCGCCTGAAGAAACGCCATCCCGAAGATAAGGACACACACACGCTGGCAGCTGGGGAGGTGGAGAGGGACCTCGGTCTCGAATCGGTCCTCGAAGCCACCCAGTCATTGGACATCGCTTCAAAGGAGGAAGCGGACGAAGAGGACGGAGACCTGACCGTGATAGTCAACCCGTCGACGGCGAGTGCAGATACCCCAGCAAATGAGGGTACTGCAGATAAATCTGCACAAAAGTAAGCAGCAAAAAAGAGCAAAGGCTCGTCGATGTGGCCTTAGTTCAAGAACCGTGGATTGCATCTGGCAACAAGGTGGCGGGACTAAGGTCTAACAACTACAGCACGTTTCATATCTCAACGGTAAGCAGACTAAGAACCGCCGTACTTGTACGGAAAGGCCTACATGCTTATCTTACACCTAATTACAGCACTGAAGATCTAACAGCAGTCAGGCTGGAGAACGATGGGGTACATCTCACCATAGCATCCTGCTATATGGCACATGACACGCCGGCCCCACCCGCAGAGCTGGTCAAACTGACAGAGGGAACGGGCCAACTCATTGTCGGAACAGACGCCAACGCACATCACTGCGTATGGGGATCAACCGACACAAACGCAAGGGGTGAGTCGCTCTTAGATTTTATCCTAACCACAAACCTAAGTATTGTTAACACGGGGGATGTACACACGTATGTAGGCCCCACCTCCTCGAATGTCCTCGATCTCACACTCGCGACAGGTGTAGACATAGCTAACTGGCGAGTCTCAGACAGACCGTCATTTTCAGACCACAAGTACATTCAATTCGAATGTAACTTTGGAAGTACCCCCATCAGAGATAGACCTAGAAACCCAAGGAATGCCGATTGGGCCCTTTTCGAGACACTTGTGTCCAGGGTACTAGGTAGACCTAGTGCTATTGAGTCGGTGGGCGACATTGAGAAGTCCCTCCATCTACTAAATACCACCCTCATAAACGCCTATAACAAGTCATGCCAACCATCTAGGCGGAAAGCGAGGTCCAAACCACTCTGGTGGAATGCCGAACATTCCGTGCTTAGAAATGAGGCCAAGGCTCTGTTCAAGCTAGCCAGACTGACTGACACTCAATTAATTCAAGACGAATACAAGATTGCTCTCAGAGCAACAAGACAGCCATTAGGAGGGCCAAGAGGAGCTCCTGGAGGAACTTCTGTTCCAAACTGGAGTCAGTGCCAGAAACCGCCAGGCTGAGGAGGCTGCTGTCCAAGCAACCGCCCATTCAAAGCCAAGTAAAACTGGAAGACGGATCATGGACGGAGAGTAGTAAGGATACCCTAGAAGCTCTTGTGTCCACCCATTTTCTGGGCTGCTCTGCACCGCCCACAGAGGAGGTGCGACAGCGCTCCGTGCGTCACGACCTCTCACTCCCAAGAGAACTATTCTCTTCACATAAAGTACTCTGGGCCATTAATTCCTTCTCAAGGATAAAGAGTCCGGGTATAGATAAAATCATACCGGCCATGCTGCAAACCACCAAAGAGGTGGTTGTCCCATGGCTAGTTAAAATCTTCGAGGCGTGCCTCAAAACTGGGCACATTCCAACTCAATGGAGAACTACGCGGGTGGTATTCCTACCCAAAGCTGGTAAATGTGGCCATAGCAGCCCAAAGGACTACAGACCAATCAGTCTCACATCCTTAACGCTGAAAACAATGGAAAAGCTGCTGGATCTCAGCATCAGAAATGCAGCTGAGGCCCGGCTGTCAGCGAATCAGCACGCCTACACGAAGGGTAAATCCGTCGAAACGGCACTACAGTCGCTCGTCGCCTCCGTCAAGAAGGCGCTGCATAGTAAAGAATATGCACTGGGAGTCTTCGTAGACATCTCAGGTGCATTTAACAACGTCAGTACCAACGCCATCATCGATCGACTTAGGACGATCGATACGCACCCAACCATTACGTACTGGATCAGCAATCTCCTAAGCTGCAGGAGGGTCCAGTCGGAATGGGGTACAGCAATGATAACAAGAAGCGCGAACAGAGGCACCCCCCAGGGAGGAGTCCTGTCTCCACTTCTGTGGAATCTTGTAGTTGACGACCTCATAAAGAGATTTGACGGAGGAGCCCCTAAAATAACTGCGTATGCGGATGACATATGCATAATTATTACGGAAGTATGCCCCTCTACTCTCAGCTCCATAATGGAACGGATCCTTCGGGAATTATGTAAGTGGGCGGAAAGCGCCGGACTACATATTAATGCAGAAAAGACGGACCTCAACCTCTTCACCAAGAGGTACAAGGTACCGCACTGGCTCCCACCGATGCTAAACGGTAAGCGCCTCAAACAGAACACCCACGTGAAGTACCTGGGCATTGTACTGGACAGCAAACTGACGTGGAGGTCCAACGATGAGGAAAGGGTGAAAAAGGCAACCATGGCGCTGTATGCATCCAAGAAGATGCTCAGCTGCTCCTGGGGTCTATCACCCAGACTCATGCATTGGATCTACATCGCAGTTGTCCGTCCCACACTGCTCTATGGAGTTCTCGTGTGGTGGCAGGCCACCGAAAAGAAGACATACCTTGACTTAATGGAAAAGGCACAACGCCAAGCACTCCTGTGCATCACAGGTACACTACGCACTACCCCCACAAAAGCTCTGGAGACCCTTCTGGGTATATCCCCCCTAGACCTACAAGCGAAACTAGTGGCAGCCAAATCAGCTCAGCGTCTCGTGGCGCTAGGGAGCATGTCACTACAAGGCTTTGGGCACAGCTCTATTGGAAGAGATTTGCCCACACGCTCCGATTACCTGAAACCCAACAACAGCCTAAGCCTAACAGCCTGGAAAACCTGCGCTAGCCGGCAAGAAGGTCATTTGAACCTTTATACGGATGGCTCCAAGATGGCAGGTGGAGTAGGAGCTGCCGTATACTGCGAACAACCCAACACTGGGCTCTCATACAAGCTACCCGATCACTGCAGTATATTCCAGGCAGAAGTTTTTGCCATAGGAAAGGCTGCGGAGGTCGCGACTCTCCTCGGTACGGCCAGCCACACAATCAACCTTATGGTTGACAGTCAGGCAGCCATTAAGTCTATGATGTCGTCTTCATTCAGTTCCAAAACGGTCAAGGTGAGCAGGGAGGCATTATATGATCTATGTACGACTAAGTCAGTACACATCTACTGGGTTCCAAGCCACCAGGGCATTCCAGGAAATGAAGAGGCGGACACTCTAGCAAAGGCAGGCGTTGAACTACCCGTAAACAGAACAGAGCAGGTGCCCACTTCTCTAAGATCGCTGTACGGCAGTCTTGAAGAGAGCACCAGCAAGCGTATTAAGCAAAGATGGCGGAACACCTCCTCTTGCAGAATAGCAAAATTAATGTGCAACGAGCCCAATGCACTACTTAGCCGGTACTTACTGCACCTCTCTCGGATAGACTGTAGGATGCTAGTCGGAGTACTCACAGGTCATTGCATGGCGGCCGAACATGCGGCTAAGCTTGGCATTACCACTAACACAAATTGCAGGAAATAACCCCAACACCACCGAATCGCTCGAACATCTACTCTGTCACTGCCACGCTCTAGAGCGAGCAAGGGTAAGATGTCTTGGCGCACCGCAAGTTCCATCAATGGCAGAGGTATCCAAGTGTCCTCCAAAATGCTCGTTAAATGCTCCCGAATTCTCCAGGACTTTAAGCCTTGACAACCTCCACGTCCGGACTACTAAGGGCCATTCCTGGCCTATGTTCAGTACCTGTGAGGACGTCCGGCTCAACCTAACCTAACCCAAAGTGTTTAAACGAGGAAAACTGGAAAAGAGTGAGAAGCGATGTAAAACATGTCCATCAGCGATAGCGAATCGGCGGAATTTTGATCTTTATTGTTAATAAAATCGGTATTTGGTATAAAAATGACATTGACACAAAACCTACAAAACATAGTCATATACATAATATAATACATGTTTTATTGGTCGGCATGGCCATGTACGAAGGCAGCGCTGCCGCCACACAGCGTAAACGTTTTGTTATGCATATAACTTTGGTGATTATGCAAGTTTCAGGATAGTTTAATTAATGTGTTTTGTCGCCAAAAAATTATTTTAAAATCGAATTTTGCAGATTTCCTTGCTGCTTACCACAAGCTTCCGAAGTGAGGAGCACGCGATGGCATAAAGCCGAAATCGATTATCAATTTGTTTCAGCTCTCAGTGATTTAACTGCTTGCAACCTCCCACAAAATTTGTAGCGTTGTTACAGTAGATGGCAATTCAACCAAATATACCCACCTTGTACATTCGTTATTTTTCCCAATGTGTTGACCAAGTTTCATTAAAATCAGACTACTATATTATATAGTTGCCATTGGAACAATCGCTGATCGAAACGAATTGTAATGGTTGCGTTTTCACTATCGGCTAAAATACGATATTCAGATGGTTCTTGTATCGCATACCTTTGCGATCAAATGATAGCAGGCGATAAAAGATATGTTGACGATTTTAACATAGCAATTACCATGTCATGCATGTCGATCGCAATAGCGTTGCTTTGTTACTATCTTCGGGACCAAAAATCTGAGCTTTCACTGGAATTCTGCTCTATAAATAGCCTAAGGCATCTAGCCTCGCTCTCTTTGCAAAAAAAAATTGTCTGCACACATCGTCCACGTTACTCAATCCATCAACCGTTGCACATGTTGTAAAAAAAAAAAATAAATCATATTCCTTGCAAAGCTTTTATAAAGTGCAAATTTTCTATAAATATATTTTTATTAAAATTAAATGTAGCAACATAGATATATACTAAGTCCTTATCTACAGTAATGGTAGATTTATTAGTACACGCATGATGCCTGAACACTCTAAGTTGTTTAGCGCTCAATATAACGAATACTATAGAATTATTGATACATCTCTTTCTCTTTCCCATCTTAAAGCTTCACTTTACAGCATACTCCGTTAAATCTCTGATCTTTAGGGGCAGTATGTTTGGCATCTTAGCCATTCACGCGTTCCTTTAAATCAGAAGTCTTTCGTGATTGTTTTGGCACACATTTGCATTGATCTGGTTGGGTTTTTCTGGGTTTTCCCCAATCCTTGCAACAAATGTTGGATCAACTTCTTTACTTTTTTCCCAGATTAACTATTAACTAATTAATAATTTAATTAACTAAATTGTTTTAATATTTTCAGTTAAAAATAAATTTTTTATTATACTTTTTATAGTCATAAATAGAAATTTTAATTATAAATATAACTTTATATTTTGGTTATACTCGCGACTGCATTTAGTCTGCGTTAATAAATAAATAAAACAAGTAAGAAAAGTACAGTCGAGCACACCCGACCGTAAAATACTCTCTGCCTTTTTTCCCGATTAAATTATTAAAATCGGTCTAGAGATATTACAATGTGTAGTACTTGCATTAAAACACGTTGAAACAAAAACAATCTAAGCATAATCAAACATGCATCTGTTTGTCTGTATGCGAATACACATGCAAAATACAATATATGATGCATATATGTAAGTATGTGTGTATTCGGCGTGGCAAGCGACACTCGGGCAGCGCTGCCGCCACACAGGCACCGAAAACATTCGAGCATGTGCTTGTATGTTTCTGTCTCGCTTGCACTCATGCATGATATTGCATTCAATTATCAATATTGCAATCCTTCTAGTTTTCTTGTTTATAGTCCGATTTTGATGCACCTTTCAGGATAGTTTGATATAGTTAGTCTTCACACCAATTATTAATTACAATACTGTACTATATTAACAAACACCTTAAAACGGAACGAAAGTTGAGAATTACTTTTATTAATTGTGGGAAAAAGGGGCGTGGCAGTCCAAAATTTTAAATGTCAATGCATTTAGGCTGTCGCTAGGAACCTCCATACCATAATTGGTGATCCTAGGTGCCATAGTTACTGAGATATTCGCCGAAAACACCGATTTTTTCCGAGGTGTGTCTAGTTTTTTGCTCATTGTGGGCAAATGGGGCGTGGCATCGAAAAAAAAATGATTCTTGTATTGACTGACTAAATATGTGATCGATTGAGACCAAGCTCGAACTTGTAGCTCTGATCATCTCTGAAATCTGTTTATTCATACGGACAGACGGACAGACAGACAGACGGACAGACGGACATGGATATATCGACTCGGCTTGTGATGCTGATCAAGAATATATATACTTTATGGGGTCTGCCACGCCTCCTTCTGCCTGTTACATACATTTTCACAAACCCAATATACTCTTGCAGAGAGTATAAAAATATTACTCTAGGTGGCAACCACAACAGTGAAAATCCACACGCACCAGCTGCTGAGGCTAAGGCACGGATTCTTTGGCCGTGGTCGCCCTTCCAATCAATCCTGTTGCAGCAGTCAATCACCTTAAACAGAAGACTGCGTGGGCGAGGACGAAACAGATTCAACTATATGTTAGCCAACACTTAGAGATGTTGGATTCCCGAGCAAGACCCCCTGGAATAGATCAGCAACAAAAAAAAAATATAAGCGAGCCTGAAGTGCCAGAGCAGAGGGCAAGCGAAGCCCTGTCAAAACATAACTACGCACCTGAAGGAGCAGTGTTGCTGGCACACCATGTAACAGGACTGGTGTACATACAAGTGGCAGGTAAATTAAACGCAAAGGATAACCATGGACACACAAAGAAGACCGCATCCACGAATTCCATCAAAGTGTGACAATAGGGGCAAACAGTAAAGCAGAGAACAAAGTCACAAAAATCTCAAAAGAGCAGAAACTGGCCAGACACAATACTGGTCAAGTACAAAGAATCCGCGGATTATGTAAAAGTTCTGTCAACGATACAAACTGGCAATGAACTGCAGAAATTAAGAGAAAGATGTAAACATCATCTGCGCCTGGAGATCCGCGACATCCCGGAAAGGGTTACTGCAGAAAAGTAACCACTGCAGTTAACACGAACTTCGAAGGCAACTTCCCGGCAGATGTTGAGTCATGTATTCGAAGTTTAAAGGGAAAACTAAGATAAATGAGACATTTCCAATTAGAATGGGCTCTGTACTCCGTCTGCAAAAGTGGGAGCCGCGAAGATATTTTAAGTGGCTAGAGTTTTGAACACACGGCAGCGGGATGCTGAAGCAAACATGACCCGTCTACAAAGTGCTTCCTTTGCGGTGGCTAGGACCATGCAGCCGAAATCTGCACAAATACACCCAGCTGTGTAATATTCTAATGCCGAATTACAAAAGACGGGATACCACATTCTAAATAAGACGTACCCGCTATTCGTGAATAAAGTCAATAACATTAAAGCTAAAGCTCCTACAAAATATGTTAAATCATTGCGGAGCAGCACAGGGCCTTTTAATGCATGGAAAAATGGAAGCAGGATAAAAGACTCATCAGTTTGCAATTTTGCGAATCCCGCATGGAACTGGACAGCTACAAGCTACGTACAGACCAAATGTGATGAAATCTACATATATACTTAGGTGCTACATTGTAACAGGCATTGCGATGAATGATGCGATGGCTAATTCCACTGTTATAATTACCTTTATTGCGTGGAAACCAATTGGGGTAATAGTCGCTAATCATAATAAACACTTCCAATTAAATTAAACATCTTAATCTCTCTTTCTCTTTCTTACCCACCTGAAAGCTTCTCTTTTCCGTCAAGTCCGTTATATCTTCGATTTTCAAGGGCACTAAGATGGTGACTCTGACAGATTTTTAAAAAATAATCTTGCTAGGATTTCTGGTTGTCATTAATAGCAGGGATTGTGAAACCCAAAATCCAAATCCTTGCGAACAAAATGTTAAATCAATTTGTTTACTTTTTTATTCCCAGATTAATTAATTGATGAAAAATTTAATTTATTTATCGATATAATTTTATTAAACATATATTTTTAAAATTTACATATACATTTTTTTAATTTATTACAATTCGTTTTGCCATATGGTACCATTCGTTTTGCCATATGGTTGTAATTTAACATACGCTTAGAGGCTTTCTATTTCTAACTTTCCTGAAAGTGGCATGAAAATCCTATGTCAAACAAGAGAGAAATTACGGTTCAAATTTTAGTTATTTTACTGCAAAATCACTGTATGCGAGCAACACATACAAACAAACACAGAAACATACAAACATATGTTCGAACGTTTTCTCTACCTGCTATGGCGATGCAAATAATCGGAAGAATGATAGAAGAGGAGTGTGGTGCAACTGGTAGAGTTGCGGCGCAATATGGAACCTTCGTATGGATCGCGGATTCGAATGCTGACAATGACGATTGTCAATTTATTTACTTTTTAATTTTAATTCAAAATGTAAATATTATATTTTAATTTTTTTAATTTCATTTTAAAATTTTAATTTAAATAAAATGTAAATGGGCACTACTATGGGAGTACGAGGTCTTTTACAGTCGGCTCGATCGACTGCAGCCTTTCTTACTTGTTTAAATAGTTAATCTGAGATGGTTTACACACAAAAATATACCAGTGAGAGCCTCTTTGTTGTCAAAGAACGCCTGGACCATATTGGTTGGCTGTGGGGTCTGCATCTGTGTATTGAAGTAGCCCGCAGTAATTTTAAGATGAAAATAAATCTACATAATATCTGATCTCACATTAAGCGTCTACGTGGTCTGCGTCTGTGCTGCATCAGCCGTCCGCATAGAAATCTTTGAATAGGTATAAACTGCAAAGCGCTGGCAGAAGGGTGACAATTAAAATTTACAAAAAAAATAAAAGTTGGTGTTTAGGTGTTTTGCGGCTCTGCTGCATTTCCAATCGTAACAACTAAAACAAGAAAGAAAAGTACAGTCGAGCACGCCCGATCGTAAAATACTCTCTGCCTCTTTTTCCCGATTTAATTATTAAAATCGGTCTAGAGATATTACAATGTGTAGACCGTGCATTAAAACACGTTGAAACAAAAACAATCTAAGCATTATCAAACATACATCTCTCTGTCTCTCTCTCATGTCTCTCTGTATGCGAATACACATACAAAAGACGATATATGATGCAAATATTTATGTATGTATGTATTCGGAGCGGCCAGCGACTGCGGGCAGCGCTGCCGCCACGCAGGCAGAGCAAAAGTTCGAACATGTGCTGTCTCGCTTGCACTCATACATGATATTGCATTCATTTATCAATATTGTAACGCTTTTAGCTTTCTTGTTTTTAGTGCGATTTCAATGCGCCTTTCAGGATAGTTTGATATAGTTAGTCTTCACACGAATTATAAATTACAATACTGTACTATATTAACAAACACCTTAAAACGGAACGAAAGTTGAGAATTACTTTTATTAATTGTGGGAAAAAGGGGCGTGGCAGTCCAAAATTTTAAATGTCAATGCATTTACGCTGTCGCTAGGAACCTCCATATCAAAATTGGTAATCCTAGGTGCCATAGTTACTGAGATATTCGCCGAAAACACCGATTTTTTCCGAGGTGTGTCTAGTTTTTTGCATAATGTGGGCGAATGGGGCGTGGCATCGAAAAAAAAAAGATTCTTGTATTGACTGACTAAATATCTGATCGATTGAGACCAAGCTCGACCTTGTAGCTCTGACCATCTCTGAAATCTGTTTGTTCATACGGACAGACAGACGGACAGACATATGCACAAACCCAATATACTCTTGCAGTGAGTATAATAAAAAGCTTAAGGACACTTTCTTCCGAGCTTAATACATTTGGTGGATCATAAGCATCGATAGTTAGCATAAGGAAATAATGTATTGTTAGTATAAGATTAAATTAGTGAAATTATTGAATTGTCCACGAGTGTACCAAACTCTTATACTTAAGCTAGCCTGTAAGTCTGATTTGCATTCGGCAGTGCAGCTGTCGCGAGCGGCAGGCAGTTCGTTTCGTCGTCTGGTTCTAACCACATACACGCTGCGAAGCCTTTCCGCGATTGAGTGTCATACAATAAATTGTTATGTTTATGAACGTCCAATTTGTTCTTAATTAAAGTAGTTTCTCGATTTTTTATTGGCACCCGAGCAAGGACTTTCAGACGCGTTCGTTGGTCTTTAAGACATTTCTTGTAGACTTGGTTGAAATTGCGTTTCGGCACTGATATATTTGTGATTTATTAAAAAGGCAATTTGATGCAAAACACACAAACGGAATCAAAACAAGAAAAAAAGGTTATCTTCGGCTAGCCGAAGATTGTATACCCTTGCAGTCATGCACATTGCGTTAATTTTTTTTAAATGACCGATTGTTCCTATGGCAGCTATATGATATAGTAGTCCGATCTAGATGAAATTTGGTGTACACATAGGATTTTATGCCAAATGCATATGGAGCGAATTTGGTTCAAATCGTACAAGAGACACAGATTTTCATACTAAGCATTTTCAACTGATTGTTCCTATGGCAGCTATATGATATAGTTGTACGATCCGGATAAAATTTGGTCGGCAGATGGGCAATGAAAACAAATGCGTATTGCGTGAATTTGGTTCAAATCGTACAAAAGACACAGAAAATTTTCATACTAAGCATTTTCAGCATTTTGAACCGATTGTTCCTATGGGAGCTATATGATATAGTGATCCGATCTGGCCGATTTTAACAAATGTTCTGCATGCAAAGGGAATACACATCTGTGCCAAGTTTCATCAAGATAGCTTTAAAACTGAGAGACTAGTTCGCATAGAAACAGACGGACAGACAGACGGACAGACGGACATGGCTATATCGACTCGGCTGTTGATGCTGATCAAGAATATATATACTTTATGGGGTCGGAAACGTCTCCTTCAATGCGTTACAAACTTCGTGACAAAAACAATATACCCTCTGCAAGGGTATAAAAATACACATAAATAAAACAAAGCACTTAACTTGTGCAAATAAACATATTTATATATACATATCAACTCTCGCCGTTCCTCTTTAATTTCGCTACTCGCCTATATCTACATATGTTCGGTTTTGGGTTTTTTGACCTTTGTTTTTTGCTATTCACAATGTGTACATTAGTAAAGCGCAGTTCGCGTTTACATACATACACACATACAGCTGTTGGAGCTTAAGCTTGTGGTAGTTAACTTGTACTTTGTTTGTGCCTTACTTTGATTTTGATTTACTTTGTTTGTGTCAACGCTGCTTACATACATAAGCGCTAGCAAACGTACAAACGTTCGCTGATTAAAACATTAAAACAACAAACATTTTAGTTCTTGTTGCTGATTAACTGCAAGCATTTTAGTTGTTGTTGCGTAGATCGCATCGTTGCCTACCTGCCCGCCCTTTAGTTGTTGCTTCTAGATTGCATCGTTTGCCTACCTACGCATGCGCTGTTATTGTTATTTAATTGCCCTCCTACTCATTTTCGTTGCGCTGCTATTGTTGTTCACAGCGTGCAGTCACATTAGCCGAATATTGCTTATCAGGCGAACATCGCTAATCAGCTGATTATTGTTTGTGCGGGTGCGTTTGCGTAAATTGTTATTTTGTTGTTGTTTCCAACTGTTAGTGCTTATCTGCATACGCATGCGCTTCTTCAGTTGCGGTTATCTCTGTTAATTGAGAAGTTTATCCAGCTGAATTTCTGTAATCTTCTGATTATCTTAAATTATATTGACCGCCAACTGTTGTTAGTAAACTGATTTATCTTTAATCATTTTGATTTGATCATTATCTTCCTCAGCCAACTTTGTTAATCGGCTAGTTATTATTGGGTATAGTACACTTACGTGCATTCGAATAGAGTCAAATTAATTAGTCAATATGGCGCACAAAGTAAGTCACAATGAGACTGTTGTGGATGTCGACTAGAGCTGCCTTAGTGCGCGTTTAACCCAATTGTTCGTGAAATTAGAAAAGGTAGAGAGCGACATAGAGCGCCAAAGGAGTTCACTCATTAATAAAATGGTGACTCCAAGTAAATTTGAGGTTCAGTGCCGGCTAGATATACTAAATTCGTATATTGCCAAATCTATGGATCTGCAGTCAGAGATCGATGCAATAGATCCTGACAATACTAGCCGTGCAATGCTTAAGGAAACATGTATTTTGGCACGGTCTTCATACATGTCAGCTCTAAGTGCGCATCAAGCAGCAGAAAACGTACCTCAGCTTTCTCACCACTCTCACTTGCCCAAATTAAAGTTGCCGAAATTCAGCGGTAAACACTCGGAATACAGGCAATTTATCGGTCTGTTTAAAAGCTTAGTAGACTAGTAGACTTAGTAGTAGAACATGAGGCATTAGGTACCATCAGAGCCTTTCAGGTATCTGATGCCAATTACCCAAATGCATTAGAGAGTCTAAGTCGAGTATACGACAACAAATGCTTGATCTTTTTTGTCACTCTCGCCCAGTTGTTCGACATTGAGGCGATGTCTAAGCCATTGGCCATTGGAATTCGAACAATTGTTGACTCGGTATCGGCAATATTTGAGACGTTAATGTCCGTTGGAGATGAACAAGATTTTGCAAATGCAATCTTGATTCATATAGTCATGTCGAAGGTAGATCCTCATACAAAGTCGAAGTATGAGGAACAACTTGATTATAACACATTGCCGAAGTGGGCTGACTATGTTGCGGCTTTGAACAGGCGATATCAGCATTTGTCTGCTGAAGAAAGTTCAAAGTCTAGGATGAAGCAAACGTTTAAAATAAAACACGCTAAAAAATCGTCGTTTTCGTGTACGAATGCTGAGAAAGAAGTTGAACCCACATGCCAGTTTTGCGGTGAAAACCATATGATTGGAAATTGTCAAGGGTTCACAGCACTGCCAGTTGACGACAGATTTAATTTCGTGAAGTCCAGTCAACTGTGTATAAATTGTTTACATTCGGGACGCAGAGTGTCCAATTGCACTGCGTCAAAGTGTAGAGTGTGTTCACGCCCACACAATACTCTCCTACATAAGTACGCAGCCTTAGAAACATCAGAAGCTTCTGCTCATCCTGTCCATGTTGATAATGTTGCTAGCGAAACCGATCAGGTAATTCATGCAACGGCAGTTGTTATAGTTCGAGATAGATTCGGTCAGAATCGAAATGTTAGAGTCTTGTTGGATTTAGGCTCTCAAGTTAACTTTATGACGGAAGATCTCGCACAAGCCTGGCGCCTTTAACGCAACAACGAGAGCTTAACTGTGAAGTCGGTTGGACAGTCGAGTTTGACTGCAAAAACCAAAGTATCGAAAATAGTTTCGTCTCGTGTATCGAGATATCAGTTCAGCACCGAGTTTTGGGTGCTGAAATCGATTTGTAGCAGGCAGCCAGATTGTGATCTTCCCATTAATCGGTGGAAGATTCCAGCAAACGTCGAACTGGCTGACCCTGAATTCTATAAACCCCAGCAAATATATATGCTTCTGGGAGCCGACTCATTTTTCGAAATGCTTTGTAATGGACGGATTCGGCTGGCGAACGGTGGTCCATTACTACAAAAGACGTTGTTTGGTTGGGTGGCATCAGGGCGGTGCAAGAAAATGTTTACCAAAAGCCCAATATGTTGCTCAGTGATGCAAGATAGACATGGCTTTCGGGACAGCGTTCGTAAATTGCCGACTGGACAATTTGGGTTTAATTTGTCTTTTATGACTGATCCCAAAGTGCTGGATACGTCACGAATTGGCAAGAGACATGGACTTTCCACGAATTTGGGAGTCCAAAATGTATATTTAAGTTTCATGAACGTTAATCTTGACCCTGGTCGTATGTTCATAGATATTGAAGTTTCACCAGGACCACATTACACACTTTCACACAAGTGCGTCCTGAGGCCTGATAGCAATTCCACCAAACGTCGGGTAGTAGTGGTGGGACCTGCTAGTCAGAGGAATCTAATTTGTACATTTTCTAGGTTCCGTCTGAACCGACCTGCCCTCACGACAGATATCAAAACGGGCGAATTTCAATTGGCAAAATGGTTGTCAAACCATTCTAAAGTATTAGAAGAAGGCGGAAATGAGAAACTTTGGATTTCCAATGATGCCGATTCGACAAGAACGCTTGGCATGAGGTGGACACCAAGATCGGATACGTTTTAGAATCACTTGGTTGGTAGCTTCGCCAAATTAAGTCCGACCAAGCGAAAAATATTGTTCGAAACTTTCGCGTATATTTTAGCCCAAATATACGCGTTGGACCGATGTCGAATCGAGAGTGCGAGTTTCGTGAATGATTCAGAAACCGCACTACATTGTGTTAAAACTTCCCCTTCATTACTAGCAACATTTGTAGCCAATCAAGTTGCAGGCATCCAAGAGATGGCCAAAAATTTTTTTTGGAGACATTGAACGATATCATCAAATCCAGCCGATTTGTCGTCAAAAGAGTGTGGCGTTCAGAAACTCGATCAGTTCGTTCGGTTTCGTTGCAAGGCAAAACGACATTGGCCTCAAGGTTTAAAAGAATACTCTTTGATCGTTTGCTTAGTTAGCTTAGAAAGTTTACCATCGCTGACTCTATATATTCAGAAGTCTGACGATTTTGGAAGACGAATCGCGTTGATTTATTTAGGTCCATAAATGGTGGCCACAAATGCGTTGATAAACATAAGAGGACAAGCCCCGCCAAAAATTGTGTATATTGCGGTGTTCGTATGTTTTGTATCAAAAGCTGTTAATATTGAATTTACAGCAAGGTCCATTAACCCTCTCATTTTCACAGTCAACAACTTATTCGCTCGACGTGACACGCCATTCCGGCGACACTTGTCAGTTCGCATCGGAATGAAAGATGGAATGGACCGCCCGTCCGACCGCCCTTCACTTAGGAGGACTGGTCATGCTGCAGATCAGCGTCGATCACAGCGGGCGATTTCCGACGGCACCTGACCAACGTGGTGGCCATCCTCGACCCAAGACCGCTGACTCCATTGTACACTGGAGAAGCGCTCACGCCAGGGCTACCAAGGGATTGAAGGCGATCCCTTCAAGGTGGCCGGAATGTTGGATCATAAACATCGATAGTTAGCTTAAGGAAATAATGTATTGTTAGTATAAGATTAAATTAATGAAATTATTGAGTTGTCCACGAGTGTACCAAACTCTTAGTCTAATTTGCATTCGGCAATGCAGCTGTCGCGAGCGGCAGGCAGTTCGTTTCGTCGTCTGGTTCTAACCACACACACGCTGCCAAGCCTTTCCGCGAATGACTGTCTTACAATAAATTGTTATGTTTATGAACGTGCAATTTGTTCTTAATTAAAGTAGTTTCCCGATTTTTCAACATTTTTTTTAAGTTTACCAATGTAGCAATTCACATACAATTTAGATACGACAACTAAATCAATTTTTTTATTTTTGAAATTTTGGTACTTGGCACACATTATTATCTGTTATTTTCACAAAATTTGACATTCTTATGGTTCTAACGATTTTTAAGCAATTGTGAACTGCTAACGGTCCCAAATAAAAGTCTCGGATTTTTCTAAATAAATAAAAAGAACAGGGTTTTCATGATACTTTGGTGCAATTTGTTTCTTGTTTTAGTTGGTTTTTTTATTCGTTTCTTTTTTTTAATTTAAGTTAAAATAATAGAACAGATAAAAGATTATTCTTTGTATTTTTTGTTTCAACTTGTTCTACAGCAAGCACGGCCCATTGTTATAGCTGGACACCGATTTAATTTTATTAACGGGAATAAAATCAGAGAGTATTATACGGTCGGGTGTACTTGTCTTACATGTTTTTCAATGCCAGGTCCCATTCATTCACAATAAGTCAAAAACTAGACAAACCTCACAAATATTGAGGTATTTGGCGAATATCACAGTAGCTATGGCAATAAGGAATACCAACATAAACATCCGACTATAAATAAGAAAAATTTTAACACAAACACATTTAAAGGGGATCGCCTGTTTGCAAGCGAGACAGGAAAATACAAGCATATGTTGTTACATACCAATGCATTCGAATACATACTTATGTAAGTTAAGCCTGTCTGCACCTGGCTAGGTACAGACGGCTATATTACCTATAGAATTATTTCTGATAGATCGACGTGGACGAGTAGTACATCCCTTGAATATAGTCGGGATCGCAAAGATTGTTTCCTACGTTTAATTTCTTAAGTTGGTCTTGTTAAAATTACAATCGGATGTGTTTTTGGTACTTCCGTTCAACGAGTTGTGCCCAAGCCGGCCGGCTTGGGTTCGCATTAGACCTCTTAGCACTGGCGTAATCGACGGCGCGTGTGTCGCTGGCTCTGCGCGGGGCATGGGTAACTATGGTAGCGTTCACGCTCTGGTCGTTACCCGCATAAACACACTTACTCAGCGCTGGGGGCGCCCAGATAGGAGAGGGTTTCGCTGGTGTTAACTGTCCCCCTTCAAATATCTGCTTCCCGCAGATTACTGATGTTTCGCCGAAGTCGGTGGTGTACTCTGAGCTTTCAGCTCAGGCAAATCACTGCAGTGTTTTGGAATATCCTTCGTTGACGTTATCTTTCTTCATACGACGTACAAAGATATAATTAAGGTGGCAGCTACCAGCACGTCGAATACCGTGGAGAGGTAGATTTTCGGGGACATCCTTGACAACTTCTTCAAATTATCCAGGCCAAAGTCGTGCACGCACTCCAGTGATAGCTTATATCCTGCAGCTGTTATTTACGTAAATAGGGCCGGCATTGCCATTATGTGGGTTGGTGGATAACTGCTGAAGTTCCTGTTTACGACTGTGACGGTTTCGTTGGCGTATTGTATAACGAATGATACTTCCTTGTAATGCTCTCCCGAAGTTCCACTAATGGTGCCGTTGAAATTGGATAAGAAGATAGTGCCGTCATCCACCAGTGCCGCGATCTCCCTATCATTCTTCAGGACGTTGCATGTGTCATGGCCTCCCTTTAACAACCTTGGGATGCAGCCGTTTTCTGGTAGTTTTAGCAAGCCCTTTTCCTGGCTTACCTGGTGTTTCTAATCGATTAGCACTTTCCCAGTACAGTGTAGGTTTCCTGAGGGATTTTGGCAAGCTTTTTAGTTTTTTTGTTGACTACTGGGTAAAGCAGCATCCTCTCGTGCGTTACCTTGGCCATCATCAGCACGTATAAAAGAGTCGTTCCATTGGTGAGGATTGGCGGTCGATCGCCTCTACCAAGTTCTGATATTGAAGGCTTTCTATTTCTTCAAGCAAGAGTTCCACTTCCTCCCGGTCGAGTAGGTTAGTTTTAACGACGGCGATTTTTGCCAGCAGACATGCCCTGGTTACTTCGTCGATTTGGTTGGCCAACAGAATTTATTTATACAAGACTGTTATCGCCGTGTGAGTTTCTCCAACGATGGCGTTCATTCTTGCGGTGACCTCGATGAGTTTCCTTAGCGATTCGTGGGTCGCATCGAACAACCTGGTATTGATGCTGATCTGCTGGTTCCTGTTGCTCTTCACGACGTGCTGTGACTGGAGAATTGCCTGCCAATCTGAATCATCCGGTGAGTTCGCGACCCATTTCCATACGGATCCTATCCAGTCAGGCGACCAGGCGCGTCGTTGTCATCCTGGTGATTCCATCCGCAGCCCTCTTAAAGTGATGATCCGCCAAGACCTTGATCCTCTCGTCGTTAATCCTAGAAGCCTGTTCCGCAGTCCCCTCGATGTTTCGCTGGAACTCCTCCAACTTGATAAAGTGAGCGAGGTTTAATACTCCGTTTATGCGCCACATGACTCCTGATTGCAACGGGATGACAGGGGCATCATATCTAAATATATTAAGAGAGCTTACGTAGTTGAGGACAACCACCCTTGGGAAAGAAGCGTTACTTAGTTGTTCTTTACTTTACTTATTCTACTGTGAACGTGTTTTTTATATTTTTTTCGTGGTGTTTTTTATTTTTTGTGTTGTTTTTCTTTAGTTATTATTTTTTACTATGGTTATTAGTGTGTTTTTCGTGTTCTTAATCTACAGGGAGTTTGTGAAGCGTAACGCTTTTTTATTTAAAAGTGGAATAGCGTACTCAAATCTCTCTTTTAGTTTCTTATATTTGATTTGTAAAAAATGTTTCCTGATTGGGTTTTAACGGGGACCTTTCTATTTTCCTGAACTTCCTCCGGCTTGAAACGCTGTTTCTCTTTGCTTTTTATATGTTTGTTAGAAACATAGACCCTGTCGCCAGCATCATAAGACTTTGGGGTCGACCTAGTTCTATTCAACCTAGTGTTGTCATGTTCATCTTATGTTGGATCGACTGGCTTGCGACGCATTACCGAGTGGACATTGTTATTGTATCTGTCTACTTCTATGAGAATTAGTCCTTTAATTTGCAGCATAGGGTTGTCTTTGTTTAAACACTGGTATATATCGAGGAACGTTAAGTGAAAACTTTCTGCCTGCCCATTAACCTCTCTTTTTTGCGTCGCGGTAAAGTATTCCTGTATTCCCAAAGACTGCAAATAATTCAAAACGGTTGGGCGAAGTAGGACTCTTACATTATCTAAAACAATTTTTTATGGAGCTGTAATATGATTAGGTACTTCTGTCAACCATTCACGTGAGTCAATTGCTGACTTTAGATCCACCGGGAAAAGTTTTGCGAATTTACAAAATTTGTCTATACAGCTACTTACAGCTACTATAGCTGTAGCTTCTCCAGCATGAATAGATCAACATGTAAAATTTCGCACTGTAATGCGGGAATTGGAGTCGGTTGTAATTTCGTTTTATTTGGGTGCCTGTCGTATTTCCTTGTTTTGCAGACTTGGCAAGAAGCGACTTGTGTCTTGACAGGGCTTACCACTTTAGGGAAAGAAAACTTTTCGAGGATTCTCATTTCCTTAGGGTTTCGTTACGCCCTAGAGTGTTCGTCTACTTTAACCTTACAAATTTCTTCGTCATCATACAATTCCACAGCTTACCGTTGGGCTAGAGAGTTAGAGAGAGTTAGAGAGTCTTCTACATTCTGCAATGAGATACTGCCAATCGGTAATAGATGGCAAGTATACCCAACGTTTGGTATTTCGCAAGCGTATTCTGACCTATTTGGATTAAGTATTAGCTGATTTTGGTAGACATTAAGTGGAGCCTCGACATGCGGAATTAAGTCGGATTAGTCTTAAGGAGCGCTGTGGACCGTTGCCATTGAATCCGAACTATGTTCCGATGCTGTTGCTACATTGGAACCTAGCTGATTAATGTGCGATGTGATTCGCGAAAGAGCGTAAGCTACGTCGTTAGATTTTCTAGGTTTAAAGATCAATTCGCATTTGTATTTCTCTATGCGCGACTTCCAACCTTTGAAATTTTGCATTGTAATTTCTATTACTCAGATGGATACCGCGCCGTAGAGGTTAGATCGGATGTTATCTCGTGCCCAGACTTTTGTGTGCATTTCTCTCTTATTAGTGGCGTAGTTTTCTTCCGTTTGACTTAACGAACGGGAGATATACGTTACTGGTCGATCTTTGTTACCTTTTTTCCGTAAGAGTACGGATCCAATGGCAAGGTTAGAGGCGCCGTGATTAGTTGGAAAGGTTTAGCGAAATCACGAAATGCTGACACTTTTGATGATGAGAGAAAAGCTTTCAGGTCCTCGAAGGCTTGTAACCTTTATTTGTCAAGCACAATCGGTATTTTGTTTGTTTGAGAGGCATTTCCCCCTGAGTTTTTTTCTCAAGTGAGATTATTCAAAGGTTTCGCAACCTTTGCGTAATCTTTTATAAACTTCCTATAATATGAAGGCCTACCCAAGAAACTTTTAAGTTTCTATACAGTAGTGAGTGGTTTCATAGGGTGGGTGGCTTTCACTTTTTTGCCGTAACTACATATCCTAGAAATTGTGAGTGTGAGGATGTGGGATCTTTCAAGGTTCACCTGCAATTTTGCGTCTCTTAATTTTATGAACACCGCTCGTAGATTTTTCCAAAGGCTTTCATAATCTTTGCTAAAGACTATGATGTTGTCTATGTCGATGTAACAAATGTTGTCGATTTTTTCTCTTAGCACATTGTCAATCATTCTTTGATAAGCTGACGGGTCATTCTAGGGTAGGTATTAAAAATAGTGACCGCATTAGGGCGTTTGAAATCTATCACCATTCGATATTGTTTTTTCCAGTTAGGTTTTGGCTTTTTCGGCACAATCCAAACTGGAGAGTTGTATGGACTGTTGGACGGCCTGATTATACCATCACGTAACAATTATTCGATTTGTTTCTCTACCTCTTCTCTCATACTAGCAGGGAATGGGTAGCTTTTTGAGAACATCGGTTCTGACGTGCTCGTGCACATATCCGCTCTAACACTTGTTTATACAGCCTATCCGGGCGAGAGTGGATTGAAAATTTCAGATTATTCGTCAAGTAGATCATCAAGCGTTTTTTTGACGACCTCTTAATACTCTATGTCCAGAAATTTAATGTCCGGCGAATCTTTTGCTAACAAGAATATTCTTATTCCGCGGGTGATTACCAAGACGTAATTTCTCCTATCTTTTAGGGCTTTAACAGTTTTTAGGCAATGGGTTATCTTTATATTTCCCGCTGCAGTTTTGACCTGAAACGGGGTTTTTGGGGCTCAGCTATTTTGGGGCTAATGAAATCTAGGCAAATGGAAAATGCTTCGTGCAAATTCCTTGGCCTGCGAACGATATACGATTTCGAAATATCACAGTCAAATCATTAAGTAAAGACATCTAGCGCTCGATCCCTAGCCGATCCTATCAAAGCGTTAATTACCTCAGGGGTGTGATTCCCATTTTTTAAATTGTTTAGAATTAAAGAGAAATGATTATTAACCTGCATGTAAAAGACATCTAAGGCCTTTCGTCATGAGTCATTAAACTCCACTCATGCTCCAAAGTGCGAGTTTCGTGTTTTTCAGCACAGTTGAATGCCAGAATTCGTGTTATTTTCGGCCAATCGTCATTCTGCACGTCTTACGCAACGAGTGCCTTATCGGAGCTGCCGCGAATCTTTGTTTAACATGCAGATCTATAGATCGGTACAGGGGCCTTTCCCTAATGATATCATACTCTTTTGAAATGGCTGCTGTTTTACTAATCCAAGACAAGTAATCAACTAACTTTCCTTCGAAGGGCCGCAATTCTTTAACATATTCTGGAAAAATTTGCAGCCTGAGTCAACTCAAAATTATTGCGCGCCCGCGTCAAAAGTGGCGTTGCGCAACGACCGTGTTAGCGGTTGTATGCGCGGACTTTATTTTTTTGGCCTTGTCGCCTTATTGTTTAAGATGGTCTAAAACTTAGTAAGGGTCCCCATAACTTCTTCCATTTTAGCTAAAAACAAAGGTAAACCCTTCAAGCAAGTTAAGGAAGGAGGAAAATAGCCTACTAAAATTCTTTGTTTCTTTTCAGTTATATACTTATTGAGAATGTTATCTTTATTTTTATTTTATTTCATACGCTTCACTCACCCCTTGTTACAAGATGTGTTATTCCGCTAGTGTTGTTGGTTGTGTATCCGTAGCTCATATTCAAAATAGCCAAATTCTTTAGGTGAAAAAAACAGAATGTTAGTACTTGGTATACAACAGGTTTATATGATATAAAAATTCATTTTTGGGCAGGCGATTTTCTCTAGTTCGGTGTGCGTGTTTTCTGTTTTCGTATTTGGTTTTCATTTTTAATTCATTTGATTTTTTTTCCCTTTTTTTGCAACTTTGAAGCTACATATTAATTTGGGCACGGTGGTCCGTAGTATTCCTTTTTGGTTGTCGCCTACTAATGGTGGGGACTCCCACACAACTTACTAGGCAGTTCCTCCAGCGCGGTTAGCGCTTGAGCGATTCTAGCAAGCGGCCACACACCACTTTATATGTCACTATTTTCACAGTTAAGGACTGCCGGTCGTTTTTAACGCTCGTGAATTTAGAGCTTATGCAATTAAGATCAAGCAATTCACAGCAGCGAGTAAATTATTTCTTTTATTTTATTGTAGCGTTTTACACTCGTGAATTTTTGAAAGTAATTTTTTGCGCTCTGCACCTGGGTAGGTACAGGTATGTAGACGAGTAGTATGTCAATTGGATATTGTCGGGGTAGCAAAGAATTACAGCGTGCTCGGAAATAATAACTTCTTCAATTTAATTAGTTCATTTAGGAGTTGCTAGCCGTCTGATATACAGGGGGAAGAACAGTAAACTTCAGTCTTACTGCCGTAACTGAATATACCGATGGAATTGCGACTATATTTTCCTTGTGAGGGCTGCTGGAAGTAGACCAAGTCTCTGTCATGGATGCTGACAAATTGTTGTCGGGCTAGAAGTAGAACTCTCCTCAAAAAAGTCACCCCAATCCAAAGGTGGAACAGCGTATGCCCACGAATGCATGGTCGAGCTGGTGCTTGATCGCTGATCGTATACGGACTCTGGGTATCTGGCGACCCCCAGTTTAGGCTTACCACGTTATAGCGGGCTATGACGTGGCGGACAACCCCTTTAATACATGGACAGAAACAACAATTTAATGGAGGAAACCGGGTGGGACAAGACAATCCCTTTATAAACACAGCAAAGGACAAGCCTGTCTCGAGCCAGAAAGGAGTTGGTGATACGGTGGTTACGGCAAGAAAACCGGCAACCAAAACTGGGGATAAGTTCAAGCGCATAACTTCCACCGAGTGTGCGGAACTGGTCTGCTGGGCTATATCCATACTCGCCAATTTCCAGCCGCCCGAATTTCAAGCCGTACGCTGCAGAGGTATCAGGTAAAGCTCGTAACTGTATTTTACCAAGAAGGGGTGAATCGATTTTCAATTACATTCTCTTAGCCAAACTCGTAATCAGTAATAGGGACAACGAGCCAATTTAATTATTAACAACAGACAGTAAGTAATAGACCTTACTCTTGTTTCCAGATCGTTAGAATCTCGCATTCAGTTTTGGCAAGTTCTAAATGACTATTCCTTTTCTGACCATCGATATATCGAAATCACAATACTAATTGACATTCGTCCAGTAGTACCATCTCGCAATCTTAAAAAGACAGAATGCAATATTTTTCCTTCCCATATGGCATGTCTAATCCCCCCAGATCTTCCATGACCCCTTCACACAAGCTGGGTAGACCACTTAGAGGCACTGACTTTTGCCCTAAGTGGGGCAACTACAAAAACCGGCCCTATTAGCAAAAGCAGGTGACTCAAGGAGCCTCCATGGTGGACCTCCGCTATTTCTGAACTCCGCAGGACTTCGAGGAGACTCTTTAACAAGGCCAAAAACCTGAACTCAGAAACGTCCTGTAAAACATACTAACTCTCTCGAGCTACAATTAAGAGGTCTGCAGCAGTGTTGCCAAATCAGCTTTATTCCTGTCGGCTTTCTTGAAAGTCCAGTTGCAAAAAATATTCCAAAACAGCGGCCAGCGTGAATTTTGGCTTTTTTAAAATATAAATGCGATAAATTGTACTTAAATAAAAGATATAATAAATACTTTGTAAAAACAAACCCTTAAAAGAAGGAGGTTCTTTTGGATCTGCAGACCAGTGTTGCCAACTTTTTCAAAATTTTTTCCCCAAATTTCAGTTTTTTTTCTTGTAACTTCCCACTAAAAATAGATTTTTTTGCTTAACAAGTTAGCATTACTGGTCTGCAGATCCAAAAGAACCTCCTCCATTTAAGGAGCTTTTAACAACATCCTCCCAGAGACGATAACTGAACTAATAAGCAACGCTAACAAAGCTAAATTTGTCACTAGAAGCACCATACTAGGGGGTGTTCTATCTCCATTTCTGTGGAACGTGGCTATTAACGGTATGTTAAATACTTTCAACATGGGATGGTGTAAGATAGTGGCATATGCAGATAATGTGGTCATTGCCTTCTCTGGAAAATTTCCCAAAACTATTTGTGATAGAATAGGTTAATCCCTGTTGAAACTATCCCAGTGGGCAACAGATAAAGGGCTAGGGTTTAACCCCAGTAAAACTGGACTAGTCGTTTCCACAAATTATCACAAAATTCCGTGTCTCAGACTTCCCTCTCTGCACGGTGAGTTACAAAATCTTAGCGACAAGGCTAAGTAAGGTGTCCTTCTCAACAGGGAGTTAAACTGGAACGCAAGCATCAATAACATTTCTTTTGGAAATGGCGGCTCAATCCTCTCATTACTAGATGGCTCTACACATCTATTGTTCGCCCCATAACACTCTAAAGAGTTGTAGTATGGTGGCAGGTCCTCAAGAAGCGGACAAACCTTAAGAAACTTACTAAAATTCAATGCCTTGCTGGGCTGTTTACCCTAGGTGCCTTAATCACCACCCCTTGAGAGGTCCTGAACGCCAGCCTTCACTTTCCCTCACTTGATATTATATACAAACAAATAGCCACTTTCTCTGTCAATAGAATGATAGAGGCGTGCTTATGGAGATCGAACGGGATATGACACTCCAATGAAATGAACTAGCAAGGCTTGGCACAGTCTCCCCTCTCTACTCCGAGACAGCTCAAGTATGCATGTGTCTATTGTCCTGTTGACTTTGAACCAGCAAGCACTTCGAAAGGCTACCTGACCTCGCATGGGAAAATACGCTTAGATGTAGAGTACCTCGTTCTGCCCGGCCTGTTCGTGATGAGAAACAATCGGCCAATTTATGTAGGATGGGCCGGAAGACTGTTCCGACAATTTCCTGGCCCTAACTTGGCTCTGGCTTGTAGGCATAGATGCCAATAGGCTTTCCCTTGGCTTTCACAACTTCTGCACAAGTTGTAGAAATGAATGGGAAAAGAAGACGGTAATACATTTTCTCCGCCAATGCCCTGCTTTAGGACCGCTTACACAGCGTCACCTTGGTGCTTCTCTTTTTAATGGGTTGTCCGACATAGCCGACATCCAAGCCACTAGTTAGTTTTCCATAAACCTTTCCTAAGAGCTAAATAACCCTTCCCATTATTGCCTCCCAGATGGTATCGCAACGAGCCGAGCTCGGCTCATGTGTGTCGGTGTACGTTATTACCGGCAGCCACTATGCCTAACCTAACCTAATTAGTTAGAGTTGGCATTGTTTCTTAAGTTGGTCTTATTAAAATTACAATTGGATGCGTTTGGTTCTCCCGTTCAACGAGTTCTGCCCAAGCCGGCCGGCTTGGGTTCGCATTAGACATCTTGACATTGGCGTCGCCGTCAACTCGCCACTTGCTGTCATACTCAGCAATTTGACTAGACATGTTGTTGTTGTTGGGATGCGCAAATGCCGAAAACATATGATTGCCGGCCAGCACTTGCCCGAAAAGTGTCCATGCAGCGCCATACCGTGTTCGGTACTGGGTAATCGACGCGTGTGTGTCGCTGTCTGTTCACACGGCGGTCGTTGCCCGCGTAAACTCATTTACTCAGCGCGGAGGGCGCCAAGATAGGAGAGGGTTTCGCTGTAATACTCTGATACCCACTTTGATATTATAATTGAGAATAAAAGCAGCGGTTATTATACCGACTATGTCGTCCGCATAGACAGTTATTTTAGGGGCTCCTCTACCAAATCTCTTGAGAAGATCGTCGACCTCTAGATTCCACCGAGGAGGAGATAGAAATCCTAGCATAGCTGGTATAGACCAGGGAAGTTTATTCATTTGACAGAGCTCATAGCCCACATTGTCTTATGCTTACTGAATAGCTCTGTGAGTTTCTCTTGTGTAGTAATACAATGAAATAATAGACAATCAGATGAATTCCGAGCCTTACTCGACTCCAGGTCGCAAGTCAACCCTGTTTCTGAATGGGGGATTAAACGACTATCATTGAAAACTCCGGATTCATCATTGCGCATGGAAGGAATTGGAGGCCAGCCAAAAAGTGACCAACCGAGGGTAAATGTTCTTATGAAATCAGGAAATAATGATTTTTCAAGGAGACTAGAAGCGATTGTACTGCCACGCATCGTTGCTTGGGGCTCTCCGTGCTATGTATTATGTTGTTCGTCCGATTTTGATGGCACTAAGCAGCCCGGGAAGTGGGTGGATATTAACGAACATATCAACACAGAGCAGACAAATTTCGGCGACACAAAAACCAAATGTTGCTATATTTAAATGAACGTGAGCGATTTAATGATTGATTTTAAAAAATGATACACAAAACTTCATTGCCCACTATTTTAAAGATATGTAATTTGAAGACAAATATATCTGGTGAAGTTATATTTGTTTGCCAATTGGCCTTAACACAATTGCCTGGACAAGGTTTAATATAGTTTCTACAATGATCGAGTGCTTTGCAGAACAATATTGCAGAAATTGTAAGATAAACCAACTTAGTAAGCAACCAAAAACTTTTATTACAACGTTCACGAAAAGTTGGCTGTACTAATAAATAAAGGTGTAACAGACTCCTGGGACTCTCTTTTTAGACTATCTGCAAGAGTACATTGGGCTTGTGCAAATGTATGTAACAGGCAGAAGGAGGTGTGGCAGACCCCATAAAGTATATATATTCTTTATCAGCATCACAAGCCGAGTCGATATAGCCATATCCGTCTGTCTGTCTGTCCGTATGAACAAACATATTTCAGAGATGGTAAGAGCTACAAGTTCGAGCTTGGTCTCAATCGATCACATATTTAGTCAGTCAATACAAGAATCTTTTTTTTTCGATGCCACGCCCCATTCGCTCTCAATAAACAAAAAACTGGACATACCTAGAAAAAACTGAATGTTTTCGGCGGATATCTCAGTAATTATGGCACCTACGAATACCAATTTTGGTAAGCAGGTTGCTAGAAACAGCATAAATGCAATGTCATCAAAGCGAGACGGGATTCAAGTACAAGCCATTGTAACACCTGGATACCGACTTAATTATTTAAATAGGGTAATCGGTGGGGCGTGCTCGACTGTGTGAGCGTAGACAGCCCTGAAGTTGGCTCCCATCGATCTGGCAACTCTCGGACGCTTACGAAGGTGACCAGATGACGTGTAAAGAAAAAAAAGAAGCAGAGTCGTTCAAGCGAGACGAAAGTACTACGGGAGAAAATTATAATTTTTCGTTTAACCTTTATTTTGTTATATGTATATACTTCTATAGGTATTATCTAACAGTAATATGAATCTGTTAAGTTAATCGTAGAGTTTAGTTATTTAATGGCGAGACTATTATTTTCTAAAAAGTCGTAAAATTAACGAGCAGCATCGTTCCGTCCTGCTCTTTCACAAGAAAAATCGATACACATTTTTGTAAAATGTGTAAGATCGGCTCTTGAAAACGAATTGTACGCAACTCAACGGAGGTTTTCACAATACGTTTACGGGAAGCCTCAAAAACTTTAATAGCAACGCAACAGATGTAGTCACGATACACTTACTGTGAGACATCAATAAAACGCAACGAAACGGATGCAGACGCGACACGTTTACTGTGCTGTATCAAAACCACGAGATGGTAATCTCCAGGAAAATTTCAAAGCTAATGCTTGACGAGCTGAGATTCCTTGGGCGACAACGAGAATTACCTACGAGCGGTAACAGAAAGCAGTTGATACAAAGATTTGTTGTTCACGAAGAATGTGACGAAATCATCATGCCATTAAACGATAACGAAGCGTCTGAAATAGCAGAGCTCAAAAAAACAAAAACACCAGCTACACGAGCTGGTCGCCCAATTAATGCGCACGCAGAACGAAGCTGCAAACATTGTGCCTCCGATAGTCACAATTGCTGACTCCAACGCAAACGAAAGCAAGACGGCGAATGTTAGTACACGGCACGCATCTATCAATGAAATTGATAGAACGCTACCGGGATACGATCCTACGAATGACGACAGTATCAACGAATATCAATTTATTGATCGAGTAGACAAAGTGATAGCTGCATATCGTTGGGATGATAAATTTCTTTTGATGGCTGTTTATACATGTCAGAAAGATGCTGCCAAGATGTGGTTTGATTCGTCGCCAACTCTGCACACAACTTGGGCCAGTTTCTCCGATGATCTTCGTTCAGAAATTGGATCAGCGCCAGATGAAGCCGAAGTCCACTTCCCAATGGCTAACGCAACGAGACGTAGTAAGGAGACAATAACCAATAATTTTGCATGTCTGCTCTCGGAAACCGATATAAGTTGAGTGAACCAGCCATTATACGATACGCTCGTTCAGGTCTCAAACTCTGTGAGTTTCAGCATAGCATAGCTGTGTTAACGTTCTAAACCATAAAGAAAATGAGAGACGCAGCTGATAATTATTTTCACAATCGAAATGGAGCCCGTGATGGTCCAATAAAGCGTGAAGAAACGAAACCGAAACGAGAAGATGCAGCCCCTTCCGACAAACAGTAGTCACGAAAATGCTTTACTTGCAATGAAGTTGGTCACCTCTCAGCAAACTGTCCTAAACTGCAGAAACAAAGTCGCTGTACAACAACAAAGTCCATAAGAATGGAGAATGCAAAGGCAATGGTGCGAACGCACTTAGACAAGACGTTCTTAACTCAGATGAAAAGTTTTGTAAAATCGTTACTGTAGAATCAACAAAGTACAAGGCTTTTGTTGAAACTGGTAGTCAATGTACAATGGTTCGCCAGTCCGTGGCTAACAAAATCAAGGCGGAGCGACGCAAATGTCATATGATAATAAAAGGCATTTGCGGTGGAGTGCTCATTTTAAATGAATCGATATTCATTACTCTGGTGGTAGATCAAGCGACGATCTCAACGCAAGCTTACATTGTGGATAATGAATTGCTCAAAAAAGATTTTCTCCTCGGACAAGATGTTCTTGTTAACGCCAACGTTAGTACTGTACTGTGTAGTACTTGCATTAAAACACGTTGAAACAAAAACAATCTAAGCATAATCAAACATACATCTGTTTGTCTGTATGCGAATACATATACGAAAAACAGTATATGATGCATATATGTATGTGTGTATTCGGCGCGGCCAGCGACTGTGAGCAGCGCTGCCGCCACGCAGGCAGCGAAAACATTCGAACATGTGCTTGTATGTTTCTGTCTCGCTTGCACTCATACATTGAGCGCTGCCGCTCAAGTGCTTGTATGTTACTATCTCGCTTGCACTCATACACGATATTGCATTCAGTTATCAATATTGTAACGCTTCTAGTTTCCTTGTTTATAGTCCGATTTTAATGCACCTTTCAGGATAGTTTGATATAGTTAGTTTCCACACGAATTATAAATTAGAATACTCTACGATAAGAAGAAACGCCATAAAAATTTATTGAATTTTGAATAGTGTCTTAGTTCCTATGGGAAAAGGGGGCGTGGCAGCCCAAAATTTTTGATGGCATGACATTTACTCAGTCTCTAGGAACCTCCATACCAAAATTTGTGATCCTAGGTGCCATAGTTACTGAGATATTCGCCGAAAACACCGATTTTTTCCGAGGTGTCTTTGGTTTTTTGCTCATTGTGGGCGAATGGGGCGTGGCATCGAAAAAAAAAAAGATTCTTGTATAGACTGACTAAATATGTGATCGATTGAGACCAAGCTCGAACTTGTAGCTCTTACCATCTCTGAAATCTGTTTGTTCATACGGACGGACAGACGGACAGACGAACAGACAGACGGAAATGGCTATATCGACTCGGCTTGTGATGCTGATCAAGAATATATATACTTTATGGGGTCTGCCACGCCTCCTTCTGCCTGTTACATACATTTTCACAAACCCAATATACTCTTGCAGAGAGTAAAAAAAGTCAACGCTACACAAAGTTTGTTAAAATGTTAGCTAATTTCAACGAGGCTGTGGAAAAATAACGCATGACAGAACTGCTTCAAAACTACACGGATGTATTTTTCACTGGCCTAGGCGGCATTGGAAAAACGGATATAGTTGAAGTTAAAATTGAACTGGAAGGAAGCGATGTCATCGCTCAACCACCATACCGTATTCCCGAACCGAAACGTGAGATTGTCAACGGAATGCTCGACGAATTATTACAGCATGACATAATATCGAAGTCTACATCTGCATTCGCGAGCCCTGTAGAGCTCATCAAAAAGGAAAACGGAAGCGATCGATTATGCATAGACGACCGACGCCCCAATAAACGTATTAAAACAGAAAATATCGCCTCAACGGAGAATAACAGTTGCATACTGATCCTTACGAGATGGACACAGCTAATCTGAAGACCGCAAAAGCACTGCTAGACGACGCAGACTTGTTGGTCGCCATACAGCTTCAAGTCGAGACTATTCATAGAATATTCCACGAACTTCACGCAAACGCTTCGCACAAATACGCAGACTACGTCATTGAGATGGGTCGCCTATTTCGAAAGAATAACGAGAAGCTACTATGGGTCGTGCCGACACAGTTAAGATACCACGTATTGCACCATTGTCACGATGCGGTAGGCCACATGAGCGTTGATAAAACGATGAAACGAATCCTCAAGCTTGTCTGGCTTCCCCGCATAAGGAACTACGTCAAAGGCTATATTAAATTTTGTGTCGGCTGCGCGTTAAGTAAACTTCCAGGTGGACGAACCGAAGGACGTTCCCACTTTGACGAAACGAAGCCGATACCGTGCAGTTTAAAGCACCGCTACCAAACATGTCATCGACGTGTTACTGGAGGTAACAAGTTATCTGGGGATGCCAAGTCGAATCATCTCCGATAGAGGAACTGCTTTCACGGCCAAGGATTTTGATAAGTTCTGTCGACAAAACGAAATAAAACATATCCGGAATGCTGTCCGTACACGCGATGGAAAACAAAACGACTGATTGTACTCCGTTTCAGCTTCTCTATGGATATGAGCCACGAGACCTTCTGCAAAATCAGCTAGCTCCAACGATATGCTGACTGATTCCAAATTGCAAGAATTACGTTAAACAACCGCAGACCGAATAGATGATCCAAGGGCTAAGGCAAAGCTTCGCTATGACGCAAGGCACTCTATTCCGAAAGTCTACAAAAACGGCGATATAATATTAGCAGCAAACGAACCCGCAAGCACTGGCATGTCACTCAAGCTGGAACCACGCTAAGAGAGACCGTTTGTGGTAACACAAATGCTTTCCAAGGGTCGCTACGTGATAGAAGATCTACCAAACTCGCAACGCACCCAACGACACTACAAATCTGTGTACTCGCCAGACAAGCCCAAGCCATGGTGTGAGTTGCCTCCCGATGATCCCGACGAGCTGCCTGAAGATGAACTATAGGAGCGAGTGCGCCTCGAAATATCAGGATAGCCGACTGTAAGCGTAGACAACCCTGGGGTTGGCCGATCTGGCAACTCTCTGACGCTTACGAAGGTGACCAGATGACGAGTAAAGAAACAAGTAAGGAAAGTACAGTCGAGCACGCCCGACCGTAAAATACTCTCTGCATTTTTTTCCCGATTAAATTATTTAAATCGGTCTTGAGATATTAATATGTGTAGTACTTGCATTAAAACACGTTGAAACAAAAACAATCTAAGCATAATCAAACATACAGCTGTTTGTCTGTATGCGAATACACATACGAAAGACAATATATGATGCATATGTGTGTGTGTATTCGGCGCGGCCAGCGACTGCGGGCAGCGCTGCCACCACGCAGGCAGCGAAAACATTCGAACATGTGCTTGTATGTTTCTGTCTCGCTTGCACTCATACAACATATTGCATTCAGTTATCAATATTGTAACGCTTCTAGTTTTCTTGTTTTTAGTGCGATTTCAATGCGGCTTTCAGGATAGCTTGATATAGTTAGTCTTCACACGAATTATAAATTACAATACTGTACTATATTAGCAAACGCCAAAAAACGGAACGAAAGTTGAGAATTATTTTTTTTTATTGTGGGCAAAAGGGGTGTGGCATTCCAAAATTTTAAATGTCAATGCATTTACCCTGTTGCTAGGAACCTTCATACCAAAATTGGTCATCCTAGGTACCATAGTTACTGAGATATTCGCCGAATACACTGATTTTTCCCGAGGTGTGTCTAGTTTTTGGCTCATTGTGGGCGAACGGGGCGTGGCATCGAAAAAAAAAAGATTCTTGTATTTACTGACTAAATATGTGATCGATTGAGACCAAGCTCGAGCTTGTAGCTCTTACCATCTCTGAAATCTGTTTGTTCATACGGACAGACAGACGGACAGACAGACAGACAGACAGACAGACAGACGGACAGACGGACATGGCTATATCGACTCGGCTTCTGAAGCTGATCAAGATTATATATACTTTATGGGGTCTGCCAAGCCTCCTTCTGCCTGTTACATACATTTGCACAAACCCAATATACTCTTGCAGAGAGTATAAAAAAAGAAGCAGAGTCGTTCAAGCGAGACGCACGTACTACGGGAGAAAATTATAGTTTTTCGTTTAATCTTTATTTTGTTATATATACTTCTATAGGTATTATCTAACAGTAATATAAATCTGTTAAATAAATCAAAGAGTTTAGTTATTTAGTGGCGAGACAATTATCACCCTATGTCCTGTCCTTTCACTTGTAATAAATTCGTATTATAAGAAAAGGAATTCGCTTCGCCTTATTTGATAACGGTACTGTTTGGATAGCAGCTGTAATTGGTTTGTTTGATTTTCGGTTTTCGTAATGTCGCAAAATATATCAAAATTTTTGTGAGCCAAAAGAATTAAACTTCGCTTGTTTGACCTAGTTGGTTTAACTAATTCAACAAGCAGACTGGTCTTAAAAGGGTTACATTTTACAATAAAGTGTACAATCGCTAACTCCAATTATTCACTAGTCAGCAATTTGAATGAAGAATCTCATTAAAAGGTGTAGCCTACTTTGAATATTGAATGCTCCGTTAGAGTACGGTACCAAATTGCCAGTCATAAAGTCAAACAATCATTTGCTTGTAAAGCTCTATTGCCTTTTAGTAATTGCCCTTTAGTAAATGTATGTTTTACTTCAAAGGCTGTTCACCTTAAACTTGCAGCAGGCTCGTCCACTAATGCGATAAGTTGTACATTACTCAGCTTTATACTCGGACAATGCGTTCAATTTCGTGGAGATAAGCAACCTAATGAGGATGTTCTAGAACTAACAGACAGCAAAGCAGCCTGCCCATCGCTGGGCAGCGATCCCAGCGACAGACAGGCGCTCACCAGAGGCCATTCACTGATCACACAGCCGCTCTGATTGCTCCTGCAAGGGTTCGAGCGAAGCATACAAAACAGAAAAATTTCGTTTTGCTACAGGTGTCTGTTGGTCCCCACGTGACTTAGATTTCTTGCAAGCGTGTCCGATTGATATGAGATGGAAGGAGGAACCCGAGGACTGAGGATCAAGTGGTGAGGACAATACGCCCCCAATGGTAAACAGGTAAGATAAGTACAGTCGAGCACGCCCTACCGTATAATACTCTCTGCATTTTCCGCCGATTAAATTATTATAATCGGTCTAGAGATATTACAATGTGTAGTACTTGTATTAAAACACGTTGAAACAAAAACAATCTAAGCATAATCAAACATACAGCTGTTTGTCTGTATGCGAATACACATACGAAAGACAAAATGATGCATATGTATGTATGTGTGTATTCAGCGCAGCCAGCGACTGCGGGTAGCGCTGCCGCTACGCAGGCAACGAAAACATTCGAACATGTGCTTGTATGTTTCTGTTTCACTTGCACTCATACATTGATATGAATGCGGCAGCGCTGCCGCTCAAGTGCTTGTATGTTACTATCTCGCTTGCACACATACAAGATATTGCATTCAATTATCAATATTGTAACGCTTCTAGTTTTCTTGTTTATAGTGCGATTTCAATGCACCTTTCATAATAGTTTGATTTAGTTAGTCTTCACACGAAATATAAATTACAATACTGTACTATATTAACAAACGCCTAAAAACGGAACGAAAGTGGAGAATTATTTTTATTAATTGTGGGAAAAAGGGGCGTGGCAGTCCAAAATTTTAAATGTCAATGCTTTAACGCTGTCGCTAGGAACCTCCATACCAAAATTGGTGATCCTAGGTGCAATAGTTATTGAGATATTCGCCCAAAACACCAATTTTTTCCGAGGTGTGTCTAGTTTTTTGCTCATTGTAGGCGAATGGGGCGTGGCATCGAGAAAAAAAAAGATTCTTGTATTGACTGACTAAATATCTGATCGATTGAGACCAAGCTCGAACTTGTAGCTCTTACCATCTCTGAAATCTGTTTGTTCATACGGACGGACAGACAGACAGACAGACAGACAGACAGACAGACGGACAGACGGACATGGCTATATCGACTCGGCTTGTGATGCTGATCAAGAATATATATACTTTATGGGGTCTGCCAAGCCTCCTTCTGCCTGTTACATACATTTGCACAAACCCAATATACTCTTGCAGAGAGTATAAAAATATAATTAATGAATTGTTCTTAGGTGTATGTAAGTCTTCTTCGTATTCTCAAACTATCATATAAGTTTAATAAATTTAATTTGCTAGGCTTTTAATTTAACTTAACTTAATCAAGTCGGTGCGCGTTACCTCTGGGATTTCTAAAGGAAGTAGTCTTGTTCCCTTATATTTTGAGTTATTCATCAATGATTTGGCTTCAGCAATATCAAATTATGTTTTGATTAGAAACGTGGTTATTACAAATCGATTCTTGCCATATCAGAGGACTAGAAAGAAACCTCGACAGCTTTTAAAACTCATGTTAAGTTAAGGGGTAAAGTGCTGTTCAGAGGCTTAAATAAAGCACTTTTTCAAAAAAAACTTTTTGGGTGTTTGCAATGAAATATTTTTATAGACAAACAACAGATTATAATATTGACATTTCATTTGTCATTTAAAAGTGTTTTCGTAAAAAAAAAGTTACAAATTGGGCCGACTGGAGCCAATGTCCTGAAACACTAAAAAAAAGGACCCTCTAATTTGACACGATTTGCGGAAAACGGTTCTTCTGAAATCAAAGAAAAATATTTTCTGATAGTTAACACTTCAGCCCCGAATCTGATCGAAGGAAAATTCAATATATTGAAAATTAAATATTTGACAGCATTTTGAATTTTTTTGACGAAATTTTTAACGTTAAATGTCGTTAAGAAATAGTAAATGTTAAAACCAAAAAAAATTCTTCGTTCATATTAGTGACTAGATCATGTTGAATAAGTGTTCAAAATTTGAAATCAATCGGTTTAAAACTTTCTGAGAAATCGTGTCAAATAGCTTCATAAAAAACCTTTGGAGAAAAACGTGATTAACTGCGACGCTTCAGGAGGAAAAACTCTAGTGAGCGGAACTCCGAAGGCTCTATCTCTTACAATTTTACTCGGATCGGCTCCAAACTTTGGGAGAATATAGTCAACCAATTGAATCAATTTATAAGCAAAAAAAAAACAAGTAAGAAAAGCTACAGTCGATCGAGCCGACTGTAAAAGACCCCGTACTCCCAAAGTAGTGCCCATTTGCATTTTATTTAAATAAAATTTTTAAAATGAAATTAAAAAAATTAAAAATAAATTTTTACATTTTGAATTAAAATTAAAAAATAAATAAATTAACAATTGTCATTGTCATCATTCGAACTCGTTATCCATACGAAGGTTCCATATTGCGCCGCAACTCTACCAGTTGCTCCACACCCCTCTTCTATCATTCTTCCGACTATTTGCATATATGTATGTGTGCACATACATATGTGTGTATGTATAGCATTGGTCGGCGCGGCCAGCGCAGTCGCCACGCAGGTAGAGAAAACGTTCGAACATATGTTTGTATGTTTCTGTGTTTGTTTGTATGTGTTGTGCGCATACAGTGATTTTGCAGTTAAATAACAAAAACTTTGAACCTTAATAGCTTTCTTGTTTGACATAGGATTTTGAAGTAACTTTCCGGATAGTTAGATATGATAAGTCTCTAAGCGAATGTTAAATTACAACACTGAAACGCCTCCTTCTGCCTGTTACGCACATCTCGCTTCTGACAAACTTAATAGACCCCTGTATTTTTATACCCGTTACTCGTAGAGTACAAGGGTATATTGTAATCGTTGGAATGTATGTAACAGGCAGAAAGAGGCGTGGCAGACCCCATAAAGTATATATATTCTTGATCAGCATCAATAGCCGAGTCGATATAGCCATGTCCGTCTGTCCGTCTGTCCGTCTGTCCGTCCGTCCGTCCGTCCGTCCGTCCGTCCGTCTGTCCGTCTGTATGAACAAAAGGATCTCAGAGACTATAAGAGCTAGAAAGGTGAAAGGGGTCGCAAATGAAAGGTACAATACCCAAGCAGTACGAGTTTGTTTTTGTTTTTTGACACGCCCACTTTAGGGCGTTCTATCTTCATATAAAGGTAAATGTACAGATAAAACTTGAATGTTTTAGTATAGAAAACTTTTTTGTTAGCAATGCTATCTGAACTAAATTCACACGAAGAGTACATGTCTATGAAGTTTATGTACTGACCAAGTTTGATCGAAATCGGACAACTATATCGTATAGCTCCCATAGGGCCGATCGGTCAAAAACACGCTCCAAATATAAATTAGTATGAAAAAATTTTGCATTGACCAAGCTATCTTAATGAAACTGACACAAAATAAATAAATCATAAATATAAATATACTGACCAAGTTTCATAGAAATCGGACTACTATATCGTATAGCTCCCATAGGGACAATAGGTCAAAAATTTGCATTTAGTATGATTTTGTATGAAACTTTTCTGTATTTACCAAGCTATCCTAATGAAACTGATACAGAATAAATTTATCAATAACATAAATGCACTGACCAAGTTTCATACAAATCGGACAACTATATCGTATAGCTCCCATAGCAACAATCGGTCGAACATTGAGTAACGGGTATCCTAAAGTCGCGGGGCGACTGTAGCATTCTTTCTTGTTTTTTTTTAAAGAGTACGGGGTCCAAAATGTTCAATTTTTATACCCGTTACTCGTAGAGTACAAGGGTATATTGTAATCGTTGGAATGTATGTAACAGGCAGAAGGAGGCGTGGCAGACCCCATAAAGTATATATATTCTTGATCAGCATCACAAGCCGAGTCGATATAGCCATGTCCGTCTGTCCGTCCGTCCGTCTGTCCGTCCGTCCGTCCGTCCGTCCGTCCGTCTGTCCGTCTGTATGAACAAAAGGATCTCAGAGACTATAAGAGCTAGAAAGGTGAAAGGGGTCGCAAATGAAAGGTACAATACCCAAGCAGTACGAGTTTGTTTTTGTTTTTTGACACTCCCACTTTAGGGCGTTCTATCTTCATATAAAGGCAAATGTACAGAAAAAACCTGAATGTTTTAGTATAGAAAACTTTTTTGTTAGCAATGCTATCTGATCCAAATTTATACGGAGACTACATGTCTATTAAGTACATATACTGACCAAGTTTGATCGAAATCGGACAACTATATCGTATAGCTCCCATAGGACCGATCGGTCAAAAACACGCTCCAAATATAAATTAGTATGAAAAAATGTTGCATTAACTAAGCTATCTTAATGAAATTGACACAAAATAAAAAAGTTAATAATATAAATATACTGACCAAGTTTCATAGAATTCGGACTACTATATTGTATAGCTCCCATAGGGACAATAGGTCAAAAATTTGCATTTAGTATGAATTTGTATGAAAATTTTTTGTATTTACCAAGCTATCTTAATGAATCTGATACAGAATAAATTTATCAATAACATAAATGTACTGACCAAGTTTCATACAAATCGGACAACTATATCGTATAGCTCCCATAGGAACAATCGGTCGAACATTGAGTAACGGGTATCCTAAAGTCGCGGGGCGACTGTAGCATTCTTTCTTGTTAGTTTTGTAAATGTATTTTTTAAATTTTATGCGCACCACTATAAGAGTACGGGGTCTTCTATATTCGACTCACTCGACTGTAGCCTTTCTTACTTGTTATTATTTGCATTACCTTTATTCATTGCATATGCTCTAAGGCATAGCTCAAAATTAATAATGGGTACGTTATACTCACAATCACCTCCCAGAATCACTTGCCCATCTTTTGTGGCCTCCATACCTCCTGAATGAAACTCGATTGTGATTCCAGAATCTTGCATTCGCTTAACAGAGAGTAAGTTATGAAGAATTTCTTTACAGAATAAAAAATCCTCCAGGGTGACATCGACTTGGCTATTGCATCGTAGCTTAACTATGCCTTTTTATTTGGCATATGCATATTCAATGTGATCAGCATACAAATTCTTGTTGTTTATGAGTCCAAAATAAACGACACACCGCCACTTATGGCGGAATGACTTATCGCCCGTCTTATCATAAATGCGATTCCATGCTGTGGTACTACCGATGCTGTTTGTACCTGCTTTTCGTGTTCCTTATTATTGTTTTGGCTAAGCTTTTAAAAATTGAAACAATCTTTCTGAAAGTGCCCCTTTTTCCACAATAATAACAATTCATATTTCATATTGATTTGGACTTATTTGAATGAAGTGTATTACGGTTCTTAATTAAACTATTAAATCGTTTATTTTTAAACAAAACTTTACCATTTATAGCCAGTAAAAATTTGGTACTTGTGTCTTACGTGTCGTTTATCAATTTAATTTGGTCAAGCAACAGATTTTTCACAAAGGACAAAGTTATAATTTCTTCGGACAACGTTTCACTTGCGGTGGTGACACCGTCATAGCAAAGCGACAATATCAACAATAAATGGCTCACTTTGTCCACCTCCTCAACCTTTGCACCCGATGAAATAAATTCGGTGATTAAATCGTGAAAAATATTAAATTGGTTGATCGAAGGTGTTCCACTTTTTAACTTTAAAGACAATAATTGCTTTCGAACGGACAATTGCGACGCTAGCCTTTTGCGCTCAAAAACAGCGTCGAGATCGGACAAAATTTTCTTTGCAAAACTTTCATTTGTCGCTAAGCCTAAAAATGAATCACTTAGGTATTCTATTATAATTGCTTTTGCCTTACTGTCCTTTCTTAAAAATCTTTCACTGGAATTTTGAGGAGCATCACTATCCACGACACTAAGCAAACCCTTTTCCAATAACAAAGAACGTATTCTAAATTCTTTAGCGTATATGTATGTTTGTGTGCACTGCCACTGAATTATTACGTATGTTTAATACTATTAACTAACAAAACTTTTAATTATTTATTTATTTAACTTATTAGTGCCTGGGCCCATAACCTTATGAAAATCCAGCCCCGAAATAAATAACACAGTAATTGTTATGTTTTATATTACGCTTTTATATTTTAGCACGGCACAGCACATCGATCTACACAGCTCTAGAATCGCAACATGATAGACAGAGACTCAGCAACATATTGTTGCTAGACTATCGTCGCGGCAGTCAAAATGACGATCGATGTTGCTTTTGCATAGAAACGAATTTCACAATGTTGCAAACGATTGCGGTATGTTGCAACATACGTGTTTCTGAACTAAGTGATGGGAATTCATTTTTTAACACTTAGTGATGGAACTAAATATTTAACACATATCTTCATTTGAGTACTGGTCAAAATGACGATCGATGTTGCTTTTGCATAGAAACGAATTTCACAATGTTGCAAACGATTGCGGTATGTTGCAACATACGTGTTTCTGAACTAAGTGATGGGAATTCATTTTTTAACACTTAGTGATGGAACTAAATATTTAACACATATCTTCATTTGAGTACTGGAAAACTCCTAGGACTCTTGGTTGTCTCCAGCAAAAAGACTTGCAAAGTGACCACTCCATAACCTCAGTATGGTCTCTGCATATGCGACAAGTCTCCCATCACCACTCCTACAGGCAAGCGTTCTAGACTTATACCCTTGAGCCATGCGATTGACCGTCAGGTAGAAATCGTGGGCATCATTCCAGTCGCTTCCCGACACTCCTGGTCATTCCATGGATTCCGTTTTGGAGAATCGTAGAATCCAAGGATTCCCACAGCAGAGGCGTTGATGGCATTAGACATGCCAAGCTCCCCAAGCCGGTATGGGAGTAGTGTGGAGAAGGCATCCCTGTGCTGTTGTGATTGCAGCTCTCCGATGTCAAGCTTTTTTGACACAGCTCAGCAGTTCTTGAACCTAAGCGTCGACAAGGTAACGATCAGAGTCGATGTTTGGACCCCGGCACGATCTTACATAAAGAACGTTAGAAGCATGTCTTTTATCGATCACAACATGATTAATTTGATTGCGAGTCAGTCGATCTGGTGACAGGCAGGTTGCCCTATGGATGTCGAGGTGACAGAATCTTGTTCTACTATCATATTGTGCGCCGCAGCAACATCTAAGCCCATTGTTCGATATAGACTCATGTAAGCTATGCTGTCCAACAGTTGCTCCAAAGATGCTCTCCCGGCCTTTTTTGGCATTTAAACCTACCAGTAGGATCTTACTGTCATGTGACGGACAACGGTTATACGCTTGATCGAGCTCTGTATAGAGAGCATCCTTGGTAGCATTGTCCTTCTCCTTCTTTGGGGCGTGCGAACAGATTAGGGTGATGTTAAAGAGCTTGGCGGCTACTCGGATAGTCAATTAGCTCATTTACAGGTGTGAACTGCGAGACTCGGTGCCTTAGCTTGGCTCTCACCACGAATCAACAACAAAACTTATGCCTACCAGCTGTAATTTATATCGGCGTTTGTTTTCCTTATGCATCTTCTTCCTTTCCCTCGCAATTCCTAAATAGCTGTAATGTCAGAATTAAAATTCGTGAGAGTATCCACATGCTAAGTTACATTTCAGGGAAAACCACGTGGAGGTTGTGTAATGATGTGATGAAAGCAGAGACAAGTGTCATACTGGCGCCCACAAAGTTGGACGCATTCATTAGCTTTTCATCTTCATACAAGATTCCCAATGTAGACAGATTTATCCTTGGGACGCCAATATTGTTGTCCGATCCGAAACAAACTTTGTGAGGACAGTTATTATAGTACCATACACGTGCTGTCACGATAGCACAGATAGTTTCGAAGTTGTAGTGTAATGAAAATAGATTTTAACAATTTGCGGGGGCCTGGATACAATTTGAAATAAACTTTGTCTGCGTACACTCTAGACAGACTTCCATCCCAAATTTGGTTGCTCTAGCTTTTGTAGTCTTAAAGATCCAGGTGTTCATATGGATGGTCGGACACTTCTATATCTACTTGGCTGTTGATGATCAATATATATACTTTATGGGGTCTTCAGATCATAAAAATCATTACTATATATATATGTCATCAGCCCTTTATGCTCCGATTCGATGTTTTGAGGGTCTAATAAATATTTCTTAACGATTGCAATTTAAACAAGAAAAAACGGTTATCTTCGGCTAGCCGAAGATTATATACCCTTGCAGTCATGCACATTGCGTTAATTTGTTTCCAATGACCGAATGTTCCTATGCCAGCTTTATGATACTGTAGTCCGATTGTAATGAAACTTGGTAGGTACATTGGGAATAATAAGAAATGCATATTGTGTGAATTTTGATGAAATCGCTCAATAGACATAGAAAACTTTCATGCTAAGCATTTTAACCGATTGTTCCTATTTCAGCTGTATTGTATAGTTGTGCGATTTGGATGAAATTTGGTTTACACATGGGATTTTATGTCAAATGCGTATGGAGCAAATTTAGTTAACATAGCTCAAACAAAAATTTCTTTTCATCCGATTGTTCCAATGGAAGCTTTATGATATAGTCATCCGATCTGGCTGATTTTAACGTGCGAAGGGAATACACATCTGTGCCAAGTTTCATTAAGATAGCTTTAAAACTGAGAGACTAGTTCGCTTAGAAATAGACGGACAGACAGAGGGATAGACGGACATGGCTATATCGGCTCGGCTGTTGATGCTGATTATGAATATATGAATTTGTATGAACATTTTCTGTATTTACCAAGCTATCTTGATGAAACTGATACAGAATATATTTATCAATTATATAAATATTCTGACCAAGTTTCATAAAAATCGGACAACTATATCGTATAGCTCCCATAGGAACAATCGGTCGAACATTGAGTAACGGGTATCCTAAAGTCGCGGGGCGACTGTAGCATTCTTTCTTGTTAGTTTTGTAAATGTATTTTTTAAATTTTATGCGCACCACTATAAGAGTACGGGGTCTTCTATATTCGACTCACTCGACTGTAGCCTTTCTTACTTGTTATTATTTGCATTACCTTTATTCATTGCATATGCTCTAAGGCATAGCTCAAAATTAATAATGGGTACGTTATACTCACAATCACCTCCCAGAATCACTTGCCCATCTTTTGTGGCCTCCATACCTCCTGAATGAAACTCGATTGTGATTCCAGAATCTTGCATTCGCTTAACAGAGAGTAAGTTATGAAGAATTTCTTTACAGAATAAAAAATCCTCCAGGGTGACATCGACTTGGCTATTGCATCGTAGCTTAACTATGCCTTTTTATTTGGCATATGCATATTCAATGTGATCAGCATACAAATTCTTGTTGTTTATGAGTCCAAAATAAACGACACACCGCCACTTATGGCGGAATGACTTATCGCCCGTCTTATCATAAATGCGATTCCATGCTGTGGTACTACCGATGCTGTTTGTACCTGCTTTTCGTGTTCCTTATTATTGTTTTGGCTAAGCTTTTAAAAATTGAAACAATCTTTCTGAAAGTGCCCCTTTTTCCACAATAATAACAATTCATATTTCATATTGATTTGGACTTATTTGAATGAAGTGTATTACGGTTCTTAATTAAACTATTAAATCGTTTATTTTTAAACAAAACTTTACCATTTATAGCCAGTAAAAATTTGGTACTTGTGTCTTACGTGTCGTTTATCAATTTAATTTGGTCAAGCAACAGATTTTTCACAAAGGACAAAGTTATAATTTCTTCGGACAACGTTTCACTTGCGGTGGTGACACCGTCATAGCAAAGCGACAATATCAACAATAAATGGCTCACTTTGTCCACCTCCTCAACCTTTGCACCCGATGAAATAAATTCGGTGATTAAATCGTGAAAAATATTAAATTGGTTGATCGAAGGTGTTCCACTTTTTAACTTTAAAGACAATAATTGCTTTCGAACGGACAATTGCGACGCTAGCCTTTTGCGCTCAAAAACAGCGTCGAGATCGGACAAAATTTTCTTTGCAAAACTTTCATTTGTCGCTAAGCCTAAAAATGAATCACTTAGGTATTCTATTATAATTGCTTTTGCCTTACTGTCCTTTCTTAAAAATCTTTCACTGGAATTTTGAGGAGCATCACTATCCACGACACTAAGCAAACCCTTTTCCAATAACAAAGAACGTATTCTAAATTCTTTAGCGTATATGTATGTTTGTGTGCACTGCCACTGAATTATTACGTATGTTTAATACTATTAACTAACAAAACTTTTAATTATTTATTTATTTAACTTATTAGTGCCTGGGCCCATAACCTTATGAAAATCCAGCCCCGAAATAAATAACACAGTAATTGTTATGTTTTATATTACGCTTTTATATTTTAGCACGGCACAGCACATCGATCTACACAGCTCTAGAATCGCAACATGATAGACAGAGACTCAGCAACATTTAATGCGTGCTAGTCAAATTCGTCAGCAACATATTGTTGCTAGACTATCGTCGCGGCAGTCAAAATGACGATCGATGTTGCTTTTGCATAGAAACGAATTTCACAATGTTGCAAACGATTGCGGTATGTTGCAACATACGTGTTTCTGAACTAAGTGATGGGAATTCATTTTTTAACACTTAGTGATGGAACTAAATATTTAACACATATCTTCATTTGAGTACTGGAAAACTCCTAGGACTCTTGGTTGTCTCCAGCAAAAAGACTTGCAAAGTGACCACTCCATAACCTCAGTATGGTCTCTGCATATGCGACAAGTCTCCCATCACCACTCCTACAGGCAAGCGTTCTAGACTTATACCCTTGAGCCATGCGATTGACCGTCAGGTAGAAATCGTGGGCATCATTCCAGTCGCTTCCCGACACTCCTGGTCATTCCATGGATTCCGTTTTGGAGAATCGTAGAATCCAAGGATTCCCACAGCAGAGGCGTTGATGGCATTAGACATGCCAAGCTCCCCAAGCCGGTATGGGAGTAGTGTGGAGAAGGCATCCCTGTGCTGTTGTGATTGCAGCTCTCCGATGTCAAGCTTTTTTGACACAGCTCAGCAGTTCTTGAACCTAAGCGTCGACAAGGTAACGATCAGAGTCGATGTTTGGACCCCGGCACGATCTTACATAAAGAACGTTAGAAGCATGTCTTTTATCGATCACAACATGATTAATTTGATTGCGAGTCAGTCGATCTGGTGACAGGCAGGTTGCCCTATGGATGTCGAGGTGACAGAATCTTGTTCTACTATCATATTGTGCGCCGCAGCAACATCTAAGCCCATTGTTCGATATAGACTCATGTAAGCTATGCTGTCCAACAGTTGCTCCAAAGATGCTCTCCCGGCCTTTTTTGGCATTTAAACCTACCAGTAGGATCTTACTGTCATGTGACGGACAACGGTTATACGCTTGATCGAGCTCTGTATAGAGAGCATCCTTGGTAGCATTGTCCTTCTCCTTCTTTGGGGCGTGCGAACAGATTAGGGTGATGTTAAAGAGCTTGGCGGCTACTCGGATAGTCAATTAGCTCATTTACAGGTGTGAACTGCGAGACTCGGTGCCTTAGCTTGGCTCTCACCACGAATCAACAACAAAACTTATGCCTACCAGCTGTAATTTATATCGGCGTTTGTTTTCCTTATGCATCTTCTTCCTTTCCCTCGCAATTCCTAAATAGCTGTAATGTCAGAATTAAAATTCGTGAGAGTATCCACATGCTAAGTTACATTTCAGGGAAAACCACGTGGAGGTTGTGTGTTGACTTGATGAAAGCAGAGACAAGTGTCATACTGGCGCCCACAAAGTTGGACGCATTCATTAGCTTTTCATCTTCATACAAGATTCCCAATGTAGACAGATTTATCCTTGGGACGCCAATATTGTTGTCCGATCCGAAACAAACTTTGTGAGGACAGTTATTATAGTACCATACACGTGCTGTCACGATAGCACAGATAGTTTCGAAGTTGTAGTGTAATGAAAATAGATTTTAACAATTTGCGGGGGCCTGGATACAATTTGAAATAAACTTTGTCTGCGTACACTCTAGACAGACTTCCATCCCAAATTTGGTTGCTCTAGCTTTTGTAGTCTTAAAGATCCAGGTGTTCATATGGATGGTCGGACACTTCTATATCTACTTGGCTGTTGATGATCAATATATATACTTTATGGGGTCTTCAGATCATAAAAATCATTACTATATATATATGTCATCAGCCCTTTATGCTCCGATTCGATGTTTTGAGGGTCTAATAAATATTTCTTAACGATTGCAATTTAAACAAGAAAAAACGGTTATCTTCGGCTAGCCGAAGATTATATACCCTTGCAGTCATGCACATTGCGTTAATTTGTTTCCAATGACCGAATGTTCCTATGCCAGCTTTATGATACTGTAGTCCGATTGTAATGAAACTTGGTAGGTACATTGGGAATAATAAGAAATGCATATTGTGTGAATTTTGATGAAATCGCTCAATAGACATAGAAAACTTTCATGCTAAGCATTTTAACCGATTGTTCCTATTTCAGCTGTATTGTATAGTTGTGCGATCTGGATGAAATTTGGTTTACACATGGGATTTTATGTCAAATGCGTATGGAGCAAATTTAGTTAACATAGCTCAAACAAAAATTTCTTTTCATCCGATTGTTCCAATGGAAGCTTTATGATATAGTCATCCGATCTGGCTGATTTTAACGTGCGAAGGGAATACACATCTGTGCCAAGTTTCATTAAGATAGCTTTAAAACTGAGAGACTAGTTCGCTTAGAAATAGACGGACAGACAGAGGGATAGACGGACATGGCTATATCGGCTCGGCTGTTGATGCTGATTATGAATATATATACTTTATGGGGTCGAAACAACTATATCGTATAGCTCCCATAGGGCCGATCGGTCAAAAACACGCTCCAAATATTAATTAGTATAAAAAAAATTTTGCATTGACTAAGCTATCTTAATGAAACTGACACAAAATAAATTTATCAATAATATAAATATACTGACCAAGTTTCATACAAATCGGACTACTATATCGTAAAGCTCCCATAGGGACAATCAGTCAAAAATATGTATTTACCAAGCTATCTTAATGAAACTGATACAGAATAAATTTATCAATAACATAAATGTACTGACCAAGTTTCATACAAATCGGACAACTATATCGTATAGCTCCCATAGGAACAATCGGTCGAACATTAAGTAACGGGTATCCTAAAGTCGCGGGGCAACTGTAGCATTCTTTCTTGTTATACCCGTTACTCGTAGAGTACAAGGGTATATTGTAATCGTTGGAATGTATGTAACAGGCAGAAAGAGGCGTGGCAGACCCCATAAAGTATATATATTCTTGATCAGCATCAATAGCCGAGTCGATATAGCCATGTCCGTCTGTCCGTCTGTCCGTCCGTCCGTCCGTCCGTCCGTCCGTCTGTCCGTCTGTATGAACAAAAGGATCTCAGAGACTATAAGAGCTAGAAAGGTGAAAGGGGTCGCAAATGAAAGGTACAATACCCAAGCAGTACGAGTTTGTTTTTGTTTTTTGACACGCCCACTTTAGGGCGTTCTATCTTCATATAAAGGAAAATGTACAGATAAAACTTGAATGTTTTAGTATAGAAAACTTTGTTAGCCATGCTATCTGATCCAAATTTACACGGAGACTACATGTCTATGAAGTTCATATACTGACCAAGTTTGATCGAAATCGGACAACTATATCGTATAGCTCCTATAGGGCCGATCGGTCAAAAACACGCTCCAAATATAAATTAGTATGAAAAAATTTTGCATTGACTAAGCTATCGTATTGAAACTGACACAAAATAAATTTATTAATAATGTAAATATTCTGACCAAGTTTCATACAAATCGGACTACTATATCGTATAGCTCCCATAGGGACAATCAGTCAAAAATTTGCTTTTAGTATGAATTTGTATGAACATTTTCTGTATTTACCAAGCTATCTTGATGAAACTGATACAGAATATATTTATCAATTATATAAATATTCTGACCAAGTTTCATAAAAATCGGACAACTATATCGTATAGCTCCCATAGGAACAATCGGTCGAACATTGAGTAACGGGTATCCTAAAGTCGCGGGGCGACTATAGCATTCTTTCTTGTTTATTTTTGTATATGTTGTGCGCATACAGTGATTTTGCAGTTAAATAACATAAACTTTGAACCGTGTAGCTCTCTTGTTTGACATATGATTTTGGTGTAACTTTCAGGATAGTTAGATATGATAAGTCTCTAAACGAATGTCAAATTTCAACACTGTACTATTTGAACAAATACTTTAAAAACGGCATTGAAGTTGGAAAGCTTTTTAGTTCTTATGAGAAAAGGGGGCGTGGCAGCTCAAAATGTTGAATTGTATTATACTAAGACTGTCTCGAGGAACCTGTATTCCAAAATTTGTGCTCCTAAGTGCTATAGTTACTGAGATATTCGCCTAAAACACAAATTTTTTCGGGGTATGTCTGGTTTTTTGCTCATTGCGGGGCCGGTAGGAGGCGTGGCAACAATTTGAAATAAACTTGATCTGCTCGAGAAGATAATGAACTTTCATTCCAAATTTGGTGTCTCTAGCTGTTGTAGTTTAAAAGATCCAGGTGTTCATACGGACGGACAGACGGACGGACATTGCTCTATCTACTCGGCTGTTGATGCTGATTAAGAATATATATACTTTATGGGGTCGGCCACGCCTCCTTCTGCCTGTTACATACATTCCAACGATTACAATATACCCTTGTACTCTACGAGTAACGGGTATAATTAATATTTGAATTTGAATGTACTAAAATGAAAATTTTAAAATAAAATTTAAAAAATTTAACAAGAAACAACGGTTATCTTCAGCACGGCGAAGATTGCGATAATTTGGTTTCAATCATCGATAGTTCTATGGTAGCTTGATTGAATGAAATTTGAATGAAATTTATTCAGCACACTAAAATTTAAAGAAAACGTGATTTGTGTGAGTTTGGTTAATAGACATAAAAAATTTGCGTACTGATTATTCCAACCGATTGCTCCTGTGGCAGCTATATTTGCATTGCATTAGTGTAGCATTTTAATCGGTTGACCTAATGGCAGCTATATGATATGGTAGTCCATTCCGGATAAACTTTGGGAAGCATATGGAAAATGGTAAAGAATGCATTTTGCACGAACTTGGTTCAAATGGTTCAAAAGACCCTGAAAATGTTCATATTAAGCATTGTCAGCAGTTTTAACCTATTGTTCCTATGACAGCTTTATGATATAGTGGTCCGATTTTGGCTATGGGAGCTTCATGATATAGTCATCCGATCTTGCCGATTTTAGCAAAAGATCTGTGTGCAATGGGAATGCACATCTGTACCAAGTTTCATAAGGATAGCTTTAAAACAAAGAGACTAGTTCGCCTAGAAACAGACGGACAGACAGACGGTCATGGATTTATCGACTAGACTGTTGATTTTGATTAAGAATATATATGGTGTCGGATTCGCTTCCATCGCTCTCTTTTTTTTCACCACGTGTTCGAAAATTTCAATAATTTAAAATAGTTTTTGGTGAGGTGTCCGCAGTTTTTAAGCGGGGACGGAGCGTCCCAACGATTTGAAATATCTGTGTGACATAAGTACGACCGTTCTTACAAGAAAGAATAGTACAGTCAAGCACGCACGACCGCATAATACTCTCTGCTTTAATTCCCGATTTAATTAATTAAATCGGTACCCATTATTACAATGGATAGTACTTGTTTAAGAACACGTTGAAACAAAAATACAAATATGTACATACAAATTCGTTTGACATTATATGTATGCACATATTTATGTATGTACGAACGGCTGGCGGGCAGCGCTGCCGCCACACAGCGTAAACTCTGCCTCTCGCTTGCACTCATACATTGGCATTGTGTTCAATTGACCATGTTGTTCCGCTTCTAGTTTTCTTGTTTGTGTTCCGATTTTTATGTTAATTTCGGGATAGTTTGATATAACTAGTCTTAATAAGAAATATAAATTACAGTACTGTACGATAAGAACAAATGCCTTAAAAATGGCATTGAAGCTTAAAAGTTTTTGATTTCTTGTGAGATTTTCGCCTACAACACCGGTTTTTGTGATAAAATAGGTGTGTTTAGTTTTTTGCTCATTGTGGGCGAATGGGGAGTGGCATCGAAAAAAAAACATTCTTGTATTGACTGACTAAATATGTAGTCGATTGAGACTAAGTTCGAACTTATAGTTCTTACCATCTCTGAAATCTGTTTGGATATATCGACTCAGCTTGCCACGCTGATAAAGAATATATATACTTTATGGGGTCTGTTACGCCTCCTTCCGCCTGTTACATGCTTTCCACAAACTCAATATACTCTTGCAGAGTATAAACAAGAAATAATGCTATAGTCGCCCCGCGACTTTAGGATACCCGTTACTTAATGTTCGACCGATGGTTTCTATGGGAGCTATATGATATAAATGATAAAAATGATTTCTTTACTAAAACATGATATTTTCACCTGCTTTTACATTTATATGAACAGAGAACGCCCCGAATTGGGCGTGTCAAAAAACAAAAACAAACTTGTACTGCTTTGGCATTTTATCTTTGATTTGCGGCATCTCGGGTCTTTCTAGCTCTTATAGTTGCTGAAATCCTTTTGTTCATACAGACGGACATGGCTATATCGACTATAGATGCTGATCAAGAATATATATACTTAATGGGATCTGCCACGCCTCCTTCTGCCTGTTACATTCCAACGATTAAAATATATCCTTGTACTCTACGAGTAACTGGTATAAAAACAAACTAAGTGTTAACCAAATGGACCACAGCAAGACTTTCTTAACAATTGTAAACAGAAGTCAATCACTTTCCATTACTTACATGTCATCTACAAATGCATTTAAAGTTTCTAATTTTGGCCTCACTTTTTAAATTTAGTTTATTTTACATTTCATAAAACTTCGGGACTATTGAATGAGTTTGCAGAAATCAACAATTTATAATTTAAATTATTTTTTGATGTTATTTTTAATGGGCACTTACCTGTCGATTATGTGACCAAATAACCGTGGGTGGTGGTTCCGGGGCAAATTTAACGATACAAGTCAAATTAATTGTAGATCCCTTGTTAATGTGCATCTCTGGACCACCAATGACCTCAGTGATAGGCTCTAAATTGTTTAACATACAAATTATGCAAAATAAGTATTGGAATGGTTAAAAAGGTTCAAATCTAAGCAAAGTGTTATTTTAATGTTTTTATGAAAGATAAGTACGATGTCGGATAAAATAATTTATATCTATGATAGTGAACTAGTATCCATGCCTTTGGCGAAGAGAAGGGCAAAAATTTGTCAGACTCAGTGGGAATCAACTCTTAATCAATGTAACCCGCCTCACCTCGATCGCTGGACTGATCGTTCAAGCTATGCAGGATTTTACGAAATATCTTTTTAGCAGCTTTTCGTGCCCTTATCGGACACTGGCAAGTGGGTATCCACGCCTAGAGGTAGAGTGGTCGATGCACACTTGCATCTGGAGAGCGTATCGTCAGTGACAATACAAGGCATCACTGAAGATTCTGAGCCGGCTTTAAAACAATGCTGACTTGACCGAAGAGGATAAAGCCAAACTGGCTTAGGCCATGCGAAGGATCGAGAAGAGCCGCCGCCGCTTTGCTCAATTTCCACAGATCCGAGCATTGACGAATGGCTTAGCTAACAAGAAGGAGGAACTGCTGTTCACAAAGAGGCAACGTTAGACCGAAAGTAACCAAGGCATAGATGATCCGTCGAGCAAACGGTAGCAAGGCCCAAAAGGAGGGGGATATCCCGAGAAACAATAACAGGAAGGCTGCAATAAAGGATGTCTTTAAACGTTACCTCTTTGTAGCACTAATAGATCGCAGCGATGAAATCGGCAGAATATTAGAAGAGCGCTGAATAAAGACATCCAGATCAGTGCCTGGAAAGCCAGCATGTGATTAACCGAACTAATAAGGAGCCAAAGGATATTTTGTACACTCACTACGGGAAAATGGCTTGGGGCTTGGGTAACATATACCGTCGCCTTCCTGAGGACAATGATGCACAGTGTATGAAGACAGTCTCGGACAAGGAGGTATACTATGCGGCCCAAATATTTTGACGAAGAAAAAATTGCGTGTTTTGTAGATTAGCTCTTAAATTCTTTTCTGGAAAATTGCAATTTTTTCCCCTATGTTTTGAATGGTTAATACAAACTGAAAAATAAGAAAATACATATTTTTTCAAACAAACTTAACAAAATTATGATTCATTTTATATTTTAGAGAATGGCATAAGTATCTTGACAAGCCCTGTCATACTCAAAAAATATATTTTAGGCTTAACAAAATTAACTTAACTAGGTTATATTCAATAATTCATTTAGCTTTAATGACTTTTTGGAGTCGTCACGGTACAGAATCCACTAAATTTTTAAGGGTTTCTGGAGGTATCTCTTCCCACAAGGAAGAGAGCTCAGAAATCGTTTCTTCTCTGGATTTGTTAAACGCTACTGTTCTTTTGCGCTTTAAAAGAGCCCAGACGTTTTCTATGATATTTAGATCTGGATTTTGGTGGGGCCAGTTTAGCGGGGGGCCTTATGACATGGCTGTCTTTCATCTTTGGTCGATTGGCAGCTTTAAAAATCCTTTTTAGACCCCGTACTCTTTAAAAAAGAGTAAAGGGGTCTATTAAGTTTGTCAGAAGCGAGATGTGCGAAACAGGCAGAATGAGGCGCCGACCCCATAAAGTATATATATTCTTGATCAGCATCAACAGCCGAGTCGATATAGCAATGTCCGTCTGTCCGTCTGTCCGTCCGTCTGTATGAACACCTGGATCTTTTAAACTACAAAAGCTAGAGACACCAAATTTGGAATGAAAGTCCGTTTATGATGTACGCAGATCAAGTTTATTTCAAATTGTTGCCACGCCCCCTACCGCCCCCGCAATGAGCAAAAAACCAGACATACCTCGAAAAAATTTGTGTTTTAGGCGAATATCTCAGTAACTATAGCACTTAGGAGCACAAATTTTGATATACAGGTTCCTCGAGACAGTCTTAGTATAATGACATTCAAAATTTTAAGCTGCCACGCCCCCTTTTCTCATAAGAACTAAAAAGCTTTCCAACTTCAATCCCTTTTTTAAAGTATTTGTTCAAATAGTACAGTGTTGAAATTTGACATTCTTTTAGAGACTTATCATATCTAACTATCCTGAAAGTTACACCAAAATCCTATGTCAAACAAAAGAGCTACACGGTTCAAAGTTTATGTTATTTAACTGCAAAATCACTGTATGCGCACAACACATACAAACAAACACAGAAACATACAAATATATGTTCGAACGTTTTCTCTACCTGCTTTGGCGGCAGCGCTGCTCGGAGCCGCTGGCCGCGCCGACCAATGCTATACATACACACATATATATATGCACACATATATACATTCAAATAATCGGAAGAATTATAGAAGAGGAGTGTGGTGCAACTGGTAGAGTTGCATGCGATCTCGTCTGAGATCGCGTGTTCGAATGTTGACAATGACAATCGTTAATTTGATATTTTAAATTTTTATTGAAAATGTAAATATTAAATTTTAATTTTGTAAATGTATTTTTAAAATGTTATGCCCACTTCTATGAAAGTACCGGGTCTTCTATAGTCGGCTCGCTCGACTGTAGCCTTTCTTATTTGTTTTTTTTATGAATTATACTCAAAGGAGCTCTCAAAACGCTCCACAAAACGCTTCTCCAGAACTCCTTTGGTTTGTGTATATGCTCCTTTGCGAAGGCTAACCTTTTTAGAATGTAAGCTTTTGAAATAAAATGAACGTCTTTGGCTACAAATGTGCCGAACTCTCCTTCTATAAGGTGCTGATTTTTGAGGATTTTTTTTAATTTAAGGGCTCGGTCATCATTCAGGGTAGTCTTCCGGTTCGGGCCTGATCTCTTTATGTTTTTTTACGAGTTGTATTTTTTTCCTTATTTATTTGCTAGTGCACCGTTTGTCGAGACACGTAGTACTCTTTGGCAATATCCACTATTTTTTTTCCAGCGTGAAACTTTGCTACCATTGTCGATCTGACCTCCAAGCTTATCTCAGCAGTTTTACCCATGGTTTATATTATGTTTTTTTTTTTGGCTGGCACAAATCCCCTAACTGAACCCTCCCTGAGGGCTGGGCAATGGGCACTGCATCGTCCAGGGCGACGGGTTGATGCAATGTCACTTGCCCCCGAGGCGATGCAGTGTCTAGCTGAGGTGTGGTCCCGTACACTGACATGCTGCGGCATGTCAGGAGTGCCGAACACACGCCATGGCTAGGGGTAGCCTTGGCGGCAGGCTCTAAAAAACGCTAGGGGTGGCCACCTGAACAAATGAGCCGGATGGAGGTACTCAGCAACTATGGAAAGTCTGCAAGAGGAATTAACTCGGGTTGGGATGTCAGCCCAAACGTCGGTGGAAAAAGTGACTGCTACCACCGGCGGGCACGAGGGGGAGCAATCCTCTGTGCGTGTCGCCAGTGATCACACCTCTGACTTGGCGGTAGCAGGCCAAGTCAGTTGTACTACGACTGCCAACAGACACCAGCTGACACGCTCCGGTACCATAGTCCTAGAAGACTCAGACCTTGAGAGCGTTTTGTCAGTGACAAAGACCAAAGAAGAAAGCTTGCTGCGCTCTCCGGTGCAGGGTTCAAGCTCCCTGCGTAGGGAACGGCCTATACTCACCAGGCAGGGGCTCAAGGCGAAAGCGCAGTACAAGGCGTCGCTGAAAATTCACAGTCGACTCCATGGCACAGCAAGTCTGTCTGAACAAGACAAGGCTAAGCTGGTCTGGGCCGATGAAGAATTGCAGAAAGCCGCCGACACTTCGCCCAGTTGCCGCAGATGCAGGCGACAACGAGCGGATTTGCGAACAAACTGGAGGAGATGCTGGCCAAGAAGAGGCAGCTCTCCGCCGACAGCAACAGGAGTGCGGAAGCCCCAGTCTGCAAAAGACAGCGAGGCCCAAAAGGAGCGATCCCAAGAAGGCACGCAAAGCGAGCCACAATGACGGATGTCGCCAAACGACACCTCATCATGGCTCTCATCGACAGGAGCGACGAGAACGGCAAAATCTCGAAGGATCGTTGGAAGATCGTCCATGAGAGGCTGGTCGGCCTGTTGTTGCAAAAGATGGACGAGGATCCGGAGGCCCCCATGCCTACTTTTGATGGTGCTGGGTGGCTCAATGGAGCCAAGATTCTGAAATGCAACGACGAGCCGACACTCGTTTGGCTAAGGCTGATGGTCCCGACACTGGGTGCAATCTAAGAAGGAGCCCAGCTGGAGGTGGTGGACAGGGAGAATATCCCGTCCAAACCCAAGGCGAAGGTGCTCTTCCCGATTGCCGTTCAAGGAGACCAAGCCTTAAGGCTGCCCCAACGTCAGAACAAGGATGTTCCTACCAGCGACTGGAGGATGCTACATGCGGGTACCTTCTCCCCATCAGAGGGGGGCCAGCATTTAATCCTCCAGATTAACAAGGAAGCGGAGGACATCCTGTACGCGAGATTCGGAAAGATGGCATGGGGTGTAGGTAGTGTGTACCTGCGCCTTAAGAAGCGCCACCCCGAGGACAAGAATGCGAGCACACTGGAAGCTGGGGAGGTGGAGAGAGACCTTGGTCTTGAGTCAGTCCTCGAAGCCACCCAGTCACTCGACGTAGCTTCGGACGAGGAAGCAGACGATGAAGACGGTGACCTGACTGTGATGGTCAACCCGTCTGCGGCAGGTGCAGTCACCCAAACTGATGAGGGTACTGCAGATAAACCTGCATAAAAGCAAGTTGGCATCGACGGAGCTCCTGTTGGCCTTGGAGCCAGGCCTCGTCGATGTGGCCTTAGTCCAGGAGCCATGGATTGCCACTGGCAACATGGTGGCTGGGCTGAGGTCCAACAACTACACAGCGTTTTACATCTCAACGGTATGCAGAATAAGAACCGCCCTTCTTGTACGGAAAGGCCTACATGCTTATCTTATGACTAATTACATCACTGAAGATCTAACTGATGTCAGGCTGGAAGAAGAGGGAGTGCACCTCACAGTGGCGCGTGATCGGCCAGCTCCACCCGCAGAACTGGCTAAACTGGTGGAGAAAGCAAAACAACTTATTTTCGAAACAAACGCCAAAGCCCACCAGTGCGTTTGGGGATCAACCGATATCAACACCAGGGGTGAGTCACTCTTAGATTTTATCCTAACAACAAACTTAAGTATTGCTAACACGGGGGACACACACACGTATGTAGGACCAACTTCCTCCAATGTCCTTGATCTTACACTTGCAACAGATGTAGTCATAACAAACTGGCGAGTGCTAGACAAACCCTCCTTCTCGAATCACAAGTACATTCAATTCGAATGTAACTTTGATTACACCCCAAAAGAAGACACATCTAGAAACCCACGGAACGCCGATTGGACCAAATTCGAGACCCAACCGGCGCTATCGAGTCGGTGAGTGACATTGAACAGTCACTCTCACTACTAAACACCACTCTGCTAGACGCCTAGAACGCATCATGCCAACCGTCTAGACGGAAAGTTAGGTCCAAACCACTCTGGTGGAATGCTGAACTTTCCGCCCCAAGGAATGATGCTAAGGCTCTGTTCAAGCTAGCCAAACAGACTGATCTGAGAATAATCTACGAAGAGTACCAGGTTGCTCTCAGATCATACAATTCCGCTATTAGGAAGGCCAAGGAGAGCTCCTGGAGGAGTTCCTGCTCCAATCTAGAGTCAATGCCCGAAACCGCTAGGCTGAAGAGGCTACTGTCTAGACAGCCGCCTATCCACAGCCAACTGAAACTAGACGACGGATCATGGACTGAGAGTAGTGAGGAAACTCAAGAAGCTCTAATGTCCACCCACTCAGAGAAGGAGCCGCATGGTTCCGTGCGTCATGATCTCCCAAATGAACTAATCACATCACATAAAGTACTGTGGGCAGTCAATTCCTTCTCAAGGATAGAAAGCCCCGGTATAGACAAGATTATTTCAGCCATGCTACAAACCACTATCAACGGCTACTCAGAATATTCGAGGCCTGCCTCAAAACGGGCCATATCCCAACTCAATGGAGAACTGCACGAGTGGTATTCTTGCCCAAAGCAGGCCAATGTGGCCACAGCAGCCCAAAGGATTACCGACCAATCAGTCTCACATCCTTTCTATTAAGGAGGGTTCAGTCGGAATGGGGGGTAGCTAAGTCTACAAAAAGCGCAAAGAGAGGCACTCCCCAGAGAGGAGTCCTGTCTCCGCTTCTGTGGAACTTAGTAGTAGATGACCTCCTAAAGAGATTTGAAAGAGGAGCCCTAAAAATAACTGCATATGCGGATGACATATGCATAATTATTACAGGAGTCTGCCCATCGACTCTCAGCTCCATTATGGAACGGACCCTACGGGAAGTATATAAGTGGGCGGAAGAAGCCGGGGTACACATCAATGCAGAAAAGACGGACCTCATCATCTTCACCAAGAGGGGACGAGAGGTACCGCGCTGTCTCCCACCGATGCTACACGGTAAGCACCTACAACCAAGCGCCCACGTGCAGTACCTTGGCACGGTGCTGGACAGTAAACTGACCTGGAGAGCCAATGTGGGGGAAAGGGTGAAAGGCAACCATGGCGCTGTATGCATCCAAGAAGATGCTCAACTGCTTTTGGGGTCAATCGCCCAGACTTATGCATTGGATCTACATCTCAATTGTTCGTCCGACACTGCTCTATGGAGTTCTCGTGTGGTGGCAAGAAAAGAAAACCTATCTTGCCTTAATGGAAAAGGCACAACGCCAAGCGCTCATATGCGTCACAGGCGCTCTTCGCACTACCCCAACCAAAGCACTAGACACCCTCCTGGCCAGCCAAGTCGGCCCAGTTCCTCACAGCTCTAGGCTGCATGTCACTACAGGGCTATGGATATAGCTCCATAAGGAAGAATATGACCACAAGCTCGGACTATGTCAAACCTACCAACTGCCTTAAAGTTAGAACCCGGGTGCATCTAGGGCCCAATGACTGGAAGAACTGCCCTAGTTGGCAAGAAGGTCATCTCTGCATTTATACGGACGGCTCCAAGATGGCAGGTGGAGTAGAAGCTGCCGTATATTGTGAACGCACTAACACCAAGCTCTTGTACAAGCTCCCCGAACACTGTAACATATTCCAGGCGGAGGTCTTTGCAATCAAAAAAGCAGCGGAGGTTACGACTCATCTAGCCACTGATAGTCACACAATTAACCTCATGGTTGACAGTCAGGCAGCCATCAAGTCTACGATGTCGTCAACCCTCAGCTCCAGAACGGTCAAGGTGAGCAGGGAGGCAGTAGATACACTATGTACGACCAAGTCAGTACATATCTACTGGGTTCCCAGCCACCAAGAAATCCCTGGAAATGAGGAGGCTGACACCCTAGCAAAGGCTGTTACTGAACTACATGAAAGTAGAATAGAGCAGGTGGCCTGGTCCCTAAGATCGTTGTATAGCAGACTTGAGAGGAGCAGAGAGGAGGCGCTGGCCGCGCCGACCATATGTGTATACATAAATACATATGTGCACACAAACATATAATTTAAATCGAATTGGTAGCATGTACATGCAGAATTTCGGAGGAGTCTAAAAAGTGGGGCGTGGTGCAACAGGTAGAATTCCGGCACATCATGGAACCTTCATCTGAGATCGCGGGTTTGAATGCTGATAGTGACAGTTGTTAATTTAATTTTATAAATTTCAGTTCAAAATGTAAACTTAAAATTTTAAGTTTCATTTTAAAATTTTAATTTAAATTAAATACAAACGCGCACTACTATGGGAGTACGGGGTCTTCTATAGTCGGTTCGCTCGACTGTAGCCTTTCTTACTTATTATTTGCATTATTACCTTTATTCATTGCATATGCTCCAAGGCATAGCTCAAAATTAATAATGGGTACGTTATACTCACAATCACCTCCCAGAATCACTTGCCCATCTTTTGTGGCCTCCACACCTCCCGAATGAAACTCGATTGTGATTCCAGAATCTTGCAGTCGCTTAACAGAGAGTAAGTTATGAAGAATTTCTTTACAGAATAAAAAATCCTCCAGGGTGACATCGATTTGGCTATTGTTTCGTAGCTTAACTATGCCTTTTTATTTGGCATATGCATATTCAATGTGATCAGCATACAAATTCCTGTTGTTTATGATGTGATCAGACGCTCCTGAGTCCAAAATAAACGACACACTGACACTTATGGCAGAATGACTTATCGCCCGTCTTATCAAAAATGCGATTCCATGCTGTGGTACTACCGATGCTTTTTGTACCTGCTTTTCGTGTTCCTTATTATTGTTTTGGCTAAGCTTTTAAAAATTGAAACAATCTTTCTGAAAGTGCCCCTTTTTCCACAATAATAACAATTCATATTTCATATTGATTTGGACTTATTTGAATGAAGTGTTTTACGGTTCTTAATTAAACTATTAAATCGTTTATTTTTAAACAAAACTTTACCATTTATAGCCAGTAAAAATTTGGTACTTGTGTCTTACGTGTCGTTTATCAATTTAATTTGGTCAAGCAACAGATTTTTCACAAAGGACAAAGTTATAATTTCTTCGGACAACGTTTCACTTGCGGTGGTGACACCGTCATAGCAAAGCGACAATATCAACAATAAATGGCTCACTTTGTCCACCTCCTCAACCTTTGCACCCGATGAAATAAATTCGGTGATTAAATCGTGAAAAATATTAAATTGGTTGATCGAAGGTGTTCCACTTTTTAACTTTAAAGACAATAATTGCTTTCGAACGGACAATTGCGACGCTAGCCTTTTGCGCTCAAAAACAGCGTCGAGATCGGACAAAATTTTCTTTGCAAAACTGTCATTTGTCGCAAAGCCTAAAAATGAATCACTTAGGTATTCTATTATAATTGCTTTTGCCTTACTGTCCTTTCTTAAAAATCTTTCACTGGAATTTTGAGGAGCATCACTGTCCACGACACTAAGCAAACCCTTTTCCAATAACAAAGAACATATTCTAAATTCTTTAGCGTATATGTATGTTTGTGTGCACTGCCACTGAATTATTACGTATGTTTAATACTATTAACTAACAAAACTTTTAATTATTTATTTATTTAACTTATTAGTGCCTGGGCCCATAACCTTATGAAAATCCAGCCCCGAAATAAATAACACAGTAATTGTTATGTTTTATATTATGCTTTTATATTTTAGCACGGCACAGCACATCGATCTACACAGCTCTAGAATCGCAACATGATAGACAGAGACTCAGCAACATTTAATGCGTGCTAGTCAAATTCGTCAGCAACATATTGTTGCTAGACTATCGTCGCGGCAGTCAAAATGACGATCGATGTTGCTTTTGCATAGAAACGAATTTCACAATGTTGCAAACGATTGCGGTATGTTGCAACATACGTGTTTCTGAACTAAGTGATGGGAATTCATTTTTTAACACTTAGTGATGGAACTAAATATTTAACACATATCTTCATTTGAGTACTGGTCAAAATGACGATCGATGTTGCTTTTGCATAGAAACGAATTTCACAATGTTGCAAACGATTGCGGTATGTTGCAACATACGTGTTTCTGAACTAAGTGATGGGAATTCATTTTTTAACACTTAGTGATGGAACTAAATATTTAACACATATCTTCATTTGAGTACTGGAAAACTCCTAGGACTCTTGGTTGTCTCCAGCAAAAAGACTTGCAAAGTGACCACTCCATAACCTCAGTATGGTCTCTGCATATGCGACAAGTCTCCCATCACCACTCCTACAGGCAAGCGTTCTAGACTTATACCCTTGAGCCATGCGATTGACCGTCAGGTAGAAATCGTGGGCATCATTCCAGTCGCTTCCCGACACTCCTGGTCATTCCATGGATTCCGTTTTGGAGAATCGTAGAATCCAAGGATTCCCACAGCAGAGGCGTTGATGGCATTAGACATGCCAAGCTCCCCAAGCCGGTATGGGAGTAGTGTGGAGAAGGCATCCCTGTGCTGTTGTGATTGCAGCTCTCCGATGTCAAGCTTTTTTGACACAGCTCAGCAGTTCTTGAACCTAAGCGTCGACAAGGTAACGATCAGAGTCGATGTTTGGACCCCGGCACGATCTTACATAAAGAACGTTAGAAACATGTCTTTTATCGATCACAACATGATTAATTTGATTGCGAGTCAGTCGATCTGGTGACAGGCAGGTTGCCCTATGGATGTCGAGGTGACAGAATCTTGTTCTACTATCATATTGTGCGCCGCAGCAACATCTAAGCCCATTGTTCGATATAGACTCATGTAAGCTATGCTGTCCAACAGTTGCTCCAAAGATGCTCTCCCGGCCTTTTTTGGCATTTAAACCTACCAGTAGGATCTTACTGTCATGTGACGGACAACGGTTATACGCTTGATCGAGCTCTGTATAGAGAGCATCCTTGGTAGCATTGTCCTTCTCCTTCTTTGGGGCGTGCGAACAGATTAGGGTGATGTTAAAGAGCTTGGCGGCTACTCGGATAGTCAATTAGCTCATTTACAGGTGTGAACTGCGAGACTCGGTGCCTTAGCTTGGCTCTCACCACGAATCAACTACAAAACTTATGCCTACCAGCTGTAATTTATATCGGCGTTTGTTTTCCTTATGCATCTTCTTCCTTTCCATCGCAATTCCTAAATAGCTGTAATGTCAGAATTAAAATTCGTGAGAGTATCCACATGCTAAGTTACATTTCAGGGAAAACCACGTGGAGGTTGTGTGTTGACTTGATGAAAGCAGAGACAAGTGTCATACTGGCGCCCACAAAGTTGGACGCATTCATTAGCTTTTCATCTTCATACAAGATTCCCAATGTAGACAGATTTATCCTTGGGACGCCAATATTGTTGTCCGATCCGAAACAAACTTTGTGAGGACAGTTATTATAGTACCATACACGTGCTGTCACGATAGCACAGATAGTTTCGAAGTTGTAGTGTAATGAAAATAGATTTTAACAATTTGCGGGGGCCTGGATACAATTTGAAATAAACTTTGTCTGCGTACACTCTAGACAGACTTCCATCCCAAATTTGGTTGCTCTAGCTTTTGTAGTCTTAAAGATCCAGGTGTTCATATGGATGGTCGGACACTTCTATATCTACTTGGCTGTTGATGATCAATATATATACTTTATGGGGTCTTCAGATCATAAAAATCATTACTATATATATATGTCATCAGCCCTTTATGCTCCGATTCGATGTTTTGAGGGTCTAATAAATATTTCTTAACGATTGCAATTTAAACAAGAAAAAACGGTTATCTTCGGCTAGCCGAAGATTATATACCCTTGCAGTCATGCACATTGCGTTAATTTGTTTCCAATGACCGAATGTTCCTATGCCAGCTTTATGATACTGTAGTCCGATTGTAATGAAACTTGGTAGGTACATTGGGAACAATAAGAAATGCATATTGTGTGAATTTTGATGAAATCGCTCAATAGACATAGAAAACTTTCATGCTAAGCATTTTAACCGATTGTTCCTATTTCAGCTGTATTGTATAGTTGTCCGATCTGGATGAAATTTGGTTTACACATGGGATTTTATGTCAAATGCGTATGGAGCAAATTTAGTTAACATAGCTCAAACAAAAATTTCTTTTCATCCGATTGTTCCAATGGAAGCTTTATGATATAGTCATCCGATCTGGCTGATTTTAACGTGCGAAGGGAATACACATCTGTGCCAAGTTTCATTAAGATAGCTTTAAAACTGAGAGACTAGTTCGCTTAGAAATAGACGGACAGACAGAGGGATAGACGGACATGGCTATATCGGCTCGGCTGTTGATACTGATTATGAATATATATACTTTATGGGGTCGGAAACGCCTCCTTCAATGCGTTACAAACTTTGTGACAAAAACAATATACCCTCTGCAAGGTTATAAAAAGTGAGGTCAAAAAAAGTTTGGTACTGAAAAAAACATTCAAATTTATATCAGACAAGTAAGAAAGGCTACAGTCGAGCGAGCCGACTATAGAAGACCCCGTACTTTCATAGTAGTGCGCATAAAATTTTAAAAATACATTTACAAAATTAAAATATAATATTTACATTTTCAATAAAAATTTAAAATATCAAATTAACGATTGTCATTGTCAACATTGGAACACGCGATCTCAGACGAAGGTTCCATATTGCGCCTCAACTCTAGCAGTTGCACCACACCCCTCTTCTATCATTTTTCCGATTATTTGCATATATGTATGTGTGCATATATATATGTGTTTATGTATAGCATTGGTCGGCGCGGCCAGCGGCTCCGGGCAGCGCTGCCGCCAGCAGGTAGAGAAACATATGTTTGTATGTTTCTGTGTTTTTATACTCTCTGCAAGAGTATATTGGGTTTGTGAAAATGTATGTAACAGGCAGAAGGAGGCGTGGCAGACCCCATAAAGTATATATATTCTTGATCAGCATCACAAGCCGAGTCGATATAGCCATGTCCGTCTGTCCGTCTGTCCGACTGTCTGTCTGTCTGTCTGTCCGTCTGTCCGTATGAACAAACAGATTTCAGAGATGGTAAGAGCTACAAGCTCGAGCTTGGTCTCAATCGATCACAAATTTAGTCAGTCAATACAAGAATCTTTTTTTTTTTGATTCCACGCCCCATTCGCCCACAATGAGTATAAAACTAGACACACCTCGGAAAAAATTGGTGTTTTGGGCGAATATCTCAATAACTATTGCACCTAGGATCACCAATTTTGGTATGGAGGTTCCTAGCGACATCCTAAATGCATTGACATTTAAAATTTTCGACTGCCACGCCCCCATTAATAAAAATAATTCTCAACTTTCGCTCCGTTTTTAGACCGATTTTATTAATTAAATCGCGAAATAATGCAGAGAGTATTTTACGGTCGGGCGTGCTCGACTGTACTTTTCTTACTTGTTATTTTTAACATACTCCGCACAATATGGCGAGCAAACAGCTCCGAAAATCATTGAGGTCATGGCATAATGTTCAATAGGTTTTGATGTGTCACCATTACGCCAAAGGAAGCGGTGTGCTGACTGATCGTCCGGATGAATCTGGACCTGTGAAAACATTTCACTAATGTCTGCAGCAACTCCAATTTTTTTTCGAAGTTTATCTGGCTTATGGATGCTTGCACACCAATATGTGGAAAATACCATACGTGATTTGTCTTGTCCTGTATTTCTCGTGGCTCGAGTTTTCTGGCGTATCCCTTGACTAAGTATTTACTAATATCTTCCTTGTATTTTTCAGCAAACTTAGTGTTCGCGTGCATCTTTCTCTCAATGCTGATTAATCGTTTTTCAGCCATGTTGTAGCTCTCAGGCAAGTTGACATCTTCTTTCCACAACAATCTAATTTGAAAACGATCTTCAGTGCAAATTACATTTTTTTTCATTATTTCATCTGCTCGTTTATCCTCTGGTGGCTCAATTAACGGCAAATTATTCACTCCAAAGCTATCGTCTGTGAAATATTCCTTGACCATGTTGTGCAGTTCATCATTTCTTTTATTAATCAGAAGAACTCTCGGCTTCTTGATTAAGGCAGGATTATTTGGCCCATAAACGAGCCAACCCAGTTTCGTTTTGGGGGCTATTGGATTAACGATTCCGTCTCCAATTACGGTAGTTGTCAGACCCAAGTGCATGTTGTCTAAGCCAATTAATAATGCTGGCTTAGCATTAATATAGTTTTCAATAGGAAGTTCCTTGAGATAAATCCTTATTAAACGTCTGAATTGGCAAATTCAATTCTGATATAGTCTGAACTCCTTTTAGGTCAAAATGCTGATTATTAGGGCTGTCTGCGATGATACAATCTACTTTCTTTGACATAGTGGTAGTAGTTTTATCATTAAACCATTGCAGTGTAAGTGGCTTGGCTTGGCCCTTTAGACCGAGGCTGGCCGCAAGTGTTTCATCCATCATGGTTATAGTACTGCCCTCATCAAACAGGGCATACGTCTTAATTTTTCCTTTAGTTCCCATTAATATTACTGGCAGAATTTTTAATAGGTATCCTGGCTCGTCGGTGTTGCAGTGCAACATTGGCAAATTTGGCATTGGCTGAGCTGGTTTACTGGCTTTAGAGTTTGGCATTTTTGATGAATTCTTAATTACCAAAGGCAATTGACCGACAATTCTGGCAGTTTGGCAAAGGCAAACAGAAAAATCTTCTAGCGTGGCAAAGGTTCTAAGTCTGGAGATATATTTCAGCCAGCTGATCTGTCTCTCTGTTGGCAATTTATTTAGTAACTCTCCCATTATTGTTGGATTAATAGCATCAGCAGATTTCAAAAAGGCGACTACTCCTCTTACTTTGGTTGAAAGATCTATTATTTGTTCCGGCTTGTTGTACGGTATTTTTGGAAATTCTCGAATCTTCATTAGTTGAGATTCCACAATAATTTCTGGGCGACCAAAACGAAATTCCAATTCATCTATAACGTTTGGAACGTCACTTGGATAAATAAGCATTGATGCGACGGCTTCTTTGGCCAATCCTGACAAGCATCTTTGCAGTCGTATCAAATTTTGGCGTGGCGTGTATTGGAGCTCCTCCTCCATTAAAATTACAGATGAACAACGGCCAATCTTCGGCGGATCCAGAAAACGATGGCAACTCGTGTAGTTTTGCTGGACGTGCGGCGTAATTTAATGGCATAGTCGGCTGATGATTTACAGTTGCCACCGGATTGTTTAGCTGTTGGACGTGGCTGCTGAACTGCAGCTGTGTTTGTTGCTTGGACTGACATCTCGGTTAAACGTTTTACGGCGATCGTTAGTGTCTCCAATTCCGACCTCAATGTTCCATAATCCGTATCCCTTTTTTGGCTGTCACATTTTATTGTTTGGTTTATCTCGTCGGAAATCTCGTCTTCACTCATTTTGAAGATTTCAGGTTTCTGGTTTGACTTTTTATTGTTACTGCGTAATCTACGATCACTCAATTATGTATTTTCAATCGAAAAAATCTCTTCAGAAATTGTGGCATATGTAGATTTTTTCGTTGTGAATTTCACAACAAAATGGAGTCGTATGTATTTTGGCGTCGTTTGGTAATTTGGCGTGGCTTGTGCAGTACACGGCAATGGTAATACAGCAAACTCCTTTTTGTTAATTACTCGGCGTTTTCAGTGGCATGAATTTCAAGAATGGCAAAACAAATTTGAGAACACTCACACTCCAATATTAAGCTGGCTTTTGCTATCAATATTACACGGCATTGACAACATCACAAATTTATTAATGCACGGCAGTTGCATTAATTCCAACCATGGCACTGTGGACGGAAAGCTCGATTTTTTGGCATAAACTCCAATTTTGAAGATAGAGAGTTGAAACTTGGTACAGATGACTCTTATATTACATAAAGTATGCCATTAAAATTCGAAATGGATCCGACCACGCCCACTCCGACCGCCCATATAAGTAATCTTGCGAACGAACTCTTTTTCAATTTTTATTATTTTCTTCTCTTAGTATACAACTTAATTTAAAAAAAAAAACATAATAATTAAAAACATAAACAAAAAAAAATACTTTATACATAACATTATTATTTAAATGAATTCATTATAAGAAATCTTAAGTATCTAAAGTATATGGATCAAAATTTGAGTCTGACTCGTCATCGCTAGCATCATATTTTGAACTGTCAATAATTTCGCTACAATTAAGTGAGGGTTTTTCTAATAGTTTTATAACTGCTTGAGGTAATATTTTTCTCCTATTATGTTGCGTCCTTTTATTCAAAAATATGCTCGAAAGCAGTGGATCCGAAGTATCGATTGCTCTGTTAAAATTGACTCGAGTATTTTGCCGAGCATGGGAGAGCCAATCGCGCTTATAACATTTATTTCGCGCTTCTGACGCATTTTCACCCAGGCATCCTACAGGATAGAAGATTCCATTATTTGGAATCCATGTACCAAAATTTTATGTAATGTAGGAGACATTGGAAACCATGGATACTTATCAATATATACGGTAAACGTTTCTTCGCAAAAATCTTTAAATTTCTGTAAATTAATTGGCAGTTCACAGGAAATTGCTATCAAAATAGTGTGGAGTCTATCTATTATATCAAACTCAATATCCAAAACTAAGGCCAATATCATTGAATTTGAAAATGCTGTTCTCGTATTACCGTCGGTCGTATTGCCATACCCATTTTGTTTTTGTTGATCAACAAGTATCCCCATCTCAGAGCGAAGTCTTTTTTGTATGTACTCTTTTTTCATTGACATTTCTAGTTTGTCCTTGTCGTCTCGTATTTTCCATTTTTTAAAACCCATTCTGTGGGATAATTTTAATACAAACTCAAAGACCCTTATCCATGCATGAAGTGGACTTATTCCAAATTGCAGACTTCCAGGTTTGGGCCTATACTTTAATGAGAATGGATCGGAAATACTCATAAAATCTTTTGGGCCAGCTCCACAAATTGGGCATAATTGACAAGACTTTGTTGAAGTTAGAATATTCAAGATTTTGCCATCTATTAGAGTCATGTACAATTCATAGCTCACAGTTATTTCAATATTTGAAAGTGTGTACACGAAATCGGACAACTTCTGGATTTGTGAGTCCAAATTTAATTTCTCCGTGAGAACGTGGTCTTTGGTTTCCTTAGTGAACTCCATTTTCAAAGGTCTACAAAATCTTATTGACTGAGGTGACCGATTAATCCATAAGATTTCGTCGCAATTTCCTGTCAATTTAAGGGGTATGATGGTAGTCACGAATAGTGAATGGTCATTACTAACGGGTTCCTCTTCGAATCGTTGTTTGTATACACTCTGACCTGTTGATCCGTCGAATCCATAACTACAAATTAACTTCGCGCTATTGATGCATTTATACCGCTTAATTACTTCTGCTTGCATATTTAAAATTCTGTTGACAGTGTGATCTAATAAATTTTGCAAAGTAACTTCAGCTTTGCTTTCCGTCACTAAAATTTCTTTGGGCCTACATTGCAATTTTGCATTCTGCACGCTTTCGTAGGAAGGATATATATCACAAAAGTGTTGCTTTCCAATCTCTCTTATACTATTGTACTGCTTTTTAGTAAAGGAATTTTCTAGTAAAAATGCTAGAGCCTCCTGTGGTGTTAGAGGAACTGGATCTGACATTAGAATCTTTTTCTTTATAATGCTGGGGCTGTTGTCGTTCATACACTCTTTCAACACATAAGAAGTGTCTCTTTCATCCGACTTCTTTGCTGAAAGTGCTGCGGCGTGCACTAGTAGGCTCGTAGAATTATGTTCTGCCATTTTGCCAGCCAATTTTCTTTTCAGTCTTGGTCCAGCTTCCTCATAGTCCAAATTGGGTCGGCCTATTTTGTTTTGGAATGTAGGTGGCCTAATGGGGTTCCAATTCACTGAAGATGTTATTAAAAGCCAATCGGAAAGTTTTTTTCTGAAGTTTGCCACACTTCTGTGACATTTCGGGCAATTTTTCCGAATGAAATCGTGGATGGCAGCAGCTTTTTTACTTATTAAATTCCTTTGGTGATCATCTATATTATTGCTGCCGATATGATCAACAATCCAGTTAAAAATGTATTCTTTTTTGCTTGTGTTGTTGCGCCATACATCAAGCAACTGTGCATTGCTAAAGTCAAAAGTGGCTGCAATATGTGTTATGGGCAAAAAGGGATGCAAGAAGACGCAAATAAGATTATTACCTCGAACAATTATATGCTTTTATCTTTAACTTCACATATTTACTTTTTGGCCGGGAGTGACCGCATATTAGTTCTACTCCATAATTCACGTGGACTCGGGTCTAGTTTTTAAGAAAAACATATACTACAACATAAGACACATACACAACATTGAACACATATTATACAATTTGAAACTGGATTTTCTATTTAGCATACCTGGCACTATATTTTCCATAGTTAATTTAGTTATTAATAAAAACTTCCTTTAAATTATGTCACCTCAAAGTTGAGCAATTTTTTTCAGCTTGCAAATGTAAACAAAGCTCTGAGCATATGTTTGACTTTGGAGCCCTGGTTCTCATGCAGGGCTGCAACAACTAATCGATAGTTTATCGATATATTGTGCTTAGAGTGTCTAGTTTTAAAATAAATTACATTGAGCACAATATCATTCCATGATTTTTTGGACTTTATGCCAAAAAATCGGGCTTTCCGTCCACAGTGCATGGTAAGACAAATTTGAAAATTGTAAGATCGGCAATTAAAGGGCGATAACCATTTAGCACAAAACTGATGAATTTATTCAAATTTAATATTAGAGTGTGAGGGACGTTTCAAATTTGTGTCTTGTCGGCGTCAGTCTTGTTCTCGAACTGCCCTTTTTCAACTTGACCAAATTTTTTCCATCTTTTGGTTCTGCCAACTTAGTATTTTATATAACATAGGAGTTTAACATATTCAGTGTTGTTAATTTACATAAATCCGTTAATATTCAAATTAATAAATAATCCGTTGATATTCAAATTAATACTTATATTAATTTACAATATGAACAAATGCTTGAAAACTTAACGAAAGTTGAGAATTATTTTTATTAATTGTGAGAAAAAGGGGCATGGCAGTCCAACATTTTAAATGCATTTACGCTGTCGCTAGGAACCTCCATACCAAAATTGGTGACCCTAGGTGCCATTGTTACTGAGATACCCGCCGAAAACATTTATTTTTTCCGAGGTGTGTTTAGTTTTTGCGCCTCCTTCTGCCTGTTACATACATTTGCACAAACCCAATATACTCTTGCAGAGAGTATAAAAACTAGATTTATTTGCTATTATTAACAATATATCAAACTTACTTATATCTTTGAGATGCTCTACAAAGTTCTTAAAGTTGCGACTCATTTGCCAGCGACGCAGTTGACGATCTTTAATGTCATCGGCAGTAACATACGTGGCAAAATTGATAAAAAAAAAATTTTTTTTTCGAAATGTTATTTATTTCGTAGAAATTATTAAGGCAGATGTATTTAAAGCTCTTTAAAACTTCTTCAATTATTTGTGTAAAACTTACCTTTTTAAATTTTTTCAATCTACTCGCGGCACATACACTGCAATCTCAATGAAAATGTATCGCAAAACCGATATACGCATTGTCAGCCCTCAGTATTTATCGAGAACAGATGCCGTTTTATTAGACCCCGTACTCTTTAAAAAAGAGTATAGGGGTCTATTAAGTTTGTCAGAAGCGAGATGTGCGTAACACGCAGAAGGAGGCGTGGCCGACCCCATAAAGTATATATATTCTTGATCAGCATCAATAGCCGAGTCGATATAGCAATGTCCGTCTGTCTGTCTGCCCGTCCGTATGAACACCTGGGTCTTTTAAACAACAAGAGCTAGAGACACCAAATTTGGAATGAAAGTCCGTTATTTTCGCGAGCAGATCAAGTTTATTTCAAATTGTTTCCACGCCCCTTACCGCCCCCGCAATGAGTAAAAAACCAGACACACCTCGAAAAAATTTGTGTTTTAGGCGAATATCTCAGTAACTATAGCACTTAGGAGCACAAATTTTGGTATACAGGTTCTTAGAGACAGCCTTAGTATAATGTCATTCAAAATTTTGAGCTGCCACGCCCCCTTTTCTCATAAGAACTAAAAAAACTTTCCAACTTCAATGCCGTTTTTAAGGCATTAAATCAAATAGTACAGTGTTGTAATTTAACATTCGCTTAGAGACTTACTATATCTAACTTTCCTGAAAGTGGCATCAAAATCCTATGTCAAACAAGAGAGAAATTTCGGTTCAAAGTGCATGTTATTTTACTGCAAAATCACTGCATGCGCGCAACACATACAAACAAACACAGACATAACATATGTTCGAACGTTTTCTCTACCTGCTTTGGCGGCAGCGCTGCCCAGAGCTGCTGGCTATACATACACACATGTGTATGAGCACACATACATATTTGCAAATAATCGGAAGAATGATAGAAGAGGGGCGTGGTGCAACTGGTAGAGTTGCGGCGCAATATGGAACCTTCATATGGATCGCGGGTTCGAATGCTGACAATGACAATTGTTAATTTATTTATTTTTTAATTTTAATTAAAAATGTATATTTTTTTTATTTTAATTTTTAAATTTCATTTTAAAATTTAAATTTAAATAAAATGGGCACTACTATGGGAGTACGGGGTCTTTTACAGTCGGCTCGATCGACTGTAGCCTTTCTTACTTGTTTTCACTTGTAGAAACATAAAAAGTGCATTTGTTTTATTTTAAAATAATTAATAAATTAACAAAAAAAAATTTTAAATGCTTAAAATAGTTTTGAATTGTTGGGCAACAACAATAAATTTAAAAATAGTGTTTCCGATTTTGATTTAGTTAACCTGCCTTTCTTATCGGAAATTGTTATCATAGAATTGTGAAAATTCCACAAAACATTTGTTAATATAATAAAAATTGGTGAAAATGTGTTAGCACCTTTAAGAATTACTTACTGCTACCCAAAAATATTTCAATAAACAAATCATTTTTATTGTTAAAGTCATTTTAAAGTTAAAGTGATTATGATACAAACATTAATAGAAAATTATTATATAATTATACACACTATAAATATAATAAAAACTTTAATCATAATTATTAATAATTCAATATAAGAATTTTTCTCAATAGTACTTAAAACTTCTGAGCAGCAAAACCAACAGCCAAATATATAAACATTTCAATGGGAATTGGGAATCTAGCAGCGCCCTTGATTGCGGGAATTCCTTTCTAGATGTCAACAAGCTCTGAGCAGCAAAAACAACAGCGTAATCTTTAAAAATTATTATAAAACTGCGAACTGCTAGCGGAACAGAACAGCGGGAAACGTAAAAAATGTAAAATTTCTTCTGAGAACTTTCCGTTGAACATAAAGAATTTAGATACTACAGAATCAATTTTACACTAGATAAACGTTTCTATGGGAGGGGGATTGCATAGCCTGGAGTGGTAGAGCTGACATAAACGATTGTTAATGGACGGCGCAACGTATTAATTTTGAATGTTGCTGGCACAGGAAGGATGGGTACGTGGCGGCAAAAAATCGATGCCGCCAAAAGAGATAGTCGATAGTTTTTGTACCCTTACAGAGGGTTTTTGTCACAATGTTTGTAACGCATTGAAGAAGGCGTTTCCGACCCCATAAAGTATATATATTTCTTCTTGATTAGCATTAACAGCCGAGTCGATATAGCCATACCCGTCTGTCTGTCCGTCTGTTTCTATGCGAACTAGTCTTTCAGCTTAAAGCTATTTTAAAGAAACTTGGTACAGATGAATATGATGACTATATCATATAGCTGCCATAGGAACAATCGGTTGGAATGTTAAGTATGAAAATTTGTATGTCTGTTGAGCGATTTTAGCCAAATTTACACAATACACGTTTTATATAAATTTCAATGTGCTGACCAAATTTCATCCAAATCGGACTACTATATCATATTGCTACAATAGGAAGAATTGGTGATTGAAACCAAATTAACGCAATAAGTATGACTGCAAGGGTATTTAATCTTTAGCGAGCCGAAGATATCCGTTTTTTCTTGTTTAGTGTTGGTAATGTTTGTGTAACGTAGTTGAGGTGATGTCGAGGTTTCGCAATCGATGATTATGGATTGTCCGCTCGGTGCGCTTTGGTTAAAACCCCCGCCCTGGGGCGAACGAGCTAGCCGCGGTAGGCCCAGGAAAGGGAAGCTGAGTGGTAACATCTTTTTCATGTTTTTTGTTTGTATGGAAGAATGCTCACTACTATGAGACTACGGGTTCTTTTACAGTCGGCTCGCTTGACTGTAGCCTTTCTTACTTGTTTCATTAAAATAGGGTCTCGAGTAATACAATAGATAGTTCTTGCCGTATAATACGTTGAATACAATACATAAACCATTGGCCGGAAGCGCTAGACAGCCATGCAGCGTAAACGTTCGATCACATGTTTGTAATGTAATCGTTCGATCATGTGTTTGTAATGTAATCGTTCTACATATGTTCCTGTCTCGCTTGCATTAACGTCGTGTTAAAATATAAATTTTATTATGTGTATAACTTTCATGATAATATTCCGATTTTTAGGCTGATATAATTAATCTCCAAATATGCGTTTAATAACACTACTGTTTGATAAGAAAAGGTGCCCAATAAGATCAGCTTATTCATACGGACAGACAAACTGACATGGCTACATCGACTCAGTTTTTGATGCTGATCAATTTTATGGGGTTGGAAACGCCTCCTGTAACATACTTTTCACAAACCCAATAAAGTCATGCAGCGAAATAAACAATTATGTGCAGTCTCTTCATCTTCATTATATTGCTGGTGTATAACTAACAGGTTAAGTAGCGTTTTTTTGAGTCAACGGAGAATAAATAAGAAATTTTGCTTAAAATTTTAAAATTTGTAAGTACTCACCCACTATGTTTAAAAATACAGAGTGGCCGATGGGCGGTGTTGTTGAGACCTGGCATTCGTATGTTCCTGAATCCTTACGTTGAGCATACCGTATGCGAAGTGTCCAGTCTTCAGCATGTGGTGAGTGCATTGCTTCAAACCGCTGATCCGATGTATATGTATATCGTCCAACAGTGAGAAGATGAATATCCCGATGCCGCACCCATGAGACCTGGTTAAACACTTACTATTAATTGGCAAACATATTAAGATTTATAATCGAACTCTTTCTAAGTTTCTTTGGCCAAATCAATAGAAAATAGGACTTTTCATCAAGACCTATACTATAATTCAAGCATCTCGCAAGTTAAATCACGTTTTATGTGTATGTGATGATTATCGCTATTATTGCCAAGTTTCTTTGGATCGGACAACAATATTCTATAGGTACCAAAGGGTCATAAAATACCTATTAGAATGGTAAAATGTACACTAAAATGAGTACGTGGTCTTTTTACAGTCTGCTCACTCGACTGTAGCCTATCTTACTTGTTTTGTCTGTCAATAATATTCAACGATTATATAATAATTATAACATATATTATTATTATCATCTTTAAATCTACAAGTAACCGGTTAAATAATGGGTAAGTATATCTGAGATAGCTTAAATAACACAAAAGTTGATCACATAAATTTTTTTTTTGAATTTCAGAGCTAAAAAAACTTTTTGTGAATGCATAAAGTATGATTTTCCGTTAAATAATACAATATATATCACAATTTTTAGCAAGCCACCGGATTTTGACGAGATTGATCAATAAGAGCTATATAATGTTATGATACTGTAAATTCGTATTTACAATTTGCAGGGGCAGTAGGAAATGTAGCCTACGCTACACACTACACACTATACTTCTACAGTGCATACCAAGAAGGAAAGCTGCAGTCGACCAAGCCAATCGTATCTGACCTGGTTTTTTAGACCCCGTACTCATTAAAAAAGAGTAAAGGGGGTCTATTAAGTTTGTCAGAAGCGAGATGTGCGTAACAGGCAGAAGGAGGCGTGGCCGACCCCATAAAGTATATATATTCTTGATCAGCATCAACAGCCGAGTCGATATAGCAATGTCCGTCTGTCCGTCTGTCCGTCCGTCTGTATGAACACCTGGATCTTTTAAACTACAAAAGCTAGAGACACCAAATTTGGAATGAAAGTCCGTTTATGATGTACGCAGATCAAGTTTATTTCAAATTGTTGCCACGCCCCCTACCGCCCCCGCAATAAGCAAAAAACCAGACACACCTCGAAAAAATTTGTGTTTTAAGCGAATAACTCAATAGTTATGGGACTTAGGAGCACCAATTTTGGTACGCAGGTTCCCAGAGACAGCCTAAATGCCACGCCCCCTTTGCTCATAGGAACTAAAAAACTCTCCCATTTCAATGCCTTTTTTAAGGCATTAAATCAAATAGTACAGTGTTGTAATTTAAACATACGCTTAGAGAATTACTATTTCTAACTTTCCTGAAAGTGGCATCAAAATCCTATGTCAAACAAGAGAGAAATTTCGGTTCAAAGTGCATGTTATTTTACTGCAAAATCACTGCATGCGCGCAACACATACAAACAAACACAGAAACATACAAACATATGTTCGAACGTTTTCTCTACCTGCTTTGGCGGCAGCGCTGCCCGGAGCCGCTGGCCGCGCCGAACAATGCTATACATACACACCAGAGAACTGCAGCGATACACCGCATGTAAAAATACCCAAATCACACACAGAGTATTTTTCGACTCGAATCATTTTTTACTCTACCCGAAAAGTATCGGATATTTTTTTACTCCTTTTCGTTTGGGTATTTCCATGAAAGATATTTTTTTACCCGATCATTCTTGTACCAACTCATTTTTTACTTGGTGGCGTAAACACCGCATCAAATGTATACTCGAGAAAAATCACCCTTGTGAAGTATAAGTAAATTTTTACTCGGGTTTTTTTCTATCCGCTCTTTTTTTACCCGATCGTGTGCGCGGGTATAGTCTGGCGACGCTCTTTTGTTATGGACTAGTTAAATGTCATCAATTAATAAATGATAGTTTAAGTAAGAAGTTAGGCAATTGCAAAGTAAGAAGTAAGGCATTGTTTCCATTGAAATTTTACATAAAAGATAAAAAACATAATTTATATATTTAAATATTCACATTAATGAGAATCAAGGTGACTAATAGATTACAGGTTGATTATGGGACACCTGTTTTAATATTTGTTGCAGGGTATTCTAAGTCACAATTTGGCATGAAGAAACTGTTTATCTATAAATTGTCAACACTCAAAACGCATATTGTAAAACTGTTGACTATTTGGTTTTTTTGGCAAAGCCCGAAAACTGTAATTTGCTACCTGTTACATGCATTCTCTCTAATGCAAAAAACCCTTTTTATCCTCTAACGCGCGCTGTTCAATTTCCGACGGCAAACCGTCGCTCAAGTACTCGAGTATTTCGGGTAAGTATTTTTTTTACTCTGTGTGTTGTCTACACAATCATTTTCTATCGCATCAAAAAATGATTCGTACTCGCGACACCCTTTTCAAAAAGAGTATTTACGATACCCGTTACTTCGGGTACGGGTAAAAAGAATATTCGAGTCATTTCGCTTCGGGTAAAAATGTATTCGAGTAAAAAAATAGCCGATCATATTTTTTACTCTAAATTTTGAGTACGAGTAAGACCGGCACCGCATTTTCTTTGGGTAGTACTCGAGTACAAAAAACCACCACCCGTGCAGTTCTCTGATACACACATATGTATGAGCACACATACATATTTGCAAATAATCGGAAGAATGATAGAAGAGGAGTGTGGTGCAACTGGTAGAGTTGCGGCGCAATATGGAACCTTCGTATGGACCGCGGGTTCGAATGCTAACAATGACGATTGTTAATTTATTTACTTTTTAATTTTAATTCAAAATGTAAATATTTCATTTTTATTTTTTTAATTTCATTTTAAAATTTTTATTTTAATAAAATGGGCACTACTACGGGAGTACGGGGTCTTTTACCGTCGGCTCGATCGAATATATATATTGTAATCGTTGGAATGTATGTAACAGGCAGAAGGAGGCGTGGCAGACCCCATAAAGTATATATATTCTTGATCAGCATCAATAGCCGAGTCGATATAGCCATGTCCGTCTGTCCGTCCGTCTGTATGAACAAAAGGATCTCAGAGACTATAAGAGCTTGAAAGGTGAAAGGGGTCGCAAATGAAGGGTACAATACCCAAGCAGTACGAGTTTGTTTTTGTTTCTTGACACGCCCACTCTAGGGCGTTCTATCTTCATATAAAGGCAAATGTACAGATAAAACTTGAACGTTTTAGTATAGAAAACTTTTTTGTTAACAATGCTATCTGATCCAAATTTACACGGAGACTACATGTCTATGAAGTACATGTACGGACATGTATCGTATAGCTACCATAGGGCCGATCGGTCAAAAACACGCTCCAAATATAAATTAGTACGAAAAAATTTTGAATTGACTAAGCTATCTTAATGAAACTGACGCAAAATAAATAAATCAATTATATAAATATATTGACCAAGTTTCATACAAATCGGACTACTATATCGTATAGCTCCCATAGGGACAATAGGTCAAAAACACGCTCCAAATTCGATCCGATTTCGATCAAACTTGGTCAGTACATGTACTTCATAGACATGTAGTCTCCGTGTAAATTTGGATCAGATAGCATTGCTAACAAAAAAGTTTTCTATACTAAAACGTTCAAGTTTTATCTGTACATTTGCCTTTATATGAAGATAGAACGCCCTAGAGTGGGCGTGTCAAGAAACAAAAACAAACTCGTACTGCTTGGGTATTGTACCTTTCATTTGCGACCCCTTTCACCTTTCAAGCTCTTATAGTCTCTGAGATCCTTTTGTTCATACAGACGGAGGGACGGACGGACGGACAGACGGACATGGCTATATCGACTCGCCTATTGATGCTGATCAAGAATATATATACTTTATGGGGTCTGCCACGCCTCCTTCTGCCTGTTACATACATTCCAACGATTACAATATACCCTTGTACTCTACGAGTAACGGGTATAATAAATTGTTACTATTCAGATACTACACATTCTTTATGAAATCTGTTTCGGTGAGACCAAGCACAAGATCCATATTCAAGAATTGAACGTACCAGTGATGTGTAAAGTGTTTTGTTAAAAACGATCGTTATTTCCTTGCATCCAGCGCATTTATGTTTAAAATGTTTATAAATGATGTCTGATAATATATTGATGTCTAAATCTTGTAAAACAAATGATTTAAATTCTAATATTTCACAAACACATAATAACAGAGTAAATTCACGGATGCAAAAAAGTGTTGCAGTTGATAAGTTGTTATTTTCTCAAACTTGGAAATACCTCTAAGGTTCTATACATTATATTTGTTTTCTTTAATAAATAAATAAAACTAGTAAGAAATGCTACAGTCTACAGCCGACTGTAAATGACCCCGTCCTTGAATAGTGGTGCGCATTTGTATTAAACTAAAATTGTAAAATAAAACTTAAAAATTAAAATTTAATAAATGAAATTAACAATTGCCATTGTCAGCATTCGAACCTGCGAGCTTAGACGAAGGTGTCATAATGCCCCGCAACTCTACCAGTTTCACCACGCCCCACCTAAAAGAATATTCCGATTATCTGCATTTACATTTAAACGTATATACATTCTTGTTATATAAGAAAAATAACTGAAACGGCTATCTGTGCCGAGATTCGAACCACAGACCTTAGGCTTACAATCAAGTACGAACAATTATACCAGGCATCTCTACCACTTAGTTCACATTTCGTTTAATAATTATATCTTTCAATAATGTAGGTAAACATAGAGTTAACTCTTCTTTTTCTATCACGTGTACATAAATTACAATTATTCAACAGAGTTTCTGGTGAGGAAAAAGTAGTTTTTATAATTTGAGGGTCGGTAAGGGTCGTTTCAACACTTTGAAATTAACTTGATCTGCCTGATATTAATACGTCCGTGCTTACAAGCAAGAAAAGTAAAGTCAAGCATGCCCGACTTTGTAATACCTCCTAATTTTATTGCCGATTAATTAATTAAATCGATATTCAGGTTATACAATGGATACATTGGGAATGAAAACTAAGCATTTTAATAGATCGTTCCTATGACAGCTATATGATATAGCGGTCCGATCTAGGTGGAACATGGTCAGCATGTGTCGTATAAGAGACACTGAAAATTTACATACTAAGCGTATTCAGCATTTTCAAGCGATTGTTCCTATGGCAGCTATATGATAGTGGTCCGATCTGAATAAAATTTTGTTTGCACGTGGGACTTACTAAAAGCATTTACAATAAATTTGGCGGAGACAGCAGAAAAAAAAAAATAATTGGAATACTCGTTACCCGATCGTTTGATGAAAAGTTTGAACATGCTCAATTATACTCTTTGCAGGTCTCTGATATGTATGTATGTATGAATAGCATTGGTCGGGACGACCAGCGTCTGCTTGCAGCGCTGCCGCCACACATGCAGCGAAAACGTTTCTACTTATAATTGTATGTTTCCGCCTCGCGAGCTAAATAACATAAAATTTGTTAGTACGATTTATATGCAACGCTCAGGATAGTTTAATATGATATGTCTTGTAAGGAAGCGTTCGCCTAACTCCTATCGACTACGTAAGGTGGGATTAAGGGCCCCTCCTTACAGTCTCCAAACAAATGTTAAATTACATCAGTGTACTATATAAACAATTGTCTTAAAAAAGACATTGAAATTTGAAAGTTTTTTAGTTCTCATGATAACAGTGGGCGTGGCAGCTCTAAATTTTTAATGGCATTGTATTAAGGCTGTCTCTTGGAACCTGTATACCAAAATGAGTGCCCCTAAGCGCCAAAGTTACTGAGATATTCGACTAAAGCATCGATTTTTTTTAGATGTGTATAGTGTTCTGCACATTGCTGGAACGGTAGGGGGCTTGGCAAAAATTCAAATAAACTTGGTCTGTGCACATTATAAACGGACTTTCATTCCAAGTTTGGTTGCTCTAGCTTTTGTAGTTTAGAAAATCCAGGTGTTTATACGGACGGACGGCTATATCGTCTTGGCTGTTGATGCTGATCGAGAACATATATACTGTAAGGAGTCGGAAACGTATCCTTCAATGCGTTCAAAACATCGTGACAAAAACAATATACGCTGTGCAAGGGTATAAAAACAAAAGTAAGTATGAAAAGTACAGAAAAGCACGCCCGACTGTGTAATACTCTCTGCATTATTTCTCGATTAAATGAATTAAATGGGTATCCAGTAGTACAAGTACTTATATAAGAACATGTTGAAACAAATTAAAACTAAGACATCTGTTTGCTGGTATGCACCAAAGACCTGCAACGAGTATACTCGAGTATGTTCGAACTTTTTATCAAACGATCGAGTAACGAGTATACCAACGGTCTGTCCGAAAAATGTTCGAATCACAACGATCATTTGCCCGTTTTCTGCTTGATTCGAACATTGTCGTTTGATATCAAACAATTTGGTTGCGAGCACAACGATCATCCCCGTTGATCGTTTGGTGATCGTTCGATTGGAACAACGAGTATTCGAACGCAACCTGCCTGCCCGTAATTTCAGTACAAAAGTACAAACAAACGTTCGAGTATCAAGCAAGTTCGTTGGTTCGCTTAAGTTGCGTGACGTTCGCTTGCGTTGCATGACGTTCGCAGTGTTGCCATTTATTGGGAGGAAAATATGCTAGTTCTAGCGGAAAAGGCTAGATTGCAATAAAAAATAATAAGAAAATTGTATAAGTATATATTTTTCTTCTTCTTTTATTATTAAAAATTTTATAAGCCATAATGGGTAATATAAAAAATGAAATATCTGTAATATATGTGCATTGATTTTCCCATGTACACATAAGTAAAGGCTAGATCAAGCGGGAAACAATTTGGAGAGCAACACTGATGGCACGCGCAACACGCTGAGGGTTGTTTTTGTTTTGTGTGCATTTGTGCGAGCAAGTATTGTTATGTTTGACATACCACGCATTTCGCTAATATTTTTTTTAAGACATAAAAAACCAAATGGAAGAGTATCTACCTGCTGCACATATTGCGCTAAATGGAAAACGCCCCTTTTACAAAACTCATAGAGTCATACTCTTGCCAAACAAGGGAATTTCCAAAAGGTCAGCCCATCTACGCTTAACTGTTGAGCGTTAGAAAGGGTTTCAGCACATTTTAATTATGTAAAAATTTTATGTATGAACAGAGTATTAAAACCTAAATTGCATTTATTATTAAATGCCAATTTATTAAAAACAAGAAAAAAAGTTTATCGACGGCTAGCCGAAGATTATATACCCTTGCAGTCATGCACATTGCGTTAATTTTTTTTCAATGACCGATTGTGTCTATGGCAGCTATATGATATAGTAGTCCGATCTAAATGAAATTTGGTGTACTCATAGGATTTTATGCCAAATGCATATGGAGCGAATTTGGTTCAAATCGTACAAGAGACACAGAAAATTTTCATACCAAGCATTTTTAACCGATTGTTCCTATGGCAGCTATATGATATTGTTGTACGATCCGGATAAAATTTGGTCGGCAGATGGATAATGATAGCAAATGCGTATTGCGTGAATTTGGTTCAAATCGCACAAGAGATACAGAAAATTTTCATACCAAGCATTTTCACCAGTTTTAACCGATTGTTCCTATGGCAGCTATATGATATAGTCGTTCGATCTGGATGAAATTTGGTTTGCACACGGGATTTTATGCCAAATGCATATGGAGCGAATTTGGTGTACATAGCTCAAAAAAATTTTTTTTTCATCCGATTGTTCCTATGGGAGCTATATGATATAGTGATCCGATCTGGCCGATTTTAACAAATGTTCTGCGTGCAAAGGGAATACACATCTGTGCCAAGTTTCATCAAGATAGCTTTAAAACTGAGAGACTAGTTCGCATAGAAACAGACGGACATGGCTATATCGACTCGGCTGTTGATGCTGATCAAGAATATATATACTTTATGGGGTCGGAAACGTCTCCTTCAATGCGTTACAAACTTCGTGACAAAAACAATATACCCTCTGCAAGGGTATAAAAAACATTCTTTAATGCCGTCAAAACATTTAGTGTAGTACCACCGCTATAAAATTTCATGCAAAATATTATTAGTTTCTGTTTGGATTGCTTGCAGCATGTTCCATATAACGGCAAAATACTCGAGTATATACTCGAGTAAAACGAGTATAAGCAGGCCCGCGGTACGCACACAAACGATCGAGTATCAAATTTGTTCGAACAAAAACGATCACGAGTAAGCGTTCGAGTATACTCGAAATTTTTATACTCGTTGCAGGTCTCTGGTATGCACCTACAAATTCGTTTGACGTTATATGTATGTGTGCACATATACAGAGGTGGTCAGAAGTATTTACACAAAATTCAATGTTCTGACCACCTCTGTATATGTTCGTATTTAGGTTCAAACATGTGTTTTAATAATTTTGTCTCGCTTGTCTCGCGTTCAAATGTAAACTTTGATACGTGTTTTCTTTCTGATTATAGTCGGATTTTTATGAATCTTTTAGTATAGTTTGATACAATTAGTCTCCAAACGAATCTCAGATATTCATACTGTACGGAAACATCGCCTTTAAAACGGCATTAAAGTTTAAATGGAAATGCAGTTATGCTGTCTCTAGGAACCTGCATTCCGATATTGGCATAGTGCCATAGTTACTGAGACATTCGACAAAAACATCGATTTTTCAGAGGTGTATCCAGGTTTTGCCTCAATGTGGGCGCATTTGTGCAAAAAAAGATTTCCGTATGGACTGACTAAATATGTAGTCGATTGAGATTTAGTTCAAACTTGTACCTTTTACCAACTCTGAAAACTGTTTGTTCATACGGACAGACAGACAGACGGACATGCCTGTATAGAGTCGGCTTGTGATACTGATCAAGAATATATTTACTTCATGGGGTCTGTCACGCCTAATTCTTCCTGTTACATACTTTGCATAATCCTAATATACTTTGCAGAGAGTATAACGAGAGAGACTTGTTTGCATAAAATGAAGCAAACAGACGGACATAGCTTTGTATATTTATGTCGCCTGAAGCGGTTCCATCAATGTGTTACAAACTTCGCGACAAAAACTTAATACCAATACTGATCACTGAAATATCAAGCACTCAATCCGCAACGTTACTGCCCAAAACCGGCCTAAAACTAAAGATATCCCGATAAAGGAAACATGACTTTCTAGCTAGATCGAAGCTCTATGGGGGTCTTACCAACTGCAAGCATACTTAATATTTTGTTATTGAATTACTTACCGTGCGATTTCCCAGGTTTTTTACACGGCAAGTGAGTCTTACTGTCTTGCCTACAAGACCAGTTATATTGCTAGTTATGTTAGAATCAAACGTCGGTCCCCCCGTACCTGGAGTTGGTAAATCTTGCAGAAAATCTGTAAAGAATCGCTTTGTGGCACCCCGCGAGCTGCCTTAAAATTGAATAAAAGTGAGAAAATAAGTAAAATAAATTTAACGGACATTTTTTGTTCGATTAAATTAAAACCGTTTAAATAAATTTATATTAAAATTCTCAATTTCATTCCCCGTCTCTCATAGACGAAGAGCGTATTCTATAGTCATTGTAATAAAAATAGAGTAAGAACAGCAAGTATTAGACATATACAAATAAAAAAGAGACTTCTTAGAATTTGAATCTTTGAGATAATAGAAGTTAGAGCCACCAAATTTAAAATGAATGTCCATCAATATGTCAGGCAGATCAAGTTTATTCTACTCTTTGCAAAAGTATATTGGGTTAGTGCAAGTGTATATAACAGGCAGAAAGAGGCATGGCAGACACCATGAAGTATATATATTCTCGATCAGCGTCACAAGCCGAGTCGATATAACCATGTCCATCTGTCTGTCCATATGAACACACGGATTTCAGAGTTGGTAAACGCTACACGTTCGAACTTGGTTTGTATCGACTACATATTTAGTCAGTGAATTCAATAATCATAAAGAGGCAACCTGGAGACACCTCGGAAAAATTGATGATTAAGGCGAATATCTCAGTAACTATGGCACTAAGGAAACCTAATTTTTTCAGAGGTTTGTAGAGACAGCATATATGCAATGTCACTTTAAAGTTTTGGGCTGCCATGCCCCCATTTCGCACAAGAAATAACATAGTTTTCAAACTTTTATACCGTTTTTAAGGAATTTGTTTTTATCGTAGGGTATTGATACTTATGTTTCGAAACTTTCCAGAAAGTTGCAATAAAAAAACAGAAAACTAGAAGCGTTACAAAATTGATAATTAAACGCAATATCAATGCATGGATGCAATTGAGACAGAAATATTCAAACAAATGTTATAACGTTTTCGATGCACGTGTGGCGGCAACGGTGCCCGCAGACGCTAGCCGTGCGTACATACATAAATATGTGCATAGATATAATGTCAAACGAATTTGTGGTGCAAAAGAAATCACCCTATTGGAAGATGCTCTCATTTTTCCAATTGGCCGCCAATGTCAAATCTGTTTTGACATTTGTGGACTAGACAGATACAGAATACAAGTGAATAAGCCATGGAGCGATACACTCCCCAAGAACGCGGAATAATAATAATAAACGCGTTTCCGGGTCGCTTAATTTCGCGTTTTGGCGATTTGCACTGGCCCGCCAGATCGCTCGATCTAACGGTCCTGGACTTCTTTTTATGGGGCTTTTTGAAGTCCCGTGTTTACATCAACAAGCCAGAGACCTTGGAAGCCCTTAAGGGAAAAATCCGACACGATTGCGAGAATTTATCGCCCGAAACGCTCGCCCAAGTGATGGAAAATGCCATAAAAGAGCCCGTATGGCAATCAATTGTGACGGCGCCCATCGGCGAAATCATCTACTCGACTTAACACAATTAATTCTAAAAGTCTAAATAAACATAATCAAAAAACAGAATCGAAGTTTTTCATTTAGGATAAAACTAGTAAGAAAGGCTACGGTCGAGCGAGCCGACTGTACTCCGTACTCTCATAGTAGTGCGCATAAAATTTTAAAAATACATTTACAAAATTAAAATTTAATGTTTACATTTTTAATTAAAATTTAAAAAATTAAATTAACTATTGTCATTGTCAGCATTCGAACCGGCGATCTTAGACGAAGGTTCCATATTGCGCCGCAACTCTACAAGTTTCACCACGCCCCTCTTCTATCATTATTCCGATTATTTGCATATATTTATGTGTGCACATATATATGTGTGTATGTATAGCATTCGTCGGCGCAGCCAGCGTCTCCGGGCATCGCTGCCTACAAGCAGGTAGAGAAAACGTTCGAACATATGTTTGTATGTGTCGGTGTTTGTTTGTATGTGTTGCGCGCATACAGTGATTTTGCAGTTAAATAACATAAACTTTGAACCGTGTAGCTCTTTTGTTTGACATAGGATTGATGTAACTTTCAGGATAGTTAGATATGATAAATCTCTAAACGATTGTTAAATTACAACACTGTACTATTTGAACAAATGCCTTAAAAACGGCATTGAAGTTGAAAAGTTTTTTAGTTCTTATGAGAAAAATGGGCTTGGCAGCTCAAAATTTTGAATGGCATTATACTAAGACTGTCTCGAGGAACCTGTATACCAAAAAGTGTTAAAGTTACTGAGATATTCGCCTAAATCACAAATTTTTTCGAGGTGTGTCTGGTTTTTTGCTCATTGCGGGGCCGGTAGGAGGCGTGGCAACAATTTGAAATAAACTTGATCTGCTCGAAAAGATAATGAACTTTCATTCCAAATTTGGTGTCTCTAGCTGGTGTAGTTACAAAGATCCAGGTGATGGACAGACGGACATCGCTATATCGACTCGGCTGTTGATGCTGATTAAAAAGCCACAACTCCTTCTGCCTGTTACGCACATCTCGGTTCTGACAAACTTAATAGACCCCTATACTCTTTTTTAAAGAGTATGGGGTCTAATAAGAGCCAAACAACATCGGATGACTTCTTTTGCGCCACCTTGTATATATTTGTATTATTGTTTCAACGTGTTCTAATACAAGTACTATCCATTGTAATAAATGAATACCGAATTTAATAAAATAATCATATAATCGGGAATACAATGCAGAGAGTATTATACGATCGTTCATGCTCGACTGAACTTTTCTTTCATGTTTCATAATGCAAATATATATTTCAAATTGTGTAAGGCATTTTTATAGCACCATAACGTGGAAATGATAGAAGCTATCAAATTCAGACTTAACATGAATGGTACTATTACAACTGTCCTTACTAGACAGTTCACATCCAAATCAGACGACGAAAGCCAATAGTTTCAAAAATTTGTTACAGGTATGGAAAATACGCACTATAAAAAGGCATACGAACGATCGTTTTCGCTGCCTGGAGGCAGCGCTGCCCGCGCTCGCAGACTGTGCCGACCAATGGTACACATGCATACATATATGTATATGTGCACACACACATAATGTCTAACGAATTTGTATGTGCATACAGACAAACAGATGTTTCTTCGTCTGTTTAACGTCTTCTAATACAAGTACTATCTATTTTTATACCTTGATACTGATTTAATTATTTAAAGCGGGAATAAAAGCATACGTTATAGAGTGTGCTCAATTACATTGTCGGCAAGGTTTTCTGCGTTCTGCAAGCTGTCATCATGCTCGATTATACTGGTTTGTCAGCTCCATCTGCTGTTTATATCCCGACAGTATATCCATGTGCGCTAACAGCGCTGAATTGTCCGAGCAGTGGCAATCTAACCTCAATTTTGGCTGCTGTGTCGACGCTTTCAAAGATTGCCTCAAGCCATGCGTTGCTGACTGTAACGGCACACTCAAACTTGGCATCGGTTTTGTACTTTTTGCTGTACAGCTGCTGTTTCAGTGAAGCTATTTGGGCACGCTGTTTGAGGTGACTGCGGTGACCTACAAGATGCATCTACTTTAGATGAAAGTCATAAAAAGAATTACGCTGGCCGCGCAAATTCATTACTCTTGAGGTGCCAATGTCAATAAAAATGTGATTCCGCTATCTGCGGGTAGAGTGGATTGCGAATAGAGTACTGCTCAGTACGTATAAATAACACGAAAGAACAGTACTGTCGGGCACGCCTGTCCGTATAATACTCTCTGATTTTATTCTCGATTATTATATCAAAACCCGTTATTTTCGGCTCGCCGAAGATTAAATACCCTTGCAGTCATGCATATTGCGTTAATTTGGTTTCAATTTGGTTTATTCATCCTATGGCAGCTACATGATATAGTGGTCCGAACTAGATGAAATTTGGATTGCACATGAGATTGAGTACTAAAAGCATATAAGATAAATTTGGTGGAGATAACTCAAAAAAAAATTTTTTAAGCCTATTGTTTCTATGGGACCTATATGATATAGCGACCCGATCTTCCTGGATTTTAAAATATGAACTGCGTGCAGAGAGAACACACTGACGGACGGACAGACGAACATGGCCATATCGTCTCGGCTGTTGATGCTAATCTCGAACATATATTCTTTAGGGGGTCGGAAAAGACTCCTTCAATGCGTTGAAAACATCGTGACAAAAACCATATACCCTCTGCAAGGATATAACAAAGAATAATGTTAAATCTGTTTGACATAATGCATATTCATATACGTTTGACATTCTATGTATGCATATACATATGTATGCATGTGTATCATTACACCATCGCTCAAACGACCGATTTATTTAATTAAACTCTTATTTTTAAGTTTATTAAATTTGGTAAATGTCATTGTCAAACCATACGGAATACCCAATGAATTTTAACTGGGACGCATTATGTTAAGATAACGGCTCCTTACCAGAGCTTTTATACATAACGCAATGCATTGGTCAACACTGCCATCGTCCGCAAGCAGTATTAAAATTTTATATTTACAACTTGAATTGAAATTTAATGAATTAAATTCACAATTGCCATTCTCAGCATTCAAACCCGCGACCTCAGACGAAGGTGTCATAATGCGCCTCAACTCTACCAGTTGCACCACGCCCGATATTTCGATTATCTGCATTTAAATGTTATACATTTTTGTAATAAAAGAAAACTAAATGAAACGGCTGTCTGTGCCAAAAATAATACCAGGCATCTCTACCACTTAGGTCACACTTAGTTCAATAATTAGATCGTTCAATAATGTAGGTAAACATAGAGTTAACTCTTCTCTTTCTACTACGTGTACATAAATTACAAGTATTAAACATAGTTGTTGGTGAGGAGACAGTAATTTTTACAATTTGCGGGGTTGGTAAAGGTCGTGGCAACAATTTAAAATAAACTTGATCTGACTTACATAAGTACGTCCGTCCTTACAAAAAAGAATCGTACAGTCAAGCACGCCCGACATTATAATATTCCCTGCTTTTATCGCAGATTAAAATAATTAAATCGGTATCTAGTTTTACAATATAGTATTAGAACACGTTGAAACAACTGAGAAGCCAGTAAATTGCTTCAGAAATCAGATTGTTTTGGAGGAGTCTCGTTTCCCCCTAGCGATGAACTATATTACCAACAGAGATGAATTACTTGATTTGGTGAAACCAATAGCCGACGGTTCTGGCCCGGTTGCAGCATGATCTCGTGCAACGCTTACCCACCACAAAGTTCTGGCCATAAAAGAATTTTGTCACTGACATACGGGATAGTCACGCCAAACAGCACAATCGTGCTCATAGGACGTCACAAAAAAACATAAAACAGGTAATGATCGATTACTATTTCCCGAAATTGACAAAGTTGGCGAACGAGTTACTTCTCAAACACCGTTTCCTTCGCGAGTAGAAGAAATGGAAATAAAATTCTTGAAACAGCTAAGAGCAAACAGACGGACAACGTATACATATATGAGACTTTGCTAACACGAAATATAATTCTCATTAATGAAATACAAAATCTCATAAAATCTCCAAATATCCTAGACCACGCTGCTCTTAAATCCTTTTTCATGAACGAACTCACAGGGACAACAGTTACACACATGTTAGATGTGTATAGTTTTAAGATATTTCAATCTTCTAATATTGTTAAAAATCACTATAAATAATTTTAGAACAAGAGACTGCCGAAAGATAACCATATTTCCAGTTGCACACAACAATACCATCTTTCAGACAACGTGGTAACATTATGCGGAAAAAAAAGTCCGGACAGTAAATAACTGCAAGCCAACAAACACGACTACGTTTTGCGAACAATCGAAGAGTTAGACCTGTGCCCAAAGATTATACTCTGGAAAGGTGGCACACTACGCGTGAACACGTGAAGCGCAACAACACTTAAGAGCGGTTCCCAGTGGTCGCAGCATCGCCACTGCTGAATATTACTGGCCACAATTGCACACTAAGTCTTCCGTACCTCCGTCGCTTGAGTGAAGAAAACCTCAACCACATTAGGGAAGTAAGAGACGTGTTGGCATTTGAGGCGGGCATAGTGCTTTGCGCTTTTATTTGTGGAAGGGCAGTTTTCCACCAACACTTCAAGAGAAGACAGGTTTCCCTATAAATCGAACAGATTCTCAAAATTTATCATGTGACCAGGGACGGTCAGTCTTTGAAATCGGGAGTACTTAACTGTTAACGCCCAGCGAATCAAGCTTTATAACTGAATATTGCAAAAAAGGTTAAAAAACTAGACTATTTCTTGGCATTATTTAGCATGGACATAACTTCTAATGTTCAACGATGTTCAGAATGAAACTATATACATAGGATAGAATGAACCTTCATCTAATATGTTTACTTAATTTCCTTTGCACGATAAGAATCTTGAGTCCTAAAATGCGCGAATCAGGTATGGAAGTAGAAGAGCGCAGGCAAATGTGCAAATTTCTTGAACATTTGACTAAAAACTGCGAAAAAATCATGTTGTAAATTATACCTGATTTAGTAAACCTTTAAAAACGTTATTTTGTGAGGGTTTTATCTGTATTCATTCATTTTGGCAAGTATGAAGTTTATTTTAAAGCTTGCATAAACGCTTCAAAGACCCGGAGAAATTAAAAACGAGAAGGAAGGCAATAATACAAGGTGAATTTTTATCGAAGATTGTCATTAAAGTTGACTGTCCCAAGCACGGAAACGGAAATACAAACGAGGGAATCACATCTAGGAAATTTTTTGAAATTGCTGAGTTGACATCTGAAATAACAAGTGTGAATTTTGAAGTAATTTGAAAGCTGGCAGTGATTCTAAATGTTACCAATTGCAAAGAAATGATTAATGATACATTTTCTGAATACGCATTAATGACATGAAAGGCAGAAAAAGACTTATTCAACATGCTGGCAGCATCTTCAGATCCACTTATCTCATCGTTTAGAAACGTGCGAACCCGCAAGAATTTGGAGGAGAGCAATTATAGCTCCGAAATGATAAGTTTATTAGATATTAAGATTATTTTGAGGAAAATCGACCACAAAGTGCTAATTTGTAAAAATTACCTCAAAATAATGTACCCAAAACCTATTGAATAGTTATATAAATGTTAAAACAATATTAAATATATTACTTTGTGTTAAAAATAAGTATTTCAAATTTTTTTTTATACGTCTAATATGGGCAGAAACATTGGTGAACTTTGACCTTAAATTTTGAAGCACCCTGTCGACTGATCAGCCTGTTCAAACATTAATTCCGAAGCGGTTTTTAATTTTTTCAAATACCTCCACTGTTTTAAAAGACATGATTTTTGCAAAATTTTTCGGCCTGCTGCTCCACCGTGTGGTATAGTTATCTATCCACTCGGAAATCCTTCGAGTAAAATTATCTATTGACCTGTTGCACATTATCCATTTTCGCTTAACGTTATTATAAACACTATGAATTTTAAGGTTGCTATTTGCAGTAGCTCCTAAAATATACTGTTCTCTAAGTCCAGCATCTTCAAAGTCACTCCGGTCATTGGATACTCTGAAAATTTCAAACAACTGAGAATTCTGTGAAGCCATTATTTTTTTAATCAATACTCTCGGAATTATATTAATAAATACTATTCAATCGAAAGTATACGTTTTCTCTTGTGGAGTCAAGAATGAACTCAGCAACAAGTGCATAAGGGGTTAGTTTATGAAGGATCCATATATGAGGTAAAAAACTTATTGAAAACTTACCTAGAACTAAAAACAAACAAACTTATAACTTTTAAAAATACCTATTACCTGTAGCCAAAACGAATGAATACGGGTAAAAATGGGTTCGTTTGAAGACTTTAGATTCACAACGGGCAAAATAAGGCGTAGGAAATTACATAAGCATATTAGAAGAATGTTTATTCTATCATATGCAGTATATATAGTTTCCTTGTCCATTTCAAATTAAAACTAGAAAGAATGCTATAGTCGCCCCGCGACTTTAGGATACCCGTTACTCAATGTTCGACCGATTGTTCCTATGGGAGCTATACGATATAGTAGTCCGATTTGGATGAAACTTGGTCAGTATATGTACGCCATAGACGTGTACATCCTATTTGAATTTGGTTCGGCTAACGTAACTAACAAAAAAGTTTTCTATAATATACTAAAACATGCTTTTTAGACCCCGTACTCTTTAAAAAAGAGTAAAGGGGGTCTATTAAGTTTGTCAGAAGCGAGATGCGCGTAACAGGCAGATGGAGGCGTGGCCGACCCCATAAAGTATATATATTCTTGATCAGCATCAACAGCCGAGTCGATATAGCCATGTCCGTCTGTCTGTCTGTCTGTCTGTCCGTCTGTCCGTCTGTCCGTATGAACACCTGGATCTTTTAAACTACAAAAGCTAGAACCATGAAATTCACAATGGAAGACCGTTATTATGTCAGGCAGATCAAGTTTATTTCAAATTGTTGCCACGCCCCCTACCGCCCGGGCAATGAGCAAAAAACCAGACACACCTCGAGAAAATTTTTGTTTTAGGCGAATATCTCAGTAACTATAGCACTTAGGAGCACAGTTTGGTATACAGGTTCTTAGAGACAGCCTTAATATAACGCCATTCAAAATTTTGAGCTGCCACGCCCCCTTTTCTCATAGGAACTAAAAGACTCTCCAGATTCAATGCCTTTTTGAAGGCATAAATCAAATAGTACAGTGTTGTAATTTAGCATACGCTTAGAGACTTACTATTTCTAACTTTCCTGAAAGTGGCATCAATATCCTATTTCAAATAACAGAGAAATTACGGTTCAAAGTCGGAGTTATTTTAAAGCAAAATCACTGCATGCGCGCAACACATACAAACAAATACAGAAACATACAAACATATGTTCGAACGTTTTCTCTACCTGCTTTGGCGGCAGCGCTGCCCGGAGCCGCTGGCCGCGCCGAACAATGCTATACATACACACATATGTATGTGTGCACATACATATATGCAAATAATCGGAAGAATGATAGAAGAGGAGTGTGGTGCAACCGGTAGAGTTGCGGCGCAATATGAAACCTTCGTATGGATCGCGGGTTCGAATGCTGACAATGACAATTGTTAATTTATTTATTTTTTAATTTTAATTTAAATAAAATGCAAATGGGCACTACTATGGGAGTACGGGGTCTTTTACAGTCAGCTCGATCGACTGTAGCCTTTCTTACTTGTTTTTTTCCTGCATATTACCTATAGTTGCATAGTTTCTTCAATTAACACCTTAAAATCTTGATTCTCTCCTGGCCCTGACAACATTCCAAGTTGAGTGCTTAAGGTTGCTTAAGTTAAGTGCTTATCCCACTGCATAAAAAAGGGCAAGTCGGATTAATCCAACTACAGGGGTTTTTCTGGGTTTTCCCCAATCCTTCCCAGATTAACTATTAACTATTAACTAATTAATGAATTAATTAACTAAATTTTTATAATATTTTTAGTTAAAATATATTTTTATACTTTTTGCAAGAGTATATTGGGTTTGTGCAAATGTATGTAACAGGCAGAAGGAAGCGTGACAGACCCCATAAAGTATATATATTCTTGATCAGCATCAGAAGCCGAGTCGATATAGCCATGTCCGTCTGTCCGTCTGTCTGTCTGTGTGTCTGTCTGTCCGTATGAACAAACAGATTTCAGAGATGGTAAGAGCTACTAGTTCGACCTTGGTCTCAATCGATCACATATTTAGTCAGTCAATACAAGAATCTTTTTTTTTTCGATGCCACAATGTGCAAAAAACTAGACACACCTCGAAAAAAAAATATGTGTTGGGTTCCTCAATATGCTCATACTCAATATTTAATTGAGTCAGTGCAGAAGTAGTTTTTACTCTTTGCACTTCGAGGTCTTAATTGGGACCCTAATCTTTGCCTTCCTTCCTACACCAATAGGCTCTTACTCCTTAATCTTCCGTCCCTTCTTAATCGTAGGAGAGTTCTTGGAGTTATTTTCCTTTACAAGCTTATAGTTGGTGATATCTGCTCCCCATCTCTTTTAAAACGCCTTAATTTCAACATTCCAACTAGGGCAACCAGGTACTACATCCCTTTATTTCTTCCTACATGCACTACTGACTACGCTTTGCTTTGCGCTTAATATAACGAATACTATAGAATTATTGATACATCTCTTTCTCTTTCCCATTTTAAATCTTCACTTTACAGCCAACTCCGTTAAATCTCTGATCTTTAGGGGCAGTATGTTTGGCATCTTAGCCATTTACGCATTCATTTAAATCAGAAATCTTTCGTGATTGTTTTGGCATACATTTACTTTGATCTTGTTGGGTTTTTCTCGGTTTTCCCCAATCCTTGCAACAAATGTTGGATCAACTTCTTTACTTTTTTCCCAGATTAACGATTAACGATAAACTATTAATAATTTAATTAACTAAATTCTAAATTCTTTTAATATTTTCAGTTAAAATATATTTTTATTATATCTTTTATAGTCCTAAATATTAATTTTAATTATAAATATAACTTTAAATTTTGGTTTACTCGCGACTGCATTTAGTCTGCGTTAATAAAATAAATAAATAAATTGAACACAAAAAGTTTACATAAATAATAATGTAACTAAATTAGAACCATTGTCATATGTCCAAACTAAAGAAATTATATTACAGCAAACAAAATTGTATAACATGATCAAAATAATAACGATAACAACATTAATAATAATTTTTATTGCATTAATATTGTACATTATCTTTTAATATAAAAATATTCCACACAAAATTATAGTAAATTATAAGAACAAAATACAATTAACCCCTAACATACAATCAAATATTCAAAAAGATACAGAGTTAAATCAAAATAAAAATGAAATTGAAGAAATTGTATTGGACCCAACACTATATCCAAAATACATATTTGCAAATAATCGGAAGAATGATAGAAGAGGGTCGTGGTGCAACTGGTAGAGTTGCGGCGCAATATGGAACCTTCGTATGGATCGCGGGTTCGAATGCTGACAATGACGATTGTTAATTTATTTACTTTTTAATTTTAATTCAAAATGAAAATATTTCATTTTAATTTTTTTAATTTTTAATTTCATTTTAAAATTTTAATTTTAAGAAAATGGGCATTACTATGGGAGTACGGGGTATTTTACAGTCGGCTCGATCGATTGTAGCCTTTCTTACTTGTTTTTTTCGATTCCACGCCCCATTTGCCCACAATGAGCAAAAACTTAACACACCTCGGAAAAAATAAATGTTTTCAGCGGATATCTCAGTAAAAATGGCACATAGGGTCACCAATTTTGGTATGGAGGTTCCTGGCGACAGCGTAAATGCATTTAAAATGTTTGACTGCCACGCCCTATTTTCTCACAATTAATAAAAAAATAATTCTCCACTTTCGTTAAGTTTTCAAGCATTTGTTCATATAGTACAGTATTGTAATTTATAATTCGTGTGGAGACTAACTATATCAAACTATCCTGAAAGGTGCATTGAATTCGCACTATAAACAAGAAAACTAGAAGCGTTGCAATATTGATAACTGAATGCAATATCGTGTATGAGTGCAAGCGAGATAGTAACATACAAGCACTTGAGCGGCAGCGCTGCCGCATTCATATCAATGTATGAGTGCAAGTGAGACAGAAACATACAAGCACATGTTCGAATGTTTTCGTTGCTTGCGTGGCGGCAGCGCTGCCCGCAGTCGCTGGCTGCGCTGAATACACACATACATACATATGCATCATTTTGTCTTTCGTATGTGTATTCGCATACAGACAAACAGCTGTATGTTTGATTATGCTTAGATTGTTTTTGTTTCAACGTGTTTTAATACAAGTACTACACATTGTAATATCTCTAGACCGATTATAATAATTTAATCGGCGGAAAATGCAGAGAGTATTATACGGTAGGGCGTGCTCGACTGTACTTATCTTACTTATTACTAGTTGTAATGGATATATTTACGTCTTCTGATTTTAACCAAATCTGTAGTGGGGTGCACAAAAAGGCGGAGTCTTTATCTGCTTTTATCTCAATTGGTTTTCCCATGTCATTAAATACCTTTAAAAGAGCTCTTTTAGCTTCTAACCAATCTCGACCATTTACTTCTATTAGTTTTGGAGTTAATTCATAAGCCAATTTAGTGTTTCTATGTTCTGTTTTTGCTATATTACAAACTTTGCATTCATTGATTATATTCTGAATAAGGTTTTGATAATCTGGATAGTAATACATTTCTTTAAATAGAGATAAGATCGAAAATATTTAGTTGCCCAAACGATGGCTAAAAGTTCTTTTTCAATTGCTGCATAGTTCATTTCGTGTTCGTTTAAAGTTCTTCTTGCGATACAAATGGGTTTCTGATTTTGAGACAGAACAGCTCTAATAGGTATGTTGCTGGCATCAGTTGTGAGACAAAATGGTTTCTCGAAACTTGGATAGACTAATATTGGATCGGACGTTATAAGTACTTTTAATTTTTCAAAAGATAAAACAAATATTCATATGTATGTCAATACATGCGTGCGTTGCTAGAGATGGTCATTCTTCAACACCCTTCCACAATGCGTGCATGTTTACAAATTCGATTTAATTCAATTTAAACTTAACAATTATATAAATTCGACATGCTTTCTCTTAGGGAGATTCTTGGTCAAGATATCTGCAATCATATCTATTGTACTAGCATACTTTAAGTTAACTTGACCTTCTTCTACAACCTGACGTACAAAGTGATATCTTATATCAATATGCTTGGCCCTTGAATGATGAACTGGGTTCCTAGCCAGCTCTTGTGCACTCAAATTATCGCCATATAAAGAAGTCGAGGTAGCTTCATCCCCACAACCGATTTCGATGATTAATCGACGTAAAAATATGGACTCCTTACACGTAGCCGACAGTGCCATATATTCTGCCTCAGTGCTGCTAAGTGCCACGCTGCGTTGTTTCTCGGATTGCCAAGAAATTGGGCCGCCTGCCAAAAAATAAACATATCCCGTATACGACTTTCGGTTAGTTCGATCGGCGCCCCAATCGGCATCCACATATCCAGTAAGTGGCTGATGACAACCTTTGTAGTGTAGTTTGAAATTCATCGTCGCTGCCAAGTACCTTAAAACGTGTTTCACACCAGCCAGATGCTCTGCGTGCGGATCTTTGTTCCTCTGGGAACCCCGCATCCAACGGAGTAGCTACTGGTCTACATTTGTCCATGTCGAGAGCTTGCAATAGTTCCTTGATGTATTGCGAGTTGCCTATGGTGATAGGCCCAAGTTCACCTTCACGGTGCACCTCCATGCTTAAAAACAGCCTTGGAACACCTTTGTCGACACATTCGAACGCATTTGAAATAGCGGACTTGATACTGAGCATGTCTTCTTTGGACTGGCATGCTATAAGTAAATCGTCGACATATACCAGGATTAACGATAAGTTACCTTTCCCTCTCTGCTGGTAGAGACACGGCTCGTTTTCACAGGCAACAAAACCCAAATTAGTCAGGACGCCATTCAGCTTCGAATTCCATTCCCTTCCTGACTGCTTCAATCCATATATTGCCTTTTTAAGCAGCATTGCCTTCGCTGGATAAGCTCGATCAATGTACCCTTGTGGTTGCTTCTTGTACACTGTATCGCTCAGGTCACTGTTGAGGTATGCCGTACATACATCCATTTGGTTGACATATAACTTCAATTCCGCTGCTAGTGCAAGAATAAATCGGACACTTTCCAATCTGCAAACTGGAGAAAAAGTTTCCGCATAGTTTATGCCGTACTGCTGGGAGCAACCTTTTGCCACCAACCGCGCCTTGAAACGCTCGATCTGACCATCTTTGTCGCGTTTCAGACTATATACCCATTTGCATCCAACTGCTCGCTGTCCTGCCGGTAAGTCTCCCAACTGCCATGTTTCGTTTGCCATTAATGTTTATATTCTCGCTGCATCGCTTCGGACCAATGTGATGCATGAATACTGTTCAATGCCTCCTCGTAGGAGAGTGGAATCTTTACGTCGCTGGCAACCAGAGCACCAAGGACGTTGTACTCCTTTCTCGGACAGCCAGGTTTGCCGGTCCGAATCAGCCTTGGTCTGCCAGGTCCAACACGAAGAGCTGGTTCATCTGATTCCACCTTTCAGTTGCGCTCTCGTAGCCATCAGGATCACTGCTACTGGAATTCTCCCCTTCAACGCTTGCACCATCGCTGCTGTCAATATCATCAGTGTCGCCGCCAGACTGCAAGCTAACTTCTGCCGTCGGAGGCTCGAACGTGATTGTGTCCTTGTCGTCTTGGATCTCGTCAAAGAGAACATCCCGCCTCTCAATCACCTGATGAGACACCGGGTCATACAGTCGATAGCCCTTAGCTGCTACTGAATAGCCAATCATGCGATATTCTTTGCTTTTTGGTTGAAGTTTACTTCTCCTTGGACCCTTGTCCAATGCTACTGCAACAGAGCCAAAAACTTTTAGATGACCAACAAAAGGTTTCTTACCAGTCCACGCTTCCATTGGCGTCATACTGGTCAGCGCCTTGGTCGGTGATCGATTCCGCACATACACAGCTGCGTTGACTGCCTCAGCCCACAAGGATTCGCCCAACCCTGACTGGGCCAGCATACATCTTTACATTTCCACCAGAGTGCGGTTTGCCCTCTTAGCAACGCCGTTTTGCTGTGGAGTGTATGCCATTGTCAGCTGCCTCTCGATCCCCTGATTTTTCAAAAATTCATCAAACGGTTTGTTGACAAATTCGCCGCCATTGTCGCTCCGGATACATTTGAGGCTTTTTCCTGTTTGCCGTTCAACCAGTGTCTTGAACTCGACAAACTTCTTGAAGACTGCATCCTTCTTCCGCAGAAATACACAAATACACGCCTTGATTTGTCATCGATGAAGGTTAGAAAGTACTTCGATCCAGCAAGCGACTGTGTGCCAAAGGATCCGCACACATCTGCATGAATTAGTTCCAATATATCTTGAGCTCTACTGGTGGTTGCAACAGGAAATGGTTGCGCATGAATCTTGCTGACCATACATGTTTTGCAATTCATGTTCGCTGGGAAAACCATATTTTCGATGCCGCGCACCATTCCTTTACTGATCAAGTCTTTCATACTGCTGATATTCAAGTGGCCGTACCGTTTGTGCCACAGTGCACCATCAGCCTTAACCGCCGCAAAACAGTTGTTTTGTTTTCCTCGAAACATATACAAGTTTCCAACTCTGTTCGCCTTTACAATGCATTCGCCTTTCTGGATTACTCGTGCATATTCTTGTCCAAAAGTGACGAAACATTTATTCTTTACAGCGCTGCTCACAGAGAAAAAATTTCCATTAATTTTGGGCACATAGAGAACATTGTTTAACTGCAGCGTACATATCTCTGTCATCAGCTCTACTTCCCTTTTCCTTCTGCTTTTAGAAAACCGGAGTCAGCCAGACCAATCATTTCTGTGTGATTCTCGAGCTTTGTGAATGACTGTTTCTCACAACACATGTGGCTTGTGGCACCACTATCCAAGCACCACATACTCTTTTTCAAATTATTTGCGTCCAACGCATTTAATAGGCTGCACTGCTTGTTCTCGCCTTTTGCTGCCTTTTCCACATTTGCGCTCTCTCTCTTACACTTAGCCTTCATATGCCCGCGCTCACCACACTTGAAACAAATCATATTATTGTTTCTCTTCTTTTGCGTTCTCTGCGCGGCAGGTTGTGTATTGCAGTAAATGCTTTTGCGTATTCCTTTTTATCTTCGGCGTTTTCCTTTCGCTCGCCTTCTTCCTTCAATTTTACGCATAGAACATCAAATGTCGGCAGGCTGTCGGGCGTCTCTATGGCGACAACAAAATTTTCGAATTGTTCTGGAAGGCTCGACAGTAAGACAATTGCGCGTAGTTCAACATTTAGCTGGATTCCTACTGACCCAAGGCCATCAAGAATATCCACGAACTCATTTATGTAACTTGAAATGCTTTGCCTTTGGTCCATGCGTTTGCTTAGCAATTTCTTGTACAGTTGAACCTTTCGTACAGGTCCACTTGGCTGATAAACGCTTTTTACCAATACAGACCGCATTTGAATACACCATGAGTCATAATTTCCCTCCTCCAATTTGTCTATCTGAGAAATCCCGCTCATAGCTGATTATCGTTTAGTCTCTGAGTCACACCGAAGTTAATAGTTCGTAACTATAACAATCACTTTACTTTTATTTACAAAATCCGATCCTGGGCCCATAACCTGATGGACAGAGTTTCGCTGCCGTAGCAAGGGAAGTTTTTGTACCGCAAAGTAAAAACGCAACCGTTCATATGTAAGGTTTATTTGTGACTAAATACAATGCTCTGCTCGCAGGCAGATAGAGAGCGAAATAGAAGGATAGACAAAAAGGAGATAAGAGAACGTCGTCTCGTCACGTCTGTCACTCATATGACATACATATTCATATGTATGTCAATACATGCGTGCATTGCTAGAGATGGTCATTCTTCAACAATAATTGCACCTTTTTTTATTTAATTTTAAAGTCATTGGCTTTACAACGTGTGCAAAGTTAGGAATGAATTTTCAATAATAACCACAAAGGCCTAAAAATGATTTTATTTTTTTGGGTGTTTTTGGTATTGGAAAGTTATGTATGGAAAAGATTTTTGTTGGATTTGCTTTAATTCCCTCTGTCGTTATTATGTGTCCTAAGAATTCCGTTTCTTTATTAAGAAATTCGCATTTGTCTAATTGTAATTTTAGATTTGCTTCACGAAGTTTTGTGAAAACCCTTTTTAATGATAAAAGGTGTTCTTCCAACGAAGTGAAATACACTATTATATCATCCATGTATACAAGACAATCTTTAAAGATTAGATCTTCTAACAGATTGTTCATGCAACGTTGAAATGTTGCTGGGGCATTTTTCAACCCAAAAGGCATTCGAGTGTATTCTTAATGTACATTTTTAGTTGAAAAAGCTGTTTTTGGTATACTTAGTGGGTCCATTTGTATCTGATGAAATCCTTTTGCAAGGTCAATTGTGGTGAAATACTGACATTTTCCAAGTTTGTCTAGTATTTCATCCGTGACCGGAATAGGATATTTATCATCAATTGTTATTTCATTTAAGTTTCGATAGTCGATAACTATACGAAACTTTTCTTTACCTGATGCATCACGTTTCTTTGGCACAATCCAAATTGGTGAGCAATAAGGCGAGTTTGATTTGCGAATTATACCTTGTTCCATCATTTCTTTAATTTGTTTATCGACTTCTTCGTCGAATGTTTGCGCATACTTATATGGTCGCTTTTGGATTGGGTCTTCGTGTTTAGTTTGGATGACATGCTTGATTGTACTGGTGAAAGTCAAATTTTCACTTTCTTTACTTATGTCACTAAACTCATAAAGAATTTTGGTAAGTTTTGATTTTTCTTCATAGTTCAGATGCTCTAATCGAAATTGGTTTGCTTCATTTAGTTCATTGTTTATAGCGTAATTAACAGCTATATCATTTGTTCGGGGCGGATCATGGCATTAAAATGCAGTCTTGTCCTTAACAGAACCCTCACGATCATATCTCATTTGAAATGAATGCTCATTTAGGATAACTGTTTTCTTTTTGTAATCAATTTTTGATTTGCATGATTCTAGATATTCTCTACCTAGTAGAATATCGTAGTTGTCTGAGAAGTCGCGTAGATAAAATATTTGGTGAGTGGGACAAAGTTTACTAGGGCAAAAGATACACAATTTTTTAATTGAATAGTGCCATTTATTGTTTGCACATTTAATTGGAAAGTTTAAGAAATTTTTTTTTATAAGATTGATGGACGAACCTGTGTCAATTACACAGTTAAAATGCTGTCCATTTATAACTACTTGAATGAAAGGATTCATTCTTCTTGGTCCGGGGCTCCTTGATAAACATTTTCGGAAATTTCCATTTTGGAGTGACCACTTGTATTTTCTGGCAGTCTCTTATCAGGAGGATTCGAAGGTCTTTGGTTTTGCTTGTGGTAATTCATTTGGTTTTGTGATCTAGCTTGATCAAGATTTTGTTTAAATTCTTTATATAATGCTTGATTAATTACAGCATTTTCTTTTGGTTTATTGCTTGGGCTTGAATGGTTTGAATAATTAGGAATAATAACGTCTTTAATAGTTTTGTTCATTGCGTTTGTGTATAATATTGTGTTTTGTGGTTGGTTTTCTAACATAAGCTTATTAGATATTACAAAAGACTTATACTCTAATTCTTCTACAAACTTACGGATACTATTATTATAATTGGTCCTCAGGTCTCTCCAGTTGGTGGCTGCTGACAATTGGGAAACACGTTGGGCTGCTCCAGATGTCTGCATTTCTATTGCTCCGAATAGAACGCTGTGCTGTCTTACATCTTGGGTCGGGTACAGTTGCATAATGAAATCAATCCTTCTTATATAGGCAGTGAGTTCCACCGTTTTTCCATCGAAGATGGGCACTTGACGTATCTGTCCTAGTGCTTGTTTGAGGTGCATCTCAGAAATTTCCATCGTTGCTGTTGTTGTCATGTTGTTTTTATTTTGTTGTGAAGTTTTTTGTTAATTTCAGTTTATGTTTTTTCACAAAATTTTCACAAAAATTTTTGATGTTGATGGTCACTTCAGGGTTTTGTTTACTGTTGTAAACAATTTAATAATGTGTAAAGTCTAGAATTAATTCCTTATTTACAGTTGTTCAAAATAGTTCACAGGATCTATTTATTAACAGAACACTGGTGTATTGCAAGTTTTGCGCGTTATTCCTAATATGCCATTTATGTTTTCGATGGCGGTCGCACATTAATTGTGGGCCACGGTTAATAATTGGGTTGTTAAGTTTTAGCACACGCGTTGATTCTTTTGCGGATATCAGAAAATTGTTTTCCAAAATTGTAATGTTCTGAACCGGATCACTTTTTTGCAGAAAATTTGCGTGTTAAATCCTAGAGTCACTTGGTCGTGCAAGAGTCTCTATAAGCAGATCTAAAAGGACCGATTTCTGTTACTTGGATATTTCCCGATATCCTACCGGCTGCGCCCATAACGTAGTTTGTAAGTTGGTTATTCAAAAAAATATAATTTATTTTTCTTAAGCCGAAGCTACGGAGTACAGATATAAATCTAGACTAACTTATGCTATGTTCTGGGGACGTTGAGCAAACCTCGGCTTTAAGCTTTTAATGTTTGGGCTTTCAACTTAAAGAGCTTTTGGCTCTTGTGTAAACAAAGTGATCTCGATCTTAAAGAGATTGACATTTAATAGAATTCTGCTAGCCAGGCTTTGTGCAACGTCAGCAGTTTCAACCCCAATGGTGGGAATAGCGATTCTGGCGAATTGTTTATGATATTTGATAAGTTCGTGGGAAGCCAGAATTGTTATTGTCACCATTTGATTATTTTATAATGTTTAGCTTAAATCTGTGGGAAAGGAATGTGTAACATAAATGAAAAGTGTGAGCTAGGCGTATTGTATGGGTACATATGTCTCTACATATGTTACTATATACTTTATGTGGTCTTCTGCCAGTTACATACTTTTGCACAAACCTAATATACTTTTGCAGAGAGTATAAAAATATGGAACTTAGCTAAATTTTTCGAAGCAATATGATGAAATTCATTCGATTCGCACTCGGTTTGCAAACGTACGTGTTTGTTTCCTTCTTCTTCGTTTAAAAGTCACTTTTCGTCGTTATTTCCATATTTTAAATCAAATAAAGTCAACTACATCATTATCAACGCAAGGTTTAAATATACTAACAAACTTATTTTATAATTTCCTTTCAATTTTTACCAAAACAAATTGTTTGTTTGTGCACTTGCTTTGTTGTCTCCTAACAAGTTATGATTTTGTAGATTGCAGTTTTTGCTTGATTGCTACTGTCCGCTTAAATAGTTTCAGTCGCGAGCGCAATCTGTAGAAAGATTCTTACTTTCGCGTCAAGCAACGCTTCACCCCTCTGCTATCCCGCGATCTAAGCGTGGTTGGTTTTGGCTACCATCTCTAATCTCTAATGGTAAATTTTTCGTTTGCCGCGCAAACAATTTTGTTTTTGTAAGTACACTGTATTTTTAGACCCCGAACTCTTTAAAAAAGAGTAAAGGGGTCTATTAAGTTTGTCAGAGGCGAGATGTGCGTAACAGGCAGAAGGAGGCGTGGCCGACCCCATAAAGTATATATATTCTTGATCAGCATCAACAACCGGGTCGATATAGCAATGTCCGTCTGTCCGTCTGTCTGTCTGTTCGTCCGTATGAACACCTGGATCTTTTAAACTTCAACAGCTAGAGACACCAAATTTGGAATGAAAGTTCATTATCTTCTCGAGCAGATCAAGTTTATTTCAAGTTGTTGCCACGCCTCCTACCGCCCCCGCAATGAGCAAAAAACCAGACATACCTCGAAAAAATTTGTGTTTTAGGCGAATGTCTCAGTAACTATAGCACTTAGGAGCACAAATACATATACAGGTTCCTCGAGACAGTCTTAGTATAATGCCATTCAAAATTTTGAGCTGCCACGCCCCCTTTTCTCATAGGAACTAAAAAACTTTCCAACTTCAATGCCGTTTTTAAGGCATTAAATCAAATAGTACAGTGTTGAAATTTGACATTCGTTTAGAGACTTATCATGTCTAACTATCCTGAAAGTTACATCAAAATCCTATGTCAAACAAGAGAGCTACACGGTTCAAAGTTTATGTTATTTAACTGCAAAATCACTGTATGCGCACAACACATACAAACATATGTTCAAACGTTTTCTCTACCTGCTGGCGGCAGCGCTGCTCGTAGCCGCTGGCCGCGCCGACCAATGCTATACATACACACATATATATATATGCACGCATACATATATGCAAATAATCGGAAGAGTGATAGAAGAGGAGTGTGGTTCAACTGGTAGAGTTCCGGCGCTATGTGATACCTTCGTCTGAGATCGCGGGTTCGAACGATTGACAATGACAATCGTTAATATACATTTTTAAATTTTAATTGAAAATGTAAATATTAAATTTTAATTTTGTAAATGTATTTTTAAAATTTTATGCGCACTACTGTGAGAGTACGGGGTCATCTATAGTCGGCTCGCTCGACTGTAGCCTTTCTTACTTGTGTTGCTCCAACTTAGCATCTGTTTACTTAACCCTTGTGTATATCCATCATTCTTATTAGCACTATACAAATTTCAACTTAAATTAAATTTTTTATTTTTTATCGTAGTACAATCTTTTCCATTCGTTGTTGTTTAAAATTTTTCCAGTATGTATGTCTGCTATAATAAAAACTGCCAGGTGCGAACCAATGTAAAAGTGGGTTATGTTTGCTGCTGGCTGTGTGATAATGTATCACACGAAAAATGTGCTGGCTTTAACTGGCGTATTATCGACCCGATCATCTCTAATTCGGGTATAAAATGAACATGTGAATCTTGCAGGGATGTTGAAAGGGATATGATAGTCCCTCCACTTATCTCCATTAATTCGGATCCGTTTTTAATAAAGCGTTCTTCCCCATCTCCAACTAGGTTAGTAGGAATGATGATTTTTCTTCTCCCACAGAAGTTATTCCTACGGACACCGAGCCAGCCCCTGATACAGTCGCTGTCAATGCAGTTGTTGTTGATCAACATACCAATGATGACATTTCGATTGGATCAACTAGTCAATCAACCAGTGCTATAAGTTCGAAAACCGATATAGCAGTGGTAGATAATAACATGACTCTCATAGGTATCCCACCGAAGAAATAAATCTTTGTTTCACGACGAGCTCCTGATACTACATTTGATGATCCCATGGCTTTTATTCAGGACAAATCTATAGTCAACATTATGGTAGAAAAATTCAAATTTTTTTATGCCCGGGAGATTTCTTTATTTAAAGCAAGTGTTCCGGCCGAACAATATACCAAAATATGCTGTAAACAGTCCCGGCCGGACCACTAAGTGGTGATAGAAATTACTGCTAAAAACGAAATCGGACTCCGATTGCTCTACCTTTACTATCTTCTTCTAACCAATCAGCTACCAATAACAAAAAAAAACTGAACTCCTCCCTCTCGCTTGCATAAGAGAATGTAAGAGGTCTTTGTAGCAAACTTAGCAACCTTTACTTCTCTTGAGTTTCTTTTGCTTTTCATGTCATTGCCTTTGCTGAAACTTGGTTAAGGCCTGACATTCTTAATACAGATATATTCTGCGATACATTTTCACTTGATTGCTGTTGATGCTGATCGTTCTGATGTAGTTTATCTTAATATTTCAACAGATTTAGAATTTATTGCTATTAAGCTTAATATTTTCAATGTTTGCATTTTAGTTACTTGCTCTTATATTCCTCCACCTTCTAATAGTTCTGTTTAATTTGAACATTTCTCAGCTATAAAATCTGTTTCTTCCTTAACTTCCGATCGGGATATCCTCGTGGCTATGGGTTTTTTGCAGGAACTACTTGGATCTCCACTCCAGGCTCTGCTGTATTGACTTCCACGACACAGAATGATTTCCTTGATCATTTATTTGGGATTTCTGTATCTCAAATTAATGGCATTCCCAATTAATTAACTAAGATGCTTGATCTTATTTTTGTCTTCGATCCATCATTTTCATCTGTTTCCAGAATTGCTACCATTTCTCTTTCTGAAGATTTATATCAGCTTTCATCCCAAACTGACTGGTCATGGCTTTTCAAGTACAGGGATATGGATGAAGCAGTCGCATTTTTTATATCTTACTTTAAATAATTTATTTGGTCTTTGTGTTCCATCTTGTGTTTCAAGTATGTCTAAAAAACCTATTTAAAAACAAGAAAGGAAAGTACAGTCGAGCACGCCCGACCGTAATATACTCTCTGCATTTTTTCCCGATTAAATTATTAAAATCGGTCTAGAGACACTTACATGCAATGTGTGGTACTTGCAGTAAAACACGTTGAATCAAAAACAATCTAAGCATAATCAAACATACATATGTTTCTCTGTATGCGAACACACATACGAAAGACAATATATGATGCATATACATGTATGTATGTATGTGTGAATTCAGCGCGGCCAGCGACTGCGGGCAGCGCTACCGCCACACAGGCAGCGAAAACATTTGAACATGTGCTTATATGTTTCTGTCTCGCTTGCACTCATACATGATATTGCATTCAGTTATCAATATTGTAACGCTTCTAGTTTTCTTGTTTTTAGTGCGATTTCAATGCGCCTTTCAGGATAGTTTGATATAGTTAGTCTTCACACGAATTATAAATTACAATACTGTACTATATTAACAAACGCCTAAAAACGGAGCGAAATTTGAGCATTACTTTTATTAATTGTGGGAATACGGGGCGTGGCAGTCCAAAAATGTAAATGTCCATGCATTAACGCTGTCGCTAGGAACCTCCATACCAAAATTGGTGATCCTAGGTGCAATAGTTACTGAGATATTCGCCGAAAACACTGATTTTTTCCGAGGTGTGTTTAGTTTTTGGCTCATTGTGGGCGAACGGGGCGTGGCATCGAAAAAAAAAAAAGATTCTTGTATTGACTGACTAAATATGTGATCGATTGAGACCAAGCTCGAACTTGTAGCTCTTACCATCTCTGAAATCTGTTTGTTCATACGGACAGACAGACGGACAGACAGACAGACGGACAGACAGACGGACATGGCTATATCGACTCGGCTTGTGATACTGATCAAGAATATATATACTTTATGGGGTCTGCCACGCCTCCTTCTGCCTGTTACATACATTTGCACAAACCCAATATACTCTTGCAGAGAGTATAATAACTTTCAAACATAGTACGATAGGTGTTTTATTCTATATCTTAAAAGTCCCCTTATTTATTGAACATACTGTGTATAGTCAAAGAATTTCAAAGATGCAACCTATAGATACAAAACATGCAAAACACATAAAACAAACATTCAAGATACATTCATTCTTGGAAAAAAAATTTAATTTCAAGCTTTGGTAAAGTAAACAACCATTCAGTGCAATTGAATTATATCTATTGTAAAATTTTCGGGGAAACAAAATTGAATAAGAATTAATGTCATAAACTAATAACAAAACTTATGTGTATGTATAAATAATTAGCGTTGAGATATATAGAAAACAAAACGAAACAACACAACGAATTCTTAAGAAAAAACCCAATAAAAAAATGTAATCTGAAAGAAATAGGTCAACGACAAAAAAAAAAGAATTTAAACATGTATACACACTGTCGATCAACTATGATAACGCTACAGAATTCACTTTTAAAGGGTCCCTTGTTTCTGATTTAGTAATAAATTCAAGATTATAATGTTTTGCAAATCATTCTGTCTTAATTCTGTTCTGCGATGAATTGTATGATGTGTTAGATTTTTACGTTCCAGTGACTTGTTAACGTGATGGGGTAGAAAGCCTTTCTCTTTGGGGATCTTTCTCAACTGTCTTGGAAGGATCATGGTTGGGTAGGGTAGTGAATGCGAGTGTCAACTGACACCATAGACTTCGCCTCTTTTAGCAATAGGATGGGTTTTCCTTTTTTTTTTTTTTTTTTTTTTGTTTGGCTATGGTGATTTTTACCATGTTTGGGAGTAGAGCTCCTCTTTTACTTTTGTAGGGATCCTAACTTAAACTTTATGAACCAAAGACGAGAAGTAGCAACGAACCCCCCCCCCCCCCCCCCCCCGCACTCCCGAATGAGCCAGGGAACCAGAAGATCCGCTACCGCTCTCGCCCGAACCTCGGACGATGTTGGTTTATTGTACGTCTTGAACGTCGTTCATAATATAAATGGTCGAAGGTTACCAAAAATGCCCTTCCGTCCGATTTTGGCATTAAAATCTGACAGCTGTAGTATATGTCACAGACTTTCTTCCTCATGCAACCCTGTCCAATCCATCCCATTTTCTGAAGAGCTGTGATATCAGCCTTCTACTTATTGAGGGTATCTGCTAGTTCTTGAGCAACACCGGGCTTGTGCAATGTCCGTACATTCCAAGTGCATACCCTCAAACCGTTGTCCTTTTTACGGTTGCCATGGTCATCAACGTTCTTTGGGTTCCTATCCGAGGCTCCTCTTGCATCCTTCACTGATGGTGATTTTTCCATCGGTGAATATCAAGTCCTACGCCAAAACCTAATGTAAGGATTGGGATCCCGCCACACACTTTAGCTTATATCTCAGCGGGTGCTGAGTTACAATCCAAGAGGAACCACATGGAGGTAATGTGTCGACTTGAAGAATAAAGGGACAAGGATATGTCTTTAAACGAATGTTTAATTACAACACTGTACTATAAGAACAAACGCCTTCAAAACGGCATGGAAGTTTGAATAGGTTTTTTAAATCCTATGGGGAATACAGAGATATTGCCGAAAACATTGATTTTGTTCGAGGAGTTTCCAGGTTTTCGCTTATTGTGGGCGAATAGGGCGTGGCATCGAAAAAAAAAAGACGGATGGACAGACGGAAATTTCTGTATAGACTCGGCTTGTGATGCTGATCAAGAATATATATACTTTATGGGGTCTGCCACGCCTCCTTTTGACTGTTACAAACATTTTCACAAACCCAATATACTCATGCATAGAGTATAAAAAACTAAGAAAACCTTTTATGGTTTTATGGACAGACAGACAGTACTATAATGACTCGGCTACTGATGCTGATTAAAAATATATACACCTTCTCCTTGTAACATGGTATATAGAACAAGTAAGAAAAGTACATTTGAGCACGCACGACCTCCACACTTGCAGCGAAATTGTTCGATCATGTGTTTTATGCTTCTGTCTTCCTTGCACTCAGGCATTGACATTGCGCTCAAAAGTAAACTTTGTTACGTGTTTTCTTTCTTAATTACAGTTCAACTTCCAGAATAGTTTGATATAATTTGTCTACAACAAACCGTTAATAACAATACTGTACGATAAAAACTAATGCCTTTAAAACGGCATGCAAGTTTGACCAGTTTCTATTTTTTGTGGAAAATATTGGCGTGACAGTCAAAAATATTTGATGCCATTGTATTTCTGCTGTCTCTAGAAACCTCCGTACCAAAATTGGTGCTCCCATCTGCCATAGTTACTGAGATATTTGCCGCAAGCTTTGATTTTTCCGAGGAGTGTCCAGGTTATTGCTTTTTGTGGGTGAATGGGGCGTGGAATCGAAAAAAAAAGACTCGTATATTGACTGACTAAATATGTGATCGATGGAGACTAAGTTCGAACTTGTAGCTTTTACCGTCCCTGAAATCTGTTTGTTCATACAGACGGACAGACGGAAATGGCTGTATAGACTCGGCTTGTGATGCTAATCAACAGTATATACTTTTTGGGGTCTGCCACGCCTCCTTCTGACTGTTACAAATATTTTCACAAATCCAATATACTCTTTCAGAGAGGATATAAAACACCTGATGCGTTCTAAAACTTAAGTAATTCGAAATCCAAAGAATAAAATTATAGGAAAACCCCAAAAAATTGAGTTTATGTATTAAGAGACTGTGGTTAACGGAGTCAAAAGCCTTGCTGAAATGTATTATGATTCTGTATAAATGACGTCAGTTCGAAACTTATTGTCAAAACCCTGCATAGCCAATGATCTGAATTCTGACAGGTTAGTGGTAGTGAGGATCAATATTTCACAAACCCATGCTGGGTGAAATCGTCGATTCACAGAAATGTTGCAGTTGGGATGTTATTAATTTCTCAAAAGCCTTGGGAATAGCAGCCAACTTGGAAATCACATTTATACTCGTGCATACTATAAGTCGTTTGAAAAAATCAGCAAATAAGTCGGTGATAGTATTAATCGAATTAGCAGATTCTCTTTCAAAGACCACACTAGATGGAAGCGTTGATTTACGCTTCGAATTAACAAAGTTATAAAACCGTCTAGAATTCCTTCGAAACTGTTGCCCACAGTCAGTAAGGTATTCCTTTTAACAAGTCATTCAAAACAGAGAAATCAGATCGAGCAATCATATATCGAGAGAGATACAAGGAAGAGCCAGTTTCCCGGAATCTCTTATAGAATTTAAATTTTCTATTTTTAAGAAATGTTAACTCACGAGTAAGCCAAACACGCTTGTTAGACCAGGTTGGAACACAAAGCCGAACACAGACATCAAGTAAGGAATTCAAAGTATAATATAACGTTGTGATTGCACTATCCATATCGCTTCACATGAACAGCCGGGACCAGTCAGTCTAGGATAACAGTACATTTAACTTGTTGAAGTCGGCTTTACGAAACTGACGACACCGCTAAGTATCACTAGTATGGGTCACCGTAAATAAATCAACACTTCCAAAATCGGGTGATAAAGATCTTCAGGATTTGATAAGCGTTTGATACGGGAACAACAAAAATCAAATCAAGCACTCTATTTAAAGATATTGGAATAGAATTAATCAGCAATAAAATTCCAAACAGATCGTCAAGAAAAATGTGCTGAGTCGTGGGGGTCAACACGGCAAAGTCGGGACACGAAATCCATGTAGTACCTGTAATATTAAATTCTTTAAGAACTACACGAAAACCTCGATCGGATAGCTTAGAAGGAGCTGATTTAAAAGCTGAGGAGTGCAATAAATAAAGGGAAGCGTCTGAAGAAGGAAAAATATAGAAGCAAGTGTTAAAGACTCTAGTGCTATTTAGGCATAACTTAATAGCAACTAATTCAATATCCACAGCGTTATCGGTTATCACCTCTTCCGAGGATAAATTAACATCGACGGCAATAAGTACACCATCTCCCCGGCGATATATACGCTCTTTTCTGTAGATAGAAAAATTTTTGGAAAGAATGTCATAATTTAGATTATCCGGCCTTTACCAAGTTTCGGAAAAGGCCACGACATAAAAATGAAATGACAGGCTATTTAAGTAAAGACCTCTCAAATTTTGATAGGCTAATTAGAAGAAGGGTGTTAGCTTTTTCCGGTATCAGAGGTCGGGACAGGATTAGAAGGCAATAAAATCGGAGTCCGATATTAAAATGTAAATTTTTCCACCGTAATGTTGGCTTCTGATTTGGCTTGAATAAAGGCCTTTACATCATCTGATGTGGTATCAGGGGCAAGCCTGGAAACAAAAATTTGCTTCTTTTGAAAAATTTATTAATGAAGGTGCGGACGAAGGTGCTGATAACGTGGGTATGTGAAGTGGGATCGAAAGTTCATTAGGGCCAATCGACAATCTAAAATTGGCCTTTTTACGCTTTGAAGAATCATTCAAGATTTTTAAATCTTTGAACTTCTTATCCAATGCTAAGAAACTATAATAGAGACTTTTTAATCTGCCCTAGTATGTCTCATGAAGCTCATCATGTCCCTTTCGACATCCCTATATGCTTCACATATCCACTTTAAACCTGATTTAGACGCAATCAGGTCAATAATTCGGCCGTTGAGGCCTGCAGCTTAACGTTTGTTCGAACCTGACAGTTGGAATTGGAGCAGACGTACATATTAGAGTTCATTGAGAATTAATAAAATAAAAACTAATTAATTCATTGTATACGAAGAATTAATGAGTATACGAAGATGCTAAATAATAATAGCTGATTAAAAAGAACAAAAACAAGTAAGAAAGGCTACAGTCGAGCGAGCCGGCTATAGAAGACCCCGTACTCTCATAGTAGTGCGCATAAAATTTTAAAAATACATTTACAAAATTAAAATTTAATATTTACATTTTCAATTAAAATTTAAAATATCAAATTAACGATTGTCATTGTCAACATTCGAACCCGCGATCCATACGAAGGTTCCACATTGCGCCGCAACTCTACCAGTTACACCACACCCCTCTTCTTTCATTCTTCCGATTATTTGCATATATATATGTGCACACATACATATGTGTGTATGTATAGCATTGGTCGGCGCGGCCAGCGGCTCCGGGCAGCGCTGCTGCCAGCAGGTAGAGAAAACGTTCGAACATATGTTTGTATGTTTCTGTGTTTGTATGTGTTGTGCGAATACAGTGATTTTGCAGTTAAATAACATAAACTTTGAACCGTGTAGCCCTCTTTTTTGACAGAGGAATTTGGTGTAACTTTCAGGAAAGTTAGATATAGTAAGTCTCTAAGCGAATGTTAAATTACAACACTGTACTATTTGATTTAATGCTTTAAAAACGACATTGAAGTTGGAAAGTTTTTTAGTTCTTATGAGAAAAGGGGGCGTGAGACTGTCTCGAGGAACCTGTATACCAAAGTTTGTGCTCCTAAGTGCTATAGTTACTGAGATATTCGCCTAAAACACAAATTTTTTCGAGTTATGTCTGGTTTTTTGCTCATTGCGGGGCCGGTAGGAGGCGTGGCAACAACTTGAAATAAACTTGATCTGCTCGAGAAGATAATGAACTTTCATTCCAAATTTGGTGTCTCTACCTGTTTTAGTTCAAAAGATCCAGGTGTTCATACGGACGGACAGACAGACAGACGGACGGACAGACGGACATTGCTATATCGACTCGGCTGTTGATGCTGATCAAGAATATATATACTTTATGGGGTCGGCCACGCCTCCTTCTGCCTGTTACGCACATCTCGCTTCTGACAAACTTAATAGACCCCTATACTCTTTTTTAAAGAGTACGGGGTCTAAAATATACATTTTTGAATTTTTTTGTTCGAAGGGGCGTTGACACGCCCATTTAAAAAAAAAAAACTTTGAATGGTCTATAACAACTTAATAAAAAAAACCGGAGTAAAAAATATCATCTGGTTAACTCACAATAATAAATGCCAGATAAAGTGGTCAAATCTCCCATAGTGCAATGGGTAAAAAATTTGTTCTGCGACATATACAAGATGCGCCATCTGTTGCAATAGCATTCGAAACTTGAATTACTTTAGATGTGGAAAACTGTTGTTATTATACTCTCTGCAAGAGTATATTGGGTTTGTGCAAATGTATGTAACAGGCAGAAGGAGGCGTGGCAGACCCCATAAAGTATATATATTCTTGATCAGCATCACAAGCCGAGTCGATATAGCCATGTCCGTCTGTCCGTCTGTCTGTCCGTCTGTCTGTCCGTCTGTCCGTATGAACAAACAGATTTCAGAGATGGTAGAAGCTACAAGTTCGAGCTTGGTCTCAATCGATCACATATTTAGTCAGTCAATACAAGAATATTTTTTTTTTTCGATGCCACGCCCCATTCGCCCACAAACGGAAAAAATCGGTGTTTTCGGCGAATATCTCAATAACTATAGCACCTAGGATCACCAATTTTGGTATGGAGGTTCCTAGCGACAGCGTTAATGCATTGACATTAAAAATTTTGGACTGCCACGCCCCTTTTTCCCACAGTTAATAAAAAAATATTTTTAACTTTCGTTCCGTTTTTAGGCGTTTGTTCATATAGTACAGTATTGTAATTTATAATTCGTGTGGAGACTAACTTTATCAAACTATCCTGAAAAGTGCATTGAAAGCGCACTATAAACAAGAAAACTATAAGCGTTACAATATTAATAACTGAGTGCAATATCGTGTATGAGTGCAAGCGAGATAGTAACATACAAGCACTTGAGCGGCAGCGATGCCGTATTCGTATCAATGTATGAGTGCAAGCGAGACAGAAACATACAAGCACGTGTTCGAATGTTTTCGCTGCCTGCGTGGCGGCAGCGCTGCCCGCATTCGCTGGCCGCGCTGAATACACACATACATACATATATGCATCATATATTGTCAAACGCATGTGTATTCGCATGCAAACAAACAGACGTACATATGTTTGATTATGCTTAGATTGTTTTTGTTTCAACGTGTTTTAATGCAAGTACTACACATTGTAATATCTCTAGGGAGACTACATGTCTATGAACTACATGTACTGACCAAGTTTGATCGAAAACGCACAACTATATCGTATAGCTACCATAGGGCCGATTGGTGAAAAATACGCTCCAAATATAAATTAGTATGGAAAAATTTTGCATTAACTAAGCTATCTTAATGAAACTGACACAAAATAAATTTATCAATAATATAAATATACTGACCAAGTTTCATACAAATCGGACGACTATATCGTATAGTTCCCATAGGGACAATCAGTCAAAAATTTGCTTTTAGTATGAATTTGTATGAAAATTTTCTGTATTTACCAAGCTATCTTAATGAAACTGATACAGAATAAATTTATCAATAACATAAATGTACTGACCAAGTTTCATACAAATCGTATGACTACATCGTATAGCTCCCATAGGAACAATCGGTTGAACATTGAGTAACGGGTATCCTGAAGTCGCGGGGCGACTGTAGCATTCTTTCTTGTTTTTTATAAAAATTATTTGTTGTTATTGATTCTGTCCTAGTCCGAATACATCACTATACTCTTGCATAACTTCGTAAGTTGACTGTGAAATTGTGGCGTCAAATTTTTAGATAGTGTTGTTAGTACTGTTTTTTCCCGTTGTTCTTGATTGGTTTCGACTGCTTCGTAGCTTAAAAGTGGTTCACACTTTAAATTGCTTATGTTTATTATTTGGTCTATATTTGTTGTGTTTAGCAATCTGCATTTTGGGAGTTGGTTATGGTATTTGCTATGTTAATACCATTCTAAATTTCTGGATTTGCGATCAATACACTATCTTCTTGTCAATTTAACTCAACTTTTAGGACAACTTGTGATCTTGCTGGTAAAACTATGGAATTATTACCAGAACTGTACGATATTGGTACATATATCGGTCGCAAGTCGTGTGGGATTATATATTTTGAAGTTTGTATGTCAATAGAAGTAAACCATATGGATTTGGTTACTTCTTGACTAATTCACTGTATGTTTATAATTTTATTTGTTTGAATGCATTGAAAAGTGTCGGAATTTTCTTCAAGATAGATATTTCCGCACCTGTATCTATTAAGAGTACTAACTGTTTTCCTGTTGCCACATTTGCGAAAGTAACAAACGTATTTTGGCTAAGACTGATGGCGTGAATCTTGCTGGTTTTTACTGTTACTTTGGTAATATCCTCTTTCGTGATTATTTTCGCGATAACGTCCATCTCTATTATTACATTAATTTTGTCGTTGTCGGTAGTGTAGAACAGTGTTTGCTTGACCAGTTGCTACTGTGCAACTGTTAACAAGCTTTGAAATCGCATCATTCATGTTACCGAATGTACCTGCCTGCATGATAAGTTTTACCTTATCAATGGACCAGTTCTGAGTCATAGCTTTGACAGCCATTGTTGTGCTGTACTTATTAGCTAGATCAGGTGACAATCCATCATTGATATAAGCTCCTTCTAGAGACTTAGTCAATTTTTCTACCTCTTGGCTATATTGATTGGCAGTTTTGCTCTTTTGTTGCAAGTTTAGGAGCGTGGCAGAAATAACTTCTACTGACTCTCTTTTTACAGACTTTTGCAGTTGCGCAATAATAGCAACAATTGTCTGCTCATTGCTCGTTAGGTTTCGAGCTTGACCTTTTAATTTTGTCTTGATTAGACTTATTGCAGTTTGTTCATAAGTTCCCTTTAGTGAATCAACAAAACTTTGCAAGTTTTCAGCCTTACCATCAAAATCTGTTATCAATGATGATGCTAGTCTAAGAAAACTTTCTATTGTTTGAGCCATGTTTAGAATTAGTTCAATTGTCTTTTTATCAATAGTATCTGAACCGCTGTCTTGGACATTAAAACTGACTCATCAAAAATGGCTGGTGTTCGGGAGGAATATTCTTAAATTGTGCCTCTCCGAAATATATTTAATGTTTTCCCTCAACCTGCGTAACACATCGCATGCCTGAGTTGCATTGCAATCTTGTTGCATTGTCGTTTACAATCTCTCGCACTGAATTGTAGCAATTTACTAATATATTAACGTGCTTTGTCTTTGTTTCCTTCGATTTTTGTGCACTTTTATTAAGGCACTTTAATGATTTATCGAATTCAGCAGGGTGTTTCTTAAAATTTTCTACTTTTTCTGCCCATTCCATACCCATTATGAAATAATGGAACACTGTTTTTCACTGTTAACAATGATCGTTGTTTTGGCTGTCATATTTATAAGGAACAATTTTTTTATACTCTCTGCAAGAGTATATTGGGTTTGTGAAAATGTATGTAACAGGCAGAAGGAGGCGTGGCAGACCCCATAGAGTATATATATTCTTGATCAGCATCACAAGCCGAGTCGATATAGCCATGTCCGTCTGTCTGTCTGTCTGTCCGTATGAACAAACATATTTCAGAGATGGTAGAAGCTACAAGTTCGAGCTTGGTCTTAATCGATCAGAAATTTAGTCAGTCAATACAAGAATCCTTTTTTTTTTTTGATGCCACGCCCCATTCGCCCACAATGAGCAAAACACCAGACACACCTCGGAAAAAATCAGTGTTTTCGGCGAATATCTCAGTAACTATGGCACCGAGGATTACCAATTTAGGTATGAAGGTTCCTAGCGACAGCGTAAATGCATTGACATTTAAATTTTTGGACTGCCACGCCCCTTTTCCCACAATTAATAAAAATAAATTTTAACTTTCGCTCCGTTTTTAGGCATTCTTTAATATAGTTCAGTATTGTATCTTCGGATTGATCACTTGAGCCCCAGCTGTACACGTCCTAAATGACCCGAAGGAAGTTGTTTTTACTGCTTTGAAGTCGCTGCCCAAAACGGCCGAGTTGCCGGCATGGATCCGGATGGATCCAAGAAGATCCGGATGCCACGATATTCCATTTGTTCAAAAAGTAAGCTTTAGATTACCTAGCATAGAGGGATGCACTGATATTGATGTTTTTGCCTTATTAAAAGTTTTTGCCGGAAGCGCAGTAAGTTTTATCAATAGAACACTGTGAACTGTGAAGTGAACTTCGGGGTCTCAACGGTGGCTCCATTTTTACTTATGGAAAAATCAAACATTTAGTTTTTTTCTTAAAAAGATAAATTTGAAGTTTTAGTTATTCCTGACACTGTTATGCCGACACCACTACTTCTTGTAAGTGATGCTCTAAAAAAATTAGGTCTTAAGTTTTCAATGAATGAATATGTAAAAGAATATGAAATAAATTCTGAATCATTTAACAAAAGTGTTAGTTTAGCTTTTAAATCTGTCTGTGCATCCCTGTATACTTTATTTTCTACGGATAACAGCATTAGTGATAACATTTCCACTAAGCATAATACTGTTAATGACCTCAATGTAAACACGTATTGTGCGGGAACATTATATTGACCGGTTTTCAGTAAACTACGGCTCAGCTAAAAGTATGATGGCAATACGACTGACGCATACCACACCATTTCATAGTAGTCCTAGAAGGTTATCGTATTATGAACGAGGAATCGTCACTGAAACAGTTATTGAGGTGTTAACAAATAATGTAATACGACCATGCGATTCTCCTTATTGTCACCAATCGTCTTAGTGCGGAAAAAGGATGGTACCCTAAGAAATTGTGTAGATTACAGAGGTTTAAATGAGAAAACTGGGGGATAATTTTCCGTTGCCTTTAATAGAATATTGTCTGGAATATTTAGAAGGAAAACCCGTGTTTTTCGTTAAAGATTTGAAAAATGAGTTCTACCATGTAGGAATGGAGGAAGAGTCAATCAAATATACCGGTTTTATTATACCGGATGGACTGTTTGAATACTTGAGAATGACTTTTGGGTTAAAGAACGGACCAGCCGTATTCCAGATTAGAGACCGTGAGCCTGTGGTATATATGGACGATATCATTCTTGCCACCCGCACCGTCGATCAGCATCATAAACTCTTAGTCAGATCTTTAGATCGTTTTATTGAGTATAATTTGGATCTTAACTTAAAGAAAAATACTTATTTACAGAAACGTTTTGATTACTTGGGATACGATGTAAGTGAGCATAAACTTTTACAAGAGTATCCAGAGCCACTAAATAGCAATGCATTACATTTTTGCTTAGGCTTATTCTCATATTTTCGTAGATATGTTCAGAATTTTGCCCGTTTAGCGAAACCATTAACTGAGTTACTTAAGCAGTGCGAACCTTTTCCTATGGGCAAAATAGCGAAAGATGCATTCCTTACTCTTACTCACAGTTTCGAACTCGAAACTTTAGCTATAATTTATGCTCTTAGTCGATTCCGCGTATACTTTGGAACATAGACCATTTCTAATAGTTATAGTCTGCAACTCATTAGTACAAACATCGCACCTTGCACCGTGTATTCCTGTGAATGATATCCGAACAGTTAACTGTAAAACTTCAGTCGAAAACCCTGACTTAAATGAACTTGCAAAGTTGGTTGTTGGAATTTGTGCATCCACTTGTTGTTGCAAACAGAGCAGATAAGAGATCAATAAGTGCGTAAATTAAGGGACAGTTTGGAAGAAGGCGATGTGACAGGTTTCGTGTTAATTGATGGTATAGTTTATAGAAAAAACGATAAGGAAAAGCTATGCCTGTATGCCCCGGCTCAGATGCAAGCGGATTCAATAAGACGTTGCCACGTGAAGTTGGGTCATCTAGGTACTGATAAATGTGTGAACAAATTAAAAGTAAAGTACTATTTCCCATTAATGAAGACAAAAGTTGAGGTATTCATAAAAGATTATCTACCGTGTATATAACATTCCGTTCCCAAGACTATACATAACAGAACTCCAAAGAGTCCAATTCCGTTCGACACAATACACATTAACCACCTAGGTCCTTTGCCGGGTGTTATTTCAAAAAGGAAGCACCTATTAGTTATCATCGATGCATTCACAAAGTTTTTCAAGCTGTATCCAGTGAATTCCACTAGTACCAAAGAGGTCAATGCGTCGCTACAAAAATATTTTAAATATTATAGTCGCCCGCGAAGAATCATATCTTACAGGGGTACGTGTTTATCTGAATTTGTTGGGCACCGAAATGGTGAGCATATCAAAAAAGCAACGGCAGATCCTCAGGCAAATGGTCAGGTGGAGCTCGTGAACCGGGTGTTGACTCCTATGTTAGGAAAACTGCCTGAGCCGCTTGCTCTGGCCGATTGGTATAAATAAAGTAATCGCGTAGAATTTGCTATTAACAACTCGGTGCAGTGCAGTACCGGTAAGACTCCATCTGTGTTGCTGTTTGTTTGCGACCAACGAGGCCCCTTAGTAGACGAACTAACAGAATACTTACAAGAGAAATTTAGTTCAGACAAACCTTGTAATCTTGAAGCTGCCAGGGAAGAAGCAAGTGTGACGGTACGCCCTTAGGCATAAGGCACCATTAACTTATAGGGTTAACGATTTTGTTGCTATTCGCAATGTCGACGTCGAAAATAATACAAAATAAATCGAGTACTTTCGAACGATGGAGTCACCGATGTTGACGACTGTCAACTTACTCAATTGCCTTATAAAGGTATTTTAGAATCAGCCAGACTCAAGCCGTGGATGCATGCGTGTAATAGAATTTTAAGCTTATGTTTGTAAGTCAAATATTGTCATTTGTAAAAATTACTTTATGTATGGATATGAAATGATCGTGGGCGATCAAATGTCAGGATTGGCCGAATGTACAAGGTCATACTGGTATAAGAATGCCATTCACCATTGTGAGGGTATTTTAAGAAAATAGAGGGATGGGCACATTGATTGTAAAAAGGAAGCAGATACAAAGTGTGTAAAAATATAATAATCTGTAAATAAATTGACGATCAGGATCAAGTAGAGTAAAAATAACGGTGATTACAACATTATGTTTTAAAAATAATATCTAACAAATGACCGCCTGTATTTTTAACGCAAAAGGTGCCGTGCATTTTCATCACAGTTTCCAAAATCTCGGTGGTAATAAGCGATATTTCCCTGCAAATATTGGCTATGAGCTGAGCTATGGTCTGCGGTCTGTATACTTTGCTCTTCAAAGAAGTCCGGTGATCACAAATCGGGGTTCACCTAAACGACTGCAGTATTATTAATCACATTCCAATGTTAATAAAAGAGTTAAACTTGGGATCGGTTATCCAAATGTCGCGAGGTGATAAAACATTCATTCTTGTTTTAATTAAAGTTTTTTAGACCCCGTACTCTAAAAAAGAGTAGAGGGGTCCATTAAGTTTGTCAGAAGCAAAATATGCGTAACAGACAGAAGGAGGCGTGGTCGACCCCATAAAGTATATATGTATATTCTTGATCAGCGTCACAAGCCAAAACTATATTGCAATGCCCGTCTGTCTGTCTGTCCGTATGAACACCTGAATCTTTTAAGCTACATGGGCTAGAGCCACCAAAGTCCGTCGTTATATCCGGCAGATCAAGTTCATTTCAAATTGTTGACACGCCCCTTACCGGTCACGCAATGAGCAAAAAAAAAAAAACAACTGAGAAAAATCTAAGCTTTAGGCGAATATCACGAATATCGCAATTACACTGTAAATAGCGAGACAGAAACATACAAACATATGTTTGAACGTTTTCGCTGCCCGGAGACGCTGGCCGCGCCGACCAATTCTATACATACACACATATATATGTGCACACATATAATTTAAACAAATTTGTAGCATGTTAATGTAGATAATCGGAAGAATGTTAAATATGAGGCGTGGTGCAACTGGTAGAGTTGCGGCGCATAATGGAACCTTCCTTTCGAATGCTGACAATGACAATTGTTAATTTAATTTTTTCAATTTTAATTCAAAATGTAAATATTATATTTTAATGTTTAAATGTTTTTTTAAATTTTATGCGCACTACTTCTAGAGTCGGCTCGACTGTAACATTTCATATTTGTTATACTTTCTGCAAGAGTATATTGGGTTTGTGAAAATGTATGTAACAGGCAGAAGGAGGCGTGGCAGACCCCATAAAGTATATATATTCTTGATCAGCATCACAAGCCGAGTCGATATAGCCATGTCCGTCTGTCTGTCTGCCTGTCTGTCTGTCCGTATGCACAAACAGATTTCAGAGTTGGTAAGAGCTACAAGTTCGAGCTTGGTCTCAATCGATCACACATTTAGTTAGTCAATACAAGAGTCTTTTTTTTTTCGTTTTCGCCCACAATGAGCGACCGCCTAAATGCATTGACATTTAAAATTTTGGACTGCCACGCCCCTTTTCCCCACAATTCAAAAAATTAATTCTCAACTTTCGCTCCGTTTATTTTCATTAGCTAGTGCAGTTACTCTCGCTCTATTTCGTTGTAAAATCTTGATCTGATCGGTCTGCTTTGAAGAGTTAAATTGTAAAGCCTATAAAGTATAAAGTTGCCGAAGAAGCTCAGCAGCTTCCAACGGGGATATTAAAGAAATTTATTTTTTTTGTATTTTAGAAAAATATGCTAAATGCGATTGTATTATGCTATTCAATTGTAAGTTGTGTAAATATTTTAATTTCGTACGATTTTCATAAACAATCGTCCATGCGGTAATAAATCATTCAGTTGGTCAATGCAGAAAAATAATTTCATATGGATTACAATAAATGAAGACTCTTGCAGCTATTTAAAGACTTTTTTGTTTGTTTTGTACTTACCTAATAATAAATAAAGCATGCCTAAAACCTGCACCCAGTTCGTTGACATTTCACGTGCACTTATGGATTTGGATAAGGCTGAGTCCGGAGTGCTATACTTGGGAAAAAAATTTAATTAAATTTTGTGAATTTAATGAAAATTGACTACTTGAAACAACTAGAAAAGGCTGAAGTCGTGCTCGCCGACTATAGTTTCTTATTATACATTAATCGATCACTGTATTTAATATCAACTTTGTTCTTCATTATATCGTCTTACCTATTGTGTAAAAATGTATTGGGCAGATTTAAAAATTTGTTTTTATTTCCACAGATTTTTTGATTGTGAGTATCGAAACCTACAACTTGATCTTGTGGAGAGAAAATATAACTTTACGATGTCTTTTAAATTATTTATTTTTTGTCCAAGTGATTCCAATAGTTTAAATGCTAAATTATAACATAAATAAATTTATTTTAACGTATTGTGATGCGTTTCTTTAGCAATTTGTGGCGAACTGCCGATCGACATCTTCAGTGTTGTATTCGAGTATGGGTATCGATTTGTTTTGTGATTCAATCGTTCGATAAGCAATCGATTTTGGCTGTTAAATTTTAAAATTGTTTTATAGCCAGCAACAGTGATAGTATTTTATTTTAAAATAGAAGCATTAGAAAAGCTTAAGTCGATCAGGAAATCTCTGAGTTATTTTTAGTATGTATGAGGAAATCTTCTTGAAACGTTTATTAGTTATTATACCCGTTACTCGTAGAGTACAAGGGTATATTGTAATCGTTGGAATGTATGTAACAGGCAGACGGAGGCGTGGCAGACCCCATAAAGTATATATATTCTTGATCAGCATCAATAGCCGAGTCGATATAGCCATGTCCGTCTGTCCGTCCGTCCGTCCGTCTGTCCGTCTGTATGAACAAAAGGATCTCAGAGACTATAAGAGCTAGAAAGGTGAAAGGGGTCGCAAATGAAAGGTACAATACCCAAGCAGTACGAGTTTGTTTTTGTTTTTTGACACGCCCACTTTAGGGCGTTCTATCTTCATATAAAGGTAAATGTACAGATAAAACTTAAATGTTTTAGTATAGAAAAATTTGTTAGCAATGCTATCTGATCCAAATTTACACAGAGACTACATGTCTATGAAGTTCATATACTGACCAAGTTTGCTCGAAATCGGACAACTATATCGTATAGCTCCCATAGGGCCGATCGGTCAAAAACACGCTCCAAATATAAATTAGTATGAAAAAATTTTGCATTAACTAAGCTATCTTAATGAAACTGACACAAAATAAATAAATCAATAATATAAATATACTGACCAAGTTACATAGAAATCGGACTACTATATCGTATAGCTTCCATAGGGACAATAGGTCAAAAATTTTCATTTAGTATGAATTTGTATGAAAATTTTCTGTGTTTACCAAGCTATCTTAATGAAACTGATACAGAATAAATTTATCAATAACATAAATGTACTGACCAAGTTTCATACAAATCGTTTGACTATATCGTATAGCTCCCATAGGAACAATCGGTCGAACACTGAGTAACGGGTATCCTAAAGTCGCGGGGCGACTGTAGCATTCATTCTTGTTAAATATATACAAATATGCACAGAGCATTTTTCAAGGACCTTAAGGTTACTGCAAAGTATTATTAGACCCCGTACTCTTTAAAAAAGAGTAAAGGGGGTCTATTAAGTTTGTCAGAAGCGAGATGTGCGTAACAGGCAGAAGGAGGCGTGGCCGACCCCATAAAGTATATATATTCTTGATCAGCATCAACAGCCGAGTCGATATAGCAATGTCCGTCTGTCCGTCTGTCCGTCCGTCTGTATGAACACCTGGATCTTTTAAACTACAAAAACTAGAGACCTCAAATTTGGAATGAAAGTCCGTTTATGATGTACGCAGATCAAGTTTATTTCAAATTGTTGCCACGCCCCCTACCGCCCCCGCAATAAGCAAAAAACCAGACACGCCTCGAAAAAATTTGTGTTTTAAGCGAATAACTCAATAGTTATGGCACTTAGGAGCACCAATTTTGGTACGCAGGTTCCCAGAGACAGCCTAAATGCAATGTCATTTAAAGTTTTGAGCTGCCACGCCCCCTTTGCTCATAGGAACTAAAACACTCTCCAATTTCAATGCCTTTCTGCAGGCATTAAAGCATTAAGCCGCTGGCCGCGCCGAACAATGCTATACATACACACATATGTATGAGCACACATATGTATGAGCACACATACATATTTGCAAATAATCGGAAGAATGATAGAAGAGGGTCGTGGTGCAACTGGTAGAGTTGCGGCGCAATGTGGAACCTTCGCATGGATCGCGGGTTCGAATGCTGACAATGACGATTGTTAATTTATTTACTTTTTAATTTTAATTCAATATGTAAATATTTCATTTTAATTTTTTTAATTTCATTTTTAAATTTTTATTTTAATAAAATGGGCACTACTATGGGAGTACGGGGTCTTTTACAGTCGGCTCGATCGACTGTAGCCTTTCTTACTTGTTTTTCATTATTTTCCCCTAAAAATTTCGTCTTAACATTAAATATTTAATTTTAAACATGACTGATTTTATTCATGACTGATTTAAGTCTCCGTAAATAAATGAAATAAACAACTAGGAATGGATAAAGTCAATCGAGTCAACTGTTAAAGACCACGTACATAATTATTCTAGAGCAAATTTTCCATAAAAATATTAAATTTTCGACAGAGTTGCCCTATAGGAGCTACAGAGTAGACACCTATATATGTGTTTATATGTGTGCATATATACATATATCAAAGGTTGGAACGGCCAGCGTGCACTGCTGCCACACAAGCAGCGCAAACATTTGAACTTCGCACATATGTTTGTAAGTTTCTGCCTCGCTTGCACACATGCATTAACATTGCGTTCACTTATCAATGTTTTTACGTTTCTAACTTTCTTGTTTATGGTCGGCATTTTATGCAACTCCCATTATTCTTGTGGGAAAAGGTGGCATAACAGCCCAAAACTTGATATGACATTACAGTCGCTAGGAACCTGCGGTCCATTCGCCAAAAACATAGATTTTTTCGAGATGTGTCTAGTTTGTAGCTTATTGTGGGAGAATGAGGCGTGGTATCAAAAAAAATATATGTAGTCGATTAAGACAAAGTTCGAACTTGCAGCTCTTACCATCTCTTAAGCTATTTGTTGACGGACAGGGCTATAAAGTCTCGGCTTGTGGTGTTGATCCAGTAAATGTATACTTTATGGGGTCTACCACTCTCCTTCTTCGTGTAACATACGTTACACAAACCCAATATACCCTCACAGAGAGTATTATTAGAATAAAACCAACGAGCTTTAATTTTATCTAAGGCCTTTTTTTCATAATCAGGCTGCTAGACTTATACTGTACATTTTGGAAAAAAAAGGTTAAATTGAACTTGACTTCATCGATTCGACGAATATTAGCTTTAGTGTACATATGTTCGTCAAAAAACGATTAGTCTTAACAAAATAACCTATTTGACTGGTTTTCACTGAAACGACAGCCAGGCAAGTTACAGTGACATCGCTAGCTTAACTAAAGGTTGTATTTGAACGATCAGAAGCCCATCCATGGGGATAATCGAGTGTATCACTGACAAAACTGTCATCTGATGGTTTTTTAAAAAAATCGATCATACTCGCGGTATACTCGTTGAAGATCTCTGGTACATATGTATGGTACATGTGTCCTGACATACTGTCGACCACGCCTCCTTCCGCTATTTACGAAAGTATTTTCAAAATAATTCATATTTAGTAGAAGCTATTAACCTGCAGATTTAATTAAGATAGCATTCCAAACAAAAACGGTTTCTATAATAAAACCTTCTTTTTCAAAAATGGTTGTTGCATGAAAATATAACGCTCTTAAAGGGGCGTGACAATAGTGTAAATATTTTCACAATTATAAGGAATTGTGTTTTTGTTGCTCTTATGGACTTCTGTATCCTTTAAACAGACGGACACGGTTACATCAAGTGGGGTTTTCTAGCTGATCAATTATTAATGTACTTTTAAAAACCCCCTTTCCATGCGATATATCTTAAAACGATTATAGTATTTCCATTTATCCTACAAGGAACGGTTATATCTAGGCATCTCTCATAAATATTATAGTGCGCACTTTAGATCAGTTAAGCAAACAGACTTAATTTATACCTTTGTCACAACACTATAAGTTTTTTCACTAGCAAATGCTTATTGTTTGCTGTATACCTTATTTAACTTAATACAATACGAAATTAATAAGAAAAATAAAGGATTTAGGATGTCGATATGGCTGGTTGCAATGTCAATACAAATTAAGAACAAAAGCGTTTTATGCACGTATCCAGGCAACAACTTGTACACTAATAGTCAGAAACTACAAATATAATAGGGCTGATAGCAACGCGTCGCGTCACACGACCACCTTTACCGCATATAAAAAAAACTGAAGTGTGACAAAATTGGCAATCAGGCAGAGCTTGCATGTGTGTATGTATGTGTGCATATAAGCAAAATTCGTATGTGAATTTTATTATCATCCACATAATCATGGCCGCGCACACAGTTCGGCGTATTTGTGTACCCTCAAAAACGATAAACGCTAAAACGTTTGCAGACTTGCGCATTAGTTGAAAATGTCATGTGGGTGTAATGTGTGGATTCCGAATGTATCTAAACAAAAGTAACATTTCGATAAGCACTAGCGAACACTGTAATTAAGGAGGTTTTCTAGTTAGAAACCCGAAAAAATTATGTTTTTCAAAACATTTTCCTGAGAACATTTTAAAAGGGGTTGTTTTGGGGTTAATCTAGTTAAGCATTTGCACATATATTATGTGAACATGAATGAGTTTTTAGATTAGTCCAGGGTATTTCCAGAGACCCTATTTGAATACGACGTTTTGCGGTGACCACTCTTATCGCCAAAGAGGATAATTTAACCCTTTATATGGCATGAAGTCCGATATTAACGCGGTTTTTTTTATTAGATAAAAAATAATTGTTTTTTTCGTTTTCTTAATTTTTGGTTTATAACACTTTTACAAAGGATAAAGGATATTTTGCATATATCTAAAACATGACTATACACAAGAACCACTCATAATACAGAACAGTAAACACAATAATTTGATGACACATTCATTATAGTTATTATTACCATTGCTATAAAGTAGCTTTGTTTTTCAAATGAACAAATATCTTGATAAGAAAAATTTGTATTTTCAAAATTTTTAAGGATACACTTGCACAATTCACAAAATTGGTGGAAAATCGAAATTGTGCATAGCAAAACGCATTGAATAGTGTAACCAACCACAAAAATCTAAATCACAGATGTTTCTCCTCAAGATCAAATAAAAACAAACCACCTTCTGGCCCCACATTGCGAAATAATTTCAGTTAAACGGTATGTTGCAGATATGCAACGCGGCCATATAAAGGGTTAAAATGAAAATACCAATATAATAATAATAAAGTATTCATTAAAAATTAAAAAACATCGATTTAACTCTTAATAGTATAGTTCTAATAAGTGTGTAAAACCTGAAACTAATCGGTTCACCGCTTTTGAGTAATCGTGGTCACCGACTCTTAGCATATGCTTTTGAGAATATCGTGCTTACAGTGTCGGCGTCCCACAAGAATACAATGCGGAGCGTATCGGTAAATGGAATAATTTAAAAACAAAAACGGTGAATCCGCCTAATCACCTATTGTTATACTCTCTGCAAGAGTATATTGGGTTTGTGAAAATGTATGTAACAGGCAGAAGGAGGCATGGCAGACCCCATAAAGTATATATATTCTTGATCAGCATCACAAGCCGAGTCAATATAGCCATGTCTGTCTGTCCGTCTGTCTGTCTGTCTGTCTGTCCGTCTGTCCGTATGAACAAACAGATTTCAGAGATGGTAAGAGCTACAAGTTCGAGCTTGGTCTCAATCGATCAGATATTTAGTCAGTTAATATAAGAATCTTTTTTTTTTCGGTGCCACGCACCATTCGCCCACAATGAGCAAGAAACTAGACACACCTCGGAAAAAATCAGTGTTTTCGGCGAAATTCTCAGTAACTATGGTACTTATGATCACCAATTTTGGTATGAAGGTTTCTAGTGACAGCGTAATTGCATTGACATTTAAAATTTTCGACTGCCACGCCCCTTTCTCCCACAATTCAAAAAATTGTTCTCAACTTTCGTTCCGTTTTTTGGAATTTGTTTATATAGTACAGTATTGTAACTTATAATTCGTGTGGAGACTAACTATATCAAACTATCCTGAAAGGCGCATTGAAATCGCACGATAAACAAGAAAACTAGATGCATTACAATATTGATAACTGAATGCAATATCTTGTATGAGTGCAAGCGAAACAGAAACATACAAGCACATGCTCGAATGTTTTCGCTGCATGTGTGGCGGCAGCGCTGCCGCATTCGTATCAATGTATGAGTGCAAGCGAGATAGAAACATACAAACATATGTTCGAATGTTTTCGTTGCTTCTGTAGCGGCACCGCTGCCCGCATTCGCTGGCCGCGCTGAATACACACTTAAATAGCTCCCATAGGGCCGATCGGTCAAAAACACGCTCCAAATATAAATTAGTATGAAAAAATTTTGCATTAACTAAGCTATCTTAATGAAACTGACACAAAATAAATAAATCAATAATATAAATATACTGACCAAGTTACATAGAAATCGGACTACTATATCGTATAGCTTCCATAGGGACAATAGGTCAAAAATTTTCATTTAGTATGAATTTGTATGAAAATTTTCTGTGTTTACCAAGCTATCTTAATGAAACTGATACAGAATAAATCTATCAATAACATAAATGTACTGACCAAGTTTCATACAAATCGTATGACTATATCGTATAGCTCCCATAGGAACAATCGGTCGAACATTGAGCAACGGGTATCCTAAAGTCGCGAGGCGACTATAGCATTCTTACTTGTTTGACCTTTGTTCTTTGCTATTCACAATTTGTACATAAGTAAAGCGCAGATCGCGTTTACATACATACATACATACAGCTGTGGAGCTTAAGCTTGCGGTAGTTAACTTGTACATTGTTTGTGTTACTTTGATTTTGCTTTACTTTGTTTATGTCAACGCTGCTTACATACATAAGCGCTAGCAAACTTCGCTGATTAAAACAACAAACCTTTTAGTTGTTGTTGCTGATTAACTGCAAGCATTTAAGTTGTTGTTGCGTAGATCGCATCGTTGCCTACCTGCAAGCCCTTTAGTTGTTGTTGCTAGATTGCATCGTTTGCCTACCTACGCATGCGCTGTTGTTGTTATTAAATCGCGCGATTGCCCTCCCACGCATTTTTGTTGCGCTGTTTTTGTTGTTGTTCATAGCGTGCAGTCGAATCAGCTGAATATTGCTTATCAGGCGAACATCGCTAATCAGCTGATTATCGTTTGTGCGGGTGCGTTTTTTGTTGTTGACAACCGTCACCTCTTATCTGTATATGCTTGTTTTATCTTAATTGCTGTTATCTCTATTATTCAAGAAGGTTATTTAGCCAGCTGATTATCTTCAGTATTCTACATCTTAAATTATATTGATCGTCAACTGTTTTTTAATCAACTGATTATATTTAATTATTTGATTATCTTTCTCAGCCAAGTTTCTTTATCGGCTTATTATTACTGGGTTAGTACACTTACGTGCATTCAAATAGAGTCAAATTAATAAGTCAATATGGCGCACAAAGTAAATCACAATGAGACTGTTGTAGATGTCGACGAGAGCTGCCTTAGTGCGCGTTTAACCCACATAGAGCGCCAAAGGAGTTCACTCATTAATAAAATGGTGACTCCAAGTAAATTTGAGATTCAGTGCCGGCTAGATATACTTAATTCGTATATTTCCAAAGCTATGGATTTGCAGTCAGAGATCGATGAAATCGATCCTGACAATACTAGCCGTGCAATGCTTGAGGAAACATGTATTTTGGCACGGTCATCATACATGTCAGCCCTAAGTGCACATCAGGCATCTGAAAACGTACCTCAGCCTTCTCACCATTCTCACTTGCCCAAACTAAAGTTGCCCAAATTCAGCGGTAAACACTCGGAATTCACGCAATTTATCGGTCTGTTTAATAGCTTAGTAGACTGGGATCGCTCGCTGTCAAATATTGAAAAGTTCAATCATTTGTTGTCGTGCTTATCGGATGAGGCATTAGGCACCATCAGAGCCTTTCAGGTATCTGATGCCAATTACCCAAAGGCATTAGAGAGTCGAAGTCGAGTATACGACAACAAATGCTTGATCTTTTTTGACACTCTCGCCCAGTTGTTCGACATTGAGCCGATGTCTAAGCCATCGGCTATGGGAATTCGAACAATGGTTGACTCGGCATCGGCAATATTTGAGTCGTTAATGTCCGTTGGAGATGAACAAGATTTTGCAAATGCAATCTTGATTCATGTAGTCATGTCGAAGGTAGATCCCCATACAAAGTCCAAGTATGAGGAACAGCTTGACTATAACACATTGCCGAAATGGGCTGACTGTGTTTTGGCTTTGAACAGACGATATCAGCATTTGTCTGCTGAAGAAAGTTCGAAGGATAGGATGAAGCAAACAATTGATATAAAACAAGCAAAAAAAACGTCGTTTGCGTGTACAAATGTTGTAAAAGAGGTTGAACCCACATGCCAGTTTTGCAGTCCAAGCCATGTGATTGGAATTTGCCAAGGGTTCGCAGCATTGTCAGTTGACGAGAGATTTAATTTCGTAAAATCTAGTCAACTCTGCATAAACTGTTTGTATGCAGGGCACAGAGTGTCCAACTGCAATGCGTCGAAGTGTAGAGTTTGTTCTCGTCCTCACAACACTCTCCTTCAAAAATACGTACCCGTAGGAATATCACAAGCCTCTGCTCATCCTGCCCATGTAGATCATGTTACAAGCGAAATCGACCAAGTGATCCTTGCAACTGCAGTCGTTACAGTTCGAGACAGATTCGGTCAGAAGCGAAACGCTAGAGCCTTGTTGGATTCAGGGTTTCAGGTGAATTTCATGACGGAAGAACAGAAGCTTATCTGTAAAGTCCGTAGGACAGTCGAGTCTGGTTGCAAAAGGCAATGTATCGACAATAGTTTCGTCTCGTGTATCGAGACATCAGTTCAGCGCCAAGTTTTGGGTGCTCAAATCAATTTGTAGCAGGCAGCCAGATGGTGATCTTCCCATCAATAGGTGGAAGATGCCAGCAAATGTCGAACTGGCTGATCCTGAGTTCCACAAACCCCAGCAGATAGATATGCTTCTGGGAGCCGACTCATTTTTTGAAATGCTGTGTAATGGACAAATTCGATTGACGAAGGGTGGTCCATTACTACAAAGGACGTTGTTTGGTTGGGTGGCATCAGGGCGGTGCAAGAAAATGCATTCTCAAAGCCCAGTATGCTGCTCAGTGATGCGACATAGAGATGTTCGATTTGAAGACAGTGTAGATCGAAACTGTGAGGTTAAAGCTGTCCCAGAAACAAATGTTTCGGCAAATTATTCTGCAAAGCACATCGTTTGCAAACAAAGTTGTCGGGTCAGCGTTCGTAAATTGGCGACTGGACAATTTGGTTTCAATTTTAGTTTCATGACTGATCCCAAAGTACTGGAATCGTCACAAATTGCCAAGAGACATCTACTTTCCATGAATTTGTAAGTCCATGATGTACATTTGAGTTTCATGACCGGGAATCTTAACCTTAGTCATATGTCGTTCTTAGATACAGAAGTTCCACCAGGACCACATTACACTTTTTCACACCAGTGCGTCCTGAGACCTGTTATTCACGGCAGATATCCAAACGTGCGAATTTCAATTGGCAAAATGGTTTTCAAACCATTCTAAAGTAGTAGAAGAAAGCGGAAATGAGAAACTTTGGATTTCCAATGATGCCGATTCGACAAGAACGCTTGGCATAAGGTGGACACCAATATTGGATACTTTTCAGTATCACTTGGTTCGTAGGTTCGCCAAAATAAGTCCCGCTAAGCTAAAAACATTGTTAGAAACTTTCGCGTGTATGTTGGCCCAAATATACGCGTTGGACCGATGTCGAATCGAGAGTGCGAGTTTCTGGAATGATTCAGAAGCCGCACTACATTGTATAAATACTTCCCCTTCACAATTAGCAACAGTTGTAGCCAATCGTTTTGCAGGCATCCTAGAGATGGCCAATAATGTATCTTGGAAAAATGCACCGACTTTATCAAATCCAGCTGATTTGTGGTCAAGAGGGTGTGAAGTTCCGAAGCTTAAATATCGTCATAAAATCGAACCAATTGTTGATTATATGTATCGATTCAGATCGAAAACTATTGTAGAACCATATACTGTCGAGAATAAAAAATTAAGATTCGCGTTTCTGATTCTGCTGCAACTAACTTAGCGAGCAGAGCTCAGCAGGAAACTTGTTAAGCCAAAAAAGGCTGACATTGTTCATTCATTTTTGCAATCGCTGATTAATAAGTCAGACGATTTAGGTAGACGAATCTCTGTGATTCCCTTATGTGAGGATTTGTATGGTACCACAAATTCATTGACTAAAATAAGAGGACTAACCACCTTAAAGGTGTATATTTCGGTGTTCGCGTGTTTTGCATCAAAGGCTGTTCATACTGAATTTACAGCAAGATCCACTGAACCTCTATTTTTCACAGTGAACATATTTGCTCGACGTGGCACACCAGTCCAGAGTTACAGTAAGAAGGCGACACATGTTCGTCAGAAACCTGGGAAGGAAGTACCAGGATGCACTTTCCCGGCAGCTGAGCAGCCTTCAGTTCACAGCGGAGCGAAATATGGAGTGGAGACTAATCCCTCCGAGCGCCCCTCTCTTCGCAAGACAAGTCATGCTGCAGATCAGCAGCTCGTCGATCACAGAGGGCGATTTACGTTGGCACCTGACCGACGTGGTGGCCATCGTCGACCCAAGGCCGCCGGCTTCAGTGGACATTGGAGAAGCGCTCACGCCCGGGCTACCAAGGGATTGAAGGCGATCCCTTCAAGGTGGCCAGAATGTTGAATCATAAACATAAGTTAGAGTAAGGAAAATAATGAATTGTTAGGATAAGCTTAAATTAACGATATTATTGAATTGTCCAGTAGTGTATTGAACTCTTATACTTAAGCTAGTCTGTAAGTCGAATTGTATTCGGAAATGCGGCTGTCGCGAGCAGCAGTTTAGTTCGTTTTTCGTCTCGCTGTAACCAAACACACGCTGCCAAGCCTTTCCGCGATTGCTAAGTCCAACAATAAATTGTAAAGTTTCAGAACTTACAATTTGTTTTATTTAAACATAGTTTTGGATTAAGGATGTCACTAGAAACCTCCATACCAAAATTGGTGATCCTAGGTGCAATAGTTACTAAGATATTCGCCGAAAACACTGATTTTTTCCGAGGTGTGTTTAGTTTTTGGCTCATTGTGGGCGAACGGGGCGTTGCATCGACGGAAAAAAATATTTTTGTATTGACTGACTAAATATGTAATTGATTGAGACCAAGCTTGTAGCTCTTACCATCTCTGAAATCTGTTTGTTCATACGGACAGACAGACAGACGGACATGCCTGTATAGAGTCGGCTTGTGATACTGATCAAGAATATATTTACTTCATGGGGTCTGTCACGCCTAATTCTTCCTGTTACATACTTTGCACAATCCCAATATACTTTGCAGAGAGTATAACGAGAGAGACTTGTTTGCATAAAATGAAGCAAACAGACGGACATAGCTTTGTATATTTATGTCGTCTGAAGCGGTTCCATCAATGTGTTACAAACTTCGCGACAAAAACTTAATACCAATACTGATCACTGAAATATCAAGCACTCAATCCGCAACGTTACTGCGCAAAACCGGCCTAAAACTAAAGATATCCCGATAAAGGAAACATGACTTTCTAGCTAGATCGAAGCTCTATGGGGGTCTTACCAACTGCAAGCATACTTAATATTTTGTTATTGAATTACTTACCGTGCGATTTCCCAGGTTTTTTACACGGCAAGTGAGTCTTACTGTCTTGCCTACAAGACCAGTTATATTGCTAGTTATGTTAGAATCAAACGTCGGTCCCCCCGTACCTGGAGTTGGTAAATCTTGCAGAAAATCTGTAAAGAATCGCTTTGTGGCACCCCGCGAGCTGCCTTAAAATTGAATAAAAGTGAGAAAATAAGTAAAATAAATTTAACGGACATTTTTTGTTCGATTAAATTAAAACCGTTTAAATAAATTTATATTAAAATTCTCAATTTCATTCCCCGTCTCTCATAGACGAAGAGCGTATTCTATAGTCATTGTAATAAAAAGAGAGTAAGAACAGCAAGTATTAGACATATACAAATAAAAAAGAGACTTCTTAGAATTTGAATCTTTGAGATAATAGAAGTTAGAGCCACCAAATTTAAAATGAATGTCCATCAATATGTCAGGCAGATCAAGTTTATTCTACTCTTTGCAAAAGTATATTGGGTTAGTGCAAGTGTATATAACAGGCAGAAAGAGGCATGGCAGACACCATGAAGTATATATATTCTCGATCAGCGTCACAAGCCGAGTCGATATAACCATGTCCATCTGTCTGTCCATATGAACACACGGATTTCAGAGTTGGTAAACGCTACACGTTCGAACTTGGTTTGTATCGACTACATATTTAGTCAGTGAATTCAATAATCATAAAGAGGCAACCTGGAGACACCTCGGAAAAATTGATGATTAAGGCGAATATCTCAGTAACTATGGCACTAAGGAAACCTAATTTTTTCAGAGGTTTGTAGAGACAGCATATATGCAATGTCACTTTAAAGTTTTGGGCTGCCATACCCCCATTTCGCACAAGAAATAACATAGTTTTCAAACTTTTATACCGTTTTTAAGGAATTTGTTTTTATCGTAGGGTATTGATACTTATGTTTCGAAACTTTCCAGAAAGTTGCAATAAAAAAACAGAAAACTAGAAGCGTTACAAAATTGATAATTAAACGCAATATCAATGCATGGATGCAATTGAGACAGAAATATTCAAACAAATGTTATAACGTTTTCGATGCAAGTGTGGCGGCAACGGTGCCCGCAGACGCTAGCCGTGCGTACATACATAAATATGTGCATAGATATAATGTCAAACGAATTTGTGGTGCAAAAGAAATCACCCTATTGGAAGATGCTCTCATTTTTCCAATTGGCCGCCAATGTCAAATCTGTTTTGACATTTGTGGACTAGACAGATACAGAATACAAGTGAATAAGCCATGGAGCGATACACTCCCCAAGAACGCGGAATAATAATAATAAACGCGTTTCCGGGTCGCTTAATTTCGCGTTTTGGCGATTTGCACTGGCCCGCCAGATCGCTCGATCTAACGGTCCTGGACTTCTTTTTATGGGGCTTTTTGAAGTCCCGTGTTTACATCAACAAGCCAGAGACCTTGGAAGCCCTTAAGGAAAAAATCCGACACGATTGCGAGAATTTATCGCCCGAAACGCTCGCCCAAGTGATGGAAAATGACATAAAAGAGCCCGTATGGCAATCAATTGTGACGGCGCCCATCGGCGAAATCATCTTCTCGACTTAACGCAATTAATTCTAAAAGTCTAAATAAACATAATCAAACAAGTAAGAAAGGCTACAGTCGATCGAGCCGACTGTAAAAGACCCCGTACTCCCATAGTATTGCATTTTATTTAAATTAAAATTTTCAAATGAAATTTAAAAAATTAAAATTAAATATTTACATTTTGAATTAAAATTAAAAAATAAATAAATTAACAACTGTCATCGTCAGCACTCGAACCCGCGATCCATGCGAAGGTTCCACATTGCGCCGCAACTCTATCAGTTGCACCACACCCCTCTTCTATCATTCTTCCGATTATTTCCATATAAGTATGTGCACACATACATATGTGTGTATGTATAGCATTGGTCGGCGCGGCCAGCGGCTCCGGGCAGCGCTGCCGCCAGCAGGTAGAGAAAACGTTCGAACATATGTTTGTATGTTTCTGTGTTTGTTTGTATGTGTTGCGCGCATGCAGTGATTTTGCTTTAAAATAACTTCGACTTTGAACCGTAATTTCTCTGTTGTTTGACATAGGATTTTGATGCCACTTTCAGAAAAGTTAGAAATAGTAATTCTCTAAGCGTATGTTAAATTTCAACACTGTACTATTTGATTTAATGCCTGAAACAAGGCATTGAAGCTGGAGAGTCTTTTATTTCTGATGAGCAAAGGGGGCGTGGCAGCTCAAAATTTTTAATGACATTATACTAAGGCTGTCTCTAAGAACCTGTATAGCAAAATTTGTGCTCCTAAGTGCTATAGTTACTGAGATATTCACCTAAAACACAAATTTTTTCGAGGTGTGTCTGGTTATTTGCTCATTGCGGGGGCGGTAAGGGGCGTGGCAACAATTTGAAATAAACTTGATCTGCTCTACAAAATAACGGACTTACATTCCAAATTTGGTGTCTCTAGCTCTTGTAGTTTAAAAGATCCAGGTGTTCATACGGACGGACAGACGGACAGACGGACGGACGGACAGACGGACAGACGGACATTGCTATATCGACTCGGCTGTTGATGCTGATCAAGAATATATATACTTTATGGGGTCGGCCACGCCTCCTTCTGCCTGTTACGCACATCTCGCTTCTGACAAACTTAATAGACCCCCTTTACTCTTTTTTAAGGAGTACGGGGTCTAAAAACAGAATCGAAGTTTTTCATTTAGGATAAAACTAGTAAGAAAGGCTACGGTCGAGCGAGCCGACTGTACTCCGTACTCTCATAGTAGTGCGCATAAAATTTTAAAAATACATTTACAAAATTAAAATTTAATATTTACATTTTCAATTAAAATTTAAAATATCAAATTAACGATTGTCATTGTCAACAATTGAACCCGCGATCTCAGACGAAGGTTCCATACTGCGCCGCAACTCTACCAGTTGCACAACACTCCTCTTCTATCATTCTTCCGATTATTTGCATATGTATATGTATGTGTGCATATATATATTTGTGTATGTATAGCATTGGTCGGAGCGGCCAGCGGCTCCGAGCAGCGCTGCCGCCAGCAGGTAGAGAAAACGTTCGAACATATGTTTGTATGTTTCTGTGTTTGTTTGTATGTGTTGCGCGCATGCTGAGATTGTACAGTTAAATAACATAAACTTTGAACCGTGTAGCTCTCTTGTTTGACATAGGATTTCGATGTAACTTTCAGGATAGTTAGAAATGATAGGTCTCTAAACGAATGTCAAATTTCAACACTGTACTATTTGAACAAATGCTTTAAAAACGGCATTGAAGTTGGAAAGTTTTTTAGTTCTTATGAGAAAAGGGGGCGTGGCAGCTCAAAATTTTGAATGACATTATACTAAGACTGTCTCTAAGAACCTGTATACCAAAATTTGTGCTCATAAGTGCTATGGTTACTGAAATATTCGCCTAAAACACAAATTTTTTCGAGGTATGTCTGGTTTTTTGCTCATTGCGGGGGCGGTAGGAGGCGTGGCAACAGTTTGAAATAAACTTGATCTGCTCGAGAATATAATGAACTTTCATTCCAAATTTGGTGTCTCTACCTGTTGTAGTTTAAAAGATCCAGGTGTTCATACGGACGGACAGACAGACAGACAGACGGACAGACGGATATTGCTATATCGACTCGGCTGTTGATGCTGATTAAGAATATATAAGTTTTATGGGGTCGGCCACGCCTCCATCTGCCTGTTACGCACATCTCGCTTCTGACAAACTTAATAGACCCCTTTACTCTATTTTAAAGAGTACGGGGTCTAAAAATTAATACTTTTATCAATTGTATGTCTGAGAATGCCACGGGTGATGACATTCAAGTTCGTCAATTGCGTCGCTAGCAAATGAGTAGTAACTTTAAGAACTTTGTCGATCTTCTCAAAGATATAAGAAAGTTATATATATTGTTAATAATATGCAAATAATTCAAGTTTTTATACTTTCTGCAAGAGTATATTGGGTTTGTGCAAATGTATGTAGCAGGCAGAAGGAGGCGTGGCAGACCCCATAAAGTATATATATTCTTGATCAACATCACAAGCTGAGTCGATGTAGCCATGTCCGTCTGGGTACAGATGTGTATTCCCTTTGCACGCAGCTCATACATGCTAAAATCTGCCAGATCGGATGATCGGATATACTTAGATCCATATAAAATGGCACGTGCAAACCAAATTTCATCTATATCGGACTACTATATTATATTGCTGCCATAGAAACAATCGGTTGCATTTGCTAAAAAGGCTTTGTATGAACATTTTGAGTGTCCCTAAAACGATTTGAAAAATCGCACGTGCAAACCAAATTTCATCTACATCGGAAGACTATATTATATTGTTGCCATAGGAACAATCGGTTTCAATTAGAGTGTCCTTAAACCGATTTGAACCTAATTCACACAATATGCATTCGTTATCATTCCCAATGTGATGACCAAATTTTAATAAAATCGGACTGCCATAGGAACAATCGGTGATTGAAACCAAATTAACGCCATAAGCTTGACTTCAAGGGTGTTTAACATTCGGCGAGCCGAAGATAACTGTTTTTTCTTGTTTATTTTCTATTAATAAATATAAGCTTATTCCTTTAGAGCACACCGGAGGGGAGGGCAAACCAGCCCTCCCACGTCCCACCTGTTTCAGGGGTGACTTTCGCAAGCAATAATACAGCTCGATTATCATTCAACACTAGCAACTGTTAGCTTTGTAATTCTTTTAAGGTCTGCCAGGTTGACTTGAGAGTATGATTTATGGCTTTCCAGGTCCACGACGCGAAGATCTTTCTGCTTGTTCTAAGGCTTCTTGATTTATGTCTTCGTCTATATAGTTGTCACTCACAAAATCTAATACGGAATAAAAGCAGAGAGTATTATTCAGTTGGGCGCGTTGAGAATATATATATATGTATATATATATATATATATATATATATATAATAACGTAGTTTGTAAGTTGGTTATTCAAAAAAATATAATTTATTTTTATTAAACCGAAGCTACGGAGTACAGATATAAATCTAGACTAACTTATGCTATGTTCTGGGGACGTTGAGCAAACCTCGGCTTTAAGCTTTTAATGTTTGGGTTATCAACTTAAAGAGCTTTTGGCTCTTATGTAAACAAAGTGATCTCGATCTTAAAGAGATTGAGATTTAAGAGAATTCTGCTAGCCAGGATTTGTGCAACGTCAGCAGTTTCAACCCCAATGGTGGGAATAGCGATTCTGGCGAATTGTTTATGATACTTGATAAGTTCGTGGGAAGCCAGAATTGTTATTGTCACCATTTGATTATTTTATAATGTTTAGCTAAAATCTGTGGGAATGGAATGTGTAACATAAATGAAAAGTGTCAGCTAGGCGTATTGTATGGGTACATATGTCTCTACATATGTTACTATATATATATTGAATATATAATAATTATATGTTCATGTCATTTCCTGCACCTTGCGCTGTCGGTGATGCCCAGTTTTATTGCGTGTTCAGCCGCCAGCAGTGCCTAGTATGTATGCAGTATATAGCGACTGAGGTAAGTGTTATGCTCTTTGCACATTGTTCTTGTTGTTCTGCATGTAGTGGTATTCTACCACATTTGATTACAGCTTTCTTTGGTACTCTGCTCAAGTTCACTCTGCAGTGATCTCAGCGAGATCGTGACTGCCTCCTCCCCGTCTCCGGCAAGTTCGACGCTGGCTTTGGCTAGAGTATCTGCCTCCTCATTACCAGGTATGCCTTGGTGGCTAAGAAACCAGTAGATGTCGACTGACCTTGTCGTGTATAGACCATCTAGTGTTTCCTTGCTCACCCCGACTGTCCTGAAGCTCAAGGAAGATGACATCATAGCGTTTATAGCTGCTTGGCTGTCCACGAGAATATTAATATTGTGAACTCCTGCATCTAAGTGCATTGAAAGCTCTTGCTGCTTTTCCTGTTGCGAACAGTTCCGCCTTGAAAATGCTTGTCGCAGTATATAGCGGCTCCTCTCCCTCGGCCATTTTAGAGCCATCCCTATATATGTTCGGATTGGGTCCCAGGTTCCCTTTCAGTATTTGAAAAGCTTTTGTTGGGCTACTTCTAAGCGATCCTGTGATGCAGAGGAGCGCCTCTCTTCGTGATTTTTCTATACGGGCTAGGTACGTCTTCCTTTCCGTTGATTACCACCACCAAAGCCCCATAGCGCAGCGTTTGAAGCACAGGCCCCGCGATGCGTCAAGAGCCACTGTTGCCTTCTTTACCATTTCTTCAAAATTTTTTCTCCACGTAAGCTTGCTCTTCAGCACTGTCCTTAGGTATCTCACATAGGTCCTTGGCTTTGGATGCCGTTTAGTGTTTGAGGGATCCATTGCGGTACCTTGTACTTCTTAGTGAAGAGGATAAGGTCCGTCTTGTCCGGGTTGATGTGTAGGCTGACATTATTTCCCATTTACCTATCTCCCTGAGAGTTCTTTCCATAATAGAGCTGAGAGTTGATGGAAAGACATCCGTGATAATTATGCATGTCATCCGCATATGCAGTTATTGTAGGGAACTCCTTATCAAATCTCATGATTAGGTGGTCTACCACCAAATTCGGCAGCAGAGGGGATAGGACTCCAACTTGGGGGGTGCCTCTGATCACACCTCTGGTCACTGTGGCTGCTTCCCACTCTGACTGGACTCTCCTGCAGGTTAGGAGATTTTTTATCCAGTGTGTGATGGGAGGGAGTCTAGTTACACTAGCCGTTCAATAATGGTTTCAGTGCTTACGTTGTTGAACGCTCCAGAGATGTCTGCGTACACATCTAGTGCGGTGGAAAAATCCCTCTCGTTGGAGGCAACTATCGTATGTAGCGCTATTTCTACTAATCTTGAGCGGTTTTTCATTCTGTAGGTATATGGCCTGTAATGAAACATGCTCTAAATATCCTGAGCAACCATGGAATGATCACATCATTTGTGCTCTGTATCATGGCTGCAATGATGCCGTCCAGACTCGGGCTCTGTATGCTCGTAAAGAAGTCAAGGGCCCATCGCATTTTCTGTTCTGTGAATATCTCCGTGGAGAGTTGGTAGTCACCACACAGGATGTTCTGGTGTTCTGTCCCATCCAGTAGCTCGACCGATACCGCGTGGGCGTATTAAGCTTCAGCTGACTTTGAATGGAGGGCTGCTGGGTTAGCAGCCTTCTAAGTCTTGCTGATTCAGGATGGAACGATTCCAAGATGGAACGTAAGTTCCTCCAGGAATTCCTTTTTGCCTTCCTTATATTATGCTTGCTCTTTGCAGGATCTTGTTTTCTATGTTTACTAATTCCTCCTCAGTCTGCTTGTCTAATTTGACCATATCTATATGATTAGTTCTGTGGGTGGAGAGCTCCGAGCTCCACTAGTCTGGTCTCGATTTTCTTCTTGAGGTTTGAGCGTCTTGTTTACGGTAGATAGAGAAATCGAATTTGATTTGTATCACATTGATGTCTGAGATGAAGGGTGTTTCGAGGACCCTCCATTTCACTATGTACATAAGAGGAGGTGGAACATTCGTAACTGTGTACCTCTCCAACATTTGCTATGTTAAGTATGTAATCAAGAAGAGACTCACCTCTGATATTTTATAGTCAGGGGACCCCCATACGATATGGTGGGCGTTGGCATCTGTTCCGACTATCAGTTGGGCTGCGTTGGAGACGGTCTCGCTGAATAGCGTCTCCAGCTCTTCTGGGGTGTTGACCTGTCGTGTGACATATGGCATGAAGCTTCTATCAGATTTTGTTTACCACCGTCAGTTCACCGTCTACTTCTGCTTCGTCGCCGCCTTCATCCTCCGAACTGATGGCCATGTTTTGAGCGACTTCGAGGACTGACTCTAGGCCAAGGTCCGTCTCCACCTCCCCGGCTTTCAGCCGGATCTTCCAGTCACCCGAAGGCACATCCAGCAGCTTCAGCGCCTAGTCTCCCTTGACAGGGATGGGAAAGAGTACCTTCGACTTTGGCTTCGACGGGATATTCTCCTTGTCTACCACCTCCCGTTTGGCCCCCTCCCACACCTCTTCCAACGTGAAGACCTTTTGCTTCAGCAAGCTGAGCGTCAAGTCATCTTTGCAGCGCAGTATCTTGGCCCCGTTGAGCCATCCAGCACCGTCAAAGGTAGGCATGGGATCCTCTGATTCCTCGTCCATCTTGCCATTTGCATGGCGACAAGTAACCCGTGAATGGTTTTCCACCGGTTATCTTGCCGCCATCGTCACTACTGTCTATGAGGGCCACAACTAGGTGTCGTTCGGCGACTTCCTTTATTGTTGCCTTTTATGTGGGCTTGTAATAACGGTCGAATTTGTTGGCGTAGTCACTGGTAGACGCTCGCATTTGCGGCACCTGCTCAAAGTAACATTGGCTTTCCTTTATTCTTTGAATCGCCCAGGTCAGCTTGGCCGTGTTTTTTGGGGACAGGTCCACTGCTCCTTTGAGCCGATGCTGAATTTTGAGTGCAACCTTGTACTGTGCCTTGCCCTTCAGCCCCTCCCGCTTTGAACGCTTTGGCCCTTCCCTGCGCAGGGAGCTGGAACCACGTTCAGAAGGCTCTCTTCTTCAGTCTTAGTGACTGACGCCACACTATCAAGGTCCGAGTCTGCGACTGCGGCACCCGTGCAGGTCAGCTTATTGCGTTGTTTTGTGGCAGTGGCTGTACAACAAACTTGGCCTGCTCCCGCCAAGTCTGAGGTGTGACCACGACAGAGGATTTTTCCTCTCCGTGTCCGCCGGTGATAGCGGTCACGCTTCCCACCGACGTTTGGGCTTACTTCCCCTGTTGAATTCGAAAGACAGCCTTCCATATTTTATGAGTTGCTCCTCCGACGGCTCATTTGTTTCAGGCAGACACCCCAAGCATTTTATGCCTACTGCCAGGCTTACCTCTAGTCATAACTGACAATGCATCATCCAGTCGCCCGGGACGATGCAGAGTCCATTAACCGGCCGGCACCCTCGAGGATTGTTCAGCTAGAGGAATTTTGCTGGCCAAAAGTCGGAAAAACTTTATATAACTTTATTAGCTCCTACTTAATGTTGAGTTGTGAAAAGTTTCCACAAAACTGAAGCTATATAGTAAAGAAACAGTGTTGCTAGATACTTTATGACTGGCTTAATTAGCATAAACATCGATATTCAACACTCCATAAGCTAATATGTATTATTTTTAACGAATTTAATTTAAACAAAGACATTTTACAAATTCTTTATGTTTTTGCTTTCCTAAACATTTCGTCAAAATATCTGCAACATTTTCATAAGAACATGCATATTTCAATTTAATTTCGCTTTTCTCGTATTAAATGATATTTCATGTCAATGTGTTTGGTGTTCTTATGGTGAATTGGATTGAGAGCAATTAGTTGTACACTCATCCTCTGTCTCCCAATATAGTTGCTTTTCTTGATCAACCCATCCAATTTCGATCAGTAGTCTGCGGAGGTACACAGCTTCTTTGGTTGCAGTTTACATGGCAATGTATTCCGCCTCTGAGCGGAGTTTGCTTTCCGCGACTATGCTTTGCTTTGAAGACAGCCAAGAAAACGCTCTATTACCCAAAAAGAATGCGTATCGCTAATACGATTTCCTGTACGTGCAGACCAGACCAGCAGTTCCTAATAGGTACCGAAGTATTCGTTTCGCGGCAGTTTCGTGTTCAACATGCGGATTTGTGCTTAATTCATAAAGTGCAAGTGGCGTGCAATATGTTGGGCCGACTCAAAACTGACAAGTACATAAGGGACCCAATTAGAGAGTGGTAAGAAGAGACACAACTCTGATATTTTATAGTCAGGGGACCCCCATACGATGTGGTGGGCGTTGGCATCTGTTCCGACTATCAGTTGGGCTGCGTTGGAAAAGGTCTCGCTGGATAGCCTCTCTAGCTCTTTTGGAGTGCTGACCTGTCGTGTGACATATAGCATGAAGCTACAATCAGATTTAATTTGCCGTTTTCCAGATAAGATTAGACATAAGATAAGCGTCAATGCCTTTTCGTACTCGTACGGTGGCTCTTATTTTGTTTACGTTACTGAGTAAAACGTATTGTAGTTGGACGACCTTAGCCCCGCCACGACATTGCCCGTTGCAATTCATGGCTCCTGGAGCCAGGAGCTCCGCCAGCGCCAACTTTCTCTTATGAACATTGAGCTGCAGAACCCCCAACCGGGCTTACTGCTGCTCCTGTCCCAGAAGGGTGTCTACCACCGTCAGTTCACCGTCTACTTCTGCTTCGTCGCCGCCTTCATCCTCCGAACTGTTGGCCATGTTTTGAGCGACTTTGAGGACTGACTCTAGGCCAAGGTCCGTCTCCACCTGCCCGGCTTTCAGCGTATACGCCTACTTGTCTTCCGGATGCCGCTTTTTGAGCCGCAGGCAGACGATGCCGGATTTGTGTTTAATTCATAATGTGCAAGTGGCGTGCAATATGTTGGGCCGGCTCAAAACTGACAAGTACATAAGGGATCAAATTAGAGAGTGGTATTCTGTGGTATTTCCCTGAAAAAAATTTTCATTTTTGCAGGGCACTTGAAATCCGGACTCAAGTGGTGTATTGTAGTGGCCAGCTTACTTTTTAATTTTTCTATTCATTTAAATTACTCGATTTGGCAACAAGAATCGATAATAGTGTTAAATTATACCAAGGGGATATTTGTCAATTTTTTGGTATTTTTGCGGAATACCCTTAATGATTTTTAAGAATGCAACCTTGCAAGAACCGCAAGATCTGTCTGAAATGGTCATTGCAAAAACAGAAACTCAAGTCTTTCTTTTTATAAAAGATTCTATTGAGTGCAGACGTGCAAATTAGAGACTAGTGATTTATATTGATATTCAGAATAAACCACGTGCTCGCATGCACCATCGCAAGAGCCAAAGAGGTTAAGGATATTGTTCTGCTATTCTTAAGAAGAAAAGTATCGCCAAATCGAAAGCGCTTGCAGCGTAATTCCGTGGCTTGTGCCACAAAGTGATTAAACGTTGTCGGATATTTTCTCCACACCCACGTGGTAGTGGAGCGACAAGGAATTTCATCTACATCCCTTGGTTAAACTAGGCTAGGTATGATTTTGATTTTAAGCTGGGTCATAGTCTAATATAGTTTTTTGCAGTGCTAATACGCCAGTGCCTTTTTTTTGTATGCTTATAATAATTCTTGTACGCCATCCGAGGCGGTACATTGTGTGCATTCCGGCACTTCTGGGCATGCTTCTCTGATTGGGAACGTTGCCTTTCTAGTACTCAATAAGGATTTTGGTGGAGGCGTTACTTCAGCTGTAATTGCCAACGTCTTCCGCATCTGTTACGGTCGATACATCGATACGACGTAATATAGCGGTGGCCGACGAGGGATTCACGCTGTCTTGAGCAAAAGCAAATAGCTCCCAAAAATGTTTGTTAGGCGTACATACAACTCGATGTGAATCTATTGCAACCTCTGAACAAGTATTCTTCTTGTGTTTGGAAGAAACAGTGTGCTGTGTCACATTATTGTGAGGTTATGTGTGGCAAATATGTTTAAAAATATTTTTTATTAGTGATCAAAGTAAAGTAACGTTAAATGCAAAGTAATTCTTGAGTCTATTGCGAAACATTAATTCTCTCTTTTTTGCCGCACAATTTATTTAAAACGAAAGTAAAACGTATGTATGGAGGGCTAGTATATATATTATAAATATTATTATTTTTCCAATAAGTATATCCCGCACCGCGTTCTTGAGCTCAACGACGACAGTGTAATGGTGAGTCACGACACTCCTGAAGTGCATTTATTTATGATATATATATACTTATACCTCGAATGGTTTTCGTATCATTTAAAATCACCTTTGTTCATGTGCTCGCGTAAGAGAATATATGTTCACAAGAAATATCAAGATTTGTCCTTTACATTCTCTTAAAATTTTCTTAAATATTAAAGATTAGACATATGAAATGAATTTGAAGATAAAACACCTATTTAGTTGGATATTGTTTGAATTAATATAAAGAATGAATAAAATGTTATCTGTAAGTTTACAAATGAACTTATAATTTGAATTATCATCCATCACTGATCTGCGTCATGCCCCCTAACTAAGTACAATAGGAATTAAAAATGGGGCGAACCATAACTCTTTTTTGAGTTCGCCAAGGTAGGGAGGGTGAAGACAGAGTATGATCGACAGCTAAATACTCTGACACGGTTGTCTAAGGTCCAATGTCCGTCTGTTTTTTAAAGTTCCTCTGTGTTCCACATTTTACTTTTCTTTGAATAACGTGTACTTAACTATTGTGTAGCAGTTGTTTCTATGCAAAGGAGAAAGGAAGGACCCCACCCCATCCGTCGAGCTGTGTCCGAGCATCGCAAGAAGTGCACAATCCCGATCTCCCATAGTAGGCTGGTAATACCAATGCCAACTGAAAAGCAGCACACTACAGTATCGACAGTAGTTTACCAAAAGATTTACTATGTATTTCTTCTGCGACACTTTCACGGGATCTCCTTTCCAACTGTGGTTGATTTCCAAAACAGTGTTTCCGATAAAGTATTTTAGGGGACCACTGCCTTGTATTACGAATTTGTCTGCAATTCTTTCCTTTTTTTCTCGACATTCTCTTCATTTGGACTCGTGATGATCAAATCGTCTACATACACTGCTAAGTAGTGTTGATCTTTAAGGTTCACATATAGAAAAGGTTCCTTTTGACATCGCTTAACTTGCAGACTTTTCATCCACGGTGTTATTCCATGTTCTTTCAGACTGTTTCAGCCTTTAGATTTACTAAGAACCACTTCCTATTTTGGATTAACGAGTCTATTTCTGCTTGCATTAAAACCTTCCTTTCTTTAGCATTCCACTAAGTGCTTCTTCAACGGTTTCCGGAGTTTCGATGACTTCTGAACTGCTCAAGCAACTGATAGCGTTGTATTGCTTTTTAGGTCTACCAGGTTGACTTGTGCGTATGAGTTTTGGTCTTTTAGCTTGTTCCAAGGGTTCTTTACGTCTTCGTCAATATTGTTGGCACTCACAAAATATTCTTCTTTTTCGTCTGAGCTCCTGTTATCTATTAAGCTCCTGAGGACTATTAAGTTTGTCAGAAGCGAGATGTGCGTAACAGGCAGAAGGAGGCGTGGCCGACCCCATAAAGCATATATATTCTTGATCAGCATCAACAGCCGAGTCGATATAGCCATGTCCGTCTGTCCGTCTGTCCGTCCGTATGAACACCTGGATCTTTTAAACTACAAAAGCTAGAGACACCAAATTTGGAATGTAAGTCCGTTATTTTGTAGAGCAGATCAAGTTTATTTCAAATTGTTGCCACGCCCCTTACCGCCCCCGCAATGAGCAAAAAACCAGACACACCTCGAAAAAATGTGTGTTTTAGGTGAATATCTCAGTAACTAAAGCACTTAGGAGCACAAATTTTGGTATACAGGTTTTTAGAGACAGCCTTAGTATAATGTCATTAAAAATTTTGAGCTGCCACGCCCCCTTTGCTCATCAGAAATAAAAGACTCTCCAGCTTCAATGCCTTGTTTCAGGCATTAAATCAAATAGTACAGTGTTGTAATTTAACATACGCTTAGAGAATTACTATTTCTAACTTTCCTGAAAGTGGCATCAAAATCCTATGTCAAACAACAGAGAAATTACGGTTCAAAGTCGAAGTTATTTTAAAGCAATGACAATTGTTAATTTATTTATTTTTCAATTTTAATTCAAAATGTAATATTTAATTTTAATTTTTTAAATTTCATTTTAAAATTTTAATTTAAATAAAATGCACTACTATGGGAGTACGGGGTCTTTTACAGTCGGCTCGATCGACTGTAGCCTTTCTTACTTGTTGTTTTCTTGCATTCAGCTATTCGCTCACCCGATTGAATTCGGCGGAGGGTTTCTGACCTTCTTCACTTATTATCTCGATCTTGCTTATACATTTGCATTTGCTTTGCTTAATCGATTTGGAGTGCTGATAACTTTGCATCGCCTTATAACCTTTAATCAGCTGATGAACTTGGACGCTGTTACATATTATTGTACCCTGTGCAAGAGTATATTGGGTTTGAGTGCTGTAACAATATTCGGTCAGCACTTAATTATTGTTGGTCAGTGCTCAAGTAATTTTTACGCGTGCTGGTCTAATCGGTTGATTAATGTTGTCAGTGTGTAGTTGTTTTAAGCTTAATGATTGCGTAAGCTATATAGATATACACCTACGTTTGGAAAAGGCAGTCGCGGTAATAATTTAATATTGCGCAAAAAGTAGATCCCAAAGAGACTGTTGTGGATGTCGACGAGAATTGCCTTAGTGCGTGTTTAGCGCAATAGTTTGCACAATTAAAGAGAGTTGAGGATGACATAGATCTTCAGCAGATGTCACTAGCTAACAACATGGTGAATCCTAGTGAATTCGATATACAGTGCCGACTTGATTTACTCAACACGCACATTTCCAAGGCAATGGATTTGCAGCAGCAAATAGACGCGATAGCCCCAGATAATGATAGCCGATCAATGCAAGAAGAAACATGCATTCTTACAAGGTCATCATATATGGCTGCTCTTAGCAGATTTGAGACTGTTGACCTTTTCCAGTGTCTCATCATTCGCACTTACCCAAACTTAAGTTGCCTAGGTTCAGCGGCAAGCATTCGGAGTATAAACAGTTTATAAGCCTTTTCGAAGGTTTGGTGGATTCTGATCGCACGTTATCTAATATTGAATAGTTCACTCACATAATATCGTGTCTGTCAGACGAGGTTTTGGGAACAATAAAGGCTTATCAGGTCTCTGATGATGCAAATTATCCGAAAGCATTCCAGAGTCTTAAGCGGGTCTACGACAATAAATGTCTTATATTTTTCGATACGCGCTCCCAGCTGTTTGACATTGAACAGATGAATAAACCATCGGCTCTAGCAATCCGCACAATAATAGATTCAGTGTCAGCAATTTTTGAAACGTTGATGTCCATTGGAGATGAGAAAGATTTTGCTAATGCAATCTTGATTCACATTGTAATGTCGAAAGTATGAGGAACAATTAGATTTCAACACGTTGCCGCAATGGTCGGATTGCGTTGTAGCATTGAACAGACGATACTAGCATTTGTCGGCTGAAGAAAGCTCCAAGTCCACAATGAAACTCAAGTCAGATTTAAAGCAGGTAAAAGGCGGAAAGTCGTCATTTGCGTGTACCAACGTTGAGACGCTGGTTGACCCGAGTTGTAAATTGTCTAAGTCCAACCATTTAATTGGAAGTTGTCAGAGATTTTCCTGTATGCCAGTTGACGAAAGGTTTAATTTTGTGAAATCGAGTCAACTGTGCATAAATTGTTTGCATCCAGGACACAGAGTGTCAAATTGTACTGCGTCAAAGTGCAGAGTGTGTTCTCGGGCCCACAATACTCGCCTGCACAAGTACTCTGAAGAACAGCAAGCAGCTGCTTATCCTGCTCATTTGAGCCATGGTGCAATCGAAGTTAACGAGGTTATTCTTGCAACAGCTGCACGCTCAGACAGCGCTCTTGGCAAGCGTGGTCGAAGGACAACGTCCAGAGCCTCCAGCAGCGAGCAAAATGGGCGGAGGAGCGCGACGACGTCGAGATTGACGATTGAGTAAGGTTGAGTAAGGGTGGCTTGCGCGCTGCGGCGTTAGGACCGCAGGGGGGGGGGGGGGATTCTCAAGCGCCCAATTCACAAGATGGCGAGGCTACCAACCTTTTTTTTAGGTTATTGTGTTGAGTGGTAAAAGGTCAAGAAACATTGTGTTGCCAGATACTTCATTAAAAACGCTTACATAATTGCACTAGTTAAAGAAAGACAATTTGCGGTGTACATCATTACTTAAGATTGGGTAATCGGAAACCAAAGACCAAAGTTATTCTGACAGTATATTTACAAAACTTGCAGAATAATAAGTTCGTTTAAAAAACATGTTCCTTCAATTGATAATAAAATAAAAAATAAGTGTCAGATTGGCAATAGGAACGATTAATTCCTTGAAAATATATTTAAGATGTTTGTGTAAAATTTCTTGACTGATCGAACAGGCTTCATGTATTGAGAAAATCGGGCTTAAAGTATTGCAGTTCCCTATCCAATTTTGACAATCTTAAGTTTTATGGATACTTTTAAATTGTGTTATTGAAATAATTTCTGGTGCTTCGGGAAAGTAATAGTTAAGTAATCAGCAAAGATTTGCAGCCATTGCTGATCTCAGGAGACAGTAATAGAGTAACAACATAGGGTTCTGGTCTACAATAAATTACGCAAAATAATGGTTGCTTTCTACATTTAGCAGAGTCTTTGCCATAAGAACTACAAGTTTTGCTCAATATAGTCCCCCCAGTCTTTTGTTTACATCTAACAGCTATTGGAAAATATAGAGTAAATTGATTTTATAATTCAGTGTCCATAAATTACCCATAGAATCAAACATTTTGTAGTTTTTTTTTTACATTTTATTGAACGTTAAAATCCCATTTCGGCTTTGAAGTCCTGACTGGTGAGATACATTTATAGAGGTAAGAACCCTTCGATGCTGGCAGAAACTGCAATAACAAAAATTTTAGATGAAGGTGATAATTGTTGAATTTACTATACGCATTGGAAATATGGCAATCACCAATAAAGTCATCTCACAGCTTTTTTCAACGTATATGCCAACGATTGTTGTACCGACTACTGCTCCCCAGCGGCACCACATTAAACTTATACATAGAGCTTTTGCGCGTAAATACGTTGGTACAAATTCAAGAAGTGCACCACCGAGCAGACTGATGACAACGCCGGGTAGGGCTATAAATAAAACGAAACTGAAAAGTTGTAACCAATGACCCGTCACAAATATGAGAGCAAAACCACAAGATGAGGAAATGATAAGCGCGGCAATAAACATGGCCTTCCGTGGTAAGAAAAAAAGCATAAACCAACAAATATTGTATAGGATAATATAAGTAAGACCTAAAATTAGGGAGTCGTTAAATCCAATAAAACCGTCGTTACAAGCCTGGAAGTATAATATATTTAGTGCCAGGTATGGTAAGAAAAGAAAATGACTCACAACTACTAAGTCTTGTTCACTATCCCGAATATCATTGGTACTTGTACTGAAGAGTATTCCACATAAAGTCATTTCCATTCTGTTATCCTCTCGCATGTTTGATCTATTACGCATTGCAGTAAACCAGATGCCTAAGCCGTTAGCTCTATTAACAGTTATAGGCTAATGCTTTCTTGATATTAATAAATTTTTTACTTACACCAAGCCAAGACTAAACATAACCGAACAGCTACCAACATAAAAACCTATGTATGGTTTTCGAAACAAAGGCATAGCATCATTCAGCATAGTCTGCAAAAGGTTATTTGCGCGTTTCTGCCGTCTTGCGAAAGAGGATTCTTGAAATCTTTGCATTAGCAAGACTTGTTCTAAGCTAAGAGGACGTCCAGTGTTCTTAATACTAATCCAATTCATTACTGCTAAACCCTGCTTTGTATTACCAATCATAAAAAGAAACTTTGGACTTTCGGGCATTTGCAGCAGGAGAAAAAAAGCGACCAAACCTGGAAGCATGAACAAACACCCAAGGAGACGCCAAGGGCGAAATGTGAGGCTACCTAACAGATTAACCTCGAATTCCATAAAACTTGAAGATAAGAATAAAGTTGCCCATGACGGACAGTAAAACATTGCAAAACCTGTAAACATGTGCATATGGGTCACTGCACGTGCTAAAATTTGCTTGTTACAAAATTCGCTTAGGTAAGTAACAGCAACAAAGCTTGGACCTGCAACGCTATGTTATTTCAAAAAATTAAATTGCTGCATTAATACGCTCAAAGTGACTTACAATATCCCTGTTAGAAAGCGCATGACGAAGAAGCTTGTAAAGCTGACCATAAACATTGATATGATTGAACACAGGTTACTTATACATATGGTGTGCAATAAAATCCATCGTCGACCCATTTTGTCTGTGATATAGCCCCAAAAGTAAGACGAACATATGATACCCAAAAAAGCAGCTGCGGTAATTGACGATAATTGCACAAGACTCATACGAAGATCACACACAGCAGATGGCGCTATAATGCCAACACCCATAGTTTCATGAATGGTTAACATTTGAAGTAAGCCAAGTGTGATCATGACATAGCAGTGAATTCTCCCAAATCCTAAAAAAAGACTTGGTTATTTGAGTTGCAAAAAATAGAAAATATTTACCAATCTGCTCCATTACTGTGTCGAATTCATTTAGTTGCACATTCATTATGTATACATACTTTGAATTTTGGAAGTGCCTTATCTTGTTGAAAATGTTCAAAAGTATCTGAAAATACTAAGCCAACTTTTCTGACTAGTTCACGAAAACTAAATAAAATAAGAAACAAAATACAGTCGGATTCTCAAGACCTTTGGATATCTTATGAGATTACAGGGAGTTTCTCGGAATTATGGGGTAAATATGGAGCGGATTAGTTAAAGTGAATAAACATGTAGAGCATAATGTATGTACTGCAAAATTAAAACAAGAAAGATAAGAACAGTCGAACACGCTTTTATTCCCGACTAAATAAATTAAATCAGTGTCCAAGTATAAGAATAGCTAGTTAGACCCCGTACTCTTTAAAAAAGAGTAACGGGGTCTATTAAGTTTGTCAGAAGCGAGATGTGCGTAACAGGCAGAAGGAGGCGTGGCCGACCCCATAAAGTATATATATTCTTGATCAGCATCAACAGCCGAGTCTATATAGCAATGTCGGTCTGTCCGTCTGTCTGTCTGTCTGTCCGTCCGTATGAACACCTGGATCTTTTAAGCTACAACAGCTAGAGACACCAAATTTGGAATGCAAGTTCATTATCTTCTCGAGCAAATCAAGTTTATTTCAAATTGTTGCCACGCCTCCTACCGCCCCCGCAATGAGCAAAAAACCAGATACACCTCGAAAAAAATTTGTTTTTAGGCGAATATCTCAGTAACTATAGCACTTAGGAGCACAAATTTTGGTATACAGGTTCCTAGGGACAGCTTTAGTATAATGCCATTCAAAATTTTGAGCTGCCACGCCCATTTTTCTCATAAGAACTAAAAAACATTCCAACTTCAATGCCGTTTTTAAGGCATTAAATCAAATAGTACAGTGTTGAAATTTGACATTCGTTTAGAGACCTATCATTTCTAACTATCCTGAAAAATACATCTGAATCCTATGGCAAACAAGAGAGCTACACGGTTCAAAGTTTATGTTATTTAACTGCAAAATCACTGTATGCGCACAACACATACAAACATATGTTCGAACGTTTTCTCTACCTGCTTGTAGGCAGCGATGCCCGGAGCCGCTGGCCGCGCCGACCAATGCTATACATACACACATATATATATGCACACATACATATATGCAAATAATCGGAAGAATGATAGAAGAGGAGTGTGGTTCAACTGGTAGAGATGCGGCGCTATATGATACCTTCGTCTGAGATCGCGGGTTCGAACGATTGACAATGACAATCGTTAATATACATTTTTAAATTTTAATTGAAAATGTAAATATTAAATTTTAATTTTGTAAATGTATTTTTAAAATTTTTTGCGCACTACTATGAGAGTACGGGGTCTTCTATAGTCGGCTCGCTCGACTGTAGCCTTTCTTACTTGTTTTTATACTCTCTGCAAGAGTATATTGGGTTTGTGCAAATGTATGTAACAGGCAGAAGGAGGCGTGGCAGACCCCATAAAGTATATATATTCTTGATCAGCATCACAAGCCGAGTCAATATAGCCATGTCCGTCTGTCTGTCTGCCTGTCTGTCTGTCCGTATGAACAAACAGATTTCAGAGATGGTAAGAGCTACAAGTTCGAGCTTGGTCTCAATCGATCAGATATTTAGTCAGTCAATACAAGAATCTTTTTTTTTTCGGTGCCACGCCGCATTCGCCCACAATGAGCACGAAACCAGACACACATCGGAAAAAATCGGTGTTTTCGGCGAATATCTCAGTAACTATGGTACTTATGATTACCAATTTTGGTATGAAGGTTTCTAGTGACAGCGTAATTGCATTGACATTTAAAATTTTGGACTGCCACGCCCCTTTCTCCCACAATTTAAAAAATTGTTCTCAACTTTCGTTCCGTTTTTTGGCATTTGTTTATATAGTACAGTATTGTAACTTATAATTCGTGTGGAGACTAACTATATCAAACTATCCTGAAAGGCGCATTGAAATCGCACGATAAACAAGAAAACTAGATGCATTACAATATTGATAACTGAATGCAATATCTTGTATGAGTGCAAGCGAAACAGAAACATACAAGCACATGCTCGAATGTTTTCGCTGCATGTGTGGCGGCAGCGCTGCCGCATTCGTATCAATGTATGAGTGCAAGCGAGATAGAAACATACAAACATATGTTCGAATGTTTTCGTTGCTTGCATACATACATATATGCATTTTATATTGTCTTTCGTATGTGTATTCGCATACAGACAAACATATGTATGTTTGATTATGCTTAGATTGTTTTTGTTTTAACGTGTTTTAATGCAAGTAGTACACATTGTAATATCTCAAGACCGATTTTAATAACTTAATCGGGGAAAATGCAAATACGGTCGGGCGTGCTCGACTTTACTTTTCTTTCTTGTTGTATTAGAAGACGTTAAATTTAATAAAAACTAAGTATAATAGAAGAAACATCTGTTTGTCTGTATGCACATACAAATTCATTTGACATTATATGTGTGCACCAGAGACCTGCAACGAGTATACTCGAGTATGTATACCAACGGGCTGTCCGAAAAATGTTCGAATCACAACGATCATTTGCCCGTTTTCTGCTTGATTCGAAAATGATCGTTTGATATCAAACAATTTGGTTGCGAGCACAACGATCAGCCCCATAGATCGTTTGCTGATCGTTCGATTGGACGAACGAGTATTCGAACGCAACCTGCCTGCCCGTAATTTCAGTACAAAAGTACAAACAAACGTTCGAGTATCAAGCAAGTTCGTTGGTTCCCTTGAGTTGCGTGACGTTCGCTTGCGTTGCGTGACCTTCGCAGTGTTGCCATTTATTGGGAGGAAAATATGCTAGTTCTAGCGGAAAAGGCTAGATTGCAATAAAAAATAATAAGAAAATTGTATAAATATATATTTTTCTTCTTCTTTTATTATTAAAAATTTTATAAACCATAATGGGTAATAATAAGAACGAAATATCTATAATATATGTGCATTGATTTTACCATGTACACATAAGTAAAGGCTAGATCAAGCGGGAAACAACTTGGAGAGCAACACTGATGGCACGCGCAACACGCTGAGGGTTGTTTTTGTTTTGTGTGTATTTGTGCGAGAAAGTATTGTTATGTTTGACATACCACGCATTTCGCTAATATTTTTTTTAAGACAGAAAACCCCAAATGGAAGAGTATCTACCTGCTGCACATATTGCGCTAAATGCAAAACGCCCCTTTTACAAAACTCATAGAATCATACTATTGCCAAACAAGGGAATTTCCAAAAGGTCAGCCAATCTTCGTTTATCTGTTGAGCGTTTTTTAAGGGTTTCAATATCATATAGTAATGCAGATTTTTACAAATCGGCACATTTTAATTCTGTAAAAATCTAATGAATGACCAGAGTATTGAAAACAAAATTTATTATTATTTATTATTAAATTTAATTTATTTTAAAAAATTTCTTTAACGCCGTCAAAACATTTAGTGTAGTACCGCCGCTGAGAATATTTCATGCAAAATATTATAAGTTTCTGTTTGGTTTGTTTGCTTGGAACATGCTCCATATAACGGCAAAATACTCGAGTATATACTCGAGTAAAACGAGTATAAGCAGGCCCGCGGAACGCACACAAACGATCGAGTATCAAACGTTGTTCGAACAAAACGATCACGAGTAAGCGTTCGAGTATACTCGAAATTTTTATACTCGTTGCAGGTCTCTGGTGTGCACATATATATGTTGTAACGAAGTTTTTCAGGCCGGGGCGTGTTTCAGTCCGGCCAGGGCTGTTTACAGAAAATTTATTTATTGCTGAAAGCGCTGGTAGTGTAGTGACGATAGTCACGAGCGGTTTTCTAAAGAGAAGAGGCGGCTCGGTTGAGACTTCTACGGCCACGTATGCGCTTCAGCAGTTACCGTAGAAGACGTTACCGATGAATTTACTCAAGGCTTCCCGCAACCAAATAGTATTCGCTCAAATGGTTGAAGGGATAGCCCGAGTGTCGTGGGTCGATGAGAGACTCGTGCGATAGTTCCTCCACAACCCACAAAGTATTCGCTTTAGGGGCTGAAGAGAAACTATCGGTTATCTTTTCCTTTAGCTGGCCGTGCGTTCTCCACAACCAAAAAGTATTCGCTTTAGAGGCTGGAGTGAAGTCACTGGCTGCTTCCAGAAAGTTGTAATGTCGGTCACTGGCGAAGGCTATTTACGTTACATGCACTGCCCGTACAATGAGTCTGTGCCTTCACATCTCCGCCAAGTATGCGCTCTAGCGTGATGTGAATTTGCACGTGTTGACTCGCGTCATTGGCTTCAGCATACCCCTGCAATCAAGAAGTATGCGCTATCGAGATTGCCGGAAGATTACTAGAAACTAGGAGTTAGGCACTGAAAATCTTTGGAAGTTTTGAAAGTAAAAGAAAGAATCGAGATATTGTAATATTTGTCCCACTGTATCGGGTTTTATTCTTTGGCACACACACGCAGTTTTTGATCTAACCACCCTGTATACATCTCTTCTATACTAAATTCGTGGGTCACCTCGTGGCTTCTATGTCAGTGTATGTTTTTTTTTTTTTTTTTTAATTCGATTTATTAACAGAGAAATTATATAGCTATAGTTATTAGTGTACAATTATTTGAAACTTAATGTTTAAATAAGAAGGATTACAGGACTTAAATATAGAGTTGTAGAGTTGGTGTTAGAGTTAGGGGCCCAGAAAGACCCGCGGTACGACCGCGAGGCAATGCTTCACGGGATCCTGGGCGGGCTAATTATCATGCCCCTCCTTCGGTGCGCCTACTCTCCCTCTCGAGCATACGCAGCTTTGTGCATACCTTCTCCGCGAAGGTGCAGACTGCTGACCAGTTCCCACTGCTCGACGTCATGATACTCACTATCGTTTCTGCCGTAATCCGAGATCCTACTGCCGAAAAAAGCTCCTCTCTCTCAACACCAAATCTTCCACAGAAGAAAAAAGAGTGGTCCGCGGTTTCTTCAACTAATGGGTTGCACCATAAACACCATGGGTCTGCTTCATGCCCAAATCGGTGGAGGTAGCTGCGGAAGCACCCGTGGCCGCTTAGCAGTTGGGTGAGGTAGAAGGTCACCTGCCCGAACCGTCTGCATAGCCAAGGTTCGATATTCGCAATAACGCGATGCGTCCAACGCCCCTTGGTGGCCGTGTCCCACCTGGTTTGCCACAGCTGCAAGCTAGACTCTCTTGCTGCTTTCGCCTGTTGCCGGCGCGTCCCTGCTGGATCCCTACGCTGGGCAGAATACAGCTCCTGCCGCTCTGCAGCCAGAATGTCTATGGGTACCATACCCGCGATGACTAGCGCCGCCTCTTCAGAGATTGTGCGGAAACCGCTACAGACCCTGAGCGCCCCGAGTCTGTATGTAGACTGTAGTCCTCTCCAGTAGCTCTTGAAGCGCATCGCGTGTGCCCAGATTGGTGCTCCGTAGAGTGCTGTTGCCCTGACCACGTTTTGCAACAGCAGTCGGCGATTCTGCTTGGGTCCGCGTGTGTTCAGCATGATGCGGCTTAGAGCATGGGTTACCGCTGCAGCTTTCCTGGCGGTATGCTCCAGATGCTCCTTGAAGCATAGCCTTGTGTCGATCAGGACGCCAAGGTACCTTATAGCTCGACTCGACGTTATCTCCTCCCCTCCCATGCGGATATGCGCCACTTCCACTGCTTTCCGGCTGCTGATTAACACTGCCTCGGTTTTGTGATCGGCTAGCTGGAGGCCGACTGACGCCAGCCAGTCCCTGACTGTATCCGCCGCAGCAGTGCACAGTAGTTCCGCCTCGTGCAGATGTTTGGCTGTCACGACGATGGCCACGTCGTCTGCGAAACCCACGGTAGTAACCCTGTCCGGAAGCTGTAGCCTGAGTATCCCGTCGTACATCGAGTTCCAAAGCAGGGGTCCAAGTACTGAGCCCTGTGGCACTCCTCCCGAAATCCTATGCACTTTTTTCCCTGAGTTGGTTTCATAGGTTAAAGTGCGGTTCCTGAAATAGTCGCGGATGATGGCCATTAGGTAGCTAGGGGTGCCGAATCTATGGAGCGCTTCCAGTATCAGGTCCCAGTTGGCTGAGTTAAAAGCGTTCCTAATGTCGAGCGTCATGACGATGCAGTACTCCTTGGATCCTCCTCTCCATCTGCTGCCTTCGATCGCGTCCTTCGCTATATCCGTCACGCGTTTTATAGCATCCACCGTAGAGCGCGCCTTACGGAAACCATACTGATCCGGGGATAGGTCTCCTGCTTGTCGGATTGATTCCTCCAGCCTGTTGCAGATTATCCTTTCCAGGATTTTGGCTGCTGTGTCAATTAGGCAGATTGGTCTGTATGACGAAGGATGGTCTACTGGTTTGTTGGGCTTCGGGATCAGGACCAGGTTTTGTCTCTTCCATTGGGTCGGGAAGGTGCCGCGCTTAATGCAGTTCCCATACACGCTCGCGAATAAACTTGGCCGTAGCGTCATGGCCAGTCTAAGTGCTCTGTTGGGGATACCATCCGGCCCAGGGGCCTTGGAGTCCTTTATGGTGCCTGCTGCTTTGAGGGTTTCATCCAGAGTGACTTCAGGGGCATCGGGAAAAAAGTGTACAGGGGAATCGAGGCTGTCAGGGCTGCCGGGTGCATTTCCAGGGAAGAGAGCTTCGACTATTGTCTTGGCTTTCGCCTCGTCTCTAGGGGCTGTGGTCTGCGCAGGCTTGAGTTTTTTAACCGCGATTTTGTAGGCAAGTCCCCAGATGTCGTTTTCAGCCTCGTCGCAGAGTTCCAGGAAACGTTCGCTCTTGCTGCAACGGATAGCCTTCTTTAGCTCAAGTCTTCGGGAGCCATACTCAAGTCTGAGCGAGTCGAACCCTGGCCTCCCACGCGAACGCTGCGCCATACGTCTGGCTCTGATGCACTTCCGTCTTGCTTCGGCTATTTCCTCGGTCCACCAGTATACTGGTGCGTGGCGCCTTCCGAAGCCTTTACGCCGTTGCATGCTGGCGTCGCAGGCCGTTTTCACGGCATCCATTAGAGACTCTGCGCTGGGCTCGGACATGGTTTCCTGGCTACAGAATGTCTCTGCAAATAGTTCTGTGTTGAGCGTATTCGCCTTGAAAGTCCTAGCCGGCTGGGGCGGATGTGCTCGACTTTGCCGCTTGAGTTGAAGGACGACAGCGAAATGGTCGCTGGCGGTATAAGCGTCGCTAACTTCCCAGCTCGCGCAGCCCCATAGTGAGTAACTGACGAATGTGAGGTCGATGATGGAGCCGGCTCCGGCTCTGCTGAATGTGTGTCTCTCCCCGGTGTTGGAGAGTGCCACATTCAGTGAAGCAAAAGCCTCCAGTACCGCTCTGCCTCTTGCGTTGGTGGTTACGCTGCCCCATTCTTCTGCCCATGCGTTGAAGTCGCCGCCTATGATGACCAGGTCTTTGTCCCGAGCGTCCGCTACTAGATTATCTAGGATGTCTAGATAGCCCTGCATGCAAATGCTGGGTGCCAGATAGCAGCTGTAGAGCCAAAACGCACCAATCTTGGCTCGTACAAAACCCCGTGCCGAGTGTATGGACTCCATATTTTCCTGGCTGGTGCCGCTGCCTTGCCGCATAAGTCCGTTGCGTATTTACCCCCGAACGGCTTGTAGGGTTCGCTTAGTAGGGCTATATCTACAGAGAGTTCCCGTACCGTCTGATGTAGCAAGTCCTGGGCAGCTACACAGTGGTTTAAGTTCAGTTGTAGTACCTTCAGTGTCCGTGTCATTGTGGTGGGACATTAGAACCGATGACTTGCGCTTCTGGTAAGGCTGGTGTACCGCAGCCTGACGCCAAGGGACATCTCCTGCTGCCAGCGTGGTGCTTTGTTGCCGTTCTGCCCGCGGCGGTGCATATAAAGTAGCTGGCCTCGTTTTTGCAGTCTGCTGCTTTATGGTTCAGCTCTCCGCATCTAAGGCAGCAGCCGGAACGGTCTACTGCGTTTTTGTAGGAGCTTGCCACGTGTCCAAACTCAAGACACCTGTAGCATCGTTTCCGCATCGTGCGTTCCCTGACTCGACAACTGGTCCATCCGATTTTTATCTTGCCTTCCGACAGAACTCGCTTGGCTAGAGTCGTTGGAAGGCTTAGTACAGCAATTTGCATACCTCCGTAACCAGCCCTAAGCGTTTTGATCGAATCAGGCAGCAGGGGGGCTTCGGAAAAGGGGGCGAGAGCCTCGATGACGTCCTCCTTCGTGGCAAGGCAGTCGATGTCTCTGATCTCGACGGAGGCTTCCTCCGTGATGGATCTGACCTTAGCCTTGTCCCCAACCACAGTTCCGATGGCTTTCTTCATTTGCGTCAGGGAAAGCCATCGGAACTGTGGTTGTGTATGTGTGTGTGCGTGTACTATGTGTGCGTGTAGTTGCAATCCAAAATCGTAATCCGTTTTCCTATGTTCCGCGTCGAGTTCCTGGTCCTGGGTGTCGTCTACGTTGTTCCTAAGTAATTCCTGGTCTGGTGTCTCCTGCGTTGTTCCTGGTCGTCGTTGTATGTATCGTTGTTGTCTCCTCGTGTGGCTTTTTTGGTGTTTTCACTCGCGTAATACTTTCGTGGACTTCTGTTCGTCTCGCTTGCCGTACTCGTACTGACGCATGCCAAAATTTTTGTGATCACTCTGCCGCTTGAACGTAGGCCTCTGTCGCAGTCAGCGTCGAATTTTACATTCGCGCGCCGCGCTGTCGCCAACGGCAGAGTAGTGTGCTCGCTCTTACACATGCTGTTAGAGCGACGATCTCACTCTCGCTGTGTGTAACGGTAAATTTGCAGTTTGGCTCTCGTTGTGTCGCTTTGGCCTTTTTGTTGGTTATACATGTGTATCCCGCGCTGCGGTCTCTTGTTTTTGTGTACTGCTTACGAGCAGTTATGCGCCACTGTGATGTTGTGTGTGCACACTGGGTGCAAATAATATGTGTTTAGCCGCTCTGATAATGTGCGCTGCATTTATGCGGCGTGACATCCCCCTCTTTCTTACGGGTGGTGCGGGGTGATGGACACTACGGCATGCCGGTTGATGGCAATGTTGTAAACCCTGTCGCCCACGGTGCGACGGAAACGGACGTATTTGCGAGGATGTGTTGCGAGACGAGGCTCCAGCGCTTCTACCAGTTGGAGGGGTAGCTGCCGATCCGGTGTGAAAACCTTCCAGGAGGGGGGTGCAGTGACCATCACGAGACCCAGTGGCGGTATCTCCTCCATGCGGCTGAGTGTGGCACTTGCGATGATGGGTGCCGAAATGTTGCCCGCCATCCTTTGTCGAGCTGCGGCTGAGGTGCTGGGCCCGTCGTCGTCGGGTGCCTAGGACGGCGCTCTCAAACTCCGAGTACCAGCTTAACATCGCCAGGGTTTCGGGACTGAGATCGAGTCCCAATGCTGACGGTGGCCGGGGCGGTGTCGTGAAGTCCACGAGTTCCGCCGTCGGAGGTGGCGTCCCCATCGTTCCGCTGCTTGAGTCCGTGTCTGGACTACTGGGTTCGGCGACCGGTTCGGCCTGCGCATGCGGGTCGGCTGGTTGACGCTGACGCTTGCATCCGCTGTGGGCGACGTCTCATGGCGACTGTAGGGAGAGAGTACATTCGTTAGAGTTTTTGCTAGTGTGAGGAGCCTGCGCAGAAGCGTAGTCCATTTGGTAAGTGAGAGGTTAGTTTGCTTGGGTCATACTGGCCGTTAGAACCCAACCCATCTTCGGACTCGTGTTCGTGGAACGCCTTCAGATCCGATCTACATGCTCATCGTATTGTAGAGTATACAATATCTGATGTTGTCATATGCCCAATCAAAGGCTACAATATTTATTTCATAAACAAATCGACACTGCTGTCGAATTGTTTAAATAACAAAACCATTCATAAGTGACTCGTGATGATCGGTCACTCATATATGGAGAGGCCTGCAGCGTGAGATCTGCAATGTAAGCACTTTTGATGTTTACAGCCACGTGGCCGGAAGCCTAATTCTAACGAAATGCCTTCTGCATATTCGTACATATATACAACGTAGTTCATACTCCCGTTCTGCCAACGCTCTCGACGGCAGAACTCCTTATATACTTAGGTTAAGTTAAATGTTTCTTGGAATAAAGAAATCAGTTGAACAACTGACTATGAACCATACAGAACGTTATTCGCTAAACCTTTTACATGGCGACCGTGACAGTGTAATTAAAAAACACTTATTGAATTATGTCAGACATCGAATGGAGAAAACTACTTAAAAAAAAAACAAACCACTACCAGCTAATTATATTATATTAATACAAACAACAACAAAAAGTGAAAAGATAGAAACATCCACAAATTAATCCCCAAGAAAAAAAAAATATACAATTATGAAATTATATTATATATAATAACTGGAATATACAACAACAACACAACAAACCCATAATTTTGCATATGATTGGGTGATAAAAAAAAACGAAAGACATAGTTTCAACTGCAGAAGAGAAGCTGAGGTATTGAGCGCCACAAGTAAAAATCATTTATATAAAATAAAATTAAAAAAAAAAAAGTTAAATACAAAACGTAAAAAAAAAAAAAAAAATGTTGGCAATGGATGCAGCCTGTGCGAAGACCAGCACCGGCACCGCTAGACGCGCCAAGTCTAGCCAATGAATGACGACAGCTCCGATACTGCTCCTATTGAGCAAAGGGAAACACCTTCACTTCAGGAGTACCTGGAGGTGTTTCCAAACGATGGACCACGCCCACTCACAATAGCTGAGTACCGGGCACGCCAGGAGAAAAAGGCTAAAAAACTAAACGCGAAGGACAAGTGAGGAAACTTCTGCAAACAAAAAGGTTTGAAGAAGAGTCTTTCAAATTCATCACAACGCCAGATGACCGACAACGCTGCCTAGAGCGTATACAAGAGATAAAAAAGGAACTTCGTGGGAGATCAAAGAAGAGCAAGAGGGCCGCAGAAATGCGCCAGCCTTAACTTGCAAATAAATTAAGCCTCTAAAAAGAATTGATGCACGAAAGTGCAATTCAAAATTATTAACTTCTGTTAGGCTTTTTACTAAGAACGTGGTTGGAGAATTTTTATTTCTCTCTGATTTGTTGTGAATTGAGAGCCAACCACATATATATATAAAAAAAAAATAACATTTCCACGTCTCTGGCACTGGTTATTAACCAGTTGCAATTAATATATATATGAAAGTAAACATAAAAAAAAATATATATAAATTATAAAACATTTATTTTTTCAAGAAATAATAGAGTAAATTTTGATTTACATTCCATTAGATCAATTTCATGAACAAACTCCGATTCTGAAAAAAAAATAAATTCACTCTTTCACCCTAATCAGCTACACAATGGGTTGGTTCGGAAGCGACGACACCCAGTCAAAAGACAATACGGCCAATGTGGTCAATAACGTCAAAATAATCGATTACACAGATGATATCCAAGCACTGTGGATCTTATTGCTTATTTTAACAATAGTCTCAACATTACAATTCTTATTGACACTATACGTGAAACATAATAAAATAATTAAGAAAAGATACGCAGCTAGAACCAACAACATAGACCCAATATAAAAAAAAAAAAATATTATACAACATGTATTCCTACCAAATCAGCCAAACCTTCAATAATGACCCAGATTTTATAATAAATTCAATAACCATTTTACAAAAACACAAAGAATACATTTCCATTACTGAATTTGAAAACGAATACATTCAAACATCTTCCATTAGGAAGGCCAAAAGGGATTCTTGGAAGAAATTCTGCTCCAACCTGGAATCGGTACCAGAAACGACCAGGCTGAGGAAGCTTCTCTCCAAACAACCCACAATACAGAGTCAGCTAAAACTTGACAGCGGGACATGGACTGAAAGTAGTGAAGAAACGCTTCAAGCTCTGATGTCAACGCACTTCCCAGGATGCACAGAGCTGTCAAACGAGACAGAGCATCCCCTTACCCTAAGCAATGACTATCAAATCCCCACAGACATAGTCACGCCGAACAAATTGACTTGGGCCATTAAGTCCTTCGCGAGCATAAAAAGCCCGGGACTGGATGGGATCATACCGGCCATGCTGCAGAACTCTGGAGAACAGCTAAAGTAGCATTCCTACCAAAGGCGGGGAAATGTGGGCAGAATAGCCCAAAGGACTATAGACCTATCAGTCTCACGTCCTTCCTACTCAAAACGATGGAGAAGCTGCTCGACCTACACATCAGAAATGATGTGGGAGAACGGTTGGCAACAAATCAACTCGCATATACCAAGGGCAAATCAGTCGAGACTGCTTTACACTCACTAGTAAGCACGATTGAGAATGCTCTACACCACAAAGAATATGCATTGGGAGCCTTCGTAGACATCTCAGGTGCATTCAACAACGTCAACACAAACGTCATCATCAATCGATTGACATCTATGGATACTCACCCTACCATCACCAACTGGATTAAGAATCTCCTAAGCTGTAGGAGGGTTCAGTCGGAATGGGGTACGGCAACATCAATTAGAAGTGCATGTAGAGGAACTCCACAGGGTGGAGTTCTATCACCACTTCTATGGAATCTTGTAGTAGACGATCTCATTAAGAGATTTGATGGAGGAGCTCCCAAAATAACTGCCTATGCGGATGACATATGCATAATTATCACAGGAGTGTGCCCATCTACTCTCAGCTCCTTAATGGAACGGACACTCAAGGTAATTTGTAAATGGGCGGAGGAAGCCGGCTTACACATTAACGCGGAGAAGACGGACCTCATCCTCTTCACTAAGAGGTACAAGGTTCCGCATTGGATTCCCCCGACACTCAATGGGAAAACACTAAAGCCAATCACCCACGTAAGATACCTAGGAATAGTGTTGGATAGCAAACTGGCATGGAGACTCAATGTCGAAGAAAGGGTTAAAAAGGCCACTGCGGCGCTATACGCATCTAAAAAGATGCTAAGCTACATCTCGGTGGTGCGCCCGACACTGCTCTATGGGGCTATTGTGTGGTGGCCAGCGACGGAAAAGAAGACCTATCTGGCCTTAATGGAGAAGGCTCAGCGCCAGGCACTTGTTTGCATCACGAGTGCACTGAGAACAACCCCGACAAAAGCCCTGGAGCTCCTACTGGGGCAACCTCCTATGGATCTGCAAATAAAGCTAGTGGCCGCTAAGTCAGCGCAACGCCTGGCAGCACTAGGCCACCTGTCACTGCAGAGCTACGGTCATGGCGCTATCGGAAGGAACCTTAATGGTCACTCTGATCACATAATAGTCCAAAATAGCTTAACTTCCCGAATCGAGACACACTTCGGGTCCGACGACTGGAAGACGTGCCATAATAGGCACGGCCACCTCAATATATATACAGATGGCTCCAAAATGGCAGGAGGAGTAGGAGCCGCAGTGTACTGCGATACACCGCTCACGAAACTGGCATACAAGCTATCAGACCATTGCAGCATTTTCCAAGCAGAAGTCTTTGCTATCGGAAAAGCAGCAGAATTTGCAAAGAATCTAGGCCATGAATGCCAGAATATTAATATAATGGTAGACAGTCAAGCAGCTATCAAGGCTATCGCATCATCAACCACCACCTCCAGAATGGTCCAGGTGAGCAATGACGCACTAGATGAAACAGGTACGACCAAGTCAGTACACATCTACTGGGTTCCGAGCCACCAGGGAATACCTGGAAATGAGGAGGCAGACACACTAGCAAAAGCAGGTGTCGACCTGCCGAACGACAGAACTCAACACCTTCCCATATCCCTAAGATCGCTTTACTGCAAACTGGAGGGAAATACAAATAAGCTCATCAATGAGAGGTGGAGGAACACCACCACATGCAAATCGACCAAGATTATGTGCAATGAGTTCAATGCCCTACGCACTCGCTACCTGTTGCAGCTCTCACGGAAGGACTGCAGACTAATGGTGGGAATTCTCACTGGTCACTGTATGGTGGCAGTACATGCAATGAAATTAGGCATAACAAATGACTCTAGCTGTAGGAAATGTAATAACCCTGGCACCGCTGAAACCTTAGAGCACCTTCTATGTCGCTGTACGGCCCTAGAGCGCACTAGATTGAGGTGCCTAGGGGCACCACAGCTCTCCTCGATGGAAGATGCCTCGAAAAGGGCACTGGGGGAACTGCTAGCCTTTGTGAAGCGCTCTCACATACTAAATGACTTCAAGCCATAGCTCCCTCCGGGGACCGGATTACTAAGGGCCATCACGGGCCTATGAATTGCCCGTGAGAGGGCGTCCGGCTAAGCCTAACCTAACCTAATAAATGGGATCAAAAACTCTCCAGTGATCATACTAATAGATGCCACAAATTAATACAATCTGTAAATGTAAGATTGAAAAACATTGGCATTAGGCGAAACATTGAAATAACATATATGTTCCAGATGAACTAAACTTACTTGCTGAGTTCAACAAAAACCAGCTTCAAGATCTAGATGAATCCAAGCCTATGATAGATCCAAACAGTGAAATAGAAACACTAGATGAAAACATAGAATGCCTTGAAATAGACATGGCAAACCAGGTCTCCTTAGACAGGGAATATGTGAAGCAGGTATCCTCTTCCATTCCTGAATTCGATGGTAAAAAGTTATCATTGAATCGGTTTTTAACAGCATTGAGAATAGTAGAAAGAACCGACGGTCACCAAGAAGATATAGCAGTTGAGGTTATTAAATAAAAAATAACCTGTACAATCTTGTACAAGGTACAAGATGAAACGAATATATCGGGCATAATAAATAAGCTCAAGGGAAACGTCAAAGGCGAATCTACCGACGTACTAAACGCCAAATTGTTAAACATTAAACAAAAAGGCAAAACTGCATCGCAATATACAGCAGATATTGATAATTTGCGAAAGCAACTAGAAGCTGCTTATATTGACGATGGACTAGACCCTGATAATACGGAAAAGTTTTCAACAAAAGAGTCCATATCTGCCATGGTGAAGAACTGTGAGCATGAAAAACTGAAAATGATACTAGAAGCAGGTAACTTTGTTACTTTCAATGATGTAATGGGTAAATATATCCATCGCAGCACTGAAATGACTTGAAGTTCTAGCACTGTATTATTCCAGCGAAGCCGTAACAATAGAGGCGGTGGTTATCGATACCAAAGAGGTAGAGGCAATGGCCGCGGTAACTATCACTCTACTAATTCAAACTACAATAACAACAGAAACTATGGTAGAGGTAGAGGTTACAACCGAGGAAGGAATAACTCCAACCGAGGCCATTATCATAACCAAAACTACTAAACCAATAGCAATAACAATGTACGAGTTGCCCAAACTAATTCGGGAAACGGACAGAACCCTTCAGATACTCAGAGCAATTAGAAAACAATATATATACACTAAATCTCAGTCTCAGCATTTTTATAAAAATTAATAATGAAAGTACAGGTAAAATTTATACCTTATTAATAGACACTGGTGCAGACATTTCAATCCTAAAAGAAAACATAGGCATATTTGACAATGTAAACACAAACATTTCAACCCAAATAACAGGCATTGGTAAAGGTTCAGTTTTTTCAAAAGGTTTAGCATTCGTAGAATTATCTACATGATTTCCATTTAGTCGATAAAGACTTCCCAATACCAAGCAATGGCATTATTGGAATAGACTTCATTAAAAAATATAATTGCCAATTAGACTTCATACAATTAAGTGATTGTCTAATACTACGGCCAAATAATCTAAACTATTCAATAAAAATACCAATTATTCACACTTGTGATAATAATGCCACAATACTTCCAGCTCGTGCTGAAGTAGTCCGTCAAATTAACATAGTTTCAAAAGAACAAAATATTCTCATTCCAAATCAAGAAATCGAGGAAGGAATTTTCATTGGAAATACAATTTCCAACGAACAATATACATTTGTCCGAATACTAAACACAACTGATTCAATCAAAATAGTAAACGTTGATAAAATTAAAATTGAAACACTAAGTGACTACGAGATAGTCCGAGAAACTAACATAGAAAGACAAAATACTGTCATGAAAAAACTAATTTAGAACTTTCCACCATTATTTAAGCCTGTATTAAAAATCTTTGCACCAAATACACAGATATATTCGGACTAGAAACCGAATCAATAACCACAAATAATTTTTACAAACAAGAGCTGAGACTAAAAGACACTGAACCAGTGTATATAAAAAACTATAGAACACCACACGCTCACAAAGACGAAATCAACAGACAAGTTCATAAACTCATTCTCGACCAAATAGTAGAGCCCTCAGTATCAGAATATAACAGTCCAATACTACTGGTGCCAAAGAAAGGCTTACCAGGTTCAAATGAAAAACGATGGCGATTAGTAATAGACTATCGTCAAATTAACAAGAAGCTGTTATCTGATAAATTTCCTCTTCCAAGAATTGATGATATTCTTGACCAATTGGGCAGAGCCAAATATTTTTCGTGTCTAGACTTAATGTCTGGATTTCATCAAATAGAGTTGAACGAACACTTTAGAAATTTATCGTCATTTTCAACCAGCAATGGTTCATATCGTTTTACACGATTACCTTACGGATTAAAAATAGCGCCAAATTGTTTTCAAAGAATGATGACAATAGCTTTTTCTGGATTAGACCCTTCACAAGCTTTCTTGTACATGGATGACTTAATTGTCATCGGGTGTTCAGAAAAACACATGATCAAAAACTTAACAAATGTTTTTGATTTGTGCAGAAAACACAACCTTAAACTACACCCAGAAAAATGTTCTTTCTTCATGCACGAAGTGACATTCCTAGGTCATAAGTGCACTGATAATGGTATTCTACCAGATGATAAAAAATATGATGTAATTAAAAATTAACCAGTCCCAACGGACGCTGATAGCGCTAGAAGATTTGTAGCATTCTGTAACTGTTTACATACCATGACGATCCAATACAAGGAGGTCATACAGGCATTACAAAAACTTTGGCCAAAGTAAAAAGATATTATTATTGGAAAAATATGGCACGTCATATCAAAGAGTACATTAATAAATGTCCAAAATGCCTAACTTCAAAAACAACAAAACACACAAAGACCCCAATGATAATGACAGAAACACCAATACATGCTTTCGATAAAGTGATAGTAGACGCTATAGGTCCACTACCACGCTCAGAGAATGGCAATGAATACGCAGTTACGCTAATATGCGATTTAACAAAGTATTTAGTAACCATTCCAATTGCAAACAAAAGTGCAACAACTGTTGCCAAAGCAATTTTCGAAAAGTATATTCTGAAGTACGGTCCAATAAAGACGTTCATTACGGACATGGGAACAGAATATAAAAACTTAATTATTAATGACTTGTGCAAATATCTAAAGATAGACAACATAACGTCTACTGCACACCACCATCAGACATTAGGGACAATAGAACGAAGTCATAGACCTTTAAAGGAATACGTTCGCTCATACATATTTGAGGACAAAACCGATTGGGATATTTGGATTCAATATTTCACATATTGTTTTAACACAACACCCTCGGCTACTCATAATTATTGTCCATACGAACTAGTCTTTGGTAGAATTCCAAGACAGTTCATAGATTTTAATAAAATAGATACTATAACACCTTTATATAATATAGACGATTATGCTAAGGAAATTAAATTAAGACTAGAAGTAGCATATAAAAGAGAGAGAATAACACTCGAAAACCATAAAGCCAGAAATAAGAAATACTATGATAAAAATGTAACAGATATAAGCATAACAAGTAAGGAAAGTACAGTCGAGCAAGCCCGACCGTAAAATACTCTCTGCCTTTTTTCCCGATTAAATTATTAAAATCGGTCTAGAGATATTACATTGTGTAGTACTTGCATTAAAACACGTTGAAACAAAAACAATCCAAGCATAATCAAACATACATCTGTCTGTCTGTATGCGAATACACATACGAATGACAATATATGATGCATATACATGTATGTATGTATGTGTGTATTCAGCGCGGCCAGCGACTGCGGGTAGCGCTGCCGCCACGCAGGCAGCGAAAACATTCAAACATGTGCAAGTATGTTTCTGTCTCGCTTGCACTCATACAAGATATTGCATTCAGTTATCAATATTGTAACGCTTCTAGTTTTCTTGTTTATAGTGCGATTTCAATGCGCCTTTCAGAATAGTTTGATATAGTTAGTCTTCACACGAATTATAAATTACAATACTGTACTATATTAAGAAACGCCTAAAAACGAAACGAAAGTGGAGAATTTATTTTTATTAATTGTGGGAATACGGGGCGTGGCTGTCCAAAATTTTCAATGTCAATGCATTTAGGATGTCGCTAGGAACCTCCATACCAAAATTGGTGATCCTAGGTGCAATAATTAATGAAATATTCGCCCAAAACACCAATTTTTTCCGAGGTGTGTCTAGTTTTTCCATCATTGTGGGCGAATGGGGCGTGGCATCGAAAAAAAAAGATTCTTGTATTGACTGACTAAATTTGTGATCGATTGAGACCAAGCTCGAACTTGTAGCTTCTACCATCTCTGAAATCTGTTTGTTCATACGGACGGACAGACGGACAGACGGACATGGCTATATTGACTCGGCTTGTGATGCTGATCAAGAATATATATACTTCATGGGGTCTGCCACGCCTCCTTCTGCCTGTTACATACATTCCAACGATTACAATATACCCTTGTACTCTACGAGTAACGGGTATAAAAATAGGAGATAAGGTTTTATTAAAAAACGAGATAGGACATAAGTTAGACCCTAACTACATAGGACCATTTGAGGTCATAGGAATAAAAAAAATGGATTAAAAAAAAAAACATATGTATATATAGATATATAAACTATTTCATGAAATTGGACTGATCAACCATTTTAATTATATTAACATTTAATTTTTTTTTTAAAAACAATAATTTTATCATTTCTTGAACAAATAAAAATAATTTACATTTTAAATTAAAAAAAAATAAAATAAAATAAAAAAATTTTTTTTTTTAAATCATATATGTACTAATTAAAAAAAAAACAAAAAAAAAATTTTTTTTTTAAACTTTATATCAACTTACAACATTTTAATAATTATTATAAATAACTTCATAAGAATATTACGTTATTTTTTTAAAAAGGGAGGTGTAATATGTTGTATATAATATAAGCATATGCCCATCGTATTGTAGAGTATACAATATCTGATGTTGTCATATGCCCAATCAAAGGCTAGAATATTTATTTCATAAACAAATCGACACTTCTGTCGAATTGTTTAAATAACAAAACCATTCATAAGTGACTCATGATGATCGGTCACTCATATATGGAGAGGCCTGCAGCGTGAGATCTGCAATGTAAACACTTTTGATGTTTACAGCCAAGTGGCCGGAAGCCTAATTTTAACGAAATGCCTTCTGCATATTCGTACATATATACAACGTAGTACATACTCCCGTTCTGCCGACGCTCTCGACGGCAGAACTCCTTATATACTTAGGTTAAGTTAAATGTATCTTGGAATAAAGAAATCAGTTGAACTACTGACCATAAACCATACAGAACGTTATTCGCTAAACCTTTTACAGAAGGGTTCCTGGACGACTCGTGTTCTCATCTCTCCTGGGGGTTTTAATTGGCTCGCCTTAAACCTTTGGCAGACTTCACAGTTGCGTTCGTATTTCGCCACGTCGCGGAATAGTCCTGGCCAGTAGTACCGTTGTGAGACCCGGTAGATGGTTTTGCGGATTCCCTGGTGTCCGGCAGTTGGTTTATCGTGGCATTCAGCCAAAACCCTCGAACGATGTTTCTTTGATATGCGAAGTTTCCATGGCAAATATTCTTCGTCGTCCGGGCCTCGGTTGCTCCTTCGGTACAACTGGTCGTTTTCGCAGACATATTCCGGATACTTCGCAGGTTCCTCTCTCACCGCCTTACGCAATGGTTGTCTGGTTATCAATGGAGTTGAGCCACTTAAGTGCGAGGTGATCCGTAATGATGTCGAATTGGTCCCCTTTCAAGGCACTCCTTTTCCGTCGTTGAATAATTTTCCTCGGCGGAGATCAGACGACGACTTGCGTGGAAAATCACCCGCTCGACTCCGTTGATTTTCTGAGTCAACACTGCGCCCTTACCATATTCGCTGGCATCTGTCTGGAGAGAGAAGCGTTCCGCAAAATACGGACAAGCCAAGACTGGCGCCTGCGTGAGTCTAACTTTGAGTTCCTTGAACGCTTCATCTTGGGGAGCATCCCACGCCCACTTCTGGCCTTTCCGAAGTAACTTTGACATTGGTTGAACGACGCTCGTGTAATCGGGTACAAAATGTCTGTACCAGGCCGCAATTCCAAGACATCGGCGCAACTCCCTCACGTTCGTTGGCGGTGCCAATTCTTTTATGGCCTCGATCTTGCTAGGATCGGTATGGATGCCTTCCTCGCTTACGACGTGTCCCAGGTACACAAGCCTCTTCTGAAAGAAACAGCACTTGTCTGTGTTGAGTTTCAAGTTTGCTGTGAGCAGCCGGCTGAAAACCTCGTGCAAGTTGTTGGCATGCTGTTCCAGGGTGGCTCCGACAACAATTATGTCATCCAGGTAAGCGAAAGCGAAAGGCTCCATATCCGGGCCGATAACTCCATCTAGCGCTCGTTGAAATGTGGCGGGCGCGGAGTGCAACCCGAACGGCATCACCTTCCAGTGGTATAGTCCTCGTCCAGGGACGGTGAATGCCGTGCATTCTCTGCTCTCCTCAGCGATTGGTATCTGCCAGTAACCATTTTTGAGATCCAGGGTGGAGATATACTTGGCATTCCTCAACTTCTCCAAAATGTGATTAATCCTCGGCAGCGGATACGCATCCGGAACCGACTGCGCATTGAGCTGTCTGTAGTCGATGCACATTCTGATGTCCCCTGTCTTCTTCCTCACGAGCACTATGGGCGCACTATGCGGGCTCCTTGAAGGTTCGATGCGTCCGTCCCTGAGGAGCTCATCCACCTGATCGTCTATGATCCTCTGCATCGCCGGGTTTTTAGGGAAATATCGTTGTTTAATCGGGCGATTTTAAGTACGATGCGATGTTCCGCGATGTGGGTCACTCCTGTGATTCCCTGGTACTTGGCCAGTTCTTTGCTCAAGAACTCACCGATCCACACGCTTTCCTGTTCCGGCGTCAGATTACCGGACATGGTCGCCAGATATTCACCCGTACCCGAATCTGCTGCTGGGTTTGTTCTGTCCGGTAGGTGGGGCTCCTCGTAGGCTGTGCCCCGTGTTTTCCGAAATGGATTACTCTTCATCGCCCGCTCACAGATTTCTGGTAGCGCTGGACTTCGTTGCGAGTTGATATCCGATGGTATCGTCCGTAGGGTGTTTGTACGTGGCTGGTTTTGCGCCGGCATGGTGGGTCTCAGCTGAAGCCCAGCCTGACCGCACTCCAAACGCATCTCCATACTGCACAAGAAATCCATACCTAGGATGACTTCGTCCACGATGGTGGGTAGAACAAGCATAGACAAGTTTACATGTCGCTGACCCATCTGGACACGAACGCAAAGTGCTTGGGTAACTTCCTTTTGTGACCCATCGGCGAGGCTGATCCGAGTGAACGCTGTCCGTTTATTCGCTGTTGTACCAATGAGTTGAGCCACTTGATCGTTGACAAAGCTTCTCGTGGCTCCCATGTCAACCGTAGCTACCAGAGCCTGGTCCTCGATGTAAATGGTGGCTACGATTCGTCCTCTCTCAAATCTTATTGGTGTTTCTATTGGCGGGTGCCCACAATCCAGTCGTTGAAAATACCGGGGGGCCAGGAAGAAGTCCAAGAAGCTCCTCCTGAACTCTTTCCAGGTGACTCCGTTGGATTTAGTGACGCGGAACCAATCGGCCGCTGCTCCGGTCAACAATCCTGCAATGGCCGGCATCAACTGCTGCTGGCCATCGAGTTGGTACATCGCGACCATGTCTTCCAGGTGTTCGATAAATCGTAAGGGGTCCGCCAAACCGCCGTCGAAAAAGACTCCCCATTTCCGTAGCCGATCTACCAATCCAAGCTGGAAGCTTCGTTCGCTCTGTGGGAGATGGTTGTCGTGAGACCTCGTGTTGACTGATTCTCCAGCGCTCGATGCCGTGGCGGGCACCCTGAGCGAGTGGCTCACCGACCGCCTGGCTGGTGAGAGCACTCCTGTAGCACAACGGTGCTTACCGCGGCACTTGTGTTGGACATGGCTCCTTCAGGTGCTGGTGAAGTACCTCGCGATCTGGTTTTGACGTCTGGTGCAAACACGAGTGTGGATTCTAGCTCAGCGAGCCTATGGGCGACATTCTTTGGCGAATTGGCCTGACCCGCGAAAGTCGAAAGCCTACCCCTGAGCTCGTCCACCGAGCCCTCTGGGTCCTGGCCAAATTCGGTCAGAATCGCCTGCAGCTCTGGCTTGCGACGATGGTATATCCACTGGACTCCCATGTTGATTTATATTTATTTTGTCTTTTCCTTGTTGCGTCGTTATTCCCTTATAGGGTCCCTCGATGAATTACTCGCTGTCACTGGTGAACACCCTAGTATGATGTGTAAATTTCTAAGTGCGACCGATGAATTTCCTCATGCGCCGTATAAATTCCTCGTACTTTGTTTGAAGTCACTGGTGAATTTCTCGTTGCGACTCGTGACCTCTAAAACTCAAACCTCGTGTTGAGAAAGAGAAGAAATAATTTTCTCGTTCGACTCGTTTCGCTCTTTCCCCAAGCGAATAAATATTTGAAAAAAAGGTATATCTGGTGGTTAGGATATAAATAAAATGTTGCCTGCCTGAACTGCGTGGTGCGAAAACATCGTATGCCTTGTAGAAAGCCTTTTCTCTTTTTTTTTATCTTTGCTCTAATGACTTTTTAAGTCATATAAGGTGGGAAAATGTGCATATGTATAAATGAAATTATTTAAAGTATGGACAAACTACCAGCGTCCCTGCTCGGGCGCCATCTGTAACGAAGTTTCTCAGGCCTGGGCGTGTCTCAGTCCGGCCAGGGCTGTTTACAGAAAATTTATTTACTGCTGAAAGCGCTGGTAGTGTAGTGACGATAGTCACGAGCGGTTTTCTAAAGGGAAGAGGCGGCTCGGTTGAGACTTCTACGACAATGGCAAAGTATGCGCTTTAGCCGTTACCGTAGAAGTCGTTACCGATGAATTCACTCAAGGCTTCCCGCAACCAAATAGTATTCGCTCAAATGGTTGAAGGGATAGCCCGAGTGTCGTGGGTCGATGAGAGACTCGTGCGATAGTTCCTCCACAACCCACAAAGTATTCGCTTTAGGGGCTGAAGAGAAACTATCGGTTATCTTTTCCTTTAGCTGCCCGTGCGTTCTCCACAACCAAAAAGTATTCGCTTTAGAGGCTGGAGTGAAGTCACTGGCTGCTTCCAGAAAGTTGTAATGTCGGTCACTGGCGAAGGCTATTTACGTTACATGCACTGCCCGTACAATGAGTCTGTGCCTTCACATCTCCGCCAAGTATGCGCTCTAGCGTGATGTGAGTTTGCACGTGTTGACTCGCGTCATTGGCTTCAGCAATACCCCTGCAATCAATAAGTATGCGCTATCGAGATTGCCGGAAGATTACTAGAAACTAGGAGTTAGGCACTGAAAATCTTTGGAAGTTTTGAAAGTAAAAGAAAGAATCGAGATATTGTAATATTTGTCCCACTGTATCGGGTTTTATTCTTTGGCACACACACGCAGTTTTTGATCTAACCACCCTGTATACATCTCTTCTATACTAAATTCGTGGCTCACCTCGTGGCTTCTATGTCAGTGTATGTGTATGTGTATGTGTATGTGTGTGTGCGTGTACTATGTGTGCGTGTAGTTGCAATCCAAAATCGTAATCCGTTTTCCTATGTTCCGCGTCGAGTTCCTGGTCCTGGGTGTCGTCTACGTTGTTCCTAAGTAATTCCTGGTCTGGTGTCTCCTGCGTTGTTCCTTTGTCGTTCCTGGTCGTCGTTGTATGTATCGTTGTTGTCTCCTCGTGTGGTATTTTTGGTGTTTTCACTCGCGTAATACTTTCGTGCACTTCTGTTCGTCTCGCTTGTCGTACTCGTACTGACGCGTGCCAAAATTTTTGTGATCACTCTGCCGCTTGAACGTAGGCCTCTGTCGCAGTCAGCGTTGAATTTTACATTCGCGCGCCGCGCTGTCTCGCTTTGGCCTTTTTGTTGCTTATACATGTGTATCCCGCGCTGCGGTCTCTTGTTTTTGTGTACTGCTTACGAGCAGTTATGCGCCACTGTGATGTTGTGTGTGCACACTGGGTGCAAATAATATGTGTTTAGCCGCTCTGATAATGTGCGCTGCATTTATGCGGCGTCACAATGTATGTATGTGTAGCATTGGTCTTCACAGCTAGCGAATGCGGGCAGCAATGACATCACACAGGCAGCCAACGTTCGAGCATGTGTTTGAATGTTTTTGTCTCGCTTGCACTCATTGCATTGTCTATGCGCTCAAATGTAAACTGTGTTATAAGCAACTATCAAAATAGTTTGATATTGTTTGTCTCCAAATGACTTTTAAATTACAGCACTGTACTATAAGATTAAGTTTTTAGACCCCGTACTCTTTAAAAAAGAGTAAAGGGGGTCTATTAAGTTTGTCAGAAGCGAGATGTGCGTAACAGGCAGAAGGAGGCGTGGCCGACCCCATAAAGTATATATATTCTTGATCAGCATCAATAGCCGAGTCGATATAGCCATGTCCGTCTGTCCGTCTGTCCGTCTGTCCGTCTGTCCGTCTGTCCGTATGAACACCTGGATCTTTTAAACTACAAAAGCTAGAACCATGAAATTCACAATGAAAGTCCGTTATTATGTCAAGCAGATCAAGTTTATTTCAAATTGTTGCCACGCCCCCTACCGCCCCCGCAATGAGCAAAAAACCAGACAAACCTCGAGAAAATTTTTGTTTTAGGCGAATATCTCAGTAACTATAGCACTTAGGAGCACCAATTTTGGTAAACAGGTTCCTAGAGACAGCCTTAATATAACGCCATTCAAAATTTCGAGCTGCCACGCCCCCTTTGCTCATCAGAAATAAAAGACTCTCCAGCTTCAATGCCTTGTTTCAGGCATTAAATCAAATAGTACAGTGTTGTAATTTAACATACGCTTAGAGAATTACTATTTCTAACTTTCCTGAAAGTGGCATCAAAATCCTATGTCAAACAACAGAGAAATTACGGTTCAAAGTCGAAGTTATTTTAAAGCAAAATCACTGCATGCGCGCAACACATACAAACAAACACAGAAACATACAAACATATGTTCGAACGTTTTCTCTACCTGCTGGCGGCAGCGCTGCCCGGAGCCGCTGGCCGCGCCGACCAATGCTATACATACACACATATGTATGTGTGCACATACATATATGCAAATAATCGGAAGAATGATAGAAGAGGGGTGTGGTGCAACTGATAGAGTTGCGGCGCAATGTGGAACCTTCGCATGGATCGCGGGTTCGAGTGCTGACGATGACAGTTGCTAATTTATTTATTTTATAATTTTAATTCAAAATGTAAATATTAAATTTTAATTTTTTAAATTTCATTTGAAAATTTTAATTTAAATAAAATGCAATACTATGGGAGTACGGGGTCTTTTACAGTCGGCTCGATCGACTGTAGCCTTTCTTACTTGTTTAAAACGACATCGAGGCTTAAATAGTTTTTTATTTCTGATAGAAAAAGGGGACATGGCAGCTCATCATTTTATTATTAGTGTTCCTAACTGCCATAGTTACTGAGATATTCGTTGAAAACATGGATTTTTTCCGAGGTGTGTCCAGATTTTGCCTCATTGTGGGCGAATGGGGCTTATCATCTAAAAAAGAACAATTCTTGTATTGACTGACTAAATATGTAGTCGATTGTGACTAAATTTGTAGCTTCATCTGTGTCAAGTTTTATTAAGATAGATTTAAAACTGAGAGACTAGTTCGCATAGAAACAGACGGACAGACAGACGGACATGGCTACATCGACTCGGCTGTTGATGCTGACCAATAATATACGTACTTTATGGGGTCTGAAACGCCTCCTTCAATGCGTTACAAACTTCGTGACAAAAACAATATACCCTCTGCAAGAGTATAAAAATTGAATGGAGTGTACAACCTCCTATTCCGAATTGATTGACTCAGGATTTGAGCCTCTTCTATTATTAAAACTAGCTGTAAAGGCTTGATATATTACCGAAATTATCTTGCTTAATATCGTCTAAAACTCTACTGTGAGCATCTTCTAACGTATTATCGTTTAAAACATTAAATTTTCTACGTTTTGTATACTCTCTGCAAGAGTATATTGGGTTTGTACAAATGTATGTAACAGGCAGAAGGAGGCGTGTCAGACCCCATAAAGTATATATATTCTTGATCAGCATCAATAGCCGAGCCGATATAGTCATGTCCGTCTGTATGTCTGTGTCTACACCTTTCCGTCTCCCTTCTGTCGGTTTTCCGCCTGCCTAAGGATACATTCTGCGCACTGTGGCTTATATACATTGGGAGTGCCACATCCATAACAAACACGAAGAAAGACTACAGTCGATCGAGCCGACTGTGCAAGACTCCGTACTTCCATAGTAGTCGGCATTTGTATTTAATTTAATATAAAATTTAAAAATAAAATTTTCTAATTTTGTATTAACATTTTGGTTTTAAATTTATTATTTGTTCCCGATTAAATTAAATAAATCGGTATCTAGGTATAAACAAAAAAAAAACAAAGTTTAATCGAACATAAATCTGCATGCACATACAAATTAAACGGTTGTGTGCACATATATATGTATGTATATGTCTGTACGACCAGCGCCGCACAGTGGGGCAGCAAGCCGAAAAATTGTGCAAAAATCATATCTTAAAAAAGCATTTAATAGATAAGATATTAAGCTTTAGAATGAGAGAATGATCAGGGTGATTCAAAATTTAAGGTCAAAGTTTACTAATGTTTCTGCTCTTATTAGACGTATAAAATAAAAATTTAAAATACTTATTTTTATCACAAAGTAATATGTTTGAGTATCTAAATCTTTTGTAGTCCTTGTTTTTGCACTCCTGTGCTTTTTCGGACAACTCTACAATTGGTTAGCATTGATACTCAATCAATTCCTTTCTAAGAGCCAATTTCCTAGATGTCCATCGTTTGTATTTCCGTATCCGTGCTTTGGACAGACAACTTTTATGCCAATCTTCGATAAAAAAATCAACTTATATTATTGCCTTCCTTCTCTGAATGTCCTGGCGGGGTGTATTTTCGTTTTTAATTTCTCAGGAAATGAGGTAAAAAACTTATTGAAAACTTTCCTAGGACTAAAAACAAACTTATACCTTTTAAAAATACCTATTACCTGTTGCCAAAATGAATGAATACGGGTAAAACCCTTACAAAATAACATTTTTTAAGGGTTACTAAATCAGGTATGATTTACCATGATTTTACGCAATTTTTTTAGGCAAATTCCCATTCCCGCTCTTCTTCTCCCATACCTGAGACACGCCTTTTTAGCGCGATGTTGGGTTCGTTTTATGACTTTAGATTCTAAACGGGCAAACTAGGGCAAAGGAAATTAACTAGGCATATTAGAAGAATATTCATTCTATCATATGTATATAGTCTTCTCGTGAACATCGGTGAACATTAGAAGTTATCTTCATGTTAAATTAAAACAAAAACGAATGCTATAGTCGCCCCGCGACTTTAGGATACCCGTTACTCAATGTTCGACCGATTGTTCCTATGGGAGCTATACGATATAGTCAAACGATTTGTATGAAACTTGGTCAGAATATTTATATTATTAATAAATTTATTTTTTGTCAGTTTCAATACGATAGCTTAGTCAATGCAAAATTTGTTCATACTAATTTATATTTGGAGCGTATTTTTTACCGATCGGCCCTATAGGAGCTATACGATATAGTTGTCCGATTTCGATCAAAATTGGTCAGTACATGTAATTTATAGACATGTAGTCTCCGTGTAAATTTGGATCAGATAGCATTGCTAACAAAAAAGTTTTCTATACTAAAACATTCAAGTCTTATCTGTACATTTACCTTCATATGAAGATATAACGCCCTAAAGTGGGCGTGTCAAAAAACAGAAACAAACTTAAACTGCTTGGGTATTGTACCTTTCATTTGCGACCCCTTTCACCTTTCTAGCTCTTATAGTCTCTGAGATCCTTTTGTTCATACAGACGGACAGACGGACGGACGGACAGACGGACGGACGGACAGACGGACGGAGCCCACTTTATTGAAATATCCTGATTTCGATAAAGAATTTTGCATTATTACAGATGCAAGTAAACACGCCTGTGGAGCCGTTCTAACACAAAACTATGGAGATAAACAACTCCCAGTTGCATATGCTTCACGCTCATTCACCAAAGGTGAAAGCAACAAATCAACAACAGAACAAGAATTGGCAGCAATCTACTGGGCAATTACACATTTTCGACCATATATTTATGGCAAACATTTCACTGTAAAAACAGACCATAGGCCATTAACGTACTTGTTCTCGATGACAAACCCAAGCTCAAAACTTACAAGAATGAGATTAGAACTAGAAGAATACGATTTTACTGACGAGTATCTGAAAGGTAAAGATAATTTTGTAGCTGATGCACTTTCACGCATCACTATTAATGATCTTAAAAACATAACCAATACTATTTTAAAAGTCACTACTAGAAACTAAAGTAAACAGAAAAACTCCTGCGCAGGAAAAGCTCAAGATTTGCCTATGCAAACACTTGACAACGCTTCTAAGCCCAACGTATATGAAGTCATTTGTAATGACGAAGTACGAAAAGTAGTGACCTTGCATATAACAAACAACATATGTTTTCTAAAACATGGAAAGAAAATTATTGCAAGAATTGATGTTGATGATCTGTACACCAATCGAACCCTTGACCTAGGTCAATTCTTCCAAAGGCTTGAAAAGCAAGCCGGTATACTTGGAATCAGCCAACTCAAAGTGGCACCGTGCGAAAAGATCTTTGAATCAATTTCAATAGAATCTTTCAAAATATTGGGCAATAAAATATTGAAAATACTAAGAGTAGCGCTACTCAAGCCGGTGACCCTAATAAATAATGATAAAGATCGAGAAGCGATACTGTTTACATTCCATGACGATCCAATACAAGGAGGTCATACAGGCATTACAAAAACTTTGGCCAAAGTAAAAAGATATTATTATTGGAAAAATATGGCACGTCATATCAAAGAGTACATTAATAAATGTCCAAAATGCCTAACTTCAAAAACAACAAAACACACAAAGACCCCAATGATAATGACAGAAACACCAATACATGCTTTCGATAAAGTGATAGTAGACGCTATAGGTCCACTACCACGCTCAGAGAATGGCAATGAATACGCAGTTACGCTAATATGCGATTTAACAAAGTATTTAGTAACCATTCCAATTGCAAACAAAAGTGCAACAACTGTCTCCAAAGCAATTTTCGAAAAGTATATTCTGAAGTACGGTCCAATAAAGACGTTCATTACGGACATGGGAACAGAATATAAAAACTTAATTATTAATGACTTGTGCAAATATCTAAAGATAGACAACATAACGTCTACTGCACACCACCATCAGACATTAGGGACAATAGAACGAAGTCATAGACCTTTAAAGGAATACGTTCGCTCATACATATCTGAGGACAAAACCGATTGGGATATTTGGATTCAATATTTCACATATTGTTTTAACACAACACCCGCGGCTACTCATAATTATTGTCCATACGAACTAGTCTTTGGTAGAATTCCAAGACAGTTCATAGATTTTAATAAAATAGATACTATAACACCTTTATATAATATAGACGATTATGCTAAGGAAATTAAATTAAGACTAGAAGTAGCATATAAAAGAGCGAGAATAACACTCGAAAACCATAAAGCCAGAAATAAGAAATACTATGATAAAAATGTAACAGATATAAGCATAACAAGAAAGAATGCTATAGTCGCCCCGCGACTTTAGGATACCCGTTACTCAATGTTCGCCCGATTGTTCCTATGGGAGCTATATGATATAGTAGTCCGATTTGAATGAAACTTGGTCAGAACATTTATTTTTATTGATAAATTTATTTTGTGTCAGTTTCATTAAGATATCTTAGTCAATGCAAAATTTTTTCATACTAATTTATATTTGGATCGTATTTTTGACCGATAGGCCCTATGGGAGCTATACGATATAGTTGTCCGATTTCGATAAAACGTGGTCAGTACATGTACTTCATAGACATGTAGTCTCCGTGTAAATTTTGATCAGATAGCATTGCTAACAAAAAAGTTTTCTATACGGACAGACGGACATGGCTATATCGACTCGGCTATTGATGCTGATCAAGAATATATATACTTTATGGGGTCTGCCACGCCTCCTTCTGCCTGTTACATACATTCCAACGATTACAATATACCCTTGTACTCTACGAGTAACGGGTATAAAAATAGGAGATAAGGTTTTATTAAAAAACGAGATAGGACATAAGTTAGACCCTAACTACATAGGACCATTTGAGGTCATAGGAATAAAAAAAATGGATTAAAAAAAAAACATATGTATATATAGATATATAAACTATTTCATGAAATTGGACTGATCAACCATTTTAATTATATTAACATTTAATTTTTTTTTTTAAAAAACAATAATTTTATCATTTCTTGAACAAATAAAAATAATTTACATTTTAAATTAAAAAAAAATAAAATAAAATAAAAAAATTTTTTTTTTAAAATCATATATGTACTAATTAAAAAAAAAAAACAAAAAAAAAATTTTTTTTTTAAACTTTATATCAACTTACAACATTTTAATAATTATTATAAATAACTTCATAAGAATATTACGTTATTTTTTTAAAAAGGGAGGTGTAATATGTTGTATATAATATAAGCATATGCCCATCGTATTGTAGAGTATACAATATCTGATGTTGTCATATGCCCAATCAAAGGCTAGAATATTTATTTCATAAACAAATCGACACTTCTGTCGAATTGTTTAAATAACAAAACCATTCATAAGTGACTCATGATGATCGGTCACTCATATATGGAGAGGCCTGCAGCGTGAGATCTGCAATGTAAACACTTTTGATGTTTACAGCCAAGTGGCCGGAAGCCTAATTTTAACGAAATGCCTTCTGCATATTCGTACATATATACAACGTAGTACATACTCCCGTTCTGCCGACGCTCTCGACGGCAGAACTCCTTATATACTTAGGTTAAGTTAAATGTATCTTGGAATAAAGAAATCAGTTCCTGGACGACTCGTGTTCTCATCTCTCCTGGGGGTTTTAATTGGCTCGCCTTAAACCTTTGGCAGACTTCACAGTTGCGTTCGTATTTCGCCACGTCGCGGAATAGTCCTGGCCAGTAGTACCGTTGTGAGACCCGGTAGATGGTTTTGCGGATTCCCTGGTGTCCGGCAGTTGGTTTATCGTGGCATTCAGCCAAAACCCTCGAACGATGTTTCTTTGATATGCGAAGTTTCCATGGCAAATATTCTTCGTCGTCCGGGCCTCGGTTGCTCCTTCGGTACAACTGGTCGTTTTCGCAGACATATTCCGGATACTTCGCAGGTTCCTCTCTCACCGCCTTACGCAATGGTTGTCTGGTTATCAATGGAGTTGAGCCACTTAAGTGCGAGGTGATCCGTAATGATGTCGAATTGGTCCCCTTTCAAGGCACTCCTTTTCCGTCGTTGAATAATTTTCCTCGGCGGAGATCAGACGACGACTTGCGTGGAAAATCACCCGCTCGACTCCGTTGATTTTCTGAGTCAACACTGCGCCCTTACCATATTCGCTGGCATCTGTCTGGAGAGAGAAGCGTTCCGCAAAATCCGGACAAGCCAAGACTGGCGCCTGCGTGAGTCTAACTTTGAGTTCCTTGAACGCTTCATCTTGGGGAGCATCCCACGCCCACTTCTGGCCTTTCCGAAGTAACTTTGACATTGGTTGAACGACGCTCGTGTAATCGGGTACAAAACGTCTGTACCAGGCCGCAATTCCAAGACATCGGCGCAACTCCCTCACGTTCGTTGGTGGTGCCAATTCTTTTATGGCCTCGATCTTGCTAGGATCGGTATGGATGCCTTCCTCGCTTACGACGTGTCCCAGGTACACAAGCCTCTTCTGAAAGAAACAGCACTTGTCTGTGTTGAGTTTCAAGTTTGCTGTGAGCAGCCGGCTGAAAACCTCGTGCAAGTTGTTGGCATGCTGTTCCAGGGTGGCTCCGACAACAATTATGTCATCCAGGTAAGCGAAAGCGAAAGGCTCCATATCCGGGCCGATAACTCCATCTAGCGCTCGTTGAAATGTGGCGGGCGCGGAGTGCAACCCGAACGGCATCACCTTCCAGTGGTATAGTCCTCGTCCAGGGACGGTGAATGCCGTGCATTCTCTGCTCTCCTCAGCGATTGGTATCTGCCAGTAACCATTTTTGAGATCCAGGGTGGAGATATACTTGGCATTCCTCAACTTCTCCAAAATGTGATTAATCCTCGGCAGCGGATACGCATCCGGAACCGACTGCGCATTGAGCTGTCTGTAGTCGATGCACATTCTGATGTCCCCTGTCTTCTTCCTCACGAGCACTATGGGCGCACTATGCGGGCTCCTTGAAGGTTCGATGCGTCCGTCCCTGAGGAGCTCATCCACCTGATCGTCTATGATCCTCTGCATCGCCGGGTTTTTAGGGAAATATCGTTGTTTAATCGGGCGATCGGTTTTAAGTACGATGCGATGTTCCGCGATGTGGGTCACTCCTGTGATTCCCTGGAACTTGGCCAGTTCTTTGCTCAAGAACTCACCGATCCACACGCTTTCCTGTTCCGGCGTCAGATTACCGGACATGGTCGCCAGATAGTCACCCGTACCCGAATCTGCTGCTGGGTTTGTTCTGTCCGGTAGGTGGGGCTCCTCGTAGGCTGTGCCCCGTGTTTTCCGAAATGGATTACTCTTCATCGCCCGCTCACAGATTTCTGGTAGCGCTGGACTTCGTTGCGAGTTGATATCCGATGGTATCGTCCGTAGGGTGTTTGTACGTGGCTGGTTTTGCGCCGGCATGGTGGGTCTCAGCTGAAGCCCAGCCTGACCGCACTCCAAACGCATCTCCATACTGCACAAGAAATCCATACCTAGGATGACTTCGTCCACGATGGTGGGTAGAACAAGCATAGACAAGTTTACATGTCGCTGACCCATCTGGACACGAACGCAAAGTGCTTGGGTAACTTCCTTTTGTGACCCATCGGCGAGGCTGATCCGAGTGAACGCTGTCCGTTTATTCGCTGTTGTACCAATGAGTTGAGCCACTTGATCGTTGACAAAGCTTCTCATGGCTCCCATGTCAACCGTAGCTACCAGAGCCTGGTCCTCGATGTAAATGGTGGCTACGATTCCTCCTCTCTCAAATCTTATTGGTGTTTCTATTGGCGGGTGGAAGTCGGCGCTGACCCCGGTCGATCGCCTGCCGACGGGGAGCGAGTTCCGTTTCCCGACGCCTTTGTACGACAGCAGTCCACTGTGCGAACCTCACGGCGCCCACAATCCAGTCGTTGAAAATACCGGGGGGCCAGGAAGAAGTCCAAGAAGCTCCTCCTGAACTCTTTCCAGGTGACTCCGTTGGATTTAGTGACGCGGAACCAATCGGCCGCTGCTCCGGTCAACAATCCTGCAATGGCCGGCATCAACTGCTGCTGGCCATCGAGTTGGTACATCGCGACCATGTCTTCCAGGTGTTCGATAAATCGTAAGGGGTCCGCCAAACCGCCGTCGAAAAAGACTCCCCATTTCCGTAGCCGATCTACCAATCCAAGCTGGAAGCTTCGTTCGCTCTGTGGGAGATGGTTGTCGTGAGACCTCGTGTTGACTGATTCTCCAGCGCTCGATGCCGTGGCGGGCACCCTGAGCGAGTGGCTCACCGACCGCCTGGCTGGTGAGAGCACTCCTGTAGCACAACGGTGCTTACCGCGGCACTTGTGTTGGACATGGCTCCTTCAGGTGCTGGTGAAGTACCTCGCGATCTGGTTTTGACGTCTGGTGCAAACACGAGTGTGGATTCTAGCTCAGCGAGCCTATGGGCGACATTCTTTGGCAAATTGGCCTGACCCGCGAAAGTCGAAAGCCTACCCCTGAGCTCGTCCACCGAGCCCTCTGGGTCCTGGCCAAATTCGGTCAGAATCGCCTGCAGCTCTGGCTTGCGACGATGGTATATCCACTGGACTCCCATGTTGATTTATATTTATTTTGTCTTTTCCTTGTTGCGTCGTTATTCCCTTATAGGGTCCCTCGATGAATTACTCGCTGTCACTGGTGAACACCCTAGTATGATGTGTAAATTTCTAAGTGCGACCGATGAATTTCCTCATGCGCCGTATAAATTCCTCGTACTTTGTTTGAAGTCACTGGTGAATTTCTCGTTGCGACTCGTGACCTCTAAAACTCAAACCTCGTGTTGAGAAAGAGAAGAAATAATTTTCTCGTTCGACTCGTTTCGCTCTTTCCCCAAGCGCACGAATAAATATTTGAAAAAAAGGTATATCTGGTGGTTAGGATATAAATAAAATGTTGCCTGCCTGAACTGCGTGGTGCGAAAACATCGTATGCCTTGTAGAAAGCCTTTTCTCTTTTTTTTTATCTTTGCTCTAATGACTTTTTAAGTCATATAAGGTGGGAAAATGTGCATATGTATAAATGAAATTATTTAAAGTATGGACAAACTACCAGCGTCCCTGCTCGGGCGCCATCTGTAACGAAGTTTCTCAGGCCTGGGCGTGTCTCAGTCCGGCCAGGGCTGTTTACAGAAAATTTATTTACTGCTGAAAGCGCTGGTAGTGTAGTGACGATAGTCACGAGCGGTTTTCTAAAGGGAAGAGGCGGCTCGGTTGAGACTTCTACGACAATGGCAAAGTATGCGCTTTAGCCGTTACCGTAGAAGTCGTTACCGATGAATTCACTCAAGGCTTCCCGCAACCAAATAGTATTCGCTCAAATGGTTGAAGGGATAGCCCGAGTGTCGTGGGTCGATGAGAGACTCGTGCGATAGTTCCTCCACAACCCACAAAGTATTCGCTTTAGGGGCTGAAGAGAAACTATCGGTTATCTTTTCCTTTAGCTGCCCGTGCGTTCTCCACAACCAAAAAGTATTCGCTTTAGAGGCTGGAGTGAAGTCACTGGCTGCTTCCAGAAAGTTGTAATATCGGTCACTGGCGAAGGCTATTCACGTTACATGCACTGCCCGTACAATGAGTCTGTGCCTTCACATCTCCGCCAAGTATGCGCTCTAGCGTGATGTGAGTTTGCACGTGTTGACTCGCGTCATTGGCTTCAGCAATACCCCTGCAATCAATAAGTATGCGCTATCGAGATTGCCGGAAGATTACTAGAAACTAGGAGTTAGGCACTGAAAATCTTTGGAAGTTTTGAAAGTAAAAGAAAGAATCGAGATATTGTAATATTTGTCCCACTGTATCGGGTTTTATTCTTTGGCACACACACGCAGTTTTTGATCTAACCACCCTGTATACATCTCTTCTATACTAAATTCGTGGCTCACCTCGTGGCTTCTATGTCAGTGTATGTGTATGTGTATGTGTGTGTGCGTGTACTATGTGTGCGTGTAGTTGCAATCCAAAATCGTAATCCGTTTTCCTATGTTCCGCGTCGAGTTCCTGGTCCTGGGTGTCGTCTACGTTGTTCCTAAGTAATTCCTCGTCTGGTGTCTCCTGCGTTGTTCCTTTGTCGTTCCTGGTCGTCGTTGTATGTATCGTTGTTGTCTCCTCGTGTGGTGTTTTTGGTGTTTTCACTCGCGTTATACTTTCGTGCACTTCTGTTCGTCTCGCTTGTCGTACTCGTACTGACGCGTGCCAAAATTTTTGTGATCACTCTGCCGCTTGAACGTAGGCCTCTGTCGCAGTCAGCGTCCAATTTTACATTCGCGCGCCGCGCTGTCTCGCTTTGGCCTTTTTGTTGCTTATACATGTGTATCCCGCGCTGCGGTCTCTTGTTTTTGTGTACTGCTTACTAGCAGTTATGCGCCACTGTGATGTTGTGTGTGCACACTGGGTGCAAATAATATGTGTTTAGCCGCTCTGATAATGTGCGCTGCATTTATGCGGCGTCACAATGTATGTATGTGTAGCATTGGTCTTCACAGGTAGCGAATGCGGGCAGCAAGGACACCACACAGGCAGCCAACGTTCGAGCATGTGTTTGAATGTTTTTGTCTCGCTTGCACTCATTGCATTGTCTATGCGCTCAAATGTAAACTGTGTTACGTGTTTTCTTTCAAAATTATAGTCGGATTTATAAGCAACTTTCAAAATAGTTTGATATTATTTGTCTCCAAATGTTTTTTAAATTACAGCACTGTACTATAAGATTAAGTTCTTTAAAACGACTTCGAGGCTTAAATAGTTTTTTATTTCTGATAGAAAAAGGGGACATGGCAGCTCATCATTTTATTATTAGTGTTCCTAACTGCCATAGTTACTGAGATATTCGTTGAAAACATGGATTTTTTCCGAGGTGTGTCCAGATTTTGCCTCATTGTGGGCGAATGGGGCTTATCATCTAAAAAAGAACAATTCTTGTATTGACTGACTAAATATGTAGTCGATTGTGACTAAATTTGTAGCTTTTACCATCTCTGAAATCTGTTTGTTCGTACGGACAGACAGAGGTATTAAAAAAAAAAAAATTATAATCAAAAATTCCCGATTACTAATTAAATACGCCGCTCGAGTTCGTTCCCGATTTAAGGGTTTAAGAGTACGGGGTCTAAAAATAATAATATCTTAAGTCGGTATCCACGAAACACCTTGTGGAGTTCATAGCGATGTAATAAGATCTTTTTAATAGATCTTCGAGTAGACTTTAAATAAATAATATTTAGATAATTATGCATTTCCATGTTCCATTTTAAAATTCTCGACCTATCAACTTACAGACTACCTAAAATGCTCACGGAAATCACGTTGTGAATGCTATGCATTGTGTCATAGGTTTTTGCGCTGGCTTGGCCAAGCGATAAATTCGAAAATGCCCAATCAATGTGTGTATGTTCTATAAATAATTCCTCAAACTGAATTCTAAATCTAGGCAACAAGTAATGGGGGCTCCTTAAAATTCAAAAAATTCCTACAAGCTTCAACTTAAAAACTGTGTATTCAAATACATGCGAACCATCAATATTGCGACCTGTAGAACAAAGACTACCATTCTCAAAAAGTTCGTTCCTTACGAAAACATGAATGCCTCTTTGTGATCGAGTCCTACCTTCACCTAAAGAATCTAAACGGACAGCAATTCTAAAGCCTCGGACTTCATAAGTCTCATTTGGGTCGAGCCTTCAACAATCCATAGCATTGATGCCTGATGCATCAGCTTATCTAACTGAACACTTTTAATATGACAGTGGAGATTTTGGACATTGCGGAAAATAATTTAAAAATTGTATTTGTTAAATATATAGTCGAAATGAGTACTATGTTACTTAAGGGAGTGTAATTCTAATTTTTTCTGAACAACATTTCGACATTGGATGAGCCTCGGAGGGTTGAAGTTGCCTATTAGATACAGTCCAGCTGCACTTGTCGCTCTACTGCAGCCTACCTATAAAGCTGCTCGATTTGAACTACCGGAAATGTGGACCACTACTTATTAAAGGTTGCTCCCTAACTCTTGTGGATGGTAATACCTTCTGCAGGTCGATCCGAAACTGCTATCGATACATTTTCATTTTTTCCAAACTGAAAACTTTAAACAGTTTTGACTACTGGTGTCCACAATGGATTGAGTAGATTTCTATACTTTAAACGTAATTCTTTCCTACCCATGAAAGAATGGGATGACTGTTTGAATCTGAATCTATTTGCCTAAGTATTCCTGTTGCTCCATTAACTAAGCTATTAGATATTATGCTGTAGTTTTCAAAATAAGAGAACTGCACAAACATTGGGCTTCTGAAGTTTTTAATCCTTTAACGGTTTCAAGAATTGGAGCATTGTTTGCTTCACCTAAATTACTACTCTTTACAAAATTCTCAGCACTAGAACAATACTGAGTGGTTGCAACTCGATTCAGTTTAAAAGTGCTAAATGAATTTGCATCGGAGTTGGAGTGGAAAAGATTAATGTCATCAGCCGAGCACGATGGCAGGTATTCCTCCAAAAAAAGATATTACTTTAGAAAATTTGCTGCAGCCTCACGTTTATAAAGCCGAACACTTCGGGTCCTACCATTGAAATTTCGTCAATAATTAGTAATTTAAGATCGACCAATCTCGAATGTTGCGTATTGAATAAGTTAGCGGATAAGGTCCCAATTCGATAGGACTGGTTTACAGAAAGACTAACAAGAAAAAACGGTTATCTTCGGCTAGCCGAAGATTTTATACCCTTGCAGTCATGCACATTGCGTTAATTTGGTTTCAATCACCGATTGTTCCTATGGCACCTATATGATATAGTAGTCCGGTTTAAATGAAACTTGGTTAGCACATTGGGAATGATATCAAATGCATATTGTGTGAATTTTGATGAAATCGCTCAATAGACATAGAAAACTTACATACTAAGCATTTTAACCGATTGTTCCTATGGCAGCTATATGATATAGTGGTCCGATCTGGATGAAATTTGTTTTGCACATGGGATTTTATGCCAAATGCATATAGAGCAAATTTTGTTATCATAGATCAAAAAAAATTTTTTTGATCCGATTGTTCCTATGGGAGCTATATGATATAGTCATCCGATCTGGCTGATGTTAACAAATGATCTGCGTGCAAAAGAAATACACATCTGTGTCAAGTTTTATTAAGATAGATTTAAAACTGAGAGACTAGTTCGCATAGAAACAGACGGACAGACAGACGGACATGGCTACATCGACTCGGCTGTTGATGCTGACCAATAATATACGTACTTTATGGGGTCTGAAACGCCTCCTTCAATGCGTTACAAACTTCGTGACAAAAACAATATACCCTCTGCAAGAGTATAAAAATTGAATGGAGTGTACAACCTCCTATTCCGAATTGATTGACTCAGGATTTGAGCCTCTTCTATTATTAAAACTAGCTGTAAAGGCTTGATATATTACCGAAATTATCTTGCTTAATATCGTCTAAAACTCTACTGTGAGCATCTTCTAACGTATTATCGTTTAAAACATTAAATTTTCTACGTTTTGTATACTCTCTGCAAGAGTATATTGGGTTTGTACAAATGTATGTAACAGGCAGAAGGAGGCGTGTCAGACCCCATAAAGTATATATATTCTTGATCAGCATCAATAGCCGAGCCGATATAGTCATGTCCGTCTGTATGTCTGTGTCTACACCTTTCCGTCTCCCTTCTGTCGGTTTTCCGCCTGCCTAAGGATACATTCTGCGCACTGTGGCTTATATACATTGGGAGTGCCACATCCATAACAAACACGAAGAAAGACTACAGTCGATCGAGCCGACTGTGCAAGACTCCGTACTTCCATAGTAGTCGGCATTTGTATTTAATTTAATATAAAATTTAAAAATAAAATTTTCTAATTTTGTATTAACATTTTGGTTTTAAATTTATTATTTGTTCCCGATTAAATTAAATAAATCGGTATCTAGGTATAAACAAAAAAAAAACAAAGTTTAATCGAACATAAATCTGCATGCACATACAAATTAAACGGTTGTGTGCACATATATATGTATGTATATGTCTGTACGACCAGCGCCGCACAGTGGGGCAGCAAGCCGAAAAATTGTGCAAAAATCATATCTTAAAAAAGCATTTAATAGATAAGATATTAAGCTTTAGAATGAGAGAATGATCAGGGTGATTCAAAATTTAAGGTCAAAGTTTACTAATGTTTCTGCTCTTATTAGACGTATAAAATAAAAATTTAAAATACTTATTTTTATCACAAAGTAATATGTTTGAGTATCTAAATCTTTTGTAGTCCTTGTTTTTGCACTCCTGTGCTTTTTCGGACAACTCTACAATTGGTTAGCATTGATACTCAATCAATTCCTTTCTAAGAGCCAAAATCCTGTGTAATGTTGGTGTATGTTTTTTCTCCGGATACATTTGCGTAATAAGTTTTAATGTTATTAATGCGTATTCAGAACATTTTGTACCATTAATCATTTTTTTGCAATTGGTAACATTTAGAATCACTGCCAGCCTTCGAAACACTTCAAAATTCACACCTGTTATTTCAGATGACAACTCAACATTTTCGAAAAATTTCCTAGACGTCCATCGTTTGTATTTCCGTATCCGTGCTTTGGACAGACAACTTTTATGCCAATCTTCGATAAAAAAAATCAACTTGTATTATTGCCTTCCTTCTCTGAATGTCCTGGCGGGGTGTATTTTCGTTTTTAATTTCTCAGGAAATGAGGTAAAAAACTTATTGAAAACTTTCCTAGGACTAAAAACAAACTTATACCTTTTAAAAATACCTATTACCTGTTGCCAAAATGAATGAATACGGGTAAAACCCTTACAAAATAACATTTTTTAAGGGTTACTAAATCAGGTATGATTTACCATGATTTTACGCAATTTTTTTAGGCAAATTCCCATTCCCGCTCTTCTTCTCCCATACCTGAGACACGCCTTTTTAGCGCGATGTTGGGTTCGTTTTATGACTTTAGATTCTAAACGGGCAAACTAGGGCAAAGGAAATTAACTAGGCATATTAGAAGAATATTCATTCTATCATATGTATATAGTCTTCTCGTGAACATCGGTGAACATTAGAAGTTATCTTCATGTTAAATTAAAACAAAAACGAATGCTATAGTCGCCCCGCGACTTTAGGATACCCGTTACTCAATGTTCGACCGATTGTTCCTATGGGAGCTATACGATATAGTCAAACGATTTGTATGAAACTTGGTCAGAATATTTATATTATTAATAAATTTATTTTTTGTCAGTTTCAATACGATAGCTTAGTCAATGCAAAATTTGTTCATACTAATTTATATTTGGAGCGTATTTTTTACCGATCGGCCCTATAGGAGCTATACGATATAGTTGTCCGATTTCGATCAAAATTGGTCAGTACATGTAATTTATAGACATGTAGTCTCCGTGTAAATTTGGATCAGATAGCATTGCTAACAAAAAAGTTTTCTATACTAAAACATTCAAGTCTTATCTGTACATTTACCTTCATATGAAGATATAACGCCCTAAAGTGGGCGTGTCAAAAAACAGAAACAAACTTAAACTGCTTGGGTATTGTACCTTTCATTTGCGACCCCTTTCACCTTTCTAGCTCTTATAGTCTCTGAGATCCTTTTGTTCATACAGACGGACAGACGGACGGACGGACAGACGGACAGACGGACGGAGCCCACTTTATTGAAATATCCTGATTTCGATAAAGAATTTTGCATTATTACAGATGCAAGTAAACACGCCTGTGGAGCCGTTCTAACACAAAACTATGGAGATAAACAACTCCCAGTTGCATATGCTTCACGCTCATTCACCAAAGGTGAAAGCAACAAATCAACAACAGAACAAGAATTGGCAGCAATCTACTGGGCAATTACACATTTTCGACCATATATTTATGGCAAACATTTCACTGTAAAAACAGACCATAGGCCATTAACGTACTTGTTCTCGATGACAAACCCAAGCTCAAAACTTACAAGAATGAGATTAGAACTAGAAGAATACGATTTTACTGACGAGTATCTGAAAGGTAAAGATAATTTTGTAGCTGATGCACTTTCACGCATCACTATTAATGATCTTAAAAACATAACCAATACTATTTTAAAAGTCACTACTAGAAACTAAAGTAAACAGAAAAACTCCTGCGCAGGAAAAGCTCAAGATTTGCCTATGCAAACACTTGACAACGCTTCTAAGCCCAACGTATATGAAGTCATTTGTAATGACGAAGTACGAAAAGTAGTGACCTTGCATATAACAAACAACATATGTTTTCTAAAACATGGAAAGAAAATTATTGCAAGAATTGATGTTGATGATCTGTACACCAATCGAACCCTTGACCTAGGTCAATTCTTCCAAAGGCTTGAAAAGCAAGCCGGTATACTTGGAATCAGCCAACTCAAAGTGGCACCGTGCGAAAAGATCTTTGAATCAATTTCAATAGAATCTTTCAAAATATTGGGCAATAAAATATTGAAAATACTAAGAGTAGCGCTACTCAAGCCGGTGACCCTAATAAATAATGATAAAGATCGAGAAGCGATACTGTTTACATTCCATGACGATCCAATACAAGGAGGTCATACAGGCATTACAAAAACTTTGGCCAAAGTAAAAAGATATTATTATTGGAAAAATATGGCACGTCATATCAAAGAGTACATTAATAAATGTCCAAAATGCCTAACTTCAAAAACAACAAAACACACAAAGACCCCAATGATAATGACAGAAACACCAATACATGCTTTCGATAAAGTGATAGTAGACGCTATAGGTCCACTACCACGCTCAGAGAATGGCAATGAATACGCAGTTACGCTAATATGCGATTTAACAAAGTATTTAGTAACCATTCCAATTGCAAACAAAAGTGCAACAACTGTCTCCAAAGCAATTTTCGAAAAGTATATTCTGAAGTACGGTCCAATAAAGACGTTCATTACGGACATGGGAACAGAATATAAAAACTTAATTATTAATGACTTGTGCAAATATCTAAAGATAGACAACATAACGTCTACTGCACACCACCATCAGACATTAGGGACAATAGAACGAAGTCATAGACCTTTAAAGGAATACGTTCGCTCATACATATCTGAGGACAAAACCGATTGGGATATTTGGATTCAATATTTCACATATTGTTTTAACACAACACCCGCGGCTACTCATAATTATTGTCCATACGAACTAGTCTTTGGTAGAATTCCAAGACAGTTCATAGATTTTAATAAAATAGATACTATAACACCTTTATATAATATAGACGATTATGCTAAGGAAATTAAATTAAGACTAGAAGTAGCATATAAAAGAGCGAGAATAACACTCGAAAACCATAAAGCCAGAAATAAGAAATACTATGATAAAAATGTAACAGATATAAGCATAACACGAAAGAATGCTATAGTCGCCCCGCGACTTTAGGATACCCGTTAAAAACTGAGAGACTAGTTCGCATAGAAACAGACGGACAGACAGACGGACATGGCTACATCGACTCGGCTGTTGATGCTGACCAATAATATACGTACTTTATGGGGTCTGAAACGCCTCCTTCAATGCGTTACAAACTTCGTGACAAAAACAATATACCCTCTGCAAGAGTATAAAAATTGAATGGAGTGTACAACCTCCTATTCCGAATTGATTGACTCAGGATTTGAGCCTCTTCTATTATTAAAACTAGCTGTAAAGGCTTGATATATTACCGAAATTATCTTGCTTAATATCGTCTAAAACTCTACTGTGAGCATCTTCTAACGTATTATCGTTTAAAACATTAAATTTTCTACGTTTTGTATACTCTCTGCAAGAGTATATTGGGTTTGTACAAATGTATGTAACAGGCAGAAGGAGGCGTGTCAGACCCCATAAAGTATATATATTCTTGATCAGCATCAATAGCCGAGCCGATATAGTCATGTCCGTCTGTATGTCTGTGTCTACACCTTTCCGTCTCCCTTCTGTCGGTTTTCCGCCTGCCTAAGGATACATTCTGCGCACTGTGGCTTATATACATTGGGAGTGCCACATCCATAACAAACACGAAGAAAGACTACAGTCGATCGAGCCGACTGTGCAAGACTCCGTACTTCCATAGTAGTCGGCATTTGTATTTAATTTAATATAAAATTTAAAAATAAAATTTTCTAATTTTGTATTAACATTTTGGTTTTAAATTTATTATTTGTTCCCGATTAAATTAAATAAATCGGTATCTAGGTATAAACAAAAAAAAAACAAAGTTTAATCGAACATAAATCTGCATGCACATACAAATTAAACGGTTGTGTGCACATATATATGTATGTATATGTCTGTACGACCAGCGCCGCACAGTGGGGCAGCAAGCCGAAAAATTGTGCAAAAATCATATCTTAAAAAAGCATTTAATAGATAAGATATTAAGCTTTAGAATGAGAGAATGATCAGGGTGATTCAAAATTTAAGGTCAAAGTTTACTAATGTTTCTGCTCTTATTAGACGTATAAAATAAAAATTTAAAATACTTATTTTTATCACAAAGTAATATGTTTGAGTATCTAAATCTTTTGTAGTCCTTGTTTTTGCACTCCTGTGCTTTTTCGGACAACTCTACAATTGGTTAGCATTGATACTCAATCAATTCCTTTCTAAGAGCCAAAATCCTGTGTAATGTTGGTGTATGTTTTTTCTCCGGATACATTTGCGTAATAAGTTTTAATGTTATTAATGCGTATTCAGAACATTTTGTACCATTAATCATTTTTTTGCAATTGGTAACATTTAGAATCACTGCCAGCCTTCGAAACACTTCAAAATTCACACCTGTTATTTCAGATGACAACTCAACATTTTCGAAAAATTTCCTAGACGTCCATCGTTTGTATTTCCGTATCCGTGCTTTGGACAGACAACTTTTATGCCAATCTTCGATAAAAAAAATCAACTTGTATTATTGCCTTCCTTCTCTGAATGTCCTGGCGGGGTGTATTTTCGTTTTTAATTTCTCAGGAAATGAGGTAAAAAACTTATTGAAAACTTTCCTAGGACTAAAAACAAACTTATACCTTTTAAAAATACCTATTACCTGTTGCCAAAATGAATGAATACGGGTAAAACCCTTACAAAATAACATTTTTTAAGGGTTACTAAATCAGGTATGATTTACCATGATTTTACGCAATTTTTTTAGGCAAATTCCCATTCCCGCTCTTCTTCTCCCATACCTGAGACACGCCTTTTTAGCGCGATGTTGGGTTCGTTTTATGACTTTAGATTCTAAACGGGCAAACTAGGGCAAAGGAAATTAACTAGGCATATTAGAAGAATATTCATTCTATCATATGTATATAGTCTTCTCGTGAACATCGGTGAACATTAGAAGTTATCTTCATGTTAAATTAAAACAAAAACGAATGCTATAGTCGCCCCGCGACTTTAGGATACCCGTTACTCAATGTTCGACCGATTGTTCCTATGGGAGCTATACGATATAGTCAAACGATTTGTATGAAACTTGGTCAGAATATTTATATTATTAATAAATTTATTTTTTGTCAGTTTCAATACGATAGCTTAGTCAATGCAAAATTTGTTCATACTAATTTATATTTGGAGCGTATTTTTTACCGATCGGCCCTATAGGAGCTATACGATATAGTTGTCCGATTTCGATCAAAATTGGTCAGTACATGTAATTTATAGACATGTAGTCTCCGTGTAAATTTGGATCAGATAGCATTGCTAACAAAAAAGTTTTCTATACTAAAACATTCAAGTCTTATCTGTACATTTACCTTCATATGAAGATATAACGCCCTAAAGTGGGCGTGTCAAAAAACAGAAACAAACTTAAACTGCTTGGGTATTGTACCTTTCATTTGCGACCCCTTTCACCTTTCTAGCTCTTATAGTCTCTGAGATCCTTTTGTTCATACAGACGGACAGACGGACGGACGGACAGACGGACGGACGGACAGACGGACGGAGCCCACTTTATTGAAATATCCTGATTTCGATAAAGAATTTTGCATTATTACAGATGCAAGTAAACACGCCTGTGGAGCCGTTCTAACACAAAACTATGGAGATAAACAACTCCCAGTTGCATATGCTTCACGCTCATTCACCAAAGGTGAAAGCAACAAATCAACAACAGAACAAGAATTGGCAGCAATCTACTGGGCAATTACACATTTTCGACCATATATTTATGGCAAACATTTCACTGTAAAAACAGACCATAGGCCATTAACGTACTTGTTCTCGATGACAAACCCAAGCTCAAAACTTACAAGAATGAGATTAGAACTAGAAGAATACGATTTTACTGACGAGTATCTGAAAGGTAAAGATAATTTTGTAGCTGATGCACTTTCACGCATCACTATTAATGATCTTAAAAACATAACCAATACTATTTTAAAAGTCACTACTAGAAACTAAAGTAAACAGAAAAACTCCTGCGCAGGAAAAGCTCAAGATTTGCCTATGCAAACACTTGACAACGCTTCTAAGCCCAACGTATATGAAGTCATTTGTAATGACGAAGTACGAAAAGTAGTGACCTTGCATATAACAAACAACATATGTTTTCTAAAACATGGAAAGAAAATTATTGCAAGAATTGATGTTGATGATCTGTACACCAATCGAACCCTTGACCTAGGTCAATTCTTCCAAAGGCTTGAAAAGCAAGCCGGTATACTTGGAATCAGCCAACTCAAAGTGGCACCGTGCGAAAAGATCTTTGAATCAATTTCAATAGAATCTTTCAAAATATTGGGCAATAAAATATTGAAAATACTAAGAGTAGCGCTACTCAAGCCGGTGACCCTAATAAATAATGATAAAGATCGAGAAGCGATACTGTTTACATTCCATGACGATCCAATACAAGGAGGTCATACAGGCATTACAAAAACTTTGGCCAAAGTAAAAAGATATTATTATTGGAAAAATATGGCACGTCATATCAAAGAGTACATTAATAAATGTCCAAAATGCCTAACTTCAAAAACAACAAAACACACAAAGACCCCAATGATAATGACAGAAACACCAATACATGCTTTCGATAAAGTGATAGTAGACGCTATAGGTCCACTACCACGCTCAGAGAATGGCAATGAATACGCAGTTACGCTAATATGCGATTTAACAAAGTATTTAGTAACCATTCCAATTGCAAACAAAAGTGCAACAACTGTCTCCAAAGCAATTTTCGAAAAGTATATTCTGAAGTACGGTCCAATAAAGACGTTCATTACGGACAAGGGAACAGAATATAAAAACTTAATTATTAATGACTTGTGCAAATATCTAAAGATAGACAACATAACGTCTACTGCACACCACCATCAGACATTAGGGACAATAGAACGAAGTCATAGACCTTTAAAGGAATACGTTCGCTCATACATATCTGAGGACAAAACCGATTGGGATATTTGGATTCAATATTTCACATATTGTTTTAACACAACACCCGCGGCTACTCATAATTATTGTCCATACGAACTAGTCTTTGGTAGAATTCCAAGACAGTTCATAGATTTTAATAAAATAGATACTATAACACCTTTATATAATATAGACGATTATGCTAAGGAAATTAAATTAAGACTAGAAGTAGCATATAAAAGAGCGAGAATAACACTCGAAAACCATAAAGCCAGAAATAAGAAATACTATGATAAAAATGTAACAGATATAAGCATAACACGAAAGAATGCTATAGTCGCCCCGCGACTTTAGGATACCCGTTACTCAATGTTCGCCCGATTGTTCCTATGGGAGCTATATGATATAGTAGTCCGATTTGAATGAAACTTGGTCAGAACATTTATTTTTATTGATAAATTTATTTTGTGTCAGTTTCATTAAGATATCTTAGTCAATGCAAAATTTTTTCATACTAATTTATATTTGGATCGTATTTTTGACCGATAGGCCCTATGGGAGCTATACGATATAGTTGTCCGATTTCGATAAAACGTGGTCAGTACATGTACTTCATAGACATGTAGTCTCCGTGTAAATTTTGATCAGATAGCATTGCTAACAAAAAAGTTTTCTATACTAAAACATTCAAATCTAATCTGTACATTTACCTTTATATGAAGATAGAACGCCCTAAAGTGGGCGTGTCAAAAAACAAAAACAAACTCGTACTGCTTGGGTATTGTACCTTTCATTTGCGACCCCTTTCACCTTTCTAGCTCTTATAGTCTCTGAGATCCTTTTGTTCATACAGACGGACAGACGGACGGACGGACGGACGGACGGACAGACGGACATGGCTATATCGACTCGGCTATTGATGCTGATCAAGAATATATATACTTTATGGGGTCTGCCACGCCTCCTTCTGCCTGTTACATACATTCCAACGATTACAATATACCCTTGTACTCTACGAGTAACGGGTATAAAAATAGGAGATAAGGTTTTATTAAAAAACGAGATAGGACATAAGTTAGACCCTAACTACATAGGACCATTTGAGGTCATAGGAATAAAAAAAATGGATTAAAAAAAAAAACATATGTATATATAGATATATAAACTATTTCATGAAATTGGACTGATCAACCATTTTAATTATATTAACATTTAATTTTTTTTTTTAAAAACAATAATTTTATCATTTCTTGAACAAATAAAAATAATTTACATTTTAAATTAAAAAAAAATAAAATAAAATAAAAAAATTTTTTTTTTAAAATCATATATGTACTAATTAAAAAAAAAAACAAAAAAAAAATTTTTTTTTAAACTTTATATCAACTTACAACATTTTAATAATTATTATAAATAACTTCATAAGAATATTACGTTATTTTTTAAAAAGGGAGGTGTAATATGTTGTATATAATATAAGCATATGCCCATCGTATTGTAGAGTATACAATATCTGATGTTGTCATATGCCCAATCAAAGGCTAGAATATTTATTTCATAAACAAATCGACACTTCTGTCGAATTGTTTAAATAACAAAACCATTCATAAGTGACTCATGATGATCGGTCACTCATATATGGAGAGGCCTGCAGCGTGAGATCTGCAATGTAAACACTTTTGATGTTTACAGCCAAGTGGCCGGAAGCCTAATTTTAACGAAATGCCTTCTGCATATTCGTACATATATACAACGTAGTACATACTCCCGTTCTGCCGACGCTCTCGACGGCAGAACTCCTTATATACTTAGGTTAAGTTAAATGTATCTTGGAATAAAGAAATCAGTTGAACTACTGACCATAAACCATACAGAACGTTATTCGCTAAACCTTTTACAGAAGGGTTCCTGGACGACTCGTGTTCTCATCTCTCCTGGGGGTTTTAATTGGCTCGCCTTAAACCTTTGGCAGACTTCACAGTTGCGTTCGTATTTCGCCACGTCGCGGAATAGTCCTGGCCAGTAGTACCGTTGTGAGACCCGGTAGATGGTTTTGCGGATTCCCTGGTGTCCGGCAGTTGGTTTATCGTGGCATTCAGCCAAAACCCTCGAACGATGTTTCTTTGATATGCGAAGTTTCCATGGCAAATATTCTTCGTCGTCCGGGCCTCGGTTGCTCCTTCGGTACAACTGGTCGTTTTCGCAGACATATTCCGGATACTTCGCAGGTTCCTCTCTCACCGCCTTACGCAATGGTTGTCTGGTTATCAATGGAGTTGAGCCACTTAAGTGCGAGGTGATCCGTAATGATGTCGAATTGGTCCCCTTTCAAGGCACTCCTTTTCCGTCGTTGAATAATTTTCCTCGGCGGAGATCAGACGACGACTTGCGTGGAAAATCACCCGCTCGACTCCGTTGATTTTCTGAGTCAACACTGCGCCCTTACCATATTCGCTGGCATCTGTCTGGAGAGAGAAGCGTTCCGCAAAATCCGGACAAGCCAAGACTGGCGCCTGCGTGAGTCTAACTTTGAGTTCCTTGAACGCTTCATCTTGGGGAGCATCCCACGCCCACTTCTGGCCTTTCCGAAGTAACTTTGACATTGGTTGAACGACGCTCGTGTAATCGGGTACAAAACGTCTGTACCAGGCCGCAATTCCAAGACATCGGCGCAACTCCCTCACGTTCGTTGGCGGTGCCAATTCTTTTATGGCCTCGATCTTGCTAGGATCGGTATGGATGCCTTCCTCGCTTACGACGTGTCCCAGGTACACAAGCCTCTTCTGAAAGAAACAGCACTTGTCTGTGTTGAGTTTCAAGTTTGCTGTGAGCAGCCGGCTGAAAACCTCGTGCAAGTTGTTGGCATGTTGTTCCAGGGTGGCTCCGACAACAATTATGTCATCCAGGTAAGCGAAAGCGAAAGGCTCCATATCCGGGCCGATAACTCCATCTAGCGCTCGTTGAAATGTGGCGGGCGCGGAGTGCAACCCGAACGGCATCACCTTCCAGTGGTATAGTCCTCGTCCAGGGACGGTGAATGCCGTGCATTCTCTGCTCTCCTCAGCGATTGGTATCTGCCAGTAACCATTTTTGAGATCCAGGGTGGAGATATACTTGGCATTCCTCAACTTCTCCAAAATGTGATTAATCCTCGGCAGCGGATACGCATCCGGAACCGACTGCGCATTGAGCTGTCTGTAGTCGATGCACATTCTGATGTCCCCTGTCTTCTTCCTCACGAGCACTATGGGCGCACTATGCGGGCTCCTTGAAGGTTCGATGCGTCCGTCCCTGAGGAGCTCATCCACCTGATCGTCTATGATCCTCTGCATCGCCGGGTTTTTAGGGAAATATCGTTGTTTAATCGGGCGATCGGTTTTAAGTACGATGCGATGTTCCGCGATGTGGGTCACTCCTGTGATTCCCTGGAACTTGGCCAGTTCTTTGCTCAAGAACTCACCGATCCACACGCTTTCCTGTTCCGGCGTCAGATTACCGGACATGGTCGCCAGATAGTCACCCGTACCCGAATCTGCTGCTGGGTTTGTTCTGTCCGGTAGGTGGGGCTCCTCGTAGGCTGTGCCCCGTGTTTTCCGAAATGGATTACTCTTCATCGCCCGCTCACAGATTTCTGGTAGCGCTGGACTTCGTTGCGAGTTGATATCCGATGGTATCGTCCGTAGGGTGTTTGTACGTGGCTGGTTTTGCGCCGGCATGGTGGGTCTCAGCTGAAGCCCAGCCTGACCGCACTCCAAACGCATCTCCATACTGCACAAGAAATCCATACCTAGGATGACTTCGTCCACGATGGTGGGTAGAACAAGCATAGACAAGTTTACATGTCGCTGACCCATCTGGACACGAACGCAAAGTGCTTGGGTAACTTCCTTTTGTGACCCATCGGCGAGGCTGATCCGAGTGAACGCTGTCCGTTTATTCGCTGTTGTACCAATGAGTTGAGCCACTTGATCGTTGACAAAGCTTCTCATGGCTCCCATGTCAACCGTAGCTACCAGAGCCTGGTCCTCGATGTAAATGGTGGCTACGATTCCTCCTCTCTCAAATCTTATTGGTGTTTCTATTGGCGGGTGGAAGTCGGCGCTGACCCCGGTCGATCGCCTGCCGACGGGGAGCGAGTTCCGTTTCCCGACGCCTTTGTACGACAGCAGTCCACTGTGCGAACCTCACGGCGCCCACAATCCAGTCGTTGAAAATACCGGGGGGCCAGGAAGAAGTCCAAGAAGCTCCTCCTGAACTCTTTCCAGGTGACTCCGTTGGATTTAGTGACGCGGAACCAATCGGCCGCTGCTCCGGTCAACAATCCTGCAATGGCCGGCATCAACTGCTGCTGGCCATCGAGTTGGTACATCGCGACCATGTCTTCCAGGTGTTCGATAAATCGTAAGGGGTCCGCCAAACCGCCGTCGAAAAAGACTCCCCATTTCCGTAGCCGATCTACCAATCCAAGCTGGAAGCTTCGTTCGCTCTGTGGGAGATGGTTGTCGTGAGACCTCGTGTTGACTGATTCTCCAGCGCTCGATGCCGTGGCGGGCACCCTGAGCGAGTGGCTCACCGACCGCCTGGCTGGTGAGAGCACTCCTGTAGCACAACGGTGCTTACCGCGGCACTTGTGTTGGACATGGCTCCTTCAGGTGCTGGTGAAGTACCTCGCGATCTGGTTTTGACGTCTGGTGCAAACACGAGTGTGGATTCTAGCTCAGCGAGCCTATGGGCGACATTCTTTGGCAAATTGGCCTGACCCGCGAAAGTCGAAAGCCTACCCCTGAGCTCGTCCACCGAGCCCTCTGGGTCCTGGCCAAATTCGGTCAGAATCGCCTGCAGCTCTGGCTTGCGACGATGGTATATCCACTGGACTCCCATGTTGATTTATATTTATTTTGTCTTTTCCTTGTTGCGTCGTTATTCCCTTATAGGGTCCCTCGATGAATTACTCGCTGTCACTGGTGAACACCCTAGTATGATGTGTAAATTTCTAAGTGCGACCGATGAATTTCCTCATGCGCCGTATAAATTCCTCGTACTTTGTTTGAAGTCACTGGTGAATTTCTCGTTGCGACTCGTGACCTCTAAAACTCAAACCTCGTGTTGAGAAAGAGAAGAAATAATTTTCTCGTTCGACTCGTTTCGCTCTTTCCCCAAGCGCACGAATAAATATTTGAAAAAAAGGTATATCTGGTGGTTAGGATATAAATAAAATGTTGCCTGCCTGAACTGCGTGGTGCGAAAACATCGTATGCCTTGTAGAAAGCCTTTTCTCTTTTTTTTTTATCTTTGCTCTAATGACTTTTTAAGTCATATAAGGTGGGAAAATGTGCATATGTATAAATGAAATTATTTAAAGTATGGACAAACTACCAGCGTCCCTGCTCGGGCGCCATCTGTAACGAAGTTTCTCAGGCCTGGGCGTGTCTCAGTCCGGCCAGGGCTGTTTACAGAAAATTTATTTACTGCTGAAAGCGCTGGTAGTGTAGTGACGATAGTCACGAGCGGTTTTCTAAAGGGAAGAGGCGGCTCGGTTGAGACTTCTACGACAATGGCAAAGTATGCGCTTTAGCCGTTACCGTAGAAGTCGTTACCGATGAATTCACTCAAGGCTTCCCGCAACCAAATAGTATTCGCTCAAATGGTTGAAGGGATAGCCCGAGTGTCGTGGGTCGATGAGAGACTCGTGCGATAGTTCCTCCACAACCCACAAAGTATTCGCTTTAGGGGCTGAAGAGAAACTATCGGTTATCTTTTCCTTTAGGTGCCCGTGCGTTCTCCACAACCAAAAAGTATTCGCTTTAGAGGCTGGAGTGAAGTCACTGGCTGCTTCCAGAAAGTTGTAATATCGGTCACTGGCGAAGGCTATTCACGTTACATGCACTGCCCGTACAATGAGTCTGTGCCTTCACATCTCCGCCAAGTATGCGCTCTAGCGTGATGTGAGTTTGCACGTGTTGACTCGCGTCATTGGCTTCAGCAATACCCCTGCAATCAATAAGTATGCGCTATCGAGATTGCCGGAAGATTACTAGAAACTAGGAGTTAGGCACTGAAAATCTTTGGAAGTTTTGAAAGTAAAAGAAAGAATCGAGATATTGTAATATTTGTCCCACTGTATCGGGTTTTATTCTTTGGCACACACACGCAGTTTTTGATCTAACCACCCTGTATACATCTCTTCTATACTAAATTCGTGGCTCACCTCGTGGCTTCTATGTCAGTGTATGTGTATGTGTATGTGTGTGTGCGTGTACTATGTGTGCGTGTAGTTGCAATCCAAAATCGTAATCCGTTTTCCTATGTTCCGCGTCGAGTTCCTGGTCCTGGGTGTCGTCTACGTTGTTCCTAAGTAATTCCTCGTCTGGTGTCTCCTGCGTTGTTCCTTTGTCGTTCCTGGTCGTCGTTGTATGTATCGTTGTTGTCTCCTCGTGTGGTGTTTTTGGTGTTTTCACTCGCGTTATACTTTCGTGCACTTCTGTTCGTCTCGCTTGTCGTACTCGTACTGACGCGTGCCAAAATTTTTGTGATCACTCTGCCGCTTGAACGTAGGCCTCTGTCGCAGTCAGCGTCCAATTTTACATTCGCGCGCCGCGCTGTCTCGCTTTGGCCTTTTTGTTGCTTATACATGTGTATCCCGCGCTGCGGTCTCTTGTTTTTGTGTACTGCTTACTAGCAGTTATGCGCCACTGTGATGTTGTGTGTGCACACTGGGTGCAAATAATATGTGTTTAGCCGCTCTGATAATGTGCGCTGCATTTATGCGGCGTCACAATGTATGTATGTGTAGCATTGGTCTTCACAGGTAGCGAATGCGGGCAGCAAGGACACCACACAGGCAGCCAACGTTCGAGCATGTGTTTGAATGTTTTTGTCTCGCTTGCACTCATTGCATTGTCTATGCGCTCAAATGTAAACTGTGTTACGTGTTTTCTTTCATAATTATAGTCGGATTTATAAGCAACTTTCAAAATAGTTTGATATTATTTGTCTCCAAATGTTTTTTAAATTACAGCACTGTACTATAAGATTAAGTTCTTTAAAACGACTTCGAGGCTTAAATAGTTTTTTATTTCTGATAGAAAAAGGGGACATGGCAGCTCATCATTTTATTATTAGTGTTCCTAACTGCCATAGTTACTGAGATATTCGTTGAAAACATGGATTTTTTCCGAGGTGTGTCCAGATTTTGCCTCATTGTGGGCGAATGGGGCTTATCATCTAAAAAAGAACAATTCTTGTATTGACTGACTAAATATGTAGTCGATTGTGACTAAATTTGTAGCTTTTACCATCTCTGAAATCTGTTTGTTCGTACGGACAGACAGAGGTATTAAAAAAAAAAAAATTATAATCAAAAATTCCCGATTACTAATTAAATACGCCGCTCGAGTTCGTTCCCGATTTAAGGGTTTAAGAGTACGGGGTCTAAAAATAATAATATCTTAAGTCGGTATCCACGAAACACCTTGTGGAGTTCATAGCGATGTAATAAGATCTTTTTAATAGATCTTCGAGTAGACTTTAAATAAATAATATTTAGATAATTATGCATTTCCATGTTCCATTTTAAAATTCTCGACCTATCAACTTACAGACTACCTAAAATGCTCACGGAAATCACGTTGTGAATGCTATGCATTGTGTCATAGGTTTTTGCGCTGGCTTGGCCAAGCGATAAATTCGAAAATGCCCAATCAATGTGTGTATGTTCTATAAATAATTCCTCAAACTGAATTCTAAATCTAGGCAACAAGTAATGGGGGCTCCTTAAAATTCAAAAAATTCCTACAAGCTTCAACTTAAAAACTGTGTATTCAAATACATGCGAACCATCAATATTGCGACCTGTAGAACAAAGACTACCATTCTCAAAAAGTTCGTTCCTTACGAAAACATGAATGCCTCTTTGTGATCGAGTCCTACCTTCACCTAAAGAATCTAAACGGACAGCAATTCTAAAGCCTCGGACTTCATAAGTCTCATTTGGGTCGAGCCTTCAACAATCCATAGCATTGATGCCTGATGCATCAGCTTATCTAACTGAACACTTTTAATATGACAGTGGAGATTTTGGACATTGCGGAAAATAATTTAAAAATTGTATTTGTTAAATATATAGTCGAAATGAGTACTATGTTACTTAAGGGAGTGTAATTCTAATTTTTTCTGAACAACATTTCGACATTGGATGAGCCTCGGAGGGTTGAAGTTGCCTATTAGATACAGTCCAGCTGCACTTGTCGCTCTACTGCAGCCTACCTATAAAGCTGCTCGATTTGAACTACCGGAAATGTGGACCACTACTTATTAAAGGTTGCTCCCTAACTCTTGTGGATGGTAATACCTTCTGCAGGTCGATCCGAAACTGCTATCGATACATTTTCATTTTTTCCAAACTGAAAACTTTAAACAGTTTTGACTACTGGTGTCCACAATGGATTGAGTAGATTTCTATACTTTAAACGTAATTCTTTCCTACCCATGAAAGAATGGGATGACTGTTTGAATCTGAATCTATTTGCCTAAGTATTCCTGTTGCTCCATTAACTAAGCTATTAGATATTATGCTGTAGTTTTCAAAATAAGAGAACTGCACAAACATTGGGCTTCTGAAGTTTTTAATCCTTTAACGGTTTCAAGAATTGGAGCATTGTTTGCTTCACCTAAATTACTACTCTTTACAAAATTCTCAGCACTAGAACAATACTGAGTGGTTGCAACTCGATTCAGTTTAAAAGTGCTAAATGAATTTGCATCGGAGTTGGAGTGGAAAAGATTAATGTCATCAGCCGAGCACGATGGCAGGTATTCCTCCAAAAAAGATATTACTTTAGAAAATTTGCTGCAGCCTCACGTTTATAAAGCCGAACACTTCGGGTCCTACCATTGAAATTTCGTCAATAATTAGTAATTTAAGATCGACCAATCTCGAATGTTGCGTATTGAATAAGTTAGCGGATAAGGTCCCAATTCGATAGGACTGGTTTACAGAAAGACTAACAAGAAAAAACGGTTATCTTCGGCTAGCCGAAGATTTTATACCCTTGCAGTCATGCACATTGCGTTAATTTGGTTTCAATCACCGATTGTTCCTATGGCACCTATATGATATAGTAGTCCGGTTTAAATGAAACTTGGTTAGCACATTGGGAATGATATCAAATGCATATTGTGTGAATTTTGATGAAATCGCTCAATAGACATAGAAAACTTACATACTAAGCATTTTAACCGATTGTTCCTATGGCAGCTATATGATATAGTGGTCCGATCTGGATGAAATTTGTTTTGCACATGGGATTTTATGCCAAATGCATATAGAGCAAATTTTGTTATCATAGATCAAAAAAAATTTTTTGATCCGATTGTTCCTATGGGAGCTATATGATATAGTCATCCGATCTGGCTGATGTTAACAAATGATCTGCGTGCAAAAGAAATACACATCTGTGTCAAGTTTTATTAAGATAGATTTAAAACTGAGAGACTAGTTCGCATAGAAACAGACGGACAGACAGACGGACATGGCTACATCGACTCGGCTGTTGATGCTGACCAATAATATACGTACTTTATGGGGTCTGAAACGCCTCCTTCAATGCGTTACAAACTTCGTGACAAAAACAATATACCCTCTGCAAGAGTATAAAAATTGAATGGAGTGTACAACCTCCTATTCCGAATTGATTGACTCAGGATTTGAGCCTCTTCTATTATTAAAACTAGCTGTAAAGGCTTGATATATTACCGAAATTATCTTGCTTAATATCGTCTAAAACTCTACTGTGAGCATCTTCTAACGTATTATCGTTTAAAACATTAAATTTTCTACGTTTTGTATACTCTCTGCAAGAGTATATTGGGTTTGTACAAATGTATGTAACAGGCAGAAGGAGGCGTGTCAGACCCCATAAAGTATATATATTCTTGATCAGCATCAATAGCCGAGCCGATATAGTCATGTCCGTCTGTATGTCTGTGTCTACACCTTTCCGTCTCCCTTCTGTCGGTTTTCCGCCTGCCTAAGGATACATTCTGCGCACTGTGGCTTATATACATTGGGAGTGCCACATCCATAACAAACACGAAGAAAGACTACAGTCGATCGAGCCGACTGTGCAAGACTCCGTACTTCCATAGTAGTCGGCATTTGTATTTAATTTAATATAAAATTTAAAAATAAAATTTTCTAATTTTGTATTAACATTTTGGTTTTAAATTTATTATTTGTTCCCGATTAAATTAAATAAATCGGTATCTAGGTATAAACAAAAAAAAAACAAAGTTTAATCGAACATAAATCTGCATGCACATACAAATTAAACGGTTGTGTGCACATATATATGTATGTATATGTCTGTACGACCAGCGCCGCACAGTGGGGCAGCAAGCCGAAAAATTGTGCAAAAATCATATCTTAAAAAAGCATTTAATAGATAAGATATTAAGCTTTAGAATGAGAGAATGATCAGGGTGATTCAAAATTTAAGGTCAAAGTTTACTAATGTTTCTGCTCTTATTAGACGTATAAAATAAAAATTTAAAATACTTATTTTTATCACAAAGTAATATGTTTGAGTATCTAAATCTTTTGTAGTCCTTGTTTTTGCACTCCTGTGCTTTTTCGGACAACTCTACAATTGGTTAGCATTGATACTCAATCAATTCCTTTCTAAGAGCCAAAATCCTTTGTAATGTTGGTGTATGTTTTTTCTCCGGATACATTTGCGTAATAAGTTTTAATGTTATTAATGCGTATTCAGAACATTTTGTACCATTAATCATTTTTTTGCAATTGGTAACATTTAGAATCACTGCCAGCCTTCGAAACACTTCAAAATTCACACCTGTTATTTCAGATGACAACTCAACATTTTCGAAAAATTTCCTAGATGTCCATCGTTTGTATTTCCGTATCCGTGCTTTGGACAGACAACTTTTATGCCAATCTTCGATAAAAAAATCAACTTATATTATTGCCTTCCTTCTCTGAATGTCCTGGCGGGGTGTATTTTCGTTTTTAATTTCTCAGGAAATGAGGTAAAAAACTTATTGAAAACTTTCCTAGGACTAAAAACAAACTTATACCTTTTAAAAATACCTATTACCTGTTGCCAAAATGAATGAATACGGGTAAAACCCTTACAAAATAACATTTTTTAAGGGTTACTAAATCAGGTATGATTTACCATGATTTTACGCAATATTTTTAGGCAAATTCCCATTCCCGCTCTTCTTCTCCCATACCTGAGACACGCCTTTTTAGCGCGATGTTGGGTTCGTTTTATGACTTTAGATTCTAAACGGGCAAACTAGGCCAAAGGAAATTAACTAGGCATATTAGAAGAATATTCATTCTATCATATGTATATAGTCTTCTCGTGAACATCGGTGAACATTAGAAGTTATCTTCATGTTAAATTAAAACAAAAACGAATGCTATAGTCGCCCCGCGACTTTAGGATACCCGTTACTCAATGTTCGACCGATTGTTCCTATGGGAGCTATACGATATAGTCAAACGATTTGTATGAAACTTGGTCAGAATATTTATATTATTAATAAATTTATTTTTTGTCAGTTTCAATACGATAGCTTAGTCAATGCAAAATTTGTTCATACTAATTTATATTTGGAGCGTATTTTTTACCGATCGGCCCTATAGAAGCTATACGATATAGTTGTCCGATTTCGATCAAAATTGGTCAGTACATGTAATTTATAGACATGTAGTCTCCGTGTAAATTTGGATCAGATAGCATTGCTAACAAAAAAGTTTTCTATACTAAAACATTCAAGTCTTATCTGTACATTTACCTTCATATGAAGATATAACGCCCTAAAGTGGGCGTGTCAAAAAACAAAAACAAACTCGTGCTGCTTGGGTATTGTACCTTTCATTTGCGACCCCTTTCACCTTTCTAGCTCTTATAGTCTCTGAGATCCTTGTGTTCATACAGACGGACAGACGGACGGACGGACAGACGGACGGACGGACATGGCTATATCGACTCGGCTGTTGATGCTGATCAAGAATATATATACTTTATGGGGTCTGCCACGCCTCCTTCTGCCTGTTACATAAATTCCAACGATTACAATATTCCCTTGTACTCTACGAGTAACGGGTATAAAAACTGCCCAAAAATAGTCTATTTTTAAACTTTTTTGAAATATTCAGTTATAAAACGAAAAAATGTTGACTGAATTTAATAAAGAATTAATTATATTTCAATAAAGAAATAGCAACTTTTAGATTAACCGATAATTTCGCCCAAAATTCAATTTCAAAGTTGATACTTTGCGAAGAAAATTGATGCATTTATTCACATATCAGGAAATATGTCAACTTTGAGGGGCTCTACCACCCACAATTTTCAACCGATTTCTAAAAAATTACGTATTTATCACTCATATTCATTTTTTATACAAACGTAATTTTTCTTTTTGTCGTACGCTACCATCACAAAAATGATTTTTGCCACGTTTTCCGGCCGGCTGCCCCACAGTGCGCCGTTCAAACGTTCTGTCTCGCTTGCGCGCATTGTGAATATTGCAGTTAAATAATGTAAACTTTGATCCGTGATAGCTCTCTTGTTTAACGTAGAATTTTTAGGCAACTTTCAGGATAGTAAGATATGATATGTCTCCAATCGAAATTACAACACTGTAAAATTACAACACTGTTTTAGATTAACAAATGACTTTAAAACGGCATTAAGGTTTGGAAGTTTTTTAGTTCTTATTGGAAAAGGGGGCGTGGTAGCTAAAAATTTATAATGGCATTGCACTTGGCCCTTCTCTAGAAACCATACAAATTTTGGTGCTCCTAAGTGCCATAGTTATGGAGACATTCACCGAAAACATAAATTTTTTCGAGGCGTGTCTGGTTTTTTGCTCGTTGCGGGGGCGGTAGGGGGCGTGGCAATAATTTGAAATAAACTTGATCTGCCTGACATAATAACGGACTTTCATTGTGAATTTGGTGGCTCTAGCTCTTGTTGTTTAAAAGATCCAGGTGTTCATACGGATAGACGGACATCGCTATATCGACTCGGCTATTGATGCTGATCAAGAATATATATACTTTATGGGGTCGGCCACGCCTCCTTCTGCCTGTTACGCACATCTCCCTTCTGACATACTTAATAGACCCCTTTACTCTTTTTAGAGTACGGGGTCTAAAAACTCTCCTATCTTGGAGACAGTTTTCACAAATATGCCCTTCTTCTTCACAGTGCCAGCATGTGAAGTTTGCATGGGCTATCTGGAAATCGGCAATTTCGGATTCAATTATATCTGAATAATCCTCTACATTTACTTTGGGACAAGCGTTTTCTAACTCGCACACTTGAAGAGGAGGAGCGGCAGACTTTGCACAAGAAAAAGTTTTTTGATAACAATTTAAATCTTTTTTTAAGTTTTCGCTTTTTGAACTAAAGGACGTAACTGACCTGTTTTGTAAAATCTCGACTTATTCTCCTTCATAAATTTTAAGACCATACTTGTCTATCAAGGATGCTACCGAGTCATGAAACTGTACAAAAGTTGCTCCCAGTTTTAGCTATCTAGCTCTAACTAGTTGTTTACTTACCTTATACTGCTGACGAAGAGCAGCACAAAATTCTGACCAAACAATACGATCAACTTGCTTGTGAAACCTCCAAAACCAATCTCGGGCTTTACCAATAAACAAGATATGCAAATGCTTACAAAGACCCATAAAATCGCTGTATAAAGTTTCGTCAGTTTAAACTTTGACCCGATAAACAAATTCTTCTACTCCAAGTCCTTTGGGAGATCCATCAAGTGTAAATTCAACTTTTGGATTATATCAGCCGTTTTTCGGTTGTGAATCGTCGAGTTACTGGGCGAATACGCACCAGGAGTTGGGGCGAATGAGAGTTGTTTATTCATTGTAGGGCGAGAATTGATTTGCAAAGACGATATAACTCGTGTGACTGTTTGTTCGATCATTTGATGAATGGCAGAGTAATCCACGACAGGATGTTGACTAGCGGCCTATCTCTGCAACGAGTATTATTTTTTCTGGGAGGACCGTTGGCATTTTGATTAAAACTATGAATTGCATCTTACCCAGAAATCACTATATCACTGCCTTCCATTTACTTTTCAGGGGAATTAGGAACGATAACGTTACGATTTTGGTTGAAGGATTCGGCTAAATTTCGGGTAAGTTTGCTTTGTAGCCGGCGACCAGTTGCCGATAACCAGTATTATATTTGCAGGATTTATTTCTGCATTACACTCAGGACATTCTAAATGATGTTCAAGCCAGTGTTCCAAACAAAGTTTCTGGAAGTTATGTGTACACAATAACACTGCTGAGTGCTGTTCATGTCTTGCTGACCAATTCGACATAAGCTTCTCGATTTCTCCACTGACTGAGAGTTTGGTGAACTTCGAGAAACTAGAGACATTATTTTATTTAAAAAAAAAGAAATTATTTTCCTATCGTTATCGCTATCGTTTGATTTTAAAGACATTAAGAAGGTTATTAAATTGGGCTTTTAATACTAAAATGGCTATAGAATTATTATGACATAATTAATCGGCAAGGATACGCAACTTTCGGCATATGCACAAGTTCCGGACAAAAATTCTATCACACTTTACAACTTTACTTAAACAATCCTAATAAAACCACAGGGAATGACTTGATAGCTTTTATGAATAATGTCGATTGTGGAAGCAACATCTTTCTAAGGAATAATCAGTACCGATATTGCAGCTTGGCTAAATATTCAGTATTCTGAAATTTTATCTGACAGATTCACTACCGACAACTAAAATAAGTACAAATTACTGAGAGCCATACAGAAAAAAAAATTACGAGCATGGGTGTGGAGCAAAACATATGTATCATTATATATCTGATCTTAGAGCTATTTTATTAATATTATTTTTTTTTCGTTCATTTATAATTAGTTAAGTGCAGCATTGAAAGTTCGGCATGGAATTCTTTCTTAGAATCTCCAGCATCGTTCACCTTAACAGACTTAAACCATTGTATTACTATATGCGGACCAAAGACCAAATCAATCAATTCAACATCATCATAAGCATTACAAAACAAGAAAGAAAAGTACGGTCGACACGCCCGACCGTAAAATACTCTCAGCCTTTTTCCCAATTAAATTATTAAAATCGGTCTGGAGATATTAAAATGTGTAGTACTTGCATTAAAACACATTGAAACAAAACAAGTAAGAAAAGTACAGTCGAGCACGCCCGACCGTAAAATACTCTCTGCATTTTTTCGCGATTTAATTATTAAAATCGGTCTAGAGATATTAAAATGTGTTGTACTTGCATTAAAACACGTTGAAACAAAAACAATCTAAACATAATCAAACATACATCTGTTTTTCTGTAAGGGAATACACATACGAAAGCCAATATATGATGCATATACATGTATGTATGTATGTGTGTATTCAGCGCGGCCAGCGACTGCGGGCAGCGCTGCCGCCACGCAAACAAAGAAAACATTCAAACATGTGCTTGTATGTTTCTGTCTCGCTTGCACTCATACATTGATATGAATGCCGCAGCGCTGCCGTCACATGTGCTTGTATGTTTCTGTCTCGCTTGCACTCATACATTGAGCGTTGCCGCTCAAGTGCTTGTATGTTACTATCTCGCTTGCACTCATACACGATATTGCTTTCAGTTATCAATATTGTAACTCTTCTAGTTTTCTTGTTTATAGTGCGATTTCAATGCGCCTTTCAGGATAGTTTGATATACTTAGTCTTCACACGAATTGTAAATTACAATACTGTACTATATTAAAGAATGCCTAAAAACGGAGCGAAAGTTAAAATTTATTTTTATTAATTGTGGGAAAAAGGGGCGTGGCAGTCCAAAAATTTAAATGTCAATGCATTTACGCTGTCGCTAGGAACCCTCATACCAAAATTGGTAATCCTCGGTGCCATGGTTACTGAGATATTCGCCGAAAACACTGATTTTTTCCGAGGTGTGTCTAGTGTTTTGCTCATTGTGGGCGAATTGACTGACTAAATTTCTGATCGATTAAGACCAAGCTCGAACTTGTAGCTTCTACCATCTCTGAAATCTGTTTGTTCATACGGACTGACAGACAGACGGACAGACAGACAGACGGACAGACGGACATGGCTATATCGACTCGGCTTGTGATGCTGATCAAGAATATATATACTCTATGGGGTCTGCCACGCCTCCTTCTGCCTGTTACATACATACAAACCCAATATACTCTTGCAGAGAGTATAAAAAATCTAAGCATAATCATTAATTAAAATAGTACAGTGTTGTAATTTGACATTCGTTTAGAGACTTACTATATCTAACTTTCCGGAAAGTGGCGTCAATTCTACGTTAAACAAGAGAGATATCACGGCTCAAAGTTTATGTTATTTAACTACAAAATCACTGTATGCACGCAAGCGAGAGAGAAACATACAAACATATGTTCGAACGTTTCTCTACCTACTTGGTGGCAGCGCTGCCTGGAGACGTTGGCCGCGCCGACCAATGATATATATACACACATATACATATATGTGCACACATGCATATATGCAAATAATCGGAAAAATGATAGAAGAGGGGTGTGGTGTAACTGGTAGAGTTGCGGCGCAATATGGAATCTTCGTCTGAGATCGCGGGTTCGAGTGCTGACAATGACAATCGTTAATATAATTTTTATACCCGTTACTCGTAGAGTACAAGGGTATATTGTAATCGTTGGAATGTATGTAACAGGCAGAAGGAGGCGTGGCAGACCCCATAAAGTATATATATTCTTGATCAGCATCAATAGCCGAGTCGATATAGCCATGTCCGTCTGTCCGTCCGTCCGTCTGTATAAACAAAAGGATCTCAGAGACTATAAGAGCTAGAAAGGTGAAAGGGGTCGCAAATGAAAGGTATAATACCCAAGCAGTACAAGTTTGTTTTTGTTTTTTGACACGCCCTTTTTAGGGCGTTCTAGCTTCATATAAAGGTAAATGTACAGAAAAAACTTGAATGTTTTAGTAAAGAAAACTTTTTTGTTGGCAACGCTATCTGGCAGAAGGAGGCGTGGCAGGCCCCATAAAGTATATATAGTCATGAATAGCATCACAAGCCGAGTCGATATAGCCATGTCCGCTTGTTTGTCCGTATGAACAGACAGATTTCAGAGATGGTAAGAGCTACAAGTTCGAGCTTTGTCTCGATTGATCACATATATAGCCAGTCAATACAAGAATCTTGTTTTTTTTTGACGCCATGCCCCATTCGCCCACACTGAGAAAAAACCAGACACCCCTTGGCAAAAATCGGTGTTTTCGGCGAATACCTCAGTAACTATGGCACCTAGGATCACCAATATTGGTATGGAAGTTTCTAGAGACTGAATAAATGCCGTGGCTTAAAAAATTTTGGGCTGACACGCCCCCTTTTCCCACAGGAACTAAAAAACTTTTCAAACGTCAGTACGTTTTTTAGGCATTTCTTCTTATTGTAGAGTATTCTAATTTATAATTCGTGTGGAGACTAACTATATCAAACTATCCTGAAAGGCGCATTGAAATCGCACGATAAACAAGAAAACTAGAAGCATTACAATATTGATAACTGAATGCAATATCTTGTATGAGTGCAAGCGAAACAGAAACATAGAAGCACATGTTCGAATGTTTCGCGCGGCAGCGCTGCCTGCAGTTGCTGACCGCGCCAAATACACACATACATACATATTTGCATCATATATTGTCATACTTGTGTGTATTCGCACACAAACAAACAGATGTATGTTTGAGTATGCTTAGATTGTTTTTGTTTCAACGTGTTTTAATGCAAGTACTACACATTGCAATATACCGATAATAGACCGATTTTAATAATTTAATCGGCGGAAATTGCAGAGACTATTGTACGGTCAGGCGTGCTCGACTGTACTTATCTTCCTTGTTTCACTTAACACCTTTCCTTATAAATTGTTCATCCCCATACCCAAATATTATTGTTAGTAGTGATGACAACTTTATTTTACCCACAGAAGTTGTCCCCACGATTCGCGAAGTAATAGTTTCCGATTCGTTAAGTGTCAATACTGTTGCAGTTTTCGAATCAAGCAATGAGTCTATCAGAGCGGTTGCCTCTACGGAAGTAATTACAGTGTCTGATAAAAAGACTCTTGTAGGTGTTCCACGATCAAGAGTTTATTCAGGCAAAATCAGAAGCAAAAATTACGGTGGAAAAATTTAAGTTCTCCTATCATCGGGAAATTTCATCATTTAAAGTAAGTGTTCCGGCCAAATATTTAGTACAATTTGCTGTAAAGAATTTTGGCCGGACCATTTAATAACAAAGGAGTATACAGCGCAGAAAAGAAATCGGACTGCGATTGCACTGTCCCGGCCTCTGATTCCACAAAAAAACTAACTTACTCCCTCTTGTTTGCCTATCAAAATGTAAGAGATCTTCATAGTAAGCTTAGCAATATGTATTTAAATAGTCTGTCTATTCCATTTCATGTCGTGGCCTTTTCTGAAACATGGTTTAAGCCCAATGTTTTAGGCTCTGAAATCCTTTCCAATAAATTCTCTATCTATAGAAAAGATCGTACATCTCGCCGAGGTGGTAATGTGCTTGTTGCCGTCGATGTTAACTTATCCTCTGAAGAAGTAACAATCGATGGATCTGTGGATATTGCATTTGTTACTATTAAGTTGTGCCTAAATAACACTAGTGTTTTTATCACTTGCTCCTATATTCCTCCTTTTTCTGAATCTTCTCTTTCCGCTATGTTATCCATCGTGACTTTTAGGTTTTTAGCGATTTGAATATTGTAGGTACTACATTAATTTCGTGTCCCGACTCTGCCGTGTTTACGCCCACAACTCAGCTCGATTTTTTTGACGATCTGTTTGGAATTTCATTGCTTCAGATCAATGATATTCTAAACTCTTCAAAAAGAATGCTTGATTTGATTTTTGTTTTGCATCCATCCTGTTTTTTCCCGTATCAAACCCTTATCGAGTCCTAAAGATCCTTCTCACCCGACTTTGGAAGTGTTAATAGATTTACCTGCCCGGGTGACACGTACTAGTAGTAAATCTACTATCGATCTCGTCAGTTTCGGAAAGCCGACATTTACAAGTTAAATGTACTGTTAAATGTACTGACTGGTCCTGGCTGTTCATGTGTAGCAATATGGATAGTGCAATCACAACCTTCTATTATACTTTGAATACCTTACTTGATGTCTGTGTTCCGCTTTGTGTTCCAACTAGGTCTAACAAGCGTGTTTGGTTTACTCGTGAGTTAACATTTCTTAAAAATAGAAAGTTGAAATTCTATAAGAGATTCCGGAAAACTGGCTCTTCCTTGTATCTCTCTCGATATCTGATTGCTCGATCTGAAATCTCTGTCTTGAACGACCGTTGTTATAAGAAATACCTTACTGACTGTGGGCAATAGTTCCGAAGGAATCCTAATTCGAAGCGTAAATCATCAACGCTTCCATCTAGTGTGGTATTTGAAAGGGAATCTGCTAATTCGGATAAGGCCATCGACGACTTAATTGCCGATTTTTTTCAAACAACTTACAGTATGCACGAGTATAAATGTGACTCACCGTACCCTTATTATTTAAATTCATCAATTGTAATTTTTCATTAGGCTATTAAATCTGTTTTTTCACCTGGTCCAGACGGAGTCATTGGCAGTGTGCCTTTTAAAGCCCCTGTATAAACTATTTACATTGTCTGTTGAATCATGCTGTTTCCCTGATGTTTGGAAATTATCTGACATTTTTCCTCTTCACATAAAAGGAAACAAATCCAATGTTTGCAACTATATTTGTATTTCCAAGTTGTCTTCCATTCCCAAGGCTTTTGATAAATTAATATTCTCTGTAGATCCATGATTTCACCCTGCCAGCATGGGTTTGTGAAATATAGATCCACTACCATTAACCTGGTAGAAATTACAACATTTGCACTGATTGGCTATGAGAGAATATTTCAAACTGAGTCGACAATGTTTTTTTTACCAGAGCAATACACACCCTTAAATTTAAACGCCTGTAGTCTCAAGATCCAACATTCAATTCTCGCCAAACTTCTTTTTTCGGTTTGATAGCAAAACTAATAATAACACATTCGTTGTTCTTGTCAAAGTGCTAGGTGCCACTGGACTTGCGTCTGTGATTATTTTAGTCTGTCTAGGTCAAAATATGAAAGATCTGAAATATGGGCCAACAGATTCTTCAAGTCTACAAATGCTTTTTCTTGTATACTTGACCCTACAAATTTGTTATTGGCCTTATTGGCTCGTCATACGTAACCAGTCCCAGGAAGCTTGTCAATTCCTCTTTTGTTCGAAAATCAAATCTCAGACATCACGCGTTGAACAATTTCTGGTGGCGAGTTCACGCCAAAAAGAAAGGGCCTGTATCGAATTAATTCTTGATATGTTACAAAAATTATTTTAATATTTTGCGGCTTGACTCATGAAGTTCCAGCTGATGAAATGCATCCTTGAGATCCAGCCTTGAAAACCATTTCGCGCCCGTAGCTTTGACATAAAAGTTTCGAAGGTTGGCAGTGGATAATTTACTCGTTGGATAGCCCTGTTTGATAACCGCATATCGACGCATGGCCTTATTTCAGCGTTTCCTTGAAAGCAATTACAACAGGATCCCTTACCGGTTCTATTATATCCCGATCACTGCCGTCGTTTAGCTTCTCTGCCACTTTATCTTCAAAAGAAATTGGGACACGTCTCTTACGAGTTTTATGCTGGATTCAATAGTCAATTCTATCAATTGCTCTTTATTTTTGAAAACGGCAATGATGTCTCGATACGACAAGCTTCTAAGCCTATCTTTAGAACCTTCAGCTGAATGGTCGTTTTCTTTCCCAGGAGGGACTAACTACCCTTTTCTTTTTCGAAAAACGTTGCAATCAGTTGCGTACGCTTAAAATCTGTCCATCGCTAAATCATAGATCCCACATTACAGCGTTGTTACTAAACAATGCTGTAAAAAACTGCACACATAACAAATTCGCTGGCGGTCCTGAATCGATTATCATTTCGATTTCTTCACCTCTAATATTACATATATTGTTGTCTTCGTTTCCTGACGAACCATCAATCCTGGAACACTCTAGTTCCTTGCACTCATCATCACCTCCCAATTGGTCTTCGATGCTTCAAACATTTAATATAAGTTGCTCTTCTTCGGGTTGGAGTATCTACACTTTTCAGATGATCTCTTCGAGTCCCGAGTTCTTCACTTCTTAGAAAAATGGCAAATCAAGTTGCTGCGATTGCAAATTATCTCTTGCAGTTGTGGGCCTCCCAAATGTAAATGCTTACTCTATTTCCTCGGTATCGATGTGATGTCTCCCGCGTCAAGGTATAAGGTAAATGACCTTAAATTTGTTTCCTACTCATGCCGAAGTTTCGATTTATCAGTCGTATCACACAGTGATGGTTTTATTTTCGACATGATAGTTAAAGAGTGCCAACACCTAAAATATAAAATAAAAAGTTTAATCATATGTTTAGCACATTCGATTTAACATGCTACCAGACACGCAAAAGTCACGTGCCCTTTCTGGTCCTTTTGCACTATTTTGATACATTTGTGTCTCTTGAACTTGTAAGTTCCTTGCGCCCTTCGCGTACATTGTTACGACTAGCGTAATTTTTCCAATTGCCACATTTGTACCATCCAATTTTTTAAATGTACCGCAGCCGCTACAAAAGTTAGTTAACCTTCTATTTATCTGGGTCTCTTCTGATATTTTATTTTTCCCGAGATGTCCCACTCGTCGCCAATTTAACAACTAGTCATTGTAAGTTCTTATTTAAACTTTTATTTAATATTAATGTCAATAGTTATTTCTGAAGTCTCCCCAATACTCCCTTTCGCATCCGCTGTCATACTCGAAATCCCCCATTATTGCAACCCAGAGCTCGGTCTCAATTGTCGGAATGCCAGGGTTGGCACACATGCCAATAGGATATCTGTTGCTTTACCTATCCTAACTCTAACGATGAGCCTTTTCAGAGAATAGAGTCGGTCAATGATTTGGGTGCCCTTCGATCCTAAACTAAAGTTTGATAAGATCATCTTTTCTGATGCTAAACGAGCTATTGGAGTCCTTGGTTTAATAAAGCGTTGGTTGAAGAAATTTGATGATCTCTACATAACAAAAACTCTTCATACATGTTAGATAATCTGTGGAGAAATTAATGATTCCGTACACATTGAATATGAAACCGAATACGTGTGTATACCGAAAACGTTTATTCAGGGAATGAATTTAAGGCGAACCGCAATAGGAGATGCGCGATCTTACATTTTAGTGATGTGCGATATATATCGATACATAAACTTAACAAATTGAACTTGCAAACTTCAACACTTCTTCTCAAGTTTAATTTAACTTACAATGTTTCTTAATTTAAGCCTAACATTTTTGCAAACTTATTATGCTTTTCTTTCTGTAAATTCTTTGTAAAAATGTCAGCAACATTATCGTTCGTAGAAACAAAACTAACTGATATTTCATTGTTAGCGATTACTTCTCTAATGTGATGATACTTAATGTCTATGTGTTTGGTGCGCTTGTGATGAACAGGGTTTAATGCGATTTGCTGCGCACTCAAATTGTCACCGTTGATTCGGATTGGCGAGGATCGATCAACATATCCAATTTCTTCAAGTAGCCGCTTCAAATATACTGCTTCCTTGGCTGCTGTTGATAGTGCAATATATTCTGCTTCTGTGCTGCTGAGAGCCACCAGTGATTGCTTCTTTGACTCCCAAGAAAAAGCCGAACCTGCAAGATAGAACGCGTACCCAGAGTACGATTTTCTGTCGACGTTATCATTAGCCCAGTCTGCATCGACATATGCATGCAGGGGCATTCCAGTTTTAGAGTAATGGAGCTTAAGCTCCAATGTCTTCGTTAAGTACCGAAGAACGTGTTTTGCGCCTGACTCGTGCTCGGTGTGTGTGAATTCGTATTCCGTTGGGCCAACTTACTTACGGAATGTAATATGTCAGGGCGCGTCGATATAGCCAAGTACATCAGTGAACCAATCAGCGATTGATACTCCGTTACATCAACTTTGCCACATTGCTCATTCATGCAACTAATTGTAAATCCAGGGTCCAAGGGCGTAGAAACTGAACGACACACGCTCAACTTGCATTTTTCCAAAAGACAAGTGATATACTGTTTCTGACACACAGAAATAGCACCTTTCTCTCCCTTGCGACGAATTTCCATACCCAGGAAGTGATGCAATGGGCCATTGTCATGTATATTAAAGCATTCTTTAAGCTTTGCTTTAATAACATCCAGATCGCTTTTGTTGCGGCAAGCAATTATATGATCGTCTACATAGACCGCAATCAGATTGTAGGTGCCCTTTGACATCTTCATATATAGACACGGCTCGTTCATTGCTGCCTTAAATCCCATTTTCTTTAGAGTCTTGTCCAAGGTACTGTTCCAAGCTCTACCCGATTGCTTTAACCCATATAGTGCCTTTTCTAACTTTAAAACTCTTTGAGGATATGCACTGCTCACAAAATGATCGGGTTGCCTCATATATATACTTTCTTGCAGCTCACTATTCAAATACGCATTCGAAACGTCCACTTGGTGTAAATATAACTCCTTCTCAACAGCTACTGCTAATAAAAGTCTTATGTTCTCATAACGTATTACTGGCGAGAATGTTTCATTATAATTAACGCCTAGCTGTTGACTACAACCTTTAGCAACAAGTCTAGATTTGAAACTACTAATCTTTCCTTGCTCATCTCGTTTGATTCTGTAAACCCACATGGAGCTGATGACTTTGGTATCGGCTGGTGGATCTACTAATTTCCAAGTCTTATTTTTTACCAGTGCATCATATTCTTTTTTCATCGATTGCTCCCACTCAAACGAATGTTTGCCAGACAGAGCCTCCTTTATATTTTTGGGCGTTTCTACATCAGTGAATGCAATAATATTATTTAGCATGTTATACTGCTTGCGTGGTCTGCCAACATTACCTGTCCGAACCATTCTTGGCCTACCTGGACCTCGACGCAGGTTTCCTGTAATTTCCTCGATGGAATTGCCAAAATCTAAATTTTCCTCTGCATCGTCTTCATTTGAACTGCTCAGATCTGCACTTTCCTCTGCTTCAAAACTTTCAAATTCTTCGATTTCTTCATCCCTGTTTGTAGCATTTTCAGAACTAACTTCTTCTGAATCTACACTATTTACTTCTAACGGAATATCTAAAATGAACGAATTATAGCTATTTCTTGGCATTTCTGGGTTTGCTTGGATTTCCTTTTTCACAAACTTTACGTCCCTACGCTCTACTATTTGTTTCGCTTCTCTGTCATACAGCCGATACGCCTTGGCTGTTGGCGAATATCCAACGAAAGTATACTCTTTACCTTTGGCACAAAACTTTTTGTGTTGCCGCTTATTGAGAGCATATGCTGGTGAGCCAAAAATACGAAAATGCTTCACCGTCGGCTTGCGACCAGTCCACAGTTCAAAAGGCGTTACGTTACCCTGTAACCCTGGCGATGGGCATCTGTTTCGGATGTATGCTGCAGTCCATATAGCTTCAGCCCATAGTGGCTCCTCGACGTTAGCGTGCACCATCATGCTGCGAGCCATTTCCACCAAATACCTGTTGGCTCTCTCTGCTACTCCGTTTTGTTGAGGTGTATACGGCACCGATAATTGTCTTTTAATTCCACACTCATTTAAATAATTATCAAACTGTTTATTTATGTATTCTTTGCCGTTGTCACTCCGGATGACTTTTATTTTTCTTTGTGTTTAACACTCTGCCATATTTTTAAATAGTTGGAACTTTTCAAACGCTGATCTTTGGTATTCATAAAGTACACAAACACCCTCTTTGACTTGTCGTCTATAAACGTTATAAAGTACTTTGCACCCCCTACTGAGGCAACATTTATAGGACCACACACGTCTGTGTGAATCAAATCCAAAAGATCATCGGCATTGTTTTTACAGTTTTTCGGAAACGGTTTTGCACAAATTTTTGATTTATTGCACGTATTGCACTTAATCTCAGCGGGTATGTTTTTTACGTCAATCCCGTGCACTAGCTCATTTTCTGACAAATCTTTGAGACTACGATAGTTTAAATGACCATAACGATTATGCCACATAATAGCTTTTTCACTCATTGAAAACAGTTTGTTCTCGTTTGAATCGTTAAACAAAAATAAATTATCACTCATTGCTGCAGTTAGCAGCACCGTACGGTTTTTTGTTTTTACCGACGCAAAATTGTTACCGAAAAATACTTTATGTCCGAATTTCATTGCTTTGCTAACGGAATAAAAATTCATTTGTAGCGATGGCACGTACAAAACATCGCGTAACTCCAACTTGCCTTGTTGAGTTTTTATTATTACCGTACCCGTGCCCGGTGATTCGATATATTTATTTGCTGCCAACATTATTTTGTCTCTTTTTGGCACGAACGACACGAACTCATCCCTATCGCAACACATGTGCGACGTTGCGCCACTGTCCAAGCACCAAGTGCGTTTTGACACTGTGTTTTCGTTCATTGCAGCAAAAACAGAATACGATATTCTCTGCTTTTCCAGATCACCACTCATTGTCTTTTCATTGTCATTTCTCGCATTATTGCGCTTCACGTTCTCTTTGCAGTTACTTGCTTTGTGTCCACGTTTACCACACTTGTAACACTGTCCGTCAAATTTGTCCCGTTGTTTCGATCGCGTTTCATTTTTCTTGGCGCCAGCATAGAATGCTTGTTGACTGCTGTCCTGTTCGCACTTATCTTCAATTCGCTTTGCTTCTTCCAGAAGTTTTATTTTGAGCGTGTCGAATGGAGGAAGCGCGTCTCTTGTTTCGATCGCTATGACGAAATTCTCATACTCCGCGCCTAAGCTTGAAAGCAGAATAATAACTCTTAGTTCTTCACTTAGTTCGATGCTCACTTCTGTCAGTTTATCCACAATTTCGACAAACGCATTGATATATTGCGTCATGCTCATTTCTGACGACAACTTTAAACTTAACAGTTTTTTGTACAACGATACTTTACGAAGCGGACCCGTAGACACATGAATTTCTCTTAATTTGTCCCACGCTTCTTTAGAACTTTTTGCGCTTTTTACATAGTTCAACTGCGATACTTGCAAGTTCAATATTATAAGCGCCAGTGCCTTTTCATCACACAAATTCCACTTCACTGCGGCTTCTGCTGTACTAGCATTATTTTCACATTTACCGCTAACATGGTTCCACAACTCCTGATGTATGAGAACACTTCGCATTTGTAAACACCATACATCGTAATTACTTTCACTTAACTTTTCAATGTTATACAGACTCATCTTAAATTCTTTTCTGCGAGTCTGGGCCCATAACCAATGTTAGATAATCTGTGGAGAAAGTAATGATTCCGTACACATTGAATATGAAACCGAATACGTGTGTATACCGAAAACGTTTATTCAGGGAATGAATTTAAGGCGAACCGCAATAGGAGATGCGCGATCTTACATTTTAGTGATGTGCGATATATATCGATACATAAACTTAACAAATTGAACTTGCAAACTTCAACAATACATAATTTGTACGTCTTGTTCTTGAATATGGATCGTGCGTATGGTCTAACCAATACATGACACATCAGGACAAAGGCCCTTAGGGGTATCAGTTGGAAAACAAATATTCGATCATATCGTAGTAGATTTTGGTTATTAAATCTCCTTTCTCTTTCGGATCGTAGAAACATGATAAGTGTAAGCTGTTACACAAACTATTTTGTGGTGAAATAGGTTAGCCTTGTCAAGTTAGCCGAATAAGTTTCGCATGTGTCTTACCGTTGCTCGTTTAGAAGTTCGTACGAAACTGGATCCTTTTATTGGAATGTCGTTAGTTATATTTAACTCCAAGTGAAAAATATTAGTAATAGTGCAGTCTTCATCACGCTCTTGCGATTCATCTATTCTCAGTCGCATTCGGCTCATTAAGAAACTCCTTAGGCACTTGTATAACCATGTTTTTGTCAACATAGAAACGTTTAAAGAAAGAAATGTTAAAGAGTGCTCAATTTGATGGGATTTATTAGTTGTGAACCCAATGATGAAATCACTGAGATTGTGTCAAAAATTATCCGTCGCCCTGTAAAGGAATCATTGGGCATGTCACCTTTTCAAAATGTGAAAGCAAAAAAGCGTGGTTGTCAGTCCCCAAATTCAGCAAAACGCAAAGCTTCATGTAATCGAGAAACTTTTTTGAAAATACCAATTGAAACGGATGTTGATTTGCACATGTCCGATGCCAATTCTTCTAATCTGCCAAATCCATCAAAGCCATCTCCTGTATTAACAAATGTGTCTCCTATGATTATGGATGATAAGACTGTTGAGAAAAATAATAATGCTCCTAAATCTAGAATTTCTCCCACCGATTATAGTTAATGAAATTAAGGATTTTATTATTTTCAAAAAGGAAATTTTTAAAACTGTGTGGAAATAATATCTCTCTCAAGAACTTAGCCAACAACAGTCTCCGTGTTAATTGCTCTAACTCTAATGCATACAGAGCATTGACTAAACGGCTTAATTCTAAGTCACATTATTCATGGCATTCCTGGCAACTTAAGGAGAAGAGGGGTTTTAGATTTGCTAACAAGGAACAAGTAAAGAAGAGCAGTCGGAATTTTTAACTCTTTTGGGTCATAAAGTGCGTTCCTCAACAAATGTTATAGATCGTAGTACTAGGAAACCTTTAAGTCTATTCTTTGTGGAGCTAGAACCTAAGGAAAATAATAAAGCCATGTTAGACGTAAATCGCCTTAGCTATGAAGTGGTCAAAATAGAACACCCCAACCCTAGACCACCTATACCTCAATGTCATCGTTGCCTTGTTTATGGCCACAAAACCAAAGGACCTTCCTGCTAAGTGTGGCGAAGGCCATACTGCTATCTAGAGAAGTTTCTATACTCTCTGCAAGAGTATATTGGGTTTGTGCAAATGTATGTAACAGGCAGAAGGAGGCGTTGCAGACCCCATAAAGTATATATATTCTTGATCAGCATCACAAGCCGAGTCGATATAGCCATGTCCGTCTGTCTGTCTGTCTGTCTGTCTGTCTGTCTGTCTGTCTGTCCGTATGAACAAACAGATTTCAGAGATGGTAAGAGCTACAAGTTCGAGCTTGGTCTCAATCGATCACATATTTAGTCAGTCAGTACAAGAATCTTTTTTTTTTCGATGCCACGCTCCATTCGCCCACAAACGGAAAAAATCGGTGTTTTCGGCGAATATCTCAGTAACTATAGCACCTAGGATCACCAATTTTGGTATGGACGTTCATAGCGACAGCGTAAATGCATTGACATTAAAAATTTAAGACTGCCACGCCCCTTTTTCCCACAATTAATAAAAAAATATTTTCAACTTTCGTTCCGTTTTTAGGCGTTTGTTCATATAGTACAGTATTGTAATTTATAATTCGTGTGGAGACTAACTTTATCAAACTATCCTGAAAGGTGCATTGAAAGCGCACTATAAACAAGAAAACTAGAAGCGTTACAATATTAATAACTGAATGCAATATCGTGTATGACTGCAAGCGAGATAGTAACATACAAGCACTTGAGCGGCAGCGATGCCGTATTCGTATCAATGTATGAGTGCAAGCGAGACAGAAACATACAAGCACGTGTTCGAATGTTTTCGCTGCCTGCGTGGCGGCAGCGCAGCCCGCATTCGCTGGCCGCGCTGAATACACACATACACACATATATGCATCATATATTGTCAAACGCATGTGTATTCGCATGCAAACAAACAGACGTACATATGTTTGATTATGCTTAGAATGTTTTTGTTTCAACGTGTTTTAATGCAAGTACTACACATTGTAATATCTCTAGGGAGACTACATGTCTATGAACTACAACTACTGACAAAATTTGATCAAAAACGCACAACTATATTGTATAGCTACCATAGGGCCGATTGGTGAAAAATACGCTCCCAATATAAATTAGTATGGAAAAATTTTGCATTGACAAAGCTATCTTAATGAAACTGACACAAAATAAATTTATCAATAATATAAATATACTGACCAAGCTTCATACAAATCGGACGACTATATCGTATAGTTCCCATAGGGACAATCAGTCAAAAATTTGCTTTTAGTATGAATTTGTATGAAAATTTTCTGTATTTACCAAGCTATCTTAATGAAACTGATACAGAATAAATTTATCAATAACATAAATGTACTGACCAAGTTTCATACAAATCGTATGACTATATCGTATAGCTCCCATAGGAACAATCGGTTGAACATTGAGTAACGGGTATCCTGAAGTCGCGGGGCGACTGTAGCATTCTTTCTTGTTTTTTTATAAAAATTATTTGTTGTTATTGATTCTGTCCTAGTCCGAATACATCACTATACTCTTGCATAACTTCGTAAGTTGACTGTGAAATTGTGGCGTCAAATTTTTAGATAGTCTTGTTAGTACTGTTTTTTCCCGTTGTTCTTGATTGGTTTCGACTGCTTCGTAGCTTAAAAGTGGTTCACACTTTAAATTGCTTATGTTTATTATTTGGTCTATATTTGTTGTGTTTAGCAATCTTATGACTGCATTTTGCGAGTTGGTTATGGTATTTGCTATGTAAATACCATTCTAAATTTCTGGATTTGCGATCAATACACTATCTTCTTGTCAATTTAACTCAACTTTTAGGACAACTTGTGATCTTGCTGGTAAAACTATGGAATTATTACCAGAACTGTACGATATTGGTACATATATCGGTCGCAAGTCGTGTGGGATTATATATTTTGAAGTTTGTATGTCAATAGAAGTAAACCATATGGATTTGGTTACTTCTTGACTAATTCACTGTATGTTTATAATTTTATTTGTTTGAATGCATTGAAAAGTGTCGGAATTTTCTTCAAGATAGATATTTCCGCACCTGTATCTATTAAGAGAACTAACTGTTTTCCTGTTGCCACATTTGCGAAAGTAACAAACGTATTTTGGCTAAGACTGATAGCGTGAATCTTGCTGGTTTTTACTGTTACTTTGGTAATATCCTCTTTCGCGATTATTTTCGCGATAACGTCCATCTCTATTATTACATTAATTTTGTCGTTGTCGGTAGTGTAGAACAGTGTTTGCTTGACCAGTTGCTACTGTGCAACTGTTAACAAGCTTTGAAATCGCATCATTCATGTTACCGAATGTACCTGCCTGCATGATAAGTTTTACCTTATCAATGGACCAGTTCTGAGTCATAGCTTTGACAGCCATTGTTGTGCTGTACTTATTAGCTAGATCAGGTGACAATCCATCATTGATATAAGCTCCTTCTAGAGACTTAGTCAATTTTTCTACCTCTTGGCTATATTGATTGGCAGTTTTGCTCTTTTGTTGCAAGTTTAGGAGCGTGGCAGAAATAACTTCTACTGACTCTCTTTTTACAGACTTTTGCAGTTGCGCAATAATAGCAACAATTGTCTGCTCATTGCTCGTTAGGTTTCGAGCTTGACCTTTTAATTTTGTCTTGATTAGACTTATTGCAGTTTGTTCATAAGTTCCCTTTAGTGAATCAACAAAACTTTGCAAGTTTTCAGCCTTACCATCAAAATCTGTTATCAATGATGATGCTAGTCTAAGAAAACTTTCTATTGTTTGAGCCATGTTTAGAATTAGTTCAATTGTCTTTTTATCAATAGTATCTGAACCGCTGTTTTGGACATTAAAACTGACCCATCAAAAATGGCTGGTGTTCGGGAGGAATATTCTTAAATTGTGCCTCTCCGAAATATATTTAATGTTTTCCCTCAACCTGCGTAACACATCGCATGCCTGAGTTGCATTGCAATCTTGTTGCATTGTCGTTTACAATCTCTCGCACTGAATTGTAGCAATTTACTAATATATTAACGTGCTTTGTCTTTGTTTCCTTCGATTTTTGTGCACTTTTATTAAGGCACTTTAATGATTTATCGAATTCAGCAGGGTGTTTCTTAAAATTTTCTACTTTTTCTGCCCATTCGATACCCATTATGAAATAACGGAACACTGTTTTTCACTGTTAACAATGATCGTTGTTTTGGCTGTCATATTTATAAGGAACAATTTTTTTATACTCTCTGCAAGAGTATATTGGGTTTGTGAAAATGTATGTAACAGGCAGAAGGAGGCGTGGCAGACCCCATAAAGTATATATATTCTTGATCAGCATCACAAGCCGAGTCGATATAGCCATGTCCGTCTGTCTGTCTGTCCGTCTGTCTGTCTGTCCGTATGAACAAACATATTTCAGAGATGGTAGAAGCTACAAGTTCGAGCTTGGTCTTAATCGATCAGAAATTTAGTCAGTCAATACAAGAATCCTTTTTTTTTTTGATGCCACGCCCCATTCGCCCACAATGAGCAAAACACCAGACACACCTCGGAAAAAATCAGTGTTTTCGGCGAATATCTCAGTAACTATGGCACCGAGGATTACCAATTTTGGTATGAAGGTTCCTAGCGACAGCGTAAATGCATTGACATTTAAATTTTTGGACTGCCACGCCCCTTTTCCCACAATTAATAAAAATAAATTTTAACTTTCGCTCCGTTTTTAGGCATTCTTTAATATAGTACAGTATTGTAATTTATAATTCGTGTGAAGACTAACTATATCAAACTATCCTGAAAGGCGCATTGAAATCGCACTATAAACAAGAAAACTAGAAGAGTTACAATATTGATAACTGAAAGCAATATCGTGTATGAGTGCAAGCGAGATAGTAACTTACAAGCACTTGAGCGGCAGCGCTCAATGTATGAGTGCAAGCGAGATAGAAACATACAAGCACATGTGACGGCAGCGCTGCGGCATTCATATCAATGTATGAGTGCAAGCGAGACAGAAACATACAAGCACATGTTTGAATGTTTTCTTTGTTTGCGTGGCGGCAGCGCTGCCCGCAGTCGCTGGCCGCGCTGAATACACACATACATACATACATGTATATGCATCATATATTGGCTTTCGTATGTGTATACAGACAAACAGATGTATGTTTGATTATGTTTAGATTGTTTTTGTTTCAACGTGTTTTAATGCAAGTACAACACATTTTCATATCTCTAGACCGATTTGAATAAATAAATCGCGAAAAAATGCAGAGAGTATTTTACGGTCGGGCGTGCTCGACTGTACTTTTCTATATCATATAGCTGCCATAGGAACAATCGGTTGAAAATGCTTAGTATGAAAATTTTCGGTGTCTCTTGTACGATTTGAACCAAACTCGCTCCATATGCATTTGGCATAAAATCCTATGTGTACACCAAATTTCATCTAGATCGGACTACTATATCATATAGCTACCATAGGAACAATCGGTCATTGAAAAAAAATTAACGCAATGTGCATGACTGCAAGGGTATATAATCTTCGGCTAGCCGAAGATAACCTTTTTTTCTTGTTAATTATTAGTCTTGTTACGTTTCTAGCTTTCATGTTTATAGTCCGATTTTAATGCAACTTTCAGGATAGTTTGATAATAAAATTATGATGATATTGCATTAAAGCTGTCTTTGGGAACCTGTGTACCAAATTTGGTTTTCCTATGTGCCATATTTACTGAATGGCATCAAAGAAAAAAAAGATTCTTGTATTGACTGACTAAATAAGTAGTCGATTGATACTAAGCTCAAACTTGTAGCGGTTACTATCTCTAAAACCTGTTTGTTCAAACAGACAGACAGATAGACAGTCAGACAGACAGACAGACGGGCATGGCTATATCGACTCGGCTTGTGATGCTGATCAAGAATATAAATACTTTATGGGGTCTGCCATGCCTCCTTCTGCCTGTTACATACTTTGCGCAAACCCAATATACTTTTGCTGAGAGTATTAAAAAACAGTAAGTCTAAAGCAATTGCCCAAGATCACCTGGCAGAGTACAAAAAAATGATTGCTGAACAAACCAAAGAGGAATCAAGCTTATATAATAATCATATGGACTATTTGTCATCACAATCCCCAAGTACTTTTTTAGATACTGATCAATTTTCGATACATAGACCTCCTGATCAAATTTTCACAAAATTAAATGACTGGATCAACTGGCGCTCTTCTATCACCTCCGTAATTAACGCTTTTGAAGCAGCCTTAACAAATTTAACTACTCTTTTTTGTTCTTCACGGCTGGGTGACTCTCATGTGCAACATTCTAGCACTGATTCCTCTGAAGATTGGAGTGTGGAATGCAAACGGGCTCATTTATCATCAGTTAGAACTCGTTGCGTGGTTGCATGAAAGGGAAATTTATATTATGTTAATATCGGAATATCATCGCAACAGCTGGTCTTATCTTAAAATTAATAACAACTCTATTTATTCAGCTAACCAACCTGATGACTTTAGCTTTTCAAAGTTTGCCAGATTAACTTCTAAAGATTTACAACTCTTCTTTAAAAACTGGGATATTTTTCAAAAATCTGGAAAAAGGCCGTTGTTAAGCTGCTTAAGCCTGACAAACCGGCAAACTCAACAATTTCCTACAGACCAATTAGTCTTCTTCCTACTTTTGGTTTTTGAAAGACTGATACTGAAAAAAGTTCAAACTGAGTTGAAGGAATTCGAATTTGTCCCCAATTTGCAATTTGGCTTTCGCCCTCCTCATGGAACCACGGAGCAACTCCATCGCGTTCTTGGTAATATACTCAAAGGTTTTAATAACAAGTTTTATAGTGCAGCTGTCTTTTTCGATATTGAACAGGCGTTTGACAGAGTTTGGCATGAAGGACTTTTATTTAAACTAAAACGGGTTGCATCCTATTTACACTTCACTGTAATCATCGCTTTTGGGCAGATCTTTTGTTGTTGACGTAAATGATGTAATGTCTTCAGAGAAAATGATAAGTGCTGGTGTTCCACAAGGCAGTGTGCTTAGTCCTACATTGTATAACATTTTTACTCATGACATGCCTATTCTGCTGAGAGATAGTGATATTGTTGCAACTTATGCTGATGATATTGTCGCTTTATGTTTTAGCTCTCCACCTTTACAAGCAAGCCGCAGACTCTAAATTTTTGTTAACAACTTTGACTCATGGACTAAAAAATGGAGTATCAAAATCTCAACAAACAAGACATTTCAAATAACATTCACCAAAAGAGCTAAAGTTTGTCCCAACATTCTTATGGATGGAGTTACCATTCAAACAGTCAACAATCTTAAATACTTGGGACTAGTTTTGGATAAAGGACTTACATTTAAAGATCACTTTAAAAACAAGTAAGAAAAGTACAGTCGAGCACACCCGACCGTAAAATACTCTCTGCATTTTTTCGCGATTTAATTATTAAAATCGGTCTAGAGATATTAAAATGTGTTGTACTAGCATTAAAACACGTTGAAACAAAAACAATCTAAACATTATCAAACATACATCTGTTTGTCTGTATACACATACGAAAGCCAATATATGATGCATATACATGTATGTATGTATGTGTGTATTCAGCGCGGCCAGCGACTGCGGGCAGCGCTGCCGCCACGCAAACAAAGAAAACATTCAAACATGTGCTTGTATGTTTCTGTCTCGCTTGCACTCATACATTGATATGAATGCCGCAGCGCTGCCGTCACATGTGCTTGTATGTTTGTGTCTCGCTTGCACTCATACATTGGGCGCTGCCGCTCAAGTGCTTGTATGTTACTATCTCGCTTGCACTCATACACGATATTGCTTTCAGTTATCAATATTGTAACTCTTCTAGTTTTCTTGTTTATAGTGCGATTTCAATGCGCCTTTCAGGATAGTTTGATATAGTTAGTCTTCACACGAATTATAAATTACAATACTGTACTATATTAAAGAATGCCTAAAAACGGAGCGAAAGTTAAAATTTATTTTTATTAATTGTGGGAAAAAGGGGCGTGGCAATCTAAAAATTTAAGTGTCAATGCATTTACGCTGTCGCTAGGAACCTTCATACCAAAATTGGTAATCCTCGGTGCCATAGTTACTGAGATATTCGCCGAAAACACTGATTTTTTCCGAGGTGTGTCTAGTGTTTTGCTCATTGTGGGCGAACGGGGCGTGGCATCAAAAAAAAAAAAGATTCTTGTATTGACTGACTAAATTTCTGATCGATTAAGACCAAGCTCGAACTTGTAGCTTCTACCATCTCTGAAATCTGTTTGTTCATACGGACTGACAGACAGACGGACAGACGGACAGACAGACAGACGGACATGGCTATATCGACTCGGCTTGTGATGCTGATCAAGAATATATATACTTTATGGGGTCTTCCACGCCTCCTTCTGCCTGTTACATACATTTTCACAAACCCAATATACTCTTGCAGAGAGTATAAAAATTAATGGTACATTAGTAATTAATTAGTACATTAATTGGTAAATTAGAAATTCTTCAAATCTAATACTAAATTTTTAAATTACTACTTTACAAGGCGTCGATCCAGCCCATTTGGCATTTCAGTGTGGGGTATTGCTGCTGCGTGTTATATAATAAAAGTTCAAGCAATAGAATGTAAAGACTTACGTCAAATGGTTACCCGCGCAATGCGGGCATTCGGAATGATTTAAAAACAAGAAAGAATGCTACAGTCGCCCCGCGACTTTAGGATACCCGTTACTCAGTGTTCGACCGTTTGTTCCTATGGGAGCTATACGATATAGTCAAACGATTTGTATGAAACTTGGTCAGTACATTTATGTTATTGATAAATTTATTCTGTATCAGTTTCATTAAGATAGCTTGGTAAACACAGAAAATTTTCATACAAGTTCATACTAAATGCAAATTTTTGACCTATTGTCCCCATGGGAGCTATACGATATAGTAGTCCGATTTCTATGAAACTTGGTTAGTATATTTATATTTTTGACTTATTTATTTTGTGTCAGTTTCATTAAGATAGCTTAGTTAATGCAAAATTTTTTCATACTAATTTATATTTGGAGCGTGTTTTTGACCGATCGGCCCTATGGGAGCTATACGATATAGTTGTCCGATTTCGATCAAACTTGGTCAGTAGATGTACTCCATAGACATGTAGTCTCCGTGTAAATTTGGATCAGATAGCATTGCTAACAAAAAAGATTTCTATACTAAAACATTCAAGTTTTATCTGTACATTTACCTTTATATGAAGATAGAACGCCCTAAAGTGGGCGTGTCAAAAAACAAAAACAAACTCGTACTGCTTGGGTATTGTACCTTTCATTTGCGACCCCTTTCACCTTTCTAGCTCTTATAGTCTCTGAGATCCTTTTGTTCATACAGACGGACAGACGGACGGACGGACGGGCGGACGGACGGACAGACGGACGGACGGACAGACGGACATGGCTATATCGACTCGGCTTTTGATGCTGATCAAGAATATATATACTTTATGGGGTCTGCCACGCCTCCTTCTGCCTGTTACATACATTCCAACGATTACAATATACCCTTGTACTCTACGAGTAACGGGTATAATAAAGATGATTCTGTCAACAATTAATGCAGCTGCCTCGAATCAAAATACACGCCACTATTGCCACCCTAATATCTTGGTTAATCAAATTGCGTTTGGCCCAATTCTTCAGTAAGCCATAGGCTTAACCGTTATTTTTTGGAGCGACTTTCTTATCGTTAAATTTTAATTACTGTTTTCAACGTCTGGATCTTTGTATAAGTATTTTTAGGTTCCCTGAATGAAACGTTTTTTATACCCTTGCAGAGGGTATATGGTTTTTGTCACGAAATTATAACGCATTGAAGGAGGCGTTTCCGACCCCACAAAGTATATATATTCTTGATCAGCATCAATAGCCGAGTCGATATAGCAATGTCCGTCTGTCCGTCTGTCTGTCTGCCCGTCCGTATGAACACCTGGGTCTTTTAAACTACAAGAGCTAGAGACACCAAATTTGGAATGAAAGTCGAAAAAATTTGTGTTTTAGGCGAATATCTCTGTAACTATAGCACTTAGGAGCACAAATTTTGGTATACAGGTTCCTAGAGACAGCCTTAGTATAATGACATTCAAAATTTTGAGCTGCCACGCCCCCTTTGCTCATAAGAACTAAAAAACTTTCCAACTTCAATGCCGTTTTTAAGGCATTAAATCAAATAGTACAGTGTTGTTATTTAACATTCGCTTAGAGACTTATTATTAAAATCCTATGTCAAACATGAAAGCTATCACGGTTCAAAGTGCATGTTCTTTTACTGCAAAATCACTGCATGCGCGCAACACATGCAAACAAACACAGAAACATACAAACATATGTTCGAACGTTTTCTCTACCTGCTTGGCGGCAGCGCTGCCCGGAGCCGCTTGACGCGCCAACCAATGCTATACATACACACATATATATGTGCACACATGCATATATTTGTAGCATGTAAATGCAAATAATCGGAAGAATGATAGAAGAGGGGCGTGGTGCAACTGGTAGAGTTGCGGCGCAATATGGAACCTTCGAACCTTAAATAACATAAACTTTGTTACGTGATAGCTCTCTTGATTATAGTAGGATTTTTATACGGTATGCTAAGAATGCCGAACACACGCCATGGCTAGAGGTAGCCTGGCGGAAGGCATCAAACGCTAGAGGTGGCCACCTGAATTAAATAAGCCAACAAATGGACTGTTGTGGTTGGTCGTACAGAAGATGCAACTCGGACTGGAATGTCAGCCCAAACGTCGCACAGTGGGGCAGCGAGACGAAAAATTTTGCAAAAATCATATCTTTTGAACCAGCAGAGGTATTTGAACAAATTAAAAAGCATTTAATAGATAACTTATTAAGCTTTAGAATAAGAGACTGGACAGGGTGATCGGTGATAGGGTCAAAGTTCACTAATGTTTCTGCCCATTTTAGACGTATAAAATAAAGATTTTTAAATACTTATATTTATCGCAAAGTAATATTTTTAATATTGTTTTAACATTTATATAACTAATCAATAGGTTTTGGGAAGTTTTTTAAGCTAATTTACTTACATTTTTGGGTACATTATTTTGAGGTTATTTTAACAAATTAGCATTTTGTGGTCGATTTTCCTTAAAATAATCTTTAACAGTTGGCTTAGTATCTACTAAACTTATCATTTCGGAGCTATAATTGCTTAACGATGACTTAACGTTTCTTAACGATGAGACAAGTGGATCTGAAGATGCTGCCAGCATGTTGAACAAGCCTTCTTTCTGCATTTTTCGAGAGATTTTGCAGGTGTTTGAGTATCTAAATCTTTTGTAGTCCTTGTTTTTGCACTCCTGTGCTTCTTCGGACAGCTCCTTAATTGGTAAACATTGATACTCAATCAATTCCTTTCCATGAGTCAAAATACTGTTGGTGTTTGTTTTTTCTCTGGATACATTTGCGTAATAATTTTGATGTTATTAATGCGTTTTCAGAAAATAACATTAAGAATTACTGCCAACCTTCGAAATACTTTAAAATTCACACCTGATGACAACTCAGCATTTTCAAAAAATTTCCTATGTGTGTCCATCGTTTGTATTTCCGTATCCGTGCTTGGGAGCGTTAGAGCATAAGGAAGCCTTTGTTGTAATAAGTTAATAGTTCGTAAGATTAGATTTATGAGAAGTCCAAGAATTGTTATTTAGTTCTATAGTTACCGATAGGAAATATCGATAAGAGTTAGACTCGGGAAGCGGTCGTGTGCAACTCTGCATGAAACACTCTGTGGTGAAGAGAGAGTTTTGTGGTGAATTTGTATCTCGACGGCTTCCGCACTGCTCGACAGAGAGCAAAGCCTAGTGCATGTAGGAAGAAATAAAGAGATGTAGTACCTGGTTGCCCTGATTGGAATATTAAAATTAATTAATAATTCTATAAGAGATGGGGAGCAGATATCACCAACAATAAGCTTAGGTAGGAAAATAGCTCCAAGAACTATCCTTCGATTAAGAAGGGACGGAAGATTCAGGAGTAAGAGCCTATTGGTGCAGGATGGAAGGCGAAGATTAGGGTCCAAATTAAGACCTCGAAGTGCAAAGAGTAAAAACTGCTTCTGCACTGACTCAATTAAATCTTGAGTATGAGCATGTTGAGGAGACCACATGAACAATATTCAAGAATGGGGCGGACAAGGGATGTGCAAAGAAGTTTAGTGACGGAGGGATCATTAAATTCTTTAAATCAGCGTTTAATAAATTCAAGAGTGCCTTTGGCTTTATTAACAGTTGTGGAGATATGACGTGTGAAACATAATTTATTATCAAAAAGAACACCAAGGTCTTCAACTGACAGTATACGATTTAAGAGTACATTGTCAATATAGCAATTAGCTAAGTAATAAGTACCCATGTTAAAAGTCATAAACAAACATTTAGAAAAATTTTGGTTCAAGTGATTAGTTATGCACCAGTTGTGCATTGTGCTTAAATCATCTTGACTCTGGGGGTCCTTATAAGATAATAATAATTTTACATCATCTATATACAAAAGTCTGCGACAATGGGATAGCGAAGAGGGAAGGTCGTTTATAAAAAGATTAAGAAACAATGGGCCTAGGTGACTACCCTGGAGAACTCCAGAAGTATCGATAACAGATTTAGATATTGCTGATCTAAGCATAACACTTTGGGTCCTACCTGTTAGATATAATGATATCCACAGAAGAAGGGGGGGTGGGAAACCTAAGATACAAAATTGATGTAAAAGAAGGTTATGATTAACAGAGTCAAACGCTTTTCTAAAGACAGTGTATTTGACACCAGTTTGCATTCTATTAAGGAATGCCTCATTAATAAAAGAGGTAAATTCTAATCAATTGTCGAAGTCGAAAGACTCTTAACAAACCCGTGTTGGGCGGGGGAGATAATTGACTTGCAGAAGTGTTGCAAAGTCGATGTTATTATCTTTTCGAAGAGCTTAGGGATTGCTGACAACTTCGCAATTCCCCTGTAGTTGGATTAATCCGACTTGCCCTTTTTTATGCAGTGGGATAAGCACTTAACTTAAGCAACCTTAAGCACTCAACTTGGAATGTTGTCAGGGCCAGGAGAGAATCAAGATTTTAAGGTGTTAATTGAAGAAACTATGCAACTATAGGTAATATGCAGGAAAAAAACAAGTAAGAAAGGCTACAGTCGATCGAGCTGACTGTAAAAGACCCCGTACTCCCATAGTAGTGCCCATTTGCATTTTATTTAAATTAAAATTAAAAAATAAATAAATTAACAATTGTCATTGTCAGCATTCGAACCCGCGATCCATACGAAGGTTTCATATTGCGCCGCAACTCTACCGGTTGCACCACACTCCTCTTCTATCATTCTTCCGATTATTTGCATACATGTATGTGCACACATACATATGTGTGTATGTATAGCATTGGTCGGCGTGGCCAGCGGCTCCGGGCAGCGCTGCAGCCAAAGCAGGTAGAGAAAACGTTCGAACATATGTTTGTATGTTTCCGTGTTTGTTTGCATGTGTTGCGCGCATGCAGTAATTTTGCAGTAAAATAACATCAACTTTGAACCGTAATAACTTTCTTGTTTGACATTGGATTTTGATGTTACTTTCAGGATACTTAGATATGATAAGCGAATGTTAAATTACAACACTGTACTATTTGATTTAATGCCTTAAAAACGGCATTGAAGTTGGAAATTTTTTTAGTTCTTATGAGAAAAGGGGGCGTCGCAGCTCAAAATTTTGAATGTCATTATATTAAGACTGTCTCGAGGAACCTGTAAGAACTTCTATACCAAAATTGGTGTTCCTAAGTGCTACAGTTACATAGATTTTCGCCAAAAACACAATTTTTTCGAGGTGTGTCTGGTTTCGTGCTCATTACAGGGGCGGTAAGGGGCGTGCCAACAATTTGAAATAAACTTTTTCTGCTCGCGAAAATAACGGACTTTCATTCCAAATTTGGTGGCTCTAGCTCTTGTAGTTTAAAAGATCCAGGTGTTCATAAGGACGGACAGACGGACATTGCTATATCGACTCGGCTGTTGATGCTGATCAAAAATATATATACTTTATGGGGTCTGCCACGCCTCCTTCTGCCTGTTACATACATTTTCACAAACCCAATATACTCTTGCAGAGAGTATACTAAGCTTTCTTGACAGTGTTGCATTTAAGTGCTTTAATTGCGTTTGACCACGTGTTAAACATGACCCCCTGCAAGGAAAAAATTCGTTACATTGTCCAGTTTTTCTTCGAAAAAGGAAGCTGAAAATTTCAATAGCGTTTATGGACCTGACACTGTAACAACCAACTATGCATAATTTTGGTTCCGTCGATTCCATTCCGGAAATTTTTTAGGTAAAAGATTGACAGGTAATCATCCACTATAAGCTACTTTCTTATGGCACCACTCTTAATTCGACACTATACTGTCAACAAATGAGCGTAAGAAGGAAGCAATCGCCCAGAAACGGCCGACTTTGGCCAATAGAAGAGGATTTCTTTTCCATCAGAATAACGCGAAGCCAAATACATCTTTGATGACTCGTGCGAAGCTCCGTGAGCTCGGTTAGGAGGTACTAATGCATCCCCCTTATAGTCCAGACTTAGCACCAAGCGACTACCGCTTTTTTCTCTCTATGGCAAACGATTTCGCTGGTGAAAAGTTCACATCAAAAGTGGACTGTGAAAAAAGGTTGCTCTAGTTCTTTTAGCACAAGGACCAAGGGTTCTATGAGATTTAATGAAAATACCCTCGAAATGGCAGAGAGTTGCAGAACAAAACGGCACTTATTTGACTTAAATCGGACAACTCATTGTATACCACATTATCATTTGAATTTCATACAATAATAATGGATTACTTCTTACTACATCAATATATTAAGCCATTTGCTTCAGTAATGATAAATTAAATAGTATATGCATGAAGCCTGAACATTCTAAGTATTTATACCCGTTACTCGTAGAGTACAATGGTATATTGTAGTCATTTGAATGTATGTAACAGGCAGAAGGAGGCGTGGCAGACCCCATAAAGTATATATATTCTTGTTCAGCATTAATAGCCGAGTCGATATAGCAATGTACGTCTGTCCGTCCGTCCGTCTGTCTGTCTGTCCGTTTTTATGAACAAAAGGATCTCAGAGACTTTAAGAGCTAGAAAGACGAAAGGGGTCGGAAATTAAAGGTACAATATCCAAGCAGTACGAGTTTGTTTTTGTTTTTTGACACGCCCACTTTAGGGCGTTCTATCTTCATATTGCAGGTAATGACAACAAACCCCCTCCAAACCCACCCCCCCATCCCGAACTGATCTATGGGTACCAGAGGACTCCACCGCTTATTTCTCAATAGCCCGACAGCCAATGAATATCATCTCCGTAGTACATTTCTTTCTCGCTGAGTTGCTAAGATTTGTTTTAGCACGCTGAAAGTCAGGCACAAACTTTCAGTCAAACAAATGAAAGTGTTTAAACTCGGAAATCTGGAAAAAGTGCGAAGCGATGTAAAAGCGAAAGCGAACCGAAGCAATATTGATATGTTGCAAGTGAATTTGATCAGGTAATTTTTGCAACAAGATATATCTGATACCTGGGAGTTCCACCAATGTTGATATTTCAAGCTCTAAAATCCCACCAAGTCGGCGTAACAGTCATCCCATTGCTACTCACATTGTAGCTTAGCCCCAACTGCTTATGGTCGTGGCTCCCCGTAAACAGATATTTATATCTAGGCTACCCGCAGGCACGACTATTGAGTTAATTGTTGCATTATCGCTACCACAACTTTTGGTAGCGTTTCTATTTCAAATTTAATTTGATTAGAATGTCCCCTGAACTGTTTCCTGTCATATGTGATCCAAAGTTTTGGCCTCCTTATGTGATTGTTTACGAGTTTAAACAGAAGAATAGAACTCGTTCAAATCCTGTCACCCTTCCGTCTAATGGTCCTCAAGCGGCCTCAGTCATAGCCTCAAAAAACTAGACTCTGACCAACTTTTCATTCTGTATCAGAATGTAAGGGGTCTGGGGTCTAAGTTAAAACAGTTACATAAGAATAGTTTCTCTTTTGACACCGATATTATTGCATTTTCAGAGACTTGGCTTAGTTCCAGTATATCTGATAATGAAATAATGTCGTCAAATTATAATATCTTAAGGCGCGATCGTCCTTATCGACGTAGTGGTGGAGTCCATATTTCAGTAAAATCCTCCCTTAATGTTGAAATAATTGATGTTTCACCACTGGACGATATTGAAATTGTTGCCGTTAAGTTTACTTTTTCGTCTTTTGCGCTGTATGTAACCTGTTCCGATATTCCTCCATCCTCTGAAATTTCTATTTATTTACAGCATTTCAATTTCATCAAAGAAATATTTAGTCACATTCATGATTGTGATTTATTTGTGACACTTTGTGATTTTAACTTGCCAAACGTTTCCTGGACGTTTTCAAGCAAGTTTAATTTCATTCCCACAACCAACAATGACTTTTTAGATAGTTTGATTGATCTTTCTTTTTTTCAAGTCAATTATTCGGTTAAACCGGATGCTGGATCTCATCTTTGTAAGTGACTCATCCAGTGCCGTTGTCACTAAATCTTCTCCTGTAGTTGTACCTGAAGAATATTTTCTTCCTACCCTTGGACTGTCTTTGTCTATCCCTAACTCAACCCATTTACCTAAGTTTTTCTCTTCCAAGTCGCGGCGTTGCTTTCGCAAAGGAAATTTTTCTTTGCTAAATCAGCTGATTCTTGCTACCGACTGGCCTATACTATACGGCATGAAAGATATTAACATAGCTGTCGAGTATTTTTACATTTTAAATTCAATCATCAATGTCTGCGTTCCTTATAGTGTTGTAAAGTCCGTTTCACACAAACCGCTTTGGTTCTCACCAAGATTATCCAACTTCAAAAATAAAAAATCTAAATATTTTAAAATGTTTAAGCTGGCAGGCTCTAACTTAGACTTTTTAAATTATTCTAAAGAAACAAGTAAGAAAAGTACAGTCGAGCACGCCCGACCGTAAAATACTCTCTGCATTTTTTCGCGATTTAATTATTAAAATCGGTCTAGAGATATTAAAATGTGTTGTACTTGCATTAAAACACGTTGAAACAAAAACAATCTAAACATAATCAAACATACATCTGTTTGTCTGTATGCGAATACACATACGAAAGCCAATATATGATGCATATACATGTATGTATGTATGTGTGTATTCAGCGCGGCCAGCGACTGCGGGCAGCGCCGCCGCCACGCAAACAAAGAAAACATTCAAACATGTGCTTCTATGTTTCTGTCTCGCTTGCACTCATACATTGATATGAATGCCGCAGCGCTGCCGTCACATGTGCTTGTATGTTTCTGTCTCGCTTGCACTCATACATTGAGCGCTGCCGCTCAAGTGCTTGTAAGTTACTATCTCGCTTGCACTCATACACGATATTGCTTTCAGTTATCAATATTGTAACTCTTCTAGTTTTCTTGTTTATAGTGCGATTTCAATGCGCCTTTCAGGATAGTTTGATATAGTTAGTCTTCACACGAATTATAAATTACAATACTGTACTATATTAAAGAATGCCTAAAAACGGAGCGAAAGTTAAAATTTATTTTTATTAATTGTGGGAAAAAGGGGCGTGGCAGTCCAAAAATTTAAATGTCAATGCATTTACGCTGTCGCTAGGAACCTTCATACCAAAATTGGTAATCCTCGGTGCCATAGTTACTGAGATATTCACCGAAAACACTGATTTTTTCCGAGGTGTGTCTAGTGTTTTGCTCATTGTGGGCGAATGGGGCGTGGCATCAAAAAAAAAAAGGATTCTTGTATTGACTGACAAAATTTCTGATCGATTAAGACCAAGCTCGAACTTGTAGCTTCTACCATCTCTGAAATATGTTTGTTCATACGGACAGACAGACGAACAGACAGACAGACGGACATGGCTATATCGACTCGGCTTGTGATGCTGATCAAGAATATATATACTTTATGGGGTCTGCCACGCCTCCTTCTGCCTGTTACATACATTTTCACAAACCCAATATACTCTTGCAGAGAGTATAAAAACAGCCTTTACCCTTCTTAATTCTCAATCCTATGAAAATTATCTCGTTCGTTGCAAGACTCCATTTGCGCGTGATCCTAAACAATACTATACATTTGTTAATTCTAGACGTAAATCTAGTGCTTTACCCTATTCTTACTCGACCGCTTCCGATCGCTTTGCTAACTTTTTTCAATCAACTTACACCTTTAGTTTGCCTACTAACTTCGCTTACCCCTACAAACTCTAATCCTCAAATTCTGTTTTTAGACCCCGTACTCATTAAAAAAAGAGTATAGTGGTCTATTAAGTTTGTCAGAAGCGAGATTTGCGTAACAGGCAGAAGGAGGCGTGGCCGATCCCATAAAGTATATATAGTCTTGATCAGCATCAACAGCCGAGTCGATATAGCAATATCCGTCTGTCCGTCCGTCCGTCGTCCGTATGAACACCTGGATCTTTTAAACTACAAGAGCTAGAGACACCAAATTTGGAATGAAAGTCCGTTATTTTCGCGAGCAGATCAAGTTTATTTCAAATTGTTGCCACGCCCCTTGCTGCCCCTGCAATGAGCAAGAAACCAGACACACCTCGAAAAAAATTGTGTTTTTGGCGAATATCTATGTAACTTAGGAACACCAATTTTGGTATAGAAGTTCCTACAGGTTCCTCGAGACAGTCTTAATATAATGACATTCAAAATTTTGAGGTGGTAGAGTTGCGGCGCAATATGGATCCTTCGTCTGAGATCGCGGGTTCGAATGCTGACAATGACACAATCGTTAATTTAATTTTTTATTCAATTTTTAATTAAAAATGTAAATATTAAAATTTAGTTCTGTAAATGTATTTTTAAAATTTTATGCGCACTACTATGAGAGTACGGGGTCTTCTATAGTCGACTTGCTCGACTGTAGCCTTTCTTACTTGTTTTTAATCATTTATGATTTTTTTTCGAGTCATCTTTTAATCTTATAAAAGTCTTTTTGGAGTCATATTTTCTTATATGTGCAACCAAAAAATTATATTCTTAATTTTTGCTGGGCAATAACAATGCCATTCACTCATCTGTAAAATATATTCTTTATGAGATTTTTTACGAAAGACCACATTTGTTTGATAACACAATTATTTTCGACCACGAACACGATTATTTACAAAAATTTAACAACTTTCTGAGAACACTTTACCCTCAACTAAAACAAGAAATAGAAATTAAACAAAAAAAAAGAACAGAAAAAACAAACGAAAATAGGTAAAATCCAAAAACGCTACAACCTGAAGAGACAAAATTTTTTAAGGAAGGAAAATAAAAGAAATAAATTAACACTACGATTTTCGATGCATCAGTTATTAAAGGACAAAGGAATAACATTGGTCACAAAAAAAATACATAAATAAAAAATAAAAAAAAACAGCAATTAATAAATAAAATCATTATCAATTACATGTTTTATGGTGCCACAACACAAATTTTTAAAATCCAAAAACCAAAAAAAGATGTAGCACTAATTAAAATAGAAATGGGAAAAGCCCATTGTTGAAAATGTAACATCGCTTATGCCTATCTTATTATTCTTTTTGTTAATCGTCCGTGTATTGAAATATATGCAGCATATTTTTTTATTTATTTATTGTCAGACTATGGGCAGTCGACACAAAAAGAAAAATAAATTAAATTAAAGTAATTTAAAATTAACAAAATATTTAAAAAATAAGATTAAAATTTACGTTAAAAACAAAAAAAAAGTTATCAAATTGAAATTAGGAACTACATTTAAGTTTAATTAATTAGGTTAGGTTAAGCCGGACGTCCTCGCAGGTACTATATATTGGCTGTATGCGGCTCTTAGTAGTCCGGGCGTGGAGCTCGTTCAGGCTAGAAGTCCAGGAGAATTAAGGAGCGTTTCGCGAACATCAGTAGATCTTTTGGTGAGCGCTCTGTTGCCTCTTCCATAGATCGAATTTGCGGTGCACCTAGATATACTAGCCGTGTTCGCTCTAAAGCAGGACAATGGCAAAGTAGATGTTCTAGTGTTTCGGAAGTGTTTGGGTATTTACATTTCCTGCAGTCAGTGTCGGAATCGGCTAAGTTTAGCATCGAATTCGTTGCACATTATTTTTGCTATTCTACACGAGGTGGTGTTACGCTACCTTAGGTTTACTAGTTTGGTGGTGCTCTTCTCAAGTTTGCCATACAGAGATCTTATGGACCATTCCACCTGCTCTGTTCTACATTCGGGTAGTTCAGTACCAGCCTTCGCTAGGGTGTCTGCCTCCTCATTTCCAGGGATTCCTTGGTGGCTGGGAACCCAGTAAATATGTACTGACTTGGTCGTACATAGTGTATCTACTGCATCCCTGCTCACCTTGACCGTTCTGTAGCTGAGGGTAGACGACATCATAGACTTAGTGGCTGTCTGACTGTCAACCATGAGGTTGATTGTGTGACTATCAGTGGCTAAAAGAGTCGCAACCTCCGCTGCTTTTCCGATGGCAAAGACCTCCGCCTGGAATATGCTGCAGTGGTCGGGGAGCTTGTACATGAGCTTGGTGTTAGTGTGTTCACAATATACGGCAGCTCCTACTCCACCTGCCATCTTGGAGACGTCCGTATAAATGCAGAGATGACCTTCTTGCCAACTAGGGCAGTTCCTCCAGTCGTTGGGCCCTAGATGCACCCGGGTTCCAACTTTAAGGCAGTTGGTAGGTTTGAGGTAGTCTGGCCTATTGTCATATTCCTCCCTATGGAGCTATGACCATAGCCCTGTAGTGACATGCAGCCTAGAGCTGTAAGGCACTGGGCCGACTTGGCTGCCACTAGCTTCCCGTGTAAGTCTAGCGGTTTGTACCCAGGAGGGTCTCTAGAGCTTTGGTTAGGTTAGTGCGAAGAGCGCCTGTAACGCATATGAGCGCTTGGCGTTGTGCCTTTTTCACTAAGGCAAGATAGGTTTTCTTTTCGGTAGCTTGCCACCAAACGAGAACTTCATAGAGCAGCGTCGGACGAACAACTGAGATGTAGATCCAATGCATAAGTCTGGGCGACAGACCCCAAGAGTAACTGAGCATCTTCTTGGATACATACAGCGCACTGAGTGCCTTTTTCACCCTTTCCTTCACATTGGCTCTCCAGGTAAGTTTACTGTCCAGCACACTGCCAAGGTACTTCACGTGGGTGATTGGTTGTACGCGCTTACCGTGTAGCATCGGTGGGAGCCAGCGCGATACCTTGTACCTCTTGGTGAAGATGATGAGGTCCGTCTTTTCGGCATTGATGTCTAGCCCGGCTTCATCCGACCACTTACATACTTCCCGTAGGGTCTGTTCCATAATGGAGCTGAGAGTCGATGGGCAGACTCCTGAAATAATTATGCATATGTCATCCGCATTTGCAGTTATTTTTAGGGCTCCTCTATCAAATCTCTTTAGGAGGTCATCTACTACTAAGTTCCACAGAAGCGGAGACAGGACTCCTCCCTGGGGAGTGCCTCTATTTGCGCTTTTTGTAGACTTAGCTACCCTCCATTCCGACTGAATCCTCCTAGCAGGTTATGTTACTAATCAGACAAGAGTCAGCTCGTGACAAACAAAGTTTTACGTCATCGGCATACATCAGAACCCGAGAACTTGAAATTGCTGAAGGTAAATCATTAATGAATAATGAAAAAGGTAAAGGCCCCAGATGGCTTCCTTGAGGAACACCCGAGGTTACACGCACGGGCTTAGATATTGTGCCATTCAAATTTACTCTTTGAGTTCTAGAACAAAAATAGTTCGCAATCCAAAGAATTAATTTATCTGGAAATCCAAGCAAATTAAGTTTATGAATTAAAAGACAATGATTAACAGTATCAAAAGCTTTACTAAAATCAGTGTAAATGACATCTGTTTGCAATTTATTTTTAGACCCCTGTATTACAATGGAAGTAAATTCTAATAAGTTAGTGGTAGTAGATCTATATTTCATGAACCCATGCTGGCAAGGTGAAACAATAGATCTACAAAGATGTTGCAATTGAGAACTTATTAATTTCTCAAAAGTTTTAGGAATTGCAGACAACTTAGAGATACCCCTATAGTTACATGTATTAGATTTAATACCCTTTTTATGAAGGGGAATAATGAATGATGCTTTCCAAATGTTAGGAAAGCAGCACCACTCAACAGACAATTTAAATAAGTTATACAAAGGTTTCAAAAGGCCGTCGGCACAGTTTCTGAGCACACAACCAGGGATTCCATCTGGACCCGGGGAAAGGACAGGTTTACAGGCTTTAGATCACTCAAAAGTGATTCTTCAGTGATCAACGGTCTAAAATTACAATAAGAGGCATTTACACTATAGGGATAAGGCACGTTAAGATTATTTTTATGAATACAATAAGTTGATTGGAAAAAATCAGCAAATAAATCGGCTATAGCCAGATCAGAGTTAGCAGTCTTATTGTCAAAGACCATTGAGGAATGAAGTGTTGATGATTTGAGCTTCGCATTAACGAAGTTATAAAAAAGTTTAGGATTACTTCGAAACTGCTGACCATAGCTTCTAAGGTAATTCCGATAGCACAGGCTGTTCAATGCAGAGAAATCAGATCGAGAAATCACATAACGAGAGAGATCCAAGGAAGAGCCAGTTTCCCTGAATTTCTTATAAAATTTAGATTTTACGTTTTTTAACCTAGTTAATTCCCTTGTAAACCAAATAGGTTTTTTAGACATACTTGGAGCACAAGATGGAACACTGCGGTCAAATAAATTATTAATAGTTGTAGTGAACCAGTAGTGACTTTTTCTCGCTAGAGAGCGTCCATTTCTTTCTCCTGTAACTGCCTAATGAGTTTTGCTACCATTCGATATCGAGCAGGTCACGGGGTATTAGAAGGCTGAAGGCGGGCGTGCACTTATAGACCGGCTCCATAGGAGGATAGCTCGACGGATGGGGTGGGGTTCTTGCCTCGTCTTCTGATACACCACAAAACAAAGAAAAAGAAGTGCACTGTCGGATATACTACTGTGATTTGAAACAAAATATATGAAATAAAAATATCTTCCCCACAAAAAAACAACAACTCCGGACTCTTGTATAAAAGATTTGGGAAATGCCTTGCTGTTGGACGCATTTACCCTCCCTACCTAGGCAGTATACATAATAGTCGGACATTACTGCCCCTATACAAGGCCAAAATCAGGAGTTACTGTGGATTAAGGATGGACATTATGTAGGTGACGACTTAAATTATTTATTTACAAAACCATAAAGCGAACAATTTTTCCAAATATAAATATTTCATTTTAACTTCAAAAACAAAGATTCTCATAAAGCTTCCTATAATTCTCGACAAAATTCATTTTAGCAAGATTCCACGACACAAATATAACAATAATAATTTCTTTTAATTGGGGTTTGCACAACCACCAACCATATTTCATATAAATACCAAAAAAAAAAAATAATATACGGCTTTCAATTGAACATCTTACTCAGACAGTTTCTTTGTGCTGCTTCCGAAGGGCCCGACGAATGCGTAGTAGCTGTTGGGTTACGTTGAAATCATTTACCTAGATTAAGAAATATTTTAGTATTGTTTCACAAAATCTTGCTCAAATGGCACAAAGTTAAATTAAAGACTATATTTTAAATTTCATTGTTTTAAACTACAGATTAATAAAATTCATTTTATGGGTGCGCTAGACGCACTACAAAACGGCTTGCGGAATTGTATTTCGCATGCTAACTAACTATGTAGCTACCGACGTATGTAAACCTAGCTGAATTGTATCTTGCCTGTTCTTTTTTATCTTAAGCGAGGTCACCTAACCCAAGTCACTAACAGCTTTCGTGAGTGGAGAATACGTTTTTTAGGTCTTGAGCTGGACTTTCCCATTTGGGTAGGCGATTTCATCAACAATTCCAAAGTCGGGTGATATGAATCTTCAGGAAGAGAAAGGGGAGCAATACGGGAAACAGATGGAAATTATGGATCTAAGACAAAAATAAGATCAAGCATCTTATTTAATGAATTGGGAATGCCATTAATTTGCGATAGAGATCGCAAATAAATGATCAAGGAAATCATTTTTGGTCGTGTAAGTCAGTACAGCAGAGCCAGGAGTGGAGATGAAAGTAGTTCCTGCAATGTTGAAATCACCCAGAACTACGAGGATATCCCGATCGGAAGTTAAAGAAGAAACAGATTTAATAGCTGAGAAATGTTCAAAAAAAGCAGAACAATAAGAAGAAAGAGGAATATAAGAGCAAGTAAAAAAAATGCTAATATTGAAAATATAAAGCTTTATAGCAATAAATTCCTAATCTGTAGAAATATTAAGATTAACTACTTCAGAGGAAAGATCAGCATCTAGAGCAATCAGTACACCACCACCACGACGAGAAGTACGATCATTCCTAAAAATGGAAAATATATCGCAGAATATCTTTGTATTAAGAATGTCAGGCCTTAACCATGTTTCAGTAAAGGCAATGACATGAAAAGGAAAAGAAGCACTAGGTAAGTAAAGGTTGCTAAGTTAACTACAAAGACCTCTTACATTCTGATAGGCAAGGAGGAGGGAGGAGTTTAGTTTTTTTTTGTTATTACAAGCTGATTGGTTAGAGGAACAAATTGAAGGCAGTGCAGAGTCCGATTTCGTTTTTATACTCTCTGCAAGAGTATATTGAGTTTGTGAAAATGTATGTAACAGGCAGAAGGAGGCGTGGCAGACCCCATAAAGTATATATATTCTTGATCAGCATCACAAGCCGAGTCAATATAGCCATGTCCGTCTGTCCGTCTGTCTGTCTGTCTGTCTGTCCTTATGAACAAACAGATTTCAGAGATGGTAAATTCGAGCTTGGTCTCAATCGATCAGATATTTAGTCAGTTAATACAAGAATCTTTTTTTTTTCGGTGCCACGCCCCATTCGCCCACAATGAGCAAGAAACCAGACACACCTCGGAAAAAATCGGTGTTTTCGGCGAATATCTCAGTAACTATGGTACTTATGATCACCAATTTTGGTATGAAGGTTCCTAGTGACAGCGTTATTGCATTGACATTTAAAATTTTGGACTGCCACGCCCCTTTCTCCCACAATTCAAAAAATTGTTCTCAACTTTCGTTCCGTTTTTTGGAATTTGTTTATATATTACAGTATTGTTACTTATAATTCGTGTGGAGACTAACTATATCAAACTATCCTGAAAGGCGCATTGAAATCGCATTGTAAACAAGAAAACTAGAAGCATTACAATATTGATAACTGAATGCAATATCTTGTATGAGTGCAAGCGAAACAGAAACATACAAGCACATGCTCGAATGTTTTCGCTGCATGTGTGGCGGCAGCGCTGCCGCATTCGTATCAATGTATGAGTGCAAGCGAGATAGAAACATACAAACATATGTTCGAATGTTTACGTTGCTTGTGTAGCGGCTGCGCTGCCCGCAGTCGCTGGCCGCGCTGAATACACACATACATTCATATATGCATCATATATTGTCTTCCGTATGTGTATTCGCATACGGACAAACATATGCATGTTTGATTATGCTTAGATTGTTTTTGTTTTAACGTGTTTTAATGCAAGTATTACACATTGTAATATCTCAAGACCGATTTTAATAACTTAATCGGGAAAAAATGCAGAGAGTATTTTACGGTCGGGCGTGCTCGACTGTACTTTTCTTTCTTGTTAGCAGTATATTCTTTCACTACTAAGTGGTCCGGCCAGAGCTCTTTACAGCATATTTTGCTAAATTGCTAATAAACGAAAAATTTACTGTCGGTGGTAGCCAACACCAACAACACTAAAACCGCGGAATAGCAGAGGGGTGAAGTTAAGCGGAGAGTAGCAGGCAAAACCAAAACTGCAAGTTACAAAAACAAAGCTTGTTGGGAGACGACAAAGCAAGAGCACAAAGTAAACAAACAACTTGCTTTGACTAAACTTTGTTTTGGCAAATATTGGAAGAAAATTATAAAATATGTTTGTTAGTATGTTTTCAACTTTGCGTTTAACACAGCCGGTGTATGACACAAAGTATTAATAGTGATGTAGTTAACTTTAATTGATTTAGAATCTGGAAAATGCGACGAAAAGTGACTTTTAAACAAGGAAAGAAAAAAACACGTCAGTTTGCAAAGCGAGTGCGAAGCGAATCGGTCTCTAATAAGCTCTGAATCTAATAGGTTATGGGCCCAGGCAGCTAATTCACTGATTTAAAATTTTTCTGGAATTTATTTCGTGATTCGGAAGAGACTCAAGATTGTGAAAATGAGTTCACAATTCTCTATAGAGAAACTGGATAGTTAAAACTATGGTGTGACCATACACAGATGGAAAGTCTGCTAATACATTCTGATCTGTGGTCTGTAACGTGCGGCCCTTTTACAAAAAAGTGATAGTGACACTATAGACCAAAAGGCGTTTTTTGACAAAAAGGACGAGAAGACTTTTGCGAGCATATTGTTTTGTGTAAATCCGTCACAAATAAATTATGTTAAGCATTGCCAAACGCAAGTGGAGTCTGGAAAAGGTTGGCTGAGATTCATGTTCCTTTTGGACCAGCGCGTAAAATATTTATATTCATACAATTGCTTTAGATCAAAATGTCAAATGCGGAAATTGTTCGTGACTATTTAAACAATTTTTCAGACTAAGTTGATATATTAAGCGAAATAGAAATAAACGTGCCTGAAGAAATGCTTGTTTTAATTTAGCTTGCGGGCTTGAATGAAGAGTTTGAGAACTTCGTTGTCGGCATCGAGACGCGCGACGAGTTGCCATCGTTAAATTTAAGTAACTCGAAGAAGGCGAAAGAAGAAAAACACTCGAAATGGAGAACGTTAAGGCTAAACAAAATGTGTTCATGTCGCGTTCGGATAACGGTGAAAAGATCGGAGCTAAGAAAGACTCAAACAAGTAAGAAAAGTACAGTCGAGCACGCCCGACCGTAAAATACTCTCTGCATTTTTTCGCGATTTAATTATTAAAATCGGTCTAGAGATATTAAAATGTGTTGTACTTGCATTAAAACACGTTGAAACAAAAACAATCTAAACATAATCAAACAAACATCTGTTTGTCTGTATGCGAATGCACATACGAAAGCCAATATATATAGCGAAAGCCAGCGACTGCGGGCAGCGCTGCCGCCACGCAAACAAAGAAAACATTCAAACATGTGCTTCTATGTTTCTGTCTCGCTTGCACTCATACATTGATATGAATGCCGCAGCGCTGCCGTCACATGTGCTTGTATGTTTCTGTCTCGCTGGCACTCATACATTGAGCGCTGCCGCTCAAGTGCTTGTATGTTACTATCTCGCTTGCACTCATACACGATATTGCTTTCAGTTATCAATATTGTAACTCTTCTAGTTTTCTTGTTTATAGTGCGATTTCAATGCGCCTTTCAGGATAGTTTGATATAGTTAGTCTTCACACGAATTATAAATTACAATACTGTACTATATTAAAGAATGCCTACAAACGGAGCGAAAGTTAAAATTTATTTTTATTAATTGTGGGAAAAAGGGGCGTGGCAGTCCAAAAATTTAAATGTCAATGCATTTACGCTGTCGCTAGAAACCTTCATACCAAAATTGGTTATCCTCAGTGCCATGGTTACTTAGATATTCGCCGAAAACACTGATTTTTTCCGAGGTGTGTCTAGTGTTTTGCTCATTGTGGGCGAATGGGGCGTGGCATCAAAAAAAAAAAAGATTCTTGTATTGACTGCCTAAATTTCTGATCGATTAAGACCAAGCTCGAACTTGTAGCTTCTACCATCTCTGAAATCTGTTTGTTCATACGGACAGACAGACAGACGGACAGACAGACAGACAGACAGACAGACAGACAGACAGACAGACAGACAGACGGACAGACGGACATGGCTATATCGACTCGGCGTGTGATGCTGATCAAGAATATATATACTTTATGGGGTCTGCCACGCCTCCTTCTGCCTGTTACATACATTTTCACAAACCCAATATACTCTTGCAGAGAGTATAAAAAAATTGTTCCTTATAAATATGACAGCCAAAACAACGATCATTGTTAACAGTGAAAAACAGTGTTCCGTTATTTCATAATGGGTATGGAATGGGCAGAAAAAGTAGAAAATTTTAAGAAACACCCTGCTGAATTCGATAAATCATTAAAGTGCCTTAATAAAAGTGCACAAAAATCGAAGGAAACAAAGACAAAGCACGTTAATATATTAGTAAATTGCTACAATTCAGTGCGAGAGATTGTAAACGACAATGCAACAAGATTGCAATGCAACTCAGGCATGCGATGTGTTACGCAGGTTGAGGGAAAACATTAAATATATTTCGGAGAGGCACAATTTAAGAATATTCCTCCCGAACACCAGCCGTTTTTGATGAGTCAGTTTTAATGTCCAAGACAGCGGTTCAGATACTATTGATAAAATGACAATTGAACTAATTCTAAACATGGCTCAAACAATAGAAAGTTTTCTTAGACTAGCATCATCATTGATAACAGATTTTGATGGTAAGGCTGAAAACTTGCAAAGTTTTGTTGATTCACTAAAGGGAACTTATGAACAAACTGCAATAAGTCTAATCAAGACAAAATTAAAAGGTCAAGCTCGAAACCTAACGAGCAATGAGCAGACAATTGTTGCTATTATTGCGCAACTGCAAAAGTCTGTAAAAAGAGAGTCAGTAGAAGTTATTTCTGCCACGCTCCTAAACTTGCAACAAAAGAGCAAAACTGCCAATCAATATAGCCAAGAGGTAGAAAAATTGACTAAGTCTCTAGAAGGAGCTTATATCAAAGATGGATTGTCACCTGATCTAGCTAATAAGTACAGCACAACAATGGCTGTCAAAGCTATGACTCAGAACTGGTCCATTGATAAGGTAAAACTTATCATGCAGGCAGGTACATTCGGTAACATGAATGATGCGATTTCAAAGCTTGTTAACAGTTGCACAGTAGCAACTGGTCAAGCAAACACTGTTCTACACTACCGACAACGACAAAATTAATGTAATAATAGAGATGGACGTTATCGCGAAAATAATCGCGAAAGAGGATATTACCAAAGTAACAGTAAAAACCAGCAAGATTCACGCTATCAGTCTTAGCCAAAATACGTTTGTTACTTTCGCAAATGTGGCAACAGGAAAACAGTTAGTTCTCTTAATAGATACAGGTGCGGAAATATCTATCTTGAAGAAAATTCCGACACTTTTCAATGCATTCAAACAAATAAAATTATAAACATACAGTGAATTAGTCAAGAAGTAACCAAATCCATATGGTTTACTTCATACATACAAACTTCAAAATATATAATCCCACACGACTTGCGACCGATATATGTACCAATATCGTACAGTTCTGGTAATAATTCCATAGTTTTACCAGCAAGATCACAAGTTGTCCTAAAAGTTGAGTTAAATTGACAAGAAGATAGTGTATTGATCGCAAATCCAGAAATTTAGAATGGTATTTACATAGCAAATACCATAACCAACTCGCAAAATGCAGTCATAAGATTGCTAAACACAACAAATATAGACCAAATAATAAACATAAGCAATTTAAAGCGTGAACCACTTTTAAGCTACGAAGCAGTCGAAACCAATCAAGAACAACGGGAAACAAGTGAGAAAAGTACAGTCGAGCACGCCCGACCGTAAAATACTCTCTGCATTTTTCGCGATTTAATTATTAAAATCGGTCTAGAGATTTTACAATGTGTACTAAAACACATTGAAACAAAAACAATCTTAGCATAATCAAACATACAGCTGTTTGTCTGTATGCGAATACATATACGAAAGACAATATATGATGCATATATGTATGTATGTATGTGTGTATTCAGCGCGGCCAGCGACTGCACTCATACACGATATTGCATTCGGTTATCAATATTGCAACGCTTCTAGTTTTCTTGCTTATAGTGCGATTTCAATGCGCCTTTCAGGATAGTTTGATATAGTTAGTCTTCACACAAATTATAAATTACAATACTGTACTATATTAAAGAACGCCTAAAAACGGAGCGAAAGTTGAGAATTATTTTTATTAATTGTGGGAAAAAGGGGCGTGGCAGTCCAAAATTTTAAACATCAATGCCTTAACACTGTCGCTAGGAACCTCCATACCAAAATTGGTGATCCTAGGTGCAAAAGTTATTGAGATATACGCCCAAAACACCAATTTTTTCCGAGATCTAGTTATTTGCTCATTGTGGGCGAATGGAGCGTGGCATCGAAAAAAAAAAAGATTCTTGTATTGACTGACTAAATATCTGATCGATTGAGAACAAGCTCGAACTTGTAGCTCTTACCATCTCTGAAATCTGTTTGTTCATACGGACGGACAGACAGACGAACAGACAGACGGACAGACGGACATGGCTATATCGACTCGGCTTGTGATGCTGATCAAGAATATATATACTTTATGGGGTCTGCCACGCCTCCTTCTGCCTGTTACATACATTTTCACAAACCCAATATACTCTTGCAGAGAGTATAAAAACAGTACTAACAACACTATCTAACAAGTAAGAAAGGCTACAGTCGATCGAGCCGACTGTAAAAGACCCCGTACTCCCATAGTATTGCATTTTATTTGAATTAAAATTTTCAAATGAAATTTAAAAAATTAAAATTAAATATTTACATTTTGAATTAAAATTAAAAAATAAATAAATTAACAACTGTCATCGTCAGCACTCGAACACGCGATCCATGCGAAGGTTCCACATTGCGCCGCAACTCTATCAGTTGCACCACACACCTCTTCTATCATTCTTCCGATTATTTGCATATATGTATGTGCACACATACATATGTGTGTATGTATAGCATTGGTCGGCGCGGCCAGCGGCTCCGGGCAGCGCTGCCGCCAGCAGGTAGAGAAAACGTTCGAACATATGTTTGTATGTTTCTGTGTTTGTTTGTATGTGTTGCGCACATGCAGTGATTTTGCAGTAAAATAATATCGACTTTGAACCGTAATTTCTCTCTTGTTTGACATAGGATTTTGATGCCACTTTCAGGAAAGTTAGATATAGTAAGTCTCTAAGCAAATGTTAAATTACAACACTGTACTATTTGATTTAATACCTTAAAACGGCATTGAAGTTGGAAAGTTTATATGAGCAAAGGGGGCGTGGCAGCTCAAAAATTTGAATGGCGTTATATTAAGGCTGTCTCTAGGAACCTGTATACCAAAATTGGTGCTCCTAAGTGCTATAGTTACTGAGATATTCGCCTAAAACACAAATTTTTCCGAGGTTTGTCTGGTTTTTTGCTCATTGCGGGGGCGGTAAGGGGCGTGGCAGAAATTTGAAATAAACTTGATCTGCGTACATCATAAACGGACTTTCATTCCAAATTTGGTGTCTCTAGCTTTTGTAGTTTAAAAGATCCAGGTGTTCATACAGACGGACGGACAGACAGACAGACAGACGGACATGGCTATATCGACTCGGCTTGTGATGCTGATCAAGAATATATATACTTTATGGGGTCGGCCACGCCTCCTTCTGCCTGTTACGCACATCTCGCTTCTGACAAACTTAATAGACCCCTATACTTTTTTTAAAAAGTACGGGGTCTAAAAATTTGACGCCACAATTTCACAGTCAACTTACGAAGTTATGCAAGAGTATAGTGATATATTCGGACTAGGACAGAATCAATAACAACAAATAATTTTTAAAAAAAAAACAAGAAAGAATGCTACAGTCGCCTCGCGACTTCAGGATACCCGTTACTCAATGTTCAACCGATTGTTCCTATGGGAGCTATACGATATAGTCATACGATTTGTATGAAACTTGGTCAGTACATTTATGTTATTGATAAATTTATTCTGTATCAGTTTCATTAAGATAGCTTAGTCAATGCAAAATTTTTCCATACTAATTTATATTGGGAGCGTATTTTTCACCAATCGGCCCTATGGTAGCTATACGATATAGTTGTGCGTTTTCGATCAAACTTGGTCAGTACATGTAGTTCATAGACATGTAGTCTCCCTAGAGATATTACAATGTGTAGTACTTGCATTAAAACACGTTGAAACAAAAACAATCTAAGCATAATCAAACATATGTACGTCTGTTTGTTTGCATGCGAATACACATGCGTTTGACAATATATGATGCATATATGTATGGATGTGTGTATTCAGCGCGGCCAGCGAATGCGGGCTGCGCTGCCGCCACGCAGGCAGCGAAAACATTCGAACACGTGCTTGTATGTTTCTGTCTCGCTTGCACTCATACATTGATACGAATACGGCATCGCTGCCGCTCAAGTGCTTGTATGTTACTATCTCGCTTGCAGTCATACACGATATTGCATTCAGTTATTAATATTGTAACGCTTCTAGTTTTCTTGTTTATAGTGCGCTTTCAATGCACCTTTCAGGATAGTTTGATAAAGTTAGTCTCCACACGAATTATAAATTACAATACTGTACTATATGAACAAACGCCTAAAAACGGAACGAAAGTTGAAAATATTGTTTTATTAATTGTGGGAAAAAGGGGCGTGGTAGTCCAAAATTTTTAATGTCAATGCATTAACGCTGTCGCTAGGAACCTCCATACCAAAATTGGTGATCCTAGGTGCTATAGTTACTGAGATATTCGCCGAAAACACCGATTTTTTCCGTTTGTGGGCGAATGGGGCGTGGCATCGAAAAAAAAAAATATTCTTGTATTGACTGACTAAATATGTGATCGATTGAGACCAAGCTCGAACTTGTAGCTTCTACCATCTCTGAAATCTGTTTGTTCATACGGACAGACAGACAGACAGACAGACAGACAGACAGACGGACAGACAGACGGACAGACGGACATGGCTATATCGACTCGGCTTGTGATGCTGATCAAGAATATATATACTTTATGGGGTCTGCCACGCCTCCTTCTGCCTGTTACATACATTTGCACAAACCCAATATACTCTTGCAGAGAGTATAAAAATGTTGAGTGTTGGTCGTGCGGTCGTCTCGGACATGTGGCAGCAAAGTGCCGATAATAAGACAAGAAAGAGAATGAAAAATTGAGTGAGAAAAGAATGCCAAAAACAGTATATCGCTCTCTATATTAGCCGCAACTGTAAATGAAAGCGAAATAATTAATGGTGCATTAACAGTGGCGCTACTGCGCATTTATGCTTAAATAAATCATATTTCACATCGTTTCGTGAGCACAAAGAAAAAATCATGTTGACAGGCAATAATTACATTGAAACTTAAGGATGCTGTACTGTGCGGCTGTACTGGCAAGATAATAAAATCGAATTGGTCAATGTGCTGTATGTGAGAGACTTACAATGTAATTTATATCGGTCTCAAGGGCAACCGAAAATGGTTTAAAAGTGTGTTATGAAAAAAAACAGAGCCTGTCTGAAAGACAGAAAAGGTGACACGTTTATAAGTGCAAAGAAAATCAACGTTATATTTTTGTTTAAGAACAATGTAAAAAAGACATTTATGGCAAATGCAAAGTTAAATCAGCTAATCAAGTGGCACGATCGGTTTGGACATTTAAGCTTAAACAGCCTAAATAAAATGATGAACCAGGAGATGGTTCATGGCTTGCATGCTAATGCATGCAATTTGAATGACTTTATTTGTGAAACATGAGCCAAATGTAAGGTGGTAATATTTATTGACGATAAAACGCGATATGTGTCGGTATATACTCTGAAAACCAAAGACGAGGTTTTCGAAAAGTTTTAAGACTTTAAAGAAAGGGGCGAAAATTAAGCGATCAGAAGAGACAATGGTCTTGAGTACCTAAGTGGAGCATTTGACAGTTTCCTGACAGCTCACTGTTCCCCACACCCCACAGCAAAATGGTGTAGCAGAGCGCGCCAACAGAACATTAGTGTAAATGGCACGATGCATGATTTTGCATGTTGGGATTGGCGATTCATTTTGGGGTTGCGACTGCTGCATATCTCAGGAATAGGTCAGAAACTGCAACTTTGAGCGACCAAACTTCATATGAGGCATGGCATGGAAAAACGCCAACTGTATCACACTTAAAATAATTTGTCACTAAGGCAATCGCCAAAGGGAGTGGAGCACATTCTGGTAGGCTACTCCGAAACCGCTAAAGCCAATCGCCTGTATAATCGTGTTAGGACATGCGTGACTATAGCCCGAGATGCAGTGTTAATAGAACACCAATTTGTTGATGATTCGGGGTCAGAGGGACGTTCACGAGATGTATTAATGCTAGAGCCAAGTGAGCAGTTTGTCAGAGACTGTATGCAAGATAAACTAGTTCTCGAGTACGAACAACCGTCGCCAGAGATTGAAGATCAGGGCCAAGCCAATTTTGAAGAGGGGACTGAACAGAATCATATTGGCAAAAGAGAGGGCCAGGCAGGCCAAAGATAGTTCACTCCGGGCATCCAGGTCGTTCTCGCAAAGAATACAACATGGTAAATTTAGCCGCCAAGGATGTCGTAATTCCCAGTTGTTTTAAAGGAGCACTAAGTTCACAACATGTAGACGAATGGAAAGCTGCGATGCAGAGGGAGTATACTCATCTGCAGAAAATTAAAACATGGAGTCTGGTTGATCTTCCCATTGGTGAAAAAGCAATTGGATCCAAATGGGTGTATACCACTAAGCGTGACCAGAACGGCAACATTGGGCGCTTCAAAGCCAGACTAGTTGCGAAGGGATGTGGCCAGCAATATGGTGTCAATTACGACGAAACTTTATATCCTGTTGCACGATACTCCTCGATTAGATTGGTGATTGCCCGTATAAAGCAGCTTATATCGAACAAATTAGATGTGGTCGATGGCGGCGAGCTGCAGCATTTCCTAGGCATGGAATTCCATCAGATAGGCAAAACTGGAAGCGTCTCTATTGGTCATAAGCAGTATATACAAGGCTTATTGACCGAATACAGTATGGAAGACTGTAAGTCCAATACAGCCCCTCTGGAAGCTGATTTTCAGACTAGATGCGACGCCGATGGCTCTACACAGGTGGACAAAATAAGATACCAATCGGTCATTGGATCGTTATTGTAACTAGCGCTGACAACTCGCCCAGATATAATACACTCTGTCGCTAAGCTGGCACAGAGAAATGCAGAATCTCACAAGGAGCATGAGGTGGCTGCAAAGCGCATCTTGAGATATTTAAAGGGTACCTCAGACATGCGACTACATTACTCCAAAACTGGTGTCCCTGCCCACTGTTACGTAGATGCCAATTGGACTGGTGGCTGCAAGGACCGAAAATCTTATGAGAACAGAGTGTGACTCTAGGGGCACCGTAGAATCACTGCTATTCTCGAACGAAACGGAAAATAACGGGAGTAGGGATGTGATGGGCAGAACCTAACCAATCTTAAGCTTTTATCTTCTTTTCAATTAACTAAGAACGTACTGTTCGTCCGTCAGCCGTCGGATATACAGGGGGAAGAACAGTGGACTTCGGTCTTACTGCCGTAACTGTATATACCGATGGAAGTGCGACTATACTCTCCTCGCGAGGGCGGCTGGAAACAGATCCATGGTAAGGTCATGTCTCTGCCATGGATGCTGACGAATGGTAGTCGGGCTAGAAGTAGAATACTTCTCTAAAAAGTCACCCCAATCCAAAGGTGGAACAGCATATGCCCACGGATGCATGGTTGAGGGGGTGCTCGATCGCTAGTATGCGGACTCTGGGTACCTGCCGACCCCCAGTTTCATTCAGGCTTACCACGTTATAGCGGGCTATGACGTGGCGGACATTCCTTTCCCGCACACTCGTGGGATCAGTACATGGATAATTTGAAAAAGAACTTGGAGCCCGGCACTCCTCTAAAAAGTCGGATGGGACAAGACCATCCCTTAAATAAAAAAGCGAAGGACAAGCCAGTCCCTAGCTCAGATGCTAAAAGGGTGGTACCGGCAAGCCAACCGGTTACCAGCCTGGGGGTGATACCGGAGAGCGCCTCCTCTGCTAAAGGCTTTGGTTCGCAGAGCACTAGTGCGGCTGCCATGCCTGGAACAGGAGAGACTCTCGAAGGTGTCGCCGCCACAAGTAGCAACAAGCAGGAGAAGAAAGCGTCCTTCCAGGACAAGCGCAGGGCGGCTTTCATCCTATCTAAGGAAGGAGGAGATGGCTCCGCAGAAACCGTGGAGCTCCTAAACTGGGCCCTATCAGTCCTACCGAACTTCCAACCCCCCAAGACAGGGAAGAAGAAGGCTGCAAGCAGCAACAAGCGTCAACGATCGGCTGAAGGACACGTGTCGCAAGCCAAGCGATCCAAGGCAGCTCTGACCCGCTCATTCGCAGATGTTGCAAGAAACAAGATCCTCGTAGGAGTCCTAGACCGGGGCTCCTCCGATGGTCTTGTTCCTCGCGACAAATGGAGGATGGTGGAGAATGAGCTGCAGGATAAATTCCTCAGCATCCTCGAGGAGAGTGGGGGCGCACCGCCAACCTGTGAGGACGCGGGGAGGCACCAGGGTCGGGTGAAAGCCATCGCCTGTCTGGATGCTCGCTCCGTAGAACTCTACAGAAGGGCGGTCGCCTCTCTCGGGGAGGTCTATCCAGGCGCAAAGCTGGAGGTTGTTGATTGGGATGAGGTACCCAGCAACCCAAGATCGAGATTATGGGTCTCCGCCAAGCCAGCGGAACCAGAGAAGATACTGCGGCTGCTTCACGACTGCACTTCCTACAGCAAATTGGAAGGTTGCAATGGTGGAGGAAGCAGTTGGCCTCCCGAGACAAATAATTCTGACTATCGATGGGGCCTCCGCAGAGGCACTAGCCAAAACGGCCGGTACCGCCACGTATGGTTATAAGAAGGCTCCTATTCGCCTTTTCAAAGCGGATGCGAAAGGCAAGGGATCAGTGCCCAGGACTGACCCCGAGCTGGAGGATCTTGAAAAGGAGATCGACATGGTGGAAGACATACTGGAGTGGTATGTCTCCGAAGAAAGTGACCTGGCCAGAGGTCTTAGGAAAGTCAACGTGGCTGATCTGGACGAACTAGAAGAAGACGAGTCAGCCGTCGACGTCACAGTGGTGGAGGTAGTATCACGGGATGCCACTCAGACTCCTACAGATAAATCTCCACCACTGTAAAGCGGAATCTGTCGCTCTCTTACTCCTCCCAAGCAAAGGGAGAGTTGATATGGTCCTCATCCAAGAACCATGGCTCTGAAAGGGCCGATCAAGAAGACTCTTCAATCAAACTTAATACCATGACTCAAAAGAGGCATGGGGCAGCTACAAAAGCTCTCTATCACCCTATAACAAGGAACTACGCAATGGTAAAAGAAACTCCTGGCGTAAGTTCTGTTCAAGTGTTGACGATACCTCAGAAGCCGCATGACTTAGGAGAATACTTTCTCACACTACTCCCGCTTTGGGTTTCCTCAAGCGCAGCGACAACTCCTGGACCCCGGAAAGTGAGTAGTCGCTGGAGATGCTGATGGATACCCACTTTCCAAAATTCTCTGACAATCCTTATCCTCCCTCACGCTCATTATCCGGCGATGGGGACGGCAATATGTCAGGAGCAATTAAAAGTTTCAAACCCTTTTAATCTCCTTGACCAGACGGTATCATTCCAGCTCATCTCATCCATGCTGAGGAGCTGGCACTTAACTGGTTTCACCAGATTTTCAAAGAAATTCTCCTTTCCGGAATCATTAATAAAACTAGGCTCCAAGGTAGTTTTCATTCCAAAGGCAGGGAAACCATCCCACTGCAACCCAAAGGACTTCAGACTCTAAGTCTATCGTCCTTTCTTCTGAAGACTCTAGAAAGGCTCTTATGCTGGCATCTACTGGCTAAGATTCATAGGGAAGCTTCTTTACCTCACAACATGCTTATCGCAGAGGCAGGTCAACAAAAATCGCCCTGCATAGCATAGTTTCACACATCGAAAGATCGCTCTCCTTCAAGGAATACTCTCTAGCAGCGTTTCTTGACATAGAGGGCGCCTTCAACAATATTCTGCCCGAGCCCATAATAACAGCCCTGGCATCCATGGGAATCGACTCCCTCCCTATTGGCCTCATCGACCAATTGCTAAGGGCAAGGATCATTGAAGCCTCGTTAGGAAATACCAAATCCTCTTAATTTGTCAAAAGGGGCACTCCCCAAGGGGGTGTTCTTTCTCCTCTTTTTTGGAACGTGGTGGTAAACGACCTTCTCTGCTCTCTGGAAGGAGGCGGATGTAAGATTGTGGCCTATGCAGATGACGTTGCCATAATTTTCTCGGTCAAATTCCCACAGACCCTATGTGACCGGATAAGTAACTCATTACTCTTTCTATCAAACTGGGCCACTAGAAATGGTCTAGGAGTTAATCCTAGTAAGACCGAGCTGGTTCTTTTTACAAATAAATACAAAATTCCACCTCTCAGACTTCCCTCTCTTCGGGGGGAACGTCTCGAGTTAAGCGATAAAGCCAAATACCTTGGCGTTTATTTTGATAGAAGCTAAGCTGGAAACTGGATCCAGCGTATGGCAGTACTATTTACCCTGGGCGCCCTCCGCTCAACGCCGGGAGAGCCCATTGACGCCATCCTAAACCTTTCACCACTAGACTTAATGGACAGGAAATTAGCCACCCTCTCTGCCGTTAGAATGAGAGAAGCTAACCTCTGGAGCTCGAACAGGACAGATCACTTAAGCATCATGTCTGAGTTTCCTTTCGAACTCTCAAATACTGACTACTGTATCCCAACAGAGTATATAAACACCCCATTCAATGTGGTTTCTCCCTCGAGAGGGGAAAGGAATAATGGCCCTCCTCACTTAAACTCCTCCATCCATTTCTACACCGACGGCTTAAGAGCATGGAGTCGGTATTGCCAGTTCTCTAAGATTACCAAATCACTGCAGCGTATTCCAAGCGGAAATGTTCGCAATCAAAGAAGCGCTTGAGACTGCAAAGCAATGTATACCGTATAGGTGCGGGATATGTATCCCAGTCAGGCAGCACTTAAATCACTTAAGTCTGTCTCCTCCAATTCCAAAATCACTAACGAATGTCGCAGATCTCTGACGGAGATGGCGGAGTAATTCGAAATCCACCTCATCTGCGTCTCTGGCCATAGTGACATAGAGGGAAATTGCGCTGCAGACGAGCTCGCTAGGATAGGCACAGTCTCCCCTCTTGGAAATGAGAGAGGGCAAGTATCCATGCTTTTGGCGACTTGCATACTTAACATCGATAAACACTTCGAACACTAAGCTGACCTGAGGTGGGAATCCACCCCCAGGTGCAGGATATCTCGCAGCAGCTGGCCTACCCGATCAAATGGCCGATCCTCCAGACTCTGCAGGCTCACTCGAGCAAACTGCTCTGCTGTCTTCCGTGCAATCACTGGCCACTGGCTTGTGGGATTATATGCTTCTAGACTGTCGGCAAATTACCACGATTTCTGTCGCAGCTGTGGAAATGAGGAAGAAGAAGAAACGGTGGCACACTTTTTCTGCTCTTGCCCGGCTTTCGGTCACCATAGGCACCATCATCTCGGCGCCTACCTATTAAACGATCTGTCTGAACTCTCCCAAGTTCAGCCAAATCTACTCTCTCGCTCCATTCACGCCTCTGGATGGAGCTCTACAGAGGCTGGCTCTTAGACCCCCTTTAGATTTCTAGCTCCTAAACCCTTCACGCAGATCCCCCAGATATCACAACGGGCCGACCTACGGCTCATGTGCGCTGGTGTTTTTGACACCAGCAACCACCTAACCTAACCTAACCTAACCTACTGTTCGTTTGCATTTTCTTTCCTTTTATTTTTTCTTTCTCTCACTATCTCGCCCTATCGTCGCACTGGTCCTAACGGTTCTATCTACTCACTGTTGTATTATTCCTTTTGTTGCTCGCTGCTCACGTCTGGTCGCTTTTATGTTCGATCGCAAAGTGCTCTCTCTTCACAATAGAGCTTTCGCGCAGAGTTGCACCCGACTGCTCCCCGCGCTCCCGTCAGAAGGCGCTGCCAGCATCCCCAAACTCTTATCGTTTTACAAATTATTCGACAACTTAAAATACTTTAATTCAAATAAATTCTTGATATTTTCTTAATACTAAATTAACAAACTATAATACTTAATTTTCTTAAATCTATGTATATATGTTAAATTATATATATGTATCTTAAATGTATGTATTCCAGAGACACTGTCACAGCTCCGCGGGCCATAACTGTGACGGAGAAAGCTCGTGGTCGCACCTGCAGCCTCCCTCTATCTCCGCCTTGAGGAATGACACCGTCTCCGCGTCGAGCGAAATGTCTCGTGGACGTTTCGTCCAGTTAGTCGGGATCAACGGTAACAAATCCTCTTGCGCCTCAATTGTCCCGAAGATGGCGTCTAAATCGGGTGTCTACCCTATTTTCACCGCGCCCAACTCGGCCATCAGTTCCGCCTCTGCGGAAGAGTTCAATGGTGGCTCCGCATCCACAGCCATTAGCTCCGCGTCAACTGACTGCTTCACATTCGGGTCGCAGCTGCGGGCCTCCTTCCGGGTTTCGGAGGAGCCCAGGTGGCGCTCGCGGGGAGTACGTGGCACTCGCAGCTGCGGCTTTTTGCCGCAAGGGCTCTTCTCCGACGCTGTCTGCCGCTGGCCTTGTTGTCCGCGGCGACGCTTCCTCCTCGGTCTTCGTTGCCAGTGATTTTTTACTACTCCTAACGAGAAGCGTATGCTGACGTAGGGGAACGCGCTCGACGTGTCCACCTCCCACCTGCTGCTACTCAACGTGCGTCTGCCCGTCCTCGTCGTCGTTGCTTTCTGGCTTGAAGTTTGCCACATACGACATCCTACTCATCGTATCCGCGGGGCTTGGTCGGCGCCCTTGTCCGACTGTAGACTGGCCTTTCTCTGCTCTGCGGCGGCCTCTCCTTCCTCCAGGGCGACACTGGCCATGCCAGTTTGTTCCTCCGTGACGTCCGCTTCCGGATCTACCGGGCTTGGTGGCATTATAGCGGGCAGAGGTTCCGGTGACGGCGGTTCCTCGTAGTACAGCGGTTTGCCACCGGGTCTTCATTATTTGTACTGCGTCTGCCAAGCGTTCGAACGAGTGTGTGACCTACTCGTATTTGTGTGCCGGAAGCACGTCTCGTCGCCCTCCGACTCGTCGTCGAAGTTTTGTTGCCCTTCGCGGGGGCCGTCGTTTTCGTCCGACTCTCCCTGATCCTGGCCTTCTCCCTCGACGCTTTCGTGCCCTTTGACCTCTGGGTCTTCGGCCTCCGACTCCTCTACTTCGGACCAGTGGTCTTCTCGCCTGCGGGCATTAAACGTCCGCCCAATCCGCGGATCCCCTTGCGGTTGACCTCCTCCTTCCGACCCCTCCTCTCTACTTGGGCGTGGCTCCATGGCGTCGCTGTCCACCGATATCTCTCATGCGTCCTCATCGCTGCTTATCTATATGCAGTCGCCGTCCATCGTCAGTTCTCTATTGGAACTATCTTATTAGAGGAAGAGAATAGTTAAGTATGTATTACTACCACTGCCCTATCTGATACTTTCCTACCGGTTCGACTACCAGGGTGACCTATACCATTCGTTACAAATTGCTTATTCTAGTTGTTTATTTGTTCCTTATTCTACTTATTCTACTTCCAGTGCTTACTTAAGTCCCCCCTCTTCGCGGCCTGCAGGGGAATCCAAGGTTTCATTATCGTCTTCGGGGTTCTGGAAATAAGGTTTAATTGCGATTAAGTTGGCCACTCGCTTCTCTCGTTCACCCTCGCGAGTGAGACGCACGATGCCTGGGGAGATGAAACTATCTACCCCGTCTTACCCTGGTGCTGTCTTACTTTAACCTCTGCTCCAACCGGGGGTCGCTATTCCCCTCTCCTGAGGTTGTAGTGCCTCCTTTGGTCCATCGATGCCTTCTGAAGGTTGTTCCGCACTATCTCGAACACTTATTGTAGCTTCTTCTTCTTATCCTGGGTGTTACCTTGTCATATAGTGTCGCCGGAAGGCGAGGTTTTCTACCTTGCACGAGGAACGATGGGCTGAATCCTGTCGAGTCCGCCACGCTAGAATTGACCGCCAGCGCTATTTCGGGCAGCAGTTCGTCCCACGAACTCTGGTGTCCCTCGATGAACTGCGCTATCATGGTCTTCACCGTTCTGTTGCCGCGTTTTGAGCGCGGGAGGGGCCCGACGAAATCCCGACGAAATCACGGCCATCGGCTCTGCCACTTGTTACGTCAGCATTCGTCCCGCCGGCTTTCTCTGCCCTGTGTTATATATCTGACAACACTCGCAACATTTAACATACCTGGTCGCTTCTCAAAAAATACCCGGCCAACAGTACTGTTGTGCCAATCTTGACGCCGTCTTCCTCACCCCTTGGTGTCTTGCGGTCGGTGTGTCGTGGCATTCTGCTAGTACCCGTTTCCTCTGGTCCTTGGGCACGCATAATTTCCAGGGAATGTTATCTTCGTCGTCCGTACTCTGTCCCAGATTCCTGTACAATTAACCGTTCTCTTCGACGAAGTCCGGGAATTTCTCTGGCTGGGTTCTCATCCTATCCCGCATCTTGGTTATCCAACTGCAATGGGGATCCTCGGCAGCCACTTGCTGGCACAAATCTAGGGGCAGCCGGGAGAGTGAATCGGGCACCGAGTTCAGCATACCCTTACGGTGTCTTATATCGAATTGGAACTGTTGTAACTTCAGGGCCCATCTTGCTCTCCTTCCAGATGGACTTTCTATGGAGTTCAGCCATTTGAGTGCCAAGTGATCAGTCACCACTTCGAAGCGATAGCCTTCCAGATAGCACTGCATCTTTCTGAAGGCCCATACAATCGCCAGGCACTCCTTTCCGGTTGTCGAGTAACTCCTCTCCACGGCTAGCAGCTTCCGGTTGGCGTACGCTATCACTCGCTCGTCTTCGTTGATTGTCTTCGTCAGTACGGCTCCTATGCCGCAGTCACTCGCATCCGTCTGCAGTGAAATTTTGACCGAGAAGTCGGAACACGCCAACACCGGGGCTGTCGTCCACTTCTCCTTAAATTCCTGCAGCACCTTCTCCTGTGCCTCTCCGCGGGCCTACGTCTGGCCTTTTCTGGGGAGGGATGTCATCGGTTCAAACAGTGTGGCGAAGTTCGGTACGAACCGCTTGTACCACGTTGACTTTCCTGGGCATTGGCGTAGTGTCTTTAGGTTGTGGGGAGCTTGAAGGTTCCGGATCGCATCGACTTTGTCGGGATCTGTACAGATACCTTAACCGCTTACCACATGACCTAGGTACGCCAGCCTCTTCTGGAACAACCGACATTTCTTCTAGTTCAGTCTTAGATTAGCCGCCCATTGGAATACCTCCTTCAGACAGCCTATACAAAATAAAGGCACCAAGGTGGCGCTGTCTAGGCGGTCCTAGGGCAGGGCAGTGACAGAGGAAATGTACTACTGTTTCCTCTTCCTCTTAATTTCCGCAGCTTCTGCCGAATTCGTCGAAGCCAGCTTCTAGCCTGTTGGCATGCGTGCCTACAAGCCATTGCGCAGAAGACATCGGAACAGGCCTTTCGGGTCAGCCCGCATAAATTGGCCGATGGTTTCTCATCATCGTATTGGCCAGGTAGAACGTGGTACTCTACATCTGTGTGTGTTTTCCCATACGAGATCAGCTAGCCATTCGAAGTGCTTGCTGATTCGGAGTCTACAGGATGCTTGAGGCTGCTATCGTTATCTCCGGACAATAAAAACCTCCTCCAGTTCTACCTTCCGCTCGAGAGCCGTCTATGTAGAAGTGGAGAGAGGAGTTCTGGTAAGGAGAACCGTGTGTCTACGTTTCTCTTGGGGGAAAAACCACCATCGGAATGCTTTAGTCTGTTTTATTGATGGAGAAGGGAAGTGATGATAGAATATTAGAGTGACCTATCCCATTCAATCTCCATAAGCATGACTCTCTCATTCTAAAGGCGGAGAGAGAAGCTATTTTCTTGCTCGTGATCACCAGTGAGGGAAAGTCAAGGATGACGTCGAGGGCTTCCTGAAGGGTGGTGTTTAGGGCACCTAGAGTGGGCAACCAAGCTAGGGTTACCTTCTTTATGTTTGTTTATGTTAGTACTATAGCTGCGTAGAGCTGTCTAGTAATGAGAGGATTGACCCCCATTTTAGTCCTATGGATTTTCTACATGTAAAGAGAGCAATGGAGGCTATCCTCGCTGTGTGTTCGATGCAGGCGTTCTAGTTTTGCTTCCCATCAAGAAAGACACCTAGGTATTTGGCCTTGTCGCTCAATTTCAGAATCTCACCGTTTATAGAGGAAGGTCTGTGAAGACGGATTTTGTGTTTGTTTGTAAAGAGGGCTAGTTCAGTTTTGCTGGGGTTAACCCCTAGTCCGTTATGAGTTGCCCACCTGGATAGTGTCAACAGGGATTCCCCCAGCGTAGGCTACTATCTTGCACCTTCCCGTGTTCAGAGTATTTGGAATACTGTTAATGGCCACGTTCCATAGAAGTGGAGATAAAACACCCCCTTAGTGACAAATTTAGCTGTGCTAGCGTTGCCGAGAGACGCCTCCACGACTCTTCATGTAAGTCGTTGGTCAGTGAGGTGGATAATCATTGGTTCAACTCCCAGTACAGATAATACTTCAGTTATCGACTCTGGGAGGATGTTGTTAAAGGCCCCCACAATGTCTAGGAATGCTATAAGGGAGAGTTCTTTAAAGAGAGAGATTTTTGTGGAGACCATCCTATGAGCAGCAGTTTCTGTGGATCTACCTTTGCGGCATCCCAAAAGCTAAATCTAGGGATTTTCTCTAACAGGCGCCAACTGATAAGTCGTTCAAACACCTTGAGAAGGAAAGATGATAGACTTATTGACTTAAAGTCCTTCGGGTTGCAGTGAGATAGCTTTGGCTTTGGATATGAAAATTACCCTGGAGCATAAACACGATTTAGGAATTAGCCCCGATGAGTATACCTTTAAATGTCACCCGCATGTATGAGATGGGCGGGAATAATACCATTTGGGCCTGGGGCTTTAAAAGGTTCAAACCTTTTTATATTAATAGCCCATAGGATGTTAGATTTGCTGATGATGGTGAGGGGAGGTCCCTCAACATCTTGTAGTGCCACGTGATCAGAGGTGAATGGGCTATTGGAACACCCAGGGAAATGGGTTTCCAGCAGTAGTTCCAGTGACTCATGTCCAGACATAGTCCAGGAGGTGTCAATTCTCTTGAGAAAGCCTGTGGAGGAAATAGTTTGCGATAGTACCTTACGTAATCTTGCTGCCTCTGAGGTACATTCTTTTGGCTCTGCGGATCTCTTTATTGTATGACGAGAGGGATCGTTTGTAGTTTTTCGAGGACGTATCTGAGTTTAGGTTTTTGGCCTGGTTTAAGAGTCTCCTCGAAGTCTTGCGGAGTTCTGAGATAGTGGAGGGCCACCAAGGAGGTTTCTTGCGTCCCCTACTCTGTCTTATGAGGAATGCTTTTCTAGTTGCCCTGTTTAGGGCAGAGGTCAGAGAGGAGGCAAGTGCCTCTGAGTGATTCAGTTCAGTTAGTATAAAGGGGCAAGGGAGGATCTGGGGGGATTAGACGCGCCAGATGGGAAGAGAAAATGTTCCAATTTGTCTTTTTCAGATTTCGAGAGGGAGCTACTTAAGGAATGCCAAATAGTAATTTAGTTTCAATGTAGCGTTGGTCAGAGAAGGAATGTTCGTTTAGAACTTTCCAGGAATGAATGCGAGATTCAAGCGAATTGGAGACAAGAGTAAGGTCTAGTACTTCCTATTTGTTTTTGATAATGAAGGTTGGCTCGTCACCCCTGTTACAGATAACGAGCCTAGTTGTGAGTATGTATTTAAAATTTGACTCAACCCTGCTTCCCCACTGATGATGGTGGGCGTTGGCATCGCAGGCAATTAGTATGTTCTTGTTCATACCATCGCAGGCCTCCACAGTGTCTCAGAGTATTTGTGGCGGAGGGTTGTCCGGTTCATAGCTCAATTAAGTCGAGCAGAGCACTACTGGTCGTTCTGTGTGTTCTAGGCACACTGTAGTATTGTCCTCATTGCTGAAATTGGGAAGTTGGAAAATTGGCAGATCTTTACATGGTAAAATACAGGTACGAGCTTTACCTGATACCTCTGCAGCGTACAGCTTGAAATTTGGAGTCCTGGGACCAGGAATAGGGCCTTTGCATAGCCAGGATTCCTGGATGAGGACAATATCTGCACCTCCCCTGGCTAGAAGGTACAGAAGAGCAGCAGATGCTGCCTTACAGTGGTGGAGGTTTATTTGCGAGATCTACATCCTGTATACGTATCCTGGCGTTTTTGAATCTGTACTTGATTGAGCCGTCTGTCTTGGATAACATATCCGCAGTGGCTTCATCGAGGATGAAGACGATCTGCCTGGATGGGCCTATCGCCTCCTCAACTTTGGCGAACTTCCAATTGTCTCTCGGAAGTCCCGGGTTGCAGACTTGTAAAAGTCCCAGGATCCGCTCAGGTTCTGCTGGTTTCGCAGACACGCAAGCTCTGGCACGTGGTTGGAACGAGATGTTGTCCCAATCTACGGCTTCCAGATTGGCTCCTGAGTGGACAACCCCAAGGGATGCCACCGCCTCTTTGTAAAGGGTAGAGGAGTGTTAATCAAGACAGGCGATGACTTTCACTCTACCCTGATACCACTCCGCGTCTTCACTGCTGGGCAGCGCACCTCCGCACTCCTCGAGGATGTCCAGGAAATTGTCCCGGAGCTCGCTTTCGACGATACTTCATTTGTCCTTTGGCACAAAACCATCAGGGGCACGCCGGTCTAGGACACCGATGATGATCCTGTTCCGAACGACATCCGCGAACGAGTGGGCGGGACCAGCAACTTTGGAGCTCTTTGGCTGGGAGGTCTGGTCCGACCTGAAGTGATCCTCGCCGGAGCGTTGTCGCTTGTTAGAGCCTTTCTTGGTGCTGGTCTTGGTCTCTCTTCGCGATTTTTGAAGAGAATGAAAGCAGCTCTTCCCTTGTCCTGGAAGGATGCTTTCTTCGCTCGCTTTTTCTAGGTGTTGGCTTAGTTGGAAAAGTCCTCCCGCACTACCTCCACTGCGGGATCAGTAGCCGCAATCTTGCTCTGCATACTGGGCTCAACAGTGGGAGTTATGAGCATATCTCCCGTTTTGGTTGCCGGTTGTCTTGCCGTAACCAACTTACCACCAACTCCTTTTTGGCTCGGGACTGGCTTGTCCTTTGCCGAAATTTTAGAGGGATTGTCTTTTCCCACCAGGTTTTTTGAAGGAGTGCCGGTCTCCGTAAAAGTTTTATTTAGATCCATATGTTAAGGTCCCACGAGTGTGTGGGAGAGAAATGTCGGCCACGTCTTAGCCCGCTATAACGTGGTAAGCCTAAGTAAAACAAGGGGTCGGCAGGTACCCAGAGTCCGCATACTAGCGATCGAGCACTCCCTCGACCATGCATCCACGGGCATACGCTGTTCCACCTTTGGATTGGGGTGACTTTTTAGAGCAGTGTTCTACTTCTAGACTGACTACTGTAACGAACACATGAAGTGAGCAGCAGACTGGAGGCGTACTCTGCCTACGGGGCCGACTAGAGCTCAGGGAAAATGGGGTGGGTTCTTTGCCACCTAGTGAGCTGCTGTGCCACATAACCAAAAATATAGACAGAGTTGAATAAAGGGACCAGGAAATAAGGATGATAACCATAAGGGTACAGCACAACGGCAGGAATGAAAATCTTTGAGGAAGGACTGAGATGTAAATGTCCTTCTTCTTTACCCTCCCAACCTGTAAAGACGTTAAGCTATATATCTTTACCCATAAAATCTATGGAACAATATTTACATCAGGTGCCCATTATACAGGATATTTAATTCATAATTATTCAGGGAATTCACAATTTAAAGTAAACCATACGTTGGTTATAAAGATCATTTTAAAATAAGCTGTCTTTACAAATTCACAATGAGATCAGCTTGTTATTTATAATACGATTTTAAAAGAAGAAAAGCGAACAAACATACGGACTATAAACTTTATCGCAAAAAATGCGCTACTATGTATGTTTGCTTTTGGTTTGTCTTGGCATGGTATATCTTTACTTTTAAATCATTTTAACTAGTTGTCATATACTCAATCATTTTAACTCACTCAGTTTGTTTTGTTCTTACATATGTTGATACAGCTGACAATTCTCCATAGTAGTCGACAGGCCTGAAGACGACGATGCACTGTTTGAACTTCAAATGGATTAGAAAATTTATATATAACAACTAATATTCATATTATACATACCATACCAAAATTTTATCTTCTTACTTACTCATAAAATTAAATTTAATTATTTAAATCGATAGGAATTTATTACTATTCTTTGCAATTGAAATTAATCTTTCTTTTTAAATACTTTCAAAAATTCATATATACGAAGGGAACATTGGCTTTGATTTAATTTGCTCATAGACGAACAAAAAGGGTCATGATGCTGACCAAATTAATAAATTTTATGATACATATTACATTTGATTGCCTTGATCGCGTTAGGTTCTTGCGTCGGCCGAATTCACCAAAGAAAAGTGAAGAAAATATTGCGGAAAACTACAAACGATTTATTCCATGCTCCGCGCAACTATGTTAGCGCTGGCAGCAGGCTTTCAAACAAACGAACGGCGTTGTCACTCTTGCGTCGCCAGCACGCCGTCAGCACTATCCGCAACAGGGTTGCTCCAGCGATCAAGCACTACGAGTCCAAAACAGGTTCTTATGTGCGGTCTACGTGCGCCTCCAACGATGTGTACAGCGTCGTTAGCAGCGTGCCCGAGGCCCGCAAACAATGTTCGCACACACTGCGGAGTCAACAAGATGATATTTCCGATACGCGCCGTAGTGGCATCAAACATGTGCCCTTAGCACCTTTTTCGTATCTTCTTCCAGGGAAAAACAGTCCAAAACTACACGAAAAGACTCTTATAAGCCACAAGCCTATCAGTGTAAAAACACATACCTTATTTTGGCGATGGGCCTTGATGAAATCACTAAATAAGTGCACTTAGGCACGACGCACAATTATTTCGCACTATTAGTGCAGTAAAATAAAACAAATTTATGAAAATATGCTCGATGGCGCAAAATTAATTTTCCACTTAAACACTTGTGACTGGTTTGGTTAATGGTCAAGCAGGAAATAGGCCGATCGAGGAAGTCGACAACTTCTTGAAATATCGCATACCCCAAAGGTGATCTGCAAGCATTATCGATTGATCGCATACATGGTTGAGTCCTGCCATCGATCGATAGTTAACAGTGCGTTAACATAACAGCTGTTGCTATCGTGAAACAGTCGCGTCCAAAATAATTGCATACAAAAAAATAAATGTTGTGTTGCATACGTTAGGGCGCACCCCTACACCACAGGTTTAATCTTAGTCTGGACGACAAAGATAAAAGCTGAAAAAGGGTGATACATGAATTACCAGAGGTCTTTAGCGTGAAATGTCCCTAATTCTTTACCTTCTAAGTCTTCTAAAAGATATAGTGAATTTCCTAACTTCTTTTTGATACGAACTTCTATACCAACAGGTGCTAACTTTGCATTAAAATTTGCTGCTGCGTTGCTTAGGGCAAAATTTCGTTTAATAACTTGTTGGCCAATCTTAAATGAACGAGGCCTCGCTCGCAAATTATATGTTTGCTTATTTTTCTCATATGCTTTAGTGAGATGTTTTCCAATATTAGATCGAATCTTATGAAATTCGTCGGTCCTATCCAATCGTTCAGTGCCATCACTGAGTATTTTAAGATTTCGCAGTAGTTTGTAATCATTACCATGCGTTATCATATGTTGTCCAAACACTATAAAGTATGGCGACATTCCTACGGATTGATGAATAAAATTTCTCAGTGCCGAATTGATACTGGGTAAGTAAATATCCCATAAGCGTTGATCGCTTCGAACGTAGGCTCTTAAAGAAGCGTTTATGGAGCGATTAACTCTCTCAGCTGCATTGGACTGAGGGGCATATGCACCGGTACAAATGTGTTGAATACCATGCTTGGAAATGAAATTAGCAAACTCATGGCTTTTAAATTGAGTGCCATTGTCACTAACAACGATTTCCGGTACTCCAAAGCATGAAAATATTTCATCCCTTAAGTAATTTATTACAATCTGTGAGGTGAATTTCTTGACCGCTTTGAGAAAAGTAAACTTAGAAAAATGGTCGAGTATGATGAGTATGATGACTGACATGCGTAGTTCGTCTGGAACTAACAACTTCCAACAGTCATCAGAGTCTTTTGTAAACATACAACGTCGATAGATAAATTTATCAATTACACGAAAATCAGGTAAATCCGCTGACTTGTAACTCTCTCTAAGCTTACAATAATCAGTGGATTGAAACGCCTCAGAATCTAAGTCAATTTCAGGGAACAATTCAACATCCAGTTCGGCAATTTCTTCTACGTCTTCGAACGACCTTGAAAGCGCGTCGGCAACGACGTTTTCACTTCCTTTTCGGTGCTCGATACTAAAGGAAAACCCTTGCAACTTAATTGCCCATCGTGCTAATCTTCCACTCAGGTCCGACTGATTCATTAACCAGCGCAAACTAGCATGATCATTTACGACTTTAAAGGTCTGTCCTTCAATATACATTCTGAATTTCTTAATAGCTAGAACGACTGCTAAGCATTCGAGCTCAGTTACTGTGTAATTGCGTTGTGCTTTGTTTAGTTTTTTAGACATATACGCAATAGGCCTTTCACATCCTGAATCATCAGCTTGAGCCAACACTGCTCCAACGCCGCATAAGGAAGCATCGCACTGAATCACGAATGGCTTTTCATAATTGGGATGGATAAGAAAGGGAGCAGAGCATAACCTACGCTTAATTTCTTCGAAAGCAGATTGTGCCGAATCATTCCATTCATACGATTTGCCTCGTAATAATTCTGTAAGAGGGAATATAACTGTAGAATACTGGGATATGAATCTTTGGTACCATCCCGTCATGCCTAGTAATCGTCTCAACTGCTTTCGCGTCTTTGGAATCGGAAAGTCATTCACAGCTTGAATTTTGTTAGCGTTGATTTGGAGAGTACCTTCTCCTACAATATATCCCAAATAATCGACTTTACTTAGCCCAAACTGACTTTTGCTTACATTAATTGTCAGTCCTGCTTTGTGCAATTGAGTAGAAACTGTTGCAAGGTGTTGTAAATGATCTTCAAAATTAGCTGACATTACCAATAGATCATCAAGATATACGAAAACGTGTGATTTTAGTTGATATGGAATGACCTGATCCATCAATCTACACATGGTCTGAGGCGCATTGGTCAACCCAAATGGCATTCGCCTAAATTGATATAATGGTCGGTTGGGAATTGTGAAAGCGGTTTTGTGACGAGATTCTGCATCTAACCTAATTTGCCAAAAAGCGTCTTTTAGATCAATTTTTGAAATGCAATGCACGGAGGGAAGACGACTTAACAATCCATCCAAAATTGGCATTGGATAAGCATCCTTAACTGTTGCAGCATTTAACTTACGAGCGTCCAAACAAAACCTAACTTTTCCAGGTTTTACAACAAGAGTAACTGGAGATGACCATGGGGATGCAGGAGCTTCCTCAATTACGCCTAATTTTAGCATACGATCCACTTCTTCGCACAGTAATTTTTCTTTAGCAGGGGACAAAGCATAGAATCTTTGCTTAATTGGCTTGGCATCAGTTGTGTCGATGTTATGTTCTACTAGAGAAGTTTCTCCTAGACCATTAATTTTGGAAGATGGAAAATACTCGACTACAGAGTTCAACCTCGCTCTTTGAGACGAAGTTAAACTGAGCTCATTAGAGTCAGGGCTTGCTTTGTCTAAAATTTCATTTATGAAATAAGGAGACTGAATACTAATATCAAAGGCCTTCCAAAAATCCATTCCACAAATGACATTTTGTTTAATGGTTGGAACTATCAAAAAGTCAAATTCTTTAGACTGCGAATTGAAATTAATGGGTACGCTTATAGTGCCTGCAATATTTTGTTGAAAACCGTCTGCAGTGTGCACAACACCTTTTAATTTTTGATACTTCATACTTTCTGAGATTATTCGTTCCGCCAGAGTTGATCCTATTACACTTTTATTCGCTCCACTATCTAAGAGGGCCAAGTGAGTTTCATTGAACATATTAATTTGTGTAAAGGGACGTATATCGTTTTGTTTCTGGACTAGAGACGATATGGTAAAACAATTTAAACGACGGATATTATTCCAATATTCTTTAATGCGCAAAGATGATCGGCGCTTTGGAACAATCAAGGAGTCAGCATTAAATATGGCCGCTCTGCGTATGTGATATTCGCGAAGGCGTTCGTGATATGGTTTGAACGATCGAGGAGTTGGTAAGTCTGATGAGGAAAGTGATAAGTCAGGTGAACGAAACGATATGTCTGGTGGTGAGGAAACTACTGAATGCAAACCCGAGGCTAACGTCGGACACCCACTTTCGATGCTCGGTGGATATCCTGAGCAGAGTTTTCCGCCGTTAGTTTGCATTTGGCACAATTTGGCTTATAGGTATCTACTAAACCACAGCCGTAGCAGAAGACTCGGCGAGCGTTCAAACAATCTTGATACCTATGACCTTGTTCATCGCAATTCCAGCATTTTACTTTATTTGACATTTGCAAAGCACAAATCTCATCATTATTTTCCTCTATCTCAGATAGATTTTCTGATTCATCGTCAAATCGAATGGCATTGACAGCTCTTTTAGAAATGATCTTCGATCGAGAGTTTCGAAAGAATTCTTCGTGTCTATGACATTCCTTTCTTAATATCGCCAAACTTGATGTCTCTACATGCAGTAGTTCATGTTTTAGCTCGGGCTTCAAGTTGTGCCTAACTTCAGTGACCAAATCTTCTTCTGACATGGGTTCTCTGAGAGTGTCTGCGATGGCCAGCATGGCGTCAAGAAAATCATCAAAAGATTCATTACTTGCTTGTTTTCGATGCCGCATGGCCTGCTTGATATCACGGTCAGTTCGTTGATCTTGATATCGCTCCCGCAACTTGTTGCATAAATCAAACCAATTCAAATGTCCAACGGTTCTATGAACTCGCCAATAAAATGACAGAGCTGAACCATAAAAGAGTAAATTTGCAAATTGGTATATCAAGTCGAAGTTATTATTAAAATATTGTGAAGTAAGACAATTGATTCGATAAATGAAATCTTCTATGGGCAAGTCACTGGCGGAACCAGAAAATTTTACTTTCCAACTGGATATAATACTAGATATTCTATCAGGACGAGTGGTAGCATAATCAGTAGTATTGACACTAGCTGACGGTCTACGGCGCTCGTTCTCATTGTTTGCTCGTGACTCCCTTAGTGGAATCTCGTTCTCCCATTCGAGTTGTGAATCGTCACGTGACTCTCTTCTTAAAGCAGACAAGCTTAAGTTGCGTAAAGCAGAACTGATCTGGTCAGAAACTGTTGCAGCAATTTCAGCTCTATGACTCGCTAACGAACTCGCTATAATTTGGTGAATACGATCATCATTGTTGGCGGACGCACCTCTTCCGGACTCTGATCTTGGGGTTGCATTGTGTGCTTGTCGCAAGTTTTGGATTTGTCGGTTGTTTGACCTGGTTGTAGGTCGATTTCTTGGGATAGTTCCCGTGGGATTAATGCCTGCGGCACCCCGGGGCCTACCTATGGTAGCTCTAGGAACTGTGGTGGTTTCACTTGACCGTTTCTCTGAGCTCTGGGCAAGAGTACAGGGTTGTCTACAGATCGGACAAGTTGTATTATTTCTTAACCACTCCGGCAAACATGATTTGTGGAACTTATGTCTGCAAGCGATTTCGGTGAAAACTGTATCTGATAAGGTATCATTGCAAATAGCACAAGAGATTGAATCTTCTGCTGTGTTTACTACTGCATTTAAATCTTCTGTACTGCGTAAAACTGCCATTTTGAAAGTATTGAAAGGTATCTTATAATATGAGAATTGAAATTTATTATTCTTCTCTTCTCTTATTCTTTCATATAAGTGAAACGATAATTTTCGAAACGATATACGATATTATTGATTAGTTTGGGACTTATCCATTAATAAAATTGTTGCATTGATAAACTAAAGATTGTCATTCTGGGTTGTGTGTTTAAACGGACTCTACTATAATGTAAAAAAAGTGAACTCGGAAAAGAGGAACTTGTCGGAACGATCCATCAAGAGCAATCTCATTTTCCTTTCTTGCAAAATAAGGTACTGACGAAAATTTAGGACTCTAACGCCTGGTGTAGATTAACGTTACGTCAATTCTAAAAATCCAAAGCGATTAAAAATTCCTAATAATTTTTTTATCTTTGAAACTAACTGGCAATGGCTAGTTAATTATTTAACCAACTGTATCATTATTGGTCAGAATCCGCGAAAACTAACAGAATTTCTGCAATTCCTAATAATGATGCGTCTGTTCTGGATTACTAAAAATTTGGATGGTGGTTACGAAAGGAGAGTGGCAGCGGGGGAAGGTAATGGGTAATGGGAAGCTTGGGCGAAACGAAAGTGAATGCTACTTTTCTGGGTTTTCGGACCCACGTCCTGAGATACTACATTTTTTTAGCTAAATAGAAAACTCTAGAACACAAATAGAACACTCTTTCGGGCCCCACGTTGGGCGCCATTTAATTATGTAACGAACACATGAAGTGAGCAGCAGACTGGAGGCGTACTCTGCCTACGGGGCCGACTAGAGCTCAGGGAAAATGGGGTGGGTTCTTTGCCACCTAGTGAGCTGCTGTGCCACATAACCAAAAATATAGACAGAGTTGAATAAAGGGACCAGGAAATAAGGATGATAACCATAAGGGTACAGCACAACGGCAGGAATGAAAATCTTTGAGGAAGGACTGAGATGTAAATGTCCTTCTTCTTTACCCTCCCAACCTGTAAAGACGTTAAGCTATATATCTTTACCCATAAAATCTATGGAACAATATTTACATCAGGTGCCCATTATACAGGATATTTAATTCATAATTATTCAGGGAATTCACAATTTAAAGTAAACCATACGTTGGTTATAAAGATCATTTTAAAATAAGCTGTCTTTACAAATTCACAATGAGATCAGCTTGTTATTTATAATACGATTTTAAAAGAAGAAAAGCGAACAAACATACGGACTATAAACTTTATCGCAAAAAATGCGCTACTATGTATGTTTGCTTTTGGTTTGTCTTGGCATGGTATATCTTTACTTTTAAATCATTTTAACTAGTTGTCATATACTCAATCATTTTAACTCACTCAGTTTGTTTTGTTCTTACATATGTTGATACAGCTGACAATTCTCCATAGTAGTCGACAGGCCTGAAGACGACGATGCACTGTTTGAACTTCAAATGGATTAGAAAATTTATATATAACAACTAATATTCATATTATACATACCATACCAAAATTTTATCTTCTTACTTACTCATAAAATTAAATTTAATTATTTAAATCGATAGGAATTTATTACTATTCTTTGCAATTGAAATTAATCTTTCTTTTTAAATACTTTCAAAAATTCATATATACGAAGGGAACATTGGCTTTGATTTAATTTGCTCATAGACGAACAAAAAGGGTCATGATGCTGACCAAATTAATAAATTTTATGATACATATTACATTTGATTGCCTTGATCGCGTTAGGTTCTTGCGTCGGCCGAATTCACCAAAGAAAAGTGAAGAAAATATTGCGGAAAACTACAAACGATTTATTCCATGCTCCGCGCAACTATGTTAGCGCTGGCAGCAGGCTTTCAAACAAACGAACGGCGTTGTCACTCTTGCGTCGCCAGCACGCCGTCAGCACTATCCGCAACAGGGTTGCTCCAGCGATCAAGCACTACGAGTCCAAAACAGGTTCTTATGTGCGGTCTACGTGCGCCTCCAACGATGTGTACAGCGTCGTTAGCAGCGTGCCCGAGGCCCGCAAACAATGTTCGCACACACTGCGGAGTCAACAAGATGATATTTCCGATACGCGCCGTAGTGGCATCAAACATGTGCCCTTAGCACCTTTTTCGTATCTTCTTCCAGGGAAAAACAGTCCAAAACTACACGAAAAGACTCTTATAAGCCACAAGCCTATCAGGGTAAAAACACATACCTTATTTTGGCGATGGGCCTTGATGAAATCACTAAATAAGTGCACTTAGGCACGACGCACAATTATTTCGCACTATTAGTGCAGTAAAATAAAACAAATTTATGAAAATATGCTCGATGGCGCAAAATTAATTTTCCACTTAAACACTTGTGACTGGTTTGGTTAATGGTCAAGCAGGAAATAGGCCGATCGAGGAAGTCGACAACTTCTTGAAATATCGCATACCCCAAAGGTGATCTGCAAGCATTATCGATTGATCGCATACATGGTTGAGTCCTGCCATCGATCGATAGTTAACAGTGCGTTAACATAACAGCTGTTGCTATCGTGAAACAGTCGCGTCCAAAATAATTGCATACAAAAAAATAAATGTTGTGTTGCATACGTTAGGGCGCACCCCTACACTACCATTCATCGCAGAGTATAGTCGCACTTCTATCGGTATATACAGTTACGGCAGTAAGACCGAAAATCACTGTTTTACCCCCTGTATATCCGATGGCTGACGGACAGCAATAACAGCAAACATCAATAACAAAAAAGCAACATCAACAACTCCGACCACGACCACAACATCAACAGCTATACCGTCTGGTCGTTGGGACGACAACAACAACAACAGGCAACAACAACAACGATAAAACAGCAACAGCGGTGACCGGAGGACGGCCGCAACGCTGACGTCGCACATAACATAACAATAATTAATTATTTAAGTATTCGTGCCTAAATTGTAATATCGTTTTCTCCTATTCTTTCCCTGGTTGTTTTTTATACACTCTGCAAGAGTAAATTGGGTTTGTGCAAATGTATGTAACAGGCAGAAGGAGGCGTGGCAGACCCCATAAAGTATATATATTCTTGATCAGCATCACAAGCCGAGTCAATATAGCCATGTCCGTCTGTTCGTCTGTCGGTCCGTATGAACAAACAGATTTCAGAGATGGTAAGAGCTTGGTCTCAATCGTATGGTCAATCGATCATATATTTAGTCAGTCAATACAAGAATTTTTTTTTTCCGATGCCACGCCCCATTCGCCCACAATGTGCAAAAAACCAGACACACCTCGGAAAAAATCGGTGTTTTCGCCGAATATCTCAGTAACTATGATACCTAGGATCACCAATTTTGGTATGGAGGTTCCTAGAGACGAAGTAAATGCCATGCTATCAAAAATTTTGGGCTGCCACGCCCCCTTTTCGCATAGGAACAAAAAAACTATTCAAACTTAAATACCTTTTCAATACCATTTCTTCTTATCGCAGACTATTCTAATTTATAATTCGTGTGGAGAATAACTATATCAAACTATCCTGAAAGGTGCATTAAAATCGGACTATAAACAAGAAAACTAGAAGAGTTACAATATTGATAACTGAATGCAATATCGTGTATGAGTGCAAGCGAGATAGTAACATACAAGCACATGTTCGAATGTTTTCGCTGCCTGTGTGACGGCAGCGCAGCCCGCAGTCGCTGGCCTCGCTGAATACACACAAACATACATATATGTATCACATATTGTCAAACATATGTGTATTCGCACAACAGATGTATGTATGATTATGCTTAGATTGTTTTTGTTTCAACGTGTTTTAATGCAAGTACTACGCATTGTAATAACTCGATACCGATTTTAATAATATAATCGGTGGAAAGTGCAGAGAGTATTATACGGTAGGGCGGGCTCGACCGTACTTATCTTACTTGTTTTTTTTTTGTTGTGTGTATTTGTTATTCGCCAGCTATATTTTTGTACTTTTGGTACATGTCAATAATTTGTTGGGCTCTGTCCGGCCCACTGTGCCCTCTAATTACTAAGGCGCTAAACAACAAATAAAAAGGAAGACAGATAGAATTAGACAAAGTTTAAATTATATAAAATTATAATGAAATGAAATTATATAAGATAGGAAATATATAACATAAGGACAACAATGTTTGTTATGAATAAATATATACATGCATAATTTGATTGTTAAAATGAATATGTGTGAGTGAATTGTTGATGGCTGGGGGATTGTTTAGCGTGTAGTGAGCGAGCTGACATAAACTTTTGTTAATGGGTGACGCCGCAGAACAATTTGAATGTTGCCGCCACAGGTAGGGTGGGTTTGCTGCGGCAAAACATAGATGCCGCCAATAGAGATGGCCGATAGGTGTGTAGCGATAGTTGTGCAGTGTAAAGTTAGTAGTGGTGATGTTGAGGTTCTACAATCGATGATTGTTGATTGTACGCTCGGTGGGTTCTGGTTAACAAGCTCGCCTGACAAGCCGAGTCGGAACATGGCAATTAATAATACTGCAATAATAAAATTAACCAACTGCTCATTTATAATCAACGAAATCCTCTATGACGACTTTAGTCTTGAATTCACCGATGACTTCAAATTTACCAAACAAACGGAAACTAAGACAATTAAATTCCAATAAACATCATCAAAGACAACGCTCAAATATTTGAAATAATAAGATCAACGGTTCATCATCTGTTATCCACGTATACCTGTCTAGGAATGTTAAGCATATTCCTAGTAATTGAAAAGTAAATCTTGTCAGAAATGTTTGTAAGCATATACAAACAACTGACTTACTAATAAAGATACCGAAAACAAATACGACTATCGTGTATTGGGCCTTATGTGCCGATAGTACCGGAACACTTGACACTTAAGGATCACCTAGCTCTGCGATCGAGGCGGGTGGGACCCTTATAGCTCCCTTAGCTCTTTCGAGACAGTGGGGTGTGTTTTGCCAGCTCCAACCCCTACTCCCTACTGAATAATAACATGATCGTTCCTGTATGGTGTAGTATACTGCTTTTCAGTTGGCGTGTGTATTGCTAACCTATTATGGGAGATCGGGGTTTTGCACTTCTTGCGATGCTCGGACACGGCTCGACGGATGCGGCGGGGTTCTTCCTTTCTCCTTTACATAGAAGCAACTGCTACACAATAGTTAAGTGCACGTTATTCAAAGAAAAACAAATTCTGGAATACCGAGGTACTTTAAAACCAGACGGACATTGGATCTTAGACGACAGTGCCAGAGTATATGGCAGTTGATCAGACTTTGTCTTCACCGTCCCTACCTTGGCAAACCTGAAAAGAGTTACGGTTCGCCCCCATAACAAATTAAATTATAGTTTTTTTTTAAACTACTTACTGATAACATTTTATTAGATCTTCATATTGTTGATTTATAAAAAAAAAAAATTTTAATTTAATAGATGTTTTAATTTTAAGTTCATTTTACATGTCTCATCCTTAATATGTAAGAAAATTTTAAGAGAATGTTAAGGACAAATCTTGATCTTTCTTGTAAACGTGTATTCTCTTACGCGAGCATATAAATAAAGGTTGTTTTAAAAGATACAAAATACATTCGAGGTAAAGTAGTTGTCATAAATATTTTGACGAAATCGTTTTGTGACTATTGAAGCTGACAGTACTTATTACCGTTAAATAACGGTGCGAAAATGAGTGTCAAAACAAAGAATCTATTTGTGCATGTCAAATTTTATGATCTTTTGCTTTTACATTCTCTTACTGCTGATAAGAATGCATGCGAACATCGAATTTTTGCATGCCACAAGTATTTTGACAAAACCTTTGTAGTTATTATTTCCCGAGTTTGAGCAAGTGTGAATGCAATTTTTTTTTAGTGAACTTTGTTAAACTAAAAAACTTTATTTCTTTACAATAATAATAGTTAATAATAGTTAATAATAATAATAGTTTTTGTTAGAGCGTCAATCGTAGCAAAGTTTAAAGCTGGGATTGCTGTAAAAGGTATTGCAAATGAATTTAAACTGTCGTAAACGTCAAACAGTGCATTACCAAATCAAAAAGTTCACAAAACATAATACGGTTAACAACTTGCCAAGATTGGGTGTAAAACGCAAAACAACAACGGATGAAGACAGAATCCTTTCGCGGAAATTAAAAAAAAAAACGTTCTACTAAAGCCTAAAACTGTTGCAGATGAATGGAATGAGATTGCCAAAAAAACATATTTAGTGAACGTACTGTTCGAAAACGTTTAAAGGAAAACACTATCAAGACTTACCGGGCAAAGGAAATACCTTACATCTCTAAAGTCAACAAGGCAAAAAGATTGGCTTTCGCAAAGGAGCATCAGCATAAGCCAAAAGATTTTTGGAGGAGTGTTCTTTGGACAGATGAAAGTTCTTTTGAATATAATTCATCGAAACAAAAGATTTATGTAAGACTGCCAATGGCACAACGACAAAAAATTAGGACCGTTTGCAAAAAACTAAGTTATGGCGGAGGGTCTGAGATGTTCTGGGGAAGCATTTCACACAATGGGTTGGGTGACTTGGTTCCCATTGAGAGTGATGAATGATAACGCATTCCCTTCTGGAGATAAGCTTATCGGGGAGTCATTTATTCTGCAACAGGATAATGCTCCATGCCACAAAAGCAGGATGGAAACGAAATTTTTGGAGGATGTTGGTGTCAATACTCTCGACTGGCCACCACAAAGTCCAGACTTGAGTGTTATTGAAAACGTGTGGTCCCTCATTAAACGAAAGCGAATTGCTTCTTTGCATAAAAGCAAAGAAGAAACAATTTGTGAGATAACTTCCCTTTGGAACGAGGTGTCCTCGGATATCCTTAAAGTGGACTCAGTTCCTAGAAGGCTGCAAAAAGTCATTGAAGCAAAAGCGGACTACACGTTCTATTAATCGAAATAATATTTTGAAGCCCTATTTTGTTTAAGTTGCTATTTCATTAATATTCATCACTCGTCAAAATACTTGTGCCAACGGCTGAAAATTAATTTAATTTATATTTTATTATGTTTCTAGAAAATACTTTTTGTTAAATTAATATTAACTTAATATAGCTGTTCGCAGCAGAACAACGTTAATCAACATTAAAGCTGTTATCATACATTATAGTAACAGTTTTCTGTGAAGTTAGATAGATATAATGCCCACACTGGATATAGCTTATATCGATATATCCATCAACTTTACTATAGTATTCTTTTTCCTAAAAAAGCACACACATATGGTCGTCGGCATTGAACAATCGTGTGGATGCAATAAAGGCAAATAGTGAATTTAATAAGTGAATACGCATCTTTTATTTGGTTCGTTTTCAATTATTTTGATTTCGAGCGAAGGGGGTGCAAAACAGTATCTCCTCGAAACATTGGTGACCCCGACGAGATTTCTTTTTTTCTTTTTCAATGCTAAAAGACTTTTTTTCTTGTTCTTTTTTGCTATTGCCTTTGCACCAAGTGTTCGTTTTTGCTAATTCAGATTATTGCGAATCGCCGCAATATCTCATCACGCGATATTATTGACAAAATCATAAATAATATCCAAGCTATTGTGACGCCTCATAAATGCAGCGCACACAATCAGACCGGCTGAACATAAATTATTTGCACACAGTGTGCACACACAACACCAGAGTGGCGCATAACTGCTCGTAAGCAGTGCACAAGAACAAGACATCTCAGCGCGGGATACACACGTACAAGCAACAAATAAAGCCAAAGCGAGACAGCGATCATCGCTAAGCGACACAACGAGAGCAAAACTACAAACTTACGGTTATGCGCACACACAGCGAGAGTGAGATCGTCGCTCTTACAGCCTTTGTAAGAGCGAGCACACTACTCTGCCGTTGGCGACAGCGCGGCGTGCGAATGTTAAATTCGACGCTGACTGCGACAGACCCCTTCATTCAAGCGGGAGAATGATCACAAAAATTTGGCAAGCGTCGGTACGAGTACGGCAAGCAAGACGAACAAAATTGCACGAAAATACTACGCGTGTGAAAACACACTAGTAGACAACAACAATATATACAACGACGACCAGGAACGACAAAGGAACAACGCAGGAGACACCAGACCAGGAATTACTAAGGAACAACGTAGACGACACCCAGGACCAGGAGCTCGACGCGGAACATAGAAAACGGATTACGATTTTTGCAACCACACGCACACATACTACACGCCCACACACATACACTTACATAGAAGCCACGAGGTGAGCCACGAATTTGGTATAGAAGAGAAGTATAAACAGGGTGGTTAGGTCGAAACTGCGTGTGTGCAAACGAATAAAACCCGATACAGTGGGCCAAATGTTACAATATCTTGATTCTTTCTTTTAATTTTTTATTTTTATTTTTTTTTATACTTCCAGCCGATATTTAAAGGAAATACACTAAACTTATAACCGGTGTACATTTTCGGGAATCGCGATAATCAATACTTAACGCTCACCAAATTTTCAGTGCCTAACTCCTAACTTCTAGTAATCTTCCGGCAATCTCGACAGCGCATACTTCTTGATTGCAGGGGTATTGCTGAAGCCAATGACACGAGCCAATACGTACAAATTTACATCACTCTAGAGCGCATACTTGACGGTGATGTGAAGGCACAGACTCATTGTACGCACAGTGTATGTAACATAAATAGCCTTCGCCCGTGACCGACATAGCGACTTTCTGGAAGCAGGCAGTGACTTCACTCCAGCCTCTAAAGCGAATACTTTTTCGGTTGTGGAGAACGCACGGGCAGCTAAAGGAAAAGATAACCGATAGTTTCACTCCAGCCTCTAGAGCGAATACTTTGGGGGCTGTGGAGGAACTATCGCACGAGTCTCTAATCGACCCACGACACTCGGGCCATCGTCACTACAGTACCAGTGCTCTCAGCAATTAATTAATTTTCTGTAAATAGCCCTGGCCGAACTGAGACACGCCCCGGCCTGAGAAACTTCGTTACACTGTTTCAGTGCAATCGGTGCTAAACACAGTTTTGGTACAGTAAAAGCGGCGCAACACAACTCGCAAATAAACGGTGCACAACCAACAGTAATCGGATTTTTAACTACAGTCCCGCGTCATTCGGTGTGCGTTGACCTCTTATAGCAAACGTTTGCAAATATGAACGACATTATGATCAAAGTGAGTGCCGCTGGCCGCGCTCCCTTGCCCCCAAGCGATCTTGACTTTCTGAAAGCAAAGTCAACAGGGATAAAGCGACAACTTAAAGCGCTCACTGGATATCTATTTGATGAAAAAGACTCCTTTGATGTATCAGATTTACTTGTCCGTCTGGAGACAATAGAGAGCATGAAGGCTGAATTCGAATCTGTTCAATCCAAGCTGGAGAGGTTAGATATGCTTGAGCTTTCCAGCGACACTAGAGCCGACTTCTCCCAACTATATTGGGATTCTAAGTCAAAGATATCGCGGAGATTAGAAATAATTGGAAAGCTGCGGTCTAGTTGTGCAAATTCCACAACACTCGCAGATCCAAAATTCAACACAACTCAATCACACTTCCGCAGAACGCACTTGCCGGAGCTGCAATTGCCTAAGTTGAGCGGCTGCTATGAGGATTGGCCGGACTTTTATGCTATGTTCAGCACAGTGGTCAGCAGCGATGAGGATCTCAGTAAGGTTGAAAAATTCCAGCACCTGGGCGCTTGCCTGGAAGGCGTTGCGCTAAACACGATAAAATCGTTAGAACCCTGTAATGCTAATTATAAAAAGGCGTTAGAGCTTCTTATTAAAAAATTCGATAATAAACTGTTTCATTTCCAGGCACACAAAAGAGCTATTATTGGTTTATCAGGTGTGCAAAAGGGATCAGGATTTGGTCGGTGTGAATTGAGCGACGAAATTAATTCACATCTTCAAGCAATTGCTACCATGGCATCAACGACTGAGCTTGCCGATGGATTGCTCATACACATCATCGGCCGCACGCTGGATCAAAGCACGCAGGAGAAGTGGGAAGAATCCTTGCACACGGACAAACTACCCAAATGGACTGATATGGCCAAATTTCTGGAAAAGCGATGATGAATGTTTAAAAATGTGAAATGCGCAGTAAGCAAAAATGACAATCCGCAGGTGGGCAAGCATGCAATAAAATCGTCCCAAAGCTCCCTCATTGCATCGACACAACAAGGAGTTGCAGCATGTCCCTTTTGTAACGCAAACGATCATTTCCTTTCAAAATGCGCAAAATTCATCGTTTTAACGCCTCTTGCACGTCATAAAGAAGCAAAGCGCATGCATCTTTGCCTCAATTGTCTTCGAAAAAAAGGGCATGACTTGCAGCAGTGTAGATCAGGTGAGTGCAAGCATTACCATTATAAACATCATTCGCTTCCTCCTTCATTCAAATTCCTCCTCGCTTATTTCCACAGCAACAAATCCCTCTCCTGTAACCACAAAAAATACGCTTGCAGATTATGTGCTGCTACCAACCGCAATTGTTTACGGCACGAATCGGTGGCGCGCATTGTTGGACTCTGCTTCCCAACTCAATTTTATCACTACGCGAATGGCCAATCAGCTGCCAATATTGCCATCTCCGGAATTGGGCAGTCATCACTATCGTTGGATCAAACAGTTAGTGTCACTGCTCAGTCGCATGACAAGGTTTTCAAGTCTTCGTTTTCCGCGGTGGTAACTCGAACAATAACGGATTACCAGCCGCATTTTAATTTAAACATTGAAAGGTTAAATATAGCCAAAAAACCTCAAGCTAGCTGATCCGTCATTCTTTGAATCGCAACGTATTGATCTACTATTTGGAGCCGGGCTTTTCTTTGATCTCATCTGCGTTAGGCGAACTCTCATTGCTGACAACTTGCCTTAAATTTAAAAGACTAAGCTTGGCTGGATCATTTCTGATGGCTGTTCTCACCAGTCAAATAAGCATTCAGCTCTAGCTGCATTGCGCTCAATGTCACTGCCTTCGTTCACAGATATGCCTTTAGCTGATATTTTGAAGTCGATAGTCTGCCTGGAGAAATGCCATTTGTAATAGATGAGGATGCTTCGTCCGAGCAGCTGTTCAAGGAAGGCTGTACTAGATTATATATAGGCCAATATTCGGTTCGGCTTCCAACTAAAACAAATGCTAATACGCTAGGTGACTCCTACCAGAGTACTGTAAGACGTTTTAAAGCATTGGTGGCCAAGCTTGAACGGACCCCGCAATTGAAGGAGCATTATTCAGCTTTCCTCCAGGAACTCATCATTGTGTTCAGAAGCCTGACAGCACAACAACAAAGATGCGCGTCGTTTTTGACAGATCGGCCAAGACCACTTCTGGAGCTTCATTAAACGACATACTTTTTACTGGTCCCACAATTTAGCCGAAAATCTTCAATACACTTATCCGTTTTCGTTTTTTTAAGGTTGCGCTGTGCGGTGACATTTGTAAGATGTACAGGTACGTTCGTGTCACACATTCTGACGATTATTTGCAGTGTATATTGTGGCGAAATACACAAGAGGACAAAATAAAAATATACAAGCTGGGTACAGTCACATACGGCACAAGGCCTGCCGCCTTTTTGGCCATCCGTGCAATGCATCAGCTTGCAAGCGACGAAGAGGATTCTTTCCCATTGGCAGCTACACTCGTTCGAAGGGATTTTTATGTCGATTGCCTTATCACAGGAGGTGACTCTATTGATGAAATCCCTCTCGAACTCGTATGCAGATCAAGGCTTTACTTCTCAAAGGCGGTTTCCCAATCCGAAATTGGTCCTCAAACGAACGAGAAGCCCTCACTGGCGAATTGGAGACAGATCCCGAGAAACTTATCAAGTTCCACGATGGATCCGATATCGTAAAGGCATTAGGTTTGGCTTGGGATCCGAGCTCAGATGAACTGCTGTTCAAATTTGCCAAGCATTTTGTCAGCAATCGCCAAGTTCTACGACCCTTTGGGATTGATCGCTTCTATCATCACAAAAATGAAAATATTTTTTCAGGCCATATGGAAGGAGAGTTTGGATTGGGATGAAAGCTTACCACAATCTCTTTATTCTGCCTGAATTAAGACCGTCGGGCAAATTTCTTTTGTCAGCAGCCTTAGGTTTCCGCGATATGTTATGCTTTCTGACGCAAAATGGGAATTTCATTCATTCTGCGACGCAAGCATGGGCGATCGTATGGGCGCGTATGGAGCATGCGTTTACATCCGTTCCGAGCTCTACAGACAATTCACGGCAAGATTGCTATTTGCAAGATCGGGAGTAGCTCCACTTAAAACGCTCACCATCCCGAAACTTAAGTTTTCAGCAGCACTCCTGCTTTCGGAACTCCTCGTAAGCATCTCCCAAAGCTTGCAGTTCAAATGACCAGTTGGTCTGATTCAACGGTGGCTCTAGCCTGGATACGCGAAACACCATCAAATTTTAATGTTTTTGTATCCAACAGGGTCTCGCAGATTCAAGAGCGAACAAAGGGAATTATCTGGAAGCATGTTCCCTCGCAGATGAACCCAGCTGACATTCTATCAAGAGGTCGCACACCAGCAGAGCTGTCTAACTGCAAACTTTGGCTTCAAGGTCCTGAATTTGGATGTCAAGTTAGCAGCGAATGGCCACAAGCACTGGACTGTCCGGTTGAAATTCCAGAACGACGTCACATTGTTTTAGCATCTTCGGCTACATCGGATCTATCCACAAACTGTTAATTCTAAGACTCGTTTGGACGTCTTCAGCGTGTTTTTGCATACGTTTTCCGATTCATCGGCCTCCTGCGCAAGAGGCACAATCATAGCAAAGGTCAGCTCACTACACAGGACGTAAAGAGCGGTACTCTTCTGCTCATCAAGAGCATCCAACTGGTTCATTTTGGCAAAGAGCATATGGCCTTGCTTGCCGGCAAGCCTCTTCAGACAAAGAGTCAACTTCGATCGCTGCAGCCCTTTGTAGATCTTCAGGGATTAATCCGTGTCGGTGGAAAAACCGTCTGCGAAATTTTAATCTTGACTATAATGCAAAGCATCCGCTTTTGTTGCCTAAATATCATCCGGTTACAGTTTCCTTAATAGCATTCTATCATCTCAGATTCCTCCATTCCGGACCGCAAAGTCTGCTGGCTGCTCTACGGCAAAGGTACTGGCCCATTGCAAGACTTAAAGCGGTAGCATCAGTCATCAACAAGTGCGTTCACTGCTTTAGGCAACGCCCCAAATTGCGCGAGCATGTCATGGCACCCTTTCCACGAGACCGAGTGCAGCCAAGTGCCACGTTTCACGTCACTGGCATAGATTTCTGTGGGCCATTTTACTTTAACTCGGACGTCAGAAACAGGCCACCGGTAAAATGATACATCAGCGTGTTTGTCTGCTTCGCTACCAAGGCAACCCATTATGAGCTGGTCGAGGATTTATCTACTCTATCCTTTATCGCTGCGCTCAAACGATTCATTAGTCTTCGGGGAAAGCCTTATGCCGTTTGGTACGACAACGCAACGAACTTCGTTGGTGCCAAAAACGAGCTCGCTGAGCTAAGGCATTTGTTTCTTAGCGATCCTCACCAAAGGCATGTCGGTTGAGAATGCTTGGCGCTCGGCATCAATTGGCATTGTATTCCTCCCCGTTCTCCACACTTTGGAGGGTTGTGGGAAGCTGCTGTCAAAGCAGCGAACTACCATTTGTACCACGTCGTTGGAAACTGCGTACACAGTTTTCATGAGCTGTGCACTTTGGTATGCCTAATTTCTGCAATTTTAAATTCCAGACCCCTCTGTCCTGTTACAGATAATCCAAGTGACTTGCAAGCGCTGACTCCTGGACACTTTTTGTGGGGCAAGTCCAATGTCACCATAGATGAGCCTGACGTTACGCACTTGAAGATCGGATGCTTAAGTCGTTGAAAGCATGTTTGCAGGATACAGCAGAATTTTTGGAGAAGCTGGAGCTCTATCTATCTATCCTTATTATTATTATTAGAAAGAAGAAAGTGGAATTCTGCACAGCCCAATCTGCAACCTGGCGATATGGTTCTTCTAAAGGAGGAAAATCAATCCCCACTTATATGGTCTCTTGGACGAGTCCATAGCACAATTCCTGGAGACGACGGAGTTGTGCGAGTCGCCATCGTACAAACAACAATGGCTTGGTCGGGAGAGCCGTAAACAAGGTCGCTTTTCTGCCGATCGAGACCACTTGTGTTGAAAGCCTTCAGCTCCCACGGGGGTGGAAGTTCGCAGCAGAACAACGTTAATCAACATTAAAGGTGTTATCATACATTATAGTAACAGTTTTCTGTAAAGTTAGATCGATATAATGCCCACACTGGATATAGCTTATATCGATATATCCATCAACTTTACGATAGTATTCTTCTTCCTAACAAAGCACATACATATGGTCGTCGGCATTGAACAATTGTGTGGATGCAATAAAGGCAAATAAAGAATTTAATAAGTGAATGCGCAACTTATATTTGGTTCGTTTTTAATTATTTCGATTTCGAGCGAAGGGGGTGCAAAACAGTATCTCCTCGAAACAACAGCCGAAATATATAACAAGAAAAAAAAATTGTTGAGTTCTATAAACTCAAAACAAGTAAGAAAAGTACAGTCGAGCACGCCCGACCGTAAAATACTCTCTGCATTTTTTCGCGATTTAATTATTAAAATCGGTCTAGAGATATTAAAATGTGTTGTACTTGCATTAAAACACGTTGAAACAAAAACAAACTAAGCATAATCACACATGCATCTGTTTGTCTGTATGGGAATACACATATGAAAGCCAATATATGATGCATATACATGTATGTATGTATGTGTGTATTCAGCGCGGCAAGCGACTGCGGGCAGCGCTGCCGCCACGCAAGCAACGAAAACATTCAAACATGTGCTTGTATGTTTCTGTCTCGCTTGCACACTTACATTGATATGAATGCGGCAGCGCTGCCGTCACATGTGCTTGTATGTTTCTGTCCCACTTGCACTCATACATGATATTGCATTCGGTTATCAATATTGCAACGCTTCTAGTTTTCTTGTTTATAGTGCGATTTCAATGCGCCTTTCAGGATAGTTTGATATAGTTAGTCTTCACACGAATTATAAATTACAATACTGTACTATATTAAAGAATGCCTCAAAACGGAGCGAAAGTTGAGAATTACTTTTATTTATTGTGGGAAAAAGGAGCGTGGCAGTCCAAAAATTTAAATGTCAATGCATTTACGCTGTCACTAGGAACCTCCATACCAAAATTGGTGATCCTAGGTGCAATAGTTATTGAGATATTTGCTTAAAACACAAATTTTTTCCGAGGTGTGTCTAGTTTTTTGCTCATTGTGGGCGAATGGGGCGTGGCATCGAAAAAAAAAAAAAAGATTCTTGTATTGACTGACTTAATATCTGATCGATTGAGACCAAGTTCGTACTTGTAGCTCTTACCATCTCTGAAATCTGTTTATTCATACGGACAGACAGACAGACGGACATGACTATATCGACTCGGCTTGTGATGCTGATCAAGAATATATATGCGGGGTCTGCCACGCCTTCTTCTGCCTGTTACATACATTTGCACAAGCCCAATATACTCTGGAATGAGTGAATGAATTTTAAAAAAGGCAACCTTGCAAGAAGCGTAAAATCTGTCTGCAATGGTCCTTGCGAAAAACTCAAGTCTTTCTTTTTAGAAAACATTCGCATGCACCATCGCATGAGTCAAAGTGGTTAAGAATCTTGTTCTGCTATTGCCATAGAAGAAAAGTATCGCCGAATCCTGCTTCAGCAGGATTGATTATAATCGTGGGATGGTGCTGGGGCCAGTTTTAGTACCAGATCCCAGAAAGATATTCAACTAAGATCCGGTTGGGCTGTTTCAGCGGGCCAAGAATTACGCAAGAACTTCCCAGTTACTTCAAACGAAGATGCGAGGCTGAGGGCCAAAATCCAGGGCTTTAGGTTGGAGGTTATGTTCCTCAAGCAGGCTAGGTAAAGCCTTGCTATTATTTCTTTAGAAAAAAAACACATCTTGCGTGATCTGCAGCCAAAATGTAAGAGGTCGATCCTAATCCACGAGTCTCATTTCCTGGTTTAGCAAAAAATCAAAGCTCTATTTGTTACAGCTCTTGTAAAAAATTCAGTCAGTGAAACTGTTGAAAATGTGTTGATAATTAACATTAAATAAGCTAACATATAATCTTGCAACGCTAGAGCTAAGTTCAATTATGTACTCGATACTTTACTTTATGATACTCATTCTTGAATAAACGTTTAACCGAACCACTCGTGCTACTATTACTCTGGATAATATAAATTTATATATGTTTTATCTCAACAGCAAACATGCAGAAAAGCTTTATTTTCTAAGTGGCTGATAAGCGAAAGCTTTCATTTCGGTGATCTGCCCAGCTTCAAACTAAACGAAAGTCGACAAATTAAATTCAAATTAACGGAATAACCGACATTAATTTTCTATCGCTGAAGATAATTTTATCGTAACAGAATATAAGGTCTGTGATAATAAAGAATGACTGTTATTATGTTTACTTTTAAGAAGTTCAATTTTCGATCATTACAAAACCAGAAAATCCGACAAACGTAAGGCCGAGAATTGGAGGGAATTAGGGACGGACATCCTAAGCATGGAATGTTCCTACTTCTCTTTGTGATAAGTCTTCATGGACATTAAAATGGTTACCAACTTTCCTCTTAATTCTAGACTTTACAAGTAGTTAGAATATAGGAAACCAGGAATTCTTGTTTGTATGCGCCGGCTTTGGTGTAACCGGCAATAAACTCATTGATGAGAAAAACCCCACAGACCACCAGACTTCACGACGTGATACTTGGAAATACTCATTAACCCTTGAACACTTAAGAGCAATAAAGAAAAGGGACCGGTATACAAAAGGATCTCAACTGACCTCCGTAAAGAAAGGCAATAAAATGTTTTAACAACGATTGACAGCGGACTCAATTGAAAACGATAGGTAGTGGCACACTTGTTTTGACCCTAGATATTCGAGCTGTATGGCCGATTGTGAAAGTCACCCCTAAATCAGGTGCGCTGCACGTATACAGTACATTCATACAGTAACTGGTTTACCCTCCCTCCCGGTGTGCTCAACAGGTTTACACTTATATTTATCAATAGAAAATAGAAATCCTAGTGAAATTAGATTCATTTTCGTAGAGCTAGTTCTGATCGCTTAGTAAAAAATTTTCGTGCGGAGCACATAAAAGAGAGGGAAAAAAAGAAAAAAAAGGAAAAAAAGAGAGGGAGAACAAGTAGTTAGAATATAGGCAACCGGGATGAGACTCTGATATTAAATCGGCCAAACTGAATCACAGAATATTTGTTACGCCTGATGTTCCCCGGTTAAATCAACTGGATCCTCACTATTTATGTAGGACACAAACCATATGTCAGTTTCTCTAATCTCCGCTAGATGTCGCTAACTACAAATTTTATTTTTGATCCCAAATGGATCCTCAAAATTTAGTTATGAAACCAGGAAACCAAACCAATTTTATTTTTGATCCCAAATGGATCCTCAAAATTTAGTTATGAAACCAGGAAACCACACCAATTTTATTTTTGATCCCCAATGGATCCTCAAAATTTAGTTATGAAACCAGGAAACCAAACCAATTTTATTTTTGATCCCAAATGGATCCTCAAAATTTAATTATGAAACCAGGAAACCACACCAATTTTATTTTTGATCCCCAATGGATCCTCAAAATTTAGTTATGAAACCAGGAAACCACCCCAATTTTAATTTGGGACACAAACCATGGCGCTAATAAATTCCCAAATTTCCCTAAATTTCTACTCACCGCTAGATGGCGCTAACAAATTTACCTGAATTTCTACTCACCGCTAGATGGCGCTAACAAATTTACCTGAATTTCTACTCACCGCTAGATGGCGCTTTGCCGCCGGAGGGGGGAGGGAAATTCCCGGTTGCCTATATTATAACTACTTGTTCTCCCTTTCTTTTTTTCCCTCTATATTTTGCGCACCGCGCGAAAATTTTTTACCAAGCGATCAGAACTAACTCTACGAAAATGAATCTAATTTCACTAGGATTTCTATTTTCTATTGATAAATATAAGTGTAAACCTGTTGAGCACACCGGGAGGGAGGGTAAACCAGTTACTGTATGAATGTACTGTATACGTGCAGCGCACCTGATTTAGGGGTGACTTTCACAAGCGGCCATACAGCTCGAATATCTAGGGTCAAAACAAGTGTGCCACTACCGATCGTTTTCAATTGAGTCCGCTGTCAATCGTTGTTAACACATTTTATTGCCTTTCTTTACGGAGGTCAGTTGAGATCCTTTTGTATACCGGTCCCTTTTCTTTATTGCTCTTAAGTGTTCAAGGGTTAATGAGTATTTCCAAGTATCACGTCGTGAAGTCTGGTGGTCTGTGGGGTTTTTTTCTCATCAATGAGTTTATTGCCGGTTACACCAAAGCCGGCGCATACAAACAAGAATTCCTGGTTGCCTATATTCTAACTACTTTAAGGCATAACCTGAGGCTAAGGCAATTAATTCTCGTTTGCTTAAATCTCTTTCTCTTAAAAACGGAGTCTAAACATTTCTGAACATGTTAAATGTGTTACAGGTGTCTTCTGTTCAACCCCAAAATTAATTCTATATCCATGTCATTGATTTTATGACTACTGTCACTTTTAACAAATTTTCCTTTTTTAACACTGAATACTAATTACCTTTCTTTTGCTCAAATCAGTTTCTTTTATAAATCGGGTCTTAACATGTTTGAACATGTTGAATGTCTTGCAGGTGTCCTCAATTCAACCCCAAATTTAGTTCTCGATCCACATGCTAAGTATGTCCCATGTCATTGATTTTATTACTACTGTCACATTTAATGTGTTTTCTATAATCTACAGAGAATACTAATCAAATTGATTTTCTAAAGATCCCCTCACCCCCATCCTTCTGCTGATGGACACGTCTGAACATGTTGAAGAAAGAATTAGTTTAGTATGCTTTGTGTCTACTATCCTTTTAGCCCCCATCCCCCAAAAATTAGGTATCGATAGGCTCAACAGATACCCCTTGTCGGTGATTTAATTTCTCCGAACATTTTCTCAAAGTTTCCTTTTTTCCTTTAATGTATGTCACCTGCATAACAATTAAATACTAGGGTCAACCAATAATGATTTTCGGATACCTTTTGAAAACAACCCTGATTGAACTTGTTGACGATCCAATGGTATAAAGTGTTTCCCCCAATCAAATACTCAATGTTATAACTTTTAACTATTTTTATTTATACTTAACTTTGCTTTTTTATTGCTTAAGTTATGCTTGTTGTTTAAAAAAATCTGTTAAACCAGATTTTGTTACGTATAGTTTTTTATAGAAACATAATTTACAAGGAAATTTATATTTTCGTTTTTCGAAACTAAAGTTGTGTTTCTTAAGAATGTGTTTCTTGAATCCACATTTACTTTGAAATATTTTTTAATTGGTACATAGGCTACAATAGTACTGAACCATCTTGCCTTTAAAGTTTTACTGCGCTGAGAACAAGACAAAGAAGGATTATATTTATTTAAAAATCAGGTTTTTACACAAGTAAGAAAAGGATGAATAATAATAGAATGAGAGAATAATAGAATACTATGATTTAATTGGATACTGCATCAGGCACCATGGGCTATTTCTTTCTAATTGGTTATTGAAACTCGTTGAATTTCCCATAAAAGGCGGACGCATGTCATTCTATTCTTTAGTTCTTACAGTTTTGTTCTAAGTGAACATTAAGGTGCAAATTTGAAAAAATATATATAAAAATGGTATGTATTAGTAACATATAACCATTTAAAACTAAATAACATTTACACTCTCAGGCTTTCTTGGATTCAATGAATGACGTGACAAGCCATGTAGGACAAGGATATACAAAAACTGAGAGCCTCACTATTGGATATGAGTATACTATAATAGATTGTCGACTAAAGAAAACAGTTTTCGGTGAGAAAATTGCTCTTACATAACTGATGCTGAAGCCAAACCCCTTTGGATTTTCCTACCTAAGGCATTTGTCAGGATTTTCCCCTCTAAAACTCCATACAAGAAGTTAAAGGACCACAATATTACTCATATAGTTTATAATGGAACAAAAATAGACAGCTATAATACCCCCCATTTCCTATTCTTATGTAAAAGTATATAATGAAATTCAATATAAAAACTGCTAATACTTCACAATAAACCTCAGTTTCAAATCAACACTAAAGCAAGCAAAATGTTTTCAAAGCAAATTGAAATATTTTTAATTCAGTTCGAAGATATGATTTTCCATGAGCACATGGAACGTCTGCAACATTTAAAGGCTGTTCTAAGTGACTTTGAACAGCAGCAAGAAGTCAATTCTCGATTTGGAAATCATTTTAACTCGTGCGTATGGTCGAGCGATGACGCTAAAGAGGGTCCAGACACATGTCGCTGCTGTTTCTTTTCAAGCTATAAATCAGAGGCTTTAAAAGTTATGATGAATTACTATAGGTTAAGAGATCGAATGTACTCAAATAAAAAGCAATAACAACATTTAAACTATTTTGTTTTATTTATTTTTTTAAATAATTTCAGAACAAGCTTATCATTATAAATATAATCATTTTTCTTAAAGACATTTAAAAAACATTTTGTTGATTGTTTTTTACTCTTGTAAATACTAAATACGATGCAATAATGTCCACAGGTATTTGAAAAGTATCCCTGAACTTGCTGTTTATTATACATAAATCTTTTGGAATTATTTTTTAACAGACTTAAAAAATATTTGTTTTGAGGATATTGTCCATATGAATCAAAAAACTCTGCAGTTGAAGCATTTTTAAAATAAAATGCTACCCAGTGTGAACCTGGTTTCTCAGATGAGTCTGTATTGGCAATTATTATTGAAGGAAATGTACGTATTTTAATAGGTAATTTATCTGCTGGGAATACCCCTTTAAATATATGTTTTGTACTCCGCTTACTAAGCATAAGTTTTTCAATTTGTATTGTATTCATTTTTAAAGTATAACTCTAATATTTCTATGTTTATCAATATCAATCATGGAATCGTATTCACAATGAACAAGACATGTGACCGCTTCGGTTAGAGGTTCAGCAAATCGACCTTCAATAAGAATTGTTCCTTGATTAATTAAATTTGAACATACTGAAGAATTTGCACTAAATAGCATATTATATCCACGAGAGCTTTGAATGTTTTCGGGATTTGTAAAATCAAACTCTAGAGCTTGAGACGGTACTTGTACTCCATTAACTAAAAGATTAAAACGCTGAATTTTAAAATGTTCAAAGTTATATGGATCCAGGGCCCTATTACCTGAGTATGCTCGGTTTTTAACCATGCAAAATGCGATAAAATTAGGTAATTGTCCAATTACAGCATTGTCAATTGATAGGGTATTGTTTCCTGGATATAGAGTAAAAGATTTAACTTCAACTTTATTATATGGATATAAAGCATTTTTTGTTTGCAATACGCGATGATGTGCTAACAAAATACTTGGATTGACTGTAACATGATTCATAAAGAGTTGTGCCTCTAAAATTTTTAAACTTGATTCAGTTTGAACTTCCATCAAATAAAATGCAGTCTTTTCAATATTAAATGTTATTCTTAAATCTACATTATTTATCAGGAGCTTGGGTTTATTAAAAATATCTCCATGTACTTTTCCAAAGAGCTCTACCTTATTGCTTTTTTGGAATATGTTTTTTACAGGTAGAGTTTCATCAACATAACATTTAATAAAACTTGAAAAAAATCCTTGAGTAGAAAAATGGCTTTCAGTAGCATCACTTCCATAGTTTAAAATAGTTTGTAGATAAGACCGATAGTGATAATTATTATCGTTCTGAGAAACTAATGTGTTATTTAAATATACTGAGGAGCTTCTAAAAATAGAATGTAATATATTGTTTACAACGCTAGCAGCATTATTTGTTATATTGTTGTTGGCCTGATCCTTAAGCTGTACTACTAATCTTAAATATACGCTTGACAGATCTCTGTATGATTCACCATTTCCCAAACATACAAATTCAATTGAGCTGGCTCCATCCAATGATGCTATAGGATTGTAAGTTACTTCTTCAGTGCATAAAATACTGCTTTGTGTTGGATGCGGCTCAAACAAAACCAATTCACTTTTCATGCATTCAATATGGTTGTTCATCGTTTTGTTGAAAAAATATCTGCGATTTTCTTAGCTAGTTTTTTTGATTTCGGACGTTTTTGAAGCTCTTTCTTTGTATTCACTCTTGAATGTTTAGATTTATAATGAGCTCTCCTCGTAATAAAACGCTTCCTTTTATTCTTTCTACCTGAGCCTCGCTGAGTCATTTTATCTATTACTTTATTAGATAATTTTTGGAGTGCAATTTTGCTCTGTTCTTGGATAATATTCTGTAGAGGTTTTCGTCCCAAGTCATTTAAGACTGCGTTTCCTGTTTCCACTGCTTGATTTTTAACAGCGTTTAGTCCACTTAAGAAAAGTGGTTTAATGTACTTAAAAAGGCCACTAAAAAAGTTTCCAATACCCCTTCCTTGCTGTACTATTCGAGGTGTTGCATAAAGCGACCCAATATGATTCAACCCTCCTCCACTTTGGTTTAGATAATACTCTTGGTAAAGTTTCTCCATGCCGGTTAATATCTTTATGAAAAATATATTGACTAAGTAGCAATATTTATAGCATACAACGTTTTTGTCTAAAATGCAACGTTATGTATATGGGAGTTGCTGATGGTTTAAATGGAACCTTATATCCTCTGGAGTCGGATATTAAAATTGATATGTCTCTAACTTCACAATTCTCAACGGGATAGTACTCAAAATTTTTGAATTGAATCATTTTGGAAACTCCATTATGCATAAGAACCTTTAGACATCTTGTTCTTTTGTCTCCAACACATCTAGGCTTTATTATGTCAGTATAAACGAATATTATACCCTTTGACATACTTGGCATTGCCTGTTTCTTATCCATTACTTCATTGTGGGGAAGATCATTTAAATATAGTTCAGATATTCAAACTTCCCAGTTCTTATCTATGTTTTGAGAGAAACTTACAATGTTTGTAAACGCACATTGTACATTGTCCGGAAAAACATTTAAAGAATTGTTGCTAAATAAAGTAACATAAAAGGATTCTAAGTTACTCATTTTTAGACCCCGTACTCTTTAAAAAAGAGTATAGGGGTCTATTAAGTTTGTCAGAAGCGAGATGTGCGTAACAGGCAGAAGGAGGCGTGGCCGAACCCATAAAGTATATATATTCTTGATCAGCATCAACAGCCGAGTCGATATAGCAATGTCCGTCTGTCCGTCCGTCCGTCCGTCCGTATGAACACCTGGATCTTTTAAACTACAAGAGCTAGAGACACCAAATTTGGAATGTAAGTCCGTTATTTTGTAGAGCAGATCAAGTTTATTTCAAATTGTTGCCACGCCCCTTACCGCCCCCGCAATGAGCAAATAACCAGACACACCTCGAAAAAATTTGTGTTTTAGGCGAATATCTCAGTAACTATAGCACTTAGGAGCACAAATTTTGGTATACAGGTTCTTAGGGACAGCCTTAGTATAATGTCATTCAAAATTTTGAGCTGCCACGCCCCTTTGCTCATAAGAACTAAAAAACTGTCCAACTTCAATGCCTGTTTTTAAGGCATTAAATCAAATAGTACAGTGTTGTAATTTAACATACGCTTAGAGACTTACTATTTCTAACTTTCCTGAAAGTGGCATCAAAATCCTATGTCAATCAAGAGAGAAATTTCGGTTCAAAGTGCATGTTATTTTACTGCAAAATCACTGCATGCGCGCAACACATACAAACAAACACAGAAACATACAAACATATGTTCGAACGTTTTCTCTACCTGCTTTGGCGGCAGCGCTGCCCGGAGCCGCTGGCCGCGCCGAACAATGCTATGCATACACACATATGTATGAGCACACATACTTATTTGAAAATAAGCGGAAGAATGATAGAAGAGGGTCGTGGTGCAACTGGTAGAGTTGCTGCGTAATATGGAACCTTCGTATGGATCGCGGGTTCGAATGCTGACAATGACGATTGTTAATTTATTTACTTTTTAATTTTAATTCAAAATGTAAATATTTCATTTTAATTTTTTTATACTCTCTGCAAGAGTATATTGGGTTTGTGAAAATGTATGTAACAGGCAGAAGGAGGCGTGGAGACCCCATAAAGTATATTATTCTTGATCAGATCACAAGCCGAGTCGATATAGCCATGTCCGTCTGTCCGTCTGTCCGTGTGTTGTCCGTTGTCGTCTGTCTGTCTGTCTGTCTGTCTGTCTGTCTGTGTGTCCGTATGACAAACAGATTTCAGAGTGGTAAGACAGTTGGCTTGGTTAATGATATATAGAGTAATACAAGAATCTTTTTTTTTTCGATGCCACGCCCCATTCGCCCACAATGAGCAAAAAATAGACACACCTCGGAAAAATTTGTGTTTTGGGGAATATCTCAATAACTATGGACCTAGGATCACAATTTTGGTATGGAGGTTGCTAGTGGCAGCGTAAATGCATTGACATTTAAATTTTTGGACTGCCACGCCCCGTTTTCCCACATTAATAAAAGTATTTCATTTTTAGGCATTCTTTAATATAGTACAGTATTGTAATTTATAATTCGTGTGAAGACTAACTATATCAAACTATCCTGAAAGGCGCATTGAAATCGCACTATAAACACGAAAACTAGAAGCGTTACATTGATAACTGAATGCAATATCATGTATGAGTGCAAGTGAGACAGAAACATACAAGACATGTGACGGCAGCGCTGCAGCATTCATATCAATGTTTGAGTGCAAGCGAGACAGAAAATACAAGCACTGTTTGCTTTGTGGGGCAGCGCTGCGCAGCGCGGCCGCGCTGAATACACAATAATATATCATATATTTGTCTTTCGTATGTGTATTCGATACAGACAAACAGATGTATTTTGATTATCTTAGATTGTTTTTGTTTCAACGTGTTTTAATGCAAGTATACACATTGTAATAACTCTTGACCGTTTTTAATAATTTAATCGGGAAAAAAATGCAGAGAGTATTTTACGGTCGGGCTTGCTCGACTGTACTTTCCTTACTTGTTAATTTTTAATTTCATTTTAAAATTTTAATTTTAAGAAAATTGGCATTACTATGGGAGTACGGGGTCTTTTACAGTCGGCTCGATCGACTGTAGCCTTTCTTACTTGTTAAATGTGACTTTGTTTAGATTAAAGAAATCCAATTAATTTTATTTTTTCCAATTTGATATGGTTGTGCTCTATTGGAAGATCTTGTGCTAACTCCTGTACCTTTAGAGCGAGATTTTTCGGCTTTTCGGGATGATCGTCTTAGTTTTTCCCTTCCTGCAATGTAATTGAAGTTTCTTAAATTGACTTCTGTTTGAACAATTCGATTATTGGATCTATTTTTTCAGGAGACTTAATTTGATGTTCAATGCGTCTCCTTTTAGGAATTGGTTCAATCATACCTAAATCATCATTGATTTCAGAGATTGTCCGCTTAGGGTTGTCGTCTGGACTTTGGGATTCAGTAAAATCGTCTTCCTGAGAATTATTTAATATTTTGTCTGTGTTTTTTGAAACGTTTATACTCTTGTCTGCTTTAACGTTTAAATTTTTCAAAAACTCTTTGTTTTCAGCCTTTGATTCTCGTTTGGAACTTGTAGGAAACTCTTCAAATGTTTGTGTTGAACTGCTAGATGTTAAAATATTCAACTGATTTTTGTTATCAGAATACGTAACACGTTTCCTTCTTTTGTGAAGAAAGTAGTTTAGTTCTTGTCGAATTTTAATCCATTTATCAAAATCACTTAGTCTACCATTACATATTATTGGTAAAAACTTTTGGTTTATCAAATCTTCACCTCTGTTATTTGATATTAACTTTTGATATTCGTTGGGTTGCATTAAAATAACTTTAATCAAATTACTTTTTGAGTTATGCATTTCTTAAAATGTTTCCAAATACTCCGGCCAATAATGATGAAATAAGAATTGGAATAAATCCGCCTTTTTGAACTAGAACTTTCCTCGTTGATTTTATTGTGCGCTTTGAAGATGAAATTTTACGCAGTACATTTTTAATACCGTTTTAGTAGGCTAAGCTGTTTGGTTGTAAGTTGATGATTGCCTAGTAATATATTTAATACAATCTCAATTAATGATTTTACCAGGTCATCATCACTATTACTTATAATAGCTTTTCTTATTTTGGTACTAGCTCTTTTCAGAACATATAATATATGTTTGTTCGCCATCAACCGTTTTAGACTCTTTTTGTAAACCATTTTCGTTGCAATAACAAATTGAGTATGTTGCGTTAAAAATATTGGAACGAAACCGTAAAAGATCGTTTATCCTTTGGGTAAGATCAATTAACAAATAACCATGAGGTTCTTCGGTTACTTCTTTATATATGCGCATCAATTCACTAAGATTTTCAGGATAAATTTGTCTAGCCAAACAATGAAATTGAAGTTTATCTCTAGGGTTTTTGAAAACGACAATGTACTTTGTATTTAACGATATATCTCTAGTATGTGAGGCTTTATGAAATATATTCTGAGTAACTACTATTACAAATAAGTTTCGATGATGAGAACCTTTTGTAAATAATTCACAAACGCTTTTGTTAAATGCTCCCATCATTAGATCATCTAATACTATGAGGATAGGCTCATTAAGATCATTTTCAATTATTTCTGGTACACCTTTATGATATTCAAGTCCTGTAAAACTAGGTTTTGCGTGTTCTTCAGCATAACACCAAATGATCCTTTTAATATCTTCATTAATAAGTGTATTTTGATTGTTTAAAAGATTTTCCAGAAACGTCGTTTTCCCGGATCCTGAGGGTCCACATATAAGCATTGTAAATGGATGAATAAATTGAACAAACATTGTTGATTTATTTAGGAGTATTTTATTTGCCATAAACTTCGTAATTTAAATTTTCCAATATTACAAACAGCTTAAATAGGTTATTAAGAGCACATCTAACTCCGAGTTTTTTATGTATTCGACAGTTAGTAAAGTAGTTTGGATAACATGTTAAACTTTGTTCAATTTCCACATCAATTACATTTGTGGCTAAGTATTTCTTTAAAAATTGTTTCTTTGCCTCCCCTCGTACAAGAACTGTAGCGAAACTATTTAAAGGAGTTAGTATTTCACTTAGACTTAAATACGGAATGTCACCCTCAGACCAATCCAATCCATTTATATTTCTTTTTGTGGTGTGTTGAATATTCCGGATACAATCATCTAATTCCTTAACATGGTAAGGTGGTAAAAAGTGAAAGAAGTTCGGTATAACAGAGCCCGCTTGCATAAATGCTAATTCCTTAATAAAAATTTGTCTGTTATTTCCAACTATGTATTGGAAATCTACCAAAACAGCGGAATTTCTATCAATTTTGATCATTGTTGGTTGAATTTATATAATATACTGGTTGAACATGCTATGATTTCACCGTTTATATAGCGTCACAGTTAACATGTAGCAGTTAGTTTGAAAAAGATACTCATCCAAGATGGATACATTCCAGTTAAAAAGGACAAAGGCTTTAAAAATAACACAAGATCATGAAATTATTTTTGGTTTGGAATATTATGTATATCACAATTTAAAAATAAAGTGTGGTTTTTCAACTAGTAGAAAATTTACACCAATGAACTGGATGCAGCAAAACAAACATAATTTCATTGGGTTTGATAAGGACGACTGGATTCAACTGTTAACATATAAGGAATATATTCAACTTAAGCTTGACCAGTACGAGTTTTTAATGCCGGATACTATTATTGACCACCCTTTACTTAGTTCAATTAAATGTCATTTTAAATATAGAAAAGTCGATAAACAGTGTATAGTTACTTTAAACCAGAATGGTAACAAAATTGAGTTTGACAACGAATCTTGGCGTGCGCTTTTACGACTTGGTATTTTTTTAACCACATTTTTGTGCTGGAACTCAATACTTAAAAAACAAATATCAAATATCTATTTTAAACACATTATACCTAAGTGTGCCCAAATGAATAAATATGAAATACGACTTACAGATTTAGAAGCCTCGTATGAGTCTGACGTTGAGATTGACTTAACTCGTTTATGTTTTGAGATTTCAAAGAAGATGCGAAAAGAAATAAAAAACGACGTAATTCAATATAAACAGTTAGTATTATCAAAACCATCAGGAAAGTAATAATAAAGAAACATAATGAGTAAACTACAGGTTGTAACAGAAATTCATAAGCAGTCCAAAAAAAATTTTTGAAGGCGTAGTTTTGTTCAAAAAGGAATAAATGATACTTGGCAAATTGAAATGATTCCGTTTCATAAGCAAAATGGAGGTTTTCGTTATCTACTGACAGTGATTGACACTTTCTCAAAATATTCATATGCAGAGCCTGTGAAGAATAAATCAGCTACAGATATAGTTTTAGCAATTAAAAAAGTATTTGAAACTGCAAAGAAAATACCTAAAAATATTCAGAGTGATCAGGGTAAAGAATTTTTTAATATGGGTTTTCTTCAACTAATGAATAAATTGGAAATAAATCATTATCACACCTATACTCATTTAAAAGCATCAATTTGTGAACGATTTAATAGAACTCTTAAGAATCTAATGTGGAAAATGTTTAGCTACCATGGAAGTTACATTTGGATAACCAAGTTGCAGCAATTACTAAAAACTTACAACAATACATATCACCGTACTATAAAAATGAAACCCAGTGAAGTAGACAGAAAGAATGAAAAATTTATTTTAAAGTCGGTGTACAATTATCCTAAAATTTTTCCTAAACACAAATACTCTGTTAACGATTTTGTTCGAATAAGTAAATATAAAGGTGTTTTCGCTAAAGGATATGAACCAAATTGGACAACTGAAATATTTAGAATTATAAAAATTCAATCAACAGATCCAGTCACTTATTTATTAAAAGATTATAAAAATGAACGCATAAAGGGTTCATTCTATGAAGAAGAACTTCAACGAGTTAGAGATAAAAACGCATACTTGATTGAAAAAATTATAAAATCTGGAAAAAATAAAGTTTTTGTTAAGTGGTTAGGCTTTGATGAGTCACATAATTCCTGGATTAATAAAAAAGATATAATTAAATAAAAGACTTTTTTTATTTTTATTATTTATTTAGAATATTTTTTTTTTAGTTATACATATTTACAAGCACTATACATATTTACAAGTGTTATATAATAAGTCTTATCTTTGAATAAAATGTTTTTACATATTTTACAAATTTTCTCTGTTCAAACTTATTTTATAATGCCCCCAAATCAGTGTGGTTATTGAATTTGATGTTACAAATCTTTTGTCATCTTTATAATTCAATGAAATTTTATTAACAATTTCTGTAAACAGCTCATGGTCTCTACTTCTTATTACCCTCTGTTCACCATAATAAGTTTTTCGTTTTCGGATACATTCAATATAGTCCGAGTGGGAGAGTTTTTTAGCAACGCTTTCTTTGACACCTTTAATTTTCTTAATTTCTTTGTCGGTGGTCCCTTCACTGCTTTCTACCTTGTAGGAATAAGCTCTTGCTTTTAAGCCTGCAAAAGATTTCATAATTTTTCCTGCATTTTCATCTTTAAATAAACCTAACTCTTTATTGTTTGCTGGAATTATGTTATATGGATTCATAGAGTTATAATTGGAGGTATCAAAACGTTCTGGATTTGTTTTTATAAGGTTATATATATCTTCAACAGAGGATGTAATAAACGAATCAGTGTCCATATAAATAATCTTAGTCGAGGGACTTTTTATGCTTAAGAAATTATAATAATAATCATACATAAGCCATTTTGACAATTCTAAGACAGTTACTAAAATATAGATTGGTTTATCATAATGAATGAGCGATGTTGTATGCTCAAGTGCTGCTAAGTCATTACCGAAAATGTTCATGCTATGAAAATTGTTCATTGCGACTAACTGTCTGAAGCCAGGAGAATTTTGCTTGGAGTGGTAATCAGTAACTAGTCGTATAGAACGTCTTTTCTCTACGTTTTCCATAGTTTTGCCGTAAACGGCATTATTCATCAACTTGAAAAAATTTTTTTGAAACTCATTTTTTGCTGATTTTCTATGAGAATTGTTCAAGTTAATGTATGGCTCAAGCCAACGTCGTTGCGTAAAAGACAAAACTCTATGAATTTTTAATAATTTTAATCCTTGTTGCATGCAGAGTTGCAATTGCTTTAAATGAATAATATAATTGGTTTTATTATTTAAGTCTGCAATTAATTTAATTTGTTTTCCTCCAGGTGGAACTTTATTTTCTGGACAGAATGGTAGACAATTATGTTTGTCATGAATCTCTTTAGGATATTGCAAATCTACTTCTAAAATATATCCTACATCATCATCAACTAAAATATTTGCCAAAGAGAGTTTTGATATTTCATCTTCAGATAAGAATTTAAAATTTTCTTATGGCAGCACTTGACACATTGCCCACCCATATAAATTGTTTGCATCTATATATGAAAGATAGTTTGTGTCAAGGTTAGGATTAAAATCTTTTTGATGAGGATTATTAGCAACTGAAATACTACATTGTGACTACATTGTGTCAAACCGCCACGAACAGCTAATTTAAGAAAACTATAGGTGTTAGGGTCACTAATCAGCTCGAGTTTAACTTTGGTAAACTTAAGCATTGCATCCCAAGAGATTAAAGTAGCCGTTACGTAATTAATTGGGTCTAACTTATAAATTTTATGACAGATGGCTCTAAAATTTTCAAAAACATCTGCCAGAATAATTACATCACTTTCCAGGTATAGTTTTAAGTAGTCTGACAATGTTTGACACTTAAAACTATCCCATACCTGTTGTGCAAACTCATAGTTTTTAATACTACACTCCTCATCGTTTAGAGCATTATAAAAAAGTTCTCTACATGGGAGTTGTCTCGCGGCTAGTTTAGAAAAACTATCTAGATAGTCATAAGGGAAAACTCCCTTCCGACGCATTTGCTTAAATTGTACACCTTCAAACTTTCTACTTAAAAGCTTGAAGTCTTCATCGTTAAGATAGCTAGAAAGTTTTTCTAAACTAGAGTTTAAAAATCTATTAGAGTCAATAAACTGAATGTTATATATATATTTTTTTTAAATCACAATAGTTAAATGATTGGATAGCCCATCCACTATCTTTTTCTTGGAACTCACTAGTTAATAAATTTAAATAATCGATTTTGGTTTCCAAAACATCATCAGCTGTTTCTAAATCATAGAGACACTGATATGATGTTACAAAATGCTTAGTTGATTCAATTAATTCTCCATCATCTGTTTGCTTTATATATGTGCCATAAAGTTTAATCGAAATTTTTATGGCGGTATATTTAGCTAAACAGAGTTCAATTATTTCGAAAATGTTTCTTTTTATTTGATTGTAAAAATCACGAAGAATAATTACATTTTCATTTTCATTGAAAACACGATATGTTTCAGCATTTCTTTTAATTGAAACGTTGCATACTTGACAATGAATATCATCGCTTTTCATTTTCTTAGCGGGTTGATTAATTATAGCTCCTGCTCTTTTCAAGGCTCTGGCAGATGTAGTAGGTTCGACGTCTAAAGTTGATGTTGAAGAGGGACGATCACTCGAATCTTGGTTCTTTGACGCCTCCATCATTATTCTAAAAGCGTTTACAGGTCCGGTGCACTTGCTATAATGCACAGCGAAAGCATCCACCCCGTCAAAAGCACGGTTGCACATATCACACACAATTTTGGAGCACATTTTTTAATTATTTTTTTTTTGTTTTTAGTTTTGTATGAAATTTTAGCAACAAATGTTTTTTGTTAATAAATAAATGTTCGATTTTAAACAAAATAGTTTCCACTGACGAACGCGGGTAACTTAAAATTGTTAGCAATTTTATGTTTAAAATTTAGAATTTGTTTTTAGGAGATTACTGTTTTTGTTTAGAAAGAGTTCGAAAGATTTTAAAAACACGGTTATCGGTTCTGAACGTAGCACCAACTGAACTCCTACAGCAGGCGATTTTTACCTTTATACCATTAGATCGTCAACAAGTTCAATCAGGGTTGTTTTCAAGAGGTATCCGAAAATCATTATTGGTTGACCCTAGTATTTAATTGTTATGCAGGTGACATACATTAAAGGAAAAAAGGAAACTTTGAGAAAATGTTCGGAGAAATTAAATCACCGACAAGGGGTATCTGTTGAGCCTATCGATACCTAATTTTTGGGGGATGGGGGGCTAAAAGGATAGTAGACACAAAGCATACTAAACTAATTCTTTCTTCAACATGTTCAGACGTGTCCATCAGCAGAAGGATGGGGGTGAGGGGATCTTTAGAAAATCAATTTGATTAGTATTCTCTGTAGATTATAGAAAACACATTAAATGTGACAGTAGTAATAAAATCAATGACATGGGACATACTTAGCATGTGGATCGAGAACTAAATTTGGGGTTGAATTGGGGACACCTGCAAGACATTCAACATGTTCAAACATGTTAAGACCCGATTTATAAAAGAAACTGATTTGAGCAAAAGAAAGGTAATTAGTATTCAGTGTTAAAAAAGGAAAATTTGTTAAAAGTGACAGTAGTCATAAAATCAATGACATGGATATAGAATTAATTTTGGGGTTGAACAGAAGACACCTGTAACACATTTAACATGTTCAGACATGTTTAGACTCCGTTTTTAAGAGAAAGAGATTTAAGCAAACGAGAATTAATTGCCTTAGCCTCAGGTTATGCCTTAAAGTAGTTAGAATATAGGCAACCAGGAATTCTTGTTTGTATGCGCCGGCTTTGGTGTAACCGGCAATAAACTCATTGATGAGAAAAAAACCCCACAGACCACCAGACTTCACGACGTGATACTTGGAAATACTCATTAACCCTTGAACACTTAAGAGCAATAAAGAAAAGGAACCGGTATACAAAAGGATCTCAACTGACCTCCGTAAAGAAAGGCAATAAAATGTGTTAACAACGATTGACAGCGGACTCAATTGAAAACGATCGGTAGTGGCACACTTGTTTTGACCCTAGATATTCGAGCTGTATGGCCGCTTGTGAAAGTCACCCCCAAATCAGGTGCGCTGCACGTATACAGTACATTCATACAGTAACTGGTTTACCCTCCCTCCCGGTGTGCTCAACAGGTTTACACTTATATTTATCAATAGAAAATAGAAATCCTAGTGAAATTAGATTCATTTTCGTAGAGTTAGTTCTGATCGCTTAGTAAAAAATTTTCGTGCGGAGCACATAAAAGAGAGGGAAAAAAAGAAAAAAAGGAAAAAAAGAGAGGGAGAACAAGTAGTTAGAATATAGGCAACCGGGATGAGACTCTGATATTAAATCGGCCAAACTGAATCACAGAATATTTGTTACGCCTGATGTTCCCCGGTTAAATCAACTGGATCCTCACTATTTATGTAGGACACAAACCATATGTCAGTTTCTCTAATCTCCGCTAGATGTCGCTAACTATAAATTTTATTTTTGATCCCCAATGGATCCTCAAAATTTAGTTATGAAACCAGGAAACCAAACCAATTTTATTTTTGATCCCAAATGGATCCTCAAAATTTAGTTATGAAACCAGGAAACCACACCAATTTTATTTTTGATCCCCAATGGATCCTCAAAATTTAGTTATGAAACCAGGAAACCAAACCAATTTTATTTTTGATCCCAAATGGATCCTCAAAATTTAGTTATGAAACCAGGAAACCACACCAATTTTATTTTTGATCCCCAATGGATCCTCAAAATTTAGTTATGAAACCAGGAAACCAAACCAATTTTATTTTTGATCCCAAATGGATCCTCAAAATTTAGTTATGAAACCAGGAAACCAAACCAATTTTATTTTTGATCCCAAATGGATCCTCAAAATTTAGTTATGAAACCAGGAAACCACACCAATTTTATTTTTGATCCCCAATGGATCCTCAAAATTTAGTTATGAAACCAGGAAACCAAACCAATTTTATTTTTGATCCCAAATGGATCCTCAAAATTTAATTATGAAACCAGGAAACCACACCAATTTTATTTTTGATCCCCAATGGATCCTCAAAATTTAGTTATGAAACCAGGAAACCACCCCAATTTTAATTTGGGACACAAACCATGGCGCTAATAAATTCCCAAATTTCCCTAAATTTCTACTCACCGCTATATGGCGCTAACAAATTTCCCTGAATTTCTACTCACCGCTAGATGGCGCTTTACCGCCGGAGGGGGGAGGGAAATTCGTGGTTGCCTATATTCTAACTACTTGTTCTCCCTCTCTTTTTTTCCTTTTTTTCCCTCTCTTTTTTGCGCTCCGCACGAAAATTTTTTACTAAGCGATCAGAACTAACTCTACGAAAATGAATCTAATTTCACTAGGATTTCTATTTTCTATTGATAAATATAAGTGTAAACCTGTTGAGCACACCGGGAGGGAGGGTAAACCAGTTATTGTATGAATGTACTGTATACGTGCTGCGCACCTGATTTGGGGGTGACTTTCACAAGCGGCCATACAGCTCGAATATCTAGGGTCAAAACAAGTGTGCCACTACCGATCGTTTTCAATTGAGTCCGCTGTCAATCGTTGTTAACACATTTTATTGCCTTTCTTTTCGGAGGTCAGTTGAGATCCTTTTGTATACCGGTCCCTTTTCTTTATTGCTCTTAAGTGTTCAAGGGTTAATGAGTATTTCCAAGTATCACGTCGTAAAGTCTGGTGGTCTGTGGGTTTTTTCTCATCAATGAGTTTTTTGCCGGTTACACCAAAGCCGGCGCATACAAACAAGAATTCCTGGTTGCCTATAGTCTAACTACTTTTACAACTTGGGGACCTTGTTTGGCATTAAAATTTTGGAAGGGCAAAATTACGTCGAAATACTTCTTGTCCTTCCTTGAACGATTCTGGCTTAGATCGTAAATTATACCGTTGTGCATATCGTTCATAAGCTTTGCGTATATTGTCTTGTAAGTCTTTCCTAAACAAAGCCAAATTGTCTGATCTATCGATTAATTTGACCGAATTTTCTAAAAGACTCGAAATTTTTAAAAGAATTTAATCATCACCTTAAATTATGACAAATCGAAAACTATGTTAATTTATTGTTGGACTTAGTAATCGCGGGAAGGCTTGGCAGCGTGTATGTGGTTATAACGAGACAAATTAACGAATTGACTGTTGCTCGCGACAGCCGCATTGCCGAATGCAAATTCGACTTACAGACTAGCTAAAGTAGATGATTTCGATACATTACTGGACAATTCAATACTATCGTTAATTTAAGCTTATCCCGACCATTCATTATTTTCCTTATTCTAACTTATGTTTATGATCCAACATTCCGGCCACCTGAAAGAAATGGCGTTCAATTCCTTGCTTGCCCTGGCGTGAGCGCTTTTCCAGTGTCCAATGGAGTCAGGGTCGTTGGGTCGAGGATGGCCACCACGTCGGTCAGATGCCGTCAAAACTTGCCCTCTGTGAGCTACGCGCTGCTGATCTGCAGCATGACCAGGTTCCTCACGAACATGTGTCGTCTTCTAAAAGTATCGTTGGACTGGCGTGCCGCGTCGAGCAAATAAGTTGTTTACCGTGAAAATAAGAGGTTTAGTGGATCTTGCAGTAAATTCAATATGAACAGCCTTTGATGCAAAACACAAGAGCAACACCGCAATATATACTTTTGGCGGGGCTCGTCCTCTTATTTTTATACTCTCTGCAAGAGTATATTGGGCTTGTGCAAATGTACGTAACAGGCAGAAGGAGGCGTGGCAGACCCCATAAAGTATATATATTCTTGATCAGCATCACAAGCCGAGTCGATATAGCCATGTCCGTCTGTCTGTCTGTCCGTATGAACAAACAGATTTCAGAGATGGTAAGAGCAACAAGTTCGAGCTTGGTCTCAATCGATCAGATATTTAGTCAGTCAATACAAGAATCTTTTTTTTTTCGATGCCACGCCCCATTCGCCCACAATGAGCAAAAAACTAGACACACCTCGGAAAAAATCGGTGTTTTCGGCGAATATCTCAGTAACTATGGTACTTATGATCACAAATTTTGGTATGAAGGTTCCTAGCGACAGCGTAAATGCATTGAAATTTAAATTTTTGGACTGCCACGCCCCTTTCTCCCACAATTCAAAAAATTGTTCTCAACTTTCGTTCCGTTTTTTGGAATTTGTTTATATAGTACAGTATTGTAATTTATAATTCGTGTGGAGACTAACTATATCCAACTATCCTGAAAGGCGCATTGAAATCGCACTATAAACAAGAAAACTAGAAGCGTTACAATATTGATAACTGAATGCAATATCTTGTATGAGTGCAATCAAAACAGAAACATACAAGCAAATGTTCGAATGTTTTCGCTGCCTGTGTGGCCGCAGCGCTGCCGCATTCATATTAATGTATGAGTGCAAGCGAGATAGAAACATACAAAGATATGTTCGAATGTTATCGTTGCCTGTGTGTATATGCATCATATATTGTCATTCGTATGTGTATTCGCACACAGACAAACAGATGTATGTTTGATAATGCTTAGATTGTTTTTGTTTCAACGTGTTTTAACGCAAGTACTACACATTGTAATATCTCTAGACCGATTTTAATAACTTAATCGGGAAAAAATGCAGAGAGTATATTACGGTCGGGCGTGCTCGACTGTACTTTTCTTTCTTGTTATCAACACATTTGTGGCACCACACAAATCTATACCTTTATGATAGTTGATCTTGCTGTAAATTTAATATGAACAGCCTTTGATGCAAAACACAAGAGCAACACTGCAATATATACTTTTGGCGGGGCTCGTCCTTTTATTTTTATCAACACATTTGTCGCACCACACAAATCTATACCTTCATGAATCAAAGAGATTCGTCTTCCAAAATCGTACGAGCTTTGAATACATAGAGTCAGCGAACTTACCAATCTAGCAAAACAAGCGAGTAATAAGCTTTTTATAGCCCTTAAAAACAATGTCTTTGCCTTGCAACGGATCCAAACGAACTGAACGAGTTTCTGAATGTCATACCTTCTTGACGACAAATCGGCCGGATTTGATGATGTTGGTCCATATCTCCAAGATACATTTTTGGCCATCTCTTGGATGCCTGAAACTTGGTTGGCTACAAATGTTGCTAGTAGTAAAGGGGAAGTGCGGCTTCTAAATCATTTCCGAAACCCGCACACTCGATTCGACATCGGTCCAACGCGTATATTTGGGCTAACATATACGCGAAAGATTCGAACTTAATTTGGCGAATCTACCAACCAAGTGATACCGAAAGACATCCAACCTTGGTGTCCACCTCATGCCAAGCGTTCTTGTCGAATCGACATCATTGGAAATCCAAAGTTTCTCATTTCCGCCTTCTTCTAATAATTTAGAATGGTTTGGAAACCATTTTGCCAGTTGAAATTCGCCCGCTTTGGTATCTGCCGTGAGGGCAGATCGGTTCAGACGAAACCTACAAAGAAACAAAACCAAAACCTAACAATTCATTGTTTTCCCTGTTCTAACTTATTTTTATGATCTAACGAGTTATCATATCAAGGCCAAAAAGAGCTTTATAAGGGAACATCCGAGAGATTGGTGCAACGCAGAGCGTAGAGCACAAGAAATGCTGGTAAGGTAAGGTAATTAAAAATCTGTAAGAAAAGAAATTTTGCAGAAGTAAATTTCTTTAGAGGATGCAACCAATGAAATTGACTGAAATGATTCAAAACTATAAGTTAACCTATATGACCCTCCTTGTTACGTAGATATGGACCTAGTATGTCTATATACAATGAAATGGTCTGCACGTTGAACTATGCACTCCCATAGGTGGCCGTAACGTCTGATTTGACGCTTTGGTTTCCTTGCAAGTTTCACAACTTCGTATGTAATTGCGCACTTGTGTAGTCAAGCCTGACAAATACAAATGGCGACTGAGTTTTTCAATTGTTTTCTGCATGCCTCCATGCGATGACATAAGATTATCATGCGCTTGCTTCAATGCATCTGCTCTAAGGCGTTCGGGGACCCAAAGTTTCAATGCAGACTATCCGTGAGTGCCGTCACTTGAAACATGTTCGGTTCGATTATATATATACTTTTCCACGAGCTTTACATCTGGAAAACGATCCTTATGTTCCCTAAAGTTTTCCTTCAATTTGACATATTCCATATCTTGGAAGGCTACGGATTTTAAATAAATTATCGATGCTGTGTCTAATGAAGCTATTTCTTCAATTGTTAAACGAGATAGTAAATCGGGAACAATATAATATTTTCCTTTGCAATGGAAAAAGTGAATTTATATTGTTGGAACCTAAAAATCCAACGAGCAGGTAGGCCAGAAACAATTTGTTGCCGCATTAACCATAACAAACTAGAGTGACCGGTGACTACCTCGAACTCCTGAAGGTCGAAGTAGCAATGGAATTTTTCGATAGCCAATGCCACTGCTAGACACTCTCGTTCGGTTGCGCTGTAGTTTCTTTGGGATCGACTTAATTTCTTCGACATAAAAGCAATTGGCTTTGCGTCATTGGCTTCAGACAACTGTACTTAAACTGCACTAGCTCCAAAATTGGTTGCGTCGCAATGCAAGTAAAATTTTTTTTGAAAAGGCATTTTGCAAGACGGTCGCTGATGTCAGAACAAGCTTCAGCTTGTCCATGGCAATTTGCGCTTCTGACGGCCAGATAAACGATTTTTCTTTTGCAGACAGAACTTCCGTTATTAGTTACATCTGCAAAGTTTAAAATAAATCGTCATTACCCACACAGATTCCTAAAAACCCTTGTTTAAGATTCTTGGGAGGTGGCCAATTTAGAATGCAGGATACTTTTCTGGATCCGTGGTATCTACCAGGCGACACACTTTGAACTGATATAGCGGCCTGCCAAGGAATGTAAAAGCTGTTAAGTGCTTTGACTCTTCCGTCAATTCTATTTGCCAATATGCATGTTTCAAATCTAATTTAGTTATAAGAACCGGTTTGGGCAATCGTGCAAAAATACCGTCGATGCTTGGCAAGGGATATGCGTCTTTCTTTGATACCTCATTAAGTCTATGCGCGTCTAAGCAAAGGCACTACTAATCGCATCGGTGAACTCCCTTCACTATTTGATGGCTCTATCACTTCTAATTGCAACATGCGATCTATTTCAGCGAAACGCAGTTCCTCTACAGCAGGGTTAACTGGGTAGTATCTTTGTATTACCGAACTAGCTTTTCCCATGTCTATATAATGTTGGATTAGTTGGATAGATGTTGGATCAGTTAGGAAATAGTATTTTCACAACCGCTAATTGTGATAACTGAAGACTAGGCGGTATAGGTAAAACCACGTTCCGATCTATATTCACAACAAAAATGTTTAAATTTATCCCTTGATACGTTCAGAGAGCAAGATCATAATAAAATAAATATATAATAGACTTTAAATATTTATTTCTTAAAGTTTCAATCATTAACAATATTTATCGAACAGAGACGTTTTGGCAGGGTATTTGCTCCTAAGAAATACTCAAGATACACAAAAGTATGTACTTAATTAATTAGTTTATACTTGATCTTCAAAAGATAAAAACAAAATCTAGCAACGAGCTAAGAATTGTTTGCGTCGTCATATTTTGCACTGCGATCACCTTCGAATTTCGCTCTTATAAAATAATTTAGCACTATATGGAATGGTATTTAGTCTGTGTCACCCAATTTTTTTGAACAACAGAATCAATGTTGCTCATCCATTACTACGTCAATAAGAGCCGACTGAAATAAATCTTTAGCTAAGTTACTTATTAAACACTAATCTCGGATATCTGGCAAGGAAATAACAACTTAGACCAATACACAAGATTTAACTGATACTATAACCTGGCTCTAATAGCAACTTAACCGGCAACTACTCGGCAGTCGAATTATTCCTAACTGAAATTACTAAATACTCAAAAATCTTATGTGACTCAAAACAAAACGAAACCTAAGTAGCCCCACGTTGGGCGCCAAAACTTGTGCAATGACATCGCTCAAATATTTGAAATAAGAAGAACTACGGTTCATCATCTGCTATCCACGTAAGCCTGTCTAGGAATGTTAAGCATATTCCTAGTAATTGAAAAGTAATTCCTATCAGAAATGTTTGTAAGCATATACAAACAACTGACTTACTAAAAAAGATACCGAAAACAAATACGACTATCGTGTATTGGTCCTTATGTGCCTATAGTACCGGAACACTTGACACTTAAGGATCACCGAGTTCTGCGATCGAGGCGGGTGGGACCCTTGTAGCTCCCTTAGCTCTTTCGGGACAGTGGGGTGGGTTTTGCCAAGTCCGACAACTACGCTTTGTTACAAAATTTAAATTATAGAGTCCCTACGGAATAAAAACATGATCGTTCGTCCGGAAAGGTTGAACAAAAAAGGGTATTGCGGCTATACCATAAAAGAATTAACGAGAAGAATTGTCCTTTTACACTAGTGGTATCTTTCGGGGTCCTTGATCTCTGTAGGCCTCTTGCGCTCTTTACCCACCCAACCATTGGATTTTCTGCGCTATATATATTTCTAAAAATCCCCAAATACAAAAACTTTACATTTGATTACGTCCTCAAGTCGTCAGGAAACACAGAAGTTTAAAAATTTATTATAAGTTTAATGTTCATTCAAATAAAGTTGGAACAGATTGTTTGAATTTCGGCATTACTAAAGATAAACAAATTATTTCTTCATTATAATACAAGTGTAATGCATACTATCGTTCATTGTCGAAATCATCTACATACTTCTCAAAACATAGTAATTATTGTGTTAATGCGTTTTCATAATACGTATCTAGAGATACATACAATCTGTGCAATATTCCCTAAAATCAGCTTGGAATTTGTTTAATTTGATTAATGGTTAATCTGTGCAATATTCCCAAAAATCAGCTTGAAATTTGTTTAACTTGATTAATGGTTATATTTAAGTATATTTTAAATTATTATATAAATATATATGGATTCATTATTTAATTATATATATGTGTATATATATATATATATATAATTATATATAATATTTTATGTGTTTAATGAATCCAATAAATACCGCGACAAATTCTAACGGTAACGTTGGTTTTATTTAAAGACAATGCGGGATTTTAGGTTCACGACTTGATTTATTCAAGAACAATTTAAGACTAACAGATATTTGCTCAATAGATAATAATGAAAGTTTTGTTTACAGGGATTTAAATGTTTACAATTTGGGGGTGACCGCTAAAAGCTGGGAGCCAAGAATTGTGCGATTTCTCAGCTTTTGAGTTTTCGATCGTTGCTGATCCATTGGGTGTGATGCGCCGGCTAGGCTCCTCTTCGTTTATGATCGCCGAAATTGTTTACAAATGCAGCTTGGGAATGTTTATAGTAGCGCAGCTCGGGAATGTTTATAGTTGGGGAATAGTTTTTGATGTGGAATTCTGTTAGATAATCTGTGGAGAAAGTAATGATTCCGTACACATTGAATATGAAACCGAATACGTGCGTATACCGAAACGTTTATTTAGGGAATGATTTTTAGGCGAACCGCAATAGGAGATGCGCGATCTTACATTTTAGTGATGTGCGATATATATCGATACATAAACTAAACAAATTGAACTTGCAAACTTCAACACTTCTTCTCAAGTTTAATTTAACTTACAATGTTTCTTAATTTAAGCCTAACATTTTTGCAAACTTATTATGCTTTTCTTTCTGTAAATTCTTTGAGACTACGATAGTTTAAATGACCATAACGATTATGCCACATAATAGCTTTTTCACTCATTGAAAACAGTTTGTTCTCGTTTGAATCGTTAAACAAAAATAAATTATCACTCATTGCTGCAGTTAGCAGCACCGTACGGTGTTTTGTTTTTACCGACGCAAAATTGTTACCGAAAAATACTTTATGTCCGAATTTCATTGCTTTGCTAACGGAATAAAAATTCATTTGTAGCGATGGCACGTACAAAACATCGCGTAACTCCAACTTGCCTTGTTGAGTTTTTATTATTACCGTACCCGTGCCCGGTGATTCGATATATTTATTTGCTGCCAACATTATTTTGTCTCTTTTTGGCACGAACGACACGAACAAATCTCTATCGCAACACATGTGCGACGTTGCGCCACTGTCCAAGCACCAAGTGCGTTTTGACACTGTATTTTCGTTCATTGCAGTAAAAACAGAATACGATATTCTCTGCTTTTCCAGATCACCACTCATTGTCTTTTCATTGTCATTTCTCGCATTATTGCGCTTCACGTTTTCTTTGCAGTTACTTGCTTTGTGTCCACGTTTACCACACTTGAAACACTGTCCGTCAAATTTGTCCCGTTGTTTCGATCGCGTTTCATTTTTCTTGGCGCCAGCATAGAATGCTTTTCAATGTTATACAGACTCATCTTAAATTCTTTTCTGCGAGTCTGGGCCCATAACCAATGTTAGATAATCTGTGGAGAAAGTAATGATTCCGTACACATTGAATATGAAACCGAAACGTTTATTCAGGGAATGATTTTTAGGCGAACCGCAATAGGAGATGCGCGATCTTACATTTTAGTGATGTGCGATATATATCGATACATAAACTTAATAAATTGAACTTGCAAACTTCAACAAATTCGATATCTAGGCTGCTATGTACTTTTGTTATGTAGACATACTCAGTATGAATATGTCACTTCCCTCTCCTTAAGGGGCGAACCTGTGAGTTATGGTGCCACTGATGGGTACAGTTTTGGTAGTGCCATCTCGATAGTTGTTTCTTCTTGTTGCTCATGTTGTTCTTGTTGTACTTGTTGTTGTAGCGTTTGGTTATTGGGTTCGTGAATTTGTTTTTTACATTTTCTCTCGATTAATATTTTGGGATTGCAAGTTACATATTTTAAGTATAGGAATATGATTATGAATATAATGTGTAATGGCCAAAAATTGAATTTCTTTTTAAAAAAAAAAAAAAAAAGAAAGAATGCTATAGTCGCCCCGCGACTTTAGGATACCCGTTACTCAATGTTCGACCGATTGTTGCTATGGGAGCTATATGATATAGTAGTCCGATTTGAATGAATCTTGGTCAGTATATTTATGTTATTGATAAATTTATTCTGTATCAGTTTCATTAAGATAGTTTGGTAAATACAGAAAATTTTCAGACAAATTCATACTAAATGCAAATTTTTGACCTATTGTCCCTATGGGAGCTATACGACATAGTAGTCCGATTTAGATGAATCTTGGTCAGAACATTTATGTTATTGATTTATTTATTTCGTGTCAGTTTCATTAAGATAACTTAGTCAATGCGAAATTTTTTCATACTAATTTATATTTGAAGCGTATTTTTGACCGATCGGTCCTATGGGAGCTATACGATATACTTTTCCGATTTCGATCAAACTTGGTCAGTACATGTACTTCATAGACATGTAGTCTCCGTGTAAATTTGGATCAGATAGCATTGATAACAAATAAGTTTTCTATACTAAAACATTCAAGTATTATCTGTACATTTCCTTTATATGAAGATTGACACCCTAAAGTGGGCGTGTCAAAAAACAAAAACAAACTCGTACTGCTTGGGTATTGTATCTTTCATTTGCGACACCTTTCACCTTTCTAGCTCTTATAGTCTCTGAGATCCTTTTGTTCATACAGACGGACGGACGGACGGACAGACGGACTTAGCTATATCGACTCGGCTATTGATGCTGATCAAGAATATATATACTTTATGGGGTCTGCCAAGCCTCCTTCTGCCTGTTACAAACATTCCAACGATTACAATATACCCTTGTACTCTACGAGTAACGGGTATAAAAGCAGTCATTATATGTTATCGCAGACCTTTTATTTTGTTACGATAAAATATTCTTCAGCGATTAAAAATAAATGTCTGTTATGCCGTTAATTTGAATTTAAGTGGTCGACTTTCGTTAAGTTTGCAGATGGCCAGATCGCCGAAATGAAAGCTTTCGCTTATCAGCTGCTTAAAAAAGGAAGCTTTTCTGCATGGTTGCACTGATTGCATTTTTGACAAGACTTGTCACAAACAGAGCTTTGATTTTTTTTTTGCTAAACTCGGAAATGAGACTCGTGGATCGAACTCTCTTACATTTTGGCTGCAGATCACGCTAGACGTTTTTTTTTCTAAATAAAGAAAGCAAGGCTTTACCTAGCCTGCTTGAGGAACATAACCTCCAACCTAAAGCCCTGGATTTTGACCCTTCGCCCCGCATCTTCTTTTGAAGCAACTGGGAAGTTCTTCTGGATTGCGTAATTCTTGGCCGGCTGCCACAGCCAAACCGGATCTTTGTTGAAATCTTACTGGGAGCCGGTACTGACACTGGACACAGCACCATCCCACGATTCTACTTTTTGCTACACCGTGTTCCTTACTGGGCAGCAGACCCAGCTAAGAAGTACAGCAAACCAATTCCGAATTGAGGAATCAATCCTGCTGAAACAGCAGAACCGGATCCGTATTGGATCTAGCACATTGTGCCAAAACTCAACTTGGCCAGCGAATAACCCTACGGTTCCATCCGTGACTAAGCCGTAGTGCGTCCGCTGCGGTCTCCCATTGGTCATCGTTCCAATTTTTCCTTGTGTCGTCGCTTCTATAAGCCTGGTTGTCGTTGCACAGACCCACAGAAGCCACGAGGTCTACGTTGTCTCTCAACCCTGGTTTTGGAGGATTACCATATGGAAGATGAAAGAGTTGTGTTTGATTTGTGATAGAGATATTAAGTTACATGTGCGTAAATGAGTTGTGCATTTGATAATTTGATTCAGTTTATATATGGTGTCTAGAGTATTTCAAGATTGACGTTGCGAAAAGAGAGAAAAAAAAATATATATATATAAATATATATATATATAAATTTATATATATATATATATATATATAAAAATCTTTCCGAAGCTGTTATCCGTGATGGATAAAAGATTCGCGTAAGCAGAGCTTGTGAAAGCACAGAGATCAGTGGTTGTAAATTCTTGCGATGGTGACAATAACAGCTGTGTACAAGTTTGATACCTTACATTGGTTGAGTACATACATTATCACATACACTTTAACAAGAAATAACAAACAAAAGTAAAACCAGACGCACTTCCAGCTGTTATTGCCGCCTCGATAAGATCATTTAAAAATCGAAATAATTAATTAGTTCCTGACTGAAAAGACAAATAAATACTAATAAATAAAAATAGTAACAACAAAAAAACAATAAAGAATGCTACAGTCGCCCCGCGACTTTAGGATACCCGTTACTCAATGTTCGACCGATTGTTCCTATGGGAGCTATACGATATAGTAGTCCGATTTGAATGAAACTTGGCCAGTACATTTACGTTATTGATAAATTTATTCTGTGTTAGTTTTATTAAGATAGCTTGGTAAATACAGAAAATTTTCATACAAATTCATACGAAATGAAAATTTTTGACCGATCGGACATATGGGAGCTATTCGATATAGTTGTCCGATTTGTATGAAACTTGGTCAGTATATTTATATTATTGATAAATTTATTTTGTGTCAGTTTCATTAAGATAGCTTAGTCAATGCAAAATTTTTTCATACTAACTTATATTTGGAGCGTATTTTCGACCGATCGGCCCTATGGGAGCTATACGATATAAATGTCCGACTTGTATGAAACTTGGTCAGTATATTTATATTATTGATAAATTTATTTTGTGTCAGTTTCATTAAGATAGCTTAGTCAATGCAAAATTTTTTCATACTAACTTATATTTGGAGCGTATTTTCGACCGATCGGCCCTATGGGAGCTATACGATATAGTTGTCCGATTTGTATGAAACTTGGTCAGTACATGCAGTTTCCGTGTAAATTTGGATCAGATAGCATTGCTAACAAAAAAGTTTTCTATACTAAAACATTCAAGTTTTATCTGTACATTTACCTTTATATGAAGATAGCCTAAAGTGGGCGTGTCAAAAAACAAAAAACAAACTCGTACTGCTTGGGTATTGTACCTTTCATTTGCGACCCCTTTCACCTTTCTAGCTCTTATAGTCTCTGAGATCCTTTTGTTCATACAGACGGACGGACGGACGGACAGACGGACATGGCTATATCGACTCGGCTATTGATGCTGATCAAGAATATATATACTTTATGGGGTCTGCCACGCCTCCTTCTGCCTGTTACATACATTCCAACGATTAAAATATACCCTTGTACTCTACGAGTAATGGGTATAATTATAATGAATTGTTAAACTTTCGTGTTTTCCTGACGACTTGAGGGCGTCATCAAATGTAGAGTTTTTGTAGCTGGGGATTTTCAGAAATATATGTAGCGCAGAAAATCCATTGGTTGGGTGGGTAAAGAGCGCAACGGACCAAAAGACATCCTGGGCCCCGAGAGATATCACTAGTGTGAAAGGACAATTCTTCTCGTTAATTCTGTTATGGTATAGCCACAATACCCTTTTTTGTTCAACCTTTCCGGACGAACGATCATGTTTTTATTCCGTAGGGACTCTATAATTTAAATTTTGTAACAAAGCGTAGTTGTCGGACTTGGCAAAACCCACCCCACTGTCCCGAAAGAGCTAAGGGAGCTATAAGGGTCCCGCCCGCCGTGATCGCACAACTCGGTGATCCTTAAGTGTCAATTGACCCGGTACTATAGGCACATAAGGACCAATACACGATAGTCGTTTTTGTTTGCGCTATCGTTGTTAGTTTGTCAGTTGTTTGTATATGCTTACAACCCCTTCTGATAAGAAGTGACAAAATTTATTACAATGTATTTAATCATTTCTTTTGAATTTATGCGCACAAAGTTACATATCGTTTAGTGTGTAATAATATTTTCGTAATACATTCATCAATAATTGGTTCTCTTTCTCCATTATAAATTTTATTGACTTTTTCAAAATAAGATGTAGTACTAGTGTAGTCGAGTTGATAGCCACCGTGGTCGGGATATGCGATGATTTTAATGGTGTTAGTAGATTGAAAGTCGATTGGGATATGGGATACAATTAGTATGATATTGTCTTGGTATTTAATCCAAGTGGATGTTTTAATTAAAAGAATGTTTCGGTTATTAACACTGTCAAGTCTGTCATAGGTAAGTAATTTGGGATTGAAGATACCGAATCTGGACAATTGCATGCCCATTTCAATATCTTCTACATATTCTATAAATTGTAATAATTGGTAAGTAAATGTGTCTTGTAGTGTCCGTTTGTTTTGTTGATCTTAACATTTTTGCATTTCGCTATTTATTATGTTTATTATGTCATTTATATCTTTAGTTTCAACAATATTTAAAGATAAGTTTTCAATGTTTTTCTCGAATTCAACTTTGTCAATATCGTCGAGTGTGCCAAAAAGAAATTTGTATAATGAGCCTACAATGTTGAACAGTTGGCGTTTATTACGATTCTCATGATGAAATATTATACCATTTAGTTCTTGTTGTAGTTTAGAGTATAAATCATTGATTTGTGATGAATTTTTAAAGCTTGGAATGGTTCTACGAAAATATTCGTTTGTTATTATTATTTCAGTTACGTTAATTCGCAAAGAATGATGTTCAAATCTAGTTGGTAATTCTAATGGTTTATCTGAGAACAGTAAGTATCCGTGGTCCGTATCCAAGATATTGATTTGAACCAAATTCGGTCCATATGCATTTGGCATAAAATCCTATGTGTACACCAAATTTCATCTAGATCGGACTACTATATCATATAGCTGCCATAGGAACAATCGGTCATTGAAAAAAAATTAACGCAATGTGCATGACTGCAAGGGTATATAATCTTCGGCTAGTCGAAGATAACCTTTTTTTCTTGTTTAAATTGTGTTTTATAATAATGTGTTGTTCTATTTTTGTTAGTAATTTGGTAATGATCGGGATCTGTTTGTGTGACATTTTGGTTGGCTTTGAATGGGTTTCCTAATTTTCCTTTTTGTAATGGTCACTTTCGATATCTAGTATCGACTTCGTATTCATGTCGGCCACTGTTTGCATTGTTTATCGTATTTTCTTTTCTGTCTTGTGTATCTAGAATTGGTTGACCGCCGTATAAGAATATGTGTGCCGGAATTTGTCCAGTGTTGTCATGTTTGGTTTTATGGTTGTAAATATAGAGGATAGTTTCTATTTTACTGAGCTTGTTTTCTTCGTCATTTACTGTCTATTACAAATTTATTGCGACAATGCTCTGGTTTGGGAGTAATTTTCATTGGCATGCCAGTATTTTTGTGTTCGGTTTTTGCTAAATTGCAGATGTGACATTCGTTTATAATGTTTTGGTTTAACAACTGGCTGTTAGGAAAATAATAAGTTTCACCGAAAAGTTTATTTGTTTTCTGAATTCCTGGATGAAGAAGTTTTTTATGAGTTCTTTAAATTCGGCGTATGAATTAATATTTTTAGCTGGGTAAGACTTCGAAGAATTTTAGTATGACTAGTATTGATAATTTCTTTGTTTGCGTTTTGAATTATTTAAAAATCGGCATCACTATCAATAAACAACACACTAGACTTGGTGCAAAAGTGATCAATTAAATACTCTTTGGCCTTTTCTATTGTCATGTTATTATAGGTGATGTGAATAATTCGTTTTTTGAAGTAATTTTCTTTTTTAATGTTTGGAACGCCTTTAGAAAATATTATTTGCTTTTTAAATGTGTTTATGCGTTTCTCGGTAGTAAATATTTAGTTGCTATTGTCTTCATCAGAACTATGCTGTGTTTCTTCTCCAAAATATGCTTGCTATATTTTAACGCGTAATAAAGCGTCGGCTATGTGATTTTCCTTTCCTTTTATGTATTTAATGTTAAAATCATATTCTGATAATTTAACTCTCCATCAAGTTTGTTTTAAATTTGGCTCTTTCATTTTGTAGAGCCAACATAGTGGTTGATGGTCACTATTTATTTCAAAATGTCGTCCCAGTAGATAATGTCGAAAAGTTTTTGTTGCCCATACAATAGCTAAAAGTTCTTTTTCTATGGCACTGTAATTAGTTTCGTGTTCGTTTAAAGTTCTGCTAATGTAACTACGTGAATGTCCGTTTTGAGAGAGTACAATTCCAAGAGCTACGTTACTTGCATCTGTTGCTAATACGAATTTAGTATCAAAATCTGGTATTTTTAGGATGGGATCATTGGAGATGAGTTGTTTTAATTTTTCGAAAGTTTCAACGTATTCCGGATTTTGTATGTCAATTTTTGAATCTTTTTTTAGGGCTGCTGTGGGTTTGGCTATGTCTGCGAAATTGGGTATGATTTTTCTATAATATCCGGTTAATCCAAGAAAGCCTTTAATTTCTTTGGCCTTTTTAGGAATGGGGTATTTTTGAATAGCCTTTATTTTCTCAGGGTTGGGCTTTATTCCTTCCTTAGTTATGATATGTCCAAGGAAAGTAGTTTCTTGTTTAAAAAACTCGCATTTATCAAATTGTAGTTTAAGATTAGCTTCAGAAAGTTTTTCGAAAACTAGTTGAAGTGAATGTAGATGCTCTTCTAGCGATGTGGAAAATACGATAATATCGTCCAGATACACTAAACAATGCTTATTAAATAATGGCCTTAAGACATTATTCATGCAAAGTTGAAAAGATGCAGGAGCATTTTTTAAACCAAACAGCATACGAAGGTATTCATAGTGACCATTTTTTGATGAAAAGGCTGTTTTATGCATTTCCAACTGATGGAAACCTTTAGCAAAATCAATTGTGGTAAAATAATTACATCTACCTAGCTTCCCTAATATTTCGTCCATGTTTGGTATCGGGTGTCTGTCATTAATAGTTACTTCGTTTAGTTTTCTATAGTCGATTACTATTCTAAACTTTTGTTTACCTGACGCGTCTTGTTTTTTCGGGACAATCCATATTGGACTGCAATGGGGAGAATTACTGGGCCTTATGCTACCCTGTTCTAACATATCTTGAATTTGTTTTTCAACCTCTTGTTCAAAGGCTTGAGGATAGCTGTATGGTTTGGAGTATATTGGGGAGTTAAGAGTAAGATTAATATTGTGTTTCTCTTGATTGCTGAAACTAAGTTGATCTCCTTCCTGAAACTGAATATGCTGATAGGACTTTAATAAATTTTTTAGTTTTGATTTCTCTTCCTTATTTAGATGATCTAAACGATAAATATTTGAATTTTCGCGTAGTTGTGTATTGAAATTGTGAGGGGACTCAGGACTATTGTAATATTCTGCAGATACAGAATTTGGATAGGCTACAAAATGATTTTGATTTATTATTGGTGAGTCATTTATTAATTGGTATTTTTTATTGGTATTTGATTTGTAATCTATTGGGCTTGTGATAACAACTTTCTACCAATTAATAAGTCATAATCCGAAGAGAATTTATGTAAAAGGAATTCACTATTACTCATGAATATGTTATTAGAAGGAACATTGATCTTTTTTGTAATTGTTAATGGCCCGTTACTTGTTTGAATTAGACATTCGGTATCTACTACTTGTAGATTGAAAATATTAGATGTCATCATATTCACTGTAGAACCTGTATCAATAAGGCATTTTTAATTCTTTCCTTTATGGGTTGCCGAAAATTTTCAGCTTGTTCAAGTTCTATCTCGTTATACTGCTCAGTTTCGGGTTCAGCTACTAGTATTTGTGAATCTGAATAATCTGAATTTTGTGCATATCCCTGCTCTTGGTAGTATTGAGGATAAGAGGCTAATTTATTGAAATATTCTTGTTGCAAATATTCATTATAGTTCAATTCTTTTGGTTCCTGGCCTCGTGATCTATACTCATTATACCCGTTACTCGTAGAGTACAAGGGTATATTGTAATCGTTGGAATGTATGTAACAGGCAGAAGGAGGCATGGCAGACCCCTTAAAGTATATATATTCTTGATCAGCATCAATAGCCCAGTCGATATAGCCATGTCCGTCTGCCCGCCCGTCCGTCTGTCCGTCCGACCGTCTGTCCGTCTGTATGAACAAAAGGATCTCAGAGACTATAAGAGCTAGAAAGGTGAAAGGGGTCGCAAATGAAAGGTACAATACCCAAGCAATACGAGTTTGTTTTTGTTTTTTTCACACGCCCACTTTAGGGTGTTCTATCTTCATATAAAGGTAAATGTACAGATAAAACTTGAAACTTTTAGTATAGAAAACTGTTAGCAATGCTATCTGATCCAAATTTACATGAAGACTACATGAAGTACATGTACTGACCAAGTTTGATCGAAATCGGACGACTATATCGTATAGCTCCCATAGGGCCGATCGGTCAAAAACACGCTCCAAATATTAATTAGTATGAACAAATTTTGCATTGACTAAGCTATCTTAATGAAACTGACACAAAATAAATAAATCAGTAATATAAATATACTGACCAAGTTTCATACAAATCGTATGACTATATCGTATAGCCCCCATAGGAACAATCGATCGAACATTGAGTAACGGATATCCTACACCAGGAGCATTATTGATTGGTGCTCTCTGTGAAATGGTATTCTGATTCTGTCCGAATCGATTATGGTCAAATAAGTTTTGACGGAAATTTGGTCTATGTGCAGACTGTACTGGTCTTGTCGGAATCGGTACGGGATGAATTGGTCGAGAAAAATAAGCGTTAGTGTAATGCATATTGTTATTTTTATAAAGAGGTTGTGGTGGATGAAGTGGGCGTTGAACATATGGTTGATGATTATGATATGGGACGAAAGGAGTGTTATTTGGTTAAAGGAATGTTGGAAATCTTTGAAAACTAGAATTGGTTAGAAATGGCTTCAAACTTTTTTTTTGTTTTACTTTAATGTAATTAGAATTTTGACATTGTTCGTCATACAAATTTTTTTCTTGTAATAGATTTATTAATGATCTTAAATCGGGAATTTCGCAATTTATAATTCGGATACAAATGTTAGTGGGCAATTTTTGTACAAGATCGTCAATACTTGTTTTTATTAATCGCGTGTACAATATTTTTTCGTCATGGTTGTTTTCTAATTCTAGCTTACTCATCAAAGTCCGCCTACGGTACTCGGCTTCTTCCAGAAATTCTCGTACATTCCCTTTTAAAGGTGTGTTCCTAAATTCCTCCAGTTAGATGTGGTTCTTGGTTTGTGTTTTGTACTTGAGCACTAACTGTTTTCGAAGATCCGTCCAGGTGTTTAGGTTATTTATGCCAAGGGATAGCATGACATCGGCACTGATGCAACGTTCCCCAAGTCCAAAAATAATTGATTGTTGCCGTACATCATTGGTGGTGTAGAGGGCCAATATGTAGTCGATGCGGTTGACAAAAGTGTATAGAGTATTTTTGTCTCCATTGAATTTTTCAACATCCTTCAATTGATTGATTACTTGTGACATGCAGGCGTCAGAAAGGGTTGTTGCGGCTGCTGCTCCTCCTTCCATTTTGTAGTATTTATGTTAAGATTGGTGGTTGTATATATTTTTTGTTTTTTTTTTCACTTAAGCAATTTTTTATTTTATTTTATTTAATGTATATTTTGTATGTTAAAATGTTTCACTTTGTGTAGTTTGTTAGTTTTCCTTATAATTCACTTTATTAGCTTAATTACGATTGGGATTGTTTCTATTCGTTTGCACAGATACCTTTTTCGAACTTTATTGAGATAACCAGGTATGTCTGGAATTATGTTCTCTTCGAATTCTATCGCGTCTTCTTAAATTATTTTCAAGTTTTTTGAATCGCTTAGAGACTTATCATATCTAACTATTATATCAAAATCCTATGTCAAACAAGAAAGTTATCACGGTTCAAAGTTTATGTTATTTAACTGCAAAATCACTGTATGCGCGCAACACATACAAACAAACACAGAAACATACAAACATATGTTCGAACGTTTTCTCTACCTGCTTGGCGGCAGCGCTGCCCGGAGCCGCTTGACGCGCCAACCAATGCTATACATACACACATATATATGTGCACACATGCATATATTTGTAGCATGTAAATGCAAATAATCGGAAGAATGATAGAAGAGGGGCGTGGTGCAACTGGTAGAGTTGCGGCGCAATATGGAACCTTCGAACCTTAAATAACATAAACTTTGTTACGTGATAGCTCTCTTGATTATAGTAGGATTTTTATACGGTATGCTAAGAATGCCGAACACACGCCATGGCTAGAGGTAGCCTGGCGGAAGGCATCAAACGCTAGAGGTGGCCACCTGAATTAAATAAGCCAACAAATGGACTGTTGTGGTTGGTCGTACAGAAGATGCAACTCGGACTGGAATGTCAGCCCAAACGTCGCACAGTGGGGCAGCGAGAAGAAAAATTTTGCAAAAATCATATCTTTTGAACCAGCAGAGGTATTTGAACAAATTAAAAAGCATTTAATAGATAACTTATTAAGCTTTAGAATAAGAGACTGGACAGGGTGATCGGTGATAGGGTCAAAGTTCACTAATGTTTCTGCCCATTTTAGACGTATAAAATAAAGATTTTTAAATACTTATATTTATCGCAAAGTAATATTTTTAATATTGTTTTAACATTTATATAACTAATCAATAGGTTTTGGGAAGTTTTTTAAGCTAATTTACTTACATTTTTGGGTACATTATTTTGAGGTTATTTTAACAAATTAGCATTTTGTGGTCGATTTTCCTTAAAATAATCTTTAACAGTTGGCTTAGTATCTACTAAACTTATCATTTCGGAGCTATAATTGCTTAACGATGACTTAACGTTTCTTAACGATGAGACAAGTGGATCTGAAGATGCTGCCAGCATGTTGAACAAGCCTTCTTTCTGCATTTTTCGAGAGATTTTGCAGGTGTTTGAGTATCTAAATCTTTTGTATTCCTTGTTGTTGCACTCCTGTGCTTCTTCGGACAGCTCCTTAACTGGTAAACATTGATACTCAATCAATTCCTTTCCATGAGCCAAAATTCTGTTGGTGTTTGTTTTTTCTCTGGATACATTTGCGTAATAATTTTGATGTTATTAATGCGTTTTCAGAAAATAACATTAAGAATTACTGCCAACCTTCGAAATACTTTAAAATTCACACCTGTTATTTCAGATGACAACTCAGCATTTTCAAAAAATTTCCTATGTGTGTCCATCGTTTGTATTTCCGTATCCGTGCTTGGGAGCGTTAGAGCATAAGGAAGCCTTTGTAGTAATAAGTTAATAGTTCGTAAGATTAGATTTATGAGAAGTCCATGAATTGTTATTTAGTTCTATAGTTACCGATAGGAAATATCGATAAGAGTTAGACAAGGTAGGCAGCGCCCCCTGTCGACGGTTCGGGAAGCGGTCGGGTGCAACTCTGCATGAAACACTCTGTGGTGAAGAGAGAGTTTTGTGGTGAATTTGTATCTCGAAGGCTTCCGCGCTGCTCGACAGAGAGCAAAGCGTAGTGCATGTAAAAAGAAATAAAGAGATGTAGTACCTGGTTGCCCTGGTTGGAATATTAAAATTAATGCGTTCTAAAAGAGATGGGGAGCAGATATCACCAACAATAAGCTTATGAAGAAAAATAGCTCCAAGAACTATCCTACGATTAAGAAGGGACGGAAGATTCAGGTGTAAGAGCCTATTGGTGCAGGATGGAAGTCGAAGATTAGGGTCCAAATTAAGACCTCGAAGTGCAAAGAGTAAAAACTGCTTCTGCACTGACTCAATTAAATCTTGAGTATGAGCATGTTGAGGAGACCAGACACATGTACAATATTCAAGAATGGGGCGGACAAGGGATGTGCAAAGAAGCTTAGTGACGGAGGGATCATTAAATTCTTTAGATCAGCGTTTAATAAATTCAAGACTGCCCTTGGCTTTATTAACAATTGTGGAGATATGACGTGTAAAACTTAATTTATTATCAAAAAGAACCCCAAGGTCTTCAACTGACAGTATACGATTTAAGAGTACATTGTCAATATAGCAATTAGCTAAGTAAGAAGTACCCATGTTAAAAGTCATAAACAAACATTTAGAAAAATTTAGGTTCAAGTGATTAGTTATGCACTAGTTGTGCATTGTGCTTAAATCATCTTGACCCTGGGGGTCCTTGTAAGATAATAATAATTTTACATCATCTATATACAAAAGTATGCGACAATGGGATAGCGAAGAGGGAAGGTCGTTTATAAAAAGATTAAGAAACAATGGGCCTAGGTGACTACCCTGGAGAACTCCAGAAGTAACGATAACAGATTTAGATATTGCTGATCTGAGCATAATCCTTTGGGTCCTACCTGTTAGATATTATGATATCCACAGAAGAAGAGTGGGTGGGAAACCTAAGATACTAAATTTATGTAAGAGAAGGTTATGATTAACAGAGTCAAACGCTTTTCTAAAGACAGTGTATATGACACCAGTTTGCATTCTATTAAGGAATGCCTCATTAATAAAAGAGGTAAATTCTAATCATTTGTCGAAGTCGAAAGACTCTTAACAAACCCGTGTTGGGCGGGGGAGATAATTGACTTGCAGAAGTGTTGCAAAGTCGATGTTATTATCTTTTCGAAGAGCTTAGGGATTGCTGACAACTTCGCAATTCCCCTGTAGTTGGATTAATCCGACTTGCCCTTTTTTATGCAGTGGGATAAGCACTTAACTTAAGCAACCTTAAGCACTCAACTTGGAATGTTGTCAGGGCCAGGAGAGAATCAAGATTTTAAGGTGTTAATTGAAGAAACTATGCAACTATAGGTAATATGCAGGAAAAAAACAAGTAAGAAAGGCTACAGTCGATCGAGCTGACTGTAAAAGACCCCGTACTCGTACCCGTAGAAGTGCCCATTTGCATTTTATTTAAAATAAAAAAGTTTAAAATGAAATTAAAAAATAAATTAATTAACAATTGCCATTGTCAGCATTCGAATCCGCGATCCATACGAAGGTTTCATATTGCGCCGCAACTCTACCGGTTGCACCACACTCCTCTTCTATCATTCTTCCGATTATTTGCATATATGTATGTGCACACATATATATGTGTGTATGTATAGCATTGGTCGGCGCGGCCAGTGGCTCCGGGCGGCGCTGCCGCCAAAGCAGGTAGAGAAAACGTTCGAACATATGTTTGTATGTTTCCGTGTTTGTTTGCATGTGTTGCGCGCATGCAGTGATTTTGCAGTAAAAGAACATCCACTTTGAACCGTGATAGCTTTCATGTTTGACATAGGATTTTAATAATAAGTCTCTAAGCGAATGTTAAATAACAACACTGTACTATTTGATTTAATGCCTTAAAAACGGCATTGAAGTTGGAAAGTTTTTTAGTTCTTATGAGCAAAGGGCAGCTCAAAATTTTGAATGACATTATACTAAGGCTGTCTCTAGGAACCTGTATACCAAAATTTGTTACAGAGATATTCGCCTAAAACACAAATTTTTTCGAGGTGTGTCTGGTTTTTTGCTTATTGCGGTGGCGGTAAGGGGCGTGGCAACAATTTGAAATAAACTTGATCTGCTCGCGAAAATAACGGACTTTCATTCCAAATTTGGTGTCTCTAGCTCTTGTAGTTTAAAAGATCCAGGTGTTCATATGGACGGGCGGACGGACGGACAGACGAATATTGCTATATCGACTCGGCTGTTGATGCTGATCAAGAATATATATACTTTATGGGGTCGGCCACGCCTCCTTCTGCCTGTTACGCAAATCTCGCTTCTGACAAACTTAATAGACCGCTTTTTTTTTTTTTAAAGAGTACGGGGTCTAAAAACAGAATTTGAGGATTAGAGTTTATAGGGGTAAGCGAAGTTAGTAGGCAAACTAAAGGTGTAAGTTGATTGAAAAAAGTTAGCAAAGCGATCGGAAGCGGCCGAGTAAGAATAGGGTAAAGCACTAGATTTACGTCTAGAATTAACAAATGTATAGTATTGTTTAGGATCACGCGCAAATGGAGTCTTGCAACGAACGAGATAATTTTCATAGGATTGAGAATTAAGAAGGGTAAAGGCTGTTTTTATACTCTCTGCAAGAGTATATTGGGTTTGTGAAAATGTATGTAACAGGCAGAAGGAGGCGTGGCAGACCCCATAAAGTATATATATTCTTGATCAGCATCACAAGCCGAGTCGATATAGCCATGTCCGTCTGTCTGTCTGTCCGTCTGTCCGTCTGTCTGTCTGTCCGTATGAACAAACATATTTCAGAGATGGTAGAAGCTACAAGTTCGAGCTTGGTCTTAATCGATCAGAAATTTAGTCAGTCAATACAAGAATCCTTTTTTTTTTTTGATGCCACGCCCCATTCGCCCACAATGAGCAAAACACTAGACACACCTCGGAAAAAATCAGTGTTTTCGGCGAATATCTCAGTAACTATGGCACCGAGGATTACCAATTTTGGTATGAAGGTTCCTAGCGACAGCGTAAATGCATTGACATTTAAATTTTTGGACTGCCACGCCCCTTTTTCCCACAATTAATAAAAATAAATTTTAACTTTCGCTCCGTTTTTAGGCATTCTTTAATTTAGTACAGTATTGTAATTTATAATTCGTGTGAAGACTAACTATATCAAACTATCCTGAAAGGCGCATTGAAATCGCACCTTAAACAAGAAAACTAGAAGAGTTACAATATTGATAACTGAAAGCAATATCGTGTATGAATGCAAGCGAGATAGTAACTTACAAGCACTTGAGCGGCAGCGCTCAATGTATGAGTGCAAGCGAGACAGAAACATACAAGCACATGTGACGGCAGCGCTGCGGCATTCATATCAATGTATGAGTGCAAGCGAGACAGAAACATACAAGCACATGTTTGAATGTTTTCTTTGTTTGCGTGGCGGCAGCGCTGCCCGCAGTCGCTGGCCGCGCTGAATACACACATACATACATACATGTATATGCATCATATATTGGCTTTCGTATGTGTTTTCGCATACAGACAAACAGATGTATGTTTGATTATGTTTAGATTGTTTTTGTTTCAACGTGTTTTAATGCTAGTACAACACATTTTAATATCTCTAGACCGATTTTAATAATTAAATCGCGAAAAAATGCAGAGAGTATTTTACGGTCGGGCGTGCTCGACTGTACTTTTCTTACTTGTTTCTTTAGAATAATTTAAAAAGTCTAAGTTAGAGCCTGCCAGCTTAAACATTTTAAAATATTTAGATTTTTTATTTTTGAAGTTGGATAATCTTGGTGAGAACCAAAGCGGTTTGTGTGAAACGGACTTTACAACACTATAAGGAACGCAGACATTGATGATTGAATTTAAAATGTAAAAATACTCGACAGCTATGTTAATATCTTTCATGCCGTATAGTATAGGCCAGTCGGTAGCAAGAATCAGCTGATTTAGCAAAGAAAAATTTCCTTTGCGAAAGCAACGCCGCGACTTGGAAGAGAAAAACTTAGGTAAATGGGTTGAGTTAGGGATAGACAAAGACAGTCCAAGGGTAGGAAGAAAATATTCTTCAGGTCCAACTACAGGAGAAGATCTAGTGACAACGGCACTGGATGAATCACTTACAAAGATGAGATCCAGCATCCGGTTTAACCGAATAATTGACTTGAAAAAAAGAAAGATCAATCAAACTATCTAAAAAGTCATTGTTGGTTGTGGGAATGAAATTAAACTTGTTTGAAAACGTCCAGGAAACGTTTGGCAAGTTAAAATCACCAAGTGTCACAAATAAATCACAATCATGAATGTGACTAAATATTTCTTTGATGAAATTGAAATGCTGTAAATAAATAGAAATTTCAGAGGATGGAGGAATATCGGAACAGGTTACATACAGCGCAAAAGACGAAAAAGTAAACTTAACGGCAACAATTTCAATATCGTCCAGTGGTGAAACATCAATTATTTCAACATTAAGGGAGGATTTTACTGAAATATGGACTCCACCACTACGTCGATAAGGACGATCGCGCCTTAAGATATTATAATTTGACGACATTATTTCATTATCAGATATACTGGAACTAAGCCAAGTCTCTGAAAATGCAATAATATCGGTGTCAAAAGAGAAACTATTCTTATGTAACTGTTTTAACTTAGACCCCAAACCCCTTACATTCTGATACAGAATGAAAAGTTGGTCAGAGTCTAGTTTTTTGAGGCTATGACTGAGGCCGCTTGAGGACCATTAGACGGAAGTGTGACAGGATTTGAACGAATTCTATTCTTCTGTTTAAACTCGTAAACAATCACATAAGGAGGCCAAAACTTTGGATCACATATGACAGGAAACAGTTCAGGGGACATTCTAATCAAATTAAATTTGAAATAGAAACGCTACCAAAAGTTGTGGTAGCGATAATGCAACAATTAACTCAATAGTCGTGCCTGCGGGTAGCCTAGATATAAATATCTGTTTACGGGGAGCCACGACCATAAGCAGTTGGGGCTAAGCTACAATGTGAGTAGCAATGGGATGACTGTTACGCCGACTTGGTGGGATTGTAGAGCTTGAAATATCAACATTGGTGGAACTCCCAGGTATCAGTTATATCTTGTTGCAAAAAGTACCTGATCAAATTCACTTGCAACATGTCAATATCGCTTCGGTTCGCTTTCGCTTTTACATCGCTTCGCACTTTTTCCAGATTTCCGAGTTTAAACACTTTAATTTGTTTGACTGAAAGTTGCATACAAATCCGACTATTAACAAGAAAATTTACGCGTTACAAAGTTTACTTTTAAGAGTAATCTTAATGCAAGCGAGGCAGAAACGTTCAAACACTTATTCGAACGCCTGTCTGTTGTAGCAATTCGATGGCAATCTTTAAACAACCCATATTGGCCGTCAAAAGAAAGTTATGTAGCTTTCTAAACGAGAGATCATATTACCGTGCCTGACTTTCAGCGTGCTAAACCAAATCTTAGCAACTCAGCAAGGAAGAAATGTAATACGGCGATGATATTAATTGGCTGTCGGGCTATTGAGAAACAAGCGGTGGAGTCCTCTGGTACCCATAGCTCAGTTCGGGATGGGGGGGGGGGGGTTTGTTATCATTACCTGCAATATGAAGATAGAACGCCCTAAAGTGGGCGTGTCAAAAAACAAAAACAAACTCGTACTGCTTGGGTATTGTACCTTTAATTTCCGACTCCTTTCATCTTTCTAGACGGACAAACGTACATGGCTATATCGACTCGGCTATTAATGCTGAACAAGAATATATATAGTAACATATGTAGAGACATATGTACCTATACAATACGCTTAGCTGACACTTTTCATTTTTGTTACACATTCCTTTCCCACAGATTTAAGCTAAACATTATAAAATAATCAAATGGTGACAATAACAATTCTGGCTTCCCACGAACTTATCAAGTATCATAAACAATTCGCCAGAATCGCTATTCCCACCATTGGGGTTGAAACTGCTGACGTTGCACAAATCCTGGCTAGCAGAATTCTCTTAAATCTCAATCTCTTTAAGATCGAGATCACTTTGTTTACATAAGAGCCAAAAGCTCTTTAAGTTGAAAGCCCAAACATTAAAAGCTCGAAGCCAAGGTTTGCCTCAAGGTTTGCTCAACGTCCCCAGAACATAGCATAGGTTAGGTTAGGTAGAATGGCTGTTGGTGTCCAAGAACACCAACCCACATGAGCCGTGGTTCGGCCCTTTGTGATACCATGTGGGAACAAAAGGTCTGAGACTAAGCAACGTACAAGAAATAAGCTGTATGGACTAGTCGACAAATAGGTCGCATTTCAATTCCAACCCGTGGCACGGATATAATTCGAGAGCTGTTGGGGTTGCAGTACGGACATCTCCGAGAGGTTATTGAAAGAGTAAGCCCCTAGAAATCTCATTCTATGATGACTGAGAGCTGGGCATTGGCAGAAGAAATGCATTACAGTCTCTTCCTCATCCTCATTTTCACAGCTTCTGCAGAAGTCATGGGCGTTGACGGACAGTCTGGAGGCATGGGTCCCCACTAACCAGTGTCCTGTGAGGGCACGAAAGACTGCGGAGCAGTTTTTACGTGTAAGTCTACATAGCTTGGATGAGCGTTCTTTCGACCTGAATGGCCATGTTTGACGAGAGGTTCTGCATCTTAAGGTGGATTCCCATCTTAGATCTGCCAGATGCTCGTAGTGGTTTTCTATCATGAGCCTGCACGTCGCCAGAGGCATGTATACATGTTCACTCTCCTGGTCGAGAGTGGAAACTGTTCCCATCCTCGCGAGTTCATCTGCAACACAGTTTCCTTCTATTTTGCTGTGGCCAGGGACCCATATAAGGAGAATATCGAATTGTTCAGCCATCTCTATTAGAGATTTGCGACATTCGTTTAGTAATTTAGAGTTACTTGATATAGACATTAGAGACTTAAGTGCTGCTTGACTATCCGAAATAATGCTAATTCTGCATCTATACGGGATCTCAGAATTAATAATGTTAAGGGCTTCTTTAATGGCCTTGACTTCTGCCTGAAAGACACTGCAGTGGTCAGGCATTCTGAAAGACTTCGCTATACCAAGTTCGGGGCAGTAAATGCCCCCGCCAGTTTGGCCGGCGGAGCGTGAGCCATCCGTATAGAGTTCCAAGGAGGTGCCCGAGTATGGAGAGCCAACCCTCCAGGCCTCCCTTGGCGGAAAAACCACTTTGAAGGTGGTGTTCGTGTATACCGTGGGGATGCTGTAATCGGTTTTTTGAAAGATAAACGGTATTTCTGATAAAATCTTGGAATGTCCCAGTCCATTCGACTTCCAGAGATTGGCTTCTCTCATTCTAAGTGAGGATAGGGTAGCAATTTTTGGTCCCATTATGTCTAATGGCAGGCAGTACAGGATGGCGTCGATAGCCTCGCCCGGGGTGGTTCGTAGAGCACCCAAGGTCAAGAGTCCCGCCATGCGTTGTATTTTATTTAGTCTAGCAAGAATGGTCGCCTTTTTCAAGGCTGGCCACCAGACTACGACTCCATACAGAAGTATGGGTCGAATGATGGCAGTGTAGAGCCACCTAGTAATGTAGGGGTTTAGACCCCATTTCAGGCCTATTGTCTTTCTGCATGTAAAGAGGGCGACCGAGGCCTTGCGAGCTCTGTCTTCAATGCATGCATTCCAGTTCAGTTTTCTGTCGAGGTATAGACCAAGGTACTTAGCTTTGTCACTTAGCTTCAGTGTTTCCCCACCCAGTGTGGGGAGTCTGAGTGCAGGGATTTTGTATTTATTTGTAAAAAGGACTAGCTCGGTTTTGCTTGGATTTACTCCGAGTCCATTTTTAGTGACCCAATTGGATAAATAACGAAGAGAGTTACTCATCCGATCACAAAGAGTTTGGGGGAATTTACCAGAGAAGCAAATGGCGAGGTCATCAGCATAAGCTACGACCCTGCAACCATCCCTATCTAACTCCCGTAGCAGTACGTTTACCACTACGTTCCATAGAAGGGGGGATAGGACACCTCCCTGGGGGGTGCCTCTGGTTACAGTTCTGGTTATGCTGACATTTCCTAAAGAGGCCTCGATAGTTCTGTGGGTTAACAGTTGCTTTACGAGGTTAACAGTTAGGTCATCAGTGCCTAAGTTAGCTAGAGCTTCGATGATTGGCTCAGGTAGAATGTTATTGAAAGCCCCCTCGATATCTAGGAAAGCTATCAGCGTGAATTCCTTTAGAGAGAGTGATCTTTCTATTATAGAGACGATATCATGAAGGGCGGTTTCCGTAGACCTTCCCTTGCGATATGCATGTTGAGCAGATGAAAAGCAATTAGCTGGGATTCTGTCTAGAAGGTGCCAGGTTAGTGGACGTTCTAGCACCTTGAGTAGGAAAGACGAGAGACTGATGGGTCTGAAGTCTTTCGGATTGCAGTGTGAGGGTTTCCCGGCTTTGGGAATGAAAATGACCCTGGATCTCATCCAGGGTTTGGGAATAATGCCAGATATGGCAATGTATTTGTAAATTAATTGCAACCAGCTGATTGCATAATCACCGGCGTGAATCAGATGGGCAGGGATGATTCCGTCGGGGCCCGGGGATTTAAAAGGCTTGAAGCTCTTTATGGCCCCCAGGATGTTACTTCTACTGAAAAGGGAAGTAGGTGGACTAGGCCTCCCCATGGGCATTGTTATGGAAGGCGTTATGGAAGGGCTGTCTGTGCACCCAGGAAAGTGAGTCTCTGTTAACATAATGAGTGACTCTTCACTTGACGAAGTCCAAGAGTTGTCACTCCGTTTAAGGAAGCCCAGAGTGGGTGTGGATATGGAGAGTACTTTTCTGAGTCTTGCCGCCTCAGAGGTATCTTCTATATTTGTACAGAAACTACGCCAGGAGTTACGCTTGGCTTTGCGTAGCTCCTTATTGTAGGAAGAAAGGGAGGTTTTGTAGATTCGCCAAGATTCCTCTGAGCGAGTTCTCTTGGCTAAGTTGAAAAGTCTTCTGGCTTTACTACGAAGCTCATTTAATGAGGGGGTCCACCATGGGGGTTTGGTGCGGCGTGACTTCCTGCTAAGAGGGCAGGCTTTAATTGAAGCCTTTTGTAGCGCAGAAGTAAAAGAAGATACTAGCAGTTCGGCTTGATAGGCCAGATCTGTATCATGTGTCCTGGGCGGAGATGAGGGTAACAGTCGTTCCAGCTTGGACTTGAAAAGTGTCCAGTTGGTGTTTTTCAGATTACGGTATGGGATGGGTTTTGGTACCGTAAGTGATATGACAGTCTCGATATATCTGTGGTCGGAGAAGGAGTGTTCCTCCAGGACTTTCCAAGACATAAGGCGAGATTCAAGAGAGTTGGAAAGGAGGGTCAGGTCCAAGACCTCTTGTCTATTACTAATGACAAAAGTGGGCTCGTTGCCACGATTGCAGATAATAAGCCTAGTCGAGAGGAGAAAGTTAAGTATAGACTCACCCCTGTCATTTATGTCAGTGCTTCCCCACTGAGTGTGGTGTGCGTTGGCGTCGCAGCCGATTATTAAATCCATATGACGGTTCTCTTTGGTCTCTACTAGTTCACGTAGAAGTTTTGGGGGCGGAGGATCAGTCTGATCATGTCCCATGTAGGAGGAACAGAGGACAACAGATCCTCCGTTACGTTCCAAGCAGACTGTGGTATTGTCTTCATCGCTGAAATTAGGCAATAAGAAGATTGGCATATCTTTACATGCTAATATGCAGGTGCGGGCTTTACCTTTAACATCAGCTACATAGAGCTTAAAATTGGAGGTCCTCAAACCAGAGATACGGCCTTTACAGATCCATGGCTCTTGAATGAGGACCACGTCTGCTCTCCCCTGAGCGAGGAGGAGCAGGAGGGCAGCAGATGCTGCCTTACAATGGTGGAGGTTTATCTGCAGGATGTTTAGGGACATCCTGAGAGTTCACCTCCACCACTGTGACGTCGGTGACTGAGTCATCCTCCTCCAAATCATCTAACTCAGTCACACCGACCCTGCGAAGTCCTCTAGTGAGGTCGCTCTCCTCAGAGACATATCCGTCTAGGATATCTTCCTCAAGATCCATAGTGTCTGTAAGATCTTCTATCTCCTCTTCGGACACCTTCTTGGAGCAACCTTTGTTTTTCGCATCCGCCTTGAAGATGCGGATGTGTGCTCTTTTGAATCCGTATGCTACGGAACCATCCGTCTTCGACAGGAGTTCTGCTGAGGGCTCATCAAGGGTAAGAAGGACTTGCCTTGATAGCCCTACAGCAGCCTCCACTTTGGTGACCTTCCAGTTGGCTGTTGGAAGGTTTGGGTTGCACACCTGTAGCAGCCGCAAGATTTTATCGGGTTCCGCTGGCTTCTCGGAGACCCAGACTCTAGCACGAGGGTTGCTAGGAACACAGTCCCAGTCAACCACCTCCAGCTTGGCACCCGGGTAAACTTCCCCAAGAGAGGCGACCGCCTTCCTGTAGAGATCCACAGAGCGGGCATCTAGGCAGGCGATGGCTTTCACCCGGCCCTGACGCCACCCTGCGTCCTCACAGGTTGGCGGAGCGCCTCCGCACTCCTCGAGGATACCCAAGAACTTGTCCTGGAGTTCGTTCTCAACCGTCCTCCACTTGTCGCGTGGGACCAGTCCCTCAGGGGAGCCCCGGTCAGACTATATTATCCAGTCACACCCCGGACTCCTACGAGGATTCTGTTCCTAGCCACGTCGGCGAAGGACCTTGAGGGGACGACCTTGCTCCGCTTGGCTTGCGAGCTTTGTCCTTCTGTAGAGCGCTGCCGCTTATTAGCCGCGGTCTTCTTGCCACTCAATTTGGGCGGTTGGTAGTTGGGCAGGATCGGTATGGCCCAGCTGATCAACTCCGCGCTTTCTGGGGTGTGATAGGACGCTTTCTTCTCCTGCTTGTTTTGGTTGTTGGGTGTGGTGACACTGCTGTTCACCGTCCCAGTGTCCGACACGGTAGCCGCAATAGTGCTCTGCATACCATTGTCTTCTACTTGGGAGGTGACTTTAGGTGCCCCCATAGAGTCGGTCTCCGGTTGTCTTGCCGGAGACCTCTCACCAACATGTTTGGGTGTACTATGGACTGGCTTGTCCATACGCACAATTGCACAGGGATTGTCTTGTCCCTTCCGGCTTGATGTTGGAGTGCCGGCTTCTGTTACTTTACTTCCAGTAACCTCCATCTTTTCCATCTTTTTAGTGTTAATTTGTTTGTTTTGTTTGTTCATCATATTTTGAGTCCCACGAGTGTGCAGGAAGGGGAGGTCCGCCACGTCATAGCCTGCTTTGACGTGGTAAGCCTATAGTGAAACTGGGGGTCGGCAGGTACCCAGAGTCCGCATATTCGCGATCGAGCACCCCCTCGACCATGCATCCATGGGCATTTGCTGTTCCACCTTTGGATTGGGGTGACTTTTTTGAGAAGTTTTTTACTTCTAGCCCGACTACCATTAGTCAGCATCCAAGGCAGAGACATGACCGTACCATGGATCTGCTTCCAGCCGCCCTCACGAGGAGAGTGTAGTCGCACTTCCATCGGTATATACAGTTACGGCAGTAAGACCGAAGTCCACTGTTCTTCCCCCTGTATATCCGACGGCTGACGGCCAGAACATAGCATAAGTTAGTCTAGATTTATATCTGTACTCCGTAGCTTCGGTTTAAGATAAATAAATTATATTTTTTTGAATAACCAACTTACAAACTACGTTATTCTCGCAGCCGGTAGGATATCGGGAAATATCCAAGTAACAGAAATCGGTCCTTTTAGATCCGCTTATAGAGATTCTTGCACGACCAAGTGACTCTAGGACTTAACACGCAAATTTTCTGCAAAAAAGTGATCCGCTTCAGAACATTACAATTTCGGAAAACAATTTTCTGATATCCGCAAAAGAATCAACGCGTGTACAAAAACTTAACAACCCAATTATTAATCGTGGCCAACAATCAAAGTGCAACCGCCATCGAAAACATAATTGCCATATTAAGAATAACGCGCTAAACTTGCAATTTACCAGTGTTCTGTTAATAAATAGATCCTGTGAACTATTTTTAACAACTGTAAATAAGGACTTATTTCCATACTTTACACATTATTAAATTGATCCCTGTAAACGTAAGATCCTTACAACCAAACAAAAGTGAACAAAACCCTGAAGTGACTATCAACATCAACTATTTTTGTGAAAAAAATATATAAACTGATTTAAATCCAAAAAACTGAAATTAATAAAAAAAAAAAAAAAATTACACAGCAAAATAAAAACAACATGACAACAACAGCAACGATGGAAATTTCTGAGATGCACCTCAAACAAGCACTAGGACATATACGTCAAGTGCCCATCTTCGATGGAAAAACGGTGGAACTCACTGCCTATATAAGAAGGATTGATTTCATTATGCAACTGTACCCGACCAAAGATGTAACACAGCACAGCATTCTATTCGAAGCAATAGAAATGCAGACATCTGGAGCAGCCCAACGTGTTTCCCAATTGTCAGCCGCCACCAACTGGAGAGACCTGAGGAGTGCCCTGATCGACGAATTTAAGACACAAACACCGTATGAGGAATTATAATAATAGTATCCGTAAGTTTGTAGAAGAATTAGAGTATAAGTCCACAAAACACAATATTATACACAAACGCAATGAACAATACTATTAAAGACGTTATCACCAGGAAACTACCTGACAGAATATTCATGACCTTAGCTAGACATGACATTACCACTGTTTCTAAACTTAAACAAGTACCTCAACGTGAAGGACTTTAAGAAAACGGCTTTAACGAACGTACCAACCAAAGTAACGAAAATTCAGAATACAACAAACCTAATAATGACAACCGTGGAAAGGGAACTAATCAAAATTTTTATCCTAGTCCTAATTATTCAAACCATTCAAACCCAAGCAATAAACCAAAAGAAAATGCTGTAAATCATCAAGCAATATATAAAGAACTCAGGCAAAATCTTGATCAAGCTAGATCACAAAACCAAATGAACTACCATAATTAAAACCAAAGACCTTCGAATCCTCCTGATAAGAGACAGCGAGAAAATACAAGTGGTCACTCCAAAATGGAAATTTCCGAAAATTTTCATCAAGGAGCCTCGGACCAAGAAGAATGTATCTTTTCATTCGAATAGTTATGAATGGACAGCACTTTAACTGTGTAATTGACACAGGTTCGTCCATCAATATTATAAAACAAAATTTCCTAAACTTTCCTATTAAACATTGCCAATTAAATGTGCAAACAATAAATGGCACTATTCAATTAAAAAATTGTGTATCTTTTGCCCCTAGCAAACTTTATCCCACTCACCAAACATTTTATCTACACGACTTCTCAGACAACTACGATATTCTACTAGGTAGAGAATATCTAGAATCATGCGAAGCAAAAATTGATTACAAAAATAAAACAGTTATCCTAAATGAACATTCATTTCAAATGAGATATGATCGTGAGGGTTCTGTTAAGGACAAGACTGCATTTCAATGACTTGATCCGCCCCAAACAAATGATATAGCTGTTAATTACGCTATAAACAATGAACTAAATGAAGCAAACCAATTTCGATAAGATAATCTGAACGATGAAGAAAAATCAAAACTTACCAATATTCTTTATGAGTTTAGTGACATTCAGTACAAAGAAAGTGAAAATTTGACTTTCACCAGTACAATTTGTGACCGGCTTTTTCCAATTAAACTTTCCAGCTTTCTTATATACGTCTGTCGCTTTATTCTTCTTGTGCAGAACTAACTTCTTCTTCTCTTTGTTCTATCGATCTCTCTTGTTTTACATTTCGATATTTTACGGTATCGATATCTTGTATGTACATTTTGTGTTTACATTTACATTAGGTTTCTGCTGTTAACATACTGTACACTTAACATTATGGGTATTCCTACGTAGTAGCCTACTACAATTCGGCCATCCTGACTATGAGATAGACCTCTATCTCTGTACACTTATTCAAAACGTATACATGATTACAAACATTTCTTATATTCTAGTATCTGTTCATTTTTTTTTTTCGCGTAATCTAGTATTTACAATTTTATAGTTTATCTTATATTAATGTTAACAATTATTATACAAATATACAATATTTAATACAAAGATTATTTTTTACCCAGTGTCTTAAATTGCTAGCACTCAAAACTCCCTGATACGGATTTCGTGAAAGTTGAAAACCGTCAATGTCTTTAATTAAATATCTGTCGTTCTTTAGGACTTTGGCTATTACATATGGTCCTTTGGATTTAGGAATTAATTTTCTTGATACTCCTGCAGTGCTGTCGAAATTCCTTACCATTATGTAATCTCCTGTGTCATAATTGTTCGCTATCTTCCTATTTTATATAAAAAAAATATTTCTCATTCTTCTCTTGTGATGCTAATTGATTCTGTTGAGCATTTTCCCTAATATTTTCTAAATTTTGCTTTCTAACCGTCTCTGTCTGTGTGATCTCCACTAGTTCCTCTCCTAAACTATCACTTATTTCGCCCTTTTGTGCTAATCCAAAAAGCATTTCACTAGGAAACTGTTTCGTGCTACAATGTTGCGTGTTGTTTAAAGCATATTCTTCCCTTTCTATCACAATGTCCCAATGATGTCCATTTTCAGTTTCAGTTAATTTGGCTATCATGGGCCCTAAGCTTCTATTAACTCGTTCTACTTGACCATTGGCTTGTGGTGATCCTGTCGCAATCTTAATGTTTTTTATTTTAGCCTGCTCCATGAATTCATCAAACTCTGCTGATGTAAAGCAACTTCTTCTGTCTGCTACAATACATTCTGGTTTACCATACGCTCTAAAATAATCTTTCAATGCCTTTACAACTTCTTTAGTTTTAGTTGTTTTAGTTGTATATAATCTAACAAATTTCGTAAAACCGTCCACTACTGCAAATATGTGTTTTTTAGCTCTGCTGTTGTCTACCGGTCCATAATGGTCTATGTGAATTATCTGAAAAGGTTTGTTGCCCTTAGGTATGCTGTGCAAAAGACCCTCCCCCTTGCCAGTCTTCGGTGAAAATGCTATGCACTTTAAACAATTTTCAATATGCTCTAACGCTTTCTTTTTATACTCTCTGCAAGAGTATATTGGGTTTGTAAAAATGTATGTAACAGACAGAAGGAGGCGTGGCAGACTCCATAAAGTATATATGTATATTCTTTATAGGCATCACAAGCAGAGTCGATATCTGCCCGTCTGCCAAGGAGTCATGCTCTTAGGATGCCTTACGGTATGCCGAACAGGGTTCACAGTGGCACTTCAGGTGCTTGCTGGAGCACCATACTTGGACCTGGTTGACAAGAAATGGGCAATTCCGTTGAAGGTCAAGCGTGCCCACCAGCTGGAGGGTAGCGATTGGTTTCTCGCTCTGGATTTGACGAATCTAGATCGGAGGCAGATGAAGGCGATGCTGGACGAGCGCATGTGCTGCGAGTGGCAACGCAGGTGGGATGACGATGAGCACGGTCGACCGACTCATCGCTTTATCCCGGACGCACGCTTCGTCTTCACCCGGATGGACTTTGGATTTAGTCTCCACGCTGGATTTCTGCTGACGGGCCATGGATCGCTCAACGCGTTTCTGCATCAGAGAACTCTGAGTACAACGCCCGCATGGCAATGCGGTGCTGAGTGTGAGGACTGGCAGCACGTGCTAGTTGCTTGCCCTCTCTATGCAGATCTGCGAGACCTCGACGGACTTGGTGTAAGAAGAGGGGACGCCGGTTGGGATTTTTCCCGGGTCCTGGACACACCAGAACAGCTCCGCAGACTGGAGTTGTTTGCGAAAGAGGCGTTTGATAGACGGCGGCGAGGGACGATCCTTCAGGACGACATCCAGGATCAACCAGTGCCGGGTCAGTGATGACCAAAACTGGCAGTGGTATTGGAACCTGGACCATGCCACGAAGTCTTACCAGAGCACTCTAATCTGGCAGTGATGCGGTACTTGTACCAATTCAAGAGGTCTTACCAGAGCACTTTAATCTGGCAGTGATGCGGTACTTGTGCCAATTCACGAGGTCTTACCAGAGCACTTTAATCTGGCAGTGATGCGGTACTTGTACCAATTCACGAGGTCTTACCAGAGCACTTTAATCTGGCAGTGATGCGGTACTTGTACCAATTCACGAGGTCTTACCAGAGCACTTTAATCTGGCAGTGATACGGTACTTGTACCAATTCACGAGGTCTTACCAGAGCACTTTAATCTGGCAGTGATGCGGTACTTGTACCAACTCACGAGGTCTTACCAGAGCACTTTAATCTGGCAGTCATGCGGTACTTGTACCAACTCACGAGGTCTTACCAGAGCACTTTAATCTGGCAGTGATGCGGTACTTGTACCAATTCACGAGGTCTTACCAGAGCACTTTAATCTGGCAGTGATGCGGTACTTGTACCAATTCACGAGATCTTACCAGAGCACTTTAATCTGGCAGTCATGCGGTACTTGTACCAACTCACGAGGTCTTACCAGAGCACTTTAATCTGGCAGTGATGCGGTACTTGTACCAATTCACGAGGTCTTACCAGAGCACTTTAATCTGGCAGTGATGCGGTACTTGTACCAATTCACGAGGTCTTACCAGAGCACTTTAATCTGGCAGTGATGCGGTACTTGTACCAATTCACGAGGTCTTACCAGAGCACTTTAATCTGCCAGACAACTCCTCGGAGAAGTCGACGGCGCCCACCCAGTGCCCGGTTGTCGGAAACCAGTATGGGCAGATATCTTTGATTTCGAACAGCCGATCCAAAGCTGTCAATTTGGTACCACGGGGTGGGCTGGTGCCAAGGCCTGTCCAATGAGGTTGGCCCCCTTTGTGGGAGAGTCGTGGTGGCTGTGGTTGGCCCAAATGCGGGCAGAGTTTCGGACTCGGCGTGGAGTTGCGCCATACAACCGGGTGCTGTACCCATAGACCAGCAGAGGATTTAGATAGGCCTCGCCCCTCACCAAGGGGGAATGTTATGCCCGACAGCAAACATTCGATTTGGCACCTAAAAGCTTAGGCTTGCGGGGGCGTTGGTGGACGCTCAAATTTACCCGCTGTACTATGCGTCACATATGTGGCGCAATCGTGTACCGTGGTTGTAAACCCCTAAAGGGGTACACGCCACGTAAAACAAACTACGACTTTATGTCATCCGTCTGAACAAACAGATTTCAGAGATGGTAAGAGCTACAAGTTCGAGCTTAGTCTCAATCGATCACATATTTAGTCAGTCAATACAAGAATCTTTTTTTTTTTTTTCGATGCCACGCCCCATTCGCCTACAATGAGCAAAAAACCAGACACACCTCGGAAAAAATTGGTGTTTTCGGCGAATATCTCAATAACTATTGCACCTAGGATCACCAATTTTGGTATGGAGGTTCCTAGCGACAGCATTAATGCATTGACATTTAAATTTTTGGACTGCCACGCCCCTTTTTCCCACAATTAATAAAAGTAATTCTCAACTTTCGTTCCGTTTTTAGGCGTTTGTTAATACAGTACAGTATTGTAATTTATAATTCGTGTGGAGGCTAACTATATCAAACTATCCTGAAAGGCGCATTGAAATCGCACTATAAACAAGAAAACTAGAAGCGTTACAATATTGATAACTGAATGCAATATCGTGTATGAGTGCAAGCGAGATAGTAACATACAAGCACTTGAGCGGCAGCGCTGCCGCATTCATATCAATGTATGAGTGCAAGCGAGACAGAAACATACAAGCACATGTTTGAATGTTTTCGTTGCTTGCGTGGCGGCAGCGCTGCCCGCAGTCGCTGGCCGCGCTGAATACACACATACATACATACATGTATATGCATCATATATTGGCTTTCGTATGTGTATTCGCATAAAGACAAATATATGTATGTGTGATTATGCTTAGATTGTTTTTGTTTCAACGTGTTTTAATGCAAGTACTATACATTGTAATATTTCTGGACCGATTTTAATAATTAAATCGCGAAAAAATGCAGAGAGTATTTTACGATCGGGCGTGCTCGACTGTACTTTTCTTACTTGTTCATGTTTGGGAACCAGTAAGTTTTACTAATCGCATCTAACAACTTATCCTTACCAACGTGTCCTAATTCATCGTGATATTTATACAAAACGTGTTCTTTCATTTTAACTGGAACATAAAATAGCAGCCTATCGTCATTTGTTTTCCTAAATATAACTCCATTTCTCATCTCGAACAATTTATGCTCACCCATTTCTAATAATTTTCTAATTTCCTGTAACTTACTATCTCTTGTTTGACAAATGATCAAATTGGTCTCAAACTGTTTGCTTCTGTAATCATTATACTGTTGTTGCACCTGCTTAAAGCATCTTCGTGTTGCATCTGTTTACCTGTTCTGTGTACTAAATCATAATCAAATTCCTGCATTTCTAACGCCCATCTGGCGATTCTGGGTTTGAGATCTATTTTATTTAATGTCAGAGTTAATGAATTACAGTCTGTTACGATTTTAAATCTACTGCCCTGTAGGTATATTCTAAATCTTCTAAGTAAATATATAATTGCTAATGTTTCTAATTCAAAGCTATGGTATTTCGATTCTGTTTCTGTTGTCCTTTTAGAAAAATAAAATATTGGGTGTAACTTGCCATCTTGTTATACCCTTGCAGAGGGTATATTGTTTTTGTCACGAAGTTTGTAACGCATTGAAGGAGACGTTTCCGACCCCATAAAGTATATATATTCTTGATCAGCATCAACAGCCGAGTCGATATAGCCATGTCCGTCTGTCCGTCTGTCTGTCCGTCTGTTTCTATGCGAACTAGTCTCTCAGTTTTAAAGCTATCTTGATGAAACTTGGCACAGATGTGTATTCCCTTTGCACGCAGAACATTTGTTAAAATCGGCCAGATCGGATAACTATATCATTTGGCTCCAATAGGAACAATCGGATGAAAAAAAATTTTTTTTTGAGCTATGTTAACCAAATTCGCTCCATATGCATTTGTCATAAAATCCCGTGTGCAAACCAAATTTCATCCAGATCGTACAACTATATCATATAGCTGCCATAGGAACAATCGGTTGAAAATGCTTAGTATGAAAATTTTCTGTGTCTCTTGTACGATTTGAACCAAATTCGCTCCATATGCATTTGGCATAAAATCCTATGTGTACACCAAATTTCATCTAGATCGGACTACTATATCATATAGCTGCCATAGGAACAATCGGTCATTGAAAAAAAATTAACGCAATGTGCATGACTGCAAGGGTATATAATCTTCGTCTGGCCGAAGAAAACCTTTTTTTCTTGTTTTCTCTGTAGAAGTACTGCCCAAATCCTAACGCACTTGCATCACAATGTAGTTCTATTTCGTTCTTGTGATTGTATAACGACAACACGGGTGCTTCTAATAACTTTTCCTTTAATAGTGTGAAACAACTTAGCTCCTTCTGTTCAAATTTAAACTTTCTGTCCTTTCGTAATAGATCATACAACGGTTTTGCAACTGTCGAAAAGCCTTGTATGAATCTCCTGAAGTAAGAACATAATCCAAGAAAACTTTGCACTGCCTGCGTTCGATCAGGTATTGGAAAGTGCATCTAGTCCTTTCTCATCTGCCTTAATGCCATTTTCGGAAATTTGAAAGCCTAAATATTTCACTTTGCTTTGCAAAAATTCGCATTTATCAATCCTCAGTTCTAATTTATTCATCACTAATCTTTTAAGTACTTCTTCTAGTATTGCCAAATGTTCAATAATGTTTTTGCTTGCAATCATGATGTCATTCATGTATATAATGACTTTGTTTTCTCTGATTAGGTCACTAAATATACCATTGACAAATCTTTGAAAAACTTGGGAAGCCGTTTTTAAACCCATTGGCATTCTAAGAAATTCGAATTGTCCTAAAGGCGTGACGAATGATGTATATTTTACAGATTCTTTCTCAACGAACACATGAAAATAGCCATTCTTCAGGTCAAGTTTCGTAAATACTGATTTCTCAACTAAAGCGTCTAATAGATCATCAATTAAAGGTAATGGATAGTTGTCTTTAATTATGATCTTGTTTAGTCTTCTAAAGTCTGAACACATTCTTAAATCTCCAGTTTTTTCTTTAATAATACAATTGGCGATGCATATTCGGAACTGCTCGGTTGTATGATGCCATTTCTAATATATTCATCTAACATAATTTGCAATTTCTCCTTTTCCGTGTACGATACTCTACTTGGCGAACAACTAAAGGGTTTTGTCTTTTCTATTGTTATTTTCATTTCGCACTTTACAACCGGCTCTTTGGGCTTTTCTGCTTCAATATATTTGGTTCTAAATATATATTATATGCGTCCTCATTTATTTCTTTGTCTACTACGCTGATTTGAAACATGTCTGTTTCGAAATTCTCATCTAAAATACTTTGACTAACCTCTTTATTTGTCTGTGTTGACTTCTCTATGTTTTTATGACCTAACGATTTGTCTTTGGAATCATCTCGCTCCAACGATCTGCTCTCTAAACTCTTGCATTCTAATAAATTATTCTCTAACGATGTACTTTTCAAACAATTTTCATCTAACATGTTATCTCCTAACACACTCATGTTTTGTCCTAAAATTTCTTTTAATTTGACATTCGGGCCTTCAGTATCTTTAATCGAAATCATTTTCAAAGCGTTTGTGTCAATATTTACATTACAAATTTTCATAAAATCTCTTCCCAGTACTGCATCCCACCTCATAGATTCATCAGATACAACATTTAAATCAAAATATATTTTTATTAATTTTTTCATAACATAAACTGAAATTTTTCCAAAAATATTTAATCGGCTTTCGTTTAGCCCAAAATAACTTTCATTGGGATCTTGGAGTCCTACTCCAGCTGGAACGCATGATTTTCTAATAAATGATCTGGGGCTACCTGAATCTATGAGGCATTCTGCAACCATTGAATGATTAATATTATCTCTAAAATACAATCAAATAAATCTTACGTAGTTATTATCCTGAGTGTTCTTCCTCTTCGGGCATAGGGCAATTAAATGATCGACTGCCACGCATCCATAACAAGAGCCCTTTTCTCGTCTGGGGTTCAAACAATCCTTTGCCCAGTGGCCCTTTGAGTTACAGTTGAAGCAGCGAGACTCCTTGGTAATGTCCTTGGTGATGTCTTCACAAACGATTTCGGCTTCCCTCGTGAAGCACCCTGTTCAGGCAACTGCACTTCAGCGAATGCGCGCAGCATGCGCTTAGTCAGTTGGTATAATTCCGCGATGTTTCCTAATTGGACTATCCAATTTTGAATCGCGTTGTCTCTAGTAAAGTCTGGTAAGATTTCCTTTGCCAATTGGAACATAGGCGAATTCCATTCGTCGCTTTTTTTCTGTTGAATTTCATCATGCGACTTGGCGACACTATTCTGCGCGTCACTCGCTTGCTCGTCGAATTCATTGCCGCCGCCGCCGTCACCGACGCTTTCTTGACTGCATACACTATGGTTGTCTCGCTCGCTCTGCTGTTGGCCTGTGGTTCTCGAACATTCTGCATCGATGTTTTGTAGCGTAATTTTTGCTAGCTCGATCTGGCGCCTTAAGTCTCTTAAATAGTTTTCGCCTTCGCAAATTTCTTTACGTTGGTTCTGCCACTGACATGTCCGAAGATCTTCCTCACTGCTTACTGGGTCATCTTCTGCATTCGCTGACATCGGGACGCTACCACGCTCGTCTGCTGGCACTGTATTGATGCGCGCCACAAGTTCAGCTTTTGACCCCTTAGTTGGCAATCCCAATACATCTAGCCACTTCTTTAGCTGAATGACCGTAACTTCGTTAATATTTACATATATCCATTTCGTGAATTTCTATCCCACTTTTGAGATTGTGACCGGCTTTTTCCAATAAAACTTTCCAGCTTTCTTATATACGTCTGTCGCTTTATTCTTCTTGTGCAGAACTAACTTCTTCTTCTCTTTGTTCTATCGATCTCTCTTGTTTTACATTTCGATATTTTACGGTATCGATATCTTGTATGTACATTTTGTGTTTACATTTACATTAGGTTTCTGCTGTTAACATACTGTACACTTAACATTATGGGTATTCCTACGTAGTAGCCTACTACAAATTAAGCATGTCATCCAAACTAAACGCGAAGACCCAATCCAAAAGCGACCATATAAGTATGGGCAAACATTCGACGAAGAAGTCGATAAACAAATTAAAGAAATGATGGAACAAGGTATAATTCGCAAATCAAACTCGCCTTATTGCTCACCAATTTGGATTGTGCCAAAGAAACGTGATGCATCAGGTAAAGAAAAGTTTCGTATAGATATTGACTATCGGAACTTAACTGAAATAACAATTGATGATAAATATCCTATTCCGGTCATGGATGAAATACTAGACAAACTTGGAAAATGTCAGTATTTCACCACAATTGACCTTGCAAAAGGATTTCATCAGATACAAATGGACCAACTAAGTATACCAAAAACAGCTTTTTCAACTAAAACCGGACATTACGAATACACTCGAATGCCTTTTGGGTTGAAAAATGCCCCAGCAACATTTCTACGTTCCACGAACAATCTGTTAGAATATTTAATCTTTAAAGATTGCCTTGTATACATGGATGATATAATAGTGTATTTCACTTCGTTGGAAGAACACCTTTTATCATTAAAAAAGGTTTTCACAAAACTTCGTGAAGCAAACCTAAAATTACAATTAGACAAATGCGACTTTCTTAAAAAAGAAACGGTATTCCTTGCACATATAATAACGACAGAGGGAATTAAAGCAAATCCAACAAAAATCTTTGCCATACAAAACTTTCCAATACCAAAAACAACTAAGGAAATAAAATCATTGTTATGCCTGTTTGGTTATTATAGGAAATTCATTCCTAACTTCGCTCACGTTGTAAAGCCAATGACTTTAAAATTAAAGAAAGGTGGAATTATAAAATCAAACGAACCAAATTACATTTCTGCTTTTGAAAAATTAAAATTACTTATAACGTCCGATCCAATATTAGTCTATCCAAATTTCGAGAAACCATTTTGTCTTACAACTGATGCCAGCAATATAGCTATTGGAGCTGTTCTGTCTCAAAATCAAAAACCCATTTGTTTCGCAAGCCGAATTTTAAACGAACACGAAATTAACTATGCAGCAATTGAAAAAGAACTTTAAGCCATCGTTTGGGCAACTAAATTTTTTCGATCTTATCTCTACGGTAGAAAATTCGAGATCCTCAGTGATCACAAACCACTTGTTTGGCTTAACAATATTAAAGAACCAAACATGAAAATGCAACGTTGGAAAATCAAATTAAATGAATTTGATTATCATATTAAATATGTACCAGGAAAAGAGAACTATGTTGCAGACGCTTTATCCAGAATAAAAATTGAAGAAAACTTGTTAGGAGAAACTTCTGCCGTAACTGTAGCAACAATCCATAGCGCCCAAGAGGACAACCAAAATCACATTTCACTGACAGAAAGACCAATAAACTATTTTAAAAGACAAACAGAATTCGAAAAAAAGTAACTTAAATAACTTATCTGTCACTAATTATTTTCATAAAACAAAAATTTTAATAAAATATGTTGATATGACACCTAATCATGCAAAAGAATTAATTAAAGAATACTTATGTTCTAAAAAAAGTGTTATATATTTCAGCAACGAAGCTGATTTTCTTACTTTCCAGAATGCTTTCGTTGAAATAATAAGTCTTAATAATATAATAAAAATAATGAGATCTACTAACAAACTAATAGACCTCCAAACTTACGCCGAATTTAAAGAATACATAATAAATACACACCAAAAGTTATTACATCCAGGAATAGAGAAAATGGCATTATTATTTAAAGAAAAGTATTATTATCCAGATTACCAAAACCTTATTCAGAATATAATCAATGAATGCAAAGTTTGTAATATAGCAAAAACAGAACATAGAAACACTAAATTAGCTTTTGAGTTAACTCCAGAAATCCATAATCCCAGAGAAAAATATGTCATTGATTTCTACATGGTAGACAAACAATTTCTATCTTGCATAGACCTATATTCCAAATACGCAACTTTAATAGAAGTAAATGGTGGAGATTGGTTAGAAGCTAAAAGAGCTCTTTTAAAGGTATTTAATGACATGGGAAAACCAATTGAGATAAAAGCAGATAAAGACTCAGCCTTTTTGTGCACCACATTACAGATTTGGTTAAAATCAGAAGACGTAAATATATCCATTACAACTAGTAAAAACGGCATTTCAGACATAGAAAGATTCCATAAAACAGTATATGAAAAATTAAGAATTGTAAACTTTGACACAAATCACGAAGATAAATTAACTAGATTCGAAATAATACTTTATACTTATAATCATAAGACTAAACATAACACGACTGGTAGAACACCAGCAGATATTTTCATCTACGCAGGAAATCCTGAGTATGATACACAACTAAATAAGAAAAAAAACATAGAAAGACTTAATGAAAATAGAACCGAGTTTGAAATAGATACTAGGTATAGGGAATCACCATTAGTAAGATCTATATCCACAAACCCATTTAAACAAACAGGAAATATAACGCAAATAGATGACAAACATTATGAAGAAGTTAAGAGGGGTAGAAAGATAACTCATTATAAATCAAAATATAAAAAGAAGAAAGTAACTAATAAAAGTAAATACGATAATTCCAGATCAACAAATAACCCGAATCACGATGATAACTAAAAAAATAACTTGGTTAAAAACAACTACTAATGAAATTTTAATCAATTCCCATGTTCCACGCTAAATTAAAAATACTGCACTATTCGACATTATTCCTTACCCTGACGAAAATAAAAACATTCTAACTGAAATTATACATGACACTTACTATTTACAAAATAATAAAGCATTTACAGTAACAAATAAAGATTTAGTTATGAATAAATGTATCACTGGAATATTAAATCAAAATAAAACAGAATGCAGATATGCAAAAACACACAAAAACTATGAAATCAAGTACATAGAACCAAATATTACGCTAAAATGGAACTTACCTAAAACTGTATTAAATCAAAATTGTATCAATAGAGAAATACTTATTGAAGGAAACAATATGATAAAAGCCATAAACTGTTCACTCCAATTAGATGAAATATTAATAACTAACACTATGTTAGATTACATACAGACAGTATACATAAATAATAATGTAACTAAATTAGAACCATTGTCATATGTCCAAACTAAAGAAATTATATTACAGCAAACAAAATTGTATAACATGTTACAAATAATAACGATAGCAACATTAATAATAATTTTTATTGCATTAATATTGTACATTATCTTTAAATATAAAAACATTCCACAAAAAATTATAGTAAATTATAAGAACAAAAAACAATCAACCCCAAACATATCACCAAATATTCAAATAGGTACAGAGTTAAATCAAATGAAAATGAAATTGAAGAAATTGTATTAGATCCAACAATATATATAAAATTATCCGCCTGAGGACAGGCTCATTTCTTAAGGATGGGGAAGTAACATATATAGAGACATATGTACCCATACAATACGCCTAGCTGACACTTTTCATTTTTGTTACACATTCCTTTCCCACAGATTTAAGCTAAACATTATAAAATAATCAAATGGTGACAATAACAATTCTGGCTTCCCACGAACTTATCAAGTATCATAAACAATTCACCAGAATCGTTGCACAAATCCTGGCTAGCAGAATTCTCTTAAATCTCAATCTCTTTAAGATCGAGATCACTTTGTTTACATAAGAGCCAAAAGCTCTTTAAGTTGAAAGCCCAAACGTTAAGAGCTCGAAGCCGAGGTTTGCTCAACGTCCCCAGAACATAGCATAAGTTAGTCTAGATTTATATCTGTACTCCGTAGCTTCGGTTTAAGAAAAATAAATTATATTTTTTTGAATAAGCAACTTACAAACTACGTTATTATATACTTTATGGGGTCTGCCACGCCTCCTTCTGCCTGTTACATACATTTGCACAAACCCAATATACTCTTGCAGAGAGTATAAAAAGAAAACAAGAAAGAAAAGTACAGTCGAGCACGCCCGACCGTAATATACTCTCTGCATTTTTTCCCGATTAAGTTATTAAAATCCGTCTAGAGATATTACAATGTGTAGTATTTGCATTAAAACACGTTAAAACAAAAACAATCTAAGCATAATCTGACATACATCTGTTTGTCTGTATGGGAATACACATACGAAAGCCAATATAAGATGCATATACATGTATGTATGTATGTGTGTATTCAGCGCGGCCAGCGACTGCAAGCAGCGCTGCCGCTACACAAGCAACGAAAACATTCGCGCATCTGTTTGTATGTTTCTATCTCGCTTGCACTCATACATTGATACGAATGCGGCAGCGCTGCCGCCACGCAGGCAGAGAAAACATTCGAACATGTGCTTGTATGTTTCTGTCTCGCTTGCACTCATACATGATATTGCATTCAGTTATTAATATTGTAACGCTTCTAGTTTTCTTGTTTATAGTGCGATATCAGTGCGCCTTTTAGGATAGTTTAATATAGTTAGTCTCCACACGAATTATAAATTACAATACTGTACTATATAAACAAATGCCAAAAAACGGAACGAAAGTTGAAAACTATTTTTATTAATTGTGGGAGAAAGGGGCGTGGCAGTCCAAAATTTTAAATGTCAATGCATTTACGCTGTTACTAGAAACCTTCATACCAAAATTGGTGAACCTAGGTGCCATAGTTATTGAGATATTCGCCCAAAACACCGATTTTTTCCGAGGTGTGTCTAGTTTTTTGCTCATTGTGGGCGAATGGGGCGTGGCATCGGAAAAAAAAAATTCTTGTATTGACTGACTAAATTTGTGGTCGATTGAGACCAAGTTCGAACTTGTAGCTCTTACCATCTCTGAAATCTGTTTGTTCATACGGACAGACAGACGGACAGACGGACAGACAAACAGACAGACAGACAGACGGACAGACGGACAAACGGACATGGCTATATCGACTCGGCTTGTGAAGCTGATCAAGAATATATATACTTTATGGGGTCTGCCACCCCTTCTTCTGCCTGTTACATACATTTCAACGATTACAATATACCCTTGTACTCTACGAGTAACGGGTATAAAAATAATATTAACGATTGTCATTGTCAGCACTCGAACCCGCGATCTCAGACGAAGGTTCCATATTGCTCCGCAACTCTCCCAGTAGCACCACACCCCTCTTCTATCATTTTTCCGATTATTTGCATATATGTATGTGTGCATATTTATATGTGCGTATGTATAGCATTGGTCGGCGCGGCCAGCGGCTCCGGGCAGCGCTGCCGCCAAAGCAGGTAGAGAAAACGTTCGAACATATGTTTGTATGTTTCTGTGTTTTTTTTATGTGTTGCGCGCATGCAGAGATTGTACAATTAAATAACATAAACTTTGAACCGTGTAGCTCTCTTGTTTGACATAGGATTTTTATGTAACTTTCAGGATAGTTAGACATGATAGGTCTCTAAACCAATGTCAACACTGTACTATTTGATTTAATGCCTTAAAAACGGCATTGAAGTTGGATAGTTTTTTAGTTCTTATGAGAAAAGGGGGTGTGGCAGCTCAAAATGTTAAATGGCATTATACTAAGACTGTCTCGAGGAACCTGTATACCAAAATGTGCTCCTAAGTGCTATAGTTACTGAGATATTCGCCTAAAACACAAATTTTTTCGAGGTATGTCTGGTTTTTTGCTCATTGCGGGGGGCGGTAGGAGGCGTGGCAACAATTTGAAATAAACTTGATCTGCTCGAGAAGATAATGAACTTTCATTCCAAATTTGATGTCTCTAGCTCTTGTTGTTTAAAAGATCCAGGTGTTCATACGGACGGACAGACAGACAGAAGGACAGACGGACATTGCTCTATCGACTCGGCTGTTGATGCTGATCAAGAATATATATACTTTATGGGGTCGGCCACGCCTTCTTCTGCCTGTTACGCACATTTCGCTTCTGACAAACTAAATAGACCCCTTTACTCTTTTTTAAAGAGTACGGGGTCTAAAATTGAAAACCACAACCAATCGTAACATAAATACCACATGTTCACACCACAGGATGAGTGTGAGGGCGAATTTTCTTTCGGCAGAGTAAACGGTTATATTGTAAAACGCCATTTACAATAGTCGCAAATTTTCCATCGACATCGTTTTTCAAAGTTTTTCTTTTTGTTTATATTTAACCCGCTCACCACGCGTGTGTATAATAAATACATATTAATTCAAAATCATCAAACGCAGTATCGCGCGTCTTTAATTTAAACCAACCAACCCTGTTCGCCCAGCAGCAGAAGATATTGGAACCCGCCAATTCAACACTTCAGCGTACGCCCTACTCCGAACATTTGGTCCTTCGAGCCGGATATCCTTACGCTCCTTCAGCTTGCCTCGGTGGAAATACTGATAAGTACTGCTTTTGTGATTATTCACTTATATACACATTGCAAAGTTCAGGGTTTCCCGCTCTCCCATAGCGACTTGGGCACTTTGCAACATTTGTATATTCTCCAATACCTTACCTGTCTTGCTGGTTCCACAGATATATGTTGAACTTATCCTGTGTTTATGTTCTGTAATTGTTTGAGCAAGACGGTTAAGTGTCATAAAATCGCGAGTGTGTTTTCCAAGTGCCTGTTTCAAGGGAAAAGAATATATTTATAGCGATCCAATGTGCAAAATAATGCAGTCTTCATTATTTTGCCCATTTTTCAGTCTCTCACATACAAGCGCAAATGTATATAAGTACACCTACATGTATGTAAGTACACCAACATGTATGTAAGTACACCTACATGTATTTAAGTACTTGCATGTTTTTTTTTTTTTTTGTTTGTGTAGTGGGGAAAAACATTTAAAGCCGAAGTGTGGGACATTCACCCACTAAAAACCGCCCTACTCTCCGTTCCCTCTCGCGAAACCACCGCTAGGTATTTCCTCGCAAGGGGGAGATGGCTTGAAAGCCTTACCTAGAATCTCATCTAGAGTTTGAATTCAGTTTGCGCTGTCGTTCAGCGCGACGCAGTGATTTCATGATTTCAGAGCTCATGTGGGAATCAGGATGTTTAAAAAGGAAGTGTAAAAAGTCTACGACTGAAAGGGATCTCCTAACTTTAAAACTTAGCTATTTCCGTTCACCATCAAATCTTGGACAGACAAAAAGGACATGTTCTGCGTCTTCGACTATCCGTGCACAGTGTGTGCAAAACGGATCACTCTCGTGTTTAAACCTATACAGGTATTCTTTAAAGCATCCATGTCCAGTCAGTATCTGAGTCATATAAAAGTCGGTTTGTCCGAACTTTCTGCTCACCCACGGTCGTATATCTGGAATGATACGCCGAGTCCAGCTGACATTGGTAGATGCTCTCCACCTCTGCTGCCATACCTCCATCGTGGCATCTCTCGCCTGGGCACTGGGGTCGCTCCTCGTACTCTCTTCGGCAAGGAGATCCAGTGGGATAATACCTTCAAGCGTAAAGGCCGCGTCGTCAGACAACGTGCGGAATGCGCTCAGCGTCCGCAATGCGCAAGCACGGTATGCAGTTTTGCAGCCTTTGGCATACGCCTTCACCGTCATAGCCGGTGCTCAAATGGGGGCAGCATGCATGATAATGGACCTCGCTACATTAAAAATGAGCCATCTGCTGCGCTGTCGTGATCCTCCAACGTTGGCCATCATGCGTGCGAGTGCCGCTATGGCTTTGGTCGCCTTTGCCGCTGTGTGCTGCAGGTGCTGCTTGAAGCACAGCCTGTGATCCAGCTGCAACCCCAGGTATTTTATAACCGGCTTTGAGACTATCTCGCATCCTGAGACGTCGATCGTTTCCGTTCCACGACTTTCCTGCTGCTGATTAGCACCGCTTCTGTTTTGTAAGCTGCTAGAAAGAGAGAATTGCTTTCCAGTCATTGTATTCGTGTTTGTCTCCACGTCCTTGAGCTCCTTAGCTACCGCTCAAAGAGTTTTCCGACGACGTCCAACATGCATAGATCTATACGGCGAAGGGTCGTCTACGCTGATCCCTTTTGGGAGCAGTACCAGACGCTGCACTTTCCATCTCTTCGGTACTGTCCTTTGTCTGATGAATGTGTTAAACAGTTGAGCAAAGAGTGCTGGATATTTGTCAACTATTAACTTCACCGCAGCAGACGGAACCCCATCTGGTCCTGGTGCCTTGTCCGCTTGTAGTCGGGATGCAGCCTCATGATCTCGCCTGGATTTTTTACTTCGGTGTCCCTAATACCGAAGGCGCCATAGTGGTAATGTTGGTGCTGGGGCGTTCCGGAAATAGTGCCGTTACAATCTCACGGAGCTTGTCAGGGTCAGCTGGCATTGGGCACCTCGCCAGCCTTCCCATGACTATCCTGTACGTCATCCCAAAAGGCTGCTCGTCTGCTTTAGCACAAAGCCTAATTCAGCAGTTGGCTTTGCTTCGTTTTATGGCCTTGGACAGAGTAGCTCTTTTCGCTCGATACTCCTCTCTAAGCCGTAAAAAGTCGGCTCTTCCTCCCGCTCGTTGTTGGCGGCGCCTAGAAGCCTGGCAGTGTCTTCTGGCTAACGCAATCTCCACATTCCACCAATGCACCGGTTTGCGGGTGTTACCACCATTCTTTTTTTGCAGCATTGATGCATTGCAGGCATTTTCAATAGCTGCAGCGAGGTTGTTTCCGCAGTCGTCGGCATTCTCCGATGGCAAGCTCCTTACGGTGCTCACCATGAGCAATAATGACTCTTCGTTAAGCGTCCTTAACGACCAGCTAACAAATCGAGGACGGCTTATTCTACTCGCTGCCGCTCCCGTTGTGAAGACGATCGCTTGATGATCGCTGTGCGTGTATAGCTCTGACACTGCCCACTGTGCGTTCCAGGCGAGGGTTGGGCTGGCGAATGACAGGTCTATGATAGATCCTCTTCCGGCTTTTGTAAACGTGTGCTTGCCTCCATTGTTCAACAAAGTCACGTTGAGTGTGCTACAAGCCTCCAGAAGTGTCCTTCCTCTAGGCGTGGTCCGGATGCTACCCCAATCTGTTGCCCAGGCATTAAAGTCTCCCGCGATGATTACTGGGGAATGGTTTAGCACATCTAGCGTTAGGTCATCTAATATTCCTGCGAATTCTTGAATATCGATGCTGGGTGCTATGTAACAGCTATATACGTAAATTCCTGCACATTTGGCCCTTACGTAGCCTTTTGTTATTCTGGCTTCGCTAAACTGCATGGCAGGATTTGTGCAGCTCCAGATTGACGCTCCCATATTCCCGTTCTGTACCCAGTTTCCATCCTGCATTGCGCGGTAGGGCCCGCTCAATATGGCTATATCGATGCGTTCTTCACGTACGGTTTGCATCAGTAGGTCCTGTGCGGCTCTGCAATGATTTAAATTGAGCTGAAGAAACTTAATTTTTAAGGCTGTTGGCTGCCTTCACGAATAGCGGGCACCCTTTGTTTAGAGTGTGGAGTCCCGTCTTTTGCAGACCAGCTCTAGTGCATGGTATGCAGCTGGGTCTTTTAGTGCAGGCCTTGGCGGCATGATCCTCGCCACCGCAGCTTAAGCACTTTTTTGATGCGTCATGCTTGCTTCGGCATCGTGCTGCCGTATGTCCTAACTCTAGTCATTTGAAACATCTCCGCGGCTCCACTTTTCTGCGGACGGATCACAGAGCCCATCCTATCCTGATCATCCTCATCTCACATAGCTTGTCAGCTATATCCCTTGGCAGCATCATGAACGCTATCTGGGTGCCTCTGCGGGTAGATCGCCTTCAACATGCGTGATTACTGCAGTTTTCACTTTCTCTGCTGTGACCCATACAGGAATGTCGCGGTTGTCCAGGCGCAGTTTCTCGGACATGATGTTGACATCCGCCGTGTTTCCGAGAGCTTTCTGTACCTCTGCGCCTTACTCCACGCACCTTTTCCCTGTATTTCTGCAACTCACTTGCAGTCTGTACAGATGACAGCACTTTGGTATAGTCGGCAACTTCTTTGCATTTGGCCAGTATTGCGACTGGCCGCTTCCTGCGCTTTTGAGGCTTCGTCTTGGATTTCAATGTCTGCCAGTTTTGGTGTTGCCGTCCCTTTGCTGGCGACCTTTGTGGGCGTTCATGGCTGGAGTCTTCTCCGTGTGTCCTCGCATACTCAGTTTTCTGCTTCAGCATGACATGCCTTACTACGGGCTTTTTCTCCATGGTGAGGTAGATGAGGTCGTCAAGAATTTCACCTAGCTCGATCATTTCGGCTCTTGCAGATACAGCTGCGCCTTTCTGCCTTTTGGGCGGCGTCGTCCGTGCGTCATCTGGCGTGCTGTGTTCTTCCTATTCCTCTTCGGGGTTTCGGAGCTTTCATCTTGCGCAATGTACAAGAAAGGGTCGTCTCTCGCAGTGGGTGGGGCCGAGTGCGGCATTGGCGGTGGTGACCGCATTGTCTTGTTCCCTTTCGCGAAAGGGTCCATTATCCTTGTAGCTCTATCTGATACATCAGCCAAGTGATCCACTGGTGTAGTAGGGTTGGTGGGAATGGTGGTTAAGGCCTCCAGAATCCGTGCCTTAGCCGAACCAATTGGTGCGGGTGGATTTCCACTATTGTGGTTGCCACCTGGAGTAGTTTCGTTTTTTCGAGACATTCATTCCTTGCTGATGCATTTTATTAACCCTACTGCCAGGTATTTGCAGTTTATACCTTTTGTCAGGTCTTAGGTGCTGCCGGCTGATACAGCGCAAACGCAGACCACGTAGTCGCTCACTGTGAGACCAGACACTACGTGGGTTTCCCAGCAGTTAACCTGCTGCGAAGTGTTTGTGTGCTGCCGGATGGAACGGCACAGACGCAGACCCCACGGCCGAATAATATGGTGCAGACGTTATGAAGGCTTTTTTTTTCATTGTCAGTTGGCGTAGGGTAGAGTAAATTTGAATTTTAAAAGTAACCGTATAGCGAACACGGATGCTATGCTCTCTATTTATTATATTATACTTAAAGTTATTTTATTGTACATCGTTATGAAATACATTCTGCTTGCCACTCTTCTGTTGAACGTGAGACTTGTTCTTCTTACAATGGCGCGTAGCGTCTTTGCCTATCGTCTCTGCACTTTGCCGATAGGTGTGTTGCCAGACCACCACAGTACTCCCACTTCAGTGACGACGTCACGATTGTGTGAAGTGTACTCTCGGTTTCCTTGCGTATGTACGTGGTTCATTGGCTGTGGGTTGTGAGCCAATGATGGTGTCATCTTTGACCAGGAAGGCGGGTTTGAGTCGATCGACGGACACTGCTACGTCCTTGCTATTAATCTTAATGGTGAATACTTGATATTTCGATCGATCACTTCGTAAGGGCCAGAGTATGGAGGCTCCAGTGTTTTTTTTACGGCGTCAGTACGTAAAAAAACATGAGACCATTTGTCGATACCCTTGAGTATAAACATCTTTGGAGAACCATGATGAGCTGTTTGTGTTCCCTGAAGCTACTGATGAAGGTTGTCGAGCTGATTGTTGACTCAACGTCATCAAAAAATTCGTTTGGTAGTCGAATAGGGCTTCCGTACAACATTTCTGCCACTGTTGATTGCAAATCCTCCATGAAACACGATTGAAGTCCCAGTAAAACTGCTGGTAAGAGCTTTGGCCAGGGAGCGTCAGTGTGACACATTTAAGCAGCCTTGAACGTCCGATGCCATCTCTCGACTAATCCGTTGGACTGTGGATGATAGGCTGTGGTGTGGATGTGATCACTGCCTATAAGATGTACAAGTTTTTTGAACATTGATGACTCGAATTGAGTGCCCTGATCTGTTGTGATTTATTTTGGAGTTCCAAATCGAGTAATCCAATGAGACCAAAATGCGTTGGCTACAGTTTCGGCGGTTATGTTGGTGAGCGGAATAGCTTCTGGCCATCGAGTGAACCTGTTGATCATTGTAAGACAAAACCAGTAGTCATCATATATCGGCATTATGACAATGTCGATGTGGACGTGGTCGAATCTTCCATTTGGAACGGTGATTTTTTCCGGTGTCAGATGGTTGTGCCTGTTGATTTTCGCTCGGTGACAAGGCAAGCAGTTCCTGCACCATCTGATGACATCCTTATTGATTGATGGCCAAACAAATTTTTGTTTTATTTGCTTGAGTGTCGATCGGCCACTTGGATGCGAAAGATTGTGAAGAGATCCGCAGATTTGGTTCCGAAGAGCTTGAGGAATATACGGACGAATGTATCCCGTTGATACGTCGTAGTATAACGACACGTTGTCGTTATAGTTGACTTTCTGCAGCTTCAGCGATGTGTGTCCTTCTATCAGGTGTATCAGTTCCGCGTCGACTGCTTGGGCTTCCTCAATTTGCTGCAACTTCACTGTCGTCGGCATGTCAATAGTGCAGAGTCTGGAAAAGGCGTCTGCAACTTCGTTGTCACTTCCTTCGACGTGCGTGATCTCTGTTGAATATTGAGAGATGAAGCTCAGGTGTCGAATCTGCCGAGGCGATGCTTTTTACGGGCGCTGACGAAAAGCGTAGATAAGCGGCTTGTGGTCTGTCCTGATCACGAAGATTCGTCCATCAAGCAGATGCTTAAAGTATCTGAAAGCTTCGTAGACGGATAGTAGCTCTCTGTCCTATGTGCTGTTGTTCAGTGTTGTTAAGTTTCTTTGAAAAAAATCCAATTGGCTGCCAAGAATCGCCGACTTGTTGCTCTAGAGCTGCTCCAATCGCAACGTCAGAGGCATCGCAAGTTAGGGCTAGCTTTGCATTCGGAAGTGGTTCGTGCGATTAGTCGCAAAATCATGTTTTCGCAAGACTTCCAGGACGATGCGTAGGTGTTGCTCGTGTTATTACATGTTGTTGGACATGATAAGTATATCGTCGATGTAACAATATACAAAATCAATCCCGCGAAAGATGTTGTCCATAAATCTTTGAAACGTCTGTGTGGCGTTCTTCAGACCAAACGGCATGTACAAAAATTCTACCAGTCCGAACGATGTGCATACCGCTGTCTTTGGGATGTCGCCTTCTGCCATTGGTATTTGGTAGTATGCTTTTACCAAATCGAGCGTGGTAAAAATCGATTTTCCGTGAAGCTGATCCGTAAAATCGTGGATATACGCAATTGGGCAACGGTCAGGTGTGGTTACCGAGTTCAGCTTTCGATAGTCGCCACAAGACCGCCAACCGCCATCTTTTTTTGCCACCATGTGAAGTGGACTCGACCAAGGGCTGTTCGAGGGCCGACATATGCCTTCTTGTATCAGGAAGTTTATTTCCGCTTTTGCAGTGGCGAGCTTTTCGCCAGCCAAGCGGCGTGGTCGATCCGAAATTGGTGCGACTGTTGTTTCGATGTTATGGCGAACTTCGTGCAAGCCGCTGGTCTTACTTGTTGGTAACGTTACATCCACGAACTCTTGCAACAGACGTCGATGAATTGTCTCTTGTTGAGATCAATGAGCAACTGGTACTGCGACAGAAAGTCAGCACCAATGATGGCCATTTGCACGTCAGACACAACGAAGGGCCAAGAAAAACAACAACATAGTCCCAGATTTAGGTCCATCGGCGAACGTCCATACGTGGGAATTGTTTTTCCATTTGCGGCATACAGTGTGAGCTTGCTGAGTTTATTGTTTTGTTTAGCCAGATTACGCGGAATGACAGAAACAGCGGATCCAGAGTCGATGAGGAAGCGAATGTTTGAGACACGATCGGTGTTGTGCAGACGAGGCTCGGAGTCGGACAAAGTTTGTGTGTTAAAATTGCCGGGGTTAGATGTGCTTTCGTCGACCCGTGCTGTGGACAACAGCCGTTTAAGTTTAAAAACTGGTAACGGGAACAGTCTGGCCGACACTTCTTTGCATCGTCTCCAAATTTCAGATGATAGAAGCATAATTTTGGTTATTGTCCATTTGGTACTCGAGACGTTGACTGATTCCGAGGCGATCTGTCACGTGATGTAGAGCGTGAGTTTCCTACCTGCATTCTCTTCACTTCCTTTTGAAGACTGTCGAACTTCTGGGTTAATAGTTGTAGACTCCCAGAGACGTCTTTCAATGAATGAATCCAATGCATGGACTGAATTATGTCCAACAGCTTCAAGCATCTTGTCAGCAATTTTGGCAAGTTTGTTAAGGTCAGTTTAAAATTGTACGTATGGTTTGTGGCATCTCCGCCAGGAACAATGTCCAAATAATGGTCTCATTGGCTGGATCGGGAGCAAGACGGCACATGTTGGCCAATATTTCGGACGGCTTCGAGCCTTCTCTTCCTCCTCCTTGCAATAAGCGGCGTAGCTTAGACTCTAAGGACTCGGCGAATTTCTCAAGCAAACGGTTTTTGATTGCTTGATTGACGGCGATGATGATCTCTTCCTCCAAATGCGCCATGAACAAGTCAAACTTGTCAGTGTCGTTGTCAATCTTGTGTAGACTGAACGAACGCTCGATTTGAGCAAACCATAGATGACGGTTGTTTCGTGCAAAACGATGCTCGTTCGATTGTAATTGAAGTTCTCGCATTTGGGTTTGCAGGTCATCCATGATGAAATTGTTTCCAAGTTCGGTTTCGTCAGAAAACATTCCGTGATTTATTCTCCGCCATATACATCCGCAATCCGTGCCTGGCAGAAGTGGAAAAACTTTACCACTTAAACTCTAAAACCCGCGGGAAAGCAAGAGCCATCGTCTCCAAGTCCCCTTTTACAAATGAAGGTTTCCAGTCTGCGCGGCACAACCTCACTGCTCGGTACGAAAATGATCGGTTGTTAATCATGACGAAAGCAAAGCAGCTCATCCAAATTTCCTCAGTCCGCAAGGCCCTGCGAAAGCTGTGTTTGACAGCCTTGGAGCGATCTGGAGCTAGTACAGAAAATTAAGACATTCTTCTCATAGCGATCTGTACTAGTAAGCTGCCAAAGTCCACCATTGTTGTGGGAGCAATCCGTCCCGAATAAAACTGCGGTGTCATCCTGGGATGATCTCAACTGTTTTCTGACTGATCGCTATCGTGTGCTTGAAGCCACGGAGGATCATCGGGCGAGTCTTAGTGTACAGGACGTCCAATCAGGAGCCCGAAAGCCTGCCAGCACAACTCGGGTCCAAGCATTCCCAGCAAAGACCCAGATTAAAGCTGCTTACCGTAAGCTGTGTCAAAAGGAGAATCACCCCATCCGTGTATGTCCAAGTTTTCTAGATATGGCCGTCCCGAAAAGAGTCGAAGTAATCAAGCAACAGAGTCTGTGTTTGAATTTCATCGCTCGAGGCCATCAAGTTCGGGACTGTTCCAGTGCTCATAATTGTCATATATGCAAGAAGAAGCATCACACATTGTTGCATTCCAGCAACCTGCCCAAAACCAGTTCCATCGCTCAGCCATCGAATGTGCACAGTTTTTTTTTGCATTTACTCCCGGCCGGGGCCTCCTAGGAACCGCCATTGTTACCCTCAACCATCTGGGTGAGAAGTTTCATGTGCGGTTTCAGCCGCCGCGGTTTCCCGTATGGGTCAAAGCGACGGAGGTTCCGCCAAAAAGGCATGCTTGCTGAAACTGTCTGCCCCCTGCGACAGCAGCAGCCAAGTTAGCTTTAGTCGTTCCAAGACTGACAGGGGCAATTACGGCGCACCCTTTCTCGGACGTGGTCCGCTACGAGTGCGAATCCGCACTACAACAAGCCTGCTCCAATTGAAATAATGATTGGGGTGGATCTCTTCCCCCATATCCTTGGGGAAAGAATCAAAAAGGATATTGGTGGCGATTTCGTCGGCCTTGAAACCATTTTCGCGTGGGTGTTATGCGGGCCCATCCTCTACAAATCTCAAGGGCCGCAAAAATCATTCTCGGCTCAAACGGAAGTCGCGCCAGAGAATAAACTTGATGAACTTCTCACCAAGTTTTGGGAGGTCGAAGATCTTCCAGCCAAGCCGGAAAAGGAAGCAGATGTGATCTGTGAGTAGATTTTCCGAGAAACTACCAGGCGAAGGAAGGATGGTCGCTATGTTGTATCCCTACCATTTAAAGATCCGAACGATGTCGATTTGGGCCACGCCAGACCCATCGCTTTAGCTCAATTTCTGAGGAATGAAGCGCAACTCCTGAAGAATCCTTCTTTAAAGGCCCAATAAGATGAGGTGCTCCGGGACTACGTCCAATTTGGCCACATGATTCGGGTACCTCCACCCTCTGACTGCCATCACTTCTACCTTCCTCATCACGCTGACTTCAAACCTGACAGCACTACCACCAAGGTGCGTGTCGTCTTTAAGCACTTCCACTAGAGGTATCAGTCTGAATGACGCATTGTATACCGGGCCAACTCTACATGCCGATCTTGAGCTGCAGGTACTTAAATGGCGTTTTTTCCAATTCGTCTTTAACGCCTACATTACCCAAATGTTTCGACAAATCCTAGTCGATTCCAAGAACACTCTGTTCCAGCGGATCCTTCATCGAGACAGCAGCGGTAACCTCCAGGACTATGAGCTGCAAACTGTCACTTTTGGCGTTAACTGCGCACCCTCCTTAGCCATCCGAGTCCTATTGCAGCTGGCGCAAGACGTGCAACACGTGTACCCGAGGGCAAGTGAAATCCTCCGTCGCTACATGTAGATAGATGATGTCCTCGCCAGTGTACACACCATGGAAGACGCTTACGATTCCGTCCAGGAGCTTAACTCTGCTCTCCATTCCATTGAGAAAATGGACAGCGAACAAGACGGAAGTACTCCAGGCTCTTCCGAAAGAGCATTTGTTGCACGAAGATTTCCTGGACTTAGAGGACGTGAGCACGGCTAAGACATTGGGTATCCGCTGGCAAGCCACCAGTGATTCCTTTTTCTTTTCTATTGTGGACCCTCTACTAAAGACATCCATCTCCAAGAGGGAAGTACTATCCCACATAGCGAAGCTATTTGATCCCGCTGGCTGGCTAGCGCCTTTCGTCATTAGAGCCAAGATTTTTATGCAACAAATTTGGCTAACGGAACTCGGATGGAATGACGTGGCATGATTTCCTGCAGGACTTTCCGGGTCTAAGCCGTCAACGCATCCCTAGATGGCTTGGAACTAATTCCACATTAGACTGGGACCTACACGGTTCCGTCATCCAGACCATGTGAGTGTCCATCTCCTGACGGCTAAGACTCGCGTCGCAGTCAAAACTGTCTCGTTACCTCGACTAGAGCTTTGCGGTGCGGTCCTGCTCGCCGATTTGTACGCGACCGTAATTCCAGATCTCTCACTTCAACCTGCGTCTTCACATTTCTGGACTGACTCTAGCATAGTGTTGGCGTAGCTTAACAAGCCCCCCTGCAGCTGGTCCGCTTTCGTTACCAACCGAGTCTCCAGTATATCCAAGAGAACCAGCGTCAACAACTGGGCTCATGTTCGATCGGAAGACAATCCAGCGGATCTCGCAAGTCGCCGCGTCCCCGCTACCGATCCAGCGGCCAGCAGCCTATGGTGGCACGGGCCGGGAAGGCTCCTGCAAGCTCCCGAGCTCTGGCCGACATCTCTTGCGGATGTTCCAGATACCCAACACCGCAACGCTTGCTTCCACAGCCGATTTCAGCGAGCGATTCTCAGACAACGGTAAAGCTCTGAGGGTCACCGCTTTATTCGGCGGTTCGCCTCTTCCCACGAATCCAAGCCTGACGCTCTGCAGCTCAGCAAAAAGGAGTTGCTAACTGCAGAACGGTTCCTCGTGCGTCTCGTTTGTATATTTTGGAAATCCGAGCCCTTGTTGAGAAGAAGCCGATCCCGCCTTCTAGCTCGCTGCTCAATTTAAATCCATTCCTGGATAAGCACGGCGTCCTGCGTTTCTGCGGCCGACTACGAGCAGGATGTAAGACTTGAGTCATTTACCGACGCCGTCAACAGAGACTGATGAAGGTAGACCTTCCCCAAGAACGCATAACCTTTTCCAGGCCGTTCACGCACACAGGCATTGATTTCGCATGCCTCTTCGTGATCAAAAATTACACCGGGCGAGCCTGTCTCGTCACCAAGGACTACGTCTGTGTGTTTGTGTGGTTTAGCACTACGATTTGTGTCCCGGAGACAGTATCCCCAACGCATATACTCCGACAGCGACAAAACCTTTGTTGGAGCATCCAAGGCGCTCGAAAGGGACTTCCATGCGGCTTCGAAACAATGCATCGTAGACTCCTTCCGCCAGCACATCCTTGAGTGGCACTTCATTCCACCCAGCGCACAGGATTATGGGAGGCCGGGGTGAAGAGTTTCCAGGCCCTCTTCTACAAGTCCACGGCGACCACCAAATACACTCTCGAGGAACTGTCCACCCTCCTGTGTCGCATCAAAGCACTCCTTAACTCTCGGCCCATTTCCCCCCGTCAGATCTCCTGGTGTTGAGTCCCGAACATTTCCTAGTCGGAGGCCCCCTGGTATCCATTGCTGAGCCTGAGATCCTCGCCGAGCCCATGTCCGTGATAAACAGGTGGCAGCGATTGAAGGCCATCCATCATGTTTTTTGTCGCCGTTTTAAACACGAGTACCTCCAAGAGCTCCACAAACGGAACAAATGGAAAACTGCAACCCGCAGCCTCCAGGTTGACGATCTGGTGATCGTGTCCGAGGATCACCAGCCTGCCACCGAATGGCGCTTGGGACGAGTGGACCACGTCTACTCTGGCGCTAACGGTTTGGTAAGCGTCGTTGACGTTCGGACTTCGCGTGGATCCATGCGACGCCCCGTAGCCAAGTTCATCCTGTTGCAGGATGATAATGATCCCGTCATGGCGACCCAGTAACTCCTCCTTGTTACCTGTGTGTCTATGTGTCCTCGTCAGAGTATCCTCTCCTTCATTGTCTCCGCTCCCACTAATGGTTTCCGCTTTCTTGTTCCTGGTCTTAATATTTCATTCAGCATAGCTCCTTTCCAGTCCAGGCTCGCTAAGCAGGAGAGCCACCGCATCCGAGGGGTTGACTCGTACCGGTTTCGAGTGTGCCGCAGCTTGCACGCGCTTCGCAGTGCCGGCGATTCTTGAATCTGTACGCCGCGAAGAGGCTTCGGGCGGTTCTTGTCAACAAATACTGCCCCAACTATCTGGCCCACGAGCACTCCACTCCATCAGAAGCAGCTCGCCAAGGCGGCGATTGGTTCAGTCCTCCGATCGCCCAGCTGCTTCCATCCCTACTCAAGCCCCCACACTCACGTCCCTCCTACAGTCTCGGACCACCACACTGATGCCGACCGCAGAGATACGGATTGGCAACGGGTCGAAACCCTTCGACACCCGTGTGCTGCTGGATGCGTGCGCCCCAGAGAGCCGCATCATTGGGTCGTTCGCCAGGTCCCTCGGTCGAGCTGCGACGAGGGTCGGACCAGACCAAGCATGCACGGCCGTCATCGAGACAAGGAGTGATCCCGCATTCCGAAAGGAATTGTGCTAAAGGTTGAGGACGATCTGCGAGTGCGCTCACCCATCCGCGAGGTGTCGGAAGCAGTGCGCAGTAAATTTTCAAATTTGGTACTGGCCGACAGGAGTTTCTACCGCCATTTACAATAGTCGCGAATTTTCCATCGCCATCGTTTATCAAAGTTTTTCATTTGGTTTTTATTCAACCCGCTCACCACTGTACGCGTGTGAATAATAAATACATATTAATTCAAAATCATCAAACGCAGTATCGCGCGTCCTTAATTTAAACCAACCTACCGTCTTCACCCCCGCAGCAGCATCAGCAGAAGATATTGGCACCAGCCAACTCAACACCTTATCAGCGTCCGCCCTACTCCGAACACCACAAAATGGAAGGACGAGCAGCAGCAGCAACAACCCTTTCTGACGCTAGCATGTTACAAGTAATCAATCAATTCAAAGACGTTGAAAAATGTAATGGAGATAAAAAAAACCCTATACACTTCTGTCAACCGCAACGACAACATATTGGCCCTCTACACCACCAATGATGTGCGGCAACAATCGATTATTTTTGGACTTGTGGAACGTTGCATCAGACCCGATGCATAAATAACCTAAACACCTGAACGGATCTTCGAAAACAATTAGTACCCAAGTACAAAACCTAAACCAAGAACCACATCTTACTTGAGGAATTCAGGAACACACCTTTCAAAGGGAATGCACAAGATATTCTATAAGAAGCCGAGAACCGCAGGCGGACTTTGGTGTGTTAGCTAGAATCAGAAAACAACCATTACCAAAAAAGATTGTACACGCGATTAATAAAATCAAGTTTTTGACGATCTTGTACAAAAATTGCCTACTAAAATTTGTATCCGAATTATAAATTGCGAAATTCCCGATTTAAGATCATTAATAAATCTATTACAAGAAAAAAATCTGTATGACGAACAGTGTCAAAATTCTAATTACATTAAAGTAAAACAAGGGTATATTGTAATCGTTAGAATGTATGTAACAGGCAGAAGGAGGCATGGCAGACCCCATAAAGTATATATATTCTTGATCAGCATCAATAGCCGAGTCGATATAACCATGTCCGTTTGTCCGTCTGTCCGTCCGTCCGTCCGTCCGTCTGTATGAACAAAAGGATCTCAGAGACTATAAGAGCTAGAAAGGTGAAAGGGGTCGCAAATGAAAGGTACAATACCCAAGCAGTACGAGTTTGTTTTTTTTTTTGACACGCCCACTTTAGGGCGTTCTATCTTCATATAAAGGTAAATGTACAGATAAGACTTGAATGTTTTAGTATAGAAAACTTTTTTGTTAGCCATGCTATCAGATCCAAATTTACACGGAGACTACATGTCTATGAAGTACATGTACTGACTAAGTTTCATACAAATCGGTCAACTATATCGTATAGCTCCCATAGGGCCGATCGGTCAAAAATACGCTCCAAATATAAATTAGTATGAAAAAATTTTGCATTAGAATGTCCCCTGAACTGTTTCCTGTCATATGTGATCCAAAGTTTTGGCCTACTTATGTGATTGTTTACGAGTTTAAACAGAAGAATAGAACTCGTTCAAATCCTGTCACCCTTCCGTCTAATGGTCCTCAAGCGGCCTCAGTCATAGCCTCAAAAAACTAGACTCTGACCAACTTTTCATTCTGTATCAGAATGTAAGGGGTCTGGGGTCTAAGTTAAAACAGTTACATAAGAATAGTTTCTCTTTGACACCGATATTATTGCATTTTCAGAGACTTGGCTTAGTTCCAGTATATCTAATAATGAAATAATGTCGTCAAATTATAATATCTTAAGGCGCGATCGTCCTTATCGACGTAGTGGTGGAGTCCATATTTCAGTAAAATCCTCCCTTAATGTTGAAATAATTGATGTTTCACCACTGGACGATATTGAAATTGTTGCCGTTAAGTTTACTTTTTCGTCTTTTGCGCTGTATGTAACCTGTTCCGATATTCCTCCATCCTCTGAAATTTTTATTTATTTACAGCATTTCAATTTCATCAAAGAAATATTTAGTCACATTCATGATTGTGATTTATTTGTGACACTTGGTGATTTAAACTTGCCAAACGTTTCCTGGACGTTTTCAAACAAGTTTAATTTCATTCCCACAACCAACAATGACTTTTTAGATAGTTTGATTGATCTTTCTTTTTTTCAAGTCAATTATTCGGTTAAACCGGATGCTGGATCTCATCTTTGTAAGTGATTCATCCAGTGCCGTTGTCACTAGATCTTCTCCTGTAGTTGGACCTGAAGAATATTTTCTTCCTACCCTTGGACTGTCTTTGTCTATCCCTAACTCAACCCATTTACCTAAGTTTTTCTCTTCCAAGTCGCGGCGTTGCTTTCGCAAAGGAAATTTTTCTTTGCTAAATCAGCTGATTCTTGCTACCGACTGGCCTATACTATACGGCATGAAAGATATTAACATAGCTGTCGAGTATTTTTACATTTTAAATTCAATCATCAATGTCTGCGTTCCTTATAGTGTTGTAAAGTCCGTTTCACACAAACCGCTTTGGTTCTCACCAAGATTATCCAACTTCAAAAATAAAAAATCTAAATATTTTAAAATGTTTAAGCTGGCAGGCTCTAACTTAGACTTTTTAAATTATTCTAAAGAAACAAGTAAGAAAAGTACAGTCGAGCACGCCCGACCGTAAAATACTCTCTGCATTTTTTCGCGATTTAATTATTAAAATCGGTCTAGAGATATTAAAATGTGTTGTACTAGCATTAAAACACGTTGAAACAAAAACAATCTAAACATAATCAAACATACATCTGTTTGTCTGTATGCGAATACACATACGAAAGCCAATATATGATGCATATACATGTATGTATGTATGTGTGTATTCAGCGCGGCCAGCGACTGCGGGCAGCGCTGCCGCCACTCAAACAAAGAAAACATTCAAACATGTGCTTGTATGTTTCTGTCTCGCTTGCACTCATACATTGATATGAATGCCGCAGCGCTGCCGTCACATGTGCTTGTATGTTTCTGTCTCGCTTGCACTCATACATTGAGCGCTGCCGCTCAAGTGCTTGTAAGTTACTATCTCGCTTGCATTCATACACGATATTGCTTTCAGTTATCAATATTGTAACTCTTCTAGTTTTCTTGTTTATAGTGCGATTTCAATGCGCCTTTCAGGATAGTTTGATATAGTTAGTCTTCACACGAATTATAAATTACAATACTGTACTATATTAAAGAATCCCTAAAAACGGAGCGAAAGTTAAAATTTATTTTTATTAATTGTGGGAAAAAGGGGCGTGGCAGTCCAAAAATTTAAATGTCAATGCATTTACGCTGTCGCTAGGAACCTTCATACCAAAATTGGTAATCCTCGGTGCCATAGTTACTGAGATATTCGCCGAAAACACTGATTTTTTCCGAGGTGTGTCTAGTGTTTTGCTCATTGTGGGCGAATGGGGCGTGGCATCAAAAAAAAAAAGGATTCTTGTATTGACTGACTAAATTTCTGATCGATTAAGACCAAGCTCGAACTTGTAGGTTCTACCATCTCTGAAATATGTTTGTTCATACGGACAGACAGACAGACGGACAGACAGACAGACGGACATGGCTATATCGACTCGGCTTGTGATGCTGATCAAGAATATATATACTTTATGGGGTCTGCCACGCCTCCTTCTGCCTGTTACATACATTTTCACAAACCCAATATACTCTTGCAGAGAGTATAAAAACAGCCTTTACCCTTCTTAATTCTCAATCCTATGAAAATTATCTCGTTCGTTGCAAGACTCCATTTGCGCGTGATCCTAAACAATACTATACATTTGTTAATTCTAGACGTAAATCTAGTGCTTTACCCTATTCTTACTCGGCCGCTTCCGATCGCTTTGCTAACTTTTTTCAATCAACTTACACCTTTAGTTTGCCTACTAACTTCGCTTACCCCTATAAACTCTAATCCTCAAATTCTGTTTTTAGACCCCGTACTCTTTAAAAAAAAAAAAAGCGGTCTATTAAGTTTGTCAGAAGCGAGATTTGCGTAACAGGCAGAAGGAGGCGTGGCCGACCCCATAAAGTATATATAGTCTTGATCAGCATCAACAGCCGAGTCGATATAGCAATATCCGTCTGTCCGTCCGTCCGCCCGTCCGTATGAACACCTGGATCTTTTAAACTACAAGAGCTAGAGACACCAAATTTGGAATGAAAGTCCGTTATTTTCGCGAGCAGATCAAGTTTATTTCAAATTGTTGCCACGCCCCTTACCGCCACCGCAATAAGCAAAAAACCAGACACACCTCGAAAAAATTTGTGTTTTAGGCGAATATCTCTGTAACTATAGCACTTAGGAGCACAAATTTTGGTATATAGGTTCCTAGAGACAGCCTTAGTATAATGTCATTCAAAATTTTGAGCTGCCACGCCCCCTTTGCTCATAAGAACTAAAAAACTTTCCAACTTCAATGCCGTTTTTAAGGCATTAAATCAAATAGTACAGTGTTGTTATTTAACATTCGCTTAGAGACTTATTATTAAAATCCTATGTCAAACATGAAAGCTATCACGGTTCAAAGTGGATGTTCTTTTACTGCAAAATCACTGCATGCGCGCAACACATGCAAACAAACACGGAAACATACAAACATATGTTCGAACGTTTTCTCTTCCTGCTTGGGCGGCAGCGCCGCCCGGAGCCACTGGCCGCGCCGACCAATGCTATACATACACACATATATATGTGTGCACATACATATATGCAAATAATCGGAAGAATGATAGAAGAGGAGTGTGGTGCAACCGGTAGAGTTGCGGCGCAATATGAAACCTTCGTATGGATCGCGGATTCGAATGCTGACAATGGCAATTGTTAATTAATTTATTTTTGAATTTCATTTTAAACTTTTTTATTTTAAATAAAATGCAAATGGGCACTTCTATGGGAGTACGGGGTCTTTTACAGTCAGCTCGATCGACTGTAGCCTTTCTTACTTGTTTTTTTCCTGCATATTACCTATAGTTGCATAGTTTTTTCAATTAACACCTTGAAATCTTCATTCTCTCCTGGCCCTGACAACATTCCAAGTTGAGTGCTTAAGGTTGCTTAAGTTAAGTGCTTATCCCACTGCATAAAAAAGGGCAAGTCGGATATATCCAACTACAGGGGAATTGCGAAGTTGTCAGCAATCCCTAAGCTCTTCGAAAAGATAATAACATCGACTTTGCAACACTTCTGCAAGTCAATTATCTCCCCCGCCCAACACGGGTTTGTTAAGAGTCTTTCGACTTCGACAATTGATTAGAATTTACCTCTTTTATTAATGAGGCATTCCTTAATAGAATGCAAACTGGTGTCAAATACACTGTCTTTAGAAAAGCGTTTGACTCTGTTAATCATAACCTTCTTTTACATCAATTTTGTATCTTAGGTTTCCCACCCACTCTTCTTCTGTGGATATCATAATATCTAACAGGTAGGACCCAAAGGATTATGCTCAGATCAGCAATATCTAAATCTGTTATCGTTACTTCTGGAGTTCTCCAGGGTAGTCACCTAGGCCCATTGTTTCTTAATCTTTTTATAAACGACCTTCCCTCTTCGCTATCCCATTGTCGCATACTTTTGTATATAGATGATGTAAACTTATTATTATCTTACAAGGACCCCCAGGGTCAAGATGATTTAAGCACAATGCACAACTGGTGCATAACTAATCACTTGAACCAAAATTTTTCTAAATGTTTGTTTATGACTTTTAACATGGGTACTTATTACTTAGCTAATTGCTATATTGACAATGTACTCTTAAATCGTATACTGTCAGTTGAAGACCTTGGTGTTCTTTTTGATAATAAATTATGTTTCACACGTCATATCTCCACAACTGTTAATAAAGCCAAAGGCACTCTTGAATTTATTAAACGCTGATTTAAAGAATTTAATGATCCCTCCGTCACTAAACTTCTTTGCACATCCCTTGTCCGCCCCATTCTTGAATATTGTTCATGTGGTCTCCTCAACATGCTCATACTCAAGATTTAATTGAGTCAGTGCAGAAGCAGTTTTTACTCTTTGCACTTCGAGGTCTTAATTTGGACCCTAATCTTCGCCTTCCATCCTGCACCAATAGGCTCTTACTCCTGAATCTTCCGTCCCTTCTTAATCGAAGGATAGTTCTTGGAGCTATTTTCCTACCTAAGCTTATTGTTGGTGATATCTGCTCCCCATCTCTTATAGAATTATTAATTAATTTTAATATTCCAATCAGGGCAACCAGGTACTACATCTCTTTATTTCTTCCTACATGCACTACGCTTTGCTCTCTGTCGAGCAGCGCGGAAGCCGTCGAGATACAAATTCACCACAAAACTCTCTCTTCACCCCAGAGTGTTTCATGCAGAGTTGCACACGACCGCTTCCCGAGTCTAACTCTTATCGATATTTCCTATCGGTAACTATAGAACTAAATAACAATTCATGGACTTCTCATAAATCTAATCTTACGAACTATTAACTTATTACAACAAAGGCTTCCTTATGCTCTAACGCTCCCAAGCACGGATACGGAAATACAAACGATGGACACACATAGGAAATTTTTTGAAAATGCTGAGTTGTCATCAGGTGTGAATTTTAAAGTATTTCGAAGGTTGGCAGTAATTCTTAATGTTATTTTCTGAAAACGCATTAATAACATCAAAATTATTACGCAAATGTATCCAGAGAAAAAACAAACACCAACAGTATTTTGACTCATGGAAAGGAATTGATTGAGTATCAATGTTTACCAATTAAGGAGCTGTCCGAAGAAGCACAGGAGTGCAAAAACAAGGACTACAAAAGACTTAGATACTCAAACACCTGCAAAATCTCTCGAAAAATGCAGAAATAAGGCTTGTTCAACATGCTGGCAGCATCTTCAGATCCACTTGTCTCATCGTTAAGAAACGTGCGAACCCGCAAGGATTTGGAAGAGAGCAATTATAGCTCCGAAATGATAAGTTTAGTAGATACTTAGCCAACTGTTAAAGATTATTTTAAGGAAAATCGACCACAAAATGCTAATTTGTTAAAATAACCTCAAAATAATGTACCCAAAAATGTAAGTAAATTAGCTTAAAAAACTTCCCAAAACCTATTGATTAGTTATATAAATGTTAAAACAATATTAAAAATATTACTTTGCGATAAATATAAGTATTTAAAAATCTTTATTTTATACGTCTAATATGGGCAGAAACATTAGTGAACTTTGACCCTATCACCGATCACCCTGTCCAGTCTTTTATTCTAAAGCTTAATAAGTTATCTATTAAATGCTTTTTAATTTGTTCGAATACCTCTGCTGGTTCAAAAGATATGATTTTTGCGTGCGACGTTTGGGCTGACATTCCAGCCCGAGTTGCATCTTCTGTACGACCAACCACAACAGTCCATATGTTGGCTTATTTAATTCAGGTGGCCACCTCTAGCGTTTGATGCCTTCCGCCAGGCTACCTCTAGCCATGGCGTGTGTTCGGCATTCTTAGCATACTGTAGTGGCGCTGGTTAGCCGAATTCTCAACCGAAATTGGTTGAGGGAAATTTTGCTCATGAAAAGTACCAATGGTACATTTCCCCGTTTTTGATCCTTTTTTGTTTGCGCTACATCCACTCAATTGCCGGTTCCCTTTAACTGAAACCGTTTGCCCAAAAGCGAGGGAGATCGTTGAGTTCAACGGTCACAGACATAAACGGAACTTTGGCAGTATGGCGCCAGTTCCGAGGCATCATTTGGAACTCTGGCTAATGCAGCGTTCTTTTTCGTTTGAAGCGTTGATCAAGGCAGACGTAATCTGCATCACCAAAGTTATTTTCAAGTGTCTTGTGCAAGTCTGTTAAACTTTAATGTCATCGAGAGGAAAAAACGAAAAAAAAACAAAAATCAATAATTAAACTAGTGTGCCAATTAAGGTGAGATTGTTTTCTGTTCATATGCAGGAAGTGGGATTAAAATTAATATCCTACAGATTGGCCGCTATTGCTGCGCCATTGCTACGCTATTACTACCCTATTTCTACGCTATTGCTACGCTAATGCTACGCTTATGCTAAGCTTATGCTACATCTATGCTACGCTCATGCGACGGTTGCATTAAACTGACGCACGCATAATTGCCGCCGAATTAATATATGGCCCTATTATCGTAATAAGAGATATATACATATCCTCGCCGAAATCCATCAGCAGGGACTAATAAGTCGTGCTCACCCATTACCTTTTTTTCGTCAGCCACTGCAATAATGATTGGCAGATAAAAGCCATCATTGGGACAAGGGGAACAGCGGAGGGATTCAATTGCGCTATTCTCATCTTCTTATCACCTTTTTATGTGTGAGCAGAAGCGAAGGCGAAAGAGGAGAACGATGGTTTAGTTACAAACCAATCGCCTAACTTACTTGTCGCGTTTCTTCGTTATCGGTAGCAGAAGTAGTGATCTGCACGCACTACTTCTATTTTAATCAATTCCAATTTTTTAAGTTAGTTTAAGTTTAAGTTTTTTATATACCTAAGTGATTATGTGTTAAATTATCTAAAAATAAGGTATTAGTTGATAAATCTTTTGCAAGCATCAATTCCAATGAGAATTTTCAATAATTGTGATGCCGTGCAAGTGGATGTTTAATTCTATTACATTTCCACAGCAAGTTACAGCGGAGCCAATGGAAGCGCTTTCATCGGTGGAAAAAAAGTAATCATTTGAAAAGACTGTAAGTTTTGCATATTAATTTGATTGAATGGGCTTATCAATATTTGTCGCCCAAGAAAGTTAATCAACAAAGAATTCCCCATCTAATTGTCGTGCAGTCGCATGCACAGTCAGTCTCTCTTAATTAAGAGAATTAATTCTCTCTTTTGCATTGGCCCTTCTGGCGCACACACACGTGCAATTTTTAATCTTGCTTCACGAAGCTAGGTTAAAGCGGATGATGAAAACCAACGGATTTCTGACTCTTTAGCCTAAACGCTTTGTTTCATATACATATACGTACACACGTACATACATAATGATGTTATCATGCGTTACATACGTATGCGCTGAGCAGTGACGTGTTTGTTTGAGTTTTCTTTTTGTCGATTTGTTTGCATGTTTGCAACAGCTGCTAACAGATGCTGTACACTGCGCAAAATAAATTACCTAATAATTCTTTTGTTTTCTCTCGCAGTCGTAAATTAAAATTTTTTTAAGTAACGTAAATTAATTATTTAATGAATACTTATAAATAATTATCCTAAATATTAATTTTAATCTGTATTATTACTATGCTTATATATATTTTATTTACTATAAATGTCTAATCCTTTAACTATTACTTTCAGTTTTAATTATGTGTAATTGCTAAGTCTTGTTGTGGGGTTATCATGTGTCGTTCGTTAGGAGTATGTTAGTTGTGTAGTGGGTTTGTTTAGGGATCGCTTTAAAATTATTTTCGGATATGGCGATCATGGAAGGGAGGGCAATATTGGCGTTCCATCTGCGCCATCGTGCACCAAAATCGCTAGGGCTAGTGTTTCTTTATTTCCTTCTTCTTCTTTTTTTTTGACAAATCATAGCACGCGATTAACGAATATGAATATTAAATAGCAGACGAGCCTGCAGAGCAGCAAATTAATTGACCCCACAACCCCCCCCCCCAACTGACGACTGCAAACTGTCCGGAGCCAGCGCGTGACCGCTGATTTTGCAAACACAATCTTCGTTATATATTACAGATTCTAATAAATTTATATATATATTTAATAATTTTATATACTCTGGCGCCCAACATGTGTGGCCAAGTTCCGGTAGCCCATAACCATATTTGCGTAAAGTCAATTTCATCAGACTTATGTTACATTCCCAATTCGATTTGTCTTTTTTTCTTTCTTTTCACCTTTTCCGTTCAGTGTTGTGTTCCGTAGTACTTAGACAATTGGTTTTAATGGATTTTAAAAAAGTCCAAGGCCAAATCTTAAGTAATGGAAAGTAAACAAAACATGCATGCCAAGTGTCCTGGATAAATTTAAACTTCTAAATAGCTTAATTGTCGTTGCTTTTAGGATATTGCATTATAAATCTTTGCTACTGCACTGATAAAAACAAAACATGCATATGTGAAGTGTACTGGATAAATTTTTAGCTCTAAATTGCTTAATTGCCGTTGCTTTCAACATATTGCATTATCAACTTTTGTTACTGTATCTCATGACGCTGGATAAGGTTAGTTGGCCAAGAGCTAGAATCCTCCGCGCATTAGATTGCATTCAGTAACGCCTTGCAAACTATCGGACATAATGAGTACTAGTTGTCGCTGGATACGATATATTAAAATAATCGTCCACTCAATTAGGTACCATTTTGTTTACCTTCGTCTACTTTATTCTAGCATTTTTCGATTGCATTGTTCCCTGGAAATTTTCATGTGATAACCCCCAAACTAATATGATTTATTGATCAGTCTCATCTTTGTATTTGAATTTATTTATTTATTTATTATTAATTGCTTTAATAGTTAGTTTTTTATATGTTTTGAAAAGGTAACTTTATTAGTGCTGTTTAGTATTCGGTCTATTTGTTATTAATTAAGTCCTTATGGAAGACAGCTCAGGAATGCCCGTGTCAACTGCTTTATATGCTCAAGTCAAATTCTTCAAGAGACAGAATTATTGAAAGTCAGTTGTGGACACACTTTTCACATTTTATGCTTTAATACAAAGCCTAAGAATAAAAAAGTGTGCCCTATCTGTAAAAGACCCCTTGAGGAGCCTACATCCGAAAAACCATCTGTGTCTGGTACGGTAAAGAGAGCTAAGCCTAGGAAAGAACCGAGCATGTCTGGTCCCGAAATTATTGACGATTACGTCGTTCCAGTTAACAATCCTGCTGCCCAATCCTCAGCAATGCCGCCTTAGAGAGCTTGCAGCAAGTGATTGCAAATGCGCTAGCTCTAGCTGCAGTGAATCAGTCAGAAGTATTGGCTCAAACCACTACTAGACAAACTGAGCTACTAATTCGTACAATGCAGACTGGTTTCGACAAATTGTCCTCAACTCTGAGTGTTGTAGGGTCCATTACACCACCATCGCCAAATGTAAGGCCAACAACTAGTAGCGAAATTCCAAATCAGCATTCAGCTACATTACCACCAATGATGCCTTCTGGTCATCAATCCGACCGATACTCTCCTTATGGTCCTGAATTGCGTCCAGATAGAATCAGCCAGATAATAACAAATTGGAAGCTTCGATTCTCTGGGAAGTCTTCGTTAGGCGTCGACGATTTTATTTATCGAGCCGAAGCACTTACTCACCAGACCTTAGAAGGGAATTTTGGAGTTCTTGCGCGGTATGCTAGCAACCTCTTCGAAGGAACGGCCAGTGAATGGTTCTGGCGTTACCATAAGAGTGTGCCGGAAATCCAATGGGAAGGATTGCGCCGTGCGCTCAAAAGTCAATTTAAGGACGAACGTACCGATTTGCATGTTAGAGCCCTTATAGATAGGCGTAAGCAAAGAGAGGGAGAAACATTTGATGAGTTTTACGAATCAATTATCACCCTAGCAGATAAACTTACAGTTCCGCTTTCTGAATTTTCGCTTTTGGAGTCGCTCAGATCTAATTTAAGATTGGAAATCCAGCATGAATTGCTGTATGAGGAGATTGGCACCGTAACAAAACTTCGTCATTTAGTAAGAACCCGAGAACTCTTTTTACAAAATGTTATGAAACCTTCAGCACCAAAACCTCGCCCAGTGCCGATGCCACGACGAGCAATCAATGCTGTACAAGGTCCAATAGAGTACGAATCAGAATCGGAGACTTTTGAACAAGAAGAGGCAGATATAGCCGCTATACAGTTAGTATGTTGGAATTGTGCAGAAACCGGTCACCGCTACCAAGACTGTGTTAGTCAAATTCGTAGAGTATTTTGCTACGGGTGTGGTAAAGCCGATACAAACCATCGTGTAGCAAATGCAATAGTCACCAAAAAAACTGGGTAGGCCGTGCACCGTTGAAAAGTGCACGCAAACCGATGAATTCGAAGTCTACGAACACAGATTAGAAGTGGATTCAGATTTCTCTGTTATCCAAACACAGATCATATCTACAATACCGGGCGTTCATAAAATTAATAAGCCTATTAAATCTAATTATCTTTCTCGCTCAGTAACCCGTCAAAAGGAATTTTTAGCACTCGAAAAAATGGAGAAGAAAAAGCTTTTGGCAGCAGTAATTAACAACTCGCATGATATTCGACCATACGCGTACGTTTCTCTTTTAGGGAAGACTGTAAGTGGCCTGCTTGACACCGGTGCATCAATAAGTTGCATAGGAGGTAGCTTTGCGACAGAGATACTCAATTCACAACATCTTTACAGACCTTTAACGTCGAATGTTAGAGCCGCGGATGGCAATGCACAAGCCATAGTTGGGAAACTCAATTCGGAAATTGAATTTTGTGGGAAGAAACATATTTTGACATTCTACTTGGTACCCTCACTTTCACAAGATTTATATTTAGGTATAGATTTTTGGAGGACATTTGACTTGTGGCCATCAGGTTTCGACTCAGGGTGCGTACGACTTGCAGCTTTAGAAGACCCTTTGTTAAGAAGACTAAGTTTCGAACAACATAAGGCTTTACAGGAAGTCATCAAGGAGTTTCCTTCATTCGCTGAATTAGGTCTCGGTCGAACCTCATTACTTTCACATGAGATAGACGTTGATAAGGCAATACCTATCAAACAACGACACTATCCTGTTTCACCTTTAGTCGAGAAGCTTATGTATCAAGAGCTAGATAGGATGCTCAGCTTAGGAGTTATTGAGGAATCTTCAAGTTCTTGGTCCTCGCCTGTTGTTCTCGTTCAAAAGCCTGGTAAAGTGCGGTTATGTTTTGTAACGAAGTCTCTCAGGCCGGGGCGTGTCTCAGTCCGGCCAGGGCTGTTTACAGAAAATTTGTTTATTGCTGAAAGCACTGGTAGTGTAGTGACGAGCGTTTTCTAAAGAGAAGAGACGGCTTGGTTGAGACTTCCACGGCAATGGCCAAGTATGCGCTTTAGCGGTTACCGTAGAAGACGCCACCGATGAATTTACCCAAGGCTTCCCGCAACCAAATAGTATTTGCTCAAATGGCTGAAGGGATAGTCCGGGTGTCGTGGCTCGAGAGAGACTCGTGCGATAGTTCCTCCACAACCAACCAAGTGTTCGCTTTAGAGGCTGGAGTGAAACTATCGGTTATATTTTCCTTTAGCTGCCCGTGCGTTCCCCACAACCTAAAAGTATTCGCTTTAGAGGCTGAAGTGAAGTCACTGGCTGCTTCCAGAAAGTCGCAGTGTCGGTCACGGGCGAAGGCTGTTTGGGTTACATACACTGTGCGTATAATGAGCCTGTGCCTTCACATCACCGTCAAGTATGCGCTCTGGGGTGATGTGAATTTGCACGTGTTGACTCGTGTCATTGGCTTCAGCAATCCCCTGCCAATCAAGAAGTATGTGCTGTCGAGATTGCCAAGAGATTACTGGAAGCTATGAGTTAGGCACAGAGAATTTTGTGAGCGTTGCGTATTGATTCTCGCGATTCTCGAAGATGTACACAAATAAAGAAAGAATCGATATATTGAAATCTTTGGCCCACTGTATCGGGTTTTTATTTCCTTTTGCACACACGCAGCTTCGACCTAACCACCCTGTCTATACTCTACTTATGTTCCAAATTCGTGGCTCACCTCGTGGCTTCTATGTAAGTGTATGTGTGTGTGTGTGTGGCGTGTAGTATGTGTGCGTGTGGTTGCAAAATCGTAATCCGTTTTCTCCGTTCCGCGTCGAGTTCCTGGTCTTGTGTGTCGTCTACGTTGTTCCTTAGTAATTCCTGGTCTGGTGTCTCCTGCGTTGTTCCTTTGTCGTTCCGGGTCGTCGTTGTGTATCCTCTTGTTATCTCCACGTGGGTCTTATGTTTTTTTCACTCGCGTAGTATTTTCGTGCACTCTTGCTTTGTTTGCTTGCCGAACTCATACTGACGCTTGCCAAATTTTCCGCGATCATTCTGCCGCCTGAATGTAGGCCTCTGTCGCAGTCAGCGTCGAATTTTGCATTCGAACGCCGCGCTGTCGCCACTGGCAGAGTAGTGTGCCCGCTCTTGCACAGGCTGCTAGAGCGACGCTCTCACTCTCGCTGTGTGTGCGCGTAACGGTGAATTTGTAGCTTTGCTCTCGTTGCGTCGCTTAGCGACGATCGCTGTCTCGTTTTGTCTTACTTTGTCGCTTGTGCGTGTGTATCCCGCGCTGCAGTCTCTTGTTCGTGTGTACTGCTTACGAGCAGTCATGCGCTACTCTGGTGTGTCGCTTAGCGACGATCGCTGTCTCGCTTTATCTTTATTTGTCGCTTGTACGTGTGTATCCCGCGCTGCAGTCTCTTGTTCGTGTGTACTGCTTACGAGCAGTTATGCGCCACTCTGGTGTTGCGTGTGCACACTGGGTGCAAATAGTGTGTGTTCAGCAGGTTATGTGTGCTGCATTTATGCGGCGTCACACCCCCCCCTTTCTTACGGGTTGTGCGGAGTGATGGACACCACGGCATGCCGGTTGATGGCGATGTTAAAAACCATGTCGCCCACGGTGCGGCGGAACCGGACGTATTTTTGATGGTGTGTTGCGAGACGAGGCTCCAGCGCTTCTACCAGTTCGAGGGGTAGCTGTCGATCCGGCGTGAAAACCTTCCAGGATGGGGGTGCGGTAACCATCACGAGGCCCAGTGGCGGTATCTCCTCCATGCGGCTGAGTGTGGCACTTGCGATGATGGGTGCCGAAGTGTTGGCCGCCATCCGTTGTCGAGCTGCGGCTGATGTGCTGGGCCCGTCGTCGTCGATTGCTGTCCACGGACGCCTAGCAGTGGGTTCTCCCTCGTCCGAACTGATGTCCGAAAAGTCTGGGTAGGCTCGCCGTCTGCACCTCGAGACTAGTCCGTATGGACGCGCTGTGCCCACTTCAGGCTGAGCTGCTGGTGGTCCTGCCGTGTCGGCCTGCATCTGGTCGTTGCTTGAGGGCGTGCCGATAGTCGATGCTCCGGTGTCTACTGGTACTGCGGCGTTCGCTCGGGCCCTGTTTTCGGCTTCAATTTCTGCCAAAGCTTCCTCGTAGGTTGGCGGTGGTGTCTCGGGCCAGCTCCCATACGCGGGCGGCGGATCGTCGATCTCCATTGCTACAGGTGCCTGTGCAGCTTCTCCGTCGCTGTCGCTGATGGTAATGGTCTCGTCCGCCGGGGTTTCCGCGGCCTCCATGGGTGGCCGAGGGGGAGTGACCATCCGGTGGACGAGATTGGGGAAGCGGCCATCTAGCAGTGGCTCATCCATTTCCAACTCCATCTCCTCTGCTTCCGGCAGTGTTGCTGGCGGCTCTACTGGCCCTTCCTCTTGTATGTCGCCTAGGACGGAGCTCTCGAATTCCGTATACCGGCTTAACATCGCTAGTGTTTCGGGACTGAGGTCAAGTCCCAAGACTGACGGTGGCCGGGGCGGTGTCGTCAAGTCCACGAGTTCCGCCGTCGGACGAGGTGGCGTCCCCGTCGTTCCGCTGCTTGAGTCCGTATCTGAACTATCGGTTTCGGCGACCGGTTCGGCCTGCGCATGCGGGTAGGCGGGTCGGCTGGTCGGCTGGTCGATGCTGACGCTCGGATCCGCTGTGGGCGACGTCTCATGGCGACTGTAGGGAGAGAGTACATTCGTTAGAGTTTTTTTTTTCCTAGTGTGAGGAGCCAGCGCAGAAGCGTAGTCCATTGGGTTAGTGAGAGGATAGTTTGTTAGGGTCATACTGGCCGTTAGAACCCAACCCATCTTCGGACTCATGTTCGTGGAACGCCTTCAGATCCGACAGACACGCTACCCGCCGTTCTTTGCTACGGGTGTGTTGGATTCGTACGATAGTCGGAGATGTATATTTCAACACCCTGTACGGTCCGTCGAAACGCGGGGCGAGTTTTGCGGCGAATCCCTCTGCTGCTTTTGAGAGATGGTGCTGTCGCAGTAGCACGAGGTCCCCCAGGACGGGCTTCCATTCCCTACGGCGCAGGTTATAATGACGACTCTGCTCGTTGGTGGCTCGCTGCATGTTTTCTTTAGCCACCTTGAAAATCTCCCTCAGGTGTTTCGCCTTGTCGTCAGCGGACCGTGCTTCTGTTGTCGGACCTGGATTGACTTCATGATACAACATACTTGGTAGTCGTGGCTCTCGACCCTGTACCAAGTATGCCGGGCTGTATCCGCTACTGTCTGACGGGCTGGTGTTGATGGCCAAGCTGAGCTCCGGCAGCAGTGCATCCCAATTGCTTTGTTCTCCATCCAAGAACTGAGCGATCATGGTTTTGACCGTCCGGTTTGCCCGCTCTGTCGGGTTCTGTCGTGGCGTGTACGGTGCGGTGTGTTGTAGATCCATTCCCAATTGTTTGCAGAATTGTTTGAATGCTCGGCTGGTGAACTGTGTGCCGTTGTCACACACGAACGTTTGGGGAACTCCAAAGCGTGCCAGAATGCGTTCTCGGAATGATTTTTCCAGGTGCGCTGTCGTCGCCTTTCGCAGGGGTACCAGTTCTACCCATTTGCTGAAATGGTCGAAAAACACCAAGAGCATGGTGTGTCCTTGCTTCGATCGAGGCAATGGTCCCACAAAGTCAGCGCAAAGCACTTCGAAGGGTTCTTGGACGACTCGTGTTCGCATTTCTCCTGGGGGTTTTAATTGACTCGCCTTAAATCTTTGACAGACCTCACAGTTGCGTACGTATTTCGCCACGTCGCGGAATAGTCCTGGCCAGTAGTACCGTTGTGAGACCCGGTAGATGGTTTTGCGGATTCCCTGGTGTCCGGCGGTTGGTTTATCGTGGCATTCAGCCAAGACCCTCGAACGATGCTCCTTTGATATGCAAAGTTTCCATGGCAAGCATTCTTCGTCGTCAGGGCCTCGGTTGCTCCTTCGGTACAACTGGTCGTTTTCGCAGACATATTCCGGATGCTTTGCAGGTTCCTCTCTCACCGCCTTCAGCATACGCTCCAGCCAACCGCACCGGGAAGGTTCTTCAGTAGCGAGCTGCAGTGTCTCCAATGGTTGTCTGGACAAGGCGTCAGCTACGATGTTCTGTTTCCCTCGACGATAGTGAACCTCGTAACGATATTGCTGGAGTTCCAAAGCCCATCTTGCTATTCGACCCGTCGGGTTATCTATGGAGTTGAGCCACTTAAGTGCGAGGTGATCCGTAACGATGTCGAATTCGTACCCTTCCAGGTAGCAGCGCATCTTACGTATTGCCCAGACGATGGCAAGGCACTCCTTTTCCGTCGTTGAATAATTTTCCTCGGCGGAGATCAGACGACGGCTTGCGTAGGCAATCACCCGCTCGACTCCGTTGATTTTCTGGGTCAACACTGCGCCCAGACCATATTCACTGGCATCTGTCTGGAGAGAGAAGCGTTCCGCAAAGTCCGGACAAGCCAGGACTGGCGCCTGCGTGAGCCTAACCTTGAGTTCCTTGAACGCTTCATCTTGGGGAGCATCCCACGTCCACTTCTGGCCTTTCCGAAGTAGCTTTGACATTGGTTGAACGACGCTTGTGTAATCGGGTACAAAACGTCTGTACCATGCCGCAATTCCAAGACATCGGCGCAACTCCCTCACGTTCGTTGGCGGTGCCAATTCCTTTATGGCCTCGATCTTGCCAGGGTCGGTATGGATGCCCTCCTCGCTTACGACGTGTCCCAGGTACACAAGTCTCTTCTGAAAGAAACAGCACTTGTCGGTGTTGAGTTTCAAGTTTGCTGTGAGCAACCGGCTGAAAACCTCGTGCAAGTTGCTGGCATGCTGTTCCAGTGTGGCTCCGACAACAATTATGTCATCCAGGTAAGCGAAAGCGAAGGGCTCCATATCCGGGCCGATAACTCCATCTAGCGCTCGTTGAAATGTGGCGGGTGCGGAGTGTAACCCGAACGGCATCACCTTCCAGTGGTATAGTCCTCGACCAGGGACTGTGAATGCCGTGCATTCTCTGCTCTCCTCAGCAATGGGTATCTGCCAGTAACCATTTTTGAGATCCAGGGTGGAGATATACTTGGCATTCCTCAACTTCTCCAAGATGTGATTAATCCTCGGCAGCGGATACGCATCTGGGACCGACTGCGCATTGAGTTGTCTGTAGTCACGAGCACTATGGGCGCGCTATGCGGGCTCCTTGAAGGTTCGATGCGTCCGTCCCTGAGGAGCTCATCCACCTGATCGTCTATGATCCTCTGCATTGCCGGGTTTTTGGGGAAGTATCGTTGTTTAATCGGGCGATCGTCTTTAAGTACGATGCGATGTTCTGCGATGTGGGTCACTCCTGTGATTCCCTGGAACTTTGCCAGTTCCTTGCTCAAGAACTCACCGATCCACGCGCTTTCCTGTTCCGGCGTCAGATTACCGGACATGGTCGCCAGATAGTTACCCAAATCTGCTGCTGGGCTTGTTCCGCCCGGTAGTTGGGGCTCCTCGTAGGCTGTACCCCGTGTTTTCCGGAATGGATTGCTCTTCATCGCCCGCTCACAGATTCCTGGTAGAGCTGGACTTCGTTGAGAGTTGATATTCGATGGGATCGTCCGTAAGGTGTTTGTACGTGGTTGGCTTTGCGTCGGCATGGTGGGTCTTAGCTGAAGCCCAGCTTGACCGCACTCCAAACGCATTTCCATACCGCACAAGAAATCCATACCTAGGATGACTTCGTCCACAATGGTGGGAAGAACAAGCATAGATAAGTTTACATGCCGCTGACCCAGCTGGACGCGAACGCAAAGTGCTTGGGTAACTTCCTTCTGTGACCCATCGGCGAGGCTGATCCGAGTAAACGCTTTCTGTTTGTTCGCTGCTGTACCAATGAGTTGAGCCACTTGATCGTTGACAAAGCTCCTCGTGGCTCCCGTGTCAACCGTAGCTACCAGAGCCTGACCCTCGATGTAAATGGTGGCTACGATTCGTCCTCTCTCAAATCTCATTGGTGTTTTTATTGGCGGGTGGAAGTCGGCGCTGTCCCCGGTCGATCGCCTGTCGACGGGGAGCGAGCTCCGTTTCCCGACGCCTTTGTGCGACAGCAGTCCACTGTGCGAACCTCACGGCGCCCACAATCCCAGCAAAACAGGACTCGGGGATTCCTGCAGTCTCGACTGAAATGCCCTGACTGGCTACAGTTCCTACAAGCCTGACGGACATCCACGTTTGCGTTCGCTTCCTGTATCATATGGTTGTTCACGGACGGCTCGCTTGCATGTCTTCTTCCTGCATTGCCAATTGGCGGTCGGGTGGCTCTTGCCTTGACATCCTCGTAGATGGTGACCAGCTTAGTTAGTTGCTCCAGGGTAGTGAATTCGTGCCGGCGTGTGTACAACTGGTACTCTGGCAACAAATTCTCGTATATACGGTGCAGCTCCTGGTCGTCGGTGTACGCTGCCCGTCGCATCATGACCCTCAAGCTGATGAGATAGGACGTGTACGGCTCGCCCGGTCGCTGCGTTCTGTCGCGGATCTCATCCTCCAGTCGTTGAAAATACCGGGGAACTAGGAAGAAGTCTAAGAAGCTCCTCCTGAACTCTTCCCAGGTGACTCCGTTGGATTTAGTGACGCGGAACCAATCGGCCGCTGCTCCGGTCAACAATCCTGCAATGGCCGGCATCAACTGCTGCTGGCCATCGAGTTGGTACATCGCGACCATGTCTTCCAGGTGCTCAATAAATCGTAAGGGGTCCGCTGAACCGCCGTCGAAAAAGACTCCCCACTTCCGTAGCCGATCCACCAAGCCGAGCTGGAAGCTTCGCTCGCTCTGTGGAGGATGGTTGTAGTGAAATCTCGGGTTGGCTGATTCTCCCGCGCTCGCTGCCGTGGCGGGCACCCTGAGCGAGTGGCTCCCCGCTGATGGCCGACCGCCCGGCTGGTGAGAGCACTCCTGCAGCACAACGGTGCTTCCCGCGACGCCTGTGTTGGGCATGGCTCCTTCAGGTGCTGGCGAAGTACCACGCGATCTGGTTTTGACATCTGGTGCAAACCCGAGTGTGGATTCTAGCTCAGCGAGCCTATGGGCGACATTTTCCGGCAAGTTGGCCTGACCCGCGAAAGTCGAAAGCCTACCCCTGAGCTCGTCCACCGTGCCTTCCGGGTCCTGGCCAAATTCGGTCAGAATCGCCTGCAGCTCCGGCTTGCGACGATGGTATATCCACTGGACTCCCATGTTGGTTTATATTTTTTTTTTTTTGTTTGTTGCGTCGTTATTCCCTTATAGGGTCCCTCGATGAATTACTCGTTGTCACTGGTGAACTCCCTAGTATGATGTGTAAACTCCTGGGTGCGACCGATGAATTTCCTCATGCGCTGTATAAATTCCTGTGAAATTCGCTTGCAGTCACTGGTGAATTCCTCGTTGCGACTTGTGACCTTTAAACTCAAACCTCGTGTTGGAAAGATTACAATAAAAAAATAATTTTTCTCGTTCGACTCGTTCCGCTCTTTCCCCAAGCGCACGAATAAATATTTTGGGAAAAAAGTATATCTGGTGGTTAGGAGGTAAATAAAACGTTGCCTGCCTGAACTGCGTGGTGCGAAAACATAGTATGCCGCGTAGAAAACCTTTTCTCTTTTTTATCTTTGCTCTAATGACGTTTTAAGTCATATAAGATGGGAAAATATGCATATGTATAAATATAATTATTTAAAATATGGACAAACTACCAGCGTCCCTGCTCGGGCGCCATCTGTAACGAAGTCTCTCAGGCCGGGGCGTGTCTCAGTCCGGCCAGGGCTGTTTACAGAAAATTTGTTTATTGCTGAAAGCACTGGTAGTGTAGTGACGAGCGTTTTCTAAAGAGAAGAGACGGCTTGGTTGAGACTTCCACGGCAATGGCCAAGTATGCGCTTTAGCGGTTACCGTAGAAGACGCCACCGATGAATTTACCCAAGGCTTCCCGCAACCAAATAGTATTTGCTCAAATGGCTGAAGGGATAGTCCGGGTGTCGTGGCTCGAGAGAGACTCGTGCGATAGTTCCTCCACAACCAACCAAGTGTTCGCTTTAGAGGCTGGAGTGAAACTATCGGTTATATTTTCCTTTAGCTGCCCGTGCGTTCCCCACAACCTAAAAGTATTCGCTTTAGAGGCTGAAGTGAAGTCACTGGCTGCTTCCAGAAAGTCGCAGTGTCGGTCACGGGCGAAGGCTGTTTGGGTTACATACACTGTGCGTATAATGAGCCTGTGCCTTCACATCACCGTCAAGTATGCGCTCTGGGGTGATGTGAATTTGCACGTGTTGACTCGTGTCATTGGCTTCAGCAATCCCCTGCCAATCAAGAAGTATGTGCTGTCGAGATTGCCAAGAGATTACTGGAAGCTATGAGTTAGGCACAGAGAATTTTGTGAGCGTTGCGTATTGATTCTCGCGATTCTCGAAGATGTACACAAATAAAGAAAGAATCGATATATTGAAATCTTTGGCCCACTGTATCGGGTTTTTATTTCCTTTTGCACACACGCAGCTTCGACCTAACCACCCTGTCTATACTCTACTTATGTTCCAAATTCGTGGCTCACCTCGTGGCTTCTATGTAAGTGTATGTGTGTGTGTGTGTGGCGTGTAGTATGTGTGCGTGTGGTTGCAAAATCGTAATCCGTTTTCTCCGTTCCGCGTCGAGTTCCTGGTCTTGTGTGTCGTCTACGTTGTTCCTTAGTAATTCCTGGTCTGGTGTCTCCTGCGTTGTTCCTTTGTCGTTCCGGGTCGTCGTTGTGTATCCTCTTGTTATCTCCACGTGGGTCTTATGTTTTTTTCACTCGCGTAGTATTTTCGTGCACTCTTGCTTTGTTTGCTTGCCGAACTCATACTGACGCTTGCCAAATTTTCCGCGATCATTCTGCCGCCTGAATGTAGGCCTCTGTCGCAGTCAGCGTCGAATTTTGCATTCGAACGCCGCGCTGTCGCCACTGGCAGAGTAGTGTGCCCGCTCTTGCACAGGCTGCTAGAGCGACGCTCTCACTCTCGCTGTGTGTGCGCGTAACGGTGAATTTGTAGCTTTGCTCTCGTTGCGTCGCTTAGCGACGATCGCTGTCTCGTTTTGTCTTACTTTGTCGCTTGTGCGTGTGTATCCCGCGCTGCAGTCTCTTGTTCGTGTGTACTGCTTACGAGCAGTCATGCGCTACTCTGGTGTGTCGCTTAGCGACGATCGCTGTCTCGCTTTATCTTTATTTGTCGCTTGTACGTGTGTATCCCGCGCTGCAGTCTCTTGTTCGTGTGTACTGCTTACGAGCAGTTATGCGCCACTCTGGTGTTGCGTGTGCACACTGGGTGCAAATAGTGTGTGTTCAGCAGGTTATGTGTGCTGCATTTATGCGGCGTCACAGTTTGGATAGCAGGCGTGTTAATGCAGTCACGGTGAAGGATGCTTATCCCATGCCGTTTATCGATGGTTTTCTAAGCAGACTACCAAAAGCTGAACTTATAATAAGCCTTGATTTAAAAGATGCGTTCTGGCAAATTCCATTAACACCCAGTTCAAGAGACAAGACAGCATTAAGTGTACCCGGGAGGCCTCTCTATCAATACACTGTTATGCCTTTTGGTCTGTGTAACGCCCCTCAGACAATGTCCAAGCTGATGGACAAAATAATTCCACCTCAACTAAGACGAGAAGTATTTATCTATTTGGATGATCTCCTGATCGTATCAGATACTTTTGAGAGTCATATGTCTGTCTTAAGAGAAGTTGCTGGTATAATAAAGGAAGCTGGATTGACGATTAATATTGGAAAAAGTAATTTTTGTTTAGAGGAGGTAAAATATTTTGGCCATGTTGTTGGAAAGGGAACCATTGCTACAGATCCTGATAAGATTTCCGCAATTAAAGAGTTTCCTACTCCTCGATCGGTGAAGCAAGTAAGTCGCTTCCTAGGTATGACTGGTTGGTACAATAAATTTATCCGGAACTATGCTTCTATCGCATCTCCTATAACGGATACGTTAAAATCGAAGCGTAGATTTCTTTGGAGTAACGAGTCTCAAGAAACTTTTATATTGCTAAAGGCGAATCTCACGTCTGCACCAGTGCTACATAGCCCAAATTTTGAATTGCCTTTTTCCATTCATTGTGATGCCAGCCATACTGGTATAGGTGCCGTTTTAAAGCAAAACAATGATGAGGGCGACGAAGTTCCAATTGCTTTCATGTCTCGGAAACTTAATCGATGCCAAAGAAACTATTCCGTCACTGAAAAAGAATGCTTAGCAGCCGTTCTTGCTGTTGAAAAGTTTAGAGCATATGTGGAAGGTCAGGAGTTTTCCATCGTTACCGATCATGCATCCTTAAAATGGCTTATGTCCCAATCAGATCTAAGCTCACGATTGGCTCGATGGGCATTGAAACTACAAGGCTTTGTGTTTAAAATCGTACACCGTAAGGGAACTCAGAACATTGTCCCCGATGCTTTGTCGCGTACATATGGTGATAATTTATCAGCACTAGACTTAGACATTTCCATTAATATGGACTCAGAAGCCTTTCGATCAGCAGAATATAAAAATTTATCTGACAAAATTAAAAACAATCAAACGCACACTCCTGATCTCAAGGTAGTAAACGGATATATTTATTGACGGAAAAGTATATCGTATAGCTCCCATAGGACCGATCGGTCAAAAATACGCTTCAAATATAAATTAGTATGAAAAAATTTCGCATTGACTAAGTTATCTTAATGAAACTGACACAAAATAAATAAATCAATAACATAAATGTTCTGACCAAGTTTCATACAAATCGGACGACTATATCGTATAGTTCCCATAGGGACAATCAGTCAAAAATTTGCTTTTAGTATGAATTTGTATGAAAATTTTCTGTATTTACCAAGCTATCTTAATGAAACTGATACAGAATAAATTTATCAATAACATAAATGTACTGACCAAGTTTCATACAAATCGTATGACTATATCGTATAGCTCCCATAGGAACAATCGGTTGAACATTGAGTAACGGGTATCCTGAAGTCGCGAGGCGACTGTAGCATTCTTTCTTGTTTTTTTTTTAAAAATTATTTGTTGTTATTGATTCTGTCCTAGTCCGAATACATCACTATACTCTTGCATAACTTCGTAAGTTGACTGTGAAATTGTGGCGTCAAATTTTTAGACCCCGTACTTTTTAAAAAAAGTATAGGGGTCTATTAAGTTTGTCAGAAGCGAGATGTGCGTAACAGGCAGAAGGAGGCGTGGCCGACCCCATAAAGTATATATATTCTTGATCAGCATCACAAGCCGAGTCGATATAGCAATGTCCGTCTGTCTGTCTGTCCGTCTGTCCGTCCGTCCGTCCGTCCGTATGAACACCTGGATGTTTTAAACCACAAGAGCTAGAGACACCAAATTTGGAATGTAAGTCCGTTATTTTCGCGAGCAGATCAAGTTTATTTCCAATTGCTGCCACGCCCCTTACCGCCCCGCAATGATTAAAAAACCAGACATATCTCGAAAAAATTTGTGTTTTAGGCGAATATCTCAGTAACTATAGCACTTAGGAGCACCAATTTTTTTCCTAGAGACAGCCTTAATATAACGCCATTCAAAATTTTGAGCTGCTACGCCCCCTTTGCTCATAAAAACTAAAAAACTCTCCAACTTCAATGCCGTTTTTAAGGCATTAAATCAAATAGTACAGTGTTGTAATTTAACATACGCTTAGAAACTTACTATTTCTAACTTTCCTGAAAGTGGCATCATGTCAATCCTATGTCAAACAAGAGAGAAATTACGGTTCAAAGTCGATGGTATTTTACTGCAAAATCACTGCATGCGCGCAACACATACAAACAAACACCGAAACATACAAACATATGTTCGAACGTTTTCTCTACCTGCTGGCGGCAGCGCCGACCAATGCTATACATGCACACATATGTATGTGTGCACATATATAAATGCAAATAATCGGAAGAATGAAAGAAGAGGGGTGTGGTGCAACTGGTAGAGTTGCGGCGCAATGTGGAACCTTCGTATGGATCGCGGGTTCGAGTGCTGACAATGACAGTTGTTAATTTATTTATTTTTTAATTTTAATTCAAAATGTAAATATTTAATTTTAAGTTTTTAAATTTCATTTTAAAATTTTAATTTAAATAAAATGCACTACTATGGGAGTACGGGGTCTTTTACAGTCGGCTCGATCGACTGTAGCCTTTCTTACTTGTTATAAATACAATAGGTTGGTTGGAAAAAATCAGCAAATAAATCGGCTATATCCTGATCAGTGTTAGCAGTCTTATTTGCAAAGACCATTGAGAAAGGAAGTGTTGATGATTTGCGCTTCGCATTAACGAAGTTATAAAAAAGATAAGGATTACTTCGAAACTGCCCATTACAGCTTCTAAGGTGATTTCGACAGCACAGAAAAATGCAGCAATGCAGAAAAATAAGATTGAGCAATTACAAAGCGAGAGAGATCCAGCGAAGAGCCAGATTATTTGAACTTCTTACAAAACTTAGATTTTGATTAGTTTTTCAAACGTGTGAGTTCACGTGTGACACAAACAGGTTTTTTAAACGAACTTGGAACACCAGAAGGAACACAAATCTCGAATAGGTTATTTAACGTATCATAAAATTTGACTGCATCGTCCATATCCCTGCACATGTAAAGATTTGACCAATCAGTTGCAGATTAAAACCTGATGTTCGAGATCTTTATCTTAACAGCAATAAACTCTAAGGTTGTGGAAATATCAAGAAAATTACTTCAGATGAAATATCAGCATCAACAGCAATCAATACACCACCACCACGACGAGATATACGGTCTTTTCTAAATAATGAAAAGTTATCGCCAAAAATCTCAGTCCATAACCATGTTTCGGTAAAAGCTATGACATGAAAATGAAAAGAAAAGCTAGACAAGTATAGGTTTCTAAGTTACAAAGACCTCTTACATTTTGATAGGCAAGCGAGAGGGAGAAGTTTAGTTTTTTTTTGTTATTGGTAGCTTGGTTAGAAGAAGATAGTGAAGGTAGAGCAAAAGAAGTCCCATTTCGTTTTTTAGCAGAATTTTCTTTCACATCAAGATTAGTAAAGGTTGCTAAGTTTGCTACAAGGACCTCTTACATTCTGATAGGCAAGCGAGAGGGAAGAGTTTATTTTTTTTTTGTTATTACTAGCTGATTGGTTAGAGGAAGAAATTGAAGGTAGTGCAATCGGAGTCCGATTTCGTTTTCATCAGTATATTCTTTCACTACTAAGTGGTTCGGCCGGGACTCTTTATAGCATATTTTGGTAAATTGTTCAGCCGGAACACTTACTTTAAATGAAGAAATCTCTCGAGCATAAAAAAATTTGAATTTTGCTACCGTAATGTTGGCTATAGATTTGTCCTGTACAGAAGCCTTGAAATCATCAGATTTAGTATCAGGGGCTTGCCGTGAAACAAAGATTTGTTTATTCGGTGGGATACCCATGAGAGTTATGTTATTATCTACCACTGCCATATCGTCTTTCGAACTTATAACACTGGTTGATTGACTAGTTGATCCAGTGGAAATGTCATCACTGGTATGTTGATCAACAACAACTGCATTGGCAGCTGGATCGGTGTCCGTGGGAATAACTTCTGTGGGAGACGTAAAATTTTCATTCCTACTGACAATACTAGTTGGAGATGGTGAAAAAGATTTATTAGAGACGGATCAGAATAATTGGAGATATGTGGAGGAACTTAAAGTTCATTAGGACTAATTGACAACCTAAAATTGGCCTTTTCCCCTTTGGAGAATCCTTCAAAAGGTTCATACGCTTGATATCTTTATTCAACGAGGTGAAACTATCAAACAGGTTTCTAAATCTGCCAAATAGTTCCCCAAAGCCTCTTTTAGTTTGCCTCACGAAGCCCATCATATCCCTTTCAACATCCCTGCAAGACTTACATGTCCATTTTATACCCGAATTAGAGTTAATCAGGTCGAAAATACGGCCGTTAAGGCCAGCAAATTTTTCGTGTGATACATTATCACACAACCAGCAGCAAACATATCCCACTTTTACATTGGTTCGCACTTGGCCGTGTTGATTATAACAGACATACATACAGGAAAAATTTAAGTTTAAACAACAACGAATGAAAAAGATTGTACTGCGATAAAAAATAAAAGACTTAATAAATTAGAAATTGGTAAAGAGTGTTAAAAAGAATGACGGATATACACAAGGGTTAAGTTAACAGATGCTAAGTTAGAGCAAAAATACAGCGTACTTACAAAAACAAAATTGATTGCGCAGCAAACGAAAAGTTTACCGTCGGAGATTAGGTAGCCAAACACCAACCACACTTAGATCGCGGGATAGCAGAGGGGAGAAGCAAAGCGCGGTTTACAGAGAGCAGAGAGAAATGACTCGAGAGTAAGAATCTGTTTATAAATTGCGCTTGCGACTAAAACGTTTTAGGCTGAGACTAGCAAGCAAGCAAAAACTGCAAGTAACAAAAACAAAAAAGGAAAATTATAAAATAAGTTTGTTAGTATATTTTAACCTTGCGTTTACACAGCCGGTGTATAACACAAAGTATTAATACTAAAGAAGTTGACTTTAATTGATTTAAATTATGAAAAAAGCGAAGAAAAGTAACTTATGAACGAGGAAGGAAAAAAAACATGTCCGTTTGCAAAGCGAGTGCGAAGCGAATTTTTTTGACAAGGCAAACAAGGCACAGTTTATTACTGAGATCTTTGAGTACAGAGTTCATACATCGCTGAAATGTCGTTGGGACATTCTTTAAGCCAAATGGCATACGTGCTTATTCGTAATGGCCATGTATTGCCGAAAATGCTGTTTTAGGAATGGATTTAGAATCTTGATTTGATGAAAACTTTTCGCTAAATCAATTGTTATGAAAAATTGAAATTTTCCAAGTTTACAAAATATTTTGGCCAAGCTAGGAATCGGAAATTTATCATTTACAGCTATATCATTTAGATGACGATAGCTTACTACTAATATAACCTTATTTTTACCAAAAGCGTCTATATATTTGGGAACAATCCATAAAGGACTGAAATAAAGAGAATCATTTAAGCGAATTATGCCCTGCTGCAAAATTTCGTTTATTTGTTTGTTGACTTCAGCTTTAAATGCGAAAGGATATGGACGTTTAAAAATTGTATTGTCTTCTGAAGTTATGATTTCATGACATATTGTACACGTAAATGTTAAATCATCATTTTCGTTGTATTGGATGTCTTTAAATTTCTCTAAAACTTTTGTGATTTCAGTTTTTCTGCTAGGTTAAAATATTCTAGTCGCTATTGACAGTTGTTAAATATTTCATTTTTCAGTGCATAATTGACCATAACCAGTGAACCAGTTTGTAGTTTGTAGTGATCTTGTCTCTCTACTCTTTACCCTCCCTACCTTGACAGTATAAATAATAGTTTAGACATAACTGCCCCTATACAAGGCCTAAAATCACGAGCTACGGTGGATTAAGAATGGACTTAATGTAGGTGACGACTTAAATTATTTATTTACAAATTTATGATAATTAATGGAACAATTTCTCAAAGTACAAAAGTTTTATGTTAAATTCACAAAGCAAAGTTCCTCATAAATGTTCCTTACAATTCTCAAAAAAAAACAAGTAAGAAAAGTACAGTCGAGCACGCCCGACCGTAAAATACTCTCTGCCATTTTATACTCTCTGCAAGAGTATATTGGGTTTGTGAAAATGTATGTAACAGGAAGAAGGAGGCGTGGCAGACCCCATAAAGTATATATATTCTTGATCAGCATCACAAGCCGAGTCGATATAGCCATGTCCGTCTGTCCGTCTGTCCGTCTGTCTGTCTGTCCGTCTGTCTGTCCGTATGAGCAAACAGATTTCAGAGATGGTAGAAGCTACAAGTTCGAGCTTGGTCTCAATCGATCACATATTTAGTCAGTCAATACAAGAATCTTTTTTTTTTTCGATGCCACGCCCCATTCGCCCACAATGAGCAAAAAACTAGACACACCTCGGAAAAAATTGGTGTTTTGGGTGAATATCTCAATAACTATTGCACCTAGGATCACCAATTTTGGTATGGAGGTTCCTAGCGACAGTGTAAAGGCATTGATGTTTAAAATTTTGGACTGCCACGCACCTTTTTCCCACAATTAATAAAAATAATTCTCAACTTTCGCTCCGTTTTTAGGCGTTCTTTAATATAGTACAGTATTGTAATTTATAATTTGTGTGAAGACTAACTATATCAAACTATCCTGAAAGGCGCATTGAAATCGCACTATAAGCAAGAAAACTAGAAGCGTTGCAATATTGATAACCGAATGCAATATCGTGTATGAGTGCAGTCGCTGGCCGCGCTGAATACACACATACACACATACATATATGCATCATATATTGTCTTTCGTATATGTATTCGCATACAGACAAACAGCTGTATGTTTGATTATGCTTAGATTGTTTTTGTTTCAATGTGTTTTAGTACACATTGTAAAATCTCTAGACCGATTTTAATAATTAAATCGCGAAAAATGCAGAGAGTATTTTACGGTCGGGCGTGCTCGACTGTACTTTTCTCACTTGTTTCCCGTTGTTCTTGATTGGTTTCGACTGCTTCGTAGCTTAAAAGTGGTTCACACTTTAAATTGCTTGTGTTTATTATTTGGTCTATATTTGTTGTGTTTAGCAATCTTATGACTGCATTTTGCGAGTTGGTTATGGTATTTGCTATGTAAATACCATTCTAAATTTCTGGATTTGCGATCAATACACTATCTTCTTGTCAATTTAACTCAACTTTTAGGACAACTTGTGATCTTGCTGGTAAAACTATGGAATTATTACCAGAACTGTACGATATTGGTACATATATCGGTCGCAAGTCGTGTGGGATTATATATTTTGAAGTTTGTATGTCAATAGAAGTAAACCATATGGATTTGGTTACTTCTTGACTAATTCACTGTATGTTTATAATTTTATTTGTTTGAATGCATTGAAAAGTGTCGGAATTTTCTTCAAGATAGATATTTCCGCACCTGTATCTATTAAGAGTACTAACTGTTTTCCTGTTGCCACATTTGCGAAAGTAACAAACGTATTTTGGCTAAGACTGATAGCGTGAATCTTGCTGGTTTTTACTGTTACTTTGGTAATATCCTCTTTCGTGATTATTTTCGCGATAACGTCCATCTCTATTATTACATTAATTTTGTCGTTGTCGGTAGTGTAGAACAGTGTTTGCTTGACCAGTTGCTACTGTGCAACTGTTAACAAGCTTTGAAATCGTATCTTTCATGTTACCGAATGTACCTGCCTGCATGATAAGTTTTACCTTATCAATGGACCAGTTCTGAGTCATAGCTTTGACAGCCATTGTTGTGCTGTACTTATTAGCTAGATCAGGTGACAATCCATCATTGATATAAGCTCCTTCTAGAGACTTAGTCAATTTTTCTACCTCTTGGCTATATTGATTGGCAGTTTTGCTCTTTTGTTGCAAGTTTAGGAGCGTGGCAGAAATAACTTCTACTGACTCTCTTTTTACAGACTTTTGCAGTTGCGCAATAATAGCAACAATTGTCTGCTCATTGCTCGTTAGGTTTCGAGCTTGACCTTTTAATTTTGTCTTGATTAGACTTATTGCAGTTTGTTCATAAGTTCCCTTTAGTGAATCAACAAAACTTTGCAAGTTTTCAGCCTTACCATCAAAATCTGTTATCAATGATGATGCTAGTCTAAGAAAACTTTCTATTGTTTGAGCCATGTTTAGAATTAGTTCAATTGTCATTTTATCAATAGTATCTGAACCGCTGTCTTGGACATTAAAACTGACTCATCAAAAATGGCTGGTGTTCGGGAGGAATATTCTTAAATTGTGCCTCTCCGAAATATATTTAATGTTTTCCCTCAACCTGCGTAACACATCGCATGCCTGAGTTGCATTGCAATCTTGTTGCATTGTCGTTTACAATCTCTCGCACTGAATTGTAGCAATTTACTAATATATTAACGTGCTTTGTCTTTGTTTCCTTCGATTTTTGTGCACTTTTATTAAGGCACTTTAATGATTTATCGAATTCAGCAGGGTGTTTCTTAAAATTTTCTACTTTTTCTGCCCATTCCATACCCATTATGAAATAACGGAACACTGTTTTTCACTGTTAAAAATGATCGTTGTTTTGGCTGTCATATTTATAAGGAACAATTTTTTTATACTCTCTGCAAGAGTATATTGGGTTTGTGAAAATGTATGTAACAGGCAGAAGGAGGCGTGGCAGACCCCATAAAGTATATATATTCTTGATCAGCATCACAAGCCGAGTCGATATAGCCATGTCCGTCTGTCCGTCTGTCTGTCTGTCCGTCTGTCTGTCCGTATGAGCAAACAGATTTCAGAGATGGTAGAAGCTACAAGTTCGAGCTTGGTCTCAATCGATCACATATTTAGTCAGTCAATACAAGAATCTTTTTTTTTTTTCGATGCCACGCCCCATTCGCCCACAATGAGCAAAAAACTAGACACACCTCGGAAAAAATTGGTGTTTTGGGTGAATATCTCAATAACTATTGCACCTAGGATCACCAATTTTGGTATGGAGGTTCCTAGCGACAGTGTAAAGGCATTGATGTTTAAAATTTTGGACTGCCACGCCCCTTTTTCCCACAATTAATAAAAATAATTCTCAACTTTCGCTCCGTTTTTAGGCGTTCTTTAATATAGTACAGTATTGTAATTTATAATTCGTGTGAAGACTAACTATATCAAACTATCCTGAAAGGCGCATTGAAATCGCACTATAAACAAGAAAACTAGAAGAGTTACAATATTGATAACTGAAAGCAATATCGTGTATGAGTGCAAGCGAGATAGTAACTTACAAGCACTTGAGCGGCAGCGCTCAATGTATGAGTGCAAGCGAGACAGAAACATACAAGCACATGTGACGGCAGCGCTGCGGCATTCATATCAATGTATGAGTGCAAGCGAGACAGAAACATAGAAGCACATGTTTGAATGTTTTCTTTGTTTGCGTGGCGGCAGCGCTGCCCGCAGTCGCTGGCTTTCGCTATATATATTGGCTTTCGTATGTGCATTCGCATACAGACAAACAGATGTTTGTTTGATTATGTTTAGATTGTTTTTGTTTCAACGTGTTTTAATGCAAGTACAACACATTTTAATATCTCTAGACCGATTTTAATAATTAAATCGCGAAAAAATGCAGAGAGTATTTTACGGTCGGGCGTGCTCGACTGTACTTTTCTTACTTGTTTGAGTCTTTCTTAGCTCCGATCTTTTCACCGTTATCCGAACGCGACATGAACACATTTTGTTTAGCCTTAACGTTCTCCATTTCGAGTGTTTTTCTTCTTTCGCCTTCTTCGAGTTACTTAAATTTAACGATGGCAACTCGTCGCGCGTCTCGATGCCGACAACGAAGTTCTCAAACTCTTCATTCAAGCCCGCAAGCAAAATTAAAACAAGCATTTCTTCAGGCACGTTTATTTCTATTTCGCTTAATATATCAACTTAGTCTGAAAAATTGTTTAAATAGTCACGAACAATTTCCGCATTTGACATTTTGATCTAAAGCAATTGTTTGAATATAAATATTTTACGCGCTGGTCCAAAAGGAACATGAATCTCAGCCAACCTTTTCCAGACTCCACTTGCGTTTGGCAATGCTTTACATAATTTATTTGTGACGGATTTACACAAAACAATATGCTCGCAAAAGTCTTCTCGTCCTTTTTGTCAAAAAACGCCTTTTGGTCTATAGTGTCACTATCACTTTTTTGTAAAAGGGCCGCACGTTACAGACCACAGATCAGAATGTATTAGCAGACTTTCCATCTGTGTATGGTCACACCATAGTTTTAACTATCCAGTTTCTCTATAGAGAATTGTGAACTCATTTTCACAATCTTGAGTCTCTTCCGAATCACGAAATAAATTCCAGAAAAATTTTAAATCAGTGAATTAGTTGCCTGGGCACATAACCTATTAGATTCAGAGCTTATTAGAGACCGATTCGCTTCGCACTCGCTTTGCAAACTGACGTGTTTTTTTCTTTCCTTGTTTAAAAGTCACTTTTCGTCGCATTTTCCAGATTCTAAATCAATTAAAGTTAACTACATCACTATTAATACTTTGTGTCATACACCGGCTGTGTTAAACGCAAAGTTGAAAACATACTAACAAACATATTTTATAATTTTCTTCCAATATTTGCCAAAACAAAGTTTAGTCAAAGCAAGTTGTTTGTTTACTTTGTGCTCTTGCTTTGTCGTCTCCCAACAAGCTTTGTTTTTGTAACTTGCAGTTTTGGTTTTGCCTGCTACTCTCCGCTTAACTTCACCCCTCTGCTATTCCGCGGTTTTAGTGTTGTTGGTGTTGGCTACCACCGACAGTAAATTTTTCGTTTATTAGCAATTTAGCAAAATATGCTGTAAAGAGCTCTGGCCGGACCACTAAATAGTGAAAGAATATACTGCTAACAAGAAAGAAAAGTACAGTCGAGCACGCCCGACCGTAATATACTCTCTGCATTTTTTCCCAATTAAGTTATTAAAATCGGTCTTGAGATATTACAATGTGTAATACTTGCATTAAAACACGTTAAAACAAAAACAAGAAAGAATGCTACAGTCGCCCCGCGACTTTAGGATACCCGTTACTCAATGTTCGACCGATTGTTGCTATGGGAGCTATACGATATAGTTGTCCGATTTGTATGAAACTTGGTCAATGCATTTATGTTATTGATAAATTTATTCTGTATCAGTTTCATTAGGATAGCTTGGTAAATACAGAAAAGTTTCATACAAATTCATACTAAATGCAAATTTTTGACCTATTGTCCCTATGGGAGCTATACGATATAGTAGTCCGATTTCTATGAAACTTGGTCAGTATATTTATATTTATGATTTATTTATTTTGTGTCAGTTTCATTAAGATAGCTTGGTCAATGCAAAATTTTTTCATACTAATTTATATTTGGAGCGTGTTTTTGACCGATCGGCCCTATGGGAGCTATACGATATAGTTGTCCGATTTCGATCAAACTTGGTCAGTACATGTACTTCATAGACATGTACTCTTTGTGTGAATTTAGTTCAGATAGCATTGCTAACAAAAAAGTTTTCTATACTAAAACATTCAAGTTTTATCTGTACATTTGCCTTTATATGAAGATAGAACGCCCTAAAGTGGGCGTGTCAAAAAACAAAAACAAACTCGTACTGCTTGGGTATTGTACCTTTCATTTGCGACCCCTTTCACCTTTCTAGCTCTTATAGTCTCTGAGATCCTTTTGTTCATACAGACGGACGGACAGACGGACGGACGGACGGACGGACGGACAGACGGACAGACGGACATGGCTATATCGACTCGGCTATTGATGCTGATCAAGAATATATATACTTTATGGGGTCTGCCACGCCTCTTTCTGCCTGTTACATACATTTTCACAAACCCAATATACTCTTGCAGAGAGTATAAAAACGAAATCGGACTCTGCACTGCCTTCAATTTGTTGATATAGTTAGTCTCCACACGAATTATAAGTAACAATACTGTAATATATAAACAAATTCCAAAAAACGGAACGAAAGTTGAGAACAATTTTTTGAATTGTGGGAGAAAGGGGCGTGGCAGTCCAAAATTTTAAATGTCAATGCAATAACGCTGTCACTAGGAACCTTCATACCAAAATTGGTGATCATAAGTACCATAGTTACTGAGATATTCGCCGAAAACACCGATTTTTTCCGAGGTGTGTCTGGTTTCTTGCTCATTGTGGGCGAATGGGGCGTGGCACCGAAAAAAAAGATTCTTGTATTAACTGACTAAATATCTGATCGATTGAGACCAAGCTCGAATTTACCATCTCTGAAATCTGTTTGTTCATAAGGACAGACAGACAGACAGACAGACGGACAGACGGACATGGCTATATTGACTCGGCTTGTGATGCTGATCAAGAATATATATACTTTATGGGGTCTGCCACGCCTCCTTCTGCCTGTTACATACATTTTCACAAACCCAATATACTCTTGCAGAGAGTATAAAAACGAAATCGGACTCTGCACTGCCTTCAATTTCTTCCTCTAACCAATCAGCTTGTAATAACAAAAAAAAACTAAACTCCTCCCTCCTCCTTGCCTATCAGAATGTAAGAGGTCTTTGTAGTAAACTTAGCAACCTTTACTTACCTAGTGCTTCTTTTCCTTTTCATGTCATTGCCTTTACTGAAACATGGTTAAGGCCTGACATTCTTAATACAAAGATATTCTGCGATATATTTTCCATTTTTAGGAATGATCGTACTTCTCGTCGTGGTGGTGGTGTACTGATTGCTCTAGATACTGATCTTTCCTCTGAAGTAGTTAATCTTAATATTTCTACAGATTAGGAATTTATTGCTATAAAGCTTTATATTTTCAATATTAGCATTTTTTTTACTTGCTCTTATATTCCTCTTTCTTCTTATTGTTCTGCTTTTTTTGAACATTTCTCAGCTATTAAATCTGTTTCTTCTTTAACTTCCGATCGGGATATCCTCGTAGTTCTGGGTGATTTCAACATTGCAGGAACTACTTTCATCTCCACTCCTGGCTCTGCTGTACTGACTTACACGACCAAAAATGATTTCCTTGATCATTTATTTGCGATCTCTATCGCAAATTAATGGCATTCCCAATTCATTAAATAAGATGCTTGATCTTATTTTTGTCTTAGATCCATAATTTCCATCTGTTTCCCGTATTGCTCACCTTTCTCTTCCTGAAGATTCATATCACCCGACTTTGGAATTGTTGATGAAATCGCCTACCCAAATGGGAAAGTCCAGCTCAAGACCTAAAAAACGTATTCTCCACTCACGAAAGCTGTTAGTGACTTGGGTTAGGTGACCTCGCTTAAGATAAAAAAGAACAGGCAAGATACAATTCAGCTAGGTTTACATACGTCGGTAGCTACATAGTTAGTTAGCATGCGAAATACAATTCCGCAAGCCGTTTTGTAGTGCGTCTAGCGCACCCATAAAATGAATTTTATTAATCTGTAGTTTAAAACAATGAAATTTAAAATATAGTCTTTAATTTAACTTTGTGCCATTTGAGCAAGATTTTGTGAAACAATACTAAAATATTTCTTAATCTAGGTAAATGATTTCAACGTAACCCAACAGCTACTACGCATTCGTCGGGCCCTTCGGAAGCAGCACAAAGAAACTGTCTGAGTAAGATGTTCAATTGAAAGCCGTATATTATTTTTTTTTTTTGGTATTTATATGAAATATGGTTGGTGGTTGTGCAAACCCCAATTAAAAGAAATTATTATTGTTATATTTGTGTCGTGAAATCTTGCTAAAATGAATTTTGTCGAGAATTATAGGAAGCTTTATGAGAATCTTTGTTTTTGAAGTTAAAATGAAATATTTATATTTGGAAAAATTGTTCGCTTAATCATGGTTTTGTAAATAAATAATTTAAGTCGTCCCCTACATAATGTCCATCCTTAATCCACAGTAACTCCTGATTTTGGCCTTGTATAGGGGCAGTAATGTCCGACTATTATGTATACTGCCTAGGTAGGGAGGGTAAATGCGTCCAACAGCAAGGCATTTCCCAAATCTTTTATACAAGAGTCCGGAGTTGTTGTTTTTTTGTGGGGAAGATATTTTTATTTCATATATTTTGTTTCAAATCACAGTAGTATATCCGACAGTGCACTTCTTTTTCTTTGTTTTGTGGTGTATCAGAAGACGAGGCAAGAACCCCACCCCATCCGTCGAGCTATCCTCCTATGGAGCCGGTCTATAAGTGCACGCCCGCCTTCAGCCTTCTAATACCCCGTGACCTGCTCGATATCGAATGGTAGCAAAACTCATTAGGCAGTTACAGGAGAAAGAAATGGACGCTCTCTAGCGAGAAAAAGTCACTACTGGTTCACTACAACTATTAATAATTTATTTGACCGCAGTGTTCCATCTTGTGCTCCAAGTATGTCTAAAAAACCTATTTGGTTTACAAGGGAATTAACTAGGTTAAAAAACGTAAAATCTAAATTTTATAAGAAATTCAGGGAAACTGGCTCTTCCTTGGATCTCTCTCGTTATGTGATTTCTCGATCTGATTTCTCTGCATTGAACAGCCTGTGCTATCGGAATTACCTTAGAAGCTATGGTCAGCAGTTTCGAAGTAATCCTAAACTTTTTTATAACTTCGTTAATGCGAAGCTCAAATCATCAACACTTCATTCCTCAATGGTCTTTGACAATAAGACTGCTAACTCTGATCTGGCTATAGCCGATTTATTTGCTGATTTTTTCCAATCAACTTATTGTATTCATAAAAATAATCTTAACGTGCCTTATCCCTATAGTGTAAATGCCTCTTATTGTAATTTTAGACCGTTGATCACTGAAGAATCACTTTTGAGTGATCTAAAGCCTGTAAACCTGTCCTTTCCCCGGGTCCAGATGGAATCCCTGGTTGTGTGCTCAGAAACTGTGCCGACGGCCTTTTGAAACCTTTGTATAACTTATTTAAATTGTCTGTTGAGTGGTGCTGCTTTCCTAACATTTGGAAAGCATCATTCATTATTCCCCTTCATAAAACGGGTATTAAATCTAATACATGTAACTATAGGGGTATCTCTAAGTTGTCTGCAATTCCTAAAACTTTTGAGAAATTAATAAGTTCTCAATTGCAACATCTTTGTAGATCTATTGTTTCACCTTGCCAGCATGGGTTCATGAAATATAGATCTACTACCACTAACTTATTAGAATTTACTTCCATTGTAATACAGGGGTCTAAAAATTAATTGCAAACAGATGTCATTTACACTGATTTTAGTAAAGCTTTTGATACTGTTAATCATTGTCTTTTAATTCATAAACTTAATTTGCTTGGATTTCCAGATAAATTAATTCTTTGGATTGCGAACTATTTATGTTCTAGAACTCAAAGAGTAAATTTGAATGGCACAATATCTAAGCCCGTGCGTGTAACCTCGGGTGTTCCTCAAGGAAGCCATCTGGGGCCTTTACTTTTTTCATTATTCATTAATGATTTACCTTCAGCAATTTCAAGTTCTCGGGTTCTGATGTATGCCGATGACGTAAAACTTTGTTTGTCACGAGCTGACTCTTGTCTGATTAGTAACATAACCTGCTAGGAGGATTCAGTCGGAATGGAGGGTAGCTAAGTCTACAAAAAGCGCAAATAGAGGCACTCCCCAGGGAGGAGTCCTGTCTCCGCTTCTGTGGAACTTAGTAGTAGATGACCTCCTAAAGAGATTTGATAGAGGAGCCCTAAAAATAACTGCAAATGCGGATGACATATGCATAATTATTTCAGGAGTCTGCCCATCGACTCTCAGCTCCATTATGGAACAGACCCTACGGGAAGTATGTAAGTGGTCGGATGAAGCCGGGCTAGACATCAATGCCGAAAAGACGGACCTCATCATCTTCACCAAGAGGTACAAGGTATCGCGCTGGCTCCCACCGATGCTACACGGTAAGCGCGTACAACCAATCACCCACGTGAAGTACCTTGGCAGTGTGCTGGACAGTAAACTGACCTGGAGAGCCAATGTGAAGGAAAGGGTGAAAAAGGCACTCAGTGCGCTGTATGTATCCAAGAAGATGCTCAGTTACTCTTGGGGTCTGTCGCCCAGACTTATGCATTGGATCTACATCTCAGTTGTTCGTCCGACGCTGCTCTATGAAGTTCTCGTTTGGTGGCAAGCTACCGAAAAGAAAACCTATCTTGCCTTAGTGAAAAAGGCACAACGCCAAGCGCTCATATGCGTTACAGGCGCTCTTCGCACTAACCTAACCAAAGCTCTAGAGACCCTCCTGGGTACAAACCGCTAGACTTACACGGGAAGCTAGTGGCAGCCAAGTCGGCCCAGTGCCTTACAGCTCTAGGCTGCATGTCACTACAGGGCTATGGTCATAGCTCCATAGGGAGGAATATGACAATAGGCCAGACTACCTCAAACCTACCAACTGCCTTAAAGTTGGAACCCGGGTGCATCTAGGGCCCAACGACTGGAGGAACTGCCCTAGTTGGCAAGAAGGTCATCTCTGCATTTATACGGACGTCTCCAAGATGGCAGGTGTAGTAGGAGCTGCCGTATATTGTGAACACACTAACACCAAGCTCATGTACAAGCTCCCCGACCACTGCAGCATATTCCAGGCGGAGGTCTTTGCCATCGGAAAAGCAGCGGAGGTTGCGACTCTTTTAGCCACTGATAGTCACACAATCAACCTCATGGTTGACAGTCAGACAGCCACTAAGTCTATGATGTCGTCTACCCTCAGCTACAGAACGGTCAAGGTGAGCAGGGATGCAGTAGATACACTATGTACGACCAAGTCAGTACATATTTACTGGGTTCCCAGCCACCAAGGAATCCCTGGAAATGAGGAGGCAGACACCCTAGCGAAGGCTGGTACTGAACTACCCGAATGTAGAACAGAGCAGGTGGAATGGTCCATAAGATCTCTGTATGGCAAACTTGAGAAGAGCACCACCAAACTAGTAAACCTAAGGTAGCGTAACACCACCTCGTGTAGAATAGCAAAAATAATGTGCAACGAATTCGATGCTAAACTTAGCCGATTCCGACACTGACTGCAGGAAATGTAAATACCCAAACACTTCCGAAACACTAGAACATCTACTTTGCCATTGTCCTGCTTTAGAGCGAACACGGCTAGTATATCTAGGTGCACCGCAAATTCGATCTATGGAAGAGGCAACAGAGCGCTCACCAAAAGATCTACTGATGTTCGCGAAACGCTCCTTAATTCTCCTGGACTTCTAGCCTGAACGACCTCCACGCCCGGACTACTAAGAGCCGCATACAGCCAATATATAGTACCCGCGAGGACGTCCGGCTTAACCTAACCTAATTAATTAAACTTAAATGTAGTTCCTAATTTCAATTTGATAACTTTTTTTTTGTTTTTAACGTAAATTTTAATCTTATTTTTTAAATATTTTGTTAATTTTAAATTACTTTAATTTAATTTATTTTTCTTTTTGTGTCGACTGCCCATAGTCTGACAATAAATAAATAAAAAAATATGCTGCATATATTTCAATACACGGACGATTAACAAAAAGAATAATAAGATAGGCATAAGCGATGTTACATTTTCAACAATGGGCTTTTCCCATTTCTATTTTAATTAGTGCTACATCTTTTTTTGGTTTTTGGATTTTAAAAATTTGTGTTGTGGCACCATAAAACATGTAATTGATAATGATTTTATTTATTAATTGCTGTTTTTTTTTTTATTTTTTATTTATGTATTTTTTTTGTGACCAATGTTATTCCTTTGTCCTTTAATAACTGATGCATCGAAAATCGTAGTGTTAATTTATTTCTTTTATTTTCCTTCCTTAAAAAATTTTGTCTCTTCAGGTTGTAGCGTTTTTGGATTTAACCTATTTTCGTTTGTTTTTTCTGTTCTTTTTTTTTGTTTAATTTCTATTTCTTGTTTCAGTTGAGGGTAAAGTGTTCTCAGAAAGTTGTTAAATTTTTGTAAATAATCGTGTTCGTGGTCGAAAATAATTGTGTTATCAAACAAATGTGGTCTTTCGTAAAAAATCTCATAAAGAATATATTTTACAGATGAGTGAATGGCATTGTTATTGCCCAGCAAAAATTAAGAATATAATTTTTTGGTTGCACATATAAGAAAATATGACTCCAAAAAGACTTTTATAAGATTAAAAGATGACTCGAAAAAAAATCATAAATGATTAAAAACAAGTAAGAAAGGCTACAGTCGAGCAAGTCGACTATAGAAGACCCCGTACTCTCATAGTAGTGCGCATAAAATTTTAAAAATACATTTACAGAACTAAATTTTAATATTTACATTTTTAATTAAAAATTGAATAAAAAATTAAATTAACGATTGTGTCATTGTCAGCATTCGAACCCGCGATCTCAGACGAAGGATCCATATTGCGCCGCAACTCTACCACCTCAAAATTTTGAATGTCATTATATTAAGACTGTCTCGAGGAACCTGTAGGAACTTCTATACCAAAATTGGTGTTCCTAAGTGCTACAGTTACATAGATATTCGCCAAAAACACAATTTTTTTCGAGGTGTGTCTGGTTTCTTGCTCATTGCAGGGGCAGTAAGGGGCGTGGCAACAATTTGAAATAAACTTGTTCTGCTCGCGAAAATAACGGACTTTCATTCCAAATTTGGTGGCTCTAGCTCTTGTAGTTTAAAAGATCCAGGTGTTCATACGGACGGAATATAGGCAACCACGAATTTCCCTCCCCCCTCCGGCGGTAAAGCGCCATCTAGCGGTGAGTAGAAATTCAGGGAAATTTGTTAGCGCTATATAGCGGTGAGTAGAAATTTAGGGAAATTTGGGAATTTATTAGCGCCATGGTTTGTGTCCCAAATTAAAATTGGGGTGGTTTCCTGGTTTCATAACTAAATTTTGAGGATCCATTGGGGATCAAAAATAAAATTGGTGTGGTTTCCTGGTTTCATAATTAAATTTTGAGGATCCATTTGGGATCAAAAATAAAATTGGTTTGGTTTCCTGGTTTCATAACTAAATTTTGAGGATCCATTGGGGATCAAAAATAAAATTGGTGTGGTTTCCTGGTTTCATAACTAAATTTTGAGGATCCATTTGGGATCAAAAATAAAATTGGTTTGGTTTCCTGGTTTCATAACTAAATTTTGAGGATCCATTTGGGATCAAAAATAAAATTGGTTTGGTTTCCTGGTTTCATAACTAAATTTTGAGGATCCATTGGGGATCAAAAATAAAATTGGTGTGGTTTCCTGGTTTCATAACTAAATTTTGAGGATCAATTTGGGATCAAAAATAAAATTGGTTTGGTTTCCTGGTTTCATAACTAAATTTTGAGGATCCATTGGGGATCAAAAATAAAATTGGTGTGGTTTCCTGGTTTCATAACTAAATTTTGAGGATCCATTTGGGATCAAAAATAAAATTGGTTTGGTTTCCTGGTTTCATAACTAAATTTTGAGGATCCATTGGGGATCAAAAATAAAATTTATAGTTAGCGACATCTAGCGGAGATTAGAGAAACTGACATATGGTTTGTGTCCTACATAAATAGTGAGGATCCAGTTGATTTAACCGGGGAACATCAGGCGTAACAAATATTCTGTGATTCAGTTTGGCCGATTTAATATCAGAGTCTCATCCCGGTTGCCTATATTCTAACTACTTGTTCTCCCTCTCTTTTTTTCCCTCTCTTTTTTGCGCTCCGCGCGAAAATTTTTTACTAAGCGATCAGAACTAACTCTACGAAAATGAATCTAATTTCACTAGGATTTCTATTTTCTACTGATAAATATAAGTGTAAACCTGTTGAGCACACCGGGAGGGAGGGTAAACCAGTTACTGTATGAATGTACTGTATACGTGCAGCGCACCTGATTTGGGGGTGACTTTCACAAGCGGCCATACAGCTCGAATATCTAGGGTCAAAACAAGTGTGCCACTACCGATCGTTTTCAATTGAGTCCGCTGTCAATCGTTATTAACACATTTTATTGCCTTTCTTTACGGAGGTCAGTTGAGATCCTTTTGTATACCGGTCCCTTTTCTTTATTGCTCTTAAGTGTTCAAGGGTTAATGAGTATTTCCAAGTATCACGTCGTGAAGTCTGGTGGTCTGTGGGTTTTTTCTCATCAATGAGTTTATTGCCGGTTACACCAAAGCCGGCTGCCTATATTCTAACTACTTTAAGGCATAAGCTGAGGCTAAGGCAATTAATTCTCGTTTGCTTAAATCTCTTTCTCTTAAAAACGGAGTCTAAACATGTCTGAACATGTTAAATGTGTTACAGGTGTCTTCTGTTCAACCCCAAAATTAATTCTATATCCATGTCATTGATTTTATGACTACTGTCACTTTTAACAAATTTTCCTTTTTTAACACTGAATACTAATTACCTTTCTTTTGCTCAAATCAGTTTCTTTTATAAATCGGGTCTTAACATGTTTGAACATGTTGAATGTCTTGCAGGTGTCCCCAATTCAACCCCAAATTTAGTTCTCGATCCACATGCTAAGTATGTCCCATGTCATTGATTTTATTACTACTGTCACATTTAATGTGTTTTCTATAATCTACAGAGAATACTAATCAAAATGATTTTCTAAAGATCCCCTCACCCCCATCCTTCTGCTGATGGACACGTCTGAACATGTTGAAGAAAGAATTAGTTTAGTATGCTTTGTGTCTACTATCCTTTTAGCCCCCATCCCCCAAAAATTAGGTATCGATAGGCTCAACAGATACCCCTTGTCGGTGATTTAATTTCTCCGAACATTTTCTCAAAGTTTCCTTTTTTCCTTTAATGTATGTCACCTGCATAACAATTAAATACTAGGGTCAACCAATAATGATTTTCGGATACCTCTTGAAAACAACACTGATTGAACTTGTTGACGATCTAATGGTATAAAGGTACAAATCGCCTGCTGTAGGAGTTCAGTGGGTGCTACTTTCAGAACCGATAACCGTGTGTTCAACGCTCTCTATTTAAAAACAAAAAACAAATCTCAAAAAACAAATTCCGTTTTTTAAAAAATAGAATTGATAACAATTTTTTAAAGTTACCCGCGTTTGCTCAGTGTAAACTATTTGCTTAAAATCGAACTCTTATTTATTAACACAAAACAATTGTTAATAATATTTTCTTATAAACTACAAACAAACAAAAATAATAAAAAAAAAAAAATATGTGCTCCAAAATTGTGTGTGATATGTGCAACCGTGCTTTTGACGGAGTGGATGCCTTTACTGTGCATTATAGCAAGTGCACCGGACCGGTAAACGCCTTTCAAATAATGATGGAGGCGTCAAGGAATCAAGTTTCGGCTGATCGTCCCTCAACATCTTCAACTATCGACGCTGAGCCAACGACTTCTGCCAGAGCCTTGAAAAGAGCAGGAGATATGATCAACCAACCCGCTAAGAAAATGAATAGCGATGATATTCACTGTCAAGTATGCAACATTTTAATTAAAGGAAATGCATATAAAATGCACTTGCGCACTGACAAGCATAAAAATGCGCATGTTGCTCAAATAGTGAGAAATACGAATGTCGTATTAATTTCAACAGAAACCAAATTTCCTGTTCAAACATATCGTGTTTTTAATGAAAATGAAAATGTAATTATTCTACGTGATTTTTACAATCAAATAAAAGAAAACATTTTCAAAATAATTGCACTTGGTTTAGCTAAATATACTGCCATAAAAATGTCGATTAAACTTTATGGCACATATATAAGCAAACAGATAAGGGCGAATTGATTGAATCAACTAAACATTTTGTGACATTATATCAGTGTCTCTATGATTTAGAAACAGCTGATGATGTTTTGGAAAACAAAATGGATTACTTAAATTTATTAAGCAGTGAGTTCCAAGAGAAAGATAGTGGATGGGCTATCCAATCATTTAACTATTGCGATTTAACAATAGTGAAACTGGAACATATTCCATCTGGCGGATACTGTGAAATGCCCGAAACAATAAGAAAGAGGAACGCAACCATTAACATTAAAAACAATGATGTTTTTTGTTTTAAATGGTGCATACTGGCATCAATAGAATACGAGTTCATTGAAAATGCTAACTATAGTGACAACGACAAAAAAAAACTAAAGAGGAATCTCAAAAATACGTCTTGCTATAACATAAGCAACATCGCTGCTCCTTTTATTACCTATAGGGGGCAGCGACTGAACTTCACGGATATAGAGTTCCCAATTAACTCAAAAGGCGTTAAGCTTTTTGAAAAACAAAATCCTCAATTTAGTATAAATGTATACGAAATTGACTGCAGCAGAAAGAAGCAAGAGATGATTGTCGGACCAACAATTCGAGCAGATACTTTACGCGAAAAACATTTAAGTCTCCTTGGTATATACAATGAGGCTGAAATGGCAATGCATATGCATATATAACAAATATGTCTACATTGTCTAAATCTCAATTTACAAAGAGTCATACGCCTGGAGATTTTTGTCACAATTGTTTGCAATGGTATACTTGCAATAGTAAAATGCATACGAAAAGTTGCGGGAAAGTCGTATCCACATTTCCCAAAGTGCGTTCGTATGCCAGCTTCAAAAACTGGCATAAAAAACTTTCTCCACCGGTAACCATCTACGCGGATATTGAAGCAGTATTGGAAACATTTCATCGATCACAAAATGATCCAAATATGTCGTCAAAAACGAAGGCGCAAAAACATACAGCTTGTGCAGTTTCTTTCTACGTTGCACACAAATATAGCCCCGAGCTAAATGAAATTTGGACTTACGAAGGTAAATTAACATTATTCTTTTAATCGTTTAAAACACATACTAATTTTTTTTTTTTTTTCCTTACTTTTGTTAATAGGAGTTGATTGCATTAAAAAGTTTTGTCAAGCCCTTGACGAAAAAACAAAAATGCTTTACAACAAATATTGGAAAGCATTCAAAGCCCCCAACCATTTGCTGGACATTGACGAAGAGTGTATGCAGGAATACAACAAATGTACGGCCTGTGAAGACGTGATCGATGATGCTGAAAAGGATAAATTCTTTAATTTCTTTACCGGAAAATATGAGGGTCCAATACATAAGAAATGTAAGTTAACTTATAAGTTTAGATTTCCAGTAATACCTGTTGTGTTCCATAACTTAACTAAATATGACGTACATTTATTTATAACTGAGCTTGGTGGGGACTTAAGTATAATTCCTTGCAATAAGGAATTATATATATCCATTACTAAACAAGTAAGAAAGGCTACAGTCGATCGAGCCGACTGTAAAAGACCCCGTACTCCCATAGTATTGCATTTTATTTAAATTAAAATTTTCAAATGAAATTTAAAAAATTAAAATTAAATATTTACATTTTGAATTAAAATTAAAAAATAAATAAATTAACAACTGTCATCGTCAGCACTCGAACCCGCGATCCATGCGAAGGTTCCACATTGCGCCGCAACTCTACCAGTTGCACCACGACCCTCTTCTATCATTCTTCCTATTATTTCCATATAAGTATGTGCACACATACGTATGTGTGTATGTATAGCATTGGTCGGCGCGGCCAGCGGCTCCGGGCAGCGCTGCCGCCAGCAGGTAGAGAAAACGTTCGAACATATGTTTGTATGTTTCTGTGTTTGTTTGTATGTGTTGCGCGCATGCAGTGATTTTGCTTTAAAATAACTTCGACTTTGAACCGTAATTTCTCTGTTGTTTGACATAGGATTTTGATGCCACTTTCAGGAAAGTTAGAAATAGTAATTCTCTAAGCGTATGTTAAATTACAACACTGTACTATTTGATTTAATGCCTGAAACAAGGCATTGAAGCTGGAGAGTCTTTTATTTCTGATGAGCAAAGGGGGCGTGGCAGCTCAAAATTTTTAATGACATTATACTAAGGCTGTCTCTAAGAACCTGTATACCAAAATTTGTGCTCCTAAGTGCTATAGTTACTGAGATATTCGCCTAAAACACAAATTTTTTCGAGGTGTGTCTGGTTATTTGCTCATTGCGGGGGCGGTAAGGGGCGTGGCAACAATTTGAAATAAACTTGATCTGCTCTACAAAATAACGGACTTACATTCCAAATTTGGTGTCTCTAGCTCTTGTAGTTTAAAAGATCCAGGTGTTCATACGGACGGACAGACGGACAGACGGACAGACGGACATGGCTATATCGACTCGGCTGTTGATGCTGATCAAGAATATATATACTTTATGGGGTCGGCCACGCCTCCTTCTGCCTGTTACGCACATCTCGCTTCTGACAAACTTAATAGACCCCCTTTACTCTTTTTTAAAGAGTACGGGGTCTAAAAAGTCACAATAGACAAAAAATATTTATACAACATTCAGTTTATTGACTTCAAGCTTTTAAGTAGAAAGTTTGAAGGTGTACAATTTAAGCAAATGCGTCGGAAGGGAGTTTTCCCTTATGACTATCTAGATAGTATTTCTAAACTAGCCGCGAGACAACTCCCATGTAGAGAACTTTTTTATAATGCTCTAAACGATGAGGCGTGTAGTATTAAAAACTATGAGTTTGCACAACAGGTATGGGATAGTTTTAAGTGTCAAACATTGTCAGACTACTTAAAACTATACCTGGAAAGTGATGTAATTATTCTGGCAGATGTTTTTGAAAATTTTAGAGCCATCTGTCATAAAATTTATAAGTTAGACCCAATTAATTACGTTACGGCTCCTTCAATCTCTTGGGACGCAATGCTGAAGTTTACCAAAGTTAAACTCGAGCTGATTAGTGACCCTGACACCTATAATTTTCTTAAATTAGCTGTTCGTGGAGGTTTGACCCAATGTAGTGAACGTATTTCAATTGCTAATAATCCTCATCTTAAAGATTTTAAGCCTAACCTTGACACAAACTATCTTTCGTATATAGATGCTAATAATTTATATGGGTGGGCAATGTGTCAATTGCTTCCATTAGAGAACTTTAAATTTTTATCTGATGATGAGATATCAAAACAATCTGTTCAAAATATTTCTGTTGATGATGCTGTAGGATACATTTTAGAAGTAGATTTACAATACCCCCAAGAAATTCATGACAAACATAATTGTTTGCCATTCTGTCCCTAAATAAAGTTCCTCCTGGAGGAAAACAAATTAAATTAATTGCAGAATTGAATAATAAACACAATTATATTATCCATTTGAAGCAATTGCAACTCTGCATGCAGCAAGGATTAAAATTGTTAAAAATTCATAGAGTTTTGTCTTTAACCCAACGACGTTGGCTTGAGCCTTACATTAACTTAAACAATTCACATAGAAAATCAGCAAAAAATGAGTTTAAAAAAAATTTTTTCAAGTTGATGAATAATGCCGTTTACGGCAAAACTATGGAAAACGTAGAGAAAAGACGTTCTATACGACTAGTTACAGATTACCATTCAAAGCAAAATTCTCCTGGCTTCAGACAGTTAGTCGCAATGAACAATTTCCATAGCATGAACCTGTTCGGTAATGACTTAGCAGCACTTGAGCATACAACATCTCTAATTCATTATGACAAACCAATCTATATAGGGGTAACTGTCTTAGAATTGTCCAAATGGCTGATGTATTAAGCATTAAAAGACCCTCTACTAATATTATATATATGGACACTGATTCGTTTATTACATCATCTGTTGAAGATGTATATAACCTTATAAAAACAAATCCAGAACGTTTTGATACATCCAATTATAGCTCTACGAACCAATTTAACATTATTCCAGCAAATAATAAAGAGTTAGGTTTATTTAAAGATGAAAATGCAGGAAAGATTATGAAATCTTTTGCAGGCTTAAAAGCAAAAGCTTACTCCTACAAGGTAGAAAACAGTGAAGGGACCAAGGACAAAGAAATTAAGAAAATTAAAGGTGTCAAAGAAAGCGTTGCTAAAAAACTCTCCCACTCTGACTATATTGAATGTATTCGAAAACGAAAAACTTATTATGGTGAACAGAGAGTAATAAGAAGTAGAGGGCATGAGCTAATTACAGAAATTGTTAACAAAATTTCTTTAAATTATAAAGATGATAAAAGATTTGTAACATCAAATTCAATAAACACACTGGCTTGGGGGCATTATAAAATAAGTTTGAACAATGAAAATTTGTAAAATATGTAAAACATTTTATTCAAAGATAAGACTTAATATATAATAACACTTGTAAATATATATATAGTGCTTGTAAATATGTATACCTAATAAAAAAAAAATATTCTAAATAAATCAAAAGAAAATAAAACAAGCCTAACCACTTAACAAAAACTTTATTTTTATCAGATTTTATAATTTTTTCAATCAAGTATGCGCTTTTATCTTTAACTCGTTGAAGTTCTTCTTCATAAAATGACCCCTTTATGGGGTCATTTTTATAATCTTTTATTAAATATGTAACTGGATCAGTCGATTTAAATTTATAATTCGAAATATTTCAGTTGTCCAATTTGGTTCATATCCTTTAGCGAAAACACCTTTATATTTACTTATTCTAACAAAATCGTTAACAGAGTATTTGTGTTTTGGAAAAATTTTAGGATAATTGTACACTGACTTTAAAATAAATTTTTCATTCTTTCTGCATACTTCACTAGGTTTCATTTTTATAGTACGGTGATATGTATTGTTGTAAGTTTTTAATAATTGCTGCAACTTGGTTATCCAAATGTAATTTCCATGGTAGCTAAACATTCTCCACATTAGATTCTTAAGAGTTCTATTAAATCGTCCACAAATTGATGCTTTTAAATGAGTATAGGTGTGATAATGATTTATTTCCAATTTATTCATTAGTTGAAGAAAATCCATATTAAAAAATTCTTTACCCTGATCACTCTGAATATTTTTAGGTATTTTCTTTGCAGTTTCAAATACTTTTTAATTGCTAAAACTATATCTGTAGCTGATTTATTCTTCACAGGCTCTGCATATGAATATTTTGAGAAAGTGTCAATCACTGTCAGTAGATAACGAAAACCTCCATTTTGCTTATGAAACGGAATCATTTCAACTAAATCTATTTGCCAAGTATCATTTATTCCTTTTTGAACAAAACTACGCCTTCAAAAATTTTTTCTGGACTGCTTATGAATTTCTGTTACAACCTGTAGTTTACTCATTATGTTTCTTTATTATTACTTTCCTGATGGTTTTGATAACACTAACTGTTTATATTGAATTACGTCGTTTTTTATTTCTTTTCGCATCTTCTTTGAAATCTCAAAACATAAACGAGTTAAGTCAATCTCAACGTCAGACTCATACGAGGCTTCTAAATCTGTAAGTCGTATTTCAGATTTATTCATTTGGGCACACTTAGGTATAATGTGTTTAAAATAGATATTTGATATTTGTTTTTTAAGTATTGAGTTCCAGCACAAAAATGTGGTTAAAAAAATACCAAGTCGTAAAAGCGCACGCCAAGATTCGTTGTCAAACTCAATTTTGTTACCATTCTGGTTTAAAGTAACTATACACTGTTTATCGACTTTTCTATATTTGAAATGACATTTAATTGAACTAAGTAAAGGGTGGTCAATAATAGTATCCGGCATTAAAAACTCGTACTGGTCAAGCTTAAGTTGAATATATTCCTTATATGTTAACAGTTGAATCCAGTCGTCCATATCAAACCCAATGAAATTATGTTTGTTTTGCTGCATCCAGTTCATTGGTGTAAATTTTCTACTAGTTGAAAAACCACACTTTATTTTTAAATTGTGATATACATAATATTCCAAACCAAAAATAATTTCATGATCTTGTGTTATTCTTAAAGCCTTTGTCCTTTTTAACTGGAATGTATCCATCTTGGATGAGTATCTTTTTCAAACTAACTGCTACATGTTAACTGTGACGCTATATAAACGGTGAAATCATAGTATGTTCAACCAGTATATTATATAAATTCAACCAACAATGATCAAAATTGATAGAAATTCCGCTGTTTTGGTAGATTTCCAATACATAGTTGGAAATAACAGACAAATTTTTATTAAGGAATTAGCATTTATGCAAGCGGGCTCTGTTATACCGAACTTCTTTCACTTTTTACCACCTTACCATGTTAAGGAATTAGATGATTGTATCCGGAATATTCAACACACCACAAAAAGAAATATAAATGGATTGGATTGGTCTGAGGGTGACATTCCGTATTTAAGTCTAAGTGAAATACTAACTCCTTTAAATAGTTTCGCTACAGTTCTTGTACGAGGGGAGGCAAAGAAACAATTTTTAAAGAAATACTTAGCCACAAATGTAATTGATGTGGAAATTGAACAAAGTTTAACATGTTATCCAAACTACTTTACTAACTGTCGAATACATAAAAAACTCGGAGTTAGATGTGCTCTTAATAACCTATTTAAGCTGTTTGTAATATTGGAAAATTTAAATTACGAAGTTTATGGCAAATAAAATACTCCTAAATAAATCAACAATGTTTGTTCAATTTATTCATCCATTTACAATGCTTATATGTGGACCCTCAGGATCCGGGAAAACGACGTTTTTGGAAAATCTTTTAAACAATCAAAATACACTTATTAATGAAGATATTAAAAGGATCATTTGGTGTTATGCTGAAGAACACGCAAAACCTAGTTTTACAGGACTTGAATATCATAAAGGTGTAACAGAAACAATTGAAAATGATCTTAATGAGCCTATCCTCATAGTATTAGATGATCTAATGATGAGAGCATTTAACAAAAGCGTTTGTGAATTATTTACAAAAGTTTCTCATCATCGGAACTTATCTGTAATAGTAGTAACTCAGAATATATTTCATAAAGCCTCACATACTAGAGATATATCGTTAAATACAAAGTACATTGTCGTTTTCAAAAACCCTAGAGATAAACTTCAATTTCATTGTTTGGCTAGACAAATTTATCCTGAAAATCCTAGTGAATTGATGCGCATATATAAGGAAGTAACCGAAGAACCTCATGGTTATTTGTTAATTGATCTTACCCAAAGGATAAACGATCTTTTACGGTTTCGTTCCAATATTTTTAACGCAACATACTCAATTTGTTATTGCAACGAAAATGGTTTACAAAAAGAGTCTAAAACGGTTGATGGCGAACAAACATATATTATATGTTCTAAAAAGAGCTAGTACCAAATTAAGAAAAGCTATTATAAGTAATAGTGATGATGACCTGGTAAAATCATTAATTGAGATTGTATTAAATACATTACAAGGCAATCATCAACTTACAACCAAACAGCTTAGCCTACTAAAACGGTATAAAATGTACTGCGTAAAATTTCATCTTCAAAGCGCACAATAAAATCATCAATCACGAGGAAAGTTCTAGTTCAAAAAGGCGGATTTATTCCAATTCTTATTTCATCATTATTGGCCGGAGTATTTGGAAACATTTTAAGAAATGCATAGCTCAAAAAGTAATTTGATTAAAGTTATTTTAATGCAACCCAACGAATATCAAAAGTTATTATCAAATAACAGAGGTGAAGATTTGATAAACCAAAAGTTTTTACCAATAATATGTAATGGTAGACTAAGTGATTTTGATAAATGGATTAAAATTCGACAAGAACTAAACTACTTTCTTCACAAAAGAAGGAAACGTGTTACGTATTCTGATAACAAAAATCAGTTGAATGTTTTAACATCTAGCAGTTCAACACAAACATTTGAAGAGTTTCCTACAAGTTCCAAACGAGAAGCAAAGGCTGAAAACAAAGAGTTTTTGAAAAATTTAAACGTTAAAGCAGACAAGAGTATAAACGTTTCAAAAAACACAGACAAAATATTAAATAATTCTCAGGAAGACGATTTTGCTGAATCCCAAAGTCCAGACGATAATCCTAAGCGGACATTCTCTGAAATCAATGATGATTTAGGTATGATTGAACCAATTCCTAAAAGGAGACGCATTGAACATCAAATTAAGTCTCCTGAAAAAAAGAGAGCCAATAATCGAATTGTTCAAACAGAAGTCAATTTAAGAAACTTCAATTACATTGCAGGAAGGGAAAAACTAAGACGATCATCCCGAAAAGCCGAAAAATCTCGCTCTAAAGGTACAGGAGTTAGCACAAGATCTTCCAATAGAGCACAACCATATCAAATTGGAAAAAGTAAAATTAATTGGATTTCTTTAATCTAAACAAAGTCACATTTAAAAATGAGTAACTTAGAATCCTTTTATGTTACTTTATTTAGCAACAATTCTTTAAATGTTTTTCCGGACAATGTACAATGTGCGTTTACAAACATTGTAAGTTTCTCTCAAAACATAGATAAGAACTGGGAAGTTGGAATATCTGAACTATATTTAAATGATCTTCCCCACAATGAAGTAATGGATAAGAAACAGGCAATGCCAAGTATGTCAAAGGGTATAATATTCGTTTATACTGACATAATAAAGCCTAGATGTGTTGGAGACAAAAGAACAAGATGTCTAAAGGTTCTTATGCATAATGGAGTTTCCAAAATGATTCAATTCAAAAATATTAAGTACTATCCCGTTGAGAATTGTGAAGTTAGAGACATATCAATTTTAATATCCGACTCCAGAGGATATAAGGTTCCATTTAAACCATCAGCAACTCCCATATACATAACGTTGCATTTTAGACAAAAACGTTGTATGCTATAAATATTGCTACTTAGTCAATATATTTTTCATAAAGATATTAACCGGCATGGAGAAACTTTACCAAGAGTATTATCTAAACCAAAGTGGAGGAGGGTTGAATCATATTGGGTCGCTTTATGCAACACCTCGAATAGTACAGCAAGGAAGGGGTATTGGAAACTTTTTTAGTGGCCTTTTTAAGTACATTAAACCACTTTTCTTAAGTGGACTAAACGCTGTTAAAAATCAAGCAGTGGAAACAGGAAACGCAGTCTTGAATGACTTGGGACGAAAACCTCTACAGAATATTATCCAAGAACAGAGCAAAATTGCACTCCAAAAATTATCTAATAAAGTAATAGATAAAATGACTCAGCGAGGCTCAGGTAGAAAGAATAAAAGGAAGCGTTTTATTACGAGGAGAGCTCATTATAAATCTAAACATTCAAGAGTGAATACAAAGAAAGAGCTTCAAAAACGTCCGAAATCAAAAAAACTAGCTAAGAAAATCGCAGATATTTTTTCAACAAAACGATGAACAACCATATTGAATGCATGAAAAGTGAATTGGTTTTGTTTGAGCCGCATCCAACACAAAGCAGTATTTTATGCACTGAAGAAGTAACTTACAATCCTATAGCATCATTGGATGGAGCCAGCTCAATTGAATTTGTATGTTTGGGAAATGGTGAATCATACAGACATCTGTCAAGCGTATATTTAAGATTAGTAGTACAGCTTAAGGATCAGGCCAACAACAATATAACAAATAATGCTGTTAGCGTTGTAAACAATATATTACATTCTATTTTTAGAAGTTCCTCAGTATATTTAAATAACACATTAGTTTCTCAGAACGATAATAATTATCACTATCGGTCTTATCTACAAACTATTTTAAACTATGGAAGTGATGCTACTGAAAACCATTTGGCTACTCAAGGATTTTTTTCAAGTTTTATTAAATGTTATGTTGATGAAACTCTACCTGTAAAAAACATATTCCAAAAAAGCAATAAGGTAGAGCTCTTTGGAAAAGTACATGGAGATATTTTTAATCAACCCAAGCTCCTGATAAATAATGTAGATTTAAGAATAACATTTAATATTGAAAAGACTGCATTTTATTTGATGGAAGTTCAAACTGAATCAAGTTTAACAAGTAAGGAAAGTACAGTCGAGCAAGCCCGACCGTAAAATACTCTCTGCATTTTTTTCCCGATTAAATTATTAAAAACGGTCAAGAGTTATTACAATGTGTAGTACTTGCATTAAAACACGTTGAAACAAAAACAATCTAAGCATAATCAAACATACATCTGTTTGTCTGTATGCGAATACACATACGAAAGACAATATATGATGCATATATGTATGTGTGTATTCAGCGCGGCCAGCGACTGCGGGCAGCGCTGCCGCCACGAAAGCAAACATGTGCTTGTATGTTTCTGTCTCGCTTGCACTCAAACATTGATATGAATGCTGCAGCGCTGCCGTCACATGTGCTTGTATGTTTCTGTCTCACTTGCACTCATACATGATATTGCATTCAGTTATCAATATTGTAACGCTTCTAGTTTTCGTGTTTATAGTGCGATTTCAATGCGCCTTTCAGGATAGTTTGATATAGTTAGTCTTCACACGAATTATAAATTACAATACTGTACTATATTAAAGAATGCCTAAAAAGTTGAGAATTACTTTTATTAATTGTGGGAAAACGGGGCGTGGCAGTCCAAAAATTTAAATGTCAATGCATTTACGCTGCCACTAGCAACCTCCATACCAAAATTGGTGATCCTAGGTGCCATAGTTATTGAGATATTCGCCCAAAACACAAATTTTTCCGAGGTGTGTCTAGTTTTTTGCTCATTGTGGGCGAATGGGGCGTGGCATCGAAAAAAAAAAAGATTCTTGTATTGACTGACTAAATATGTGATCGATTGAGACCAAGCTCGAACTTGTAGCTCTTACCATCTCTGAAATCTGTTTGTTCATACTAACAGACAGACAGACGGACAGACAGACAGACAGACAGACAGACAGACAGACAGACAGACGGACAGACGGACAGACGGACAGACGGACATGGCTATATCGACTCGGCTTGTGATGCTGATCAAGAATATATATACTTTATGGGGTCTGCCACGCCTCCTTCTGCCTGTTACATACATTTTCACAAACCCAATATACTCTTGCAGAGAGTATAAAAATTTTAGAGGCACAACTCTTTATGAATCATGTTACAGTCAATCCAAGTATTTTTTTAGCACTTCATCGCGTATTGCAAACAAAAAATGCTTTATATCCATATAATAAAGTTGAAGTTAAATCTTTTACTCTATATCCAGGAAACAATACCCTATCAATTGACAATGCTGTAATTGGGCAATTACCTAATTTTATCGCATTTTGCATGGTTAAAAACCGAGCATACTCAGGTAATAGGGCCCTGGATCCATATAACTTTGAACATTTTAAAATTCAGCGTTTTAATCTTTTAGTTAATGGAGTACAAGTACCGTCTCAAGCTCTAGAGTTTGATTTTACAAATCCCGAAAACATTCAAAGCTCTCGTGGATATAATATGCTATTTAGTGCAAATTCTTCAGTATGTTCAAATTTAATTAATCAAGGAACAATTCGTATTGAAGGTCGATTTGCTGAACCTCTAACCGAAGCGGTCACATGTCTTGTTTATTGTGAATACGATTCCATGATTGATATTGATAGACATAGAAATATTAGAGTTATACTTTAAAAATGAATACAATACAAATTGAACAAGTAAGGAAAGTACAGTCGAGCAAGCCCGACCGTAAAATACTCTCTGCATTTTTTTTCCCGATTAAATTATTAAAATCGGTCCAGAGATATTACAATGTGTAGTACTTGCATTAAAACACGTTGAAAAAAAAACAATCTAAGCATATCAAACACACATCTGTTTGTATGTTATTACACATACGAAAGACAATATATGATGCATATACATGTATGTATGTATGTGTGTATTCAGCGCGGCCAGCGACTGCGGGCAGCGCTGTCACCACGCAAGCAACGAAAACATTCAAACATGTGCTTGTATGTTTCTATCTCGCTTGCACTCATACAAGATATTGCATTCAGTTATCTATATTGTAACGCTTCTAGTTTTCTTGTTTATAGTGCGATTTCAATGCGCCTTTCAGAATAGTTTGATATAGTTAGTCTTCACACGAATTATAAATTACAATACTGTACTATATTAACAAACGCCTAAGAACGGAACGAAAGTTGAGAATTATTTTTATAAATTGTGGGAAAACGGGGCGTGGCAGTCAAAAATTTTAAATGGCAATGCATTTAGGATGTCGCTAGGAACCTCCATACCAAAATTTGTGATCCTAGGTACAATAGTTATTGAGATATTCGCCCAAAACACCAATTTTTTCCGAGGTGTGTCTAGTTTTTTGCTCATTGTGGGCGAATTGGGCGTGGCATCGAAAAAAAAAAGATTCTTGTATTGACTGACTAAATATGTGATCGATTGAGACCAAGCTCGAACTTGTAGCTCTTACCATCTCTGAAATCTGTTTGTTCATACGGACAGACGGACAGACAGACAGACAGACAGACAGACAGACAGACAGACAGACAGACGGACAGACGGACAGACGGACATGGCTATATCGACTCGGCTTGTGATGCTGATCAAGAATATATATACTTTATGGGGTCTGCCACGCCTCCTTCTGCCTGTTACATACATTTTCACAAACCCAATATACTCTTGCAGAGAGTATAAAAACTTATGCTTAGTAAGCGGAGTACAAAACATATATTTAAAGGGGTATTCCCAGCAGATAAATTACCTATTAAAATACGTACATTTCCTTCAGTAATAATTGCCAATACAGACTCATCTGAGAAACCAGGTTCACACTGGGTAGCATTTTATTTTAAAAATGCTTCAATTGCAGAGTTTTTTGATTCATATGGACAATATCCTCAAAACAAATATTTTTTAAGTCTGTTAAAAAATAATTCCAAAAGATTTACGTATAATAAACAGCAAGTTCAGGGATACTTTTCAAATACCTGTGGACATTATTGTATCGTATTTAATTTACAAGAGTAAAAAACAATCAACATAATTTTTATTATACCCGTTACTCGTAGAGTACAAGGGTATACTGTAATCGTTGGAATGTATGTAACAGGCAGAAGGAGGCGTGGCAGACCCCATAAAGTATATATATTCTTGATCAGCATCAATAGCCGTCTGTCCGTCCGTCCGTCTGTCCGTCCGTCCGTCCGTCCGTCCGTCCGTCCGTCTGTCCGTCTGTATGAACAAAAGGATCTCAGAGACTATAAGAGCTAGAAAGGTGAAAGGGGTCGCAAATGAAAGGTACAATACCCAAGTAGTACGAGTTTGTTTTTGTTTTTTGACACGCCCACTTTAGGGCGTTCTATCTTCATATAAAGGTAAATGTACAGATAAAACTTGAATGTTTTAGTATAGAAAACTTTTTTGTTAGCAATGCTATCTGATCCAAATTTACACGGAGACTACATGTCTATGAAGTTCATGTACTGACCAAGTTTGATCGAAATCGAAAACACGCTCCAAATATAAATTAGTATAAACAAATTTTGCATTAACTAAGCTATCTTAATGAAACTGACACAAAATAAATAAGTCAAAAATATAAATATACTGACCAAGTTTCATAGAAATCGGACTACTATATCGTATAGCTCCCATAGGGACAATAGGTCAAAAAGCTATCTTAATAAAACTGATACAGAATAAATTTATCAATAACATAAATGTACTGACCAAGTTTCCTACAAATCGTTTGACTATATCGTATAGCTCCCATAGGAACAATCGGTCGAACACTGAGTAACGGGTATCCTAAAGTCGCGGGGCGACTGTAGCATTCTTTCTTGTTTTTAAATGTCTTTAAGAAAAATGATTATATTTATAATGATAAGCTTGTTCTGAAATTATTTAAAAAAATAAATAAAACAAAATAGTTTAAATGTTGTTATTGCTTTTTATTTGAGTACATTCGATCTCTTAACCTATAGTAATTCATCATAAGTTTTAAAGCCTCTGCTTTATAGCTTGAAAAGAAACAGCAGCGACATGTGTCTGGACCCTCTTTAGCGTCATCGCTCGACCATACGCACGAGTTAAAATGATTTCCAAATCGAGAATTGACTTCTTGCTGCCTATATTATAACTACTTGTTCTCCCTCTCTTTTTTTCCTTTTTTTCTTTTTTTCCCTCTCTTTTTTGCAATCCGGGCGAAAATTTTTTACCAAGCGATCAGAACTAACTCTACGAAAATGAATCTAATTTCACTAGGATTTCTATTTTCTATTGATAAATATTAGTGTAAACCTGGTGAGCACACCGGGAGGGAGGGTAAACCAGTTACTGTACTGTATACGTGCAGCGCACCTGATTTAGGGGTGACTTTCACAAGCGGCCATACAGCTCGAATATCTAGGGTCAAAACAAGTGTGACACTACCGATCGTTTTCAATTGAGTCCGCTGTCAATCGTTGTTAACACATTTTATTGCCTTTCTTTACGGAGGTCAGTTGAGATCCTTTTGTATACCGGTCCCTTTTCTTTATTACTCTTAAGTGTTCAAGGGTTAATGAGTATTTCCAAGTATCACGTCGTAAAGTCTGGTGGCCTGTGGGTTTTTCTCTTCAATGAGTGTATTGACGGTTACACCAAAGCCGGCGCTTACACACAAGATTTCCTGGGTGCCTATATTCTAACTACTTATACCCTATAGAAAATCGGGCGCCCGAACGATTTTCTACTCACTTTGAAGGCGTTTTTCTCGAAACAGTGTTTATCGACCTGATGGAAGTGACAACTGGCGCAAATATCGAGCAATCGCCATGAAACTTTTTACACATGTTCACAGATAGTGTGTGCAAAATTTAGACCTTGATCATGAAAAAATATTAAAAATTGTGGTCTACAAAACATAATTACTGAGGCGAAAAATTTCAAAAATTTTACTTTAATGTTCAATTCTTAATAACTTTCGCATTTTTCAAGTTTTTTTTGAAGTAAAGGTCTAAATTATGCGCGAAAGTGTACAGATTGATAAAATGTATAATTAGACTTTTTGAGATTATCCTAGAGGACGGGAGGACTTACTATACATCAGCGAGACATGTCATGATCGACGCACCGCCATTTTGGAACGCCCCCCTCCCTGCCCTTTTTTAATTTGAGTTTTCAAAATATTTTTAAAATAAAGAATAAGCTACGACTAACAAGATACAAAAAGTTTTAACTCATTATCTATAATAGTTTCGTCAAAAAAAATTTAGAATAAAAGAGTCGTTTTTAAGTCTACAAAGCAGAAACCCCCCTTAATATTTCATATAGACACAACAAAAATTAAAATTAACTATCTATATTTTTTGTTTCATTTTTAAATTTTATATAAATTGAATATCATTTTTATTTGTGCGCTATACGCATTACAAACCGGACTGCGGAATTAATTTGGCATACTAAGGTTTCAATTAAATCCTTCGATGCAACTACAACAGCAGATTAATTTCCAAAAATAAAGGATGCGCAGCGATGACGATCAGTAAGTTGAACGGACTCAACAATTTCTCCACTCAAAAAAAAAGGTTCGGCGTTATTCACCAATCAAGCAGAGTTTAGAAATTTATATTCTTACGGTTCCAGAGAATGCAGAATGTTCCAATGGAGGTTTCAAACAAGGTTATGTGCAACTTGTGTGACTAGTAAAAATTTAGGCGGCAATCCAGATGTTATTTTTCCTGGACAAGATATCAAGCAGCCGCAAGCAATCCAGGGAGGATTTAACCTTTAACAGAGCCTCCGATCTGCGAGCTGGCTGCTACGCAAATTAGAATCGGGGCTCTGTGAATCGGGTTCTGTTTAAAACAACTAAATTAGTTCACATAATTACATTAAACACAATAAAATATCACCTTTTCAAAATAAATATTAAACGAATTATTAAATCGTCTTAAAAGATATATTTTCACTTTTTCTGTATTGATTGCATCTTTTCGTTTTACTTGTCCAGTGCGGACTTAATTATGTCACTTTAATTGAGAGCACTTATGACAATCACGCTTGCCAATGCACTGAACCCAAAAAGAACATAGCTTTAAGTCGCTGTTCTATTTATAGATGAGCTTTATGCGCACGACACCAATTATCTTTAAGTCTAACTGCATTGATGTATGATTTGGCGCATAAGCATGAAATATCTATATGTGCGTAAGCGATATGTCAACGCAGTTCATCTTTTATCTAGTTTTAGCTGTAATGTTTAACGACTCAATCTTTGGCCGAGGGCTGTCATTTACAGAAAATTTATATTTGTGCAAAGAAACACTAGCAAAAAACGATAGGGCGCAAAAGAAAAGGGGCGTTCGATGCTTTCTTGGACAAAGCAGAGAAATTACCTAGCGGTGCACGTTGGGTGTCGACTCCGCGACGGAAGGATCTGTGTATTCTGCTTTCCAGCAGACGCTACGGCCTAGGAAGACAGCTACTGTAGGTACTGTCGGGTCAGCCGAGACTGTCCAAAACCGTTGTCATATGGTTAGATGTACTCCACTTCAGCAGACGATACGACTTAAGAAGCGGGTACACCTTAGGCCGACCGGGGTCCAACAATTGCTAAACGGCCGGTAGCCAAAATAGCACTTGGCGGGCCCGGCGGACGCGTGGGGAAGCCTCGATAGATTCTGCCTGAACTGGTTCAGGTGTATTCTGCTTCGACAACCAACAGACACTACGGTTGCAGGAACGGAACACACCCGATATCGACACGAATCCTTCAACAGCTAATCGGTCGAAGCTACAATAGCGGGCGGTGGTTCCTCCGGTTGACACTGACACGATAGTCACTGTTGCACTAATTCCTGTAAAACGATTGGGACATGACGATATGATTTATTTCAGCAATGTTAAATTTTCTTTTATTTATCTGTTGCACTTGTTTCTTATTGATATATTCTTGGGCTGTTTGTTTTCTATTTGTATTTATTATATGGCGCGTCGTCCCTAACCACACACAAAACCCTTTCTTTAGGGACTTTCGTGGGTCACCTCGTCGTCAATGTGTATGACGTCACTCGCTTGGTTGTTCCTGTTCGGCGGGGGTGTTCGTCGTAGTCCGGAGTCTCTCGCTGAAGATCAACTGACGCGTGCCAAAATTCTGTCAACATGCAAAACGTCGCCAAATTATTTTTGTCTGCGTCGACGTCGGCGTTGTCAGCATAGGCAGCGTATATCCAGCCTTGACTGTAGTGTAGGTGAGGCCGGCAGCGCTGCTTCTCTCTCTCCTCTGCCGCTGTTCGTCGCATTTTCGACGCTGCTGGCACCGCTTAGGCTCGCTTTCCGAACATTTCATGGCTTGCAGCCGGCTCTGTTGCGACAAATTGATGACGTCGCTGCGTGTGTGCGTGCTTTGTGACCAGTGCTGTGGCTGCTCTTCCCGGCGTCGCTCTCTGTGATCTACTGCGCATGTGTCGTCTCTCTTTGCTTTGATCCAGCGTCGCTGCTCCGAGCACTGCGCTGTGTCGACTCTCCCGTTTGTGAACTCGCTGCTGCTAGATTAAGCTAACACACTGTCTTGTGTTGCTTAATTAGCTCTCCTCTTCTCGCCGTACAGTGCCGGCTGGCAGTAATAGGACGGTGCCAGTTTGCATGATCCTTCCCAATATACGCACGGATTGCAGGTAATACTGATCGGTTCAAACGTTCACTAGCATTGGTCTGAGGTGAATAAATCGCGGTGCATACATGCGATATGCCAAAACGATTCGAATGAGCGGGAGTTGAATTGAGAGCCGTTGTCGGTGAATAACCTCGGGCACAACAAAAGTGTACAACAAATGTTTTATAAATATTCAATAATTAGATTAGACGTAAACTTCTTTAAAGGATACAAGAAATGAAACTTTATATGTATATTATTACTATATACTTTCTGATTTGGGTAACCATTCCTGGTCAAAAAAAATATTGTTTTAACTTAGCTACTGTCTTGCTTGTGCCAAAATGTGCTGAATCTGTCGTCGTGTGCACGACACACTAAATTATTTGCCAAAGCTGTCGAAATACAAAGTTTTCAAGCATCAGATTCTTGTAATTTACTTTCATTGGAATTTTCTGTTCTTTTATATACACAATTATCCATTACGCATAAGTCTGGTAGTCTGGACTGATTCTGCTGCACATTTTGAATTAAATAACGATATTCTTGAGACTCAAATTCCTTCAACTTTTAATCTACCAAAGCAACTAAGTCTTGTAACTCTTGTACAATTGGTACAGCTAATCGGGATAAGGTAATCCTCTTGTCTCATCAGCCATTGCAATGCTGCATGATCCGTGTTTACAGTGAAATCCTGTCCTTCGACATATGGTCTAAATATCTTAATGCCTTTGTAATAGCTAAACATTCGAAGTCCGTTATGGAAATGTTAAGCTTTGTTTTTGTCAGTTTCTCTGTCATGTATGCAATTGGCACTTCTACACCTTTTTAATTATTCTGTGCCAATACGCAGCCGATTCCATATGAACTAGCATGACAACGAAGAAGAAAAAGTTTTGTAAAGCCCGGTGTTCTTAAAATGTGGGGCGGACGCTAGCCTAGATTTCAGATTATCAAATGCCTCATTAGCCTCTATGTTCCAATCAAAGGGGCTTATTCTTTTCAAAAGTTTTGTCAGGGCGAAGCTGATCGAAGCATAGTTGTCATGGAACCGTCGATACCATCCAGTATGACCTAAAAATCTCCTGAGCTGTGTATGGAAGTTTCTAAGGCCGGAGTATGTCACAGTCCGGCCAGAGATACTTACAGAAAATTTATAAGGTTTGACTGGAAACGCCTGGTGAGAAGATGTAGTGACTGGTCACTAATTAATGGGAAAGTGATACTTACGTGATTCTGAGACAACAATCGAGTATCGGCTACGGTTGATGTCTCTGAATTCGCGGTGTCCGAGAAAGCCCACCGTCACCCAGACCAACGACCAAATATAAGTTATAGTCGTTGACTGGGTTCGACGCACGATTTCTGCTCAATAGGTGAGGTACAGACTACCCCTATTGAACCGAAATCTCGTGATCTCACGGGACCGAAATGCAAACGATGAATCATGTCTTCCACTCAATAGAGGAGTACAGGCCACCAGGTTTGGGGTAGAAGTCACGAGCACCAGCGTTAACACCAAGAACGTTCTGTATGCACGTGCGGGTCGACAACTGAAACGACTGCTGCTATAGGCGGCGCAATGCCAACGATGAATGACGAATTCACGACTTCTACACGTTAGGAGAGTGCAGGCTGCTCCCATTGAGTAGTAGTCACGAGTGTCAAACGTTGTTTATGCGCTGGCATGTGAACGACTGAGATAAACGGCGCTGGAGGTAAAACACCGCATACAATGAATCACGAGTTCCATCCGATAGAGGCGCTACCACCTTTAGGGGCTTACAACCACGGTACACGATTGCGCCACATATGTGACGCATAGTACAGCGGATGAATTTGAGCGTCCACCAACGCCCCCGCAAGCTTAAGCTTTAAGGTGCCAAATCGAATGTATGCCCCCTTGGTGAGGGGCGAGGCCTATTTAAGACCTCTGCTGGTCTATGGGTACAGCACCCGGTTGTATGACGCAACTCCACGCCCAGTCCGAAACTTTGCCCGCATTTGGGTATAACCAACAGCCCCCACGATACTCCCACAAAGGGAGCCAACCTCATTGGACTGGCCTTGGCACCAGCCCATCCCGCGGTACTAAATTGACAGCTTTGAATCGGCCAATCTCCCCTTCAACATCATCATTGCCGTCTTGTTGGTTGAGATTGATACTCCGACCTCGGCTCGGATAGAGGAGTACAGGCTACTCCTACGCGGAAGAAATCATGATCACCAATACTAGCACACACCACTACGAGAGGCAACCAGATTGCGGTCTTGGTAGTCGCCGGCGCGGAGTTGCTAACGCATGCACTGCGCGGAACACCCGGTATGCCAGAGGAGGAATACATCTTATGTCGCGCGTCACTTTTTATTGCTCTCTATTTATTTATTTTTTTTGTTTTCTTTTATTAATTTGTTTATTTATGTCTTATTTTATTTATTCAATATCTATGTATATATATAAGTATATAAAGACAAGCCTAAATGTAAGGCTTACCACGTGCACTTTCATAGTGGGTCAACAAATGTACATTGTTCTCTGTCTCGCTTCCGTATGGACTGACTGCTTTTACTCGCTGCATATTTTCTTACACTGCCTACTGGTAGTTATGGGACTGTGCCCGTTTTGTAAACAAACTATGCGCACGGGCAGTTTTTGGCCAAATAGTTAGTTGCCTTAATTTTTGCTGGATCAGTACTAATAGTACAATTTCCTATAATGAAACCTAAATATTTAATATCCTTCATACAACTTTTTGATTTGCCTACATTTATGGTGAGATTAGCTTTCCGTAAATATAGAACCCTTTCTACCAAGCGAGAAGCCCCCATAGGGACAATCGGTCAAATATTTGCATTTAGTATGTTTATGTATGAAAATTTTCTGTATTTACCAAGTTATCTTAATGAAACTAACACAGAATAAATTTATCAATAACATCAATATACTGACCAAGTTTCGTCCAAATCGGACTACTATATCATATAGCACCCATAGAAACAATCGGTCGAACATTGAGTAACGGGAATCCTAAAGTCGCGGGGCGACTATAGCATTCTTTCTTGTTTCTTCTTCATTCGAAAACCTATTTCAAAACATTAGCCATTGGAAATACGTCCTGGTATTGTTTCCTGATTTCACACTGACCGGTATGAATAATTTTAAGTCTGCCACGCCAGCGTTGTACTGCAACCTCTTGTAGTTCGTCTTGCATGCCATCTTCTAGTTCTGGTTCTTGGTCACTTGCGCTTAGGAATTCGTCTTCGTCTACATTAGAATCAACTTTAACAGGTAGAACTGATGTCTTCTGATCTTCCTTTCCAGTAAGATCTTCAAGAGCTGGTAGTAATGATGTCTCCTGTTCTGGATTTTAAATCTGATCTGCAAGAACGCCCTTCTGTGGTGTCTCAAAATTAATATTATGAATTTTACATCACGTCTTTCGATGACCTTCTGGCTTTCAGCATCATACAAGCAGTACGTGAGTGACCATATAGGCTCCTTGGCTTTCCTTGTTCATATTACTACACAATACATTTCCTGAACATTTTCGGAAATTTGGATGTTCCGAAAGTATCGAAGTTGCTTTGCTTCCTGTGCAACAAATAGTAGCAAAAGAGTCTAATAAAGCTACGTAATTATCATCTTCAATCCCAATATCTACATACAATCTATTATCTTGATGAAAAATCGAGAAACTACTTTTAATTAAAATAAATTGCAAGTTCTTAAACGTTATTTATTATTAAACAGGCAATCGCGGAAAGACTTGGCAGCGTGTGTGTGGTAAGAACAAGACGATGAAACGAACTGCCTGCCGCTTACGACAGCTGCAGGCTAGCTTAAGTATAAGAGTTTGGTACACTCGTGGACAATTCAATAATTTCATTAATTTAATCTTATACTAACAATACATTTTTTCCTTATGCTTACTATCGATGCTTATGATCCAACATTCCGGCCACCTCGAAGGGATCGCTTCAATCCCTTGGTAGCCCTGGCGTGAGCACTTCTACAGTGTCCAATGGAGTCAGCGGCGTGGGGTCGAGGATGGCCACCACGTCGGTCAGGTGCCGTCGGAAGTCGCCCTCTGTGAGCAACGCGCTGCTGATCTGCAGCATGACCAGGTTCCTCACGAACATGTGTTGTCTTCATCAAGTATAGCCGGACTGGCGTACCACATCGAGCAAATAAGTTGTTCACTGTGAAAATAAGAGGTCTAGTGGATCTTGCAGTAAATTCAATATGCACAGCCTTTGATGCAAAACACAAGAGCAACACTGCAATATATACTTTTGGCGGGGCTCGTCCTCTTATTGTTATCAACACATTTGTGGCACCACAAAAATCTATACCTACATAAATCAAAGAGATTCGTCTTCCAAAATCGTCCGACCTTTGAATACATAGAGTCAGCGAGTGCAAACTTGCCAATCTAGCCAAACAAGCGAGTAATAAGCTTTCTTGTAACCCTTGAAAACAATGTTTTTTAGCCTTGCAACGGATCAAAACGAACTGAACGAGTTTCTGAATGTCATACCTTCTTGACGACAAATCGGTTGGATTTGATGATGTTGGTCCATGTCTCCAAGATACATTTTTGGCCATCTCTTGGATGCTGCTAGTAGTAAAGGGGAAGATTTTACACAATGTAGTGCGGTTTCTGAATCATTTCCGAAACCCGCACACTCGATTCGACATCGGTCCAACGCGTATATTTGGGCTAACATATACGCGAAAGATTCGAACTTAATTTGGCGAAGCTACCAAACAAGTGATACCGAAAGACATCCAACCTTGGTGTCCACCTCATGCCAAGCGTTCTTGTCGAATCGACATCATTGGAAATCCAAAGTTTCTCATTTCCGCCTTCTTCTAATAATTTAGAATGGTTTGGAAACCATTTTGCCAATTGAAATTCGCCCGCTTTGGTTTGTGCCGTGAGGGCAGGTCGGTTCAGACGGAACCTACAAAATGCACGAATTAGATCCCTCTGAACAGCAGGTCCCACCAGTAATTCCTTGAGAGAGTGTGACGACGTTTTCTTACTCGACGCGTCCAATACTTCTCGAAGTTTGGTGGAACTGTTATCAGGTCTCAGGACGCACTGGTGTGAAAGTGTGTAATGTGGTCCGGGTGGAACTTCTATATCTATGAACATGCGAACAGGGTCAAGATTCACATTCATTCAATTCAAATATCCATTTTGGGCTCCGTGGAAAGTCCATGTCTTTTGGCAATTTGTGACGACACCAGCACCTTGGAATCAGTCATAAAAGACAAATTTAACCCAAATTGTCCAGTCGGCAGCCTTGTTTGCGCAGAAAGATTTGCGGACACAGATTTCCGGGACAGCTTCAACTTTACAGTGTCGATCTACACTGTTTTCAAAACATATTGAATATGTTGTATCACTGAGCAACATATTGGGCATTTGGTAAGCATTTTCTTGCACCGCCCTAATGTCACCCAACCAAACAACGACCACCCATCGCCAATCAAATTTGTCCGTTGCAAAGCATCTTAAAAAAAGAGTCGTCTCCCAGAAGCATATCTATCTGCTGGGGTTTATGGAATTCAGGGTCAGCCAGTTCGACGTATGCTGGAATCTTCCACCGATTAATGGGAAGATCACAATATGGCTACCTGCTACAAATTGATTTCAGCACCCAAAATTCGGCGCTGAACTGATGTCTCGATACTCAATCTCGATTGTTCAACCGACTTTACAGCTAAGCAAATCTTTTTTCGTTCAAGGTGCAGGGCTTCAGCGAGGTCTTCCGTCATGAAATTCACCTGTGATCCTGAATCCAACAAGACTCTAGCGTTTCGATCCTGACCGAAATACCTAGTCGGTTTCGCTAGCAACATGATCAACATGGGCTGGAGGGGCAGAAGCTTGTGGTGTTTCTACGGGTGTGGATTTGTAAAGGAGAGTGTTGGGAGGACGAGAACAAACTCTACACTTCGACGCAGGGCAGTTGGACACTCTGTGCCCTGCGTGCAAGCAGTTTGTACAGAGTTGACTAGATTTTACGAAATTAAATCTTTCGTTAACTTCGAACTTTCTTCAGCAAACAAATGCTGATATCGCCTGTTCAAAGCCAAAACGTAGTCGGCCCATTTCGGCAAATTGTTATAGTCAAGCTTGACATGAGTATATGAATCAAGATTGCATTTGCGAAATCTTGCTCATCTCCAACCGACATTAACGACTCAAATATTGCCGATACCGAGCTAACCATTGTTCGAATTCCAATTGCCGATGGCTTAGAGATCGGCTCAATGTCGAACAACTAGGCGAGAGTGTCAAAAATGATAAGACATTTGTTGTCATATACTCGACTCAGACTCTCTAATGCTTTTGGGTAATTGGCATCAGATACCTGAAAGGCTCTGATGGTACCTGATGCCTCCTCCAATAAGCACGAGCGATCAGAGTCTACTAAGCTATTAAACAGACCGATAAATTGCCTGTATTGCGAGTGTTTACCGCTGAATTAAGGCAACTTTAACTTTAAGTGAGAACGGTGAGAAGGCTGAGGTATGTTGAACTGAATCTCAAATTTGCTTGGAGTCAACATTTTATTAATAACTCTTTTGGCGCTCAATGTCGCTCTCTACTTTTCTAGTCTAACGAACAATTGGGTTAAATGCGCACTTAGGCAACTCTCGTCGACATCCACAATAGTCTCATTCTGATCTACCTTGTGTGTTATATAAAATTTCTAATTCGATTCTATTCGAATGCACGTAAGTGAACTATCAATGATAATCAATGATTAAGAAATAATCAGTTGATTAACAATAGTTAGGCGATCAATATAGTTTTAGATGTAAGAAGATTAGAAGATTGAGGATAATCAGCTGGTTAACTAAACTTTTCGAATAACAGAGATAACAGCAATTAAGAAAACGCAAGCGTATGCATTTAAGAGCTGACAGTTGTCACCAACAACAAATAAGAATCTATGCAAACGCACTAGCGCAATCGATAATCAGCTGATTAGCGATATTCGCCTGATTAGCAATATTCGCCTGATTCGACTGTACACTGTGAAAAATAACAATGTGTAGTTAGGCCAATTATGCGATCTGCCAACAACAACTTAAAGGCTTGCAGGTATTCAGCGTACGTATGAATGATTGCTAGCGCGTATGTATGTATAAGCACTAACAAAGTACAAGTGAACTACCGCAAACTAAACTCCCACAGCTGTATGTATATAAACGCTTACCGTGCGCTTACCTATGTGCAAATTATGAACAGAAAAAAAAGGGCAAAAACCACCACCAAACATATGTTGATCTAGGCGAATAGGGAATTTAAAGAGGAACAGCGAATGTTGATGTGTATATACAACTATGTTTATTTGCACCAGTTATTCAGTGTTAGTTTTATTTATGTATATTTATTTAATTCGAGTTGTGTGTTTTGCATCAAATTGCATTTTTAATAAATCACAAATATATCAGTGCCGAAACGCAATGTCTCTAATGTGCAACAAATGGAACAGAACTGCTCTATGTACATTCAATGTGTTATGTGTCGCTTCTATGCTGGGCACTGTTACCTGATCAACAGAAGAGTCGCTCTTGGGCTCAATTCTGGTTATTATCTCTAAGAAGGGTGTCTTCAACTCCTGGCTGTTCAAATCCAAAATTCCACTAAGGCCAACAGCTCCAGGGAAATCCAACAACAAGTGTATTGATACTGACACACACCGCAAACAAAGCCTTAAATGTCTTATAGACCAACAAACACGATTGAAAGTCACTGCTCGGGCGCCAATTAAAAATCGTAAACTAATTAAATTAAAACAAATTGCAAGTTCATATGCAATACAATTTATTTGTTAGACTTAGCAAACGCGGAAAGGCTTGGCAGCGTGTGTGTGGTTAATGCGAATCGAAAATACGAACTAACTGCTGCTCGCGACAGCTCCACTGCCAAATGCAAAGTAGACTTACAGCTAGCTTAAAGTATAAGAGTTTTTACACTACTGGACAATTTAATAATTTATTTCATTTAAACTTATACTAACAATTTCTTATTTTCCTTATGCTAATTATTAATGGTTATAATCCGACATTAAGTATAGATAGAAATGTATGGTGACGATTAAACGATAAAAGTTATTTAGCCAAATTATTAAGTAAAAAGGATAGTTCGACACAGTATTGAAAATATAGTTAAACAATAAGATTTATTAGACATATTCATTTATTTAAAGTTTCATTCTTCCGAACTTAAAAACTTCTTTTAAAATCACTTAGACAAGGAGAACCATGAATTTGAGCCAATGGAATCTTGCTTGAAATTGTTACTACATGCTTCTTTAGGCGATTGGTCCAAAAACACCCTTTTCAAGCGACGACGAGAAGGACTTGATGAGAAATGTAAAGCAAAACTAATAAATTTGGGTGATGTTCATGTCTAATATTTTGTTTAACAGAGACATCGTTAATATTAGACATAACTGCGTCGATCTCTAAATCCCTCCTAATATTCACGATTCGAGCAAATGGAAATCCTCCAGCAATTCTTCTGATGGCCTTATTTTTTCACTCGATTGAATTTCTTTTATATGAGTACTAGCCGCAATGCCCCAGCCTGAAACTCCATATCTCCAAATTGGAATTATAAGGGATTTATTTAAAAGTATTTTGTTTTTTAAAGATAAATTTGCCTTTTGTCGAAGCAGCCAGTCCATTTTCTTAAGTCTAGTGTTAATAGTACCAACTATTTTCTTAACGTGTGTGTTCTTTTGTCCATCCAAAGTCCCAAATATTTAAGTTCGTCTAAGCAAACGGATGGGCATGTTTCAGTTCTTTTTGTAAACTCCATCTGCTCCGTCTTCTCTCTTGATAAGCGAACGATCCACAAGGATCCCAGTTATTAAAATCATCGACATAAATTTAAAGTCTTTTCGAAGCAAGCCTTGGTGAATCACTAAAACATATAACTGCTGTGTCATCTGCATACGTGGCAACAAAATCGTTCAAATCCTCTGGAACTGGCATATCGTGTGTGAATATGTTGAAGGAACTTTGAGGAACTCCTGTTCTAATAGGTTTGTCTGAAGACACCCAGTCATTCACCTGTAAAGCAAAACATTTTCCCTCTAACCAAGACGTAATATTTTTGAAGATTGACATAGAATCAAAACGTTTCAGTTTAAATAGCAAGCCATCATGCCAGAAACGGTCAAAGGATTAAGGTCGTCCCGTGTTGGGGTCTAAAACCAAACTGGAAATTAGGGACAATTTACAGATTGTCCAGGTCATTACGCAATTTGGGCAAAATCAGTTTTTCGAATATTTTTCCCATTACAGGAAGTAGGCTAATCGGCCTGTAAGAATCCGTCACATTTGCAGGTTTACATGGTTTCAGTATCATTGTAACCAAAGCCCTTTTCCAAGCGATAGGAAAATAACAAATTTTGAAGCATGAGTTAAAAATTCCAACTAGTGACGCAATGCCGTCATCTGGAATAAGTTGAACAACTTTTGAATTAATTCCATCATAACCAGGTGCCTTTCTTGTCTTAAGCGAATTTATTACACAAAAAACATCCTCTAAAAAAAGGCATTGGCTCTTCACTTCACAACGACCCGCTTCGAACCTTAATGCCAATATTAACAATTACATCAGACGGAGCAATTGAAAAATAAGTAAATCGGTTTTTCAGATCAACAGCAATTAATTCAGATTTCTCTTCATCCGACTTGCACCATCCGTCCTCACCTTGAATAACATTATTCAGTAAGTTCGTATTTTCGATTCGCATTAACCACACACACGCTGCCAAGGCTTTCCGCGTTTGCTAAGTCTATTTTCTTTCATTTAATGAGTTAACGATTTTTCACTTAATTCGGCTGGCAAAAATCCTCTGGCTGAACCCACCCCGAGGGTGCCGGCTGGGCAATGGAAACTGCACCCTCCCGGTTGGATGATGCACTGTCACTTGTTCTCCGAGGTGATGCAGTGTTCAGCTAAGGCAGGTTTCAGTGCTGGGTATGCTAAGGCATGCCTGGGGGTGGTGTGGAAGGGGGCCTTGCTGGAGGTGGTCGACAGGGAGGATATCCCGTCAAAGCCTAAAGCTAAGGTACTCTTCCCCGTCGCCGTCCAAGGAAACCAGGCGCTAAGGCTGCTGCAACGCTAGAACAGAGATGTCCCGTCGACGATTTGGAAGGTGTTGCATGCTGGTACCTTCTCCTCATCAGAGGGGGGCCAGCATGTTATCCTTCAAATCAACAAGGAGGCAGAGGTCATCCTATATCCCCGTTATAAGAAAATCACCTGGGGCCTAGGTAGCGTATACCTACGGCTAAAGAAGCGTAGTCCTGGAGACAACGACGTGCATACGCTACAAGCTGGGGAGGGAGAAAGGGCATCGAAACTGTCCTTGACGCTACCCAATCGCTGGAGATAGTCTCGGATGATGAGGCAGACGATGAGGACGGTGACCTGGCAGTCATAGTCAACCCGTCCTCGTCAAGTGACGCAGCTATTCCACATGCTGAGGGTACTGCAGATCAACCTGCATAAAAACAAGTTGGCATCGACGTAGCTCATGTTGGCTTTGGAGCAAGGGCCTGTCGATGTGGCCTTAGTTCAGAAACCTTGGATTGCCTCAGGCAATGTGGTATCTGGACTAAGGTCAAGCAACTATTGTACGTACTATCTACCGACGGTTATCAGAACCAGCACCGCTGTCCTTGTACGGAACGACCTACATGCTTATCTAATATCCAATTTTAGTACTGATGATCTTACAGTGGTGAAGATGGAGAGTGGAACGAGGCGCCTCATGGCAGCATCCTGCTACATGGCCCACGAGACAGAGCAACCATCTATCTTAGGCGACGACTATCAAATCCCCACAGACATAGTCACGCCAAACAAATTAATCTGGGCCATTAAGTCCTTCGCGAGCATAAAAAGCCCAGAACTCGATGGGATCATACCGGCCATGCTACAGAATACCAAAGATGCAGTATCTCCATGGCTCCTTTAAATTTCCAAAGCCTGTCTGAAAACTGGCTAATCCCAATTCTCTGGAGAACAGCTAGAGTACCATTCCTACCAAAGGCTTGGAAATGTGGGCACAATAGCCCAAAGGACTATCGACCTATCAGTCTCACGCCCTTCCTACTCAAAACGATGGAGAAGCTGCTCGACCTACACATCAGAAATGATGTGGGAAACGGTTGGCAACAAATCAATGAATGAGAATGCTCTAAATCACAAAGAATATGCAATGGGAGCGCATTTAACAACGTCAACACAAACTTCATCATCAATCGACTGACACCGATGGATCAAGAATCTCCTAAGCTGTAGGAGATTTCAGTCTGAATGGGGTACGGCAATATCAGTTAGAAGTGCTTGCAGAGAAACTCCACATGGTGGAGTTCTATCACCACTTCTATGGAATCTTGTAGTAGACGACCTCACTAAGAGATTTAATGGAGGAGCTCCCAAAATAACTGCCTACGTGGATGGCATAGGCATAATCATCAAGGGAGTGTGCCCATCAACTCTCAGACTCTCAATGGAACAGACACTCAGGGTGATATGTAAATGGACGGGGGAAACCGGCTTACACATTAACGCGGAGAAGACGGACCTCATCCTCTTCACTAAGAAGGACAAGGTTCCGCACTGGACTCCCCGACGCTAAATGGAAAACACTAAAACACACGCAAGGTACCTAGAAATAGTGTTGGATAGTAAGCTAGCATGGAGACTCAATGTCGAAGAAAGGGTGACAAAACCTACCACGGCGCTATAAGCATATAAAATGATGCTAAGCTGTTCGGAGGGCCTGTCACCCCGACTGATGCATTGGATCTACATCTGGTGGTGGTGCGCCCGACACTTCTCTACGGGGCTCTTGTGTGGTGGCCAGCGACGGAAAAGAAGACCTATCTGGCCTTAATGGAGAAGGCTCAGCGCCAGGCACTTATATGCATAACGGGTGCACAAGAACAACCCCGACAAAAGCCCTGGAACTCCTACCGGGGCGACCTCATTTGGAACTGCAAACAAAGCTAGTGGCCGCCAAGTCAGCGCAACGCCTGGCAGCACTGGGCTATCTGTCACAGCAGAGCTACGGTCATGGGTCTTCGGAAAGAACCTAAATGCCGACTCTGATCACATTATAGCCGAAAATAGCCTAGCTTCCCGAATCGAGACAAACTTTGGGTCCGACGACTGGAAGACGTGCCAAAATAGGCACGGCCACCTCAATATATATACAGATGGCTCCAAAATGGCAGGAGGAGTAGGAACCGTAGTGTACTGCGATGTACCGCTCACGAAACTGGCATACAAACTTCCAGATCACTGCAGCATTTTTCAAGCAGAGGTCTTCGCTATCGGAAAAGCGGCAGAACTTGCAAAGAATCTAGGCCCTACATGACAGTATATCAATATACTGGTAGACAGCCAAGCAGCTATCAAGGCTATGTCATCGTCAATCACCAATTCTAGAACTGTCCAGGTGAGCAAAGACGCACTAGATGAACTAGGTACGACCAAGTCAGTACACATCTACTAGGCTCCGAGCCACCGGGGCATATCTGGAAATGAGGAGGCAGACACACTAGCAAAAGCAGCGTCGATCTGCCGAACGACAGAACTCAGTATCTTCCCATATCCCAAAAATCGCTTTACTGTAAACTGGAGGGAAGTGCAAATAAGCTCATCAACCAGAGGTGGAGGAACACCACCAATCGAACAAAATGATGAGCAACGAGTTCAATGCCCGACGTACTCATTACCTACTGCAGCTTCCACGGAAGGACTGCAGGCTATTGGACGGAATTCTCACTGGCCACTGTATGGTATGGCAGTACATGCGATGAAACTAGGCATAACCAACGACAACTCTCCTCGATGGAATATGCATCGAAAAGGGCACTGGGTTAACTGCTAACCTTTGCGAAGTGCTCTCGCATACTAAATGATTTCAAGCCATAACACCCTCCGCGGACCGGATAACTAAGGGCCATCATTGGCCTATGAACTGCGAGACGCCGACTGGCTTAACCTAACCTTCACTTAATCCACGCTATTCTTTGTTTTTATATAAGTTACCACCAGCAGAACTCTCTCCTACCTCGGCGCCCCCTGCGCTGAGTAAGTGAGTTTACGCGGGCAACGACCGCCGCGTTAGCACTTCCTACGTCACCCACACCCGCACAGAGCCAGCGACACACGCTCTGTCGATGACCCAGTATCGAACACACTATTTTGCTGCATCGACACTTTTCGGCCAAGAGCTAACCGGCAACAATCGCAAGGTGCGGAGTCAGATTTCCGGCACTTGCGCAACGCAACAACAACAACATGGGTAGGCAAATTGCTGACTTCGATATATACAGACATGTACATGTTCGATATGTACAGACAGGCTTATCTGTTGTTAATTTGAATAAAATAACTTTGTATGCATTGGTCAAGTTGCCAAAATTATTATAGCAGCTTGCACCCATTTTCTTCGCTTACAATCACAGCATGCGTAGCACAAAAAATGAAATCATTTGATTTTTCTCATCTCGCTCTTCGTTTTCTGCTACTACTGCGGCTCCGAGAGCAAATCCTTTGTGTTTTTTGCTACTTGCTATAGCGGTAGCTTATAACGTGACAGAGCTGAGAACGTAGCTTTAACTCATTAGAAATTGATCGATAATGAATGGCTCAAATGAACTAAAGAGCTGGTTACGATAGATGAATCAAAAGAAGCACGCTCTGTCTCCCTTGCACTTGCTCAGACCATTTTTTAATACAAATGACCTATTTTCGGCCGATTTAGCCTACGCGAGCTGTAGGTTATAGTTGTTATTAAATTTTAGCATTATCTACCTGCACATTAAAGTAGTCTATGTACCAAATTTGGTGTCTCTAGCGGATACCATTGCGGATATCTCAGCGTTCATACTGACAGACATACGATCAAGACTTGCTCGCACAATCCCAATATAGCCTAGCTGGGTATAAAAATAGATTCACTCGTCAGTTTGAATTTTTTGTATGGTAATAAAAAATGAGGAAAACACTTTATTGAAATTTTTATATAGTTTTATATTTATATTTTAAGTATAATATGTGTTATTTATCCAATGTGTCTGATTAATGAAAGTTCGGTAAAACTTTCATTACCATTTGTTATACCCGTTACTCGTTACAAGGGTATATTGTAGTCGTTGGAATGTATTGTAGCATGTTACATGTAAATAAGCATATGCCCATTTTAGTGTATACAATATGTAAAGTGGTCATATGCTCATTCTCAAAGTTAGAGTATCAAGCGCATTGACCGCTAATGTAATATAATCAGCCACCTATATGTGGACTGGCCTGCAGCGTAAGATCAGCAGTGTTAGCACTATTACGTTTGTCGACCGTTCGGTAACAAGTGTATTTCGATGCATATGCCTTCTGCATATATAAATATATATGTATATACGGATGGAGTGATTTTACGATTGTTATACAAAATGCCTTTAATAGAAACGAAATCAGTAGATTCCACGGCTAATGTCATTAATAAAGTAGAATCAAGTAATGTAGAATTAGGCCTGACTAACACATTGTTAATAATAATCGTTGTTATACTCAGCGCAAATGTAATTTTTAAGCTTTATAAATTACATAATAAATGTTTGCGTAAAAAATATATGAGCAGGGCTAATGATTTAGACAAAATCTAAAATCATATTCAACAAAAAATTTTTGTTTGTTTATAAATATGAAAGCCAAAACAACGATCATTATTAACAGTGAAAAACAGTGTTCCATTATTTCATATATGGAATGTGCAGAAATAGTAGAAAATTTCAAGAAACACCGTACAGAATTCGATAAATGATTTAAGTGCCTTAATAAAAGTGCACAAATATCGAAGGAAACAAAGACAAAGCACATTAATATATTAATAAATAGCTACAATTCAGTGCGAGAGACAATGCAACAATATTGCAATCGTTACATTTAACTCAGGCAAGCGATGTGTTAAGCAGGTTGAGGAAAAACATTAAATATACATCGGAGAGGCACAATTTAAAAATATTCTTCCCGAATGTACTTAATACACCAGCCACTTTTGATGAGTCAGTTTTAATGTAAACTGTCCAAGACAGCTGTTCAGATACTATTGATAAAAAGTCAATTGAACCTATTCTAAACATGGCTCAAACAATAGAAAGTTTTCTTAAGCTAGCATCATCATTGATAACAGATTGCAGACTTGCAAAGTTTTGTTGATTTCCTTATTCTAGTTGGTTCACTAAACGGAACTTATGAACAAACTGCAATACGTCTAAGCAAGACAAAATTAAATCATGCTCGAAACCTAATTAGCAATAAGCAGACAATTGTTGCCATTATTGCGCAACTGCAAAAGTCTGTGAAAGGAGACTCAGTAGAAGATATTTTTGCCAAGCTCCTAAACTTGCAACAAAAGAGCAAAACTGCCAATCAATATTCCCAAGAGGTAGAAAAATTGACTAAATCTCTAGAAAGAGCTTATATCAATGATGGATTGTTACCTGATCTAGTTCAAAAATACAGCACAACAATGGCTGTCGAAGCTATGACTCAGAACTGCTCCATTGATAAGGTAAAACTTATCATTCAGGCAGGTAAATTCAGTAACACGATTGATGCAATTTTAAAGTTTGTTGCACAGAAGCAACTGGTCAAACAAACACTGTTATTCACTACCGACAACGAAAAAATTACTCTAATAATAGAGGTGGGCGTTATCGCGGTAATAATCACGGAAGAGGATAATACCAAAGTAACAGTAATATAATTAATATAATAAAAACCGTGGAGGTTATAGTTCGGTCCCAAGTACAATTCGATGTATATGCCTTCTGCATATATATATATATATATATATATTAACAAATATACAAATGCATATGGCATGCTATGTACTCCCGTTCTGCCGCTGTTTTAAGCGACAGAACTCCAAATATTATTATGTACTTAAGGCTAAGTTCTTTTGGAAATAAAGAAAGACCAATTCACTATGAATTTGGCATCTAAACCACACAGACGTTATTATTTCAAAACAGTATGTAACAGGCAGAAGGAGGCGTGGCATAAAGTATATATATTCTTGATCAGCATCAATAGCCGAGTCGATATAGCCATGTCCGTCTGTCTGTCCGTCCGTATGAACAAACAGATTTCAGAGATGGTAAGAGCTACAAGTTCGAACTTAGTCTCAATCGGCCACATATCTAGTCAGTCAATACAAGAATCTTTTCTTTTTATGCAGACTCAAATCAGTGTTTTCAGCGAAAATCTCCGTAACTATGGCACTTACGAAGACCAATTTTGGTACACAGGGTCCTAGAGACAGCACAAATGCAATGCCGTCAAATATTTTGGACTAGAGCTAGCAAACTATCGATAGTGGTCCCATTCGATATTCTCAATAGTTTAAGGAGGAAAATTCGATACTATCGGTGAACATTTGATGGTACAGAAAATTTAAATATTGTAACAATATAAGTTTATTTCATTCAAAGGAACACAAAATGTGTAAAAGGCTATAAAACACAACCGATTAGTCTTCACTTTACTTATTTATTTAGATTATCTTAGCTATCGAGCAGACACGTCTGTGTTCTCGAAGCATCACCGGAAAAGGAGACGGAATCAAGCCAGGCTGATCCTAATGTCAGCTGGTACATCATCGATATTTATCCTAGACGATACTTAATCGATAGTTAACATTATTCGCTTAACAATATATCGGCAGTTTCTTAACATACATTATCGATATTAACATATTTAAACTATCTTACAACTCGGCCGTCCTGACAAAGAATCGGCCTCGATTCTATTTAGGAGTGACATCGGTGGGCGCGGTGACTTCGGGAGCGCAACAGCAGATGGCAAGCGGAGGAACACGTTGGATGGCGGCGGGAACACTGAGACGGCGGTGGGAACACTGAGACGGTAGTAGTAGTAGACGTCGTTTTCATGGTCGGGGCGGTCCATCGAGTCACTTCAGCAGTGGTCATCTGGACTACTGGGGCGGCATGCAATCGAACAGCAGAGGAAGTAGCTGCCGGTAGGGCACTCGTCGGCACAGAGGCATCAGGCGGGCGGACACAAACCGAAACACTAGTCGGAGCACCGGCGGCGGAGGCTGCATCTGAGGCGCAAGTCGGCAGAGTGGCAGCAGGATCATCGGTTGGGTGGGCATCAGGCCGGCTGACACAAATTGGCACGGCAGTCGACGAACCGGCGGTAGAGTCTTCAGGCGGGCGGACACAATCCGCAAAGGTAGTCGGCACAGCGGCGGCTGAGGCAGCAGCTGAAAATACAGTTAGCGGAGGGGCAACGGTTGCGGGGACATCCGGCATACGGAAACAAGCCGAAACGGTAGTCAGCGAAACGGCTTCTGAGACAGCATCTGAGGCACACTGCAGCAGAGTAGCATCAGGGACAGCGGCCAGGTGAACATCAGGCGTGCGGCCACAAGCCGCAACAGTAGTCGACCCTGCGGCGTCGGATGCGGTTACTGCGGCACAAGTCAGCAGAGGGGCATCTTTGGCATCGTTTGGGTGGACACAAGTCGCCACTGCGGCGACACTAGTTGAGACACCAGTCAGCACAAAGACATCATTGGCAACGGCCGGGTGGACATCAGGTTGGACGGGTTGGAACGGCTGGCACTGCTGGAACGACTGAACTGGTTGGGCCGGCTGGAACGACTGGACGGGCTGGAACGGCTGACGGTGCTGGAACGACTGAACTGGTTGGGCCGGCTGGAACGACTGGACGGGCTGGCCTGGTTGGGCCGGCTGGAACGACTGGACGGGCTGGGACGGCTGGATTGACTGGGCCAGCTGGACTGGCTGGGCCGGCTGGTACGGCTGGAACGACTGGACGGGCTGGAACGGCTGACGCTGCTGGAACGACTGGACGGGCTGGCCTGGTTGGGCCGGCTGGAACGACTGGACGGGCTGGGACGGCTGGATTGACTGGGCCAGCTGGACTGGCTGGGCCGGTTGGAACGGCTGGAACGACTGGGCCAGCTGGACTGGCTGGGCCGGTTGGAACGTCTGGCTGGACCTATCCTTAAGCAAATTCTGCAGCTCCGCCACTTCCCACCGGAGTATGAGGAGCTCCTCCCTCCTGAAATCTTCCATCTGTCGGGCTAGCTCTGACCCGAACGTGGCCACTCCTGACATTCCGGGCGTGGACACGCCTGAATGGGTTAGTGGATCGCCAATGGACGCTGCACGGTGCTCGGATGCCAAGCATGAAGCATGGTACTCACCCGTAAAATGCGGTCTTTGACCAACTGTATAGATGGTGCCGGGAGCGTCAGTTCCCGCGGTGGTGACGTCGAGGGCGGCAGAAACTTCAGTGGCGGTAGCAGCAATCCGGGCAATAGCAGATGGAGCAGCGTAGACGGCAGTCGGCACAGCAGTAGGGATGGTGGCAGGCACAACGTACGATTGTACAGCAGCAGGCGTAGTAGCAGCATCAGCAGACACGACGGGGGGCGTAGTTGCAGCAGACCTCTCAGCAGACGCAGCGATAGACACAGATAAAGCGGCAGCGCGCCTAGTGGCGGGTACGTCAACAGGAGCAGCAACAGGAACAGCAGCGGGCGCAGCAACAGGAACAGCAACGGGCGCCGCAACAGGAACAGCAGCGGGCGCAACAACAGGAACAGCAGCGGGCGCAGCAACAGGAACAGCAGCGGGCGCAGCAACAGCCAGATGGACATTAGGCGGCGGGACACAAATCGGAATGGTAGTTGGTGCAGCACCAGCTAACATAACAGACAGCTGAACGGGTACTGGCAGGTTAGCACACTTAGCTTCGGATTGGGCAGCCGGCATCAAAGGAGTCAAGACAGGCGGCGAGGCATTCAGAATATCTTCGTGCTGGACAGCAGATATAGAAGGCGACGGAGCCATGACCATAGCTCTGGGTTGGACCACGTGCGAGTCGGCAGGCGTGACAGCAGATTTAGCAGCAGATGTGGTTGTTGTAGACATCACAAGCTCGGACGCGGTGGCCATCGGGTTAGCTGCCTTAATGGCCTTTGCGTATAGTTTCTCCATTTTGGTCAGTATGTCTGACAGCGGCATCTCGACATCACTATCGCACAAAGTCTCAACCGTCTCCTCTTGCTCATGGTGCCATCTCCAGGGATCATGAGCAAACTTCTGGATTTCCTTCAGGTTGTGCGTAGGGCGTTGAAATATAACTCTCCTCGAGTTCATATCCCACTTCTGAGTTGTAAAAGGCTATAAAACACAACCGATTAGTCTTCACTTTACTTATTTATTTAGATTATCTTAGCTATCGAGCAGACACGTCTGTGTTCTCGAAGCATCACCGGAAAAGGAGACGGAATCAAGCCAGGCTGATCCTAATGTCAGCTGGTACATCATCGATATTTATCCTAGACGATACTTAATCGATAGTTAACATTATTCGCTTAACAATATATCGGCAGTTTCTTAACATACATTATCGATATTAACATATTTAAACTATCTTACAAATGATTACTTAAAAAATAATAACGAATCAACATTTCATTCATTTGTTGAATTTTCAAAACAAAAATATAACTTATTCCTTAAGTTGAGATCCAATAGTCTTAAAAGCGTCAAACGTTCATTGAGATCCATTATATAGATTTCTTGAAGAAATTATAACTTAAACTTATTCAATCCAGTCGTTCTTTTGTAGAAATAAAAGCATGTCAACATGCTTTGCTTTGAGGGAAGCCCGTGGACTGCTAAACTAAAAAAATGTTTATTAGCAAAGCTGAGACAAATTATTTAAAATCCTATTTCTTACTCAAATTTCTGCCTCGAGTTCTTGATGGATGGTAAATTTTGCCACAATTTTTAAAATGACCATAACAATCGATAGTGGAAAAACTATCGATAGTGACACAGAAACGTAAAAATTCGATACATCGATAGTACCATCTATAGTTTGCCAGCTCTATTTTGGACTGCCATGCCCCCTTTTCCCATGAGAAATAAAAAACCTTTCATACTTCAATGCCGTTTTAAAGGCATTAGTTCTTATCGCACAGTATTGTAGTTTAACTATGTAAAACTGTCCTGAAAGTTGTATAAAAATAATCAAGACTATAATCGAGAAAGAAATCATGTAACAAAGTATACATTTAGCGCAATGTCAATGTGAGTGCAAGTCAGACAGAAACATACAAGCATATGTTTAATCTAGTAACCTTTGGAAATTTAGTCATAATACTCTTTTAAATCCAACCTTGAATTGTTTGTCAAAAAATAAAAAAATTTTGAACTAGTGAGGTGGCCATGGGCCGAAATTTTTCACCCAACCTGACCCAGCCCATGGGCCATTGAAAAAAATGCTAATGCTAAAAAAATTTGCAACCCAAATGTAATTAAACAACAATGTTAAGGAAAAATAAAATTTGTAATGCTTTCTCCATAACACCACTTAAATTACATATATTTATTAATGAATACTAGGAATGAGAACAAAATTTTTATACTTTCTCTAAATTATATATATTTATTAAGGAATAGTAAGAATAAAAAATAATACACGGGTACCCGACAAAAACCCAACCCATGGCCACCTCTAGTATGAAAGGTACTAAAAGAAGGTTCCTTCCGAAATTTTGTTCCAGATCGGAAAATTAGATCAAGTGTGTCAAAAATGGTTGATATACTTAAATATTTAGTGTTAATTGAGCTATGTCAACCAGTATGTGTCCTTATAGCCTTTAGTTGCCATAGATCAAAATGCTCGAAAATCGCTGTAGTAATAAATATCTAATCTGGTTCGAAAGGCTTTTGCCAAAGTGACTTCTTTTACAGCTTGTATTCTCTCTTTATTCATTTATAATGCGCATTTTTTTTTTACAATTGACGTATTGAAGCTATAGGATATAATTGTCTGATCTGATCCATAGATAGACCTGTGGGAGCTATAGGATAAAGTTAGAAAGGATAGTTAGAATCGTTTCATACACATTAGTAATAGTTAAATTGTTATGGAAAAGGTTTTCTACAATTTAAAATAAATTTGTTTTTCTGTACAAATAGACGAACTTTAGTTTTAAACTTTGTGGCTCAAGCTCTTATAGTCTCTAAGGTCTAGGTGGCGGACGGACATCTCTATATCGCCATTTAAATCCAACTCATATAGGGTATCCTTCAGTCGGAAAAGCCCGGCCTTTTTTTTATTTTTTATTGGATTAAAAAATAATAATTAAAATAATAATAGATTGGGTATTTTTATACTCTTTGCAAGAGTATATTAGGTTTGTGCAAAAGTATGTAACAGAAGGAACAGAAGGAGGCGTGGCAAACCACATAAAGTATATATATTCTTCAGCGTCACAAGCCGAGTCGAAGTCTACAGAATGACGGGCAGACAGATTAAAATTTTTGGGCAAAGGAGGCGTGCTTTTCCCACAAGAACTCAAAAACTTTTTAAACTTCTATGCCGTTTTTAAGGCAGTATTGTAATTTTATTTATAGTTCGTATGGAGACTAGTTATATAATCTTGAAAGTAAGCTAGAAACTTAAAATTAAAATTGAAAGCATTGCCAATGCATGGGTGCATGCGAGACGGAAACATACAAACACAAGTTCGAACGTTGTCTCTGCATGCATTTATGTGTTATGTATAACAGCTCTGTTAAGAATCTGTTACTTAACAGAATGCGTCCCTGTTCAAATTCATTGGATATTCTTTATGGGTTGACAACAACATTAAGCAAATTTAATACACTTGAAAATAATACGTTGTTCACATAAATAGTGTAATGGCATACATACATATATATCAGAGTCCTGCAACGAGTATAAAAATTTCGAGTATACTTGAACGCTTACTCGTGATCGTTTTATTCGAAAAAATTTGATACTCGATCGTTTGTGTGCGTACCGCGGGAGTTATGGTTTGGGGTTCCTTGCTCAATAACAAAATGTTTAGTTTTAATTCAAAGTTTATTTATTAAATATATATTCAACGACGTCTTCGTTTGATTTTCAAAATCAATCTGACTACAAAGCTCTGATTTGCATTTTATATATTATATAATTATTATATAGCTGCTTCTGGAGTATCGTTGTCTGCGTCGCTGCTGCCAGAATTCCGAAAATTGTTTATGGTCCAATACTCGGGCGACGAACCGTTGATGTCTAAAATAACATCCTGATATTCTGCTGACGTCTGGATTTGTGTATGGCTAGCGTTGACAACATAGTTGCCACATAGTTGCCACATAGTTGGCAGAGTCTGTCGCGTCCAAGTTTCCTGTTATTTTCTTAACTAACGTTCCTAAAACATCGATGAATCCTCCTTTTGTTTCTTTTTCTGGGGGTCATGGATTGGGTTCTTTCAGTTATTTGCTGTGATTTAGTAAGTAGTATGTCTACTGTTGTCTTAGAAATTCTCTTCTGTTTGAAACTATTAAGTGATTTTTTTATGTTTTCGATGCTAGCGATGTAGTCGATTATATCTATTACATGTTTGAGTGTTTTGAAAGAATGTATACTTTGGGCTTTTCCTAATTCTATTTCTATAAATGCGATATCTTTGGGTGGATATTGAATTTTTGTGTTGTAGTGCTTCAAAATAATAGTAGATAAATTAGTTCTATGGTGTTTATTCTTTCTTTGTTCTCTTTTTTAATTTGGATTTGTGTATCTTTTGGCGTTTGTGTGTAGTTATTGTTGGTCCGTTATCTTCTGCTACTTTTTGCATTAAAAAACGAGGAGTTAATTTATTTCGTCTGTTTTTCCTATAAGTAATGTCATCTGTTTCTAACGTCGTTGGCTCTTCTTTCTCTTGATTAAGTTTCAATGTTCTATTTTGAACTAGTTTTTTTAGTTTTATTGTGTATGTCCGTGTATAAATTTTTTCTAAAGTTATTTAGTTCTCTTAGACAATCATGTTTGTTATTAAATGTTATATCTTTTAAAAAGGTGTGTGTTTGTCCTGTGAACAACTCGTAAGGTGTTAGTTGAGTTGCCGAACGGATTGAGTTATTGTACGTGGTCAAGGTTTCTGCGAAGATTTCTTCATGATCTAATGCAAGTTTTGCGTCCTTCTTTTTTGTGTAAATTATCCTGTATATTTCTGTTAAGGTAGAATGTAATCTGGAGCAGTGCTCAAAGTTTGTTGGAAAGAGGTAACATGTACTTCTATGTTTTATTGGGTACAAAAATCTTTAAATAATTTCCTGTAAATTCTGCTCCTTGACCGCATACCAATTTTTTAGGTATACCATAGGTATTAAGAAAATTCCTTAATGCTTTTACTATGTTAATTCAATCTCTGGCTGGAATTGTATATGCCATGGCTAATCTCGAAAATTTGTCTATTATTGTCAGAATTGTTTTACCATTGATGGTATAATTGTCGATGTGAATGATCTGTAATGGTAGTCTTGTTGTTTCAGTTTCTTGAAAAACTAATCTTTGGGGTTGTCTGTCGTATTTTAAAGTTTGACAATTATCGCTATTATTAATAAATGATGCAATTTTTTGTCTCAAGTGAGGAAAATATAGAGTTCTTTATAAGTGAGTTGTGGTTTCTTTTATTCCTCTGTGATTGTTATTTAGATGATAGTCCTGTATTGACTGAATTTGATATTCTAAGTTTGAGACAGCTTATATTATTGAGTTACATCTAATGATTTTATAGAGTTTGGAATTTGAAAAATATTCATTGAAAACTTTTCAATGAGTTTGAATATGTTATCTGGTGCTAAAATTGCAAGTGTTTTGTTGGGCTTAAGGAATTTTTTTAGCAACTATGTATGTTACCTAGTCTTTGGTGAAGTTATTATATAAAATTATACGTCTCAATTTGTTTTGGAATGGAAAGAGATTCTCTATGTGAGGATATTCGCCTTCTTAAAAAATTGTTTGGATGTTGAATTCATTTATACACCTTTGCGAATGAATAATGTCGTTATGAGGTGTAGGTGTCTGTAGATTATTTTCTGTGTTATCATTAACAGAAATACGACTTGGGCCGTCCGCTACTGCGTTTTGTGAACCTTTTTTATAAGTGACCTGATAGTCGTATTCTGAAAATTGTAATTTTTAACGAACCAATTTAGAATTTGAAGTTCATAAACCAAGTTAGGGGTCGGTGGTCTGTTACGATTGAATGAATTTTTGGGCAAGAGGTAGGGCCTAAAGTATTTGGTTGACCAAATAATTGCCAACATCTCCTTTTCTACTGTTGAATAGTTTTGTTCAGTATCAGAGAGTGTTCGGCTAGAGAATAATAAAGGTTTATCGGATCCCAATGTACCTTGAGACAATACTGCTCCAATTGCAACATTACTGGCATCCGTGGTTCAGATGAATGGTTTTGAAAAGTAAGGGTATTGCAAGAGCGGTTCATTGCACAATAAGGTCTTGCAGTAATTAAATGCTTCTGTAAATTCTTTAATGTTAATTGAGTTTTTCTTGCCATTTAATTGTTCTGTTAATAGTTTAGTGATTTTAGCGAAATCTTTAATGAATCTCCCTAATAGTCTTAAGAAGGATTTAACTTCTTTCTTGTTTTTTTGGGATTGAACAATTTTTATTGCAGAGATTTTGTTAGGATTGGGTCTAATACCATTATCTGTGACAATGTGTCCTAAATATTCTATTTCTTTTCTTAAAAATTCAGATTTCTGTGGTTGAAGTTTTAGTCATGCCAATGATAATTTAGTGAAAATCTTTTTTAGGTCTGTAATGTGTTCTTGTAGAGATGCTGAAAATACTATAATGTCATCTAGATAAGCTAAACAGCATTTTTCAGTGTATTCTGCTAGTACGCTGTCCATTACTCGCTGAAATGTAGCTGGGGTGTTTGTTAGTCCGAATGGCATTCTAATAAATTCAATATTACCGTTTTCTGCAGAAAACACAGCTTTAGGAATATCCCTAGGGTTCATTTCTATTTAATGATAACCGTTAGCAAGATCTTTAGCGGAAAAATACCTAGCTCTGCCTATACTGTCCAGAACCTCGTTTATATGGGGCTTGGGATATTTGTCTTTGATAGTTTTCTCATTTAATTTCCTATAGTCCACTACTAATCTCCACTTTCTCTCCTTTGATGCGTCCAAAGGACCAAAAACACTGGTGCACTCCAAGGAGAATGAACTTCTAGTCGGTCTGTAGGGCTGTATCTGAAAGGTTTCGTATATATAGGTACGTCATCTGATGTGTTAATTGTGTATTTAACACTATTTAAAAACAAAAGTGTGTCCTGTTCGTTATAGAATAAATCTGTAAAATTCCAACTAAGCCATCGAAAAACGAATAAAAGTCAAATAGTACTAGCGAAAATATGGAATCAACTTTATGTTCCTTAAAATGTGCAATGTTTGTTCTTTTGCCAACGTGATGTACGTTTAGTAATGTCTTGATAGAATTTGTTTTTTTTTTTTTTTTTCAATTTAATTAGTTTATTGTTAGGAAAAGGTTGTGGTCTGATGAAAAAGCGTTCAGCTCCTGTGTCAATTAGGAATACATATGATTTTTGGGTGTTTTTTAGTAGGGAAAAGTAGTTCCATGGGATTTATTTATGTATCCTGTTTGTTTCTCAAGGCTTTCTTCTGAAAATTTAAACCCTTTTCAAAATTATGTAATTGAGTACTTTGTTCCTCGTCGTCATCTTGTTTGATGTTATGTAAAGTCCTTTCCTGTCTATAGTTGTCGTTATGTTTTTGTTTGTAATTCTGATTATCCTCTTTGGACATAATCGCTGGGACTTCTCATTTTCCTTCTGACGAATTTCTAAATGAGGATCTGTTCGAATTTTGTTTGTCTGATTCTAGTTTATTTCCTTGTTCATATCTGTTCGAATTTTAGTATCGTTTATTATTGTTCTGCCTTTGATTCTTTGATTTGTCCGATTCCGGTTTCCTTTTGTTTACTTGATAATAAATGTCTCTTTCTTTTATATCAAATTCATATGCCTCCTGTAACGTCTTTGGTCTCATGGACCTTACTGTGGCCCCAAGAAGGCCCCTGATAGAAGTTAAAAATGTGTTTAAGCATGTGTCAGCAAACAATTCTTTCTTTGTTCGATTTAAAATTTGTTTTGTTTCTTTAGCTTCCGTTACCTTAAACAGTGCTACTTAGTTTAAGTTCGGTAACTTGTTCAAAAGTTTTGAAACTGACAATCCCTTTTGTGCTAGATTATGTAGTTCAAACATAAGAGTCGGTTCGTCTCTCTTATCTGAACACTTAAGGATAAGGGCATCCCTAATTTCATCCCAATTTAGAGTAGCTCCTGCAGCGATAACCGCATCATTAGCTTTTCCTTCAAATTTTTTTCTAATAGCCCTAAGGAGCATTTTTATGTGGGGTCTGATCAGTTCCTCTAATCAATAATAGGATTTCTTCGACATTGGTTATAAAATCGGTCAAGGTCTCGAGATTTCCATCGTACGATGGCAAAAATCGAATCGCATCAGGAATTCCCATAGAACCGAAAACTTCCATTGGATTTATATTTATATTTTGATTGGGGTGAGGGGAGTTTACCGTAGAAGGCATTCTGCTACTTGAAGTTGATGCTCTCAATAAACTACCGTCCGTAACTACTGAATTTGCTGGTACTGAGGATTCTGTCCTAGTCTTACTTCTAGTCTTCGGTATAAGTGTTGTCACTCTATGGATATTTGACATTATGTTGCTAATTACAGTTCATATGTATTCATGTGCTTGTGTGAGATAATCTAGAAAAATATAGTGTGGATTTAGATTAAGTGTAATATATATTTAGCTTATATATGTAGTGTGTGTGTTGATTATCTGTGTAATGTATGTGTATTCGTAAATTAACAATATGTGTTTTAAAAGGTGTACTAATTATTTAACCTGACTATTGTCCTATATATGTGTGTGGTGTAGAATCGTTCAAACCGTCGTTATTAATGTGTGGATGTAGGTGGAGACACTCGTAAGTGTGTTTTATATTTGTTTTTTTCAAATGTGTTTTAAATTGTAAAAATAACGTGCTAGTTATTTGTTTCACTTTTTATTTAAAATTGTATAAATTAAGTATTTTACTGATATCCGCGTCGTCGTGCTAATCCTAGTAGAGTAATGTCCTAAGACTTCTTAGGGTGTTTAGGGTGGAGGCTTGACTTCACCTCAATCACTGGCCCTGTGGCTCAGCAATATGTTTGATATATAATAAATGATTATTTGCGGCTGTCGCCGGGGTAGTATATTTTATTGTCAACCTTTTCAGTAAACATTAAGCACAAAACTGATTTTAAGCAAAAGCAGAATCTTATGCTAAACCTAAAGCTGAATCCATAAGCTTACAGAACTAAAGAGCTACAGCCGGCAATCCGACTCAGCATAAATGATAACATAAACGGTTGCGACATAGTCATGTGTTATGTTACCATAGTTGACCAGCTATGGTCAGGTCACTGAATTCATGCGTCAGCGGAATGTACTTAGAACAAATGGATTTGTTATGTGCAATACTTATATGTTATTTTGGGTGCAATGCTTATGTGTTAACTACTCCCCCTCAAATGTAAGGCCGTCCTCGGCAGACCCAATCCCGGCGACGACTTCTCGCAACTGCTTCGCAGACTTTTTTGCGTCGATGATCCGCCAAAAAGTGAGGCCAATGCAGATTAAAGCACAGCATATGGCTCCAATGATGAATGCCACACGATACGCTTGATCAGTTCCGGCGTCTTTCTTGAATTGCTGTATCACCTCCAAATTACGTTCATTCAAACGATGAAGGTAAGGGAGGCTGAGGACATCTTGGTTGGCAGGGATGTTCAGCAAGGGAGAATTGGCAATACCCAGGACTCTATTGCGTACATTATTGTGATTGTGAAACAGAGTCCCGTTAATTGCGACTCGGTCTCCGAACGTGATGAGATGCGTGCCTTGTAACTGGGTCTCAGTGCCGCTGTCCACCTGAATCTTTGCGGACCTGTTGATTATTTCCAGGTTGCTCGGCTGGATCTCGCAGTGTGCCGTGCCACCTGCATGGAGCTCTTTGGCACATGAAGTCTCTAATGCCAGACGACAAAATGTGGCTCCAGGTGAAGCTTGGCAACTCTGCAGTGTGTGGGTTTCTCCTTCGCATTCGGCTATGTCGTTGTCAAACAATCGCTATATGAAGTTCTTGTGGGCGACAGGATAAATCGTGATTTTTCTGAAAGCTTTTTTAATCTTTAGGAATTTGATTATAAAATGTAAAGTGTTAATTGATTGAAGAACTTTTACGGATGCAACGGACATAAGATCTCCTATGGGAGTGTTGGTGGGTTCCTCTAGCCAAATTGATTTCAAATCTGAGTGGTCCAAAATGTTTGGACTAACAATGTTAGCCTTCGCGAGCCTTAGCAAGCATTAAATTTTGCAACTCAATCATCAGCATTCTGTTTCTAGACAGTAGTGTTTCAAATAAATGGCTAGTGTAAATTTGTGAACTTTTGGCTATCTTGAGAATCTTATTGACAGTGATTGTTAACTGGTTAAGCTGGTCTCGAACTCTTGTGTTTATTTCTATTTATCTATTGTTGGCATTTATCAGTTGCATTTCAGTGAACCTAGTCTGCTTTAAATCACCGGCATCGGGTGTACCCGCCACAACCTTCAGAATGGATCCTAGGAAATCTAAACTCCTGGCGACTCTATGGTGTGTGCCTAACGCCTCCAAGAGGTCTTGTAGACACTTTGCCGAGTGGCTCACATAGGCGTATTCTTCCCATATCCAGACTTCGCCATCGACGATGGGAATGTACTTGGCACGCGAGTAGTCGGTGACATGCGCCAAAGCCACTGGTAAGAAAAGGAGTAATATTGATCCAAACCTGTGAAATGAAGATGCTTTCTTTCTTTTTAGCAACTTTTTTGTTTATCTTTTTAAAGAGGTTGCCCACCACCAAAAAATGTTTTATGAAAATTATGCCAAGTGGCTAAAAGTAAATAGATAAAACTATATCTAACTTATACGAGATTGCCTAGTGGCTTAAAAAAAGGTGTAAAAAAACAAGGGAGTCACCTTAGGTTGTCCTTGTGGACCACCCTCTCTCTAATGAGGACCTCGGTCCCCAGGTCAGCTTTCAAAGCCGTCTCATCACATAAAGGTGTGAGTTTGTTTCCGAGCCGTCGGTTGGACTTGAGCAAAACTTTGTCACCAACGTCGAGGACCCTATTCTGCCGATTTGCATTCTCCCTAGCTCTGAGCGTCGTCTGAGCGTTTCTGATTTTCTCTTGTATCTTTTCTTGTGGTTCATCTGGGTGCGCCTGAACCACATCAACATCTCTGGTCGATGACCGAATGGATCGACTTATTGTACTCAGTTGTGGCCAGTAAAATGACTTCAACGGTGTCACTTATGCCTTTATCGATCTTTAGGCATCTGGCTAGCTCTAACAGGGTGGTGTGAAAGCGCTCGACCTGTCCATCCGAGCTGACCCCTGTAAATGGATCTAGCTTTTGGAAAAAAATTTATTAGCTGCATTAAAGCTGGCTTCAGATACACAATGGTTCTTGAAGGGACCGGTTGAACAATAGCAAACTTAGAGAACTTGTCGATGCAAGTGATAAAGTATTTCCTGTCAGTGGAGAAAATGTCTATGTGTAACATCTCTCCTACATGCGAGGGGATCGGTGTCTCCCTAAGCTCTTGTTTTTTGGGGTGTCTATCATATTTAGCCCTAGCACATGTTTTGTAATTTTGCACTATTTAATTGGCTATTTTTGCCATTTTTGGAAAGTAGTACTCTTAGAGTACCTGCTTAATATTTTCCTGTGTGGACCTATGGGCCCTATTACGCTCGTCTGTGAGGATTTTCCTTCTTTCTCCAACCGCAAATACGTCCACTACGCGATTTTTGCAGTGCCAGAACTTTGTGGCCGGGTATCTTCGAACCAATGCATCTTGTATCATTGCAAGCGTGTGTAAATTACAGTGGAGAGCATTTACGCATTTGGGTGAAACTACGTCTTCAAGCTCGTCTAGCAGCGATTCGACTCAATTTCTTGTTCATTTACAGCGTTGAGCTGCTGTCTTGACAAGGCATCCGCGACCAGATTTTCCTTGCCAGGGTTATAGAAGATACGTGCATTAGACTCGTCAATCCGCGCATTCTACCTTTTGATCTTCGCATTTTGATTAGATTCCGAAACTGCGAAGATCAAGGCTTGATGGTCAGTGAAGATATTAATGTCTTTCACCCCATACAAAGAGTGCTTTAACTTGGCAAGTGACCATACGATGGTCATTTGTTGCATAGTTAACCTCGCTGTCCTTCAATGTTCTTGAAATCATTGTTATAGGACGACCCTCTTGAGACAAGACCTATGCCGTGAGCCGAAGTATCGGTCGTTAGATCGAATGGCTTCTTAAAATCAGGGTACCTGAGCATTACATTTTCGGATGACAAAATATCGCGCAAGTTCTGAAACGCCCTTTGCTGCACATCAGAGAATTGAACCTTTATATTTCTGGACCTATGCTTACTGACTGTTCCATTTTCACCCTTCAAGATGTTCGACATGGGTCTTGCTATTGTGGCGAAGTCCCTAATGAAACATCTGTAATAACTTGCGAGGCTTAGAAATGATCTGACCTCGAACAGTGTTTTATGTTCTAGATACTCCTGTATTGCCCTAACCTTTTCAGGATCCGTCGTGGCGCCAGTGCTGGTGACTATGAAACCAAGAAAGTTCACGCTTTTCTTAAAAAAACGTGACTTTTCGACGGAGACCCTCATGTTTGCTTCGTGTAAGTCTTTTAGGACCCAATCCACGTGTTTAATGTGGGATTCCTCATCTTCTGATAAGATGATTACGTCATCGACCTAAGCATAGCAAAATTGGTCAATCTGCTCTCGCAGTATGTCGTCGATGGTTCTTTGGAAGATGCTCGCTGCATTCTTTAATCCAAAGGGGAGTCTTTTGAACTCGTATTTCCCCCGTTCACAGAAAAAGAGGTTTTTTCACGGTCGCGTTCAGCGAGTATGATCTGGTGATAACCAGACTTGAGGTCTAATGTTGAAAAGAATTTCGCTCTTCCCAAATTATATCATCTTTTAGCAAATCTTTGATTTCTTTATTAACGATATCGGCTGCTCCCAATGGATATGGGTAAAGCTTGGCACTGAATTCATGCGTCAGCGGAATGTACTTGTTATGTGCAATACTTATATGTTATTTTGTGTGCAATGCTTATGTGTATAAAATATAAATTTTTTCTTTTATTTTTATATATTTTTTTTGAGTTATTGCCTTTTTGCTTATTTTCCGCTAGAACTAACATTTTTTCCTCCCAATAAATGGCAACACTGCGAACGTCACGCAATGCAAGCGAACGTCACGCAACTCAAGCGAACCAATGAACTTGCTTGATAATGGAACGATTTGTAATTGCGGCCAGGCAAGTTGCGATCTATGGGCTGATAGTTCTGATCGCAACCAAATTGTTTGATATCAAAAGATCAGGTTCGAATAATGCAGAAAACGGGCAACTGATCGTTGTGATTCGAACATTTTTCGGACAGCCCGTTGGAATACTCGTTTCCCAATCGTTTGATGAAAAATTCGAACGTACTCGAGTATACTCGTTGCAGGTCTCTGATACATATGTACATTCATACATATAATGTCAAACGTATATGAATGTGCATTAAGACACGCAGATGTGAGATTATTCTTTTTATCAATTGTAATACCATGACACCGATTTTAATATAATAATCGGGAATAAAAGCAGAGAGTATTATACGGTCGGCTGTACTTTTCTTTCTTGTTTTTAAGTGGTATAGAACTTATTTTAAAAATAAATTTAAAAAAACTCAATTAAATGACCGCATTTTGGCTTTAATTACTAGCAAGTTTGATTACATTTAAGTTTGCAATCGCCGCTGCCGTACTTGCCATTGAATCCATTTTTAAGTAATTCATTATTTTAGTATGAAATTGAAATGTGTATTTAGTATATAAAGAATGGTCCGATTTATCCATGTGTTAAATATATTTCTCATGGAAACCTTATATTTTATAATTTAATTACTGAAGAAACCTATTTTTGCAAACCTCTTTTTATGTGAATTTTTGACCAGCGAATTTGTTCACAATAAACTCAAACAGGTAGTAATCCCATGGTTCTAAGTCCAAACTGTATGGTGGATGCAAAAAACATCCGTATGGAGCTCCTGGAGCTACGCACAATTATGTAACGACATAAGACATCTCACCTTCCATTTCAAAGTCGGCCGTTTCTGGGATTGTTTTCTTTAGACGGCTTAATTGTTGACAGTAAATGGTCAAATTATGAGATTGGCCCTACGAAAGTAGCTCATTCGCTACCAATCCCACGAAAAACAGTAAAATCATCCTGGCATTCAATCCTAGCTTGTGCAAGCTGAATGCTGTTCAGCCTCGATCGTTTACGCTTGATGTTCTCGTATGAGATCTTCTTTTCTTTTCTTACGATGCACTTCGGAAATGGATCCATTTTGTTGCGATTCAGTAACGATCCACAGATTGAAATTTGACCCATGAGATTTTACCGTGTTAACACTGGTATGTCAACCAAACAAAGTGTTTTTTTTTTTGTGTACCTAGCCATATTCTAATGGATCAAAACAGTTATTCGTTCAATGTTTAGCTCCTGAGCAATCGAAACTATGCTTACACGACTGTTTGTATAAATTGGTTTTCATAATTTCATCAACTTTTGCTGGCTCAACTGAATCGACGGAAGTAAAATTAAACATGGATGGCTTGAACAGTAACGGGACCATAATCACTATTTGCGACCGCGTGATGAGCATTTTTTCTTTTTTAGAAGAAATCTGTAAAATATTACAATTTGCTTTTTTTTCATTGCATTGCAATTTGCTCTTACTCTGAGCGCGAGACTATTTCTCTACTTTGCTTTGATTTTCGTCAAACGCTGTAGTTGAGTTTTTTGTGTTCATCTCTTTTAACGATTTTCTTTTCGGGAGAAATAAAAAAAGTCGCTCGCGAGTTGAGACTCAATAAGAGAGCGAATGAGGGAATATGTCAATGAAAAAGTCTTTGAAACACTCTTAATTAAATTGGTTTGTTGATAAAAAAAACAATCGCTCATTTTTAAAAATAATATTTATTTTGGTCTTAAAACTATATTTTATTTTATATATCGTTAAGCTTAATTAATAAAAGTGAATTTAGATTTTCAGCCGTTATCGAGTGATACTTGTACACAAAATATTTTTTGCGTCGCAAATTAATAAGCAGCATTTCTCAAAGACGCTTTGCTTCATTTCACTCCCGCTCTAACTGAAAAAAGAAAAACAAGAAAAACGGTTATCTTCGGCTCGCCGACGATTAAATACCCTTGCAGTCATGCATTTTGCGTTTATTTGGTTTCAATCACCTATTGTTCCTATAGCAGCTATATGATATAGTTGTCCGACCCGAATGAAATTTGATCGGCAGATGGAATATGATAACAAATTCATATTGCGTGAAATTAGTTCAAATCGTTCATGAGCCACTCAAAATTTTCATACTAAGCATTTTTAGCATTTGCAACCGATTGTATATGGTATAGTGGTCCAATCTGGATGAAATTTGGTTTGCACATGGGATTTTATGCCAAATGCATATGGAGCGAATTTGGTTAACATAACTCAAAACAATTTTGTTTTCATTGGATTGTTCCTATGGGAGCTATATGATATAGTCATCCGATCTGGCCCATTTTAACAAATGATCTGCGTGATCAAAGGGATTACACATCTGTACCAAGTTTCATTAGGATAGGTTTAAAACTGAGACACTAGTTTGCATAGAAACAGACGGACAGACAGACGAACAGACAGACGAACAGACAGCCGGACAGACGGACATTGCTATATCGACTCAGCTGTTGATGCTGATCTATAGTATATATACTTTATGGGGTCAGAAACGCCTCCTTCAATGCGTTACAAACTTCGTGACAAAAACAGTATACCCTCTGCAATGGTATAATAACGGTTGTTCTTGGAGTGCGATTGAGTTAAGTGAACAGTCGATAAATCCGTCGTTAGCGAGTACTCACTAAAGAGTGTTATTTGGAGACGACGTGAAATACTCAACTATTATTTACCAGCTATGATTTCTAGAGTTTAAATTATTGAATTGACTATTTTAACCAAATATTTTCTCCCGTCTCGTCACGCACGACCGCCACAGACTGAAAAGCATGGCATAAACCATTTTTTTCTGAAGCGTTTGGCAAAAAGAAGATAAAATACTTAATATCGAATTTTGACGTACTTTTTTTTAAATGTTTCCAAATGCAATAATCGACTATTAAATTTAATTTTAGGCAACGTAATCAAACATATATATTATATATTTGTTTTTTTCTGAAGAATACTAATTTGTATAAAATGCATTTTATATTATTTTTTTCTTCGCATTTTCACTTATTTTCCTTTGTTTTGATTTAAAATTTTACTTTTTTAAACTTTAGTGGAATAGATCTTCGTAAATGAGATCAGGAGGAGACTATATACTCATTATGGAGGGAACACTGCTCTTATTTATGTATATAGGTTTGGCAACCCGATCGATCTCGTTCAAAAACAAGATCCAAAAATCGCAATTAAGTGTACGGAGTTCATTTTGAAGATAGCCTAATTGCGATTATGGCCAGGTGAGATCCAAAAATATAACCAGCCACAAGATGCAAACATGCAGGATGGAGATTATAATAGCTGAATTTTCAAGGAATATTGGATGAATAGATGTCTAGTAGAAGCACGGAAACGGAAATACAAGTGATGAAACAGATTATTTTTTGAAAATAATGAATCAACAATTTAAATAACAGGTGTTAATTATCAGATAGTTCAAAGATTGACAGTTATTGATAAGTGGTACAACATTTTGTAAATACTCATCTAAGACTACGGAACTCATCTTAAAATACTTGTTCTAACAGTAAACTGTATTTAGACTTAAAAAAAAACGGTCCGAAGAAGAATGTAAATTGCAAATTTTTACAAATTAGTTTAACTAAAATTAATTAGAGTAAAGACTTCCTTAACATGTTATTAAAACACCTTATTTTATAGCGATACAAAAAGGATTTAGAAAACAATAGTTATAGTTCCGAAATGTTATGTGTTCATTGGACATTACAAAAAATTTTAATTTAATTTAATCGACCAAAATGTAAATATATAAACAAAACCTTCAAGATAAAGCACACAAATAATATCGGTAAATTAGTTTAAAATGTGATATTAATAATATATTAAAATTTAAAACATAAATTTGTTATCAAAAACTATACTTTTCATTTTAAATACCTTAGACAGCCATTTGGAATATTTCTACTTGATATTTTCTTAACAAATATTTCAATATTTAATAAAGATGACTGTTTAATTTAATTTATTGTATACGTCATAAGTTGTTAGAAACTCGATGAACCGGCAATCTTTTTTCTTTGCTACGTTAGACAACTTTATGAGTAAGACAACATTACAAACAACAGATAAAGACACCTGTTAATAAAGTTGATTTGATTTCTGCCAACGATTCCAAGAACGACAATTTCTTTGTTTGCAAACCTTGGAACGTTATCTCTTGTTATCGGACTATCCTATACTCTTCTAATTATTCTTATATAACCATATTTCAAATGTCAAGAAAATCGGTCCACAAACATAAAAATTATCCGTGAACCAAAAATCACGTTAAAAACCATTTTTCATCTCAACCAAGTTCACACATGTGTCGAACAACTATTACATAAAGCTTCCATTTGCCAAATCGGGCGAGAATTGGTTTTTTGTGTATAAAAATCATATAGCAATAGTACAACCAATACACATACCAATGATAGGTCAACGCAAGACTAAAATTGTAGTAGTAACTGTCCCCATAGAAAAAATAAGAGATATGTCATTCTGTGTGAGTAATTAAATTGATTAGTCCACGCAAAAGTTTTTATACTAAATCATTTTCGACCGTTTTAGGCAAAAAATAAGGTATAAATATAGTTGTCCGATTTGGATGAAATTTGCACATTTTTTCAGCACATTTACTCCCTGGACATGTATTTAGTTCAAGTTTTAACAAGTTTTTACTAAAATATGATATTTTTAACTGTTTTACTTTTTCATGAACATCGAAAGCTCTAAAGTGGGAACTGAAATGTTTTTCGAATAACATAAAATTTATTGGATCTTAACGGTTTTTAAATATTTTTGACTTCGATTTTAACTAACTATCCTTAATCTCTTCTATGGCTTGTTACACGTGAACAATTTGCAAAAATTCGATTATTTAACATACATTTGAGTGTAGTGTATTTTTTTTTCGTTTTTTTTTAAAGTTAATTTTTAACTTAAACCTAGCGTTTGGATTTAAGGTGACAACTTCCATACCCTTGCAAAGTGTTTAAAGTTTTGCTTGTCATAAACCTACCTTAATGAAATTACACAAGTGTGTATTCTGCCTGCACAAACTTTATATGAATAGACCAGATCGGATGTCTATATCATATAGCTCTCATAAGAATAATCGGCAGAAAATTCTTAGTATAAAAACTGTCGTTCTCAATCTATTGATTGATTTTAACCAAAATTCGTGAAATGCGCGTTTCAATTCCACTTAGCTTACCAAATTTCAACCATATCAGACTACTAAATCATACATACGAACAACAGTTTTTTTTTTTTTGTTATTTCTTCTTTTTCCGGCTAACTTTATACGCGTGACTTTAGCACTATCAAATATTGTAAACATTTTAACGAAATAAAGTGAGTTTTCATTGACATTGGTTAAAAAAAAACGGCTGAGGGTATGCTGGTCACCAACATGATGTAATTATAATGCTCACATAAATGTTAGTATATATTACACATGGCAATAATTAACAAGCAAGAAAAGTACAGTCGAGCACGCCCGACCGTAGTATACTCTCTGCATTTTTTCCCGATTAAGTTATTAAAATCGGTCTAGAGATATTACAATGTGTAATACTTGCATTAAAACACGTTAAAACAAAAACAATCTAAGCATAATCAAACATACATATGTTTGTCTGTATGCGAATACACATACGAAAGACAATATATTATGCATATACATGTATGTATGTATGTGTGTATTCAGCGCGGCCAGCGACTGCGGGCAGCGCTGCCGCTACACAAGCAACGAAAACATTCGAACATATGTTTGTATGTTTCTATCTCGCTTGCACTCATACACTGATACGAATGCGGTAGCGCTGCCGCCACACAGGCAGCGAAAACATTCGAACATATGTTTGTATGTTTCTGTTTCGCTTGCACTCATACAAGATATTGCTTTCAGTTATCAATATTGTAACGCTTCTAGTTTTCTTTTTTATCGTGCGATTTCAATGCACCTTTCAGGATAGTTTGATATAGTTAGTCTCCACACGAATTATAAATTACAATACTGTACTATATAAACAAAAGCCAAAAAACGGAACGAAATTTGGGGACAATTTTTATTAATTGTGGGAGAAAGGGGCGTGGCAGTCCAAAAATTTAAATGTCAATGCATTTACACTGTCACTAGGAACCTCCATACCAAAATTGGTGATCCTAGGTGCAATAGCTATTGAGATATTCGCCCAAAACACCAATTTTTTCCGAGGTGTGTCTAGTTTTTTGCTCATTGTGGGCGAATGGGGCGTGGCATCGCAAAAAAAAAAGATTCTTGTATTGACTGACTAAATATCTGATCGATTGAGACCAAGCTCGAACTTGTAGCTCTTACCATCTCTGAAATCTGTTTGTTCATACGGACAGACGGACAGACGGACAGACGGACAGACAGACAGACGGACAGACGGACAGACGGACATGGCTATATCGACTCGGCTTGTGATGCTGATCAAGAATATATATACTTTATGGGGTCTGCCACGCCTCCTTCTGCCTGTTACATACATTTGCACAAACCCAATATACTCTTGCAGAGAGTATAAAAAGGATAGATCTGAACATCAGTAGTAGATAATGACAATTCGGATTACTCAAATCTGAGCAAAAATTCCATCTAATATAAAAATATATACATGCTGAACTAATAAATCAGTTTATTGCCTAAATATGAAGCAACGATTATAAGTATTATTTAAACTAGGAAGAAAAGTACAATCGACTATGTAATACTCTCTGCATTTTATTTCCGATTATATAATAATATTATTAAAATAAATATTTATGTATAATAATATACACATAAATATGTATGTATAAACATTGGTCGGCACGGCCAGCTTTAGCGGGCAAGGTAAAGGTTCGTTCATATGTTTGAATATAATTTGTCTACACACGAATTTTAAATAACAATATTGTACGCTAGGAACATATGATCTACAAGCAAGTTTAAAAATTAATTTTATATTTTTGGAAAGAGGAGTGAGCAGCTTAAATGGTTAATTATCAAAGTAGGTCAAGGGCTATAGTTACTGAGAAATTTGCAAAAAACATAACTTTTAGACAAGCTCAATATACCTTTGCAGAGAGTATATAAAAAAAAAAAATAAATTATCATTTTAATTCTAATCAATTATAAAATTATGGACTTAAATTGTATTGTATTGAATGTATAAAACACAGAAAATCCACTGTAAAGACCACGTACTCGTTTCGTATCAATCTTGGTAAGTCTAAATGAAACCATGATATATTCATAATGTGTGAGTTTGGTAAAGATAGCTCAACCAACACTTTATGTCTTCAGACAAATTAGCTACTTTAAACCGATTGTAGACATGAGAGCTATAAGATCTGGTTGTCCAAACCGAATCAAACTTGTTAAGGATAGATAAATGTGAAAACCCACTGTAAAGACCACGTACTCGTTCCGTATTAATCTTGGTAAGGCTAAATGGAACCATGATATATTCATAATGTGTGAGTTTAACAGAGATAGCTCAACCAACATATGTCTTCAGACAAATTAGGTACTTTAAACCGATTCTAGACATGAGAGCTATAAGATCTAGTTGTCCGAACCGAATCAAACTTGGTAAGGATAGATAGATGGTCTCTCAGTTAATTGAGGTAGAACCTGGGTAACTAATTTTCTCAAGGGATCCAAAAAATTATATGAATTATAAATACACACGAATTATTTGAGGAAAAATGGTTACTTAGTGTTTTGGAACGGATTAGTTCGAATTCTAACGATCGTACTATTCTTCCTACTTTTTATTATTTTGATGCATTTACATATTGCGGAGTATACAAATATAAGTTTGTCGCCACATACATTCAAGCACCATTTTGAAATACTTTAGCAACATTGCAACAATGCTATACCTTATGTATATTTCTTTCTAACATGCATTTTTAAAGTTATAAATAATGTTGTTTTCCATTGACGGCAGATCAGAGTAGGCGCGCATACGGTGGTCAGCTAATTACAATAAAAAAAATAATTGAAGCAGTATTTTTACTTCTGCTACTGTCCTAAGCATAATATGTTGCTAATCGCTTACTTCATCAGGCTGAGCATTCCAATGCTGAATGCGATTATGACTACAACGAGTGAATACTTATCCGGCTCAACACCTCCTGGAAGGAGTTCGAGCGGGTTGAAGATAGCATGTGTCTGCTCTAGAGAAACAGCTTGTACTAAAGCATAACGCGGAAAAAACGGGTGCAGCAACTACAACACAGGTTGCTGTGCGTAGTGAATTTGTACCCGATGACGCGATTTCGCTATTGGTACAGCAACAACAGGAATTCTTCTCTCGTTTTCCGTTAGGCACGGGGACAACGCACGCCGCCGCTTCGACGACATTCGGTGACAAATACAAGGATTGACCAGCCTTCAAGGATTTATTTGAAAGCACTGTTCACAACAAACCACAATTGGAAAGGTCCCGGAAATTTAATTATTTAAAATCATTCAGCTTGATACGTCATTTGCCTATAACCGATACGGCGTATGACACTTTATGGGAACATCTTAACGAACGAAGACATTTATGGAGTTACTCACAACACAGAGTAGCAATGCTACGAAAGGTAGCAGACGGCGCTAATAAAATCCTTCGTGGACTGGATGCAGTTGCACAGATAGGACGCGACTGCTGGATTACCAATGCTACTGCTCGTAAAAATAGATCCATAGTCAAGACGCAAATGGGTGGAGCTCAGCCAGGACACTGTCTCTCCATAATTAGAAGAACTGTTCAAATTTCTCAACGCACTGTGCGGAATATTTAAATTGAGTCAAGGGCATGCAGCAGCTGAGGCTAATGCAGGCAACAAGACGAATGATAAGCCAAGAAAGGCGACACGCACACTTATAGCTACAGATCAAGGAGCCATATGTAGTTCAACTGAACATTCGTTATTTAGTTGTTGGCAATTTTACAATTTGTCCATCGACGTCACTCATTTGTCAAGAGCAAATTGTTGTGTTTCAACTGTCTAAGACCCGGTCATACGTCAGCAAAATGTGGATCAATTCATACTTGTAGACAGACAGTGGGCAGACATCACTCAACAAGGCGAAACTGTTTCTGAAGAAGATCCGGAACAAGAAATATCATTGGTGACAAACGGTCACATTCCACACACCCCTCGCGCTATAATATACATTTTGCCACAAGGACAATCGAAGTCAACTCTACCTACTGCATGGGTAAATGTACGCAACGCACACAGGACATACACTAAACTAAGTGTCAGATGACACTATAAATCACTTTACGACTGGCAAGGGACAAGATTGATGCATCATCACTGGAGATAAAAAGTCTAAATGTTTTAAAAAGTTTTAGCAAACAAAGTAACCCTTCTTAATTCTTTATGCTATGAAAATTATCTCGTACGTTGCAAGATTTAAGCAATTATATAACGTTGTTAATTCCAAACGTAAATCTTCTCTTATACAATGTTTTTTCTTCAATATTCTCCCTTAGCTATTCAAAAAGATAATTACACCACCTTTCCAACTCCTTTGCAAGTCAATTATCTCCCTGCCCAATACTGGTTTGTTAAGAGTCGGTTGATTTCGACCAATCTATTGCATTTTGGCTCTTTTGTATATAAGGCTTCCTTAATAGAATGCAAACTGATGTCATCTATACTGACTTCAGCAAAGCGCTTGACTGTTAATAACCTTCTTCTACAAAAACTTCACATTATAGGTTTGCCATCTTCCCTTCTTCTGTGGATATCATCTAAGTGCCTGTTGTGACGTTTAACAGGATCACTCCTTATTAATCCAACTACTATATTGACAATTTACCTTTAAAACGTATATTGTCAATGTCATGACCTCAATGTTCTTTTTATTCTCTCTGCAAGATTATATTGGGTTTGTGCAAACCATGTAACAGGCCGAAGGAGGCATGCCATCAAAAATTTTGGTAAATCACGCCCCCTTTTCCCATGAGAAATAAAAAAACTTTTTTGCTGTTTTAAAGGCGTTCGTTTTGTGGTGACTAAATATATCAAACTATCCTGAAAGTTGCATAAAATCCGACTTCAAGCATGGAAACACGTAGCAAACTTTAGTCAAAGTCAATGCATACATATAAACATATATATGTGCATACATATAATATCAAACGAATTTGTAATACCTGGATACCGATTTAATTAATTTAATCGGGAATAAAAGCAGAGTGTATACGGTCGGGCATGCTCGCCTGTACTATTCTTGCTTGTCCACAATTGTTAGTATTGCTCATATGTCTGGTCTCCTAAAAGAGTTCATAGTCCTCGCGTTTAGTCAACAAGGGAACCTTCTAATGGATTGGGACGATCAAATAGAATTTTTTTTTTCATTCAGTGAATTTTTGTGTATAGAATATGTGTGCAGTTTATTTTCTGATCGGACAATTATTTCCGCAGATAAGGCGAAGTTAAATTTTTAAAGTGTCCATAAATTGGGTCTAACTTTGTCTATAATTTTTGAGTTTAAGTATAAGACGTAGAAAGTATGAACATTTTTTATTCTGTAAACAGCTTACAGATTTTTGTTCACTGCCTGAGGCTGCACACTTGAATCTTATTTTTCCATCTTAGGTCAACAGACTCTTGCTTCTGAAACTTTCATTACTAGTCGTATAAAAGTTCTTGGAGTTAGTTTCCTCCTTAAATAAATAATTGGTGATATCTGTTCCTAAAACGGCTTGAGTTCAATATTCTTACCCGGAAACCAGGTAAACCTGGTAACCGGCTCAAAGTTGATGTTATTTAACTGCAAAATCACTGTATGCGCGCAACACATACAAACAAACACAGAAACAAACAAACATATGTTCGAACGTTTTCTCTACCTGCTGGCGGCAGCGCTGCCCGGAGCCGCTGGCCGCGCCGACTAATGCTATACATACACACATATATATGAGCACACATACATATTTGCATATAATCGGAAGAATGATAGAAGAGGGGTGTGGTGCAACTGGTAGAGTTGCGGCGCAATGTGGAACCTTCGTATGGATCGAGGGTTCGAGTGCTGACAATGACAGTTGTTAATTTATTTATTTTTTAATTTTAATTCAAAATGTAAATATTTAATTTTAATTTTATAAATTTCATTTTAAAATGTTAATTTAAATAAAATGCACTACTATGGGAGTACGGGGTCTTTTACAGTCGGCTCGATCGACTGTAGCCTTTCTTACTTGTTTTTAATTTAACTCTTTGCTGTTAATTAAAGCAAAAGGCATGTAGTTACTAACAAAATAAATGTTTGTGTGTGATTGTGTTTTGTCCCAAAATGCAATCTTTTCTTTATAACTTGTATGTGTCTTTACATTTATTAATAAACTGAACTTTAGTAAAGCAGAACTTTTAAGGTTCGACTGGCTTCAGTATCAATGTATGTCGTATGGCGCCTGATGCTTCAAAGCAAACTTTTGCGGTACAGTCATAAATCTACACTATAGCGGAACATGCGCGCATTCGTAGAGAAGATTAAATTTCCGATGAATTTTTGTTTAATGATATACTTGTCCAATTTTTTTGAATTGACGATGTGTATAAATATTTCTTAAGTAATAGCAAATAAAACTACGAGTAACGGGTATAAAAATTATGAAAATGTGTAATACAATTCCTTAAAATTGATTGAAAACAACCACACATCGAATAGGACAAATTAATAATATTTTAAAACAAATAATAAAAAAAATATTTTCACTAAAAGTAAAAATTGTATTACATTTATGTTGATGGGTAAATAATACATCTACAAAAAAAATATCCGTACAAAAATATCCTCATTTTTGCAGAAGTTATTAATTATCGCCGCTAAATCAGCCGTTTCGCCCACCGTTCACTCCCCACTTTTAAGAGCATTCCAATTATCTGCATTTACATGTTATAAATTATTGTTTTATAAGAAAAAAATAAATGAATGCTTTTTTTTAAGGCATTTGTTCTCATCGTACAGTGCTGTAATTTAAAATACGTTTGAAGACAAATAATATCAAACTATCCCGAAAATTCCATATAACGTAACACGGTAAGGTAAGCCGGAGAATGCTATGGCTTGAAATCAAATATGACGCGGGAGCTCTTCGCAAAGACTAGCAGCTCTCCCAGTGCTCGTTTTGAGGCATCTTCAATCGAGTAGTGTTGTGGTGCACTTATGCAACTTAATGTTGTGCGTTCTAGGGCTGGGCAGCAACAAAGAAGGTACTTTAGGGTATCGCCACTGCCAGAGTTATTGCATTTCCTGCAGCTAGAGTCGTTAGAGCCACCTCTGACTAATGAGCTTATTGGTACTCGCCTCAAGTTTGCAGTAAAGCGGAGATAGGCAGGTGATGAGTCCTAGTGTGTAAGTGTGTCAGCGTCTTCATTTCCACGTATGCCCTGGTGGCTCGGAACCCGAAATGCGTCTCGATTCGGGAATTCAGGCTGTTTTGGTCTGAAGTCGGTGTAGTCGGTGTAGTCGGAGTAGCCGTTTAAGTTCCGTCAGACAGCGTTATGACCGTAGCCCTCCAGTGGCAGGCAGTCTAGTGCCGTGCAGTCGTGTAGAGTCTTCAAGCTTACTGTACTTCATTCACCGATTCAATCTCACCTGGTTGCTCCAGTGTTGCTGATACTAGTTCCCTATACTTTGTCAAGTCGGTCTTCCTGGGATTCCTATGCCGCGCTTGCTTGGGGTGTGTTCGAAGCCGAGTTCGAACTGAATATATTTATGGTCAGAGAAGGAGGGTCTTTCAACGACTCTTCAGTCAGAGTTAGTTATTTCAGCCGCACGTGTGAGGTCAAGGACGTTCGACGAGGTTGGGTCAACGTACGCATGTAACTCCCTTGAAATCACTTGAAAAACTTGAAATGAAACCTCAGAGAGACTCACCTTTTGTGTTAGTGTCGGGCGATCCCCATACGCATTGATGTGCGTTGGCGTCTGCTCCGATCACTAAATGTGAGCCGTTGACGTGAGTCTCACAAGGTCGGGCATGTCGTGGGCCATGTAGCAGGATGCTTTCCAGCACCGTGGTGATGCTGCTGCTAGATCATCAGTAATGTAATTAGATATTAGATAAGCATGTATGCGTTTACAAGTACGGCGGTTTTGCTTTTGCTTACCATCGCATAAAACTTACTGTAGTTGCTTGACCTTAGCCCAGAAATCCCATTGCCTGAAGCAATCCAAGGTTCCTGAACTAAGGCCACATCGACGGGCCAAAATGAGCTGCGTCGATGACAACTTACTCCCATACAGATTGATCTACAGTATCCAGCAGACGCTGGCCGTGCCCACCAATGCTACACACACATACATATATATGTGCATACATAATATAATTTCAAGCGAATTTGTATGTGCAGACAAATAGATTAATGTTTAGGTTAGGTTAAGCAGGAGTCCTCGAGGGACAGAGCATAGGCCAGTTAGAATCTGTGCGCGCTTCGCAAACGCTAGCAGGTTACTTGCGGGTATGTTGGAGGCTTCCATCAATGAGGGGAGTATGGAGTTTCCTAGGCACCTAAGCCTCGTGCGCTCTAAGGCGTGGCAGTGGCATAGGAGGTGCTCTAGCGTCTCTGAAGAGTCCGGGTTATTGCATTTCCTGCAATGCGGCAGCAAGGCAATGACCAGTGACCATCATTCTGCAGTCTTTCCTGGGGAGGTGCAGAATATATTGCGATAGTCGAGAGTTGATGTTTTTGCACATGATCTTTGCAATTCTGCATGTGCGGGTGTTTCGCCATCTATGGCTGATTTGGTTATTGGTGCTTCTCTCCAGATCACTATGTAGTGATCTTAGGGGGATGTCCACCTGTTCTATCCTGTTAGTTGGTAGGTCAACGCCTGCCTTTGCCAGGATGTCTGCCTCCTCGTTTCCTGGTATGCCCTGGTGGCTGGGTACCCAGTAGATGTGTACTAACGTTGTCGTACGTAATTCATCTAGTGCTTCCCTGCTCACCCTGACGATCCGGGAATTGAGAGTAGACGACATCATGGACTTAATCGCTGCCTGGCTATCTACCAAGATGTTGACTTTATGGAAGTTGGTGCTGATTTGTTTTGCGGTCTCTGCTGCTTTTCCAGTCGCAAAGACTTCCGCTTGGAAAATGCTACAGTGGTCTGGTAGCTTGAATGTGAGTTTAAGGCTGGGGGTTTCGCAGTAAACAGCGGCCCCCACTTCTCCCTCCATGTTAGAGCCGTCTGTGTATATGTTGAGCTCAGTGTGGTTGTAGCGACAGCTTTTCCAATCATCGGGCCCAAGGTGTGCCTTTATGTGGGCTTCGAGTCTGTTTTCTGGTTTGATGTAGTCTGAGCGCGATATCATGCTCCTCCCTATGGAGCTGTGCCCGTAGCTTAGTGGCGCCATGTTGCCCAGTGCTATAAGACGTTGGGCCGACTTTGCTGCTACTAGTTTTGCTTGTAGATCCAGGGGAAGTAATCCCGTGAGGATCTCTAGTGCCTTCGTTGGGGTGGTTCTGAGTGCGCCTGTAATACAGATTAGCGATTGACGCTGTACCTTTTCCAATAGGGCGAGAGTTGTTTTCTTTTCCGTAGCAGCCCACCACACAAGAGCCCTATAGAGCAGTGTCGGGCGCACAACTGAGATATATATCCAGTGCATAAGTCTGGGTGACAGGCCCCATGTGCTGCTTAGCATCCTCTTGGATGTGTATAGCGCCATGGTGGCTTTCTTCACCATTTCTTCTACATTGGCTCTCCATGTCAGTTTGCTGTCCAGCACTGTTCCTAGGTACTTAATGCGGGTGCTGGGCTTGAGTTGTTTGTCATTCAGTTTCGGGGGAGTCCAGTACGGTACCTTGTACTTCTTGGTAAAGAGGATGAGGTCCGTCTTTTCTGCATTTATATGTAGTCCGGCGTTCTCCACCCATTTACATATTTCCCTGAGGGTCCGCTCCATTATGGAGCTGAGAGTCGATGGGCATACTCCCGTTATAATTATACATATGTCGTCCGCATAGGCAGTTATTTTAGGGGCTCTTCTATCAAATCTCTTAATTAGATCGTCGACAACTAGGTTCCATAGAAGGGGAGAAAGGACTCCTCCTTGAGGAGTACCCCTGTTCGCGATTTTTGTTGTGGTTGCAGTGCCCCATTCTGATTGAACTCTCCTGCAGTTCAGAAGGTTTCTAATCCAGTTGGTGATTGTTGGGTGAGAATTGGTAGTTGCTAGCTGGTCGATTATGACCTTGGTGCTGTGACCGGCTTTTCAAAATAAAACTCTCCAGCTTCTTTTATATACGTCTGTCGCTTTATTCTTTTTATGCAGAACTCTCTTCCTCTTTTTTGTTCTATCGATCTCTCTTGTTTTTCATTTCGATGTTTTGCTATATCGATATCTCATCGATATCTTGTGTTTACATTTACATTAGGTTTATGCTGGTAACATACTGTACACTTAACACTATGGGTATTCCTACGTAGTAGCCTACTACAATTCGGCCATCCTGACCATGAGATAGACCTCTATCTCTGTATACTTATTCAAAACTTATAGATGTGAGTTTTACAGTTTATCGACTTTGAACTCGGTTTTATTATTGTTTGTTTAATGACAATGTTTTGTTTGTTCACAAATAAATTCAAGACTTTTCAAATAAAATGATGCGATCGAAACGAGATCTTGCAGCCGAATTTTCTTCGAATTTCACAACTCTGCTATTCTTAACATAACATTTTGCTTAACATAACTTAAAATTGTCTGCCGCTACGTGTCGCTTTAATCTGTTCTGGTGGAACCAGGGTTCCCACATTCGGCCCTTCTGACGTATCCTTCGACCCGAAGGGATCCCAAACTTTCATATAGTCTGCTACTGTTGAAGTTTTAAAAGGCCCTTCAGTATCTCCAACCTTCTCCACGTCATACCTGCCATTGTTATTAACCTTAACTACTTTATATGGACCCAAAAATTTTCCTTTTAATTTTAAACCCGTGCCATACTGTGTACGCTTGATTGCCACTAAATCGCCTACACGGTACTCGCGATATACTTTCCTTTTTGAGTCATACCCTTTCTTATTCTCCTCTTGTATACGTTGTATATTTTCACGAGCATTTTCACGTAACATCTTTCGGTCGTTATCTAGTTCTTCTATCAGGCAATCTGTGATTAAATCATTCAACATTGGGTCATCTGGTATACGCATAGTTAGTCCTGTTAAGATAGTGAATGGAGATACTTTAGTGCTTCTTGGCTCAGTTTGATTGATAATTTGTTGTACTTTTCCTAAATATTTATACCAACAACCTGCATTTTCAATACTCAACTTTGAAAGCATAGGCACTACAATTTTGTGTATCCTCTCAACCTGGCCATTTCCACGAGGTACTCCTGTTGCTATAAGCAAATGTGTTATTCGTTGCCTCTCACAATATTCTTTAAAAATGTTCGAAGTAAAAGCTGTGCCACGATCAGAAATAATGCGAAGTGGATTGCCAAACAATGAAGCTTGTCGTTCTAAACAATTCACAACTTCGTCGACTCCAGTACTGCGTGTGGGATATAACCATACAAATTTAGAGAAACCATCAACTATAACAAGGATATAGTTATATCGCTTGTTGGTTGCTTCCATAGGTCCAACATGGTCTATATGATAAGTAAACAGAGGCTTGTCTCCCTTATCAATTGGCATCAAAAATCCTTCCTTTTTACCCGATTTCGCATTAACAACGATACATTCTACGCAACTTTCTACGACTCGAGCAACCTTTTCCTTCAACTTAGGAATGAAATAATTCTTTTCTATAAGATCTTGAGTCTTTCTTGCAGCGAAATGACCTTGCTTATGTGCGATTTGTATTATTTCATTCTCCATTTGACACGGTACCACCAAAAGCTCACGACTTGGATCTTTGTACAGAATTTGATTTTGAATGTAAAAATCTTCATACCCTTTGTCCTCAACTAACGAACGTACGACCTTTGTCCAATCATCATGCAACTGTGCTTCTTTCAATCTATGTAAGACGCTATCAGACAGTATATAACATGACACACGACTTAAAGCATCGACATGACGCATTTTCGAACCGGATCGATGCTCAATAGAGTAATCAAAATCCTGCAAATACATCGCCCATCTGGCTACACGCAAAGGAACTTCTTTCTTTTTCACAGTCATAGTGAAAGCATTGCAATCAGTTACGATCTTAAATTTGATGCCAAGAACGTACACACGCCACTTCATCAATGCACCCATAACAGCTAGCACTTCTAATTCGTAAGAATTATAATTTTCTTCTGCTGGACTTGTTTTGCGGCTCATGTACTGAACAGGATGCATCAAACAATCTTCAGGGTCCTTTTGAAGCAAAACTGCTCCAAATCCAAATTTGCATGCATCTGTGTGAATTTCTGTTTCTAAACGAGGATTGTATAACTTCAATACAGGGTTACTTGTCAACGCGGATTTTAATTGCTCAAATGCAACACGCTGTAAATCTTTGAATTCATACTTTGTATCTTTTCGCAACATGTCGGACAATGGTTTGGCAATAACTGCATATGACTCGATAAATTTACGAAAATACGACGTTAACCCCAAAAATCGCTGAATAGATTTTTTGTCATTCGGTAACGGAAAATTAGCAACAGCCTGCGTTTTTTCTTTACCTGGTCTAATTGTTCCTCCCTCTACAATGTACCCTAGAAAGTTCACCTTCTTCTGCAAAAGCTGACATTTTGCCCAATTAATGCGTAATCCGTTTTTCATAGCAACATCTAAAACTCTTCTTAGCTTTTTTATTCCTTCGTCAATCGAACTACTGGGTATAATAACGTCATCCATATAAACCACTGCATCTCCGATCTGGATTAATTCCCGCAAAACTGCCATTATAAATCTCGTAAACACGGCTGGCGAGTTTGAAATTCCAAAAGGAACATAGAGGAACTCGTACTGTCCATTTTGTGTCACAAAGGAAGTGTATTTCCGCGATCCTACTTCAACAGGGACATGAAAAAACCCGTTCGTCAAGTCTAGTGTAGTGTAAATGGTAGCACTTTGTAGCTTTTCTAAAACAGTATCCATTATCGGCATTGGGAAATTATCCCGAATCACCTTTTCGTTAAGCTTACGATAGTCACAGCACAATCGCTTTTTGCCATTTTTCTTGGAAACCAAAACGATTGGAGAAGCATACTCCGATGTGCTTGGCTTAATAATTCCCTCTGTTAACCATTCTTCAACCTGCTCATCCACAAGTTTTTGATCACATTCTGCGATACGCCTCGGGTGTTGGTAAACAGGCAACTCATCTGTAAGAATTATTTTCATTTCGACAGGAGCTCTTGGATTTCTTTTTGGTGTATACGAATATACGAGATCTTCGACCTGTTTTTGTTGTGTATTGCTCAAATTATTTAAAATAGGGAAGTTTTGTAATTCCAACTGTTCATCGTGTTCTTCACACACCATACACAAACTCTTAAACTCGCTAATCACTTCAAAACAAGAACTCTTTACGACCTTTACAAATTTGTTGTCATCACCATCAGGTTTGTCTTCTCTACTAATTAACTTAGTTCCACTTTTTGTGACCTGCATGTCCACGCTACTAAGGATAGTTCTACCAAGGATCGCCTCGAAACCCATATGTTCGTCTGGTACAACGTGAAACTCAACATTCATTGGTATATCGTCTATCGAAACGTGAATTACAACGCTTCCGAACGTTAGAACTTGGCTTTCACCTATACCTGTCAGACACTTAGCACAACCTGTCAAATTCTGGATTCCTAATTTCAGGAAAACACACCTGCGCATCAAACATAAGTCTGCTCCAGTATCTATCAAGCCTTTAAACACTACAGTACCAAAATTCACATCTTTTAGTTCTAAACCAGAAAAAGTAAATTGGCTTGATGATTTTATTGGCGTTGTTTGATTTTGAATCACATTAGTTGAACTTTCTTTCTTGCCTTGAGTTTCTGTCTTACAGTCGCTTGCGCGATGCCCAGGCTTGCCACATTTAAAACAATTGAAGCTTTGTTTTGTGCAATCTTTCATCATATGTGATTCGTCACCACATTTGAAACACTTTCGAACTTTACCGGCTTGAGAATCTTTTGCATTTGTCCGATCCTTCTTATCAGCTGATAACTCATGCTTGTTTGACGACGTGTATGTGTTACCGGCTTTTGAATATGCCTCAATCTGCAATTTCAATTGTTTTATAGTTTTAGCCTGATATAAAATCACTTTGTTCGATTTTGAATCCTGAATGCCTTCTATGAAATACTCAATGAGGCTTTCATCATCAAGATCAATTGGCTTGCCAATTTCCATTAGTGAATACAAATACTCCAACAATGTCTCACTCTTCTTGTGCTGTCGCTTTCTCAACCGCCTATGAATTTCAGCAGACGACACCTTCACTTGAAATTCTTCAAAAAGTACCTGTTTAAGTGACTGCCAATTATTAACACCTCGCTGACTGCGTATAAACGATTTAGCGGCACCTTCAAGCAATTGTTTTGCGTATACAAATAATTGTAAATCACTCCATTCTACTGTAATGGCACATTCTTCAAGTTGGGACACCCACTGATCAATATCAACTGTACTCGATCCGTCAAACTTGGATACACTACCATCGACGTCTTTAAGTGTGAACCATGAACGCATTGGTCCTATGGTTGGTGTTAATGGAGCTGTATGAACTGACATATTGTCATCTGCCTCCTCAATATTAAAATCATAATAAGCTAGTAATCTTCCCTGTAACTCTACTTTTCGCCCTGTTGTGCTTAACTGTAGCTCTGCCAATTTTAGTCTTAGATCTTCAACACGGAGGCTTAAAATCTCATTTCGTTCCATCTTACAGAAATTTTGATTTTAAAGTATATACAAAAATGATTTAAAAATAAATTGGAATTATGAAATTTTCTTTTGTTTAGCGATGGCAAAATTTGTGTTATGTTGACGCATATACAACACTGCTATCGTTTTACAATCGTTCCAGTCCTATCGATACTTGGCTTCTCGTGTCACAGCCTGTGAGCACGCTTCTCTTATCGATATGTCGCGCAGAAAATTGCAATTTGTCATCACCAGCTGTATATCTGCACTTACTCTGAACAGAACACTAGTCGTCTCGCTCACTCCAAATGTAGGTTTCTTCTTTGCGTTTCTCATCAAACGCCGATATTCACCGTTACCTTATTTCGCACCAGCTCTTCTGCTTGCGAAACCGCCTTGATCCAGTTTTGCTGCTGTCTTCGAGTAGTCCTCAATGCAACTTGTCCAGACTTGTCTCACGTTTCTCATCAAACGTATCAATTGTTCCGGCGTTGTTGACATTTACTGAAATCTTCCTTTCGCACCAGCTCATCCGCTTGCGAAACCGCTTTGATCCAGTTTTGATCCGACTTTTCTAGACTGTGCGTTTCTCATCAAACGCCGCTGTGTCGCTCCGACTTTCCGCCGCTTGTGCTTTTCACCTTAGCACAACGATGTAGCTTATTTTCGTAAACACCTTTTACGAAAATGTTGCACTCTGCGCACCGTAGTATTTTGTCTTGATATTTTAATTGCGACTCTGGCATTAAATTCCGGACGAGCCCCCAATTGTGAGTGTTGCAGTTTATCGACTTTGAACTCGGTTTTATTATTGTTTGTTTAATGACAATGTTTTGTTTGTTCACAAATAAATTCAAGACTTTTCAAATAAAATGATGCGATCGAAACGAGATCTTGCAGCCGAATGTTCTTCGAATTTCACAACTCTGCTATTCTTAACATAACATTTTGCTTAACATAACTTAAAATTGTCTGCCGCTACGTGTCGCTTTAATCTGTTCTGGTGGAACCAGGGTTCCCACATAGATGATTACAAACATTTCTTATATTCTAGTATTTGTGCCCTTTTGTGCTAATCCAAAAAGCATTTCACTGGGAAACTGTTTCGAGCTACAATGTTGCGTGTTGTTTAAAGCATATTCTACCCTTTCTATCACAATGTCCCAATGATGTCCATTTTCAGTTTCAGTTAATTTGGCTATCATGGGCCCTAAGCTTCTATTAACTCGTTCTACTTGACCATTGGCTTGTGGTGATCCTCTCGCAATCTTAATGTTTTTTATTTTAGCCTGCTCCATGAATTCATCAAACTCTGCTGATGTAAAGCAACTTCCCCTGTCTGATACAATACATTCTGGTTTACTATACACTCTAAAATAATCTTTCAATGCCTTTACAACTTCTTTAGTGTTAGTTGTTTTAGTTGTATATAATGTAACAAATTTCGTAAAACCGTCCACTACTGCAAATATGTGTTTTTTAGCTCTGCTATTGTCTACCGGTCCATAATGGTCTATGTGAATTATCTGAAAAGGTTTGTTGCCTTTAGGTATGCTGTGCAAATGACCCTCCCCCTTGCCAGTCTTCGGCGAAAATGCTATGCACTTTAAACAATTTTCAATATGTTCTAACGCTTTCTTTTTCATGTTTGGGAACCAGTAAGTTTTACTAATCGCATCTAACATCTTATCCCTACCAACGTGTCCTAATTCATCGTGATATTTATACAAAACGTTTTCTTCCATTTTAACTGGAACATAAAATAGCAGCCTATCGTCATTTGTTTTCCTAAATATCCTATTTCTCATCTCAAACAATTTATGCTCACCCATTTCTAATAATTTTCTAATTTCCTGTAACTTACTATCTCTTGTTTGACAAATGATCAAATTGGTCTCAAAACTGTTTGCTTCTGTAATCATTATACTGTTGTTGCACCTGCTTAAAGCATCTACATGTTGCATCTGTTTACCTGTTCTGTGTACTAAATCATAATCAAATTTCTAACGCCCACCTGGCGATTCTGGGATTGAGATCTATTTTATTTAATGTCAGAGTTAAAGAATTACAGTCTGTTACGATTTTAAATTTTCTGCCCTGTAGGTATATTCTAAATATTCTAAGTGAATATATAATTGCTAATGTTTCTAATTCAAAGCTATGGTATTTCGATTCCGTTTCTGTTGTTCTTTTAGAAAAATAAAATATTGGGTGCAACTTGCCATCTTGTTTTCTCTGTAGAAGTACTGCCCCAAATCCTACCGCACTTGCATCACAATGTAGTTCTATTTCGTCCTTGTGATTATATAACGACAGCACGGGTGCTTCTAATAACTTTTCCTTTAATAGTGTGAAACAACTTAGCTCATTCTCTTCAAATTTAAATTTTCTGTCCTTTCGTAATAGATCATACAACGGTTTTGCAATTGTCGAAAAGCCTTGTATGAATCTCCTGAAGCATTTATCAATCCTCAGTTCTAATTTATTCATCACTAATCTTTTAAGTACTTCTTCTAGTATTTCCAAATGTTCACTTATGTCTTTGCTTGCAATCATGATGTCATCCATGTATATAATGACTTTGTTTTCTCTGATTAGGTCACTAAATATACCATTGAGAAATCTTTCAAAAACCTGGGAAGCCGTTTTCAAATCCATTGGCATACTAAGAAATTCGAATTGTCCTAAAGGCGTGACGAATGATGTATATTTTACAGATTCTTTCTCCACGAACACATGAAAATAGCCATTCTTCAGGTCAAGTTTCGTAAATACTGGTTTCTCAACTAAAGCGTCCAACAGATCGTCAATTAAAGGTAATGGATAGTTGTCTTTAATTATGATCTTGTTTAGTCTTCTAAAGTCTATACACATTCTTAAATCTCCAGTGAAATCTGGTAAGATTTCCTTCGCCAATTGGAACATAAGCGAATTCCATTCGTCGCTTCTTTTCTGTCGAATTTCATCATGCGACTTGGCGACACTATTCTGCGCGTCACTGGCTTGCTCGTCGAATTCATTGCCGGCGCCGCCGTCGCCGACGCTTTCTTGACTGCATACACTATGGTTGTCTCGCTCGCTCTGTTGTTGGCCTGTGGTTCTCGAACAATCTGCATCGATGTTTTGTAGCGTGATTTTTGCTAGCTCGATCTGGCGCCTTAAGTCTCTTAAATAGTTTTCGCCTTCGGAAATTTCTTTACGTTACTTGAAAATTCGAATTTATTCATCTGTATAGTTTCCTTCTAAGGCAATGCAATCAGTCCAAAGCCTTTCCAAACGTTCGATACCAGTTTTGTAGAAAGATTTTGGCTGACCCTCAAAATAAGCATTACTTTCGATGATGACCTCCTCATTTGATCGAAATTTCTTCTCGGCGAGCATTTTTTTGAGCTCAGTAAATAGAAAATAGTCGCTAGGGGCCAAATCTGGCGAATACAGTGGGTGCGGAAGCAGTTCGAAACCCAACTCGTTTAATTTAACCATTGTTGCCATTGACTTGTGACATGGGGCATTGTCCTGGTGAAAAATGATTTTTTTCTTCGCCATATGCGGTCGTTTCGTGACGATTTCGGCCTTTAAACGAGTCAGTAGGGCCATGTAATATTCGCTATTGATGCGCCTATCCTTTTCGAGGTAGTCAATAAAAATAATACCATCGGCATCCCAAAATACAGATGCCATAACCTTGCCGGCCGAGATTTGAGTTTTTGGTCGCTTGGGGCGGCTTTCACCGGCTACAGTCCACTCAGCTGACTGTCGAGTCGACTGTGGTGTGAACTGGTGAACCCATGTTTCGTCCATGATGACATACCGACTCAAAAAATCTTTCCGATCCTTTGAAAACATGGCTAAACAGCTCACGGAATCATCGACGCGTTGTTGTTTTTGGTCCATAATGAGCAAACGCGGCACCCACTTCGAACAGAGCTTTCGCATGGACAAATGATCGTGTAATATTGTAAAAACACTCCCCTTGGATATCTTTACGATGTCAGCAATATCATTCAGCTTCAATTTACGGTCGGACTAAACCAATTTATGGACCTGCTTGATTTTTTCAGGACAACTGCCTCCTTTGGGCGACCAGAGCGGTGTGCATCGTCGGTGTCCCTACGACCGCGTTTAAAATCAGCATTCCAGTCGTTAATTGTTGATTTGCCTGGGACAGAGGTGCCATAATGTTTGTCTAACCACTGTTTTGCCTCAACGGTGTTTTTTCCCATCAAAAATCAGTGTTTAATAAGCACACGAAATTCCTTTTTTTCCATTGTTCAAAAAACAACCGAAATAGCGTCACGGAATCTTCAATAACTCACACACTAATGATTCAAATTGCATAAAAATTTGACAGTATGCCTATAAGGGTCTGTTCTTTCGATCCACTATCTAGTGCACGAGGCGTTATCTATTGGTCAAACCGGGGACTTATTGACCGATGTGTTACTGACCAAATTTTATCCAAATCGGACTAGTTCTTGAATTATTTCTTATATTGAATCCTCCATTACAACTGTTTCAGAAATGTTGATTAAAATTTGACAGTGAATATTTATGTTGTTCTTAGTATTTTTTGACTATAATTGTTAAGATTGTCACGCGACAATTTATAAATTTCCCCAAATGTATCAGAAACACACTAGCAACATTTCAGCATGTTTCGAAGCTGAGTGATGTTGAGAGAGTCGTCATCGAAATGTGCTAGCGATCGGACGCAACGTGCGCGTCAACGTAAAGTCTCGCAAATTTATTTAAAACGTTATTATTATTTAAGTTTCTTCAAATTAATATTTGAACGAGAAATGAATAAATATATATTAATATTTAGTTATGAAAGCTATTACACTCTTTATTTACCATCGTAAGACACAGATGACATCACCCCACCACGCCTACAAGCCATTCGAACCACCCGTGTGACAAGTCAAAAGTGGGATAAATGTGCAAACGGTAGAAAAAGAAATAGCTTGACAATATGACGAAAAAGAAATATCAATCGAAAAGGCAATTACAAGACAAGTGTAAATTGGCTGGGTTATCAACGTCGAGAGCAAGAGAAACATTGATGCAACGTTTACAAGAAAATGACCAAATTAGTGATGATAACTACACAATTGCTGAAATGGAGAACCAGACAATGATGGAAAAATCAGTGAGCTCGAGAATATGGTCAAAGAATTAAAAGAAAGGTCTTTTAATCCCTCATTGAGTTCATCGCGTTTGCACGCATTGGCGCCAACAATTCGCGCGTCTGTTGTGAATTCTGCTGTTTCACAATCGTCCGAAATTGGGAACCAGTTCCATCCAGTTTCAACAACCGCTATACAACACGCAACATGTTTGATCGACAAATCTCCAATCGAATGTTCCAGAGCGCTCAATGTAAATGAACCGACACATCAGCTACATGGGAAAATAAATTTGGCAAATGTTGCAACGTTTCCGCAACATGTGTCTGAATCATGTATGTATGTGCCTAACGAAAATGTAGCTACGCAGCAGTTGCATGGGCATACTAACATGGCAAATATTGCAACGATTCCGCAATATTTTCCCAGCTCTCGAATACATAACATATACCAAACGAATATGTGGCAACGAATCAACGATATGGAAAGATGGAAAATGGTTTTTATCCACAAACAATTCGCACCTGTACATTCGCAAACCGCACCTAGCCAAACGGGATATAATGCATTCCCAAACAGAAACGTTCTTTACGAGCGAAACCATCATGTAAATGCAAATCCAAATACTCAAGAATATAAAGGAGTATTCACGACAACGATGAGCACATATCCGTACAACTCGTATCCGAATACAAATTTCGTCAATCCGTATGCCAACGTCAAAGAAATGGTAGCATTATTACCAGAATTCGAGCCATCATCTGAAAAATCTTTGGATTCGCGTCAGTTTATTAAACGTGTTGACTCCCTACGAAATGCATATCAATGGAATGATAAAACTTTGATCTTCGCTGTGCAACAAAAGATGAAGGGTGCTGCAAAATATTGGGTTGATGCCATTGATGTAGTCTATCAGTCATGGAATGAGTTCGTCGCTAGATTCCTGAGTGATTTTCCTTGTATAGAAAATTCAGGGGATATTCATATTAAAATGTCCAAGATGCGTAGAGGAGCTAGTGAAACGCCGCAGGAGTACTTCTACAAAATGTTTGCATTAGGAAAGAAGGGTGAATTACCAGATTCAGCGATATCGACACATATCATCAACGGAATCAACGACTACGATCTGAAACGGAATATATCAAATCAATATGCTTCTTGCAATGATTTGTTAATGGATATTTTAACGTACACGGCTCATAACGAAATTAAGCATTCGTCGACGTATGGTAACAAATGAGATTTAAACACTTCCACACAGAAACGTAATGAGGTATCATTTGCTAAGAGCGCCAACGATGAGAAAGAGAAAAACAATGTAAAATGTTTTAATTGCCAAAAGATTGGCCATTATGCTTCGAAATGTCCTGAACCACAACATAAGCCACGGTGTTCTGTGTGCAATCGTACTACACATGATTCCGCAAATTGTCCGGAAAACAAAAAGAACAGTCCACGTGTTAACAAAATCGAAGAGAAGCCGGATGAAGACATCTGTAAAATGATTGTGGTAAATGGAAACAGTACCAAGGCGTTTGTTGATCGTGGAAGTACTCGAACAATAATACTGAAAACATATGCTGATCAGATAGGCGTAACAGAAAGCTGTAGGATAACACTAAACGGATTCGGAGGAGGTAAATTTTTGTGCAACCGAAAGTTGAAGGCCAAGATATTGATTGATGAACACACTTATATCGCTGAAACGCTAGTGGTAGATGATGACTTGATCTCGGAAAACGTTTGGGAAAAGACTTGTTATGTCGTGCCGACAATAAGCTTGTGATTCATGGCAATGAATGTTTTATTGAAAAGGTTCAGAAAATACAAGCAGGCGATAATCTACTTGAATCAGAGAATGAATCCATTAAAAACATTATCAGCCAAAACGACGCATGTTTTGCACGAAATTCTATGGAACTCGGAAAATGTTCTGTGGTAAAAATGAATATATGATTAACATCCGAGATTCCCATTTACACGAAACCTTATAGAACTCCATTTGCTCAACGACCAACTGTGGCAAACATGATAACAGAACTTCTAGAGTGTGGTATTATACGAACGTCAGATTCACCTTACGCTTCAGGAATTGTACTCGTCAACAAAAAGAATGGTGAATATAGGATGTGTATCGATTATAGACGATTAAGTACTATAACGACGAAAATACCGTTTCCAATGCCGAATTTGGAAGAACAATTCGCACAACTAGCTGGCAATCGATACTTCACGAAATTGGACTTACGTATGGGATATCATCAAATCGAGTTAGATGAACAGTCAAAGAAGTTTACAGCCTTTGTTAGCACCGATGGACACTATGAGTTCAATAGAATGCCATTTGGATTAATCAACGCCCCGGCTGTATTCCAATGTGTTATGAACAAGGTAATCAGTCAAATGAATCGTGCAGAAGTTCTCGCTTATTTGGATGATGTGATAATTCCGAGTAAGACATTTGAGGAAGGAGTCGAGCGTCTTAAAAGAATGCTTACGATTTTGCACGATAATGGTCTAAAGTTGCGATTGGATAAATGCAGATTTCTTGAGACGGAGATCAATTTTTTTGGACACATAGTAAATCACGACGGTATAATGCCTGGAGAGGACAACATAAGTGCCATTAAAACCTTTAAGAGCCATGTATAACTGAAGTCAGACGTTTCCTCGGGTTGACAGGATTTTTCCGTAAATTCGTGGAAAATTACTCCCTAATCTCAAGACCGTTGACGAAATTGCTACGCAAAGCTGAACAAGCCAAGTTTGAGTGGACGGAGGAGCATCGTAAATCATTTGAAGAACTCATCGAAAAACTCTGCTGTGTACCCGTGTTGGCATTATATGACTTTGCTGCGTCTCATGAAGTTCATACGGACGCCTGTGCCATTGGATTAGCTGGAGTATTGTTGCAGTCCCACGACAACATCAATTGGAAACCTGTTTGTTACTTCAGTCGCCATTGTAACGATGCTGAAAGTCGATATCACAGCTACGAGCTAGAGATATTAGCTGTGGTAGAAACGCTAAAACGATTTCGAGTCTACATATTGGGAAAACCGTTTCGATTAGTTACAGACTGTGCAGCCATCGCCGAGGCTGAAGCCAACAAAGAACTAATACCGAAAGTAGCTCGTTGGTGGTTTAGTATTCTGGATTATAACTGCGAAATTGTTCATCGAGAGGGAACAAAAATGGCTCACGTCGATGCAATGAGTCGAGCTGGAGGAGACTATTCGCCTCATTACAAACAACGTAGACGATTGGCTATTGACTATGCAACTGCAAGATCCAGATCTCGTAAAAATAATTGGTGTCATGAATGGTGCATGCCAAACGAACCAGGAAAAGCAGATACGCCAAGACTTTGTTATTCAAAATCACCGCCTGTACAGAAAAGTAAACGAAACAATACGGTTCGTAGTACCGAAAAATGTGAGGTGGCGCATTGCTAAATTGTGCCATGACGACGTTGGACATTTTGGGTTGGAAAAAACCATTGAACGTATTCGAGAAAGATTTTGGTTTCCAAAAATAAGGAAATACGTTAAGGATTATATTTCTTCATGTATGACTTGTTGTTACTTCAAGTCCAAAGGAGGAAAACCAGAGGGGAGTCTACACTATAACGACATCGATCCTGTCCCATTCAGTAAAATACATATTGATCATTTGGGCCCATTCATCAAAAGTAAACGTGGAAATACGTATGTCCTTGCTATATCCGATTCGTTTACAAAATTTCTAATCGTAAAGCCTGTTAAGAGTACGAAGACGCAACCAACTATCAACGTATTAAACGAAATCTCAGGGTACTTTGGATTGCCTAAATGTATAGTATCCGACAGAGGGACCGCATTCACATCTAAATGCTTTGAAGAATATTGCATTCAAAATGGGATATATCATATTAAAAATGCAGCTCGAACACCGATGGCAAATGGACAAGTTGAACGGGCAAATCAAACCATCTTAAGTTTTCTCCGAAGCTCTACGAACACAGCAAAGGACTGGGATTTAACTCTACGAACTTTACAATGGACTGTCCATTCCCAGCGCAACGAGACATCCGGATTTAGTCCAAACGATTTGGTTTTTGAATTCAAACCACTTGATGTCGTTCATAATCACTTGACAGCTGCCATTCACAATGATCGTGACGAAGGAATCAGAACAGAAGAACCAACGACAAAATACGACGAAGCTGTTGCGAATATAAACGCTGAACGTGTTAAATGGAAGAAAAGGTTCGGCAGCAAACACTCTAACCCAATCTTATATTCCACAGGGGAGCTAGTTGTAGTAGAAAATGAACCAGCTGCAACAGATGAATCACGTAAGCTGGAGCCTCTATATCGCGGACCATACCAAATAAAGAAGGTGTTGGACAACGACCGATACGTTATCGAGGATATTCCTGGTATGCAGATAACGGCTCGGAAATATTGTTCAGTATATTCTTCAGATAAAATGAAGCCATGGTGCGCCAGTCTTCTGGATCTGGACGTGGAATCTGAAAACGACTACCGAATCGAGGACGATTCTACGTCAGGATTGGCCGAACTGTCACGCGACAATTTATAAATTTCCCCAAATGTATCAGAAACACACTAGCAACATTTCAGCATGTTGCGAAGCTGAGTGATGTTGAGAGAGTCGTCATCGAAATGTGCTAGCGATCGGACGCAACGTGCGCGTCAACGTAAAGTCTCGCAAATTTATTTAAAACGTTATTATTATTTAAGTTTCTTCAAATTAACATTTGAACGAGAAATGAATAAATATATATTAATATTTAGTTATGAAAGCTATTACACTCTTTATTTACCATCGTAAGACACAGATGAAATCACCCCACCACGCCTACAAGCCATTCGAACAACCCGTGTGACAAGATGGTTATCAATACACTTTTATACATTATAACTCTACTTACATTATAGTCAGTAAACATCAAAATTGTGTATTGTTAAACACTGTTTGTTATTGTACCCTTGCAGAAGTTATATTTTTTTTGTCACGAAGTTTGCAACGCATTGAAGGAGGCGTTTCCGACCCCATAACGTAAAGCATCAACAGCCGAGTCGATATAGCCATGTCCGTCAGTCTGTTCGTCTGTTTCTATGCGAACTCGACTCCCAGTTATAATGCTATCTTAATAAACAGATGTGATTTTTAATGTCTCTTGAGCGATTTGATCCAAAATCACGCAATATGCATTTGTTATCATTTTTCATCAGCCGACCAAATTTCGTCCGGATCGGACAACTATATTATATAGCTGCCAGAGAAGTAATCGGTTGAAATGTTAAGTATAAATAATTTTGTACATCTATTGAGCGATTTTAACCAAATTCTCACAATACACGTTTTCTATTAATTTTAATGTGCTGACCAAATTTCATCCAAATCGGGCTACTATATCATAAAGCTACCATAGGTAGAATTAATGATTGATACCAAATTAACGCAATATGCATTACTGCAAGGGTATTTAATCTTCGGCGGGCGAAGATAACCGTTTTTAGACCCCGTACTCTTTAAAAAAGAGTAAAGGGGTCTATTAAGTTTGTCAGAAGCGAGATGTGCGTAACAGGCAGAAGGAGGCGTGGCCGACCCCATAAAGTATATATATTCTTGATCAGCATCAACAGCCGAGTCGATATAGCAATGTCCGTCTGTCCGTCTGTGTGTCTGTCTGTCCGTCCGTATGAACACCTGGATCTTTTAAACTACAACAGCTAGAGACACCAAATTTGGAATGAAAGTTCATTATCTTCTCGAGCAGATCAAGTTTATTTCAAATTGTTGCCACGCCTCCTACCGCCCCCGCAATGAGCAAAAAAACAGACATACCTCGAAAAAATTTGTGTTTTAGGCGAATATCTCAGTAACTATAGCACTTAGGAGCACAAATTTTGGTATGCAGGTTCCTCGAGACAGTCTTAGTATAATGCTATTAAAAATTTTGAGCTGCCACGCCCCCTTTTCTCATAAGAACTAAAAAACTTTCCAACTTTAATGCCGTTTTTAAGGCATTAAATCAAATAGTACAGTGTTGAAATTTGACATTTGTTTAGAGACTTATCATATCTAAGTATCCTGAAAGTTACATCAAAACCCTATGTCAAACAAGAGAGCTACACGGTTCAAAGTTTATGTTATTTAACTGCAAAATCACTGTATGCGTACAACACATACAAACATATGTTCGAACGTTTTCTCTACCTGCTGGCGGCAGCGCTGCACGGAGCCGCTGGCCGCGCCGACCAATGCTATACATACACACATATATATATATATGCACACATACATATATGCAAATAATCGGAAGAATGATAGAAGAGGAGTGTGGTTCAACTTGTAGAGTTGCGGCGCTATATGGAACCTTCGTCTGAGATAGCGGGTTCGAACGATTGACAATGGCAATCGTTAATATATATTTTTAAATTTTAATTAAAACTGTAAATATTAAATTTTAGTTTTGTAAATGTATTTTTAAAATTTTATGCGCACTACTATGAGAGTACGGGGTCTTCTATAGTCGGCTCGCTCGACTGTAGTCTTTCTTACTTGTTTTTTTTCTTTTTGATATTTATTTAGTTTAGCCTTACAATTAAATATTTTTATGATTTTGTTCTGCTAAATGTTAATTTCTTGGTTATTAAAATATTGGTTCCTTATAATAAGTATATTTGGTTGAATATAACATACTGCGTCAGGAATTCTTTTCAAAATTTATTAAATGTACAAATTGGAATTTCTTGTTTAATTATATTGGTGATACAATTATCTTTAATAATTTCTTTGGTATACATGTTTAAAACTTTATTATTATGTTAATAATATTTGCCTAGAATATTTTCACTGATAGTCTGGCAAGTGGATTCAGGGTATGATGAAATTTTGAAAGTAGGTGTTTCAGTCGGTATTTCTGTTTCAGTTAGACATGAGAAAAATGTCATAACTTGTACTAAACCAAGCGGATGTTTTTATGTCAGCTAAGCTGGTCAATATTGTAAAGATTGTCAGTTATGAGCCCATTTCAATGTCTTCGATGTATTCGGAAGTGTTCAATATTACGAATTAATAGGTTAACTTTTTGATCGGGTTTAAAGTTAATACTATTTTTGTTTATTGAGTCAATACCCTCGTTAATGGCTGTGAGTACTTGGTTTAAGGCGCTAGATTGAATCGTATTCTGACCCCGAGATTGAATTAATTGGCTTTTCTATTTGAATTTAATCATATCAAAAAATAAAGAACTTATAATAATTTTTCCTCTCAAAAATACAAAAATTGTATTTGTTAAAATAGTAATTTTATTGATTACGTGTGATCAATCTAAGGCGGAGTCAAAAACTAATCAAGAATACTTATATCTGCGTTAAGAAAAGTTCTGTACAGCTTTTCTTAACATTTGTTTACAATATAAGTTAATCTGCTCTTCCATTTTTATTTTATCTTTTTCATCTAATGTTCTAAAAAGATATATAAATCTCGACCCGACAAAGTTAATGAGACCTCTTTAGGACCGTTTTGTTAATTGTATTCCAATCATTTTTCTCTTCAATTTGTTGATTATAAAATTTACTTGTGGAATATTTGCGAACGGTTTACGGTGTTTCGTCAACTTGTGTAATATTAATTGTATGACAATGATTTTCAAAAACTAGTGGTACTTGTATAAAACCTGATTTGGAAAAAAGTAAACCTTAATTATTTTCTGTTGGGTTAATTTTTTTTAGACCTGCTGCTATCCATGTGGGTAATGACATCATTATTAACATTGTGAATCCGATGATTGTGATAAATCGGCTGGCTGTAAGTATGTATGTACTATCATTAAATTTCTTTTTTCAATTTACTTTTGTTGTGTGTGGTTATCTGGCCTCTGTTATTTTCAGCGTAATGTTTTTCGTCTAATTTTTCTATTCTATCAGTTTTCTGAAAGGGTTATTTGATTTTGGTCGAGTTAAAGGTGCCTGTTTGAATTTTGTGTCGATTTCGTAGTCTTGACTTTTTTCATTTAACTTATTAATTTTGTTTTTCTTTATTAGTTGTTAACAGTTGGTGTACTTGCTGGCGTTTGTCCAGTTGTATTATGTTTAGTCTGGCGAATGTATGTGTATAGGATTGTTTATATTTTAGTTTGTTTACTGTTTAAGTTATTGTCAGTATTTATTATCCGATTTTTTCATTAATTATTTTATGAAGGTGTTTTATTTCTGAAAATCCTGTTTTACTTGTAATGATATCGATATGCACATTTTTTGGATTTTACCATAATTTAAGTGAATTGCTCATGAATGCTGAATCTTTGTCTGATTTAATTTTTTGTGGTTTTAGCATGCCGTTGAAAATTCTAGTGAGGGCACGTTTGGCTTCAAGCCAATCTCGACTGTTTGTTTTTATGAGTGATGCAAATTTGGAATAAATGTCTATGCATGAAAGGTAATGATTATTGTCAAAAGCGTAAAAGTTTTATTAGTCCAAGGATGTAAAAATTTAATGTGTTTGTTAAAAGCAAAAGCTCCATAAGTTGAAAGTCCAATCAATATAAGCTCAAAGCCGAGGTTTGCTAAACGTCTCGAGAACATAGCATAAGTTAGTTAAGATTTGTATCTGTACTCTGTAGTATCGGGTTGAGAAAAAAAATTATATTTTTTAGAATAACCAACTTACAAACTACGTTATTGTCGCAGCCGGTAGGATACAGCGAAATATCCATGTAACAGTAATTGTTGGATCATAGCATAAGTTAGCATAAGATCATAATGAATTAGTTAAGTATTAGTTAAGAGACAAAATGAGTTGATAGCGTTAGGTAAAAATGAATTGATTCTCTTATACTGTAAGCTAGTCTGTAAGCTCAAATTGCATTCGGGAGTGCTGCTGGCGGCAGCGACAAGTCAGTTGATATTTTAATTTCGTAAACACCGCACGCACGCTGCCAGTCTCTCCGCGTTTGAAAAGTTAATAAATTTGTAACGTTGAAGAAATTACAAGTGTTCTATTTTACAAATACTTTTTGATTTTGGATTTTTCATTGGCGCCCGAGCAGGGACTTTCTTACGCGGTTGTCGGTCTAATTATTAGACATTTCGAGGCTTGGTGTGCGTGTGTGTTGGTTTCGGTGTTACTGCTGCCTGATTCTTGGAGCTGTTCCCTTTCGAGCTGGACGAAGACAAACTCTGGAGTTGGACCACTATTGTTGCGGAAACTACTTGGAATAGAATGCCCAGAATTGAGCCAATGAGCGACTCTTCTGATGACCAGGTAACAGTGCCCAAACGAGTCAGTGCATAGGTGAAAGTGCATAGAAACGGCAAATAATACATATGTACATAATTAAGTATCGCTCCCTTTATTGCACATAACAGACTTTGCGTTTCGGCACTGATAAATGTGATTTATAGAACAATTCGAAGCAAAACATTTAACGAGAAAAAACTAAAAATAAAGAAATATATTCAAATTCAAATCAAATTTGTGTAAATATATTGATGCGTGCATATACATATACATACATATCTACATATTGCCGTTCTCTTGATTCCGCTATTCGTTTTGATCGACGGCTATTCGGTGGTGGTTTTTGACCTTTGCTTTGTCGTTTTCTTCAAATCTGCACACAAGCGGGTACCCTGTGTGTGCGTATGTTTGTTCAATCACCGTTGTTACTAACGCAAATCGAACTCCACGAAATATATGTATGTACAGCGAACCGCGCATACGTACACTGTTGTTGTTGCTGTTTGTTGATCGCATCGTTTGTCTGCTTATACATACATAAGCACTAGCAACATACATACATACATACGTATGCTAATTAGCTGCGAGCATTTCAGTTATTGTTGGTATATTCGCTTCGTTGCTTGCATACATACGTTCGTGTTGTTGTTCTCAGCTGTTAAACGTTTTGCCTGCGTTTGCATTTGGTGTAGGTGATTCATTTCGAATATTTGAAGGGTCTGTGTAGTCAGCTTTGTATTTTCCTGCTGTTCAGCTGACTCTTGAGAGTACACTTACGTGCATTCGAATAGGTCCGAATTAAAAAAAAAAAAAAAGGTACACTTACGTGCATTCAAATAGGTACGAATTTTTACAAAAAAAAAAGGTTACATTTACGCGCATTCAAATATATCCAATTAAAAAAAAATAAATAAAAAATTAATATGGCGCAAAAAACAGATCTTTATGAAACCGATCTGGTTGATGCAGGAGCTTGTTTTAGTGATCGTCTAAGTCAGCTATTCGTTAAATTGGAAAAGGTGGAGAGCGATATCGAACGACAAAGGAGTTCACTCATAAATAAAATGGTGACTCCAAGTAAGTTCGAAATTCAGTGCCGGCTAGATATCCTTAATTCATACATTTCAAAGGCTATGGATCTGCAGTCAGAGATCGATTCGATAGATCCTGACAATACTAGCCGCGCAATGCTTGAGGAAACGTGTATTTTGGATCGATCGTCATACATGTCTGCCCTTAGTGCGTACCAGGCATCTGAAACTGTGCCTCCACTTTCTCACCACTCTCACCTGCCCAAACTTAAGTTGCCCAAGTTCAGTGGTAAGCATTTGGAATACAGACAATTTATCGGTCTGTTCAACAGTTTAGTAGACTCCGATCGCTCGCTATCAAATATTGAGAAATTCAATCATTTGATTTCGTGCTTATCGGATGAGGCGTTAGGGACCATCAAAGCCTTCCAGGTCTCTGACGCTAATTACCCAAAGGCATTAGAAAGTTTAAGTCGAGTGTACGACAACAAATGCCTGATTTTCTTTGACACTCTCGCTCAGTTGTTCGACATTGAGCCGATGTCCAAGCCATCGGCACTCGGAATTCGAACAATGGTTGACTCAGTGTCGGCAATTTTCGATTCGCTAATGTCGGTTGGGAATGAGGAAGATTTCGCTAACGCAATTCTAATACATGTAGTCATGTCAAAGGTTGATCCGCATACGAAATCGAAGTATGAGGAGCAACTGGACTATAACAAATTGCCGAAATGGGCCGATTGCGTTATGGCTTTGAACAGGCGATATCAGCACTTATCTGCTGAAGAAAGTTCAAAGTCCAGAATAAAGCAGAAATCCGACATGAAGTATGCAAAAAAGTCGTCATTTGCATGCACGAATGTCGAGAAAGAAATGGAACCAAAATGCAACTTTTGCAGTGCCAACCATATGATTGGAAACTGCCAGGGATTCGCAGCATTGCCAGTTGACGAAAGATTCAATTTCGTAAAATCTAGTCAACTTTGCATTAATTGTTTGTATTCCGGACACAGAGTGTCCAACTGCACTGCGTCAAAGTGTAGAGTATGTTCTCGCCCACATAATACTCTCCTGCATAAATACGCAGCCGCAGAGCAGCAAGTGTCCGTTCATCCTGCCCAAGTTAATCACGTGGTTAGCGAAGTCGATCAGGTGCTCCTGGCAACGGCAGTGATAACTGTAAAAGACAGATTCGGTCAGAATCAAAGCGCTCGAGCGCTATTAGACTCTGGTTTTCAGGTATATTTCATGACAGAAAGTCTGGCTCAAGCTTTGCGGCTCCAGCGCAAAAGCAAGTCCTTAACTGTAACATCAGTAGGACAGTCGAGTCTAGTAGCGAAAAGCGAAGTATCGACAGTAGTGTCATCGCGAGTGTCGAATCATCATTTTAGCACCGATTTCTGGGTGCTAAAGTCGATTACGAGCAGACAACCTGACTATGATCTTCCCATTCATCGGTGGAAGATTCCGTCAAGCATAGAGTTGGCTGATCCAGAATTTTATAAGCCACAGCGAATTGATCTGCTGCTGGGAGCCGACTCCTTTTTTTGATTTGTTGTGCACTGGACAAATTCGATTGGCAGAAAACGGTCCGTTGCTGCAAAAGACATTGTTCGGTTGGGTAGCATCCGGGCGATGCAAGAAAATGAATACCCAAAGCCCTGTTTGCTGCGCAGTAATGCATCCTACTAGCGAAGATAGGCTGGAAGCTCTGGTAGATAGATTCTGGGAGCTGGAAGCTATCCCAGAGACTAATGCATTGTCAAAGTACTCTGCAGAGCACCTTGCGTGTGAGCAAAAATTTAAAGACAGTGTTCACCAACTCTCGAACGGACGATTTGAGGTCAGCTTGCCCTTTAAGACTGATGAAGTGCTGGGCTCCTCCTTTGAGACAGACGGTTCCTCGCATTAGAGCGTAGAGTTTCCAAGGATTTGGAACTCAAGGAAATGTACACGAGTTTTATGAACGAGTATCTCGACCTTGGTCACATGTCTCCGTTAGGTACAAAAGTTCCACCAGGCCCACACTACGTCATTCCACACCAGTGCGTCCTGAGACCTGAAAGTAGTTCCACCAAGCTTCGAGTAGTGTTTGACGCGTCTTGTAAGACGACATCGTCCCACTCTCTAAATGAATTGCTCATGGTAGGTCCTACTATTCAGAGGGATCTAATTTTGTCGCTTCTAAGGTTCCGTCTTAGCCGATATGCCCTCACGGCAGATATTAAAAAGATGTATCGTCAAGTAAGCATATCCCATGACGATCGACGATTTCAGCTAATTGTTTGGCGCGAAAACCCATCAGATGAGCTCCAAGTTTATCAATTAAACACGGTGACGTATGGAACTGCGTCCGCACCGTTTTTGGCCATCAGATGTTTGCAGGAGCTGGGTTTGAGTCATAGGGACACCCATGCTCTTGGTTCAGAAATCATTTGCAATGATTTCTACGTCGATGATATGCTTACGGGAGCTGACGATATCGAAACATTGGAAAATATATGCAAACAAGTGCCCGAAATTCTCGAATCGGGCGGTTTTCAATTGGCAAAATGGTTTTCAAACCATCCTCAGTTTATAGAAGAAGGCGGAAAGGATTAACTTCTAAGTTTTAATGATGCCGATTCGACTAAAACGCTTGGTATGAGGTGGACACCAAGATTGGATACTTTCCAGTACCACTTGGATGATAGCTTTATCAAGTTAAGTCCCACCAAGCGCAATATTCTGTCAGTTGCAGCACGCATGTTTGACCCACTTGGTTTGTTGTGCCCAGTCAGCATACGGGCAAGAATTCTGCTTCAAGAGCTGTGGCGCATGCAGTTGCCTTGGGACGATACACTGCCCATGGAACTACATAGCAGATGGGATAAGTTCAAGGAGAATCTTTTAGAACTAGATAGAGTTCAAATTCCCAGATACGCTCACGCCAGCTTCAATGCAAACATACAAGTGCATGGGTTAGCGGACGCATCCAGTCAAGCTTACGGCTGCTGCATCTACATTCGGGCTAACGACGGTACCAACACCGTCTGCCGGTTACTAACGGCAAAGGCAAAAGTCGCTCCAGTCAAAACCAAGTCCATTCCCAGACTTGAATTGTGTGCGGCTTTTATGTTAGCTCAACTGTGGTCCTCCATACAGCATATGTTGGATCGCTGTCGAATCGAGAGTGTGAATTTCTGGACTGACTCAGAAATCACACTACATTGGATAAATACTTCCCCTTCAACATTAGCAACATTCGTAGCCAATCGAGTTGCAGGCATCCAAGAGATGACACCTAAAGTATCTTGGAGACATGTGCCAACATCAAGCAATCCAGCTGATTTGGCGTCGAGAGGTTGTGACGTTCAAGAACTGTTACAGTCAATATGGTTCGAAGGCCCTCCATTTCTTTGCGAGGACGACACAGAATGGCCTCAAAATGAACACTTCAACATACCGAAGGAGTTAAAAGAGAGTGAGGTCAAAAGGTCAGCGCTCGTCTGCTCAGTTAGCAGTTCGAGTCGGTTACCTGAGTTCATGTCCCGGTTTTCGTCATGTCGCAAGTTGGTATGAATAGTTACGTACATGTACAGATTCGTTTCAAGATCAAAACAAGAAATACACACTGTCGAACTAGGACCAAAGGAATTGAACTTCGCTTTTTTAAAACTGCTGGAACTAGTTCAGCGAGCAGAATTTAAGGTGGAGTTTGATAGACTAAAAAAGGGAAACACCGTGCAACCAAGTTTGCAATCATTAACTCCCTTTATTCATAAATCGGAAGAGTGTGGAAGGCGAGTATCGTTAATACGAGTAGGAGGCAGACTAGCAAATGCATCGCTAGAATATGACACGAAATTTCCTATTCTTATGCCAAAAAATTGTTTGCTTGTGCAAATGTACTTGAGAGAGTTGCACATTGGCAATTGTCATGCAGGAGCAAAGACGATGATCGCACTACTCAGGCAGAGAATGTGTCTCGTGAATGCTCGACGTGAATGTACTCAGATAGTGCGGAAATGCGTCCATTGCTTCAGGTATAAACCGAAGTTAATGGAGCAAATTATGGGAAATTTGCCGGCGGATCGATTTGCCGCGGTTCGGCCATTTAATGTTTGTGGGATAGATTTTTGTGGTCCAGTCAACGTCTCGCTGAGGATTAGAGGACGAGCCCCAATTAAAATGTATATTGCCGTGTTCGTTTGTTTTGCTTCGAAGGCTGTTCATTTGGAACTTGTAGCAGACTGGTCCACTAACTCATTTTTATGTACGATAAACAGCTTCATCGCGCGACGTGGCATACCCGTCCGGCTATACTCGGACAATGCGACGAATTTCGTGGGAACGAACAATCAACTGAGAGAGTTCCAAGAGGCGTTCAACCACCAGCAAAGCAGGCTGCAGCTGTACGCAGCGGAACGAGGGATGGAGTGGAGGTTCATTCCTCCGAGAGCGCGCACTTCGGAGGACTGTGGGGGGCGGCGGTGAAGTCAGCCAAGCACCTCCTCGTGCGACAAATAGGCAGCGCGTCGTTGACGGAGAGCGAGGTCCGAGGGCACCTGGCAGACATGGAGGCCATCCTCAATTCCAGGCCTCTAACACCGCTAGGCAGCGATCCCAGCGACGGAGAGGCACTCACCCCAGGCCATTTCCTCATAGGACAGCCGCTTCGTTCGCTGCCGCAAGGATTCGAGCGGGAGAGACCAGACAGCGGCATTTCGTTCTGTCACAGGTGGCAGTTGCTGTCCAAGCTCAGACAGCGCTTCTGGCAAGCGTGGTCGAAAGACTACGTCCACAGTCTGCAGCAGCGAGGGAAGTGGCAGGAGGCACACGACAAAGTGACAGTGGGGGATCTCGTCGTGGTACACGAGGACAACACGCCCCCCCAGCGGTGTGCAACGGGCAGAGTCGTGGAGGTAACTCCAGGAGGCGACGGGCGGGTCAGGGTCGTCAGCATTAAGACCAGCATGGGCCTTATCAAGCGCCCAATTGCGAAGCTGGCGCGGCTACCAGTGGATTGAAGGCGATCCCTTCAAGGTGGCCGGTGTTGGATCATAGCATAAGTTAGCATAAGATCATAATGAATTAGTTAAGTATTAGTTAAGAGACAAAATGAGTTGATAGCGTTAGGTAAAAATGAATTGATTCTCTTATACTGTAAGCTAGTCTGTAAGCTCAAATTGCATTCGGGAGTGCTGCTGGCGGCAGCGACAAGTCAGTTGATATTTTAATTTCGTAAACACCGCACGCACGCTGCCAGTCTCTCCGCGTTTGACAAGTTAATAAATTTGTAACGTTGAAGAAATTACAAGTGTTCTATTTTACAAATACTTTTTGATTTTGGATTTTTCAGTAATCATGTAATTAAGAAGAGAGAGAGATACCTGGGGAATGCCCTGATCGATGAATTTGAGACACAAACACCGTACAAGGAATTATTGAGACTGCTATACCAATTATAGTAATAGTATCCGTAAGTTTGTAGAAGAATTTGAATAAAAGTCTTTTGTAATATCTAATAAGCTTATGTTAGAAAACCAACCACAAAACACAATATTATACACAAACGCAATAAACAATTTTATTAAAGACGTTATCACCAGGAAACTACCTGACAGAATATTCATGAGCTTAGCTAGACATGACCTTACCACTGTTTCAAAACTTAAACAAGCAGCTAAACGCGAAGGACTTTACGAAAATGGCTTTAACGAACGTACTAACCAAAATAACGAAAATTCAAAACACAGCAAACCTAATAATGACAACCGTGGAAAGGGAACTATACAAATTATTATCCAAGTTCAGTTATTTGAACCATTAAGATATTAGCCATAAACCAATAGAAAATGCAGAAAATAATCAAGCATTATATAAAGCATTTAAACAAAATCTTAATCAAGCTAGATCACAAAACCAAATGAATTACCAAAATCAAAGCCAAAGACCTTCGAATCCTCCTTTCAAGAGACAGCGAGAAAATACAAGTCACTCCAACATGGAAACTTCTTAAAACGTTCATCACGTAGCCTCGGACCAAGAAGAATGAATCCTTTTATTCGAGTAGTTATGAATGGACAGCACTTTAACTGTGTTATTAACACAGGTTCGTCCATCAATCTTATTAAACAAAATTTCTTATACTTTCCTATCAAACATCGCCAATTAAATGTGCAAACAATAAATGGCACTATTCAATTAAAAAATAGTGTATCTTTTGCCCCTAGTAAGCTTTGTCCCACTCACCAAAAATTTTATCTACACGACTTCTCAGACAATTACGATATTCTACTAGGCAGGAAATATCTAGAATCATGCGAAGCAAAAATTGACAACAAACAAAAAGCAGTTATTATAAACGAGCATCCATTTCAAATGAGATATGATCGTGAGGATTCTGTTAAGGACAAGAGGACAAGCATTTCAATGGCTTGATCCGCCCCGAACAAATGATATAGCTGTTAATTACGCTATAAACAATGAACTAAATTAAACAAATCAATTTCGATTAAAACAAACGACGAAAATAAATTAAAACTTACCAAAATTTTATATGAGACATTCAGTACAAAGAAAGTGAAAATTTGACTTTCGCCAGTACAATTAAGTATGTCATCCAAACGTAACACGAAGACCCAATCCAAAAGTGACCATATAAGTATGCGCAAACATTCGACGAAGAAGTCGATAAACAAATTAAACAAATGATTGAACAAGGTATAATTCGCAAATCAAACTCGCCTTATTGCTCACCAATTTGGATTGTGCCAAAGAAACGTGATGCATCAGGTAAAGAAAAGTTCCGTATCGTTATCGACTATCAAAACTTAAATGAAATAACAATCGATGATAAATATCCTATTCCGGTCATGGATGATATACTATACAAACTTGGAAATTGTCAGTATTTTACCACAATTGACTTTGCAAAAGAATTTCATCAGATACAAATTGACCCACTTAGTATACCAAAAACATTTTTTTCAAAAAATGGATATTACGAATACACTCGAATGCCTTTTGGATTGAAAAACGCCCCAGCAACATTTCAATGCTGTATGGACAATCTGTTAGAAGATCTAATCTATAAAGATTGTGTAGTATACATGGATGATATAATAGTGTATTCCACTTCTTTGGAAGAACATCTCTTATCATTAAAAGGGGTATTTAAAGAACTTCGTGAAGCTAATTTAAAATTACAATTAGACAAATGCGAATTCATAAAAAAGAAAACTGACTTTCTTGGACATATAATAACAATTGAAGGAATTAAAAAAAAACGCAACAAAAATCTCTGCCATACAAAATTTTCCAATACCAACAAGAAAGAAAAGTACAGTCGAGCACGCCCGACCGTATAATACTCTCTGCCTTTTTTCCCCAATTAAATTCTTAAAATCGGCATAGAGATGTTACAATGTGTACTTCGTGCATTAAAACACGTTGCAACAAAGACAATCTAAGAATAATCAAACATACATCTGTCTCTCTGTATGCGAATACACATACTAAGGACAATATATGATGCATATATGTTAGTGTGCCACGCAGTCAAAGAAATCATTCGAACATGTGCTTGTATGTTTCTGTCTCGCTTGCACTCATACATGATATTGCATTCAGTTATCAATATTGTAACATTTTTAGTTTTCTTGTTTATAGTCCGATTTCAATGCACCTTTCAGGATAGTTTAATATAGTTAGTCTCCACACGAATTATAAATTAGAATACTGTACGATAAGAAGAAATGCCTTAAAAACGTATTGAAGTTTGAATAGTTTTTTAGTTCCAATGGGAAAAGGGGGCGTGGCAGCACAAAATTTTTGATGGCGTGACATTTATTTAGTCTCTAGGAACCTCCATACCATATTGGTGATCCTAGGTGCCATAGTTACTGAGATATTCGCCAAAACACCGATTTTTTCCGAGGTGTGTCTGGTTTTTTGTTCATTGTGGGCGTATGGAGCGTGGCATCAAAGAAAAAAAAATATTCTTGTATTGACAGACTAAATATGTGATCGATTGAGACCAAGATCGAACTTGTAGCTCTTACCATCTTTGAAATCTGTTTGTGCATACGGACAGACAGACAGGCAGACAGACAGACAGACGGACATAGCTATATTAACTCGACTTGTGATGCTGATCAAAAATATATATACTTTATGGGGTCTGCCACGCCTCCTTCCGCCTGTTACATACATTTGCACGAACGTAATAAACTCTTGCAGAGAGTATAAAAACACCCAAAGAAATAATATCATTTTTAGGCATTTGTTGTTATTATAGAAAATTCATTCCTAACTTTGCACACGTTGTAAAGCTAATGGCTTTTAAATTAAAGAAAGGTGCACTTATAAATACCAACGAACCGAATTACATTTCTGCTTTTGAAAAATAAAAGTACTTATAACGTCCGATCCAATATTAGTTTATCCAAATTTTGAGAAACCATTTTGTCTTACAACTGATGCCAGCAATATAGCTATTGGAGCTGTTCTGTCTCAAAATCAAATACACATTTTTTTCGCAAGTAGAACTTTAAAGGAACACAAACCACTTGTTTGGCTTAACAATATTAAAGAACCAAATATGAAAAATCAAATTAAATGAATTTGATTATCATATTAATGTACCAGGCAAAGAGAGTTATGTTGCAGACGCTTTATCCAGAATAAAAATTGAAGAAAACTTGTTAGGAGAAACTTTTGACGTATCTGTAGCAACAATCCATAGCGCCCAAGAAGACAACCAAAATCACATTTCACTGACAGAAAGACCAATAAACTATTTTAAAAGACATATAGAATTTGAAAAAAGTTACTTAAATAACGTATCGTATAATTTTAATAAAATATTTGTTGATATGACACCTAATCATGCAAAAGAATAAATTAAAGAATACTTATGTTCTAAGAAAAGTGTTATATATTTCAGCAACGAAGCCGATCATCTTACTTTCCAGAATGCTTTCGTTGAAATAATAAGTCTCGTTAATATAACAAATATAATGAGATCTACTAATAATCTAATAGACCTCCAAACTTACGTCGATTTTAAAAATTAGAAATGTATTATTATCCAGATTACCAAAACAACATTCAGAATATAATTTATGAATGCAAAGTTTGTAATATAGCAAAAAAAGAACATAGAAACGCTAAATTAGCTTTTGAATTAACTGCAGAAATCCATAATCCCAGAGAATATTTTGCTCGTTGTCATTGATTTTTACAATGTTGACAACAAACGATTGCTATCTTGCATAGATCTATATTTCAAATACGCAACTTTAATAGAAGTAAATGGTTGATTGGTTAGAAGCTAAAAGAGCTCTATTAAAAGTATTTAATGGGAAAACCAATTGAAATAAAAGCAGATTAAGACTCAGCTTTTTTGTTTACCGCACTACAGATTTTGTCAAAATCAGAAATATATCCATTACAACTAGTAAAAACGGCATTTCAAAAAGCAGTTAATGAAAAATTAAGAACTGTAAATTCTGACACAAATCAGGAAAATAAACTAACTAGATTTGAAATAATATTTTATACTTTGCAAGGCGTGGTGCCAATCCCGTCTTACATGGCGATAAATAGTTATAAGAAGGAAATAATAAGTAGAAATAAGGAATATGAATGATTTATTAGTAATAAGAATATGAACTATAATTGTTAATATAATGTTAAGAATAAGAATTTAATTATAAGTAATCGAATAGGTAGGCTATCGATAGGAGTTAGGCGATGTCTGCAGCGCCCTCTGTCAGGAGCGTAAGGAGCGGCCGATGCATTTCTGAACGAAAGCTCTGTGGTGAAGAGAGAGCTTTCGTGGTGGAGTTGTGTCGAGGCAGCTTCAACGCTGTTAGATCGAGAGCGCTGCAGACACTTTGCGATCGACCGGCGAACAAGTGAGACGTAAGCAACGAGAACAAGGAGAAGGAAACCGTGAGTAGAAACCGTTAGGGCCAGTGCGACGATAGGGAAAGAATAAGAGAAAACGAAAAAAAAATAGAAAAGGAAAACCAGCCACGCGTTGTTAGTGGGCTGGGTGAATAAAGTTAGTGAGTTTTCGTTGGCCATATCCCTACTCCCGTTACCTTTCCGTTTCGCTCAAGAACAGCAGCGACTCGACGGCGCCCCTAGAGTTGCAGCTTGCGCTTGCGAATCAACGCCGTCTTCCGCTGGGTACGATCGTGGTCTCTTGGAGATCAACGGCGGCGCCCCCCGTTTGGATCTCGCGTCTGCGCATCTCCCATCCATTCGCACACTCTTCGCTAGAGAACAGCGGTGTTAGCCAGAGTACCTCGGCGTCCCGCTTCGATCTCGCAGAGCATTGCATCGCTGAGAACGACGGCGGCGCCCCCCGTTTAGATCTCGCATGCGACTACCCCATACCCTGTAGTGCCTCTCGCACGTGACCGGCGGCGGCTGCCAGAGTACCTCGGCGCCTCGCCTCGATCTCGTGGAGCATTACAACAGCTCGCGCGGAACGACGGCGGCATCCCCCTCGCTCTTGCGTCTTGCATTCCCCCCCCCCCCCCCCCTTCTCCGCTAATCTCATCCACGCTGGCACGTTTTTCCCCGTCTGCAGCGTCTCCGCGAATGTTACAAATTTCTTGTAAGATTCGAGCCCTGGACAGAATGAGATCTGTACCCCGGCTAGAACGCTTCCTTACAACTTATAATCATAATGCGACTGGTAGAACACCAGCAGATATTTTCATTTACGCAGGAACTCCTGAGTATGATACACAACTAAATAAGAAAAGCAAAATAGATAGACTTAAAGAAAATAGAACCGAATTTAAAATAGATACTAGGTATAGGGAATCACCATTAGTAATATCTAAATCCAAAAACCCATTTAAACAAACAGGAAATATAACACAAATAGATTACAAACATTATGAAGAAGTTAACAGAGGTAGAAAGATAACTCATTATAAATCAACATACAAGAAGAAGAAAGTAACTAACAAAAGAAAAAATGATAATTCCAGATCAACCAATAACCCGAATCACGATGATAACTCTTAATAATTTACCAACTCTAATTATAACATTCATGCTACTTTACTTTTTATCCCAAATAAAAGGACAGAACTTGGAAATCAATCCAATTAACTCTACGAATGGATATTTTATATTTCAAACAGGAACATTAAATCTACCCATAAAATACGAGTATCACTATTTAACTATTAATATAACAAAAACTGAAGAAACTTATAATAGTCTTATGAAACAAACAAAAGAATTTAAAACACTAGCAAAAATAAAATACTTAAAAGAAAAACTGGATAGAGAAATGAACGGTATAAGACTAGTAAAACGTAATAAAAGAGGACTTGTAAATTTCATGGGAACTATTTATAAATACCTTTTCGGAACTCTAAATCAAGAAGACAAAGAAGAATTAAAATCAAAAATAGATAACCTTTCAGAAAATAGTGTTCAAGCTAATGAATTAAATGAAGTAATAAAAACTGTTAATAAAGGAATTGAAGTAATGAACAGTTTAAGTGTTACCCACAAAGCAGAACAATGACTTGACATACTAATTTCCAATTTACAGGAATTCACAGAATACATTGAAGATATAAAATTAGTTATACAACTAACCAGGCTTGGAATATTTAAACGCTAAAAAAATAGTAAATATTAAAACATCAACTTGGTTAAAAACAACTACTAATGAAATTTCAATCATTTCCCATGTTCCACGCTAAATTACAAACACTGCACTATTCGACATTATTCCTTAACCTGATGAAAATAAAAACATTCTAACTGAAATTATACATGACAATTACTATTTACAAAATAATAAAGCATTTACAGCAACAAATAAGGATTTAGTTATGAACAAATGTATTACTGGAATATTAAATCAAAATAAAACAGAATGCAGATATGCAAAAACACACAAAAACTATGAAATTATAAGTACGTAGAACCAAATATTATGTTAACATGGAACTTACCTAAAACTGTATTAAATCAAAATTGTATCAAAAGAGATATACTTATTGAAGGAAACAATATGATAAAAGCCCTAAATTGTTCACTCCAATTAGATGAAATATTAATAACTAACACTATGTTAGATTACACACAAACAGTTTACATAAATAATAATGTAACTAAATTTGAACCATTGTCATATGTCCAAACTAAAGAAATTATATTACAACCAATTTATAACTGATACAACTTTAATAATTATTTTAACCACACTTATATTGTACATTATATTTAAATATAACAAGAAAGAATGCTATAGTCCCCCCGCGATTTTAGGATGCCCGTTACTCAATGTTCGACCGATTGTTCCTATGGGAGCTATACGATATAGTAGTCCGATTTGGATGAAACTTGGTCAGTATATTTATGTTATTATACCCGTTACTCGTCGAGTACAAGGGTATATTGTAATCGTTGGAATGTATGTAACAGGCAGAAGGAGGCTTGGCAGACCCCATAAAGTACATATATTCTTGATCAGCATCAATAGTCGAGTCGATATAGCCATGTCCGTATGAACAAACAGATTTCAGAGATGGTAAGAGCTACAAGTTCGATCTTGGTCTCAATCGATCAGATATTTAGTCAGTCAATACAAAAATCTTTCTCGATGCTACGCCCCATACGCCCACAATGAACAAAAAACCAGACACACCTCGGAAAAAATCGGTGTTTTCGGCGAATATCTCAGTAACTATTGCACCTAGGATCACCAATTTTGGTGTAGAGGTTCCCAGAGAATGTCATGCCATCAAACATTTTAGGCTGCCACGCCCCCTTTTCCCATTGTAACTAGAAAACTATTCAAACTTCAATACGTTTTTGAGGCATTTCTTCTTAACGTACAGTATTCTAATTTATAATTTGTGTGGAGACTAACTATATCAAACTATCCTGAAAGGTGCATTGAAATCGGACTATAAACAAGGAAACTAGAAGCGTTACAATATTGATAACTGAATGCAATATCGTGTATGAGTGCAAGCGAGATAGTAACATACAAGCACTTGAGCGGCAGCGCTGCCGTATTCGTATCAATGTATGAGTGCAAGCGAGACAGAAACATACAAGCACATGTTCGAATGTTTTCTCTGCCTGTGTGGCGGCAGCGCTGCCCACAGTCGCTGGCCGCGCCGAATACACACATTCATACATATATGCATCATATATTGTCTTTCGTATGTGTATTCGCATTCAGACAAACAGCTGTATGTTTGATTATGGATAGATTTAATGCAAGTACTACACATTGCAATATCTCTAGACCGATTTTAATAATTTAATCGGTGGAAAATGCAGAGAGTATTATACGGTCGGGCGTGCTTGACCGTACTTATCTTACTTGTTTTTTTATACGTATATAACATACCAAAGTTCAAAGATCAGTTATAAAAAAATATAGCTTTGTTTAACAACACGATACTATGGAGTAGAGATATAAATATAGCCTAATTATGCTATGTCCTGGAGACGTTTAGCAAGCCTCGGCTTTGGGCTTTTATTAATTGGATATGGAGCTTTTGTCTATTATGCATATAAAGGGATCTCGATCTTGAAGAGATTGAGATTTGACAGAGTTCTGTCTGCCAAGATTTGTGCAACGTCAGCAGTTTCAACCCCAATGGTGGAAATAGCGATTCTGGCGAATTGTTTATGATGTTTGATAAGTTCGTGGGAAGCCAGAATTGTTATTGTCACCATTTGATTATTTTATAATGTTTAGCTTAAATCTGTGGGAAAGGAAGGTGTAACATAAAAGAAAAGTGTGAACTAGGCGTTGCTAGTTAAGTTGCTAGTTAACAGGTTAAGAAAGCGTCCTACCAAGACAAACGTAGGGCGGCTTTCATACTTTCAAAGGAATGCGACAATGGCTCTACAGAAAGTGAGGAGCTTATGAACTGGTCCTGATCAATTTTAACAAATTTCCAGCCTCCCAAGACAGGGAAGAAGAAGGCTGTAAGCAATAAGCGCCAACGGACGGCTGAAGAGAATGCATCGCAAGCCAAGCGATCCAAGGTAGCTCCGACCCGCCCCTTCGCAGATGTTGCGAGAAACAAGATTCTCGTCGGAGTCCTAGACCGGGGCTCTTCCGATGGTCTTGTTCTTCGCGAAAAATGGTAGATAGTGGAGAATGAGCTGCAGGACAAATTTCTCAGCATCCTCGAGGAGAGTACCTGCCTCTCGAGACAGGTAATTCTGACTCTCGATAGGGCCTCCGCAGGGGCACTAGCCAAAACGGCCGGTACCGTCACGTATGGTTTTAAGGAGGCGCACATTCGCCTTTTCAAAGCGGATGCGAAGGCAGGACTAACTCCGAGCTGCAGGATCTTGAAAAGGAGATCGACATGATGTAAGACATACTGGAGGGGTATGTCTCCGAAGAAAGTGACCTGGCCAGAGGTCTTAGGAAGGTCGACGTGGCTGATCTGGATGAACAAGAGGAAGACGAGTCAGCCGTCGACGTCACAGTGTTGGAGGTAGTATTACGGGATGTCACTCAGACTCCTACAGATAAATCAAAGGGGGAGATGATATGCTCCTCATTCAAGAACCATGGCTCTGCAAAGCCGGATCTCTGGGTTGAGGACCTCAAGCCAAAAGATGTATGCAGCGGAGGCGCCAGGTAAAGCCCGTACTTGTATTTTAGCACGTAAAGACGTGCCAATCAACTTCCTGGCTAATTTCAGCAATGAAGACAACTCCACTGTAAGCCTGGAGCAAGGAGATGACACAGTGGTTTTCTGCTCAGCTTACATGGGGCATGACGAACCTGCCCCCCCACCACAGCTCCTCAGGGACATCGTAGCATCTTGTGACAGATCGACCAAAGATCTGCTAATAGCCTGCGACGCCAACGCTCACCATCATCTGTGGGGAAGCACTCTTTCTCAGACCACAGATACAGACTACTGTATCTCTTGAGGTTCCCCAAGCTGTCCCTTTTAGGAACCTGAAAAGAACCAATTGGAACATTTTTCAGTCGTGCCTCACGCGCACGATTACCTTGGAATCGCCCAAGCCGCAGGACATGAGCGGGACTCGTCACACGGAATACCTAGTATCCTCTTTAGCACCAAGCCCCCATGGTGGACCCACTCACTAGAGGAGCTGCGAAAGAGAACAGGAAGGCTCTTCAATCAAGATAAATACCATGACTCAGAAGAGGCATGGGGCCAACAGAGTACATAAACTACAAAAGCTCTCTGTTAGCCTATAACAAGGAACTACGCAATGCCAAAAGAAACTCTTGGCGTTAGTTCTGTTCAAGTGTTGACGATACCTCAGAAGCCGCAAGACTTAGGAGAATACTATCTCATACTACTCCCGCTTTGGGTTTCCTCAGCGACAACTTCGGGACCTCGGACAGTGAGGAGTCGCTGGAGCTGGTGATGGATACCCACTTTCCAGGATGCTCTGACAATCCTTATCCTCCCTCACGCTCATTATCCGGCGATGGGTACGGTCCGCCCCTATCGTTAATCAGCAGAGGCAATATTTCGGGAGCAATTAATAGTTTCAAACCCTTTAAATCTCCTAGACCAGACGGTATCATTCCAGCTCATCTTATCCATGCTGGGGAGCTGGCACTAAACTGGTTACAAAAGATATTCAAAGAAATTCTCCTTTCCGGAATCATTCCTAAAACCTGGCTACGCTCCAAAAATAGTTTTCATTCCAAAGGCAGGGAAGCCATCCCACTGCAACCCAAAGGACTTCAGACCTATAAGTCTATCGTCCTTTCTTCTGAAGACTCTAGAAAGGCTCTTATGCTGGCATCTACTGGCTAAGATTCCTAGGGAAAGCTTCTTTACCTCACAACATGCTTATCGTAGAGGCAGGTCAACAGAAACCGCCCTGCATAGCATAGCTTCACACATCGAAAGATCGCTCTCCTTCAACGAATACTCTCTAGCAGCGTTTCTTGACATAGAGGGCCTCCGTAGCCCTCTTCACATGCAGTAAGACAATTGGTTTAAGATGGGGTCTGAATCCCCACGTCATCAGATGACTATATACTGCCGTTGTCCGCCCTATTCTTTTATAGGAAAGCTACCACACTATCCAAACTCAGCAAGATCCAGCGTTGGCCATCGACGCCATCCTAAACTTTCCACCCCTAGACATAATGGGCAAAAAAACAGCCACCCTCTCTGCCATCAGAATGAGAGAGGCTAACCTATGGAGCACAAATAGGATAGGTCACTCAACCATCATGTCTGAGCTTCCTTTCGAACTCTCAAATACTGACTACTGTATGCCAACAGAGTACATGAACATCCCTTTCAAGGTGGTTTTCCCTTCGAGGGAGGAGTGGAATAATGGCCCTCCTTACTTTTCTACACCGACGGCTCAAGAAGCAGAACTCGGTATTGCCAGTTCGCTCAGACTACCAACTCACGGCAGCGTATTCCAGGCGGAAATGTTCGCCATCAAAGAAGCGCTTGAGACTGCAAAACAATAAATACCGTATAGGTGCAGACTCGAAGCTGACTCGAGCAAACTATTCTGCTGTCTTCCGAGCAATCACTGGACGCTGGCTTGTGGGCATACATGCCTCTAGACTGTCGGCAAATTACCCCGGCTTCTGTCGCAGCTGCGAAAATGAGGAATAAGATGAAAATGTGGCACACTTTTTCTGTTACTGCCCAGCTCTCAGTCATCATAGGCACCGCTATCTCGGTGCCTACTTCTTAAACGACCTGTCAGAACTTTCCCAAGTTCAGTCAAATCTACTCTCTCGCTTCATTCCCACCTCTGAATGGAGCTCTGCAGATGCTGGCTCTTAGCTTCCATTAGCTTTTGCTCCTAACCCTCCTCGTAGATCCCCTCAGGTATCACAACGGGCCGACTCTCGGCTCATGTGCGCTGGTGTTGTCGACACCAGCAACCACCTAACCTAACCTAATGGTTATAAGTATAAAGTATTATCTCATATCTAGTTAGTTTGTCTTCGTGATTTCTGTCGGAATTAACTATATCTGAAGTACCGTGTTTACTAGCTGTTATTAATATAAGTATTAATTTTGATTACGAACGAATTTAATTATATCATTTTGAATATTTAGGGATTTATATAAATTAACAGCACTGAATGTGTTGTATGAAAAGTTAAGTTGGCAGCACCAAAATATTGCCCTTTAATCGATAAATTAAATAGCTAACATCTGACACCTTAATATTAAATTTAAATAAATTCATCAGTTTTGTTCTAAACTGCCAGTCGCCTTTTAATTGCCGATCTTACAGTTTTCATATTTGTCTTACCATTTTTGGAATTGCCGTGCATTAATTATCAAATTTGTATCAACAATTGTACAATTTTGTTTGGAATTATTGCAACTGCCGCGCATTTATAAATTTGTGATATTGCTAACGCCGTGCAAGTAACAAAAGCAGTTTGCTGTAGTACCATTGGCGTTTATAGCACAAGTCACGCAAAGTTGCCAAACGACACCATTTGTTGTGAAATTCACCACGAAAAATTCACATGTGCCGCAATTTGTCATGAAATATTTTTATACTCTCTGCAAGAGTATATTTGGTTTGCAAATGTATGTAACAGGCAGAAGGAGGCGTGGCAGACCCCATAAAGTATATATATACTTGATCAGCATCACAATCCGAGTCGATAAAGCCATGTCCTTCTGTCCGTTCAGAGATGGTTAGAGCTGCAAGCTCGAACTTAGTCTCAATCGATCACATATCTCATTATATATTGACTGAGAGCTGGGCACTGGCAGAAAAAGTGCATTACAGTCTTTTCTTCATCCTCGTTTTCACAGCTTTTACAGAAGTTGATTGGATGAGTGACCTTTTGACCGAATTGGCCAGGTAAGACGAGAGGTTCTGCATTTTGAGATGGTTTCCCACCTCATGTTTGCCAGATGCTCGAAGTGGTTTTCTATCATAAGCCTGCACGTTGCAAGAGATATGGATACATGTTCACTCTCCTGGTCAAGAGTGGAAACAGTCCCCATCATTGCGAGTTCATCTGCAACACAGTTTACTTCTATGTTGCTGTGGCCAGGGACCCATATAAGGAGAATATCGAACTTTTCAGTCGTCTCCATTAGAGATTTGCGACATTCGTTCGGAAATTTAGAGTTACTTAATACAGCAATTAAAGACTTAAGGGCTGCTATGTGGCTATCAGAAATGATGCTTATTCTGCACCTGTACGGGATCTCAGAATTTATAATATTCAGGGCTTCTTTAATGGTCTGAACTTCTGCCTGTTAGACGCCGCAGTGGTCAGGCATTCTAAAGGAATTTGCAATACCTAGTTCGGAGCAGTATATACCCCGGCCAGTTTGACCCGCGGAGCGCGAACCATACGTATAGAATTCCATGGAGGTGCCTGAGCATGAAGAGCCCCTACTCCACCCCTCTCTGGATGGAAAACCACTTTAAAAGGGGTGTTTGTGTATTCCGTGGGGATACAATAGTCAGTGTTTTGGATGCTAAAGGGCATTTCTGACAGAATTTTGGAATGTCCCAGTCTATTCGACTTCCAGAGGTTGGCTTCTCTCATCCTAAGTGCGGATAGGGTAGCTATCTTTGATCCCATTATGTCCAATGGAAGGCAGTGTAGGATGGCATCGACAGCCTCGCCCGGGGTAGATCATAGAGCCTGTAAGGTCAAGAGTCCCGCCATGCGTTGTATCGTGGTCGTCATTTTTATAGCTGGCCACCAGACTACGACTCCATACAGGATTATGGGTCGAATAATGGCAATGTAGAGCCACCTAGTTATATAGGGGTTAAGACCCCATTCAGGCCTAACGTCTTTTTGCATGTAAAGAGGTCGACCGAGGCCTTGCGAGCTGTCAATGCATGCAATCCAATTAAGCTTTTTGTCGAGGTATAAACCAAGATACATAGCTTTTGGGGGTAGGTTTAGGTACCATAAGTAATATAATAGTATCAATATATCTGTGGTCGGAGAAGGAGTGTTCCTCCAGGACTTTCCAATATATAAGACGGGATTCAAGAGAGTTTGATAAGAGGGTCAGGTCCAGGACCTCTTGTATTTTACTTAGGACAAACGTGAGCTCGTTGCCACGATTGCAAGTAATGAGCCTAGACAAGAGATAGGAACGTTAAGTATAGACTCACCCCTGTCGTTTATAACAGTATTGCCCGACTGAATATGATATGCGTTGGCGTCGCAGCCGATTATGAGATCCTTGTACCAGTTCTCTTGCGTCTCTACTAGCTCCCGTAGAAGTTTTGGGGGCGGAGGATCGGCCTGATCATGCCCCATGTAGGAGAAACAGAGGAGAACAGAGCCCTCGCTTCTTTCTAAGCTGACTGTGGTGTTATCTTCGTCGATGAACTTAGGCAGTAAGTAGTAGCATATCTATACGAGCTAGAATGCAGGTACGGGCTTTACCTGTAATGTCAGCTGCGTATAGCTTGAAATTGTAGGTCCTCAAGCCAGAAATACGGCATTTACACACCCTTGGCTCTTGAGGACCACTCTTGCCCTCCCCTGAGCGAGGAGGAGCAGGAAGGCAGCAGCTGCTGCCTTACAATAGTGGAGGTTTATCTGTAGGATGTTTATGGACATCCTGATATTTTACCTCCACCACTGTGACGTCGTTGACTGAGTCGTCCTCCTCTTATTCATCCAACTCAGCCACACGGACCCTACGAAGACCTCTGGCTAGGTCGCACTTTTCAAAGGCGTATCCGTCTAGGATATCTTCCTCTAGATCCATTATGTCTGACAGATCCACCAGCTCTTCTTCGGACAACTTTTTTGAGCAACCCTTGTTCCTTGCATCCGCTTTGAAGATGCGGATGTGTGCTGTCTTTAAGCCGTATGATACGGAACCATCCGTCTTCGATAGGAGTTCTGCTGAGGGCTCATCAAACGTGAGAAACACTTGTCTTGATAGCCCTATGGCAGCCTCCACCTTGGTGACCTTCCAGTTGGCTCTTGGAAGGCTGGGGTTGCTGATCTGCAGCAACCGCAGAATCTTCTCAGGCTCCGCTGGCTTTTTGGAGACCCAGACTCTCGCTCGGGGGTTGCTGGGAACGCAGTCCCAGTCAACTACCTTCAGCTTGGCTCCCGGGTAGACTTCCTCAAGAGAGGCGACCGCCTTCCTGTAGAGATCCACAGAGCGGGCATCTAAGCAGGCAATGGTTTTCACCCGACCCTGATGCCACCCTGCGTCCTCACAGGCTGGCGGAGAGCCTCCGCACTCCTCAAGGATACACAGGAACCGGTCCTGAAGCTCATTTTCAACCATCCTCCACTTGTCGCGTCGGACCAGTCCCTCAGGGGTGCCCCGGTCTGGGACTCCTAAGAGGATTCTGTTGCTAGCCACATCAGCGGAGCACCTGGAGGGGACGACTTTGCTCCGCTTGGCTTGCGAGCTTTGCCCTTCTGTGGAGCGCTGTCTTTTATTTGCCCCATTCTTCTTGCCGCTCAGTTTGGGGGGCTGGTAGTTGAGCAGGATCGACCTGGCCGAGCTGATCAGCTCCGCACTTTCTGGGGTGTTGTACGCCTCCTTAAACAGAATGAAAGCCGCCCTCTTCTAGTCCTGATAGGAAGCTTTCTTATCCTGTTTGTTTAAATTTTTGGATGTGGTGACACTAATGTTCACCGTCCCAGTGTCCGACCCAATAGCCGCAATGATGATCTGCATACTGTTGCCTTTAACTTGGGAGGTGACTTTAGGCGTCTCCTTTGAGTCGGTCTTGCCGGAAACCCCTCTCCAACTTGTTTGGGGGTGCTAGGGCCTGGCCTGTCCATACGCACAGTTGTACAGGGATTGTCTTGTCCCTTCCGGCTTTTGATGTGCCGGCCTCTGTTACTCTTCATTCAGTATCATCCTTCTTTTCCAGTTTATGCGGTGACATTTTATTATATTGGGGTGACTTTTTTGAGCCCGACTACCATTAGTCAGCACCCAAGGCAGAGACATGACCGTACCAAGGACCTGCTTTCAGCCACCCTCACGAGGAGAGTATAGTCGCACTTCCGTCGGTGTTAACAGTTACGGCAATAAGATCGAGATCCCCCTAAATACCCGACGGCTGACAGCCTCGTGTGGAGATAATTTTTATCAATCTATCCTAAAAGTTGCATAAAAATACGACTGTAAACAAGAAAGCTACAAGCGTAACAAAATTGATTATTGAACACAATAACAACGCAAGTGCAAGCGAGACGGATATATACAAACATGTCTTCGAACGTTTTCTCTGCTTGTGTGGCGGCAGCACTGCTGTGGCGATTAATACATATGTACATGCATACTTGACTTTGCTTGTTCTTTTCGTACTTGTTTTTCATCGGAAATATATAAATGAGTGATCGTAGATTACGCAATTACAATATAAAGTTAAACCAGAAACCTGAAATCTTCAAAGTGAGTGAAGACGAGTTTTCCGACAAGATAAACCGAACAACAAAATGTGACAACCAGAAAAGGGATGCGGATTATGGAACATTGAGGTCGGAATTGACTGACGATTGCCGTACAATGTTTAACCGAGATGGCATTAAATTACGCCAGACGTCCAGCAAACATGAGCTGCCATTGTTTCTAGATACGCCGAAGATTGGCCGTTGTTCATCTGCAACTTTAATGAGTCAACGGAGGAGTTACAATTAATGCCACGCCAAAACTTGATACGACTATAAAAATGCTTGTCAGGATTGGCCAAAGAAGCTGTCGCATCAATGCTCACTTATCCAAGGGACGTTCCAAACGTTATAGATGAGTTGAAATTTCGCTTTGGTTGCCCAAAAATTCTTGTGCAATCCCAAAAAATAAATATTCGAGAATTTCCAAAAATACCGAACAACAAACCTGAACAAATAGTTGATCTTTCAACAAAAGTAAGAGGAGTTTCGCCTTTTGAAATCTGCTGATGCTATTCACCACTGGTTTAATCCACCTATGCCACTCTAAAAGATTTTTCCGATTGGCTTCGCCAAACTGCCAGAATTGTCTGTCAATTGCCTTTGGTAATTGAGAATGTCAAACTCTAAAGCCAGTAAACCAATTCTTCATGTGAGCCAAAATGCGTCCGACAAAAAATGCGTTCTTCTCCAAGAAAACCACGTTATAAATCAATTGGAAGGAAGCTAAAGTCGCTGATCGTTTGAATACTGTCAAGTCCAATCTCTTGTGCTTCGTTTGCCTTAAAAAAGGTCACAGCCTGACCACTTGCCGCCAAAAGGAACTATGTAAAATCGAAGATTGTCAACGTATGCATCATCAAAGTCTTCAGAGTCCTGTGTCCAAGCCACCAGAAAACTATATAAATGCTAAGCTAGTATTATTAATTGGTTTAGACAAAATGCACTTGGGTCTGTCAACTACCGTAACTAGAGACGGAATCGTTCATCCAATAGCCGCCAAAACGAAACTGGATTGGCTCGTTTATGGACCAAGTAATCCTGCGCAATTAAGAAGCCGAGAGTTCTTCTGATTAATAAAAGAAATGATAAAATGCAAAACATTATCATCGAATATTTCTCAGCCGATAGCTTTGAAGTGAATAATTTGCCGTTAATCGAACCACCAGATGATAAATGAGCAGATGAAATAATGAGAAAAAATGTAATTAGCACTGGAAATCGTTTTCAAATTAGATTGTTGTGGAAAGAAGATGTCAACTTTGGCCTAATGGTGACACATCAAAACCTATTGAAAATTATGTCATGACCTCAATGATATTCGGGGCTGTTTGCTCGCCATTTTGTGCGGAGTATGTTAAAAATAAAAACGCCAAGGAGTTCTTGGAGCAATATCCGGATGCCGCAAACGCCATTATTAACAGCCACTACGTAGATGACTTAGTCATCAGTTTTAACACAGAAAGTAACGCCATTGAAGTCTAACCAAATTATAGAAATCCATCGCCAAGGAGATTTTGAACTCAGAAACATTGTTTCAAATTCCAGTCAAGTACAAGCCGCAATAAACAGTAACCGCTCAAACACTCAACATGGACAACCACTCAAGCAACTACAAGGTATTGGGGATGTACCGGAACACCAAAAATTACACACTTAAGTTTGAGACCAAATTTCTCCGAGTTCCAGTAGATGTTATGAACGGGAATCGAGTTCCTACAAAGAGAGAACTGTTAGGAATAGTCATGTCCATATTCGACCCGTTTTGACTCGTAGCCGACTTCCATGTCTTCGGCAAAATCCTTATCCAAGTGACATGGAATCAACAAATATGTTGGGATGCTTACATACCACAAGAACTACAAAAAGGATGGAAAACTTGGTGGGGTGAGCTGCAAAATATGTCAAACTTTCAGCTGCCTCGCTGAATATCGCCAAATATGATGGTCACCAGTATCGTACAATTACATATATTTGTCGATGCTAGCCAAAAAGCCTTTGTTGTCGCCACTTACTTACGCATCATAAGTGACACGAGTACTAAAGTAATCTTGGTGATGGGAAAAACACGCTTGGCTCTTAAGTAATTGATGTCTATTCCCCGCATGGAGTTGCAGGCTGCCGTATTGCGAGTACGTCTATGTACTCTATTTGAAAAGCATCTGTCATACGCCATAGAAGAAACAACATGCTGGAGTGACTCAAACACTGTTCTCCAATGGATACATTCCAAGACCTTTGTCGGTCACCGAGTGACAGAAATTCTTGCCAACACTGACGCCCAACAATGGGTGTAGGTACCAACTGACGACAACCCAGCCCATATTTAATTTAATTATTCTTTTAGAAAAATAAATTTTTTTTGTGTCTATCAGCCGCTGTCAGCCGAAGAACTCAACAAAGCCGAAAAAACTATATGCCCGCAAATCCAATGCCAAGTATTTTCAGATGAGTTAAACATAGTTAAGAAAGCGGTCAAGTCTCCAGATCCAGCTGCATTTACAAATTGTCGCCGTATAGAGATGAAGAATGTTTACTACGACTAGCTGCACGTGTAGTCGAAGCCCTGTGCTTGCCTCTGTAGGCAAGACGCACCATTATATTTCCAACGAATCATCCAATGTCACACTAGGTCATGAAACACTTCATGAGAAGTTCCACCATCAGAACAACGCCGTCTTAATCAATGAAAGCCGCCAGAAGTTTTGGATTCCAAACGTCAAGGTTGTACTGAACAAAGTTCGACGAAACTGTAACAAATGAATGATACAACGCAGCCAACCACGTGCTCTATTGATGGGACAACTCCCAGCCGACCGCCTTACCTCGCATGTACGGCCCTTTACATACACGAAAGTTGATTTGTTTGGGCCGTTAATAATAACGATTGACCGTCATACCGAAAAACGTTGGGCAGTTATCTCCACGTGCCTAACAGTCCGAGCCACACATTTGGAGATCGCTGAAAATCTCTCTTAGAATGCGTTCTTTCTTTGTCCGCGAAATTTTATTATCCGTCGAGGTGTACCAGTTGTTATCAGATGTGTCAATGGTACCGATTTCATTGGAGCGCAGAAAGATCTTGCAGAAGCTGATCGTGCTCTCAACACACATGCCATTGCCGATGAAGCCAAGAACCAGGGAATCAAATGGATCCTTAATTGTCCGACCAGTCCTAGTTTAGCCGGATGTTGGGAGCGACTTATCCAAATTGTAAAAGGCCTTCTGCACAAGACATTAAAAGATGTACGTCCTTGAGTTGAAACACTACGAGCTGCCCTTATAAAGCCGAAAATATTTTGAACGCACGCCCGCTTACAGATGTTCCAATTAGCCATGCAGAGGAGGAACCACTCACACCAAGCCACTTCCTGATTGGAACAGCAAGTTCGACGCAGACGCCAGATGAACCCGGAAAGGAAATCTATCTAAGCAAGCAATAGCACATTGCTCAATCTTTAAGAGCTGGTTTTTGTAAACGGTGGATAACAGAGTATCTATTGCAACTGGTCTGCCCTATCAAATGGCATGACAAAACTGAGCCACTGAAGCTCAACGATTTAGTAATTATAATGGATGGTGGTGTCGCTACACCACGTGATACATGGAAAAGAGGCCGCGTTGTTAAGCTATACTCCGCCAAAGATGGACAAATACGCTCCGCCGACGTCCAGACTAACCAGTCGATCTTACGTCGTCCCGCCAGCAAACTAATTGTGCTAAAGTTAAGTGGTGAATCTTGCTGAGAATCACTGTGAAGGGGAATGTTATTTATATAAGTATTATTTGATTATTAACTGATTTATTTATATTAATTTGAATATTAACGGATTAAAATAAATTAACAGCACTGAATATGTTAAGCTCCTTGTTACATGAAAAGTTAGGTTGGCAGCACCAAAATATTGCCCTTTAATCGATAAATTAAAAAGCTAACAGTTCCAGAACAATACTAACGCCGCCAAGACACGAAACCCCACAAACGTCACAACTCACACCCTAATATTAAATTTAAATAAATTTATTAGTTTTGTTCTAAACTGTCAGTCGCATTTTACTAGCCGATCTTACGCTAGTTGTGATAAATATATTTAACTTTTAACTGATGGATGTGGTAGCTTTTGGTTTGTATTAATTTAGAATTCTTTAAATTCGGCATACGTTTGATGGTCTGTTAGTTTTTTAGTTGATCTCATTACTTTTTTAATGTTATTGGGACTTATTATTTCGACAAAAGCTGTCTGGAAAGTAAGATCGGCTTCGTTGCTGAAGTATATATGAGTATATTTAATTGATTGTGTGTCATTTCGACACATTTCATTTGTTTTTAAATAAATATATAATAAATACAAAAAAAAAATCAAATAATTATTTGAGTTACTTTTTAAAATTCTATTTGTCTTTTAAAATAATTGATTGGTCATTTTGTGAATGAAATGTAATGTTGGTTGTCTTCTTGAGCGCTGTGGATTGTTACTGCGGTTACATCGGAAGTTTCTCCTAACAAGTTTTCATCAATTTTAATTCTGGAGAAAGCGTCTTTGCCTGGTACATATTTAATATGATAATGAAATTCATTTAATTTGATTTTCCAACGTTGCAATTTCGCAATTTGGTTCTTTAATATTGTTAAGCCAAACAAGTGTTTCGTGATCACTGAGGATCTCGAATTTTCTACCGTAGAGATAAGATCGAAAATATTTAGTTGCCCAAACGATGGCTAAAAGTTCTTTTTCAATTGCTGCAATTAATGTTCTACTTGCGAAAAAAATGTGTTTTTGATTTCGAGACAGAACAGCTCCCATAGCTATGTTGCTGGCATCAGTTGTAAGACAAAATGGTTTCTTGAAATTTGGATAAACTAATATTGGGTCGGACGTTATAAATACTTTAAACTTTTCAAAATCAGAATGTAATTTGGTTCTTTTGTATTTTCAATTGCGTTTTTCTTTAATTTTAAAGTCATTAGCTTTACAACGTGTTCAAAATTAGGAATGAATTTTCAATAATGCCCACAAAGGCCAAGAAATGATTTTATTTTTTGGGCGTTTTTGATATTGGAAAATTTTTGTATGGCAGAGATTTTTGTTGCGTTTGCTTTTATTCCTTCAGTTGTTATTAAATGTCCAAGAAAGTCAGTTTTCTTTTTCATGAACTCGCATTTGTCTTATTGTAATTATACCCGTTACGCGTAGAGTAAAAGGGTATACTGTAATCGATAGAATGTATGTAACAGGGAGAAGGAGGCGTGGCGGACACCATAAAGTATATATATTCTTGATCAGCATCAATAGCCGAGTCGATATAGCCAAGTCCGTCTGTCCGTCTGTCCTTCCGTATGAACACCTGGATCTTTTAAACTACAACAGCTAGAGACACCAAATTTGGAATGTAAGTCCGTTATTTTCGCGAGCAGATCAAGTTTATTTCAAATTGTTGCCACGCCCCTTACCGTCCCCGCAACTCTCCAATTTCAATGCCGTTTTTAAGGCATTAAATCAAATAGTACAGTGTTGTAATTTAACATTTGTTTAGAGACTTACTATTTCTAACTTTCCTGAAAGTGGCATCAAAATCCTATGTCAACCAAGAGAGAAATTTCGGTTCAAAGTGCATGTTATTTTACTGCAAAATCACTGTATGCGCGCAACACATACAAACAAACACAGAAACATACAAACATATGTTCGAACGTTTTCTCTACCTGCTTTGGCGGCAGCGCTGCCCGGAGCCGCTGGCCGCGGCGACCAGTGCTATACATACACACATATGTATGAGCACACATACATATTTGCAAATAATCGGAAGAATGATAGAAGAGGGTCGTGGTGCAACTGGTAGAGTTGCGGCGCAATATGGAACCTTCGTATGGATCGCGGGTTCGAATGCTGACAATGACGATTGTTAATTTATTTACTTTTTAATTTTAATTCAAAATGTATATATTTCATTTTAATTTTTTTAATTTCATTTTAAAATTTTAATAAAATGGGCACTACTATGGGAGTACGGGGTCTTTTACAGTCGGCTCGTTCGACTGTAGCCTTTCTTACTTGTTTTTATTTTGCGTTTTTAGACCCCGTACTCTTTAAAAAAGAGTAAAGGGGGTCTATTAAGTTTGTCAGAAGCGAGATGTGCGTAACAGGCAGAAGGAGGCGTGGCCGACCCCATAAAGTATATATATTCTTGATCAGCATCAACAGCCGAGTCGATATAGCAATGTCCGTCTGTCCGTCCGTCCGTCTGTCCGTCTGTCCGTCCGTCTGTATGAACACCTGGATCTTTTAAACTACAAGAGCTAGAGACACCAAATTTGGAATGAAAGTCCGTTTATGATGTACGCAGATCAAGTTTATTTCAAATTGTTGCCACGCCCCCTACCGCCCCCGCAATAAGCAAAAAACCAGACACACCTCGAAAAAATTTGTGTTTTAAGTGAATAACTCAATAGTTATGGCACTTAGGAGCACCAACTTTGGTACGCAGGTTCCCAGAGACAGCCTAAATGCCACGCCCCCTTTGCTCATAGGAACTAAAAAACTCTCCCATTTCAATGCCTTTTTTAAGGCATTAAATCAAATAGTAAAGTGTTGTAATTTAACAAACGCTTAGAGAATTACTATTTCTAACTTTCCTGAAAGTGGCATCAAAATCCTATGTCAAACAACAGAGAAATTACGGTTCAAAGTTGAAGTTATTTTAAAGCAAAATCACTGCATGCGCGCAACACATACAAACAAACACAGAAACATACAAACATATGTTCGAACGTTTTCTCTACCTGCTTTGGCGGCAGCGCTGCCCGGACCCGCTGGCCGCGCCGAACACTGCTATACATACACACATATGTATGAGCACACATACATATTTGCAAATAATTGGAAGAATGATAGAAGAGGAGTGTGGTGCAACTGGTAGAGTTGCGGCGCAATATGGAACATTCGTATGGATCGCGGGTTCGAATGCTGTCAATGACGATTGTTATTTTATTTACTTTTTAATTTTAATTCAAAATGTAAATATTTAATGTTAATTTTTTAAATTTCATTTGAAAATTTTAATTTAAATAAAATGCAATACTATGGGAGTACGGGGTCTTTTACAGTCGGCTCGATCGACTGTAGCCTTTCTTACTTGTTTTTTTATATTTTGATTAATGTAAGTAATAGAGATGGGCGTCGGGATCGGAATTTTCGGGAATCCCGCGGGACCCGCAAAAATTTATCGGGATCGGGCGGGATGGGAATGTCTTTAAAAAAAACCGGGATGACCGGGATAAGTGATCGATCCCGAAATTCCCGCGGGTCCCGATAAAACAGTCAGTCGTCCACCGTTTAAAGACTTAAATATTTTGACAGTTGACGAAAAAAATTAAGTTCACTTAACAGTGAAAACAATGGTTGAATTGTTATCAAGCCCAACAAACAAAAAATCATATGATCAAGACTTATCAAATTTACCAGATAGGTTTTCTGAATTTTGTGCAATGCCACACGAAAAGGAAGATGATATTGAAGAAGAGATAAATAATTATATTAAACACAATAAATTTAAGAAAAATTTAAGTATATTATCTTTCTGGCAGCATTGCAATGATTTGCCATTATTGCAAATGCTCGCTAGGCAAGTTCTTAATGTCCCAACATCATCCGCCACTAGAGAAAGGGTGTTTCTTACTTCTACTAGAATTTTAGAAGAAAGGAGGACTCGCTTAATTGAGTTAATTTAAAAAATACCTCCTGAATATTATAGTGAAAAAAGTATTTCGGGAAATGTCGGGACCCGCGGGATAAATTTTCGGGACAATCGGGATGGGAAGAACAAATTTGATTTCGGGACGGGATGGGACGGGAAGCAATTTCGTTCCCGATCCCATCTCTAGTAAGTAATAAGTCAATAATATTTAATTTTTCTCCGATTATTCGAATACTTGATTAACAATAGAACAAATATTTGTTTGTTTGTTTATTTAGTTTAGGATATAATTGTAAACTATGAACCTAACAATTTTTACAAGCACTAGCTACTACGGCCATCGGCTTATACGATTACCTTATCCATACATTAACCTGGGATTCGAACCCGGATCCCTGTTGTTCAGTTGCCTTTATGACAGGGCGACTTAGACAAAATAGAAAAAATAAAACATAACAATATAAATGAATTCAATGAATATTTCTTATTTATTTTGACTAACTGTTTAGCTTAATTAATAACAGAGAGTTTAAATTGTCTGCTCCTATTGAGCTCCGACGTTCACTCAAAATGAAATGCAGGGCTGAAAATGCCCGTTCTACTGACACTTGCTTTGCTGGTGTAGCCAGCACTTCTTGTGCGAGCGCAGTTAAATGTGGCAATTTGAGCTTCACTTAATTGAAGAAATCTAAAATATTTGCATTTAATGGCAAGCGACCAATCATTACATCGAAGGCTTCAATGTCAATATAAATCTTTATAAGTTTTTCCGATACAGGCTCTTCTTTGCTTTCTGACACTGTCTGAACTTCGTCCAAATGCGCCGAAAACAGCGAACTCTCTCCAGCTGAGGATAAATTTATTAAATTTGAAGATAATGAGGCGTCAAAGATATCTTCATATTCATGAGTGACAGTCTCTGGAACCATTTCTGTTGAATGTGCCTGAAATAATAAAGCGATAATATTTAACATATTTCCTTGATATTAGTTTAAAATATGCATTAGTATTTGACAAACAGAGTTTCATGAAGTTAATTGAAGTTTTTCAGAACTAAGAGCACTAAACATAAAAGAAACGGACAACAATTTGCGTCAAACTACATTATTTAACTAACTCCTTTCAACACGATTAAACGATATGCAATTTTCTTGAAATTTGGTTTTTCTAACTCTTTTTGCGTAGGTGTCTACATACAATTTACCCTTGGGTCCATATAAGCTGCCGCCAACAACACTTCATTTTTTAACAAACTCTTTTCCCTAATTTTCATCTGAGCTGATAGTTTTTTTTATAGTATTACTGTTATTTTTACATTTTAACTTTAATTCTATCCATAGAATAAAGAACTCACTATGCACTAGGTGTGCGTCCTGAAGCTTTAAAGTCGCTTGATATGTTTCTTTGAAAACGTCAATATAAGTCTCCATCTACTCTCAATCAGCATCTACATATATTTTAGTTTGCGTAGTCAGGGACTCCTTAAGATCAAATAATTTTGTAACCATTATATAGGGCGAATTCCATCGTGTTATACCATCGAGAGATGGGATGTTTTTGTTATTATCGCTTAAGAAACGTCTATATATTTATATATATGTTAAATTATGTATTTAATGAAAAACGAATCGTTACTAACCTATTTGTTTCCGTGCGGAGTGATTTGAACAACGTACGACAGCAACTAATTTTATCCCCGATCGCCCTCACCTTGTTTACATCAAGTACACACAGCTGAAGAGTGTGTGCTGCGCATTTAACGAGGTGAATGCTATCTAAATAAATGCAATCTAATTTTTGCACTTTATTTTCAGCTTCCGTGTCATCGAAAAAAAGGGACTCCTCCGTGGATTCGTTTAAAATTTGAACGGCTTTAATCAAATTTTTGCCATTGCTGTGTATATAAATTTGATATTCTTTAAAACCATTCATACCATAACGTTTTGTTTTTTTATGTATATTTTCTTGAATATTTAAAATAATGTTATTTCGTAGTCATGTAGAATTTCTAAAATTTGTTCATTAATGTACATCCCAGTATGTGCATTCGCTAGCTGAATCATCCCTAGAGTTTTAACAACGATTTCAGTTTTTGATAAAGTTTAATGAATTAATTGTAAATTCACTCACTAAATTGCTCTGTCCATTCTAGAGGCTACGTCGATTTTAAGGGACACTAGCTTTCCCTTTGCTACAGCTTTTATGTTATCTTTAAAAGCTCGCTCCTTCGTAGACACAAAATTCATTATATTTCGCAAAGTTACAAAATTGCAAAATAGTTTTAATCAAAATTTTACATGAAAGAAAAAATCATAGTTTGTATATATAAATATTTACATTAATGAGAATCAAGGTGACTAACAGATTACAGGTTGATTATGGGACACCTTTTTTAATATTTGTTTCCCGGGTATTCTAAGTCATAATTTGGCATGAAGAAACCATTATCTAAAAAATGTCAACTCTCAAAATGCATATTGTAATAATTTTGCCTATTTGGTTTTTTTGGCAAAACCCGAGAACTGTAATTAGCTACCTATTACATGCATTCTCTCTAATGCAAAAACCCTTTTTATCCTCTAAGGCGCGCTGTTCAATTTCCCGACGGCAAACCGTCGCTCAAGTACTCGAGTATTCCGGGTAAATATTTTTTATACTCTGTATTTGCCTGCACATTCATTTTCTGATGCTTCAAAAAAATGATTCGTACACGCGACACCCTTTTCCAAAGGAGTATTGACGATACCCGTCACTTCGGGTAGGGGTAAAAAGAATACCCGAGTTGTTTCGCTTCTGGTAAAAAAGTATTCGAGTAAAAAAATAGCCGATCATATTTTTTACTCTAAATTTTGAGTACGAGTAACACCGCCACCGCATTTTCTTTGGGTATTACCCGACTACAAAAAACCACTACACGTGCAGTTCTCTGATATGTACGTATGTGTGTGCTACCCGCAGTTGCTGGCCGCGCTGCCGCCACACAGGCAGCGAAAACCTTCGCACAACCTTCAATTATCAATATTGTAACGCTTCTAGTTTTCTAGTTTATAGTCCGATTTTAATGCACCTTTCAGGATAGTTTGATATAGTCGGTCTCCACACGAAATATAAATTACAATATTGTACTATATGAACAAATGCCTTAAAACGGAACGAAAGTTGAGAATTATTTTTATTAATTGTGGGAAAAAGGGGCGTGGCGGTCCAAAATATTAAATTCAAATGCATTTACGCTATCGCTAGGAAGCTCCATACCATATTGGTGATCCTAGATGCAATAGTTATTGAGATATTCGCCGAAAACACCGATTTTTTCCGAGGTGTGTCAAGTTTTTTGCTCATTGTAGGCGAATGGGGCGTGGCATCGAAAAAAAAAGATTCTTGTATTAACTGACTAAATATGCGATCGATGAAGATGTTGGATTTATTTTTTTTATATTTTAAGTTACTTCTAGTTACTTCGGGTGTTCCACAAGGAAGTCATCACGGTCCCTTGTTATTTATATTGTTCATAAATGATCTGCCTTCTGCGATCAATAATTCATGTGTACTCATGTATGCCGACGACGTTGAACTCTGTGTTTCGGCTGCAGAGTCTCATCTTGGGACCAGGCTACAATCTGATTTATGTAGCTTTCAAACCTGGTGCCAAGCTAATTTATTAAATCTTAACTTTAGTAAGTGTAACGTAATGTCCTTCAGTAGGCGCGTCCCCTTCCAAATTAATTACATTCTGAAAGGCAACTCTCTTAAAAGAATTGATTCGGTCACTGATTTGGTTATTCTTATGGTTCCTAAGCTCAAGTTCGATAAGCATGTACTTTCAACTACAAATCGTGCTTTTAGTGTCCTGGGCTTCATAAAGCGCTGGTCACACTTTTCACTGCCTTGGTACGGCCTATTCTTTAATATGGATCTTGTATTTGGTCACCTCAATACAGGATTCATCAGGAGAGAATAGAATCTGTACAAAAACAATTTCTTCTTTTTGATCTAAGGGCTCTCAATTGGAATACTCTCATACGCTTACCATCCTATCGTAGTAGACTTTTACTAATTAATCTTCCTTCTTTGTCTGATCGTAGGAAAGTGTTCGGTGTAATTTTCTTACACAAACTTATCAATGGTGAAATTGATTCCTCTGAATTACTCAGCCAGATTAGTTTTGCTGTCCCGATTAGACCAACTAGAAACTTTCTTCCAATCTCTCTTCAACCTTCTTTCTACCAACTTTTCCATTCATAATCCTTTCCGAGTCCTATGTAGTAACTACAACAAACTGTCTCGAGTTGTAGGTAGTTCTACTTCTACCCCCTTAATTGGAACTTCTGATCTCTGTCACCTGTCTAGATTTTAATTAAATTAGTTTATAATTTAAGATGTATTGTATTTTGTTTTTAGTCATTTTATGTTCTAACAAATAAATTCGTTTCGCGTTTATCGTTAGCCGTACGTTGTGCCCCTCGATCGGTTGGGCGGGAGGTCGCTGCATTATTTGCAGGGTTCCGCGCGCTAACAAGCTCGTAGCTTGGTGTTACTGGGCCACTTGAAAGTACTGTCCTGTTAGTACATCAACGTTCAAAATTATATTTTAACATTTTACTTAATACATAATAGAATTTCTTTTCGAAAAATATAAACAAAAGCTTAATATACATAATAATAAAAAAACAAGAAAGAATGCTATAGTCGCCCCGAGACTTTAGGATACCCGTTACTCAATGTTCGACCGATTGTTCCTATGGGAGCTATACGATATAGTAGTCCAATTTGGATTAAACTTGCTCAGTATATGTACGCCATAGATGTGTACATCCTATGTGAATTTGGTTCGGATAACGTAACGAACCTATACTAAAACATGCTATTTTTCCCTGCTTTGCAAATAGGATTTTTCTTAATAAACAATATTTACTTTATTTTTATTTTGAGTTTTTTTTTTTTATATTTTGATTAATGTAAGTAATAGAGATGGGCGTCGGGATCGGAATTTTCGGGAATCCCGCGGGACCCGCAAAAATTTATCGGGATCGGGCGGGATGGGAATGTCTTTAAAAAAAACCGGGATGACCGGGATAAGTGATCGATCCCGAAATTCCCGCGGGTCCCGATAAAACAGTCAGTCGTCCACCGTTTAAAGACTTAAATATTTTGACAGTTGAAGAAAAAAATTAAGTTCTCTTAACAGTGAAAACAATGGTTGAATTGTTATCAAGGCCAACAAACAAAAAAATCATATGATCAAGACTTATCAAATTTACCAGACAGATTTTCTGAATTTTGTGCAATGCCACACGAAAAGGAAGATGATATTGAAGAAGAGATAAATAATTATATTAAGCACAATAAATTTAAGAAAAATTTAAGTATTTTATCTTTCTGGCAGCATTGCAATGAATTGCCATTATTGCAAATGCTCGCTAATATTAAATTCAAATGCATTTACGCTATTGCTAGGGAGCTCCATACCATATTGGTGATCCTAGGTGCAATAGTTATTGAGATATACTTTGGCAGAGAGTATAAAAAGATGTAGTTTGTTTCAATTGGGGTAAAAACGGACATTTGTCCAATAATTGCTACAGTAAAGGAAACGGCAAAAAGTTTTTTAAATGTAATCAATTTGGTCACATATTCAAAAATTGCAAAACTGAAAAACAAAACGATGGAAAAGCAAACATTTGTATTCTCAAAAACAGTTGTGAAACAACATCTAAAGAGGTGTCCGTAAACAATACGAAGTTCATTGCATTATTTGACACCGGTAGTAATTTTAATATTATTCGGAAAGACTTGTGTGAAAAACTTTCGATGCTAACTATTAAACCGTGCAGAGTGCGTTTGATCGGTTTTGGAGATGAGAAAAATGCTGGCGGAGTGAAGCCGATCAGTCAGATAGAGCACAACACATAATTATCGACGATGAAGAGTATACATTATGATTTTACGTATAAAGCTAATAATTGGAGAAACTTCTTTCAATCATAATGGCGTTAAAGCCCGTTAATCATCGGCTGAGAACTTCGAATATCTAGATTCGCCTATAATGAAAGTAGACATCGTGTTGAATAGTTTGGATCTCCACGGTTATGTATTGTTTTTAGACGTATCAATAAAGTTATTGTAAAAAATATCATTTCCCTCTTCCACTAATTGATGACCAGCTTGATCGATTACAAGATGCCGAAATTTTCAGTACGATTGACTTAAAGAATGGCTTCTTCCATGTCCAATAGCCGAAGACAGCAGGACGTATTTATCGTTTGTAACACAAAACGGTCAATACCAGTTTAAAAGGGTTCCGTTTGGGTTGTCTAATTCCCCTGGAGTTTTTCAAAGGCCTATAAACGCTTTCCGCCGACTGGGAAAGGAATAACACTACCATATGTAGACGACGTTATTATCCCAGTTAAAGACGAAGAAGAGGCGTTAGCAAATTTAAGAGATGTCCTAATGACGTGTGGAGAATATGGGATAGAGCTCAACTTTAAAAGGTGTAATTTTTTACAAACTCGAATTCAGTTCCTTGGCAATATTAGCTGCTGCAAGCTGCACCCAACACCGTTAAGAATCGAAGCTGTTTCGAAATTCAAGATGCCACAGACGCTGAAACAGCTTGAAAGTTTTTAGGGCCTAACAGGATATTTTAGGAAATTCATCAGCAATTATGCTGTTATTACCAAGCCGCTGACTGATTTACCCAGAATAACAAGAAGTTTGTAATAGGTACAAAAGAAGAAATCGCCATTGACAAATTGGAGAAATGTTTGACAGTGCTCGCAATATACAACCAAAAATATTATACAGAATTCAATACAGATGCAAGCATAGCGGCTTTCGGAGCCGTGTTGCTGCAAAAATCACCAGACGATGGCCAGCTACATCCTGTATACTACATGAGCAAGAAGACTACGAAACCACAGCGCAAGTACACGAGCTATGAATTGGAAATACTTGCAGAAATCGAGGATTTGACGAAATATAGAGTTTATCTTCTGGGCATCCCGCTTAAAACTATAACTGACTGCAATGCGTTTGCCAAAACATTCGAAAAACAGAGACTGTGCACAAGAGTTTCAAGATGGATTATGTTTTTGCAGGAGTACAACTATGAAGATGAACATCGTGCTGGGTCACGAATGCGTCATGTAGACGCACTGTCACGGTATCCAATAATGAAAATAAACGACGGAAGCATTTCTACGGCCATAGCCAAGGCTCAGAAGCTAGACAAACATATTCATCACTGAGGAAAACCAGCAGTATGTTAAGCCTGGCGTTCTTTACAAATTAGACGTATCGCATTGATGTTTTGGGTCCGCTGGAGTCGACAAGCAAAAACTACAAGTACATCGTGGCTATTCTCTTATCATTTCAGATCGAGACGTACCGTTTACCGCACAAAATTTTATTCAGTACTACGAAGACGAAAACATAAAACTAGTAAAGACGACCACAGAAATTCCACAAGTTTATGGACAGGTGGAGAGGCTAAGCGCAGTGATCATTTCCGTTTTGGCCAGTTTAGCATCGACGACTCAACAAAGTGGTAGGGACATGTAAACCAAGTCCAGCCAGCGACTAACTGACGTACACGAGAAGCATCAATCAATTCCACACCTTTTGAACTTCTGATTGGTACCAAGATGCGTACCAAAGAGTTTATCATTGCATTTTCAGACTACCGCAATGAACTTCGAGCAACGACGAAGACTCAAATCTTCAAACGGAAAACAATAAGACCAACAATTTACGACGTAAGTCGGCCAGGCTGTACGAAGTGGCCAATTTGGTTTCCATAAAGAGAACGAAGTTTGGAGGCGTACTTAAATTGGACAACAATTCCGAAAGATCTATGATTTCACCTGCCAGCATGGGTTTGTGAAATAAACATCCACTACCACTAACCTGTAAGAATTCACATCATTTGCACTGCAGAGTTCACACAGACTTCAGCAAAGCTTTTGACTCCGTTAACCACAGGCTCTTAATACATAAACTCAATCTTTTGGGGTTTTCCTATAATTTTATTCTTTGGATTTCGAATTACTTAAGTTTCAGAACACAACAGGTGTTTTTTAGACTCATTATTGAAATCTGTTCAAATTACTTCCGGCGTCCCACAAGGAAGCCATCTCGGTCCATTGCTATTTATATTGTTCATAAATGATCTGCCATCTGCAAAAGTCACTCTCGGGTACTCATGAGTGCCGACGATGTCAAACTCTGTGTGTCGGCTTCTGAGTCTTTTCTTGGAACTAGGTTACAATACGATCTCTACAGCTTTCAAACCTGGTGTCAAGGCAATTGATTATATCTTAACTATAGTATGTAAAACGTAATGTCATTCAGGAGGCGACCCCCCTTTCTAAGCAATTACATTCTGAATGGCAACTCTCTTCATAGAATTGATTTGGGTATCCTTATGGATCCACGGTTTAAGTTTAAAAAGCATATTTTGTCAATTAATAATAGTGCTTTTGGTGTCCTGGGCTTCATAAAACGCTGGTCGAAAGAATTTAACGATCCCTATCCTACGTCCTATTCTTGAATAAGGATCTTGTATTTGGTCACCTCAATACAGGATTCATCAGGAGAGAATAGAATCTGTACAAAAACAATTCCTTCTTTTTCTCCTAAGGGCTCTGAACTGGAACCCTAATACACGCTTGCCTTCATATCGTAGTAGACTTCTACTATTAAATCTTCCTTGTTTGTCTGATCGTAGAACGGTGCTCGGTGTAATTTTCGTACACAAACTAATCAACGGTGAAATTGATTCTTCCGAATTAATCAGCCAAATAAGTTTCGCTGTTCCGATCAGACCCACTAGATACTTTTTTCCCCTCTCTCTTCAACCTTGCACTACTAACATTGCTATCCATAACCCGTTTCGAGTATCGTGTAGTAACTACAACTAACTTTTTCGAGTTGTAGGTAGTTCTTCGTCAATACCTTTAATTGGAACTTCTCTTCTCTGTCACCTGTCTAGGCTTTAATTAATATAGTTTAAATTATTATATTTGTAGTACTGTATTGGATAGTTTAACTTATTATTTTTAAAGTTTATATTATTTTTTTATATATTGTATTTGTTTTCAATTAATAAATTCGTTCAACACGTTATGCGAATTGCCCCTCGGTCGGTTGGGCGGGAGGTGGCTACATTATCTGCAGGGCTCCGCGCGCTAACAAGCACGTTGCTTGGTGTTTCTGGGCCACTTGAATGTACTGCCTCGTTAGTACATCAACGTCCAATAATAGCATTTGAAAGGTTCCCCTTTGTTGCATAACTGAGCAGGTGACATTATTTTTTCGTTTCCTTGAACTAAAACACTTTCGGCATTTTACACACGGGCAGCGCTGCCGCCCGTGCAGCGTATACTTTCTATCATATGTATGAATGTTTCCTTCTCGCTTACACACATGCCTTGCAACTTTCAGTAAAGTTTAATATAATTTGTTTCCAAACGATTCAATACTGTACGATAAAAATAAATGCCTTAAAAACGAGTGCAAATTTAATAATTGGTTTTATTTCTTCTGGAAAACGTCTCTAGGAGTCTGCGTAAATATATTGGTATTCCCAAGTATCATAGCTACAGAGAAATTTACCATAACTTGAAAACTACTAGAGACCAAGTTTCCACACTATATGTAATGGACCATTTTAACTATCCTGGTAGGACAAATCAGTAGAAAATTGGTTGGTTGTATGAAAAAATTAACACATACTTGTCAACAATTCTTTTAAGAGACGTGATAACATGACACTAAATCTGCCTTTTAAATGCCTGTGTTGTGATTCAAAAGCTTTAAAAGTCTTTGCATATAATTGTGGTATCATTTTCATTGTTAAGTTTTTCTTTTCGGCAAACTCTGTACGATTCGACCTGAGCACCGGACATAAAAATAATTCTAAAACAAATGTATTTACGTATTAAGATGTTGTTATGGTATGTATTTGAATATGGGTGTATAAATCAATGCAGAGAAAAAAGTTCGGGTTTCTCTGTGTAGTGAAAATTATCCAATAATTTCATTTGTTAATCTGTTTCTGATTAAACTGAAAAATAAAAAGGAAAAACTATTATTGTTTCAATATGTACTCTCAATTGTCACACTTACGCTGATCAAAAGTGCTTGGATTAATGTAACTTATTAGATCCTGATCGGACATTGTTGTCAGCTCCTGGGGTATGGGTTGTTGTACTGCAGCTGTAGCAGCAACAGTGCTTACGATAGGAAGTATTCTGTTAACATCATTAGACGTTGTAGCCGGATGGGTCATCACAACTCCATTGGTGTGAGCAGAAGCCACGGATTTCTGTAACGCATTATCAGAGTCCAATCCAACAAATAGAGATTCTTGTGGCGTGGGTGTTAGAACAGGTAAATGAACAGTCGACAGGGATACCGTTTCAGGTATTGTAGAGTGTGTTAATAACAAATTGACAAGTGGATCGCTTCCTGCCGGTGTTGAATTATCAGACTGGTTTTGTTGCCGATGTTGAGACTGCATTTGTTGATGGTAGTGATGCTGTTCCTGTTCTTGTGTTGTAATAAAGTCGGCTGCAGCTTTAATGATCATGTTGCTTACTGCTGTGGACGTTGCTGTGGCGGTAACCTCTGGCTGCATAACAACTGGTGGCGGAGGGAGTGTGCCATTAACTTCTACTCCAACGTCAACACCAGCAGCAGCATTCTGTGGACTCATCATGATATTGCTTAAGGCTATTGCTGCTACTGCCGCATCCTGTTGTGTGGGTTCTGCCTGCATAGCAATATCGTTAAGGATTGAGTTAGCCATAGTTACTTGGTGAGGCGCCAATATGTTGGGTACTACAGCAGTAGCTGCACCATTTGCTGAGCAAAGTATTGTCGATGGAGTGACCGCAGGAGTCATGATGATGTCAGCTGAAAGAGCACCAGCTTTTGCCATGGTAACTGTTGGTGAGTTTGATATATTTTGCATGGGCAGGACAGTTCCTAAAACTCTTGCTGGCTCTGAGCTTAATAAAATTTCCTGCGCGCTATTAACTGTGGTCTCGCTACTAGATAGTGGGCTGCTTGAATTACCGTTTTTCAAAGAAATACTGTGCTTTACTACATTCGGAGTATGTATTGTAGAAGATTGTTGACGTGCTTGCGTAAGCACGCCCACCTTTTGATGTAGGATATCTGAAAAAGCCTGATCGATGACATCGGAAGTGGAAAACAGCGTTTGGTCATTGCTACAATTGCTGTTCACTAGAGCCGTCGAATTTGTTAATTCATTAATAAACTTGTGAACATTAGCTGTCGATTGCTGTTGCTGCTGTTGTTGCTGCTGCCCCACATGATTGACATCATTCTGTATGGCAAGTCCAACAGCCAATGTAACTATGGAAGGATCTAAATCAACGGCAGAGGCCACCGCAGCTGCAGTAGGATTGGCTGATCCTCGAAAACTGCGCTGATTAAAGATTATGGTGTCAAGACTGCTCTTTTGTGCGCAATGGGAATTAAATTGAAGCGCGTTGGGGCTACACGGGTTTAGTGAATCCGTCGAGTGGCGTCCGTCTGCAATTAATGGACTCCGCGGGCTGTTTTCTGCTCTCAGCTCACTCTTTAGCACCGCCTCTGCATTTACTGTGTTTAAATGCATCACTTGTTGAGCATCGGAAGATATGGAAGATTGTCCATAGGTCATCGGAAGCTGTGTCGAAATTGGAGGCGGCATCAAACCTAAATCTATTTCTTGTTTTGTCTCACCTACACTAACTCCAGGTGAATTGTTGATATTGTTAGCCCAGGCAGAGTTTCTAGAGGCAACAGAATTTGTCTCCATAAAACAACCAGAATCTATAATTACAAGAAATGCAAATTAAATATTCACAGATTAACCAGTTACTTAAGAAAATTAAAATAAAAGAATTGTTTCATTATACCCTTGCAAATATATTTATATTTTGCACAAAAATTTGTAACGCCTTTAAAGAGGAGATTCTAACCCAATATATGTACGTACATATATATATTCTTGAACAGCCAATCCAATATGAATATGTCCGTATGTCCGGCTCTTGCTATTCAAAATACTCTTTCAGTTTTAAATCTTTATTGACGGTACTGTATAACGACTCGTTAAATCAGTTGAAATGCTTAGATTGAAAATTTGCATTTACCATTGAACGATATAAACAATTGGTAATTGAAACCAAAATTTATAATCTACGTGAGCGCATGGGTATTTAACATGCGGTAAGCCGAGTATAATCTTGTTTTTATACCCGTTACACGTAGAGTACAAGGGTATATTGTAATCGTTGGAATGTATGTAACAGGCAGAAGGAGGCGTGGCAGACCCCATAAAGTATATATATTCTTGATCAGCATCAATAGCCGAGTCGATATAGCCAAGTCCGTCTGTCCGTCTGTCCGCCCGTCCGTCCGTCCGTCTGTAAGAACAAAAGGATCTCAGAGACTATAAGAGCTAGAAGGTGAAAGGGGTCGCAAATGAAAGGTACAATACCCAAGCAGTACGAGTTTGTTTTTGTTTTTTGACACGCCCACTTTAGGGCGTTCTATCTTCATATAAAGGTAAATGTACAGATAAAACTTGAATGTTTTAGTATAGAAAACTTTGTTAGCAATGCTATCTGAACCAAATTCACACGGAGAGTACATGTCTACGAAGTACATGTACTGATCAAGTTTAATCGAAATCGGACAACTATATCGTATAGCTCCCATAAGGCCGATGGGTCAAAAACACGCTCCAAATATAAATTAGTATGAAAAAATTTTGCATTGACTAAGCTATCTTAATGAAACTGACACAAAATAAATAAATCATAAATATACTGACCAAGTTTCATAGAAATCGGACTACTATATCGTATAGCTCCCATAGGGACAATAGGTCAAAAATTTGCATTAAGTATGAATTTGTATGAAAATTTTCTGTACTTACCAAGCTATCCTAATGAAACTGATACAGAATAAATTTATCAATAACATACAAATCGTATGACTATATCGTATAGCTCCCATAGGAACAATCGGTCGAACATTGAGTAACGGGTATCCTAAAGTCGCGGGGCGACTGTGGCATTCTTTCTTGTTCTTATTAGACTCCATACTCCAAAAACAAGCGAGAAAAGTACAGTCGAGCACGCCCGACCGTAAAAAACTCTCTGCATTTTTTCGCGATTAAATTATTAAAATCGGTCTAGAGAAATTACAATGTCTAGTACTTGCATTAAAACACGTTGAAACAAAAACAATCTAAGTATAATCACACATACATCTGTTTGTCTGTATGGGAATACAGATACGAAAGCCAATATATGATGCATATGCATGTATGTATGTGTGTGTGTATTCAGCGTGGGCAGCGACTGCGGGCAGCGCTGCCGCCACGCAAGCAACGAAAACATTCGAACATGTGCTTGTATGTTTCTGTCTCGCTTGCACTAATACATGATATTGCATTCGGTTATCAATATTGTATCGCTTCTAGTTTTCTTGTTTATAGTGCGATTTCAATGCGCTTTTCGGGATAGTTTGATATAGTTATTCTTCACACGAATTATAATTTACAATACTGTACTATATGAACAAATGCCTAAAAATGGAACGAAAGTTGAGAATTCATTTTATTAATTATGGGAAAAAGAGGCGTGGCCGTCCAAAATTTTAAATGTCAATGCATTTACACTGTCACTAGGAACCTCCATACCAAAAATGGTGATCCTAGGTGCAATAGTTTTTGAGATATTCGCCCAAAACACCAAATTTTTCCGAGGTGTGTCTAGTGTTTTGCTCATTGTGGGCGAATGGGGCGAGGCATCGAAAAAACAAAAGATTCTTGTATTGACTGACTAAATTTGTTGTCGATTGAGACCAAGTTCGAACTTGTAGCTCTTACCATCTTTGAAATCTGTTTGTTCATACGGACAGATGAACAGAGAGACGGACAGACGGACATGGCTATATCGACTCGTCTTGTGATGCTGATCAAGAATATATATACTTTATGGGGTCTGCCACGCCTCCTTCTGCCTGTTACATAAATTTTCGCAAACCCAATATACTCTTGCAGAGTATAAAAAGTAGACAGGTCTATTAAGTTTCTCAGAAGCGAAATAAGCCTAACAGGAATATAGAAGCTTATCCGACCCCATCATCCGGTTCAGAAATCTCTAGATTATAGGAAAAATCTGTACAAAATGGGACATTTACGTATGAACATATGACGTGTTAGTTAAGCTATCGCTACCCAATTCATTTATGTCTGTATGGTACCATTATAACTATCCACACCAAATTTGATTTACATCGGACAATAAAAGCCTCATGCTCCCGTAAAAAAAGTCGGTCAAAAAAAAAATTGTAGGAAGACATGTAGTATAATTGGAGTGACCGCAACAAAACTCGAACAGCAACTGTATATATTTATAAAGCTATTCTTACCAAATTGGGTCCGAATCGGTCAACTATAACATACAAAACAAACTAGTCAAAAAATACAAAAACAATAAAAAGGAAAGTGTGAAATCAATGTTAAGCTGTAATAATTATTAAGCAAACTATAGGCCATGTGGTAGAGATTCCTGTTGTTATTTTTAGTACTTGTATGTAAATCTTAGTACTGCGGTTCGAGTTGAGGCACAGAGAGACATTTTTTGTCTATAACATAACATTATTATATCTTTATGCAGATAATCGGATCCTTCTAAAAACTAGAGCGTGGTCTGGTAGAGTTGCGATTTGTATGCGTGAGATTGCAGGTTCAATTACGGTCAGCAAATGATCTTATTTATTTACTTTATACCCATGCAGAGGGTATATTGTTGTTGTCACAAAGTTTGTAACGCATTGAAGGGGGCGTTTCCGACCACAAAAATTAAATATACTCTTGATCAGCATCAACAGCCGAGTCGATATAGCCATGTCCGTCTCTTTCTATGCGAATTAGTCTTTCAGTTTAAAGGCTATCTTAACGAAACTTGGTACACATGTGTACTCCCTTTGCACGCAGATCATTTGTTAAAATCGGCCAGATCGGACAACTATATCATATAGTTGCCATAGGAGTAATCAGTTCTAATGTTTAGTATGTAAATTTTCTATTGAGCGATTTCAACCAAATTCACACAATACACTATTTTTTTAAATTTTAAAGTGCTGACCAAATTTCGGACTACTAAATCCTACAGCTACCATAGGAAAAATTTGTGATTGAAACCAAACCAAATGTGCAAGACTGCAAGGGTATATAATCTTCGAGCCGAAGATAACTGTTTTTTCTTGTTTAATTTAAATTTAAGTGGGTTACATTTTTTTTAATTTCTGTTTAAATTTAAAAAAACAGTCATTCAAATTTTAGAATCTGAGTAACACAAGATTTAATTTAACAAAAAAATTTGGTTTAAAACAATACTTTTAAACTTTTCAAAATAGGGCGTGGAGCAACTGGAAGATAGCTGGGGTTTGTTGAAAAGCATTGCCGGTTCCAATCCTGCCAGTGAAATATTTTGTTTATTTAATATATCCTGTCAGGGTATATTAGGTTTTTGCGAACAAGTCTTGACCGTCTGCCCGTCTGTCCGTCCATTTGAACGCCGAGATATCCGATATGGTAAAAGCTAGAAACACCAAATTAAGTGCATAGACTACTTTAATGTGCAGGTGGATCACGCTTGATTTAAATTTTTACCACGCCCTCAACTACCCCCGAAAATTGTTAAAAACACATTGAAAAGGCGATAACATGCAAGCTAATAAAGCTATCGAGATTAAATCTGGGAAGTAGCCCAGCTGGACGGGGAGAATATCCCGTTCAAACTCAAGGCGAAGGTGCTCTCCCGATTGGCGTTCAAGGAGACTAAGCCCTAAGGTTGCTCCAACGGCAAAACAAAGATGTTCCTACCAGCGACTGGAGGATGCTACATGCGGGTACCTTCTCTTCATCAGAGGGTGGCCAGCATGTAATCCTCCAGATCAACAAGGAAGCGGACAATATCCTGTACGCGAGATTCGGGAAGATGGCATGGGGTGTATGTAGTGTATACCTACGTCTAAAGAAACGTTACCCCGAGGACAAGAATGCACCCACGCTCGAAGCTGGGGAGGTGGAGAGAGACCTTGGTCTCGAATCAGTCCTCGAAGCCAAACAGTCACTCGACATAGCTTCGGACGAGGAGGCAGACGAAGAAGACGGTGACCTGACCGTAATAGTCAACCCGTCTGCGGCAGGTGCAGTCACCCCAACTTATGAGGGCTCTGCAGATAAACCAGCAACCATGGATTGCCTCTGGCAAATGGTAGCTGGGCTAAGGTCCAACAACTACACAGCGTTTTACATCTCGACGGTAAGCAGAATAAGAACCGCCGTACTTGTATCGAATGGCCTACATGCTTATCTTATGACTAATTACAGCACTAAAGATGCACCCCACAGTGGCATCGTGCTACATGGCGCATGATCAGCCAGCTCCACCCGCAGAACTGGCTAAATTGGTAGAGAAAGCCAAACAACTCATTGTCGGAACACACGCCAACGTTCACCACCGCGTTTGGGGATCAACCGATATCAACACCAGGGGTGAGTCACTCTTAGATTTTATCCTAACAACAAACTTAAGTATTGCTAGCACGGGGGACACACACATGTATGTAGCACCAACGTCCTCCAATGTCCTTGATCTCACACTTGCAACAGGTGTAGTCATAACAAACTGGCGAGTGAACTTTCCGTTCTGAGGAACGATGCTAAGGCTCTGTTCAAGCTAGCTAAACAGACTCTCTCAGGTTGTTCTCAGATCATACAAATCCGCTATTAGGAAGGCCAAGAGAAGCTCCTGGGGGAGTTTCTGCTCCAATCTAGAGTCAGTGCCCGAAACCGCCAGGTTAAGGAGGCTTCTGTCTGGACAGCCGCCTATCCACAGCCAACTGAAACTAGACGACGGATCATGGACAGAGAGTAGTGAGGAAACTCTAAAAGCTCTAATGTTTACCCACTTTCCGGGCTGCCTGCCTCCCATAGACAAGATTATTCCAGTCATGCTACAAACCACCAATAACGTGGTCATCCCATAGCTACTCAGAATATTCGAGGACTGCCTCAAAACGGACCATATCCCAACTCAATGGAGAAGTGCACGAGTGGTATTTTTGCCCAAAACTGGCAAATGTGGCCACAGCAGCCCAAGGACTACAGACCAATCAGTCTCACATCCATTTTAGTAAAAAAAAATGGAATAGCTGCTGGATCTCAGCATAAGATTGTCTATCAGCCAACCAGCACGCCTATATGAAGGGTAAATCCGTCGAAACGGCACTGCATTCACTAGTCGCCTCCATCAAGAAGGCGCTTCACAGTAAAGAATACTCACTAGGAGTTTTTATAGACATCTCAGGTGCATTCAACAACGTCCGTACTAACACTATCGATAGACTCCGGGCAATCGATACACACCCAACCATCACGCACTGGATAAGTAACCTGCTAGGCTGTAGGAGGGTCTAGTCGGAATGGGCGGTAGCTAAGTCTACAAAAAGCGCAAATAGAGGCACTCCCTAGGGAGAAGACCTGTCTCCGCTTCTGTGGAACTTAGTAGTAGAGGACCCCATAAAGAGATTTGATAGAGGAGCCCTAAAAATAACTGCATATGCGGATGACATATGCATAATTATAACAGGAGTCTGCCCATCGACTCTCAGCTCCATTATTGAACTTACCTATGGGAAGTAGGTAAGAGGGCGGAAGAAGCCGAGCTACACATCAATGCAGAAAAGACGGACCTCATACTCTTCACCAAGAGGAACAAGGTACCGCGCTAGCTCCCCCCGATGCTAAACGGTAAGCGCCTTAAGCCAAGCACACACGTGAAGTACCTTGCCACGGTGTAGTATGTTGTATATGATATAAGTATATGCCCATCGTATTGTAGAGTATACAATATCTGATGTTGTCATATGAACTAAAAGCCAGAGTATTCATTTAATAAACACATCGACACTTCTGTCGAATTGTTTCAATAACAAAACCATTCATAAGTGACTCGATATGATCGGTCACTTATATATGGAGAGGCCTGCAGCGTGAGATCTGCAATGTAAGCACTTTTGATGTTTACAGCTAATTCTAACGAAATGCCTTCTGCATATTCGTACATATATACTAAGTAATACATACTCCCGTTCTGCCGACGTTCTCGACAGCAGAACTCCTTATGTACTTATGTTAAAATAAATGTATTTTTCAATAAAGAAATCAGTTCAAGAGCTGACATCAAAAGAACACTACGCTGGTCTACCATATCTTTTACTAAAGTCATCGGGTCATTACATGGCGACCGTGACATGTAGCCAAACACAAAAAGTGTCATGTACAAAAAAAAAAAACAACAACAACAATAGCAACAACTAAAAGCTAACTTAGATAAAAACACAAAATTTGCACAATTAAATACGAAAATTATTGTGATTAAAGCAATAGCAGATATCTGTTTAGCTGTTTGCTCTAACAGTAACTTAAACTGAAACCAAAACGAATGCACACAAAGTGTTACAAAACACCAAAAACAGCAACAATAAACAAATAAATATATTAATGATACAAATGTGTTGTATAATCCCACTAATATTAATAAAAAAAAAAAAAAAAAGCTCCTGTAGCACCGACACTTGATTAAGGATTAAATCAAGACAACTAAAGACGAACAAAGCCGACAACGCTACATAGAGCGTATAAATGAGATTGAAGAACCACTTCGGGACATTGGACGAAGCAACGCAAACGGGCTGCATAATTGCCAATCCCCCAATTTGCCCTAAATAATAAGCTCTACTTATCCAAATCAATGCGGGAAACCGCTGTTTGGAAAAAACTAATTCTGTTAGGCTTTAACTAACCAACGATGAGTAGTATTAAAAAAAAACAAGTTTATTCTGTATCAGTCTCATTAAGATAGCTTGGTAAATACAGAAAATTTTCATACAAATTCATACTAAAAGCACATTTTTGACTGATTGTCCCTATGGGAGCTATACGATATAGTCGTCCGATTTGTATGAAATTTTGTCAGTATATTTATATTACTGATAAATTATTTTCTGTCAGTTTCATTAAGATATCTTAGTCAATGCACAATTTTTAGACCCCGTACTCTTTAAAAAAGAGTAAAGGGGGTCTATTAAGTTTGTCAGAAGCGAGATGTGCGTAACAGGCAGAAGGAGGCGTGGCCGACCCCATAAAGTATATATATTCTTGATCAGCATCAACAGCCGAGTCGATATAGCAATGTCCGTCTGTCCGTCTGTCTGTCTGTCTGTCTGTCTGTCTGTCTGTCTGTCTGTCCGTCCGTCTGTATGAACACCTGGATCTTTTAAACTACAAAAGCTAGAGACACCAAATTTGGAATGAAAGTCCGTTTATGATGTACGCAGATCAAGTTTATTTCAAATTGTTGCCACGCCCCCTACCGCCCCCGCAATGAGCAAAAAACCAGACAAACCTCGAGAAAATTTTTGTTTTAGGCGAATATCTCAGTAACTATAGCACTTAGGAGCACCAATTTTGGTATACAGGTTTCTAGAGACAGCCTTAGTATAATGACATTCAAAATTTTGAGCTGCCACGCCCCCTTTGCTCATCAGAAATAAAAGACTCTCCAGCTTCAATGCCTTGTTTCAGGCATTAAATCAAATAGTACAGTGTTGTAATTTAACATACGCTTAGAGAATTACTATTTCTAACTTTCCTGAAAGTGGCATCAAAATCCTATGTCAAACAACAGAGAAATTACGGTTCAAAGTCGAAGTTATTTTAAAGCAAAATCACTGCATGCGCGCAACACATACAAACAAACACAGAAACATACAAACATATGTTCGAACGTTTTCTCTACCTGCTTTGGCAGCCGCTGGCCGCGCTGACCAATGCTATACATACACACATATGTATGTGTGCACATACATATATGCAAATAATCGGAAGAATGATAGAAGAGGGTCGTGGTGCAACTGGTAGAGTTGCGGCGCAATGTGGAACCTTCGGATGGATCGCGGGTTCGAGTGCTGACGATGACAGTTATTAATTTATTTATTTTTTAATTTTAATTCAAAATGTAAATATTAAATTTTAATTTTTTAAATTTCATTTGAAAATTTTAATTTAAATAAAATTCAATACTATGGGAGTACGGGGTCTTTTACAGTCGGCTCGATCGACTGTAGCCTTTCTTACTTGTTTCATACTAATTTATATTTGGAGCGTATTTTTGACCGATCGGTCCTATGGGAGCTATACGATATAGTTGTCCGATTTCGATCAAACTTGGTCAGTGCATGAACTTCATAGACATGCAGTCTCCGTGTAAATTTGGTTCAGATAGCATTGCTAACAAAAACAAAAAAACACTCTATACCAAAACATTCAAGTTTTATCTCTACATTTACCTTTATTTAAACATAGAACGCCCTAAAGTGGGCGTGTTAAATAACAAAAACAAACTCGTACTGCTTGGGTATTGTACCTTTCATTTGCAACCCCTTTCACCTTTCTAGCTCTTATAGTCTCTGAGATTCTTTTGTTCATACGGACGGACGGACAGACGGACATGGCTATATCGACTCGGCTTGTGATGCTGATCAAGAATATATATGCCACGCCTCGTTCTCCCTGTTACATACATTCCAACGATTACAATATACCCTTGTACTCTACGAGTAACGGGTAAAAATATTATGCAACTTGTATTCCTACCAAATCAGCCGAACTTTCAATAATGACCCAGATTTTATAATGAACTCAAGAACCATTTTACAACAAGTAAGAAAGGCTACAGTCGATCGAGCCGACTGTAAAAGACCCCGTACTCCCATAGTAGTGCCCATTTTATTAAAGTTAAAATTTTAAAATGAAATTAAAAAAATTAAAATGAAATATTTACATTTTGAATTAAAATTAAAAAGTAAATAAATTAACAATCGTCATTGTCAGCATTCGAACCCGCGAACCATACGAATGTTCCATATTGCGTCGCAACTCTACCAGTTGCACCACGACCCTCTTCTATCATTCTCCCGATTATTTGCAAATATGTATGTGCACACATACATATGTGTGTATGTATAGCATTGGTCGGCGCGGCCAGCGGCTCCGGCAGCGCTGCCGCCAAAGCAGGTAGAGAAAACGTTCGAACATATGTTTGTATGTTTCTGTGTTTGTTTGTATGTGTTGCGCGCATGCAGTGATTTTGCTTTAAAATAACTTCGACTTTGAACCGTAATTTCTCTGTTGTTTGACATAGGATTTTGATGCCACTTTCAGGAAAGTTAGAAATAGTAAGTCTCTAAGCAAATGTTAAATTACAACACTGTACTATTTGATTTAATGCCTTAGAAAAAGGCATTGAAATTGGAGAGTTTTTTAGTTCGTATGAGCAAAGGGGGCGTGGCAGCTCAAAATTTTGAATGACATTATGCTAAGGCTGTCTCTAAGAACCTGTTTACCAAAATGTGTGCTCCTAAGTGCTATAGTTACTGAGATATTCGCCTAAAACACAAATTTTTTCGAGGTGTGTCTGATTTTTTGCTCATTGCGGGGGCGGTAAGGGGCGTGGCAACAATTTGAAATAAACTTGATCTGCTCGAGAAAATAACGGACTTACATTCCAAATTTGGTGTCTCTAGCTCTTGTAGTTTAAAAGATCCAGGTGTTCATACGGACGGACAGACGGACATTGCTATATCGACTCGGCTGTTGATGCTGATCAAGAATATATATACTTTATGGGGTCGGCCACGCCTCCTTCTGCCTGTTACGCACATCTCGCTTCTGACAAACTTAATAGACCCCTATACTCTTTTTTAAAGAGTACGGGGTCTAAAAACCGAAAGAATACATTTCCATTACTGAATTTGAAAACGAATACATTCAAACATTTAATAAAACGGCCAGTCCATTGATGCACTGTACAAAATTTGAAAAAGGAATAATGCTAAGCACATTACCTTATGTATCAATAAAAACCCAAATAGAAGAAAACCCCATATTGGGATCAACAACCATATTATTGGCGCGATTGCATCGATAAATGGCATTTGCTCATAATACAAATTATGGGATGGAGTGTAATAGCGAAACAGCTTAACACATACAAAGATAAATTCGAAAAATCTTACAAATGTGTTAACAAAAGTGCAGTTCTAAAAACAGACACGCTAATACACCACATCGACATACTAACTGAACAATATAATTATATTGTAAACACAGTTAATAAATGGGATCAAAAACTGTCCAGTGATCATATAATAGATGCCACAAGTTAATGCAATCTGTAAATGTAAGATTGAAAAACATTGGCATTAGGCGAAACATTGAAATAACATATATGTTCCAGATAAACTAAACTTACTTGCTGAGTTCAACAAAAACCAGCTTCAAGATTTAGATGGATCCAAGCCTATGATTGATCCAAACAGTGAAATAGAAACACTAGATGAAAATATAGAAAGCCTTGAAATGGACATGGAAATAGACAAGGGAATATGTGAAGCAGGTATCCTCATTCCTTCCTGAATTCGATGGTAAAAAGCTATCATTGAATTGGTTCTTAACAGCATTTAGAATAGTAGAAAGAACCAAAGGTGACCAAGAAGATATAGCAGTTGAGGTTATTAAATCAAAAGTAGCCGGCACAATCTTGTACAAGGTACAAGATGAAACGACTATATCTGGCATAATAGAAAGCATAATTGTAAAACAAAAAGGCAAAACTGCATCGCAATATACAGCAGATATTGATAATTTGCGAAAGCAACTAGAAGCTGCTTATATTGACGATGGACTAGACCCTGATAATGCGGGTAAGTTTTCAACAAAAGAATCCATATCTGCCATGGTAAAGAACTGTGAGCATGAAAAACTTAAAATGATACTAGAAGCAGGTAACTTTGTTACTTTCAATGATGTAATGGGTAAATATATCCATCGCAGCACTGAAATGACTGGAAGTTCTAGCACAGTATTATTCCAGCGAAGCCGTAACAATAGAGGAGGTGGTTATCGATACCAAAGAGGTAGAGGCAATGGCCGCGGTAACTATCACTCTACTAATTCAAACTACAATAACAACAGAAACTATGGTAGAGGTAGAGGTTACAACCGAGGAAGGAATAACTCCAACCGAGGCCATTATCATAACCAAAACTACCAAACCAATAGCAATAACAATGTACGAGTTGCCCAAACTAATTCGGGAAACGGACAGAACCCTTCAGATACTCAGAGCAATTAGAAAATAATATATATACACTAAATCTCAGTCTCAGCATTTTTATAAAAATTAATTATGAAAGTACAGGTAAAATTTATACCTTATTAATAGACACTGGTGCAGACATTTCAATCCTAAAAGAAAACATAGATGTATTTGACAATGTAAATACAAACATTTCAACCCAAATAACAGGCATTGGTAAAGGTTCAGTTTTTTCAAAAGGTTTAGCATTCGTAGAATTATCTACAGGAAAATATGTAATACCACATGATTTCCATTTAGTCGATAAAGACTTCCCAATACCAAGCAATGGCATTATTGGAATAGACTTCATTAAAAAATATAATTGCCAATTAGACTTCACACAATTAAGTGATTGCCTAATACTACGTCCAAATAATCTAAGCTATTCAATACAAATTCCAATCATTCACACTTGTGATATTAATGCCACAGTCCTTCCAGCTCGTGCTGAAGTAGTGCGTCAAATTAACATAGTTTCAAAAGAACAATATGTTCTTATTCCAAATCAAGAAATTGAGGAAGGAATTTTCATTGGAAATACAATTTCCAACGAACAATATAATCAAAATAGTAAACCTTAATAAAATAAAAATTTAAACTCTAAGTGACTACGAGATAGTCCAAGAAACTAACATAGACAGACAAAATATTGTCATGAAAAAACTAAATCAGAACTTTCCACCATTATTTAAGCCTGTATTAAAAAATCTTTGCATTAAATACACAGACATATTCGGACTTTACAAACAAGAGCTGAGATTAAAAGACACAGAACCAGTGTATACAAAAAATTATAGAATACCACACGCTCACAAAGACGAAATCAACAGACAAGTTAACAAACTCATTCTTGATAAAATAGTAGAGCCCTCAGTATTAGAATATAACAGTCCAATACTACTGGTGCCAAAGAAAGGCTTACCAGGTTCAAATGAAAAACGATGGCGATTAGTAGTAGACTATCGTCAAATTAATTAAAAGCTGTTATCGGATAAATTTCCACTTCCAAGAATTGACGATATTCTTGACCAATTGGGCAGAGCTAAATATTTTTCGTGTCTAGACTTAATGTCTGGATTTCATCAAATAGAGTTGAAAGAACACTCTAGAAATTTAACGTCTTTTTATACTCTCTGCAAGAGTATATTGGGTTTGTGCAAATGTATGTATTATACTCTCTGCAAGAGTATATTGGGTTTGTGCAAATGTATGTAACAGGCAGAAGGAGGCGTGGCAGACCCCATAAAGTATATATATTCTTGATCAGCATCACAAGCCGAGTCGATATAGCCATGTCCGTCTGTCCGTCTGTCTGTCTGTCCGTCTGTCTGTCCGTATGAACAAACAGATTTCAGAGATGGTAAGAGCTACAAATTCGAGCTTGGTCTCAATCGATCACATATTTAGTCAGTCAATACAAGAATCTTTTTTTTTTCGATGCCACGCCCCATTCGCCCACAATGAGCAAAAAACTAGACACACCTCGGAAAAAATTGGTGTTTTGGGCGAATATCTCAATAACTATTGCACCTAGGATCACCAATTTTGGTATGGAGGTTCCTAGCGACAGCGTAAATGCATGGACATTTACATTTTTGGACTGCCACGCCCCGTTTTCCCACAATTAATAAAAGTAATGCTCAAATTTCGCTCCGTTTTTAGGCGTTTGTTAATATAGTACAGTATTGTAATTTATAATTCGTGTGAAGACTAACTATATCAAACTATCCTGAAAGGCGCATTGAAATCGCACTAAAAACAAGAAAACTAGAAGCGTTACAATATTGATAACTGAATGCAATATCATGTATGAGTGAAAGCGAGACAGAAACATATAAGCACATGTTCAAATGTTTTCGCTGCCTGTGTGGCGGCAGCGCTGCCCGCAGTCGCTGGCCGCGCCGAATTCACACATACATACATACATGTATATGCATCATATATTGTCTTTCGTATGTGTGTTCGCATACAGAGAAACATATGTATGTTTGATTATGTTTAGACTGTTTTTGATTCAACGTGTTTTAGTGCAAGTACCACACATTGCATGTAAGTGTCTCTAGACCGATTTTAATAATTTAATCGGGAAAAAATGCAGAGAGTATACAACAAGTTCTATTTCGTCCAGTGGCGAAACATGTATTTTTTTTTTTTTTTTTTTTTGACATTTATGTACTAACGGGACAGTACATTCAAGTGGTCCAAAAACATCAAGCTCCGATTAAGGGGGTAGAAGTAGAACTACCTACAACTCGAGACAGTTTGTTGTAGTTACTACATAGGACTCGGAAAGGATTATGAATGGAAAAGTTGGTAGAACAAGGTTGAAGAGAGATTGGAAGAAAGTTTCTAGTTGGTCTAATCGGGACAGCAAAACTAATTTGGCTGAGTAATTCAAAGAATCAATTTCACCATTGATAAGTTTGTGTAAGAAAATTACACCGAGCACTTTCCTACAATCAGACAAAGAAGGAAGATTAATTAGTAAAAGTCTACTACGATAGGATGGTAAGCGTATGAGAGTATTTCAATGGAGAGCCCCTAGAGCAAAAAGAAGAAATTGTTTTTGTACAGATTCTATTCTCTTAGGATCGTTAAATTCTTTCGACCAGCGCGTTATGAAGCCCAGGACACTAAAAGCACCATTTGTAGTTGACAGTACATGCTTATCGATCTTGAGCTTAGGAACCATAAGAATACCCAAATCAGTGACCGAATCAATTCTTTTAAGAGAGTTGCCATTCAGATTGTAATTATTTTGAAAGGGGAGGCGCCTTCTAAAGGACATTACGTTACACTTACTAAAGTTAAGATTTAGTTCTGTTGGTCACTGTCCCGAGATGGCCCATAATTGCATTTGTTTTTGCAGCAGACCGTTTCACTCAAAATAACTCTTGCAATATTAGAATGTAAACAAGAAAAAAAAACCAAGAGAAAACGGTTATCTTCGGCTCGCCGAAAATTAAATACCCTTGCAGTCATGCATATTGCAATTTTATTGCCAGCTGTGCTAACCTCTGCTCAACGCTGCCGCTTCATTCCATCCGCCGTCGCGGCGTTAAAGCAAAAACCACTAAGCATAATCGTTTACAATGCGATTATAGCTGAGGGTTAGCTGGAAATAAAATCATTTTGTAGATTTTGTATGGATTTGACCAATAATTTCATTTTTTTGCTACTTTACTGTGAACAATGATTATAAGTCAACAGATCGCATAATTAATTATTAATAGTTGAAGTTTGCCAGTTTTGTTCGTTGAAAAACACAACATTTTTAGAGGAATCTCATTTTATTTTATTTTAAAGTATTGACCATTTGATTCCACATAATTTTGTATCTTTTAGGCAAATTAAAAGACTGATGGGGGAAGGTCTGTAGAGTATGGCGGGGCGGGATAATATACAGTGATATATAAAGTGTTTTTAATGTGTCCTCACGGCTCTAGCGGTATGAGACACGTTTTCGATGTTAAATTTTACTTTCATCAAATGCGTGTGCCACATTTTTTCTATACTTTGCAATTTTTCCATAGCTTTTGCAAATTACTACTCGGAACACATTAAATTTTTTTCTAATAATTGTTGTGATTGAGCTGGGTCTGCATCCAAGAAAACCGGCGAATCCTCCACGAAAATCCTTTTCGCTGCTCCAGAATGTTATTTGACATTCAAATCGAAATAAACACTTTTAAATTGACGAAACCTTGTCCCAAATGTTTTTATTACTGGAGCATGCTCATGATAATCTCGGTCTAGCAAACAGTGTGATTCAAATATTTTTTTTTTTTTATAAAATATGAAAATCAACGAATTCCGCAAATGCTCTGTGTTTGGAACGAAACTACACATATTCATTGATATAAAAAAACGATGACGCTATCATTTTGACATAATGAGCCTTACATGTTTTTCTCCATAGAAAATAATCGTGTATATAACAAATCATAGAAATGCCTATATCCTTCCAGCGACACATTCGTGAAAAACCGGCAAACTTAAATTTACACCCCTGGTATGTTTCATTGCGGAAACCCGTACACACTGAATTTTTTAAAAATTATTTAAAGCGTTATAGATATTATCAGAACTGGCTATAATAAGGAACTAAATGAAGGCCCTGATGATATGGTTCTGTCGTCTGTCTAACTCATCGGCGATATTCAAAGCAATCATAAACAAACTTGATTTTACGTATCCTGATTAACGCCCCATTTATATAATAGAACAAAAGTTATCCGATCTCAGTCAGGTAACTCTGACTATAATTCAGTTCTATAAATAAACAAATATGCAATACCACAAATAGCGATGATCAGCTTTACAAGATAAAAACCTTAGAAATAGCTAACTCTTACCGTTAGCAGGTAGGCTAATTAAATTACAGGCGCTTTAAAAAAAATTTATAATACTAATCTCAGAACTTAAAATGTAATTAACGTTGTAGAAACATTTTTAATTAAGTCACCTCATGGATTTCAGACAACATGTAACTACCTAAGCAGATGCTTTGGACATTTATTTTGAACGGAGTTAAATCTATTTGTTTCAATTTGTAGCTTAAGTAGACAAGAGCAAATAGAACTTGAATTCGTAGTATAAGTAGCTGTAAGTAGACACATGAAATACTCTAATGTTTTAGCTAGCTTTAAGCGATCTGCGCAAGTGTAAGCGCAGCAGCAGTAGTCAGTTCGTTTTTCACTTTCAACTTTGATCGATAGCTCAGCCACCATACGCCTTTCCATACCCGCTATCTGTCAAGTTTTTAAGAAAAAATTGTAATTAAAACTAGAAAATACGGTTTTCTTCGGCTCGCCGAAAATCTTCATACCAAACATTCGAACCGATTGCTCCTATGTCAGCTATATTATATAGTTGTCCGATCCGGATAAATTTTGGTCGGAAGATGGAAAATGATAACAAATGCATATTGCGTAAATTTGGTTCAAATCGTTCAAGTGACACAGAAAATTTTTATAATAAGCATTTTCTGCATTTTAAACCGATTGTTCCTATGGTAGCTATATGATATAGTCATCCGATCTGGCCGATTTTAACAAATGATCTGCGTGCAAAGGGAATACACATTTGAATCAAGTTTCATTAAGATAGCTTTAAAAGTGAGACTAGTTCGCATAGAAACAGACGGACGGACAGCCGGACAGACGGGCATGGCTTTATCGACTCGGCTGTTGATGCTGATCAAGAATATATATACTTTATGGGATCGGAAACGCCTCCTTCAATTGGTTACAAACTTTGTGACAAAAACAAGATACCCTTTGATAGGGTTTAAAAACTAACTCAAATAACGTAAATGTAATAAACTATTTTTATAAAACAAAGATTTTAATAAATTATGTCGAAATGACAAACAATCATGCAAAGGAATTAATTAAAGAATACTTATGTTTAAAGAAAGGTGTTATATATTTCAGCAACGAAGCCGATCATCTTACTTTCCAGACTGCATTCGTCGAAATAAAAAGTCCCAAAAACATTAAAAAAAGTAATGAGATCAACTAAAAAACTAACAGATCTTAAACGTATGCCGAATTTAAAGAATACTAAATTAATGCACACCAAAAGTTACTACATCCAGGAATAGAGAAAATGAAATTATTATTTAAAGAAAAATAGTATTATCCAGATTACCAAAACCTCATACAAAATATAATTGACGAATGCAAAGTTTGTAATATAGCAAAAAAAGAACATAGAAACGCTAAATTAGCTTTTGAATTAACTGCAGAAATCCATAATCCCAGAGAATATTTTGCTCGTTGTCATTGATTTTTACAATGTTGACAACAAACGATTGCTATCTTGCATAGATCTATATTCCAAATATGCAACTCTAATCGAAGTAAATGGTCAAGATTGGTTAGAAGCCAAAAGAGCTCTTTTAAAAATATTTAATAATATGGGAAAACCAATCGAAATAAAGAAAGATACAGACTCAGCTTTCTTGTGCTCCGCACTTCAAATCTGGTTAAAATCAGAAGATATAAATATATCCATCACAACTAGTAACAAGTAAGAAAGGCTACAGTCGAGCGAGCCGACTATAGAAAACCGCGTACTCTCATTGTAGTGCGCTCTTTTTTTTAATTAAAATTAAAATTTTAAAATACATTTAAAAAATTAAAACTTAATATTGTCAGCATTCGAACCCGCAATATCACACGAATGTTCCAAATTGCTCCTCAACTCTACTAGTGTTATCTAGATTATCTGCATTTACCCGCAAACAAATTCGTTTCAAATTATATATAATAACGTAGTTTGTAAGTTGGTTATTCAAAAAAATATAATTTATTTTTCTTAAACCGAAGCTACGGAGTACAGATATAAATCTAGACTAACTTATGCTATGTTCTGGGGACGTTGAGCAAACCTCGGCTTTGAGCTTTTAATGTTTGGGCTTTCAACTTATGGAGCTTTTGGCTCTTATGTTAACAAAGTGATCTCGATCTTAAAGAGATTGAGATTTAAGAGAATTCTGCTAGCCAGGATTTGTGCAACGTCAGCAGTTTTAACCCCAATGGTGGGAATAGCGATTCTGGCGAATTGTTTATGATACTTGATAAGTTCGTGAGAAGCCAGAATTGTTATTGTCACCATTTGATTATTTTATAATGTTTATCTTAAATCTGTGGGAAAGGAAGGTGTAAAATAAATGAAAAGTGTGAGCTAGGCGTATTGTATGGGTACATATGTCTCTACATATGTTACTTCCCCATCCTTAAGAAATGAGCCTGTTCTCAGGCGGTTAATTTTGGATATATTCTTGGATCTAATACAATTTCTTCATTTTCATTTTGATATAACTCTGTATCTTTTTGAATATTTGATTTTATGTTTAGGGTTGATTGTTTTTTTTTCTTATAATTTACTATAATTTTGTGCGGAATATTTTTATATTTAAAGATAATATACAATATTAATGCAATAAAAATTATTATTAATGTTGTTATCGTTATTATTTGGAACATGTTATACAATTTTGTTTGCTGTAATATAATTTCTTTAGTTTGGACATATGACAATGGTTCTAATTTAGTTACATTATTATTTACGTAAACTGTTTGTGTGTAATCTAACATAGTGTTAGCTATTAATATTTCATCTAATTGGAGTGAACTATTTAGGGCTTTTATCATATTGTTTCCTTCAATAAGTATATCTCTTTTGATACAATTTTGATTTAATACTGTTTTAGGTAAGTTCCATGTTAACATAATATTTGGTTCTACGTACTTAATTTCTTAGTTTTTGTGTGTTTTTGCATATCTGCATTCTGTTTTATTTTGATTTAATATTCCAGTAATACATTTGTTCATAACTAAATCTTTATTTGTTACTGTAAATGCTTTATTATTTTGTAAATAGTAAGTGTCATGTATAATTTCAGTTAAAATGTTTTTATTTTCGTCAGGGTAAGGAATAATGTCGAATAGTGCAGTATTTTTAATTCAGCGTGGAACATGGGAAATGATTAAAATTTCATTGGTAGTTGTTTTTAACCAAGTTAATGTTTTAATATTTATTATTTTTTAGTTATCATCGTGATTCGGGTTATTTGTTGATCTGGAATTATCATATTTACTTTTATTAGTTACTTTCATCTTTTTATATTTTGATTTATAATGAGTTATCTTTCTACCTCTGTTTACTTCTTCATAATGTTTATCATCTATTTGTGTTATTTTTCCTGTTTGTTTAAAAGGGTTTGTCGATTTAGATCTTACTAATGGTGATTCTCTATATCTAGTGTCTATTTCAAATTCGGCTCTATTTTCATTAAGTCTTTCCATTTTGTTTCTCTTATTTAGTTGTGTATCATACTCAGAAATTCCTGCGTAGATGAAAATATCTGCTGGTGTTCTACCAGTTGTGTTATGTTTAGTCTTATGATTATAAATATAAAGTATTATTTCAAATCAGAGTTTACAATTCTTAATTTTTCATTTACTGTTATATGTAATGCCGTTTTTACTAGTTGTAATGGATATATTTACGTCTTCTGATTGTTACCAAATCTGCTTTAATTCAATTGGTTTTCCCATGTCATTAAATACCTTTAAAAGAGCTCTTTTAGCTTCTAACCAATCTCGACCATTTACTTCTATTAAAGTTGCGTATTTGGAATATAGATCTATGCAAGATAGAAATTGTTTGTTTCTACCATGTAGAAATCAATGACATATTTTTCTCTGGAATTATGGATTTCTGGAGTTAATTCATAAGCTAATTTAGTGTTTCTATGTTCTGTTTTTGCTATATTACAAACTATGCATTCATTGATTATATTCTGAATAAGGTTTTGATAATCTGGATAGTAATACATTTCTTCAAATAATAATGTCGTTTTCTCTATTCCTAGATGTAAAAACTTTTGATGTGTATTTATTATGTATTCTTTAAATTCGGCGTAAGTTTGGAGGTCTATAAGGTCGTAAGTAGATCCCATTATTTTTGTTATATTATTGGGACTTATTATTTCAACGAAAGCATTCTGGAAAGTAAGACAATCAGCTTCGTTGCTGAAATATATAACACTTTTTTTTAGAGCATAAGTATTCTTTGATTAATTCTTTTGCATGATTAGGTGTCATATCAACATATTTTATTAAAATTTTTGTATTATGAAAATAATTAGTGACGGATACGTTATTTAAGTTACTTTTTCCAATTCTATTTGTCTTTTAAAATAGTTTATTGGTCTTTCTGTCAGTGAAATGTGATTTTGGTTGTCTTCTTGGGCGCTATGGATTGTTGCTACAGTTACGTCAGAAGTTTCTCCTAACAAGTTTTCTTCAAATTTTATTCTGGATAAAGCGTCTGCAACAAAGTTCTCTTTGTCTGGTACATATTTAATATGATAATCAAATTCATTTAATTTGATTTTCCAACGTTGCAATTTCATGTTTGGTTCTTTAATATTGTTAAGCCAAACAAGTGGTCTGTAATCACTGAGAATCTCGAATTTTTTACCGTAGAGATAAGATCGAAAATATTTAGTTGCCCAAACGATAGCTAAAAGTTCTTTTTCAATTGCTGCATAGGTAATTTCGTGTTCGTTTAAAGTTCTGCTTGCGAAACAAATGGGTTTTTAATTTTGAGACAACAGCTCCAATAGCAATGTTGCTGGCATCAGTTGTAAGACAAAATGCTTTCTCGAAATTTGGATAGACTAATATTGGATCGGACGTTATAAGTACTTTTAATTTTTCAAAAGCAAAAATGTAATTTGGTTCGTTTGTGTTTATAATTGCACCTTTCTTTAATATTAAAGTCATTGGCTTTAAAACGTGTGCGAAGTTAGGAATGAATTTCCTATAATTACCACAAAGGCCTAAAAATGATTTTATTTCCTTGGGTGTTTTTATACCCGTTACTCGTAGAGTACAAGGGTATATTGTAATCGTTGGAATGTATGTAACAGGCAGAAGGAGGCGTGGCAGACCCCATAAAGTATATATATTCTTGATCAGCATCAATAGCCGAGTCGATATAGCCATGTCCGTCTGTCCGTCCGTCCGTCTGTCCGTCCGTCCGTCCGTCCGTCCGTCCGTCTGTATGAACAAAAGGATCTCAGAGACTATAAGAGCTAGAAAGGTGAAAGGGGTCGCAAATGAAAGGTACAATACCCAAGCAGTGCGAGTTTGTTTTTGTTTTTTGACACGAACACTTTAGGGCGTTCTATCTTCATATAAAGGTAAATGTACAGATAAAACTTGAATGTTTTAGTATAGAAAACTTTTTTGTTAGCAATCTGATCCAAATTTACACCGAGACTACATGTCTATGAAGTTCATGTACTGACCAAGTTTGATCGAAATCGAACAACTATATCGTATAGCTCCCATAGGGCCGATCGGTCAAAAACACGCTCCAAATATTAATTAGTATGAAAAAATTTTGCATTAACTAAGCTATCTTAATAAAACTGACACAAAATAAATAAGTCAAAAATATAAATATACTGACCAAGTTTCATAGAAATCGGACTACTATATCGTATAGCTCCCTTAGGGACAATAGGTCAAAAAGCTATCTTAATAAAACTGATACAGAATAAATTTATCAATAACATAAATGTACTGACCAAGTTTCCTACAAATCGTTTGACTATATCGTATAGCTCCCATAGGAACAATCGGTCGAACACTGAGTAACGGGTATCCTAAAGTCGCGGGGCGACTGTAGCATTCTTTCTTGTTTTGGTATTGGAAAGTTTTGTATGGCAAAGATTTCTGTTGGATTTGCTTTAATTCCCTCTGTCGTTATTATGTGTCCTAGAAATCCCGTTTCTTTTTTTAAGAAATTCGCATTTGTCTAATTGTAATTCAAGATTTTCTTCACGAAGTTTAGTGAAAACCCTTTTTAATGATAAAACGTGTTCTTCCAACGAAGTGGAATACTCTATTATATCATCCATGTATACAAGACAATCTTTAAAGATTAGATCTTCTAACAGATTGTTCATGCAACGTTGAAATGTTGCTGGGGCATTTTTCAACCCAAAAGGCATTCGAGTGTATTCGTAATGTCCATTTTTAGTTGAAAAAGCTGTTTTTGGTATACTTAGTGGGTCCATTTGTATCTGATGAAATCCTTTTGCAAGGTCAATTGTGGTGAAATACTGACATTTTCCAAGTTTGTCTAGTATTTCATCCATGACCGGAATAGAATATTTATCATCAATTGTTATTTCATTTAAGTTTCGATAGTCAACAACTATACGAAACTTTTCTTTACCTGATGCATCACGTTTCTTTGGCACAATCCAAATTGGTGAGCAATAAGGCGAGTTTGATTTGCGAATTATACCTTGTTCCATCATTTCTTTAATTTGTTTATCGACTTCTTCGTCGAATGTTTGCGCATACTTATATGGTCGCTTTTGGATTGGGTCTTCGTGTTTAGTTTGGATGACATGCTTAATTGTACTGGTGAAAGTCAAATTTTCACTTTCTTTACTTATGTCACTTAACTCATAAAGAATTTTGGTAAGTTTTGATTTTTCTTCGTCGTTCAGATGCTCTAATCGAAATTGGTTTGCTTCATTTAGTTCATTGTTTATAGCGTAATTAACAGCTATATCATTTGTTTGCGGCGGATCAAGGCATTGAAATGCAGTCTTGTTCTTAACAGAACCCTCATGATCATATCTCATTTGAAATGAATGTTCATTTAAGATAAGTGTTTTCTTTTTGTAATCAATTTTTGCTTCGCATGATTCTAGATATTCTCTACCTAGTAGAATATCGTAATTGTCTGAGAAGTCGTGTAGATAAAATATTTGGTGAGTGGGACAAAGTTTACTAGGGGCAAAAGATACACAATTTTTTAATTGAATAGTGCTATTTATTGTTTGCACATTTAATTGGAAAGCTTAAGAAATTTTGTTTTATAAGATTGATGGACGAACCTGTGTCAATTACACAGTTAAAGTGCTGTCCATTCATAACCACTCGAATGAAAGGATTCATTCTTCTTGATCCGAGGCTCCTTGATGAAAATTTTCGGAAATTTCCATTTTGGAGTGACCACTTGTATTTTCTCGCTGTCTCTTATCAGGAGGATTCGAAGGTCTTTGGTTTTGATTGTGGTAATTCATTTGGTTTTGTGATCTAGCTTGATCAAGATTTTGTTTGAATTCTTTGTATAATGCTTGATGATTTACAGCATTTTCTTTTGGTTTATTGCTTGGGTTTGAATGGTTTGAATAATTAGGACTTGGATAAAAATTTTGATTAGTTCCCTTTCCACGGTTGTCATTATTAGGTTTGTTGTATTTTGAATTTTCGCTACTTTGGTTAGTACGTTCGTTAAAGCCATTTTCGTAAAGTCCTTCACGTTGTGCTACTTGTTTAAGTTTTGAAACAGTGGTAATGTCATGTCTAGCTAAGGTCATGAATATTCTGTCAGGTAGTTTCCTGGTGATAACGTCTTTAATAGTATTGTTCATTGAGTTTGTGTATAATATTGTGTTTTGTGGTTGGTTTTCTAACATAAGCTTATTAGATATTACAAAAGACTTTTATTCAAATTCTTCTACAAACTTACGGATACTATTACTATAATTGGTATAGCAGTCTCAATAATTCCTTGTACGGTGTTTGTGTCTTAAATTCGTCGATCAGGGCACTCCTCAGGTCTCTCCAGTTGGTGCCTGCTGACAATTGGGAAACACGTTGGGCTGCTCTAGATGTCTGCATTTCTATTGCTCCGAATAGAACGCTGTGCTGTCTTACATCTTGGGTCGGGTACAGTTGCATAATGAAATCAATCCTTCTTATGAAGGCAGTGAGTTCCACCGTTTTTCCATCGAAGATGGGCACTTGACGTATATGTCCTAGTGCTTGTTTGAGGTGCATCTCAGAAATTTCCATCGTTTCTGTTGTTGTCATGTTGTTTTTATTTTGTTGTGAATTTTTTTATTAATTTCAGTTTTTTTTTGGATTCAGTTTATGTTTTTTGAAAAAAAATTTTTTTCAGGTTTTTGTTTACTTTTGTTGGGTTGTAAGGATCTTACGTGTACAGGGATCAATTTAATGATGTGTAAAGTCGGGAAATAAGTCCTTATTTACAGTTGTTAAAAATAGTTCACAGGATCTATTTATTAACAGAACACTGGTAAATTGCAAGTTTAGCGCGTTATTCTTAATATGGCAATTATGTTTTCGATGGCGGTTGCACTTTGATTGTTGGCCACGATTAATAATTGGGTTGTTAAGTTTTTGTACACGCGTTGATTCTTTTGCGGTTTGGGTGTTTTTATACCCGTTACTCGTAGAGTACAAGGGTATATTGTAATCGTTGGAATGTATGTAACAGGCAGAAGGAGGCGTGGCAGACCCCATAAAGTATATATATTCTTGATCAGCATCAATAGCCGAGTCGATATAGCCATGTCCGTCCGTCCGTCTGTATGAACAAAAGGATCTCAGAGCCTATAAGAGCTAGAAAGGTGAAAGGTCGCAAATGAAAGGTACAATACCCAAGCAGTACGAGTTTGTTTTTGTTTTTTGACACGCCCACTTTAGGGCGTTCTATCTTCATATAAAGGTAAATGTACAGATAAAACTTGAATGTTTTAGTATAGAAAACTTTTTTGTTAGCAATCTGATCCAAATTTACACCGAGACTACATGTCTATGAAGTTCATGTACTGACCAAGTTTGATCGAAATCGAACAACTATATCGTATAGCTCCCATAGGGCCGATCGGTCAAAAACACGCTCCAAATATTAATTAGTATGAAAAAATTTTGCATTAACTAAGCTATCTTAATAAAACTGACACAAAATAAATAAGTCAAAAATATAAATATACTGACCAAGTTTCATAGAAATCGGACTACTATATCGTATAGCTCCCATAGGGACAATAGGTCAAAAAGCTATCTTAATAAAACTGATACAGAATAAATTTATCAATAACATAAATGTACTGACCAAGTTTCCTACAAATCGTTTGACTATATCGTATAGCTCCCATAGGAACAATCGGTCGAACACTGAGTAACGGGTATCCTAAAGTCGCGGGGCGACTGTAGCATTCTTTCTTGTTTTGGTATTGGAAAGTTTTGTATGGCAAAGATTTCTGTTGGATTTGCTTTAATTCCCTCTGTCGTTATTATGTGTCCTAGAAATCCCGTTTCTTTTTTTTAAGAAATTCGCATTTGTCTAATTGTAATTCAAGATTTTCTTCACGAAGTTTAGTGAAAACCCTTTTTAATGATAAAACGTGTTCTTCCAACGAAGTGGAATACTCTATTATATCATCCATGTATACAAGACAATCTTTAAAGATTAGATCTTCTAACAGATTGTTCATGCAACGTTGAAATGTTGCTGGGGCATTTTTCAACCCAAAAGGCATTCGAGTGTATTCGTAATGTCCATTTTTAGTTGAAAAAGCTGTTTTTGGTATACTTAGTGGGTCCATTTGTATCTGATGAAATCCTTTTGCAAGGTCAATTGTGGTGAAATACTGACATTTTCCAAGTTTGTCTAGTATTTCATCCATGACCGGAATAGAATATTTATCATCAATTGTTATTTCATTTAAGTTTCGATAGTCAACAACTATACGAAACTTTTCTTTACCTGATGCATCACGTTTCTTTGGCACAATCCAAATTGGTGAGCAATAAGGCGAGTTTGATTTGCGAATTATACCTTGTTCCATCATTTCTTTAATTTGTTTATCGACTTCTTCGTCGAATGTTTGCGCATACTTATATGGTCGCTTTTGGATTGGGTCTTCGTGTTTAGTTTGGATGACATGCTTAATTGTACTGGTGAAAGTCAAATTTTCACTTTCTTTACTTATGTCACTTAACTCATAAAGAATTTTGGTAAGTTTTGATTTTTCTTCGTCGTTCAGATGCTCTAATCGAAATTGGTTTGCTTCAATTAGTTCATTGTTTATAGCGTAATTAACAGCTATATCATTTGTTTGCGGCGGATCAAGGCATTGAAATGCAGTCTTGTTCTTAACAGAACCCTCATGATCATATCTCATTTGAAATGAATGTTCATTTAAGATAAGTGTTTTCTTTTTGTAATCAATTTTTGCTTCGCATGATTCTAGATATTCTCTACCTAGTAGAATATCGTAATTGTCTGAGAAGTCGTGTAGATAAAATATTTGGTGAGTGGGACAAAGTTTACTAGGGGCAAAAGATACACAATTTTTTAATTGAATAGTGCTATTTATTGTTTGCACATTTAATTGGAAAGCTTAAGAAATTTTGTTTTATAAGATTGATGGACGAACCTGTGTCAATTACACAGTTAAAGTGCTGTCCATTCATAACCACTCGAATGAAAGGATTCATTCTTCTTGATCCGAGGCTCCTTGATGAAAATTTTCGGAAATTTCCATTTTGGAGTGACCACTTGTATTTTCTCGCTGTCTCTTATCAGGAGGATTCGAAGGTCTTTGGTTTTGATTGTGGTAATTCATTTGGTTTTGTGATCTAGCTTGATCAAGATTTTGTTTGAATTCTTTGTATAATGCTTGATGATTTACAGCATTTTCTTTTGGTTTATTGTTTGGGTTTGAATGGTTTGAATAATTAGGACTTGGATAAAAATTTTGATTAGTTCCCTTTCCACGGTTGTCATTATTAGGTTTGTTGTATTTTGAATTTTCGCTACTTTGGTTAGTACGTTCGTTAAAGCCATTTTCGTAAAGTCCTTCACGTTGTGCTACTTGTTTAAGTTTTGAAACAGTGGTAATGTCATGTCTAGCTAAGGTCATGAATATTCTGTCAGGTAGTTTCCTGGTGATAACGTCTTTAATAGTATTGTTCATTGCGTTTGTGTATAATATTGTGTTTTGTGGTTGGTTTTCTAACATAAGCTTATTAGATATTACAAAAGACTTTTATTCAAATTCTTCTACAAACTTACGGATACTATTACTATAATTGGTATAGCAGTCTCAATAATTCCTTGTACGGTGTTTGTGTCTTAAATTCGTCGATCAGGGCACTCCTCAGGTCTCTCCAGTTGGTGCCTGCTGACAATTGGGAAACACGTTGGGCTGCTCTAGATGTCTGCATTTCTATTGCTCCGAATAGAACGCTGTGCTGTCTTACATCTTGGGTCGGGTACAGTTGCATAATGAAATCAATCCTTCTTATGAAGGCAGTGAGTTCCACCGTTTTTCCATCGAAGATGGGCACTTGACGTATATGTCCTAGTGCTTGTTTGAGGTGCATCTCAGAAATTTCTATCGTTGCTGTTGTTGTCATGTTGTTTTTATTTTGTTGTGAATTTTTTTTTATTAATTTCAGTTTTTTTTTGGATTCAGTTTATGTTTTTTGAAAAAAAATTTTTTTCAGGTTTTTGTTTACTTTTGTTGGGCTGTAAGGATCTTACGTGTACAGGGATCAATTTAATGATATGTAAAGTCTGGAAATAAGTCCTTATTTACAGTTGTTAAAAATAGTTCACAGGATCTATTTATTAACAGAACACTGGTAAATTGCAAGTTTAGCGCGTTATTCTTAATATGGCAATTATGTTTTCGATGGCGGTTGCACTTTGATTGTTGGCCACGATTAATAATTGGGTTGTTAAGTTTTTGTACACGCGTTGATTCTTTTGCGGATATCAGAAAATTGTTTTCCGAAATTGTAATGTTCTGAACCGGATCACTTTTTTGCAGAAAATTTGCGTGTTAAATCCTAGAGTCACTTGGTCGTGCTAGAGTCTCTATAAGCGGATCTTAAAGGACCGATTTCTGTTACTTGGATATTTCCCGTTATCCTACCGGCTGCGAGAATAACGTAGTTTGTAAGTTGGTTATTCAAAAAAATATAATTTATTTTTCTTAAACCGAAGCTACGGAGTACAGATATAAATCTAGACTAACTTATGCTATGTTCTGGGGACGTTGAGCAAACCTCGGCTTTGAGCTTTTAATGTTTGGGCTTTCAACTTATGGAGCTTTTGGCTCTTATGTAAACAAAGTGATCTCGATCTTAAAGAGATTGAGATTTAAGAGAATTCTGCTAGCCAGGATTTGTGCAACGTCAGCAGTTTCAACCCCAATAGTGGGAATAGCGATTCTGGCGAATTGTTTATGATACTTGATAAGTTCGTGGGAAGCCAGAATTGTTATTGTCACCATTTGATTATTTTATAATGTTTAGCTTAAACCTGTGGGAAAGGAATATGTAACTTAAATGAAAAGTGTCAGCTAGGCGTATTGTATGGGTACATATGTCTCTACATATGTTAATATATATGTGTGTACATACATATTTATGTATGTATGTATAGCATGTATGTATGCTGATCAAGAATATATATACTTGATGGGGTCGGCCACGCCTCCTTCTGCCTGTTACATACATTCCAACTACTACAATATACCCTTGTACTTTACGAGTAACGGGTACAATAATAAAGCATTTACGGCAACCAATAAAGATTAAGATAAAATAGAATACAGATGTTAAAAATCACATAAAAACTATGAAATTAAGTACGTAGAACCAAACATTATGTTAACATGGAACTTACCTAAAACTGTATTAAATCAAAATTATATCAATAGAGAAATACTTATTGAAGGAAACAATATGATAAAAGCCATAAATTGTTCAATGCAATTAGACGAATTATTAATAACTATTACTATGTTAGTTTTCACAACAAACATTTTACATAAATAATAATGTAACTAAAATAGAAACATTGTCATATGTTCAAATTAAAGACATTATTGTAGGATACAAAACAAAATTGTATAACACTTACCTAATTATAACTGTAACAACTTCTATAACTATTTTAACCGAGGATATATACGTCAGCCGTCGGATATACAGAGGGAAGAACAGTATACCTCAGTCTTACTGCCGTAACTGTATAAACCAACGGAAATGCGACTATAATCTCCTCGCGAGGGCGGCTGGAAATAGATCCATGGTAAGTTCATGTCTCTGCCAAGGATGCAGACGAATGGTAGTCGGGTAGAATGGTAGAAGTAGAATACTTCTCTAAAAAGTCACCCCAATCCAAAGGTGGAACAGCATATGCCCACGGATGCATGGTCGAGGGGGTGCGGGATCGCTAGTATGCGGACTCTGGGTACCTGCCGACCCCCAGTTTCATCCAAGCTTACCACGTTATAGCGGGCTATGACGTGGCGGACATACCTATCACGCACACTAGGATCTAGTACATGAATATTTAAAAATAAGGAAAGTACAGTCGAGCAAGCCCGACCGTAAAATACTCTCTGCATTTTTTCCCGATTAAATTATTAAAAACGGTCAAGAGTTATTACAATGTGTAGTACTTGCATTAAAACACGTTGAAACAAAAACAATCTAAACATAATCAAACATACAGATGTTTGTCTGTATGCGAATACACATACGAAAGACAATATATGATGCATATATGTATGTATGTATGTGTGTACTGGCAGCGAAAACATTCGAACATGTGCTTGTATGTTTCTATCTCGCTTGCACTCATACATGATATTGCATTCGGTTATCAATATTGTAACGCTTCTAGTTTTCTTGTTTATAGTGCGATTTCAAGGCGTCTTTCAGGATAGTTTGATATAGTTAGCCTCCACAGGAATTATAAATTACAATACTGTACTATATTAACAAACGCCTCAAAACGGAACGACAGTGGAGAATTATTTTTGTTAATTGTGGGAAAAAGGGGCGTGGCATCTCCAAAATTTTAAATGTCAATCCATTTAGGATGTCTCTAGAAACCTCCATACCAAAATTGGTGATCCTAGGTGCAATAGTTATTGAGATATTCGCCTAAAACACCAATTTTTTCCGAGGTGTGTCTAGTTTTTTGCTCATTTGCTCATTGTGGGCGAATGGGGCGTGGCATCGCAAAAAAAAAGATTCTTGTATTGACTGACTAAATATGTGATCGATTGAGACCAATCTCGAACTTGTAGCTCTTACCATCTCTGAAATCTGTTTGTTCATACGGACGGACAGACGGACGGACGGACAGACGGACAGACAGACGGACAGACGGACATGGCTATATCGACTCGGCTTGTGATGCTGATCAAGAATATATATACTTTATGGGGTCTGCCACGCCTCCTTCTGCCTGTTACATACATTTTCACAAACCCAATATACTCTTGCAGAGAGTATAAAAAACATGGAGCCCGGCACTCCTCTAAAAAGCCGGACGGGACAAGACCATTCCTTCTAATAACAAGAAAAAAAGGTTATCTTCGGCTAGCCGAAGATTATATACCCTTGCAGTCATGCACATTGCGTTAATTTTTTATACTCTCTGCAAGAGTATATTGGGTTTGTGCAAATGTATGTAACAGGCAGAAGGAGGCGTGGCAGACCCCATAAAGTATATATATTCTTGATCAGCATCACAAGCCGAGTCGATATAGCCATGTCCGTCTGTCCGTCTGTCCGTCTGTCTGTCTGTCTGTCTGTCCGTCTGTCTGTCCGTATGAACAAACAGATTTCAGAGATGGTAAGAGCTACAAATTCGAGCTTGGTCTCAATCGATCACATATTTAGTCAGTCAATACAAGAATCTTTTTTTTTTCGATGCCACGCCCCATTCGCCCACAATGAGCAAAAAACTAGACACACCTCGGAAAAAATTGGTGTTTTGGGCGAATATCTCAATAACTATTGCACCTAGGATCACCAATTTTGGTATGGAGGTTCCTAGCGACAGCGTAAATGCATGGACATTTACATTTTTGGACTGCCACGCCCCGTTTTCCCACAATTAATAAAAGTAATGCTCAAATTTCGCTCCGTTTTTAGGCGTTTGTTAATATAGTACAGTATTGTAATTTATAATTCGTGTGAAGACTAACTATATCAAACTATCCTGAAAGGCGCATTGAAATCGCACTAAAAACAAGAAAACTAGAAGCGTTACAATATTGATAACTGAATGCAATATCATGTATGAGTGAAAGCGAGACAGAAACATATAAGCACATGTTCAAATGTTTTCGCTGCCTGTGTGGCGGCAGCGCTGCCCGCAGTCGCTGGCCGCGCCGAATTCACACATACATACATACATGTATATGCATCATATATTGTCTTTCGTATGTGTGTTCGCATACAGAGAAACATATGTATGTTTGATTATGTTTAGATTGTTTTTGATTCAACGTGTTTTAGTGCAAGTACCACACATTGCATGTAAGTGTCTCTAGACCGATTTTAATAATTTAATCGGGAAAAAATGCAGAGATTATATTACGGTCGGGCGTGCTCGACTGTACTTTCCTTTCTTGTTTTCAATGACCGATTGTTCCTATGGCAGCTATATGATATAGTAGTCCGATCTAGATGAAATTTGGTGTACACATAGGATTTTATGCCAAATGCATATGGAGCGAATTTGGTTCAAATCGTACAAGAGACACAGAAAATTTTCATACTAAGCATTTTCACCAGTTTAAACCGATTGTTCCTATGGCAGCTATATGATATAGTGGTCCGATCTGGATGAAATTTGGTTTGCACACGGGATTTTATGCCAAATGCATATGGAACAAATTAGGTTAACATAGCTCAAAAAAAATTTTTTTTTCATCCGATTGTTCCTATGGGAGCTATATGATATAGTGATCCGATCTGGCCGATTTTAACAAATGTTCTGCGTGCAAAGGGAATACACATCTGTGCCAAGTTTCATCAAGATAGCTTTAAAACTGAGAGACTAGTTCGCATAGAAACAGACGGACAGACGGACGGACGGACGGACGGACGGACAGACGGACAGACGGACATGGCTATATCGACTCGGCTGCTGATGCTGATCAAGAATATATAAACTTTATGGGGTCGGAAACGTCTCCTTCAATGCGTTACAAACTTCGTGACAAAAACAATATACCCTCTGCAAGGGTATAAAAAATCGAAAGACAAGCCAGTCCCTAGCTCAGACGCTAAGAGGGTGGTACCGGCAAGCCAACCGGCTACCAGCCTGGGGGTGACACTGGAGAGCGCCTCTTCTGCTAATCGCTGCCTGGAACAGGAAAGGCTCTCGAAGGCGTCGCCGCCAACAACAGCAACAAACTGGATAAGAAAGCGTCCTACCAAGGCAAACGTAGGGCGGCTTTCATCCTATCAAAGGAGGCGATAATGGCTCCGCAGAAACCGAGGAGCTTATAAACTGGGCCCGATCAATCCCGCCAAACTTCCAGCCTCCCAAGACAGGGAAGAAGGCTGTGGGCAATAATCGTCAACGATCGGCTGAAGAGAATGCGTCGCAAGCCAAGCGATCCAAGGTAGCTCAGACCCGCTCCTTCGCAGATGTTGCGAGAAACAAGATTCTCGTCGGAGTCCTAGACCGGGGCTCTTCTGATGGCCTTGTTCCTCGCGACAAATGGAGGATGGTGGAGAATGAGCTGCAAGACAAATTCCTCAGCATCCTCGAGGAGAGTGGGGGCGCCCCGCCCACCTGTGAGGACCCGGGGTGGCACCAGGGCCGGGTGAAAGCCATCGCCTGTCTTGATGCTCGCTCCGTGGACCTCTACAGGAGGGTGGTCGCCTCTTTCGGGGAAGTTTATCTTTGGCGGCAGCGCTGCCCGGAGCCGCTGGCCGCGCCGACCAATGCTATGCATACACACATATGTATGTATGAGCACACATACATATTTGCAAATAATCGGAAGAATGATAGAAGAGGGTCGTGGTGCAACTGGTAGAGTTGCGACGCAATATGGAACATTCGTATGGATCGCGGGTTCGAATGCTGACAATGACGATTGTTAATTTATTTACTTTTTAATTTTAATACAAAATGTAAATATTTCATTTTAATTTTTTTAATTTCATTTTAAAATTTTAACTTTAATAAAATGGGCACTACTATGGGAGTACGGGGTCTTTTACAGTCGGCTCGATCGACTGTAGCCTTTCTTACTTGTTTACATAGTTAAAATGTGCTGAAACCCTTTATAACGCTCAACAGTTAAGCGTAGATGGGCTGACCTTTTGGAAATTCCCTTGTTTGGCAAGAGTATGACTCTATGAGTTTTGTAAAAGGGGCATTTTGCATTTATCGCAATATGTACAGCAGGTAGATACTCTTCCATTTGGGTTTTTCTGTCTTAAAAAAAATATTAGCGAAATGCGTGGTATGTCAAACATAACAATACTTGCTCGCACAAATCCACACAAAACAAAAACAACCCTCAGCGTGTTGCGCGTGCCATCAGTGTTGCTCTCTAAATTGTTTCCCGCTTGATCTAGCCTTTACTTATGTGTACATGGGAAAATCAATGCACATATATTACAGATATTTCATTTTTTATATTACCCATTATGGTTTATAAAATTTTTAATAATAAAAGAAGAAGAAAAATATATACTTATACAATTTTCTTATTATTTTTTATTGCAATCTAGCCTTTTCCGCTAGAACTAGCATATTTTCCTCCCAATAAATGGCAATACTGCGAACGTCACGCAACTCAAGCGAACCAACGAACTTGCTTGATACTCGAACTTGCTTGTTTGTACTTTTGTACTGAAATTACGGGCAGGCAGGTTGCGTTCGAATACTCGTTCGTCCAATCGAACGATCACCAAACGCTCTATGGGGATGATAGTTGTGCTCGCAACCAAATTGTTTGATATCAAACGAGCATGTTCGAATCAAGCAGAAAACGGGAAAATGATCGTTGTGATTCGAACATTTTTCGGACAGCCCGTTGGTATACTCGTTACACGATCGTTTGATGAAAAGTTCGAACATACTCGAGTATACTCGTTGCAGGTCTCTGGTGTGTATGTATAGCATTGGTCGTCGCGGCCAGCGGCTCCGGGCAGTGCTGCCGCCAGCAGGTAGAGAAAACGTTTGAATATATGTTTGTATGTTTCTGTGTTTGTTTGTATGTGTTGCGCGCATGCAGTGATTTTGCAGTAAAATAACATCGACGTTGAACCGTAATTTCTCTCTTGTTTGACATAGGATTTTGATGCCACTTTCAGGAAAGTTAGATATAGTAAGTCTCTAAGCGTATGTTAAATTACAACACTGTACTATTTGATTTAATGCCTTAAAAGTTGGAGAGTTTTTTAGTTTTTATGAGCAAAGGGGGCGTGGCAGCTCAAAATTTTGAATGGCGTTATATTAAGGCTGTCTCTAGGAACCTGTATACCAAAATTGGTGCTCCTAAGTGCTATAGTTACTGAGATATTCGCCTAAAACACAAATTTTTTCGAGATGTGTCTGGTTATTTGCTCATTGCGGGGGCGGTAAGGGGCGTGGCAACAATTTGAAATAAACTTGATCTGCTCGAGAAAATAACGGACTTACATTCCAAATTTGGTGTCTCTAGCTCTTGTAGTTTAAAAGATCCAAGTGTTCATACGGACGGACAGACGGACAAACGGACATGGCTATATCGACTCGGCCGTTGATGCTGATCAAGAATATATATACTTTATGGGGTCGGCCACGCCTCCTTCTGCCTGTTACGCACATCTGGCTTCTGACAAACTTAATAGACCCCTATACTCTTTTTTAAAGAGTACGGGGTCTAAAAAAACAAATTTTTGACTGATTATCCCTAAGGGAGCTATACGATATAGTAGTCCGATTTGTATGAAACATGGTCAGTATATTAATATTATTGATAAATTTATTTTGTGTCAGTTTCATTACGATAGCTTAGTCAATGCAAAATTTTTTCATACTAATTAATATTTGGAGCGTGTTTTTGACCGATCGGCCCTATGGGAGCTATACGATATACTTTTCCGATTTCGATGATTTGGGCAGTACATGTACTTCATAGACGTGTAGTCTCCGTGTAAATTTGGATCAGATAGCATTGCTAACAAAAAAGTTTTCTGTACTAAAACATTCAAGTCTTATCTGTACATTTGCCTTTATATGAAGATAGAACGCCCTAAAATGGGTGTGTCAAAAACAAAAACAAACTCGCACTGCTTGGGTATTGTACCTTTCATTTGCGACCCCTTTCACCTTTCTAGCTCTTATAGTCTCTGAGATCCTTTTGTTCATACAGACGGACGGACGGTCGGACGGATGGACGGACAGGCAGACGGACGGACGGACGGACGGACAGGCAGACGGACAGACGGAAATGGCTATATCGACTCGGCTATTGATGCTGATCAAGAATATATATACTTTATGGGGTCTGCCACGCCTCCTTCTGCCTGTTACATACATTCCAACGATTACAATATGCCCTTGTACTCTACGAGTATCGGGTATATAAACATTCCGGTAATATAGCCAAATCACATTACATCCAATCGTCACAACAATCTTAACCTACTAAAAGTACTGAAAATTTTAAAAATACCCATGTAAAAAACAACTTGATTTCACAAAAAATGCATGCAACTCGATACCCGAAACTATAATCAGCCCCCTCAACAACCACGGGTGCCGATTTAGCGATTCAAAACCGGCAGCGGACGTTCCAACATGGAAACAGACGAAAGCCACAAACAAATCGAAAAAAATTCTGTGGATGAGACAGACGATGGCGAACACGAGTATCAAGTTGAAAATCAACAAACAAATTAACGAAATTTTGCAGCAGGGCATAATTCGCCCAAATGACTCTTCTTATTTCAGTCCTTTATGGATTGTTTAAAAAAATATAGACGCTTTTGTCAAAAAACAAGGTTAGATTGGTAGTTGACTATCGGAATGACTAAATGATATACTGTGAATGATAATTTTCCGATTCCTAACTTGGTTTTCACCAAACCAAAATTCCAAATCCATTCCTAAAACAGCATTTTCTACAACACATGGCCATTACGAATACACACGTATGTAGGCCGAGACTTTACGGGTTCGAGGAAGATGTTGTTTCCATTAAAATCACAACTTGCATAGTTTGAAAATAATAGTATTTAATTCAGTTTAATTTCTCAACGTAACAATTATTGGTGGTTCTTTACTTTAAATTGAGGCTTTCAACAGTTTGTGTACGTCTTCTTCACTTGACTTTTCGGCACACTCTTCTCTTTTTATCGATTAACAACATTTTCTTATCGATTAACAATGTTTTACAATCTTAAGTTTATCGAGGGTTGCATAATCTTAATATCTAACATATCCCTAAACGTATGCCATTTGGCTTAAAGTATGTCCCAACGACATTTCAACGATGTATGAACTTTGTACTCAAAGATCACATCAATAAACATTTCCTTGTTTATTTGAATGACATTATCAACTATTTCACTTCTCTCAAAGAGCATATTGATTCACTAAAAAAGGTATTTGAAAAATTTAACGCAAATCTGAAACTTCAATTGGATAAATTGAATTCTTAAACAAGTAAGGAAAGTACAGTCGAGCAAGCCCGACCGTAAAATACTCTCTGCATTTTTTCCCGATTAAATTATTAAAAACGGTCAAGAGTTATTACAATGTGTAGTACTTGCATTAAAACACGTTGAAACAAAAACAATCTAAACATAATCAAACATACAGATGTTTGTCTGTATGCGAATACACATACGAAAGACAATATATGATGCATATATGTATGTATGTGTGTATTGGCAGCGAAAACATTCGAACATGTGCTTGTATGTTTCTATCTCGCTTGCACTCATACATGATATTGCATTCGGTTATCAATATTGTAACGCTTCTAGTTTTCTTGTTTATAGTGCGATTTCAATGCGTCTTTCAGGATAGTTTGATATAGTTAGCCTCCACAGGAATTATAAATTACAATACTGTACTATATTAACAAACGCCTCAAAACGGAACGACAGTGGAGAATTATTTTTGTTAATTGTGGGAAAAAGGGGCGTGGCATCTCCAAAATTTTAAATGTCAATCCATTTAGGATGTCTCTAGAAACCTCCATACCAAAATTGGTGATCCTAGGTGCAATAGTTATTGAGATATTCGCCTAAAACACCAATTTTTTCCGAGGTGTGTCTAGTTTTTTGCTCATTTGCTCATTGTGGGCGAATGGGGCGTGGCATCGCAAAAAAAAAAGATTCTTGTATTGACTGACTAAATATGTGATCGATTGAGACCAATCTCGAACTTGTAGCTCTTACCATCTCTGAAATCTGTTTGTTCATACGGACGGACAGACGGACGGACGGACAGACGGACAGACAGACGGACAGACGGACATGGCTATATCGACTCGGCTTGTGATGCTGATCAAGAATATATATACTTTATGGGGTCTGCCACGCCTCCTTCTGCCTGTTACATACATTTTCACAAACCCAATATACTCTTGCAGAGAGTATAAAAATGAAACTGAGATCTTAGGCCACACTATAAGCCCTGAAGATATTCCACCTAACAAAGAAATACTTAAAGCAATAGAACAATTCCCCATTTCAAAAACACCAACAGAAATAAACTAACTTTTAAGTTTATGTGGTTAAATTTGAAAGTTAATTTCTGAGTTTACTAAAAAACCCATGACACTTTATTTAAAACAACAAACAATACAGTCGAGTACTTTTCGTTTATTCCCGATAAAAATAATTAAATCGGTATTCAGGTACATTGAAACAAAAAGAAACTAAGTATTATCGAACATAAATCTGTTTGTCTGTATGCACTAGACATCTGCATGAATGCATTCAAAAGGGTAAAAGAATCATTCGTTGTAAAATAGAGCACAGTGTTTTACTATACTATTCAAATCATTCTCGATTGTGTTCTCATTGTGTTCACACCTGAATTATGAGCTCTGAAAATTATAAACTTTTTCGGAACTGTTTTGTGAAAACTATTTTTGTGTGCTATCGGAAAATATTTTTCGTGTTTTGGATTCGTGTGATCTGATTATTTCCAAAAATAAATTTATTTTTTTTTTATTTGTGCCCAAGCCTGAAATTATCGCCTGACTAATATATTTTATTTTCCAGATTTTAAAAATTTCTGTTTTAATTTCTGGATTTTCGATTCTCGCCTATTTTTTGGGTGCCCCAATTGGGGTATCCTGGGGATATCGTCCAAGATTGATGCCCGGGATGTAACCCTGAAGAATAAGCATATTAGACCATCTGTTGTTCAAAATCTTATTAAGAAACGAACCAGGCAGCTTGTATCTTCGGATCGGTCTGATAAAAGAATTTTGAGTAATGATGACAGGCGTTCCATTAATTCAGCTATTTCAAGTGATTCGGAAATTCTTTTTGCGACTTTGGATCTAATCCATCCTTAACTGGCGTTTCTATTAAACCAACTACTGATAAAACTAAAAATCAGGATTTTCCTGATTTGCCGAATTCTCCATCTTCACGAAAGAAGTCAAACGTTAATCCATCTGTAATGAATGTGGTCAATTCAAACACAATGAATTCTCCCTCAGTCCGTTCATCCAACAGGTTTGTCATCTTACAAGATGCTCCGGATGAGTCGGATGTGGCAATTGTAGATGACGTGCAGCATAGTATTAAGTCGGTAGTTGACCCTAATCCTCGCACTTTTAAGCCTCCGCCAATCATAATTAATGAGATATCTGACTTTGTGTTGCTTAAGAAGGAGATAACAAGGATCTGTGGCAATAATTTCAACATCAAAAACCTACCGAACAATTCTATTCGAGTTAATCTTTTGAATTCTAATTCTTATCGTGCCCTATCGAAGTGGCTTAATTCCAAGCCCGATTTATCCTGGCACTCTTGGCAACTGAAAGATAATAGGGGTTTTCGTATTGTGGTTAAAGGACTATATCATGGAACAGACAAACAGGAGATCGTCCAAGCCTTTGCCCTTCTTGGGCATAAGGTGCGATCATCCACCGTCGTCATAGACAAGTTTACAAAAAAACCCATGAATCTCTTCTTTGTTGAGTTGGAGCCAAATAACAACAACAAAGCTGCCTTCGATATAAATCGTCCGTGTCATGAAATCGTTAAAATGGAACCTCCATATTCTAAGCCTGTTCTACCCCAATGTCATAGATGCTTAAGCTTAGGACACACTCAAGCTTACTGCTTTAACCAGCCAAGGTGCGTAAAATGTGGACTTAATCACTGATCTGTGGAGTGCACTAAATCTAAGGACTTGCCAGCCAAATGTGCCCTCTGTACTGAGAATCATTCTGCAAATTGGAAAGGATGTCCAGTTTATAAAAAGGCTGAAGCCAAATATTGGTCCTACTTCAAGCTTGTCACCCAAAGTCACTGATGGAATATCATATTCTGATGTTGCCAAAAACTAATGTTCGTCTGTTAATTCTATTTGTCCGTCAAATTCCAAATATGTCCAAGGTTCAAAGCTGCCCCAGCCTGTTAAAACTAATACACCCATTACAAATAAGAACACTCAAAACTCGCTTACAAGCAGTTATGCCGATAAAAATCTTATGTCTACCTCCGGACCAATTAATGACACTGTTCATCATCACATCTCTCAACCCGTTAATGTCACTGATCTTCAGTTAAAAATGGAAAATTTGCAGAAGCTGCTAGATGATTTGCTGAACTGGCGGAATTCATTAAGTGTTGCAGTACTCTCCATGCAAGACGGTATGGCCAAAATCATTCAGATGTTGTCCTCACTTCCATTGATTGCTAATGAATGAATTAAAAATAGGAGTATGGAATGCGAACGGGCTTATCCAACATCAACTTGAGCTCGTTGCATGGATGCAAGAGGAGTGCATTGACGTGATGCTTATTTCAGAATCACATTTTAATAACAGATCGTTTCTAAGAATTCCTGGATATTCAATATACGCTGCTAACCAGCTGGGGGACTGTAGCTTTGCAGGTGCCTGTATACTGGTTAAATCTAAAATTTCACATTATCCGTGTGTTAATATCCGTTTAAATTTTGGACAAGTGGTAGGCATCAAAATTAGAAGCGATCATGGCGATTTTGTAGTTGCAGTTATTTATCTCCGACCCGCCTCACATCCGGATCTTGAATAATATACTATCATCGCTTGGACCAAAATTTCTGATTGCATGAGATTTTAATGCGAAGCATCAGATGTGGGGATGTTCCCGTTCATGTCCTCGTGGCCGTGTTTTGAGGGAATACGTAATGTCATCGACAATTAATATTTGTGCTACAGGCTCACCCACATGCTTCCCTTATGACTTAGAGACTTAGAGTCCCTAATGGCTTGGATTTTGGATTATTTGGGGGAATTTCTTCTTCGGCAGTTTCTATTGTTGGTCGTTGTGAGCTGAGTTCCGATCACATCCCTTTAATCATAACTCTTGGCCAAGATGCTCATGCAAAATGTTTAAGAAGACCATTACTTTCAGGCAAGGTCGATATAGCTGCATTTAAAAATTACATATCTACTCAAGTCCAAGATAACACTGCAATGCTAAGCACAGAGGATATTGATACAGAAATTTTAAAGCTCACATCCATAATAAAAGAAGCAGCCATACAGGCAACGGGTCGAGTCAGCTCCCCGGGGAACTCAGGGAAATCAAAATTCTTATAAGAGACAAAAGAAGAATAAGAAAACGGTGGATTCGTTTTGGTAACCCGGCTGACAACAGAGAATGGAAGCGCCTGGCGTCCCGTATTAAGATGGCTTTATCTGCTGCTCGTTCGAAATTTTTTGAGGATATGCTATTGAATGCAGACCCTAACAAGAACTTTGACCATAGCCTTTGGAAGCTTACAATGAATATAAAAAGACAACTAGCTGTAAATAATGCTATTAAAGGTGAGAATGGATGGTGCAAGTCGGATGAAGAGAAAGCTGAATTATATGCTGTTGATCTGGAAAACCAATTTACTCATTTTTCAATTGCTCCACCTGATGTAGTTGTTGATGTTGGCATCGAGGTTCGAAGGGATTCGTTGTCAAGTAAGGAGCCTATGCCGTTTTCTTTAGAGGATGTTTTGTGTGTGATAAATTCGCTTAAGTCAAGAAAGGCACCTGGTTATGATGGAATTAATTCAAAAGTTGTTAAACTTATTCCAGATGAAGGCATTGCGTCACTACTTGGTATTTTTAACACATGCTTCAAAATTGGTTATTTTCCTATCGCTTGGAAGAAGGCTTTGGTTACTATGATACTGAAACCATGTAAACCTGCGAATGTGACAGATTCTTACAGGCGAATTAGCCTACTTCCTGTAATGCGTAAAATATTCGAAAAACTGATTCTAACAAGATTGCGTAATGAGTTGTAGATCGAATCCTCAAAGGATATGAAAGAAAGGAGTATGGTGCTGATGTGTTTTTCGATATCCAACAGGCCTTTGACCGTGTCTGGCATGATGGCTTGCTATTTAAACTGAAACGTTTTGCTTCTATGTCAATCTTCAAAATTATTGCGTCTTGGTTAGAGGGAAGAGGTTTTGCTGTACAGGTGAATGGCTGCATATCTTCAGACAAACCTATTAGAGCAGGAGTTTCTCAAGCTAGCGTCTTAAGCCCAACACTTTTCAACATATTCACACACGATATGCCAGTTCCAGAGGATTTGAACGATTTAGTAGCCACGTATGCAGATGATACAGCAGTAATATGTTTTAGTGATTCAGTTTAATAACTGGGCCTCCTTGTGGAACGTTCGCTTATCAAGAGAGAAGACAGTGCAGATGAAGTTCTCAAAACGAACTGAAACATGCCCGTCCGTTTGCTTAGATGGCACAACATTAAACACTGTTTCAACAGTTAAATATTTGGGACTGTGGATGGATAAAGGATTAACCTGGAACACACATGTTAAGAAAATAGTTGGTACTATTAACACTAGACTCAAGAAAATGGACTGGCTGCTTCGTCCAACGGCAAAATTATCTTTAAAAAACAAAGTACTGTTATATAAATCCCTTATAGTTCCAATTTGGAGATATGGAGTTTCAGTCTGGGGCATTGCGGCTCGAACTCATATTAAAAAACTTCAATCACGTGAAAATAAGGCCATTAGAAGAATTGCTGGAGGATTTCCATTTGCTCGAATCGTGGATCTCAGGAGGGATTTAGGGATCGCCACAGTTATGTCTAAAATTAACGAAGTATCTGTTCAACAAAATATCAGGCATGAACATCACCCAAATTTATTGGCTAATGCTCTACATTTCTCAAGTCCTTCTCGTCGTCGTCTGAAAAGGGTGTTTTTGGACCAATTGCCCAAAAGGAGCATGTAGGAGCAATTTCATTCAAGATCCCATTGGTTATCATTATCTATGTTAATTTTAAATAAGTTTTTAAGTTCATTGGATTGAAACTTTTATTAAATAAATATGTCATATAAAAAAACTATTCAAATGAGTGTTAGTGAATGATGTACAAAATGCAGTAGAGTTTTCATTGAGATTTCACTCATCCACTCATTCCATATGTTTTACAGTAGTTTATTTTACAGTAAAATTGTTGTTCAGGGTTATAATTGTACAGTGTTTTGATATATCGTACAGTAAAATTACTGTACAGAGAGTTTTTATCGATGACGTTTTTTTCATTTCTTATTATTAGTTATTGTTTTTTAATATTTAAATCCATAATCATCGACGAAAATACCGTTTTTTTCCTAAAGTGTGTTTGGTTTGTTGCTTATTAAGGGCGAATAGAGCGTGGCAAAAAAAAAATAAATAAATAAAAGATTCTTGTATTGACTGACTAAATATGCAGTCGATTGAGAATAAGTTCGAACTTGTAGCCCTTACCAGTCTGTTTGTTCATATGGACAGACAGACATACAGACGGACATGGCTTAATGGACTCGGCTTGTGATGTTGATCATGAATATATAATAACATATCCGTTATTACCAACTCTCTTATTCTCTCATAATTCAATATTGTTCCCACACAAATCTTTCTTAGACAAGAAAGATACTTATAAACAATATGCGTTTTCAATGCATCGATCTCACGGTATTGGTAGAAAAGTTTTAATGGGCAATAATGCAAATGTTGATTATGTTAATAACCAAACAAACCGAACTTAATTACGCAATGAAAAATGCATTTCTCAGTAACAACCAATACAGACTTGAACATTTAAATCCAGAAAAAAACTGAAATTATTATTATAAACTGCTAAAGGAATTCAAAGACATCCAACACCAAGAGAACGACAATTTAACTTTTACAAGTGTAATACGTCATGAAATCAAAACTTCAAATGACAATCCTATTTTTAAACGTCCGTATAGTAACCCATTTGCTTATGAAGCAGAAATTAACAAACAAATTGATGACATGTTACAGCAAGGAACAATTTGCCAAAGCGATTCTCCGTATTGCAGTCCATTATGGATTGTTCCGTAATCTAAATGACATAACTGTAATCGATAAATTCCACAAACATTGTCTGGTTTACTTGGATGACGTTATCGTTTACTCCACATATCTCAAAGAACATTTGTATTCACTTGAAAAAGTTTTTGAAAAATTAAAAAAAGCAAATTTAAAAATAAAATTAGATAAATGTGAGTTCTTAAAAAGGCAAACCGATTTTTTTGGCCATACAATAAGCCCAGAAGGTATCCGTCCGGACATTGATAAAATTAAACCAATAGAAAAATTTCCGATTCCAAAAACTGCGAAAGAAATAGTCATTATTAGGTTTATGTGAATACTAACGTAAGCTCATTTCCGCTTTTGCAACAATAGCAAAACCAACCAACTAAAAAAAATCATTCGAAAAAAAATTAGATGCTTTAATATTGAGCGACCCACTCTTCCATTGTCCAGACTATTCCAAATTATTTCAAGTTACAACTGACGCTGTCCTTTCCTAAGAAAATAAACCAGTTAAACCAGTAGAACACTAAATGAACTTGAACAAAATTACAGCACAATAGAAAAAGAATTGTATGCTATTGTTTGTGCAACCAAATATTTCAGCCCAAGCGATCACAAGCCTCTTGTCTGGTTATAAAACGTAAAAGAACAAAACAAGAAGTTTCAAAGATGGAAAATAAAACTTAGCGAATTTGATTTTAAAATGAAATATTTAGTAGGTAAACAAACCCATGTCGCAATCGCAATAGCTAGAATATAAATAGAAGAAAATGTGACAGAGGACGAAGACAGCATTTCAACAACAATTTCAACAGCTACTACAATTCACAGTGCTTCAGAAACAACGAAAATTCCATACGGATAACTGAAAAGCCCATAAACTAATTCGCGAGACGGGTATAAAAGATGAAATGTTCTACAGATGAAATATTGTCCGATCGTTACTTTTCAAAAACGCAGATAACTATTAAATATTTGGAAATGACACTATCAAAAGCCATTTTCTAAATCAAACCAGTGCTATCTATATAGGAAACTATAATTACAAAGAGCGTATCAAGAGATTATAAATCCTAACAGCAATATTTAAATTTTTAAATGTCTAATACAATTAAAAGATATTAAAAAATATTCAGAATTTAAAAAACTTATTACCTCCAAACACATTAAATTTTTACATCCTTGAACTAATACAACTTTTACGCTTTTGACAATAATCATTACCTTTCATGCATAGACATTTATTCCAAATTTGCATCACTCATAAAAACAAACAGTCGAGATTGGCTTGAAGCCAAACGTGCCCTCACTAGAATTTTCAACGGCATGGGAAAACCACAAAAAATTAAATCAGACAAAGATTCAGCATTCATGAGCAATTCACCTAAATTATGGTAAAATCCAAAAAATGTGCATATCGATATCATTACAAGTAAAACAGGATTTTCAGAAATAAAACACCTTCATAAAATACTTAATGAACAAAATCGGATAATAAATACTGACAATAACTTAAACAGTAAACAAACTAAAATAAAAACAATCCTATACACATACATTCGCCAGACTAAACATAATACAACTGGACAAACGCCAGCAAGTACACCAACTGTACACAACTAATAAAGGAAAACAAAATTAATAAGTTAAATGAAAGAAGACAAGACTACGAAATCGACACAAAATTCAAACAGGCACCTTTAACTCGACCAAAATCAAAAAACCCTTTCAGAAATCTGATAGAATAGAAAAATTAGACGAAAAACACTAGTTTTTGAAAATCATTGTCTTACAATTAATATTACACAAGTTGACGAAACACTTCAAAATCTTGTAGACGAAAGTAAACCCTTCGCAAATATTCCACAAGTAAATTTTGTAATCAACAAATTGAAGAAACAAATGTTAAGAAAAGCTGTACACAACTTTTCTTAACGCAGATATAATTATTCTTGATTAGTTTTTGACTCCGCCTTAGATTGATCACACGTAATCAATAAAATTACTATTTTAACAAATACAATTTTTGTATTTTTGAGAGGAAAAATTATTATAAGTTCTTTAATTTTTGATATGATAAAATTCAAATAGAAAAGCCAATTCAATCTCGGGGACAGAATACGATTCAATCTAGCGCCTTAAACCAAGTACTCACAGCCATTAACGAGGGTATTGACTCAATAAACAAACATAGTATTAACTTTAAACCCGATCAAAAAGTTAACCTTTTAATTCTCAATATTAAACACTTCCGAATACATCGAAGACATTGAAATGGGCTCATAACTGACAATCTTTACAATATTGACCAGCTTAGCTGACATAAAAACATCCGCTTGGTTTAGTACAAGTTATGACATTTTTCTCATGTCTAACTGAAACAGAAATACCGACTGAAACACCTACTTTCAAAATTTCATCATACCCTGAATCCACTTGCCAGACTATCAGTGAAAATATTCTAGGCAAATATTATTAACATAATAATAAAGTTTTAAACATGTATACCAAAGAAATTATTAAAGATAATTGTATCACCAATATAATTAAACAAGAAATTCCAATTTGTATATTTAATAAATTTTGAAAAGAATTCCTGACGCAGTATATTCAACCAAATATACTTATTATAAGGAACATGACTAAAGAAAAGCTTTACCAATATTTTAATAACCAAGAAATCTACAGTAAACAGAACAAAATCATAAAAATATTTAGTTGTAAGGCAAAACTAAATAAATATCAAAAAGAAAAAAAAAACGGTTATCTTCGGCCCGCCGAAGATTAAATACCCTTGCAGTCATGCATATTGCGTTAATTTGGTTTCAATCATTAATTCTACCTATGGTAGCTATATGATATTATAGCCCGATTTGGATAAAATTTGGTCAGCACATTAAAATTAATAGAAAACGTGTATTGTGATTATTTATACTTAACATTCCAACCGATTACTTCTCTGGCATCTATATGATATAGTTGTCCGATCCGGACGAAATTTGGTCGGCAGATGAAAAATGATAACAAATGCATATTGCGTGATTTTGGATCAAATCGCTCAAGAGACATTCAAAATCACATCTGTTCAATAAGATAGCATTATAACTGGGAGTCGAGTTCGCATAGAAACAGACGAACAGACTGACGGACATGGCTATATCGACTCGGCTGTTGATGCTTTACGTTATGGGGTCGGAAACGCCTCCTTCAATGCGTTGCAAACTTCGTGACAAAAAAAATATAACTTCTGCAAGGGTACAATAACAAACAGTGTTTAACAATACACAATTTTGATGTTTACTGACTATAATGTAAGTAGAGTTGAACCAATTTCATAAATTAAACAAATGATTTCATAAAATAATAAGATCTTAAACATTTATAAAAGTGTATTGATAACCATCTTAACAATTATAGTCAAAAAATACTTAAAACAACATAAATATTCACTGTCAAATTTTAATCAAAAAAAATATATCCAAAAGCATAACATTTCTGAAACAGTTGTAATAGAGGATTCAATATAAGAAATAATTCAAGAAATTATCAAAATAGAGACCGCAATACACGTTAAAGAAAATATTGAAATTGTAAATCCAATACCACAACTATGTACATATATCCAAACATGAATTCTTGAGGACAAGCTAACATCTAAATGAAGGCGGAGTAACATATCCATTATTACATACTCCATATCGTTCCCCAACACTAACTTTTTCTCACGCAAAGTGTCTGCATAATCAGATAAACATTCACATGCCAGAACATCGTTTACAAACAGTATGCAACTTAGTTATCTGCATATTCAGCAAATTAGATTTAAGCTCTAAGCTTATCATGTACACAAACTCTGAATTCTAAAAGAATCAAAAGTAAACAAGAAATTATGCTATAGTCGCGCCGCGACTTTTGGATACCCGTAACTCAATGTTCAACCGATTGTTCCTATGGGAGCTATATGATATAGTAGTCCGATTTGGATGAAACTTGGTCAGTATTTATGTTATTTATAAATTTACTCTGTGTTAGTTTCATTAAGATAACTTGGTAAATACAGAAAATTTTCATACGAAAACATACTTATTTTGATTCATCTATCGTAACCAGCTCTTTAGTTCATTTGAGCCATTTTTTATCGATACATTTCTAATTAGCTAAAGCTACGATACTAAATAATCGACTTTGATCAGCTTTTTAGCTCTGCTATATTCGCAGCTCTGTCGCGTTATAAACTACAGCTATAGCAAGTAGCAAAAAACACAAAGGATTTGCTCTCGGAGCCGCAGCAGTAGCAGAAAACGAAAAGCGAGATGAGAGAGAGCAAATGATTTAATTTTTTGTGCTAGGCATGCTGTGATTGTAAGCGAAGAAATTGGGTGTTGTTTTACAAACTAGCGAAGAAAAACGATCGCAGAACACTGGCACACACGAGAGCCGTACCACAAAAAAGTGAAATCGTCTGCTTTGCTCTCTTCTCGCTACCGATGCTTGTGCTATTGCTACAACTACAAATAGCGGATCGCAAATATTTTGCTCCAGCTATTGCTCTTAAGTTTGTCGTTCTGTGCTACAGAGCAGAGCAGAAAGCAATTGTTTTGTTTTTGTGCTCTCTGCTATGCTACAGAGCAGTAGCGGGGAGAACAAATACTACGATGTAACAAAGCATTTGCAATCACTGCTGGATTTCTGATACAAGTGATTTCTACAACCTCAACTCGGGATCGGACCTCTTACAGGGTATCTTACGGTCGGGAGAACCCGACTGTACTTTGATTCTTGTTTTTTTTTCGCATGCATATCGTCTCACTACGATAAAATTGCACTTTGCATTATTTCGACTCAACATCATAGCAAATATGTATATGAAAATATGTATATATTTTCTAAAAATAGTTTCTTGGATACAGTAAAAAACTTATATTCTAGTTCTTCTACGGGCTCACGATTACTTCCGCTATTGTATGTTTTGTAAAGATGTCAGAGTAATTCCGTAGGTATAGTATTGGTCGAGAAGGGCATTCCTAAGCTCGCTCTATGTTGTGGCTGCTGTCAATTATACCACCCGTTGAGCTCCTCCAAATGCTTGCATCTCGATAGCTCCACGCAGTTTGCAGTGTTGCCTGAGTAGGGTCGAGAACCAGTAAAATAATTAGTAAAACAACAAAAATGTGTTGTTTATCGATATATTACAAAATTTACACATTGTGTTAATGGTATGGATTTCAATCTCCCCGTTTGATCTACACTGGACATACACATATGTACATGCCTTAATAAATGGCTCTTATTGGCCGAAATGAATCATTAGTTTGACAAAAAAAAACAAGTAAGAAAGCCTACAGTCGGTCGAGCCGACTGTAAAAGACCCCGTACTCCCATAGTAATGCGCATTGTATTTAATTAAAATTAAAATTTTAAAATGAAATTTTAAAAATTAAAATTTTGAAATTATAAAATTTGAAATTTATAAAATTAAATTAACAATTATCATTGCCAGCATTCGACTCCCGCGACCTCTAGAACTTGCCGCAACTCTACCACCACACCCCACTTTTAAGGATCCTCCGATTATCGCCATTTACATACATGTTATAAATTTGTGTTATATACAGAAGAAAATTAAATGAAACGGCTGTCTGTGCCGAGATTCAAACCGCAGACCTCAGGTTTACATTCAAGTACGAAAAATAACGCCATGCATCTCTGCCACTTGAGCCACACTTCGTACAATAATTAAGTAATTTAATAATGTAGGTAAACATAAAGTTATATTTTCTCTTTGTACCACGTCTACAAAAATTACAATTATTGAACATAGTTTTTGGAAAGGAGACGGTAGTTTTTTACAATTTACAATTGATAAGGAGCGTGGCAACAGTTTAAACTAAACTTGATCTGCCTGACGTAAGTACGTCCGTCCTTACAAAAAATAAAAGTACAGTCAAGCGCGCCCTACTTTATAATACTTGCTGCTTTTATTACTGACTAAATATATTAAATCGGTGTCCAGGTATTACAATGAACAGTGCTTGCATTAGAATACGTTGAAACAAATAAAAAAGTTCAAAAAATAATCTTCTATCTGTTTGTCTTAATGAACATTCATATATTCGTTGTGTGCGTGTGTAGTCTTGCGCCCCTCTTTTGTTTTGGGCTTGTTATACTATCTGCAAGAGTATATTGGGTTTGTGCAAATGTATATAACAGGCAGAAGACGGCGTGGCAGACCCAATAAAGTATGTATAAGTTAACATAAGTTAAAATAGCGAGTTCAAACTCCAGCACAGACGCTGACTCAGCTCTGGGCCGGATGTTTTGACGTAGCAGGCAAGGCACAAGGCGCGAACGAAGCGTTTCTGCAGCCGCTATGATTCTTGCATTGTGTAATTCAATATCATTTCTCTACATTATTTGTTATTGTATTTAGCTTTTACGTTTCTTTGCTTCTGAACGCAAATTTAATTCAGTTTTAAGTCAACTGGCTCTGCGACAAAACGGCCAGGCCATTCTAATCCATTTACGCTGTATAACGACAATAAATAAATAATAAAGTTAACCAACGTTAACCTTAAACGTTATTCACATTTATTTGGGACTAAAACACATTAATTGGCGCCCAACGTCAACGGATCTCGTGCTCGAAAAGCAAGTCGCGCAAGTGCCGTACAAACTATTCGATTCTAAAAAAGTCGCCCACCAACGCGGAGGCACTTTTTTAGAACGCATTTAAAAGAAAAACAAAGAACAGTGCAGTGCAGTGCGTGTGTTTCACAACACACATTAATTGTCGATTGTTCACCGAAGCCGCTGGAGCTCTTCGGGCAGCGGTTTGTCACCAGAATAGCAGGCAAGCTAATCTGGGCAGCGTTAATTTCCTCCTGCCAGACTGCAGCGAGGGAGACAACAACAACAACAACAGCAACCACAACAACAGCAACCACAACAGCAACAACAACAACAGTAACATCAGCATCAGCAACATCGGCGACAGCAACAACAACAACGGATAGCAACTAAAAGTCCCCACTATCATGTAAGTGAGCTTTTCATACCTATCTGATTTTAAGTGCTGCCCGGAAAAGAATTTAAATAAATTAAGAAACCTTTCGGTGCTGTCTTGTTCTGCAAATTCGCTTAGCCTTCCAATTGGTTTAGCAAGCTGAAAGCGTTTCTTGCATAAACACAAAAAGAGTGTTATTCTGACTCAGTCTCTAGATTAACATCGCATATGAAAAGAGCATTCAGCAGATATAGAGACCCTAGTGTAGAGCACTTCGATTCAGATAGTGAGAGCATTAGGGCAAACAAACCAAACGAACTGAACATGGACCCCCAACAGATAACGCTTTTGGTAGAATCAGCAGTTTCAGCTGCCCTTGAAGCTCAAGCGAAATCATTCAACGAAAGGGATGTCGAGCTTAGAGCAAAGATAACAGAACTTACAGAAAGGGTATCACTCGCAAGAGTTACAACGCCGACAGTTGACGCGTTTGAGGAAATACAAATCGTAGATAACATTCGCTGCGATGAGCCTCTAGACGCAGTTAAATGTCTGGCAGAGTTCTCGGGGTCACAGGAAACTTACGTTTCTTGGCGGCAAGCTGCAATGGCAGCATATAACATTTTCAGGCGATATGACGGCAGTTCTCGCCATTATCAGGCAGTAATTATTTCAAGAAGCAAGATCAGAGGCTCCGCCGATGCGGTATTGTCTTCTTTTACCACTGTCCTAAACTTTGATGCAATCATCAATCGTTTAGACTTTACACATAGCGATAAGAGGCCTGTTCATGTGATTGAACAGGAAATTGGCACTCTTAGACAGGGTCAACTCACTCTGCCTCAGTATTACGGTGAAGTTGAGAAGAAACTCACTTTATTGATAAACAAGGTGAATATGACATATGATGCGGCACTCGCAAAAGGCATGTGCGAGAAATTCAGCATCACCCCTGAATTTCTCGCACATGCCTTTTGAGTATAAGGATCGGAAATCCGACCAAACATCTCAATCGCATCAAAGGCAGAAAGTTTCAGATGCAGTCGGCTGGAAATTGACCCTTCTATTTCCAAATGCTTAATGCCTTCACAGGCACCAGCATATGTTAACTCAAGTAACCCACAGGCTTACAAGAGAACAAACACCTCTGAACGAACAACGGGCCAGAGGCGGCAAAGGGTCAATCACACAATTCAGAGCCAAGAAAGTGGCTCAGAGGGATATGCAGCGGCAGCAAAAAAGGCCGAATCCCAAATAGCTGCCGATTCGGGCGATGATTCCGATTCGCTCAATTTTTTAGGGGTAGGTCCTTTCTGCCCTACATCGGGCGGGAAGTAGCGGGAACTAAGCTAAAGTTTCTCATCGACACGGGTGCGGCAAAGAACTACATTCGCCCTCACCATTGGTTGAAGGGAGTCCGTCCGGTCGATAAAACATTTACAACCCAACCTATTCATGGCACTACAAAAATTTCTGAAAAATGCTACGTTTCAATTTTTCGCGAAAAGGCTACATTTTTCATTTTACCAGACCTTTCAACTTTTGACGGGATCACAGGCCTCGATCTGTTAACACAAATCGGGGCAGAACTATGTCTAAGCTCCGGACAACTAAAAATTGGCAACATCGTTGAGCCAATTTTATACCACAAGTGTGCGAGCGTCAATTTCACTAACGTGGATTGCGCAGATGCACCTCCTCTCATAAGGAAAACTTTCCTTTCCTTAAAATGCTAATGGATAGGAAAAGAACCTTTGCAGATGCCAACGAAGCACTGCCTTACAACACTTCAGTAGTAGCCACTATTAGAACTGTTGATGAGCAACCTATCTATGCTAAGCTGTACCCATACCCTATGGAGGTTAAAAACCTCTTGGAAAATGGCATTATTCAGAAATCCGTTTCTCCCTATAACAACCCCATTTGGGTGGTTGACAAAAAGGGCACGGATGAAATGGGTAACCGAAACATGCGTCTTGTGATGGACTTTCGGAAACTCAACGAGAGGACCATACCTGACAAATATCCCATGCCCAATATCTCGATGATATTGGGAAACTTAGGTAGAGCCAAGTACTTTTCGACATTGGATCTTAAGTCAGGCTACCACCAAATCACTCTCGCTGAACGAGACAGAGAGAAAACTTCGTTTTCGGTAAATGGAGGGAAGTACGAATTTTGTCGACTTCCTTTTGGCTTGAAAAACGCCGCTAGCATTTTCCAAAGAGCGATCGACGATATACTGCGGGAGCAGATCGGCAAATCATGTTACGTCTATGTCGATGACGTAATCGTTTTCTCAAAAGATGAAGAATCCCATGTCCGACATGTCGACTGGGTGCTAAAAAGCTTATACGATGCAAACACGAGGGTATCACAGGAAAAGTCTCGCTTTTTCAAGAAAATTGTAAATTTCCTTGGATTTGTCGTCACGAGTGACGGTGCCACAACCGACCCTGAAAAAGTCAAAGCCATTTAGGACTTCCCAGAACCTAAAACGGTTTTCGATGTAAGATCGTTCCTAGGACTTGCAAGCTATTACAGATGCTTTATAAAAGATTTTGCATCAATAGCGAAGCCCATTTCCGACATCCTAAAGGGTGAAAATGGGTCAATCAGCAAACATAGGTCAAGAAAAATTCCAGTCGAATTTTCCGATCACCAGTGCAGTGCTTTTCAGAAGCTGCGAAACATATTGGCATCCGAAGATGTCATGCTTCGATACCCTGATTTCAAAAAGCCGTTCGATCTAACGAGCGACGCTTCGGGACACGGTATTGGAGCAGTACTATCCCAAGAAGGGCGACCCATCACAATGATCTCCAGGACATTGAAAAGCCCAGAAGTCAATTACGCCACAAACGAAAGAGAGCTTCTAGCTATCGTTTGGGCCCTTGGCAAATTGCGCCACTACCTATACGGTATAAAAGATATTAATATATTCACAGACCATCAACCGTTGTCCTTCGCAGTGTCTGAGTCCAATCCTAACGCCAAAATCAAGCGATGGAAAGCACGCATTGACGAATCAAATGCCCGCATTTTTTACAAGCCGGGAAAAGAAAACCTTGTTGTCGATGCTCTATCCAGACAACAACTTAATGCTCTAAGTCAGCAAGATGCTGACTCATGCGTCGCGACAGCCCACAGTGAGCTCTCCCTGACGCACACTATCGAATCCACTGACAAGCCCTTGAACTGTTTCCAAAATCAAATAATTCTCGAAGAGGCGCGTTTTCCACTAAAACGTAGCTTTATTTTATTTGGAAACAGGAGGCGCCACTCCCTTAGCTTCACCTGTAGAGAATCACTTCTCGAGGAATTAGGGGACATAGTCATTCCTAATGCGCTACACTGCGATTTGCAAACATTGGCAATGGTGCAGGACGAGCTAGTTCGGAGATTCCCAGCCACCAAGTTTTGGCACTGCAAAAATCGGGTTGTTGACATTTTCAGTGTTAGTGAGAGAAGAGAAATCCTCACCACAGAACACAACAGAGCCCACAGATCAGCCCAGGAAAACATAAAACAGGTCCTCTCGGAGTACTATTTCCCAAAAATGGCTAAAACAGCTAACGAAATTGTACAGAACTGCGAGACCTGCATTAGGGCTAAGTACGATAGGCATCCTAGAAAACAAGAAATTGGTGAAACACCGATTCCGTCACAGGCAGTGGAAATGTTACATGTGGATATTCAACTGACAAAAAATTTTTTTTGACCTGTATTGACAAGTTTTCAAAGTTTGCCGTAGTTCAACCAATCCAGTCCCGAACAATAGAGGACTTGAAAATACCCTTGCTCCAGCTCATGAACTTCTTTCCTGGAGTTAAGTCTATTTACTGTGACAATGAACCAGCCTTTAAATCCCAGACAATCGTTTCATTGCTCATGAACAACTATGGAGTCGGTATTTCAAATGCGCCTCCCTTGCATAGCGTTTCAAACGGGCAAGTCGAGCGCTTCCATAGTACCCTGCTTGAACTCGCTAGATATCTAAAAATTGATAAAGGCATAAGCGACACTATAGAAGTAATTTTGCTTTCCACAGTAGAATACAATCGGACAATCCATTCGGTCACTAATAAGCGACCAGTTGATATCGTACGCTGGCTTCCGAATGATTCACAGGTAAAAATCCAAAGCAAGCTCAAAAGGGCCCAAGACACGCTCAGAGCTAGAGAAAATGAGCGACGTCAGAATAGAATCTTTGAGGTTGGTGAGAAAGTATTAGTAAAGTCCAACCGCAGGCTCGGGAATAAGCTCACACCTTTATGTGAAGAGCAAGCCGTGGAAGCAGACCTGGGGACCACGGTCCTCATTAAGGGGAGGGTGGTCCACAAAGACAATCTCAGATGATGCTCCACATTTTATTTTGAAAATTAATTAGGCATGTTGAGGCCCAATTTATAAATTCAAACAATAGACAGGTAGTAATTAATACTAGAGTGCAGGATCAGATTAACCAGCTCACTTTCACAGTAAATGAAATTCTGAAAGCAGCGAAGAAGAAACAAGCTGACTCCGGTCACTTATACGAAACACTGGCTAGAAACAGAATGTTATTAACGGAATTGCAGAACATAATGCTTGCCATAACTCTAGCAAAAGCTAACATTGTTAGCCCAAATATTCTCGATCACGCAGACTTAAAATCAGTTTGGTTTGAAGAGCCCACAGATACCCCTATCTCTGACCTGATGTCCGTTTCGTCCGTTAAAGTCCTACAGTCCACTAACATAATATACTTCATAATATCATTTCCCAAAATTAAAAACACATGCAAGAAAATCACGGTGTACCCAGTCTCACACAAGGGACATATGTTGCGGTTGGAAAACGACATCATCGCCGTTTGCCAGGATGAGATCTACGCTCTAAAAAATTGCACGCCTACTGCACGAACAACATTTTGTCAACTGTCATCTGGCAGCTCGTGCGCCAAAGAACTTCATGCCGGCGGCGTGGCCCACTGCGAAACACAACCAAACAACCTGGAGAGCATCACTTGGGTTGACGACGGAATGGCCATCATCAATGATGGATCCGCATTGGTCCGCGTAGACAACGGAACCGAAGTCTGGATACATGGCACACATCTGATTTACTTCGACGATGTAGCCGTTATAAACGGGACACAATATGTCAATCACAACAATATCCAGAATCGGTTCCCAGGCATCGCGGCATTCCCTCTGTTAAATGTCACAGGCCATCAGGATATCCTCAGCCTCCCTTACCTTCATCGATTGAACGAACGTAATCTGGAGACAATACAAGAAGTCAAGGAAGACATTGGTAATATCAACATAACCGTTCTGTTCCTTCTTCTTGCCACAGCCTGTGGCACGGGCATCTGCATCGACATTACCTTTTGGCGTATCATCAGGAAGAAAGCTTTGGCTAAAAAGATGAGTGAAATGATCGCTGAATTAGGTTCGGCCGATGGCCTTAACTTAAGGTGGGAGTAACTAACATAAGTTAACATAGCGAGTTCAAACTCCAGCACAGACGCTGACTCAGCTCTGGGCCAGATGTTTTGACGCAGCAGACATACTACGCCCCATTCGCCCACAATGAAGCCAAACCTGGACACACCTCGGAAAAAATCAATATTTTCGGTGAATATCTCAGTAACAATGGCAGTTAGGAACACCAATTTTGGTACGGAGGTTCCTAGAGAACCCTTTCCCTTTCCCATAGGAATTAAAAAACTATTTAAACTCTGAAGCTGTTTTTATAGTACACTGCTGTAATTTAAAAGTATTTTGGAGACAAATAATATCAAACTATCCTGAAAGTTACATAAATCCGACTATAATTAAGAAAGAAAACACGTAACAAAGTTTACATTTGAGCGCATAGCCCATGATACAATAATACATATAAGGTATTCTGGTCGGCAGCAGAACTGTCTTAGCTATGCTTGCAATAAGTGCGAGTGAAAGGCACTTTGTATAGTGAGTGCGAATGAAACGGCTATACAATGTGTTGGCCCTCGGGGTTTAAAATGGCCAAAAATACAAAAAAACAAATAGATGAAGTATTTTTTCAAAGTTTTAGTTTTAATAATTTTGCATTTCCTACTAAGCGTTGTTTTTGTTGTTGTATACTTATATTTTTGTTTAAATTCTTAATTCTCATGTAGATTCGTATCTTAATAATAATTCATTTTGGTCATTGGTCACACAAGAGTTAAACAATTTGAAAAAATTCGTCCGCAGACAACCTTCCACTATGACAAGCACGAACATGTTCGAACGTTTTCGCTGCCTGCGTTCGCGTTCGCCAATGCTACACAAACATACATATATATGTGCACACATCTAATGCCAAACGAATTTGTATGTGCATACAGAAAAACAGATGTTTCTTCGATTATACTTAGTTTTTATTTGTTTCAACGTGTTCTAATACAAGTACTAGTCATTCTAATACATGGATACCGCGCTGCCCGCGTTCGCGTTCGCCAATGCTACACAAACATACATATATAAGTTAACAAACAAGTTAACGAACAACGCTCGCGTTAAGTTTGGAACAACCCACGCAGTCAGAACATCGACGTATCGGATTTCGGGTGCAATGCCCAAATGCAATGTCTGCAAAATATGGTATTGCGGCCACTGGCAGCTTTCGTTATATGTCGCAATCGCGGACATTGTAACGCTAACGTAAACATGCTGACATAGCTCCGCGCGGTCCAGAGCCCATGGCGTGATCTTTATGTACTTATTATATATTTAGGTTTAGGTTCATATTTCCCTTTTATGTACTTAGCTTTAGTCTTTTATTCATTTCATTTGTCACAATGAGTTCTGTTCCAATAACGTAAGCTAACGCACGAATAAACATTGCTCCGGCAACTAGCCGTATATCTTGACTTATTATTGACTTATATTATTAATGTGTTGCTGAGCCACAAGGCCAGTGATCTGATACTTAACCCTATCCCAACCTAATCTACATTATTACCTACGCATCTGGATCTGGCCGACGGCATCCCCTCACGAGGACCACTGGACAGGACGGACTTAAATAACTGGCGCCCAACGGGAATAATTTCTAAGCACCCACCCCATAAGAACATGTAAGTGACTGTTCAGTGACAATAAAAACGAATTGAAAGTTTTATTAAAGTAAAATAAAGTGGCAGCGTTAATATAAGCGCAAAGTTACGTAATAAACAAATCTGTTAAATTATTTCGAGCCAAAGTGTCTTAACAAACCTCTGCGGGAACCGCTGTTTGTAAATCATTTCACAAATAACCCTATAAAATATAAACTGTGTGCGGGTTTATTGTCGTATTCTCTCTTATTGTTTGATTTGCGCCAACTGCTCATGAGTTGGACTTATAGGAATATTAAAGTTGAATTCGATAGTGACGAAGAAAATAGTTTAGGCTTTGCACCCCATACATCAAACCAAACAGAAATGGACGCAGAATCCGTTAAAGCTTTTATAGATAACGCGGTCAGCAGCGCACTGGCACGCGAACAACAAATTAGAAATGAAATGAATGCCGAAATTCAAGCATTGCGAAATCAAGTGAGCCCACTTAGAATAGAAACACCTCCGGTTCAAGTGTATGAAAGTGTAACGATCGATCCCAGCATTAAATGCGAGATTAGATTAGACGTTGCCAAATCGATACCGAATTTTAGTGGCGACCCAGAAGAATATGTGTCTTGGAGACAAGCAGCCGTAGAGGCATATCAAGTTTTTAAACGATACAATGGAAGCGAAACCCACTACCAAGCTGTGGCTATATTTAAAAACAAAGTGTGTGGCGCAGCACGCTCAGTGCACACATCCCATAATACTGTGCTCAACTTCGATGCAATCATTGCTAGACTTGATTGCACATACGCGGATAAAACATCCCTGCGTGTTCTCAGTCAGCGATTAGAATTGGTTAGACAAGGTGACCTAGACCTAATGCAATATTATGACGAAGTCGAAAAAAAACTCACCCTCGTCACAAATAAAATTGTCATGACACATGATGAACAAGCAGCAGCTATTCTCAATGCAGAAATTAGGAATGATGCCCTGCACGCTTTCATGGCAGGCCTTAGGAGGCCTCTCAAAGTATTGGTTATACCGGCACAGCCTAAGGATTTGTCATCCGCTTTAGCGTTGGCTCGCGAGGCTGAAAACAGCATAGAAAGAAGCATGTTTGCCGCAACCTATGCCAGAGCAATCGAAGATAGGAACCGCTCTAGGGAACCTAGTAAGCCAGAAAACAATTCTATGCCAAGACATGGAAAAAATTTCGAGAAAAATCATCACTTTAAACAAAATTATAACAAAACTCAACAAAGCGAACCCGGACCAAGTTCAAGCAACAGGCCCAAAAACTCTTACCAAGGTCAGAGCCAGGTCGAACCCATGGACATCGATCCATCAAGTTCAAAGTTTAGACAACCAACCAATTGGGGTAAACCTCAGAGTAACCCCACATTCGGCGAAGCCCAAAAGAGACAGAACACGTCAGAACGTGTTTCAGGGCAAAGACGCCAAAAGATCAACAATGTAACTCAACAAAACGATAGCCAAGAAGATCAAGACTACACCAGTGTAGCAGAAGCTGCAGTTGCGGAGGCCGCCGATGAGAGTGATTCGCTAGGGGACAATGACTTGTTGAATTTTTTAGAGAACGCTCCAGATTGCCGTTCGTCGAGCGACAATTGGCTGGTAAAACATTGAAAATCTTGATCGACACTGGGGCGGCAAAAAATTATGTAAAACCCGTAAAGGAGTTAAAAAACATAATACCTGTCGACACCCCATTTACTGTGAACTCCATACATGGGTCCAGTAAAATCAAAGAAAAATGTTCCATGAAAATTTTGGGAAAAAATGCCCCATTTTTATACTCTCTGCAAGAGTATATTGGGTTTGTGAAAATGTATGTAACAGGCAGAAGGAGGCGTGGCAGACCCCATAAAGTATATATATTCTTGATCAGCATCACAAGCCGAGTCGATATAGCCATGTCCGTCTGTCCGTCTGTCTGTCCGTATGAACAAACAGATTTCAGAGATGGTAAGAGCTACAAGTTCGAGCTTGGTCTCAATCGATCACATATTTAGTCAGTCAATACAAGAATCTTTTGTTTTTCGATGCCACGCCTCATTCGCCCACAATGAGCAAAAAACCAAAGACACCTCGGAAAAAATCGGTGTTTTCGGCGAATATCTCAGTAACTATGGCACCTAGGATCACAAATTTTGGTATGGAGGTTCCTAGAGACTGAGTAAATGTTATGCCATCAAAAATTTTGGGCTGCCACGCCCCCTTTTCCCATAGGAACTAAGACACTATTAAAAATTCAATAAATTTTTATGGCGTTTCTTCTTATCGTAGAGTATTCTAATTTATAATTCGTGTGGAGACTAACTATATCAAACTATCCTGAAAGGTGCATTAAAATCGGACTATAAACAAGGAAACTAGAAGCGTTACAATATTGATAACTGAATGCAATATCGTGTATGAGTGCAAGCGAGATAGTAACATACAAGCACTTGAGCGGCAGCGCTCAATGTATGAGTGCAAGCGAGACAGAAACATTCAAGCACATGTTCGAATGTTTTCGCTGCCTGCGTGGCGGCAGCGCTGCTCACAGTCGCTGGCCGCGCCGAATACACACATACATATATGCATCATATATTGTCTTTCGTATATGTATTCGCATACAGACAAACAGCTGTATGTTTTATTATGCTTAGATTGTTTTTGTTTCAACGTGTTTTAATGCAAGTACTACACATTGTAATATCTCGATACCGATTTTAATAATATAATTCGTGGAAAATGCAGAGAGTATTATACGGTAGGGCGTGCTCGACCGTACTTATCTTACTTGTTTATTTTAGACACTCTTGACACTTTTGATGCTATAATAGGCTTCGATTTATTGAGACAAGCAGGGGTAAATTTAAATTTAAACAATAATAATATTACATACGGCAATACGACGGAGGTGTTGCAGCACCACCTATGGGATAGTGTACACTTCACTCGCATAGACGACATAGTAGTCCCCGATAACGTAAGGGACAAGTTTAAAAAAGTCATATTGGAAAGGATTGGCACATTTTCGACCTCTAACGAGGCGTTGCCGTTTAACACATCGGTTTTGGCCACAGTCCGCACCATTGACAACAAAGAGGTATACTCAAAACTATACCCTTACCCGGCAAGCGTAACTGATTTTGTCAACAACGAAATCGCTCAGTTACTTAAAGATGACATTATAAAACCATCACGATCCGCATACAACAGCCCTGCATGGGTTGTTGATAAAAAAGGTCTAGACGAAAACGGCAACAGAAACAAGCGACTCGTCATCGATTTCCGAAAGTTTAACGAGCGAACCATTGCCGATAGGTACCCAATGCCGAGCATCCCAATGATTCTAGCGAATCTTGGAAAAGCGAAATTTTTCACAATACTGGATTTGAAATCTGGATACCACCAGATTTATCTAAATGAAAGAGATCGCTAAAAAACAGCATTTTGCGTAAATGGCGGAAAATACGAATTCTGCCGGCTACCCTTTGGATTGAAAAATGCGGGAAGCATCTTTCAAAGGGCAATCGATGATGTTCTAAGAGAACAAATCGGGAAAATATGCTACGTCTATGTTGATGACGTGATAATATTTTCTGAAAACGAAACCGACCATGTCAAACATATTGACACAGTTCTACAACGACTTTACGACGCCAACATGAGGGTCTCAAAAGAGAAAACTAAATTCTTTAAAGAGAGCGTTGAATATTTGGGTTTCATCGTCTCAAGCAATGGAGCAAAAACTGATCCCGAAAAAGTCAAAGCGATTCAAAAATTCGCTGAACCAAAAAATCTCTTCGCATTAAGATCATTTTTGGGTCTTGCTAGTTACTACAGGGTATTTGTTAAAAACCTTGTGTCAATTGCGAGACCCTTAACTAACATGCTTAAGGGCGAAAACGGCATGGTAAGCAAACACATGTCCAAAAAGGTTTCAATAAACTTTGACGATACACAACGCGACGCCTTTGACCGATTAAGAAATATTTTGGAGTCAGAAGACGTTATACTCATGTACCCGGACTTTAAAAAGCCTTTTGATCTAACGACCGACGCTTCTGCTAATGGAATCGGTGCAGTACTGTCTCAAGGGGGAAGGCCAATCACAATGATATCTCGAGCATTAAAGCAGAGTGAATCTCATTATGCTACCATTGAAAGAGAATTATTGGCCATCGTATGGGCTCTCGGAAAATTACAGAATTACCTGTATGGCACCAGAGAACTTCACATTTTCTCTGACCATCAGCCGCTCACCTTTTCAGTGTCAGAAAAAAACACTAACGCAAAGATAAAAAGATGGAAAGCATACATTGAAGAGCATAACGCACAGATTCACTACAAGCCTGGGAAAGAAAATTTCGTGGCAGATGCCCTGTCCTGGCAAAACGTCAATGCCTTACAAGATGAAACACAATCATGTGCTGCTACCATCCATAGTGAGCTATCCTTGACCTACACAATCGATACAACAGACAAGCCCGTTAACCTATTTAGGAATCAAATTATCCTAGAAGGAGCACGCTATAACTTGCATCGTAGACTTATCTTATTCGGCAATAAAACCCGGCATGTGATACAATTCACAGACAAAAAAGACCTCCTCAAATCCATAAAACTTGCAGTAAGCAGTGATGTTGTAAACGCATTTTATTGTGATCTCCCGACCTTGGCTGTATTTCAACACGAACTTGTATCATTCTTCCCGACAACAAAGTTTTGGCACTGCAAAAATATTGTAGCCGATATTACCAACAAAAGTGACCAAATACAAATAGTTAATAATGAACATAATCGCGCACATAGAGCAGCGCAGGAAAACACGAAACAAATTCTTCGCGAGTACTATTTCCCAAAAATGGCTAAATTAGTTAATGAAATTGTCTCAAATTGCAAGGTATGCACTACCGCCAAGTATGACCGTCACCCAAAAAAACAAGAACTTGGGGAAACGCCCATACCATCCTATACTGGCGAAATGCTGCACATAGATATCTTCTCTACCGATCAGAAACTATTCTTGACATGTGTTGATAAATTCTCCAAATTCGCCATTGTACAACCTATATTATCCAGAGCAATAACATATGTTATTAACCCCATGTTACAATTAGCTAACATCTTCTCAAAAATAAAGACAATCTATTGCGACAACGAGGCATCGTTCAATTCAGAGACGGTTACCTCGCTACTAAAAAATCAATTCAACATAGACATAGTTAATACCCCCCATTACATAGCTGTTCAAACGGACAGGTGGAGCGCTTCCATAGCACTCTGTTAGAATTAGCCAAATGCATTAAAATTGACAAAAAATTAGATAACACAACACAGATAATAATAAGAGCCGCTATAGAGTATAATAGAACAATCCATTCAGTTACAGAACAGAAACCATTAGACGTCATTCACTCACAAAATACCGAACTACAACAAAATATCAAAGACAGGATAATCAAAGCTCAGCAAGATCAACTCATAACTCATCAACTCAGTGTTCATAAAAAATAACAAAAGGATAGGAAACAAGCTGACCCCATTATGTTCTGAGGGACACATACAAGCAGACCTGGGAACGTCTGTACCTATTAAGGGGAGGGTGGTCCATAAGGACAACCTAAAATAGACTAAACAATTTCGGTTCCACACAGTTAATATAATTTCGCTTCACATTTCCTACAGGTTGATCATCATAATACTGTCAATTCTAACCGCAGCGGGGGCGCGCATCACCGACTTCTCAAATGCGAAATACATTCCTGTGCTAGACGGTAATGTTTTACTATGGGAGCAAAGTAAATTCATAAGACACTCGACTAACTTAACACAATTCTCAGCCATCATAAACGATACCATGAAATTATACAAACTATTTCCCCTCTCGCACATGCGAAAGCTTTTAGAAGTAGATGTAGAACATGTCCAAAACTTATTGTCCACTTTAACGATACACCACAGGATAGCAAGAAGTTTAGATTTCCTAGGCACAGCACTAAAGGTAATAGCCGGAACGCCTGACGCGTCTGACCTGGAAAAAATTCGAAACCCGGAAACACAGCTAAACAATAGGCAGATTGTGATCAACACAGAAACTCAGAAACAAATAAACTCGCTCACAGAAACAGTTAATAAAATAATCAAAGCAAAAAATTCCGAAATGATTGACACCCCCCATTTGTATGAAACACTTTTGGCAAGAAATAGAATGCTTATCACAGAAATCCAAAATCGTATGCTTACAATTACGCTTGCCAAATCAAATATAATAAATCCAACGATTTTTGATCATAAAGACTTAAAATCTATTTTCACTGAACAGCTCACAGAGGTCTCCATAGTCAGTTTAATGACAGTATCAAAAATTAAAATATTTCAATCTGACAGCACCCTTCATATAATCATAGAATACCCTAATATAAGACTTGTTTGTAAAAAGGTCATGATCTTTCCGGTGGCACATCACAACACCGCGCTACAAATACACGATAAAATAGTTGCTGAATGCAAGGACGGAGTAAAAGCTGTCACCGATTGCGCCACAACTAACCACGCTACATTTTGCAAGCTAGCCACGCACGACACATGCGCCCGCGGACTACACTCAGGCGAATCAGCCATATGCCGTACGCAGCCCAGTCACCTGGAACCTGTTACAAGGATTGACGAAGGGATAATCATCATCAACCAGCCTGCGAGCATTAGTATAGATGAAAGCCCCACGACATACATCAGGGGAACCAATCTCATAACGTTTGAACGCAACGAATGAACGAACACAACCTACACGCCATTCGGGAGCTAAGCGACGACGTATCATCCAACGGATCCCCCAAGCTTTGGTTCGCCATCGGAGTAGCTCTCAGTTTCTTGTTCTCCAGCGTAATCGTAATTGGACTATGTTGGTACCGCAAGAACACCTTGATTAAGTTGCAGAGATTTACCCAGGAGTTGCATATCACCGAGGACAGCAATGAAGCTAACGTAAACATGCTGACATAGCTCCGCGCGGTCCAGAGCCCATGGCGTGATCTTTATGTACTTATTATATATTTAGGTTTAGATTCATATTTCCCTCTTATGTACTTAGCTTTAGTCTTTTATTCATTTCATTTGTCACAATCAGTTCTGTTCCAATAACGTAAGCTAACGCACGAATAAACATTGCTCCGGCAACTAGCCGTATATCTTGACTTATTAATTAATATATTGCTGAGCCACAAGGCCAGTGATCTGATACTTAACCGTATCCCAACCTAATCTACATTATTACCTACGCCTCTGGATCTGGCCGACGGCATCCCCTCACGAGGATCACTGGACAGGACGGACTTAAATAACTTGTACATAAAGTGTTATGCGCAGATTGCTATATGATCGATAATATAACACATACTGAACACAACTGACTTCAAACGCCCCTTCAAACCCACACCCAATCGGGTTTCAACAAAATATTACTACTGTAGCACACCTTCGACGGGTATTCGAACTAAGAAAATTTCAATCAATCTGGCGAACTGACGTTAACATGGTTAACGAGAGTCTTAGAATTACTCACTTCTTTAAAGGACACTTTTAAAAACCATTTGGTAACGACATCACTGCATGGGCAAAGGAACCGCCGCGTTTGCCGTATAAATTGTACGAGACCGCGGGCCAAGGGGGCCCCAACGCACGGTTGTAACTTCATTTTTTTTAAATTAACCAAACAAATTTAAAACAGAGCCAATTTCATTAAAAAGGAGCCAATAATACTGTTTGTTATACTCTCTGCAAGATTATAATGGGTTTGTCAAATGTATGTAACAGACAGAAGAAGGCGTGGCAGACCCCATAAAGCAAAACCTGGACACACCCCAAGTTAGGAACACCAATTTTGGTACACAGGTTCCTAGACACAGAATAAATGCAATGCCATCAAAAAATGTTGACTGCCACGCCCCCTTTTTCATGAAAGTAAAATTTTTTTTAAACTTGCATGCCGTTTTAAAAGCATTAGTTATTTTCGTACAGTATTGTAACTAATGTGGAGACTAATTATATAAAACTATTCTAAAAGTTTCATAAAAATCCGACTATTAACAAGAAAGAAAACACGTAACAAAGTTTATATTTGAGACAATCTTAATGTATGAGTCCAGGCGAGACAGAAACACTCAAACACATGTTCGAGCGTTTTCGCTGCCTCTTTTTGGCGGCAGCGATACTCGCGTTTGCTGGCTGTGTCGACCAATAGAACACTTATGTTACATACATTGTTATTGTTGTTATATGTCCAAACCAGAGAACTGCACGGGTGGTGGTTTTTTGTACTCGAGTACTACCCAAAGAAAATGCGGTGGCGGTCTTACTCGTACTCAAAATTTAGAGTAAAAAATATGATCGGCTTTTTTTTTACTCGAATACTTTTTTACCCGAAGTGAAATGACTCGGATATTCTTTTTACCCGTACCCGAAGTGACGGGTATCGTCAATACTCTTTTTGAAAAGGGTGTCGCGAGTACGAATCATTTTTTGATGCGTTAGAAAATGATTGTGTAGGCAACACACAGAGTAAAAAAAATACTTACCCGAAATACTCGAGTACTTGAGCGACGGTTTGCCGTCGGGAAATTGAACAGCGCGCGTTAGAGGATAAAAAGGGTTTTTTGCATTAGAGAGAATGCATGTAACAGGTAGCAAATTACAGTTTTCGGGTTTTTGCCAAAAAAAACCAAATAGGCAACAAAGAAACCCGAGTAAAAATTTACTTATACTTCACAAGGGTGTTTTTTTTCGAGTATACATTTGATGCGGTGTTTACGCCACCAAGTAAAAAATGAGTTGGTACAAAAATGATCGGGTAAAAAAATATCTTTCATGGAAATACCCAAACGAAAAGGAGTAAAAAAATATCCGATACTTTTCAGGTAGAGTAAAAAATGATTCGAAACGAAAAATATTCTGTGTGTGATTTGGGTATTTTTACATGCGGTGTATCGCTGCAGTTCTCTGGTGCACACATATAATGTCAAACGAATTTGTATGTGCATACAGACAAACAGATGTTACTTCTCCGTTCCCTAAGCATATTTGACTGAATAATGAAGAAGACACACACAGACAGACAAGCACCAATTGACAGGAAAACCAACATGCTGACTAATGAACCAAACATTAAAATAAAGATAAATTTAAAACTTTCGAACATGATGATTAATAATCTCTTAGGAAACAAAACACATGACATTGAAAAGCTAGTTTACAAATTTTTTGATCTATACTTAATATTATATTGGATGTGGATGTACTAACGGGACAGTACATTCAAGTGGCCCAAAAACACCAAGCAAAGACAACGAAGGAAGATTAATTAGTAAAAGTCTACTACGATAGGATGGTAAGCGCATGTTAGTATTCCAGTTAAGAGCCCTTAGAGCAAAAAGAAGAAATTGTTTTGTACAGATTCTATTCTCTCCTGATGAATCCTGTATTGAGGTGACCAAATACAAGATCCACATTCAAGAAGAAGCCGTAACAAGGCAGTAAAAAGTGTTTTTGTTTAATAGGGATCGTTAAATTCTTTCGACCAGGACACTAAAAGCACGATTTGTAGCTGACAGTACATGCTTATCGAACTTGAGCTTAGGATCCATAAGAATAACCAAATCAGTGACCGAATCAATTCTTTTAAGAGAGTTGCCATTCAGAATGTAATTATTTTGAAAGGGGAGGCGCCTACTGAAGGACATTACGTTACACTTACTAAAGTTAAGATTTAATAAATTAGCTTGACACCAGGTTTGAAAGCTACATAGTGTAGCATATATACCCTACCATCATATTAATTAAAGGGTACAACAGTTCATTAATGCATTGTGACACTTTGTCATATTAAATAAACAGTACCCAAACATTCTAAAGACAACACTAAATTACGTAAACATTCCAGCGCATATCTAATGCGATCAGACGCTTATGTGTAAGCAGATCGCAGCGCGTGGGAAATGCTGAGCGTGCACTATGCAGATCAAGTGGTCAGATCATATGTAAGCCTTCAGCATACATACATAAGCAACCATATAGGAATAAGAACACTAATGTATTAGACTTGAGGAAAATAAAAATGATTTTGAAAAAACAGTCTAAAACAAACCGCCAACAAGAGCAGAAGCTCTTCTCGAGTTCTACTTTGTCTTAAAACCACATTGACTCTTTTAACACATGGCGACCGTGACAGTGTAATTCAAAAACACTTATTGAATTATGTCAGACATCGAAAGGAGAAAACTACTTGAACAACATCAACACTCACAATCGAATCGCGGCAAATTGTGCATCGCTAAAAACAAAACAAACCCATACTATTGCATATAACATATATGTATGTATATGATTGAGTGATAAAGAAACGAAATACATAGTTTCAACTGCAGAAAAAAGTTTCAACTAATAAAATAAAAACAAAAAAAATTAAATACAAAACATAATAAAAACAAGTAAGAAAGGCTACAGTCGATCGAGCCGACTGTAAAAGACCCCGTACTCCCATAGTAGTGCATTTTATTTAAATTAAAATTTTAAAATGAAATTTAAAAAATTAAAATTAAATATTTACATTTTGAATTAAAATTAAAAAATAAATAAATTAACAACTGTCATTGTCAGCACTCGAACCCGCGATCCATACGAAGGTTCCACATTTCTAAGCGTATGCTAAATTACAACACTGTACTATTTGATTTAATGCCTTAAAAACGGCATTGAAGTAGGAGAGTTTTTTAGTTTTTATGAGCAAAGGGGGCGTGGCGTTATATTAAGGCTGTCTCTAGGAACCTGTAAACCAAAATTGGTGCTCCTAAGTGCTATAGTTACTGAGATATTCGCCTAAAACACAAATTTTTTTCGAGGTTTGTCTGGTTTTTTGATCATTGCGGGGGCGGTAAGGGGCGTGGCAACAATTTGAAATAAACTTGATCAGCTCATGAAAATAACGGACTTACATTCCAAATTTGGTGTCTCTAGCTCTTGTAGTTTAAAAGATCCAGGTGTTCATACGGACGGACAGACAGACAGACAGACAGACAGACGCACATTGCTATATCGACTCGGCTGTTGAAGCTGATCAAGAATATATATACTTTATGGGGTCGGCCACGCCTCCTTCTGCCTGTTACGCATATCTCGCTTCTGACAAACTTAATAGACCCCCTTTACTCTTTTTTAAAGAGTACGGGGTAAAAATAATAATTTTTGGCAATGGATGCAGCCTGTGCGAAGACCAGCACCGGCACAGCTAGACGCGCCAAGTCTAGCTAATGAATGACGACAGCTGCGATACTGCTCCTATTGAGCAAAGGGAAGCACCTTCACTTCAGGAGTACCTGGAGGTGTTTCCAAACGATGGACCACGACCACTCACAATAGCTGAGTACCGGGCACGCTAGGAGAAAAAGGCTAAAAAAAAAACTAAACGCGGAGGACAAGTGAGGAAACTTCTTCAAACAAAAAGGTTTGAAGAAGAGTCCCTCAAATTCATTACAGCACCAGAAGACCGACAACGCTGCCTAGAGCGTGTACATGAGATAAAAAAGGAACTTCGTGGGAGATCAAAGAAGAGCAAGAGGGCCGCAGAAATGCGTAAGCCTTAACTTGCAAATAAATTAAGCCTCTAAAAAGAATTGATGCACGAAAGTGCAATTCAATTATTAACTTCTGTTAGGCTTTTTACTAACAATGTGGTTGGAGAATTTTTTTTTTCTCTCTGATTTGTTGTGAATTGTGAGCCAACCACATAAAAAAACAAGAAAGAATGCTACAGTCGCCCCGCGACTTTAGGATACCCGTTACTCAGTGTTCGACCGATTGTTCCTATGGGAGCTATACGATATAGTCAAACGATTTGTATGAAACTTGGTCAGTACATTTATGTTATTGATAAATTTATTCTGTATCAGTTTCATTAAGATAGCTTGGTAAACACAGAAAATTTTCATACAAATTCATACTAAATGCAAATTTTTGACCTATTGTCCCTATGGGAGCTATACGACATAGTAGTCCGATTTAGATGAATCTTGGTCAGAACATTTATGTTATTGATTTATTTATTTTGTGTCAGTTTCATTAAGATAACTTAGTTAATGCAAAATTTTTTCATACTAATTAATATTTGGAGCGTGTTTTTGACCGATCGGCCCTATGGGAGCTATACGATATAGTTGTTCGATTTCGATCAAACTTGGTCAGTACATGAACTTCATAGACATGTAGTCTCCGTGTAAATTTGGATCAGATAGCATTGCAAAAAAGTTTTCTATACTAAAACATTCAAGTCTTATCTGTACATTTGCCTTTATATGAAGATAGAACGCCCTAAAATGGGTGTGTCAAAAACAAAAACAAACTCGTACTGCTTGGGTATTGTACCTTTCATTTGCGACCCCTTTCACCTTTCTAGCTCTTATAGTCTCTGAGATCCTTTTGTTCATACAGACGGACAGACGGACGGACGGACGGACGGACGGACAGACGGACAGACGGACATGGCTATATCGACTCGGCTATTGATGCTGATCAAGAATATATATACTTTATGGGGTCTGCCACGCCTCCTTCTGCCTGTTACATACATTCCAACGATTACAATATACCCTTGTACTCTACGAGTAACGGGTATAAAAATAATAACTTTTCCACGTCTCTGGCGCTGAGTATTTATACTCAGCTGCAAACAAATTTATTTAAAAAAAAAAAAATTTTTTTGCCTAATTAAAATTTTTATTTTTCTCCATAAGCGCATTATTGAATATATATAGAAAAAAAAAGTTTTTTTTTCAAACCACAATGGGATGGTTTAGTGACTCAAGTGAGGCAGATGATAATACTGTCAACGTTGTAAACAACGTTAAAATAGTTGATCATACTGACGATATAAAATAAAAAACCAAAATGGCTCAAACAAAAGTAGAATTTATTAAGCTAGCCACAGCTATGATACCAGAGTTTGATGGCAAACCTAATAATCTACAAGGTTTTATAGATGCTTTGAATCTATTGGAAACCGTAAAAGGCGAACATGAGCTAACAGCCGTAAGCCTTATAAAAACAAAATTAAAAAATGAGGCAAGAAATTTTATAAGTAATGAGCAAACAATTGCGGAAATCATTACAATTAACAAAAGAAGTACAAGGAGAATAATAAATAAGAAAGGCTACAGTCGATCGAGCCGACTGTAAAAGACCCCGTACTCCCATAGTAGTGCCCATTTGCATTTTATTTTTATTATTTAAATTAAAATTTTAAAATGAAATTTAAAAAATTAAAATTAAATATTTACATTTTGAATTAAAATTAAAAAATAAATAAATTAACAATTGTCATTGTCAGCATTCGAACCCGCGATCCATACAAAGGTTTCATATTGCGCCGCAACTTTACCAGTTGCACCACACTCCTCTTCTATCATTCTTCCGATTATTTGCATATATGTATGTGCACACATATATGTATGTGCACACAGCGCTGCCGCCAGCAGGTAGAGAAAATGTACGAACATATGTTTGTATGTTTCTGTGTTTGTTTGTATGTGTTGCGCGCATGCAGTGATTTTGCAGTAAATAACATGCACTTTGAACCGCTTTAACTTTCTTGTTTGACATAGGATTTTGATGCCACTTTCAGGAAAGTTAGATATAGTAAGTCTCTAAGCGAATGTTTAATTACAACACTGTACTATTTGATTTAATGCCTTAAAAAAGGCATTGATGTTGGAGAGTTTTTTAGTTTTCATGAGCAATGGGGACGTGGCAGCTCAAAATTTTGAATGGCGTTATATTAAGGCTGTCTCTAGGAACCTGTATACCAAAATGTGTGCTCCTAAGTGTTATAGTTACTGAGATATTCGCCTAAAAAAAAATTTTCTCGAGGTTTGTCTGGTTTTTTGCTCATTGCGGGGGCGGTAGGGGGCGTGGCAACAATTTGAAATAAACTTGATCTGCTCGAGAAAATAACGGACTTACATTCCAAATTTGGTGTCTCTAGCTATTGTAGTTTAAAAGATCCAGGTGTTCATACGGACGGACGGACGGACAGACGGACATTGCTATATCGACTCGGCTGTTGATGCTGATCAAGAATATATATACTTTATGGGGTCGGTCACGCCTCCTTCTACCTGTTACGCACATCTCGCTTCTGACAAACTTAATAGAACCCTGTACTCTTTTTTAAAGAGTACGGGGTCTAAAAATGACTCGAGCTCTTAAAGGAGCTTATATCGCTGAAGCGGTTACCCCATCTGTCGCGAGTAAACTTAGCACTGTAGAAGCTGTAAAAGCTATGAGCAAAAACTGTCAAAATGATAAAGTAAAAATTATAATGCGAGCATGCATTTTTTCAAATATGAACGAAGCCATATCAAAATTTATCAGTACTTACACTGAAGAAACAGGTCAAAGCAACGCTGTCTTATATTATAGTGGAGAAATAACTACCACAACAATAACAACCGAGGCAACAACAACAATTATAGCAACAATAACCGTGGAGGAATACAAGGCCAAAATCGAGGAAGAGGCCGAGGTAACTTCAACCAAGGTTATAATAACAACAATGTCCGACTTGACCAAACTAATTCGGGAAACGGGCAGAACCCTTCAGATACTCAGAGCAATTAGAAAATAATATATATACACTCAATCTCAGTTTCAGCATATTTATAAAAATTAAGAATGAAAGTACAGGTAAAAATTATACCTTATTAATAGACACTGGTGCAGATATTTCAATCCTAACAGATAACATAGACATATTTGAAAATGTAAACACAAACATTTCAACCCAAATAACAGGCATTGGTAAAGGTTCAGTTTTTTCAAAAGGTTTAGCATTCGTAGAATTATCTACAGGAAAATATGTAATACCACATGATTTCCATTTAGTCGATAAAGACTTCCCAATACCAAGCAATGGCATTATTGGAATAGACTTCATTAAAAAATATAATTGCCAATTAGACTTCACACAATTAAGTGATTGCCTAATACTACGTCCAAATAATCTAAGCTATTCAATACAAATTCCAATCATTCACACTTGTGATATTAATGCCACAGTCCTTCCAGCTCGTGCTGAAGTAGTGCGTCAAATTAACATAGTTTCAAAAGAACAAAATGTTCTTATTCCACCAAATCAAGAAATTGAGGAAGGAATTTTCATTGGAAATACAATTTCCAACGAACAATATAATCAAAATAGTAAACCTTAATAAAATAAAAATTTAAACTCTAAGTGACTACGAGATAGTCCAAGAAACTAACATAGACAGACAAAATACTGTCATGAAAAAACTAAATCAGAACTTTCCACCATTATTTAAGCCTGTATTAAAAAATCTTTGCATTAAACACACAGACATATTCGGACTTTGCAAACAAGAGCTGAGATTAAAAGACACAGAACCAGTGTATACAAAAAATTATAGAATACCACACGCTCACAAATCAACAGACAAGTTAACAAACTCATTCTTGATAAAATAGTAGAGCCCTCAGTATTAGAATATAACAGTCCAATACTACTGGTGCCAAAGAAAGGCTTACCAGGTTCAAATGAAAAACGATGGCGATTAGTAGTAGACTATCGTCAAATTAATAAAAAGCTGCTATCGGATAAATTTCCACTTCCAAGAATTGACGATATTCTTGACCAATTGGGCAGAGCTAAATATTTTTCGTGTCTAGACTTAATGTCTGGATTTCATCAAATAGAGTTGAAAGAACACTCTAGAAATTTAACATCTTTTTCAACCAGCAATGGTTCATACCGTTTTACACGATTACCTTACGGATTACAAATAGCAACAATATCTTTTCAAACAATGATGACAATAGCTTTTTCTGGATTAGACCCTTCATAAGCTTTCTTGTACATGGATGACTTAATTGTCATCGGGTGTTCAGAAAAACACATGATCAAAAACTTAACAAATGTTTTTGACTTGTGCAGAAAACACAACCTTGAACTACACCCAGAAAAATGCTCTTTCTTCATGCACAAAGTAACATTCCTAGGTCATAAGTGCACTGATAATGAAATTCTTCCAGATGACAAAAAGTATGATGTAATTGAAAATTACCCAGTCCCAACGGACGCTGATAGCGCTAAAAGATTTGTAGCATTCTGCAACTACTACAGACGTGTTATTAAAAATTTCGCCGACTATTCAAGGCATATAACTAGGTTATGCAAAAAGAATGTCAATTTTCAATGGTCTGATGAATGCCAAAATGCATTCAATTATTTAAAAAAGGCTTTAATTAAGCCCGCTTTATTGAAATATCCTGATTTCGATAAAGAATTTTGCATTATTACAGATGCAAGCAAACACGCCTGTGGTGCCGTTCTAACACAAAACTATGGAGATAAACAACTCCCAGTTGCATATGCTTCACGCTCATTCACTAAAGGTGAAAGCAACAAATCAACAACAGCACGAGAATTGGCAGCAATCCACTGGGCAATTACACATATTCGACCATATATTTATGGCAAACATTTCACACGCATCACTATTAATGATCTTATAAACATAACCAATATTATTTTAAAAGTCACTACTAGAAACCAAAGTAAACAGAAAAACTCCTGCGCAGGAAATGCTCAAAATTTGCCTATGCAAACACTTGACAACGCTTCTAAGCCCAACGTATATGAAGTCATTTGTAATGACGAAGTACGAAAAGAAGTGACCTTGCATATAACAAACAAAACATGTTTTCTGAAACATGGAAAGAAAATTATTGCAAGAATTGATGTTGATGATTTGTACACCAATGGAACCCTTGACCTAGGTCAATTCTTCCAAAGGCTTGAAAAGCAAGCCGGTATACTTGGAATCAGCCAACTCAAAGTGGCACCGTGCGAAAAGATCTTTGAATCAATTTCAATAGAATCTTTCAAAATATTGGGCAATAAAATATTGAAAATACTAAGAGTAGCGCTACTCAAGCCGGTGACCCTAATAAATAATGATAAAGATCGAGAACCGATACTGTTTACATTCCATGACGATCCAATACAAGGAAGTCATACAGGTATTACAAAAACTTTGGCCAAAGTAAAAAGATATTATTATTGGAAGAATATGACACGTCATATCAAAGAGTACATTAATAAATGTCCAAAATGCCTTACTACAAAAACAACAAAACACACAAAGACCCCAATGATAATGACAGAAACACCAATACATGCTTTCGATAGAGTGATAGTAGACACTATAGGTTCACTACCACGCTCAGAGAATGGCAATGAATACGTTACGCTAATATGCGATTTAACAAAGTATTTAGTAACTATTCCAATTGCAAACGAAAGTGCAACAACTATTGCTAAAGCAATATTCGAGAAATTTATTCATAAGTACGGTCCAATGAAGACGTTCATTACGGACATGGGAACAGAATATAAAAATTCAATTATTAATGACTTGTGCAAATATCTAAAGATAGACAACATAACGTCTACTGCACACCACCATCAGACATTAGGGACAATAGAACGAAGTCATAGAACTTTCAATGAATACGTTCGTTCATACATATCTGAGGACAAAACCGACTGGGATGTTTGGATTCAATATTTCACATATTGTTTCAACACAACACCCTCGGCGACTCATGATTATTGTCCATACGAACTAGTCTTTGGTAGAATACCAAGACAGTTCATAGATTTTAATAAAATAGATATCATAACACCTTTATATAACATAGATGATTACTCTAAGAAAATAAAGTTTAGATTAGAAATAGCATATAAAAGAGCTAGAATTATGTTAGAAAAAGCTAAGGCTTATAGAAAACAAAATTATGATAAGAAAGTTTCAGATTTTGAATTAAATATAGGAGATAAGGTTCTTCTTAGGAATGTAACAGAGCATAAATTAGACCCAGTATATTTACGACCATATATAGTAGAGAAAATAGAGGATAATGATAACATTTTTATAAAAGATAACAAAAATAAGAAACAAAAAGTACATAGGGATAGGCTAAAAATATATTATCAATAGTGCGCTTCTTGAAAAAAAAAAATGAGGAAAATTAAACGCTTAAAAAAAAAATTTTAATTATAATAATAACAACTCTATTTTTGGACGTCTGATCAACCTTTTCAAAATTTTTCTATGACATAAAGAAAACAAAAAAAAATATTTTTTATAAAAAGCAGAATTTATCAATAAAACATTAAAATAGAGATAAGACATTTTTATACACATTTTTATTACACTTTAAATACACTTATAAAATAAGAAAACACACTAATAATTAAACACAATATATTAACACTTAAATGACTACATGTATTACGTCATTTATTTAAAAAGGGAGGTGTAGCATATCTACCCTACCATCATATTAATTAAAGGGTACAACAGTTTATTAATACATTGTGACACTTTGTCATATTAAATAAATAGTACCCACACATTCTAAAGACCACACTAAATTACGTAAACATTCCAGCGCATATCTAATGCGATCAGACGCTTATGTATAAGCAGATCGCAGCGCGTGGGAAATGCTGAGCGTGGACTTTGCAGCTCAAGTGGTCAGATCATATGTATGCCTTCAGCATACATACATAAGCAACCATATAGCAATAAGAACACTATGTATTAGACTAAAGGAAACTAAAAATGATTATGAAAAAACAGTCTAAAACAAACCGCCAACAAGAGCAGAAGCTCTTCTCGAGTTCTACTTTGTCTTAAACCCACATTAACTCTTTAACACACAAGGGATCAGTGCCCAGGACTGAACCCGAGCTGCAGGATCTCGAGAAGGAGATCGACATGGAGGAATACTGGAGGGATATGTCTCTGAAGAGAGTGACCTGGACAAAGGTCTCAGGAAGATCGACGTGGCTGATCTGGATGATCTAGAGGAAGACGAGTCCCCCGTCGACGTCACAGTGGTGGAGGTAGTATCACGGGATGTTACTCAGACTCCTGCAGATAAACCTCCACCTCTGTAAAGCGTCTGCCGCTCTCTTACTCCTCCTATGCAGAGTTGATATGGTCCCCATCCAAGAACCATGGCTCTGCAAGGGTCGGATCTTTGGGTTGAGGACCTCAAGCCATAAGCTGTATGCAGCGGAGGCACCAGGTAAAGCTCGTACAGTGGTCTTCTGCTCAGCTTACATGGGGCATGACCAACCTGACCCGTCATCGTGGCATCATGTGACAGATCGGCCAAAGATCTGTTCATAGCCTGCGACGCCAATGCTCACCATCACCAGTGGGGAAGTACTGATACAAATGTAAGGGGTGAGTTACTTTTTAACTTTATTCTCTCGACCAAACTGGCAATATGCAATAAGGGTAACAAACCGACCTTTTTTATTAAGAACAGACATGAAGTAGTGGACCTCACTCTAGTGTCCACCTCCCTGGAACCGCGCATCGCATCGTGGCGTGTTCTCATGGAACACTCTTTCTCAGACCACTGATACATTGAGACTACTGTATCTTTTGAGGTTCCCAAAGCTGTCCCTTTCAGGAACCTGAAAATGACTAATTGGAACATTTTCCAGTCGTGCCTGACGCGCACGATTCCCATGATGCAGCCCATGCCGCTGGACATTGGGCTGCGCATAAAGCCTGTCCGACTAGCAGAAATGCAGGATGCACCAAGCCCCCATGGTGGACCCACTCCCTAGATGAGCTTCGAAAGAGAGCAAGAAGGCACTTCAATCAAGCAAAATATCATGACTCAGAAGAGGCATGGGGCAGCTACAAAAGCTCTCTATCAGCGCTTAACAAGGAACTACGCAATGCCAAAAGAAACTTCTGGCGTAAGTTCTGTTAAAGTGTAGAAGACACCTCAGAAGCCGCATGACTTAGGAGGATACTATTTCACACTACTCCCTCTTTGGGCTTCTTCAAGCGCAGCGACAACTCCTGGACCTCGGACAGTGAGGAGTCGCTGGAGCTGATGATGGATACCCACTTTCTAGGATGCTCTGACAATCCTTATCCTCCTCAGGCTCTTTATCCGGCAATGGGTACAGCCCGCCCCTATCGTTAATCAGCAAAGGCAATATGTCAGGAGCAATTAAAAGTTTCAAACCCTTTATATCTCCCGGCCCAGATGATATCATTCCAGCCCATCTCATCCATGCTGGCGAGCTGGCACTAAACTGGTTACATCAGATATTAAAAAAAAAATATTCCTATCTGGAATCATTTCTAAAACTGGGCTTCAAGGTAGTTTTCATTCCAAAGGCAGGGATACCATCCCACTGCAACCCAAAGGACTTAAGACCCTACGTCTATCGTCCTTTCTTCTGAAGACTCTAGAAAGGCTCTTATGCTGGCATCTACTGGCTAAGATTCATAGGGAAGCTTCTCTACCTCACAACATGCTTATCGCAGAGGCAGGTCAACAAAAATCGCCCTGCATAGCATAGTTTCACACATCGAAAGATCGCTTTCGTCGTCCTATCTTCTGAAGACTCTAAAAAGGCTCTTATGCTGGCATCTACTGGCTAAGATTCCTAGGGAAAGCTTCTCTACCTCACAACATGCTTATCGTAGAGGAAGGTCAACAGAAACCGCCCTGCATAGCATAGTTTCACACATCGAAAGATCGCTCTCCTGCAAAGAATACTCTCTAGCATTGTTTTTTGACATAGAGGGCGCTTTCAACAATATTCAGACAGAACCCATAATAACAGCCCTGGCATCCACGGGAATCGACTCCCTCTCTCTGCGCCTCATCGACCAATTGCTAAGGGGAAGGATCATTGAAGCGTCGTTAGGAAATGCCAAATCCCCTTAATTTGCCAATAGGGGCACTCCCCAAGGGGGTGTTCTTTCTCCTCTTTTATGGAACGTAGTGATAAACTACCTTCTCTGCTCTCTGGAAGGAGGCGGATTTAAGGCTGTGGCCTATGCAGATGACGTTGCCATAATTTTCTCGGTCAAATTCCCACAGACCCTATGTGACCGGATAAGTAACTCATTACTCTTCCTATCAAACTGGGCCACTAGAAATGGTCTAGGAGTTAATCCTAGTAAGACCGAGCTGGTTCTTTTTACAAATAAATACAAAATTCCACCTCTCAGACTTCCCTCTCTTCGGGGGAACGAATCGAGTTACGCGATAAAGCCAAATACCTTGGCGTTTATCTTGATTGAAGCTAAACTGGAAACTGGATCCAGCGTATGGCAGTACTATTTACCCTGGGCGCCCTCCGCTTAACGCCGGAAGAGCCCATTGACGCCATCCTAAACTTCCCAGCACTAGACTTAATGGGCAGGAAATTAGCCACCCTCTCTGCCGTTAGAATGAGAGAAGCTAACCTCTGGAGCTCGAACAGGACAGATCACTTAAGCATCATGTCTGAGTTTCCTTTCGAACTCTCAAATGCTGACTACTGTATCCCAACAGAGTATATAAACACCCCATTCAAGGTGGTTTTTCCCTCGAGAGAGGAAAGGAATAATGGCCGTCCTCACTTAAACTCTTCCATCCTTTTCTACACCGACGGCTTTAGAGCACAGGAGTCGATATTGCCAGTTCTCTTAGATTAGCAAATCACTGCAGCGTATTCCAAGCGGAAATGTTCGCAATCAAAGAAGCGCTTGAGACTGCAAAGCAATGTATACCGTATAGGTGCGGGATATGTATCCTATCAGACAGTCAGGCAGCACTTAAATCACTTAAGTCTGTTTCCTCCAATTCCAAAATCACTAACGAATGTCGCAGATCTCTGACGGAGATGGCGGAGTAATTCGAAATCCACCTCATCCCTCATCCCTGGCCATAGTGACATAGAGGATGGGCACAGTCTCCCCTCTCGGAAATGAGAGAGGGCAAGTATCCAAGCCTTTGTCGACTTGCAGACTCAATATCGATAAACACTTCGAACAACTAGCTGACCTGAGCTGGGAATCCACCCCCAGGTGCAGGATATCTCGTCTCATCTAGCCTACTCGACCAAAAGACCGATCCTCCAGGCTTTGCAAATTGCTCTGCTGTCTTCCGTGCAATCACTGGGCACTGGCTTGTGGGCATACATACCTGTTGACTGTCGGTAAATTAACACGACTTCTGTCGCAGCTGTGGAAATGAGGAAGAAGATGAAACTGTGGCATACTTTATCTGTCACTGCCCAGTCATCACCGCTATCTGGGTGCCTACCTCTTAAATGATATTTCGGAAATATCCCAATTTCAGATAAATCTACTCTCTCGCTTCATTCACGCCTCTGGATGGAGCTGTACAGATACTGGCTCTTAGCTCCTCTCATCAACTTTTTGCTTCTAACCCTGCTCGCAGATCCCCTCAGGTATCACAACGGGCCGACTCTCGGCTAACCTAACCTACATAAGTTAACAACGAGCTCGTAGAGCCCACTTGCACCCACATCTATCGGCACCCATATCTATCGGCATCCATATCCATTGGCACCCATATCACCGCTAGCACAAAGAGGGCCGTCAGCAATGTGACACTATCGTCGGTGGTGTCACCGACGTATCCGTCGGCATTCAGAGGCCTAAGCGTTGGCTAAGAGAACCGACGCACAATGGGGCAACCGGTCGAAACACGTGGCATAAATCATTTTTGTGATGGTAGCGTCCTACAAAACGAATAACGCATAATTTTGAAACTTGCATATACGCTACAAAAGCCCGGAGAAATTTAAAACGAAAGTACACCCCGACAAGACATTCAGTGAAGGAAGGGAATAATACAAGGTGCATTTTTATTGAAGATTGGCATTAAAGTGGACTGTTCCAAGCAGGGATACGGAAATACAAACGATGGAAACACATCTAGGAAATTTCTTGAAAATGCTGAGTTGTCATCTGAAATAACAGGTGTGAATTTTGAAGTGATTCTTAAAGTTATTTATTGCAAAGAAAAGATTAATGGTACGAAATTTTTTGAATTCGCATTGATAACATCAAAACATATCACGCAAATGTATCCGGAGAAAAAACATACATCAATATTACACAGGATTTTGGCTCATGGAAAGAAATTAGTTAAGTATCAATGCTTAACAATTGGAGAGCTGTTCGCAGAAGCACAGGAGTGCAAAAACAAGGAATAAAAAAAAATTCAGATACTTAAACACCTGCAAGATCTCTCGAAAAATGCAGAATGAAGACTTTTTCAACATGCTGGCAGCATCTTCAGATCCACTTGTCTCATCGTTTAGAAACGTGCGAACCCGCAAGGATTTGGAAGAGAGCAATAGTAATATTAAGCCAACTGTTGAGCATTATTTTAAGGAAAATCGACAACAATATTTGTAAAAATAACCTCAAAATAATGTACCCAAAAATGTTAATACCAATATTAAGTAAATTAGCTTAAGAAACTACCCAAAACCTATTGATAAGTTATGTAATGTTAAAACAATATTAAAAATATTACTGTTGGATCATAAACGTAAGTAAAAATAAGAAAAATAATGAATCGTTAGATAAGGCTTAAATTAACGATAGTTTTTAATTGTCTAGTAGTGTATCGAACTCTTACACTTAAGCTAGTCTGTAAGTCGAATTTGTATTCGGCAATGCAGCTGTCGCGAGAAGCAGTTAGTTCGTTTCTTCGTCTCGTTATAACCACACACACGCTGTCAAGCCTTACCGCGATTGTTAAGTCCAACAATAAATTGTAACGTTTCAGAACTTGCAATTCGTTTTTATTTAAACGTAGTTTTGGATTTTTGAATTACTTTGTGATAAAAATAAGTATTTTAAATTTTTATTTTATACGTCGAATATTGGCAGAAACATTAGTGAACTTTGACCTTAAATTTTGAAGAACTCTGTTGACCGATCAACCTGTTCACACATTTATTCCAAAGCTTAATAAGTAATCTATTAAATGCTTTTTAATTTTGTACATCCCCTTGTTCATGATTTTTGCAAAATTTTTCGACCCGCTGCCCCACTGTGCGACGCAGCACTTGAGAAAGTACATCTCAGGTTTTTCTTGACACAGTGCCGACGATTCAAGTGTCGGCGAACCATAAAGTGCTGACCTAGCCAGCGCATGTGAGGTCTACGCGGCAGTGGGTCACCGTACACCGGATGCCCGTGGTTTCATGCGGAACCTCGCGATCAGGAACAGGCAGTCTGGATCTAGCCAAAAACTAGGAAACACGCTCTCCTCTTGTATAAAACCCTAACTTAATAATAAATCGAGAACATTATAATGTGGTGCAAAAACTAAAGTGATTTTATTTCTGCAAGTGATTTCATTTCTGCCAAGGCAAGTGCCATTGGCGATAACTCACATAAATAAGCAGCCTTCTCGAGGGGTGTCAGAACTGTCGCCCGCAGGCATCCCGACTTGTCCGCCGGCAACGAGCGGCCAGAGTGCCGACTATGCGGTTTCCCGTTAACTATAAATATGCACATAACCTAAATTATGAGCAACACAGCTCCGACATTCCAATTGCCGGCAAACTCCAGCGGCAAAACCACCAGAGGACGTCGGCGAATTGGCGCACACCGGATACCTCGGATTAAAACGAAACGCCTTGAGCAAAAGCGGGCAGTCTAGATCCCGCCTACATTTAGATCATATAACCGTTTTTCTTGTTGTCTACAATCTACAATTCAGAAGTTAAAAATAAAGTTGTTTTATAACTATCTACAAAACAATATTTTGTATTCCTACTAATGCTAATCAGTCTTAGCGTAGCCTTTGATAAGAAACACATATTTTATTCAGAACTCCTATCCGAAGAAGACATATACAATAGAAGTCACCCGATGTTGTTTGGCTCTTATTTTTTTCCTAAATGAAAAACTTCGATTCTGTTTTTTGTTTATTTAGACCTTAAGAATTAATTGTGTTAAGTCGAGAAGATGATATCGCCGATGGGCGCCGTCACAATTGATTCCCATACGGGCTCGTTTTATGGCATTTTCCATCACTTCGGCGAGCGTTTCGGGCGATAAATTCTCGCATTCGTGTCGGATATTTTCCTTGAGGGCTTTCAAGGTCTCGGGACTTCAAAAAACCCCATAAAAAGAAGTCCGGGACCGTTAAATCGGCCGATCTGCAAATCGCCAAAACGCGAAATTAAGCGACCCGGAAACGCGTTTATTATTATTATTCCGCGTTCTTGGGGAGTGTATCGCTCCATAACTTATTCACTTGTATTCTGTATCTGTCTAGTCCACAAATGTCAAAACAGATTTGACATTGGCGGCCATTTGCAAAAATGAGAGCATCTCCCAATAGGGTGATTTCTTTTGCGCCACCTTGTATAAACTAGGCACTCAATATATATGACTTAAATTAATTTGCATGGGTTAAATAATATAAGTTAACATAAGTTAACATAGCGAGTTCAAACTCCAGCACAGACGTTGAGTCAGCTCTGGGCCGGATTAACGATAAACTATTAATAATTTAATTAACTTAATTCTAAATTCTTTTAATATTTTCAGTTAAAATATATTTTTATCTTTTATAGTCATAAATATTAATTTTAATTATAAATATAAACTTTATATTTTGGTTTACTCGCGACTGCATTTAGTCTGCGTTAATAAATAAATAAATAAAATGTTTTGACGTAGCAGGCAAGGCACAAGGCGCGAACTAAGCGTTTCTGCAGCCGCTATGATTCTTGCATTGTGTAATTCAATATCATTCCTCTACATTGTTTGTTATTGTATTTAGCTTTTAGGTTTCTTTGCTTCAGAACGCAAAGTATTTCTTTAATTCAGTTTTAAGTCACCTGGCTCTGCGACACAACGTCCAGGCCATTCTAATCCATTTACGTTGTATAACGACAATAAATAAATAATAAAGTTAACCAACGTTAACCTTAAACGTTATTCACATTTATTTGGGACTAAAACTCATTAATTGGCGCCCAACGTCAACGGATCTCGCACTCGAAAAGCAAGTCGCGCAAGTGCCGTACAAACTATTCGATTCTAAAAAAGTTGCCCACCAACGTGGAGGCACTTTTTTAGAACGCATTTAAAAGAAAAACAAAGAACAGTGCAGTGCAGTGCGTGTGTTTCACAACACACATTAATTGTCACTTGTTCACCGAAGCCGCTGGAGCTCTTCGGGCAGCGGTTTGTCACCAGAATAGCAGGCAAGCTAATCTGGGCAGCGTTAATTTCCTCCTGTCTGACTGCAGCGAGGGAGACAACAACAACAGCAACAACAACAACAGTAACAACAACAACAGCAACAACAACAGCAACCACAACAGCAATAACAACAACAGTAACATCAGCATCAGCAACATCGGCGACAGCAACAACAACAACGGATAGCAACTAAAAGTCCCCACTATCATGTAAGTGAGCTTTTCATACCTATCTGATTTTAAGTGCTGCCCGGAAAAGAATTTAAATAAATTAAGAAACCTTTCGGTGCTGTCTTGTTCTGCAAATTCGCTTAGCCTTCCAATTGGTTGAGCAAGCTAGAAGCGTTTCTTGCTTAAACACAAAAAGATTGTTAATCTGACTCAGTCTCTAGATTAGCATCGCATATGAAAAGAGCATTCAGCAGATATAGAGACCCTAGTGTAGAGCACTCCGATTCAGATAGTGAGAGCATTAGGGCAAACAAACCAAACGAACTGAACATGGACCCCCAACATATAACGCTTTTGGTAGAATCAGCAGTTTCAGCTGCCCTTGAAGCTCAAGCGAAATCAGTCAACGAAAGGGTTGTCGAGCTTAGAGCAAAGATAACAGAACTTACAGAAAGGGTATCACTCGCAAGAGTTACAACGCCGACAGTTGACGCGATTGAGGAAATACAAATCGTAGATAACATTCGCTGCGATGAGCCTCTAGACGCAGTTAAATGTCTGGCAGAGTTCTCGGGGTCACAGGAAACTTACGTTTCTTGGCGGCAAGCTGCAATGGCAACATATAACATTTTCAGGCGATATGATGGCAGTTCTCGCCATTATCAGGCAGTAATTATTTCAAGAAGCAAGATCAGAGGCTCCGCCGATGCGGTATTGTCTTCTTTTGCCACTGTCCTAAACTTTGATGCAATCATCAATCGTTTAGACTTTACATATAGCGATAAGAGGCCTGTTCATGTGATTGAACAGGAAATGGGCACTCTTAGACAGGGTCAACTCACTCTGCCTCAGTATTACGGTGAAGTTGAGAAGAAACTCACTTTATTGATAAAAAAGGTGAATATGACATATGATGCGGCACTCGCAAAAGGCATGTGCGAGAAATTCAGGGGTGATGCTTTGCGCATTTTCAGCCAGAGGCGGCAAAGGGTCAATCGCACAATTCAGAGCCAAGAAAGTGGCTCAGAGGGATATGCAGCGGCAGCAAAAAAGGCCGAATCCCAAATAGCTGACGATTCGGGCGATGATTCCGATTCGCTCAATTTTTTAGGGGTAGGTCCTTTCTGCCCTACATCGGGCGGGAAGTAGCGGGAACTAAGCTAAAGTTTCTCATCGACACGGGTGCGGCAAAGAACTACATTCGCCCTCACCATTGGTTGAAGGGAGTCCGTCCGGTCGATAAAACATTTACAACCCAATCTATTCATGGCACTACAAAAATTTCTGAAAAATGCTACGTTTCAATTTTTGGCGAAAAGGGTACATTTTTCATTTTACCATACCTTTCAACTTTTGACGGGATCACAGGCCTCGATCTGTTAACACAAATCGGGGCAGAACTATGTCTAAGCTCCGGACAACTAAAAATTGGCAACATCGTTGAGCCAATTTTATACCACAAGTGTGCGAGCGTCAATTTCACTAACGTGGATTGCGCAGATGCACCTCCTCTCATAAGGAAAACTTTCCTTCCCTTAAAATGCTAATGGATAGGAAAAGAACCTTTGCAGATGCCAACGAAGCACTGCCTTACAACACTTCAGTAGTAGCCACTATTAGAACTGTTGATGAGCAACCTATCTATGCTAAGCTGTACCCATACCCTATGGAGGTTAAAAACCTCTTGGAAAATGGCATTATTCAGAAATCCGTTTCTCCCTATAACAACCCCATTTGGGTGGTTGACAAAAAGGGCACGGATGAAATGGGTAACCGAAACATGCGTCTTGTGATGGACTTTCGGAAACTCAACGAGAGGACCATACCTGACAAATATCCCATGCCCAATATCTCGATGATATTGGGAAACTTAGGTAGAGCCAAGTACTTTTCGACATTGGATCTTAAGTCAGGCTACCACCAAATCACTCTCGCTGAACGAGACAGAGAGAAAACTTCGTTTTCGGTAAATGGAGGGAAGTACGAATTTTGTCGACTTCCTTTTGGCTTGAAAAACGCCGCTAGCATTTTCCAAAGAGCGATCGACGATATAATGCGGGAGCAGATCGGCAAATCATGTTACGTCTATGTCGATGACGTAATCGTTTTCTCAAAAGATGAAGAATCCCATGTCCGACATGTCGACTGGGTGCTAAAAAGCTTATATCGTATAAGCAAACATGAGGGTATCACAGGAAAAGTCTCGCTTTTTCAAGAAAAGTGTAAATTTCCTTGGATTTGTCGTCACGAGTGACGGTGCCACAACCGACCCTGAAAAAGTCAAAGCCATTCAGGACTTCCCAGAACCTAAAACGGTTTTCGATGTAAGATCGTTCCTAGGACTTGCAAGCTATTACAGATGCTTTATAAAAGAATTTGCATCAATAGCGAAGCCCATTTCCGACATCCTAAAGGGTGAAAATGGGTCAATCAGCAAACATAGGTCAAGAAAAATTCCAGTCGAATTTTCCGATCACCAGTGCAGTGCTTTTCAGAAGCTGCGAAACATATTGGCATCCGAAGATGTCATGCTTCGATACCCTGATTTCAAAAAGCCGTTCGATCTAACGAGCGACGCTTCGGGACACGGTATTGGAGCAGTACTATCCCAAGAAGGGCGACCCATCACAATGATCTCCAGGACATTGAAAAGCCCAGAAGTCAATTACGCCACAAACGAAAGAGAGCTTCTAGCTATCGTTTGGGCCCTTGGCAAATTGCGCCACTACCTATACGGTATAAAAGATATTAATATATTCACAGACCATCAACCGTTGGCCTTCGCAGTGTCTGAGTCCAATCCTAACGCCAAAATCAAGCGATGGAAAGCACGCACTGACGAATCAAATGCCCGCATTTTTTACAAGCCGGGAAAAGAAAACCTTGTTGCCGATGCTCTATCCAGACAACAACTCAATGCTCTAAGTCAGCAAGATGCTGACTCATGCATCGCGACAGCCCACAGTGAGCTCTCCCTGACGCACACTATCGAATCCACTGACAAGCCCTTGAACTGTTTCCAAAATCAAATAATTCTCGAAGAGGCGCGTTTTCCACTAAAACGTAGCTTTATTTTATTTGGAAACAAGAGGCGCCACTCCCTTAGCTTCACCTGTAGAGAATCACTTCTCGAGGAATTAGGGGACATAGTCATTCCTAATGCGCTACACTGCGATTTGCACACATTGGCAATGGTGCAGGACGAGCTAGTTCGGAGATTCCCAGCCACCAAGTTTTGGCACTGCAAAAATCGGGTTGTTGACATTTTCAGTGTTAGTGAGAGAAGAGAAATCCTCACCACAGAACACAACAGAGCCCACAGATCAGCCCAGGAAAACATAAAACAGGTCCTCTCGGAGTACTATTTCCCAAAAATGGCTTAAACAGCTAACGAAATTGTACAGAACTGCGAGACCTGCATTAGGGCTAAGTACGATAGGCATCCTAGAAAACAAGAAATTGGTGAAACACCGATTCCGTCACAGGCAGTGGAAATGTTACATGTGGATATTCAACTGACAAAAAATTTTTTTTGACCTGTATTGACAAGTTTTCAAAGTTTGCCGTAGTTCAACCAATCCAGTCCCGAACAATAGAGGACTTGAAAATACCCTTGCTCCAGCTCATGAACTTCTTTCCTGGAGTTAAGTCTATTTACTGTGACAATGAACCAGCCTTTAAATCCCAGACAATCGTTTCATTGCTCATGAACAACTATGGAGTCGGTATTTCAAATGCGCCTCCCTTGCATAGCGTTTCAAAAGCAAGCTCAAAAGGGCCCAAGACACGCTCAGAGCTAGAGAAAATGAGCGACGTCAGAATAGAATCTTTGAGGTTGGTGAGAAAGTATTAGTAAAGTCCAACCGCAGGCTCGGGAATAAGCTCACACCTTTATGTGAAGAGCAAGCCGTGGAAGCAGACCTGGGGACCACGGTCCTCATTAAGGGCAGGGTGGTCCACAAAGACAATCTCAGATGATGCTCCACATTTTATTTTGAAAATTAATTAGGCATGTAGGTTTCCGCCACTTGGCAATACGGATAAGTTTGGTGTTGGTAACTAGTTAGATAAGAGTTTTCCGTCTGCCTCTTAAGAAAAATAATTTCCACTCCACAGGATTGGGTTGGTCTTCACGACGATATCAGCGCGTGTCACGGACTACTCCCACGCGAAGTACATTCCAATCGTCGACGGCCAAGTCCTTGTGTGTGAAGAGTTCGTTTTTGTCCGACACTCAGCGAACATATCAGAATATGAGCGCATGGTGGACGAGACAGTAAAACTGTGCGATATGTTTCCGCAGTCACACATGAAGAAACTGTTGAGCGTGGATGCCGAACACCTCAGGGACATGTTAAAAGCCTAAGGGACGCACCATAGAATCTCTAGGAGTCTAGACTTTCTGGGGTCGATGCTAAAGGTTGTTGCAGGCACTCCCGACGCCAGGGACTTAGAGAGAATAAGGATTAATGAGGCCCAATTTATAAATTCAAACAATAGACAGGTAGTAATTAATACTAGAGTGCAGGATCAGATTAACCAGCTCACTTTCACAGTAAATGAAATTCTGAAAACAGCGAAGAAGAAACAAGCTGACTCCGGTCACTTATACGAAACACTTTTAGCTAAAAACAGAATGTTGTTAACGGAATTGCAGAACATAATGCTTGGCATAACTCTAGCAAAAGCTAACATTGTTAGCCCAAATATTCTCGATCACGCAGACTTAAAATCAGTTAGGTTTGAAAGATACCCCTATCTCTGACCTGATGTCCGTTAAAGTCCTACAGTCCACTAACATAATATACTTCATAATATCATTTCCCAAAATTAAAAACACATGCAAGAAAATCATGGTGTACCCAGTCTCACACAAGGGACATATGTTGCGGTTGGAAAACGACATCATCGCCGATTGCCAGGATGAGATCTACGCGCTAAAAAATTGCACGCCTACTGCACGAACAACATTTTGTCAACTGTCATCTGGCAGCTCGTGCGCCAAAGAACTTCATGCCGGCGGCGTGGCCCACTGCGAAACACAACCAAACAACCTGGAGAGCATCACTTGGGTTGACGACGGAATGGCCATCATCAATGATGGATCCGCATTGGTCCGCGTAGACAACGGAACCGAAGTCTGGATACATGGCACACATCTGATTTACTTCGACGATGTAGCCGTTATAAACGGGACACAATATGTCAATCACAACAATATCCAGAATCGGTTCCCAGGCATCGCGGCATTCCCTCTGTTAAATGTCACAGGCCATCAGGATATCCTCAGCCTCCCTTACCTTCATCGATTGAACGAACGTAATCTGGAGACAATACAAGAAGTCAAGGAAGACATTGGTAATATCAACATAACCCTTATGTTCCTCCTTCTTGCCACAGCCTGTGGCACGGGCATCTACCTTTTAGGTTTCTTTGCTTCTGAACGCAAAGTATTTCTTTAATTCAGTTTTAAGTCAACTTTCTCTGCGACACAACGTCCAGGCCATTCTAATCCATTTACGTTGTATAACGACAATAAATAAATAATAAAGTTAACCAACGTTAACCTTAAACGTTATTCACATTTATTTGGGACTTAAACTCATTAATTTATATAACAAGTAAGAAAGGCTACAGTCGACCGAGCCGACTGTAAAAGGCCACGTACTGACAGTCATGTGCTCTTGATTTTTGTTTTTTTTTTTATTATTATTGGACGTTGATGTACTAACCAGACAGTACATTCAAGTGGCCCATCAACGCCAAGCAACGTGTTAGCGCGCGGAATCCTGCAGATAATGCAGCCACCTCCCGCCCAACCGACCGAGGAGCACACCGCATACCGTACGGCTAACGAAAAATGCGGAACGAATTTATTAATTGAAAACAACTACAATATATAAAAATATAATACAAACATCAAAAATGATAAGTTAAGCTATCCAATACAGTACTACAAATATAATAATTTAAACTAAATTATTTAAAGCCTAGACAGATGACAGGCAAGAGAAGTTCGAATTAAAGGTATTGATGAAGAACTACCTACAACTCGAAAAAATTAGTTGTAGTTACTACACAATACTCGGAAAGGGTTATGGATAACAAAGTTAGTAGTGCAAGGTTGAAGAGAGAGGGGAAGAAAGTATCTAGTGGGTCTGATCGGAACAGCGAAACTAATTTGGCTGATTAATTCGGACGAATCAATTTCACCGTTGATTAGTTTGTGTAGGATTAGTTAAAGGCAAAAAGAAGGAATACAAGATCCATATTCAAGAATAGGACGTACCAGGGAGGTAATAAGTGTTTTTGTTATATAGGAATCGTTAAGTTCATTTGAGCAGCGCTTTTTGAAGCCCAAGACACCAAAAGCTCGATTAGTAATTGACAAAATATGCTTGTCGAACTTAATCCTTGGATCCATAAGGATACCCAAATCAATGACCGACTTAATTTTGTGAAGAGAATGTAATCGTATTGAAAATGAAGGCGCCTACTGATGGACATTACGTTACATTTACTAAAGTTTAGATTTAATAAATTGGCTTGACACCAGGTTTGATAGTTGTAGAGATCGTATTGTAACCTAGTTCCAAGAAGAGACTCAAAAGCCGACACACAGAGTTTAACGTCGTCGGCATACATGAGTACCCGAGAGTGACTAATTGCAGATGGCAGATCAATTATGAACAATATAAATAGCAATGGACCGAGATGGCTTCCTTGTGGGACGCCTGAAGTAACTTGAACTGATTTCGATAATGAATCTTTAAAAAACACCTGCTGTTTTCTAAAACTTAAGCAATTCGAAATCCAAAGAATAATATTATAGGAAAGATAATTATAGATAAGAGGCGGTGGTTAGCGGAGTCAAAAGCCTTGCTCAAATCTGTATAAATGATGTTAGTTTGAAACTTTTTGTCAAAACCCTGCAGCGCAAATGATGTGAATTCTAACAGGTTAGTGGTAGTGGGTCTATATTTCACAAACCCATGCTGGCAGGGTGAAATCATAGACCTACAGAAATATTGTTGTTGAGATGTTATTAATTTCTCAAAAGCCTTGGGAATAGAAATAATGTAAGATGATTTACAAACATCAGGAAAACAGCCTGATTCACCGGACAAAGTAAATAGTTTATTCAGGGGCATTAACAGGCCATCTGCACAATTTCTTAGCATACAGCCTGGGACTCCGTCCGGTCCTGGTGAAAAAACAGGTTTAATCGACATTAGAGTATGTAAAAGCGAACTTTCAGTGATTACTGGCGAAAAATTACTATTATTACTATTACTATTTAAGGAGTTCACATGATAAGGGTAAAGTGAATCAGAATTATAGTCCAGCTTATGATAAGTCGTTTGAAAAAAATCCAGATGGTCGAGATTTTCTCACCTGTGACGGCAACATCATCATCAACCAAGATGAGGGAGGCGTAGATGCATGCGAGTTCAGCTTTAGTCGACATTGTGATACTTTAAGCTTAATTAATAATAATTTAATTTGAAATAAATTGTAAAAATTAAATAAATAAAATAAAAAAAATTTTGCATTGACTAAGCTATCTTAATGAAACTGACACAAAATAAATAAATCAATAATATAAATATACTGACCAAGTTTCATACAAATCGGACTACTATATCGTATAGCTCCCATAGGGACAATAGGTCAAAAATTTGCATTTAGTATGAATTTGTATGAAAATTTTCTGTATTTACCAATCTATCTTAATGAAACTGATACAGAATAAATTTAACAATAACATAAATGCACTGACCAAGTTTCATAAAAATCATATGACCATATCGTATAGCTTCCATAGGAACAATCAGTCGAACATTGAGTAACGGGTATCCTAAAGTCGCGGCGCGACTATAGCATTCTTTATTGTTTTAATTTGTGTAGTCGGTAAGAGGCGTGGTAAACAATAAACTTGGTCTGCATATACTTACGACGGACTTTCATTCCAACTTTGGTTGTTCATACGGACAGACAGACGGAGATTGCTATATCGACTCGGCTATTGATGCTGATCAAGAATATATATACTTAATGGGGTCTGCCACGCCCCCTTCTGCCTGTTACATACATTCCAACGATTACAATATACCCATGTACTCGACGAGTAGCGGGTATAATTAGCCAGGATATCACTGCTTTGATCGTATAGAAAAACTTTAATACAAAACAAGTAAGATAAGTACGGTCGAGCACGCCCTACCGTATAATACTCTCTGCATTTTCTACCGATTATATTATTAAAATCGGTATCGAGATATTACAATGTGTAGTACTTGCATTAAAACACGTTGAAACAAAAACAATCTAAGCATAATCAAGCATACATCTGTTTGTCTGTATGCGAATACACATACGAAAGACAAAATATGATGCATATATGTATGTATGTGTGCATTCAGCGCGGCCAGCGACTGTGGGCAGCGCTGCCGCCATACAGGCAGCAAAAACATTCGAACATGTGCTTGTATGTTTCTGTCTCACTTGCACTCATACATTGAGCGCTGCCGCTCAAGTGCTTGTATGTTACTATCTCGCTTGCACTCATACGCGATATTGCATTCAGTTATCAATTTTGTAATGCTTCTAGTTTTCTTGTTTATAGTGCGATTTCTATGCACCTTTCAGGATAGTTTGATATAGTTAGTCTCCACACGAATTATAAATTAGAATACTCTACGATAAGGAGAAATGCCTTAAAAACGTATTGAAGTTTAAATAGTTTTTTAGTTCCTATAGGAAAAGGGGGCGTGGCAGCCCAAAATTTTTGATGGCATAACATTTACTCTGTCTCTAGGAACCTCCACACCAAAATTGGTGGTCCTAGGTGCCATAGTTACTGAGATATTCGCCAAAAACACCGATTTTTTCCGAGGTGTGTCTGGTTTTTTGCTCATTGTGGGCGAATGGGGCGTGGCATCGAAAAAAAAAAAGATTCTTGTATTGACTGACTAAATATGTGATCGATTGAGACCAAGCTCGAACTTGTAGCTCTTACCATCTCTGAAATCTGTTTGTTCATACGGACAGACGGACAGACAGACAGACAGACAGACAGACAGACAGACAGACAGACAGACAGACGGACATGGCCATATCGACTCGGCTTGTGATGCTGATCAAGAATATATATACTTTATGGAGTCTGCCACGCCTCCTTCTGCCTGTTACATACATTTTCACAAACCCAATATACTCTTGCAGAGAGTATAAAAAATAAAAAAAAAGAAAGAATGCTACAGTCGCCCCGCGACTTTAGGATACCCGTTACTCAATGTTCGACCGATTGTTCCTATTGGAGCTATCCGATATAACCATACGATTTGTATGAAACTTGGTCAGTACATTTATGTTATTGATAAACTTATTCTGTATCAGTTTCATTAAGATAGCTTAGTCAATGCAAAATTTTTTCATACTTTGGAGCGTGTCTTTGACCGATCGGCCCTATGGGAGCTATTCGATATAGCTGTCCAATTTCGATCAAACTTGGTCAGTACATGTACTTCATAGATATGTAGTCTATTAATGCTGATCAAGAATATATATACTATATGGGGTCTGCCACGCTTCCTTCTGCCTGTTACATACATTCCAACTATTACAATATACCCTTGTACTCTACGAGTAACGGGTATAATTAACAAAATATTCAAAAATAAGACTAAAATTTACGTTAAAAACGAAAAAAGTTTTCAAATTAAAATTATGAATTAAATTTAAAATGAAATCATATCAGAAACTATATTGATGCTGCGCATACACCGCTAAAAACTCCATTTTCTATTAAACAATGAAATGGAATGCATTAGCGAAAAATGATTATAAAGACAAGTTCGAAAAATCATATAAATGTATCAATTCTGATAAAACAATAAAATCAGAGACATTGATATATTATGCGCAAATACTAACAGCTCAACATAACAAGTTTGTAAATATAATAAACAAAGTAAATGATAAATTAACTCAAGAGCATACAAATATATGTCATAATGGTGTTAGACGAAATATTGTAATAACAATACCAGAAGATCCAAATCTGCTAGCTGAATTCGACGAGAACCAGTTTGAAGATTTAGATGAGTCTAAACCAATGATCAATACAGAGACTGATATTGATAGTAACATCGAAACGCTCGAAGAAAATACAGAAGTTACAATGACTAATCCTTGGACAGGGAATACGTGAAGCAGGTTTCCTCTTCAGTTCCTGAATTGGATGGAAAAAAATTAACATTTAATCGGTTTATAACAGCATTGAAGCTTGTACAAAGAACCGAAGGCGACCAGAAGATATAGCGGTTGAAGTCATAAAGTCGAAAATAACCGACAAAATCTTGTAAAAGGTTAAAGACGAAACCACTATATCAGGAATAATAAACAAGCTTAAAGATAACGTAAACGGAGAATGTCCCGAAGTGCTAAAAACTTTATTATTAAACATAAAACAATAAGGCAAAACTGCTTTCCAGTATGCAACCAAAATGGATAATTTGCGAAAGCAATTGGAAGCAGCCTTTATTGATAACGGCCTAGACCTAATCAATGCAGAAAAATTCTCCACAAACGAGTCTATTTCTGCAATGATTCAAAATTGTGAGCATGAAATGCTCAAAATAATACTGGAAGCTGGTAACTTCGTTACTTTCAATGATGTAATGGGTAAATATATCCATTGCAGCACAGAAATGACTGGAAGTGCAAGTACAGTATTATTTCAGCGAGGTCGCAATAATAGAGGATGTAGTTACTTTTCCCAAAGAGGAAGCGGCAATGGCCGAGGTAACTACAACTTCTATTATAATAATAATAGAAACAACAATAGAGGTACAAATTATAACCGAGGAAGGAATAATTCCAACCGAGGCAACAACCAAAACAGAAATAACAATAATAACAACAAAAACAATAATGTCCGAGTTGCCCAAGATACGTCGGGAAACTCCCAAACTCCTACAGATACACAGGGTTAAATAGTAAAATATATACTGTCAACTTAAGTCTCAACAATTTCGTATCATTCAAAAATGTTGCAACAATTAAAAAAATAACATTTTTTGGGTTGATAAAGGTGCAGATATTTCCATTATAAAACAAGTAAGAAAGGCTACAGTCGATCGAGCCGACTGCAAAAGACCCCGTACTCCCATAGTAGTGCATTTTATTTAAATTAAAATTTTACAATGAAATTTAAAAAATTAAAATTAAATATTTACATTTTGAATTAAAATTAAAAACTAAATAAATTAACAACTGTCATTGTCAGCATTCGAACCCGCGATCCATACGAAGGTTCCATATTGCGCCGCAACTCTACCAGTTGCACCACACCCCTCTTCTATCATTCTTCCGATTATTTACATATATGTATGTGCACACATATATATGTGTGTATGTATGGCATTGGTCGGCGCGGCCAGCGGCTCCGGGCAGCGCTGCCGCCAGCAGGTAGAGAAAACGTTCGAACATATGTTTGTATGTTTCTGTGTTTGTTTGTATGTGTTGCGCGCATGCAGTGATTTTGCAGTAAAATAACATGCACTTTGAACCGTAATTTCTCTGTTGTTTGACATAGGATTTTGATGCCACTTTCAGGAAAGTTAGAAATAGTAAGTCTCTAAGCGTATGTTAAATTACAACACTGTACTATTTGATTTAATGCCTCCAACAAGGCATTGAAGCTGGAGAGTTTTTTAGTTCTGATGAGCAAAGGGGGCGTGGCAGCTCAAAATTTTGAATGGCGTTATATTAAGGCTGTCTCTAGGAACCTGTATACCAAAATTGGTGCTCCTAAGTGCTATAGTTACTGAGATATTCGCCTAAAACACAAATTTTCTCGAGGTTTGTCTGGTTTTTTGCTCATTGCGGGGGCGGTAGGGGGCGTGGCAACAATTTGAAATAAACTTGATCTGCTTGACATAATAACGGACTTGCATTGTGAATTTCATGGTTCTAGCTTTTGTAGTTTAAAAGATCCAGGTGTTCATACGGACAGACAGACAGACAGACAGACAGACAGACGGACAGACGGACATGGCTATATCGACTCGGCTGTTGATGCTGATCAAGAATATATATACTTTATGGGGTCGGCCACGCCTCCTTCTGTCTGTTACGCACATCTCGCTTCTGACAAACTTAATAGACCCCCTTTACTCTTTTTTAAAGAGTACGGGGTTTAAAAAATTCAAATGTATTTTGCGACATCCAAATCAATAGAATTATAGACATTCGATGCAGAGGAGAAGGAGTAATAAACTCCAAAGGACTACTCTTAATTAAACTACAAATACATTATTCCATACAAATTGTAAATGAAATTGTAAATTCAAATTTCGCAATCCCTTGCGATGAAATAATAGGATTAGATTTCATAAAAAAATTTAGATTAGATTACAATAGTTCTGAGGATTGGTTTATTATTAGACCACAAAATTTAACGTATCCTATCTATGTTCCAATAACATTTAGCTCTGGTACTAACTCTACACTTATACCAGCAAGATCACAAGTGATACACAAAATAGAATTGTCTTCAGCAGAAGAAAACCTTTTAATTCCAAATCAGGAAATTAAACCTGGTGTCTATGTTGCAAACAGCCCAAAATACTCTTGTTCGATTCTTAAAACCACAGATACTTGCCAAATAGTAGGCATTAATAACATAAAATGTGAATTGCGATGTAGTTCAAAACCGAAAAGACAATAGAAAAGAGTTTGTAATTAGTTAATTAAAGAAAAATTTTCCAATTTTGCTTAAAAAACAACCTGAAGAAATATGCACCGAAGAACTGCAACGAGTATGATTTAGTATGTTCAAACACTTCTGTTAAAAAGACACTCAAACATTGTCATGTTCGATCAATTCGATCAATTCATTTATTGTCCGGCACCAACTAATTTGATACGACGCGATCTATTTAGTTCTCGGCGGAGGCAAACTTTAGGAAAAATGTATTATGATTAAAATCCCGGCACAATTTCGCCAACTTTATTATTAATTTCAGACACAATGTTCCATAGTGAACTGCGCCCTTTGCGTTGACCACATAATGTATAAGAGCCGCACTGAATTTTGTCTAAAATAGCTATATTGTTATATTTCATTATTATTAATGCACAAAGAACTTATCAAGACAATTAATAATTTCTCGAGTAAATCATTGTTCGGTTATGATATGCAACCCGAACCCAATCGAAAATGTCAATACAACATTTATAGGTATGCATCAACTTCGGCTATTGCTATCGACAATGAACAATCGCAAAAACATCTTGTGTGACGCTGAGTTGAAGCCAATCATTTTAATACAAGTGCGTAAAGCAAAGTAACAGAATCAATCCATGTACATGAAGTAAACTGAAAAATCAGACAGTGTATGCGTCAGTACTTAAGTATGAATAAAAAATTTTGACTCGTTGCATTTCTCTGATATGCACCTAGTATAGTGATGTGTTCGGACTTGAAACTGAACAAACAATTTTTGCTTATAATATATATGTAATATGTAAAAAATTATCGATGTCCGCATAGCTAAAGTGAAGAAATCCATCGTCAAGTTGGAAAGTTAATTGAACAAAATATTGTTGAACAGTCTGTATCACCCTATAATAGCCCACTTTTAGTAGTCCCGAAGAAAGCTCTTCAGGGGTCTAAAGAGAAAAAATTACGATTAGTAATTGACAGATAAATTTCCACTCCCCAGAATTGATGATATTCTTGATCAATTGGGTAGAGCTAAATATATTTCCTGCCGTGTTTTAATGTCAGGTTTTCACCAAATTGAGCTTGATGAAAGCTCAAGAAATATAACGTCTTTTTCATATGGATGAATTAATCGTTATTGGTTGTTCTGAACAACATATGATTAAAAATCTAACAGATGTTTTCAAACATTGTAGAAAACACAATCTCAAATTACATCCAAAAAAATGTTCATTGCACGAGGTGACGTTTCTAGGTCACAGATGCATAGATAAAGCAATCTTTCCTGATGATAAAAAATTTGATGCTATCAATAGCTATCCAGTCCCTACGGACGCAGACAGCGCTAGAAGATTCGTTGCTTTTTGCAATTATTATAGACGTTTTATAAAAAACATCGCCGAATATTCACGGCACATAACAAGATTATGTAAAAAGAATTTTCCATTTGAATGATCAGCTGAAAAGGCATTCCAGTACATTAAAAATCAACTTGTTCAACCAAATTTATTACAGTACCCAGATTTTAGCAAAGAATTTTACATAATCACAGATGCAAGCATGTGGAGCAGTTTTAACTCAAAACTAAAATGGACTCCAACTCCCAGATGCATAAGCATCAAGAGCATTCACCAAAGGTGAAAGCAATAAGAGTACTACAGAACAAGAACTAGCATCAATACATTGGGCAATAACACATTTTCTATGGGAAGCATTTTACAGTTAGAACTGATCACAGACCTTTTACTTATTTATTTTCTATGGAAAACCCAAGTTTTAATTAACACGCATCCGACTCGAATTGGAAGAATATGATAATTTCGTGGCAGACGCCTTGTCAAGGATACCAATATCCGACCTCATTGACATGAACAGAAAAGTCCTAAAAGTGACTACTTGCCACTACAAAAGTAGACAAAACAATTTCTGCGCAGAAAATAAACAAGAACTATTGCCAAAAGAAAGTCTTAAAAAAGATTCTAAGCCCAATGTATACAAAGTCATTACAAAGACGAGGTACGAAAAGTAGTGATCTTGCGAATAACAGATTCCACATGTTTATTGAAACAAGGAAAATCAGTTGTCGAAAGAAATTATGTTAGCGACTTGTACTCCAATGGAATTCTTGACTACAGTATTTCGTGTATTTTAACACAATACCATCAGTAACTCATAATTATTGTCCATATGAACTAGTATTTGGTAGACAAAATAACTTACAAATACAATTTAATAGCGTAAATACTATAGAACCTATCTATAATATAAAAGATTATTCAAAAAAAGTTTAGTTTAGTTTAGATTAGAAAACGCGTATAAGAGAGCTCGAATACTTTTAGAAAAAAATAAAATTACGCAAAAAGAAATAAATGATAAGAAAATATTAGATTTTTAAATAGAAATAGGAGACCAAGTTTACTTAAAGAATGAAACAGGACATAAATTAGAATCTTCTTATATAGGACCAGTATAGAGATCAATAATAATAATAATAAAAAGATTATATTTTTGTTTAAAAAAATATGTATAAATATAAATATATATTTTAAATATAAAAAAAAAAATTTTTTCTATAGAACATAATATAAAAACAAGTAAGATAAGTACGGTCGAGCACGCCCTACCGTATAATACTCTCTGCATTTTCTACCGATTATATTATTAAAATCGGTATCGAGATATTACAATGTGTAGTACTTGCATTAAAACACGTTGAAACAAAAACAATCTAAGCATAATCAAGCATACATCTGTTTGTCTGTATGCGAATACACATACGAAAGACAAAATATGATGCATATATGTATGTATGTGTGCATTCAGCGCGGCCAGCGACTGTGGGCAGCGCTGCCGCCATACAGGCAGCAAAAACATTCGAACATGTGCTTGTATGTTTCTGTCTCACTTGCACTCATACATTGAGCGCTGCCGCTCAAGTGCTTGTATGTTACTATCTCGCTTGCACTCATACGCGATATTGCATTCAGTTATCAATTTTGTAATGCTTCTAGTTTTCTTGTTTATAGTGCGATTTCTATGCACCTTTCAGGATAGTTTGATATAGTTAGTCTCCACACGAATTATAAATTAGAATACTCTACGATAAGAAGAAATGCCTTAAAAACGTATTGAAGTTTAAATAGTTTTTTAGTTCCTATAGGAAAAGGGGGCGTGGCAGCCCAAAATTTTTGATGGCATAACATTTACTCTGTCTCTAGGAACCTCCACACCAAAATTGGTGGTCCTAGGTGCCATAGTTACTGAGATATTCGCCAAAAACACCGATTTTTTCCGAGGTGTGTCTGGTTTTTTGCTCATTGTGGGCGAATGGGGCGTGGCATCGAAAAAAAAAAAAGATTCTTGTATTGACTGACTAAATATGTGATCGATTGAGACCAAGCTCGAACTTGTAGCTCTTACCATCTCTGAAATCTGTTTGTTCATACGGACAGACGGACAGACAGACAGACAGACAGACAGACAGACAGACAGACAGACGGACATGGCCATATCGACTCGGCTTGTGATGCTGATCAAGAATATATATACTTTATGGAGTCTGCCACGCCTCCTTCTGCCTGTTACATACATTTTCACAAACCCAATATACTCTTGCAGAGAGTATAATAGTAACATACAATCAAATATTCAAAAAGACATAGAGTTAAATCAAAATGAAAATGAAATTGAAGAAATTGTATTAGATCCAACAATATATCCAAAATTAACCGCCTGAGGACAGGCTCATTTCTTAAGGATGGGGAAGTAACATATGTAGAGACATATGTACCCATACAATACGCCTAGCTGACACTTTTCATTTATGTTACACATTCCATTCCCACAGATTTAAGCTTAACATTATAAAATAATCAAATGGTGACAATAACAATTCTGGCTTCCCACGAACCTATCAAGTATCATAAACAATTCGCCAGAATCGCTATTCCCACCATTGGGGTTGAAACTGCTGACGTTGCACAAATCCTGGCTAGCAGAATTCTCTTAAATCTCAATCTCTTTAAGATCGAGATCACTTTGTTTACATAAGAGCCAAAAGCTCTTTAAGTTGAAAGCCCAACCATTAAAAGCTCAAAGCCGAGGTTTGCTCAACGTCCCCAGAACATAGCATAAGTTAGTCTAGATTTATATCTGTACTCCGTAGCTTCGGTTCAATAAAAATAAATTATATTTTTTTGAATAACCAACTTACAAACTACGTTATTGGCGCAGCCGGTAGGATATCGTAAATTATCCTTGTAACAGTAATCGGTCCTTTTCGATCCGCTTAAAGAAATCCTTGTACGACCAAGTGATCTCCTAGGATTGAGCACGCGAATTTGCCGCAAAAAGTGATCCGGTTCGAGAACATTACACTTTTGGAAACAATTTATTGATATCCGCCAAAGAATCAACGCGTGTGAAAATAAACTCAAATACCCAATTATCAATCGTGGCCCACAGTTAAAGTGCGACCGCCACCGAAAAAAAATAATTGCCATATTTAGAAAAACCGCATAAAAACTTGCAATTCACCAGTGTTCTACTAATAAATAGATTCTTTGAACTATTTTGAACAACTGTAAATAAGGATTTATTTCTGGGCTTTACACATCATTAAATTGATCCCTGTAAACGTAGAATCCTTTTAATCCAACTAAACTAAAACAAAAAAAAAAAAAAAAAAAAAACCTAAAGTGACTAATAAAAACAAAAAATTTTTTGTGAGAAACATAAATTGAACAAATTGAAACAACCCAACACAAATTGAAAAAAAATAATAAAAAGTTTACAAAACAAAACAACATGACAACAACAGCAACGATGGAACTTCCGAAATGCACCTAAAACAAGCACTAGGACAGATACGTCAAGTGCCCATCTTCGATGGAAAAACAATGGAACTGACAGCCTTTATAAGGAGAATCGACTTTATTATGCAACTCTACCCAACCCAAGACGTAAGACAGCACAGCGTTCTATTCGGAGCAATAGAAATGCAGACATCTGGAGCAGCCCAACGAGTTTCACAAATGACAGCAGCCACCAGACCTGAGGAATGCCCTGATCCACGAGTTTAAGACGCAGACACCATATGAAGAACTACTGAGACTACTATACAACACAAACTACAATAATAGTATCCGTAAGTTCGTAGAAGAATTAGAATATAAGAGTTTTGTAATATCAAATAAGCTTATGTTGGAAAACCAACCACAGAACACAATTCTTTATACAAATGCAATGAATAACACAATCAAAGACGTAATTACAAAGAAACTACCCGACAGAATATTTATGACTTTAGCGAGACATGACATTACAACTGTTTGAAAATTAAAACAAGTAGCTCAACGCGAAGGACTTTTCGAAAATGGATATACTGAATGTTCTAACCAAAATAATGACAATTCAAAGTACAAGAAACCCAATTATAACGACAACCGTGGAAAGGGAACCAATCAAAATTACTATCCAAGCCCAAATTACTTAAACTACTCTAAACCAACTTATAAACCAAAAGAAAATGCTGAAAGCAATCAAGCATTATTTAAAGAATTTAAACAAAATCTTGATCAAGGTAGATCACAAAACCAAATGAATTACCACAATCAAAACCAATGACCTTCGAATCCTCCTGATAAGAGACAGCGAGAAAGTACAAGTGGTCACTCCAAAATGGAAATTTCCGAAAATTTTCATCAAGGAGCCTCGGACCAAGAAGAATGAATCCTTTCATTCGAATTATTATGAATGGACAGCACTTTAACTGTGTAATTGACACAGGTTCGTCCATCAATCTTATAAAACAAAATTTCTTAAGCTTTCCAATTAAATGTGCAAACAATAAATAGCACTATTCAATTAAAAAATTGTGTATCTTTTGCCCCTAGTAAACTTTGTCCCACTCACCAAATATTTTATCTACACGACTTCTCAGACAATTACGATATTCTACTAGAAAGAGAATATCTAAAATCATGCGAAGCAAAAATTGATTACAAAAATAAAACAGTTATCCTAAATGAACATTCATTTCAAATGAGATATGATCGTGAGGGTTCTGTTAAGGACAAGACTGTATTTCAATGCCTTGATCCGCCCCGTACAAACGATATAGCTGTTAATTACGCTATAAACAACGAACTAAATGAAACAAACCAATTTCGATTAGATCATCTGAACGATGAAGAAAAATCGAAACTTACCAAAATTCTTTATGAGTTTAGTGACATTCAGTACAAAGAAAGTGAAAATTTGACTTTCACCAGTACAATTAAGCATGTCATCCAAACTAAACACGAAGACGCAATCCAAAAGCGACCATATAAGTATGCGCAAACATTCGACGAAGAAGTCGATGAACAAATCAAAGAAATGATTGAACAAGGTATAATTCGCAAATCAAACTCGCCTTATTGCTCACCAATTTGGATTGTGCCAAAGAAACGTGATGCATCAGGTAAAGAAAAGTTTCGTATAGTTATCGACTATCGAAACTTAAATGAAATAACAATTGATGATAAATATCCTATTCCGGTCACGGATGAAATACTAGACAAACTTGGAAAATGTCAGTATTTCACCACAATTGACCTTGCAAAAGGATTTCATCAGATACAAATGGACCCACAAAGTATACCAAAAACAGCTTTTTCAACTAAAAACGGACATTACGAATACACTCGAATGCCTTTTGGGTTGAAAAATGCCCCCGCAACATTTCAACGTTGCATGAACAATCTGTTAGAAGATTTAATCTTTAAAGATTGCCTTGTATACATGGACGACATAATAGTGTATTCCACTTCATTGGAAGAACATCTATTATCATTAAAAAGGGTATTCACAAAACTACGAGAAGCTAATTTGAAATTACAACTAGACAAATGCGAATTTATGAAAAAAGATACCGAATTCCTTGGACACATAATTACAAAAGATGGAATTAAAGCAAACCCAACAAAAATCTCTGCCATACAAAAATTTCCAATACCAAAAACAACAAAAGAAATAAAATCATTTTTAGGCCTTTGTGGTTATTATAGAAAATTCATTCCAAACTTCGCACACGTTGTAAAACCAATGACTCTAAAATTAAAAAAAGATGCAAACATAAATATCAAAGATCCAAATTACATTTCTGCTTTTGAAAAATTAAAAGTACTCATAACGTCAGATCGAATATTAGTTTATCTAAATTTCGAGAAACCATTTTGTCTCACAACTGATGCCAGCAACATTGCCATTGGAGCTGTTCTGTCTCAAAATCAAAAACCCATTTGTTTCGCAAGTAGAACTCTAAATGAACATGAAATTAATTATGCAGCAATTGAAAAAGAACTTTTAGCCATCGTTTGGGCAACTAAATATTTCCGATCTTATCTCTACGGCAGAAAATTCGAGATCCTCAGTGATCATAAACCACTTGTTTGGCTTAATAATATTAAAGAACCAAACATGAAAGTGCAACGTTGGAAAATCAAATTAAATGAATTTGATTATCACATTAAATATGTACCAGGCAACAAGAATTATGTTGTAGACGCTTTATCCAGAATTAAAATTGAAGAAAACTTGTTGGGAGAAACTCCTGACGTAACAGTAGCAACAATACATAGCGCCCAAGAGGACAACCAGTCCCACATTTCACTGACTGAAAGACCAATAAATTATTTTAAAAGACATATAGAATTTGAAAAAAGTTACATAAATAACGTATCCGTAACTAATTATTTTCATTAAACAAAAATTTTAATAAAATATGTTGATATGACACCTAATCATGCAAAAGAATTAATTAAAGAATACTTATGTTCTAAGAAAAGTGTCATATATTTCAGCAACGAACCCGATTTTCTTACTTTCCAAAATGCTTTCGTTGAAATAATAAGTCCCGATAATATAACAAAAATAATGAGATCTACTAACAAACTAATAGACCTCCAAACGTACGCCGAATTTAAAGAATTCATAATAAATAAATAATACACATCAACAGTTATTACATCCAGGAATAGAAAAAATGACATTATTATTTAAAGAAAAATATTATTATCCAGATTACCAAAACTTAATACAGAATATAATTAATGAATGTAAAGTTTGTAACATAGCAAAAACAGAACATAGAAACACTAAATTAGCTTTTGAATTAACTCCAGAAACCCATAATCCCAGAGAAAAATATGTCATTGATTTCTACATGGTAGACAACAAACAATTTCTATCTTGCATAGACCTATATTCCAAATACGCAACTTTAATAGAAGTAAATGGTCGAGATTGGCTAGAAGCTTAAAGAGCTCTTTTAAAAGTATTTAATGACATGGGTAAACCAATCGAAATAAAAGCAGATAAAGACTCAGCATTTTTGTGCACCGCACTACAAATTTGGTTAAAATCAGAAGACGTAAATATAACAATCACAACTAGTAACAAGAAAGAAAAGTACAGTCGAGCACGCCCGACCGTAATATACTCTCTGCATTTTTTCCCGATTAAGTTATTAAAATCGGTCTTAAGATATTACAATGTATAGTACTTGCATTAAAACACGTTAAAACAAAAACAATCTAAGCATAATCAAACATCTGTTTGTCTGTATGCGAATACACATACGAAAGACAATATATGATGCATATATGTATGTATGTGTGTATTCAGCGCGGCCAGCGACTGCGGGCAGCGCTGCCGCTACACAAGCAACGAAAACATTCGAACATATGTTTGTATGTTTCAATCTCGCTTGCACTCATACATTGATACGAATGCGGCAGCGCTGCCGCCACACATGCAGCGAAAACATTCGAACATGTGCTTGTATGTTTCTGTTTCGCTTGCACTCATACAAGATATTGCATTTAGTTATCAATATTGTAATGCTTCTAGTTTTCTTGTTTATAGTGCGATTACAATGCGCCTTTCAGGATAGCTTGATATAGTTAGTCTTCACACGAAATATAAGTTACAATACTGTACTATATAAACAAATGGCAAAAAACGGAACGAAAGTTGAGAAAAATTTTTTATTAATTGTAGGAGAAAGGGGCGTGGCAGTCCAAAATTTTAAATGTCAATGCATTAACGCTGTCACTAGAAACCTTCATACCAAAATTGGTGATCAAAAGTACCAGAGTTACTGAGATATTCGCCGAAAACACCGATTTTTTCCGAGGTGTGTCTAGTTTTTAGCTAATTGTGGGCGAATGGGGCGTGGCACCGAAAAAAAAAAAAATCTTGTATTGACTGACTAAATATCTGATCGATTGAGACCATGCTCGAACTTGTAGCTCTTACCATCTCTGAAATCTGTTTGTTCATACGGACAGACAGACGGACAGACGGACATGGTTATATTGACTCGGCTTGTGATGCTGATCAAGAATATATATACTTTATGGGGTCTGCCACGCCTCTTTCTGCCTGTTACATACATTTGCACAAGCCCAATATACTCTTGCAGAGAGTATAAAAACGGCATTTCAGATATAGAAAGATTTCATAAAACAGTGAACGAAAAATTAAGAATTGTCAATTCTGACACAAATCAGGAAGATAAGCTAACTAGATTCGAAATAATACTTTACACTTATAATCATAAAACTAAACATAATACGACTATTAGAACACCAGCAGATATTTTCATTTACGCAGGAACTCCTGAGTATGAAACACAACTAAATAAGAAAAACAAAATGGAAAGACTTAATGAAAATAGAGCCGAATTTGAAATAGACACTAGATATAGAGAATCACCATTAGTAAGATCTAAATCGACAAACCCTTTTAAACAAACAGGAAAAATAACACAAATAGATGATAAACATTATGAAGAAGTAAACAGAGGTAGAAAGATAACTCATTATAAATCAAAATATAAAAAGAAGAAAGTAACTAATAAAAGTAAATATGATAATTCCAGATCAACAAATAACCCGAATCACGATGATAACTAAAAAATAATAAATATTAAAACATCAACTTGGTTAAAAACAACTACCAATGAAATTTTAATCATTTCCCATGTTCCACGAAGACTTCCCAACCGCTTTAGCCTTAGCTTAAGAAGCTGACTTTGCAAAATACTTTGTGGAAAAACCTCAAAACCAAGCGGCCAAAAGACCCAAAATTAGCGTCAAAACGGCCAGCAAGAAAATGAAAGTAGCCCCAGAAAAAGAATCCCCACTTTCAAAAGAGTCAGAAAGACTCAAACCAAAATCAACAGAAACAAGCAGTTCAAAACAATGCTTTCAGCAACAAAAGCCACAAGGGCGTGGCTCCGAACCGATGGAAGTTGACTCTTCCTCACACTTTAGACAGGGCTACAGAGGCAACCAAAATTACGGGGACCAGTCTATGAGGACCCAACAAAAGCTAAATCATTTGCCTCAGGACAATGAAGGTTACGGGTTTCAATCACAACATGACGCAGAGGCAGTCGAAGACGACCTGTCAGGTGCTGAAAGTTGTAATTTTTTAAGAGGAAACTTCCTGCTCCCGTTGATAAGCCGCAAGGTTGCAGGGCGAACAATAAGACCCCTGATAGACACAGGAGCCTCTATAAATTATATAAGACCCCTTTCCGAACTGGCACATTGGAAGCCAGTCGTCAGCCCATTCCAAGTCAAATCAATCCACGGGCACACAAAAATTGAGCAGAAATGCCATATTACCCTTTTCAACGTAAAATGAAACTTTTTCATATTATAATCCCTAAAAGATTTTGACGGCATAATTGGCCTTGATCTGTTAAAACAGATTAACGCTCAAATTAATTTGACTAATAACACCATAAAAAATGACCGTGGGACGGAAAAAATCGAGTTCACAACTTGCCAACAAGTGAACCATATCCAAATTAGTGAAGCGGATGTCCGTGCCGCAGTCAGACCCGCTTTCAAACAAATGATTGAACGAATGGTTAACGCCTCCGCGGACGTTAACGAATCTTTTCCCTATATTATAAACACTATCGCCACAATCCGTACGGACGGCGAACCGATATATTCTAAATTATACACATACCCAATAGGCTGGCGGAATTTGTCAACGCAGAAGTTAAACAGCTTCTGGCGAACAGCATTATACGACCTTTAAAATCGCCCTATAACAACCCAATATGGTTCGTCGACAAAAATGGAGTTGACGAGTCGGGACACAAGAAAAAGCGTCTAATTATTGATTTTCAAAAATTAAATCAAAAGACAATTGACGACAAGTCCCCATAAAAACTATTTCAACAATATTAGCAAACATGGGGAAGCCCAGTACTTTTCAACCCTGGATCTTAAATCAGGCACGAAAAAGCGTTGGCAGAAAGGGACAGAGAAAAGACCGTATTCTCTGTACACAACGGAAAGTATGAGTTTTGCAGGCTTTCCTTGGGATTATTTGGATTTCAGGGGGCAATAGATAGCGTACTCAGGGACCAAATCGGGAAAACTTGTTATGTCTATGTAGACGATGTAATAATTTTCTTCCGCAATAAGGAGGATCACATAAAACATATTGTGTGGATCTTAAAAAGCCTTAGAGACGCATCATGCGGATTTCCCAAGAAAAGGCACAATTCTTCAAAAGAGTGTGGAATATTTGGGATTCACCGTATGCAGAGGTGGAATCCATACCTCGGATGACAAAGTTCAAGCCATTAAGGATTTTCAACTAGCCAAAATCATTGTTTAGCCTTCGATTATTTCTGGTGCTAGCATATTATTAAAGGTGCTTTATACAAGGATTCGCCAGCACGACAAGATCCCTAACAGAGAACTTAAAACATCATTTATAAATCCGGCAAAGAAAACTTTGTGGCATTCGGCCTGTCACGCCAAAATTTCAACGCTTTGGAGGATTCGGCAGAGTCCGACGCTGCCACAATCCACAGCGAAGAGTTTCAATCCTAAATGGTTGAGACAACTGACAAGCGAGTCAATTGCATCCGAAACCAGATTGTACTGGAGGAAAGCTCTATCCTTGAACACAAGACTTATATCTTGTTTAGGACAAAAACCCGACATGTCATTTACTTTTCCGATCGGAGCACGCTTATGCTAACTCTGCAGGAGGCTGTGAACGCTGAAGTTACTAACGCAATATTTTGCGTAAAAGCGTCACTTTTGCAATTGCTAAACTTTTTCCCAAAGACAAAAACGATTTACTGTGACAATGAAAAGTCTCCAAACTCAGAGACCATTAGATCAATGTTGTCAAAGAACTTCAACATAATGATCGCAAACGCACTGCCCTTACATAGTATATCTAATGGACAGGTCGAACGATTTCATGGTACCCTGGTACCTGATATAAGCCACTGTCTGAAAATCGGCAATCACATTGAAGACACTGTGGAAATTATGCTACTTGCAATGATAAAGTACAATAGGCCGATTCATTCGGTAACCAATAAAACACCGATAGAAATTATTCACGCTATCCCTACAGACGTTGCAGTGCAAATAAAACAAAAAATTACCTCAGCACAGGAATAGTCGCTAGAACAACAAAATAAAACAAGTAAGATAAGTACGGTCAAGCACGCCCTACCGTATAATACTCTCTGCATTTTCTACCGATTATATTATTAAAATCGGTATCGAGATATTACAATGTGTAGTACTTGCATTAAAACACGTTGAAACAAAAACAATCTAAGCATAATCAAGCATACATCTGTTTGTCTGTATGCGAATACACATACGAAAGACAATATATGATGCATATATGTATGTATGTGTGCATTCAGCGCTGCCAGCGACTGTGGGCAGCGCTGCCGCCATACAGGCAGCAAAAACATTCGAACATGTGCTTGTATGTTTCTGTCTCACTTGCACTCATACATTGAGCGCTGCCGCTCAAGTGCTTGTATGTTACTATCTCGCTTGCACTCATACGCGATATTGCATTCAGTTATCAATTTTGTAATGCTTCTAGTTTTCTTGTTTATAGTGCGATTTCTATGCACCTTTCAGGATAGTTTGATATAGTTAGTCTCCACACGAATTATAAATTAGAATACTCTACGATAAGAAGAAATGCCTTAAAAACGTATTGAAGTTTAAATAGTTTTTTAGTTCCTATAGGAAAAGGGGGCGTGGCAGCCCAAAATTTTTGATGGCATAACATTTACTCTGTCTCTAGGAACCTCCACACCAAAATTGGTGGTCCTAGGCGCCATAGTTACTGAGATATTCGCCAAAAACACCGATTTTTTCCGAGGTGTGTCTGGTTTTTTGCTCATTGTGGGCGAATGGGGCGTGGCATCGAAAAAAAAAAGATTTTTGTATTGACTGACTAAATATGTGATCGATTGAGACCAAGCTCGAACTTGTAGCTCTTACCATCTCTGAAATCTGTTTGTTCATACGGACAGACGGACAGACAGACAGACAGACAGACAGACGGACAGGCGGACATGGCTATATCGACTCGGCTTGTGATGCTGATCAAGAATATATATACTTTATGGGGTCTGCCACGCCTCCTTCTGCCTGTTACATACATTTTCACAAACCCAATATACTCTTGCAGAGAGTATAAAACAGGGTCCAAAAGACATACAAAATTGGCGAGAAAGTCTGGGTAAAGTCCAATAAGTGACTGGAAAATAAGCTATCGCCGTTATTCACTGAAGCAACAGTGAAAGCAGACTTAGGTACGGCGGTTCTTATACTACTGTGGGCAAAAAGTAAGGTAAATTTGTTTGTCAAACTACGCGGTATTAAAATTTCGCGGTAGTTACTTTTTTTTTTTATCAGTTGGCAGCACTGTTAATAACATCTGGGCCAAATTTCATTTGAATATCATTATCAGTCATAAATTTACCATTGCGTTTACCAAACGACAAAGAGTGCATTTTCGATTTTGCAATGTATGATTTGATTGAGCAGAGAAGTGCCATGAAATGTTGTTTCCGGAATGAAATTTCGGCTGCGGAAACGTTGAGGATGTTGCAGAAGGCTTTTAGTGATTAGACCATGTCGCAGAAAAACGTTTATAAACGGTACAAAGACTTCAAAGAGGGTCGAGAACGTGTTGATGACTACTTGGAGCGCTCCGGACGACCATCGACGTCAACAGATGACCAACACGTAAATAAAGTGAAGGAGTTAGTGCTTCAAAATCGACGGTTAACTGTTAAAGACCTTACTGGTATACTCGGAATATCAGAAGGATCTGTGAAAACCTTTTTGAAAGACCATTTGGGCCTACGAAAAGTCAAATCTCGTTTGGTACCGAAAACTCTCAATTTCTTGGAAAAAAGTCGTCGCGTTGATGTGTGTGAGACAGTGCTTTCTGACTATCAGGACAAGCTCAAATGCATCATTACGGGAGATGAGACTTGGATCTATGCTTACGACCCTGAAACGATCGACCAATCAAGCGAATATCGTGCTAAAGGCGAACCCAGACCGAAAAGAGCACGTCAAAGTCGTTAAAAAATCAAGGTCATGATGACAGTTTTTTCGATTTTCGCCAAACTGTTAATAAGGAATATTTTTTGAGCGTTATGCGTCGTTTACGTGAAGCAGTTCGTCTAAAAAGACCAGAATTATGGCCCAGTAACTCTTGGTTTGTGCACGATAATGCACCGTCTCACACTGCACTCGTTCTCCGTGACCATTTCCCCAAAAATTCGACGCATATCGTTCCACAACCACCGTATTCGCCTGATTTGGCTCCGTGTGACTTCTGCCTATTCCCAAAACTCAAAAGACCACTCCGGGGAACGCGTTTCGAGTCGATTGAGGAGATAAAAGCTGAATTGAAGAAGGTGCTGATGGCTATACCGGAAAAGGACTATTTGGCATGTTTCGAGGATTGGAAAAAATCGTTAGCATAAGTTTAATTCATCAAAAGGGGATTACATTGAAGTGGATGAAATTGATTTACAAGAATATATAAAGAATTTTCATTTTACAAACAAATTCATTTTTCTTTTTGCCCACAGTAGTAAAAGGGAGGGTGGTCCATAAGAACAATCTTAAATAAACCTCCATACAAACTTTTTAAACTTTTACGTAGTTGGTGTATTAGTTTTCCAGTCTCGCAGTCTCGCGCAGTCACGCAGACTTCATCCCTATAGTTGACAGTGACGTAACGATCTGGGACAAACTTGACGACATATGATACATACATCGACGAGACTGAAAAACTAATACACCAACTACGTAAGGACCACATGAAACAGGTACTGAACACCGACATCCAACACATAGCCACACTAATAACCTCTTTGTATGTTCATCATAGGCAAGCATGTAACATTAATGTGATAGGCAGTGCCCTTAAGGTAATTGCAGGAACCCCAGATTTTGATTACTGGGAGCTAATTAAGTTTAAGCAAGGGCAATAAATAGATTCAGAAGATCAAGACTTTAGGAAATTTCCCAGGCACTTAATGCAATTTTAAAACCAGATGAAGAAGTTGAACATTTCTATGCAACAATCTTTGAAAAAATATAATTACAAACCTCAAAGATTTATATCTATCCGTAACACTTGCAAAAATTAATATGATTAGCCCACTTATCTTAGACAGCATTAATATAAATGAATTTTTAGATGGGCTACTCACAAATATTAGCCTAACCGATCTTTTTTTTTTTTTTTTTTTTTTTTAAAGCTTTTCAAAATTCCGAATTCCTGTATTTCTTAATAAAGTGACCTAAGTCTAAAGTTAGTTGTAAGAAAATTGATGTCTTTCCTTTCTAGCATAACAACGTAATATTAGATTTAGGGGAAGGAATTACGGTGGCCGATAGCGAAACAAACACCTTAGCTGTGCGTGACTGCGCTGCCACTGTAAGCACCACCTTCTGCAAACAATTACAGAACACATCGTGTGCCCAAAAATTGGTTTGTAACCGTCGCACAATGTGCGAACTCCCCGGACGTTTGGAGCCCATAACAACAGTTGACGAGGACATTTTAATCGTCAATAGCGCAACAATGAATATAGTGGAAGGCACTAGGAACAGTCAAACAGCTACGAAAACCATCCTGGCTACTTTCGACGAGCACGTCTCCTTGAACGGCATTCGGTACGTAAATCACTGGGGCATTTTGAAAAAGAAACCTGTCGTGTCCACATCGGCCGTGGTAAACATCACCCTTTTCAAAGAACATCTGAGCCTTCCATTCCTGTACGACCTGAGTCTGAAGAACCTTCGCCACATCGGGGACCTTAGATCAAAGATGTCATTAAGATCATATTCCACCACACAGTCACATGTATATATGCGTCAGCTGTGTTTCCCAAGACCAGCTAACACAGGCTGTCCTGGAACGCGGAATTTATTCTGAACTTCCATCGGATATAATCCTGAGTAGTTTCCTGGTAGATACATATAGTAACACTGCCACACTCCAGGTGCTGAATATCGGCACGCAAACTCGACGGCTGACGTCATCCACTATCATTGGACAGCTGCAGCCAGTAGAACTACCCGCCAGCGAACTTTCTATCGACTGGGATGCCTGGATCCATACCGATCTGGCCGTCGAAGCACGCGCTGGTGTGTTGCGTGTGCTGGCAAACTACCGAGCGGTATTCGGGTCGAGCAGTACCGAGACGGGTCGCACTACGGCGACTCGCCATACAATTGATACAGAGTAAACGCACCCTATTAAGCAACCTTATCCATTTGAAAGAAGTCATTGACCGACTGAAGCGAGCTGGATTGAAAATTAACCCACGGAAATGCCATTTTCTCCATTTTCACATCGTAAGCAGGCATGATTAAAAGGCGTACCCGGAGAAGATCAGTCGCGTAATGAACTGCCCAGCTCCCCACTGCCAAAAGGATTTTCGTTCATTTCTCGGATTATGTTATTATTATTATTACCGGAAATTTATCCCAGGTTTCACCGCAATCGGCCACCCACTCCACGAATTGAAAGAGGCTCGTCGCGCATTTGTATGGTCGCACTTGGCTCAAGAAGCGTTCGACATGCTGAAAAGCAAACTAACCCAAGCGCCTATCCTGACATACCCTGATACAACGGGGCCCTTTATTCTGGACACGGATGCCTTTAACCACGGCGCAGGAGCCATACTTAGTCAGGAACAGAACGGGCAAGAGCGAGTGCTGGAGTATTACAGCAAGATTTTCAACCGAGCTGAACGTAATTATTGCGTCACCAGACGTGAGCTGCTGGCGGTCGTGTTGGCTACCAACATTTCCAAAACTACCCCTTCGGCGCCCCTGCGGAGAGTGTCGTCATTGCGAGAGGGCGGAGCAGAATGATGATCATGGAATCATGTTCATGCAGATTGAAACCATCGATTACACACAACGGCAGATAAAAGATCCCACCCTCGCTCCCGTCTTCAAATGGTTGGAGGCCGGTGAGCGCCCGTCAAAAGAAACTGTTTGCGAGAGAATCCTGAAGCCAAGGCATATTGGCACCTATTCGAAAGCCTTTATTTGGACAACGGCGTATTAAGGTGCAGAAATAAGGAAGATAAGCCCGTAACCGTGTCTCCGACAGTCTTCGGGAAGAAATCATGCGTCGTATGCATAACTCTTCCACCGGTGGACACTTTTAAGTGAAGCAAACGAAAGTTGTGAGGAAAATTACACCGAGCACTGTCCTACGATCAGACAAAGAAGGCAGATAAATTAGTTAAAGTCTACTACGATAGGATGGTAAGCGTATGGTAGTATTCCAGTTACGAGTCCTTAGAGCAAAAAGAAGAAATTGTTCTTGTACAGATTCTGTTCTGTATTCTGTATTCTATTCTATCCTGTATTGGAGTGACAAAATACAAGATCCATATTCAAGAATAGGCCGTACCACGGCTGTCTGCACAGTTTTTAAGCACACAGCCAGGGACTCCGTCTGGCCCGGGTGAAAAAACAGATTTAGTAGACTTTAAATTACATAAAAGCGAACTTTTGGTGATGACTGGTGTAAAATTACAATTTAAGGAATTTTAATGATAAGGGTAGGGTGAGTCAGATTTATACTCGTGCATCTATATGTTTTTTGAAAAAATCAGCATATAAGTCGGCAAGAGCCTTATATGAATTAGCAAATTCTCTTACAAAGACCACACTAGATAGATCCGTTGATGATTTACGCTTCGAATTAACGAAGTTATAAAAAAGTCTAGAATTCCTTCGAAAGTGTTGACCACAGTCAATAAGGTATTCTTTATAACAACGGTCGTTCAAGACAGAGAAATTAGATCGAGCAATCAGATAGCGAGAGAGATACAAAGAAGAGCCAGTTTCTCTGAATCTCTTATGAAATTTCGACTTTCTATTTTTAACCAATGTTAATTCACGGGTAAACCAAACAGGCTTGTTAGACCTGGTTGGAACACAAAGCGGAACACAGACATTAAGTATGAAATTCAAGGTATAATAAAAGGTTGTGATTGCACTATCCATATTGCTACACATGAACAGCCGGGACCAGTCAGTCTGGGATAACAGTACATTTTACTTGTTAAGGTCGGCTTTCCGAAACTGACGAGATCGCTTAGTGGGTTTACTACTAGTACGGGTCACCAGGGCAGGTAAATAAATCAACACTTCCAAAGTCGGGTGATAAAGAACTTCAGCGTTCGTTTGATACGGAAAGTAGAAAAACAAGATGGATCCAAAACAGAAATCAAATCAAGCATTCTATTTAAAGAGTTTGGGATAGCATTGATCTGAAGCAGAATATTTTCTGGAAAATTATAATGTATTGATTTTAAAATCTTTTTTTTTATGCTTGGGATGAAGAGTCTAAAGATCTACACATTATATTATATTATTTCTTTTTAGACGGGGCCCTACTTTATATTATGTTTGCTTCGGTCTATCCCATTAAACACTATCCCTATTACGTTTGGTGCCAAAGACCTTTTTAAGTACATTGATAGCCACTGTGAAAGTTTTTTTTTTTTCATTCTTAAATTTCAAAGCTTCTAGTTTTCTTGGTCATTTTTATTTTACTTTTCTTTGTTAATTACATTAATTGGCCAAATATCCAGTTTGCAAGGGCTGTGACTTGGTCGATTCATACGGCTAGCAGCGTTGCATAGCAGAACTCAGGATGACCTAAAAATTCAAAGTACTGCCAGAGCCACAAAGAGGATTTTTAATTATTTCAACAATACTGTACTATAGGAAAAAATGGCTTAAAAACGGCATGCAAATAAGAAATTTATTTATTTCTCATGAAATGTGTGTTGAAGTCCAACATTTAAATTTACATTGCAATTATGCTGTCTATTGGAATTGTGTACCAATATTGGTATTATTAAATGCCAGAGTTACTAAATATTTGACAAAAAAATCGATTTTTTCCGACGTGTTTCTGTTTGTTTGGTTCTGTTTCTTGTTATATACTTAGCCAATTACCATATTGACAATGTACTCTGAAAACGTATACTGTCAGTTGAAGACCTTGGTGTTCTCTTTGATAATAAATTAAGTTTCACACATCATATCTCCTCAATTGTTAATAAAGGCAAGGGTACGCTGGTCTAAAGAACTTAATGATCCCTTCATCACTAAACTTCTTTACACATCCCTTGTCCGGCCCATTCTTGAATATTGTTCATGTGTCTGGTCTCCTCAACATGCTCATACTCAAGACTTAATTGAGTCGTTTCAGAAGCAGTTTTTACTCTTCTTACACCAACCGGCTCTAACTCCTGAATACTCCGTCCCTTATTAATCGTACGAGAGTTCTTGGAGTTATTTTCCATCATAATCTTATAGTTGGTGATATCTGATCGCTCATTATAATGAATACTGAAGAATAATTTATAAATCTCTCTCTTTCCCATCAGAGATTTATCGAAGTTGGCTGTAAAATGAAGCTTAAACATTTTACAGCCAACTCCGATAAATCTCTGATCTCCAGGGGCAGTATGTTTGGCATCTTAGCCATTAACGCGTTCTTTTGAATCAGAAATCTTTCGTGATTGTTTTGGCATACATTTGCTTTGATCTTGTTGGGTTTTTCTGGGTTTTCCCCAATCCTTCCCAGATTAACTATTAACTATTAACTAATTAATGAATTAATTAACTAAATTTTTATAATATTTTTAGTTAAAATATATTTTTATACTTTTTGCAAGAGTATATTGGGTTTGTGCAAATGTATGTAACAGGCAGAAGGAAGCGTGACAGACCCCATAAAGTATATATATTCTTGATCAGCATCAGAAGCCGAGTCGATATAGCCATGTCCGTCTGTCCGTCTGTCTGTCTGTGTGTCTGTCTGTCCGTATGAACAAACAGATTTCAGAGATGGTAAGAGCTACTAGTTCGACCTTGGTCTCAATCGATCACATATTTAGTCAGTCAATACAAGAATCTTTTTTTTTTTTCGATGCCACAATGTGCAAAAAACTAGACACACCTCGAAAAAAATTATGTGTTGGGTTCCTCAATATGCTCATACTCAATATTTAATTGAGTCAGTGCAGAAGCAGTTTTAACTCTTTGCACTTCGAGGTCTAAATTGGGACGCTAATCTTCGCCTTCCATCCTATATATAATGAATACAATAGAATTATTGATACATCTCTTTCTCTTTCCCATCTTAAAGCTTCACTTTACAGCCAACTCCGTTAAATCTTTGATCTCTAGGGGCAGTATGTTTGGCATCTTAGCCATTAACGCGTTCTTTTGAATCAGAAATCTTTCGTGATTGTTTTGGCATACATTTGCTTTGATCTTGTTGGGTTTTTCTGGGTTTTCCCCAATCCTTCCCAGATTAACTATTAACTATTAACTAATTAATGAATTAATTAACTAAATTTTTATAATATTTTCAGTTAAAATATATTTTTATACTTTTTGCAAGAGTATATTGGGTTTGTGCAAATGTATGTAACAGGCAGAAGGAAGCGTGACAGACCCCATAAAGTATATATATTCTTGATCAGCATCAGAAGCCGAGTCGATATAGCCATGTCCGTCTGTCCGTCTGTCTGTCTGTGTGTCTGTCTGTCCGTATGAACAAACAGATTTCAGAGATGGTAAGAGCTACTAGTTCGACCTTGGTCTCAATCGATCACATATTTAGTCATTCAATACAAGAATCTTTTTTTTTTTCGATGCCACAATGTGCAAAAAACTAGACACACCTCGAAAAAAATCATGTGTTGGGTTCCTCAATATGCTCATACTCAATATTTAATTAAGTCAGTGCAGAAGCAGTTTTAACTCTTTGCACTTCGAGGTCTAAATTGGGACGCTAATCTTCGCCTTCCATCCTATATATAATGAATACAATAGAATTATTGATACATCTCTTTCTCTTTCTCATCTTAAAGCTTCACTTTACAGCCAACTCCGTTAAATCTTTGATCTCTAGGGGCAGTATGTTTGGCATCTTAGCCATTAACGCGTTATTTTGAATCAGAAAACTTTCGCGATAGTTTTGGCATACATTTGCATTGATCTGGTTTGATTTTTCTGGGTTTTCCCAATCCTCGCAACAAATCTTCGATTAATTTCTTTACTTTTTATTCCCAGATTAACTATTAACTATTAATTCATTGATCCATTTATTAACAAAATTGATTTAATATTCTCAGCTAAAATGTATTTTTATAATTTGCTTTTTATAATCATTAATATTAAATTTATATATATATACTTTATTTTTTAAATACTTTATTTTTTGGTTAATACTCGCAAGTTTTGGTCGGCACGGCCATCGTCTGCGGTTAGCGGTGCAGCCACCCATGCAGCGAATCGTTCAAACATGTGTTTGAATGTTTCTGTCTCGCTTTCACCCATGCATTGATATTGCGTAAATGCAAAAACTTTGTTACGTACGTGTTTTCATACAACTTTCAGGATAATATGATCAAATTAGTCTCCAAACGAGTTATGAATTAGAACACTGTACGATAAGAACTAATAACTTTAAAACGGCATTCAACTTTGAAATATTTTTTATCTCTCATAGAAAAAGTTGGCGTGGCAGTCAAAAATTTTAAATGGCTATTATGCTGTCTCTAAAACTTGCGAACCAAATTTGGTATTCCTAAGTGCCATATTTACGGGGATATTTGGCGAAAACATTGATTTTTTTCGAGGTGTGTCCAGGTTTAGCCTCATTGTGGGCGAATAGAGCGTGGCATAAAAAATCCTTGTATTGACTGACAAAATATGGAGTCGATTAAGGCTAAGTTCCAACTTGTAGCTTTTACTATCTCTACAATCTGTTTGTTAATACAGACACACAGAAGGACAAAAGTCGAAATTTGTTTTACCTTTTTCTACCACCTTTTGGGGTTTACAACCTCACAGGTGCTAATTCGAATGCTTGCATGCATGCAGGCATAACATTCCCTCTTAGTGAGGGGTGAGGCCTATCTAAAACTTTTGCTGGTCTATGGGTGTAGCACCCGGTTGTATGACGCAACTGCACGACGAGTCCGAGACTCTGCTCGCATTTGGGTACAACCAGCAGCCCCCACGATACTCCCACAAAGGGGGCCAACCTCATTGGTCTGGCCTTGGCCACCAGCCCATCCCGTGGTATCTAATTTACAGCTTTGGATCGGCTGTTCGCAATCAACGACTGCTTTCCATACGGGTTTCCGACAACCGGGCACTGGCGCCGTCAACTTCTCGTATGAGTTGTCTTCCACATTCAAGTGCTCTGGTAAGACTTCGTGAATTGATACAAGTACCGCATCACTGCCAGATTAAAGTGCTCTCGTAAGAATCGTGATTTGGCACAAGTACCGCATCACGGCCAGATTAGAGTGCGCTGGTACGACTTCGTGGCATGGTCCAGGCTCTTGATCCTGGGTGTCGTCCTGAAGGATCGGCCCTCGCTGCCGTCTAGCAAACGCCTCTTTTGCAAACAACTCCAGTCTGCGGAGCTTTTTTGGTGTGTCCAGGATTCGGGAAAAACCCAACCGGTGTCCCCTCCTCTGACACCAAGTCCGTCGGGGTCTCGCAGATCTGCATAAGGGGGACAAGCAACTAGCACGAGCTGCCACTCCTTACACTCAGCACCGCATTGGCATGTGGGCGTTGTGCTGAGAGTTCTCCGATGCAGAAGTAGGTTCAGCGATCCTTGGCCCATTAGCAGAAATCCATCGTGGAGACTAAATCCAAAATCCATCCAGCTGAAGACGAAGCATGCGTCTGGGATAAAGCGATGAGTCGGTCGACCGTGCTCATTATCATCACACCTACGTTGCCACTCGCAGCACATTCGCTCGTCCAGCATCGCCTTCGTCTGCCTCCGATCTAGATTCGTCAAATCCAGAGCGAGAAGCCTATCGCTACCCTCCAGCTGGTGGGCACGCTTGACCTTCAACGGAATTGCCCATTTATTGTCAACCAGGTCCAAGTATGGTGCTCCAGCAAGCACCTGTAGTGCCACTGTGAACCCTGTTCGGCATACCGTAAGGCATCCTAAGAGCATGACTCCTTGGCAGACGGGCAGATATCGACTCGGCTTGCGATGCCGATAAAGAATATACATATATACTTTATGGGGTCGGCCACGCCTCCTTCTGCCTGTTACATACTTTTTCACAAACCCAATATACTCTTGCATAGAGTATAAAAATATAAATGTTTTAAAAAGTTTAAGCAGATAGGTTCTAGCTTAGACTATTCACATTTTTTTTAAATCGAAAGCAGCTTTTTCCCTTCTAAATACTCAATGCAATGAAAAATATCTGGTACGTTGTACGAATCAATTTGGGTGGGATCATAAATATTTTATTACTTTGTCGTCTGCTTCCATTATCTTTGTAAACTTTTTGTCGCGCGACGAGATCTCGGTATCGATAAGACTTAATCAATTATCGAATATTAATGAGTTATGTATTTCTTCCCTAAATGAATAAGGGCACACCAGATTAACTACATATCCAATTTACTTTTAGTCAATTTTAATATTTAAAATTAAATATATAATATAATCATCAATTTTTCATTTTATACATGTAAATTAAATATAAATACATTATATGGTCAAAAAAGCCTTCTTCATCCTTTTACCTACATGTTGCAAAAACTAATAGACTTTTGTATTCTTTCTAAGTACGTGGTCAAAAATCATCATGTTTGTAAAGTCTTCAATTTGTAGGCGTATAGGTACAAAGTATTCATATACGTCGTCGGTGGCCCAGCACCCAACTAATTGTCTGTTTTTCTCATGATGTTCTATAAGCACATTAAACGAATAAATACCTGGATTTTGTAAAATGCTTTTACATGTGGTTGCCGCAGAAAGCATTGTATGGTTACCCTTGGGAGTGTAGGTGAAGTTATGTGGTTCGCTTTTCTTTCCGCTTGAAATAATGGATAATTGTACGGTGACTGGTTTTTGCAGGTCTTGATGTAGATATGGAGGTACCGTACAAATTAAATGCGTCTGGTAGAACAGAAAACAAAGATTTTACTATTGTATTAATTTTGAATAAATATAAAAAGAAGGTTATTATTAAAAGAATTTTTATAATCTCTGCAAGAGTATATTAGGTTTGTGCAAATGTATGTAACAGGCAGAAGGAAGTGCGGCAGACCCTATAAAGTATATATATTCTCGATCAGCATCATAAGCCGGGTCGATATAGCCATGTCCGTCTACCTGTCTGTCCGACCGTATGAACAAAAAGATTTTAGAGATGGTAAGAGCTACAAGTTCGAACTTAGTCGCAATCGACTACTTATTTAGTCAGTCAATACAAGAATCTTTATTCTTTGCGCACAATCGCCTACAACGAGGCAAAACCTGGACACGCCTTGGAAAAATCAATAGGTTTGTCGAATATCTCAGTAACTATGACACTGATGAACACCAGTTTTGGTAAAGAGGTTCCTAATCAACAACGCTCAAAAATTTGGGACTGCCACGCTCACTTTTTTCTTAATTTATAATTCGTTTGGAGATTGATTTTATCAAACTATCCTGAAAGTTTCATGAAAATCCGATAATAACCAAGTAAGAAAACACGTAAAAAAGTTTACATTTGAGAGCAATGTAAATGCGTGAATGATAGCGAGACAGAAACATACAAACATATGTTTGAACGTTTTCGCTGTCCTCAAAAACCGGACACCTGTGTTGGGGCAACGCTGCCCGCAAACGCTGGCCGGACCGACCAATGGTGTACATACATACATACATGCATCCATACATACATGCAATTTTCAGAAGGAGGCGTGGCAGACCCCATAAAGTATATATATTCTTGATCAGCATCAATAGCCGAGTCGATTTAGCCATGTCCGTCTGTCCGTCCGTCCGCCTGTATGAACAAAAGGATCTCAGAGACTATAAGAGCTAGAAAGGTGAAAGGGGTCGCAAATGTACAATACCCAAGCAGTACAAGTTTGTCTTTGATTTTTGACACGCCCACTTTAGGGCGTTCTATCTTCATATAAAGGTAAATGTACAGAAAACACTTGAATGTTTTAGTATAGAAAGCTTTTGTTAGCAACGCTATCTGATCCTAATTTACACGGAGCCTACATGTCTATGAATTACATGTACTGACCAAGTTTCATAAAAATCGGATTACTATATCGTATAGCGCCCATAGGAACAATCGGTCGAACATTGAGTAACGGGTATCCTAAAGTCGCGGGGCGACTATAGCATTCTTTCTTGTTTTTAATGGAGAGACTCACGAATGACGTCCAAAATCGTCGACCGATGAGACAAGTGTGGCTCTGGTTAAGCAATAAATTGAAGGAGACCCACAAATGACACAGGAACTGAAAGGTTGTGAGCTTGGCTTCAATGCTTTGGCAGTATCACGAATTTCGAATAATAATATACAAAGAAATCTGCACGATTGGTTCCAAGAATTTTGATTGACAGCAAAAAAAAAAACTAGAGAAATCTTTGCTCAATATTTTTTAAGAATGTTCGCAAACGGAGAATCTAGCAACTATGATATAATCGTAATAGGTGGTGAAGCTTGGTTTTTAAAGTATGTCCCGAAAACAATACATCAGTCCATGGTATGGAGCCCGAAACCAACCAACAAAAGCCAGGATTTACTTCATTAAATTCATCTCAAACAGTTACTGCAAATAGTATACTGAAATCTGCCAACCAAAACTGTTCGAAAATGTGCTTGGAAATAGAAGAAACGAGGAACTCTGTCTTTACTTTTTAGAGCACCATAATGCTCTTGCTCACTATGCTACAAGTTACTTCATAGGGCTTTCTGACATTAAAAAATTCGTCCATGGCCATATTCCCCGGATCTGGTACCATGTAATTTTTGGTTATTTCCAACAATTAAAAAAAAATTGAGAGGAAAAGTCTTTGGTAGCAATAAAGATATAATAAAGGCGGTTAATGCTGGAGCTGAGAAGGTGCAAAAACGCGATTTTGAGAACTGTTTTGAACAATGGATTTACAGGTAACTAAAATGTATTTAAATTAACGCTGACTATGTGGGGAAGATAAAAAACAATAAAGATTAAATGTCCCCTGTACATGTTAATAAAATTTTGCATATATAAACAAGTAAGAAAGGCTACAGTCGATCGAGCCGACTCTAAAAGACCCCGTACTCCCATAGTAGTGCCCATTTGCATTTTATTTTTAGACCCCGTACTCTTTAAAAAAGAGTAAAGGGGGTCTATTAAGTTTGTCAGAAGCGAGATGTGCGTAACAGGCAGAAGGAGGCGTGGCCGACCCCATAAAGTATATATATTCTTGATCAGCATCAACAGCCGAGTCGATATAGCCATGTCCGTCTGTCCGTCCGTATGAACACCTGGATCTTTTAAACTACAAGAGCTAGAGACACCAAATTTGGAATGTAAGTCCGTTATTTTCTCGAGCAGATCAAGTTTATTTCAAATTGTTGCCACGCCCCCTACCGCCCCCGCAATGAGCAAAAAACCAGATAAACCTCGAGAAAATTTTTGTTTTAGGCGAATATCTCAGTAACTATAGCACTTAGGAGCACCAATTTTGGTATACAGGTTCCTAGAGACAGCCTTAATATAACGCCATTCAAAATTTTGAGCTGTCACGCCCCCTTTGCTCATCAGAAATAAAAGACTCTCCAGCTTCAATGCCTTGTTTCAGGCATTAAATCAAATAGTACATACGCTTAGAGAATTACTATTTCTAACTTTCCTGAAAGTAGCATCAAAATCCTATGTCAAACAACAGAGAAATTACGGTTCAAAGTCGAAGTTATTTTAAAGCAAAATCACTGCATGCGCGCAACACATACAAACAAACACAGAAACATTCAAATATATGTTCGAACGTTTTCTCTACCTGCTTTGGCGGCAGCGCTGCCCGGAGCCGCTGGCCGCGCCGACCAATGCTATACATACACACATATGTATGTGTGCACATACATATATGCAAATAATCGGAAGAATGATAGAAGAGGGGTGTGGTGCAACTGATAGAGTTGCGGCGCAATGTGGAACCTTCGCATGGATCGCGGGTTCGAGTGCTGACGATGACAGTTGTTAATTTATTTATTTTTTAATTTTAATTCAAAATGTAAATATTTAATTTTAATTTTTTAAATTTCATTTGAAAATTTTAATTTAATTTAATTTAATTTAATTTAAATTTTAAATTAAAATTTAAAAATGAGATTTAAAAAATTAAAATTAAATATTTACATTTTGAATTAAAATTAAAAACTAAATAAATTAACAATTGTCATTGTCAGCATTCGAACCCGCGATCTATACGAAGGTTTCATATTGCGCCGCAACTCTACCGGTTGCACCACACTTCCCTTCTATCAATCTTCCGATTATTTACATATATGTATGTGCACACATATATATGTGTGCATGTATAGCATTGGTCGGCGCGGCCAGCGGCTCCGGGCAGCGCTGCCGCCAAAGCAGGTAGAGAAAACGTTCGAACATATATTTGAATGTTTCTGTGTTTGTTTGTATGTGTTGCGCGCATGCAGTGATTTTGCAGTAAAATTACATGCACTTTGAACCGAAATTTCTCTCTTGTTTGACATAGGATTTTGATGCCACTTTCAGGAAAGTTAGAAATAGTAAGTCTCTAAGCAAATGTTAAATTACAACACTGTACTATTTGATTTAATGCCTTAAAAACGGCATTGAAATTGGACAGTTTTTTAGTTCTTATGAGCAAAGGGGCGTGGCAGCTCAAAATTTTGAATGACATTATACTAAGGCTGTCCCTAAGAACCTGTATACCAAAATTTGTGCTCCTAAGTGCTATAGTTACTGAGATATTCGCCTAAAACACAAATTTTTTCGAGGTATGTCTGGTTTTTTGCTCATTGCGGGAGTGGTAGGAGGCGTGGCAACAATTTGAAATAAACTTGATCTGCTCGAGAAGATAACGAACTTTCATTCCAAATTTGGTGTCTCTAGATGTTGTAGTTTAAAATATCCAGGTGTTCATACGGACGGACAGACAGACATACAGACGGACAGACGGACATTGCTATATCGACTCGGCTGTTGATGCTGATCAAGAATATATATACTTTATGGGGTCGGCCACGCCTCCTTCTGCCTGTTACGCACATCTCGCTTCTGACAAACTTAATAGACCCCTATACTCTTTTTTAAAGAGTACGGGGTCTAAAAATTCAATTCAGCGTGAAGTACATGGTACAGGATATAGGCTTGTCACACGCAAAATGTTCGATACAAACCTAATAGACCCTGTTAAGAAAAACGGTCGTATAATACTGTCGGCAATTAATTCCCGATTATATAAATATAAGTATTATTAAAATCTGTATCGACGTATTACAATGGATTGAACTTGTACTATTACAAAAATCAAATATAAGCATAATCGAACACACATTTAATTGTCTGTATGCACATACATATTCGTTTGACATTATATATATGTACATACATATGTACATGTTTACATATATGCAACTCAGGTGTCCGGTTTTTGCCTCATTGTGGGCAAATGGGGAGTGGCATTCTTCTGTTGACTGACTAAACTTGTAGTTTTAACCATCTCTGAAACCTGTTTGTTCATACGGACACACAGTCAGATAGACGAACATTGCTATTTTGTCTCGTCTGTTGATGCTGACAATATACTCTTGCAGAGAGTATAAAAATAAATATACATATATATACATGTATGTCAGAGATTCATTCTTAATAATAATTTTTAACAAATTAGCGATAAATAGTGATATGCTAACTTTAATTTACATAACGATTACCAGATCATGGTGACAGCAACCTGCAAGCAATATTGGATGCTCAAAACCAAAAATTTATGGAGTTAAAAAAGGCATTGCAAGAAATCATCACAAAACGTCGTTACCAATATTCGACCCGGATGCTGTTGGAGATAATGTTGCAGCGTGGTGTAAAACCGTGGACAAAATCTTGGCCGAATAGCCACTGGAAGGATGTGCCTTAATTGTAGCATTCAGCAAGGCATTAGTTGGATGTGCGTCACAATGGGTGGCACAGATAAGTTTAATCGGAATCACTTGGCAAGAATTTAAAGAATTATTTACACAACGCTTCCATGCTACACAGACGCCAGCCGCCATCTTTGCTGAACATTTTGAAAGGAAAGCCGAATGCAAACAACTGTATGAAAGTGTATGCACTCGACTAGTGACTTCATTGCTATCAACATGGAAAAAACTGAATCTGGAGGAGATCGCGGTATCATTCTGTCAGAATGACATTTACAACAAATGTGAAAACGCGTATTGTACTTCAGCATTGTATTGTACTTAAAAACACACGCATATTCCAAACGTAACGCTTCTGCTGTATCGGAGGAGGGTGCAAAATCAAAATAAATGCTTCCTTTGCAAGAAACCTGATTAAAAGATGATAAATTGTCGCATGACGAAAGCAGAGAAAACAAGTAAGATAAGTACGGTGGAGCACGCCCTACCGTATAATACTCTCTGCATTTTCCACAAATTATATTATTAAAATCGGTATCGAGATATTACAATGTGTAGTACTTGCATTAAAACACGTTGAAACAAAAACAATCTAAGCATAATAAAACATACAGCTGTTTGTCTGTATGCGAATACATATACGAATGACAATATATGATGCATATATGTATGTGTGTATTCGGCGCGGCCAGCGACTGTGAGCAGCGCTGCCGCCACGCAGGCAGCGAAAACATTCGAACATGTGCTTGTATGTTTCTGTCTCGCTTGCACTCATACATTGAGCGCTGCCGCTCAAGTGCTTGTATGTTACTATCTCGCTTGCACTCATACACGATATTGCATTCAGTTATCAATATTGTAACGCTTCTAGTTTCCTTGTTTATAGTCCGATTTTAATGCACCTTTCAGGATAGTTTGATATAGTTAGTCTCCACACGAATTATAAATTAGAATACTCTACGATAAGAAGAAACGCCATAAAAATTTATTGAATTCTTAATAGTGTCTTAGTTCCTATGGGAAAAGGGGGCCTGGCAGCCCAAAATTTTTGATGGCATGACATTTACTCAGTCTCTAGGAACCTCCATACCAAAATTTGTGATCCTAGGTGCCATTGTTACTGAGATATTCGCCGAAAGCACCGATTTTTTCCGAGGTGTCTTTGGTGTTTTGCTCATTGTGGGCGAATGAGGCGTGGCATCGAAAAAAAAAAGATTCTTGTATTGACTGACTAAATATGTGATCGATTGAGACCAAGCTCGAACTTGTAGCTCTTACCATCTCTGAAATCTGTTTGTTCATACGGACAGACAGACGGACAGACAGACGAACAGACGGACATGGCTATATCGACTCGGCTTGTGATGCTGATCAAGAATATATATACTTTATGGGGTCTGCCACGCCTCCTTCTGCCTGTTACATACATTTTCACAAACCCAATATACTCTTGCAGAGAGTATAAAAATGCAATGTGAAGACGAACCAGCAATATCATAAACGTAACATGTTACAAGTGTGGTGAAACTGGTCGCATTGCTTCAGCATATACAAGAAGGGCTGAACATCTGTCAATGGCCAAAGCAGCAAGAAACGAGTGGACATGTGCTTAGTTCTGCAGCCAAAAGGAGAAATGCGAACTGGGTGAGCTCTTTCCGTTATTCTTCGATTTAGGAGCCGAATAATCTTCATTAAAAGAGTCAATTAGTAATAAGATTGCTGGCAAAAAATAAATAGCTTGGTTATTTTATGAGGTATAGGCCAAAATATTGTTAAAAGCCAATTACAAATTTTAGTAACTGTATACATATCACAATTTAATATTGAAATCTTGGTGACGAATGATTGTCTAAAACACAATGTTATGATTGGTCGCGAAATTCGGCATCTATTGAAGCTAACAAATTTAATATTTACAAAATCAAAATGGTTAATGCTGTTCATAATAAAAAATGATATGATAGAAAAGTGGATATGCTAGAAAATTTGATTACCAGTAATGATGAATTAAATGAGAAATATATGCGGACTTTGTAAGAAATTTTAGTGGGACAGTCAAATAATTTCATAAATGGAATCCCAAATAGACATGTCACTACAGGTGCTTTATTTGATCAAAATAAAACAGTTGAGAGCCGTCCATACAGGTAAAGTTCATATGAAAAAGTACTTGTTTGAAATAAAACACAGCAGATGATTGCAGCTAATATTATTAGTCTAAGTAATTCTCCATTTGCCAGTCCTATTTTATTAGTGAAACAGAAAGACGTTAGTGACAGGCTCTGTGTTGACTATCGCGAACTAAACTCGTATAAGTGTGTGACAAGTTTCTCATACCTTAGATATCGGATCAAATCGCTAAACTACGTGATGGCAAATAATTAACCGGTCTTGACATGACAAGCGGATTTTACCAAATCCAGATTCACGAAGACTCTATTGAGCCAACAGCTTTTGTGACCTCAGTGGGTCAATATGAATATGGTGTGATATTGATTCAAAATATCGAAGGCAAGAGTAAAATTGTCGAGTACTGAAGAAAATTTACTTTGGGGTTAGAATCAAAATACCACTCATACAAGTTGAAAACTTGACAGTCTATAATGCTATCAAGCACTTTAGACACTACTTGTATGGTCAAAAATGTTTAGTAATAACTGATTGTAATTCATTGAAAACAAGTTGTAGTAAGACTGAATGGACACCCAGAGTGCATAGTTGGTGTGCTTACTTACAGACTTTTGATTTTAGTGTCGAATATTTTCTGTCACGTAACCCGACTCTGTTGGGTTTAGATAAAGCAAGTAAAGTAAAGGACACTCGTGTTTATCGAGCAGAGATTTTAGAGAATTTGTTGTTGTCTAAACAACGACGGGATCAAGAAATAACAGAAATAGTGAGAGAGTTATAGTGAGATGCACGAAGACATCGCGAAAACGTACGAAACCAGAGCCGAACTATTATATTGCCTAGTTCAAAGAAATAAAAGAACTTGTTGCTTACCCGTAATTCCACGGCCATTTAAGTGGTCAATAATAAATCATGTCTATGAAGCGATAATACATATAGGGTGACAGAAAACTTTGGACAAGTTTTATGAACAATGTCCAAATATGTTAGAAAGTTTGTGGAAAACATGCAAGTTGTCTAAGCCTGCAGCGGGAAAAGTACAAATAGAAATACATCCAATACCAAAGGTGGAGGTACTGTGGCATACCGTTCACATTGGCATCAGTTTGAAACTGAGAGGGATAAATGACTTGAAGAATTCCTTTACTTAGTTTGTCCATTTATATCACACGCTAACTCTAGATACTAACAGTTGCATACAAGCTGTAAAAGCTACTATATCACTCTTTGGATCACCCAATTGAATTATTGCATTAGTTTATAAAATAAATCTGCATTTAATTGCAACGAGTGCTAGTCGAGGAAACGGGCAGGTACAATGAGTGATGAGCACGATGAAGAATACGCTTACGATAGTGGAAACCAATGAACGTTCCACTGTGGGGCTGCCGGCCGGAAATCGTTGCAAAAATCATTTTTGTGATGGTAGCGTACGGAAAAGATAAATTGCGTTTGGCTAAAAATTATCATGGGTGATAAATCCGAAATTTTTTTGAAATCGGCTAAAAATTGTGGGTGGTAGAGCCCTTCAAAGTTGACATATTTCCGGAAATGTGCCTAAATGCATACATTTTCGTCGCAAAGTATCTACTTTGAAATTAAATTTTGGGCGAAATAATCGATCAATCTTAAAGTTGTTATTTTTTTATTTAAATATAAATAATTCTTTATTAAATTCAGTAAAAACTAAAATTTTCGTTTTATAACTGAAAATTCCAAAAAAGGTTAAGAAATAGACTAAATTATCATGGAGATAAAACTATATACATGTGATAGAATGAACATTCTTCTAATATGCTTATGTAATTTCCTTTGCCCTAGTTTGGGGGTTTCGCCCGTATTCATTCATTTTGGCAACAGGTAATAGGTATTTTAAATGGTATAAGTTTGTTAACCGTGTTTGTTTTTAGTTCTAGGTAAGTTTTTAATAGGTTTTTTTCCTCGTTTATGTATCCTACATAAACAGACCCCTTATGAACTTGTTTCTCAGTTCATTCTTGTCTTTACAAGAGGAAACGTAACCTTTCGGTTGAATAGTATTTATTAAAATAATACCGAAAGTATTGATTTGAAAAATAATGTCTTCACAGAATTCTCAGTTGTTTGAAAGTTTCAGAGTCTCCAATGACCGGAGTGACTTTTAAGATGCTGTCCTTATAGCAAATTTTAGGAGCTACTACAAAAAGAAAACCTAAAATTCATAGTTTTAATAATAACGCAAAGCAAAATGGATAATGTGCAACAGGTCAATAAATAATTTTACTCGAAGTAATTCCGAGGGGCTAGATGACTATACCAGATTCACTAACCTTAAAGACGTGGAACCACAACCCTCTACTAGCAGGGGAAGAGGAGTATCAATGCTTACCAATTGGAGAGCTGTCCGAAAAAGCACAGGAGTGCAAAAACAAGGAATACAAAAAATTTTGATACTCAAACACCAGCAAGATCTCTCGAAAAAGGCAGAATGAAGACTTGTTCAACATGCTGGCAGCATATTCAGATCCACTTATCTCATCGTTTAGAAACGTGCGAACCCGCAAGGACTTGGAGGAGAGCAATTATAGCTCCGAACGGCTAAGTTTATTAGATATTAAGCCAACTGTTGAAGATTATTTTAAGGAAAATCGACCACAAAATGCTAATTTGTAAAAATAACCTCAAAAAAATGTAAACAAAAATTTAAGTGCCAATATTAAGTAAATTAGCTTAAAAAACTACCCAAAACCTATTGATTAGTTATATGAATGTTAAAACAATATTAACAAGAAAGAATGCTACAGTCGCCTGGCGACTTTAGGATACCCGTTACTCAATGTTCCACCGATTGTTCCTATGGGAGCTATACGATATAGTAGTCCGATTTGTATGAAACTTGGTCAGTACATTTATGTTATTAATAATTTGTTCTGTATTAGTTTCATTAAAATAGCTTGGTAAATACAGAAAATTTTCATACAAATTCATACTAAATGCAAATTTTTGACCTATTGTCCCTATGGGAGCTATACGATATAGTAGTCCGATTTCTATGAAACTTGGTCAATATATTTATATAATTGATATATTTATTTTATGTGAGTTTCATTAAGATAGCTTAGTCAATGCATACTAATTTATATTTGGAGCGTGTTTTTGACCGATCGGCCCTATGGGAGCTATACGATATAGTTGTCCGATTTCGATTAAACTTGATCAGTACATGTACTTCGTAGACATGTACTCTCCGTGTGAATTTGGTTCAGATAGCATTGCTAACAAAGTTTTCTATACTAAAACATTCAACTTTTTTATCTGTACATTTACCTTTATATGAAGATATAACGCCCTAAAGTGGGTGAGTCAAAAAACAAAAACAAACTCGTACTGCTTGGGTATTGTACCTTTCATTTGCGACCCCTTTAGCCTTTATAGCTCTTATAGTCTCTGAGATCCTTTTGTTCATACAGACGGACAGACGGACGGACAGACGGACCAACGGACATAGCTATATCAACTCGGCTATTGATGCTGATCAAGAATATATATACTTTATGGGGTCTGCCACGCCTCCTTCTGCCTGTTACATACATTCCAACGATTACAATATACCCTTGTACTCTACGAGTAACGGGTATAAAAATATTACTTTGTGATAAAAATAAGTATTTTAAATTTTTATTTTATACGTCTAATATGGGCAGAAACATTATAGAACTTTGACTTTTAATTTTGAAGCACCCTGTTGACCGATCACCCTGACAGACATTCTTTCTAAAGCTTAATAAGTTATCTATTAAATGCTTTTTAGTTTTTTTAAATACCTCCCCTGGCTCAAAAGATATGATTTTTTTCCGCCCGCTGCCCCACTGTGCGTTCTCGGCAAGATGCTTAAAATGAGGTGCAACTAGCTATGAATGCAATTGTTCTACCAATTGAACAACAAAGTTTAGTCCCTTATTTAGTCCCTTGATTGTTAGAGAAGCAAGGCCATTAAGTTTAATGCCAATAGTTGACGAAGCTCGTATTGATACTGCCGAATCAAGAATTAAGTCCAAAAAAACTATGGTCAAAAATTCGGTTTACGATAAATGTACATTTGATAAAAATGAGTCAAAATTGGGAGACATAATATGATAATGGTACATGAAGTACACACCCTCACTGGTGGGGCCCTTATCGGGCTTAATACCCAAACCATGGCTTCACCAGAAAGTAATCTTTATTTCTAAGGCGGGTAAGCCTTCCCACTGAAACCTGAAAAACTTCATACCGATAAGGCTATCATAATTTCTCTTCAAGGTGCTCGAAAGACTGTTAAGCTGGCACCTTCGAGCACCCTCAGTCCTGCTTCTCGGATGCACAGAATGAGTACCGCAAAGGTAGATCTTCTGAGACAGCTCTCCACAGCATCGTCTATATCATCGAAAAATCACTCTCTCTTAAAGAATACTCCCTAATCGCTTTTCAAGACATTAAGAAGGCATTCAATACTATCATGCTTGACTCTATTACGGCAGCATTATCATCTGTATGCGTAGAACACCTCACGGTAAACCTCATCGATTAACTGCTGCGAGGTAGGATCGTCGAGGCCGCTCTAATGTCGAGGCCGCAAATATGTCGAAATTCGTAACCAGAGGCACTTCGCTGCGAGACGTCCTATCCCCCTTCCTCTGGAACATAGCAGTTAACAAACTGCCGAAAACACCGATTTTTTCCAGGGTGTGTCTAGTTTTTTGCTTATTGTGGGCGATTGGGCGGGCCGTGGCATGAAAAAAACAAGTAAGAAAGGCTACAGTCGATCGAGCCGACTGTAAAAGAACCCGTACTCCCATTGTAGGGCGCATTTCGTATTTCATATAAATATAAATTTTAGAATGAAATTAAAAAACAAAAAATTTAAATTTATATTTTGAATTGAAAAATAAACAAGTAAGAAAGGCTTCAGTCGATCGAGCCGACTGTAAAAGACCCCGTACTCCCATAGTAGTGCCCATTTTATTAAAATTAAAATTTTAAATGAAATATTTACATATTGAATTAAAATTAAAAAGTAAATTAACAATCGTCATTGTCAGCATTCGAACCCGCGATCCATGCGAGGGTTCCATATTGCGCCGCAACTCTACCAGTTGCACCACACTCCTCTTCTATCATTCTTCCGATTATTTGCAAATATGTATGTGTGCTCATACATATGTGTGTATGTATAGCATTGGTCGGCGCGGCCAGCGGCTCCGGGCAGCGCTGCCGCCAAAGCAGGTAGAGAAAACGTTCGAACATATGTTTGTATGTTTCTGTGTTTGTTTGTATGTGTTGCGCGCATGCAGTGATTTTGCAGTAAAATTACATGCACTTTGAACCGAAATTTCTCTCTTGTTTGACATAGGATTTTGATGCCACTTTCAGGAAAGTTAGAAATAGTAAGTCTCTAAGCGTATGTTAAATTACAACACTGTACTATTTGATTTAATGCCTTCAAAACGACATTGAAGCTGGAGAGTTTTTTAGTTCCTATGAGACAAGGGGGCGTGGCAGCTCAAAATTTTGAATGACATTATACTAAGGCTGTCTCTAAGAACCTGTATACCAAAATTTGTGCTTTTAAGTGCTACAGTTACTGAGATATTCGCCTAAAACACAAATTTTTTCGAGGTGTGTCTGGTTTTTTGCTCATTGCGGGGGCGGTAAGGGGCGTGGCAACAATTTGAAATAAACTTGATCTGCTCGAGAAAATAACGGACTTACATTCCAAATTTGGTGTCTCTAGCTCTTGTAGTTTAAAAGATCCAGGTGTTCATACGGACGGACAGACGGAAAGACAGACATTGCTACATCGACTCGGCTGTTGATACTGATCAAGAATATATATACTTTATGGGGTCGGCCACGCCTCCTTCTGCCTGTTACGCACATCTCGCTTCTGACAAACTTAATAGACCCCTATACTCTTTTTTAAAGAGTACGGGGTCTAAAAATTAAATTTAAATTTCTCATTGTCGGCACTCGGTCCCGCGACCTCAGACAGAACTTCCAGAACGCGCCGCAACTCTACCACTCCCACCACACCCCTGTGTTAATTAACTTCTGATTATCTGTATTTACATGCTTTAAATATTTGTAATAAATAAAAAGACTGTCTGCGCCGGGCTTCGAACATAGAGTTCTCTGTTCTGCTTCTAACACGTGTAGAATTAAATCGGTATCCAGTTATTTCAAAGGATAGTACTTGTATTAGAAGCCGCTAAACCAAATAAAAACTAAGTTTAATCGAAGAACCATCAGTTTGTCTGTAAGCACATACAAATTCGTTTGAAATTATATGTATGTGTGCACACCAGATAACTGCACGGGTGGCTTTTTGTACTCGAGTAATACCCAAAGAAAATGCGATGGCGGTCTTACTCGTACTCAAAATTTAGAGTAAACAAGAAAAAAAGGTTATCTTCGGCTTGCCGAAGATTATATACCCTTGCAGTCATGCACATTGCGTTAATTTTTTTTCAATGACCGATTGTTCCCATGGCATCTATATGATATAGTAGTCCGATCTAGATGAAATTTGGTGTACACATAGGATTTTATGTCAAATGCATATGGAGCGAATTTGGTTAACATAGCTCAAAAAAAATTTTTTTTCATCCGATTGTTCCTATGGGAGCTATATGGTATAGTGATCCGATCTGGCCGATTTTAACAAATGTTCTGCGTGCAAAGGGAATACACATTTGTGCCAAGTTTCATCAAGATAGCTTTAAAACAGAGAGACTAGTTCGCAAAGAAACAGACGGACAGACGGACATGGCTATATCGACTCGGCTGTTGATGCTGATCAAAAATATATATACTTTATGGGGTCGGAAACGTCTCCTTCAATGCGTTACAAACTTCGTGACATAAACAATATACCCTCTGCAAGGGTATAAAAATATGATCGGCTATTTTTGTACTCGAATACTTTTTTACCTGAAGCGAAATGACTCGGATATTCTTTTTACCCGTACCCGAAATGACGGGTATCGTCAATATTCTTTCGGGAAAGGGTGTCGCGAGTACGAATCATTTTTTGAAGCGTCAGAAAATTAATGTGAAGCCAAATACAGAGTATAAAAAATACTTACCTGAAATACTCGAGTACTTGAGTGACGGTTTGCCGTCGGAAAATTAAATAGCGTGCGTTAGAGGATAATAAGGGTTTTTTGCATTAGAGAGAATTCATGTAACAGGTTGGAAATTACAGTTCTCGGGTTTTGCCAAAAAAAAACCAAATAGGGAACATTTTTACAATATGCATTTTGGGAGTTGACATTTTTTAGATAAACGGTTTCTTCATGCCAAATTGTGACTTAGAATACCCAGGCAACAAATATTAAAACAGGTGTCCCATAATCAACCTGTAATCTGTTAGTCACCTTGATTCTCATTAATGTAAATATTTAAATATATAAAATATGTTTTTTATCTTTAATGTAAAATTTTGATGAAAACAATTTTGCAATTGCCTTACTTCTTACTTAAACTATAATTTATTAATTGATAACATTTAACTAGTCCATAACAATAGAGCGTCGCAAAACTATACACGCGCACACGATCGGGTAAAAAAATGCAGATAGAAAAAAACCCGAGTAGGGTGTTTTTTTCGAGTATACAATTGATGCGGTGTTTACGCGACCAAGTAAAAAATGAGTTGGTACAAGAATGATCGGGTAAAAAAATATCCTTTATGGAAATACCCAAACGAAAAGGAGTAAAAAAATATCCCATACTTTTCGGGTAGAGTAAAAAATGATTCGAGTCGATAAATACTCTGTTTGTTATTTGGGTATTTTTACATGCGGTGTATTGCTGCAGTTCTCTGGTGCACACATATTATATTATATTTTATATTTGGACGTTGATGTACTAACGGGACAGTACATTCAAGTGGCCCAGCAACACCAAGCAACGTGCTTGTTAGCGCGCTGAACCCTGCAAATTATGCAGCCACCTCCCGCCCAACCGACCGAGGGGCACACCGCATAACGTACGGCGAACGATAAAAGCGAAACGACTTTATTAGAACATAAAATAGCTAAAAACGAAATACAAAACATCTTAGACTATTAAACTAATTTAATTTAGATCTAGACAGGTGACAGAGAAGAGAAGTTCTAATTAAGGGGGTAGAAGTAGAACTACCTACAACTCGAGAAAGTTTGTTGTAGTTACTACATAGAACTCGGAAAGGATAGTGAGTGGAAAAGTTGGTTGAACAAGGTTGAAGAGAGATTGGAAGAAAGTTTCTAGATAGTCTAATCGGGACAGCAAAACTAATCTGGCTGAGTAATTCAGAAGAATCAATTTCACCATTGATTAGTTTGTGTAAGAAAATTACACCGAGCACTGTCGTACGATCAGACAAAGAAGGAAGATTAATTAGTAAAAGTCTACTACGATAGGATGGTAAGCGTATGTTAGTATTCCAGTTGAGAGCCCTTAGAGCAATAAGAAGAAATGGTTTTGTACAGATTCTATTCTCTCCTGATGAATCCTGTATTGAGGTGACCAAATACAAGATCCACATTCAAGAATAGGCCGTACCAAGGCAGTAAAAAGTGTTTTTGTTAAATAGGGATCGTTAAATTCTTTCGACCAGCGCTTTATGAAGCCCAGGACACTAAAAGCACGATTTGTAATTGACAGTACATGCTTTTTGAACTTGAGCTTAGGATCCATAAGAATACCCAAATCAGTGACCGAATCAATTCTTTTATGAGAGTTGCCATTCAGAATGTAATTATGTTGAAAGGGGCGTCCCCTTGTCCCCTACTGAGGGACATTACGTTACACTTACTAAAGTTAAGATTTAATAAATTAGCTTGACACCAGGTTTGAAAGCTACATAGATCAGATTGTAACCTGGTCCCAAGAAGAGACTCTACAGCCGAAACACAGAGTTTAACGTCGTCGGCATACATAAGTACACGTGAGTAACTGATCGCAGAAGGCAGATCATTTATGAACAATATAAATAACAAGGGACCGAGATTACTTCCTTGTGGAACATCCGAAGTAACTTGAACAGATTTAGACAAAGTGTCTTTAAAATAAACCTGTTGTATTCTAGAACTTAAGTAATTTGAAATCCAAAGAGTAAAGTTATAGGAAAGACCCAAAAGATTGAGCTTGTGTATTAATAGGCCGTGATTAATGGAGTCGACAGCCTTACTAAAATCTGTGTAAATGATGTCAGTTTGCAATTTTCTATCAAAGCCCTTTAGTGCAATTGATGTAAATTCTAACAGGTTAGTGGTCGTGGATTTATATTTCACAAACCCATGCTGGCAGGGTAAAATCATGGATCTACAGAAATGTTCCAATTGAGTAGTTATCAATTTCTCAAAAGCCTTGGGAATAGCAGACAACTTGGAAATACCCCTATAGTTGCAAACATTGGATTTATTTCCTTCTTTGTGAAGAGGAACAATGTAAGCTGATTTCCAAACATCAGGGAAACAGCAGGTTTCAACAGACAATGTAAATAGTTTATACAGGGGCTTTAAATGACCATCCGCACAGTTTTTAAGCACACAGCCAGGGACTCCGTCTGGACCAGGTGAAAAAACAGATTTAGTAGGGTGAGTCAGATTTATACTTGTGCAAACTATAAGTAGTTTGAAAAAAGTCAGCAAATAAATCTGCGATAGCCTGATCCGAATTAGCACTTTCTCTTTCAAAGACCACACTAGCATTGATGATTTACGCTTTGAATTAACGAAGTTGTAAAGCCGCCTAGGATTCCTTCGGAACTGTTGCCCACAGTTAGTAAGGTATTCCTTATAAGAACGGTCATTCAGAACATAGAAATGAGATCAAGCAATCAGATATCGAGAAAGATACAAGGAAGAGCCAGTTTCCTTGAATCTCTTATAAAATTTAGACTTTCTATTTTGAAGCAATGTTAATTCACGGTTAAACCAAACAGGCTTGTTAGACCTAGTTGGAACACATAGCGGAACACAGACATCAAGTAAGGAATTCAAGGTATAATAAAAGGTTGTGATTGCACTATCCATATCGCTACACATGAACAGCCGGGACTAGTCAGTCTGGGATAGCAGTACATTCAACTTGTTAAAGTCGGCTTTCCGAAACTGACGAGATCGCTTAGTAGATATACTACTACTACGGGTCACCCGGGCAGGTAAATCAATCAACACTTCCAAAGTCGGGTGATAAGGATCTTCAGGATTCGATAAGGGTTTGATACGGGATACAAAAAAACAGGATGGATCCAAAACAAAAATCAAATCAAGCATTCTATTTAAAGAGTTTGGAATAGCAGTGATCTGAAGCAATGAAATTCCAAACAGATCGTCCAGAAAATCGTGTTGAGTCGTGGGGGTCAATACGGCAGAGTCGGGACACGAAATCCATTTAATACCAGCAATATTAAAATCGCCAAGAAAGTCACGATCGGATAACATAGAGGAAACTAATTTAACAGCAGAACAGTGTTATAAATAAAGAGAAGAGTCAGAAGAAGGAGGTATATAGGAGCAAGTAATGAAAACACTAATGTTATTTAGGCATAACTTAATAGCAACAAATTCAATAAGTTCAATAGGATAAGTTTACATCAACGGCAATAAGCACACCACCGCCTCGGCGACTTGTACGATCTTTTCTATAGATAGAGAATTTACTGGAAAGGATTTCAGAGTCTAAAACATCGAACATTAACCATGTTAAATACATATTGCTAAGCTTACTACGAAGACCTCTTACATTTTGATAGGCAAACGAGAGGGAGGAAGTTAGTATTTTCCGGAATCAGAGGCCGGGACAGGGTTGGAAGGCAGTGAAATCGGGGTCCGATTTCTTTTCTTCGCTGTATACTCCTTTATTATTAAATGGTCCGGCCAAAATTCTTTACAACAAATTGTACTAAAATATTCGGCAGGATCACTTACTTTAAATGATAAAATTTGCCGATGATAAGAGAACTTAAATTTTTCCACCGTAATGTTGGCTTCTGATTTAGCCTGAATAAAGGCCTTGTCATCATCCGATGTGGTATCAGGGGCAAGCCTGGAAACAAATAATTGTTTCTTTGGTACAAGAGTCTTTTTATCAGACACTGTAATTACTTCAGTAGAAGCAACAGCTCTGATAGACTCATTGCTTGATTCGCCAACTGCAACAGTATTAACATTTAGCGAATCTGAAACTATTACTTCGGGAATCGTGGGGACAACTTCTGTGGGTAAAAAAAAGTTGTCATCACCACTAGCAATTATATTTGGGGATGGGGATGAAAAATTTATTAAAGAGGGTGCGGACGTTGTAGGCATGTGATGAGGGACTAAAAGTTCGTTAGGGCCAATCGACAATCTAAAATTAACTTTTTAACTCCTAATCCAAAGAAAAAAAAATTATGCGCGGGCGCGGCAACCGAAAGCAAGAAAACGGAATTACCGGCCAACTACAAAAATAAGATAATAGAGCGCGGTGAGAGCGCGACGGGAGCTTAAATATAGAAGAGAGCACGATGAGAGCACAAAGATAACGCCGAGATAATGTTTACACAAACAAATTGTTAGCACAAGCAACGGCGTAAAATTACAAGAACAATTACACAGCGACAAACAAACGAAGAAATAGGTAAACAGAATGTTTAGCTGTGGAATTGTTGTTGCTTTGAACACAAAAATTATTAAAATTGGCTTTGAAATGTATTAAAACAATGTGTGACAACACAACCGATGTAGCACTCAATGTTGCAAAAGAATTAAGCCAGAAATATGATACAAATTAGATCGTTTAAACGAGGAAAACTTGAAAACAAATAGAAGCGATGTAAAACACGTCCGTTAGCGAAAGCGAAGGGTGTTTATGTTTGTAAGCCTCTAGTACAGAACCAGTGACTACGGGCGTCATAACTAGTACTTGAACCACGTTTCAAACATATGTTTGAATATTTCTGTCTCGCTTGCGCGCATGCAGTGATATTGCAGTTAAATAACATAAACTCTGATCCGTGATAGCCATCTTGTTTAAAGTATGATTTTTATGCAACATTCATGATAGTTAAATAAGAAATGTCTATAAACGTGTGCTAAATTACAACACTGAACAATATGAACAAATGTTTTTAAAAATGGCATTGAAATTTGAAAGATTTACAGTTATTATGAGAAAAGGGGGTGGGCAGCTCAAAATTTTTAATGCCATTGCATTTAGACTGTCTATAGGAACCTGCATATCAAAAATTGTTGTCCTAAGTGTCATTATTACTGAGATATTCGCCTAAAACACAAATTTGTTCATTGTGTGTCTGGTTTTTTGTTCATTGCGGGGGTGGTAAGGGGCGTGGAACCAATTTAAAATAAACTTGATCTGCTCGAGAAGATGAACAATGGACAGACGGGCATGGCTATATCGACTCGTCTTTTCATGCTGAACAAGAATATATACTTATTATGGAGTCGGTCACGTCTCCTCCTGCCTGTTACGCACATTTCGCTTCAGACATACTTAATAGACACCTCTACTATTTTTTAGAGTACGGGGTCTAAATATGTGTAGTATATTTAGACGATATTCCCATTTTCAATACAATGTTATAAAAACACATTTAAGCTATATATCTCTCTGATTCTAGAAAAAAAGAATTAAAATATTCAAATCGACAAAATTAACTTTAATAGAAAAAGAAACAGAGTTTTTAGGGCATATTTTAACAAAAGATGGAATAAAACCAAATCCTAATAAGATAGCTATTATAGAAAAATTGGTATTACCAAAAACAGAAAGACAAATCAAAAGTTTCTTAGGTATAACAAGATATAGAAAATGTATCAAAGATTTCGCTAAAGTAGCACAGACAATTACAAAATACCTAAAGAAAGATGTTAAAAAACAAGTAAGATAAGTACGGTCGAGCACGCCCTACCGTATAATACTCTCTGCATTTCCACAAATTATATTATTAAAATCGGTATCGAGATATTACAATGTGTAGTACTTGCATTAAAACACGTTGAAACAAAAACAATCTAAGCATAATAAAACATACAGCTGTTTGTCTGTATGCGAATACATATACGAAAGACAATATATGATGCATATATGTATGTGTGTATTCGGCGCGGCCAGCGACTGTGAGCAGCGCTGCCGCCACGCAGGCAGCGAAAACATTCGAACATGTGCTTGTATGTTTCTGTCTCGCTTGCACTCATACATTGAGCGCTGCCGCTCAAGTGCTTGTATGTTACTATCTCGCTTGCACTCATACACGATATTGCATTCAGTTATCAATATTGTAACGCTTCTAGTTTCCTTGTTTATAGTCCGATTTTAATGCACCTTTCAGGATAGTTTGATTTAGTTAGTCTCCACACGAATTATAAATTAGAATACTCTACGATAAGAAGAAACGCCATAAAAATTTATTGAATTCTTAATAGTGTCTTAGTTCCTATGGGAAAAGAGGGCCTGGCAGCCCAAAATTTTTGATGGCATGACATTTACTCAGTCTCTAGGAACCTCCATACCAAAATTTGTGATCCTAGGTGCCATAGTTACTGAGATATTCGCCGAAAGCACTGATTTTTTCCGAGGTGTCTTTGGTTTTTTGCTCATTGTGGGCGAATGAGGCGTGGCATCGAAAAAAAAAGATTCGTGTATTGACTGACTAAATATGTGATCGATTGAGACCAAGCTCGAACTTGTAGCTCTTACCATCTCTGAAATCTGTTTGTTCATACGGACAGACAGACGGACAGACAGAAGGACATGGCTATATCGACTCGGCTTGTGATGCTGATCAAGAATATATATACTTTATGGGGTCTGCAAGAGTATATTGGGTTTGTGCAAATGTATGTAACAGGCAGAAGGAAGCGTGACAGACCCCATAAAGTATATATATTCTTGATCAGCATCAGAAGCCGAGTCGATATAGCCATGTCCGTCTGTCTGTCTGTGTGTCTGTCTGTCCGTATGAACAAACAGATTTCAGAGATGTTAAGAGCTACTAGTTCGACCTTGGTCTCAATCGATCACATATTTTTTTCGATGCCACAATGTGCAAAAAACTAGACACACCTCGAAAAAAATCATGTGTTGGGTTCCTCAATATGCTCATACTCAATATTTATTTAAGTCAGTCAGCGAACTGCCAGTCTCAACCCAGCAACCTGGGACCCATCACCGAAGTAGTTGACGGCGTAATCATCATCAATGAAAATTGGGCGAAAGTAAGCTCTGATGAAGGGCCAGAAATCAACATCAATGGAACATACCTCATAACCTTTGAGCGCTCCGCCATGATTACGGGACGAGAATCATCAACCAACGTGAGACTTTAAAAAAGAGTCCAGCCGTAGCAGGGTCTCCGCTTCTCAACATCATAAGCCATGACCCAGTGCTAAGCTTACCGCAACTTCATCGGATGAACGACCACAACTTACAAGTCATCAGTGAGTTTAAAGAGGAACTGGAGTCATCCGGATCCCAAGCTAACTGGCTCATCAGCGGTATAATTTTGAGCGTCGCCCTCAGCTGCATCATCGTGAGCTATCACCTCTACCAGCGCAAACGAGCATCAAAAACATTTCAAGAAGCCATCAACAAATACAAAATAACCGAGGCCGGTCACGAACTTAGTGGGGGGGTAGTTAACAAGTAACCCTCGCGCTTCAACTTTGTAGAATAAGTACTGCCCTCGCATGCGCATTACGCTGACTCAATAGAGTCAGTGCAATGCCCTTTCAAAGTAAGCACTGGTAACATGATACTTGACGTTGCGCAAGTAGAATTGTTTATCAGCTATGCTGAGTCGGTAACATGAAGCTTGACGCTGCGCAAGTTGATTTGTTTATCAATTATGCTGAGTCGGCTATGTCGGCTATGAACTTTGCACAATTTATGCTCTAGCCTTAAGATTTAGCTTTCGCTTTTGTTACATTTAAGTTTCAGTTTGTACCAAACACTTAAACAGTGAAGAATAAAATTGTACTTGCTCCGGCTTTGCCGTGATAAAAATACTGCATTTCGTTATTTATAATTATTGAGCCACAAGGCCAATGATTGGAGTCGAGTAAACTCCTCAACGTAACGTTCCAATACAACACACCTACACACCTGAATATATCACCTCGAAGAATCCCCATCTAACGACGTGGGACAGAGAGATATAATAATTCACACACCTGAATATATCACCTCGATGAAGCCTCAACTAACGACGAGGGACAGAGGAAGACAATAATTGGCGCCCAACGTGGGGCACGAATCCACATCATGTCTCAGTTTATGTAAGTTCAGAAAGTTTTAATTCTAAGTCTAATTACACATTGAATAAAACATAAACTAATAATAAGATACACATTGAATGAAACATAAACTAATAATAAGATACACATTGAATGAAACATAAACTAATAATAAGATACACATTGAATGAAACATAAACTAATAATAAAATACACCAGCGTGATTAGCAGCAGTGAATAGTGACAAAATATAAAAAAAAAACACACAAGTTTATCATGTTCTTTGCTAAGCTAGCCATTAAATGGAAAAGGGATTGAAAAAAAAAAAACAAAAGTGATTGATTTGTTTTAGTTCCGTAAATCAATGAGCCGCTTTGATTTAAATAGGCAAATAAAAACAGAAATCCCTAGTGACGAAGAGTGGGATACAGATCCCGAAGTTCATCAGACACAAGATTCAAGCAGCCTAATAATGAATGCAGAACAGATTCAGGCTCTAATAGATAGCGCCTTACAGCGTCAAGACGCTAGACATAGACAAGAACTAAATCAGCTACAACAACAGTTAAATAGCTTGCGAATAGAAGTGCCTCAGGTAGAAACTTACCAAAGAATATCGGTAGACCCAAACGTTAGGTGCGATCTACCACTTGACATAATAAAATCGGTACCCGATTTTAACAGCATACCGGACGAATACGTAGCATGGAGGCAGTCGGCCACCGATGCCTACGAATTATTCAGACCCTACGTGGGCAGTGCTAACTATTACCAAGCAGTAACAATTATCCGGAATAAAATCCGAGGACCAGCAAGAGCACTGTTAGTTTCGCACAACACTGTGCTAAATTTTAAAGCTATAATAGCTAGGCTGGATTGCACCTATGCAGACAAAACTTCGCTACGCCTCTTACGGCAAGGATTTGATTTGGTCAGACAAGGTGACCTAAGCCTCATGAGCTATTATGATGAAGTTGAACGAAAATTGACTTTGGTCACGAACAAAATCGTCATGGCTCATGAGCCCCAACAAGCCATACTGCTTAATGATGAGGTTAGATCGGATGCTCTACATGCATTCATCTCGGGCCTAAGAAGAAACCTAAGAGCAGCCGTGTTTCCAGCACAGCCAAAAGACTTACCGTCTGCATTGGCATTAGCCAGGGAGGCCGAAGCTAGTATCGAACGTAGCGCCATTTCTGCATCATACGCTAGACCACTAGAAGAAAGAGCTCAGGGGAGCGAGGGCAACAAATACCGCTCGCACAATAAGCAAGCCAAAAATATAAGGGACAACAGGGATCAAGAAAGAAATCCTCATTTTGTAAAAAAACAGCAGAACCATCAGGAAAACAAGAAATTTACCGAGGAAGAGCCACCCGTGCCAATGAAAGTCGACAACTCTTCCAGGTTTAGACAACGCACGGAGTTCGGAAATAATCAGAACTTAAATCCACGCCCTCAGAAAAGGGCAAACACGTCAGAGCGTTTTACAGGCGCCAGACGACAACGTGTTAACAATATAGCTCAAACCAATTCCGCCGACGAAGAGCAAAAATACAAGGAGGCAGCAGAAAAAGCTGTAGCTTGTATTGACGACGAAAACGAGTCCATTGACCTCATTGATTCGTTGAATTTTTTAGGGAACGCTCCCGGCTGCCGTTCATCAAACGACAGTTGGCTGGGAGAACCTTAAACATCTTGATAGATACCGGGGCGGCTAAGAACTATATCAGGCCCATTAAGGAGCTAAAAGTAGTTACACCAGCCGATAAGCCCTTCGCTGTGAGCTCGATCCAGGGCTCCAGTAAAGTTAAAGATAAATGTCTGGTCAAGATTTTTGAGCAGACATCCCCCTTTTTCTTGTTAGACACACTCACCCTATTCGACGCCATTATAGGCTTCGACCTGCTAACGCAGGCGGGAGTCACGTTGGACCTTCAGGACAACACCAATGTGAACGACATAGTTGTACCCAAATCGGTAAAAAAGGAATTCAGAGACATGGTCCTAAAGAGGAAAAAAGCGTTCTCGACCTCTAACGAGGCGTTACCTTTCAATACCTCTGTTGTTGCCACAGTTAGAACTGATGACAGCGAACCAATATACTCTAATTGGTACCTCCTACCAATGGGTGTATCTGACTTTGTAAACAAAGAAATTGAATGTTTACTCAAAGATGGTATAATCAGACCATCAAGGTCACCGTACAACAGCCCAGTCTGGGTTGTCGACAAAAAGGGGACCGACAGTAACGGCGTCAAAAACAAACGCCTTGTGATCGACTTTAGAAAACTAAACGAGCGAACTATTGCCGACCGGTACCCAATGCCTAGCATCCCTATGATTCTAGCGAATCTGGGAAAGGCAAAATTTTTTACAACCCTGGACTTAAAGTCGGGTTACCATCAAATTTTCCTCGCGGAACAAGACCGTGAAAAAACATCGTTTTCAGTAAATGGCGGCAAATATGAGTTTTGTCGGTTGCCCTTTGGCCTGAAGAATGCGTCAAGCATTTTTCAAAGGGCTATAGATGACGTTCTAAGGGAACAAATAGGGAAAACTTGCTACGTATACGTAGACGATGTGATAGTTTTCTCAGAAAACGAAATCGACCATGTAAAGCATGTTGACACAGTGCTAAAGAACCTGTGTGATGCCAATATGAGAGTGTCACAAGAGAAAACTCAGTTTTTTAAAGAAAGCATTGAGTTCTTAGGCTTTTTAGTGACCAAACACGGCATAAAAACTGACCCCGAAAAAGTCAAAACCATTCAAGAGTATATTGAACCAAAGAGCCTCTACACCCTTAGGTCTTTCCTCGGCCTGGCCACCTACTATAGGGTCTTCATAAAAGATTTTGCATCCTTAGCGGCTCCCTTAACAAATATACTCAAGGGAGAAAATGGCAAAGTTAGTAAGCACATGTCCAGGAAAGTTGAGGTAAACTTCAATGAAACCCAACGCAACGCCTTTCAAAAATTACGCAACATTCTGGCATCAGAAGATGTCTGCCTCGTGTATCCAGATTTCAGTCAATCATTCGACCTAACCACGGATGCATCAATGAATGGCGTTGGAGCTGTCCTTTCGCAAGGAGGCAGACCAATAACCATGATTTCAAGAACTCTCAAAACTAGCGAAACACACTACGCGACTAACGAGAGAGAACTGTTAGCCATCGTATGGGCGTTAGGTAAACTGCGTAACTACCTATATGGTGCCCGAGACATAAGAATTTTCACGGACCATCAGCCTTTGACATTCGCAGTTTCCGAAAGAAATACTAACGCCAAGATCAAAAGGTGGAAAGCCTTTATAGACGAACACAACGCGACGGTACTTTACAAACCAGGGAAAGAGAACTTTGTGGCTGACGCCCTTTCTAGGCAAAACATAAACGCCTTACAAAATGAACCTCAATCAGACGCTGCAACGATTCACAGCGAACTCTCTCTGACCTACACGGTCGAAACGACTGACAAACCAGTAAATTGTTTCAAAAACCAGATTATCTTAGAAGAAGCGTGTTTCCCATTACAACGCAAAAAGATACTTTTTGGCCAAAAGATTCGCCACCTGGTCAGCTTCACTGACAAAAGTTCACTAATTGAAACAATAAAACCTCTCATTGTTACAGACGCAGTAAATGCCTTTCACTGCGATTTTCCGACACTAGCCAGCTTCCAGCACATTCTAGTTTCGAGCTTCCCTGCAACCAAGTTCTGGCACTGCAAGAACTACGTGCTCGACATTACTGATAGGAATGAACAGATGGAAATAATAGTGACAGAATATAATCGAGCGCATAGAGCGGCACAGGAAAATATTAAACAAGTCCTTCGTGACTATTATTTCCCCAAAATGTCCAACCTAGCCAAGGAGGTCGTTGCAAATTGCAAAGTTTGCACAAAATCCAAATACGATAGACACCCGCAAAAACAGGAATTGGGTGCCACTCCAATCCCTTCATACGCAGGAGAAATATTGCACATCGACATTTTTGCCACCGACAAAAAACTATTTCTAACTTGCATTGACAAGTTTTCAAAGTTTGCCGTCGTACAACCACTATCGTCTCGAGCAGCAATAGATATAAAAACACCCATTATCCAGCTAGTAAACATTTTTCCTGAAATCAAAACACTCTACTGTGACAATGAAGCGGCATTCAACTCAGAAATGATCACATCATTCCTAAAAACAGCTACAATATAGACGTTATAAATGCACCACCGCTTCACAGCAGTTCAAACGGACAAGTAGAGCGGTTCCACAGTACCCTGGCGGACATAGCCAGAAGCCTGAGGTTAGATGGAAAAGCCAGCGAGACAATTGAGCTGATTTTGAGAGCAACGGTAGAATATAATAAGTCAATCCATTCGGTTACAAACCAAAAACCGATTGACATCATACATGCCACCCCAACAGAAGTAAGATTATTTATCAAGAAAAAAATGCAAAAGGCACAAGCCGTACTCGACAGATGCAATCCAGACAGACAGAACAGAGTGTTTGAGGTAGGCGAAACGGTGTTTTTAAAAAACAACAAGAGACTTGGAAACAAACTAACGCCGTTATACTCAGAAGAAAAGGTAGAAGCAGACTTGGGAACCACAGTTCTCATTAAAGGGAGGGCGGTCCATAAGGACCTCAAATAGTATAAGGTTAGGCACTCAGGCACAATAGTTATTTTTTTGCATTGCTTACTCTTTACAGGCTTACGCTTATGCTTTTATCCTTGCTAGTGGTAGCGAACTCCCGGATCACCGATTACTCGCGCTCAGATTACATTCCCATACTAGACGGGAACGTACTTATTTGGGAACAACAAAGTTTCATTAGACATTCCAGCAACCTGACAGAATTGACCAACATAGTAGACGAAACCGCAAAATTGTCCGATTTATTTACGCAGTCGCATATGCGCAAACTTCGAAATATTGATATAGATAATATTAGAAGTTTGTTGTCCGTGGTTAAGATACATCATAGAATGGCTAGGAGCTTAGACTTCCTAGGCACAGCATTAAAAGTAATTGCAGGAACGCCAGACGCTTCGGATTTCAACAGGGTTAGACTAACCGAATCAAAGCTTATTGATTCGAATAACAGGCAAATAGATATTAATTCTGAAACACAAAAACAGATCAATCAATTAACTTTTACCGTGAACGAAATTATAAAGGCTAGAAAAGCCGACTTCGTAGACTCGCCACATTTGTATGAGGCTCTCTTGGCAAGGAATAGAATGATTACCACAGAAATACAAAATTTAATTCTCACGATCACTCTTGCCAAATCAGGCATTGTAAATCCCACAATTTTTAATCACAATAACTTGCTTCCATAAAAGTCCTCCAGTCAGAAAACATCGTCCATGTACTAATTACATATCCTAGCATCAAGTCCGTCTGTAATAAGATAACTGTCTATCCCGTACCGCATCAACACATCATACTACAGCTCCAAGATAACATCGTAGCTGACTGTGACGGTGACATCCTGGCGACCTCGGATTGTACTACAACCAATTTTGGCGCGGTCTGTAAGAGAGCAAAAGGCGAAACGTGCGCTCGAGCCCTACATGCCGGAAGCACAGCGAACTGCCAGTCTCAACCCAGCAACCTGGGACCCATCACCGAAGTAGTTGACGGCGTAATCATCATCAATGAAAATTGGGCGAAAGTAAGCTCTGATGAAGGGCCAGAAATCAACATCAATGGAACATACCTCATAACCTTTGAGCGCTCCGCCATGATTACGGGACGAGAATCATCAACCAACGTGAGACTTTAAAAAAGAGTCCAGCCGTAGCAGGGTCTCCGCTTCTCAACATCATAAGCCATGACCCAGTGCTAAGCTTACCGCAACTTCATCGGATGAACGACCACAACTTACAAGTCATCAGTGAGTTTAAAGAGGAACTGGAGTCATCCGGATCCCAAGCTAACTGGCTCATCAGCGGTATAATTTTGAGCGTCGCCCTCAGCTGCATCATCGTGAGCTATCACCTCTACCAGCGCAAACGAGCATCAAAAACATTTCAAGAAGCCATCAACAAATACAACATAACCGAGGCCGGTCACGAACTTAGTGGGGGGGTAGTTAACAAGTAACCCTCGCGCTTCAACTTTGTAGAATAAGTACTGCCCTCGCATGCGCATTACGCTGACTCAATAGAGTCAGTGCAATGCCCTTTCAAAGTAAGCACTGGTAACATGATACTTGACGTTGCGCAAGTAGAATTGTTTATCAGCTATGCTGAGTCGGTAACATGAAGCTTGACGCTGCGCAAGTTGATTTGTTTATCAATTATGCTGAGTCGGCTATGTCGGCTATGAACTTTGCACAATTTATGCTCTAGCCTTAAGCTTTAGCTTTCGCTTTTGTTACATTTAAGTTTCAGTTTGTACCAAACACTTAAACAGTGAAGAATAAAATTGTACTTGCTCCGGCTTTGCCGTGATAAAAATACTGCATTTCGTTATTTATAATTATTGAGCCACAAGGCCAATGATTGGAGTCGAGTAAACTCCTCAACGTAACGTTCCAATACAACACACCTACACACCTGAATATATCACCTCGAAGAATCCCCATCTAACGACGTGGGACAGAGAGATATAATAATTCACACACCTTAATATATCACCTCGAAGAAGCCTCAACTAACGACGAGACAACGAAGACAATAATTTATAACCGATAGCCCCCATAGGACAAATCTATTCAAAACTTAGAAATTAACACGATAGAATTAGTACGATATATTTTACAGCTTTCTCGTTCGACTGTTACCATAATAAACTGTTATATTTTATTTTTGTACAGAATTTCATTTCAAATGTTAAAAATTGTCATTCATTACCTGGTGTAAATACTCCTTATCAGGTACAACGCGCTTTTCCCAAAGTGTGGGTGAACCACCAATTAACTTCTGACGAACATCAATTTCCAATGCCAGATCATCGGAATTTCCACTATCATATGTCTCCTGGAATACAACATGAGTGTCCTTTAAAAAGTTTTTGCCAATTATAAAGAGTTCCAATCCTCCTTCCATAGGACATGAGTATAGCGATTTTTTGCATATCTCTGGAACTCCGGGTGGCTGGGCTTTTAGAAAAAAATAAAAACGGATAAATGGCATGCCAATTAAAGGATTTTAGATTATAGCAGGTATGCAAAGTACGCGAAGTGCTTGGTGTAATATATTAGGCGCCATATATGGTATTACTCAAATAATAAGGGCTATTAATTATATTTTAAAAATATTCAATGAAAAACAGTTGGGCAGTGAAACGTGGAATGTATATAGTATATGACTTGATCAAAAAGTTTCCGGAGTTTATGTATAAAAGAAGCAATACCATATTATTGGCATCGCGGTATCAATATTAGCTATTTTCAGAAATCGTGGAGACTTTCAGAGGTAGGTGTACTAAACTAAACATAAGATTCACAAAATATGATGAAATACCTTCAAATTTTTGAGAGAATATCAGTGACAGATAGGCATACATAACATAATCAAAAAATCGACAGAAGAGTGCTGCGAGCACGGAGGTCATTAGACCCCGTACTCTTTAAAAAAGAATGAAAGGAATGAAAGTCCGTCTATGATGTACGCAGATCACGTTTTTTTCAAATATTTGCCATGCATCTTACCGCCCCGCAACGAGCAGAAAACCAGACACACCTCAAAAAAATTGGTGTTTTAACTCAATAACTATGGCACTTAAGAGCACCAAATTTTGTATGCAGGTTTCTAGAGACAGCCTAAATGCAGTCTAATAATAATGCAATGAGCTGCCAAGCCCCCATTTCTCGTAAGAACTAAAAAACTTTCCAACTTCAATGCCGTTTTTAAAGCATTTGTTCAAATAGTACAGTGTTGTAATTTAACATTCGTTTTTAGACATATTATATCTAACTATCCTATGTTAAATAAGAGAGATACCACGGTTCAAAGTCTATACTATTTAACTGCAAAATTTCTGTATGCGCGCAAGCGAGACAGAAACATACAAACATATGCTCGAACAATTTCTCTACCTGCTTGGCAGCAGCGCTGCCCGAAGACGCTGGCCACGCTGACCAATGCTGTACAGTAGTGATGTAAAAAAACATCGATGCATCGACCATCGATATTTTTTTGGCGATTTCTTCCGATGTTTTTCGATGTTTTTGTTGATACCGATGTTTAGCGATGCATCGATGTTTTTCAAAGCATCGCTAGTTTGATTTCACCATATTGCAAATTTGTCGTTTTCTATAAGTGCGTTAAAAAAAATTTAGCAGCACATATTACAATGCCGAAGTAAGTAAACATATTAAAATTGGTGAAATATGCTATAGCTGCTCGATGGCTGTTTACTATTAGTTTATGTATGTATGTACATACATATATTGATACTAAAAAAACAATTCTTTTAGAATAACAACAAAGACGAGTTTTTGCTGGAAACTTTTCAACAAAATTGATGGCAATAGTGCGAAATGCAATGCATGTGGCAAAACCATCAAAAACCACCTAGAAAAAGCTTTAAAACCCTAAAAATCGTCTTTTTTTTAAATGGGGAAATACATCGATGCATCGAAGTTTTGAACCGATGTATTAACCCAACATCGATGTTTGATTTTGAAAACATCGATGGGCATCGACATCGATGTTTTTACTGATATTTACATCACTACTGTACAGAGTTGTATCGTATCGTTCAGAATAAGTTCGATTGAACTATTCACTTAAGTGAACGAACGAACTATGTCCCAGATTGTAGTTCAGTAGTTTAGTTCTAGGTCTTGGTCCCATTCTAGTTCGTTCGTTCGTTGGCTTAGGTCTTGGCCCCATTCTAGTTCGTTCGTTCGTTGATCTTGGTCGATCGCTTATGCCTCAAACTGTCTGTTGGCTGTTTGATGTTTAATTTAATACTCAAAGGTTTGAATTTAAAATTATAGTAGGTTTTTAGGAACAAAAATTATTAAATTTATCCTTATCTATTTCTTTTAATACATCATTTTTGGATGTTTACATTATATGAACATTTGATATGCATGCTATATTTTGCAACAATACTTTAACTAATTAAAATAATATAATAAAAAAAATAAATCAACTCTTATGTGAAGTCTACGTATTACTTCAAACTTGCCTAAAAAAGAAAATGTTATTAAATAATAAGAAACAACAAGATCTAGAATGGGACCATGACCTAAGCCAACGAACGAACGAACGAACGAACTAGAATGGGACCAAGACCTAGACCAACGAACGAACGAACGAACGAACTAGAATGGGACCAAGACCTAAACCAACGAACGAACTAAATGACCGATATAGTTCGCTCCTTGAAAATTGAACTACTGAACTACTTCCTTCAATTGAACTACGTTGTACAACTCTAACACACACATATGTGTATGCACACATATACCATACATCTTAAATTATAAACTAATTTAATTAAAATCTAGTCAGGTGACTGAGAAGAGAAGTTATAATTAAGGGGATAGAAGTAGAACTACCTACAACGCTTATTTGTTGTAGTTACTACATAGGACTCGGAAAGGATTATGAATGGAAAAATTGGTAGAACAAGGTTGAAGAGAGATTGGAAGAAAGTTTCTAGTTGGTCTAATCGGGACAGCAAAACTAATCTGGCTGAGTAATTCGGAAGAATCAATTTCACCATTGATGTAGTGTAAGAAAATTACACCGAGCACTGTCCTACGATCAGACAAAGACAGAAGATTAATTAGTAAAAGTCTACTACGATAGGATGGTAAGCTTATGAGAGTATTCCAGTTGAGAGCCCTTAAAGCAAAAAGAAGAAATTGTTTTTGTACAGATTCTATTCTCTCCTGATGAATCCTGTATTGAGGTGACCAAATACAAGATCCATATTCAAGAATAGGCCGTACCAAGGCAGTAAAAAGTGTTTTTGTTAAATAGGGATCGTTAAATTCTTTCGACCAGCGCTTTATGAAGCCCAGGACACTAAAAGCACGATTTGTAATTGACAGTACATGCTTTTTGAACTTGAGCTTAGGATCCATAAGAATACCCAAATCAGTGACCGAATCAATTCTTTTATGAGAGTTGCCATTCAGAATGTAATTATGTTGAAAGGGGCGTCCCCTTGTCCCCTACTGAGGGACATTACGTTACACTTACTAAAGTTAAGATTTAATAAATTAGCTTGACACCAGGTTTGAAAGCTACATAGATCAGATTGTAACCTGGTCCCAAGAAGAGACTCTACAGCCGAAACACAGAGTTTAACGTCGTCGGCACACATGAGTACACGTGAGTAACTGATCGCAGAAGGCAGATCATTTATGAACAATATAAATAACAAGGGACCGAGATCACTTCCTTGTGGAACATCCGAAGTAACTTGAACAGATTTAGACAAAGTGTCTTTAAAATAAACCTGTTGTATTCTAGAACTTAAGTAATTTGAAATCCAAAGAGTAAAGTTATAGGAAAGAGCCAAAAGATTGAGCTTGTGTATTAATAGGCCGTGATTAATGGAGTCGACAGCCTTACTAAAATCTGTGTAAATGACGTCAGTTTGCAATTTTCTATCAAAGCCCTTTAGTGCAAATGATGTAAATTCTAACAGGTTAGTGGTCGTGGATTTATATTTCACAAACCCATGCTGGCAGGGTAAAATCATGGATCTACAGAAATGTTCCAATTGAGTAGTTATCAATTTCTCAAAAGCCTTGGGAATAGCAGACAACTTGGAAATACCCCTATAGTTGCAAACATTGGATTTATTTCCTTCTTTGTGAAGAGGAACAATGTAAGCTGATTTCCAAACATCAGGGAAACAGCAGGTTTCAACAGACAATGTAAATAGTTTATACAGGGGCTTTAAATGGCCATCCGCACAGTTTTTAAGCACACAGCCAGGGACTCCGTCTGGACCAGGTGAAAAAACAGATTTAGTAGGGTGAGTCAGATTTATACTTGTGCAAACTATAAGTAGTTTGAAAAAAGTCAGCAAATAAATCTGCGATAGCCTAATCCGAATTAGCACTTTCTCTTTCAAAGACCACACTAGCATTGATGATTTACGCTTTGAATTAACGAAGTTGTAAAGCCGCCTAGGATTCCTTCGGAACTGTTGCCCACAGTTAGTAAGGTATTCCTTATAAGAACGGTCATTCAGAACATAGAAATGAGATCAAGCAATCAGATATCGAGAAAGATACAAGGAAGAGCCAGTTTCCTTGAATCTCTTATAAAATTTAGACTTTCTATTTTGAAGCAATGTTAATTCACGGTTAAACCAAACAGGCTTGTTAGACCTAGTTGGAACACATAGCGGAACACAGACATCAAGTAAGGAATTCAAGGTATAATAAAAGGTTGTGATTGCACTATCCATATCGCTACACATGAACAGCCGGGACTAGTCAGTCTGGGATAGCAGTACATTCAACTTGTTAAAGTCGGCTTTCCGAAACTGACGAGATCGCTTAGTAGATATACTACTACTACGGGTCACCCGGGCAGGTAAATCAATCAACACTTCCAAAGTCGGGTGATAAGGATCTTCAGGATTCGATAAGGGTTTGATACGGGATACAAAAAAACAGGATGGATCCAAAACAAAAATCAAATCAAGCATTCTATTTAAAGAGTTTGGAATAGCAGTGATCTGAAGCAATGAAATTCCAAACAGATCGTCCAGAAAATCGTGTTGAGTCGTGGGGGTCAATACGGCAGAGTCGGGACACGAAATCCATTTAATACCAGCAATATTAAAATCGCCAAGAAAGTCACGATCGGATAACATAGAGGAAACTAATTTAACAGCAGAACAGTGTTATAAATAAAGAGAAGAGTCAGAAGAAGGAGGTATATAGGAGCAAGTAATGAAAACACTAATGTTATTTAGGCATAACTTAATAGCAACAAATTCAATAAGTTCAATAGGATAAGTTTACATCAACGGCAATAAGCACACCACCGCCTCGGCGACTTGTACGATCTTTTCTATAGATAGAGAATTTACTGGAAAGGATTTCAGAGTCTAAAACATCGAGCATTAACCATGTTAAATACATATTGCTAAGCTTACTACGAAGACCTCTTACATTTTGATAGGCAAACGAGAGGGAGGAAGTTAGTATTTTCCGGAATCAGAGGCCGGGACAGGGTTGGAAGGCAGTGAAATCGGGGTCCGATTTCTTTTCTTCGCTGTATACTCCTTTATTATTAAATGGTCCGGCCAAAATTCTTTACAACAAATTGTACTAAAATATTCGGCAGGATCACTTACTTTAAATGATAAAATTTGCCGATGATAAGAGAACTTAAATTTTTCCACCGTAATGTTGGCTTCTGATTTAGCCTGAATAAAGGCCTTGTCATCATCCGATGTGGTATCAGGGGCAAGCCTGGAAACAAATAATTGTTTCTTTGGTACAAGAGTCTTTTTATCAGACACTGTAATTACTTCAGTAGAAGCAACAGCTCTGATAGACTCATTGCTTGATTCGCCAACTGCAACAGTATTAACATTTAGCGAATCTGAAACTATTACTTCGGGAATCGTGGGGACAACTTCTGTGGGTAAAAAAAAGTTGTCATCACCACTAGCAATTATATTTAGGGATGGGGATGAAAAATTTATTAAAGAGGGTGCGGACGTTGTAGGCATGTGATGAGGGACTAAAAGTTCGTTAGGGCCAATCGACAATCTAAAATTAACTTTTTAACTCCTAATCCAAAGAAAAAAAAATTATGCGCGGGCGCGGCAACCGAAAGCAAGAAAACGGAATTACCGGCCAACTACAAAAATAAGATAATAGAGCGCGGTGAGAGCGCGACGGGAGCTTAAATATAGAAGAGAGCACGATGAGAGCGCAAAGATAACGCCGAGATAATGTTTACACAAACAAATTGTTAGCACAAGCAACGGCGTAAAATTACAAGAACAATTACACAGCGACAAACAATCGCAGAAATAAGTGAACAGAATGTTTAGCTGTGGAATTGTTGTAGCTTTAAATACAATATTGTTAAAATTGGCTTTAAAATGCATTAAAACAATGTATATTAACACAACCAATGTTGCAAAAGAATTAAGCCAGAAATATGATACATATTAGTGCGATTAAACGAGGAAAACTTGACAACAGATAGAAGCGATGTAAAACACGTCCGTCAGCGAAAGCGAATCGAATCGATCGGCGTACTGTTTTTTTTTCTAATTCGGATCATTATTGTGTAATTTTGCTAATTTGTTATTTTTTGCACAATAAAAAAAAATATTTATTTGGTGTGCTCATTAAACACGGTTTTTTATGGAAAAAAATACCGTTGAGGCAAAATAGTGGTTTGACAAACATAATGGCACATCAACCCCAAGCGAATCAACAATTATCGACTGGTATGCTGATTTTTAACGCGGGCGTACGGACACCGACGATGCGCACCGCACTGGTCATCCAAAGGAGACAGTTGTTCCTGATTAAATCAAGGTCCATAAGTTGTCCATGAAAAAACAAGTAAGAAAGAGTACAGTCGTACTATCATTGTAGTGCGCATTTCTCTTTAATTAAAATTGAAATTTTAAAAATACATTTTAAAAATCAAAACTTTTTTTATATATTTTGAATTAAATTTAAAAATTTAATTTAACAATTGTCACTACAGCGTTCGAACCCGCGATCTCAGACGAAATTTCCATAATGCGCCGCAACTTTACCAGTTGCACCACGCACCACCCTTAAAATTCTTTCGATTATCTTCATTTGCATGCTACAAATTCGTTTGATATTATATGTATGTGTGCACGCACATATGTGTGTGTCTGTATGTATAGCATTGGTCGCGTCTGCGGGCCGCCACACAGGCAGCAAAAACGTTCGAACATATGTTTGTATGTTTCTGTCTCGCTTGCGCGCATACAGTGAAATAACATAAACTTTGAACCCCGATATCTCTCTCGTTTAACGTAGGATTTTGATGCCACTTTCAGGATAGTTAGATATAATAAGTCTAAAACGAATGTTAACAAAAACAGCATTGAAGTTGGCAAGTTTTTCAGTTCTAATGAGAAAAGGGGGCGTGACAGCTTAATGTCATTGCATTTAGGCTGTCTTTTGGAACCTACATACCAAAATTGGTGCTCCTAAGTGCCATAGTTATTGAGTTATTCGCTTAAAACACAAATTTTTCGAGGTGTGTCTGGTTTTTTGCTTATTGCGCGGGCGGTAAGGGGCGTGGCAAAAATTTGAAATAAATTTGGTTTGCGTACATCATCAACGGACTTTCATTCCAAATTTGGTTGCTCAAGCTTATGTAGTTTAGACGGATAGACGGACATTGCTATATCGACTCGGCTGTTGATGCTGATCAAGAATATATATACTTTATGGGGTCTGCCACGTGTCCTTCTGCCTGTTAAGCACATTTCGCTTCTGACAAACTTAACATACCCCGTACTCTTTAAAAAAGAATAAATTAAATACCCAAAGATGTAATCACAAAGGAAAATCCAATAGAAGAAATAGAAACAATAGAAATTGAAAACCCAATACCACAATTATATCCAAATATGAACTCTTGAGGACAAGCTTTTAACTAAGTGGTGGGGAAATAACATATCCGTTATCACAAAATAACACTCATATTTCAATATCGTTCCCACACAAATTCTTTTTCAGGCAAGAAATATACTTATAAACACCAATGCAATTCAATGCATCTCAGGCCAATAAGCTATTTGTAAACAATCTGCATTCGCGACCGTGAGATCGGCGCTATCAGCAATTTTAGGCAAAGCTTAAGTTTGCGATCTGCACTGTCAGCAAAGCTTCACTTTGCTTATCAAATACACAAACCTCAAAACCCAAAAATGTTAATAACAGAACTGTAACAGAACTCATATTGTAAATAAATGTTAAGAAAAGCTTTTCAGAACTGTAATTAACGCAGAAATAATTATTCATAGTTAGTTTTTAACTCCGTCTTAGATTAATCACACGTAATCAATAAAATCACTATTTTTTAACAAATAAAGAATGTTTTTTTTATTTGAGTGGAAAAATCTAAATACGTAATTATATATTCTTGATAAGCATCACAAGCCGAGTCGATATAGCAATGTCCGTCTGTCTGTCCGTATGAACAAACAGATTTTAGAGTTGGTAAGAGCTACAAGTTCGAGCTTGGTCTCAATCGATCACATATTTAGTCAGTCAATACAAGAACCTTTTTTTCGATGCCACGCACCATTCACATCATCGCCGAAAACAGGTTCTTGTATTGACTGACTAAATATGTGATCGATTGAGACCAAGCTCGAACTTGTAGCTCTTACCAACAATAAGCAAAAAACTAGACACACCTCGGAAAAAATCGGTGTTTTCGGCGAATATCTCAGTAACTATGGCACCTAGGATCACCAATTTTGATATGGAGGTTCCTAGCGACAGCGTAAATTCATTGACATTTAAAATTTTGGAATGCCACGCCCTTTTCCCACAATTAATAAAAACAATTCTCAACTTTCGTTCCGTTTTTATTCATAGTTTGTTCATATAGTACAGTATTGTATTGGAGAGTAACTATTTCTTGCTGATTTTTGGGCAACGCCTCCTTTTGCTTGTTACGCACATGTCGCTTCTTACAAACATAATACACCCCTCTACTCTTTTTGAGTGCGTGGGGTATACAAAATATAAGATATAAACATGAAAATATTTTTTTAAAAGTTAAATTTAACTTACTGCAAATAATAGGATACGAGCAGACTTGCAGCATTTCAGTACTTCCATCATTTTGAGTAAGTTGAGTGCGGAACACCATGCGACATCGTGTGGACTTTTTCTTGTTTTTCCGCATTAGATGCTCTGGAAAACGATGTTCTACGTCAACATTGCGTTCCTGAAAAATATTTTGTTGAGCATTTTTAATAATAAATTAATAAAAGACTTCAGTAAATTGCTTGTACGAATTGACAACCTAATCTCGAAGTGATGATTCACTCAAAAAATTTCCATTCACACATGTATGGTGTGCATTAAAAGAGGAGTTTGCCGAGTCGATATAGCCATGTCCGTCTGTCCGTCCGTCTGTCTGCCAGTCTGTCCGTCAGTCTGTCTGTCTGTTTGTCTGTCTCTCCGTATGAACAATCAGATTTCAGAGATGGTAAGAGCTACAAGTTCGAGCTTAATCAATCGATCACATATTTAGTCAGTCAATACAAGAATCTCTTCTTTTTCGGTGCCACGCCCCATGCGCCCACAAAGAGCAAAAAACTAGACACACCTCGGAAAAAATCGGTGTTTTCGGCGAATATCTCAGTAACTATGGTACTTATGATCACTAATTTTGGTAAGAAGGTTCCTAGTGGCAGCGTAAATGCATTGACATTTAAAATTTTGAACTGCCACGCCCTCTTCTCCCACAATTAATAATATTAGTTCTCAACTTTCGTTCCGTTTTTTGGATTTTGTTTATATAGTACAGTATTGTAATTTATAATTCGTGTGGAGACTAACTATATCAAACTATCCTGAAAGGTGCATTGAAATCGCACTATAAACAAGAAAACTAGAAGCGTTACAATATTGATAACTGAATGCAATATCTTGTATGAGTGCAAGTGAGACAGTAACATACAGGCACATGTTCGAATGTTTTCGCTGCCTGTGTGGCGGCAGCGGTGCCGCATTCATATCAATGTATGAGTACAAGCGAGACAGAAACATACAAGCACATGTTCGAATGTTTTCGCTGCATGTGTGGCGGCAGCGGTGCCGCATTCATATCAATGTATGAGTGCAAGCGAGACAGAAACATACAAACATATGTTCGAATGTTTTCGTTGCCTGTGTGGCGGCAGCGCTGTCCGCAGTCGCTGGACGCGCTGAATACACACATATTGTCTTTCGTATGTGTATTGGCATACAGACAAACAGATGTATGTTTGATTATGCTTAGATTGTTTTTGTTTTAACTTGTTTTATACTACTTATCTTTCTTGACTTGACTTGACTCGGCTACTGGTGCTGATCAAGATTAAATGAGGGCGAACACGCCTAATTCTCCCTTTTACACACATTACATTAATTTACTCCAACGGGTATAAGGAATGTTTACCCCAGAACCTTTAATTAGTAATCTTTCATAAATACAAATCTTACCTTAAGTATACCAACACAATCGCAAGTAATGCTCATTTCTGTTTCTGGCTTTAAGTCTATTTCAATGACCATTGTTCCATCAACCTTCCTCTCAATGCATTGGGTAGAGTTCTTACCAGCAACCTTACATGCTTGATAAAACATATGTGGCGTAACGCGTCCGATGTCTGTGCCAATAAACACCTGCAACACAGCAGCCTTATTGTATCCAGTAAGCCGAACAATGGGAAATCCGTTACCACTTCGATCCTTGACGGCACCGCGGCTGCCTTCGGTCTGGTATCGAGCTCGATGCTGTTGTTCTGGTTGCGAGACTATTTCTAGCTGCACGTGACCATCATTGGAACGGGCAACGCTGTGCAATGGCAATGTTGGCTGTCTCTTGTTTGCCACACGAGTAGAGGTGCGGGTACCAAAAAATCTAACGAATAAAAAAATAATTGCATATTAAGCATTTTTTTTTTAATTTACTACTCCCTCTAACAACCATTCGTCATTAAAAAATAAAAAAAACATGAATAACTATTAAAATAATATTTGAATGACCAAATCCAGAAACTTATAAAATTCGCTGAAAATCGGACAGATTACACAATTTTATCCACGTTGAAAAATCGCCCAGCACACCATAGGTTAATTCATATAGTTAAATGCCATAAACTAACTAGTTGACCAATCATTTTCTAACTCTGCCTTATAATAGAGGATAGCAGGGCCAACAAAAATTTAGACATCGAACTTTTCATCAAACGATCGGGTAACGAGTAATTCAACAGGCTTTCCGAAAAATGTTCGAATCACAACGATCAGTTGCCCGTTTTCTGAATGATTTGAACCTGATCGTTTGATATCAAACAAGTAAGAAAGGCTACAGTCGAGCGAGCCGACTATAGAAGACCCCGTACTCTCATAGTAGTGCGCATAAAATTTTAAAAATACATTTACAAAATTAAAATTTAATATTTACATTTTCAATTAAATTTTAAAATATCAAATTAACGATTGTCATTGTCAACATTCGAACCCGCGATCTCAGACGAAGGTTCCATATCGCGCCGCAACTCTACCAGTTGCACCACACTCCTCTTCTTCCGATTATTTGCATATATGTATGTGTGCATATATATATTTGTGTATGTATAGCATTGGTCGGCGCAGCCAGCGGCTCCGAGCAGCGCTGCCGCCAGCATGTAGAGAAAACGTTCGAACATATTTTTGTATGTTTCTGTGTTTGCTTGTATGTGTTGTGCGCATACAGTGATTTTGCAGTTAAATAACGTCAACTTTGAACCGTAATGGCTTTCTTGTTTGACATAGGATTTTAATGCCACTTTCAGGAAAGTTAGATAAAGTAAGTCTCTAAGCGAATGTCAAATTTCAACAATATACTATTCTTAAGAGAAAAGGAGGCGTGGCAGCTCAAAAGTTTGAATGACATTATACTAAGACTGTCTCGAGGAACCTGTATACCAAAAGTTGTGCTCCTAAGTGCTATAGTTACTGAGATATTCGCCTAAAACACAAATTTTTTCGAGGTATGTCTGGTTTTTTATACTCTCTGCAAGGGTATATTGGGTTTGTGCAAATGTATGTAACAGGCAGAAGGAGGCGTGGCAGACCCCATGAAGTATATATATTCTTGATCAGCATCACAAGCCGAGTCGATATAGCCATGTCCGTCTGTCTGTCCGTCTGTCCGTCTGTATGAACAAACAGATTTCAGAGATGGTAAGAGCTACAAGTTCGAGCTTAGTCTCTATCGACTCGATATTTAGTCAGTCAATACAAGAATCTCTTTTTTTTTCGATGCCACGCCCCATTCGCCCACAATGAGCAAAAAACTAGACACACCTCGGAAAAAATTGGTGTTTTGGGCGAATATCTCAATAACTATTGCACCTAGGATCACCAATTTTGGTATGAAGGTTTCTAGTGACAGCGTAAATGCATTGACATTTAAAATTTTTGACTGCCACGCCCCTTTCTCCCACAATTAATAAAAATTGTGCTCAACTTTCGTTCCGTTTTTTGGATTTTGTTTATATAGTACAGTATTGTTATTTATAATTCCTGTGGAGACTAACTATATCAAACTATCCTGAAAGGCGCATTGAAATCGCACTAAGAAAACTAGAAGCGTTACAATATTGATAACTGAATGCAATATTTTGTATGAGTGCAAGCGAAACAGAAACATACAAGCACATGTTCGAATGTTTTCGCTGCCTGTGTGGCGGCAGCGCTACCGCATTCATATCAATGTATGAGTGCAAGCGAGATAGAAACATACAAACATATGTTCGAATGTTTTCGTTGCTTGTGTAGCGGCAGCGCTGCATACATACATACATGTATATGCATAATATATTGTCTTTCGTATGTGTATTCGCATACAGACAAACAGATGTATGTTTGATTATGCTTAGATTGTTTTTGTTTTCACGTGTTTTAATGTAAGTACTACACATTGTAATATCTCTCGACCGATTTTAATAACTTAATCGGGAAAAAATGCAGAGAGTATACTACGGTCGGGCGTGCTCGACTGTACTTTTCTTTCTTGTTGCTCATTGCGGGGGCCACGCCTCCTTCTGCCTGTTACATACATTCCAACGATTACAATATACCCTTGTACTCTACGAGTAACGGATATAAAATGAGGGGGAGTAATAATCACATGACTTACTCTTCAAGCAGTACATTTGAAAATAGCTTACAGCTTGGATACTAGTTCATGCATCATGTTCATACGCAATTTTATGGCAATACATTGAATAACGAAACATTACGATGTCCACTCACAGAAGTCGAATCGATAATTATTTCACGCCCTCTGACATTTGTTAGCCTCGAATCTGAAGATGACATTGCATTAACTCCAAATCATCTTCTTATGGGAGCAGTGGATGGATATAAACCAACATGCAACGACGAACTCGACCTTCGACAGCGATGGCATCAGACTCAACTCTTTAGTGACCAGTTCTGGAAGCAATGGATTAAAGAATACACATACACCGGTGCTAACTAAAGGAATTAAATGGTTCGAAAAGACTGCCCTATTACAAACCGGTAGCATTGTCATCGTGGTCGACGAAAATCTACCCAAGAATATGTGGCCAAGAGGATGCATTATAAACACAATTACTGCAAAAGACGGCCAGGTACGACGAGTAACCATTCAAACCAATAGAGGAACTATGGAAAAAGGCCAGCCATCAAATTTACATTTCTCAACATCAGCAATTGCTTAAGTAAACAAACACTTAAACGCTGGGATAAGCATGACAACAAGAAATGAACAATACGAATTACTTTTAAGTTCTTCTATTTTTTATTTCTCTCAATATTATATGCATTAACTTCAACGAAAATTGATAAAATAAACATTAAAATCTATTTAATCATTGTTGTCGTGATTGTGTCAAAGTAAGAGTTATTTAAAAAGTCGTGGTAAATCAAATTACTTATTCCGATGGCCACAGCGTTTATGCAGTCTCTAGAAACCTGTGTACAAAAATGGGCAATTCTATGTGCCATAATAACTCAGGTTTTGACCAAAAACAGGTGTCTCCAGGTTAACTAAATATGTAGTCGATGGGGACTAAGTTCGAACTTGAAGCTATTACCATCTCTGAAATCTCAATGTTTTTACGGACAGACAGACAGTCGAACAGACGGACATGGCTATACCGACTCGGCTTGTGATGCTGATCAAGAATATTTAGTATTAAAAATTAAATCAAACATAGCTGTTGTTTGTCTCCCATCTTTACCATGACAATATTGGGAAAGTTAGTAATATTGCCCCTTATTAAAGTCTATAATAGACTACGCAATACCTTACAAGATTCTGGCATGGATACTGGAAGAGGCAAACGATCGATTAAGGTTTCATGATCATTTTAAACATAATATTATTTCAAAATCAAATATCCTTGACAATATTAACTTAAGTCCCTCTTCAATAGGGTGTAATACTACTAGTAATAATGTTGGTTATGGCTTACATTTTTCTTAAATTTATTTAAAATTACAATTTTACAAAATTTTTTTTTTTCTTTTTTATACTCCCGGCAAGAGTGTTTATTTTTTAACGCAAACTAAAAGCAGTCGCAAGTATAAATCAATTGGTAAAACAATTTTAGGATCATAAGCATAAGTTAGCATAAGGAAAGCGACGAATTCTTAGTTAAGCATAAAAACTTGAATTGAATCTAATGGAGTAGCCTGTAATGTATATAAAATGTACATTAAAAATCTTATACTTAAGCTAGCATGTAAGTTTAATTTGTATTCGGCAGTGCAGCTGTCGCGAGTGGCAGCTCAGTTCGTAATATCGTTTCGCTGCAACCACACACATGTTGCCAAGCCTTTACGCGATTGACTGACAAACAATAAATTGTTATGTTTATGAACGTGCAATTTGTTCTTAATTAAAGTAGTTTCTCGATTTTTCATTGGCGCCCGAACAGTAACTTTCACTCGCGTTCGTTGGTATATTAGACATTTCAAGACTTGGCTTGCGGTGTGTGTCGGTATATTTGTTGTTGGATCTTCTCTGGAGCTGTTGGCCTGTGAGGAAGTCTGGATTGGAACTGCCAGGAGTTTAAGACTGGACTCCCAACCCATAGTCGTCTTGGAGATAATACCCAGAATTGTTACCTGTTGATCAGGTAACAGTGCCCAAACGAGTCAGTGCATAGGAGAATAAAGAACGTGCAGGCGTAGAAGCGGCACATAATAAATACGAACGTACATATAAAAGTACTGCTCCATTTGTTGCACATTAGAGACATTGCCTTTCGGCACTTATTTATTTCTGATTTAATGAAAACCAATTTGAAGCAAAACAGACAAGTCGAAATAAATAAACATACATAAACAAACTCAAACGCTTGTGCAATAAATATGCACATACACATTCGCCGTTGGTGGTGTTATTTGGACCTTTCTTCTTTTCTGTTCAAAACTTGCACATATGTAAACGCGCGGTAAGCGTTTACATACATTCAGCTGGGGATTTAAGCTTGTGGTAGATCACTTGTACTTTGTTTGTGATTTACTTTGTTTGCGTCAACGCTAACCTACAAACGCTGAGTACCTGAAAGCCCTTTAGTTGTTGTTAGTAGATCGCATCGCTTGCCTACCTACGCATGCGCTGTTGTTGGTAGATCGCATAATTTGACTATTTACGCATTGTTGTTGCACTGCTGTTGCTAATCAGCTGATTATCGTTTGCGTTGTCGTTTCCAATTTTCAGCGCTTATTCCAACACTTGCGCTTCTTCAGTTGCTGTTATCTCTGTTACTCGATTAGTCTAGTAATATATAGTTGATTATCTTCAGTCTTCTGATTACCTGAAATTATATTGATCACCAACTGTTGTTAATCGGCATCAGAAAACGTACCTCATAACGATGAAGAAAACATTTGATATGACTCACGCAAAAAAATCGACGTTTGCGTGTACAAATGTTGAAAAATATTTTGAGCCCAAAGCCGGTTTTGCAGTGCAAACCATATGATTGGTAATTGTCAAGTTTTCGCTGCATTGCCAGTTGACGAGAGATTTCATTTCGTTAAATCTAGTCAACTCTGCGTGCCCTGTATGCATTCAGGGCACAGAGTGTCCACTTGGAACCAATACAAGCATCTGCTCATCCTGCTTATATAGATCATGTTGCTAGCAGACATATTCGGTGAGAAACGGAACGCTAGAGCCTTGTGGGATTCAGGGTTTCAGCTCAAAGCTTGCGCCTTCAACGCAAAAACAAATGTTTAACGTTTAAGATGGTTGGACAGTCGAGTTTAACTGCAAAAAGCAAAGTATCGACAACAGTTTCGTGTCGTGTATCGAGACATCATTTCAGCGCCCAGTTTTGGTGGCTGAAATCGATTTGTGATCTTCCCAACAATCGGTGGAAGATTCAAGCAAACGGCGAACTGGCTGACCCTGTAGTCTATAAACCCCAGCAAATGTTTTGTACTGGACACGTAAAAAAATATATATATTGTTGGGTTGGGTGGCATACCGAAAGCCCAGTATGCTGCTCAGTAATGCGACATAGAGATGTTTTAGTTGAGGCCTGTGTAGATCGATACTTTAAGGTCGAAGCTGTGCCAGGTGCAAATGTCTCGGCAAATTGTTCTGCGAAGCACAATCGTTTGCAAACAAAGCTATCGGGACAGCGTTCGTAAATTACCGACTGTACAAATTGGCATCAATTTGACTTTCATGAAAGATCCCGAAGTTCTGGATTCGTCACAAATATCTCAAAACATTTAGTTTCCATGAACTTGAAAATGCATAATATATATTTGAGTTTTATAAACGAGAATCTTGACTTTGATAGTATATTATTCAAAGATACAGAAGTTCACACCAGTGCGTCCTGAGACCAGAAGTGGACTCGTCGTGTAAAAAAACGTCTTCACTAGGAATTACCGGTGGGTCCTACTATCAGAGGGATCTTATTCATTCATTTTGTAGGTTCCGTCTGAACCTCTCACGGCAGATATCAGAACAGGCGAGTTTCAATTGGCAAATTGGTTTTAAGCCATTTCAACGTAATAGAAAAATGCGGAAATAAGAAACTTTGAATTTCTAGGTGGATACAAGGTTGGATATAAGGTTTGATACATTTCATTTCATTCGCCGAATTAAGTCAAACATAGCCCATGTATACGCGTTGGGCCGATGTCGAATCGAGTGTACGGGTTCCTGGAATGATTCAGAAACCGCACTACATTGTTTAAATAATTTCCGTAGCCAATTGAGTTGCTGGCCTCAAGATATGGTATCTTGAAGACAAGGACAAACATCATCAACTCCAGCAGATTTGTCGTCAAGAGGGTGTGACGTTCAGAAACTCGTTCAGTTCGTTTGGCTTCTGCAAGGCTAAAAGACATTGGTCTCAACGAATAAAATAAAATAATTATACAAAATTATCACTCGTTTGATAGGCGAGTTTGCCAAAATTACAATCGCTGACTAGTATAAAAATTCTAAACTAAGACGAATTTTTGAAGGTGTCTATTTAATTGGTTTCATATGGATAAAAAGACGAGCCCTGCTTAAAATGTATATTGAGGTCTTCGTGTGTTTTGCATCAAAGGATTTTCATCTCGAATTTATAGCAGTCGTGCCCAGTAATTTCAATCTCACCTTGAACAGCTTATTCGCTCGAAGTGGCATACCAGCCCGCGTTAGGAAAATGCGAGACATTTTTTTGAGGAACCTGGTAAAGGAGTTTCAGGACTCATGATGAAGGATGAAGTTTAGACTCATCTCTCCGAGCGCACCTCTCGACGAAGGACTGTACACGCGGCACCTAACCTGCGCGTCGCGCACAATTGGCAAGGAAAATTCAGACTGGTCGGTGTTAATGCTGCCAAGGCTACCAAGGGATAGATTGCGATCCCTTAAGGTGGCCGGAATGTTGGATCATTAGTTTAAGTAGTTAGCATAAGATAAAGAATGAAGTTATTGTATTGTCCAGTAGTCTAAGCAAATATCTTATACTTTAGCTAGTGCTTACGTTCTGTGTATTCGGCAGTGCAGCTGTCGCGAGCACACACACGCTGCCAAGCCTTTCCGCGCATTGCTTAGTCCAAATAAATTGTAACGCGTATGAACTTACAATTTGATTCAATAAATTTAGTTTTTGATATGTCAACCAGTAAAGACTCCGTAGGGTACTCAAGCTGGTTGTTTTTGGTGAGAAAGTAGGTGGTAGACACGTCTGATGTTATTAAAAGATTTTAAACGTGCTGTGCAGGAAGTCATAAAGCCATTTAAACCTTATTGTTGCTTGAGCTCCCGAAAGCCATTTGACCGCTTTTTTCTGACATTGACATTGGCAAAAAGCTGAAGATTACCAATACAATGATTTTGTTTAAAGAATCAGGCTAGTCAGCGTCGCCAGGGCAGCCAGAACAACAAGATGTGGAAGCTGGCAGGCCAATCAAAAAAAAATGTTTTTCTTCCACAGAAAATTCGGCGACAATGGTCGCAAGTGCCAGCGCAAATCTCCACGTTACCAGCAATGACCGTCCTCAATCAACTTAATGCATATGATCAAATACCTGACGGTTTTTTTTTCAGTTGTTTCGCCAGCACGCAAAAATCTTTCAAGTTTTTAATCAGCAAATTCTGCAAAAATGCAAAGGTTTTGATAACTATACAATTTGCTTATAACGCTGCAAGAGCTCATAACAATTTCTTTTACATCCGCCTATTTTGCATTCATGTTGCTTGTAAAAGATTTAATTTATTAATTTATTTCCGCTTTATTGAATGACTTACATTTACCTAGCGTATATTCGCCCTTGCATTGAAAACATTGCAAAATATATTATTTTCATCGGTTGGTTTAGTTGTTGTTTGAAGGTTAGGTTAGGTCAAGCCGAATGCCGGGGACAAAGAATGTTTCAGTTATTGCCCTCAGTCGTCCGGTCGAAGATTGTTATGGCTTGAAGTCCTGTAGGATCTGGGAGTGCTTTGCGAACGCTAGCAGGTTCCTCGCCGGTTTATTCAAGATATCTTTTTATTGAGGAGAGTGTTGGTGTGGCTAAACATCTTTGCCTTGTGCGCTCTATTGCTAAACAGGGGCATCGGCGGAATTTGGATCTTGGTCTTTCTGGAGGAGGTGCAGGATATATTGGCTCATAAGAGCGTTTACCTGCGGACCCATGTGTTTTGGTTTTTTGCATGTGTTGGTGCTTTACCATCTTCGATTAATACATGCGTTGGTTCTCCTCTCAAGATTAACGTGGAGTGATTTTACTTGGTCGTCCGGGAGCGGATGGTGGCAATTTCATGATTTTCACAATACACCTGTTATCTTGGAGCCATCTGTGTAGATGTTGAGGGGCCCTACCTGCCTGCTGGGACTAGTTTTCCAGTCATCGGACCCTATGTGTGCCTTAATTGGGTTGAAGATCTAGGGAGACAATCCCGTCAGAATCTCGAGTGCCTTCGTTGGGGTGGTGCTGAGTGCGCCCGTGATGCATGGTAGCCTTTGACACTGTGCCTTTTCCATTGGGATACGATTTCTTCTCTGTTGCTTGTCACCACACAAGAGCTCCGTAAAGCAATATCGGACGCACAGGCGGATATAGATCCAATGTATAAGTCTGGGTGAAAAATCCCAAGACCAGCTGAGCATCTTCTTGGATGCATATAGCGCCATGGTGGTCTTATTCACCCTCTCCACGACATTAGCTCTCCAAGTCAGCTTGCTGTCTAATACTGTGTTCCGCAGAGTGTAGGGTACCTTGCTCCTCTTGAAAAAAGAACGAGGTCTGCCTTTCCGTTATCCGCCCACTTACATATTTCCCAGAAAGTCCGTTTCATTATGGAGCTAAGAGTAGATAAGCCTACTCCTGTATCAAATATCTTGATAAGGTCGTCCACCACTAGATTGCACAGAAGAGGAGGTAGAACTCCTCATTGCGGAGATTTATTTTTTAAGTTGGACAAGGTTTATGGTTTATGTGAAACTGACTTTACAACACAGACATCGAAGATTGAATTTAAAATGTTGTAAAAATACTTGACAACTATGTTAATATCTTTTGTGCAGTATAGTACAGACCATTCAGTAGCATGAATCAGTTTGTTTAGCAAAGAAAAATTTCCTTTGCGAAAGCAACGACGCGAGTTGAAAGAGAAAGAATGAGGTAAATGGATTGAGTTAGGGATAGACAAAGACAGTCCAAGGGTAGGATGAAAAGAATCTTCAGGTACAACTACAGGAGAAGATCTAGTGACAACGCCACTGAATGAGTCAGTTACGAAGATGATATCCAGCATCCGGTTTAAACGATTAGATACATGATTGACTTGAAAAAAAGGAAGATCCATCAAACTATCTAAAAAGTCATTGTTGGGTGTGGGAATGAAATTAAGCTTATTATCATTATCAGATATGCTAGAATTAAGTCAAAAGAGGAACTATTTTTATGTACCTGTTTTAACTTAGACCCCAGACCCCTTACATTCTGATACAGAATGAAAAGTTGGCCAGAGTCTAGTTTTTTGACGCTATGACTGAGGCGGAAGGAAGGGAGGGTGACAGGATTTGAACGAGTTCTATTCTTCTGTTTAAGCTCGTGAACAATCATATGAGGAGGCCAAAACTTTGGATCACATATGACAGGAAACAGTTCAGGGGACACACTAATCTTAAAAGACGAGATTACTCTAGGCTCAGAGAAATAATATTTTGAAATAAAGACGCTACTAGCGGTTTTGGTAGCGATAAATGCAGCAATAGACTCAATAGTCGAGTCTGCGGATAGCCTAGATATAAATATCTGTTTACGGGGAGCCACGACCGTAAGCAGGGGAGGCTGAGCTACAATGGAAGTAGCAATGGGATGACTGTTACGTCGACTTGGAGGACTTTTAAATCTTGAAAAAGCAACATTGGAGGAATTCCCAGGTACCACAATTATATGAGGGTTTGAAGGGGGAACTGCGGGGGTGGCAGAAGATCTACTGTTACGTCGAATAGGGGGAATGTTCTAGTTTCTACTCGTTGCCTTAACTCCATTAACAGTCACCGATTTGATCATAATGGGTGATGAGGCGGTTACGGGGGGATAGGCAGTGCCGGGTAAGCAACGTTAGCACATGAAGGTCGGTCTGGTACTGGAGATGTTGCAGGAGGAATATGTGAATTGGGAGGTGAAGAGTTACGGGGAGAGGGAAAAAAGGATAAAAGGGGAGGCCCATTATGCACTGGTGACGTCAGGAGCGAACCAGGCGGATGAGGTAAGGGAAGCTGCTGCTGAGAACTCAACACCTTGTCAGGTAGAGTCTCAAACTTACAATCACTAAGCAAGTCAGCACTAATATCAAAATCAGTGCTTAGCTTCTTAGCGAGGAAATGTTTTATTATAGTATTATACAAGGCATACGTGAAAATCACATAGCAGCTTAAAACATACTGGGCCTGTTGTTGAATAGCCAACAGTGCACATAATTTACTTAGTCACTGTCCTGTGATAGACCGTAAGTGAAATTGTTTTTGCAGCAGGCCATTAGAGTGAAAACGGGAAAAAACAAGTGAAAAAACAAATTCGAAAATAAGAAAATAAACGGAGATTTGAAAAAAGCTCGACCGGCACAGCTGACAATCAATCTCTCTATGTTGGGTGCAAATTATGTTATACGCAGAAGGAGGCGTGGCAGACCCCATACATTATATATATCCTATATATATATCAGCATCACAAGAAGACGGTCGATATACTTAAGTCCGACTGTCTGTCCGTATGAACACACAGATTTTAGAGATGGTAATAGCTACAAGTTTGAAATTAGTCTCGGTCAGTCAATACGAGAATCTTTTTTTTGATGGCACGCCCCATTCGCCCACAACGAGACAAAACCTGGACATACCGCGGAAAAATACATGATTTTGTCGAATATCTCAGCAATTACAAAACTTAGAAATGCCAATTTTGGTACGCAAGTTCCTAGAGAGAGCATAACTGCATTGCCATTTATAATTTTGGACTGTCGCGCCCCCTTTTTCCAAAATAAATACATTTATTTTTAAACTTCAATGCCGTTTTTAAGGCATATGTTCTTATCGAAAAGTATTGTCATTCAAAATTCTTGTATAGACTAATTATATAAAACTATCCTGAAAGTTGCATTAAAATCGGACTATAAACATGAAAGATAAAAACGTATCAAGATTAATAATTGAACGCAATGCCAATGCATGAGTGCAAGCGAGACAGAAACATAGAAGCATATGTTTTCGCTGCCTGGCGGTGCCGTCCATTGGTAAACATGCACACATTTAATGTTAAACGTAGATGTATGTGCATACAGACAAATATAGTATATGAGTGTTCGATTATGCTTGGATTTTATTTTGATTCAAAGTGATCTATTGCAAGTCCAATCCATTGTAAAACTAATCGGGAATAAAAGTAAAGAGTGTTTTACAGTAGGGCGCGTTCGACTGTACTTTTCGTTCTTGATCTTTTTGTTTTAGTTTTCTTTTAATTAATTTTGACGCGACTCCATGTCGCTATTGGTACTGAATTTCATTATTTAATTTTAAGTTTGGCATGATGTATTAATTTTAAAATTAATCTAATTAATATTTGTCTTTGGTTTTAATTCATTTTGACTTTCCAATTTATTCATTCAATTAATTTCATTCAGCGTTCTTATGTTGTGTTTGATGTCCGTTGCAGTTGTTGTTTTAAAGGTGAATCTTAGGTTCCTATTTGCTGTGATGCAATAGTTGCACTATTGATAAGGTAGAATGGTTAAACTATTCGTGTTGAGAAATTGGGCACTGAATCTCTAGTGTTCTTATAATGTAGATGCTGGTGAATGATGCTATTGTCGGTGAAATATTGTACAATCTTGTCGTATTGGCGTATTGGCCAAATCCACGATAAGAGTGGCTTGCTCACCCTTAAGCTCTCCGTCCCATAGGCTGATATGTACGTTTTTGGCGGCCTACATAAAATTTGCTTTAGACAGATATTTCTTACTACCACTGCTACATACATCTTTGCACTTATTATTTTAAACAATTGTAATGTGTGATACTGCTGTTCGTTTGATTGATTACCTTTTTATTTTCTTCCACACCACGTTTTACTTTTTATCTTTAGTCGCTGCAGCGATATCTGCTTTGCTCAACTAATTATTTTCTATTGATCGCTGCAGATAAGCTAACGACGGCATCAACTTTAATCTGCGCCAAGTGGGACACTCAAAATTTTCATACCAAGCAGTTTAAGCATTTCCAACCGATTGTTCCTATGGGAGCTATATGCTATAGTGTTTCGATCTGGATGAATTTGGTTTGCACATGGGATTTTATAGTGTGTTAGTGAACGGGAGGCTATATAAAGTTTACAGACTTAAGGTTTAAGCCTAGAAATTATTGTAGCAAATAGAGTTGTGAAAATTTAGGAATTGACTACAACAACTCAATAATGGCATGTCACCCTACAAACCAATGCTTTGGACATACTGTCACGTGGAATAAGTAATCCCGATTATCCTAATATTTGGCTTTCCCACGAAGATATAAGCAGCTTTAGTCGCTAACACAGGAGATGTAGCATACTTCATTCACCAAAACAATATATTTTGCTAGCTATAGCGCATAATAGCGTATGTATATATGTGTACAAGGTAAAGCTTTTGACTGCGTCAAACTTGATAGGCGACAGCGTGATCCTTGTCACTATCTCTCACTTTTGGTTATATATTCGTCGCAAAAGCGAAGCGATGGCACTGTCCGCAGTTAAGACCTGTAAACGAGAGACTTGGGACGATTCTAGAAGCTACCAAATTCTTCAGGAGAAAGACGATGCTTCCATATATGCTTTTTATACAGAGTATGACCGAACGTGGAAACGTTATCAGAGGTGCAGAGATCGGAAAGCATGCTCAAAAATTGCAAATATTATCTGCTCCATCCTAAAGAAGGCCAATACATACATTACTACTGGAGTTGTAGTATAGTGGCCAACCCTCAATAAGCGGACAAATCTGACGAAGCTCGCTTAAACTAAACGCCAAGCCAGGCTGTATACCATAGGTGCTTTAACCATCATACCTGAGGAGGCCCTTTACGCCATCCTACACTCGAAATTATGAGCAAGAAAATAGCCACTCTCTCCGCCACTCGAATCAGAGAGGCGTGCTTGTGAAGATCGAATAGGATAGGACACTCCAGTCGCTACTCCCCTCCAAACTCCAAAACGCCTCTCTTCACTTTTACACCGACGGGTCTCGTACGGACGATCGTAATGGTGGAGGTTTTTACTGCCCGGAAATAGGAATCGAAAAATCGTTTAGATTACCAGACCACTGTAGTGTTGTCCAGGCCCGATGTAGGATCAGCATATTATTGGATAGTCAGGCAGCCCTCAAATATCTGGGATTTTTCTCAATAATCTCCTATGCTACAAACAAATCTCGCAGATCCCTCATGGAGACGGCAGCTCGATTCCATTTTCACCTCATCTGGGTTCCTGAACACAGCAACATTGAGGGCAACAACACTACAGATGCGCTAGCAAGGCTTGGTACAGTCTCCACTCTCAACTCCGAGAGAGGGAAAGTATGTAGACTTCAAGCAAGCACTTTGAAAGGCAAACCTTATATGGAAGAACACCCACAGATGCAGAGTATCTCGTCTTAATTGGCCTAATCGAGATGAGAAACGATCGACCAGTTTATGTAGGCTGGCCCGAAAGGACTATTCTGCCGTCTTTCGGGCTCTCACTGGGTATTGGCTTGTGTGCACACATGCCAATAGGCTATCCGTTGGTTTCCACGACTTGTGTAAGAGCTGCGGAAACGACGAGGAAAAGGAAGAGGAGACGGTAATCCATTTCCTTTGTCAATGCTATAGGTCCATTTTGACAACGCCACCTCGGTGCTTTCCTTTTTAATGGATCCGATATATCCGACAAACAACCTCAGCAAATAGCCAAATTCATCCAAGTCTCGGGATGGCTTTCCTCAAGTCTTTCATAAGAGATAAACAATCCACTTTTCCTCATTGCTTTTTTTTGTTGCTTACAAAATTCTGACGAGCGCGATGTGTAAAAGACTTAAGCCTTATGCTGATGCGTTGATTGGACCCTATCGCATGACTGTCGATTTTAAAGCTGATTTTGAAACCCTACGGCGAGTGGTACGCCACCATTTTTGAGCTTGGTATTCCTGCAAAGTCAATATGGCTTAGTAGTATGACATTGAGCGAAAGCATCAGCTCTGTCAAGGTAGTATATGACCAATCCCAAAACATCAAAACCAAGCGGCTTTTCAGATAAGCCGACTCGCTATCCTGTGCCGATGCTTAATGCTATAAGGAAAATCAGCATGAGTTGGTTTTACAGCATGGGCATAGCAAAATAGTATAACAGTAAGTCGCGGTGTCGTGACTTTTCTCTGAGTGCCTGGGACAATAACTTTGAGTCGGTCAAGGACTTTGTTAACACATGAGCTAAAGTGACCAGCAACATGGATGTTAGCATGGAAATCAAGTGGAGGAGCTCACTTGCCAAGATACTTTAGACTTAGTCAAGCGAAGCACTATTCAGCACCGTCGGTGGCTTGGTGCATTGTACATTGCTATATTGTCCGTATGGAAGAAACAACTTCAGCTTGATTTATTTTTCTTTTTTTTTTGTTGAACAACGTAGGAGAGGACTAACACGCGCAAGATGGAGGTACCAGATGGATTTAACTTTGGCAACACTTTGTGTCTCAAATCCATGACACCACTCCTGAACTTTTTAACTACGCGAAGCCAGTTCGCAAACGGTTATGTAATGAAAGCTGAGTAAATTTTTTATTTTTAGCGTGCAGCGTGTTGCATAATATTTTGCAAGTATCAAACATGATCTTTGTTGTTGTACAAAATATTTATAGAGCATCAATATTGATTGCTCCGACAACAGTATGAGTGTGAGCAAAAGGTGCGCGAGCTTAAATGTATAATTTAGATGAGTAAGCGCTAACTATGAAGAAATCAGGCTAAAGGAGATAATAAACTTACCTTGGAACAGATATTGTGCGCATTGAATGATGTTGCGATGCGTGTAAAATTAGTTGCTGTTGTTGGTTAACGCAATGTTGCTGCAGTGTGTTGCTTGCAATAGCGGCCCCCGTTTCTGTGTCTACAGTAGTTTCCACAAAATGCGGGCTCTTTTCTCTTTCTGAAGAGGAATTGGTGGTATTGGCGCAGCTGGTGCGGGCATCGGTCGACCCAACACCATTACTACCACTGTCATTGGAAGTGTCGCCTGGTAAAGGATGTAGTCGTTGCAGAATTCGCTTTCCGGGAATTATTTTGGCTGTCCCTGTCTATTTTATTAAACGTGTACAATGCCAAAAAATGTAAAAATTTCGAACTTATAGTATGCCCATACTTACCCTAACAATTGAATGCAACTTTCCTGACAAACCCTTGCCTTGCTGCCTTTTTGACGGTATACGAAAGCCTTTGCGATGTATCCGAGGAATCATACTTAAGTTTGATGACAAGGTCATACGCCCTGAAAGTGTACATTAAAAAAATAATGCTTAGATCGATTATTTATTCAAGACGGATGTGCTACAGTCAAAAGAATCGAATGTAACAGACCCTGTAATCTATCTAGAACAATCATCTTTCATACTATTATATAACCAAGACGTTTCCTAATCATTTAGTGCCTCTACTCAAGCCAGGTATACAAAGTGTGGGCTTTTTACAATTCTTAGAATTTTTTTTACAATTTGCGGGGGCGGTATGGGACGTGGCAAAAATTTAAATTAAGCATGGTCTACCTGCACATTAAACCAGTCTATGTACCAAACTTGGTGTTTCTAGGTTTTACCATCACAGATATCTCGGCGTTCATACTTAAAATAAAAGAATAATCTTAAATCTGTTTGACTTAATGCACATTCATTCATACAATTACACTATGGGAATTAAATGAAGTCTTATTTTCAATTTTTTTAAATTTGCTTAATGTTGTTGGCAACCCATTACGAATACCCAATTAATTTACATAGACGTGCGTTCGCAGGCAGCGCGACCGCCACACATACAAACAAAACATTCGAACATACGTTTGAACGTATCTGTCTCGCTTGCACTCATGCATTGGCATTGTGTTCAATTATTAATGTTGTTACGTTTCTAGCTTGTTTGTTTATAGACCGATTATATGCAACTTTCAGGATAGTTCGATATAATGACGACTAATTACGGATTATAAATTACAATACTGTACGATAAGAAAAAATCCCTTAAATATGGCATTGAAATTTTAAAAGTTTTGGATTTCTTTTGAGAAAAGGGGCAAGGCAGCTCAAAAATTGTAATGAGATTGCATTTTTGCTGTCGTTTGGAACCTGCGTACTAAAATTTGTCTCCTTACTGCCATAGTTACTGAGATATTTAACAAAACATCTATTTTTTCCGATGGTGTGTTTAGTTTTTTGCTTATTGTGGGCCAATTAGGGCGTAACATCGAATAAAAAGATTCTTGTATTGACTGACTAAGTAGGTAGCCGATTGAGATTAAGTTCGAACTTATAAATCGTTTACAAAATAAAAATTTTATATATACATTTTGAATTAAAATTTAAAAAATTAAATTAACAATTGTCATTGTCAGCATTCGAACCTGAGCATTGGTAAGCGCGGCCAGCGCGGACAGACAGTCAGACAGACAAACGGACATGGTTATATCGACTCGGCTGTTGATGCTGATCTAGAATAGATATACTTTATGAGGTCGGCCACGCCTCCGTCTTTCTGTTTTTTCGCTGCAAGTAGGGCAGCAGCGCTGCCCGCGTACGCTGGCCGCGCTGAATACACACACACATATATATATGCATCATATATTGTCATTTGTATGTGTTTCTTCGTATTGAACTCTTTTGACGATTCTCTTTTCGGGAGTAATATAATTGTCGCTCGCGTGTTGAGACTCAGTGAGTGAGTGAATGACTGAATAAGTCAATTCAAAAAGTCTTGCAAACACTCTTTAAGGATTTTTCTTAATAAATAATATTTACTTTATTTTTATTTTGCGTTTTTATTTTGTTTACTTTTCTTAATGTAAGTAATAAGTCAAAAATATTTAATGTTTCTATGATTATTATTTTTTTTCTAGCTTCAATCGAATACTTGATTAACAATAGAAATAATATTTGTTTGTTAGTTTATTTAGTTTAGGATATAGTTGTAAAGTATCAACCTAACACTTTTTATAAGCACTAGCTACTACGGCCATCGGCTTATACGATAACCACATCCATATACTAGCCTGTGATTCGAACCCGGAACCCCGTTGTTCAGTTGCCTTTATGACAGGGCCACTTAGACAAAATAGAAAAAATAAAAACAAAACAACATAAATGAATTCAATGAATATTTCTTATTTATTTTGACTAATTGTTTAGCTTGATTAATAATAGAGAGTTTAAATTGTCTGCTCCTATTGAGCTCCGACGTTTACTCAGTATGAAATGCAGGGCTGAAAATGACCGTTCTACACTCAATTCACAAATGCAACAGATTACGCAGTAGAATGCAACGAAGTGTTATTGCGTCGCAATTTAATAAGCATCACTCGCTTAAAGACGTTTTGCTTTATTTCACTCATGCAAATACTCGTGGTCTAAGTGAGACGAAAAAGAAACGAAAAATAACGATTGTTGTCCGAGCGCGTGTGAGATAAACGAAGAGATTATTAATACTATTAATAATCGTGAGTATTCTTTTCATATACTCAATAAAGAGACTTATTTGAAGACGTCGCAAAACACACAATTGTTATTTGCGAGCTATGCTAAGAAGTCTTTTAAACAACTAAAAGATTGAATCAAAATTCGCCATCCAATCCATTCATGGCTCACACAGCATAACTAAAAAGTTCTTGGTACCCATGTTTAGTCAGACTGCAACATATTTCATATTTTGTCCACGTTCGATGGAATCGTTGGCCTCGATCTTCAAAATCAAGTCGACGCGGCCATTAACCTAAACGAGGGTAAGCTGGTAGCAGGGGGTGTTTCTTAAAAGATTTACAACTGCAGAGATGCGAATCTTTCTAAGATTCTCTACATCCAAATCCCAGCCGTAGTAAAATCGCATGAATTCTGTCGTTTGCTTTTTGGTTTGAAGAATGCGGGCAGCATCTTTCAAAGAGCCATATACGATGTGCTTCGAGAGCAGATCGGCAAGTCGTGTTCGGTCTACGTCGACGACGTCATTATCATTTCAGCAAATGAAATGGATCACGTCAAGCACGTCGAATGGGAACTCAAAAGTTTGCGGTACGCAAATATGAGGGTGGCCCAATAAAAGTCCGAATTCCTCCAAAGCAGCGTAGAGTATTTTTGTAGTCCCATTAGCAATGGCGCAAGAATAGACTCTGAAAAGGTGAACTCAATTTAGCAATACGCAGAGCCGAAATCACTTTTCGCAATCGGGTCGTTTCTTGGGTTAGCCAGTTACTATCGCTGCTCCATCAAAGATTTCGCTGCAATAGCAAAGCCGCTCTCGAACATCCTCACGGGAGACAACGGTTCAGTGAGCAAATACTAATCTAAGAATACACAGTATTTCGAATGAGCAAGTTGAGCGCATTCGTATCACACTGGCAGAGATAGCTAGATGAATCAAGTTACAGAGAGCTGGTGATGCACGCAGTAATAGTGTACAATAAGTCGGTACATTCGGTAACCAGGAAAAGGCCCATACAAACATTTTGTGATTACTCGCAGACAACTCAACAGGAGGTTAGGGAGGGAATCGAAAAGGCACAGTTAGCGCAAATTTCCAGATGTAACCAGAATAAACAAAACAGGATTTTGGATGCTCGCGTGAAAGTTCTCTTGAAAACAGACAGGCGATTAGGAAACAAGCTGACCACACGTTGTATAGAAGAGAGGGTAGAAGCGGACTAGGGGACAACAGTCCTCGTTAAGGGGAGTGTGGTCCACAAGGACAACCTTCGGTAATTTAGTAGTTAGTTTGTAGAACTTCAGAGTGAGTATGTTACATTCCAGGTTGTACGCGACACTACTGCCGATACTGGTGACGGTGACGGCTCGGATGACGGACTATTCCCACTTCGATTTCATACCGATTACTGACGGAAACGTACTGGTTTGGGACGATTTTTTTCGGATGACTTGGGATGACTTCCTCAGACACACGACCAATTTTTCGGAATTTTCTCAGATGATCGACGAGACTACAAAATTAACGAACATGTTTTTACAGTCCCACATGCGAAAGCTGTTGAAGGTAAATACAGGACACCACCGGCATTCAAGGAGCCTTGACTTCTTAGGTGCGGCCGTCAAGGTTGTAGCGGGTACACCCGACGCACAAGACTTAGAAGACATAAGAATGACCGAAGCAGAACTGATAAGATCTGAAAATAAACAGATAGAAATATATTCCACTACCCACACAAAGATCAACCCACTGACAGACACAGTCATTAAAATCCTCAAAATAGCCAAGAACGAACAAACAGACAGCGCACATTTGTATGAGACGTTACTGACGCGCAATAGTATTCTCATCAACGAAATAGGGAATCTTAATTTAACTATTACGTTGGAAAATCGAACATTATCAATACAACCGGTTCTTATGAACGAATTCACAGGGACAACAGTGACAGACTTGTAAGACATTTCTAATATTAAGGTTTTTCAATCCATTTATATTGTGAAGATTATCATAAAATATTCTAGAATTAGTCGATCTTGCCGGAAAGTTACTGTTATTCTGGTCGCACACAACAACACCATCTTGAAGCTATCGAAAACAAGTCCTGGCAGTGACCAACTACAAGCCAATGACGACAACTACGGGTTGCGAGCTTTCGCCGAACGAGCACAGTGCTCAGAAACTACACTCAGGGAAGGTGGCACATTGTGCAATACAGCCCAGCCATTTGGAGCCCCTTACCGTAGTCGATGACCGAATAATTGTCATCAACGATCGGCCGTCTACTGTAGTGGTTGATGATAACTCGGAGGTCGTCGTATCTGGAATTCAGTGTCTCACATTAGACCACCATGCGTTGATCAACGGAACAAAATACGTGAACCGAAACAACATTCAAAAGCGGTTCCCTTATAATTTATTTCGATAGGAAAATACTTCAATTAATTTATATACTCGAGTATTTTGCCGTTATACAACATGTTGCAAGCAAACCAAACAGAAACTTATAATATTTTGCATGAAATATTGTCAGCGGTAGTACTACACTAAATTAATAATAATTTAATAATTTATTATTTGCATCTGTTCATTTTATTAAGATAGTTAATACGCTATGTAAATAACAATGATTTGTTAAAACTGTTTGCAATGATCAACAGTTAAACGTAGGCGGGTTGACCTTTTGGAAATTCCCTAGTTTGGCCAGAGTATGACAACAGTGACTTTTGTAATAGGGGTGTTTTGCATTTACCGCAATATGTGCAGCAGGTAGTCTGATAATCTTCCGTTTGGGGCTTTCTTTTTTTAACAAGATTAGTACAGTCGAGCACGCACGACCGTATAATACTCTCTGCTTTTATTCCCGATTAAATTAATTAACACGGTACCTACGTCTTACAATGTATAGTACTTGTGTTAGAAACAAAAAAAAACTAAGTTTAACCAAACATTAATCTGGCTGCCAAAAATCCCCTAGTTGAACCCTCCTCGAGGGTGCTGGCTGGGCAATGGACACTGCATCGTCTAAGGACGGTGCACTGTCACTTGCCCTTGAGGCGATGCAGCGTCTAGCTAAGACGCGGTCCAGGGCATGCCAAGAATACCGAACACACGTCATGGCTAGAGGTGCCTGGTGGTAGGCATAAAACACTAGGGGTGGCCACCCGAACCTAAATAGCTAATTATGGACTACCATGGAAAGTCGTTTAGGAGAATCAACTCGGGCTGGGATGTCAGTCCAAACGTCGGTGGAAGGCGTGACCGCTACCACCGGCGGGCACGGGGGGGAGAAATCCTCTCTGCGTGTCGCCAGTGGTCACACCTCTGACGTGGCGGGAGCAGGCCATGTCAGTTCTACTACGACTGCCAACAACAACAACAACAAGCACAAGCTGAGCCGCACGGGTGCCGGAATCGACGCAGATTCGGACTTGGAGAGCGTTACGTCAGTAACGAAGACTGAAGAAGAGAGCCTACTGCGCTCCCCGGTTCAGGGTTCCAGCTCCATGCGTAGGGAAGGGCCCAAGCGAACCAGGGAAGGGCACAAGGCCAAGGCACAGAACAAGGCGGCTCTGAAGATCCAGAATCGGCTTCAAGGCAAAACTGACTTGTCCCCTGAGGATAAAGCCAAGTTAACCTGGTCCGAACAAAGGATCAAAGAGAGCCGTCGCCACTTCGATCAGCTGCCGCAGATGCGAGCAACGACAAGTGGGTACGCCAACAAGGTCGAGGAGATGATGGCTGAAAAGAGGCAACGCTCAGCCGAGAGCAACACGAGCAAAGATGCTCCCGACTGCAAACGGCAGAGGGGTCCCAAAGGAGCCATCGACTAAGACGCAAGAGAGCCTCGATGAAGGATGTCGTGCAACGGCACCTGATCGTGGCACTGATCGATCCCAGCGAGGAAAACGGCAGGATCTCGAAGGAACGATGGAAAATCGTCCACGAGAAACTGGTTGGGTCGCTGATGGAACGTCTGGAGGAGGATCCGGAGGCCCCCATGCCTACCTTTGAAGGGGCTGGGTGGCTGAACGGTGCAAAAATCCTCAAATGCAATGACGAGCCAACACTTAGCTGGCTGAAGAAGGTAGTTCCGACCTATGGAGCGGTATGGGATGGAGCTTTGCTGGAGGTGGTCGACAGGGAAAATATCCCGTCTAAACCAAAGGCAAAAGTTCTCTTCCCTATCGCGGTCAAACCCTGCGTCTGCTACAGAGGCAAAACAATGACGTGTCAACCAGTGACTGGAAGGTATTACATGCTGGTCCCTTCTCCTCATCAGAGGGAGGCCAGAGTGTGATCCTCCAGATCAACAAGGAGGCGGAAGACGTGTTGTATCCACGCTTTGGGAAGATGGCTTGGGCTGTTGGTAGCGTATACCTTCGCCTAAAGAAGCGTCATCCCGGAGACAAGGATACGCACACACTCAAGGTTGGGGAGGTGGAGAAGGACTTGGGACTTGAATCGGTCCTCGAAGCCACCCAATCACTGGAAATAGCTTCCGACGAGGAGGTGGACGACGAAGAGGACGGAGACCTGACGGTTATAGTCAGCCCGTCCGCAGAGGGTGATGCAGTAACCCACACACATGAGGGTACTGCAAATAAACCTACATAAGAGCAAGTTGGCATCGACGGAGCTCCTTATGACCCTAGAGCAAGGGCCCGTCGATGTGGCCTTAGTCCAAGAACCGTGGATTGTCTCCGGTAACATGGTAGCGGGAGTAAGGTCGAACAACTACAATGCGTTTAACATCACAACGGTAAGCAGAACAAGAACTGCCGTACTTGTACGGAAAGGTCTCCACGCTTATCTCATGTCTAATTACAGCACTGATGACCTAACGGCGGTAATGGTGGAGAACGGGAAGATGCGCCTCATTATAGCATCCTGCTATATGGCTCATGACCTGCCAGCACCACCGGACGAACTTGTGAGACTTGTGGCTGAGACCACCTGCGAAAACAACTTGCATCTGGTAGTCCGCACAGACGCCAACGCACACATGCGTATGGGGATCAACCGACACCAACATCAGGGGTGAGTTGTTACTTGAATTCCTACTAACCACAACATTAAGTATCGCTAAAACGGGAGAGGCACATACATACTTAGGTCCCACTTCGTCCACCGTTCTTGACCTAACACTCGCAACAGGTGTAGCAATAACACACTGGAGGGTCCTAGACAAACCATCACAAGTACATTCAATTTGAATGCGACTTTGATTACAACCCCAAACCAACCCAGCTGAAAAACCCCAAGAACACTGACTGGGCCAAGTTCAGGAGTCTTGTGGCAAATAAACTCGGCCCACCAGACAACATCAGATCTGCAAAAGACATAGAGAAATCAATGTCGATTGTCAATAAAACTCTGCTTGATGCCTACAACGGCGCATGCCGGACATCCATATGCAAATCGAGATCGAAACCACTATGGTGGAATTCCGAGCTCTCAACACAGAGAGCAATTACTAAGGATCTGTTTAAACTTGCAAAGCAGACCGGTATGGAAATAATCCACGACGAATACAAAGTCGCGCTCAGAACGTACAAGTCCAAAATCAGGAAAGCCAAAAGAAACTCCTGGAGGAACTTCTGTTCCAACCTGGAATCGGTACCTGAAACCGCATGACTTAGAAAGCTGCTGTCAAAACAGCGACCAATTCAAAGTCAACTAAAGCTGGGAGATGGTATATGGACAGAGAGCAGCGAGGAAACTCTGGATGCACTCATGACCACCCACTTTCCAGGTTGTTTGACACCACCTGTGTTCGACGAACAACACAACAATACGGAGCAATCATACACACTCCCTGAAGGATTATTCACCACAACGAAGATACAATGGGCCATCAACTCTTTCTCAAGAATAAAGAGCCCAGGTATCGACGGGATCATTCCAGCCATGCTCGCCAAGGATACGGTCACCCCATGGCTGGTTAAGATTTACGAAGCCTGCCTAAAAACTGGCCACATACCAACTCAATGGCGAACTGCAAGAGTTGCTTTTCTTCCCAAAGCGGGCAAATGCAGTCACAACAGCCCATCGGATTACAGACCAATAAGTCTTTATGCTTAAAACTATGGAAAAGCTGCTAGATCTCAGCATAAGAAGTTCGGCAGAGGAACAGATGTCAGCTGATCAGCATGCTTACACCAAGGGCAAGTCCGTTGAAACGGCCTTGCACTCGCTAGTGGGGACTATATAACGAGCCCTACACAACAACGAATATGCTCTGGGTGCCTTTGAAGACATCTCAGGAGCGTTCAACAATGTTAGCACTGTAGTAGGCTACTACGTAGGAATACCCATAATGTTAAGTGTACAGTATGTTAACATCATAAACCTAATGTAAATGTAAACACAAGATATCGATGAGATATCGATATAGCAAAACATCGAAATGAAAAACAAGAGAGATCGATAGAACAAAGAAGTGGAAGAGAGTTCTGCATAAAAAGAATAAAGCGACAGACGTATATAAAAGAAGCTGGAGAGTTTTATTTTGAAAAGCCGGTCACAATCTCAAAAGTGGGATAGAAATTCACGAAATGGATATAAATATTAACGAGGTGACGGTCATTCAGCTAAAGAAGTGGCTAGAGGTGTTGGGATTGCCAACTAAGGGGTCAAAAGCTGAACTTGTGGCGCGCATCAATACAGTGCCAGCAGACGAGCGTGGTAGCGTCCCGATGTCAGCGAATGCAGAAGGTGACCCAGTAAGCAGTGAGGAAGATCTTCGGACATGTCAGTGGCAGAACCAACGTAAAGAAATTTCCGAAGGCGAAAACTATTTAAGAGACTTAAGGCGCCAGATCGAGCCAGCAAAAATCACGCTACAAAACATCGATGCAGAATGTTCGAGAACCACAGGCCAACAACAGAGCGAGCGAGACAACCATAGTGTATGCAGTCAAGAAAGCGTCGGCGACGGCGGCGCCGGCAATGAATTCGACGAGCAAGCCAGTGACGCGCAGAATAGTGTCGCCAAGTCGCATGATGAAATTCGACAGAAAAGAAGCGACGAATGGAATTCGCCTATGTTCCAATTGGCGAAGGAAATCTTACCAGATTTCACTGGAGATTTAAGAATGTGTATAGACTTTAGAAGACTAAACAAGATCATAATTAAAGACAACTATCCATTACCTTTAATTGACGATCTGTTGGACGCTTTAGTTGAGAAACCAGTATTTACGAAACTTGACCTGAAGAATGGCTATTTTCATGTGTTCGTGGAGAAAGAATCTGTAAAATATACATCATTCGTCACGCCTTTAGGACAATTCGAATTTCTTAGAATGCCAATGGGTTTGAAAACGGCTTCCCAGGTTTTTGAAAGATTTCTCAATGGTATATTTAGTGACCTAATCAGAGAAAACAAAGTCATTATATACATGGATGACATCATGATTGCAAGCAAAGACATTAGTGAACATTTGGAAATACTAGAAGAAGTACTTAAAAGATTAGTGATGAATAAATTAGAACTGAGGATTGATAAATGCGAATTTTTGCAAAGCAAAGTGAAATATTTAGGTTTTCAAATTTCCGAAAATGGCATTAAGGCAGATGAGAAAGGACTAGATGCAATAAGGCACTTTCCAATACCTGATCGAACGCAGGCAGTGCAAAGTTTTCTTGGATTATGTTCTTACTTCAGGAGATTCATACAAGGCTTTTCGACAATTGCAAAACCGTTGTATGACCTATTACGAAAGGACACAAAATTTAAATTTGAAGAGAAGGAGCTAAGTTGTTTCACACTATTAAAGGAAAAGTTATTAGAAGCACCCGTGCTGTCGTTATACAATCACAAGGACGAAATAGAACTACATTGTGATGCAAGTGCGGTAGGATTTGGGGCAGTACTTCTACAGAGAAAACAAGATGGCAAGTTGCACCCAATATTTTATTTTTCTAAAAGAACAACAGAAACGGAATCGAAATACCATAGCTTTGAATTAGAAACATTAGCAATTATATATTCACTTAGAATATTTAGAATATACCTACAGGGCAGAAAATTTAAAATCGTAACAGACTGTAATTCTTTAACTCTGACATTAAATAAAATAGATCTCAATCCCAGAATCGCCAGGTGGGCGTTAGAAATTTGATTATGATTTAGTACACAGAACAGGTAAACAGATGCAACATGTAGATGCTTTAAGCAGGTGCAACAACAGTATAATGATTACAGAAGCAAACAGTTTTGAGACCAATTTGATCATTTGTCAAACAAGAGATAGTAAGTTACAGGAAATTAGAAAATTATTAGAAATGGGTGAGCATAAATTGTTTGAGATGAGAAATGGAGTGATATTTAGGAAAACAAATGACGATAGGCTGCTATTTTATGTTCCAGTTAAAATGGAAGAAAACGTTTTGTATAAATATCACGATGAATTAGGACACGTTGGTAGGGATAAGATGTTAGATGCGATTAGTAAAACTTACTGGTTCCCAAACATGAAAAAGAAAGCGTTAGAACATATTGAAAATTGTTTAAAGTGCATAGCATTTTCGCCGAAGACTGGCAAGGGGGAGTGTCATTTGCACAGCATACCTAAAGGCAACAAACCTTTTCAGATAATTCACATAGACCATTATGGACCGGTAGACAATAGCAGAGCTAGAAAACACATATTTGCGGTAGTGGACGGTTTTACGAAATTTGTTAGATTATATACAACTAAAACAACTAACATTAAAGAAGTTGTAAAGGCATTGAAAGATTATTTTAGAGTGTATAGTAAACCAGAATGTATTGTATCAGACAGGGGAAGTTGCTTTACATCAGCAGAGTTTGATGAATTCATGGAGCAGGCTAAAATAAAACACATTAAGATTGCGACAGGATCACCACAAGCCAATGGTCAAGTAGAACGAGTTAATAGAAGCTTAGGGCCCATGATAGCCAAATTAACTGAAACTGAAAATGGACATCATTGGGACATTGTGATAGAAAGGGTAGAATATGCTTTAAACAACACGCAACATTGTAGCTCGAAACAGTTTCCCAGTGAAATGCTTTTTGGATTAGCACAAAAGGGCGAAATAAGTGATAGTTTAGGAGAGGAACTGGAGGAGATCACACAGACAGAGACGGTTAGAAAGCAAAGGAGAATGCTCAACAGAATCAATTAGCATCACAAGAGAAGAATGAGAAATATTTTAATAAAAATAGAAAGAAAGCGAACAATTATGACACAGGAGATTACATAATGGTAAAGAATTTCGACAGCACTGCTGGAGTATCAAGAAAATTAATTCCTAAATCCAAAGGACCATATGTTATAGCCAAAGTCCTAAAGAACGACAGATATTTAATTAAAGACATTGACGGTTTTCAACTTTCACGAAATCCGTATCAGGGAGTTTGGAGTGCTAGCAATATAAGACTCTTTGTAATAACTATTGTATATTTGTATGATAATTGTTAACATTAATATAAGATAAACTATAAAATTGTAAATACTAGATTAAGAAAAAAAAAAAAAATGAACAAATACTAGAATATAAGAAATGTTTGTAATCATCTATAAGTTTTGAATAAGTATACAGAGATAGAGGTCTATCTCATGGTCAGGATGGCCGAATTGTAGTAGGCTACTACGTAGGAATACCCATAATGTTAAGTGTACAGTATGTTACCAGCATAAACCTAATGTAATTGTAAACACAAGATATCGATGAGATATCGATATAGCAAAACATCGAAATGAAAAACAAGAGAGATCGATAGAACAAAAAAGAGGAAGAGAGTTCTGCATAAAAAGAATAAAGCGACAGACGTATATAAAAGAAGCTGGAGAGTTTTATTTTGAAAAGCCGGTCACAGCACCAAGGTCATAATCGACCAGCTAGCAACTACCAATTCTCACCCAACAATCACCAACTGGATTAGAAACCTTCTGAACTGCGGGAGAGTTCAATCAGAATGGGGCACTGCAACCACAACAAAAATCGCGAAAAGGGGTACTCCTCAAGGAGGAGTCCTTTGTCCCCTTCTATGGAACCTAGTTGTCGACGATCTAATTAAGAGATTTGATAGAAGAGCCCCTAAAATGACTGCCTATGCGGACGACATAGGTATAAGTATAACGGGAGTATGCCCATCGACTCTCAGCTCCATAATGGAGCGGACCCTCAGGGAAATATGTAAATGGGTGGAGAACGCCGGACTACATATAAATGCAGAAAAGACGGACCTCATCCTCTTTACCAAGAAGTACAAGGTACCGTACTGGACTCCCCGAAACTGAATGACAAACAACTCAAGCCCAGCACCCGCATTAAGTACCTAGGAACAGTGCTGGACAGCAAACTGACATGGAGAGCCAATGTAGAAGAAATGGTGAAGAAAGCCACCATGGCGCTATACACATCCAAGAGGATGCTAAGCAGCACATGGGGCCTGTCACCCAGACTTATGCACTGGATATATATCTCAGTTGTGCGCCCGACACTGCTCTATAGGGCTCTTGTGTGGTGGGCTGCTACGGAAAAGAAAACAACTCTCGCCCTATTGGAAAAGGTACAGCGTCAATCGCTAATCTGTATTACAGGCGCACTCAGAACCACCCCAACGAAGGCACTAGAGATCCTCACGGGATTACTTCCCCTGGATCTACAAGCAAAACTAGTAGCAGCAAAGTCGGCCCAACGTCTTATAGCACTGGGCAACATGGCGCCACTAAGCTACGGGCACAGCTCCATAGGGAGGAGCATGATATCGGGCTCAGACTACATCAAACCAGAAAACAGACTCGAAGCCCACATAAAGGCACACCTTGGGCCCGATGATTGGAAAAGCTGTCGCTACAACCACACTGAGCTCAACATATACACAGACGGCTCTAACATGGAGGGAGAAGTGGGGGCCGCTGTTTACTGCGAAACCCCCAGCCTTAAACTCACATTCAAGCTACCAGACCACTGTAGCATTTTTCCAAGCGGAAGTCTTTGCGATTGGAAAAGCAGCAGAGACCGCAAAACAAATCAGCACCAACTTCCATAAAGTCAACATCTTGGTAGATAGCCAGGCAGCGATTAAGTCCATGATGTCGTCTACTCTCAATTCCCGGATCGTCAGGGTGAGCAGGGAAGCACTAGATGAATTACGTACGACAACGTTAGTACACATCTACTGGGTACCCAGCCACCAGGGCATACCAGGAAACGAGGAGGCAGACATCCTGGCAAAGGCAGGCGTTGACCTACCAACTAACAGGATAGAACAGGTGGACATCCCCTTAAGATCACTACATAGTGATCTGGAGAGAAGCACCAATAACCAAATCAGCCATAGATGGCGAAACACCCCGCACATGCAGAATTGCAAAGATCATGTGCAAAAACATCAACTCTCGACTATCGCAATATATTCTGCACCTCCCCAGGAAAGACTGCAGAATGATGGTCACTGGTCATTGCCTTGCTGCCGCATTGCAGGAAATGCAATAACCCGGACTCTTCAGAGACGCTAGAGCACCTCCTATGCCACTGCCACGCCTTAGAGCGCACGAGGCTTAGGTGCCTAGGAAACTCCATACTCCCCTCATTGATGGAAGCCTCCAACATACCCGCAAGTAACCTGCTAGCGTTTGCGAAGCGCGCACAGATTCTAACTGGCCTATGCTCTGTCCCTCGAGGACTCCAGCTTAACCTAACCTAAACATTAATCTATTTGTCTGCACATACAAATTCGCTTGAAATTATATTATGTATGCACATATATAAGTTAACACCAGCAAAACTCTCTCCTACCTCGGCGCCCCCTGCGCTGAGTAAGGGAGTTTACGCGGGCAACGACCGCCGCGTTACCATTCCCGTCGTCACCACACCCCGCGCAGAGCCAGCGACACACGCGCCGTCGATGACCTAGTATCGGACGCACCATTTTGCTGCATCGACACTTTTCGGCCAAGAGCTGACCGGCAACGATCGCAAGTGCAGAGTCAGATTTCCGGCACTTGCGCAACGCAACAACAACAACAACATGGGGAGTCAAATTGCTGACTCCAACGGCATGTGCACCGTCGGCGGCTACGCTAGTGGCCAAGAGGTGTGATGTGAACCCAAGCCGGCCGGCTTGGGCAGAACTGGTTCTACCTCAGAAGAAGCCTAACGTTTGTCTTTCCATTGTGAATAACATTAAAGAATAAATAAGTTTTGTCAATCAAAGTCTTGGAATTGTCATTTAATAATAAAGCCTTGCTAATCAACCGGAGTCTGGGAATTGTCATCAAATACTAGATAGCGAGACAACCGTATCCAAGGGATACCAGAAGCGTTAATATCTGATAATCAGATGCCCTACTTTAGGTAATATCGCCGTCTGTACCCGGCCCGGTACAGACAGGCTTAACTGGCGCCCGAGCAGTTCTGCTTCAACATAAGCAAGAACCCTTTTAACTTTTAAGAATAAATAAAAAATGTGAATAAAAAAAAGAGAAAGAAATGTAAAACAAAAAATACTCATATAAAAAGTGGCAAATGAAAAATGTGAATTGTGCGGTGTTTAGAAAAATAAAAGTGCAACGAAACTAATATAAACAAGTAATTAACCCGCTGCGGTGGTGACGTTCGTCTTAAATGTGGCGAGCATAATCCACGAGCGCAAAACAATTACTATAAAAAAAAAGAACGGCAACCCACTGCGGTCATCTTCTCGGTCGAGTAGTATTGACGAGTGCAAAACGCCAATCTAAAATAAAAGAATAACATACACGCGGCGGTGATTTGCTTGTTTTTAACTAATCAAGCTTTAAATTCACGAGCGTTAAAAAGGTTAAAATATAAAATAAAAAAAGAAACGAAAACCGCTGCGGCAACTTGTTTGCGAGCGGCAGCCCTTTTAAAAAAAAAAAGAAAATATAACATACAAAGTGGTGTGTGGCAGCTTGCTAGAAACGCTCAAGGGCTAACCGCACTGAAAGAGTTGCCTAGTGGGTTGTGTGGGAATCCGTACCATTAGTAGGCGGAAGCCAAAAAGGAGTACTACGGACCACCGTGCCCAGTGCCGAGTTAATAGTTTCAAAGTTGCAAAATGAAAGAAAAGAAAAAATGAAAATGGAAAAAACCAGGCATCAAATGCCAAAACAAAGAGCAAACACACCGCACAAAAAAAGAATCACTTGCCCACAAATAAATTTTAAACGACAAAAAAACTATTTTAGCCGAATACTAACATAATGTTTTTTTCATCTCTAGAATCTGCCTATTGTGAGTGTCAGCATAGCCAAGAACACCAAAGGAACATCTTGTAACAAGGGGTGAGTGAAGCGTACGAAAATATAAAAATAATTAAAGAACAGGCATTGTGAGACAAGATTACCTCTTTTTGTATAAAGTACTCGGTAAAATAAATAAAGGAATCTGTAACAAATATTTTTGTAATTTTCAAACTATAAACTTATAGAATTTTAATTTCACAGTCCCGTGTTCTTGAGTTTTTGGTGGCTTGATTGTTGTTTATTGTCAGTATGGAGGAAATAAAGGAGACCCTAACGAGATTCGAGGCCACCTTAAGTAATGTGCTTGGTCAGATGGTCACCTTCAAGGACCATCTCAAGCAGTTAGGAGAAAAGGTAGAAAAAATAGAGTCCGCGCAGGCAAGCGCTAACCCAGTCGCTGTCGTAGCTGCACCGTTGACACGAGCGCGCAACGAATATGAGCTGACTCAGGTGGCAATTTTGCCAGACTATGTAAAGGAATTGCAGCCTTTCGAAGGAAAGGTTGACGATTACATGTCTTGGATCAGCAAAGCCGAAGCCATTTTAAAGGAGTACGATATCATTAGGGAAAGGCCCCTGTACCGATCTATAGTTCTGCATGTTAGACAAAAGATTCGCGGCAGCGCCGACAAGGCACTCGTTGCGTACGATGTACAGAATGACGATTGGCCAGAAATTAGACGGATTTTGGCACTCCACTATGCGGATAAGCGTGATACTCGCACTTTGGAGCATCAGTGGAGTTTAATGACTCAAGGGGGAAGGCCCTTGGATGCCTTTTACATGCAGGTTAACAATCATTTCTCTCTGATATTAAACAATCTAAAGAATGGGAACCACACCCCAGAAGTTATGAACGCCTTGATAGAACCGGCTAGGGATAGAGCGCTAGACGTCTTTATTAGAGGATTGGACGGTGATATCTCAAAATGGTTGATCGTGCGCAGGCCTAGAAATTTGCCCGAAGCATATTCTATTTGTCTAGATATGCAAAACGTGAAAGGGACCAAATACCCAACCCCATACGTAGACAAGTTCTCGGCCCCTAACGTGAATTACAGACCCCCTGGTGTCCCTAGATATCCTCAACCCTTCCAATCTTACGCTCCTAGGAGCGCCCAGTTTTCTCAAAGATCCCATGGTTTTCGTCCCGCCATAAAAATGGAAAGCAACCAATCAAGACAATCATACCGGTCAGGATTTAGTGCGCAAGGGGAGGGCAACGCTAGTTTCAAGCGTGGCCCAAGTACCTCCTCGAACCTCAATCCCTTTCGCAAGGCCCAGAGGTTGTATAATTTAGATGTGGCTGAATATTCTTCGGAGTCCGCTCCCAATGAGTCGTGCCAAAATCCAGCGGACGACTCATATTATGAGGAGACCTACCATAATGAGGATACTAGCGAATTAAACTGTGCATCACAGCCAGAAGAGCTGGGTAGCCCCGAGGTAATCGAGGGGAATGCGCAAGAGACGAATTTTATGAGCGACGCCTCTCTAGCGTTCCATACATAAGGTATGGAACCAAAGACGGGGCTAAGCTAAAATTCTTAATAGACACTGGTGCAAACAAAAACTTTATTAGCCCCAAGATAGCCGATGGTAGCACCCCCATCAAAAATCCCTTCGATGTCCAATCGGCCGCAGGAAATATTAAGATCACTCACTGCCTTACCGGTCGGTTTTTCCAATCCGTTGGCAACAACACATTGACAAAATTTTTCGTACTTCCGGGTTTAGTGTCTTTTGATGGTATTATAGGTGATGACACCTTAAAAGCCTTAAAAGCCCTAATAGATAGGAAAAATGACTTTCTCGAAATAGCACCCGGAGTCAAAATACCTCTTTTGGCAAGGGCTTCCCATGATGTTAATTCTCTTCTCGGAAAGGAGCATTCGGAAGTCGTTAGGGAGACCCTTAATACACTACTCGACGAATTCTCCGAAATCTTCGAGCCACTTTCGCCCGGAGAGGCCGTGGAGACGAGTGTTAGGGCAGAAATTCGGACGAACACATCTGACCCAATATTCTCAAAAAGCTACCCGTATCCCGCTAGTATGAGGGAGGAGGTAGAGAAACAAATTGAAGAGTTACTACGCGATGGTATAATAAGACCGTCCAATAGTCCATACAACTCTCCAGTGTGGATTGTGCCGAAGAAGCCAAAACCAAATGGGGAAAAACAGTATCGGATGGTGATAGACTTCAAACTCTTAAATGCGGTCACCATTTCCGATACCTACCCTATTCCTGATATAACGTCAACATTGTCTAGCCTAGGCAAGGCCAAACTCTTTACGACACTCGACTTAACGTCGGGGTTTCACCAGATTCACATGAAGGAATCGGACATACAAAAAACGGCTTTCTCAACCTTGAACGGAAAGTACGAATGCCTCCGTCTCCCTTTTGGTTTAAAAAACGCCCCATCCGTTTTCCAAAGAATGATTGACGATGTGTTAAGAGAACACATCGGCAAGATTTGTTACGTCTACATAGACGATATCATAGTCTTCAGCAAAGATTATGAAAGCCACTGGAAAAATCTTCGGGCAATATTCAATAAACTAAGGGATGCAAGGTTACAGGTGAACCTAGAAAAATCTAACTTTTTACACTCACAAGTAGAATTTCTAGGTTATGTAGTTACATCAGACGGAATCCGTGCTGATGAAAAAAAGGTGGAGGCCATCAAGGCCATGAAACCGCCGTGTAATGTAAAGGAACTTAAAAGCTTCTTAGGGATGACATCGTATTATAGGAAGTTTATTCAAGATAACGCGAAGGTTGCAAAACCTTTGACTAATCTTACTCGAGGGGAGAATTCAAGAGTAAAAGCATCTCAATCGAAGAAAATACCGATCGAACTTGACGAACAAGGTTTACAGGCCTTCGAGGACCTGAAAACTATCCTTTCGTCATCAGAAGTGCTAGCTTTCCCCGATTTCGAAAAACCATTCCACCTAACAACGGACGCTTCCAACTATGCCATCGGTGCTGTGCTTTCACAGAAAGACGGCAACAAAGACCGGCCAATCGCGTATATCTCCCGTTCGTTAAATCAAACGGAAGAAAACTACGCCACCAACGAGAAGAAAATGCTCGCAATAGTTTGGGCTCTAGATAACCTTCGATCGTACCTCTATGGGGCGAGATCCATCAAGATATACACGGATCACCAACCTTTAACGTTTGCCCTGAGTAACAGAAATTACAATGCAAAGTTAAAACGTTGGAAGTCGCGCATAGAGGAATACAATTGTGAACTAGTTTACAAACCTGGGAAGTCTAACGTCGTAGCTGACGCTCTCTCCCGAATCACATCGCATGTTAACCACCTAGGTTCAAACATAGCAACGGCATCGGAACATAGTTCGGATTCAATGGCCACAGTCCACAGCGCTCTACAAGACGCATCCGACCTAATTCCGCATGACGAAGTTCCACTTAATGTCTACCGAAATCAGCTAATATTTGACCCAAATAGGTCACAATACGCTTGCGAAATCCCGCACGCTGGGTATACTCGCCATTTAATACCAATCGGCAGTGACTCAATGCGGAATCTAGAAATCACCCTTAGGTCTTGCTTAAAACCGCTAATAATAAACGGTATTAAGATGCCTGAGGCATACCTACAATATCTACAGCTATGCTGCTTGAAGTCATTCACTAATTATAAAATCCGTATAACGCAACGATTAGCTGTGGATTTGAATGATGACGAGGAAATTTGTAAGGTAATAGGTGACGAACACTCTAGAGCGCACAGGAACTCTAAGGAAATGAAAATCCAAATCCTTGAAAAGTTCTATTTTCCCAAGATGGCAAGCCGTATAAAAACACAAGTCTCTTCTTGCCAAGTTTGCAAGACAAACAAGTATGAGAGGCACCCGAACAAACCGGAACTACAACCGACACCAATTCCCGCATATCCGTGCGAAATATTACATGTCGATCTATTCATGCTAGAGAAACTAAAGTTTCTAAGCTGCATAGACAAATTTTCTAAATTTGCTAAACTTTTCCCCGTAGAATCTAAGTCAGCAATTCACCTGCGCGAAAGGTTGACAGAAGTCCTCCATTATTTCACGGCTCCAAAAACTCTTGTGTCGGATAATGAAAGAGGCTTACTTTGTCCAACCGTTCTGAACTATTTGCAGTCTTTGGGGATACAGGTGTACTATACCCCGACGCAAAAAAGTGAGGTTAATGGCCAGGTAGAAAGATTTCACTCGACGTTCCTCGAGATATACCGATGTTTGAAGAAAGACAACCCTACATTGAAAATTAAGGAACTAATTCCCATAGCCGTAGACAGATACAATAACTCTGTCCATTCGGTAACGGGTCGTAAGCCAGTCGATATCTTTTTCGATCGCACTTCCCGAATTAATTATCAAGGGTTAACAGACTTCAAACAACAAACGCAGGAAGACATTCGAGGCTTGCTCCAACATAGGCAGGTTATGACAAACACTAGATTGAATAGAACTAGGTCGACCCCCCAGTCATATGACGCTGGCGACAGGGTCTATGTTGCCAATAAGCAGATCAAAAGCAAGGAGAACCAACGCTTCAAGCCAGAGGAAGTTCAAGAGGATAGGAGGGTTACAGTTAAAACCCAATCTGGGAAAATTTTCCACAAATCAGATTTAAGAAACTAAAGGAGAGAATTGAGTACACTTTGCCACTTTTAGATAAAAAGTTACGCTTCACAACCTCCCTGTATATTAAGAACATTAACACATTAAACATTATAAACAAAAACCACACAAAAAACAAAAAAATAATAAAAAAAAAACACACCAAAAAATATAAAAACACAAAAAATATGAAAACACAAAAAAACACTTACACGTACGCAGTAGAATAAGTAAAATATAAAACAAATAAGTAACGCTTATATCCCAAGGGTGGTTGTCCTCAACTACGCAAGAGCTCTTCACATCTTCAGATATGATGCCCCCGTCGTCCCGCTGCAACAAGGAATCGTGTGGCGCATAAACGGAGTTTTTAAACTCGCTCATGTTATCAACCTGGAGGAGTTTCAGCGGAGCATCGAGAGGACTGCGGAAGAGGCTTCCAGGATTAGCGACGAAAGGATCAGGGCCTTGGCGGATCATCACCTCAAGAGGGCTGCGGACGGAATCACCAGGATGACCACGACGCGCAGGCCACGATCCATAGACTGGTTAGGATCAGCATGGAAATGGGTCGCTGGCTCGCCAGACGCTTCAGACTGGAATGCTATTCTCCAGTCACAGGACGACGTGAAGAACAACAGCAACCAGCAGATCAGGATAAACACAAGGTTGTTCGACGCGACCCACGAATCCCTACGGAAGCTTAACGAGGTCACCGCTAAATTGAACGCCATCGATGGAGAAACTCACACAGCGACGACGGTCTTGCATAAATCGATAATTTTGGCCAATCAGATCGACGAAGTGACAAGGGCATGCCAGCTGGCAAAAACCTCTGTCGTCAATACTAACTTGCTCGACCGGGAAGAAGTTGAACTCTTGCTTGAAGAAATGGAAAGTCTCCCATATCAGAACGTGGTGGAAGCGGTCGAGTTCTCGCGACCATCAATCCTCACCAATGGGACGACTCTTCTATACGTGCTGACGATGCCCAAGGTAACGCAGGAGAGATACCGGCTGATGCTGCTTTACCCAGTAGTCAACAACGGCATGCAAGTGGTCTTGGAATCCAAAAAGCTTGCCGTAAGCCCTCAGGAAACCTACGCTGTACTTGGAAAGTGCTTATCGATTGGGAACACTACGGTTTGCCAGGAGAAGGATTTGCAAAAACTACCAGAAGACGGGTGCATTCCCCGGTTGCTAAAGGGAGGCCATGCCACATGCAACTTCCTGAAGAACGATCGGCAGATCGTTAAACTGGTCGACGATGGGACCATCTTCATATCCAACTTCAACGGCACCATTGGTGGAACTTCGGGTGAGCACCACCTGGAAGGATCATTTGTCATACAGTACGCTAACGAAACCGTCACAATTGGGAACAGGAATTTCAGCAGTTACTCAACGACCCACATAATGGCAATGCCGGCGGTATTAACAAAAATAACAGCTGCGGGATACAAACTATCACTGGAGTACGTGCATGACTTTGGCCTGGAGAATTTGAGGAAGTTGTCAAGAATGTCCCAAAAAATCTACTTCTCCACGGTAGTCGAAGTACTTGTAGCTGCCACCTTGATGTCATGCCTGTACGTCATCTGGAGGAAGATAACTTCAACGAAGGGTATACCAAAACACCGCGGTGATTTACCTGAGTTAGAAGCTCAGAGTACATCACCGACCACCGCGAAACACCAGTAATCTGCGGGACGCAGATACTTGAAGGGGGAGGAGTTAACACCAGCAAAACTCTCTCCTACCTCGGCGCCCCCTGCGCTGAGTAAGGGAGTTTACGCGGGCAACGACCGCCGCGTTACCATTCCCGTCGTCACCACACCCCGCGCAGAGCCAGCGACACACGCGCCGTCGATGACCTAGTATCGGACGCACCATTTTGCTGCATCGACACTTTTCGGCCAAGAGCTGACCGGCAACGATCGCAAGTGCAGAGTCAGATTTCCGGCACTTGCGCAACGCAACAACAACAACAACATGGGGAGTCAAATTGCTGACTCCAACGGCATGTGCACCGTCGGCGGCTACGCTAGTGGCCAAGAGGTGTGATGTGAACCCAAGCCGGCCGGCTTGGGCAGAACTGGTTCTACCTCAGAAGAAGCCTAACGTTTGTCTTTCCATTGTGAATAACATTAAAGAATAAATAAGTTTTGTCAATCAAAGTCTTGGAATTGTCATTTAATAATAAAGCCTTGCTAATCAACCGGAGTCTGGGAATTGTCATCAAATACTAGATAGCGAGACAACCGTATCCAAGGGATACCAGAAGCGTTAATATCTGATAATCAGATGCCCTACTTTAGGTAATATCGCCGTCTGTACCCGGCCCGGTACAGACAGGCTTAACTTATATGTATGTGTGTGTAGCATTGGTGGGCACGGCCAGCGTCTGCTGGATACTGTAGATCAATCTGTATGAGAGTAAGTTGTCATCGACGCAGCTCATTTTGGCCCGTCGATGTGGCCTTAGTTCAGGAACCTTTTGATTGCTTCAGGCAATGTGATTTCTGGGCTAAGGTCAAGCAACTACAGTAAGTTTTATGCGATGGTAAGCAAAAGCAAAACCGCCGTACTTGTAAAGGCATACATGCTTATCTAATATCTAATTACATTACTGATGATCTAGCAGCAGCATCACCACGGTGCTGGAAAGCATCCTGCTACATGGCCCACGACATGCCCGACCTTGTGAGACTCACGTCAACGGCTCACATTTAGTGATCGGAGCAGACGCCAACGCACATCAATGCGTATGGGGATCGCCCGACACTAACACAAAAGGTGAGTCTCTCTGAGGTTTCATTTCAAGTTTTTCAAGTGATTTCAAGGGAGTTACATGCGTACGTTGACCCAACCTCGTCGAAAGTCCTTGACCTCACACTTGCGGCTGAAATAACTAACTCTGACTGAAGAGTCGTTGAAAGACCCTCCTTCTCTGACCATAAATATATTCAGTTCGAACTCGGCTTCGAACACACCCCAAGCAAGCGCGGCATAGGAATCCCAGGAAGACCGACTTGACAAAGTATAGGGAACTAGTATCAGCAACACTGGAGCAACCAGGTGAGATTGAATCGGTGAATGAAGTACAGTAAGCTTGAAGACTCTACACGACTGCACGGCACTAGACTGCCTGCCACTGGAGGGCTACGGTCATAACGCTGTCTGACGGAACTTAAACGGCTACTCCGACTACACTTCAGACCAAAACAGCCTGAATTCCCGAATCGAGACGCATTTCGGGTTCCGAGCCACCAGGGCATACGTGGATATGAAGACGCAGACACACTTACACACTAGGACTCATCACCTGCCCATCTCCGCTTTACTGCAAACTTGAGGCGAGTACCAATAAGCTCATTAGTCAGAGGTGGCTCTAACGACTCTAGCTGCAGGAAATGCAATAACTCTGGCAGTGGCGATACCCTAAAGTACCTTCTTTGTTGCTGCCCAGCCCTAGAACGCACAACATTAAGTTGCTTAAGTGCACCACAACACTACTCGATTGAAGATGCCTCAAAACGAGCACTGGGAGAGCTGCTAGTCTTTGCGAAGAGCTCCCGCGTCATATTTGATTTCAAGCCATAGCATTCTCCGGCTTACCTTACCGTGTTACGTTATATGGAATTTTCGGGATAGTTTGATATTATTTGTCTTCAAACGTATTTTAAATTACAGCACTGTACGATGAGAACAAATGCCTTAAAAAAAAGCATTCATTTATTTTTTTCTTATATAACAATAATTTATAACATGTAAATGCAGATAATTGGAATGCTCTTAAAAGTGGGGAGTGAACGGTGGGCGAAACGGCTGATTTAGCGGCGATAATTAATAACTTCTGCAAAAATGAGGATATTTTTGTACGGATATTTTTTTTGTAGATGTATTATTTACCCATCAACATAAATGTAATACAATTTTTACTTTTAGTGAAAATATTTTTTTTATTATTTGTTTTAAAATATTATTAATTTGTCCTATTCGATGTGTGGTTGTTTTCAATCAATTTTAAGGAATTGTATTACACATTTTCATAATTTTTATACCCGTTACTCGTAGTTTTATTTGCTATTACTTAAGAAATATTTATACACATCGTCAATTCAAAAAAATTGGACAAGTATATCATTAAACAAAAATTCATCGGAAATTTAATCTTCTCTACGAATGCGCGCATGTTCCGCTATAGTGTAGATTTATGACTGTACCGCAAAAGTTTGCTTTGAAGCATCAGGCGCCATACGACATACATTGATACTGAAGTCAGTCGAATCTTAAAAGTTCTGCTTTACTAAAGTTCAGTTTATTAATAAATGTAAAGACACATACAAGTTATAAAGAAAAGATTGCATTTTGGGACAAAACACAATCACACACAAACATTTATTTTGTTAGTAACTACATGCCTTTTGCTTTAATTAACAGCAAAGAGTTAAATTAAAAACAAGTAAGAAAGGCTACAGACGATCGAGCCGACTGTAAAAGACCCCGTACTCCCATAGTAGTGCATTTTATTTAAATTAACATTTTAAAATGAAATTTAAAAAATTAAAATTAAATATTTACATTTTGAATTAAAATTAAAAAATAAATAAATTAACAACTGTCATTGTCAGCACTCGAACCCGCGATCCATGCGAAGGTTCCATATTGCGCCGCATTTCTACCAGTTGCACCACACCCCTCTTCTATCATTCTTCCGATTATTTGCATATATGTATGTGCACACATACATATGTGTGTATGTATAGCATTGGTCGGCGCGGCCAGCGGCTCCGGGCAGCGCTGCCGCCAAAGCAGGTAGAGAAAACGTTCGAACATATGTTTGTATGTTTCTGTGTTTGTTTGTGTGTGTTGCGCGCATGCAGTGATTTTGCAGTAAAATAACATGCATTTTGAACCGAAATTTCTCTCTTGTTTGACATAGGATTTTGATGCCACTTTCAGGAAAGTTAGAAATAGTAAGTCTTTAAGCGTATGTTAAATTACAACACTGTACTATTTGATTTAATGCCTTAAATACGGCATTGAAGCTGGAGAGTTTTTTAGTTCTGATGAGCAAAGGGGGCGTGGCAGCTCAAAATTTTAATGGCGTTATATTAAGGCTGTCTCTAGGAACCTGTATACCAAAATTTGTGCTTTTAAGTGCTACAGTTACTGAGATATTCGCCTAAAACACAAATTTTTTCGAGGTGTGTCTGGTTTTTTGCTCATTGCGGGGGCGGTAGGGGGCGTGGCAACAATTTGAAATAAACTTGATCTGCCTGACATAATAACGGACTTTCATTGTGAATTTCATGGTTCTAGCTTTTGTAGTTTAAAAGATCCAGGTGTTCATACGGACAGACGGACAGACGGACGGACGGACAGACGGACAGACGGACATGGCTATATCGACTCGGCTGTTGATGCTGATCAAGAATATATATACTTTATGGGGTCGGCCACGCCTCCTTCTGCCTGTTACGCACATCTCGCTTCTGACAAACTTAATAGACCCCCTTTACTCTTTTTTAAAGAGTACGGGGTCTAACAATAACAACAATAACAATTAGAATTGGCGGAAAGCTGATGAATTATTTGTTGTCTTTAAAGATGCACAGCAGTGCAAATATTGGAAGAATATGTTAGTAATTGATTGCAAAAACAATATTGTCGCCAAGATTTACATTAAATTTGAATTAATCGGAGCTAAATCAGCCGTTTCGCCCACTGTGGAGTGGTGCAACTGGTAGAGTTGCGGCGCATTATGGAACCTTTGTCTGAGGTCGCATGTTCGAATGCTGACATTGAGAATTGTTAATTTAATGTCTTTAATTTCAATTCAAAATGTTAATATAAAACTTAAATTTTTTAAATTTAATTTGTTAATGCCAAAAATGTATAAAATGCCAACGGCGGAGTTCGAACCTAAGTTATAGTTAACGTACAAAATCGAAAAATAATAATAGGCGTCGCCACCACTTGTATTTAAATATTGAGTTAACACTTTTATTGTAAGCAAGTGTAATTGAACGATTACATTATTCATATAATTCACCATATTTTGATTAATTTATTTTATATATTGTAGTTGTTTGAGCCGAGCCAAATCGATTGAGGATAATTTAAATAATAATATATAAATATTTTGTGATATAGTCACCTTTGTCACTTAAGGATACCCGTTACTTACATTTAATATGTTGTTAAAATTGAAGTTTGATAATAATACAGTCATCGAACCAAAATTTGTATTTTTCTTATTCAAGACTGCTACTCATTTAGACCCCGTACTCTTTAAACAAGTAAGAAAGGCTACAGTCGATCGAGCCGACTGTAAAAGACCCCGTACTCCCATAGTAGTGCCCATTTGCATTTTATTGAAATTAAAATTTTAAAATGAAATTTATAAAATTAAAATTAAATATTTACATTTTGAATTAAAATTAAACAAGAAAGAATGCTATAGTCGCCCCGCGACTTAAGGATACCCGTTACTCAATGTTCGACCGATTGTTCCTATGGGAGCTATACGATATAGTAGTCCGATTTGTATGAAACTTGGTCAGAATATTTATATTATTAATAAATTTATTTTGTGTCAGTTTCAATACGATAGCTTAGTCAATGCAAAATTTGTTCATACTAATTTATGTTTGGAGCGTATTTTTGACCGATCGGCCCTATAGGAGCTATACGATATAGTTGTCCGATTTCGATCAAAATTGGTCAGTACATGTAATTTATACATGTAGTCTCCGTGTAAATTTGGATCAGATAGCATAGCTAACAAAAAAGTTTTCTATACTAAAACATTCAAGTCTTATCTGTACATTTACCTTCATATGAAGATATAACGCCCTAAAGTGGGCGTGTCAAAAAACAAAAACAAACTCGTACTGCTTGGGTATTGTACCTTTCATTTGCGACCCCTTTCACCTTTCTAGCTCTTATAATCTCTGAGATCCTTTTGTTCATACAGACGAACAGACGGACGGACGGACAGACGGACGGACGGACAGACGGACATGGCTATATCGACTCGGCTGTTGATGCTGATCAAGAATATATATACTTTATGGAGTCTGCCACGCCTCCTTCTGCCTGTTACATACATTCCAACGATTACAATATACCCTTGTACTCTACGAGTAACGGGTATAAAAATAAATAAATTAACAACTGTCATTGTCAGCACTCGAACCCTCGATCCATACGAAGGTTCCACATTGCGCCGCAACTCTACCAGTTGCACCACACCCCTCTTCTATCATTCTTCCGATTATATGCAAATATGTATGTGTGCTCATATATATGTGTGTATGTATAGCATTGGTCGGCGCGGCCAGCGGCTCCGGGCAGCGCTGCCGCCAGCAGGTAGAGAAAACGTTCGAACATATGTTTGTTTGTATGTGTTGCGCGCATACAGTGATTTTGCAGTTAAATAACATCAACTTTGAACCGGTTACCAGGTTTACCTGGTTTCCGGGTAAGAATATTGAACTCAAGCCGTTTTAGGAACAGATATCACCAATTATTTATTTAAGGAGGAAACTAACTCCAAGAACTTTTATACGACTAGTAATGAAAGTTTCAGAAGCAAGAGTCTGTTGACCTAAGATGGAAAAATAAGATTCAAGTGTGCAGCCTCAGGCAGTGAACAAAAATCTGTAAGCTGTTTACAGAATAAAAAATGTTCATGCTTTCTACGTCTTATACTTAAACTCAAAAATTATAGACAAAGTTAGACCCAATTTATGGACACTTTAAAAATTTAACTTCGCCTTATCTGCGGAAATAATTGTCCGATCAGAAAATAAACTGCACACATATTCTATACACAAAAATTCACTGAATGAAAAAAAAAATTCTATTTGATCGTCCCAATCCATTAGAAGGTTCCCTTAAGTTGACTAAACGCGAGGACTATGAACTCTTTTAGGAGACCAGACATATGAGCAATACTAACAATTGTGGACAAGCAAGAATAGTACTGGCGAGCATGCCCGACCGTATACACTCTGCTTTTATTCCCGATTAAATTAATTAAATCGGTATCCAGGTATTACAAATTCGTTTGATATTATATGTATGCACATATATATGTTTATATGTATGCATTGACTTTGACTAAAGTTTGCTACGTGTTTCCATGCTTCAAGTCGGATTTTATGCAACTTTCAGGATAGTTTGATATATTTAGTCACCACAAAACGAATGCCTTTAAAACAGCAAAAAAGTTTTTTTATTTCTCATGGGAAAAGGGGGCGTGATTTACCAAAATTTTTGATGGCATTGCATTTATGCAGTCGCTACTAACCTGTGAACCCAAATTGGTGTTTCTAAGTCCTATAGTTACTGAGATATTCGACAAAATCATCGAATGGGGCGTGGCATCGAAAAAAAAGTTTGTATTGGCTGACTATATATTTAGTCAATTAAGAATAAGTTTGAACTTGTAGCTTTTACCAACTCTAAAATCTGTTTGTTCATACGGACAGACTGACGGCCAGACGGACATGACTATATCGACTCGGCTTGTGAGGCTGATCAAGAATATATATACTTTATGGGGTCTGCCATGCCTCCTTCGGCCTGTTACATGGTTTGCACAAACCCAATATAATCTTGCAGAGATAAAAAAAAGAACATTGAGGTCATGACATTGACAATATACGTTTTAAAGGTAAATTGTCAATATAGTAGTTGGATAAATAAGGAGTGATCCTGTTAAACGTCACAACAGGCACTTAGATGATATCCACAGAAGAAGGGAAGATGGCAAACCTATAATGTGAAGTTTTTGTAGAAGAAGGTTATTAACAGTCAAGCGCTTTGCTGAAGTCAGTATAGATGACATCAGTTTGCATTCTATTAAGGAAGCCTTATATACAAAAGAGCCAAAATGCAATAGATTGGTCGAAATCAACCGACTCTTAACAAACCAGTATTGGGCAGGGAGATAATTGACTTGCAAAGGAGTTGGAAAGGTGGTGTAATTATCTTTTTGAATAGCTAAGGGAGAATATTGAAGAAAAAACATTGTATAAGAGAAGATTTACGTTTGGAATTAACAACGTTATATAATTGCTTAAATCTTGCAACGTACGAGATAATTTTCATAGCATAAAGAATTAAGAAGGGTTACTTTGTTTGCTAAAACTTTTTAAAACATTTAGACTTTTTATCTCCAGTGATGATGCATCAATCTTGTCCCTTGCCAGTCGTAAAGTGATTTATAGTGTCATCTGACACTTAGTTTAATGTATGTCCTGTGTGCGTTGCGTACATTTACCCATGCAGTAGGTAGAGTTGACTTCGATTGTCCTTGTGGCAAAATGTATATTATAGCGCGAGGGGTGTGTGGAATGTGACCGTTTGTCACCAATGATATTTCTTGTTCCGGATCTTCTTCAGAAACAGTTTCGCCTTGTTGAGTGATGTCTGCCCACTGTCTGTCTACAAGTATGAATTGATCCACATTTTGCTGACGTATGACCGGGTCTTAGACAGTTGAAACACAACAATTTGCTCTTGACAAATGAGTGACGTCGATGGACAAATTGTAAAATTGCCAACAACTAAATAACGAATGTTCAGTTGAACTACATATGGCTCCTTGATCTGTAGCTATAAGTGTGCGTGTCGCCTTTCTTGGCTTATCATTCGTCTTGTTGCCTGCATTAGCCTCAGCTGCTGCATGCCCTTGACTCAATTTAAATATTCCGCACAGTGCGTTGAGAAATTTGAACAGTTCTTCTAATGTTGGAGAGACAGTGTCCTGGCTGAGCTCCACCCATTTGCGTCTTGACTATGGATCTATTTTTACGAGCAGTAGCATTGGTAATCCAGCAGTCGCGTCCTATCTGTGCAACTGCATCCAGTCCACGAAGGATTTTATTAGCGCCGTCTGCTACCTTTCGTAGCATTGCTACTCTGTGTTGTGAGTAACTCCATAAATGTCTTCGTTCGTTAAGATGTTCCCATAAAGTGTCATACGCCGTATCGGTTATAGGCAAATGACGTATCAAGCTGAATGATTTTAAATAATTAAATTTCCGGGACCTTTCCAATTGTGGTTTGTTGTGAACAGTGCTTTCAAATAAATCCTTGAAGGCTGGTCAATCCTTGTATTTGTCACCGAATGTCGTCGAAGCGGCGGCGTGCGTTGTCCCCGTGCCTAACGGAAAACGAGAGAAGAATTCCTGTTGTTGCTGTACCAATAGCGAAATCGCGTCATCGGGTACAAATTCACTACGCACAGCAACCTGTGTTGTAGTTGCTGCACCCGTTCTTTCCGCGTTATGCTTTAGTACAAGCTGTTTCTCTAGAGCAGACACATGCTATCTTCAACCCGCTCGAACTCCTTCCAGGAGGTGTTGAGCCGGATAAGTATTCACTCGTTGTAGTCATAATCGCATTCAGCATTGGAATGCTCAGCCTGATGAAGTAAGCGATTAGCAACATATTATGCTTAGGACAGTAGCAGAAGTAAAAATACTGCTTCAATTATTTTTTTGATTGTAATTAGCTGACCACCGTATGCGCGCCTACTCTGATCTGCCGTCAATGGAAAACAACATTATTTATAACTTTAAATATGCATGTTAGAAAGAAATATACATAAGGTATAGCATTGTTGCAATGTTGCTAAAGTATTTCAAAATGGTGCTTGAATGTATGTGGCGACAAACTTATATTTGTATACTCCGCAATATGTAAATGCATCAAAATAATAAAAAGTAGGAAGAATAGTACGATCGTTAGAATTCGAACTAATCCGTTCCAAAACACTAAGTAACCATTTTTCCTCAAATAATTCGTGTGTATTTATAATTCATATAATTTTTTGGATCCCTTGAGAAAATTAGTTACCCAGGTTCTACCTCAATTAACTGAGAGACCATCTATCTATCCTTACCAAGTTTGATTCGGTTCGGACAACTAGATCTTATAGCTCTCATGTCTAGAATCGGTTTAAAGTACCTAATTTGTCTGAAGACATATGTTGGTTGAGCTATCTCTGTTAAACTCACACATTATGAATATATCATGGTTCCATTTAGCCTTACCAAGATTAATACGGAACGAGTACGTGGTCTTTACAGTGGGTTTTCACATTTATCTATCCTTAACAAGTTTGATTCGGTTTGGACAACCAGATCTTATAGCTCTCATGTCTACAATCGGTTTAAAGTAGCTAATTTGTCTGAAGACATTAAGTGTTGGTTGAGCTATCTTTACCAAACTCACACATTATGAATATATCATGGTTTCATTTAGACTTACCAAGATTGATACGAAACGAGTACGTGGTCTTTACAGTGGATTTTCTGTGTTTTATACATTCAATACAATACAATTTAAGTCCATAATTAGACCCCGTACTCTTTAAAAAAGAGTAAAGGGGGTCTATTAAGTTTGTCAGAAGCGAGATGTGCGTAACAGGCAGAAGGAGGCGTGGCCGACCCCATAAAGTATATATATTCTTGATCAGCATCAACAGCCGAGTCGATATAGCCATGTCCGTCTGTCCGTCTGTCCGTCTGTCCGTCCGTATGAACACCTGGATCTTTTAAACTACAAGAGCTAGAGACACCAAATTTGGAATGTAAGTCCGTTATTTTGTAGAGCAGATCAAGTTTATTTCAAATTGTTGCCACGCCCCTTACCGCCCCCGCAATGAGCAAATAACCAGACACACCTCGAAAAAATTTGTGTTTTAGGTGAATATCTCAGTAACTATAGCACTTAGGAGCACAAATTTTGGTATACAGGTTCTTAGAGACAGCCTTAGTATAATGTCATTAAAAATTTTGAGCTGCCACGCCCCCTTTGCTCATCAGAAATAAAAGACTCTCCAGCTTCAATGCCTTGTTTCAGGCATTAAATCAAATAGTACAGTGTTGTAATTTAACATACGCTTAGAGAATTACTATTTCTAACTTTCCTGAAAGTGGCATCAAAATCCTATGTCAAACAACAGAGAAATTACCGTTCAAAGTTGAAGTTATTTTAAAGCAAAATCACTGCATGCGCGCAACACATACAAACAAACACAGAAACATACAAACATATGTTCGAACGTTTTCTCTACCTGCTGGCGGCAGCGCTGCCCGGAGCCGCTGGCCGCGCCGACCAATGCTATATGTATGTGTGCACATACTTATATGGAAATAATCGGAAGAATGATAGAAGAGGGGTGTGGTGCAACTGATAGAGTTACGGCGCAATGTGGAACCTTCGCATGGATCGCGGGTTCGAGTGCTGACGATGACAGTTGTTAATTTATTTATTTTTTAATTTTAATTCAAAATGTAAATATTTAATTTTAATTTTTTAAATTTCATTTGAAAATTTTAATTTAAATAAAATGCAATACTATGGGAGTACGGGGTCTTTTACAGTCGGCTCGATCGACTGTAGCCTTTCTTACTTGTTTTATAATTGATTAGAATTAAAATGATAATTTATTTGTTTTTTTATATACTCTCTGCAAATGTATATTGAGCTTGTCTAAAAGTTATGGTTTTTGCAAATTTCTCAGTAACTATAGCCCTTGACCTACTTTGATAATTAACCATTTAAGCTGCTCACTCCTCTTTCCAAAAATATAAAATTAATTTTTAAACTTGCTTGTAGATCATATGTTCCTAGCGTACAATATTGTTATTTAAAATTCGTGTGTAGACAAATTATATTCAAACATATGAACGAACCTTTACCTTGCCCGCTAAAGCTGGCCGTGCCGACCAATGTTTATACATACATATTTTTGTGTATATTATTATACATAAATATTTATTTTAATAATATTATTATATAATCGGAAATAAAATGCAGAGAGTATTACATAGTCGATTGTACTTTTCTTCCTAGTTTAAATAATACTTATAATCGTTGCTTCATATTTAGGCAATAAACTGATTTATTAGTTCAGCATGTATATATTTTTATATTAGATGGAATTTTTGCTCAGATTTGAGTAATCCGAATTGTCATTATCTACTACTGATGTTCAGATCTATCCTTTTTAATTATTGCCATGTGTAATATATACTAACATTTATGTGAGCATTATAATTACATCATGTTGGTGACCAGCATACCCTCAGCCGTTTTTTAACCAATGTCAATGAAAACTCACTTTATTTCGTTAAAATGTTTACAATATTTGATAGTGCTAAAGTCACGCGTATAAAGTTAGCCGGAAAAAGAAGAAATAACAAAAAAAAAAAAAAACTATTGTTCGTATGTATGATTTAGTAGTCTGATATGGTTGAAATTTGGTAAGCTAAGTGGAATTGAAACGCGCATTTCACGAATTTTGGTTAAAATCAATCAATAGATTGAGAACGACAGTTTTTATACTAAGAATTTTCTGCCGATTATTCTTATGAGAGCTATATGATATAGACATCCGATCTGGTCTATTCATATAAAGTTTGTGCAGGCAGAATACACACTTGTGTAATTTCATTAAGGTAGGTTTATGACAAGCAAAACTTTAAACTCTTTGCAAGGGTATGGAAGTTGTCACCTTAAATCCAAACGCTAGGTTTAAGTTAAAAATTAACTTTAAAAAAAAACGAAAAAAAATACACTACACTCAAATGTATGTTAAATAATCGAATTTTTGCAAATTGTTCACGTGTAACAAGCCATAGAAGAGATTAAGGATAGTTAGTTAAAATCGAAGTCAAAAATATTTAAAAACCGTTAAGATCCAATAAATTTTATGTTATTCGAAAAACATTTCAGTTCCCACTTTAGAGCTTTCGATGTTCATGAAAAAGTAAAACAGTTAAAAATATCATATTTTAGTAAAAACTTGTTAAAACTTGAACTAAATACATGTCCAGGGAGTAAATGTGCTGAAAAAATGTGCAAATTTCATCCAAATCGGACAACTATATTTATACCTTATTTTTTGCCTAAAACGGTCGAAAATGATTTAGTATAAAAACTTTTGCGTGGACTAATCAATTTAATTACTCACACAGAATGACATATCTCTTATTTTTTCTATGGGGACAGTTACTACTACAATTTTAGTCTTGCGTTGACCTATCATTGGTATGTGTATTGGTTGTACTATTGCTATATGATTTTTATACACAAAAAACCAATTCTCGCCCGATTTGGCAAATGGAAGCTTTATGTAATAGTTGTTCGACACATGTGTGAACTTGGTTGAGATGAAAAATGGTTTTTAACGTGATTTTTGGTTCACGGATAATTTTTATGTTTGTGGACCGATTTTCTTGACATTTGAAATATGGTTATATAAGAATAATTAGAAGAGTATAGGATAGTCCGATAACAAGAGATAACGTTCCAAGGTTTGCAAACAAAGAAATTGTCGTTCTTGGAATCGTTGGCAGAAATCAAATCAACTTTATTAACAGGTGTCTTTATCTGTTGTTTGTAATGTTGTCTTACTCATAAAGTTGTCTAACGTAGCAAAGAAAAAAGATTGCCGGTTCATCGAGTTTCTAACAACTTATGACGTATACAATAAATTAAATTAAGCAGTCATCTTTATTAAATATTGAAATATTTGTTAAGAAAATATCAAGTAGAAATATTCCAAATGGCTGTCTAAGGTATTTAAAATGAAAAGTATAGTTTTTGATAACAAATTTATGTTTTAAATTTTAATATATTATTAATATCACATTTTAAACTAATTTACCGATATTATTTGTGTGCTTTATTTTGAAGGTTTTGTTTATATATTTACATTTTGGTCGATTAAATTAAATTAAAATTTTTTGTAATGTCCAATGAACACATAACATTTCGGAACTATAACTATTGTTTTCTAAATCCTTTTTGTATCGCTATAAAATAAGGTGTTTTAATAACATGTTAAGGAAGTCTTTACTCTAATTAATTTTAGTTAAACTAATTTGTAAAAATTTGCAATTTACATTCTTCTTCGGACCGTTTTTTTTTTAGTCTAAATACAGTTTACTGTTAGAACAAGTATTTTAAGATGAGTTCCGTAGTCTTAGATGCGTATTTACAAAATGTTGTACCACTTATCAATAACTGTCAATCTTTGAACTATCTGATAATTAACACCTGTTATTTAAATTGTTGATTCATTATTTTCAAAAAATAATCTGTTTTCATCACTTGTATTTCCGTTTCCGTGCTTCTACTAGACATCTATTCATCCAATATTCCTTGAAAATTCAGCTATTATAATCTCCATCCTGCATGTTTGCATCTTGTGGCTGGTTATATTTTTGGATCTCACCTGGCCATAATCGCAATTAGGCTATCTTCAAAATGAACTCCGTACACTTAATTGCGATTTTTGGATCTTGTTTTTGAACGAGATCGATCGGGTTGCCAAACCTATATACATAAATAAGAGCAGTGTTCCCTCCATAATGAGTATATAGTCTCCTCCTGATCTCATTTACGAAGATCTATTCCACTAAAGTTTAAAAAAGTAAAATTTTAAATCAAAACAAAGGAAAATAAGTAAAAATGCGAAGAAAAAAATAATATAAAATGCATTTTATACAAATTAGTATTCTTCAGAAAAAAACAAATATATAATATATATGTTTGATTACGTTGCCTAAAATTAAATTTAATAGTCGATTATTGCATTTGGAAACATTTAAAAAAAAGTACGTCAAAATTCGATATTAAGTATTTTATCTTCTTTTTGCCAAACGCTTCAGAAAAAAATGGTTTATGCCATGCTTTTCAGTCTGTGGCGGTCGTGCGTGACGAGACGGGAGAAAATATTTGGTTAAAATAGTCAATTCAATAATTTAAACTCTAGAAATCATAGCTGGTAAATAATAGTTGAGTATTTCACGTCGTCTCCAAATAACACTCTTTAGTGAGTACTCGCTAACGACGGATTTATCGACTGTTCACTTAACTCAATCGCACTCCAAGAACAACCGTTATTATACCATTGCAGAGGGTATACTGTTTTTGTCACGAAGTTTGTAACGCATTGAAGGAGGCGTTTCTGACCCCATAAAGTATATATACTATAGATCAGCATCAACAGCTGAGTCGATATAGCAATGTCCGTCTGTCCGGCTGTCTGTTCGTCTGTCTGTTCGTCTGTCTGTCCGTCTGTCTGTCCGTCTGTTTCTATGCAAACTAGTGTCTCAGTTTTAAACCTATCCTAATGAAACTTGGTACAGATGTGTAATCCCTTTGATCACGCAGATCATTTGTTAAAATGGGCCAGATCGGATGACTATATCATATAGCTCCCATAGGAACAATCCAATGAAAACAAAATTGTTTTGAGTTATGTTAACCAAATTCGCTCCATATGCATTTGGCATAAAATCCCATGTGCAAACCAAATTTCATCCAGATTGGACCACTATACCATATACAATCGGTTGCAAATGCTAAAAATGCTTAGTATGAAAATTTTGAGTGGCTCATGAACGATTTGAACTAATTTCACGCAATATGAATTTGTTATCATATTCCCTCTGCCGATCAAATTTCATTCGGGTCGGACAACTATATCATATAGCTGCTATAGGAACAATAGGTGATTGAAACCAAATAAACGCAATATGCATGACTGCAAGGGTATTTAATCGTCGGCGAGCCGAAGATAACCGTTTTTCTTGTTTTTCTTTTTTCAGTTAGAGCGGGAGTGAAATGAAGCAAAGCGTCTTTGAGAAATGCTGCTTATTAATTTGCGACGCAAAGAATATTTTGTGTACAAGTATCACTCGATAACGGCTGAAAATCTAAATTCACTTTTATTAATTAAGCTTAACGATATATAAAATAAAATATAGTTTTAAGACCAAAATAAATATTATTTTTAACAAGTAAGAAAAGTACAGTCGAGCACGCCCGACCGAAAAATAATCACACATACATCTGTTTGTCTGTATGGGAATACACATACGAAAGCCAACATATGATGCATATACAAGTTAAGCCTATCTGTACCGGGCCGGGTACAGACGGCGATATTACCTAAGGTATGACATTTAATGAATTGCTTCAGATATCCCCAGGATACACGTTGACTTCCTGTCCTCCAAGTGTACAAATAATAGTTCAACAATTTGTTTAATTCACGTAGTTTTATTATTTAAATTTGTTTAGGTTCTTATCAGAGAAGATACAATTGCAAACGTTGATTCTCCGCTCGGGTTAAACGAGTTCTGCCCAAGCCGGCCGGCTTGGGTTCACATCACACCTCTTGGCCACTAGCGTAGCCGCCGACGGTGCACATGCCGTTGGAGTCAGCAATTTGACTGCCCATGTTGTTGTTGTTGTTGCGTTGCGCAAGTGCCGGAAATCTGACTCTGCACTTGCGATCGTTGCCGGTCAGCTCTTGGCCGAAAAGTGTCGATGCAGCAAAATGGTGCGTCCGATACTGGGTCATCGACGGCGCGTGTGTCGTTGGCTCTGCGCGGGGTGTGGTGACGACGGGAATGGTAACGCGGCGGTCGTTGCCCGCGTAAACTCCCTTACTCAGCGCAGGGGGCGCCGAGGTAGGAGAGAGTTTTGCTGGTGTTAACTCCTCCCCCTTCAAGTATCTGCGTCCCGCAGATTACTGGTGTTTCGCGGTGGTCGGTGATGTACTCTGAGCTTCCAACTCAGGTAAATCACCGCGGTGTTTTGGTATACCCTTCGTTGAAGTTATCTTCCTCCAGATGACGTACAGGCATGACATCAAGGTGGCAGCTACAAGTACTTCGACTACCGTGGAGAAGTAGATTTTTTGGGACATTCTCGACAACTTCTTCAAATTCTCCAGGCCAAAGTCATGCACGTACTCCAGTGATAGTTTGTATCCCGCAGCTGTTATTTTTGTTAATACAGCCGGCATGGCCATTATGTGGGTCGTTGAGTAACTGCTGAAATTCCTGTTCCCAATTGTGACGGTTTCGTTGGCGTACTGTATGACAAATGATCCCTCCAGGTGGTGCTCACCCGAAGTTCCACCAATGGTGCCGTTGAAGTTGGATATGAAGATGGTTCCATCGTCGACCAGTTCAACGATCTGCCGATCATTCTTCAGGAAGTTGCATGTGGCATGGCCTCCCTTTAGCAACCGGGGAATGCACTCGTCTTCTGGTAGCTTTTGCAAATCCTTCTCCTGGCAAACCGTGGTGTTCCCAATCGATAAGCACTTTCCCAGTACAGCGTAGGTTTCCTGAGGGCTTACGGCAAGCTTTTTGGATTCCAAGACCACTTGCATACCGTTGTTGACTACTGGGTAAAGCAGCATCAGCCGGTATCTCTCCTGCGTTACCTTGGGCATCGTCAGCACGTATAGAAGAGTCGTCCCATTGGTGAGGATTGATGGTCGCGAGAACTCGACTGCTTCCACCACGTTCTGATATGGGAGACTTTCCATTTCTTCAAGCAAGAGTTCAACTTCTTCCCGGTCGAGCAAGTTAGTATTGACGACAGAGGTTTTTGCCAGCTGGCATGCCCTTGTCACTTCGTCGATCTGATTGGCCAAAATTATTGATTTATGCAAGACCGTCGTCGCTGTGTGAGTTTCTCCATCGATGGCGTTCATTCTAGCGGTGACCTCGTTAAGCTTCCGTAGGGATTCATGGGTCGCGTCGAACAACCTTGTGTTTATCCTGATCTGCTGGTTGCTGTTGCTCTTCACGTCGTCCTGTGACTGGAGAATAGCATTCCAGTCTGAAGCGTCTGGTGAGCCAGCGACCCATTTCCATGCTGATCCTAACCAGTCTATGGATCGTGGCCTGCGCGTCGTGGTCATCCTGGTGATTCCGTCCGCAGCCCTCTTGAGGTGATGATCCGCCAAGGCCCTGATCCTTTCGTCGCTAATCCTGGAAGCCTCTTCCGCAGTCCTCTCGATGCTCCGCTGAAACTCCTCCAGGTTGATAACATGAGCGAGTTTAAAAACTCCGTTTATGCGCCACACGATTCCTTGTTGCAGCGGGACGACGGGGGCATCATATCTGAAGATGTGAAGAGCTCTTGCGTAGTTGAGGACAACCACCCTTGGGATATAAGCGTTACTTATTTGTTTTATATTTTACTTATTCTACTGCGTACGTGTAAGTGTTTTTTTGTGTTTTCATATTTTTTGTGTTTTTATATTTTGTGGTGTGTTTTTTTTTATTATTTTTTTGTTTTTTGTGTGGTTTTTGTTTATAATGTTTAATGTGTTAATGTTCTTAATATACAGGGAGGTTGTGAAGCGTAACTTTTTATCTAAAAGTGGCAAAGTGTACTCAATTCTCTCCTTTAGTTTCTTAAATCTGATTTGTGGAAAATTTTCCCAGATTGGGTTTTAACTGTAACCCTCCTATCTTCTTCCCGTCGTCACCACACCCCGCGCAGAGCCAACGACACACGCGCCGTCGATGACCCAGTATCGGACGCACCATTTTGCTGCATCGACACTTTTCGGCCAAGAGCTGACCGGCAACGATCGCAAGTGCAGAGTCAGATTTCCGGCACTTGCGCAACGCAACAACAACAACAACATGGGCAGTCAAATTGCTGACTCCAACGGCATGTGCACCGTCGGCGGCTACGCTAGTGGCCAAGAGGTGTGATGTGAACCCAAGCCGGCCGGCTTGGGCAGAACTCGTTTAACCCGAGCGGAGAATCAACGTTTGCAATTGTATCTTCTCTGATAAGAACCTAAACAAATTTAAATAATAAAACTACGTGAATTAAACAAATTGTTGAACTATTATTTGTACACTTGGAGGACAGGAAGTCAACGTGTATCCTGGGGATATCTGAAGCAATTCATTAAATGTCATACCTTAGGTAATATCGCCGTCTGTACCCGGCCCGGTACAGATAGGCTTAACTGGCGCCCGAGCAGTTCTGCTTCAACATAAGCAAGAACCCTTTTAACTTTTAAGAATAAATAAAAAAATGTGAATAAAAAAAAGAGAGAAAGAAATGTAAAACAAAAAATACTCATATAAAAAGTGGCAAATGAAAAATGTGAATTGTGCGGTGTTTAGAAAATAAAAGTGCAACGAAACTAATATAAACAAGTAATTAACCCGCTGCGGTGGTGACGTTCGTCTTAAATGTGGCGAGCATAATCCACGAGCGCAAAACAATTACTATAAAAAAAAGAACGGCAACCCACTGCGGTCATCTTCTCGGTCGAGTAGTATTGACGAGTGCAAAACGCCAATCTAAAATAAAAGAATAACATACACGCGGCGGTGATTTGCTTGTTTTTAACTAATCAAGCTTTAAATTCACGAGCGTTAAAAAGGTTAAAATATAAAATAAAAAAAGAAACGAAAACCGCTGCGGCAACTTGTTTGCGAGCGGCACCCCTTTTAAAAAAAAGAAAATATAACATACAAAGTGGTGTGTGGCAGCTTGCTAGAAACGCTCAAGTGCTAACCGCACTGAAGGAGTTGCCTAGTGGGTTGTGTGGGAATCCCTACCATTAGTAGGCGGAAGCCAAAAAGGAGTACTACGGACCACCGTGCCCAGTGCCGAGTTAATAGTTTCAAAGTTGCAAAATGAAAGAAAAGAAAAAATGAAAATGGAAAAAACCAGGCATCAAATGCCAAAACAAAGAGCAAACACACCGCACAAAAAAAGAATCACTTGCCCACAAATAAATTTTAAACGACAAAAAAACTATTTTAGCCGAATACTAACATAATGTTTTTTTTTCATCTCTAGAATCTGCCTATTGTGAGTGTCAGCATAGCCAAGAACACCAAAGGAACATCTTGTAACAAGGGGTGAGTGAAGCGTACGAAAATATAAAAATAATTAAAGAACAGGCATTGTGAGACAAGATTACCTCTTTTTGTATAAAGTACTCGGTAAAATAAATAAAGGAATCTGTAACAAATATTTTTGTAATTTTCAAACTATAAACTTATAGAATTTTAATTTCACAGTCCCGTGTTCTTGAGTTTTTGGTGGCTTGATTGTTGTTTATTGTCAGTATGGAGGAAATAAAGGAGACCCTAACGAGATTCGAGGCCACCTTAAGTAATGTGCTTGGTCAGATGGTCACCTTCAAGGACCATCTCAAGCAGTTAGGAGAAAAGGTAGAAAAAATAGAGTCCGCGCAGGCAAGCGCTAACCCAGTCGCTGTCGTAGCTGCACCGTTGACACGAGCGCGCAACGAATATGAGCTGACTCAGGTGGCAATTTTGCCAGACTATGTAAAAGAATTGCAGCCTTTCGAAGGAAAGGTTGACGATTACATGTCTTGGATCAGCAAAGCCGAAGCCATTTTAAAGGAGTACGATATCATTAGGGAAAGGCCCCTGTACCGATCTATAGTTCTGCATGTTAGACAAAAGATTCGCGGCAGCGCCGACAAGGCACTCGTTGCGTACGATGTACAGAATGACGATTGGCCAGAAATTAGACGGATTTTGGCACTCCACTATGCGGATAAGCGTGATACTCGCACTTTGGAGCATCAGTGGAGTTTAATGACTCAAGGGGGAAGGCCCTTGGATGCCTTTTACATGCAGGTTAACAATCATTTCTCTCTGATATTAAACAATCTAAAGAATGGGAACCACACCCCAGAAGTTATGAACGCCTTGATAGAATCGGCTAGGGATAGAGCGCTAGACGTCTTTATTAGAGGATTGGACGGTGATATCTCAAAATGGTTGATCGTGCGCAGGCCTAGAAATTTGCCCGAAGCATATTCTATTTGTCTAGATATGCAAAACGTGAAAGGGACCAAATACCCAACCCCATACGTAGACAAGTTCTCGGCCCCTAACGTGAATTACAGACCCCCTGGTGTCCCTAGATATCCTCAACCCTTCCAATCTTACGCTCCTAGGAGCGCCCAGTTTTCTCAAAGATCCCATGGTTTTCGTCCCGCCATAAAAATGGAAAGCAACCAATCAAGACAATCATACCGGTCAGGATTTAGTGCGCAAGGGGAGGGCAACGCTAGTTTCAAACGTGGCCCAAGTACCTCCTCGAACCTCAATCCTTTTCGCAAGGCCCAGAGGTTGTATAATTTAGATGTGGCTGAATATTCTTCGGAGTCCGCTCCCAATGAGTCGTGCCAAAATCCAGCGGACGACTCTTATTATGAGGAGACCTACCATAATGAGGATACTAGCGAATTAAACTGTGCATCACAGCCAGAAGAGCTGGGTAGCCCCGAGGTAATCGAGGGGAATGCGCAAGAGACGAATTTTATGAGCGACGCCTCTCTAGCGTTCCATACATAAGGTATGGAACCAAAGACGGGGCTAAGCTAAAATTCTTAATAGACACTGGTGCAAACAAAAACTTTATTAGCCCCAAGATAGCCGATGGTAGCACCCCCATCAAAAATCCCTTCGATGTCCAATCGGCCGCAGGAAATATTAAGATCACTCATTGCCTTACCGGTCGGTTTTTCCAATCCGTTGGCAACAACACATTGACAAAATTTTTCGTACTTCCGGGTTTAGTGTCTTTTGATGGTATTATAGGTGATGACACCTTAAAAGCCTTAAAAGCCCTAATAGATAGGAAAAATGACTTTCTCGAAATAGCACCCGGAGTCAAAATACCTCTTTTGGCAAGGGCTTCGCATGATGTTAATTCTCTTCTCGGAATAGAGCATTCGGAAGTCGTTAGGGAGACCCTTAATACACTACTCGACGAATTCTCCGAAATCTTCGAGCCACTTTCGCCCGGAGAGGCCGTGGAGACGAGTGTTAGGGCAGAAATTCGGACGAACACATCTGACCCAATATTCTCAAAAAGCTACCCGTATCCCGCTAGTATGAGGGAGGAGGTAGAGAAACAAATTGAAGAGTTACTACGCGATGGTATAATAAGACCGTCCAATAGTCCATACAACTCCCCAGTGTGGATTGTGCCGAAGAAGCCAAAACCAAATGGGGAAAAACAGTATCGGATGGTGATAGACTTCAAACGCTTAAATGCGGTCACCATTTCCGATACCTACCCTATTCCTGATATAACGTCAACATTGTCTAGCCTAGGCAAGGCCAAACTCTTTACGACACTCGACTTAACGTCGGGGTTTCACCAGATTCACATGAAGGAATCGGACATACAAAAAACGGCTTTCTCAACCTTGAACGGAAAGTACGAATACCTCCGTCTCCCTTTTGGTTTAAAAAACGCCCCATCCGTTTTCCAAAGAATGATTGACGATGTGTTAAGAGAACACATCGGCAAGATTTGTTACGTCTACATAGACGATATCATAGTCTTCAGCAAAGATTATGAAAGCCACTGGAAAAATCTTCGGGCAATATTCAATAAACTAAGGGATGCAAGGTTACAGGTGAACCTAGAAAAATCTAACTTTTTACACTCACAAGTAGAATTTCTAGGTTATGTAGTTACATCAGACGGAATCCGTGCTGATGAAAAAAAGGTGGAGGCCATCAAGGCCATGAAACCGCCGTGTAATGTAAAGGAACTTAAAAGCTTCTTAGGGATGACATCGTATTATAGGAAGTTTATTCAAGATTACGCGAAGGTTGCAAAACCTTTGACTAATCTTACTCGAGGGGAGAATTCAAGAGTAAAAGCATCTCAATCGAAGAAAATACCGATCGAACTTGACGAACAAGGTTTACAGGCCTTCGAGGACCTGAAAACTATCCTTTCGTCATCAGAAGTGCTAGCTTTCCCCGATTTCGAAAAACCATTCCACCTAACAACGGACGCTTCCAACTATGCCATAGCTGCTGTGCTTTCACAGAAAGACGGCAACAAAGACCGGCCAATCGCGTATATCTCCCGTTCGTTAAATCAAACGGAAGAAAACTACGCCACCAACGAGAAGGAAATGCTCGCAATAGTTTGGGCTCTAGATAACCTTCGATCGTACCTCTATGGGGCGAGATCCATCAAGATATACACGGATCACCAACCTTTAACGTTTGCCCTGAGTAACAGAAATTACAATGCAAAGTTAAAACGTTGGAAGTCGCGCATAGAGGAATACAATTGTGAACTAGTTTACAAACCTGGGAAGTCTAACGTCGTAGCTGACGCTCTCTCCCGAATCACATCGCATGTTAACCACCTAGGTTCAAACATAGCAACGGCATCGGAACATAGTTCGGATTCAATGGCCACAGTCCACAGCGCTCTACAAGACGCATCCGACCTAATTCCGCATGTCGAAGTTCCACTTAATGTCTACCGAAATCAGCTAATATTTGACCCAAATAGGTCAGAATACGCTTGCGAAATCCCGCACGCTGGGTATACTCGCCATTTAATACCGATCGGCAGTGACTCAATGCGGAATCTAGAAATCACCCTTAGGTCTTGCTTAAAACCGCTAATAATAAACGGTATTAAGATGCCTGAGGCATACCTACAATATCTACAGCTATGCTGCTTGAAGTCATTCACTAATTATAAAATCCGTATAACGCAACGATTAGCTGTGGATTTGAATGATGACGAGGAAATTTGTAAGGTAATAGGTGACGAACACTCTAGAGCGCACAGGAACTCTAAGGAAATGAAAATCCAAATCCTTGAAAAGTTCTATTTTCCCAAGATGGCAAGCCGTATAAAAACACAAGTCTCTTCTTGCCAAGTTTGCAAGACAAACAAGTATGAGAGGCACCCGAACAAACCGGAACTACAACCGACACCAATTCCCGCATATCCGTGCGAAATATTACATGTCGATCTATTCATGCTAGAGAAACTAAAGTTTCTAAGCTGCATAGACAAATTTTCTAAATTTGCTAAACTTTTCCCCGTAGAATCTAAGTCAGCAATTCACCTGCGCGAAAGGTTGACAGAAGTCCTCCATTATTTCACGGCTCCAAAAACTCTTGTGTCGGATAATGAAAGAGGCTTACTTTGTCCAACCGTTCTGAACTATTTGCAGTCTTTGGGGATACAGGTGTACTATACCCCGACGCAAAAAAGTGAGGTTAATGGCCAGGTAGAAAGATTTCACTCGACGTTCCTCGAGATATACCGATGTTTGAAGAAAGACAACCCTACATTGAAAATTAAGGAACTAATTCCCATAGCCGTAGACAGATACAATAACTCTGTCCATTCGGTAACGGGTCGTAAGCCAGTCGATATCTTTTTCGATCGCACTTCCCGAATTAATTATCAAGGGTTAACAGACTTCAAACAACAAACGCAGGAAGACATTCGAGGCTTGCTCCAACATAGGCAGGTTATGACAAACACTAGATTGAATAGAACTAGGTCGACCCCCCAGTCATATGACGCTGGCGACAGGGTCTATGTTGCCAATAAGCAGATCAAAAGCAAGGAGAAACAACGCTTCAAGCCAGAGGAAGTTCAAGAAGATAGGAGGGTTACAGTTAAAACCCAATCTGGGAAAATTTTCCACAAATCAGATTTAAGAAACTAAAGGAGAGAATTGAGTACACTTTGCCACTTTTAGATAAAAAGTTACGCTTCACAACCTCCCTGTATATTAAGAACATTAACACATTAAACATTATAAACAAAAACCACACAAAAAACAAAAAAATAATAAAAAAAAACACACCACAAAATATAAAAACACAAAAAATATGAAAACACAAAAAAACACTTACACGTACGCAGTAGAATAAGTAAAATATAAAACAAATAAGTAACGCTTATATCCCAAGGGTGGTTGTCCTCAACTACGCAAGAGCTCTTCACATCTTCAGATATGATGCCCCCGTCGTCCCGCTGCAACAAGGAATCGTGTGGCGCATAAACGTAGTTTTTAAACTCGCTCATGTTATCAACCTGGAGGAGTTTCAGCGGAGCATCGAGAGGACTGCGGAAGAGGCTTCCAGGATTAGCGACGAAAGGATCAGGGCCTTGGCGGATCATCACCTCAAGAGGGCTGCGGACGGAATCACCAGGATGACCACGACGCGCAGGCCACGATCCATAGACTGGTTAGGATCAGCATGGAAATGGGTCGCTGGCTCACCAGACGCTTCAGACTGGAATGCTATTCTCCAGTCACAGGACGACGTGAAGAGCAACAGCAACCAGCAGATCAGGATAAACACAAGGTTGTTCGACGCGACCCATGAATCCCTACGGAAGCTTAACGAGGTCACCGCTAGAATGAACGCCATCGATGGAGAAACTCACACAGCGACGACGGTCTTGCATAAATCAATAATTTTGGCCAATCAGATCGACGAAGTGACAAGGGCATGCCAGCTGGCAAAAACCTCTGTCGTCAATACTAACTTGCTCGACCGGGAAGAAGTTGAACTCTTGCTTGAAGAAATGGAAAGTCTCCCATATCAGAACGTGGTGGAAGCAGTCGAGTTCTCGCGACCATCAATCCTCACCAATGGGACGACTCTTCTATACGTGCTGACGATGCCCAAGGTAACGCAGGAGAGATACCGGCTGATGCTGCTTTACCCAGTAGTCAACAACGGTATGCAAGTGGTCTTGGAATCCAAAAAGCTTGCCGTAAGCCCTCAGGAAACCTACGCTGTACTGGGAAAGTGCTTATCGATTGGGAACACCACGGTTTGCCAGGAGAAGGATTTGCAAAAGCTACCAGAAGACGAGTGCATTCCCCGGTTGCTAAAGGGAGGCCATGCCACATGCAACTTCCTGAAGAATGATCGGCAGATCGTTGAACTGGTCGACGATGGAACCATCTTCATATCCAACTTCAACGGCACCATTGGTGGAACTTCGGGTGAGCACCACCTGGAGGGATCATTTGTCATACAGTACGCCAACGAAACCGTCACAATTGGGAACAGGAATTTCAGCAGTTACTCAACGACCCACATAATGGCCATGCCGGCTGTATTAACAAAAATAACAGCTGCGGGATACAAACTATCACTGGAGTACGTGCATGACTTTGGCCTGGAGAATTTGAAGAAGTTGTCGAGAATGTCCCAAAAAATCTACTTCTCCACGGTAGTCGAAGTACTTGTAGCTGCCACCTTGATGTCATGCCTGTACGTCATCTGGAGGAAGATAACTTCAACGAAGGGTATACCAAAACACCGCGGTGATTTACCTGAGTTGGAAGCTCAGAGTACATCACCGACCACCGCGAAACACCAGTAATCTGCGGGACGCAGATACTTGAAGGGGGAGGAGTTAACACCAGCAAAACTCTCTCCTACCTCGGCGCCCCCTGCGCTGAGTAAGGGAGTTTACGCGGGCAACGACCGCCGCGTTACCATTCCCGTCGTCACCACACCCCGCGCAGAGCCAACGACACACGCGCCGTCGATGACCCAGTATCGGACGCACCATTTTGCTGCATCGACACTTTTCGGCCAAGAGCTGACCGGCAACGATCGCAAGTGCAGAGTCAGATTTCCGGCACTTGCGCAACGCAACAACAACAACAACATGGGCAGTCAAATTGCTGACTCCAACGGCATGTGCACCGTCGGCGGCTACGCTAGTGGCCAAGAGGTGTGATGTGAACCCAAGCCGGCCGGCTTGGGCAGAACTCGTTTAACCCGAGCGGAGAATCAACGTTTGCAATTGTATCTTCTCTGATAAGAACCTAAACAAATTTAAATAATAAAACTACGTGAATTAAACAAATTGTTGAACTATTATTTGTACACTTGGAGGACAGGAAGTCAACGTGTATCCTGGGGATATCTGAAGCAATTCATTAAATGTCATACCTTAGGTAATATCGCCGTCTGTACCCGGCCCGGTACAGATAGGCTTAACTTACATGTATGTATGTATGTGTGTATTCAGTGCGGCCAGCGACTGAGGGCAGCGCTGCCGCCACGCAAGCAACGAAAACATTCAAACATGTGCTTGTATGTTTCTGTCTCGCTTGCACTCATACATTGATATGAATGTGGCAGCGCTGCCCTCACATGTGCTTGTATGTTTCTGTCTCACTTGCACTCATACACGATATTGCATTCGGTTATCAATATTGCAACGCTTCTGGTTTTCTTGTTTATAGTGCAATTTCAATGCGCCTTTCAGGATAGTTTGATATAGTAAGTCTTCACACGAATTATAAATTACAATACTGTACTATATTAAAGAATGCCTAAAAACGGAGCGAAAGTTGAGAATTTTTATTTTATTAATTGTGGGAAAACGGGGCGTGGCAGTCCAAAAATTTAAATGTCAATGCATTAACGCTGTCGCTAGGAATCTCCATACCAAAATTGGTGATCCTAGGTGCAATAGTTATTGGGATATTCGCCCAAAACACCAATTTTTTCCGAGGTGTGTCTAGTTTTTTGCTCATTGTGGGCAAATGGGGCGTGGCATCGAAAAAAAAAAAGATTCTTGTATTGACTGACTAAATATGTGATCGATTGAGACCAAGCTCGAACTTGTAGCTCTTACCATCGCTGAAATCTGTTTGTTCATACGGACAGACAGACGGACAGACGGACAGACGGACATGGCTATATCGACTCGGCTTGTGATGCTGATCAAGAATATATATACTTTATGGGGTCTGCCACGCCTCCTTCTGCCTGTTACATACATTTTCACAAACCCAATATACTCTTGCAGAGAGTATAAAAATGAGCGATTGTTTTTTTTATCAACAAACCAATTTAATTAAGAGTGTTTCAAAGACTTTTTCATTGACATATTCCCTCATTCGCTCTCTTATTGAGTCTCAACTCGCGAGCGACTTTTTTTATTTCTCCCGAAAAGAAAATCGTTAAAAGAGATGAACACAAAAAACTCAACTACAGCGTTTAACGAAAATCAAAGCAAAGTAGAGAAATAGTCTCGCGCTCAGAGTAAGAGCAAATTGCAATGCAATGAAAAAAAGGCAAATTGTAATATTTTACAGATTTCTTCTAAAAAAGAAAAAATGCTCATCACGCGGTCGCAAATAGTGATTATGGTCCCGTTACTGTTCAAGCCATCCATGTTTAATTTTACTTCCGTCGATTCAGTTGAGCCAGCAAAAGTTGATGAAATTATGAAAACCAATTTATACAAACAGTCGTGTAAGCATAGTTTCGATTGCTCAGGAGCTAAACATTGAACGAATAACTGTTTTGATCCATTAGAATATGGCTAGGTACACAAAAAAAAAAAAAAAACACTTTGTTTGGTTGACATACCAGTGTTAACACGGTAAAATCTCATGGGTCAAATTTCAATCTGTGTATCGCTACTGAATCGCAACAAAATGGATCCATTTCCGAAGTGCATCGTAAGAAAAGAAAAGAAGATCTCATACGAGAACATCAAGCGTAAACGATCGAGGCTGAACAGCATTCAGCTTGCACAAGCTAGGATTGAATGCCAGGATGATTTTACTGTTTTTCGTGGGATTGGTAGCGAATGAGCTACTTTCGTAGGGCCAATCTCATAATTTGACCATTTACTGTCAACAATTAAGCCGTCTAAAGAAAACAATCCCAGAAACGGCCGACTTTGAAATGGAAGGTGAGATGTCTTATGTCGTTACATAATTGTGCGTAGCTCCAGGAGCTCCATACGGATGTTTTTTGCATCCACCATACAGTTTGGACTTAGAACCATGGGATTACTACCTGTTTGAGTTTATTGTGAACAAATTCGCTGGTCAAAAATTCACATAAAAAGAGGTTTGCAAAAATAGGTTTCTTCAGTAATTAAATTATAAAATATAAGGTTTCCATGAGAAATATATTTAACACATGGATAAATCGGACCATTCTTTATATACTAAATACACATTTCAATTTCATACTAAAATAATGAATTACTTAAAAATGGATTCAATGGCAAGTACGGCAGCGGCGATTGCAAACTTAAATGTAATCAAACTTGCTAGTAATTAAAGCCAAAATGCGGGATTTAATTGAGTTTTTTTAAATTTATTTTTAAAATAAGTTCTATACCACTTAAAAACAAGAAAGAAAAGTACAGCCGACCGTATAATACTCTCTGCTTTTATTCCCGATTATTATATTAAAATCGGTGTCATGGTATTACAATTGATAAAAAGAATAATCTCACATCTGCGTGTCTTAATGCACATTCATATACGTTTGACATTATATGTATGAATGTACATATGTATCAGAGACCTGCAACGAGTATACTCGAGTACGTTCGAATTTTTCATCAAACGATTGGGAAACGAGTATTCCAACGGGCTGTCCGAAAAATGTTCGAATCACAACGATCAGTTGCCCGTTTTCTGCATTATTCGAACCTGATCTTTTGATATCAAACAATTTGGTTGCGATCAGAACTATCAGCCCATAGATCGTTTGCTGATCGTTCCACTGAACGAACGAGTATCCGAACGAGTATTCGAACGCAACTTGCCTGGCCGCAATTACAAATCGTTCCATTATCAAGCAAGTTCATTGGTTCGCTTGAGTTGCGTGACGTTCGCTTGCATTGCGTGACGTTCGCAGTGTTGCCATTTATTGGGAGGAAAAAATGTTAGTTCTAGCGGAAAATAAGCAAAAAGGCAATAACTCAAAAAAAATATATAAAAATAAAAGAAAAATATATATTTTATACACATAAGCATTGCACACAAAATAACATATAAGTATTGCACATAACAAGTAAATTCCGGTGACGCATGAATTCAGTGCCAAGCTTTACCCATATCCATTGGGAGCAGCCGATATCGTTAATAAAGAAATCAAAGATTTGCTAAAAGATGATATAATTTGGGAAGAGCGAAATTCTTTTCAACATTAGACCTCAAGTCTGGTTATCACCAGATCATACTCGCTGAACGCGACCGTGAAAAAACCTCTTTTTCTGTGAACGGGGGGAAATACGAGTTCAAAAGACTCCCCTTTGGATTAAAGAATGCAGCGAGCAGCTTCCAAAGAACCATCGACGACATACTGCGAGAGCAGATTGACCAATTTTGCTATGCTTAGGTCGATGACGTAATCATCTTATCAGAATATGAGGAAACCCACATTAAACACGTGGATTGGGTCCTAAAAGACTTACACGAAGCAAACATGAGGGTCTTCGTCGAAAAGTCACGTTTTAAGAAAAGCGTGAACTTTCTTGGTTTCATAGTCACCAGCACTGGCGCCACGACGGATCCTGAAAAGGTTAGGGCAATACAGGAGTATCTAGAACATAAAACACTGTTCGAGGTCAGATCATTTCTAAGCCTCGCAAGTTATTACAGATGTTTCATTAGGGACTTCGCCACAATAGCAAGACCCATGTCGAACATCTTGAAGGTTGAAAATGGAACAGTCAGTAAGCATAGGTCCAGAAATATAAAGGTTCAATTCTCTGATGTGCAGCAAAGGGCGTTTCAGAACTTGCGCGATATTTTGGCATCCGAAAATGTAATGCTCAGGTACCCTGATTTTAAGAAGCCATTCGATCTAACGACCGATACTTCGGCTCACGGCATAGGTCTTGTCTCAAGAGGGTCGTCCTATAACAATGATTTCAAGAACATTGAAGGACAGCGAGGTTAACTATGCAACAAATGACCATCGTATGGTCACTTGCCAAGTTAAAGCACTCTTTGTATGGGGTGAAAGACATTAATATCTTCACTGACCATCAAGCCTTGATCTTCGCAGTTTCGGAATCTAATCCAAATGCGAAGATCAAAAGGTAGAATGCGCGGATTGACGAGTCTAATGCACGTATCTTCTATAACCCTGGCAAGGAAAATCTGGTCGCGGATGCCTTGTCAAGACAGCAGCTCAACGCTGTAAATGAACAAGAAATTGAGTCGAATCGCTGCTAGACGAGCTTGAAGACGTAGTTTCACCCAAATGCGTAAATGCTCTCCACTGTAATTTACACACGCTTGCAATGATACAAGATGCATTGGTTCGAAGATACCCGGCCACAAAGTTCTGGCACTGCAAAAATCGCGTAGTGGACGTATTTGCGGTTGGAGAAAGAAGGAAAATCCTCACAGACGAGCGTAATAGGGCCCATAGGTTCGCACAGGAAAATATTAAGCAGGTACTCTAAGAGTACTACTTTCCAAAAATGGCAAAAATAGCCAATGAAATAGTGCAAAATTACAAAACATGTGCTAGGGCTAAATATGATAGACACCCCAAAAAACAAGAGCTTAGGGAGAGACCGATCCCCTCACATGTAGGAGAGATGTTACACATAGACATTTTCTCCACTGACAGGAAATACTTTCTCACTTGCATCGACAAGTTCTCTAAGTTTGCTATTGTTCAACCGGTCCCTTCAAGAACCATTGTGTATCTGAAGCCAGCTTTAATGCAGCTAATAAATTTTTTCCAAAAGCTAGATCCATTTACAGGGGTCAGCTCGAATGGACAGGTCGAGCGCTTTCAAAGAGAGGGGGGGGAGAGAGAAAGAATGAAGAGGAGGGGGACTGTTGACCGTCCTTTTTTTCCAAAAGCTAGATCCATTTACAGGGGTCAGCTCGAATGGACAGGTCGAGCGCTTTCACACCACCCTGTTAGAGCTAGCCAGATGCCTAAAGATCGATAAAGGCATAAGTGACACCGTTGAAGTCATTTTACTGGCCACAACTGAGTACAATAAGTCGATCCATTCGGTCATCGACCAGAGATGTTGATGTGGTTCAGGCGCACCCAGATGAACCACAAGAAAAGATACAAGAGAAAATCAGAAACGCTCAGACGACGCTCAGAGCTAGGGAGAATGCAAATCGGCAGAATAGGGTCCTCGACGTTGGTGACAAAGTTTTGCTCAAGTCCAACCGACGGCTCGGAAACAAACTCACAGAAGGCCGTGGAAGCAGACCTGGGGACCGAGGTCCTCATTAGAGGGAGGGTGGTCCACAAGGACAACCTAAGGTGACTCCCTTGTTTTTTTACACCTTTTTTTAAGCCACTAGGCAATCTCGTATAAGTTAGATATAGTTTTATCTATTTACTTTTAGCCACTTGGCATAATTTTCATAAAACATTTTTTGGTGGTGGGCAACCTCTTTAAAAAGATAAACAAAAAAGTTGCTAAAAAGAAAGAAAGCATCTTCATTTCACAGGTTTGGATCAATATTACTCCTTTTCTTACCAGTGGCTTTGGCGCATGTCACCGACTACTCGCGTGCCAAGTACATTCCCATCGTCGATGGCGAAGTCTGGATATGGGAAGAATACGCCTATGTGAGCCACTCGGCAAAGTGTCTACAAGACCTCTTGGAGGCGTTAGGCACACACCATAGAGTCGCCAGGAGTTTAGATTTCCTAGGATCCATTCTGAAGGTTGTGGCGGGTACACCCGATGCCGGTGATTTAAAGCAGACTAGGTTCACTGAAATGCAACTGATAAATGCCAACAATAGATAAATAGAAATAAACACAAGAGTTCGAGACCAGCTTAACCAGTTAACAATCACTGTCAATAAGATTCTCAAGATAGCCAAAAGTTCACAAATTTACACTAGCCATTTATTTGAAACACTACTGTCTAGAAACAGAATGCTGATGATTGAGTTGCAAAATTTAATGCTTGCTAAGGCTCGCGAAGGCTAACATTGTTAGTCCAAACATTTTGGACCACTCAGATTTGAAATCAATTTGGCTAGAGGAACCCACCAACACTCCCATAGGAGATCTTATGTCCGTTGCGTCCGTAAAAGTTCTTCAATTAATTAACACTTTACATTTTATAATCAAATTCCTAAAGATTAAAAAAGCTTGCAGAAAAATCACGATTTATCCTGTCGCCCACAAGAACTTCATATAGCGATTGTTTGACAACGACATAGCCGAATGCGAAGGAGAAACCCACACACTGCAGAGTTGCCAAGCTTCACCTGGAGCCACATTTTGTCGTCTGGCATTAGAGACTTCATGTGCCAAAGAGCTCCATGCAGGTGGCACGGCACACTGCGAGATCCAGCCGAGCAACCTGGAAATAATCAACAGGTCCGCAAAGATTCAGGTGGACAGCGGCACTGAGACCCAGTTACAAGGCACGCATCTCATCACGTTCGGAGACCGAGTCGCAATTAACGAGACTCTGTTTCACAATCACAATAATGTACGCAATAGAGTCCTGGGTATTGCCAATTCTCCCTTGCTGAACATCCCTGCCAACCAAGATGTCCTCAGCCTCCCTTACCTTCATCGTTTGAATGAACGTAATTTGGAGGTGATACAGCAATTCAAGAAAGACGCCGGAACTGATCAAGCGTATCGTGTGGCATTCATCATTGGAGCCATATGCTGTGCTTTAATCTGCATTGGCCTCACTTTTTGGCGAATCATCGACGCAAAAAAGTCTGCGAAGCAGTTGCGAGAAGTCGTCGCCGGGATTGGGTCTGCCGAGGACGGCCTTACATTTGAGGGGGGAGTAGTTAACACATAAGCATTGCACCCAAAATAACATATAAGTATTGCACATAACAAATCCATTTGTTCTAAGTACATTCCGCTGACGCATGAATTCAGTGACCTGACCATAGCTGGTCAACTATGGTAACATAACACATGACTATGTCGCAAGCGTTTATGTTATCATTTATGCTGAGTCGGATTGCCGGCTGTAGCTCTTTAGTTCTGTAAGCTTATGGATTCAGCTTTAGGTTTAGCATAAGATTCTGCTTTTGCATAAAATCAGTTTTGTGCTTAATGTTTACTGAAAAGGTTGACAATAAAATATACTACCCCGGCGACAGCCGCAAATAATCATTTATTATATATCAAACATATTGCTGAGCCACAGGGCCAGTGATTGAGGTGAAGTCAAGCCTCCACCCTAAACACCCTAAGAAGTCTTAGGACATTACTCTACTAGGATTAGCACGACGACGCGGATATCAGTAAAATACTTAATTTATACAATTTTAAATAAAAAGTGAAACAAATAACTAGCACGTTATTTTTACAATTTAAAACACATTTGAAAAAAACAAATATAAAACACACTTACGAGTGTCTCCACCTACATCCACACATTAATAACGACGGTTTGAACGATTCTACACCACACACATATATAGGACAATAGTCAGGTTAAATAATTAGTACACCTTTTAAAACACATATTGTTAATTTACGAATACACATACATTACACAGATAATCAACACACACACTACATATATAAGCTAAATATATATTACACTTAATCTAAATCCACACTATATTTTTCTAGATTATCTCACACAAGCACATGAATACATATGAACTGTAATTAGCAACATAATGTCAAATATCCATAGAGTGACAACACTTATACCGAAGACTAGAAGTAAGACTAGGACAGAATCCTCAGTACCAGCAAATTCAGTAGTTACGGACGGTAGTTTATTGAGAGCATCAACTTCAAGTAGCAGAATGCCTTCTACGATAAACTCCCCTCACCCCAATCAAAATATAAATATGATAAATCCAATGGAAGTTTTCGGTTCTATGGGAATTCCTGATGCGATTAGATTTTTGCCATCGTACGATGGAAATCTCGAGACCTTGACCGATTTTATAACCAATGTCGAAGAAATCCTATTATTGATTAGAGGAACTGATCAGACCCCACATAAAAATGCTCCTTAGGGCTATTAGAAAACAAGTAAGATAAGTACAGTCGAGCACGCCCGACCGTATAATACTCTCTGCATTTTCCGCCGATTAAATTATTAAAATCGGTATCGGGATATTACAATGTGTAGTACTTGCATTAAAACACGTTGAAACAAAAACAATCTAAGCATAATCACACATACATCTGTTTGTCCGTATGCGAATACACATAGGAAAGACAATATATGATGCATATACATGTATGTATGTATGTGTGTATTCAGCGCGGCCAGCGACTGCGGGCAGCGCTGCCGCCACACAGGCAGAGAAAACGTTCGAACATGTGCCTGTATGTTTCTATCTCGCTTGCACTCATACACGATATTGCATTCAGTTATCAATATTGTAACGCTTCTAGTTTTTTTGTTTACAGTCCGATTTTAATGCACCTTTCAGGATAGTTTGATATAGTTAGTCTTTACACGAATTATAAATAACAATACTCTACGATAAGAAGAAATGCCTTACAAACGTATTGAAATTTGAATAGTTTTTTAGTTTTTCCATTGTGGAAAGGGGGTGTGGCAGTCAAAAATGGCATGGCATTTATACAGTCTCTAGGAACCTGCATACCAAAATTGGTGATCCTAGGTGCCATAGTTACTGAGATATTCGCCGAAAACACAGATTTTTGCCGAGGTGTGTCTGGTTTTTTGGTCATTGTGGGCAAATGGGGCGTGGCATCGAAAAAAAAAAAGATTCTTGTATTGACTGACTAAATATGTTACCGATTGAGACCAAGCTCGAACTTGTAGCTCTTACCATCTCTGAAATCTGTTTGTTCATACGGACAGACAGACGGACAGACAGACAGACAGACAGACGGACAGACGGACATGGCTATATCGACTCGGCTTGTGATGCTGATCAAGAATATATATACTTTATGGGGTCGGCCACGCCTCCTTCTGCCTGTTACATACATTTTCACAAACCCAATATACTCTTGCAGAAAGTATAAAAATTTGAAGGAAAAGCTAATGATGCGGTTATCGCTGCAGGAGCTACTCTAAATTGGGACGAAATTAGGGATGCCCTTATCCTTAAGTGTTCAGATAAGAGAGACGAACCGACTCTTATGTTTGAACTACATAATCTAGCACAAAAGGGATTGTCAGTTTCAAAACTTTTGAACAAGTTACCGAACTTAAACTAAGTAGCACTGTTTAAGGTAACGGAAGCTAAAGAAACAAAACAAATTTTAAATCGAACAAAGAAAGAATTGTTTGCTGACACATGCTTAAAAGTAACTTTAACTTCTATCAGGGGCCTTCTTGGGGCCACAGTAAGGTCCATGAGACCAAAGACGTTACAGGAGGCATATGAATTTGATATAAAAGAAAGAAACATTTATTATCAAGTAAACAAAAGGAAACAGGAATCGGACAAATCAAAGAATCAAAGGCAGAACAATAATAAACGATACTAAAATTCGAACAGATATGAACAAGGAAATAAACTAGAATCAGACAAACAAAATTCGAATAGATCCTCATTTAAAAATTCGTCAGAAGGAAAATGAGAAGTCCCAGCGATTATGTCCAAAGAGGATAATCAGAATTACAAACAAAAACATAACGACAACTCTAGACAGGAAAGGACTTTACATAACATCAAACAAGATGACGACGAGGAACAAAGTACTCAATTACATAATTTTGAAAAGGGTTTAAATTTTCAGAAGAAAGCCTTGAGAAACAAACAGGATACATAAATAAATCCCATGGAACTACTTTTCCCTACTAAAAAACACCCAAAAATCATATGTATTCCTAATTGACACAGGAGCTGAACGCTTTTTCATCAGACCACAACCTTTTCCTAACAATAAACTAATTAAATTGAAAAAAAAAAAAAAAAACAAATTCTATCAAGACATTACTAAACGTACATCACGTTGGCAAAAGAACAAACATTGCACATTTTAAGGAACATAAAGTTGATTCCATATTTTCGCTAGTACTATTTGACTTTTATTCGTTTTTCGACGGCTTAGTTGGAATTTTACAGATTTATTCTATAACGAACAGGACACACTTTTGTTTTTAAATAGTGTTAAATACACAATTAACACATCAGATGACGTACCTATATATACGAAACCTTTCAGATACAGCCCTACAGACCGACTAGAAGTTCATTCTCCTTGGAGTGCACCAGTGTTTTTGGTCCTTTGGACGCATCAAAGGAGAGAAAGTGGAGATTAGTAGTGGACTATAGGAAATTAAATGAGAAAACTATCAAAGACAAATATCCCAAGCCCCATATAAACGAGGTTCTGGACAGTATAGGCAGAGCTAGGTATTTTTCCGCTAAAGATCTTGCTAACGGTTATCATTAAATAGAAATGAACCCTAGGGATATTCCTAAAGCTGTGTTTTCTGCAGAAAACGGTAATATTGAATTTATTAGAATGCCATTCGGACTAACAAACACCCCAGCTACATTTCAGCGAGTAATGGACAGCGTACTAGCAGAATACACTGAAAAATGCTGTTTAGCTTATCTAGATGACATTATAGTATTTTCAGCATCTCTACAAGAACACATTACAGACCTAAAAAAGATTTTCACTAAATTATCATTGGCATGACTAAAACTTCAACCACAGAAATCTGAATTTTTAAGAAAAGAAATAGAATATTTAGGACACATTGTCACAGATAATGGTATTAGACCCAATCCTAACAAAATCTCTGCAATAAAAATTGTTCAATCCCAAAAAACAAGAAAGAAGTTAAATCCTTCTTAAGACTATTAGGGAGATTCATTAAAGATTTCGCTAAAATCACTAAACTATTAACAGAACAATTAAATGGCAAGAAAAACTCAATTAACATTAAAGAATTTACAGAAGCATTTAATTACTGCAAGACCTTATTGTGCAATGAACCGCTCTTGCAATACCCTTACTTTTCAAAACCATTCATCTGAACCACGGATGCCAGTAATGTTGCAATTGGAGCAGTATTGTCTCAAGGTACATTGGGATCCGATAAACCTTTATTATTCTCTAGCCGAACACTCTCTGATACTGAACAAAACTATTCAACAGTAGAAAAGGAGATGTTGGCAATTATTTGGTCAACCAAATACTTTAGGCCCTACCTCTTGCCCAAAAATTCATTCAATCGTAACAGACCACCGACCCCTAACTTGGTTTATGAACTTCAAATTCTAAATTGGTTCGTTAAAAATTACAATTTTCAGAATACGACTATCAGGTCACTTATAAAAAAGGTTCACAAAACGCAGTAGCGGACGGTCCAAGTCGTATTTCTGTTAATGATAACACAGAAAATAATCTACAGACACCTACACCTCATAACGACATTATTCATTCGCAAAGGTGTATAAATGAATTCAACATCCAAACAATTTTTTAAGAAGGCGAATATCCTCACATAGAGAATCTCTTTCCATTCCAAAACAAATTGAGACGTATAATTTTATATAATAACTTCACCAAAGACTAGGTAACATACATAGTTGCTAAAAAAATTCCTTAAGCCCAACAAAACACTTGCAATTTTAGCACCAGATAACATATTCAAACTCATTGAAAAGTTTTCAATGAATATTTTTCAAATTCCAAACTCTATAAAATTATTAGATGTAACTCAATAATATAAGATGTCTCAAACTTAGAATATCAAATTCAGTCAATACAGGACTATCATCTAAATAACAATCACAGAGGAATAAAAGAAACCACAACTCACTTATAAAGAACTCTATATTTTCCGCACTTGAGACAAAAAATTGCATCATTTATTAATAATAGCGATAATTGTCAAACTTTAAAATACGACAGACAACCCCAAAGATTAGTTTTTCAAGAAACTGAAACAACAAGACTACCATTACAGATCATTCACATCGACAATTATACCATCAATGGTAAAACAATTCTGACAATAATAGACAAATTTTCGAGATTAGCCATGGCATATACAATTCCAGCCAGAGATTGAATTAACATAGTAAAAGCATTAAGGAATTTTCTTAATACCTATGGTATACCTAAAAAATTGGTATGCGGTCAAGGAGCAGAATTTACAGGAAATTATTTAAAGATTTTTGTACCCAATAAAACATAGAAGTACATGTTACCTCTTTCCAACAAACTTTGAGCACTGCTCTAGATTACATTCTACCTTAACAGAAATATACAGGATAATTTACACAAAAAAGAAGGACGCAAAACTTGCATTAGATCATGAAGAAATCTTCGCAGAATCCTTGACCACGTACAATAACTCAATCCGTTCGGCAACTCAACTAACACCCTACGAGTTGTTCACAGGACAAACACACACCTTTTTAAAAGATATAACATTTAATAACAAACATGATTTTCTAAGAGAACTAAATAACTTTAGAAAAAATTTATACACGGACATACACAATAAAACTAAAAAACCTAGTTCAAAATAGAACATTGAAACTTAATCAAGAGAAAGAAGAGCCAACGACGTTAGAAACAGATGACATTACTTATAGGAAAGAAAACAGACGAAATAAATTAACTCCTCGTTATACTCTCTGCAAGAGTATATTGGGTTTGTGAAAATGTATGTAACAGGCAGAAGGAGGCGTGGCCGACCCCATAAAGTATATATATTCTTGATCAGCATCACAAGCCGAGTCGATATAGCCATGTCCGTCTGTCCGTCTGTCTGTCTGTCTGTCTGTCCGTCTGTCTGTCCGTATGAACAAACAGATTTCAGAGATGGTAAGAGCTACAAGTTCGAGCTTGGTCTCAATCGGTAACATATTTAGTCAGTCAATACAAGAATCTTTTTTTTTTTCGATGCCACGCCCCATTTGCCCACAATGACCAAAAAACCAGACACACCTCGGCAAAAATCTGTGTTTTCGGCGAATATCTCAGTAACTATGGCACCTAGGATCACCAATTTTGGTATGCAGGTTCCTAGAGACTGTATAAATGCCATGCCATTTTTGACTGCCACACCCCCTTTCCACAATGGAAAAACTAAAAAACTATTCAAATTTCAATACGTTTGTAAGGCATTTCTTCTTATCGTAGAGTATTGTTATTTATAATTCGTGTAAAGACTAACTATATCAAACTATCCTGAAAGGTGCATTAAAATCGGACTGTAAACAAAAAAACTAGAAGCGTTACAATATTGATAACTGAATGCAATATCGTGTATGAGTGCAAGCGAGATAGAAACATACAGGCACATGTTCGAACGTTTTCTCTGCCTGTGTGGCGGCAGCGCTGCCCGCAGTCGCTGGCCGCGCTGAATACACACATACATACATACATGTATATGCATCATATATTGTCTTTCCTATGTGTATTCGCATACGGACAAACAGATGTATGTGTGATTATGCTTAGATTGTTTTTGTTTCAACGTGTTTTAATGCAAGTACTACACATTGTAATATCCCGATACCGATTTTAATAATTTAATCGGCGGAAAATGCAGAGAGTATTATACGGTCGGGCGTGCTCGACTGTACTTATCTTACTTGTTTTTTAATGCAAAAAGTAGCAGAAGATAACGGACCAACAATAACTACACACAAACGCCAAAAGATACACAAATTCAAATTAAAAAAGAGAACAAAGAAAGAATAAACACCATAGAACTAATTTATCTACTATTATTTTGAAGCACTACAACACAAAAATTCAATATCCACCCAAAGATATCGCATTTATAGAAATAGAATTAGGAAAAGCCCAAAGTATACATTCTTTCAAAACACTCAAACATGTAATAGATATAATCGACTACATCGCTAGCATCGAAAACATAAAAAAATCACTTAATAGTCTCAAACAGAAGAGAATTTCTAAGACAACAGTAGACATACTACTTACTAAATCACAGCAAATAACTGAAAGAACCCAATCCATGACCCCCAGAAAAAGAAACAAAAGGAGGATTCATCGATGTTTTAGGAACGTTAGTTAAGAAAATAACAGGAAACTTGGACGCGACAGACTCAAAAAATATAGAATTAAAATTTGAAAAATTCAAAAAAAAACGAACAAATGTTAACAACAAATTGTAAATAATAACGAAATAACTAATAGGTTTATAACAACTTTCAAAACGACGTATACTATCAATTATCAGAAGAAAATAAAGAAATACATACAATACAATATATAAGCAAAACAAATTATAATATTGACATTTTATTAAACCATGTGAATAACAGCGCTGAGAGCATATTACTAACTAAATTACAAATTATACAAAATTTATATTGACTCATGAGGAATTAGATATAATCCAAAAAATAATTACTGATCAAAGAATCAATATCGTTTCAGAAGAACACATATACAGACTTCTAAGTCTAGGAGCAGTTGCTAACAAAGGAAACAAAATTATATTTAAGATAAAAATTCCAATTTTGATAAAGAAGATTTAAAATTAACCCGAATAATTCCACTACCAATAAATAAAACACAAATGCTCAAAGTTCCAAAATATAATTTCTATAATAATAAGAGTAATGTTGGTACTTATGACAAATGTAAAATGTACAAAAATAGAAGACATGTTTATTTGCGAGAAAGAAAAATTAGATATAAATAATTATAATGAATTATGTATACAAACCATCTTAAAGAAACCTAATACATCCTGCGAAGTCATAACGATCACCGAAGACGAAACTATCAACGAAGAGGAACCTTGCGTTGTTATATTAATCAATGCTGTAAATGCAGAAATTGCACCAACATGCGACTACAATCGTACAATAAATAATACGGCAATTATAAACTACGAAAATCTTACAACCAGGATCAACAACCATATTTACGATAACTCAATCGTTGAATACATAGAATAGTTATAGTTATACCTGCGGACCCGATAAAAATTACACAGAAAATAATACCTAAATTAACATTACAGGCATTACATTTTAATTTAACCAAAGACAACGCCCACATTATCGAAATCAGAAGATTGACTAATAACCGCTTTACATAAACTTATATCTGGCTTGGGATCCTAAGTCCTACGGTAATATTGGCCATTAGTTTCAAGAAAAGAAGCACTATCCTGGACTTACAGATGCACTCGACGCCTAGCTTCGTTCCGGCTATTCCATCATTATGGCCCTCACTTCACTCCAGGATGGGAGGAGTTACCGTCCCGACACCCTTTGACGTACCCCCCGCAAAGCCACCTCGTCTTGCCTATTAGACAACTTAGCAACTATGTTGTCAACGCTAGCCATACACAAATCCAGACGTCAGCAGAATAGCAGGATGTTATTTTAGACATCAACGGTTCGTCGCCCGAGTATTGGACCATAAACAATTTTCGGAATTCTGGCAGCAGCGACGCAGACAACGATACCCCAGAAGCAGCTATATAATAATTATATAATATATAAAATGCAAATCAGAGCTTTGTAGTCAGATTGATTTTGAAAATCAAACGAAGACGTCGTTGAGTATATATTTAATAAATAAACTTTGAATTAAAACTAAACATTTTGTTATTGAGCAAGGAACCCCAAACCATAACTCCCGCGGTACGCACACAAACGATCGAGTATCAAATTTTTTCGAATAAAACGATCACGAGTAAGCGTTCAAGTATACTCGAAATTTTTATACTCGTTGCAGGTCTCTGATATATATGTATGTATGCCATTACACTATTTATGTGAACAACGTATTATTTTCAAGTGTATTAAATTTGCTTAATGTTGTTGTCAACCCATAAAGAATATCCAATGAATTTGAACAGGGACGCATTCTGTTAAATAACAGATTCTTAACAGAGCTGTTATACATAATACATAAATGCATGCAGAGACAACGTTCGAACTTGTGTTTGTATGTTTCCGTCTCGCATGCACCCATGCATTGGCAATGCTTTCAATTTTAATTTTAAGTTTCTAGCTTACTTTCAAGATTATATAACTAGTCTCCATACGAACTATAAATAAAATTACAATACTGCCTTAAAAACGACATAGAAGTTTAAAAAGTTTTTGATTTCTTGTGGGAAAAGCACGCCCCCTTTGCCCAAAAATTTTAATCTGTCTGCCCGTCATTCTGTAGACTTCGACTCGGCTTGTGACGCTGAAGAATATATATACTTTATGTGGTTTGCCACGCCTCCTTCTGTTCCTTCTGTTACATACTTTTGCACAAACCTAATATACTCTTGCAAAGAGTATAAAAATACCCAATCTATTATTATTTTAATTATTATTTTTTAATCCAATAAAAAATAAAAAAAAGGCCGGGCTTTTCCGACTGAAGGATACCCTATATGAGTTGGATTTAAATGGCGATATAAAGATGTCCGTCCGCCACCTAGACCTTAGAGACTATAAGAGCTTGAGCCACAAAGTTTAAAACTAAAGTTCGTCTATTTGTACAGAAAAACAAATTTATTTTAAATTGTAGAAAACCTTTTCCATAACAATTTAACTATTACTAATGTGTATGAAACGATTCTAACTATCCTTTCTAACTTTTTCCTATAGCTCCCACAGGTCTATCTATGGATCAGATCAGACAATTATATCCTATAGCTTCAATACGTCAATTGTAAAAAAAAAATGCGCATTATAAATGAATAAAGAGAGAATACAAGCTGTAAAAGAAGTCACTTTGGCAAAAGCCTTTCGAACCAGATTAGATATTTATTACTACAGCGATTTTCGAGCATTTTGATCTATGGCAACTAAAGGCTATAAGGACACATACTGGTTGACATAGCTCAATTAACACTAAATATTTAAGTATATCAACCATTTTTGACACACTTGATCTAATTTTCCGATCTGGAACAAAATTTCGAAAGGAACCTTCTTTTAGTACCTTTCATACTAGAGGTGGCCATGGGTTGGGTTTTTGTCGGGTACCCGTGTATTATTTTTTATTCTTACTATTCCTTAATAAATATATATAATTTAGAGAAAGTATAAAAATTTTGTTCTCATTCCTAGTATTCATTAATAAATATATGTAATTTAAGTGGTGTTATGGAGAAAGCATTACAAATTTTATTTTTCCTTAACATTGTTGTTTAATTACATTTGGGTTGCAAACTTTTTTTAGCATTAGCATTTTTTTCAATGGCCCATGGGCTGGGTCAGGTTGGGTGAAAAATTTCGGCCCATGGCCACCTCACTAGTTCAAAATTTTTTTATTTTTTGACAAACAATTCAAGGTTGGATTTAAAAGAGTATTATGACTAAATTTCCAAAGGTTACTAGATTAAACATATGCTTGTATGTTTCTGTCTGACTTGCACTCACATTGACATTGCGCTAAATGTATACTTTGTTACATGATTTCTTTCTCGATTATAGTCTTGATTATTTTTATACAACTTTCAGGACAGTTTTACATAGTTAGTCTCCACACGAATTATAAACTACAATACTGTGCGATAAGAACTAATGCCTTTAAAACGGCATTGAAGTATGAAAGGTTTTTTATTTCTCATGGGAAAAGGGGGCATGGCAGTCCAAAATAGACCTGGCAAACTATAGATGGTACTATCGATGTATCGAATTTTTACGTTTCTGTGTCACTATCGATAGTTTTTCCACTATCGATTGTTATGGTCATTTTAAAAATTGTGGCAAAATTTACCATCCATCAAGAACTTGAGGCAGAAATTTGAGTAAGAAATAGGATTCTAAATAATTTGTCTCAGCTTTGCTAATAAACATTTTTTAGTTTAGCAGTCCACGGGCTTCCCTCAAAGCAAAGCATGTTGACATGCTTTTATTTCTACAAAAGAACGACTGGATTGAATAAGTTTAAGTTATAATTTCTTCAAGAAATCTATATAATGGATCTCAATGAACGTTTGACGCTTTTAAGACTATTGGATCTCAACTTAAGGAATAAGTTATATTTTTGTTTTGAAAATTCAACAAATGAATGAAATGTTGATTCGTTATTATTTTTTAAGTAATCATTTTGTGTTCCTTTGAATGAAATAAACTTATATTGTTACAATATTTAAATTTTCTGTACCATCAAATGTTCACCGATAGTATCGAATTTTCCTCCTTAAACTATTGAGAATATCGAATGGGACCACTATCGATAGTTTGCTAGCTCTAGTCCAAAATATTTGACGGCATTGCATTTATGCTGTCTCTAGGACCCTGTGTACCAAAATTGGTCTTCGTAAGTGCCATAGTTACGGAGATTTTCGCTGAAAACACTGATTTGAGTCTGCATAAAAAGAAAAGATTCTTGTATTGACTGACTAGATATGTGGCCGATTGAGACTAAGTTCGAACTTGTAGCTCTTACCATCTCTGAAATCTGTTTGTTCATACGGACGGACAGACAGACGGACATGGCTATATCGACTCGGCTTGTGATGCTAATCAAGAATATATATACTTTATGGGGCATGCCACGCCTCCTTCTCCCTGTTACATACTATTGAACTAACCCCATATTCTCTTGCAGAGTATCAAATATCGTTTTATTTGATAGTTAAGCAAAATTCGAACAAAATTTAAACTTGGCGGAATGAATACTGACAGAAAAAATATGTTTAATTTTTTTTTTTCACAGTTACATTTTCTTATTAAATTTGTGTTAAAATGGTAAGTGCAATGTTGTAGTTTGCATACATTTTATGATTTCAAACGGAATTATGCAAATATATGTATGTTGTCTACAAATTTGTTGTGTATCATGCCGAAAATAGCGTTAGTGCCGGGTATAAGACACTCAAGTGGTCAAGGTATGAGACACTGTGTGTTCGATTATGCTTGGATTTTATTTTTGTTTCAACGTGTCGTGAAACAAGTAATATCTACATATTGTAATACCTCGATACCGATTTTAATTACATAAATTTAAAATCGGAAATAAAATGCAGAAAGTATTATACGGTAGGGCGTGCTCGATTGTACTTTTCTTTCTTGTTATTTTTATATTCATGAACTAATTATCCTTTTATTTTAGTGGAAAGCTTTTCTCTCGCAAAAAAAAAACGAAGATCTTGACAGTACGTCACAAAGTGCGTCAATCATTACTTTGGCCTCAGTATCGACGAGCTAAAGCAGTTGGCTTATAAATTCGCCCTAAAACTCCGCCTTGATTATCCGACTTCGTGGTTCTTTCTTGTAAGCCTGTTGGAAGTGGTACAGATTGTTCATAAAGTGCTACCGTGAACTAACTCTCAGAAATTGGGTTTTCAAACGTTCGTCTGCAAAAGTCGCGGTCCATGGAGGGTTTTTTTTTCATAATTTTTGCGGTTGAGGCCCTTATATTAGATAATTATCAATATCAGTATTATATTGATATTAGTATTTGTAACAAACCTGTGCCTCCTCCACGTACAGCATACGATGTGGTTGCTTGCATGGATGATGAACTAGAATCCAAAACCTCGCAGTCGTCTTTATTGGTTTTTGCAAATTTCAAGAGCATTATGTTGATCCGTTGTTATCACTGTTAATTAGATTATTTATGTATGACCGCGTAAGCTTCATAGATACAGAATCAAACCAAAATAACAAAATTACACGTTATGATTGAAGTCCGCATTTAACTTAATTATTGCTCTATGAGATAAATATCAAAATCGCCACATGACATGCGATAACGATTTTAAATATTACTTAAAATTCTTTTTAAATAAACAAAGAATATTTCGTGACAATTGACGCAACTCTATTACAAACGAATGCTTTGATTCTCTTTTTTATTGATTGCCACAGATTTGAGTTTTGTTGTTTTCCTTAATTTTAATATTATTGCTTTTTTTAATTATCAATCCTTAATCCACGAAAAATGTATTTGCATCCATTCGCTGTAATTTATGCCATTGTAGTTTTATGAACGTGTTGCACTAAGTGTTTCACTAAATCAAAAGATTTAATCTCAGTTTGAATTAATTTCCAGGGCATGAGTGCCAAGTTTAAACAGTTCTTTGTATCGGTTTATTTTGAATTAGTTTCGTTAAACAAAATATCGTTTCGCACGAAAATAAAACCAAAATAAATTTTATAGTTCGATCAAGACGTTGACCCTGCATTCAACTGGTTGAAAAACGTTGCCAGATCGTTTTCCCAACTGTACCAGGAATATCGACAATATCAAAATTCACGGTTGCCACATGCCGTAATGATGTACCTTTTCCAGATTTTTATTTAAAGGTACAAGTCCGTTTGACTGAAGCTAGATACCTACCAAATTCGATCTCATTCGAAACATTGATCAAATAAGGAAATACTCGATAAAGATGGTATTATTTTAGCAAATATTTCATCAATGCGCTGTGAAAGTCACTGAAAATGGCGCCGAACATATTGACTACATTTAAGTCAAAATGAGTTATTACAATTTGCATTATACATATCGAGGAAAAATAGAACATTGAACAAAATATTAACAAAAATGGTATACAGACATACGTGTGTATGTAACTAAAACTACGCCTAAAGATTACATATGCATGTATGTAGATAATATTTTACTTGCATGTGTTCGAGCGAGACAAAACAAAACTGAAACACTTTTGCGCAAGGTTGCCAGATGTGATAAAGTTGGCATCTTTCTTTTTATAACTCAATCAGTGATTCGGCGTAATAATTGATGGACTTTTTGTTTATTATTTTTTTACAGTACAGGAAATTTTTTTTTGCAAACTGAGCAGCACTTCTAGCTTGGATTATATTGGCTAATATTTATGTAAGTATATGCCACTGTAAACGTATGTCAACTATTAAGATAACAGAGAACTGAAGAAATAGTTTTACAGACTAATCGGGATTTTAGCATATTTGTTGCTCAGTTGAAGGTAATAGCTGTTTTGAAATTTGTGCAGCAGTCGGCTTTAAAAGTGGCCAGATCTAGCTACAAAATAGCTGATTCTGCAGCACTACTAGTAAATAACAATATGATAAAAATAATGATAATATGTGCAATCATTAAGGTCCACGACGCTAGCAGTGTAGCCATTTTCCGCATTTTTTCGTCAGATCTAGCATTTCCCAAATTTCGAATACGGAAGGAATTACAAAACAGCGGAATGTATGAAATCTTACATTATTTAAATGCATACAAATTGCAGGTCAATTTTCAAAAATTAATGTTAAATAAGTCGATCTTCGCTGCTCTTGGTGTGCTTTATTAACACCAAACAGTTCACAAGTAACACATAAGTAAAATGTCATGACCCCTGTGCAATGAAAAATTAAAAAAAAATAAACTACTTAATATTTTTAGGATTTCGCATATCTGCTTGTTTTTTTCACAAATCTAGTTTTTTTTCGCCTAAAAAAAACAAGAAATAAAAGTTCAGTCGAGCACGCCAGACCGTAAAATACTCTCTGCATTATTTTCCCGATTAAATGATTAAAATCGGACTAGAGATATTACAATGTGTAGTACTTGCATTAAAACACGTTGAAGGAAAAGCAATTTAAAAATTGGCAAATATACATATGTTCGTTTGCATGCGAATACACATACGTTTAACAATATATGATGCATATATGTATGTTTATGTGTATTCGGCGCGGCCAGCGACTGCGGACAGCGGACAGCGAAAACATGCGAACATATGCTTGTATGTTTCTGTCTCGCTTGCACTCATACAAGATATTGCATTCAGTTATCAATATTGTAACGCTTCTAGTTTTCTTGTTTATAGTCCGATTTTAATGCACCTTTCAGGATAGTTTGATATAGTTAGTCTTTACACGAATTATAAATAACAATACTCTACGATAAGAAGAAATGCCTTACAAACGTATTGAAATTTGAATAGTTTTTTAGTTCCATTGTGGAAAGGGGGTGTGGCAGTCAAAAATGGCATGGCATTTATACAGTCTCTAGGAACCTGCATACCAAAATTGGTGATCCTAGGTGCCATAGTTACTGAGATATTCGCCGAAAACACAGATTTTTGCCGAGGTGTGTCTGGTTTTTTGGTCATTGTGGGCAAATGGGGCGTGGCATCGAAAAAAAAAAAGATTCTTGTATTGACTGACTAAATATGTTACCGATTGAGACCAAGCTCGAACTTGTAGCTCTTACCATCTCTGAAATCTGTTTGTTCATACGGACAGACAGACGGACAGACAGACAGACAGACAGACAGACGGACAGACGGACATGGCTATATCGACTCGGCTTGTGATGCTGATCAAGAATATATATACTTTATGGGGTCGGCCACGCCTCCTTCTGCCTGTTACATACATTTTCACAAACCCAATATACTCTTGCAGAGAGTATAAAAACGGTCAAGAGTTATTACAATGTGTAGTACTTGCATTAAAACACGTTGAAACAAAAACAATCTAAACATAATCAAACATACAGATGTTTGTCTGTATGCGAATACACATACGAAAGACAATATATGATGCATATATGTATGTATGTGTGTATTGGCAGCGAAAACATTCGAACATGTGTTTGTATGTTTCCCTCTCACTTGCACTCATACAAGATATTGCATTCGAATATCAATATTGAAACGCTTCAAGTTTTCTTGTGTATAGTGCGATTTCTATGCGCCTTTCAGGATAGTTTGATATAGGTAGTCTTCACACGAATTGTAAATTACAATACTGTACTATATTAACGGAACGAAAGTTGAGAATTATTTCTATTAATTGTGGGAAAAAGGGGCGTGGCATTGAAGTATAAAAGGTTTTTTATTTCTCATGGGAAAAGGGGGCATGGCAGTCCAAAATATTTGACGGCATCGCTAGGACCCTGTGTACTGAAATTGGTCTTCCCAAGTGCCATACTTGCTGAGATATGGCATATAAAGAAAAGATTCTTGTATTGACTGACTAGATAAGTGGTCGATTGAGACTAAGTTCGAACGTGTAGCTCTTACCATCTCTGAAATCTGTTTGTTCATACTGACAGTCAGACAGACAGACGAATATGGCTATATTGACTCGGCTTGTGAGGCTAATCAGGAATTTAAATACTTTATGGGGTTAGCCACGCCTTCTTCTCCATGTAACATACTTTTGAACAAACCCAATATACTCTTGCAGAGAGTATCAAAACTCGATTTATTTGATTATTAAACAAAATTCGATTTGGACTTGCCAAAATACAGTACTAAGAGTGGTATAAGGTAGTCCATTTTTTCTATTATGTACTTCTACTATATTATACTCGAAAGCTTACTTGTGATCGTTTTGTTCGAACAAATTTGATACTCGATCGTTTGTGTGCGTACCGCGGGCGTACTCGAGTATATTCTCGAGTATTTTGCCGTTATATGGAACAACATGTTGCAAGCAAGCCAAGGATAGGTTAGTTTAGGTAGAGTGGCTGCCGGTAATTAAGTATGCCGGCACACATGAGCCGCATTCGGCTCGTTGTGACACCATATGATACAAATATTGGGAGGCAATTGTGTAGCTCTTATGAAAGATTTGGGGAAAACCAGTTTGTGGTTTGTATATATTTGGCAAGTTGTAGAGGCTGTTTGTCGGCTATGTCAGACAGCCCATGTAAAATAAAGGCACCAAAGTGGCGCTGTGTAGGTGGTCCTAGAGCAGGACAATGACAGAGCAAGTGAACTACCGTTTCTTTTATTTCCGCAGCTTCTTCAGAAATCGAGGTAGCCAGCTTCTAGCCTGTTAGCATGTGCGCCTACAAGCCAGTGCCCAGTAAGGGCCCGGAAAACTTCGGAACAGTCCTTCCGATTGAGCCTGCATAAATTGGCCGATCGTTTCTCATCTCGTATTGGCCAGGTAGAACGTGGTACTCTACATGTGTGTGTGTTTTCCCATACGTGATCAGCTAGCCGTTCAAAGTGCTTGCTAATTCGGAGTCTACAGGACGCTAGAGGCATGCGAACTTGCCCTTTCTGGGAGTCGGGAGGGGAGACTGTGCCAAGCCTTGCTAGCACGTCTGCATTTGTGTTACCCTCAATATTACTGTGTCCTTGGACCCAGATGAGGTGAAAATCGAATCGATCTGCCATCTCCATCAGAGCCCCCATTTAAGTCCTATGGATTTTCTACATGTGAAGGGAGCGATGGAGGCTTTCCTCGCTCTGTCTTCGATGCAGGCGTTCCAGTTTAGCTTTCTATCGAGAAAGACACCTATGTATTTGGCCTTTTCGCTAAATTTCAGAATCACACCGTTTAGAGAGGGAGGTCTGAGACGAGGGACTTTGTGTTTATTTGTAAAGAGGACTAGTTCAGTTTTGCTGGGGTTGACTCCAAGTCCGTTATCTGTTGCCCACCTGGATAGTGTCAACAGGGATTCCCCCATTCTGTCACACAAAGTCTGGGGAAGTTGACCAGACAAGGCAATGGCTACATCATCAGCCTAGGCCACTATACTACAGCCTCCCGTATTCAGAGTGTTTAGAATACTGTTAATGGCCACGTTCCATAGATGTGGGAATAAAACACACCCTTGGGGAGTGCCTCTAGTGACAAAATTAGCTGTGCTGGCGTTGCGTAGAGACGCCTCCACGACTCTACATCTAAGAAGTTGGTCAGTGAGATGGATAGTCATGGGATCAACTCCCAGAACAGATAATGCTGCAGTTATCGTCTCTGGGAGGATGTTGTTAAAGGCTCCCCCAATGTCTAAAAATGCTACAAGGGAGAATTATTTTAAGGAGAGCGATTTCTCTATTGTGGAGACCACTCTGTGAAGAGCAGTTTCTGTGGATTTACCTTTGCGGTATGCATGCTGTGCATCCGAAAAACTAGATCTAGGGATTTTCTCTAAGAGGTGCCAACTGATAAGTCGTTCAAACACCTTGAGAAGGAAAGATGATAGACGTATAGGCCTAAAGTCTTTCGGATTGCAGTGAGATGGGTTTCCTGCTTTGGGTATAAAGTTTACTCTGGAGTGTAACCACGATCTAGGAATTAGCCCCGATATGAGTAAACCTTTAAAAATCATATAGAGCCAAGAGGTCGCTATGTCACCCGCACGTATGAGATGGGCGGGAATAATACCATCCGGGCCTGGGGCCTTAAAAAGTTTGAAGCTTTTAATAGCCCATAGGATGTTAGATTTGCTGATGAGGATAAGGGGAGGTCCCTTAACATCTTGTAGAACCACGTGATCAGAGGTGAAAGAGCTGTTGGAGCACCCAGGGATATGGGTTTCTGGTTCTGCGGATTTCTTAATTGTATGACGAGTGGGATCGCTTGTAGTTTTCCCAAGACATATCCGAGTTTAGGTTTTGGGCCTGGTTAAGGAGTCTCCTCGAAGTCTTGCGGAGTTCTGAGATGGTGGAGGACCACCAAGGAGGTTTCTTGCGTCCCATATCCTTGCTATGGGATGCACGCTTTTCTTGCATACTTTTCTAGTTGCCCTATTTTGGGCAGAGGTCAGAGAGGACGCAAGTGCCTCTGAGTGATAAGCAAGGGGCATGAAGGGGCAAGAGAGGATCTGGGGGGATAAGGCGCGCCAGAGAAAATGTTCCAAAATTTATTTTTCAAATTTCTAGAGGGAGCTACTTGAGGAATGTCAAGTAGAAATTTAGTTTCAATATGGCGATGGTCAGAGAAGGAATGTTCGGTTAAGACTTTCCAAGAATGAATGCGAAATCCAAGCGAACTGGAGACAAGAGTAAGGTTTAGTACTGAGTAAGGTTTAGGGTCTGTTTTTGATAATGAAAGTTGGCTCGTTACCCCTGTTACAGATAACGAGCCTAGTTGTGAGTATGTATTTAAAATGTATAATATATCCGCAGAGGCTTCATCGAGGATGAGAACGATCTGCCTGGATGGGACTATCGCCTCCTCAACTTTGGCGACCTTTTAATTGTCTGTCGGAAGTCCCGGGTTGCAGACTTGTAGAAGTCGCAGTATCCGCTCAGGCTCTGCTGGCTTCGCAGACAACCAAGCTCTGGCGCGAGGTTGGATCGGGATGTTGTCCCAGTCTACGGTTTCCAGATTGGCTCCTGAGTAGACTACGCCAAGGGATGATCCTCGACGGACCGTTGTCGATTGCTAGAGCCACCTTTCTGGTGGTGATCTTGGGCGGCTGGAAGTTGGGGAGGATGGATCTAGCCCAGCTGACTAGTTCCATGCTCTCCTGGGTGCCGCCTTCGCTGTTTTTAGAGAGAATGAAAGCAGCTCTTCTCTTGTCCTGGAAGCATGCTTTCTTCCCTCGCTTGTCTTCGGTGTTGGTGGAGTTGGAAGAGTCCTCCGGCGCTACCTCTACTGCGGAATCAGAAGCCGCAATCTTTTTCTGCATACTGGGTCCCACAGTGGGTCCCTTTTTGGTTGCCGGTTGCCTTGCCGTAACCACCCTACCACCAACTCCTTTTTGGCTCGAGACTGGCTTGTCCTTTGCTGAAATCTTAGAGGGATTGTCTTGTCCCACCCGGTTTTTTGAAGGAGTGCTGGAGTGAAAAATATCCGCCACGTCATAGCCCGCTATAACGTGGTAAGCCTAGGTAAAACTGCGGGTCGGCAGGTCCGCATACTAGCGATCGAGCACCCTCTTGACCATGCATCCACTGGCATATTTGTAGAACTTTGTGTTTAACTGGTGAGTGCAATGTTGCGATTTGCATACATTTTATGATTTCAAACGGAACTGTGTAAATATATGTATATTGTGTACAAATTTCTTTTTTTGTAATACCCAAAAAAGCGTCAGTGCGGAATAAAATGCAGAAAGTAGTGCTGGGCCCAACATCGATGTAGCATCGATATATCGATGTTGGAAACAAAATAAATAAAATCGATGTTTTTTTCCCGATGATCGATGTTTTTAAAAATGTTCCCTCCAAAATATTTGTTGGTGCATTATGCAAAATTTATTCGATCAATAGGTTAGGTTAGGTTGAGCCGGACGACCTCACGGGTACTGAACATAGGCCAGGAGTGGCCCTTAGTAGTCCGGACGTGGAGGTTGTCAAGGCTTGAAGTCCTGGAGAATTTGGGAGCGTTTCACGAACGTTAGTAGATTTTTTGGAGGACACTTGGATACATCTGCCATTGATGGAACTTGCGGTGCACCAAGATATCTTAACCTTGCTCGCTCTAGAGCGTGGCAGTGACAGAGTAGATGTTCGAGCGATTCGGTGGTGTTGGGGTTATTGCATTTCCTGCAATTTGTGTTAGTGGTAATGCCAAGCTTAGCCGCATGTTCGGCCGCCATGCAATGACCTGTGAGTACTCCGACTAGCATCCTACAGTCTATCCGAGAGAGGTGCAGTAAGTACCGGCTGAGTAGTGCATTGGGCTCGTTGCACATTAGTTTTGCTATTCTGCAAGAGGAGGTGTTCCGCCATCTTTGCTTAATTCGCTTGCTGGTGCTGTCTTCCAGACTGCTGTACAGCGATCTTAGAGAAGTGGGCACCTGCTCTGTTCTGTTTACGGGTAGTTCAACGCCTGCCTTTGCTAGAGTGTCCGCCTCTTCATTTCCTGGAATGCCCTGGTGGCTTGGAACCCAGTAGATGTGTACTGACTTAGTCGTACATAGATCATCTAATGCCTCCCTGCTCACCTTGGCCGTTTTGGAACTGAGTGAAGACGACATCATAGACTTAACGGCTGCTTGACTGTCAACCATAAGGTTGATTGTGTGACTGGCCGTACCGAGGAGAGTCGCGACCTCCGCAGCCTTTCCTATGGCAAAAACTTCTGCCTGGAATATACTGCAGTGATCGGGTAGCTTGTATGAGAGCCCAGTGTTGGGTTGTTCGCAGTATACGGCAGCTCCTACTCCACCTGCCATCTTGGAGCCGTCCGTATAGAGGTTCAGATGACCTTCTTGCCCGCTAGCGCAGGTTTTCCAGTCCATAGGCCCGAGGTGCACTCGAGTTCTGACCATTAGGCTGTTTTTGGGTTTCAGGTAATCGGAGCATGTGGCCAAATCTCTTCCAATAGAGCTGTGCCCAAAACCTTGTAGTGACATGCTCCCTAGCGCCACGAGACGCTGAGCTGATTTGGCTGCCACTAGTTTTGCTTGTGGGTCTAGGGGGGATATACCCAGAAGGGTCTCCAGAGCTTTTGTGGGGGTAGTGCGTAGTGCACCTGTGATACACAGGAGTGCTTGGCGTTGTGCCTTTTCCATTAAAGCAAGGTATGTCTTCTTTTCGGTGGCCTGCCACCACACGAGAACCCCATAGAGCAAAGTGGGACGGACAACTGCGATGTAGATCCAATGCATGAGTCTGGGTGATAGACCCCAGGAGCAGCTGAGCATCTTCTTGGATGCGTACAGCACCATGGTTGCCTTTTTCACCCTTTCCTCAACGTTGGATCTCCACGTCAGTTTGCTGTCCAGTACCATGCCCAGGTACTTCACGTGGGTGTTCTGTTTGAGGCGCTTACCGTTAAGCATCGGTGGGAGCCAGTGCGGTACCTTGTACCTCTTGGTGAAGAGGATGAGGTCCGTCTTTTCTGCATTAATATGTAGTCCGGCACCTTCCGCCCACTTACATAATTCCCGAAGGGTCCGTTCCATTATGGAGCTGAGAGTAGAGGGGCATACTCCCGTAATAATTATGCATATGTCATCCGCATACGCAGTTATTTTAGGGGCTCCTCCGTCAAATCTCTTAATGAGGTCGTCAACTACAAGATTCCACAGAAGTGGAGACAGGACTCCTCCCTGGGGGGTGCCTCTGTTCGCGCTTCTTGTTATCGTTGCTGTACCCCATTCCGACTGGACCCTCCTGCAGGTTAGGAGATTGCTGATCCAGTGCGTAATGGTTGGGTGCGTATCGATCGCCCTAAGTCGATCGATGATGGCGTTGGTACTGACGTTGTTAAATGCACCTGAGATGTCTACGAAGACTCCCAGTGCATATTCTTTACTATGCAGCGCCTTCTCAACGGAGGCGACGAGAGAGTGTATTGCCGTTTCGACAGATTTACCCTTCGTGTAGGCATGCTGATTCGCTGACAGCCTGGCCTCGGCTGCATTTCTGATGCTGAGGTCCAGCAGCTTTTCCATTGTTTTCAGCATAAAGGATGTGAGACTGATTGGTCTATAGTCCTTTGGGCTGCTATGGCCACATTTACCAGCTTTGGGTAGGAATACCACCCGCGCAGTTCTCCATTGAGTTGGAATGTGCCCAGTTTTGAGGCACGCCTCGAAGATTTTAACTAGCCATGGAACAACCACCTCTTTGGTGGTTTGCAGCATGGCCGGTATGATTTTATCTATACCCGGACTCTTTATCCTTGAGAAGGAATTAATGGCCCAGAGTACTTTGTGTGAAGAGAATAGTTCTCTTGGGAGTGAGAGGTCGTGACGCACTGAGCGCTGTCGCACCTCCTCTGTGGGTGGTGCAGAGCAGCCCGGAAAATGGGTGGACATAAGAGCTTCTAGGGTATCCTTACTACTCTCCGTCCATGATCCGTCTTCCAGTTTTAGTTGGCTTTGAATGGGCGGTTGCTTGGACAGCAGCCTCCTCAGCCTGGCGGTTTCTGGCACTGACTCCAGTTTGGAACAGAAGTTCCTCCAGGAGCTCCTCTTGGCGCTCCTAATGGCTGTCTTGTATGCTCTGAGAGCAATCTTGTATTCGTCCTGAATTAATTGAGTGTCAGTCAGTCTGGCTAGCTTAAACAGAGCCTTGGCCTCGTTTCTAAGCACGGAAAGTTCGGCATTCCACCAGAGTGGTTTGGACCTCGCTTTCCGCCTAGATGGTTGGCATGACTTGTTATAGGCGTTAGTGAGGGTGGTATTTAGTAGATGGAGGGACTTCTCAATGTCGCCCACCGACTCAATAACACTAGGTCTACCTAGTCCCCTGGACACAAGTGTCTCGAAGAGGGCCCAATCGGCATTCCTTGGGTTTCTAGGTCTATCTCTAGTGGGGGTACTTCCAAAGTTACATTCGAATTGAATGTACTTGTGGTCTGAGAATGACGGTCTGTCTGAGACCCGCCAGTTAGCTATATCTACACCTGTCGCGAGTGTGAGATCGAGGACATTAGAGGAGGTGGGGCCTACATACGTGTGTACATCTCCCGTGTTAACAATACTTAGGTTAGTGGTTAGGATAAAATCTAAGAGCGACTCACCCCTTACGTTTGTGTCGGTTGATCCCCATACGCAGTGATGTGCGTTGGCGTCTGTTCCGACGATGAGTTGGCCCATTCCCTCTGTCAGCTTGACCAGCTCTACGGGTGGGGCCGGCGCGTCATGTGCCATATAGCAGGATGCTATGGTGAGATGCACACCCTCCTTCTCCAGCCTGACTGCTGTTAAATCTTCAGTGCTGTAATTAGGTATAAGATAAGCATGTAGGCCTTTCCGTACAAGTACGGCGGTTCTTAGTCTGCTTACCGTTGAGATATGAAATGCGTTGTAGTTGTTAGACCTTAGTCCCGCCACCATGTTGCCAGAGGCAATCCACGGTTCTTGAACTAAGGCCACATCGACGAGCCCTTGCTCCAAGGCCAGCAGGAGCTCCGTCGATGCCAACTTACTTTTGTGCAGGTTTATCTGCAGTACCTTCATTTGCTGAGGTATCTGCACTCGCCGTCGACGGGTTGACTATTACGGTCAGGTCTCCGTCCTCTTCGTCCGCTTCCTCCTCTGAAGCGATGTCCAATGACTGGGTGGCTTCGAGGACCGATTCGAGTCCGAGGTCCCTCTCCACCTCCCCAGCTGCCAGCGTGTGTGTATCCTTATCCTCGGGATGGCGCTTCTTCAGGCGGAGGTACACACTACCCACACCCCAAGCCATCTTCCCGAACCGTGCATACAAGATGTCCTCCGCTTCTTTATTAATTTGGAGGATTACACTCTGGCCCTTCTCCGATGGGGAAAAGGTACCAGCGTGCAACACCTTCCAGTCGCTGGACGGAACATCTGTGTTTTGGCGCTGTAGCAGCCTAAGGGCTTGGTCACCTTGGACGGCAATCGGGAAGAGCACTTTTGCCTTCGGTTTGGACGGGATATTCTCCCTGTCTACCACCTCCAGCTGTGCTCCTTCTCAGACTGCGCCCAGTGCCGGGACCACTACCCTTAGCCATGCCAGAGTGGGGTCATCCTGGCACTTGAGGATCTTGCATCCGTTGAGCCACCCCGCACCATCGAAGGTTGGCATGGGGGCTTCCGGATCATCATCCATCTTCTTCATGAGCTGTTCGACAAGCTTCTCGTGGACGATTATCCATCGGTCCTCCGAGATCTTGCCGTTCTCATCGCTTCTGTCAATCAGAGCCACGATGAGGTGTCGTTTGGCGACCTCCGTCATCGCGGCTCGTCTGTTATGCCGTCGGGGGATCGGGCCTTTTGGGCCGCGCTGCCGCTTGCTGGTCGGAGCCTCACGGCTCTTGTTGCTGTCGGCTGAGCGCTGCCTCTTCTCCGCCATCATCTCCTCCATTTTGTTGGCGTAGTCGCTCGATGTCGCCTGCATTTGCGGCAGTTGAGCACAGTGGCGGCGGCTCTCCGCAATTCTCTCCTCGGCCCAGGCTAGCTTAGCCTTGTCCTCTTCGGACAGACTCGCTATGTCACTGAGCCGACTCTGAATCTTTAGTGCCGCCTTGTATTGGGCTTTAGCCTTTTGCCCCTGCCTAGTGCGTTTAGGCCCGTCCCTGCGCGGGGAGCTGGTACCTAGCACTGGAGAGCGCAAAAGGCTTTCTTCTTCCGTCTTAGTGATTGACACCACGCTCTCAAGGTCCGAGTCTTCATGGACTGTGGTACCTGAGCGGTTCAATTTCCTTTTTTGCTTGTTGTTGGCAGTCGTACTACAACTGACCTGGCCTGCTCCCGCCAAATCAGAGGTGTGGCCACTGGCGACACGCAGAGGGGATTTCTCCCCCCCGTGCCCGCCGGTGGTAGCGGTCACTCCTTCCACCGACGTTTGGGCTGACATCCCAGCCCGAGTTGAATGCATATATGGACCTTCCATAGCTATATAGCAAACCTCCGTACGGCTCATTTGTTCAGGTTGCCACCCCTAGCGTTTTTTATAGCCTGCCGCCAAGGCTACCCCTAGCCATGGCGTGTGTTCGGCACTCCTGACATGCCTCGACATGCCAGGGTGCGGGACCACGCCTTAGCTAGACACTGCATCGCCTCGGAGGGCAAGTGACAGTGCATCAACCGGTCGCCCGGGGCGATGCAGTGTCCATTGCCCAGCCGGCACCCTCGGGGAGGGTTCAGCTAGAGGATTTTCGCCAGCCTATTCGATCAATAATTAATGAACAAAATCTATCGTTTATTTATTTGAGCGAATAGTTTAATCGAACTATTTTCTATACAATGAGTCTAGCATTTAATAAAGCAGAAGACGTGGTGTGAGCTTGGTATGAAAAATTTTAACGTTTTTAGTAAAACAATACTTAAAAATATATATTATTTAAGATATTGGTGCGGGCAGGCAATGGACAAGTTTTGGGAGATGTCAGTGGGAGCAAAGCCGGGCCTTTTGTCAGTGAGAAGAGAAGTTCATTAAAAGCTAAAAATGTCGACATGCTAGTCTTCAGTAATAAAAATGATTGGATCTCAAATGAGATCCATTAAAAAATAACTTTGTAATTTGGTAACCTTAAACAATAATATTAATAACTCTTTAAGTGCAGATCTCAAAGGATGAGTAATTTTAATTAGCCCTCATAGACATCTGTGAAAGACGTATCATTATTTGATTTTCGACTGACACTTAAAATTTCATTTTATTTCTGTTATTAGATCTAAATCTAATATGAAATATAATTTTAAATTGTTAACAACATAAACATTGATTGCGTTTAAAAACAAAACAAAAATTGCGATGTTTAATCGATACATAGATTTTTTTGTTTGAAAAACATCGATGTTTCTCCAGCACTAGCAGAAAGTATTATACGGTGGTACAGATTGGTAACTGTCAGAACACAAGACCAAACGTGCATCAAAAAAATTTGAGCAGTTTTTAGAAAATTTGTCTCGGCTGATGGATGAATACCACTTCGATAGAAACTCCATTTTCAATATGAATGAGAGTGGATTTTCAACTGTGCCTACTAAAATCGCCAAGGTTATCGCCCTAAAAGGGAAAAGAAAGGTTGTGAAACTTGAGGGTACCGTAGATGATACATTGGTGACGCTGGCTTTTATGGTGTGCGCCAATGGCAATTCGGTCCCGCAATTCTTTCAATTTTCGCAGTAGAAAATATTAATACCTAGGTTAACAATAACGTTTTTAATTGATTCATTATTGAACTTCTAATTATTATTATATTCTTATGTGCCTTGTGCTATTTGTTGTTTCATTTTGAACAGGTTTTGGAAATACGGCAAAAATTATTAATCGGGCTTTGTTGCAACGCGCATTGCCCTGTTTAATCCAGGCATTTTTTCTGACGTTAATTATGTGCGATGAATTGAATGCTGGATGAATATGATATGGATGATGGCCGAGAATGTGTGTCGAGATCTGAACCCTCACTATCGGTTTCAGTAATGTCAGTTGTCTTGTCTGGTTTGTCAATTTTCGTCAATATTGCCCCTCTGCAAGCCGCTACACCAAAAAACCGTTAAACCGTTGTCGAAAGTTGATGCAAAGCTCTAAGCTGACTTCCGACGAAAGAATTGAAAATTTGAAGGAGAAGGGAGCAGCAAATATGTTATCATTCATATTTCATCATTTAATGATGTTTTTACTTCATATTTTTCCATTTTCAGTGATTTTCTTGAGGTGCCTCATAACTATATCAAACATTTAATCATCTCCAAAATCGGAGCCTCATATAAAATAGCTGTGAGCGCCAGTGAACTAGATAAAGAAAGAGTATTCTCGTGGCGTTAAATTGTTAAATTCACAAAACAAAATTCCTCATAAATGTTCCTTATAATTCTCACCAAAAATTTATTTAAGCCAGATTTCAATAACCAAAGATACGCAACCATAATATCTCAATTAATTGAGATTTGCAAAAACACATTAATATTTCATATAAACACAACAAAATAAGAAAGGATGTTAATTCAACATCTTACTCAGACAGTTTCCATATGCTGCTTCCGAAGGGCCCGAAGATGCGTAGTAGCTGTTGGGGTTAAGTTGATGTTGTTGACTAGATTAAGAAATAATTTAATAAGGTTTCATGAAATCTTGCTCAAGTGGTACAAAATTAAAGTTAACTATCTATATTTTGCATTTCATTTTTTTAAAGTTCATATTAAATTGAAATTCATTTTTTATTTGTGCGCTAGACGCACTCCAAGCCGGACTATAAAAATGATTAAACTTCGCATACTAATGCATCAATTAAATCGTTCGATGCAATTACAACAGCAGATTAATTTTCAAAAATTAAAGATACGCAGCGGGGAAGATGCGTAAAGTTGAACTGATTAATGATTTTTCGCTACAAAAAAAATTAGTTCACAAAATAAAATTTACCACAATAAAACAAGAAAGAAAACTGCTGTCGAGCACGCCCGACCGTAAAATACTCTCTGCCTTTTTTTCCCGATAAAATTATTAAAATCGGTCTAGTATCTCTAGACAATGTAGTACTTGCAAAGTGTAGTACTTGCATTAGTAGTACTTGCGTTGAAACAAAAACAATCTAAGCGTAGTCAAACAGACATCTGTCTGTCTGTATGCGAATACACATACGTTTGACAATATATGACGCATATATGTATGTATGTGTGTATTCAGCGCTGCCAGCGACTGCCGCTACACGGGCAGCGAAAACATTCGAACATGTGTTTGTATGTTTCCCTCTCACTTGCACTCATACATGATATTGCATTCAGTTATCAATATTGTAACACTTCTAGTTTTCTTGTTTATAGTGCGATTTCTATGCGCCTTTCAGGATAGTTTGATATAGTTAGTCTCCACACGAATTATAAGTTACAATACTGTACTATATGAACAAATGCCTAGAAACGGAACGAAAGTTGAAAATTATTTTTGATAATTGTGGGAAAAGGGGGGTGGCAGTCCAAAATATTCAATGTCAATGCATTAAGGCTGTCGCTAGGACCTCCATACCAAAATTGGTGATCCTAGGTGCCATAGTTACTGAGATATTCGCACAAAACACCAATTTTTTCCGAGGTGTGTCGGGTGTTTTGCTCATTGTGGGCGAATGGGGCGTGGCATCGAAAAACAAAAGATTCTTGTATTGACAGACTAAATATGTAATCGATTGAGACTAAGCTCGAACTTGTAGCTCTTACCATCGCTGAAATCTGTTTGTTCATACGGACAGACAGACAGACGGACATGGCTATATCGACTCGGCTTGTGATGCTGATCAAGAATATATATACATTATAGGGTCTGCCACGCCTCCTCCTTGTGCGTGTTACATACATTTTCACAAACCCAATATACTCTTGCAGAGAGTATAAAAATCACCTTATCAACACAATTTTTAAACGAATTATTAATTCGTCTTAAACGAAATATTTCCACTTTTCCTGTTTTAATTGCCACTTTTAATTTTACTTGTGTACTTTTGTTTTACTTGTCCAGTCCCACTTAGCATTTTGAAAAAATTTCTGATCATATTCGAGTCATAAATGAGTCCTCAAACGTCTAAAACAGTCAGAAATGCGCTCGCTTTCGAGTCATATATCATTGTTTTGTCGGGAGAAAAATGTCAATCGTCCGTGACTCCTCTTAGTGAGTCCCTTATAACTCTTTTTTCAATCAGTTTCGAGTCATCCGCGAGTCTTCTTTGAGTCATATTTTCAAGCATACGCGACTCCTTTTCGAGTCTGTTGCGAAATAGCAAAAGTCACATTGAGAGAGGAGACAAAAAGGAAGACAAAAAAGGAATAACGGAACTTTGATTTCATTCTCGCATACTCTTCTCTTTTTCTCTTTCCTTACTTTTTGTCAGTTCAGTTTTGGTGACGAGTGCGTACAGACGAAAACAATTGATTAAACAATTTATATATTTGAAGCATAAAATCGATGTGGTATTCTTATTTAATAAATAGATTTGCAGCCTGGTGGTATTAATTACAATAGGTTATGGGCCCAGGCATTATTAAATGATTGTATTCATTGGTTTTATGCAAGTAAAAAATATATGTATGTATGTACATACATATGTGTTCATTTACACGTGTATATTAAAAAACAATCTGTGTAATTCATAAATCAAAAGTGAATTTCGACTGTGAATGGTTTGATGGTCTCGTGTGCATAAATTTATTAATCTTATTAAATAAAACTATAATAAAATATGTTTATTTAATTATTTCAAGAAGCATAGAAAAATCTGGAAACAACGCTGAATTTCACCATCCAATTTGAGCGGCGAACAAGTGCGAGGAGGAGCAAGAAAATTGAGTGAAGTGTGGTCTGAAGCATACATACATATATTATTTTGAGGTTAAGTGCAGTTGAGTGAAAAAAAAAAAAAAAAAAAAAAAATTGAGTGCAGTTCAGAGTAGTTGCGTGTAGTTGTGCGAAACATGGAAAAGAATAAAAGGAATATAAAGCCATTTGACGGCGATAAATACTCAATTTGGAAGTTTCGTATAAGGTCACTATTAGAAGAAAATGACTTATTAAAAATAGTGGATATGGAAAAAGAAGAATTGACTGAAGTAACGATGAAGGCGGATAGACAAGCTAAAAATATTATAATTGAGTACTTGAGCGACTCATTTTTGGTGTTTGCCAACACTGAAAAGAGCTCGAATGAAATTTTTAAACAATTGGACTCAATATATGAGAGAAAAAGTTTGGCGTCTCAATTGTCGTTAAGGAAGCAGTTGTTGGCACTAAAATTAAAAGGAGATTCCAATCTGGTTAACCATTTTCATGTATTTGATGAATTGACAACTGAACTAATTGCATCAGGAGCTAAAATTGATGAAATGGATAAAGTTTCCCATCTCCTTTTGACTCTTCCTACTAGCTATGATGGAGTCATCACAGCAATTGAGACCCTGTCAGAAACTAATTTGACATTGGCGTTTGTTAAAACTCGTCTTCTTGATCATGAAGTCAAACTTAAATCAATAAGCAAAGACACTAGCGCCAAAGTCTTGCAAGCTGTTAATTTCAAAGAGCACAAAGTCTATCACAAGAATAACAAAAAGGTAGTGTTTAAAAATAAAATGAAGCAGAAAATAAAATGCTATCATTGTGGAAAGCCAGGTCATTTAAAAAAGGATTGTTTCATTTTTAAGAAATTAATGTCTAACAATAAAGGAAATAATAATGAAAATAAACAAGCACAGGTAGCAACAGCCCAGGCAGCAACAACACAGCCAGATCGTGGATTTGCTTTTATGATAAGACAGAGAGTAGAGCAGCACAATGAAAACGAGGTTTTATTCATATTAGATTCAGGAGCTTCAGACCACATTATAAAAGAAAAGAACTTGTTCGCTGATTTTATGAACTTGGAATATCCTATTGAGATTTCCATTGCTAAATGCGGTGAATGTATTTATGCTACCGCCAAAGGGATCGTACAACTAAAAAGCATGGGCAAGAATATATCACTGGAGGACGTACTATTTTGCAAGGATGTGCCTCACAATTTGCTATCAGTTCGCAAAATGCAAAATGCAGGAATGACCGTGGAGTTCAATTCTGAAGGAGTCAAGGTCACAAAGAATGGTGAAATTGTATTTACTGGAGCGTGTGAGTATAATGTTCCATTCGTTAAATTTGAAACAAACAAAATAATATATTTATGTAATGAAAAAATATCAAAAAGTGCAGAGTATCGCTTGTGGCATGAAAGGTTGGGTCACATTAGTATTGGACAATTTATGGAAATAAAAAGAAACAGTTTGTTTGATGATATGAATTTATTAAATAAAGTTGAATTAAAAAAGGAGTTATGCGAGGCATGCATAAATGGTAAAATGTCCAGATTGAAATTTGAAAAATACAAAAATAAAGATCATATTAATAGGCCGTTGTTTGTGGTGCATTCAGATATTTGTGGTCCGATAACACCGTGCACAATTGACAATAAAAACTATTATGTTGTTTTTATTGATCAATATACCCATTACTGCGTGACTTATTTGATGACATATAAGTCTGATTTGTTTTCGGTTTTTAAGGATTTTATTGCCAAAGGAGAAGCCCATTTTAATCTAAAAGTGGTAAATTTATACATAGACAATGGTCGCGAATATTTGTCTAACGAAATGCGTGAATATTGTTCAGAAAAAGGTATCAGCTATCATTTAACTATTCCCCACACTCCACAATTAAACGGTGTTTCTGAGCGAATGATTCGAACTATCACAGAAAAGGCTCGCTCTATGGTTAGCGGAGCTAAATTGCAGAAATGTTTCTGGGGAGAAGCAGTTTTAACTGCTACATATCTAATTAATAGATGTCCAACTAGAGCATTGATAGATTTAAAGAAGACACCTTTTGAAATGTGGCATAGTAAAAAGCCTATTTTAAAATATTTAAAGATATTTGGATCAACGGTATACATACATAACAAAGTAAGAAAACGTAAGTTCGATGAGAAGTCGACTAAATGTATACTCGTTGGGTATGAACCAAATGGGTTCAAATTGTGGAATGTGGAGGAAAGAAAGTTTATGACGGCTAGAGATGTTGTGGTGGACGAGATAAATATGTGTCATTCAAGGTCTGTAAAAGATTGTGATATACAGTCTGAAGACTCAGTGTTCCAATTTGAAAAGGAACAAGTTGAAAACACTTGTTTGGAAAATGAGACAGAAAAACAAGATGTGGATTTTCAGAATGAAAGTACTGAAAATGAGGAGTCTTGCTTTCCATTGAATGAAATGGAAAATGTAAAAACTGTAAATGACAGTTCAGAAAAAGTTCTACAGCCTTGCGAAAATTCCACAAATCTGCAGAATACCGATCCAGTGGAAACTACTGGTGAGAACACTGAAATTAGACGCAGTGAGAGGCTAAAAGACAAGCCAAAAATTTCCTATCGATTAATGGAAAAATGCTTGATGAATTCTTATACTAATTTTAATAATATTCCAAATAGTTTTGAAGAAATAAAGTATAGAGATGACAAGTTAAATTGGGAAAAGGCAATAAAGGATGAACTAGATTCGCATTTTGAAAACAAGACATGGGTATTAGTAAAAAGGCCAAGTGATAAAAATATTATTGATTGCAAATGGGTGTTTAGTATCAAACAAGATGAATTTGGTAACTTAGTAAGATACAAAGCTAGACTTGTAGCTCGTGGTTTTACTCAAGAATATTTAACTGATTATGAAGAAACATTTGCACCAGTTGCTCGTATTTCTAGTTTTCGATTTATATTGGCTCTTGCAAATCAATACGATTTAGAAGTTCATCATATGGATGTCAAGACAGCATTTCTAAATGGAAATCTTAAGGAGGAAATTTATATGAAGATTCCTCAGGGACTGTCTCATGATGAAGATACCGTTTGTAAGTTAAATAAAGCTATTTATGGTTTAAAACAAGCAGCTAGGTGTTGGTTCGAGGTATTTGAACAAATTTTAAAAGAAATTGGTTTCAAAAATCTAGAAGTTGATCGATGCATATATATCATAGATAATGGAGATATTTCTCTAAACATATATGTCCTTTTATATGTGGATGATGTTGTTATTGTAACAAAAAATATGGAAACAATGTCGAAGTTTAAATTATATTTAATGAATAAATTTAAAATGAGTGATTTAAATGATATTAGACATTTTATTGGCATTAAAATTGAAAGAAAAACGAATCAAATATTTCTTAGTCAATCAGTTTATATTAGTAATGTTTTAAAGAAATTTAATATGGAAAATTGCAAACCAGTTAGTACCCCATTAGAAAGCAAACTCAACTATGAAGCCTTAGAATCAAAAGAATCATTTGATGCTCCATGTCGTAATTTGATTGGCTGTTTAATGTACATTATGCTATGTACTCGGCCAGATTTAAGTACGGCAATAAGCATATTAAGTAGATATACCAATAATAACAATAAAGAGTTATGGCAGTGCCTAAAGCGTGTATTAAGATATTTAAAAGGTACTGTGGAACTAAAATTGACTTTTACAAAAAACATGTGTTTTGAGAATATTGTTATTGGTTATACAGATTCGGACTGGGCAGGTAGTGAGACAGATAGACGAAGTACTACTGGTTATTTATTTAAGGTATTCGAAAAATGCTTAATCTGTTGGAGCACCATGAAGCAAAAATCTGTAGCTGCTTCGTCTACCGAAGCAGAATACATGGCATTATTTGAGAGCGTTAGGGAAGCATTATGGTTGAAATCGTTAATTAATGAAATAGAGATTGACATTAAAGAACCAATTACTATATTTGAAGACAACCAAGGTTGCATTTGTATAGCTAGTAATCCCACATGTCACAAGAGAACTAAGCACATTGATATTAAATATCATTTTACTCGTGAGCAAATTGAAAAGAAAATAATTTCTGTCAAGTATATTTCCACAGATGAACAATTGGCTGATGTCCTCACCAAACCGTTGCCTGCGGCCAGATTCCTGCATCTGCGGAGTCAACTGGGATTGACAGAATGAAGTATCTATTAAAATTTTGGAATGAACCATATTTTTTGAATAGCAAATGAATTGCTGAATTTAAAGCACTTAAAATTTATGTAATTTAAATGTTTATCTCGATGTATTTTTCTATATATGTATTTTAATTTTATTTTCGATTGGTCTGATAAGGTTTTACTGGGTTTTCCTTAATCCTTGCAGCGAATGCTGGACCATGGTTTTGTATCTTACCCCAGAGTACGCTTACTCGTCAACCGAGGATTTTTTTGTATAATTAATTTGATTTGATGTAATGTAACTTTTGAGGAGGAGTGTTGCGAAATAGCAAAAGTCACATTGAGAGAGGAGACAAAAAGGAAGACAAAAAAGGAATAACGGAACTTTGATTTCATTCTCGCATACTCTTCTCTTTTTCTCTTTCCTTACTTTTTGTCAGTTCAGTTTTGGTGACGAGTGCGTACAGACGAAAACAATTGATTAAACAATTTATATATTTGAAGCATAAAATCGATGTGGTATTCTTATTTAATAAATAGATTTGCAGCCTGGTGGTATTAATTACAATAGAGTCATTACGCGACTCTTTTTCGAGTCATTATTTCAAGCGTACGCGACTCTTTTTTGAGTCATTTTCAATAATTTCCTTCCCAAGAAATAAGATGTGTTTTTTTTTTTTTCAAATTAATTAAATTCATTTATTTACTTACTTATTTTAATAAATATAGCAAATATGCAAAAATGGAAAACAAATAAAAAATTAATAATACTTCAACAATTCAGTCTTCTTAAATCTTAATTATTCTAATAATATATGTATATGTGCATATGTATTGAATACAGGAATAATAATAATAATTAACAATTTTAATTAATTAACATATTTTTTAATTCTACTTAGGCTTATTCTACACGCTTCCTTTTCATCAGCCTATCTTTAGCATGTACAAAATGCTTTTAAAGCACACTGTTGATGTCCTTTTCGGTGCATTCATATTTTATATGACAAATGTCTAAAAGAAATAGAAATTATTAATATTGTACGCTAGAAATTTAGATATCTACATACCTACTTTTTATAAGTTGCACCAAATAACATTTTTCGGCACTTGGCTTTTTACCTTTTATTATTTATCAATATTCACAATTATTTATTAAATTTATTTGATCAATGTTGCTGATCTGCACGTCGCATTGAAATCACACGAATTAATGAACTGCACGTATTTTGCAAAAATCAATAAGAAAAACAAGAAAAAAAGGTTATTTTCGGCTAGCCGAAGATTATATACCCTTGCAGTCATGCACATTGCGTTAATTTTTTTTCAATGACCGATTGTTCCTATGGCAGCTATATGATATAGTAGTCCGATCTAGATGAAATTTGGTGTACACATAGGATTTTATGCCAAATGCATATGGAGCGAATTTGGTTCAAATCGTACAAGAGACACAGAAAATTTGCATACTTAGCATTTTCAACCGATTGTTCCTATGGCAGCTATATGATATAGTTGTACGATCCGGATAAAATTTGGTCGGCAGATGGATAATGATAGCAAATGCGTATTGCCTGAATTTGGTTCAAATCGTACAAGAGACACAGAAAATTTTCATACTAAGCATTTTCAACCGATTGTTCCTATGGCAGCTATATGATATAGTGGTCCGATCTGGATGAAATTTGGTTTGCACACGGGATTTTATGCCAAATGCATATGGAGCGAATTTGGTTAACATAGCTCAAAAAAAATTTTTTTTCATCCGATTGTTCCTATGGGAGGTATATGATATAGTCATCCGATCTGGCCGATTTTAACAAATGTTCTGCGTGCAAAGGGAATACACATGTGTACCAAGTTTCATTAAGATAGCTTTAAAACTGAGAGACTAGTTCGCATAGAAACAGACGGACAGACGGACAGACGGACATGGCTATATCGACTCGGCTGTTGATGCTGATCAAGAATATATATACTTTATGGGGTCGGAAACGTCTCCTTCAATGCGTTACAAACTTCGTGACAAAAACAATATACCCTCTGCAAGGGTATAACAAGAGAGAACAACGAAAGAGAACATTAAGAACAGCCCAATGAGATAACAATCATATTGCAATCGCCATTGAATCATCTGGTGATAAGGAAGAGAACATTAAGAACAGCCCAATAAGATAACAATCATATTGCAATCGCCAATGAATCATCTCTCTTGTTTATCTTATAAAGCATATTTCGAGCATAGGATGAGTCGCTTACAAGTCTTCTATAAATCGCGCAAATGCTTTCGAGCATTTTTCAATCAGAAGAGGACTCGAAAATGACTCGCAATGTGATTTCTGTTAAAAACAGTCTTCCAATTGCTAAGTGGGGTGCGGACTTTAATTATCTTACTTTTAATTGTGTACACTTATGACGATCACGCTTGCCAATGCACTGAACCCAAAAAGAACATAGCTTTAAGTCGCTCTTCTATTCACAAATGAGCTTTATGCGTACGACACCAATTATCTTTAAGCCCAACTGCATTGTCGTATGATTTGGCGCATAAGCATGAAATATCTATATGTGCGTAAGCGTGAAGTCAACGCAGTTCAACTTTTATCTAGGCTTAGCTGTAAAGTTATCTTGCCTGTTCTATTCTTTTAAGCTGGGTTACTTAAGACGGATCAATTAGAGCTTTCGCTCAGATTGTTAAAGATAATCTGTTCTCACTTAGTCGAGTATCAAACCAAACTTTAAGCTGCCCGCCCAAGCTCTCGGATGATTGACGAGACCACGAAATTAACGAACATGTTTCCACAGTTCCACATTCGAAAGCTGTTGAAAGTAGATACAGGACACGTACGAGACTTTTTGTCCGCCCTTGAAGTGCACCACCGGCATGCAAGGAGCCTTGACTTCTTAGGTACGGCAGTCAAGGTTGTAGCGTGTACACCCGACGCACAAGACTTAAAAGACATAAGAAAGACCGAAGCAGAACTGATAAGATCTGAAAATAAACAGATAGAAATAAATTCCAGGACCCACACAAAGATCAACACACTGACAGACACAGTCATTAAAATCCTCAAAATAGCCAAGAACGAACAAACGGACAGCGCACATTTGTATTAGACGTTACTGACGCGCAATAAAATTCTCATCAACGAAATAAGAAATCTGAATTAGACTATCACGTTGGGAAATCGAACATTATCAATACAACCATATAAGATCACGCTGATCATGAGCCGGTACTTATGAACGAACTCACAGGGATAACAGTGACAGACTTGTTAGACATTTCTAATATTAAGGTTTTTCAATCCATTTATATTGTGAAGATTATCATAAAATATTCTAGAATTAGTAGATCTTGCCGGAAGGTTCCTGTAATTCCGCACACAAAAACACCATCTTGGAGCTATGGGACAACGTAGTAGTAGAATGCCAAAACAAGTCCTGGCAGTGACCAACTGCAAGCCTACAGCGGCAACTAAGGTTTGCGAGTTTTTGCCGAGCGAGACCTGTGCTCAGGGACTTCACTCAGGAAAGGTGGCATATTTTACAACCAACCTGTTTGGGTCCCCTAACCTAAGTCGATGACGGAATACTTGTCATCAACGATCGGCCGGCTACCGTAGTGGTTGATGATAACTCGGAGGTCGTCGCATCTAGATTTCAGTTGATCACATTCGACCACCATTCGCTGATCAACGGAACAAAATATGTGAGCCGAAACAACATTCAAGATGTCTTCCGTTGGGGTTCTCGTTCCCTCGAGAGGCGTGCGGTCCTCATGGAGAACTTACGTCGTCCTTCTTTGCGATGGCTTCTCCTGCTGCGGTCCTGTCATCTCTGGTCGAACTGGGTTGGGCGTTCTGCTGTGTATAACTGAAAATAGAGACTCACCCATGCCCCACGCGCCTCGGGCAAATTCCGCTTCTTGGTGCCACACATCTTCCAGTTCTGCCGCCATTTGCGTCAGCTGCAAAAGTGACGAAAAGTCGTGCGTCCGCACAAACAATCGATACGCAGGGGCAGTGTTCTCGTAGACGCGGCTTAGTTCCTTCGACGCGCTGTACCTTGCGCGACGCATGAGCATGCGGATCTCCACCAGGTACTGCTTGAAGCTCTCCCGGGGACGTGGCTCAAAATACTTAGGTGGCAGGAAAAACTCCAGGAATTCCCTTCGGCGGACGGCCCACGACCCGGCCCACGACCCGGCCCCCTCAACCCGCTTGTTAGGAACCAACTTGCAGCGTGCTCGATGAACATCTCGCTCACAGCCCCAGGCATGTGTTCGAGATCGATCCCGTACATGTCGGCTCGCTGCTCGAGGATTTCGAGAAAACCGAGCGCGTCCGCCTGCCCATCGTAGCTCATCTCCCACTTCCGCACTTGGTCGGCCACTTCTCTTTGTGACCACTTTTCCGGTACTCTTTGTTCCTCCATCGTTTGCCACAACCGCTGCTCGCTAGTACTGGGCTGTGGCCCACTGTTCGACATTCAAAAAAAAAAAGTGCGCTTTTTCAGACTCGCGGCCCACTATGCGTTCCTTTTAAAATAAAAAACCCAAATAAAAATGTTGTTCACTTTTTATATGTTCACGGCCCACTGTTTATTTTATTCAATTTTCAGGGGCCTGCGGCCCATGGTTCGTAAGTTTTCTGCACGCGTTGTTTACTCGCTCCTATCACACAAACACGTATCTGTGTGTGAGCAACCACGAGTCTATGACGTCACGGGCATTCAATTGCTTTTTCCCTTTACTTTTCGCCGTTTTCCGATCTCTGCTTTGTGCGTGCTCGAACCGAAATGCTCACCACTAAACCGTATGCGTGACGTCACGCGCGCGGTCTTTTTAATCGCCGTTTACCGGTGTGCCAAATTCCGTCTCTGCTGTGCCAAATTCCGTCACTGCTTGACTCAAGTGCACGTGCATTAGCGCTCTGACTTTGTGACCAACGATCACCCGCCTGTTTTACATACCCCTCGCCTATACTCTGCTTTTATGTGCCCAATGCACCGCCATAAAATTAAGGTTCGGGTATTACGAGGTATGTCCGACTAACTAACTTCATATACAAAAAAAAAATTTCCCTCTATCATATATCTCTTGTATAATCCAACTATATGAAAACTCTCAAAGGGCGTTAGTACGTACACTCACGGGTTTTAAGTAGCGATGGTGCTACACTCCCCTACGTCTCCAGAGTCCCTGCTCGGGCGCCACTTGTAAGGAAGCGTTCTAGCCAGGGTACAGATCTCAGTCTGTCCTGGGCTCGAATCTTACAAGAAATTTGTAACATTCGCGGAGACGCTGCAGACAGGGAAAAACGTGCCAACGGGGATGAGATTAGCGAAGAAGGGGGGGGGGGGGGGGTGGGGTTGAGCGCAAGAGCGCGGCGGGGATGCCGCCGTCATTCCGCGCGAGCTGCCGCAATGCCCTGAGAGATCGAAGCGAGGCGCCGAGGTACTCTGGCAGCCGCCGCCGCTCACGAGCGAGGGGCACTACAGGGTATGGGATAGTCGCATGCGAGATGTAAACGGGGGGCGCCGCCGTTGTTCTCAGCGATGCTATGCGCCGCTCTGCGAGATCGAGGCGGGACGAGGTATCGGCGAGGTACTCTGGCGAACGCCGCTGTTCTCAATCGAAGAGTGTGCGAGTGGATGGCGGAGGCGCAGACGCGAGATCCAAACGGGGGGCGCCGCCGTTGATCTCAGCAAGTCATTGCACACGAGGGAAGGACACGTCTTGCGAGTTTGCAATCGTGGCTCTGGGGCGCCAAGAGACCACGATCGTACCCAGCGGAACACGGCGTTGATTCGCAAGAATAAGCTGCAACTCTAGGGGCGCCGTAGAGTCGCTGCCGTTCTCGAGCGAAACGGAAAGTAACGGGAGTAGGGATATGGCCAACGAAAATGCACTAATTCTACTCGCCCAGTCCACTAATAACGCGTGGCTGGTTTTCCTTTTCTTTTCTCTCTTTTAATTTATGTTCTTTCTTTTGCACAATCTATTCTTTCCCTGTCGTCGCACTGGCCCTAACGGTTCTCTACTCACCGTTTTCTTTATCCTTGTTCTCGTCGTTCGCGTCCGACTCGTTCGCTGGTTGATCGCAAAGTGCCGGCAGCGCTCTCGATCTCACAGCGTTGAAGCTGCCTTGACACAACTCCACCACGAAAGCTCTCTCTTCACCACAGAGCTTTCGTTCAGAGTTGCATCAAGCCGCTCCTTACGCTCCTGACAGAGGGTGCTGCAGTCCTCGCCTAACTCCTATCGATAAATATATAATTACAACTATGTAAGGTGGGATTAAGGGCCCCTCCTTACAACATCACGGGTCACAGCGCCACCCTAAGTCTATCCTACCTCAACTGCTTTAGAGAAGAGAATCTTAACCACATCAGCTAGATCAGACGCGACGTCATGCCTGGAGCCAAGTCCATGATGGCAGTTGGATCGAGCATCGTAATTTGCGTCCTTATTTGTGGAAGCGTAGCTCTCCACCAATACTTCAGAAGGAAACAGGCCACCTTGCAGATAGACCACATGCTGAAAACGTATCACGTGACCAGAGACGGTTAGTCTTTGGAGGGGGGAGTAGTTATCTGTGAGCGGCCAGAGAACCAGACAAAGAAAGAGTATTCTCGTGGCGTTCGCGGTTTATCGGCTGAGTCAGCGTTCTCAACTGGCAGCGAGAACGCTCCAAGCTGAGGCGTCAAGTTCAACGACGCCGTCGATCCGCAAAGCAAAGTCAGGACATTGTTGCACAACATCCGCTGGGTAATACGATACCCCACACGAGGCGCAAGCGTTGCTGATTCTTCGGCGCGGATACCAAGAGCAAGCGTCGACTGCGGCAATGCCGCCGGCAACTCTAAATTAGATGTTAAGTATCCAAATATAGAAATTTCAGTTTATAAGTGAATTCAAATAGCGGCACACGGATCTAATAAAATACTATATTCTCGCTTAGTCTGGCGACTATTTATTGAAAATGGTCAGGGCTATTCTAGGTAATTGTCGCCCAACGGCGATTACTCACTAAAAGCGGTTACTGTAAACGCGGAAACCGAAACAATGACGCTAAAATATATAAATAAACATAATAAATAAAATAAAATAAAACAAGAAAGAATGCTATAGTCGCCCCGCGACTTTAGGATACGCGTTACTCAAGTTCGACCGATTGTTCCTATGGGAGCATTACGATATAGTTGTCCGATTTCCAAAATTTGTTCATACTAATTTATATTTGGAGCGTATTTTTGACCGATCGGCCCCATGGGAGCTATACGATATAATTGTACGATTACGATCAAACTTGGTCAGTACACGAACTTCCTAGACATGTAATCTCCGTGTAAATTTGGATCAGATAGCATAGCTTTTAAAAATAATATAAATATATAAAAATAAAATAAATAAATCTGGAAATTGCAAGTATAAATTCTATTTCGTTGTTGGCTTATTCTTTTATACTCTCTGCATGAGTATATTGGGTTTGTGCAAAGTATGTAACAGGCAGAAGGAGGCGTACCAGAACCCATAAAGTATATATGTTCTTGATCAGCATCACAAGCCGAGTCGATATAGCCATGTCCCTGTGTCCGTCTGTCTGTCCGTATAAACAAGCAGATATCAGAGATGCTAAGAGCTACAAGTTACGAGCTTGGTCTTAATCGATCACATATTTAGTCAGTCAATACAAGAATCTTTTTTTTATACTCTCTGCAAGAGTATATTGGGTTTGTGAAAATGTATGTAACAGGCAGAAGGAGGCGTGGCAGACCCCATTAAGTATATATATTCTTGATCAGCATCACAAGCCGAGTCGATATAGCCATGTCCGTCTGTCTGTCCGACTGTTTCTATGCGAACTAGTCTCTCAGTTTTAAAGCTATCTTAATGAAACTTGCTACACATGTGTATTCACTTTGCATGCAGATAATTTGTTTAAATCGGCCAGAATGGACCACTATATCATATATATAGCTGCCATAGGAAATGCAAATGGTAAAAATGCTTAGAATCAAAATGTGGAGTGTCATTTGAAGGATTTGATCCAAATTCATGCAATAAGCATTTGTTATCATTTTCCATCTGCGCACCATATTTCATCCGTATCTGTTGGAGCAAACGACCTGCAACAAGTATACAAATTTCGAGTATACTCGAACGCTTACTCGTGATCGTTTTGTTCGAACAAATTTAATACTCGATCGTCTGTGTGCGTACCGCGGGCGTGCTTATACTTGTGTTACTCGAGTATATACTCGAGAATTTTGCCGTTATATGGAACAACATGTTGCAAGCAAGCCAAACAGAAACTTTTAATATTTTGCATGAAATATTCTGAGCGGCGTTGTAGAATGTTTTTTTAATTATTTTGAAATTTAAAAATAAATAAAATTTTGGTTTTTATACTATGTTCATAAATAAGTTTTTTACAAAATTAAAATATGCCGATTTGTAGAAATTTGCATTACAATAATTTATTTAGGCCCTTTCTAAGGCTCAAAAGTAAAACGTACATGGGCTGACCTTTTGGAAATTCCCTTGTTTGGCAATAGTATGACTCCATGAGATTTAGTGCAATATGTGCAGCAGGTAAACACTCTTCCCTTTAGGAAGTGAAATGCGTGTACTCGTGCACGCCCGACCGTAAAATTTTCTCTGCCTTTTTTCGCGATTTAATTATTAAAATCAGTCTAAAGATATTACAATGTGTAGTACTTGCATTAAAACACGTTGAAACAAAAACAATCTAAGCATAATCACGCATACATCTGTTTGTCTGTATGGGAATACACATACGAAAGCCAATATGTGATGCATATACATGTATGTATGCATATGTGTATTCAGCGCGGCCAGCGACTGCGGGCAGCGCTGCCTCCACGCAAGCAACGAAAACATTCAAACATGTGCTTGCATGTTTCTGTCTCGCTTGCACTCATACATTGACATGATTGTGGCAGCGCTGCCGTCACATGTGCTTGTATGTTTCTGTCTCACTTGCACTTATACATGATATTGCATTCGATTATCAATATTGCAACGCTTCTAGTTTTCTTGTTTATAGTGCGATTTCTATGCGCCTTTCAGGATAGTTTGATATAGTTAGTCTCCACACGAATTATAAATTACAATACTGTACTATATGAACAAATGCCTAGAAACGGAACGAAAGTTGAAAATTATTTTTGATAATTGTGGGAAAAGGGGGGTGGCAGTCCAAAATATTCAATGTCAATGCATTAAGTCTGTCGCTAGGACCTCCATTCCAAAATTGGTGATCCTAGGTGCAATAGTTATTGAGATATTCGCCCAAAACACCGATTTTTTCCGAGGTGTGTCGGGTTTTTTGCACATTGTGGGCGAATGGGGCGTGGCATCGAAAAAAAAAAGATTCTTGTATTGACTGACTAAATATGTGATCGATTGAGACCAAGCTCGAACTTGTAGCTCTTACCATCTCTGAAATCTGTTTGTTCATACGGACAGACAGACGGACATGGCTATATCGACTCAGCTTGTGATGCTGATCAAGAACATATATACTTTATGGGTTCTGAAACGAGTCCTTCAATGCATTAAGGCTGTCGCTAGGAACCTCCATACCAAAATTGGTGATCCTAGATGCAATAGTTACTGAGATATTCGCCGAAAACACCGATTTTTTCCGAGGTGTGTCAAGTTTTTGCTCATTGTGGGCGCATGGGGCGTGGCACCGAAAAAAGAAAAGATTCTTGTATTGACTGACTAAATATGTGATCGATTGAGACCAAGCTCGTAACTTGTAGCTCTTAGCATCTCTGATATCTGCTTGTTTATACGGACAGACAGACGGACACAGGGACATGGCTATATCGACATAGCTTGTGATGCTGATCAAGAATATATATACTCGTGTGTTCGTGTTTGTGTGTTCAATAACAAGTAAGAAAGGCTACCGTCAAGCAAGAAGACTGTAACAGACCGCGTACTCTCACAGTAGAGCGAATTTTTTATGCAAACAAAAAGCGTTTTTAGCGTTTGAACCGATTTTCCTATTGGGGCTATATGAAATAGTGGTCAGATCTGGATGAGATTTGGTTTGTACATGGGATTTTATGCATTTGGTTATATAAGCCAAAATTTTATTTCATTTCATCCGATTGTTCCAATGGAGCTTTGTGATACAGTCATCCGATCTGGCTGATTTTAACAAATGATCTACATGCAAAGTGAATACACATGTGTATCAAGTTTCATTAGGATAGCTTTAAAACTAAGAAACTAGTTTTCATAGAAACAGACGGACGCGGCTATATCGTCTCGGCTGTTAATGCTGATCAATAACATATATACTTCATGGGGTCTGAAACGCCTCGTTCAATGCGTTACAAACTTCGTGAAAACAAGCAAGAAAAGTACAGTCGAGCACGCCCGACCGTAGTATACTCTCTGCATTTTTTCCCGATTAAGTTATTAAAATCGGTCTAGAGATATTACAATGTGTAATACTTGCATTAAAACACGTTAAAACAAAAACAATCTAAGCATAATCAAACATACATATGTTTGTCTGTATGCGAATACACATACGAAAGACAATATATTATGCATATACATGTATGTATGTATGTGTGTATTCAGCGCGGCCAGCGACTGCGGGCAGCGCTGCCGCTACACAAGCAACGAAAACATTCGAACATATGTTTGTATGTTTCTATCTCGCTTGCACTCATACACTGATACGAATGCGGTAGCGCTGCCGCCACACAGGCAGCGAAAACATTCGAACATATGTTTGTATGTTTCTGTTTCGCTTGCACTCATACAAGATATTGCTTTCAGTTATCAATATTGTAACGCTTCTAGTTTTCTTTTTTATCGTGCGATTTCAATGCACCTTTCAGGATAGTTTGATATAGTTAGTCTCCACACGAATTATAAATTACAATACTGTACTATATAAACAAAAGCCAAAAAACGGAACGAAATTTGGGGACAATTTTTATTAATTGTGGGAGAAAGGGGCGTGGCAGTCCAAAAATTTAAATGTCAATGCATTTACACTGTCACTAGGAACCTCCATACCAAAATTGGTGATCCTAGGTGCAATAGCTATTGAGATATTCGCCCAAAACACCAATTTTTTCCGAGGTGTGTCTAGTTTTTTGCTCATTGTGGGCGAATGGGGCGTGGCATCGCAAAAAAAAAAGATTCTTGTATTGACTGACTAAATATCTGATCGATTGAGACCAAGCTCGAACTTGTAGCTCTTACCATCTCTGAAATCTGTTTGTTCATACGGACAGACGGACAGACGGACAGACGGACAGACAGACAGACGGACAGACGGACAGACGGACAGACGGACATGGCTATATCGACTCGGCTTGTGATGCTGATCAAGAATATATATACTTTATGGGGTCTGCCACGCCTCCTTCTGCCTGTTACATACATTTGCACAAACCCAATATACTCTTGCAGAGAGTATAAAAACAATATACCCTCTGCAAGGGTATATATATTAAAGAGGAAATTTATATAGAACAATTTTTTTATAATTTTTTATTGAAATTTAGCCTCTATGGCAACACTGAGAACGTCACGCAACGCAGGCGAACCAACGAACATGCTTGCTATTCGAACGGCGACGGCAAGACCACCGGCTAAGTCAAAGTTGTCCCCTTGCGCTCCTTCGCTGATGTAGCGAAGAACAAGATTGTCGTAGGACAAAAGAGAATGAGTTTCAGGATGGTTTTCTTACCATCCTCGAAGAAAATGCAGGGCTGTGAAGATGCGGGGTAGTATTAAGGTGGGGTGAAAGCCATCGCCTGCCAAGATGACCACTCCGTTCTCCTCTACAAGAAACCGGTCGCCTCGCTAGGAAAAGTGTACTCCGGTGCAAAGCTCGAGTTGGTAGATTGGAAAAATGTGCTGAGCAATCTACCGGCTAGAGTCTGGGTCTACGCCAATCCAAGAGAACCTGAACGCAACCACCTTGAGATGGTTAAGCTGCAGCCATGACGCTAGTGGAGCCTAAATCTCGGGATGTCAATCAGGCTCCTGCAGATTAACCTTCATCATTGTAAAGCAGGGTCTGCTGCTCTTTTGCTTCTTCTCGACAGGGGTGAAGAAGACATACTCCTTTTCAGGAACATCGGCTATGCAAATGCCGCATTCCACCACATCACACCACACTTCCGTTTGCGAGCATATTTGATTACATCGAAGTAATCTTGTGCGCTCTAAAATTTTTTCTTGTTGGCTCTCTAATATTAAAAGTAATTATTTTAAGTGAAATGGCCTGCTGTAAAAACAATTGCAATTACGGTCCAATTCGGGGACAGTGACCAACCGAATTATGTGCACTGTTGGCTCTGTGACAACATTATGCATATAAAATGGGCTGGTCTCACTAAGCGTGAATTCGAAAAATCCATTTCGTCTGCCAAATTAAGTATTGGTGGATTGCGATGGTCATGCCCAGTGTGTATTGAGTTGCAAGGTGATTTTTCACGTATGTATAATATTGTGGAAAAACCATTCCTAAAATTGCGCTCACTCGCTAAGAAGCTAAGCATTGATTTTGATATTAGTGCTGACTTGCTTAGTGATTATAGTTTTGAGACTCCACCTGACAAGGTGTTGAGTTCTCAGCAGCAGCTTCCCTTACCTCTTCCGACTGGTTCGCTCCTCGCGTCACCAGTGCATAATGGGCCTCCCCTTATATCCTTTTCTCCCTCTCCCCGCAACTCTTCACCTCCCAATTCACATATTTCTTTTCAACATCTCCAGTACCAGACCGACCTTCATGTGCTAACGTTGCTTTCCCGGCACTGCCTGTCCCCCCGTAACCGCCTCATCACCCATTATGATCAAATCGGTGACTGTTAATGGAGCTAAGCCCACGAGTAGAAACTCGAAAAGTCACCCTATTCGACGTAACAGTCGTTCTACTGCCACCCCCGCAGTTCACCCTTCACCCCCTAATATAATTGTGGTAGCTGGGAAATCCTGCAATGTTGATACTTCAAGCTCTAAAGGCCCCCCAAGTCGACGTAACAGTCATCCCATTGCTACTCCCATTGTAGCTCAGCCCGCCCTATTTACGGTCGTGGCTCCCCGTAAACAGATATTTATATCTAGACTATCTGCAGACACGACTATTGAGTCAATTGCTGCATTTATCGCTACCAAAACCCCTGGTAGCGTATCTATTTCAAAATTTAATTTCTCTGAGCCCAGAGAGATCTCATCTTTTAAGATTAGTGTGTCCCCTGAACTGTTTCCTGTCATATGTGATCCAAAGTTTTGGCCTCCTCATATGATTGTTCACGAGTTTAAACAGAAGAATAGAACTCGTTCAAATCCTGTCACCCTTCCGACTAATGGTCCTCAAGCGGCCACAGTCATAGCCTTAAAAAACTAGACTCTGACCAACTTTGCATTCTGTGTCAGAATGTAAGGGGTCTGGGGTCTAAGTTAAAACAGGTACATAAGAATAGTTTCTCTTTTGACACCGATATTATTGCATTTTCAGAGACTTGGCATAATTCCAGCATATCTGATAATGAAATAATGTCGTCAAATTATAATATCTTTAGGCGCGATCGTCCTAATCGACGTGGTGGTGGAGTCCTTATTTCAGTAAAATCCACCCTTAAAGCTGAAATAATTTATGTTTCACCAATGGACGATATTGAAATTGTTGCCGTTAAGGTTACTTTTTCGTCTTTTGCGCTGTATGTAACCTGTTCTTATATTTCTCCATCCTCTGAAATGTCTATTTATTTACAGCATTTCAATTTCATCAAAGAAATATTAAGTCACATTCGTGATTGTGATTTCTTTGTGGCACTTGGTGATTTTAACTTGCCAAACGTTTCCTGGACGTTTTTCAACAAGTTTAATTTCATTGCCCGCAACCAAAAATGACTTTTTAGATAGTTTGATTGATTTAAACCGGATGCTGGATCTCATCTTTGTAAGTGATTCATCCAGTGCCGTTGTCACTAAATCTTCTCCTGTGGTTGTTCCTGAAGATTCTTTTCATCTTACCCTTGGACTGTCTTTGTCTATCCCTAACTCAACCCATTTACCTCATTTTTCTCTTCCAAGTCGCGCCGTTGTTTTCGCAAAGGAAATTTTTCTTTGCTAAATCAAGTGATTCTTCCTACCGACTGGTCTGTACTATACGGCACGTAAAATATTAGCATAACTGTCGAGTATTTTTACAACATTTTAAATTCAATCTTTGATGTCTGCATTCCTTACATAAACCTCACATAAACCGCTTTGGTTCACACCAAGATTATCCAACTTAAAAAATAAAAAAATTTAAATATTTTAAGAGGTTTAAGCAGAAAGGTTTTAGCTTAGACTTTTTAAATTATTCTAAAGTAAAAGCAGCCTTTACCCTTCTTAATTCTCAATGTTATAAAAATTATCTCGTTCGTTGCAAGACTCAATTTGCGCGTGATCCTAAACAATTCTATAACTTTGTTAATTCTAAACGTTAATGTAGTACTTTACCCCATTCTTTCTTTTTTAATTGAATTGGGAATCCCGCGGGACCCGCAAAAATTTATCGGGATCGGGCGGGATGGGAATGTCTTTAAAAAAACCGGGATGACCGGGATAAGTAATCGATCCCGAAATTCCTGCGGGTCCCGATAAAACAGTCAGTCGTCCACCGTTTAAAGACTTAAATATTTTGACAGTTGAAGAAAAAAATTAAGTTCACTTAACAGTGAAAACAATGGTTGAATTGTTATCAAGCCCAACAAACAAAAAATCATATAATCAAGACTTATCAAATTTACCAAATAGGTTTTCTGAATTTTGTGCAATGCCAAACGAAAGGAAGATGATATTGAAGAAGAGATAAATAATTATAATAATTATAATAATTATATTAAGCACAATAAATTTAAGAAAAATTTAAGTATATTATCTTTCTGGCAGCATTGCAATGAATTGCCATTATTGCAAATGCTCGCTAGGCAAGTTCTTAATGTCCCAACATCATCCGCCACTAGAGAAAGGGTGTTTCTTACTTCTACTAGAATGTTAGAAGAAAGAAGGACTCGCTTAATTGGAAGCAATTGCGAAAAAATGTTTTTAAATGAAAATGTTGACATTTAAAATGAGTTAATTTAAAAAATAACTACTGAATATTATAGTGAAAAAAGTATTTCGGGAAATGTCGGGACCCGCGGGATAAACCGAAAAATTTTCGGGACAATCGGGATGGGAAGAGCAAATTTGATTTCGGGACGGGATGGGACGGGAAGCAATTTCGTTCCCGATCCGATCTCTAGTCTCTATAAACCAAAGGATCTCAGAGACTATAAAGCCCAGAAAAGTTGTGTATGTTTTTATTTTTTGGCACACAGACACTTAAGTTAACTTTTATATTCATGTAAAGGCAAAATTGTTAAAAAACCTGCTCTAGTATAGCTATAGTGCTAGCTACTCTATCTGAAATAAATCTCCACAGTATATACAAGTTCATGGCGTACATGTACTAGCCAAGTTTAATTCAAATATATCTTAAGGTTTTTTTCTCCAGAATAGGGCGGAAATGACTTCTTAATATGAAATAGATAGAAAAATGTTTGTATATATGAAGCTGTCTTAAAACTGACAATATTCTGTGTCTGTGTGTTTATCAATAATATAAACGTGCTGAAGTTTCAATCGGATCGGAGAAACAATCAATCGAAAATATGCTCTAAATATGACATGTCAGTGCTCTTTAACGGTGTGTAAATAAAACTTATTATTTTTATACCCGTTACTCGTAGAGTACAAGGGTATATTGTAATCGTTGGAATGTATGTAACAGGCAGAAAGAGGCGTGGCAGACCCCATAAAGTATATATATTCTTGATCAGCATCAATAGCCGAGTCGATATAGCCATGTCCGTCTGTCCGTCTGTCCGTCCGTCCGTCTGTCCGTCTGTATGAACAAAAGGATCTCAGAGACTATAAGAGCTAGAAAGGTGAAAGGGGTCGCAAATGAAAGGTACAATACCCAAGCAGTACGAGTTTGTTTTTGTTTTTTGACACGCCCACTATAGGGCGTTCTATCTTCATATAAAGGAAAATGTACAGATAAGACTTGAATGTTTTAGTATAAAAAACTTTTTTGTTAGAAATGCTATCTGATCCAAATTTACACGGAGACTACATGTTTATGAAGTACATGTACTGACTGCTGCGTTTGATCGGAAGTGGACAACTATATCGTATAACTCCCATAGGACCGATCGGTCAAAAATACGCTCCAAATATAAATTAGTATGAAAATTTTCTGTATTTATTAAGCTATCTTAATGAAACTGACACAAAATAAATATATCATATCATATCAATATATAAATATATTGACCAAGTTTCATACAAATCGGACTACTATATCGTATAGCTCCCATAGGGACAATAGGTCAAAAATTTGCATTTAGTATGAATTTGTATGAAAATTTTCTGTATATACCAAGCTATTTTAATGAAACTGATACAGAATAAATTTATCAATAGTTTAAATATACTGACCAAGTTTCATTCAAATCGGACTAATATATCGTATAGCTCCCATAGGGACAATCAGTCAAAAATTTGCTTTTAGTATGAATTTGTACGAAAATTTTCTGTATTTACCAAGCTATCTTAATGAAACTGATACAGAATAAATTTATCAATAACATAAATGTACTGATCAAGTTTCATACAAATCGTTTGACTATATCGTATAGCTCCCACAGGAACAATCGGTCGAACATTGAGTAACGGGTATCCTAAAGTCGCGGGGCGACTGTAGCATTCTTTGTTTTTTTTTTAAATTTCTTTATGATCTATATAAATAAGTTCTCTAATCTGTATGTACATAAAAATTCGTTTTACATTATATGTGTGCACATATTTATGTATGTGTCAGGGCTGCTGCCACATATTCAGCGGGATCGTTCGAACACGTTTCTGTCTCGCTTGCATTCATGCATTGATATTGCGTTTAACAGTAAACTTTGATACGTGTTTTCTTTCTTAATTATTGTCGGATTTATATGCCACTTTTTGGATAGTTTGATAAAATTTGTTTCCAAGCGAATCGTAAATATCAATACTCTACGATAATTACTTTTAGGCCGGTATGCACGTTTAAAATTTTTTTTATTTCTCGTGGTGACAGGAGGAGTGGTAGTCCAAAATTTTAAATGACATTGCATTTATGCTATTTTTAGGAAAATTATAAGGATATTCGACAAAAAGATTGATTTTTCCTAGGTTTTGCCTCATTGTGGACGAAAGGAGCGCCTCCAACGCAACGCCTCCTTCTGTCTGTTACATACTTAGCACAAAACCTAATTTACTCTTGCAGTGAGTATAAAAACAATATTGTTCGAACGTTGCGATGCACGAGGACGTTGGCAATGCCGAAGAATACTTAATGTGTGCGTATTGTATTTATACAGACAAATATGTGTGTTCGATTATTCTTGGATTTTATTTTTCTTTCAACGTGTCCTAATACAAGTACTATCTATTGTTATACCTTGATACGATTTTAATACTACAATTGTATAACCGGGAATAAAATACATGGAGTATTATACAGTCGGGCGTGCTCCACTGTACTTTTCTATCTTTTTTATACTCTCTGCAAGAGTATATTGGGTTTGTGAAAATGTATGTAACAGGCAAAAGGAGGCGTGGCAGACCCCATAAAGTATAAATATTCTTCATCAGCATTACAAGCCGAGTCGATATAGCCATGTCCGTCTGTCTGTCTGTCTGTCCGTCTGTCTGTCCGTACAAACAGATTTCAGAGATGGTAAGAGCTACAAGTTCGAGCTTGGTCTCAATCGATCACATATTTAGTCAGTCAATACAAGAATCTTTTTTTTTTTCGATGCCACGCCCCATTCGCCCACAATGAGCAAAAAACTAGACACACCTCGGAAAAAATTGGTGTTTTGGGTGAATATCTCAATAACTATTGCACCTAGGATCACCAATTTTGTAATGGAGGTTCCTAGCGCCAGCGTAAATGCATTGACATTTAAATTTTTGGACTGCCACGCCCCGTTTTCCCACAATTAATAAAAGTAATACTCATTTTTCGCTCCGTTTTTAGGCATTCTTTAATATAGTACAGTATTGTAATTTATAATTTGTGTAAAAACTAACTATATCAAACCTACCTGAAAGGAGCATTGAAATTGCATTGTAAACAAGAAAACTAGAAACATAGACCGATTTTAATAATTAAATCGCGAAAAAATGCAGAGTATTTTACGGTCGGGCGTGCTCGTCTGTACTTTTCTTACTTGTTTTAAGTTATTTTAGATAAAAACTAAAAGTTGTTTGTTAGTGTATTAACATATTTATTGTATTTATGTTTTTTTATTTTTTAAAATATATTGATTTAAGTGTGAAGTTAAATAAACTAAATAACTAAAAACTAATTTATAAAAATTACATACATACTTGTGACAATTTTTGAAAATAATAATTTTTTAAGTAAAATAAATAAATACTATTCATACTAGTATATTTCCAGTGAATTTTTTAATAAGAAAACATATTTACTTTTTTTTGTTTCATTTACCAAAAAAATGTTTACTGAAGGCTCGAACTCTTTCTACAACCTTTTTTTTTTTGAACAAACAACAAACATTCTACCGATTTGCCCAATTAAAGATACGTGACATTGTATCGCTATCCGAACCAAGATTGATATGGTTATAAAGATTTCTGACATAGGTAATGTGCGAATTTTGTTGAGAACAAAATTGTAGTATATATCAGCTATTGCTTTAGTAAGCATTATTTTAGCCCAGTAGCAAATCAATTGAAACAATGTAAAGATTTTGTTAGTTGAGTAAAATTAGTTAATGATCATACGCAAAGATCTATATTTTAACATTATATTTTGCTCAGTTTTATTATAAACAAGTAAAAAAGGTTTTAGTCGAGTGAACCGAATATTCAACTTATTTCGCTATTGAAAGTCAAATGTTAATTGCTAGATCTGAACCACGATTGGCACGGTATAGGTAAGGGTTTGTGACACAGATAATATGTTAGTCGGATTGAAAATAAAAGCTAATAAACAAGTTAAGTTTCAATGGATTTATGCTATTGTACAAATATGCAATAATTGATCCATCCGGATTTGTTCAAATTTTTATACCCATTACTCGTAGAGTACAAGGGAATATTGTAATCGTTGGAATGTATGTAACAGGTAGAATGAAGCGTGGCAGACCCCATAAAGTATATATATTCTTGATCAGCATCAACAGCCGAGTCGATATAGCCATGTCCGTCTGTCCGTCTGTTTCTATGCGAACTAGTCTCTCAGTTTTAAAGCTATCTTGATGAAACTTGGCACAGATGTGTATTCCCTTTGCACGCAGAACATTTGTTAAAATCGGCCAGATCGGATGACTATATCATATAGCTCCCATAGGAACAATCGGATGAAAAAAAAATTTTTTTTTGAGCTATGTTAACCAAATTCGCTCCATATGCATTTGGCATAAAATCCCGTGTGCAAGCCAAATTTCATTCAGACCGGACCACTATATCATATAGCTGCCATAGGAACAATCGGTTCAAAATGCTGAAAATGCTTAGTATGAAAATTTTCTGTGTCTCTTGTACGATTTGAACCAAATTCACGCAATACGCATTTGTTATCATTATTCATCTGCCGACCAAATTTTATCCGGATCGTACAACTATATCATATAGCTGCCATAGGAAAAATGCTAAGTATGATTCTGTCTCTTGTACGATTTGAACCAAAGTCGGTCCATATGCATATGCAAAATCCTATGTGTTCACCAAATTTCATCTAGATCGGACTACTATATCATATAGCTGCCATAGGAACAATCGGTCATTGAAAAAAAATTAACGCAATGTGCATGACTGCAAGGGTATATAATCTTCGGCTAGCCGAAGATAACCTTTTTTTCTTGTTTTATTTTGATGCCACGCCCAGTGATGCAAAACCTGGACACACCTTGGAAAAAATCTATGTTTTTGTCGAATATCTCAGTAACTATGACACTTAGGAGCACCAATTTCGGTTCACAGCTTCATTTAGACAGCATAAATACGGTCTGGCGTGCTCGACGGTACTTTCTTACTTGTTTACAATTACTGTATATATAATGTGTTAATTTTATTGTTTTTTAATTGGGTTTTATGTTATGGCGGTATCTCTATGATTTGAGATAATATATTTAAAACAGATTTTTTAGAGCTTAGGGTTAAAAAACTTTTTTTTTCAATTAGCCATCCGACACAATTACCATTAAATTTAATGAATTAAGTTAGTAATAAAGCAGTTAGCAATAATATCATAATTTATACATTAAGTGTTTGCAATCATTCTGCCGCTCTTACACTAAGTTACTTATTTAACTTCAGCATTGTTTTAAATAAGTTGCAAATCATTAAAAACAAAGTTAAGTCTTTGTTGATCGAGTAAATTTAGTTAATGATCCGAGACTCAAAAAGCCTACTGTAAAAGATTATGACTTATTCTAGTGCGCATTTCCCCATACACATTTCCAGTTTTCGGCTACCAAATTTTGTAAGGATAGATAGAATCTTAATACACATAATTTGTGAGACAAATAAAATAATAATATACAAATAATGTCTGTATAAACCAAAGGATCTCATAGTCTATAAAAGCTTGAAAAGTCCAAGCAGAACTAGTTTGTTTTTATTTTTTGACACACCCACTTTAGTAAAGTTCTATATTCATGTAAAGGTAAAACAGGTGAAAATAACGTATTGTCAAATTCAATACTTCAAATACTTCCCTTGCAGTACGTGACCGATTCGATAAAGACAAACTTGGTGAGGATAGTTACAATGGTACAATACATAGAATGTTAATTTTTTCATGATTGCTTAAGTGGGTTCCAAGTTATATTAATGTGAAAACAGTATTTTACAATTTGCAGGGGCGGTAATAGGCGTGGAAACAATAACAATAAACTTAATTTGCATGACGTATGGACTTCCAAATTTGGTGGCACAAGTTCTTATAGTATCAGCGATCCAGGTGGATAGACGGACATTGCAATATCATTTTGAGACTATATCAACAGGGACTCTAGGGGCCTGCGAAATATGAGAAAATAATGGCATTTTACGTATATAAAAAAAAAAACGTCATTTACCCTGCATTAATATAGGTATTGAATGTTATAAATTGTTGTATTACTTAACATGTCTTCAGAATAGCTTTGATTGATGCATGTGTAGAAACATATCCCACGATTTTATTTGTGAATTGACTATTGCTTCCTTTAATTATGATAGACATTTTAAATTACATATTAACGGAAAAGTTAATAATCCATTTTTTTTTTAATTTTTTGATAGAGTTGGCAATAAAAACTTTGGAGTTTTTTTTTTTTATTTGTTTCAAAATCTGTGTAAATTCGTTTGCTTTTTGAAAAAAATTACCATAAGGATCTCTTGCCTACTATTTTGGTACACGCAAGGTTATTTTCGATGTAGCCTGCTGGTTGCATTATTGAGTTTCTGTGTTTTTTGCAGGATGGTACTGTATTTGGATGGTTCTGTGGTTGCATTATTGAGTTTCTGTGTTTTTTGCCGGATGGTTCTGTAAAAGCTTTGACTTCTGTAAATAACATATAATATTTTTTTATTTTAAATTGATCACAGAAGTTACCTGCGCCACACGCTGAGCAGGTATTTTGCCTTCCAAATCGATGCCTTGAACTCCTTCAGGAGCTGTCCAGTGCTCAGTAAATTCACTTGCTGATCGAGCCAGTGATGGGTGGCTTACAGATCGCTGGATGCTGGGCCGTTCTTCGTCAACGTAGTACTTTAAGTAACAATAAGAGCTATCATCACTTTCATTGTCAAGATGGTCGACTTGTGCTCTTCCGTAGTTTACGGTTAATTCAGACATCGAACGCAAATCATTTTGATCAGTTTGATATGAAGTATGTGAGCTACGACGTGAACTTTGGCTGATGAATGAACCAGGACTAATCATGTCTACGGTTTGCGGTGTTACTGATTCATTTCGAATAGTGCGTACACTAGAGCCACCATCGCTGTCGTATTCGTAAAGCGTAGGCAACGAGCTGCGCCTGGAGCGAGTATCCCAAGGCTGTGGTACCATTCTCTTTCCACGTTTAGGTATACGCATATCTACATCTGTAATTTCTTCTTTGGATGGCGCTAAAATGCGTATTATGACATCCCAGGTCTGAGGCTCAAACATTCGATCATAACGGCAACGAATGCGTTCGAAATCCTCTCGAACCACAGCTTCAGTTAACATTGTACGCAACAGAGATTCCGTTGTTATAATTTCCTTCCATTTGGCCTTATCGTCATAACTGATATTGTAAACAGAACTGGCGTCGTTGACTATGTTAGATAGATCAGGCTCCTCCAAAATACGAATGAGCACGTCCCAGTTTGGCACATCTTTATCAAAAGGTGGAATCTCAATTGGCTTCATATTTCCCACCAGCTCTGGACTTGTCAACTTGAGCTTGTTATCGTAAATATGCGTTGGTGAGCCAGCAAAAGATGAAATTATCTCGAAACACTCCTGCTTTGGTGTTAATGAAATGCCAGATATGCTTGAGATATCAGAGAAGCTTTCCCATTTTTTTTGGTCGGACTCGTTCGAATACTTGCGCATCTTAACGTTAAATTTTGGATCTTCCAAATGCGAGAAGGATTCAGGCAATGCTTCTATAGGTTTTCTCTCGTACTCGGTAACAAGGCGTTTATGGCTTTCGATATCTTCAATCGTCTTTTTCTCAGTTACTGTGCGCAAATAAACATCGTCCACCGTGTGCAAGGTAACTGGCTGTTGCTTAGGCAGAACCATCACTGGCACATACTCGTCTCCAAAATAGTACATAGCTTCAACTGATTGACTTTTGTCTTTGACATGCGAGACAATAGATTCAGCGGTGGAGCCTGCAATTTCGCAAGGCCCAGGCTCATCAGTATAATCTGACCAGGTTTCTGGGCATCCTTGAATTAATTTATGGTGAGTGCGTGTGTATACAGAAAATTTTGGATCGGTTGAAAGAGGGTGTGATTGTGGCTGTGAAGCGTAAGGAGCCATATGCAATTCTGGAATATAAGTGAATTGCGATTGAACGGCTTTCACTTTCGATGGCATCGAACCCAAAGTCATGACACTTTCTCGGTCCTCATAGGCCTCCATAATAGTTGACAAATTATTACGATCATGTCTTGTAGTGCAAAGACTCTCAGTGTCAGAAGTAACCGGCGATATACTTGGCAGAGGTGACTTTTTCACACGAACCTGGATATCGAATTTAGGTGACAAGCCCTTTACTTCTACATCCGACGAATTATGTGGAATTATACGTGTTTTAATCTCATTCGTTGCGGGTAGTTCCTGCGTATTAGCGAAGTGGTCACTATATATGCTAGAAGTTTCTTGAGCGAAGGCGCGGTTTTCAAAGCTACCCGCTGAACTAAAGGGTAGTGATCTTGTGTCAATCTCTTCAATTTCAGAATGTGACTCACTGGGATAATCAGAAGGTATCAAGACACCTTCGCTACCAGAAGAGCTATACATGACCTGAAGTGCAGCATGGGCACGTGGTATTTTAACACCCTCAAACGTGGTGATATTTCCAACGCTGCTTCCACTCAATTTAGTTATCTCTGAGCCGCTACCAATACTCATGGGAAGACGGCGCACAACTGGAATGGCCTGATTACGCAGACAGTAGTAAGAAACGGCCAACCCCAACAAAAGAAGTGTTAAAAACATTATTGCACATATTATCATTAGTATTTGTATACTCTTTAACGGCGGTTGGAGTACAGTGCTTGTCGCAATAGGATTTAATCTGTAAATATACAAAATAGATTTAAAATAAGCATATGTAAATTCGTTCTTGACCTACATAGGTGACGGTGGTGCGGGTGGTAGCGATGACACTGGTGGTGGATATCGGCAAACTATTGTGATTATTTCATCGCCATCCATTTCCAAATTGGCATGAAATCGTACAATAATGTTGTTGGTAAATACACGTGTCGGATTCTAATCAATAAAATAAAAACATGTTTTTAATAAAGTGGAATTATATTTCATTTCTTAAATAATTCAAATATATTTGATTGACTAATTATTGTACGAAGAAGTTAGTATAGATTGAAACAATTCGTCTCCAAACGAATTTCCATGGGAGCTATTGGAAATAGTTGTCCGATCTATACCAAACTTATTGAAGATAACCATGATGAGTTTGGTTGCGATATCTTAACTAACACTTTATGGCTTCAGACAAATTAATCTTCAATAGCATTCCGCTTGCAGAGCTGATGTTCAACAAAAAGTCTCCCATAGACTGGGCACGTATTATGCACGGGCAATTATCACTAGTGATAAGAAGCTGGACAACCATGGCAACGTAATTGCCTATCTACAATGTTATTTACCCGGTTTTCTTCTGTTGACATCAACGGCGCACTCCAGCGATTCTGGGAGTTGGAGGACACCAGTATTGCTATCCGAAATTGAAGACTTGAAGGTGGAGGAACAACTTCGTGAAACACATTCAAGAGATGCCAAAGGAGGGTATACCGTCAAGCTTCCTTTCAGAAGGGCGAATACAACCTTTGCAACTACTCTAAAGAGATCACAATCAAGATTTAAAGCATTTGAGCGAATACTTCTGAAAAATGCGCAACAACAAGCAATTTATGCAAGACTACGAAGGTTAAGGGCATTTGCGAAAACTTTCACAAGACAAGAACAATACTCACCAGGATCGAGTATTTTACATGCTACATCATCCAGTTATGGAACAAAAGCTATGAGTAGTTTTTGGCGGATCATTCACAGATATTGAGGAAGAGGCCCTAAACGAAGCATTTTATGTCGTACCAAGTATTCATCGAAACTTGTTTGAAGTACGCGTTCGATTTCGGATTCGTTTTGGCTTTACGGCGGACATTGTAAAGATGATGTGGCAAATTTTGGGTCAACAAGGATCTTTGGAAGTATCAACGCACCGAAATCACTGAACTCCTATCAGCTTTGCACAGTAACCTATGGTACGGCCTGCGCGCCGATCTTAGCGGTCAAGGTACTTAAGCAACTAGCACACGACTATGAACCAGTGTTTGAAAATGTTCTGCTACAGCGTAGCTTTTCGTTTTGCCCTGGCTACCGCTCTGAGTTTTGTCGAGAGTCGTAGCAGAGCCATAGCTCATCGATCGAAAATGTGTGCTCTGCTATGCTCTCACTTCTGCCGCGCAATAAGCTACCGCTGTAGCAAATAGCAAAAAAAGAAAAGATGAGTTACGCGTAGCCGTAACAGTAGCAGAAAACACAGAGCGAGGCGAGAGCAGAGCAAATGCATTTTTTTTGTGCTCCGGCTCTTGTATGCGGCGGTAGCCAGAGCATAGCACAATTTGTGTTGTTTTTGCTTCTACAGAGTAGTTTTTGCAAACGGGACAGGAGCACAAACAGAAATGGGTGTCGAACAGCCAGTACATTCACACAATAAAGAAAAACTCATCTGCAAAGAATTTAGAAAACTCAAGGAATAGCACAGTCTAGGTGCTTGGAATTTACTGGCAACTAGCTACTGACATTTTAGGATATGAAGTGAATTTAAGCAGCACTGCAGTTAGTACAAAACGACTGGAACTTTCTGAGGGCTCACGCATTTTTGATCCGCTTGGGGTGTTGGCGACAGTAGTCGTTCAGTTCAAGATTTGATGTCAAGAACTATGGCTACATGAATTGGATTATGACACTCAGCTTCCAACGAACTTGGCAACACAATGGCAAAAATATGGTATAATTATCACCGAAATCAAGGGTCTGAACATTTAGCGTTATATTGGATACGAGTCTGGAAGTCTGGAACTATATGCATTTTCAGATGCACCAATCAAGGCGTACGCTGAATTTGTTTACAGACGGTTTACACAGCCTAATGACCATGTAGAAGTCTCTCTAGTTGCTGCTAAAACACTCAATCAACAATCTCTTCTACGTTTGAAACTCTGCAGAGCGCTGTTGCTAAGTCGACTTGTCGCGTCAATCAAAACTACGCTTAAGAACTACGATATCAAAGTACACGCTTTGTGTGTCTTTATTATTAAATTGGCTTGGTTATAAGACATATGTCACCAATCGAACATTTGAGATACTCAGCAAATGACTCTAACCTGCGCACACTTTCGCCAATCATTGACGAATTGGGACTCCTATGTGTAAACGGACGGCTCAGTAACTCGGAAGTACCCTTTTCTTCGAAGCACCCATTCATCCTGCCCAAGAGTCATCGCATTACTAAGTTCATATTGGAGCAGGAGCACAAGGCACATTTACATCCAGTTGTTTCAGCAATTTTTCTAATGGTTCGACAACAATACTGGATATTAGGTGCCAGAAACCTAATACGTAAGATCACACACTGTTTGAAATGTTTCAGGCAACGCATGCAAGTCATTTCCTTTCAAAGCACAAGATGCGACTACGCCGAACCCATCACACTCAGCGTCTACAAGGGGGCTCAAGTAAAATGGCTACATTTACCTCTTCATTTGTCTAGCTACTTCTGCTCTTCACCTAGAATTAACTACCGATCTCAGCACCAAAACCTTTCTGCCAGCTCTGCGTCGCTTCATATCACATACGCACAAATCGAAGCAGTGGTTAACTCTCGTCCGCTATATAAAACGCGGAACACTGACTTAAAATACTTGTCACCAGCTGATCGGTCGACCTTACACAATGGTTTTAGAAGGAAATCTAGAGACAGTTCCAGCAAACAGGTTGAATAACTGGCAACAATCTCAAGCCATGTTGCAATGTTTTTGGAAAAAGTGGCACTTGGAAAATCTGGATTTTCAAGTCTCCAAATATTTTATCTGAAGATATGATTTTGGTTAAAGAAATCAACACACCTCCAGCAGTTTAGTTATTAGTTCCTGGAGCCGACGGATTGGTTCGAGCATTCAAGCTCAAAACCCCCAATGGAGACACAACACGTTCGATTACCAAGATTCCAGATTAACCTAACTCAGAAAGAATGTTTTAGGGTGAGGCGGGATTTCAGGAACGGATAAGTTCGAATTCTAGGCTGATAGGGCGGTCTGATAATTATAACAAAGCAAATAATTGAGCCAATTTTTATTATTCCTGCTACTGTCCTAAGCATAATCTGTTGCTAATTACATAGATTAAAACAAATTGGATTAATTTTTTTTATTCTTAATTATTTCAATAGCTTGACATTCATTTTTCATAATTATTGTTATATTTTTCATTCCATTTATCTTATTTCCATTAGTTGCAAGTTGTTTTAAATTTTTTGTAAGTTTACAAACTCCCAAAAATTCTTTTTTGAACTGAACAGCATTAAATTAATCTTTTTATTTATTGACTTTATTTCAAATATCAATCGAAAAATCAAAGAATTGAATCAAAGAGGAAATCGAACTAACAAATTAAAAATTAAATTATTTTTTAAGGGACCAGTATAATGCGATTACGGTAGTCGCTATGTCAAAAATATGTAACAACAAGTAAGAAAGGCTACAGACGAGCGAGCTGACTATAGAAGATCCCGTACTCTCATAGTAGTGCGCATAAAATTTTAAAAATACATTTACAAAATTAAAATTTAATATTTACATTTTCAATTAAAATTTAAAATATCAAATTAACGATTGTCATTGTCAACATTCGAACCCGCGATCTCAGACGAAGGTTCCATATTGCGCCTCAACTCTACCAGTTGCACCACACCCCTCTTCTATAATTTTTCCGATTATTTGCATATATGTATGTGTGCATATATATATGTGTTTATGTATAGCATTGGTCGGCGCGGCCAGAGGCTCCGGGCAGCGCTGCCGCCAGCAGGTAGAGAAACATATGTTTGTATGTTTCTGTGTTTTTATACCCGTTACTTGTAGAGTACAAGGGTATATTGTAATCGTTGGAATGTATGTAACAGGCAGAAGGAGGCGTGGCAGACCCCATAAAGTATATATATTCTTGATCAGCATCAATAGCCGAGTCGATATAGCCATGTCCGTCTGTCCGTCTGTCCGTCCGTCCGTCTGTCCGTCTGTATGAACAAAAGGATCTCAGAGACTATAAGAGCTAGAAAGGTGAAAGCGGTCGCAAATGAAAGGTACAATACCCAAGCAGTACAAGTTTGATTTTGTTTTTTGACACGCCCACTTTAGGGCGTTCTATCTTCATATAAAGGAAAAGGTACAGATAAGACTTAAATGTTTTAGTATAGAAAACTTTTTTGTTAGCAATGCTATCTAATCCAAATTTACACGGAGACTACATGTCTAGTACATGTACTGACCAAGTTTGATCAAAATCGGACAACTATATCGTATAGCTCCCATAGGGCCGATCGGTCAAAAACACGCTCCAAATATTAATTAGTATGAAAAAATTTTGCATTGACTAAGCTATCTTAATGACACAAAATAAATTTATCAATAATATAAATATACTGACCAAGTTTCATACAAATCAGACTACTATATCGTAAAGCTCCCATAGGGACAATCAGTCAATAATATGCTTTTAGTATGAATTTGTATGAAAATTTTCTGTATTTACCAAGCTATTGTAATGAAACTGATACAGAATAAATTTATCAATAACATAAATGTACTGACCAAGTTTCATACAAATCGGACAACTATATCGTATAGCTCCCATAGGAACAATCGGTCGAACATTAAGTAACGGGTATCCTAAAGTCGCGGGGCGACTGTAGCATTCTTTCTTGTTTATTTTTGTATATGTTGTGCGCATACAGTGATTTTGCAGTTAAATAACATAAAGTTTGAACCGTGTAGCTCTCTTGTTTGACATAGGATTTTGGTGTAACTTTCAGGATAGTTAGACATGATAGGTCTCTAAACGAATGTCAAATTCAAACACTGTACTATTTGAACAAATGCCGTAAAAACGGCATTGAAGTTTAAAAGTTTTTTAGTTCTTATGAGAAAAGTGGGCGTGGCAGCTCAAAATTTTGAATGACATTATACTAAGGCTGTCTCTAGGAACCTGTATACCAAAATTTGTGCTCCTAAGTGCTATAGTTACTGAGATATTCGCCTAAAACACAAATTTTTTCGAGGTATGTCTGGTTTTTTGCTCATTGCGGGGGCGGTAGGGGGCGTGGCAACAATTTGAAATAAACTTGATCTGCTCTACAAAATAACGGACTTACATTCCAAATTTGGTGTCTCTAGCTCTTGTGGTTTAAAAGATCCAGGTGTTCATACGGACGGACGGACGGACAGACAGACAGACAGACGGACAGACGGACATGGCTATATCGACTCGGCTGTTGATGCTGATCAAGAATATATATACTTTATGGAGTCGGCCACGCCTCCTTCTGCCTGTTACGCACATCTCGCTTCTGACAAACTTAATAGACCCCTTTACTCTTTTTTAAAGAGTACGGGGTCTAAAAATGATTTGGTGGCTCTTGCTCTTATCTTAGACAACTGAGATATGTGTATTTAGTACTTACCTGCACAGTACCACATCCTTTAAGGGGTAACTCTAGACGATAACTGAGGGCTCCCTTGCCACTTACGCGGCAAGCACTGCTGCGATCATAATCGGCTTGGATAATGCCATGAAAATTATCATTAAACTTTAAGTCCACCTTTAGAATAGATATATAATGATTTATTTCATTTGAACAGGTATTATGCATGTTATATAACTTACCTGCATTGAGCCAGCAGCGCAGTTAAGGGCAGCCTTTGTGCGATTCAGAAATATCAAAGGACTTATATCATCTAGTTGGGTTACCTAAAATATCAGTTGCTTAGTATAACAGCACCCATTCAATTGGTAATGCACGGCAGCGTACAATATGCATGATAGTAAGTATAAAGCAACAAGAAAAAATATTTTTTTGGGCATGCGAAAAATTTAAGACCGTTAGGAATATCATCATTCTTCCTAACGCTTTTATATTGTATAACAATATGATAAACAAGTAAGAAAGGCTACAGTCGATCGAGCCGACTGTAAAAGACCCCGTACTCCCATAGTAAAAAATTAAAATTAAATATTTACATTTTGAATTAAAATTAAAAAATACATAAATTAACAACTGTCATTGTCAGCACTCGAACCCGCGATCCATGCGAAGGTTCCACATTGCGCCGCAACTCTACCAGTTGCACCACACCCCTCTTCTATCATTCTTCAGATTATTTGCAAATATGTATGTGTGCTCATACATAAGTGTGTATGCATAGCATTGTACGGCGCGGCCAGCGGCTCTGGGCAGCGCTGCCGCCAAAGCAGGTAGAGAAAACGTTCGAACATATGTTTGTATGTTTCTGTGTTTGTTTGTATGTGTTGCGCGCATGAAGTAATTTTGCAGTAAAATACATAAAATTGAACCGGGATTTCTCTCTTGTTTGACATAGGATTTTGATGACACTTTCAGGAAAGTTAGAAATAGTAAATCTCTAAGCGAATGTTAAATTACAACACTGTACTATTTGATTTAATGCCTTAAAAACGGCATTGAAGTCGGAGAGTTTTTTAGTTCCTATGAGAAAAGGGGGCGTGGCAGCTCAAAATTTTGAATTACATTATACTAAGGCTGTCTCTAAGAACCTGTATACCAAAATTTGTGCTCTGTACTATTTGATTTAATGCCTTAAAAACGGCATTGAAGTCGGAGAGTTTTTTAGTTCCTATGAGAAAAGGGGGCGTGGCAGCTCAAAATTTTGAATTACATTATACTAAGGCTGTCTCTAAGAACCTGTATACCAAAATTTGTGCTTCTAAGTGCTATAGTTACTGAGATATTCGCCTAAAACACAAATTTTTTCGAGGTTTCTCTGGTTTTTTGCTTATTGCGGGGGCGGTAAGGGGGGTGGCAACAATTTGAAATAAACTTGATCTGCCTGACATAATAACGGATTTTCATTGTGAATTTGTTGGTTCTAGCTTTTGTAGTTTAAAAGATCCAGGTGTTCATACGGACAGACGGACAGACAGACAGACGGACATTGCTATATCGACTCGGCTGTTGATGCTGATCAAGAATATATATACTTTATGGGGTCGGCCACGCCTCCTTCTGCCTGTTACGCACATCTCGCTTCTGACAAACTTAATAGACCCCTTTACTCTTTTTTAAAGAGTACGGGGTCTAAAAATGTTTTCATTACACTACAAATTCGAAACTATCAGAGCTGTCGTGTCCAAATTTATGCAGGTACGGTATGGTCGATATAGCAAGTCGATATAGCAATGTCCGTCTGTCCGTCTGTCTGTCTGTCTGTCTGTCTGTTTGTCCGTATGAACACCTGGATCTTTTAAACTACAACAGCTAGAGACACCAAATTTGGAATGAAAGTTCATTATCTTCTCGAGCAGATCAAGTTTATTTCAAATTGTTGCCACGCCCCCTACCGCCCCCGCAATGAGCAAAAAACCAGACAAACCTCGAGAAAATAAATAAATAATAAATCCTAAATAGGACTTAGGAGCACCAATTTTGGTATACAGGTTCCTAGAGACAGCCTTAATATAACGCCATTCAAAATTTTGAGCTGCCACGCCCCGTTTGCTCATACGAACTAAAAAACTCTCCAGCTTCAATGCCGTTTTGAAGGCATTAAATCAAATAGTACAGTGTTGTAATTTAACATACGCTTAGAGACTTACTATTTCTAACTTTCCTGAAAGTGGCATCAAAATCCTATGTCAAACAAGAGAGAAATTTCGGTTCAAAGTGCATGTTATTTTACTACAAAATCACTGCATGCGCGCAACACATACAAAAAAACACAGAAACATACAAACATATGTTCGAACGTTTTCTTTACCTGCTTTGGCGGCAGCGCTGCGCGGAGCCGCTGGGCGCGCCGACCAATGCTATACATACACACATATATATGAGCACACATACATATTTGCAAATAATCTATAGAATGATAAAAGAGGAGTGTGGTGCAACTGGTAGAGTTGCGGCGCAATACGGAACCTTGGTATGGATCGCGGGTTCGAATGCTGACAATGACAAATGTTAATTTACTTATTTTTTAAGTTTAATTCAAAATGTAAATTTTTAATTTTTTAAATTTCATTTTAAAATTTTAATTTAAATAAAATTCACTACTATGGGAGTACGGGGTCTTTCACAGTCGGTTCGATCGACTATAGCCTTTCTTACTTGTTTATTTTTAAATTTTCTGGCCCGGCGCAAAATATAATTAAGCTGCCTGACATGTAGACGGAATTCCAAATTTGGAGGTTGTAACTCTTGTAGCTTGAAAGATCCAGGTGTTCATCCGGACGTGTGCCTGAAATACATACGAATAGAACAGACGGACAAACAGACGAACACACAGACATCGTTATATCGACTCGGCTGTTGATGATGATCAAGTATATATACATACTTCACGGGGTCGGCCACTACTCCTTCTGCCAGTAACGCACATTTTGCTTCTGATAAACTTATGAAATTAGTGGATCTGATGATGCTGCTGGAATGCTAACAAAGTCTTTCTTCTTTCTAAATAGTAAAATTTTGCCGGAATAGAGTTCCTCATGTTAGTTGAGTTGAGTTTATATTTTGTCTGCCCAAAAATTCCCATAAAACTAGTGATACCTCGCCAATAATAAGCGGGGCATGGAAGAAGAAAGCAAACTTGCACCTTGCACCTCGCACTTGTAAAGTCAATACAATGAACGAGATGCTTTTTATACTCTCTGCAAGAGTGAATTGGGTTTGTGCAACAGTATGTTACAGGCAGAAGGAGCTGTGGCAGACCCCATAAAGTAAAGCCAATTCGAAAAATTTCAATGTTTTTGGCGAATATCCAAATTGGTTCATAGCAACTGCATATAAGCAAAAAAAAATATTTTCAAACTTCAATGCCGTTTTTAATTTAAAAACCGGAATATAAATAAGAAAGCTAGAAACGTAACAATATTAATAATTGAATGCAATGTCAATGCATGTGTGCAAGCGAAACATGTATATGTTCAAATGTATACGCTTCCAGTGCGGCGGCAGCGCTGCCCGCAGACGTTGACCGTACAGACCAATGCTATAATATATATGTGTATACATACATACATAATATGTATATATGTGTATACATACATACATAATATGTATATATGTGTATACATACCAGAGAACTGCAGCGATACACCGCATGTAAAAATACCCAAATCACACACAGAGTATTTTTCGACTCGAATCATTTTTTACTCTACCCGAAAAGTATCGGATATTTTTTTACTCCTTTTCGTTTGGGTATTTCCATGAAAGATATTTTTTTACCCGATCATTCTTGTACCAACTCATTTTTTACTTGGTGGCGTAAACACCGCATCAAATGTATACTCGAAAAAAACCACCCTTGTGAAGTATAAGTAAATTTTTACTCGGGTTTTTTTCTATCCGCTCTTTTTTTACCCGATCGTGTGCGCGGGTATAGTCTTGCGACGCTCTTTTGTTATGGACTCGTTAAATGTTATCAATTAATAAATGATAGTTTTATCAATTAATAAATGATAGTTTAAGTAAGAAGTAAGGCAATTGCAAAGTAAGAAGTAAGGCATTGTTTCCATTGAAATTTTACATAAAAGATAAAAAACATAATTTATATATTTAAATATTCACATTAATGAGAATCAAGGTTACTAATAGATTACAGGTTGATTATGGGACACCTGTTTTAATATTTGTTGCAAGGGTATTCTAAGTCACAATTTGGCATGAAGAAACCGTTTATCTATAAATTGTCAACTCTCAAAACGCATATTGTAAAACTGTTGACTATTTGGTTTTTTGGCAAAACCCGAAAACTGTAATGTGCTACCTGTTACATGCATTCTCTCTAATGCAAAAAACCCTTTTTATCCTCTAACGCGCGCTGTTCAATTTCCGACGGCAAACCGTCGCTCAAGTACTCGAGTATTTCGGGTAAGTATTTTTTTTACTCTGTGTTTTGTCTACACAATCATTTTCTAACGCATCAAAAAATGATTCGTACTCGCGACACCCTTTTCAAAAAGAGTATTGACGATACCCGTTACTTCGGGTACGGGTAAAAAGAATATCCGAGTCATTTCGCTTCGGGTAAAAAAGTATTCGAGTAAAAAAATAGCCGATCATATTTTTTACTCTAAATTTTGAGTACGAGTAATACCGCCACCGCATTTTCTTTGGGTAGTACTCGAGTACAAAAAACCACCACCCGTGCAGTTCTCTGATACATACATACATATAATTTCAAACGAATTTGTATTTGCATCAGAGAGCTGCAGCGATACACCGCATGTAAAAATACCCAAATCACATACAGAGTATTTTTCGACTCGAATCATTTTTTACTCTACCCGAAAAGTATCGGATATTTTTTTACTTCTTTTCGTTTGGGTATTTCCATGAAAGATATTTTTTTACCCGATCATTCTTGTACCAACTCATTTTTTACTTGGTCGCGTAAACACCGCATCAATTGTATACTCGAAAAAAAAAACACACTACTCGGGTTTTTTTCTATCCGCATTTTTTTTACCCGATCTTGTGCGCGGGTATAGTCTTGCGACGCTCTTTTGTTATGGACTAGTTAAATATTATTAATTAATAAATGATAGTTTAAGTAAGAAGTAAGGCGATTGCAAAATTGTTTTCATTCAAATTTTACATAAAAGATAAAAAACATTATTTATATATTTAAATATTCACATTAGTGACAATCAAGGTGACTAATAGATTACAGGTTGATTATGGGACACCTGTTTTAATATTTGTTGCTTGGATATTCTAAGTCACAACTTGGCATAAAGAAACCGTCACCCGGGTAAAAAGAATATTCGAGTCGTTTCGCTCCGGGTAAAAAAGTATTCGAGTAAAAAAAAAATAGCCGATCATATTTTTACTCTAAATTTTGAGTACGAGTAAGACCGCCACCGCATTTTCTTTGGGTATTACTCGAGTACAAAAAAACCACCACCCGTGTAGTTCTCTGATGTGCACGCAGACCACCAGTTTTTTTTTTGTTTCAACGTGTTCTAATACAAATACTATCCATAGTAAGACCTAGATACCGATTAAATTAATTTAATTGGGAATAAATAATAAATTTCAGTTCAAAATGTAAAAATAAAATTTTAATTTTTTTAAAATTTCATTTCAAATTTTAAATTAAATTAGTTACACTATAGGAGTACGCTATAGGAGTACGGAACTTTTACAGTCGGCTCGATCGACTGTAGCCTTTCTTACTTGTTTGTACTTGAGTCATACCCACAGTCTGCAACGGCTCCTTCTTCCTTTTAAATACATTACAACGATTATAAAATACCGTATTGCTCCACGAGTAACGGCGTTGAAATATAATATTTTTAATATTATTTAAGGAGCGAAGATAATTAAATAAATGAACTTTTAAGTCCATAGTTCACCTAAGAACAATTCCTGATTAACGTACTTACCTTTCCATCTAATGTCGTCTCTTTTGGAAGACCGATTGTAGAGTAGTTCCCACTATCTCCATGCTGTAAATAGTTCGATTGGGCTGTTGATTTGCCTCCACATATTTGCAGCAACAGCGTAAATAGTAATATGGAGCGAAAATCATGGACCAAATTAAGCCATAAGCCCGACTTCATTCTGATTAAGTATATCTATGAAAATTTAAAATGTTACGAAAGGAATTTAAATAAGATGAATGAAGTAATAAATTGTAAAGCGAGCTCACTATAAAAGCATTGTAAAGGGTGCTTTGTCTTTGGCACCACTGTTCAAGATGGGGACCGATCGACCAGCTGCTAAGTGATTTTTTCTCAGATTGGTACGGTAATTCATCATGAAAAGACTCACGCCTGAACAACGCTTGCAAATTGTCCAAATTATTTTGGATATGGTGCTTCTGTGCTGAACACGTTTCGCGCACTACGTTCGTTTTATCTTTGACTAGATCGTCCGTCAGAGTAGTTAATTCAATTAACCGTGGAACATTTCGCTGCACGTTTACTCTGCTTGACAACCTGCATTACCCGAGACGCCATATTATTCGAACAGAAGATGCTATTGCTACTGCGGAGCGAAGCATTGAGGAAGACCCGAATGAGAACAGCAACCGTGTACAGAAGTTTGACCTGTGCCAATCGACTTTGTGGAAGATTTTGCGCAAGGATCTTGGTTTGCGCGCTTACCAGATTCAACTCGTGCAGGAATTAATGCGAAACGACCACGAGGCAAGGCGTAAATTAGCACAACAGGCACAAAGCAAGATAGCTGCCGATGAGGAATTTTAAAAGCAAATTTTTTTCAGCGATGAGTCTTACTTCCGTCTGAATGGCTACGTGAACAAGCTAAATTTCCGCATTTGGAGTGAACATAATTCTCATGCCTATATCAAAACACCATTGCATCCAGAGAAACTAACTGTTTGGTGCGCTTTATGGGCCGGTAGAATCATAGGTCCGTATTTCTTTAAATATTATGCTGGCGGAAGCGTAACAGTCAATGCCGATCGCTAATGAGCCATGACCACGAAGTCAAGGACCTGTGGTTTTAGCAGGACGGCGGTCCTGCCACACATCCCGTGCCACAATTCAATTGCTGAAAGAGACGTTTGGAGACCGCCAAAATTCGCGTTTTGGAGTAGTGAGTTGGCCACCAAGATCGTGTGATCTAACCCCGCTAGATTACTTTCTGTGGGGTTATGTCAAGTCACTGGCTTATGCAGATAAGCCACAAACCCTTGACCACTTAGAGGACAGTATTCGCCGAGTTATTGGCGATATACGGCCACAATTGTTAATCGAAAATTGGACCTCTAAATTTTACCGGCTGTCCGGGACAGCCATATGCCTGAAATTATATTCAAGATGTAATGGCAGAAATTAATCTACCAAGTAAAAAAAATCATGCCAATATCATTATCCATCGTTGTGTTATTCCAATTTTAAGTTCAATACCGCTAAAAAAAAAAACACCCTTTACATTCAATACTCATGACATTTCGTCCGCCCGTAGAAACGCAATATTTTCTTAGACTGTAAGAGCTAAAGACACTTAATGTGGAATCGGAGTAAAATTGCAGATTTGCTCAAATAATGTAACGTTTTTTGAGCATATTAAATCAGACTCGTAATTTATATGCGCATATTAATTTTTTATATCCTTAAATAATTTTGAGTGGGTCATAATAAAATATATTTTAGCTCCCAGTGGTCAAATGAGTGGAAATCGGTCACACCTATCCGAACGACATGTGGTAGTGTTTAATCATGATAAAAAAAAAGTTACAATTTTTTTCATATATTCTAAAAGAACATCCTTTTTAATTAATTGTGCTCAAGTTTATTCAGATCGGATTACTACTTTTCATATAACAGCCGTTTACGGCGCCCTGGGCCTATCCATTATATAGAAATGCATTTTTTTTCAAAAGTGCGGTTTCCGTTATCGTGTAATCTCAAAATTTTATCAGACAATTGTCAGTCTTTTGTTTTTGTAGAATTAGTATTTTCGATCTTGCGTCCTTAAACGATTCATTTTTAATGGACAAAGTTTGAACTATTTAAAATTGTTTTTATACTCTCTGCAAGAGTATATTGGGTTTGTGAAAATGTATGTAACAGGCAGAAGGAGGCGTGGCAGACCCCATAAAGTATATATATTCTTGATCAGCATCACAAGCCGAGTCGATATAGCCATGTCCGTCTGTCCGTCTGTCTGTCCGTATAAACAAACAGATTTTAGAGATGGTAAGAGCTACAAGTTCGAGCTTGGTCTTAATCGATCACACATTTAGTCAGTCAATACAAGAATCTTTTTTTTTTTCGATGCCACGCCTCATTCGCCCACAATGAGCAAAAAACCAGACACCTCGGAAAAAATCGGTGTTTTCGGCGAATATCTCAGTAACTATGGCACCTAGGATCACAAATTTTGGTATGGAGGTTCCTAGAGACTGAGTAAATGTCATGCCATCAAAAATTTTGGGCTGCCAGGCCCCCTTTTCCCATAGGAACTAAGACACTATTAAGAATTCAATAAATTTTTATGGCGTTTCTTCTTATCGTAGAGTATTCTAATTTATAATTCGTGTGGAGACTAACTATATCAAACTATCCTGAAAGGTGCATTAAAATCGGACTATAAACAAGGAAACTAGAAGCGTTACAATATTGATAACTGAATGCAATATCGTGTATGAGTGCAAGCGAGATAGTAACATACAAGCACTTGAGCGGCAGCGCTCAATGTATGAGTGCAAGCGAGACAGAAACATACAAGCACATGTTCGAATGTTTTCGCTGCCTGCGTGGCGGCAGCGCTGCTCACAGTCGCTGGCCGCGCCGAATACACACATACATATATGCATCATATATTGTCTTTCGTATATGTATTCGCATACAGACAAACAGATGTATGTTTTATTCTGCTTAGATTGTTTTTGTTTCAACGTGTTTTAATGCAAGTACTACACATTGTAATATCTCGATACCGATTTTAATAATACAATTTGTGGAAAATGCAGAGAGTATTATACGGTAGGGCGTGCTCGACCGTACTTATCTTACTTGTTTTTTTTAATTTTGATTACAAAAAAACGATTGCTTCTGTCTAATTGGTTTTTTTTTAAAAGTAGGGCGAGCTGCCATACAGAATTATCATGGCAAGCTTTTAAAAAACAACACCAACAGACAGACAACACACAGGCAGCGAAAACGTTCGAACATGTGTTTGAATGTTTCTGACTCGCTTACATTTATACTTTAAGGTTGCGCTCAAATGTAAACTTTGTTACGTGTTTTCTTTCTTGATTATAGTCGGATTTTTATGCAACTTTTGGGATAGTTTGATATAATTTGTCTCTAATCGAATCAAAAATATCAATACTCTAGGATTGGATCTAATGCATCTAAAACAGCATGCAAGTTTGAAAAGTTTTTTATTTTTCATTTTTTTCGAGGTGTGCCCAGTATTTGCCTCACTGTGGGCGAATGGGGCGTTGCATAAAAAAAAATTCGATTCTTCTATTGACTGACTAAATATGTAGTCGATTAAGACTAAATTCGAACTTGTAGCTCTTACCATCTCTTAAATCTGTTTGTTCATACGGACAGGCAGACAGACGGACCAATGGTTTTTATACATTCCTATCTACATATGTGCATACATATAAACAATCAAACGTTTATGTATGATTTTATGATTATGCTTAGATTTTATTTTTGTTTCAACGTGTACTAATGCAAGCACTATCCATTGGAATACCCAGACACCGATTTTATTATTATAATCTGGAATAATAGCAAAGTTTTATACGGTCGGGCGAGTTCAGTAGACATGATGAAGACATGTTCAGAAGACATGATTTTTGCAACGTTGAAAAGAAAAGGTCCAATTGCGCGACGCATAAAATTGTGCATTGCAATTCTAATAATGTTATTTTCGTTAGTTAGCGCAGTAATCGATCGCAGCAACTTTCTTTCAAAGAAAACAGGTTATGTCAGTAAAAAATTTTATTAAATTATACATAAGTTAATTGGCACATAATTCAAATTGAATACAGTTTTAATAAACTGCTAGTCATAAATTGAATTTATTTAATACAATTACCACTTGACAGAATTATTTCGACACCCACTTAAATGGACGAATTATTTTTTTTTTTTTAATTTTGAAAAGAAACATTAATTTCGAAGCCACTATATAACATTATAAAACATGTTTATAGTACAAGTTGATGTATCAGAAAAAAGTTTGGTCCGGACAACGATATAGCCCTGCCGAAAATGTTTGATTTGTGAGAAAAAATGTAGTGCGTATTAAGCTATCTCAACCAAACTCACAAATCATGTGTACACATATTAAGATTATATGTACATATGTGTATATTAAAAACTGGTTTTTTGTATGCAAAAATTGAAGAACGAATACGCAAAAGATTTACATACATATGTATGCACTGTATACCGTTCTTTCTAATATTTATGTTTCGCAATCACTTCAAATTTCAATTTGTGTTAGTTTTTTATAAAAAAAATAATATTTTTTTTTATCAAGTGTTTATTCGATAGGTTCATATTTTCAACACACCATCAATGGATACATACGTGTCTAGTATTTAACTGCTTGACTGTTTAAATCTTTTTGACTGTAAATTAATTTATCTCGTTACAAAGCCTCTTCAAAGACAAATCAAATTATTGCCGAAAGTGTAATAAGTGTTTTAGCGACTCCAGTATTTTAAATCAGTTACTATACGGCGAATATGCGTGTTGGATGTTGACTTATGTGCATGCATCTGTGAAATGTTTCTTGTTCATAATAAAATCTTGTCTGAAACCGTTTTGAATCTTGAATCACAGAAAACGCATACATAAAATTTTTTTCTTGTCTAAAAGCCTGAGGTTACTCAGACCAGATGAAGTCAACTTAAAGCAAAACTGGTTTTACAAATTGTCGCTGAGTCAAGCCCACCATAATTTTTTTCTCTTTCGCCCACATTTTGTTTTCAGTCTCTCGGTCCTATAACTTAATGTATGTATGTACATATTCTTGAAATGCACACAAACATACAGATTTAATAAGTAATAGTGAATACTTACATACATTTTAACAAATACATACTACGTAAAGTTTTTCGTCCATAAATATACAATCCCGCTTAGAAAAGATTTGGTTATATGACAAAGAACAGTAGAGTATAGAAGATGGACAGATTTGTCGCAAAAACATTAAAATATGGATCAGCACCAGCAACCGACCCAATAAAGCGATTATAGCCTGTCTTCGTATGCATATCAAATACTTTCAGATCGACAGTAACCGAATTTCAATGCAACGACCATAAATGCGATACGCTGTCCAAGTTTAGATGTTTTCAACAAAACAACTAACTTTAAAAATTTACTTAGAGTTCGGAATACCTTGGAAACTATTAAAATTAATTATTTTTTACCTCTGCACTACATTTTCTAAAGAAAGCAATAAATTTGTTACGAACAGATGAGTGGATTCTAAAATATTAACTATCTCTCCCTCTCTCTTGGAATGGGAAACGTGCTATATAAACTAATGGCATTACAAAAGGGAAAACTATTACATGTGTTAGAATTAAACGAATTGCAAATTTCCTTGTCCGCAAAAATGTTTCAACAATATTAAGCTTAGAGTTTTTCACTAAAATAGCAAATTTCTTCGAATTCTTAGTAGTTAATAAATACGTACAAGTTCAAGTTCGGTGTAGCTGTTATGTATGTATGTATTTGTTGTATGTACATACATACATACAAATTATTTAACTTTTTTTATTTTTTCGAATTAAGGTAAGATTTGACCGTGCGCGAACGCGCCTTGAAAGACTAACAGCAAGCGACTGATAGACCAATGTATCAGAGCATTTTTTTTTGCGCCAACTCTCACACTCTTGATTGGACCGAATGCATGAACACTCCGCTACCTATCTAACCTATCGTTTAACATGGCCAGTGTAAATCAGAGCATTATCGTTAGATTTTCTGTGCTTTTCATTCTCTTGCATGATTTTAGTTATAATCCTCAAGCCTGTTTTCTTTCCCATTTTTCACAGGCAGCAATGTGCTTAGTCATACTTAACTCAGCTTGAGTATTTACGAATGTCCATCGGAGTGTAGAAACGCGATTTGAATTGGATTTAAGCACGTTGGATTTGGCAAAATACTTTTCAAAATCTGGAAATGAGCTGAACAATAATGAAAACCAGTAAACAATTGTTAAGGCATCGTCTTAGTCTAACAAAATCCATAAATACTATGAAACACACTTTGTCCGGTTTCAGTTGAACTAATAAATCGAGCGATCAGGTACTCCCTGAACACTTCCCGTGTAAATTTGGTACAGATAGCTAACAAACAATTTTTATTTTAATACTATTTATGTTTCTGTTTGATTTTTGATTTCTGTTTTTTAAATCAAATAATTGTTATCAAACTGCATAAATACACTAACCATACAAAATGCTGAAATTTGCATTTTGCGTGCGTTTGCTTTAAAAAACTTGAGTTTGACGCATCTGTGTGTTGTTTGTTAAGTCATGTATATTGAGAGCTGATATAATAACAAAAAAACAACAAATGCAATATTTTCCGAGTTATTTAGTTTTTCTCTTTCCATATTCTAAAAAATAGTAGTCACTTTGAAAAGTGCGAAACAGGCATAACAAATTAATTTCAGAACTTATAAAGTACGTATAAAGTACACGCCCGTTCGTATAAACAACTGGATCTTAGAGACTATACGAGATTGAGCTACCAAATTAGGCATAAAAGTGCGTCTATATGCCAGGCTATTTGAACTAGAGATGGGATCGGGAACGAAATTGCTGCCCGTCCAATCCCGTCCCGAAATCAAATTTGCTCTTCCCATCCCGATTGTCCCGAAAATTTTTCGGTTTATCCCGCGGGTCCCGACATTACCCGAAATACTTTTTTCACTATAATATTCAGTAGTTATTTTTTAAATTAACTCATTTTAAATGTCAACATTTTCATTTAAAAACAACATTTTTTCGCAATTGCTTCCAATTAAGCGAGTCCTTCTTTCTTCTAAAATTCTAGTAGAAGTAAGAAACACCCTTTCTCTAGTGGCGGATGATGTTGGGACATTAAGAACTTGGCTAGCGAGCATTTGCAATAATGGCAATTCATTGCAATGCTGCCAGAAAGATAATATAATTAAATTTTTATACTCTCTGCAAGAGTATATTGGGTTTGTGAAAATGTATGTAACAGGCAGAAGGAGGCGTGGCAGACCACATAAAGTATATATATTCTTGATCAGCATCACAAGCCGAGTCGATATAGCCATGTCCGTCTGTCCGTCTGTCTGTCTGTCCGTATGAACAAACAGATTTCAGCGATGGTAAGAGCTACAAGTTCGAGCTTGGTCTCAATCGATCACATATTTAGTCAGTCAATACAAGAATCTTTTTTTTTTCGATGCCACGCCCCATTTGCCCACAATGAGCAAAAAACTAGACACACCTCGGAAAAAATTGGTGTTTTCGGCGAATATCTCAATAACTATTGCACCTAGGATCACCAATTTTGGTATGGAGATTCCTAGCGACAGCGTTAATGCATTGACATTTAAATTTTTGGACTGCCACGCCCCGTTTTCCCACAATTAATAAAATAAAAATTCTCAACTTTCGCTCCGTTTTTAGGCATTCTTTAATATAGTACAGTATTGTAATTTATAATTCGTGTGAAGACTTACTATATCAAACTATCCTGAAAGGCGCATTGAAATTGCACTATAAACAAGAAAACCAGAAGCGTTGCAATATTGATAACCGAATGCAATATCGTGTATGAGTGCAAGTGAGACAGAAACATACAAGCACATGTGACGGCAGCGCTGCCACATTCATATCAATGTATGAGTGCAAGCGAGACAGAAACATACAAGCACATGTTTGAATGTTTTCGTTGCTTGCGTGGCGGCAGCGCTGCCCTCAGTCGCTGGCCGCGCTGAATACACACATACATACATACATGTATATGCATCATATGTTGGCTTTCGTATGTGTATTCCCATACAGACAAACAGATGTATGTGTGATTATGCTAAGATTGTTTTTGTTTCATCGTGTTTTAATGCAAGTACTACACATATTAATATCTCAAGACCGATTTTAATAATTTAATCGGGAAAAAAATGCAGAGAGTATTTTACGGTCGGGCGTGCTCGACTGTACTTTTCTTACTTGTTCTTAAATTTATTGTTCTTAATATAATTATTTATCTCTTCTTCAATATCATCTTCCTTTTCGTTTGGCATTGCACAAAATTCAGAAAATTTATCTGGTAAATTTGATAAGTCTTGATCATATGATTTTTTGTTTGTTGCTTGATAACAATTCAACCATTGTTTTCACTGTTAAGTGAACTTAATTTTTTTCTTCAACTGTCAAAATATTTAAGTCTTTAAACGGTGGACGACTGACTGTTTTATTATACTTATACTTATCCCGGTCATCCCGATTTTTTTTAAAGACATTCCCATCCCGCCCGATCCCGATAAATTTTTGCGGGTCCCGCGGGAATCCCGAAAATCCCGATCCCGACGCCCATCTCTAATTTGAACCATGGGAGCTATAGAGCATACTGTAGTTGTTCGAATTAATTGCGTGGTTGGTTGGACACAAATTGATCGAGTTTGGTTATGATACCCTAGTTTTTACATCAAAGTGATTCAATTTCGATATATTTAACCTTTGATAACTATATATAATAGTTTTTCGGTCTAAATATATTTATTGTATGGGTTCAGCAAAGCCTCCTTTAGCGTGTTATGCATATTTCATATGTTAAAGACGTTCTTTACTCTTAAGTACGTGGTTATAAAAGTGAAAATGACTGGTTTTAATAGCTCCTGAGGAGGTTCTCGAGCATGAATATTTTCCGCGACAAGTGATCAAAAGAAAAGGAAAGTAATTAAAAATCTAATAAATGGCCAAACATGAGTAACTGACACTAGGGAAGTGTGTTGGACTGCTAGTTGCAAGAATATGCAGCCTTGTGCTCCAGGAGTGAAGGGTATTGCCTCTAGTGAATTATCGCTAGCATCTCCAGAAAGAGTAATGCCAGTCGCTTGCTCTAATACATTTTCCCGATTGTTGACCAAACAGCCGTGTTGGATCATAAGTTATGTCGTTGGCATAAGTAAAAGAATGAATTTATTGTATTGTCCAGTAGTGTAAGCAAATATCTTATACTTTAGCTAGTGCATACGTTTTGTGTATTCGGCAGTGCAGCTGTCGCGGGCGGCAGCTTAGTTCGTTTTTGACTCCGAATTTAACCATACACACGCTGCCAAGCCTTTCCGCGCATTGCTTAGTCCAAATAAATTGTAACGTTTATGAACTTGCAATTTGTTTTAATCAAATAAGTTTTCGATTTTTCATGGCGTCCGAGCAGGAACATTCAATCGCGTTCGTTGGTCTATATGACATTTCAAGGCGCGGTTTTGCGGTGTGTGTCGGTGTCGGTATATTCGTTGTTGGATCTTCCCTGAAGCTGTTGGCCTTAGAGAAATTCTGGAGTGGAACTGTCAGAAGTTAAAGACTTGAGTCCCCACCCATGGTCATCTTGAAGATAATACCCAGAATTGATCCCATGAGCGGAATTCTCCCATAGGAGAATAAATAAAGTGCAAGCGTAGAAGCGGCACATAATAAATGAGAACGTGCATATACAAGTACTGCTCCATATGTTGAACATTAGAGACATTGCCTTTCGGCACTTATTTATTTCTGATTAAATGAAAACCAATTTGAAGCAAAACAGACAAGTCGAAATAAATAAATATACATAAACAAACTCAAACGCTTGTGCAATAAATATGCACATACACATTCGCCGTTGGTGGTGTTATTTGGACCTTTCTTCTTTTCTGTTCAAAATTTGCACATATGTAAACGCGCGGTAAGCGTTTACATACATTCAGCTGGGGATTTAAGCTTGTGGTAGATCACTTGTACTTTGTTTGTGCTTTACTTTGTTTGCGTCAACGCTGCTTATACATTCATAGGTGCTAGCTAATCTACAAACGCTGAGTACCTGAAAGCCCTTTAGTTGTTGTTAGTAGATCGCATCGCTTGCCTACCTACACATGCGCTGTTGTTGGTAGATCGCATAATTTGACTATTTACGCATTGTTGTTGCACTGCTGGTGCTAATCAGCTGATTATCGTTTGCGTTGTCGTTACAAGGTTGGATATAAGGTTTGATACATTTCATTTCATTCGCCGAATTAAGTCAAACATAGCCCATGTATACGCGTTGGGCCGATGTCGAATCGAGTGTACGGGTTCCTGGAATGATTCAGAAACCGCACTACATTGTTTAAATAATTTCCGTAGCCAATTGAGTTGCTGGCCTCAAGATATGGTATCTTGAAGACAAGCACAAACATCATCAACTCCAGCAGATTTGTCGTCAAGAGGGTGTGACGTTCAGAAACTCGTTCAGTTCGTTTGGCTTCTGCAAGGCTAAAAGACATTGGTCTCAACGAATAAAATAAAATAATTATACAAAATTATCACTCGTTTGATAGGCGAGTTTGCCAAAGTTACAATCGCTGACTAGTATATAAATTCTAAACTAAGACGAATTTTTGAAGGTGTCTATTTAATTGGTTTCATATGGATAAAAAGACGAGCCCTGCTTAAAATATATATTGCGGTCTTCGTGTGTTTTGCATCAAAGGATTTTCATCTCGAATTTATAGCAGTCGTGCCCAGTAATTTCATTCTCACCTTGAACAGCTTATTCGCTCGAAGTGGCATACCAGCCCGCGTTAGGAAAATGCGACACATTTTTTTGAGGAACCTGGTAAAGGAGTTTCAGGACTCATTCTACCGGAAGCAGAACAGCCTTCAGTTCGTCGCGGAACGAAGGATGAAGTTTAGACTCATCTCTCCGAGCGCACCTCTCGACGAAGGACTGTACGCGCGGCACCTAACCTGCGCGTCGCGCACAATTTGCAAGGAAAATTCAGACTCGGTCGGTGTTAATGCTGCCAAGGCTACCAAGGGATAGAATGCGATCCCTTAAGGTGGCTGGAATGTTGGATCATTAGTTTAAGTAGTTAGCATAAGATAAAGAATGAAGTTATTGTATTGTCCAGTAGTCTAAGCAAATATCTTATACTTTAGCTAGTGCATACGTTCTGTGTATTCGGCAGTGCAGCTGTCGCGAGCACACACACGCTGCCAAGCCTTTCCGCGCATTGCTTAGTCCAAATAAATTGTAACGCTTATGAACTTACAATTTGTTTTAATAAATTTAGTTTTTGATATGTCAACCAGTAAAGACTCCGTAGGGTACTCAAGCTGGTTGTTTTCGGTGAGAAATAGGTAGTAGACACGTCTGATGTTATTAAAAGATTTTAAACGTGCTGTGCAGGAAGTCATAAATCCATTTAAACCTTATTGTTGCTTGAGCTCCCGAAAGCCATTTGACCGCTTTTTTCTGACATTGACATTGGCAAAAAGCTGAAGATTACCAATACAATGATTTTGTTTAAAGAATCAGGCTAGTCAGCGTCGCCAGGGCAGCAAGAACAACAGGATGTGGAAGTTGGCAAGCCAATCAAAAACAAGTAAGATAAGTACGGTCGAGCACGCCCTACCGTATAATACTCTCTGCATTTTCCACGAATTATATTATTAAAATCGGTATCGAGATATTACAATGTGTAGTAATTGCTTTAAAACACGTTGAAACAAAAACAATCTAAGCATAATAAAACATACAGCTGTTTGTCTGTATGCGAATACATATACGAAAGACAATATATGATGCATATATGTATGTGTGTATTCGGCGCGGCCAGCGACTGTGAGCAGCGCTGCCGCCACGCAGGCAGCGAAAACATTCGAACATGTGCTTGTATGTTTCTGTCTCGCTTGCACTCATACATTGAGCGCTGCCGCTCAAGTGCTTGTATGTTACTATCTCGCTTGCACTCATACACGATATTGCATTCAGTTATCAATATTGTAACGCTTCTAGTTTTCTTGTTTATAGTCTAATTTTAATGCACCTTTCAGGATAGTTTGATATATGTAGTTAGTCTCCACACGAAATATAAATAAGAATACTCTACGATAAGAAGAAACGCCATAAAAATTTATTGAATTTTTATACTCTCTGCAAGAGTATATTGGGTTTGTGCAAATGTATGTAACAGGCAGAAGGAGGCGTGGCAGACCCCATAAAGTATATATATTCTTGATCAGCATCACAAGCCGAGTCGATATAGCCATGTCCGTCTGTCCGTCTGTCTGTCTGTCTGTCCGTCTGTCTGTCCGTATGAACAAACAGATTCCAGAGATGGTAAGAGCTACAAGTTCGAATTTGGTCTCAATCGATCACATATTTAGTCAGTCAATTCAAGAATCTTTTTTTTTTTCGATGCCACGCCCCGTTCGCCCACAATCAGTTAAAAACTAGACACACCTCGGAAAAAAGTGTTTTCGGCGAATATCTCAGTAAATATGGCACCTAGGATGACCAATTTTGGAATGGAGGCTCCTAGCGACAGTGCAAAAGCATTGACATATCAAATTTTGGACTGCCACGCCCCTTTTTCCCACAATTAATAAAAATAATTCTCAGGTTTCGTTCCGTTTTTAGGCATTTGCCAATATAGTACAGTATTGTAATTTATAATTCGTATGAAGACTAACTATATCAAACTATCCTGAAAGGTGCATTAAAATCGGACTATAAACAAGAAAACTAGAAGCGTTACAATATTGATAACTGAATGCAATATCTTGTATGAGTGCAAGCGAGACAGAAACATACAAGCACATGTTCGAATGCTTTCGCTGCCTGCGTGGCGGCAGCGCTGCCCGCAGTCGCTGGCCGCGCCGAATACACACGCACATACATATATGCATCATATATTGTCTTTCGTATGTGTATTCGCATACAGACAAACAGATGTATGTGTGATTATGCTTAGATGGTTTTTGTTTCAACGTGTTTTAATGCAAGTACTACACATTGTAATATCTCTAGACCGATTTTAATAATACAATTTGTGGAAAATGCAGAGAGTATTATACGGTAGGGCGTGCTCGACCGTACTTATCTTGTTTTTTTTAATTTTGATTACAAAAAAACGATTGCTTCTGTCTGATGGGTTTTTTATTAAAAGTAGGGCGAGCTGTCATACAGAATTATCATGGCAAGCTTTTAAAAAACAACACCAACAGACAGACAACACACAGGCAGCGAAAACGTTCGAACATGTGTTTGAATGTTTCTGACTCGCTTACATTTATACTTTAAGGTTGCGCTCAAATGTAAACTTTGTTACGTGTTTTCTTTCTTGATTATAGTCGGATTTTTATGCAACTTTTGGGATAGTTTGATATAATTTGTCTCTAATCGAATCAAAAATATCAATACTCTAGGATTGGATCTATTGCATCTAAAACAGCACGCAAGTTTGAAAAGTTTTTTATTTTTCATTTTTTTCGAGGTGTGCCCAGTATTTGCCTCACTGTGGGCGAATGGGGCGTTGCATAAAAAAAAATTCGATTCTTCTATTGACTGACTAAATATGTAGTTGATTAAGACTAAATTCGAACTTGTAGCTCTTACCATCTCTTAAATCTGTTTGTTCATACGGACAGGCAGACAGACGGACCAATGGTTTTTATACATTCCTATCTACATATGTGCATACATATAAACAATCAAACGTTTATGTATGATTTTATGATTATGCTTAGATTTTATTTTTGTTTCAACGTGTACTAATGCAAGCACTATCCATTGGAATACCCAGACACCGATTTTATTATTATAATCTGGAATAATAGCAAAGTTTTATACGGTCGGGCGAGTTCAGTAGACATGATAACATGATGTCTTAGTTCCTATGGGAAAAGGGGGCGTAGCAGCCCAAAATTTTTGATGGCATGACATTTACTCAGTCTCTAGGAACCTCCATACCAAAATTTGTGATCCTAGGTGCCATAGTTACTGAGATGTTCGCCGAAAACACCGATTTTTTCCGAGGTGTCTTTGGTTTTTTGCTCATTGTGGGCGAATGGGGCGTGGCATCGAAAAAAAAAAGATTCATGTATTGACTGACTAAATATGTGGTCGATTGAGACCAAGCTCGAACTTGTAGCTCTTACCATCTCTGAAATCTGTTTGTTCATACGGACAGACAGACGGACATGGCTATATCGACTCGGCTTGTGATGCTGATCAAGAATATATATACTTTATGGGGTCTGCCACGCCTCCTTCTGCCTGTTACATACATTTTCACAAACCCAATATACTCTCCATTCGCCCACAATGAGCAAAAAACTAAACACACCTCGGAAAAAATTGGTGTTTTGGTCGAATATCTCAATAACTATGGCACCTAGGATCACCAATTTTGGTATGGAGGTTGCTAGTGACAGCGTAAATGCATTGACATTTAAATTTTTGGACTGCCACGCCCCGTTTTCCCACAATTAATAAAAGTATTTCTCAACTTTTTAGGCATTCTTTAATATAGTACAGTATTGTAATTTATAATTCGTGTGGAGGCTAACTATATCAAACTATCCTGAAAGGCGCATTGAAATCGCACTATAAATAATAAAACTAGAAGCGTTACAATATTGATAACTGAATGCAATATCATGTATGAGTCCAAGTGAGACAGAAACATACAAGCATATGTGACGGCAGCGCTGCCGCATTCATATCAATGTATGAGTGCAAGCGAGACAGAAACATACAAGCACATGTTTGAATGTTTTCGTCGCTTGCGTGGCGGCAGCGCTGCCCGCAGTCGCTGACCGCGCTGAATACACACATACATACATACATGTATATGCATCATATATTGTCTTTCGTACGTGTATTCGCATACAGACAAACAGATGTATGTATGTGTGATTATGCTTGGATTGTTTTTGTTTCAACGTGTTTTATTAATGCATGTACTACACATTATAATATCTCTCGACCGATTTTAATAATGTAATCGGGAAAATAATGCAGAGAGTATTTTACGGTCGGGCTTGCTCGACTGTACTTTCCTTACTTGTTTTGCATTCATGTTGCATGTAAAAGATTTAATTTATTAATTTATTTCCGCTTTATTGAACGACTTACATTTACCTAGCGTATATTCGCCCTTGCATTGAAAACATTGCAAAATATATTATTTTCATCGGTTGGTTTAGCTGTTGTTTGAAGGTTAGGTCAGGTCAAGCCGAATGCCGGGGACAAAGAATGTTTCAGTTATTGCCCTCAGTCGTCCGGTCGAAGATTGTTATGGCTTAAAGTTCTGTAGGATCTGGGAGTGCTTCGCGAACGCTAGCAGGTTCCTCGCCGGTTTATTCAAGATATCTGTTTATTGAGGAGAGTGTTGGTGTGGCTAAACATCTTTGCCTTGTGCGCTCTATTGCTAAACAGGGGCATCGGCGGAATTTGGATCTTGGTCTTTCTGGAGGAGGTGCAGGATATATTGGCTCATAACAGCGTTTACCTGCGGACCCATGTGTTTTGTTATTTTGCATGTGTTGGTGCTTTACCATCTTCGATTAATACATGCGTTGGTTCTCCTCTCAAGATTAACGTGGAGTGATTTTACTTGGTCATCCGGGAGCGGATGGTGGCAATTTCATGATTTTCACAGTACACCTGTTATCTTGGAGCCATCTGTGTAGATGTTGAGGCGCCCTACCTGCCTGCTGGGACTAGTTTTCCAGTCATCGGACCCTATGTTTGCCTTGGTTGGGTTGAAGATCTAGGGAGACAATCCCGTCAGAATCTCGAGTGCCTTCGTTGGGGTGGTGCTGAGTGCGCCCGTGATGCATGGTAGCCTTTGACACTGTGCCTTTTCCATTGGGACACGATTTCTTCTCTCTTGCTTGTCACCACACAAGAGCTCCGTAAAGCAATATCGGACGCACAGGCGGATATAGATCCAATGTATAAGTCTGGGTGACAAATCCCAAGACCAGCTGAGCATCTTCTTGGATGCATATAGCGCCATGGTGGTCTTATTCACCCTCTCCTCGACATTAGCTCTCCAAGTCAGCTTGCTGTCTAATACTGTGTTCCGCAGAGTGTAGGGTACCTTGCTCCTCTTGAAAAAGAACGAGGTCTGTCTTTCCGTTATCTGCCCACTTACATATTTCCCAGAAAGTCCGTTTCATTATGGAGCTAAGAGTAGATAAGCCTACTACTGTATCAAATCTCTTGATAAGGTCGTCCACCACTAGGTTGCACAGAAGAGGAGGTAGAACTCCTCATTGCGGAGGTAGCAACGCTTCACACGGACTAGACTCTCATGTAGCCTAGGAGGTTTTTAATCCAGTTGGTGATCGTTGGGTGAGTGTTGATCAATGACAGTCGCTCAATTATCGTGTTTGTGCTGACATTGTATGAAGCTCCTGGGATGTCCACAAAGGCACCCAGTGCATTTTCTCGGTTGTGAAGGCCTTTTCTTATGCCTCGCGTCAACTTTATGCATAATGGTCCCAAACCAATTTACAATAGTGTAATTATTAAATTTTTCAAAAGAAGTGCCCAATAGGCGACTGCTGCTGCTACTGTACGCGCTGCAATGCATACGATGATGCACGACTCTTATGCGATAGGAGAGTACAGGCTACTCCCATCGAATGGTAGGCGCGACTATCAAACGTTGCTGTTGCACTGGCGCATGGACGACCGAAACGGCTACTACTGTGAGCGCAGCAATGCATACGATGATTCACGACTTCCATGCGATAGGAGAGTACAGGCTACTCCCATCGAATGGTAGGCGCGACTATCGAGCGTTGCTGTTGCACTGGTGCGGGAACGACTGCTGCTGCTACTGTACGCGCTGCAAGGCATACGATGATTCACGACTTCTATGCGATAGGAGAGTACAGGCTACTCCCATCGAATAGTAGGCGCGAGTATCAAGCGTGGCTGTTGCACTGCTGAGATGATCGATGCTAGAAGGTAGCAATGCATGCGATGAATCGCGGCTTCTATCCGATAGGGGAGTACAGGCTACTCCTATGCGGTAGAATTTGCGATCACCAACACTAGTGTACACCACCAAGACGCTACCAGATCGTGGTCTTAGTAGTCGCCGGAGTGGAGTTGCCAATGTACGCTGCACGGGAACGGGGAACCAATAGAGGACTGACTGCTAGGGTAAACAGAACGCATACGATGATTCACGACTTTCACTCAATAGAAGAGTACAGGCTGCCCCTATTGAGTGGAAATCCGGATCACCAACACGAGCACGTCTCACGAGAGGCTACCAGATTGGGGTCTTGGTAGTCGCCGACGCGGAGTTGCTCACGTATGCACTGCGTGGGAAACCAACCGAGGGAAAACAAGTGCTAGAGTGAACACGATGCATACGATGAATCGCGGCTTCTACGCGATAGGAGAGTACAGGCTGCTCTTATGGCGTAGAAGTCCGGATCCCTAACACAAGTACACGCCACCACGAGAGGCTACCAGATTTCGGTCTTAGTAGTCGCCGGCGTGGAGTCACTCACGTATGCACTGCACTGAACACCCTGTTTACTGTTGCGCGTCACTGTTGTTTTTATTTTATTAATTTGCTTGCCGTCGTTAGTTTATATGCCTTCTTATGTTTCTTTCATTTGTTTAATCTCCATTTCTTCATGTATATCATTTAAACCTACGCCTATCCGCACACTTAATGTTCTATGTTAATTATTTTTCTATTATTTTAAGCTCACCACGTGGATTATTGTGGTGGGCTCCCTAGCTTTCGTTTTTCCAAGTTGTTGTTGTTGTTGTTTCCTGATCGTGTGGGGGGTCTCCGTTGTCCTTGTCGTTCTGTAGTCCTGTAAATCCTTTTGTATCCTGATGTCTCCTTGTGTATTCGTCTGTAGTTTTCCACGTGTCACTTGCGTGTATTCGCGACTTTGCCACTGTGCATCCACTCGTTCGTAAGCCCGTTGAAAAACTCACTCCAGTGCAAATTAATTCAAGCGTCGATTGCCAAAATTCTCCTCTGCCGACGTCGCTCTTTTCGCTGCTCTGCCCTTGACACACATATTTTGTGCACAGATGCAGCGGTGCTTTTCCCGGCGTTGATCGCATTTGCCTACAATTTGATGCTAGGAAGCGCTGCTTACGCCTCTGCTCCTCTTTGTCGCGTGCCAAATTCATAAGTCGACGCAGGCGGCCGCTTGCCGTCTCTTGTTCTCTGCCGCTATCGCCTCTGCTGCACTGCTCTGACGTAGCGGCTTGCGCTGTGTGCTTGTAATCCGTTTTCGTTGCTGTGACGTTAGCCATGCACATGTATGTGTGCGCTGTGCAGTGGCCGCTCTCGCTCTCTCTCTGCCCAGCCTCTGTCGATCCATGCATTGCACTGCGCATGTGTCGTCGCTCTTTGTTTTCGGTTCTTTATCTCCGATCCCGCTGTGTGTATGTATGCGACAAGTATACATTGTTCTTTGTCTAGCTGCCGTATTGACTGGCTGCTTCCAGTGAGAACATTTATCGCCGCTTACTTTCGTACACTGCCTGCTGGCAGTTATGGGACTGTGCCCGTTTCAAATCAAACCGTGCGCACTGGCAGTTTTCGGCCAGTGCGCAAAAATTATTGTGCGCTCATTTTATGGGGCGTCACAAGCTAAAGATTTGCAATCAGTGACCATCTTGAACCAAATTAACTTCAGATACAGCTCGAAACGCTTTCAATTTTCCGTTAACTTGTCTTTGAAAAAGCACGGTCAAAAAATTCCGATTCTGAATTAGGGTTATAAATCGACAGTACTTGCGACTATACTATTCTCGAATGCATTAATAGAAGGATTTCATACAGTTATCAAAAAAGCGTACGCAGTATCTTAGTAAAATTGGATACAAATCGGCGGAGATAAAAAAAATGGCCCGAACAATGTTTAAACTTTTTTCGATCCCTAGATATGAGAAAATCTTTAACAGCTTGGCGATGTGCTGGTTTTGGAGTGATGGCGGGAAAATCGCAAAAAGATATCCCAAGCACTCTAATTTATATGCAAACCGACACTTGGACAATTTGAGACATAAGCCGGTCAATCGCAAGGCTTACAACGTCTCTTTCAATCCATGTACATGGGCCTTGAGGTCATTTGATGCCATAAATATGACGACCAACTAATCCCGATTAATCAGGTCCTTCAGTTTAAAATATTGTAATAATAGCGGAAGCATGCGGCGAACTACTATGCCGGTTTACGCCGGCCCTTATGAGGGGCTAGACAACGAGGATGCCAGAATACAGGGGTTTCGCTAGTCAGCGCCAACGGAATTCCTATTCCAAATATTCGTGTGAGGCTCTGCAGGCACTGTATCGGGCTTAACATTAAATGGACTGTACTTAACTCCGACCATTGCGCGTCGGACATAGGTTTTTCCTATATCAGGAGACTTCTGGAGAGTATTGAGTTTTTTTGGGCGACGCTGCCATGTTTATTTCAGCAAAATAAAATGTTCACTTTTAGAAAATGTCTCGCTTAAAAAATAGGCATTTTTTTGGCAGCACATCAAAATGCTCTAATTATACTATCAATAAAAATGGGCACAGCTCATGTAATCGCGGCCCAATGACAAAAGTCGGTTGGTGCCGAGCCCACTGCAATTAATATTAGTCGGCTTTGGACGACAGGTATATGGAATTTTTGACAGGCGAATCAGGAAGAGACAGCATTTTGTTAAACTCACTGATGTTATCTTGAATTGATATAAAAGCAACACTCAACTGTTTTAGATGATCTACACAATCATGTTTGGCCTCTGTGACGCCAGCATTAGGGGCGGCAGTATCGCCCATCCGGGTTGGGCATGTCCGGTGTCATTTCCTTTTGCCTCTTGTGGTGCTCATCCCTCCCCGGCAGATTTAAGCCTTGCCTGTTGATTCCGCGGTGATACTCGGCTAACCGTAGCCGCCTTTCGCACTATCATCATTTCGATACCTTTCATAGCGATCGTACAGTGTCTTGAGGCCTGGAATGGTCTGTGCTGAATACAACATCCGAACGTCCAGCTAGTTTTTCGGCATTCATGCTTGAGCCCTTTGCATAGAATTTATGTTTTTGGCCATGCCTTGACAATTTTCAACAGTCTTGTCCAATGAGAGTTATAAGCTATTGTCGTCCGATCAGCATCAACTTATGTAGGAATAGTTATTATTGTACTACTGTACATATGAGTTTGGTTGCTATAGCACGATTAACACTACAGGTCTTCAAATAAATTTTCTATATTTTTCCGATTTGTCCTATGGTAGCTATAGTCTATAGTTATCCAATCCGGATAAAGCTTGGTGGGGGTAGTTATTATAGTGCAATTTATACACTTTTGTCCTGATAGTTGTAGTCGTTTCCAAGTTATGTCGTTTTTTACAATTTGCAGGGGCCTTAGGAGGGGTGGCAACAAATTAAAATAAACATGACCTGTCTGACATAACAAGACATAACAAGACAGAAAACAACAGTCGAACACGCCCGACCGTATAATAATCTCTGCTATTATTCCAAACACGCAATGACATTGCCCCAATATTATGATTTGTATGCAACTTAAAGAATATATACATATTAATTGTCTCCATGCAAATTTTAAATTACAGCAGTGTACGATAAGAACAAATGCCTTAAAAACGGCATTGAAGTTTGAAAATTAATATTTTTCTTGTGGAAAAAGGGGGCGTGCAATGATATTTTGATAATGATATTGCATTCATGCTTCTCTGAAACCTGATTGTTCATACGGACGGACAGACAGATAGTACAATACACAAATGGTTATATCGACTCGTCTGGGGATGCTGATCAAAAATATATAAAGGGTCTAAGATGCTTTCTTCTGCCGGTTACGCACATTTCGCATCAGACAGACTTAATTATACTCTCTGCAAGAGTATATTGGGTTTGTGCAAATGTATGTAACAGGCAGAAGGAGGCGTGGCAGACCCCATAAAGTATATATATTCTTGATCAGCATCACAAGCCGAGTCGATATAGCCATGTCCGTCTGTCCGTCTGTCTGTCTGTCTGTCCGTCTGTCTGTCCGTATGAACAAACAGATTTCAGAGATGGTAAGAGCTACAAGTTCGAATTTGGTCTCAATCGATCACATATTTAGTCAGTCAATTCAAGAATCTTTCTTTTTCGATGCCACGCCCCGTTCGCCCACAATCAGTTAAAAACTAGACACACCTCGGAAAAAATCAGTGTTTTCGGCGAATATCTCAGTAACTATGGCACCTAGGATGACCAATTTTGGAATGGAGGCTCCTAGCGACAGTGCAAAAGCATTGACATATCAAATTTTGGACTGCCACCCCCCTTTTTCCCACAATTAATAAAAATAATTCTCAGGTTTCGTTCCGTTTTTAGGCATTTGCCAATATAGTACAGTATTGTAATTTATAATTCGTATGAAGACTAACTATATCAAACTATCCTGAAAGGTGCATTAAAATCGGACTATAAACAAGAAAACTAGAAGCGTTACAATATTGATAACTGAATGCAATATCTTGTATGAGTGCAAGCGAGACAGAAACATACAAGCACATGTTCGAATGTTTTCGCTGCCTGCGTGGCGGCAGCGCTGCTCACAGTCGCTGGCCGCGCCGAATACACACACACATACATATATGCATCATATATTGTCTTTCGTATGTGTATTCGCATACAGACAAACAGATGTATGTGTGATTATGCTTAGATGGTTTTTGTTTCAACGTGTTTTAATGCAAGTACTACACATTGTAATATCTCTAGACCGATTTTAATAATATAATTTGTGGAAAATGCAGAGAGTATTATACGGTAGGGCGTGCTCGACCGTACTTATCTTACTTGTTTTTTTTTTTGGGGACGGGTGCTAAAAATCAGTATCTATAAACCCGTTGTACCCGACATTTTTAACGCGTTAACGCTGCACTGTGGGGCAGCCGGCCGGAAAACGTGGCAAAAAGCATTTTTGTGATGGTAGCGTACGACAAAAAGAAAAATTGCGTTTGGGTAAAAAATAATCATGGGTGATAAATCCGAAATTTTTTAGAAATCGGTTGAAAATTGTGGGTGGTAGAGCCTATTTCTGATATGTGCCAAAATGCATAAATTTTCGGCGCAAAATATCAACTTTGAAATTGAATTTTGGGCGAAATAATTAATCAATCTTAAAGTTGTTATTTTTTTATTCAAATATAATTATTTCTTTATTAAATTCAGTAAACATTTTAAATTTCGTTTTATAACTGAATATTTCAGAAAAGTTAAAAAAAAAAAACAGACTATTTTTGGGTAGTTTTGTTAATTTCACAAGGAGATAACTTCCAATGTTCACCGATGTGAACGATATACATATAATAGAATGAACATTCTTCTAATATGCCTATATAATTTTCTTTGCCCTAGTTTGCCCGTTTAGAATTTAAAGTCATAAAACGAACCCAACCTCGCGCTAAAAATGCGCGGCTCAGGTATGGAAGAAGAAGAGCGGGAATGGGAATTTGACTAAAAAATTGCGTAAAATCATGTTATAAATTATACCTGACTTAGTAACCCTTGAAAAATGTTATTTTGTAAGTGTTTTACCTGTATTCATTAATTTTGGCAACAGGTAATAGGTAGTTTGAAAAGGTATAAGTTTGTTTTTAGTTCTAGGAAAGTTTTAAAAAGGTTTTTTACCTCATTCATGGATTTTAAAGCTTGCATATACGCTTCAAAGGCCCTGAGAAATTAAAAACAAAAATACACTCCGCCAGGACATTCAGAGAAGGAAGGAAAAAATACAAGCTGAACTTTTATCGAAGATTGGCATAAAAGTTGACTGTCCCAAGCACGGATACGGAAATACAAACGATGGACACACCTATTAATTGCAAAGAAAAGATTATTGGTACAAAATTTTCTGAATACGCATTAATAACATCAAAACGTATTACCAAAATGTATCCGGAGAAAAAACATGCACCAACATTACACAGGATTTTGGATCATGGAAAGGAATTATTTGAGTATCAATGCTTACCAATTGTAGAGCTGTCCCTAGAAGCACAGGAGTGCAAAAACAATGACTACAAAAGATTTAGATACTCAAACACCTGCAAGATCTCTCGAAAAAGGCAGAATATAGACTTGTTCAACATGCTGGCAGCATCTTCAAATCTACTTGTCTCATCGTTTAGAAACGTTCAACCCGCAAGGATTTGAAAGAGAGCAATTGTAGCTCCGATATGATAAGTTTTTTAGATACTAAGCCAACTATTGAAGATTATTTTAAGGAAAATCGACCACAAAATGCTAATTTTTAAAAAAATAACCTCAAAATAATGTACCCAAAAATGAAAGTTGCAATATTAAGTAAATTAGCTTAAACAAGTAAGGAAAGTACAGTCGAGCAAGCCCGACCGTAAAATACTCTCTGCATTTTTTTCCCGATTAAATTATTAAACACGGTCAAGAGTTATTACAATGTGTAGTACTTGCATTAAAACACGTTGAAACAAAAACAATCTAAACATAATCAAACATACAGATGTTTGTCTGTATGCGAATACACATACGAAAGACAATATATGATGCATATATGTATGTATGTGTGTATTGGCAGCGAAAACATTCGAACATGTGCTTGTATGTTTCTATCTCGCTTGCACTCATACATGATATTGCATTCGGTTATCAATATTGTAACGCTTCTAGTTTTCTTGTTTATAGTGCGATTTCAATGCGTCTTTCAGGATAGTTTGATATAGTTAGCCTCCACAGGAATTATAAATTACAATACTGTACTATATTAACAAACGCCTCAAAACGGAACGACAGTGGAGAATTATTTTTGTTAATTGTGGGAAAAAGGGGCGTGGCATCTCCAAAATTTTAAATGTCAATCCATTTAGGATGTCTCTAGAAACCTCCATACCAAAATTGGTGATCCTAGGTGCAATAGTTATTGAGATATTCGCCTAAAACACCAATTTTTTCCGAGGTGTGTCTAGTTTTTTGCTCATTGTGGGCGAATGGGGCGTGGCATCGCAAAAAAAAAAGATTCTTGTATTGACTGACTAAATATGTGATCGATTGAGACCAATCTCGAACTTGTAGCTCTTACCATCTCTGAAATCTGTTTGTTCATACGGACGGACAGACGGACGGACGGACAGACGGACGGACGGACAGACGGACAGACAGACGGACAGACGGACATGGCTATATCGACTCGGCTTGTGATGCTGATCAAGAATATATATACTTTATGGGGTCTGCCACGCCTCCTTCTGCCTGTTACATACATTTTCACAAACCCAATATACTCTTGCAGAGAGTATAAAAACTAACCACAACCTATTGATTAGTCATATAAATGTTAAAACAATATTAAAAATATTACTTTGTGATAAAAATAAGTATTTTAAATTTTTTTTTTTTACGTCTAATATGGGCAGAAACATTACTGAACTTTGACCTTACATTTGAAGCACCCTGTTTACCGATCACCCTGTTCATTCTGTCGTTCTAAAGCTTAATATGTTATCTATTAAATGCTTTTCAAATACCTCCGCTGGTTCAAAAGAAATGATTTTTTGGTCGGCTGCCCCGCTGTGCGCTGTTGTAAAGCTCTGTTTGGTACAGACATTTATTCTTTCTGCACGCCGTTTCTATGTAAACATGGACCAAATCGGCAGTCCCATAAGAACAACATCGGTCGAAACACTAGTTTTTTGAAGATATCTCAACCAAATTCAGCGACTATCATTCCGTACCAAATCCTCTGTTCAAACAAAATTTCATCTTTTTTTTTTTTTTTTTAATATTTTGTTAATTTTAAATTACATTAATTTAATTTTATTTTTCTTTTTGTGTTTACTGCTCATTGTCTGAAAATAAATAAATAAATAAATAATATATATTTGCAGTAGTCAACAACAAATTGAATGCGGTTACATATTTTAATAACTTTCTCGTTTGCTTGGAATGTAAATAGTTATTTAAGATAGGTTTAATTATATTGCTTCGTGTAAAATAAGGCAATTAATCCTGTTAAGGCGCTACTTAGTAACAGTTTCCTCTGTTGCATCTGGGGAGGAGCAGAATCGAATATCGATAAGTGTTGGCGAATTAATCGCGCACTGTTCTTCTCAGCTGGGTCGTGTGCGAGAGTGTTGTCATATAGGGCGAAGTGGAAAATTAGAGCATCAAAAATGAAAAGATAAGTAGTAGAAGAGATAGGGTATAAGAGCAGGAATTAGGAAGAGAGAGAATTAGGAGGGAGAGAATGGAAGCCAGGGGCAAACCGGTCGTGTGCGAGATTGTTGTCATATAAGGCTAAGTGGAAAATTAGAACACCAAAAATTAAAAGATAAGAAAAAGAAGAAATAGGGAATAAGAGTAGGAATTACGAACAAAGAGAATAAGGAGGGAGAGAGAATGGAAGTCAGTGGCAAACGGGCGTTGACTCGAGGGCTCTGTTGCGAAAGGGAATGAAGGACTAGAAAGTGAAATGTAACATGGCAACAGGTATTCTAAGAGTCGAATGGCGAGTTGTTTTCTGAGATCGGCACGAGGCGGTTGCGTGGTCTGATTTGTGCCTGATTTTTTGGTGTGCGTCTAAAAAGTCTTGCGTTTTCTTGTGTTGTCCCGCGTGTGTGATGTCGTTAGAAGTTAAACAACAAAAAAATAGCATTATAAATTAAAACGTACAAAATAAAAGTACACATATGTATAAGTTAACTGTGAGCTCCCAGCGACCTCAAAATGGAAAGAGTATTCTCACGATGTTGGGGTCGCAGCGACTGAATCAGCAGTTACGCCAGTCAGCAAGAATATCCAAAGCTCGGGTGTCAAGTGCGGCTACGCTACCGATCAGCGGAGTAAAGTCGGCGGCCCGCAACATTCTTGCATAACATCCGCCGAGTAACATAACACTCTGCACGAGGCGCTAACGCTGCACTTTGCCGGTGCGGCTGCCAACAACAGCGGCGGCAGCGACACCACGGCCAGCAACAATGTGGCTAGCGACAGCGACAGCGCTGCCGACGGCAGCGGCGGTGTCGCCAATGACCATAGCTTAGTGATTAAGAATTTATGCTTTGTAGTTTTAGTTTGTAATCATTCATATTGAACGGCGGACGCCTTTAATAAACACAATTTGCAAATCTCACCGGTACTCGTGGTTTTGATCAATTCGAAACGAGTGACTACATCTAAAACACAATTGGCGCCCAACTACGGATCTCCGATCACCCAAGTGGCAAACGGTTCTCGCGTCGCGAAACCGGCAGTTATAAAAAAATAATAAAAAAAAAACAAAACTAAAAGAAATTGCAAGTGAAGTGCAAAGAAACAGCGGCTGGCTGTCTAAAAAAACAAAAAACAAAAAAACAACAAGAACCAAGTTCACCAGATCCGCAGGAGCTCTCTGGGCAGCGGTGACGAAAAAAATAAGGAGGATCCCAAGGAAAGGAACAAATCCGAGGACAACTACCAGGACGGACAAAAATAGTATCATGTAAGTGAGTTTTTTCTAGGGAAAGACCAAAAGATCAGATTAAAACAAAAAAAGATAGATAAAATTAAACGAATTGCGAGTGTAAAGTTTGTTTTATTGTCTCCGCTCGCGTTGCATGTTTAATTGTATCTCTACTTACGTTATGCCCCGTGGCGACTAACAGTGTGTCAACTTATGAGTTATAGAAGAAATAGTAGCGACAGTGACGACAGTGTACTTTCCAGTCTGCTCCAAAAATTCGGTCGAGCGCAGGCTACAGACATGGACGAGGACCAGTTACGAGCACTTATCCAGACTGCTTTATCAGTCCAGGCAGCAGAATATGTTAGGAGAGAGGCAGACCTCAAAACCGAATTCAAACAGCAAATTGACGAACTGTCAGGGCGCATAAGTAGAGCAACTATTTCTGTACCAGTGATAAAGGTGTACGAAGACGCACAAATCATCCCGGGTATGCGCTGTGATGAGCCTTTAGACGCGATGAAAAGTTTGCCGGAATTCACCGGCTCCCTAGACGCCTATGTCGCTTGGCGACAAGCAGCGCACAATTCATACAAAATATTCAAAAACTATGACGGGAGCTCACGACACTACCAAGCCATGGTCATTCTAAGGAATAAGATAAGGGGCTCGGCCGATGCCGTGCTCGCCTCATTCAATACAGCACTCAACTTCGAGGCTATCATCGCGCGACTTGATTTTACCTACGCTGATAAGAAACCCATTCACATTATAGAGCAGGAAATGGGTACCCTTAGACAGGGCAGCATGTCCACTCTAGAGTACTACGATGAGGTCGAGAAAAAGCTCACCTTACTAACTAACAAAACGAACATGACGTACGACCATAATCTGGCCAGGGGGATGTGCGAGAAGTTTAGAGGCGATGCCTTAAGAGTCTTTATCTCCGGACTAAGACGCAACTTGACGGACGTGTTGTTTGCAGCGCACCCGCCTGATTTGCCATCCGCTTTGGCTTTGGCTCAAGAGGTGGAGGCAAACCACGATCGGTACAACTTTGCCACAAACTTCGCCAGAGGATTAGAAGAAAGGTCTAATAAAGGCGAAATGAGGAATCAAAGTCGTCAGAATTCCAACCAGCAAGAGCAGAGACCTAACGCTCAAGCTGGACAAGGGAAGAGCCCCGCCTTTAAGAAGCAAAGGGGTCAGAGAAACGCTGAGGCTGCTCAGGTTGCGGCCACTACTAATAATAACAGATCAGAACCAATGGACGTTGATCCATCAATGTCAAAATATAGGCAGCAGACCGCCTATCAGAAATACCCACAACAGGGACAAACGAACAAGCGATCGAATACGTCCGATCGTATGACGGGCCAGAGACGCCAGAGGATAGATCACATCTCTACCAATGGTGCAGACAAGGAAGGGTCATATAACGTGGTGGCTAGCAAAGAGGCCGAGGAAATAGATACTGACAGCGAGTGTGAGGGCGACAGCCTCAACTTTCTAGATAGCGGCCTGAATTTTTTAGGGCGAGGTCCCTGCTGCCGTACCTACGGCGACGAATAGCAGGGAGAAACGTTAGGTTGTTAATTGACACGGGTGCATCAAAAAATTACATCAAGCCGCTATCGCAGCTGGATGGTGTAGTCCCGGTCGAGACGAAGTTTGTTGTGCAGTCTATTCACGGCTCCAACAACATTTCCAAAAAGTGCGCGTTGCCAATGTTTGGACAGACAGCGACTTTTTTTATACTAGACAACCTTTCTACATTTGACGGGATAATAGGCCTTGACCTATTAAAGCAGGTCAACGCCGCCATAAGCCTGAAGGAAAACAAGCTTTTAATCCAGGGTGGATCGGACACGATACATTACCAGGAATGCTTGAATGTAAACCACACCAAGGTTATCGACCTTGATGTGCCTTTTGCAGTGAGGACCGAGTTCCTTCAAATGCTCAAAAGGAACGATAAGGCATTTGCTGACCCTAACGAGTCACTGCCGTACAATACTTCCGTCGTTGCTAAAATACGAACAACTGACGAGAAGGAAATCTATTCAAAGCTATACCCATACCCGCGAGGTGTGGAAGATTTTGTTGCCACAGAAATAAACGAACTGTTTAAAAACGGTATCATAAGAAAGTCGCGGTCCCCATACAATAACCCGATTTGGGTGGTGGACAAAAAGGGCACCGACAGTAATGGCAACAAGAAAAAACGTTTAGTGATCGATTTTAGGAAACTAAACCAGAAAACTATTGCTGACAAATATCCGATGCCAAGCATAACGATGATTCTGGCAAATCTGGGTAAAGCAAAGTTCTTCACAACGCTCGACCTTAAGTCTGGATACCACCAAATAACTTTGGCGGAGGAGGACAGGGAGAAGACGGCGTTTTCAGTGAACGGGGGAAAATTCGAGTTCTGTCGACTCCCCTTTGGGCTGAAGAATGCGGGCAGCATTTTTCAAAGAACCATTGATGATGTCCTCCGTGAACAGATTGGCAAAACTTGCTATGTTTATGTGGACGACGTCATCATATTCTCCGAAAGCGAAAAGGACCACGTCAAACACGTTGAGTGGGTCCTCAAGAGTCTGCGCGACGCAAACATGAAAGTGGCCAAAGAAAAGTCCCAGTTTTTTAAATACAGCGTAGAGTATCTGGGGTTTATTGTGACTAGCAACGGCGCAAGGACTGACCCTGAAAAGGTGAAAGCCATTCAGAACTACGTCGAGCCAGAATCACTGTTTGCAGTAAGGTCGTTCCTGGGTTTAGCCAGCTACTACCGCTGCTTCATCAAGGATTTCGCCGCAATAGCGAAACCTCTCTCCGACATCCTGAAAGGGGAAAACGGTTCGGTGAGCAAGTACAGATCAAAAAGAATGCAAGTCAAACTGAATGAAAATCAGAGACACGCATTCGAGAGGTTGAGGAACATTTTAGCATCTGAAAACGTCATGCTAATGTATCCAGACTACAAAAAACCTTTTGATCTGACTACAGACGCATCGGCATATGGAATCGGGGCAGTTTTATCTCAGAACGGGAGACCAATTTCCATGATTTCTCGAACGCTGAAAGATAGTGAGGCGAATTACGCTACTAACGAGCGTGAGTTACTAGCTATCGTGTGGGCCTTGGCCAAGCTTCGGCACTATCTTTATGGGGTCAAAGACATAAACATTTTCACAGATCACCAGCCACTTACGTTCGCGGTGTCTGAAGGGAACCCAAACGCAAAAATCAAACGTTGGAAAGCACGCATTGATGAGACAGGGGCGAACCTGTTCTACAAACCCGGTAAGGAGAATCACGTAGCTGACGCCTTATCGCGGCAAAACGTGAACGCACTCGAGAGTGCTGGACCAGAGTCAGATGCCGCTACAATGCATAGCGAAACATCACTGACCTATACCATCGAGACTACTGAAAAGCCGGTGAATTGCTTCAGAAACCAGATCATCTTGGAAGAGTCTCAGTTCCCTCTGAACAGAAATTATATCATGTTTGGCGAAAAAACGCGCCATGTGATAAATTTCACTGATAGGACCACCTTGATTGATGTAGTAAAACCGATAGTTAACCCAAACGTAGTGAACGCAATCCATTGCGAGCTTCCAATCCTAGCAAGATTGCAAGACGAACTTGTTAGAAGCTTCCCAACCACAAAATTTTGGCATTGCAAGCACCTTGTCACAGATGTTCTGGATAGCGGTGAAAGAAGGGAAATCCTCACCACCGAACACAATCGTGCCCACAGGGCTGCACAAGAAAACATAAAACAGATCATGACCGACTATTATTTTCCCAAAATGACAAAGTTAGCAAACGAAGTAGTCCTAAACTGTAAGGTGTGCTCAAAAGCGAAATATGACAGACACCCGAAGAAGCAAGAGCTCGGACGAACGCCGATCCCTTCACGAGCTGGAGAAATGCTTCACGTTGACATATTCTCCACAGACCGCAAACTGTTTCTGACTTGCATCGACAAATACTCTAAGTTTGCTATAGTTCACCATATAGTGTCGCGTACTATAGAGGACTTGATACCCCCGTTACTATCGATATTGAACGTTTTTCCCCAGACCAAACAGATATACTGTGACAATGAGCCATCGCTTAAGTCGGAAACGATTACGTCCCTGCTGCTAAACAACTTTGGCGTTAACTTAGCAAATGCCCCGCCCCTACACAGCACGTCGAACGGGCAAGTCGAGCGTTTTCACAGTACACTTATAGAGATAGCCAGATGTCTGAAGCTACAAAGAGGGATAAACAGTACAGTCGAACTCATACTGCAGGCCGCAATTGAGTATAACAGGTCAATACATTCCGTTACTCAGAAGAGACCAATAGACGCCTTGTACGATGCCTCAAAAGAGACCCAACATAAGGTTACGAAGAGGATAGAGGGAGCACAGCAAGTACAGAATGCCAGACTTAACCAAGACAGGCAGAATAGGGTATTTGACGTGGGCGAAGAGGTTCTGGTCAAAACAAACCGGAGACTAGGCAACAAACTCACGCCCTTATGTATCGAAGAAAAGATTGAAGCGGACCTGGGGACCACAGTCCTCATTAAGGGGAGGGTAGTCCACAAGGACAACCTTCGCTGAGTTAATAGGTTTAGCTTGTACGATTAAGGAATATTTGACAAGTAAGAACTAACGATTTGCTTCACATTTCAGGTTGTACGGGACGATATTAACATTACTAGTGACTGTGACGGCACGAATGACAGACTACTCACACTCTGACTACATTCCTATCTCGGACGGAACTGTACTAGTTTGGGACGGTAACGACTTTTTAAGACATACGACTAACCTTTCCGAATTCACGCGAATGATTGACGAGACCGCTAAATTAACGGACATGTTTCCGCAATCCCACATGCGGAAGCTTTTGGAGGTAGACACCGAACACGTACGAGACCTGTTGTCCGCTCTTGAGGTGCATCACCGCCATGCGAGAAGCCTTGACTTCTTGGGGACGGCGCTTAAAGTCGTTGCGGGCACCCCCGACGCAAATGACCTAGAGAACATTAGAATGACGGAGGCACAGCTGGTTAGTTCCAACAATAGGCAGATAGAAATTAATTCTAAAACACAGATACAAATAAACATGCTAACCGACACAGTAAATAAAATTCTTAAGATTGCCAAAAATAAACAAACAGACACCTCGCGTTTATACGAGACTTTGCTCACAAGAAACAGAATTCTCATTAATGAAATCGGTAATCTCATGTTAACGATTACCCTAGCAAAATCCAATATCATTAATCCGAACATTTTAGACCACGCTGATCTTAAGTCTATTCTTATGAACGAACTCACAGGGACGACCATAACTGATTTGTTAGAAGTATCTAGTATTAAGATTTTACAATCAACGAATGTAGTTAAGATTATTATAAAATACCCTAGAATAAGTCAGCTATGCAAAAAAATCACCATATTCCCCGTCGCACACAATAACACGATCCTTCAGCTGTCAGATAACGTAGTAGCGGAATGCGGAAAGCAGATTCTGGCACTCACAAACTGCAAGCCAACGACCACGACAGTATTCTGCGAGCGGGCACTCAGCGAAACTTGCGCCCAAGGTTTGCACACTGGAGGCACGGCGCATTGTGTGACTCAGCCCAGCCATCTGGACCCCATCACCGTGGTCGACGATGGAGTCATCATCAGTAACGACCGTACAGCTATTGTGGCGTTCGATGATAAAACCGAGATCATCTCATCTGGAACTCAACTAGTTACATTCGACACCTACGCGCTGATCAACGGAACCCGATACGTGAACCGCAACAACATCCAAGAAAGATTCCCGGGAGTAGCAGCGTCACCCTTATTGAATATCACAGGTCATAGTGACATACTAAGCCTTCCATACCTCCACCGTCTAAATGAGGAAAATCTAAACTACATCAGAGAGATAAGAGACGATGCTACGTCCGGCACTAGATCCATGTTGGTGTTTGGCTTGGGCGTCATAACCTGCTCAATAATTTGCGGGGGCATTGCCCTCTATCAGTACGTCAAGAAAAGGCGAGCTTCCCGACGTTTGGGACGAATGATCGAGCAGGTGCAGAAGGCTTATAACGTGACCAGGGACGGTCAGTCTTTGGAGGGGGAGTAGTTAACTGTGAGCTCCCAGCGACCTCAAAATGGAAAGAGTATTCTCACGATGTTGGGGTCGCAGCGACTGAATCAGCAGTTACGCCAGTCAGCAAGAATATCCAAAGCTCGGGTGTCAAGTGCGGCTACGCTACCGATCAGCGGAGTAAAGTCGGCGGCCCGCAACATTCTTGCATAACATCCGCCGAGTAACATAACACTCTGCACGAGGCGCTAACGCTGCACTTTGCCGGTGCGGCTGCCAACAACAGCGGCGGCAGCGACACCACGGCCAGCAACAATGTGGCTAGCGACAGCGACAGCGCTGCCGACGGCAGCGGCGGTGTCGCCAATGACCATAGCTTAGTGATTAAGAATTTATGCTTTGTAGTTTTAGTTTGTAATCATTCATATTGAACGGCGGACGCCTTTAATAAACACAATTTGCAAATCTCACCGGTACTCGTGGTTTTGATCAATTCGAAACGAGTGACTACATCTAAAATATAATTTATATACGAGCATATATATGAATCAATTGATGATAAAATACAGACATAGAAACTGAAACTGTACGACAAATTGATGATAAAATACAGACATAGAAACTGAAACTGTACGACAATACGAAGCACAACACCATTCAAGTGACAAGTGTGTCAAAATAATAAAACGACGACAACAACAACAACGCCAATAACACCCAGACAAACAAACGATTTTTTTTACTGAGAGCTACAGCCGGCAAGCCGACTCAGCATAAATGATAACATAAACGCTTGGTTTTGTTGTTGTCGCTGCAGGAATTGCAGTTATTGTGTTTGGTATTGTTGTTATTTTAGATGTCTTTTGATTTTTACTTGTGCTTTGTTGGTTGCATTACGGTGTCAAACAAACCAGATTTTTAATTTTGTTTTGTTTTTAACTTATTTGTATTTGTAACAAGTTAATTGTTTTGTTACTTGAATTGAATTGTTTTTTGTTATAGTTGTTTGCATTCGTCAACGCGCAGTGTTGTCACTTTGTCTATTTTGTCACAGCGGTTATTGCTTTAAATTAACATTTTGTTTTATTCAATTGTTTTTCGGATATGTTTTCGTGCGTCTACAAGAAAAAAACTCGTTGACGATCCTGTCACGCAACTGTTCGTGCCGATCTAAAAAAAAAAACCCTCCCGTTGACTCTAAGGCGCCTGTTGCTATGCATGATTCTCAATTGCCATCCTCCTATTCCCACTCCATGAAACAGTTCCTTAGAGTCTGCCGTGGCCTCTATTCTCACCCCCTGATCCTCGCATTTTCTAATTCATACCCTAACTCTTCTACTAACCCTAACTCAATTTTTCCCTGCATCTTCCCCCTTCGCCGACTATGGCCACATTAGCACACGACCCAGCTGAGCAGAACAGTGTGCGATTAATTCGCCAACACTTATCGATACTCGATCAGCCTCAGATGCAACATATAAATAAACTGCATAACATATAGACGTAAATTTATAACTCTGCGTTAAATAACTAAAGTTCATTAATTTCGGGCCGTTTTCAATTTTTTTTTTTTTAAATCGACTTTTATGGTTTGCTTAAAATTAATATGATTAATTAATCGGTTACATTTTTCTCTTTGGCATCCGTGATGTTCAAAAAAATGAAAATCTTCACAAGAATACTTTATACTCTTGCAGAGTATCCTTCAATCAGGAGAGCTCGAGCGAATTCAATATTATTTTTTTTTTTTTTCAATTTTTACTGTTTAACGGCTTTGTCACAATTTGTGACAACAAAAGCAAAAAACAACGAAATGAGACTGAATAAGATAATTTAATGAACGAACTTTTTGACTTCTAATCATGGAATTAGTTTGTTCGTTCACTTTGGTAAATAGTTCAATCGAACTTATTCCGAACGATTGGAAATTGTTCTAGTATACATAGTTTGCTTTAGTCTTGTAATTATTGTAATTTCGCGTATTCGTTTTAAAGCGCCAACCAACGATATTAAAAAAACATAAAGATGGGAAATTTTGTGAGCAGGCAGAACGCAGCTGTAGAAGAAGCAGATCATACTACAAATCATGCCTATAAGTATCCGCCTCGGATAGGAAACTTCTTTGGGACGCACTTTATAATGGGTGGTGAGCGCTTTGATACGCCTCAGCCAGAGTCATATTTATTTGGCGAAAATGCAGATCTCAATTTCCTTGGAAATCGTCCTACGGCCTTTCCCTATCCTCCACCACAGGCCAATGAACCAACTAAAACTCTTAAAAGTCTGGTTAATATACGTAAAGAATCTGTACGTTTTGTGAGAGTGCTCAATAATGAACAAAATTGTTCCGATGTTGATTCTGCTGTCTTGCATCAAAGCGAAAAGAAAAAAGAAATGCATGAAACTACCCAATCGGATGAGGGCAATAAGTTATGCAATTCTGATATCAAACATCTGAACTACGGCTATAATATTGAATTTATCTTCGATTCTGATGCAAAATGTTCCATTACTGTGCACTACTTTTGTACCGAAATCTTAGGTCCTAGCGGTGTTACACTTACTCAACATGATGGACGTGCAATACGTTCTGAAACGTACCATTACGAGAAAGGCATAAATCAGTACTTCTCGCAACCTAGCCATGTTTTTAACCCACAGCTAATACACGCAGGAGATCTCGTCTACAATGCTGCAAGGGACCAGTACCCTGTTGCCATACACTGCGTTATCGAGGAAGGCAACGAACAGTATCGTCAGTCACATACAACTATATGCGTCATTGATCACCACCCAGAAACTAGGACATATGTACTTCGCGCGCTTAAACAGAAGCTATATGTAGACGGGCTTTGTTATCTACTGCAGGAGATTTATGGTATTGAAAATAAGGCAATAAACAAGTCCTGTGTAGATGAAGAAATTGATGACCACGGAAGTGAGTGTGTCATCTGCATGAGCGAGACTCGCGATACACTAATTTTGCCCTGTCGACATCTGTGTCTGTGTAATTCGTGTGCCGACTCGTTGCGTTACCAAGCCAATAACTGTCCTATTTGCCGAGCTCCTTTCCGTGCTCTGTTACAAATACGCGCGGTTCAAAAAGGTGTCAGTACGCACATTATACATCAGAATACGTCAACAGTTGGCGAGTCTGCGCCTCTTGATGTTCCACCTGGATATATTCCTGTTTCACTTATAGAAGCGCTTAATGGGCCTCCTCAATATGTAACCCGTGCCAGGTAAAGACAATTAATTAGTATATGGAAAACAGTTCAATAAGGTATCACTTTAACAAAAAATACTCTTATTATACGCGTTTCTTGTACATTCTATGCATGCAAAAGTAAATTGTTGCTGCTTTCAGAACTAAATTTACATGCGGAGTAGCTGTGAAGGTAGTATATGTACTGGCCAAGCATAAACAAAATAAAACTGCTATTTACACTTAAATTAATATTTAAGTGACAAATACTAACAGCTTAAACGCATTGTGACCAAGTTTCATCATATTCGGACTTCTTTCTATCGTATAGCTTTTGTAGAAATAATGTGTAGAGAATATGCTTTAAATGTAAAATAGTTTGAAAAGGTTGTGCGCTTAACAAGCTATGTATCTTTAGGTGACCTGTTCATGGGTTGGTTCAGTCAAATTGATTATTTTTTATGCTCTCTGGAAGAGTATATTGGGCTTGTGCAAAGTATGTAACAGGCAGAAGAAGGCGAACATTTAAGTAACTATGACACTTAATAAAAAACTATTCAAACTTGCATGCCGTTTAAAAGGCATTAGCTCTTATCGTAGAGTATTGATATTTGAAATTCATTTTGAGATTAATTATATCAAACCATTCAGAAAGTTGCAACTGCCCTCAGACGCTGGCCTTGCCCATCAATGGTACACATACACACATAAATATAAATGTGCATCAGAGAACTGCAGCGATACACCGCACGTAAAAATACCCAAATCACACGCAGTGTATTTTTCGGCTCAAATTATTTTTTTACTCTACCCGAGAAGAATCGGATAATTTTTTACTTTTCGTTTGTGTATTTTCATGAAAGATATTTTTTTTACCCGTTCATTTATTTAACAACAAATATTATACTTACTTGCGTAAACACCGCATCAAATGTGTACTCAAAAAACACCCTTGTAAAGTACAAGTAAATTTTTACTCGGGTGTATTTCTATCCGAATTTTTTTACATGATCGTTGTGCGCGTTCTTTTGTTTTGGACTTGTTAAATGTTATGAATATTAAATGATAGTTAAAGTAAGAAGTAAAGCAAATTGCAAAATTGTTTTCATCAAAATTTTACATAAAAGATAACAAACGTAATTTGAATATTTAAATATTCACATTAATGACAATCGAGGTGAGCAATAGACTACAGGTTGATTATGGAGCACCTGTTTTATTATTTGTTGTCTAGGTATTCTAATATTGTAAAACTGTTCAATTGGGTTTTTGGACAAAACCCGAGAACTGTAATTTGTTATCTGTTACATGCATTCTCCGTATTGCAAAACCATTTTTTATCATCTAACGCGCGATGTTCGATTTCCCGACGGCAACCCGTCGCTGAAGAACACAAGTATTATGTGTAAGTAGTATTTTTTATACTCTGCATTTGCCTGCACATTCAATTGCTGACGCTTCAAAAAATGATTCGCCGAAGCGACACCCTTTTCCAAAAGAGTATTGACGATACTCGCATTTCGGGTGTGGGTAAAAAATATCCGAGTCATTTCGCTTCGGGTAAGAAAATATTCGAGTTAAAAATAGCCACTCACATTTTTACTCTAAATTTTCTGCACGAGTAAGACCGCCACCGCATTTTCTTTGGGTATTACTCGAGTACAAAAAACCACCACCAGTGCAGCTCTCTGATGTGCATACATAAGGCGCTGTCATATTTATAAACTCACTTCTAAATTGCAATAACTCGAAAAGTATTGGATGTAGCGGAATATAATGTATTGAGAAAATGAAGAGAATGATTAAACAAATAGAATAACGGTACTTAACAAATGACACTTTGTTTAATTCTCAGTGTTGCATATTTATAAAATTATTTATAATATTTGTCTTTTCCTGCTGCGTTTGTGATTCGATTTGGTGATGCAAAGTAGAAATATTTAAAAACGAGTTATCTTATCAAAATTACAAGTGATCGAACACTTGGGACATTGAGAAGGATACAATTTTAGCAATGAGAGACTCTGGGATCCCCGAAACGGTAAATGCTCGACAAATTGGCCGTAAACAATCTGTCGTGGTAATTTAAAAAAAATCATGTATTTTATTTGTCAATGAAGAGATCAGAACTCATAAATTTAAGAAGTTAGCAAAGTAAACCACAATCTGAAGCAATATTTTGATGTCCTTTAGACGTTTACGCTCGGTAGTTGGACAGAAAGTGTCGGTTTTGACCATTTCCAAGGGCTTTACATGGTCGGAAATACTCCAAAACTAAAAAAGGATGATAGTCCTAACATGAATGGCATGTCACAAGACTGCATGATTGATTTTCGTATTAAGTAATGAGAATACAATGTGAAAGGACATAACCTAAAAAAATGAATATTTAAAAGTCGTGAATTTTTAAGCAGCAAATTTACAGATACGTTTTTTGGACAAAACTAATTGTAATTTGGACAAACTAAGACTTTTGGCATCTTTCCTGGTAGGAACTGCCGATGAGAGCGTTATAGGGCAGGGTGCCTTTCCTGCAATTAATTGTCTATTAGTGAAATTTGGAGCGTCACAAATGTAAAGTGTTAGTAAAACTAGTACTCTTTAAAGTAGTCTAGTACGATTTTTGAATAAAAATGTGTAAAAACGACATACATTTTTGCTGTAAAATGAAAAAGTTCAAGCCTGAAGAGAAAGGAAAGCTCCAAAAGAATACAATTTTCCGATTTGCGTGTTGTTCTCCTGATTTGAGACCATTGGAAAATCAATGGAGGGTACTCATTGACTGAGTACCTGCCGAAATTCGGCAGTTTACAACAGTAGCCGAGCTTAAAAGTGCACCTATTGATAACATTTGACATATTAATATGTTTTTTTTTTATGTTTTAGTAGCCACGCACTTGGCAAGAATGCAATATCACCTCGAAAAGGTTATTCGCTCTCTGGACGATGTATTTTAATAATTAAAATTAATTTGAATCATTTATTTTAAGCTATTGTTAAAAAAAACAACCAAAAACGAGCAGTGATTTTATAATTATGCAGCACTGAGAAATAAACAAAGTGTCCTTTGATAAGTACCGTTAGATGGTAGTGAACTAACTTTCCGTGCATTCTCTTTGTTTAATCATTCTCTTCATTTTCTCCATACATTATATTCCGCTACATCCAATACTTTCAGAATTATTGCAATTTAAAAGTGAGTTTATAAATATGACAGGGAGCTTATAATGTCAAACGAATTTGTATGTGCATACAAACAGATGTTTATTCGTTTATACTTAGTTATAATTTGTTTCTAATATAAGTACTAGCCATTGTTATACCTAGATACCGATTAAATTAATTTAAACGGGAATAAAAGCAGAGAATATTATTAGGTCGAACGTGCTCGACTGTACTTTCCTTTCTATGTCACATAGAATTACCAATTTTGGTACGCAGGTTCGTAGAAAAAATAATAAAAATAATAATTTTCAAGCTTCAATGCCGTTTTCAATGCGTTTGTTATTTTCGCACAATATTGTATTTTATGATTGTTTTAAGACTAATTATATCAAACTATCCTGAGTTGCATAATAATCCGAGTACTATAAACAAGAAAGCTAGAAACGTAATTATATTGATAACGCAATGCCAATCTATGAATGAATGGTATACATACACATATATATGTGCGTACAGACAAATGCGTTTGATCGATTATGCTTAGATTTTATTTTTGTTTTAACATGGCCGAATACAAGTACTTTCCATTGTAATACGTGGATACCGATTTGAATAGTATAATCGGTAATAAGTAATACGGTCGGGCGTGCTCGACTTTACTTTTCTTTCTTATTTTTTCATGAGTTAGCAGGACTGTTATTAACATCTGGGCAAAATTTCCTGATAATCACATTATCAATAATATATTTACGCTTGTGTTTACCAAACGACCAAGAGTAAATTTTTACTAAGTTCGATATCAAAAACGCTCAATTTCTTGCAAAAGAGTCGTGGCGTTGATGTGTGTGTAACAATGCTTTCTGACTATCAGGACAAGCTTAAATGCTTGATTACGTGAGATGAGACTTCGACCCTGCAACAACTGACCAATCAAGCGAATATCGTTCTAAAGGCGAGGCAAGACCTAAAAGAACACGTCAAAGTCGAGCGTTATGCTTCAAAAACGGAACAGAATTATGGGCCAACAACTTTTGGATTTTGCATCACAAGAATGCATCGTCTCTCACTGCTCTCGTTCTTCGTGGCCATTTCTCCAAAAATTCGACGCATATTGTTCCGCCATCACCGTATTCGCCTGGTTTGGCTCAGTGTAACTTTTAGCAATTCACAAAACTCGAGAGACCACGCCGGGGAACTCGTTTTAGGTCGATTGGGGAGATAAAAGCTGTATCGAAGAATAAGCCGATGGCTTTACCGTAAAGGGACTATTTCGCATGTTTCGATGATTGACGATGAAAACGGCCTCTTCGAAGGGGATGAATATATAAAGATTTTACATTTTACAAACGAACTCAACTTTAACGCCATTTGTCTGCCTCCTTTGGCAGTAATCGGCACAAGTTATGTATTTTATCAGACAATGCTATTTTATTACAATTGGATGAATGAATTAAATTAAATAATAATAAAATAATTTTATTATAAAAACGGTTGTAATGTGGTAATGACTATGGACGTTTGCCATAAATAATAGCAAGGGCTCTCATAAGATATCACAAATTTTAATGGTACCTGTGAGGGTTAATTGGCTTTGTGCAAACGAGCTTTGACCGTCTGCCTGTACGTATGAACGCCGAGATATCCGAGATGGTAAAAGCTAGACACGCCAATGTACCCATAGACTACTATTAATGTGCAGATAGATCAAGCTTAATTTAAATTTTTGCAATTAAAAAAAAAAAGCATTGAAAACGCGATACCTTGAAATATAATAAAACTATCGAGACAAAATTCAAAAGTACTTTTATAATTATCCAAACTAGGTATGGTCTGAATTGGATAGCTATATCCTAAAGCTCCCATAGGCCAAATCGGCCGAAAATATATCATTTTATTTTATTTATTTATTATTAACGCAGACTAAGTGCAGTCGCGAGTATAACCAAAATATAAAGTTATATTTATAATTAAAATTACTATTTATGACTATAAAAAGTAGAATAAAAAATATATTTTAACTGAAAATATTAAAAAAATTTAGTTAATTAAATTATTAATTAGTAAATGGTTAATAGTTAATCTGGGAAAAAAGTAAAGAAGTTGATCCAATATTTGTTGCAAGGATTGGGGAAAACCGAGAAAAACCCAACCAGATCAATGCAAATGTATGCCAAAACAATCACGAAAGATTTCTGATTTAAATGAATGCGTAAATGGCTAAGATGCCAAACATACTGCCCCTAAAGATCAGAGATTTAACGGAGTTGGCTGTAAAGTGAAGATTTAAAATGGGAAAGAGAAAGAGATGTATCAATAATTCTATAGTATTCATTACAATGAGCGCATAATACCCGAAAACGATTGTGCAAAGCGTAGTCAGTAGTGCATGTAGGAAGAAATAAAGGGATGTAGTACCTGGTTGCCCTGGTTGGAATATTGAAATTAGGGCGTTCTAAAATATATGGGGAGCGGATATCACCAACTATAAGCTTATAAAGGAAAATAATTCCAAGAACTCTCCTACGATTATTTGAGGACGGAAGATTAAGGAGTAAGAGCCTGTTGGTGTAAAAAGAAGGCGAAGATTGGGGTCGCAATTAAGACCTCGAAGTGCAAAGAGTAAAAACTGCTTCTGCACTGACTCAATTAAATTCTGAGTATGAGCATGTTGAGGAGACCAGACACATGAACAATATTCAAGAATGGGGCGGACAAGGGATGTGTAAAGAAGTTTAGTGACGAAGGGATCATTAAATTCTTTAGACCAGCGTTTAATAAATCCAAGAGTGCCCTTGGCTTTATTAACAATTGAGGAGATATGATGTGTGAAACTTAATTTATTATCAAAAAGAACACCAAGGTCTTCAACTGACAGTATACGATTTAAGAGTACATTGTCAATATAGTAATTGGCTAAGTAAGGAGTAACCTTGTTAAAAGTCATAAATAGGCATTTAGAAAAATGTAGTTTCAAGTGATTAGTTATGCACCATTTGTGCATTGTGTTTAAATCATATTGTAGTAACGCATGATCCTGGGGGTCATTGTAAGATAATAATAATTTCACATCATCTGCATACATAAGTCTGCGACAATGGGATAGCGTAGAGGGAAGGTCGCTTATAAAAAGATTAAAAAACAATGGGCCTAGGTGACTACCCTGGGGAACTATAGAAGAAACGAAAACTGATTTAGATATTGATGATCTAAGCATAACCCTTTGGGTCCTACATGTTAGATATGATGATATCCACAGAAGAAGGGTGGGTGGGAAACCTAAGATACTAAATTTATGTAAATGAAGGTTATGACAGAAGGTTATGCTTTATGACATCAGTTTGCATTCTATTAAGGAATGCCTCATTAACAAAAGAGGTAAATTCTAATAGATTGGTCGAAGTCGACCGACTCTTAACAAACCCGTGTTGGTAGGGAGATATAATTGACTTGCAGAAGTGTTGGAAAGTCGATGTTACCATCTTTTCGGAGAGCTTAAGGATTGCTGACAACTTCGCAATTCCCCTGTAGTTGGATATATCCGACTTGCACCTTTTTTTATACAGTGGGATAATGTAAGATTCTTTCCATAAGGTAGGAAAGATAGAGGATTTTAAAGAAAGGTTAAACAGAATTAATAGAGGTTTTATTATAGAAGAACAGCACTCCTTAAGCAAACAACTTGGAATGTTGTCGGGGCCAGGAGAAAAGGCAGATTTTAAGGTATTAATTGAAGAAAGTATGCAACTATAGGTAATATGCGGAAATAAAACAGAATTAGAGGATGGGAGCTTATAGGGGTAAGAGAAGTTAGTAGGCAAACTAGAGGTGTAAGTAGATTGAAAAAAGTTAGCAAAGAGATCGAAAGCGGCCGAGTCCTCACTTACTTTACTGGAGTAAAAAAAGAAAGAATAGGGTAAAGTACTAGATTTACGTTTAGAATTAACAAAGTTATAGAATTTGTAAGTTTAAGACAATATATCACGCGCAAATTGAGTCTTGCAACGAACGAGATAATTTTCATAACATTGAGAATTAAGAAGGGTAAAGGCTGCTTTTACTTTAGACTAATTTAAAAAGTCTAAGTTAGAACCTTTCTGCTTAAACCTCTTAAAATATTTAAATGTTTTATTATTTAAGTTGGATAATCTTGGTGAGAACCAAGGCGGTTTATGTGAAACGGACTTTACAACACTAGGGATGCGGACATCAAAGATTGAATTTTAAATGTTGTAAAAATACTCGACAGCTATGTTAATATCTTTTATGCCGTATAGTACAGACCAGTCAGTAGCAAGAATCAGTTGATTAAGCAAAGAAAAATTTCCTTTGCGAAAGCAACGGCGCGACTTGGAAGAGAAAAAAATGAGGTAAATGGGTTGAGTTAGGGATAGACAAAGACAGTCCAAGGGTAGGATGAAAAGAATCTTCAGGTACAACCACAGGAGAAGATCTAGTGACAACGGCACTGGATGAATCACTTACAAAGATGAGATCCAGCATCCGGTTTAAACGATTAGATACATGATTGACTTGAAAAAAAGAAAGATCAATCAAACTATCTAAAAAGTCATTTTTGGTTGCGGGCAATGAAATTAAACTTGTTGAAAAACGTCCAGGAAACGTTTGGCAAGTTAAAATCACCAAGTGTCACAAAGAAATCACAATCTCGAATGTGACTTAATATTTCTTTGATGAAATTGAAATGCTGTAAATAAATAGACATTTCAGAGGTTGGAGGAATATAAGAACAGGTTACATACAGCGCAAAAGACGAAAAAGTAACCTTAACGGCAACAATTTCAATGTCGTCCATTGGTGAAACGTCAATTATTTCAGCATTAAGGGAGGGTTTTACTGAAATAAGGACTCCACCAGCACGTCGATTAGGACGATCGCGCCTAAAGATATTATAATTTGACGACATTATTTCATTATCAGATATGCTGGAATTATGCCAAGTCTCTGAAAATGCAATAATATCGGTGTCAAAAGAGAAACTATAGAAACGAGTTCTATTCTTCTGTTTAAACTCGTGAACAATCATATGAGGAGGCCAAAACTTTGGATCACATATGACAGGAAACAGTTCAGGGGACACACTAATCTTAAAAGATGAGATCTCTCTGGGCTCAGAGAAATTAAATTTTGAAATAGATACGCTACCAGGGTTTTGGTAGCGATAAATGCAGCAATTGACTCAATAGTCGTGTCTGCAGATAGTCTAGATATAAATATCTGTTTACGGGGAGCCACGACCGTAAACAGGGCGGGCTGAGCTACAATGGGAGTAGCAATGGGATGACTGTTACGTCGACTTGGGGGGCTTTTAGAGCTTGAAGTATCAACATTGCAGGATTTCCCAGCTACCACAATTATATTAGGGGGTGAAGGGTGAACTGCGGGGGTGGCAGTAGAACGACTGTTACGTCGAATAGGGTGACTTTTCGAGTTTCTACTCGTGGGCTTAGCTCCATTAACAGTCACCGATTTGATCATAATGGGTGATGAGGGTTACGGGGGGACAGGCAGTGCCGGGAAAGCAACGTTAGCACATGAAGGTCGGTCTGGTACTGGAGATGTTGAAAATAAATATGTGAATTGGGAGGTGAAGAGTTGCGGGGAGAGGGAGAAAAGGATCCTTTTAGGAGGCCCATTATGCTCTGGTGACGCGAGGAGCGAACCAGTCGGAAGAGGTAAGGGAAGCTGCTGCTGAGAACTCAACACCTTGTCAGGTGGAGTCTCAAAACTATAATCACTAAGCAAGTCAGCACTAATATCAAAATCAGTGCTTAGCTTCTTAGCGAGTGAGCGCAATTTTAGGAATGGTTTTTCCACAATATTATACATACGTGAAAAATCACCTTGCAACTCAATACACACTGGGCATGACTATCGCAAACCACCACTGCCTAATTTGGCAGAGGAAATTAATTTTTCGAATTCACGCCCAGTAAGACCAGCACATTTTATATGCATAATGTTGTCACATAGTCAACAGTGCACATAATTCTGTTGGTAACTATCACGAGTTGGACCGTAATTGCAATTGTTTTTGCAGCAGGCCATTTCACTCAAACTAAACTCTTTTAATATTAGAGAGCAAACAAGAACAAATTTGAGAGTGCACAAGATTACTTCGATGCAAACAAATATGCTCGAAAACAGAAATCGCTAAATATGCAAAAACAAATGTTAACGAAACATTTATGGCAACAAAGCAATGCGTGGGCGCAAGCGCAAAACAGAAATGGAGTGAACGCGAACAAACACACAAACTTATTATTGCTCAGAAGAGCAACGAAAAGGAAGCAAAGGTCGCAGCAAAAATCAAGCACAAACAAAAACACAGCTGAGACGCTGTATTAATAAAATGTAATGTTTTGATAAAAATTCACATTAAAAACGACTTTGCACAAACCAGATTTAGGGTATCACTTTGCTCAAGTAAAATATTTGATAATTTCAAATTAAAATTCACGAATCAAGGCAGAAATAATAAAATAGACGGAGCGTTGAAAAAACACGACCGGCACAGCTGATAATCTCTTTCTCTTTGTATATGAGCAAATGCAAGCGAGACAGAGCTTGCTTCTTCTTGTCGCGTTTTGTTTCGTTTGACCGATTCATTATCGATAAATTTATGAGTTTGAACAACAATACTAAATAATCGTCGGAGTTGCGTTAACTAAAATTAATTGGATTTCCGATACTAAAACTGTTTTAACACGTAAAGTGAAAATTTCTATAATCTCAAATCAGGATCGGACTTCTCACAGGATATCTTACGGTCGGGAGAGCCCGACTGTACTTTGATTCTTCTTATATATAAAAATATGAGTCATTGAAGATCATTTCCTCATGTTATAAATTATTTATTTTCTGGGAAAATATTTTGATATATAAACAAAATAAATATGTCAATCAATAATTATATTTTCTTATTAATTCATTATTTACATGTTTACCTTGTTTTGCAATGGATATATCAGTTACGATATCACGGACAACGTTTCAGTGCCCATGATGACAAATGAAGACAGTAAAACCACCTCTCCGGTTAAAGCCAGTAGCCATCGTCGACTTAAAAACAAAAAAAATGTATCAACTTGCACTATTACAAATGAGACGAACACAAACAAACCAAACAATACGTCTCCAGTATCTATGATTGAAATTGAAAGTGATATTAACAAATCTATTACGCTTGCTTCTTCTAAGGTAACATTTACGCCCAAACTTACATGTTCCCCAAAAAAAACAGAGGTGCACATTATAAACGAACGCTGTAATGGTTTTAAATGTCAAAAAAGTAACGCTGGTATCCACGAGGATGACGACGAAGACAGTGATACTGAAAACTTGTCCCCATTGCTATCTCCCTGTAGCAGAAGCAACAATGCTTCAATCAAATCACTTAAACAAGAGGAGGCAAGTGTGGCCGCAATTGAGAGTGACATCAACTCAGACCTAATAAAAAATGATATGTTTGTCAGTGGTTCAAAGGAAGACGTAGACGTGCTTGATGCTGTCTCTAAAAAACATGACTCCGTGAAGCGAATGAAACAATGTTCTGAATTTAATCACAGGGACACAGCTGTAATTGAGTCTGGTTTATTGGCGATCAATTTGAGTGGAGAAGAGTCAGATTATTATACACCTGAAGATACGCAAAATACCATACTAAGTCCGTTGTGTCAGACTGAACGAGTCTGTCGCGATAAAAATCGCACTCAAACAGAACCAAATATGTCCAACGTAATTGGGGTCGGGTATGGCAACACAGTAAAAAAAAATTTGATTCTACACAAGAAATCTACTTCTGTCGGAAATATTGTGGGACCGAGTGCTGCAACCACTAATTGCAGTAGTGTTGTTGACTTGAAGATCAATAATGTCAGTTCACTACCGGGTAAATCACAGTATGCTTATTTAAAAATTGTTATATAAAGTTAGACCTCCATTGTAAATGTAGAGTACAACAAAAAGAACGCTTTAGTTTTCATCTGTTTATTGTTCGAAGTGTACTTCATAAATTAAAATTAGATACTAATAAATTTTTTTTACTCACGTGCAAATTGCTAATGGAGAATTTGAATTTGAACGCATTTAATAATTCGACGTGTTCGACTAGAGCGTAAACTTTTTATAAAAACTCTAATTTTCAATAATGTGCTCAATTTCAAAATAATAATAAATTAATTACGTAATGATCAACTTTAATTCAGCTTACCATGCTAAAATATAAAAGAAGTTTTAATTTTTAAGTTTTGTAATATATAATTATTATTTCATTATAGATATGCTGGATAGCCCAGTTAGCGGAAACTCCACTTCAACGCGCTGCTCCAGTGATAGTTACTCTTCCAGTTCATCAACCAAGCAATTGCTTAGCTCCACAACGGCAGCGAATATAATAGTGAATGATAGTAAAGTTGTAATGCAAAATGCAGTAAACGTTTAAAAAAATGTGTTTCAAATTCATATATACAAAATAAAATGGATCATTGTGCTTTAGAATGTAAAATGGTACTACTGACATGCTTTTGTTATTATATGCTAAATATCGAAAAATCGCGATAATACCGTTATGGCTTTAAAAATAAAACACCATATAGGGAATATTAGGTTTTATTTAAAATGCATTAAAAACCTTCATGACCATGCCTTGTAAATTCTGAATGGCCAACAACTGCTCGGCATTCAGCGGATGAGCCCAGGACACACCAACAGGTCTAGAGGAATTGTAAGCCGATTCTTCGCTAATTTGTGCAGCCTCCAAACATTCTGACGAGATTAAAAAATTGTTTGATTTATTTTTTTATTTTACCAATTTCCATGTTTTGCGTGATATAATTGATTAAATTGTTTATCTACAAATTTCCATATCTTGTGTGAGAGAATTTTCATTCTCAACAATACTTTTACTTACCCAACATGCGCGACTACCTTGTTGCATTCATCTGAAGTTCGCTGTTTTTTCATTAAAAATTTAGCTTTGTAATAAAATTTGTTTTTTAACCATAGTTTGTATGTGACAGTCAAAAAAAACCGCGGAAATGTTATCCTGAAAAACGTAAAAGTGGTCAAGCAGCCCAAATGATCAAGCTTTACCTAGTTCAAAGTATGTAGACAGTGAGCCATTAATGTAAATCTGCAGGCAGATGTTTAAGTTTGTTAGTTCGGGTTAGTTTGTCTGACCATCATTCCGTTTGAACATACTGATTTCAGAGGTGGAAAAAGTTACAAGTTCGAACTTGGTGTCGACTACAATCTCTACACTCAAATTTTCCAGTGAATCCTATTTCAGTAATTTATCAAAAGGCACACAGTACTGGATCTTTGGCTCTCCAATGATTCTGAATGCTATTAGATTGAATTCAGTTTGGGAGACTGATATGTGTATAAAGGAGACCATGCTGTAGAGAGCTTGGTCCGTAGTGTTATCTTTGTGGTAGGCGTATTTCACGACTAATTCTGTGTAACTTGGTAATGACGTGGGGAGAGACGACGGTGACAAAGGTCTACAAAGATATCGAGTTTGTATTTTTATAGCCATGCAGAAGGTAAATGGTTTTTGTCACGATATTTGTAACGCATTGGAGGAGGCGTTTCCGACCATACAAAGTAAGTATATACTACATATGTATATACTTGATCAGCATCGTGATCTCTTATCATTTTTCCATACATATGAGGTTGAGTTAGGTTGATTGGTTGTTGGTGCTAAATGAGCACCAACACACATGGACCTTAGGTCGGCTAGTTGTGATCCCACATGATAGATCTAGCAAATTATGTGATCAGATCGGCAGATGCGTCGCCCACGATGTGATTCCATCCTGTGGCCCGGAAACGCTGTCTGTGTTGTCTAAGGGCTGTGCAGTGATAAAAGAAGTGAGCCAATGTCTCTTCTTTCTCATTGCCACAGCTTCTACAGAAGTCGTGTGAATTGACAGTCTGGGGTCGTGGATACCTACTAGCCAGTGTACTGTGAGGGCACGAAAGACTGCGGAACAGCTGTTTCATGTCAGCCTACATAACTTGAACGAGCAGACTTCGAACCCATATGAGAGGATAGAGCAAATGAAGGCAGTGTACAGCCAACGGGTGATGTGGGGGCTTTAAAACCATTACTAGCCAATCGTCTTTCCACATATAATGAGGACGACTGAGGTCTTCCGTGTTCTGTTTGCGCATTCCAGTTAAGTTATAAACTAAGACATTTACACCTAAATGTTTTAGTATCTCATTTTACTCATTTTTAGTATCTCCCCGTTTAAAGATGGCAGTCTAACTGGACCCATTTTGTACTTGTTAATAAAGAGAACTAGTTAAATTTGCTAGAATTAACCCCTAGTTCATTGTTCGTGATCTAATTGGATAAGAAACGAAGAGAGTTAATCATCTGGGCGCAAAGAGTTTGGGGGTATTGAAGAATATGATGGCGATATCGTCAAAAGGTGCTGTCCAGAAGGTGTCAGCTGAGAAGTCGCCCCAGCACCTTAAGAAGATAAGATGGGAGACTAAATCTAAATAGCTCCATGAATGTTGCCCTTGCTAAATTGGGTTGATCAATTGGGCAGATCAGACATTATCGGAGCAGCCAGGGAAATGGGTCTTCGTCAGCAGCTCCCGTGACTCCTCAATAGTTGAAGTCTAGGAGCTTATACATCGTTTTAGGAAACCCAGCGAGGGTGAAGGAGAGTATCTTTCCGAGTCTTACTGCCTGAGAGGTATCTTCAATATTTAAGCGGACCGTACGCTAGGAGTAACGCTTGGCTTAACCCAGTGACCCAGGGCGCATGTTGTGGTAAAAGAAATATAGATATTTAACCAATTATTTCATAGAATTCACTTCATTTGTTATACAGTGGTTTCAAAACTAATTGGAAACAGATGCTTTTTAAGCAGATTTTAGCAAGGCACTTGTTACTGTTATTAATTCTCCTTTACTACATTAACTTAATATGGTAGGAAACATGTAATTTTAATGGCACGTTACTACTAGTTTTGTCAGGATTCATTGCATCGATCTCTCACTGCACGAACTAAGTATGTATATCTAGCCAGCACTGAATCTCAAGTATACTTGAAGTTACCATAATAGCATTAAGTGAATACCTTTGTTGCTCTCTATCGTTATCAACTATTATAATTTGACGATCAACTGACTTAAACGGGCACTTAGGCAAGCTTCTGCGTTAACCAGAACGGGTCTGTTTTGTGAGCTATATTACATTTCTATAAATTCGACTCTATTCGAATGCACACATGTGTACTATCCCAAAGATAAATAACCGAACAACGAAACTTCGCTGAAAGCAGATGATGGTCTGAATTATTCAGTGGGCTGACGAGAAATATTTAGCTGATCAACGATATTTATGTAACGACTCGGCTTGTTTCCCTGGGGCTTTCACGGCAAGCTCATTCGCCTCAGGGCGGGGTTGTTAACTAATGCCCACCGAGCGTACAATCCACAATCATCGATTGGGGAACCTCAACATCTAGACGACCTAAGAGCTCAAAGTGGGTATTAGAGGGCCGGACAGTGTCAAATACAAAAAAACAAATTGACATGTACAAAATGTACTAAGTAACTATCGGCGGATAAAAGAAACACAACAATAAAGGCCAACCAACCAAAAGGCCAACGACTTTTATTTTTATTTCTTGTTTATTATAGCAGACCTACATAATGGTAAAACTTAACTTTTAACAACAAAAAATGGAAAAAATTTTACTGCGATAAAAAATAATAATAAAAATTTGAATAAATTTGAAATTTGTGTAGAGTGTTTAAAAGAATGACGGATATACACAAGAGTTGGGTAAACAGATGCTATAAAAAGCAAATTTGTTTGCGCGGCAAACGAAAAATTTACCGTCGGAAATTAGGTAGCCACCACAACACTTAGATCGCGTGATAGCAGAGGAGTGAAGCAAAGCGCGGTTTAGAGAGAGCAGAGAGAAATGACGCGAGAGATAAAGAAACTATTTATAGAGTGCGCTCGCGACTGAAACTATTTAAGCGGAGAGTAGCAAGCAAGCAAAAACTACAAGTTACAAAAACAAAGCTTGGGAGACGACAAAGCAAGTGCACAAATAAACAAACAACGTGCTTTGACTAATCGCTGTCTGTGTGGCGGCAACGCTGGCCGCAGACACTGATCGTGCCGATCAATGACATACATGCATACATATATATGTGCATACATATAATGTCAAACGCATTTGATTGTCAATTTTCGATGACACTTAGTACTGTACTTTTCTTACTTGTCTTTTTTTAAGAATCATACATCCTTATCATGAACAACCGTTAAATACTGTTGGAAATAAAATTTAGTAGTACAACATTCCCTTGTCAACATAAGCATACTCTTATACGCGTATAAGTGTTGCCTGCGAGCATCACATGTAATTGAATGATCAAGCCTGCCTGCGAGCTGCTCTCTTAGTTTTTAGTTCTTAATCTCACACACAACGAATAAATACATTTAGATTGTAAAATGAAGTTCTAATCTGTTTTCTTATTCGTCCCGAGTAGGAGGTGATATAGTTCCAATAGTGTGACCGTTCTTAGTTTCTAAAAGGGTACACAGTGAATACTTCACTTGTTTGAAAAGTGTTCTTTGAATAGATGCTTGCAATAGATGTATTAAACTAAATTTATCCATTTACTACCTTGAGATCAGGAGTGTGCGTTTGATTGGCTTTAATTTTGTCAACTTAGTTTATATATTCTGCTGACCGAAAGGATTCTGAGTCCATATTAATGGAAATGTCTAAGCCTAGTGCTGATAAATCGTCATCATGTGTACGCGACAAAGCGTCGGGGACAATGTTCTGAGTTCCCTTACGGTGTACAATTTTAAACACAAAACCTTGAAGCTTCAATGCCCATCGAGCCAATCGTGAACTTAGGTCTGATTGGGACAAAAGCCATTGTAAAGATGCATGATCGGTAACGATGGAAAACTCCTGACCTTCCACATATGCTCTTAACTTTTTTACAGCAAGAACGGCTGCTAAGCATTCTTTTTCAGTGACATAGTAATTTCTTCGGCCTCGGTTTCAGAGACATGAAAGCAATTGGAACTTCGTCGCCTCATCATTGTTTTAAACTAAAAAGGCGTCTATACCGGTATGGCTAGCATCACAATGAATGGAAAAAGGCAATTCAAAATTTGGTCTATGTAGCACTGGTGCGGACGTAAGATTCGCCTTTAGCATTTCAAAAGCAACTTGAGCCTCGTCACTCCAAAGAAATTTCCGCTTCGATTTTAAAGTATCCGTTATAGAGGATGCGATAGAAGCATAGTTCCGGATATATTTGTTGTACCATCCAGTCATGCCTAGGAAGCGTCTTACTTGCTTCACCGATCGGGGAGTAGGAAACTCTTTAATAGCGGAAATCTTATCAGGATCTGTTGCAATGGTTCCCTTTCCAACAACATGGCCAAAATATTTTACCTCCTCTAAATCGAAATTAAATTTTCCAATATTAATCGTCAATTCAGCTTCCTTTATTTTACCCGCAACTTCTCTTAAGACAAAAAAATGTCTCTCAAAAGTTTCTGATACGAAGGAGATCAGCCAAATAGATGAACCTCGTCTTTATTGAGGTGGAATTAGTTTGTTCATCAGGTTTGACATTGTCTGAGGAGTGCTACGAAGTCCAAAAGGCATTACAGTGTATTGATAGAGAGTCCTCCCGGGTACACTAAATGCTGTATTGTCTCTTGAACTGGGTGTTAAAGAAATTTGCCAGAACGCTTCTTTAAAATCAATGCTTGTTATAAATTCAGCTTTTGGTGGTCAACTTAGAATACCTTCGTTAAACAGCATGAGATATGCATCCTTCACAGTGACTGCATTAACACGCCTCCGAGCGCACATTTAGCGCACTGGCCGAAAACTGCCAGTGCGCACGGTTTAATTTATTTACGGGCACAATCCCATAACTGCCAGCATGCAGTGTATGAAAAGAAGCGGCGAGTAAAGTTCTCACTGGAAGCAGCCAGTTCACACAGCAGCGAGACAGAGAACGATGTACACTTGTCGCATACACACGCATAGCGAGATCGGAATCAGAAAACCGAAAACAAAGAGCGATGACACATGCGTAGTGCAATGCATTGATCGGCAGAGGCTGGGCAGAGAGAGCGAGAGACAGCGACCACTACGCAGCGCACACATACAAGTGCATGGCTTTTTATCAAAACATTACATTTTATTAATACAGCGTCTCAGCTGTGTTTTTGTTTGTGCTTGAATTATGCTGCGACCTTTGCTGCCTTTTCGTTGCTCTTCTAAGCAATAATAAGTTTGTGTGTTTGTTCGCTTTCAGTCCATTTCTGTTTTGGGATTGCGCCCACGCATTGCTTTGTTGTCATAAATGTTTCGTTAACATTTGTTTTTGCATTTTTAGCGAATTCTGTTTTCGAGCATATTTGTTTACATCGATTAGATTACTTCTTGTGCGCTCTAAAATTTTTTCTTGTTGGCTCTCTAATATTTAAAGTGTTTATTATAAGTGAAATGGCCTGCTGCAAAAACAATTGCAATTACGGTCCAATTCGGGGACAGTGACCAACCGAATTATGTGCACTGTTGGCTCTGTGACAACATTATGCATATAAAATGGGCTGGTCTCACTGAGCGTGAATTCGAAAAATTCATTTCGTCTGAAAAATTAAGTATTGGTGGATTGCGATGGTCATGCCCAGTTTGTATAATATTGTGGAAAAACAATTCCTAAAATTGCGCTCACTCGCTAAGAAGCTAAGTACTGATTTTGATATTAGTGCTGACAAGGTGTTGAGTTCTCAGCAGCAGCTTCCCTTACCTCTTCCGACTGGTTCGCTCCTCGCGTCACCAGAGCATAATGGGCCTCCTAAAAGGATCCTTTTCTCCCTCTCCCCGCAACTCTTCACCTCCCAATTCACATATTTATTTTCAACATCTCCAGTACCAGACCGACCTTCATGTGCTAACGTTGCTTTCCCGGCACTGCCTGTCCCCCCGTAACCCTCATCACCCATTATGATCAAATCGGTGACTGTTAATGGAGCTAAGCCCACGAGTAGAAACTCGAAAAGTCACCCTATTCGACGTAACAGTCGTTCTACTGCCACCCCCGCAGTTCACCCTTCACCCCCTAATATAATTGTGGTAGCTGGGAAATCCTGCAATGTTGATACTTCAAGCTCTAAAAGCCCCCCAAGTCGACGTAACAGTCATCCCATTGCTACTCCCATTGTAGCTCAGCCCGCCCTGTTTACGGTCGTGGCTCCCCGTAAACAGATATTTATATCTAGACTATCTGCAGACACGACTATTGAGTCAATTGCTGCATTTATCGCTACCAAAACCCTGGTAGCGTATCTATTTCAAAATTTAATTTCTCTGAGCCCAGAGAGATCTCATCTTTTAAGATTAGTGTGTCCCCTGAACTGTTTCCTGTCATATGTGATCCAAAGTTTTGGCCTCCTCATATGATTGTTCACGAGTTTAAACAGAAGAATAGAACTCGTTTCTATAGTTTCTCTTTTGACACCGATATTATTGCATTTTCAGAGACTTGGCATAATTCCAGCATATCTGATAATGAAATAATGTCGTCAAATTATAATATCTTTAGGCGCGATCGTCCTAATCGACGTGCTGGTGGAGTCCTTATTTCAGTAAAACCCTCCCTTAATGCTGAAATAATTGACGTTTCACCAATGGACGACATTGAAATTGTTGCCGTTAAGGTTACTTTTTCGTCTTTTGCGCTGTATGTAACCTGTTCTTATATTCCTCCAACCTCTGAAATGTCTATTTATTTACAGCATTTCAATTTCATCAAAGAAATATAAAGTCACATTCGAGATTGTGATTTCTTTGTGACACTTGGTGATTTTAACTTGCCAAACGTTTCCTGGACGTTTTTCAACAAGTTTAATTTCATTGCCCGCAACCAAAAATGACTTTTTAGATAGTTTGATTGATCTTTCTTTTTTTCAAGTCAATCATGTATCTAATCGTTTAAACCGGATGCTGGATCTCATCTTTGTAAGTGATTCATCCAGTGCCGTTGTCACTAGATCTTCTCCTGTGGTTGTATCTGAAGATTCTTTTCATCCTACCCTTGGACTGTCTTTGGCTATCCCTAACTCAACCCATTTACCTCATTTTTTTCTCTTCCAAGTCGCGCCGTTGCTTTCGCAAAGGAAATTTTTCTTTGCTTAATCAACTGATTCTTGCTACTGACTGGTCTGTACTATACGGCATAAAAGATATTAACATAGCTGTCGAGTATTTTTACAACATTTAAAATTCAATCTTTGATGTCCGCATCCCTAGTGTTGTAAAGTCCGTTTCACATAAACCGCCTTGGTTCTCACCAAGATTATCCAACTTAAATAATAAAACATTTAAATATTTTAAGAGGTTTAAGCAGAAAGGTTCTAACTTAGACTTTTTAAATTATTCTAAAGTAAAAGCAGCCTTTACCCTTCTTAATTCTCAATGTTATGAAAATTATCTCGTTCGTTGCAAGACTCAATTTGCGCGTGATATATTGTCTTAAACTTACAAATTCTATAACTTTGTTAATTCTAAACGTAAATCTAGTACTTTACCCTATTCTTTCTTTTTTTACTCCAGTAAAGTAAGTGAGGACTCGGCCGCTTTCGATCTCTTTGCTAACTTTTTTCAATCTACTTACACCTCTAGTTTGCCTACTAACTTCTCTTACCCCTATAAGCTCCCATCCTCTAATTCTGTTTTATTTCCGCATATTACCTATAGTTGCATACTTTCTTCAATTAATACCTTAAAATCTGCCTTTTCTCCTGGCCCCGACAACATTCCAAGTTGTTTGCTTAAGGAGTGCTGTTCTTCTATAATAAAACCTCTATTAATTCTGTTTAACCTTTCTTTAAAATCCTCTATCTTTCCTACCTTATGGAAAGAATCTTACATTATCCCACTGTATAAAAAAAGGTGCAAGTCGGATATATCCAACTACAGGGGAATTGCGAAGTTGTCAGCAATCCTTAAGCTCTCCGAAAAGATGGTAACATCGACTTTCCAACACTTCTGCAAGTCAATTATATCTCCCTACCAACACGGGTTTGTTAAGAGTCGGTCGACTTCGACCAATCTATTAGAATTTACCTCTTTTGTTAATGAGGCATTCCTTAATAGAATGCAAACTGATGTCATAAAGCATAACCTTCTGTCATAACCTTCATTTACATAAATTTAGTATCTTAGGTTTCCCACCCACCCTTCTTCTGTGGATATCATCATATCTAACATGTAGGACCCAAAGGGTTATGCTTAGATCATCAATATCTAAATCAGTTTTCGTTTCTTCTATAGTTCCCCAGGGTAGTCACCTAGGCCCATTGTTTTTTAATCTTTTTATAAGCGACCTTCCCTCTACGCTATCCCATTGTCGCAGACTTATGTATGCAGATGATGTGAAATTATTATTATCTTACAATGACCCCCAGGATCATGCGTTACTACAATATGATTTAAACACAATGCACAAATGGTGCATAACTAATCACTTGAAACTACATTTTTCTAAATGCCTATTTATGACTTTTAACAAGGTTACTCCTTACTTAGCCAATTACTATATTGACAATGTACTCTTAAATCGTATACTGTCAGTTGAAGACCTTGGTGTTCTTTTTGATAATAAATTAAGTTTCACACATCATATCTCCTCAATTGTTAATAAAGCCAAGGGCACTCTTGGATTTATTAAACGCTGGTCTAAAGAATTTAATGATCCCTTCGTCACTAAACTTCTTTACACATCCCTTGTCCGCCCCATTCTTGAATATTGTTCATGTGTCTGGTCTCCTCAACATGCTCATACTCAGAATTTAATTGAGTCAGTGCAGAAGCAGTTTTTACTCTTTGCACTTCGAGGTCTTAATTGCGACCCCAATCTTCGCCTTCTTTTTACACCAACAGGCTCTTACTCCTTAATCTTCCGTCCTCAAATAATCGTAGGAGAGTTCTTGGAATTATTTTCCTTTATAAGCTTATAGTTGGTGATATCCGCTCCCCATATATTTTAGAACGCCCTAATTTCAATATTCCAACCAGGGCAACCAGGTACTACATCCCTTTATTTCTTCCTACATGCACTACTGACTACGCTTTGCACAATCGTTTTCGGGTATTATGCGCTCATTGTAATGAATACTATAGAATTATTGATACATCTCTTTCTCTTTCCCATTTTAAATCTTCACTTTACAGCCAACTCCGTTAAATCTCTGATCTTTAGGGGCAGTATGTTTGGCATCTTAGCCATTTACGCGTTCCTTTAAATCAGAAATCTTTCGTGATTGTTTTGGCATACATTTGCATTGATCTGGTTGGGTTTTTCTGGGTTTTCCCCAATCCTTGCAACAAATATTGGATCAACTTCTTTACTTTTTTCCCAGATTAACGATTGACGATAAACTATTAATAATTTAATTAACTAAATTCTAAATTCTTTTAATATTTTCAGTTAAAATATATTTTTATCTTTTATAGTCATAAATATTAATTTTAATTATAAATATAAACTTTATATTTTGGTTTACTCGCGACTGCATTTAGTCTGCGTTAATAAATAAATCGACCGAGGCCGAGGAGACGAGCGTTGCTGTATAACAATGAACACGCTGCTCAAGCGGAGTGTCTGCAACATACTCCAGGAAAGCCGGCCAGAGTTCAACCATCTAGGGATGCGTAGCCGGCTGAGACCCCAGAAGTCGTGAGGGAATTCATGCCACTGATGCAGAAGAGGTGGAGTAAATGCGTCATCCCATCCGAGTTCCGTGAGATAAATTTGTTGCATGAATATTTTTGCTCTAATGACGAAGGGTGCCAGCCAGCCAGCGGGATCAAATACCTTCGCTATGTAGATTAGCACTTCCCTTTTGGAGACGGAAGACTTTAGCTGAGGGTCCACAATGGAAAACAAGAATGAATCACCTGTGGCTTGCCAGCGAACACCCAATGTCTTGGGTGCTTAGCCTTGCTTGCGTCCTCTAAGTCCGGGAAATCCTCATGCAATAAATTCTCTTTTGGAAGCGCATGGAGTACTTCCTTCTGGTTTGCTGTCCATTTTGACAGTGGAAATTCAGTTGACTGGACGGCAGCCTTGAGTTCTTGGATGGCATCGTGGGTCTTTCATAGTGTGGGCACCGGAAAGGACGTCATGTAGTGCTATCAGGCTTGAAGACAGCTTGATGAGGAAGATAAAAATGATGGCAGTCTGAGGGTGGAGTTACCTTAATCATGTGGCCCAATTTTGCGAATTCCTGGAGCACCTTATCATATTGGCCTTTTAAAGACGGATTCTTCTGGAGTCGCGCTTTATTCAGGAATTGGGCTACAGCGATGGGTCTGGAGTAGCCTAAATCGACACCGTTCGGATCTTTAAAGGGCAGGGCGGTTACATAGCGACCATCCTTCCTTCGTCTGGTGGTTTCTCGGAAAATCTGCTCACAGATCACATCTGCTTCCTTTTCTGGCTTGGCTGGAAAATCTTTCACCTCCCAAAACTCTGTGAGAAGCTCATTAAGCTTTGATTTTTCCGCGACTCCCGTGTGAGCCGAGAATGCTTTGCGAGGTCCCGGGGACTTGAAGTGGATGAGCCCGCATAACACCCACCCGAATATGGTTTCAAGCCCGACGAAACCGCCACCAATGTCTCTCCCCAAGGATATGAGGGAAGAGATTCACCCCAAACATCATTTCAATTGGGGCAGGCTTATTGTAGTGAGGATCAGCCAGCGGGCAATCTAAGCACTCGTAGCGGACCACGTCCGAGAAAGGGTGCGCCGTAATCGCCCCGGTCAGTCTTGGAACGACTAAGGCTAACGCTTCAACCTGCCTCCTGCTGTCTCAGCCGGCAGACAGTTTCAGCAAACATGCCTTTCCGGCGGAACTTTCATCGCTTTGGCATGGGTTAAAACCAAATTAAAGAAACTCTCAAAAAAAGTCGAATTGGCACTGGAATCGATCAGAGCACGTATATAAAACTCCTCACCGAGATGGTTGATGGTTGGTGCAGATCGCTTCAAGGCTGTTAAACACCTTTGGAAGTTCGTCTGCAGCTCGCGCAAGGCCTTGCCGGACTCGTGTGCAACCGTGGGAATTTGGAGGAGCTGCTTGGTTTGCGTCATGATCAACAACCGATCATTTTCGTAACGAGCAGTGAGTTTGTTCCACGCGGATTGGAACCCCTCATTTGTTAACGGGGACTTGGACACGATGGCTCTAGCTTCCCCGCGGGTTTTACGGTTTAAGTGGTTACGTTTTTCCACTTCTGCCAGATACGGAATGCGGATGTATATAGCGGAGAACAAGTCGCTGAATGTTGGCCATGCGAGTCTCTCGCCTTCGAAGATTTCAACCTCACACGGAGGTAATCGGTGTCCTTGAAAAGTGGAACAGCGGAGGCCTCGCAGGAGCGTGAGCATTCTTAGCGGACATTTGCTTAATGCGTTCTCCAAACAACGTTCCGCATGTAGCAGTATTCGTGCTTTCCCTTAACGGGGCTTAAACTCATTTTCATCTAAATTTTGGTCAGACAGGCCCTTGTGGCAACGGGTGTACTCCGTTTCCACATTTGACCAGAGTGACTTGAGCTGCTCCAAGTGCATCTTATTGGAAAAAAGTGGAACTTCTGCATTAAGAGCCTTTGTTTCGCGAGCCTCAAAGAGTGTCAAGGCATCGCATGTGGCAATACAATCGGAAAGCGACATTTTGGACTGTTCTCTGAGTGATTGAGAGGCGGATCGAGTGATTATGTGAGACGCCGTGGAAGAAGTATGGAGAGAAGGGCGTTAATTTGTCACTGGACTACGAGTACGAGACGAAGTGTCGGTGCGACCAGCGACTGAAAGGCTTGCGGACTTGGGAGCAGCCTAAGATATATCGGTGGATATTACCTATCAAAACGTAGGAGAAAGAACATTCCCGGTGCAAACAAAGATAAACGAAACGACAGAAAGTGGACTGTATTTCTGGTTGAGTGCGTATAAATTAAAGTGTATATATAGATAAGGAAAAATCTTTTGTTTTGGAAATTAAACTTAGGGAATATTTAATCTATGTAAATATTAAAAAAACAAGTAAGGAAAGTACAGTCGAGCACGCCCGACCGTATAATACTCTCTGCATTTTCCGCCGATTAAATTATTAAAATCGGTATAGAGATATACAACGTGTAGAACTTGCATTAAAACACGTTGAATCAAAAACAATCTAAGCATAATCAAACATACATCTGTTTGTATGCGAATAAACATACGAAAGACAATATATGATGCATATACATGTATGTATGTATGTGTGAATTCAGCGCGGCCATGTGCTTGTATGTTTCTGTCTCGCTTGCACTCATACATTGATAAGAATGCGGCAGCGCTGCCACACAGGCATCGAAAACATATTGCATTCAGTTATCAATATTGTAACGCTTCTAGTTTTCTTGTTTACAGTCCGATTTTAATGCACCTTTCAGGATTTTTTGATCTAGTTAGTCTCCACACGAATTATAAATAACAATACTCTACAATAAGAAGAAATGCCTTAAAAACGTATTGAAATTTGAATAGTTTTTTAGTTCCTTTGTTAAAAGGGGGCGTGGCAGTCCAAAATTTTTGATGGCATGGCATTTATCCACTTTCTAGGAACCTGCATACCAACATTGGTGATCCTAGGTGCCATAGTTACTGAGACATTCGCCGAAAACACCGATTTTTGCCGAGGTGTGTTTGGTTTTTTGCTCATTGTGGGCGAATGGGGCGTGGCATCAAAAAAAAAGATTCTTGTATTGATTGACTAAATATGTGATCGATTGAGACAAAGCTCGCACTTGTAGCTCTTACCATCTCTGAAATCAGTTTGTTCATACGGACAGACGGACATGGCTATATCGACTCGGCTTGTGATGCTGATCAAGAATATATATACTTTATGGGGTCTGCCACGCCTCCTTCTGCCTGTTACATACATTTGCATAAACCCAATATATTATTGTAATTTCTAATTCGTGTGAAGACTAACTATTTCAAAATATCCTGAAAGGTGCATTAAAATCGGACTATAAACAAGAAAACTAGAAGCGTTACAATATTGATAACTGAATGCAATATCATGTATGAGTGCAAGCGAGACAGAAACATACAAGCACATGTTCGAATGTTTTCGCTGCCTGCGTGGCGGCAGCGCTGCCCGCAGTCGCTGGCCGCGCCGAATACACACACACATACATATATGCATCATATATTGTCTTTTGTATGTATATTCGCATACAGACAAATAGATGTATGTTTGATTATGCTTAGATTGTTTTTGTTTCTACGTGTTTTAATGCAAGTACTACACATATTAATATCTCAAAACCGACTTTAATAATTTCATCGGGAAAAAAATGCAGAGAGTATTTTACGGTCGGGCGTGCTCGACTGTACTTTCCTTACTTGTTTTTAAATGTGTGTTCGTTCCGCTTTGTAAATGCTATTCCCTTTTTGTTTTCTTAAATTTAATTATCGGTGAATCGGTTATAGTTAGAGTTATCGATTAATACAATCTAATATCGTGCGGGGATGATAAGATTATAGCAACAAATTATGCGGATTTGATATTTACAAAACGATAAAGGAATTGATCGAGGAATTCACCCGTGACTCAGTCACGAGAAGTGTCACGTAGTGATATTGATTGCTCACACGGCAGACGGAATCAGATCCTCGTCGACGATATCCAACCCTCGTCCAACTACAAGTTAGTAACTAAGCCCCTGGATTGCTCACACGGCAGACGAGATCCAATCCTCGTCCAACTACAAGTTAGTAACTAAGCGCTTGGATTATCCACACGGCAAACGTGATCAAATCCTTGTCCAACTACAAGTTAGTGGTTAGGGCTTATGTAGAAGGAATAAGGAAGGCAGTAGAAACAGCTTCAATACAATTCTTGATTTCTACTAACTAATTTAACAATGCTAACCGCCGCACTGCCTACCAGTGCCCTCGCGCTCCGCTGTCACCAACTGACGTAATTTGCTCGCAGACGCGCCAACTCGCGACGGCTATCCTTTTTCGCTGTCAATCAAAAAGTAAAGCTGACGCTCTCGATCGACCCACGCGGATCCTGTCGTGATGCAACTCCAACACGAATGCTCTCTCTTTACCACAGAGCGTTCGTTGAGAGCTGTACCCGATCGCTCCCCGCGCAATCGACAGAGGGCGCCGCCTATCTAATACAGATTCCTGCCGCTTGAAAAGCTTGAAAACTAAGAGGCCTTTAGTGGCGTAATAATAAAATACAAAAAAAACAAATAGTATTTGTCGCCTTACAAGCGACAAGACTGATACCGACTCATCGGTTCTGCCGACGGTGGATTTTCATAACTTTATTTTAAGGAAAACAAAGCGCGAGTGATAAGAATTAGATGACTATTTAATTGCGATCATCAATTGGAGTAGCTGCAGTGGGGATTAATGCGCGCGAAAAGCGATCGCTTGCACAAATGTATTTACTTACATGTAAGTATACTTACATACATGTAGGTGTACTTACATACGTTTGTGCTTGTATGTGTGAGCTTGGGGGTTTAAATGCGCGTAAAATAATTGGGATTATATTATTTTGCACACTAGCGATCAAAAAATATATTCTTTATACTTGGAATATGCACTTCCAACCAACACTCCCGATTTAACGACACTTGACTAATTTGCTTGTTGGCAGCCCGTATGTATGTAGGTATGTTTGTATATATGTTGCGGAATTTGCGTATTTTAAAGTGACGATTGTTACAAACAATTACAGGACACGAACACAGAATGGGTTCAACATATACATGTGGAACGTGCGGGACAGGTCAGGTATTGGAAAATTTACAAATGTTACAAAGTGCACAAGTCGCTATGGGAAAGCGGGAAACCCTGCCCATTGCAACTTGTATATAAGAGAACAATCACAAAAGCAGCGCTTATCAGACTTTCCACCGATGCAAGCAGGAGGAGCAGAAGGATATCCCGCTCGAAAAACCAAAATGTTTGTAGGAGGGCGGACGACTGATCAAGTGTTAATTGGCGGGTGCCAATATCTTCTACGGGGGTGTAGAGTTTTGTTGTTTTGAATAAAAACGCGCGATACTGCGTTTGATGATTCTAGAAAAAAGTATGTATTTATGATTTCACACGCGTACAGTGGTAAGCGGGTTAAATGTACAAATTGAAAAGAGGTTTGAGAAAAATCGATGTCGTGGAATTCACGACTCTTGTGTATGGAGACTTATACGATAATGCCTGTCACTCGTTTCCAGTGTGACCGTCTTAGCTTAAGGTGGAAATCCACCCCACACTCAAACTGTTCACCCTGTGGCGTGAACAGCTTAATTAATTTTATGAACGTCCGGTATTGTAGATATGATCTGTGTTTGAATACAAGAAGAATCTGAAGCCACTTCTAATCTGTGTTGGTCGGCTTCGAATTCATAGATTTGCGTGCACTTTTCAACGGTGCACGGCCTACCCAGTTTTTTTTTGGTGGCTTTTGCATTTGCTACACGATGGTTTATATGTATCGGCTTTGCCACACCCGTGGCAGAGTACTCAACGAATGTGACTGACACAGTCTTGGTAACAGTGTCCGGTTTCTTCGCAATTCTAACATACTAATTGTGTAGCTCCTATATCTGCCTCTTCTTGTTCAAAAGTGTTTGATTCTGATTCGTACTCTATGGGACCTTTAGCAGCATTGATTGCTCCTCGTGGCATCAGCACTGGGCGAGGTTTTGGTGCTGAAGATTTCATAACGGTTTGCGAAAAAAGTTCGCGGGTTCTTACTTAATGACGAAGTTTTGCTACTGTGCCGCTCTCCTCAAACAGTAATTCATGCTGGATTTCCAATCTTAAATTGGATCTGAGGGACTCCAAAAGCAGACCGGTACGGAAATAATCCACGACGAATACAAAGTCGCGCTCATATAAGTCCAAAATTAGAAAAGCCAAAAGAAACTCCTGGAGGAACTTCTGTTCCAATCTGGAATCAGTGCCTAAAACCGCAATACTTAGAAAGCTCCTGTCAAAACAGCGACCAATTCAAAGTCAACTAAAACTGGGAGATGGTACATGGACAGAGAGCAGCGAAAAAACTTTAGATGCGCTCATGACCACCCACTTTCATGGATGTTCAACACCACCTGTGTCGGACGGAACAAATATACATACTCCCTAGTGGATTATTAACCACAACGAAGATACAATGGGCTATCAACTCTTTTTCAAGAATAAAGAGTCCAGGTATCGACGGTATCATTCCAGCCATGCTGCAAACCGCCAAGGATGCAGTCACTCCATGGCTGGCTAAGGTTTTCGAAGTCTGCCTAAAAACGGGACATATACCAATTCAATGGCGAACTGCAAGGGTTGCTTTTCTTCCCAAAGCAGGTAAATACAGCCCATCGGATTATAGACCAATAAGTCTCATATCCTTTATGCTAAAAAAAACTGAAAGAAATAGTTATCGGATGAGACATGTAAAATTATTCAATTATATATGTATATACATAGCAATAAAACTATACCGATTAAAATTAATATCTAGAATAATTATTATCATTAAATTATTGAGTTACTTTACTTAGAAAAAAAATTATTTCAATTCAGGGAGAGAAGAAAAAAAAAATTTTAGCTAAGTTTTTTCTCGCAGTGTACAGCTTTACAGCTGTTGCAAACATGCAAAAAGAGCAAACGAAAAGAAAATTCCAATAAGTCAATGTTCAGCGCATATATAACGCTTTCACTGCGCTCTAGCTTTATGCCCCTCTCTGAAGAGGTGCACGAACCTTGCCCCGGAGGTCACAGCAGGTTTTCCTCCGCCGTCTTCGTTATAGACGCGAAGCTCTTAAGGTCCGAGTCTTCCTGGACTATTGTACCTGAGCGGGTGAGTCTGTGTATATTGGCAGTCATACATGCAGCGGCATGTCAAGGTCCGGGACCACACCTTAACTAGACACTCTCCCCGACACTGCCAAGAATAGAATAGAATAGAATAATCACATCTTTTGTGGTCTGTAGCAGGGCTCTTTATACTCTTGAAAGAGTCAATGGCCCATCGTATCTTTTGGGTAGTGAATATTTCCATGAGGAGTTGATGCTCACTACATGGAATGTCCTGGTGCTTCGTCCCGAGGGAGGCTCCACGGATTCTGGGAAGTGCGCGGTCATAAGAGCATCTATAGTTTACTCACGGCACTCAGTCCAGGCTTGATGGTTAAGTCACTGCTGACTTTGAACAGACGGTTGCTTGGATAGCAGCCTTCTTAGTCCTGCTGTTTCAGACATCGATTCCAATTGGGAAGATAAGTATCTCCTGGAATTCCTTTTTTGCCCTTACGGATACTGCACTTGTAGACTCTAAACAGGATCTTGTACTCTTCGTTCACTAGAGTCTCATTGGAGTGCTTAGCCAGTCTAAACATTTCAACGAGATTTTTCCTTTGCATAGAGGGTTCGGAGTTCCACCAGTGTGGTCTCGATCTCTTTTTCTGATTGAACGGTCTACATCATTTTTTAAAGAAGTCGCGGAGGGTCTTGCATACGAACTGTATGTCGCATGCTGACACAATTTCGCCTGGTGCCTCTAGTCTAGTGTTATCTTGCCTACCTACCCAGTTTGTGATCCGGGGGTTCCTGTATGAGTTAGGTTTGGGAGTGCTGTTAAAGTCACATTCAAACCGTATAGTTTTGTGGTCTGAGAAGGAGCCAGCTAAGCGTCGGGTCATCCTTGCATTTGAGTGTTTCGGCCCTATTGAGCCACCAGCAACGTCAAAGGTAGGCATGGGGGCCTCCGGTTCCTCCACCATTTTCACTATGAGCTGGCCGACGAGCAGTCCGTGGATGGTTTTCCACCGCTCTTCCGTGATCTTGCTACTATCGTCGCTCTTGTCGACGAGGGCCACGATGTGGTGCCGTTCAGCGACTTCCTTCATCGTGTCCTTTCGTCTGGTCTTATTAGGCCAAAGAATGGCGCCTTTTGGCCATGCTGGCGTTTGCTTACCGGGGCCTCCTTAGCTCCGGCGCTCTCGGTCGAGCGCCCTTCAGGCCCTCCCTCGCGCACTTTGCCCCTTCCTTACGCAGGAAGCTGGAACCGCGAACGGAGGAGCGCAAAAGCTCTCCTCCTCGGTCATCGTGACCAACACCACACTGTCGAGATCCGAGTCTGCTTCGACTACCGCACCCGTCTATAATTGCTTTTTTCCATATCCTTTCGGGTTCGCACGTTTCCAAACGATGAGATAATCGGATCTGAAGATGCTGCCAGCATATTGAAAAAGTCTTCATTCTGCCTTTTTCGAGAGATCTTGCATGTATTTGAGTATCTGATTTATTGGTAGTCCATGTTTTTGCACCCATGTACTTTGTCGGACAGCTCTCCAATTGGTAGGCATTGATTAAAATTAACCTTGTATTATTGCCTTCCTTCTCTGTATGCCCTGGCTGTTTGTATTTTCGTTTTTTTTATTTCTCTGGGCCTTTGAAGCGTGTATGCAAGCTTCAAAACAAACTCCATACTTGCCAAAATGAATGAATACGGGTAAAACCTTTACAAAATAACGTTTTTTAATGGGTACTAAGTCAGGTATAATCAACAACATGATTACGACATTTAATTAGTCAAATTCGCATACATAATTCGCATATTTGCCTGCGTTGTTTATCTTCCATACCTGAGCCGCGCTTTTAAAGCGCGAGGTTGGATTCGTTTTATGACTCAAGATTTTCAACCGATTTCATAAATATTTATTTATCACCCATGATCATACCAAATGAAATTTTTTTTATTGTCGTACGCTACCATCATAAAAATGATTTTTTCAACGTTTCTCGGCCGGCTGCCCCAGTGTGTGACGTTTGGGCTGACATCCCAGCCCCGGTTGACTTCTTGGTGGACTTTACATGCTGGTTATATCCTCCGCGGCTCATTTATTCATGTGACCCCTAGCATTTATGCCTACTGCCAGGCTTACCTCTAGCCATGGCTTGGGTTTGGTGCTCTTGATACGCGGTGGCGTAAGCCCATTATTCAACAAATCGTGCAGTTCAATTTCAATTGTTATGTGGAACCAGTTCGTAGCATGTGTAAGCGGGACAAAAGAGCTTCTTCATCTTGTTTTTCCGCGCTTTGTTTTCATTCATTTATATTAAGCTAAGAGAATCTAAAAGTAGCCTACTTGCTGGTAAATTAGCTGAATTAAGTAGCTAAAATAGAAGCAGTGCTTAGACCGCGTGGTTAAGAACCAGAAAGAAAGGGTCTACTTAGTTTGCATGAAGCGAAATGTGAGTAACAGTTAGATGTTTTCTTTGGTCAAATTAATCTCAAATTGTTAACACGCTCCTTGAGGTGGAGAAGGACCTGGGACTTGAATCGGTCCTCGAAGCCACCCAATCACTGGAAATAGCTTCCGACGAGGAGGCGGACGACGACGAGGACGGAGACCTGACGGTCATAGTCAACCCGTCCGCAAAGGGTGATGCAGTAACCCACACACATGAGGGTAATGCAAATAAACCTACATAAGAGCAAGTTGGCATCGACGGAGCTCCTTATGACTCTAGAGCAAGGGCCCGTCGATGTGGCCTTAGTCCAAGAACCGTGGATTGCCTCCCGCAACACGGTAGCGGGACTAAGGTCGAACAACTACAATGCGTTTAACATCACAACGGTAAGCAGAACAAGAACTGCCGTACTTGTACGGAAAGGTCTCCACGCTTATCTCATGTCTAATTACAGCACTGACGACCTAACGGCGGTAATGGTGGAGAACGGGAAGATGCGCCTCATTATGGCATCCTGCTATATGGCTCATGACCTGCCAGCACCACCGAACGAACTGGAGAGACTTGTGGCTGAGACCGCCCGAAAAAACGACCTGCATCTGGTAGTCGGCACAGACGCCAACGCACACCACTGCGTATGGGGATCAACCGACACCAACATCAGGGGTGAGTCGTTACTTGAATTCCTACTAACCACAACACTAAGTATCGCTAACACGGGGGAGGCACATACATACGTAGGTCCCACTTCGTCTAACGTTCTTGACCTAACACTCGCAACAGGTGTAGCAATAACAAACTGGAGGGTCCTAGACAAACCCTCATTCTCTGATCACAAGTACATTCAATTCGAATGCGACTTTGACCACAACCCCAAACCAACCCAGTTTAAGAATCCCAAGAACACTGACTGGGCCAAGTTCAGCAGTCTTGTGGCAGAAAAACTCAGCCCACCAGACAACATCAGATCTGCAAAAGACATTGAGAAATCAATGTCGATTGTCAATAAAACTCTGATTGATGCCTACAACAGCGCATGCCGAACATCCAAATGCAAATCGAGATCGAAACCACTATGGTGGAATTCCGAACTCACAATACAGAGAGCAAATACTAAGGATCTGTTTAAACTTGCAAAGCAGACCGGTATGGACATAATCCACGACGAATACAAAGTCGCGCTCCGAACGTACAAGTCCAAAATCAGGAAAGCCAAAAGAAACTCCTGGAGGAACTTCTGTTCCAACCTGGAATCGGTACCTGAAACCGCAAGACTTAGGAAGCTGCTGTCAAAACAGCGGCCAATTCAAAGTCAACTAAAGCTGGGAGATGGTATATGGACAGAGAGCAGCGAGGAAACTCTGGATGCACTCATGACCACCCACTTTCCAGGTTGTTCGACACCACCTGTGTCTGACGAACAACACAACAATACGGAGCAGTCATACACGCTCCCTGAAGGATTATTCACCACAACGAAGATACAATGGGCCATCAACTCTTTCTCAAGAATAAAGAGCCCAGGTATCGACGGGATCATCCCAGCCATGCTACAAACCGCCAAAGATACGGTCACCCCATGGCTGGTTAAGATCTACGAAGCCAGCCTAAAAACGGGCCACATACCAACTCAATGGCGAACTGCAAGAGTTGCCTTTCTTCCCAAAGCGGGCAAATGCAGTCACAACAGCCCATCGGATTACAGACCAATAAGTCTCACATCCTTTATGCTTAAAACTATGGAAAAGCTGCTAGATCTCAGCATAAGAAGTTCGGCAGAGGAACAGATGTCAGCTGATCAGCATGCTTACACCAAGGGCAAGTCCGTCGAAACGGCCTTGCACTCGCTAGTGGGGACTATAGAACGAGCCCTATACAACAACGAATATGCTCTGGGTGCCTTTGTAGACATCTCAGGAGCGTTCAACAATGTTAGCACCAAGGTCATAATCGACCAGCTAGCAACTACCAATTCTCACCCAACGATCACCAACTGGATTGGAAACCTTCTGAACTGCAGGAGAGTTCAATCAGAATGGGGCACTGCAACCACAACAAAAATCGCGAACAGGGGTACCCCTCAAGGAGGAGTCCTTTCTCCCCTTCTTTGGAACCTAGTTGTCGACGACCTAATTAAGAGATTTGATAGAAGAGCCCCAAAAATAACGGCCTATGCGGACGACATAGGCATAATTATAACGGGAGTATGCCCATCGAGTCTCAGCTCCATAATGGAACGGACCCTCAGGGAGATATGTAAATGGGCGGAGAATGCCGGACTACATATAAATGCAGAAAAGACGGACCTCATCCTCTTTACCAAGAAGTACAAGGTACCGTACTGGACTCCCCCGAAACTAAACGACAAAGAACTCAAGCCCAGCACCCGCATTAAGTACCTAGGAACAGTGCTAGACAGCAAACTGACATGGAGAGCCAATGTAGAAGAAAGGGTGAAGAAAGCCACCATGGCGCTATACGCATCCAAGAAGATGCTAAGCAGCACATGGGGCCTGTCACCCAGACTTATGCACTGGATATATATCTCAGTTGTGCGCCCGACACTGCTTTATGGGGCTCTTGTGTGGTGGGCTGCTACGGAAAAGAAAACTTATCTCGCCCTATTGGAGAAGGTACAGCGTCAATCGCTAATCTGTATTACAGGCGCTCTCAGAACCACTCCAACGAAGGCACTAGAGATCCTGACGGGATTACCTCCCCTGGATCTACAAACAAAACTAGTAGCAGCAAAGTCGGCCCAACGTCTTATAGCACTGGGCAACATGGCGCTACGAAGCTACGGGCACAGCTCCATAGGGAGGAGCATGATATCGCGCTCAGACTACATCAAACCCGAAAACAGACTCGGAACCCACATAAAGGCACACCTTGGGCCCGATGACTGGAAAAGCTGTCGCTACAACCACACTGAGCTCAACATATACACAGACGGCTCTAAAATGGAGGGAGGAGTGGGGGCCGCTGTTTACTGCGAAACCCCCAGCCTCAAACTCACATACAAGCTACCAAACCACTGTAGCATCTTCCAAGCGGAAGTCTTTGCGATTGGAAAAGCAGCAGAGACCGCAAAACAGATCAGCACCAACTTTCATAAAGTCAACATCTTGGTAGATAGCCAGGCAGCGATTAAGTCCATGATGTCGTCTACTCTCAATTCCCGGATAGTCAAGGTGAGCAGGGAAGCACTAGATGAATTACGTACGACAACGTCAGTACACATCTACTGGGTACCCAGCCACCAGGGCATACCTGGAAACGAGGAGGCAGACACCCTGGCAAAGGCAGGCGTTGACCTACCAACAAACAGGATAGAACAGGTTGACATCCCCCTAAAATCACTACACAGTGATCTAGAGAGAAGCACCAATAACCAAATCAGCCATAGATGGCGAAACACCCGCACATGCAGAATAGCAAAGATCATGTGCAAAAACATCAACTCTAGACTATCGCAATATATTCTGCACCTACCCAGGAAAGACTGCAGAATGATGGTCGGGATACTCACTGGTCATTGCCTAGCTGCCGCACATGCAACTAAACTGGGAATAACCAACAGTATCAATTGCAGGAAATGCAATGACCCAGACTCTCCAGAGACGCTAGAGCACCTCCTATGCCACTGCCACGCCTTAGAGCGCACGAGGCTTAGGTGCCTAGGAAACTCAATACTCCCCTCATTGATGGAAGCCTCCAATATACCCGCAAGTAACCTGCTAGCGTTTGCGAAGCGCGCACAGATTCTACAGGACCTCAAGCCGTGGTAATCCTCCCCCAACCGGTTGACTAAGGGCCATAACTGGCCTATGCTCTGTCCCTCGAGGACGTCCGGCTTAACCTAACCTAACCTAACACGCTCCTTGCTACCCCCGCAAATTGAAATAATTTATGGTCACCTCACCAAAACCCATGTCAACATTACCATACCTTCGAAACAACGAGAGCTATCGTAACCAAATTCACACTGTATGTGTATAATACCAATATGAACATCCAATTAAGTTTAATCCAGATCAAAAAACCATAGACTATAGTTCTTATAGTTCAACTCGGACAAAAATTGGAAATTTGTATGAAGAAATGTAGTGTAACTTGAGCCATTGCAACAAAACTCACACACTAATTATGAATTTGTATAAAAATTTTCTGTGTTTACAAGCTATCTTATCCATCACCTAAACAAAGACGCATAACATACTTAAATTGAGTAACGGGTATCCTAAAGTAGCGGGGCGACTATAGCATTCTTTCTTTTTATACTCTCTGCAAGAGTATATTGGGTTTGTGCAAATGTATGTAACAGGCAGAAGGAGGCGTGGCAGACCCCATAAAGTATATATATTCTTGATCAGCATCACAAGCCGAGTCGATATAGCCATGTCCGTCTGTCTGTCCGTCCGTCTGTCTGTCTGTCCGTATGAGCAAACAGATTTCAGAGATGGTAAGAGCTACAAGTTCGAGTCTCAATCGACTACATATTTAGTCAGTCAATACAAGAATTTTTTTATTTTTATGCCACGCCCCATTCGCCCAATGTCAAAAAAATTTGTTTGTGACTACTGACAAACAGATGTTTCTTCGAATAAACTTAGTTTACCCGTTTATTAATTCAATCGGGAATAAAAGCAGTGAATTTTATACGGTCGGGCGTGCTCGACTGTACTTTTCTTTCTTGTCTTTTAGAAGAATCATCCATCCTAATCATGAAAAATTGTTTAAACACATTTGGATTGTAAAAAAAAGTTGAAATCTTTTCTCTTTTACGTTCCAAGTAGAAGGAAAATCGATCCAATAATGTGGTAGCTCGTAGTTTCTAAAGGGGTCCATACGTTTGAACACCCCCTCTCCCCAAATTCCACACCTACACCATTATGACATGGAGAGCCAATGTAGAAGAAAGGGTGAAGAAAGCCACCATGGCGCTATACGCATCCAAGAAGATGCTAAGCAGCACATGGGGCCTGTCACCCAGACTTATGCACTGGATATATATCTCAGTTGTGCGCCCGACACTGCTCTATGGGGCTCTTGTGTGGTGGGCTGCTACGGAAAAGAAAACTTATCTCGCCCTATTGGAGAAGGTACAGCGTCAATCGCTAATCTGTATTACAGGCGCTCTCAGAACCACTCCAACGAAGGCACTAGAGATCCTGACGGGATTACCTCCCCTGGATCTACAAACAAAACTAGTAGCAGCAAAGTCGGCCCAACGTCTTATAGCACTGGGCAACATGGCGCTACGAAGCTACGGGCACAGCTCCATAGGGAGGAGCATGATATCGCGCTCAGACTACATCAAACCCGAAAACAGACTCGGAACCCACATAAAGGCACACCTTGGGCCCGATGACTGGAAAAGCTGTCGCTACAACCACACTGAGCTCAACATATACACAGACGGCTCTAAAATGGAGGGAGGAGTGGGGGCCGCTGTTTACTGCGAAACCCCCAGCCTCAAACTCACATACAAGCTACCAAACCACTGTAGCATCTTCCAAGCGGAAGTCTTTGCGATTGGAAAAGCAGCAGAGACCGCAAAACAGATCAGCACCAACTTTCATAAAGTCAACATCTTGGTAGATAGCCAGGCAGCGATTAAGTCCATGATGTCGTCTACTCTCAATTCCCGGATAGTCAAGGTGAACAGGGAAGCACTAGATGAATTACGTACGACAACGTCAGTACACATCTACTGGGTACCCAGCCACCAGGGCATACCTGGAAACGAGGAGGCAGACACCCTGGCAAAGGCAGGCGTTGACCTACCAACAAACAGGATAGAACAGGTTGACATCCCCCTAAAATCACTACACAGTGATCTAGAGAGAAGCACCAATAACCAAATCAGCCATAGATGGCGAAACACCCGCACATGCAGAATAGCAAAGATCATGTGCAAAAATATCAACTCTAGACTATCGCAATATATTCTGCACCTACCCAGGAAAGACTGCAGAATGATGGTCGGGATACTCACTGGTCATTGCCTAGCTGCCGCACATGCAACTAAACTGGGAATAACCAACAGTATCAATTGCAGGAAATGCAATGACCCAGACTCTCCAGAGACGCTAGAGCACCTCCTATGCCACTGCCACGCCTTAGAGCGCACGAGGCTTAGGTGCCTAGGAAACTCAATACTCCCCTCATTGATGGAAGCCTCCAATATACCCGCAAGTAACCTGCTAGCGTTTGCGAAGCGCGCACAGATTCTACAGGACCTCAAGCCGTGGTAATCCTCCCCCAACCGGTTGACTAAGGGCCATAACTGGCCTATGCTCTGTCCCTCGAGGACGTCCGGCTTAACCTAACCTAACCTAACACGCTCCTTGCTACCCCCGCAAATTGAAATAATTTATGGTCACCTCACCAAAACCCATGTCAACATTACCATACCTTCGAAACAACGAGAGCTATCGTAACCAAATTCACACTGTATGTGTATAATACCAATATGAACATCCAATTAAGTTTAATCCAGATCAAAAAACCATAGACTATAGTTCTTATAGTTCAACTCGGACAAAAATTGGAAATTTGTATGAAGAAATGTAGTGTAACTTGAGCCATTGCAACAAAACTCACACACTAATTATGAATTTGTATAAAAATTTTCTGTGTTTACAAGCTATCTTATCCATCACCTAAACAAAGACGCATAACATACTTAAATTGAGTAACGGGTATCCCAAAGTAGCGGGGCGACTATAGCATTCTTTCTTTTTATACTCTCTGCAAGAGTATATTGGGTTTGTGCAAATGTATGTAACAGGCAGAAGGAGGCATGGCAGACCCCATAAAGTATATATATTCTTGATCAGCATCACAAGCCGAGTCGATATAGCCATGTCCGTCTGTCTGTCCGTCCGTCTGTCTGTCTGTCCGTATGAGCAAACAGATTTCAGAGATGGTAAGAGCTACAAGTTCGAGTCTCAATCGACTACATATTTAGTCAGTCAATACAAGAATTTTTTTATTTTTATGCCACGCCCCATTCGCCCAATGTCAAAAAAATTTGTTTGTGACTACTGACAAACAGATGTTTCTTCGAATAAACTTAGTTTACCCGTTTATTAATTCAATCGGGAATAAAAGCAGTGAATTTTATACGGTCGGGCGTGCTCGACTGTACTTTTCTTTCTTGTCTTTTAGAAGAATCATCCATCCTAATCATGAAAAATTGTTTAAACACATTTGGATTGTAAAAAAAAGTTGAAATCTTTTCTCTTTTACGTTCCAAGTAGAAGGAAAATCGATCCAATAATGTGGTAGCTCGTAGTTTCTAAAGGGGTCCATACGTTTGAACACCCCCTCTCCCCAAATTCCACACCTACACCATTACAAATAGATGACGGTATTCATATTGAATGGTCATTTATGTAACATGTCGGATATCGAAGCTACCTGAAAAACGCTTAAGACTACACGGCATCAATGGTGCATATTCCGAAAGTATTCCACATTACTGTGAGGTTATAAAGATTTATGTAATTTCAAGGCGGTTCCGGACTTTCATAGAGTATATTACGGTTAAAAAAGCATTTTGTGTTAATTTGATTAATGAGGTAATATGCAGTTATCATTTTTACAAAATCTTTATTTTTATTGTGTAAAGAAACACTGAACCCTCTGGAATAAGGTTCAATAGGTGTTATAGCTGAAAACATTTAAATTTCAATAAGTTTTAACCATTTAACGAAGCGCTTTTCCATGCTTTTTTATGGGATAGCCCAATTTTAAACGCGTTTTTCTCCAAACACGAGGTTTCAAGTCGGTGCTATCTTGAAAACGGTTAGTTCGGTCAGTGTAAAGACAATCATTTCAAATATATTTATACTCCCTGCATGAGGTTATTGGGTTTGTGCAATAGTATGTAACAGGCAAAATTATGCGTGGCAGACCTCATAAAGTATTCTCAAGAATACAAGCCAATAAAAGAATCTTTTTTTCCCCCACATTAAGCAAATAACTAGACAGACGTCGGAAAAAATCGATATTTTTTGCGAATATCTCAGAAACTATAACACTAAGGAGGACCAATTAGATACACCTCATGTAAAAATAACCAAATCACACACAGAGTATTTTTCAGAGCAAATAATGTTTTACTCTACCCGAAAAGTATCGGATATTTTTTATACTCTCTGCAAGAGTATATTGGGTTTGTGCAAATGTATGTAACAGGCAGAAGGAGGCGTGGTAGACCCCATAAAGTATATATATTCTTGATCAGCATCACAAGCCGAGTCGATATAGCCATGTCCGTCTGTCTGTCCGTCTGTCTGTCTGTCCGTATGAACAAACTGATTTCAGAGATGGTAAGAGCTACAAGGTCGAGCTTGGTCTCAATCCATCAGATATTTAGTCAGTCAATACAAGAATCTTTTTTTTTTCGATGCCACGCCCCATTCGCCCACAATGAGCAAAAAACTAGACACACTTTGGAAAAAATCGGTGTTTTCGGCGAATATCTCAATAACTATGGCACCTAGGATCACCAATTTTGGTATGGAGCTTCCTAGCAACAGCGTAAATGCATTGACATGCCACGCCCCTTTCTTCCACAATTAATAAAAATAAATCTCAATTTTCGTTCCGTTTTTAGCCGTTTGTTAATATAGTTCAGTATTGTAATTTATAATTCGTGTGGAGACTAACTATCTAACTAACTCCTGAAAGGCGCATTGAAATCACACTATAAACAAGAAGACTAGAAGCGTTACAATATTGATAACTGAATGCAATATCATGTATGAGTGCAAGCGAGACAGACAAGCACATGTTCAAACGTTTTCTCTGCCTGCGTGGCGGCAGCGCCGAATACACACATACATACATATATGCATCATATATTGTCTTTCGTATGCATGCAGACAAACAGCTGTTTGTGTGATTATGCTTAGATTGTTTTTGTTTCAACGTGTTTTAATGCAAGTACTACACATTGTAATATCTCTAGACCGATTTTAATAATTAAATCGCGAAAAAAGGCAGAGAGTATTTTACGGTCGGGCGTGCTCGACTGTACTTTTCTTACTTGTTTTACTACTTTTGTTTGAGTATTTTTATGAAATATATTTTTTTACCAACTCGTTTTATACTTACTCGCGTAAACAACGCATAAAATGTGTACTATTTTTAGACCCCGTACTCTTTAAAAAAGAGTAAAGGGGGTCTATTAAGTTTGTCAGAGGCGAGATGTGCGTAACAGGCAGAAGGAGGCGTGGCCGACCCCATAAAGTATATATATTCTTGATCAGCATCAACAGCCGAGTCGATATAGCAATGTCCGTCTGTCCGTCTGTCCGTCTGTCCGTCTGTCCGTCCGTCCGTATGAACACCTGGATCTTTTAAACTACAAGAGCTAGAGACACCAAATTTGGAATGTAAGTCCGTTATTTTCTCGAGCAGATCAAGTTTATTTCAAATTGTTGCCACGCCCCTTACCGCCCCCGCAATGAGCAAATAACCAGACACACCTCGAAAAAATTTGTGTTTTAGGTGAATATCTCAGTAACTATAGCACTTAGGAGCACAAATTTTGGTATACAGGTTCTTAGAGACAGTCTTAGTATAATGTCATTAAAAATTTTGAGCTGCCACGCCCCCTTTGCTCATCAGAAATAAAAGACTCTCCAGCTTCAATGCCTTGTTTCAGGCATTAAATCAAATAGTACAGTGTTGTAATTTAACATACGCTTAGAGAATTACTATTTCTAACTTTCCTGAAAGTGGCATCAAAATCCTATGTCAAACAACAGAGAAATTACGGTTCAAAGTCGAAGTTATTTTAAAGCAAAATCACTGCATGCGCGCAACACATACAAACAAACACAGAAACATACAAACATATGTTCGAACGTTTTCTCTACCTGCTTTGGCGGCAGCGCTGCCCGGAGCCGCTGGCCGCGCCGACCAATGCTATACATACACACATATGTATGTGTGCACATACTTATATGGAAATAATCGGAAGAATGATAGAAGAGGGGTGTGGTGCAACTGATAGAGTTGCGGCGCAATGTGGAACCTTCGCATGGATCGCGGGTTCGAGTGCTGACGATGACAGTTGTTAATTTATTTATTTTTTAATTTTAATTCAAAATGTAAATATTTAATTTTAATTTTTTAAATTTCATTTGAAAATTTTAATTTAAATAAAATGCAATACTATGGGAGTACGGGGTCTTTTACAGTCGGCTCGATCGACTGTAGCCTTTCTTACTTGTTTATATTCTGTATTTGCCTGCCCATTCATTTTATATGTATTTATTTTAGAGGGTATCTGTATATATTTTTGTCACGATGTTTGTATCGCATTGATGGAGGCGATTTCGACCCAATAAAGTATATTTTACTGATAAGCATTAACAGACGAGACGATATAGCCATGTCCGTCTGTTTCTATGCGAATTAGCTTAAAATCTTTCAGTTATTTTGTATTGTGTTGTGTATTTTCTCTGCACAGTTCATATGTTTAAATCGAGTCCCTATATCATAAAGCTTCCATAGGAACGATCGGCTAAAAAAATTATTTCGATGGACCGATGTCAAATCGAGAGTGCGAGTTTCTGGAATGAATTAGAAACTGCTCTACATTGTATAGATACTTCCCCTTCATTACTAGCAACATTTGTAGCCAATCGAGTTGCAGGCCTCCAAGAGATGTCCAATAATGTATCTTGGAGACATAGACCAACATGTGCTGATCAGAAACTCGTTCGGTTCGTTTTGTTTCGTTTCAAGTTTAGAAGACATTGGCCTCAAGGGTTAAAAGAATATTTTTTGCTCGTTTGCTTAGATAGCTTAGAAAGTTTGCCATCGCTGACTCTATATATTCGGAAGTCTGAAAGTTTTTTGGAAGACGAATCGCGTTGATTCATTTGGGTCTATATCGAATTTACAGCAAGATCCACCAACCGTCTCATTCTCACAGTCAACAATTTATTCGCTTGAATTGGCACGCTAGTCCGTCTGGAATAAGAGCTGTGAGGAAGCTCTTGAAGCTGTTATGTCCGCCCACTTCCCGAAATCGGTCGAGCGACCGGATGGGACAGAGCACCAGAACATCCGGTGTGGTGACTACCAACTCTCCACGGAGATATTCACAGAAAAAACAAGTAAGAAAGGCTACAGTCGATCGAGCCGACTGTAAAAGACCCCGTACTCCCATAGTATTGCATTTTATTTAAATTAAAATTTTCAAATGAAATTTAAAAAATTAAAATTAAATATTTACATTTTGAATTAAAATTAAAAAATAAATAAATTAACAACTGTCATCGTCAGCACTCGAACCCGCGATCCATGCGAAGGTTCCACATTGCGCCGCAACTCTATCAGTTGCACCACACCCCTCTTCTATCATTCTTCCGATTATTTCCATATAAGTATGTGCACACATACATATGTGTGTATGTATAGCATTGGTCGGCGCGGCCAGCGGCTCCGGGCAGCGCTGCCGCCAAAGCAGGTAGAGAAAACGTTCGAACATATGTTTGTATGTTTCTGTGTTTGTTTGTATGTGTTGCGCGCATGCAGTGATTTTGCTTTAAAATAACTTCGACTTTGAACCGTAATTTCTCTGTTGTTTGACATAGGATTTTGATGCCACTTTCAGGAAAGTTAGAAATAGTAATTCTCTAAGCGTATGTTAAATTACAACACTGTACTATTTGATTTAATGCCTGAAACAAGGCATTGAAGCTGGAGAGTCTTTTATTTCTGATGAGCAAAGGGGGCGTGGCAGCTCAAAATTTTTAATGACATTATACTAAGACTGTCTCTAAGAACCTGTATACCAAAATTTGTGCTCCTAAGTGCTATAGTTACTGAGATATTCACCTAAAACACAAATTTTTTCGAGGTGTGTCTGGTTATTTGCTCATTGCGGGGGCGGTAAGGGGCGTGGCAACAATTTGAAATAAACTTGATCTGCTCGAGAAAATAACGGACTTACATTCCAAATTTGGTGTCTCTAGCTCTTGTAGTTTAAAAGATCCAGGTGTTCATACGGACGGACGGACAGACGGACAGACGGACAGACGGACAGACGGACATTGCTATATCGACTCGGCTGTTGATGCTGATCAAGAATATATATACTTTATGGGGTCGGCCACGCCTCCTTCTGCCTGTTACGCACATCTCGCCTCTGACAAACTTAATAGACCCCCTTTACTCTTTTTTAAAGAGTACGGGGTCTAAAGATGCGATGGGCTTTCGACTCCTTTACGAGCATAAAGAACCTGGGTCTAGGCGGCATCATTCCAGCCATAATTCAGGCCACGAAAGATGTGACAATTCCATGGCTGCTAAGGATATTTAGAGCATGTATCAATATACTTACAGAATGGAGAACTGGCTCGAGTAGCGTTTCCTACGATGGCCGTCAGCCATCGGATATACAGGGGGAAGAACAGTGGACCTCGGTCTTACTACCGTAACTGTATATACCAATGGAAGTGCGACTTTACTCTCCTCGTAAGGGCGGCTGGAAGCAGATCCATGGTACGGTCATGTCTTTGCCATGGATGCTGAGGAATGGTAGTCGGGCTAGAAGTAGAACACTTGTCTAAATAGTCACCCCAATCCAAAGGTGGAACAGCACATGCCCGTGGATGCATGGTCAAGGGGGTGCTCGATCGCTAGTATGCGGGCTCTGGGTACCTGCCGACCCCCAGTTTTACCTAGGCTTACCACGTTATAGAGGGCTATGACGTGGCGGACATTTCTCTCCCGCACACTCGTGCGACCTAAACAAAACTTTTACGGAGACCGGCACTTCTTCAAAAAACCGGGTGGGACAAGACAATCCCTCTAAGATATCAGCAAAGGACAAGCCAGTCTCGAGCCAAAAAGGAGTTGGTGGTAGGGTGTTTACGGCAAGGAAACCGGCAACCAAAAAGGTTAGATATGTCCAAGCGCATAGCTCCCACTGTGGGACCCAGTATGCAGAAAAAGATTGCGGCTACTGATTCCGCAAAGGAGGTAATGCGGGAGGACTTTTCCAACTCCACCAATACCGAAGATAAGCGAGAGAAGAAAGCATCCTTCCAGGACACGAGAAAAGCTGCTTTCATTCTCCAAAAAAACAGCGAAGACGGCACCCAGGAGAGCATGAAACTAGTCAGCTGGGCCAGATCCATTCTCCCCAACTTCCAGCCGCCCAAGATCAGCACCAAGAAAGGTGGCTCAAGCAAGCGACAGCGCTCCGCCGAAGATCATCCCAGGACGTACCAGACCTCCCAGCCAAAGAGGTCAAAAATTTCTGTTCCCGCCTGCTCTTTCGCGGTTGTCGCTCGGAACAGGATCATCATCGGTGTACTAGACCGGGGTGCCCCTGACGGTCTTGTCCCAAAGGACAAATGGAGGCTCGTTGAAAACGAGCTCCAGGACAAATTCCTAGACATCCTCGAGGAGTGCGGAGGAGCGCTGCCCAGCTGTGAAGACGCGGGGTGGTCTCAGGGCAGAGTGAAAGCCATGACCACTCCGCTACCCTTTACAAGAAGGCGATAGCATCCCTTGGCGTAGTCTACCCAGGAGCCAATCTGGAAGCCGTAGACTGGGACAACATCCCAACCCAACCTCGTGCAAGAGCTTGGGTTTCTGCAAAGCCAGCAGAACCTGAGCGGATCCTGTGACTTCTTCAAGTCTGCAACCCGGGTGTTCCGACAGACAATTAAAAGATCGCCAAAGTTGAGGAGGCGATAGGCCCATCCAGGCAGATCGTCCTCATCCTCGATGAACCCTCATGTAAAAATAACCAAATCACACACAGAGTATTTTTCAGAGCAAATAATGTTTTACTCTACCCGAAAAGTATCGGATATTTTTTATACTCTCTGCAAGAGTATATTGGGTTTGTGCAAATGTATGTAGCAGGCAGAAGGAGGCGTGGCAGACCCCATAAAGTATAAATATTCTTGATCAGCATCACAAGCCGAGTCGATATAGCCATGTCCGTCTGTCTGTCCGTCTGTCTGTCTGTCCGTATGAACAAACTGATTTCAGAGATGGTAAGAGCTACAAGGTCGAGCTTGGTCTCAATCCATCAGATATTTAGTCAGTCAATACAAGAATCTTTTTTTTTTCGATGCCACGCCCCATTCGCCCACAATGAGCAAAAAACTAGACACACTTTGGAAAAAATCGGTGTTTTCGGCGAATATCTCAATAACTATGGCACCTAGGATCACCAATTTTGGTATGGAGCTTCCTAGCAACAGCGTAAATGCATTGACATGCCACGCCCCTTTCTTCCACAATTAATAAAAATAAATCTCAATTTTCGTTCTGTTTTTAGCCGTTTGTTAATATAGTTCAGTATTGTAATTTATAATTCGTGTGGAGACTAACTATCTAACTAACTCCTGAAAGGCGCATTGAAATCACACTATAAACAAGAAGACTAGAAGCGTTACAATATTGATAACTGAATGCAATATCATGTATGAGTGCAAGCGAGACAGACAAGCACATGTTCAAAAGTACGGTCGGGCGTGCTCGACTGTACTTTTCTTACTTGTTTTACTACTTTTGTTTGAGTATTTTTATGAAATATATTTTTTTACCAACTCGTTTTATACTTACTCGCGTAAACAACGCATAAAATGTGTACTATTTTTTATATTCTGTATTTGCCTGCCCATTCATTTTATATGTATTTATTTTAGAGGGTATCTGTATATATTTTTGTCACGATGTTTGTATCGCATTGATGGAGGCGATTCCGACCCAATAAAGTATATTTTACTGATAAGCATTAACAGACGAGACGATATAGCCATGTCCGTCTGTTTCTATGCGAATTAGCTTAAAATCTTTCAGTTATTTTGTATTGTGTTGTGTATTTTCTCTGCACAGTTCATATGTTTAAATCGAGTCCCTATATCATAAAGCTTCCATAGGAACGATCGGCTAAAAAAATTATTTCGATGGACCGATGTCAAATCGAGAGTGCGAGTTTCTGGAATGAATTAGAAACTGCTCTACATTGTATAGATACTTCCCCTTCATTACTAGCAACATTTGTAGCCAATCGAGTTGCAGGCCTCCAAGAGATGTCCAATAATGTATCTTGGAGACATAGACCAACATGTGCTGATCAGAAACTCGTTCGGTTCGTTTTGTTTCGTTTCAAGTTTAGAAGACATTGGCCTCAAGGGTTAAAAGAATATTTTTTGCTCGTTTGCTTAGATAGCTTAGAAAGTTTGCCATCGCTGACTCTATATATTCGGAAGTCTGAAAGTTTTTTGGAAGACGAATCGCGTTGATTCATTTGGGTCTATATCGAATTTACTGCAAGATCCACCAACCGTCTCATTTTCACAGTCAACAATTTATTCGCTTGAATTGGCACGCTAGTCCGTCTGGAATAAGAGCTGTGAGGAAGCTCTTGAAGCTGTTATGTCCGCCCACTTCCCGAAATCGGTCGAGCGACCGGATGGGACAGAGCACCAGAACATCCGGTGTGGTGACTACCAACTCTCCACGGAGATATTCACAGAAAAAAAGATGCGATGGGCTTTCGACTCCTTTACGAGCATAAAGAACCTGGGTCTAGGCGGCATCATTCCAGCCATAATTCAGGCCACGAAAGATGTGACAATTCCATGGCTGCTAAGGATATTTAGAGCATGTATCAATATACTTACAGAATGGAGAACTGGCTCGAGTAGCGTTTCCTACGATGGCCCTCAGCCATCGGATATACAGGGGGAAGAACAGTGGACCTCGGTCTTACTGCCGTAACTGTATATACCAATGGAAGTGCGACTTTACTCTCCTCGTAAGGGCGGCTGGAAGCAGATCCATGGTACGGTCATGTCTTTGCCATGGATGCTGAGGAATGGTAGTCGGGCTAGAAGTAGAACACTTGTCTAAATAGTCACCCCAATCCAAAGGTGGAACAGCACATGCCCGTGGATGCATGGTCAAGGGGGTGCTCGATCGCTAGTATGCGGGCTCTGGGTACCTGCCGACCCCCAGTTTTACCTAGGCTTACCACGTTATAGAGGGCTATGACGTGGCGGACATTTCTCTCCCGCACACTCGTGCGACCTAAACAAAACTTTTACGGAGACCGGCACTTCTTCAAAAAACCGGGTGGGACAAGACAATCCCTCTAAGATATCAGCAAAGGACAAGCCAGTCTCGAGCCAAAAAGGAGTTGGTGGTAGGGTGTTTACGGCAAGGCAACCGGCAACCAAAAAGGTTAGATATGTCCAAGCGCATAGCTCCCACTGTGGGACCCAGTATGCAGAAAAAGATTGCGGCTACTGATTCCGCAAAGGAGGTAATGCGGGAGGACTTTTCCAACTCCACCAACACCGAAGATAAGCGAGAGAAGAAAGCATCCTTCCAGGACACGAGAAAAGCTGCTTTCATTCTCCAAAAAAACAGCGAAGACGGCACCCAGGAGAGCATGAAACTAGTCAGCTGGGCCAGATCCATTCTCCCCAACTTCCAGCCGCCTAAGATCAGCACCAAGAAAGGTGGCTCAAGCAAGCGACAGCGCTCCGCCGAAGATCATCCCAGGACGTACCAGACCTCCCAGCCAAAGAGGTCAAAAATTTCTGTTCCCGCCTGCTCTTTCGCGGTTGTCGCTCGGAACAGGATCATCATCGGTGTACTAGACCGGGGTGCCCCTGACGGTCTTGTCCCAAAGGACAAATGGAGGCTCGTTGAAAACGAGCTCCAGGACAAATTCCTAGACATCCTCGAGGAGTGCGGAGGAGCGCTGCCCAGCTGTGAAGACGCGGGGTGGTCTCAGGGCAGAGTGAAAGCCATGACCACTCCGCTACCCTTTACAAGAAGGCGATAGCATCCCTTGGCGTAGTCTACCCAGGAGCCAATCTGGAAGCCGTAGACTGGGACAACATCCCAACCCAACCTCGTGCAAGAGCTTGGGTTTCTGCAAAGCCAGCAGAACCTGAGCGGATCCTGTGACTTCTTCAAGTCTGCAACCCGGGTGTTCCGACAGACAATTAAAAGATCGCCAAAGTTGAGGAGGCGATAGGCCCATCCAGGCAGATCGTCCTCATCCTCGATGAAGCCTCTGCGGATATGTTATCCAAAACAGACGGCTCAATCAAATACGGTTTCAAAAACGTCAGGATCCGTATTTACAAATGGACACCAGGAACAAAGAGCGGTCCAAAAAAGGGGCGGACCTAGACATGGCCGAACTATTCGAGGCATCGGAGGTAATCGAGGAAGACATTCTCGAAGGTTACGTCTCAGAAGAGAGCGACCTAGCCAGAAGTCTCAGCAAAGTGGACATGGCTGAGCTAGAGGACCTCGAAAATTAGGAGGACTCAGCTGTGGACACAACGGTGGTGGAGGTAAATGTACAGGATGCCGATCTTGCTTCTGCAAATAAACCTTCACCACTGTAAGGCAGGATCTGCTCTCTTGTACCTCCTAGCAAGGGGAGGTACAGACATTGTCCTCATCCAGGAACCGTGGCTATGCAAAGGCCGTATTTCTGGGTTGAGTACACTAAATTTCAAGCTGTACGCTGCAAAGGTATCAGGTAAAGCACGTACCTGTATATTAGCAAGTAAAGATCTGCCAATCTTCTTACTTCACAATTTCAGCAATGAAGACAATACTACAGTGTGTCTGCCTTCTCATTCCTTCTCTGACCATCGCTATATTGAAACAATATTACTACTTGACATTCTTGAAGTAGCTCCCTCTCGAAATCTGAAAATGACAAATTGGAACATTTTCTCTTCCCATCTGGCGCGTCTAATCCCCACAGATCCTCCCTTGCCCCTTCATAATAACTGGGCTAATCACTCAGAGGCATTTGCCTCCTCTCTGACCTCTGCTCTAAATAGGGCACCTAGAAAAGCATGCCCTATTAGCAACAGTATTGGACGCAAGAAAACTCCTTGGTGGTCCTCCACCATTTCAGAACTCCGCATGACTTCGAGGAGACTCTTTAACCAGGCCCAAAACCTAACCTCAGATATGTCTTGGGAAAACTACAAGCGGTCCCTCTCGTCATACAATAAAGAGATCCCCAGAGCCAGAAACCCCTTTCCCCTGGGTGCTCCAACAGCCCTTTCACCTCTGATCACGTGGTTCTACAAGATGTTGAGGGACCTCCCCTCACCCTCATCAGCAAATCTAACATCCTATGGGCTATTAAAAGCTTCAAACCTTTAACGCCCCAGGCCCGGATGGTATTTTTCCCGCCCATCTCATACATGCGGGTGACACAGCCACCTCTTGGCTCCATATGATTTTTAAATGTATACTCATATCGGGGCTAATTCCTAAATCATGGTTACACTCCAGAGTAATCTACATACCCAAAGTACGAAAGCCATCTCACTGCAATCGAAGGACTTTAGGCCAATAAGTCTATCATCTTTTCTTCTCAAGGTGTTTGAACGACTTATTAGTTGGCACCTGCTAGAGAAAATCCCTAGATCATGTTTTTCGGATGCACAGCACGCATACCGCAAAGGTAGATCCACAGAAACTCCTTAAACGAATTCTCCCTTGTAGCATTTTTAGACCCCGTACTCTTTAAAAAAGAGTAGAGGGGTCTATTAAGTTTGTCAGAAGCGAGATGTGCGTAACAGGCAGAAGGTGGCGTGGCCGACCCCATAAAGTATATATATTCTTGATCAGCATCAACAGCCGAGTCGATATAGCAATGTCCGTCTGTCCGTCTGTCTGTCTGTCTGTCCGTCCGTCTGTATGAACACTTGGATCTTTTAAACTACAAAAGCTAGAGACACCAAATTTGGAATGAAAGTCCGTTTATGATGTACCCAGATCAAGTTTATTTCAGTTTCCTTACCGGCCCCGCAATAAACAAAAAACCAGACAAACCTCGGAATAATTTGGTTTTAGGCGAATATCTCAGTAACTATAGCACTTAGGAGCACAAATTTTGGTAGACAGGTTCCTAGAGGAAGCCTTAATATAATGACATTCAAAATTTTGAGCTGCCACGCCCCCTTTTCTCATAAGATCTAAAAAACTTTCCAACTTCAATGCCATTTTTAAGGCATTAATTCAAATAGTAAAGTGTTGTAATTGGACATTCGTTTAGAGACTTACTATATCTAACTTTCCTGAAAGTGGCATCAAAATCCTACGTTAAACAAGAGAGATATCACGGTACAAATTTATGTTATTTAACTACAAAATCACTGTAAAATATGCTCGAACGTTTCTCTACCTGCTTGGCAGCAGCGCTGCCCGGAGACGCTGGCCGCGCCGACTAATGCTATACATACACACATATATATGTGCACGCATACATATATTTGTAGCATGTAAATGCTCTGATAGAAGAGAGGTGTGGTGCAACTGGTAGAGTTGCTGCGCAATATGGAACCTTCGTCTGAGACCGCGGGTTCGAATGCTGACAATGACAATCGTTAATATAAGTTTTTAAATTTTAATTGAAGACGTAAATATTAAATTTTAATTTTGTAAATGTATTTTTAAAATTTTATGCGTACTACTATGAGAGTACGGGGTCTTCTATAGTCGGCTTGCTCGACTGTAGCCTTTCTTACTTGTTAGACATTGAGGGAGCCTTTAACAACATCCTCCCAGAGACGATAGCTGCAGCATTATCTGTTATGGGAGTTGATCCCATGACTATCCATCTCACTGACCAACTACTTAGATGTAGAGTCGTGGAGGCGTCACTAGGCAACGCCAGCACAGCTAAATTTGTCAATAGAGGCACTCCCAGGGTGTGTTTTATCCCCACATCTATGGAACGTGGCCATTAACAGTATTCAAAACACTCTGAATACGGGAGGCTGTAGTATAGTGGCTTACGCTGGTCAACTTCCCCAGACTTTGTGTTGCAGAATGGGGGAATCCCTGTTGACACTATCCAGGTGGGCAACAGATAACGGACTTGGAGTCAACCCCAGCAAAACTGAACTAGTCCTCTTTACAAATAAACACAAAATCCCTCGTCTCAGACCTCCCTCTCTAAACGGTGTGATTCTGAAATTAAGCGAAAAGGCCAAACACATAGGTGTCTTTCTCGATAGAAAGCTAAACTGGAACGCCTGCATCGAAGACAGAGCGAGGAAAGCCTCCATCGCTCACTTCACATGTAGAAAATCCATTGGACTAAAATGGGGGCTCTGATGGAGATATCAGATCGATTCGATTTTCACCTCATCTGGGTCCAAGGACACAGTAATATTGAGGGTAACACAAATGCAGACGTGCTAGCAAGGCTTGGCACAGTCTCCCCTCTCGACTCCCAGAAAGGGCAAGTTTACGTATGGGAAAACACACACAGATGTGGAGTACCACGTTCTACCTGGCCAATTCGAGATGAGAAACGATCGGCCAATTTATGCAGGCTCACCCGGAAGGACTGTTCCGACCTTTTCCGGGCCCTTACTAGGCACTGGCTTGTAGGCGCACATGCTAACAGGCTAGAAGCTGGCTACCTCGATTTCTGCAGAAGCTGCGGAAATGAAGAGGAAGAGGAAACGGTAGTTCACTTGCTCTGTCATTGTCCTGCCCTAGGACCGCCTAGACAGCGCCACCCTGGTGCCTTTATTTTACATGGGCTGTCTGACATAGCCGACAAACAGCCTCTACAACTCGCCAAATATATACAAGACACAAACTGGTTTTCCACAAATCTTTCATAAAAGCTACACAATTCTCTCCCATTATTTATCCCATATGGTATCACAACGAGCCGAATGTGGCTCAAGTGTGCAGGAATACTTAATTGCCGGCAGCTAGTCTACCTAACCTAACCTAGCGTTCCTACCTGCAGCTCACACATGCAATACCTGCAGCCCGAAAACTACAGGCCGATAAGTCTCACATCTTTCATGCTCAAAATTATGGAGAAGCTGTTGGAAGCTGTCTTCAAGTCAGCACGCGTACACTAAAGTAAAGTCAGTAGAAATAGCGCTACATACGCTAGTTGCATCCATCGAAAGGGCTTTATTCGCACTAGGTGTCTCTGTAGGCATTTTTGGAGCGTTAAACAACGTAAGCACTGAATTTATCATTGAACGGCTATTGTCAATTCTTTCATATCATACCATCACACACTGGTCTCACAATCTTCTAACATGTAGAAGAGTCCAGTCAGAGTGGGGAGCAGCAACAGTGACCAGACGTGAGAACAGAGGCAACCCCCAAGGTGGAGTCCTATCCCCTCTGCTGTGGAATTTAGTGGAAGACTACCTTATCCAGAGATTTGATAAGAATGTGCAGCACAACACTCACCTTAGTCGGTGCATACTGCAACTTCCTCGGGGGTACAACGCAAGGTATAGGAAATGCAATGATCCAGGTATCGATGAAACGCTTGGACACCTCTTATGCGGCAATTCTACACTTACTAATGGATGGTTCCAAAAGAGAGCCTTTTTTCCAAGCAATCTCGCCATCTTGAGAACTACAAATAAAAAGCTCCTCTACGATCGAATCACTACGGGCGACTAAGTGAACTATGCACTGCCTATTTGAGGGCATCCGACATAAGCTAACCCAACCTAACTGGACGAAATTGTTGCCTTTAAGGTTACTTTTTCGTCATTTGCGCTTTATGTACCTTATTCCTAAATTCCTCCATCCTCTGAAATGTCGATTTATTTGCAGCATTTTAATTTCATTTAAAAAATATCACATTCATGATTGTGATTTCTTTGTGACACTATGTGACTTTACCTTGCCAAACGTTTCCTGGACATTATTCGACAAGTTTAATTACGTACCCTCACCCAATTATGACTTTTAGATAGATTGATTGATCTTCCTTTTTTGTTAAGTCAATAATGTATCTTTTCGCTTAAACCGGATGCTGGATCTCATCTTCGTTAATGATTCATAAAGTGCCGTTGTCACCAGATCTTCTCCTGTAGATGTACCTGAAGAATCTTTCCATCCTACTCTTAAACTGTCCTTGTTTATATCAACTTTACCCATTTACTTCCTTCTCTCTTCCAAATCGGGCCGTTGCTTTCGCAAAGCTAATTTTTCTTTGCTTAATCAACTGATTCTTGCTTCCGACTGGTCTGTACTATGCAGCACGATATCGACTTTGACCAATCTATTGGAATTCTATAAATGGAGATTCCTTAATAGAATGCAATCTGAGGTTATCCATTCCGACTTTAATAAGCGTTTGACAAAAAGTTATCATTGTAGGTTTCCCACCTTCGCTTCTTCTATGGACATTAATTTATCTAACAGGTAGGATCCAAAGGGTTATGCAGAGCTCAGCCATCTTCAAATCTGTTTTGTTACATTTGTAGCTTCCCGGGGTAGGCACATAGATCTCTTAATTTTTAATTTTGTTTATAAAAGACCTTTGATCTTCGCTACCCCATTGTCGCATAATTATGTATGCAAATGAAGTGAAATTATTATTATCTGATAAGAATCCCGCGGATCATATGATACTTTAAGATGATCTAAACTCAATGCATGACTGGTGCATAAATTATCACTTCTAACTAAATTTTTCAAATACCTGTATATGACTTTTAAGAGGGTTACCTTATATATATATAATTGGTCATGAGACCCCTAGAGGGGCACAGCCTGATGCACAGTTCGCATTCACGCTTCTGTGTCCTGTGCGCGACTTCGCCAGTTGGTAACACCAAGTGTTGTTAGGATTACATCCATCGGGTCCTTCCAACGTGCGCTTGGTCTTCCTCTCCTCCGCCAACTAGCGCATCAAATACAACGCGAGCTGTAGTTGTTTCCTCCATTAGGGCAATGTGGCCTAGCCAAGGAGGCGTTGAATTATAACTCGCTTGACCATCTACATCACTGACTGCGTCATTGTTTAGGCTTCCACATCATATAGCAACACTGGAATGATGAGCGTCTTGTAGAGTGTAACCTCTGACTTTCGAGAGAGGGCTCTATTTTAAAATGGCCTACTGAGCCCAAAGTAACATCTGTTGGCAAGTATGATCCTCCGCTTGATCTCCAGGCTGACGTCATTGTTGCTGGTCACTGAAGTTCCCAAACAGACAAAGTCCTTGCCAGACGCGAAGTTAACGTCACTAGATGTTAGATTGTTTCTGCACATCATTAGCTTCGTTTTGCCCATATTCACTGCTAGTCCAGTAGCCGCAGTAACATCACGCTTGGTATGACCAATAATATCAATATCATTAGCGTAACCAAGGAGCTGGACACATTTGTTTCTATTGTGCCTGCCCGATGCACTCCTGCTTTTATCATTATACTCTCCATCAGCAAAGTAAAGAACAAACATGATATCGAGTCGCCCTGTCTGAGACCCCGCTTGGTTTCCGAATGGCTTTTTCCTACCTTGACGGAGCTAATGGTGTTGCTTAACGTCATTCTGCGAAGCTGATTAGCTTTGCAGGTATACCAAGCCCAGACATAATAGCGTACAGACGATCTCGCCGTGGGCTATCGAAAGCAGCTTTAGAATCAACACAGAAGTGGTAAGTGTCGATTTGGATCTAGTGTGCTTTCTCCAAGCTCTGGCGCAATGTGAAGACCATGGACCTCCCAGCACGAAAGCCGCATTGATACTGTTGGATCATAAGCAACGATAGTTAGCATAAGGATATAATGAATTGTTAGTATACGATTAAATTAATGAAATTATTGAATTGTCCACGAGTGTACCAAACTCTTATACTTAAGCTAGACTGTAAGTCTAATTTGCATTCGGCAATGCAGCTGTCGCGAGCGGCAAGCAGTTCGGTTCTACGTCTCGTTATAACAACGCACACGCTGCCAAGCCTTTCCGCGATAGCTAAGTCCAATAATAAATTGTAACTTTTCAGAACTTACAATTTGTTTTTATTTAAACATAGATTTAAATTTTTTCATTGGCGCCCGAGCAGGGACTTTCAATCGCGTTCTTTGGTCTTTAAGACATTTCAAGGCTTGGTTGTAGTGTGTGTCGGTATCGATACACTCGTTGTTGGATCTCCCTGGAGCTGTTGACCATAGTGGAATTCTGGATTTGAACAGCCAGGAGTTAAAGATACCCATATTGGAGATAATACCCAAAATTGAGCCCAAAAGCGACTCTTCTGTTGATCAGGTAACAGTGCCCAAACGAGTCAGTGCAGTGTGTTTTGCATCAAATTGCCTTCTTAAATCACAAATACAAATGTCATGCAAATAAACATATTTATATATACATATCAACGTTCGCCGTTCCTCTTTAATTTTGCTATTCGCCTATATCTACATATGTTCGGTGGTGGGTGTTTTGACCTTTGTTCTTTGCTATTCACAATTTGTACATAAGTAAAGTGCAGATCGCGTTTACATACATACAGCTGTGGAGCTTAAGCTTGCGGTAGTTAACTTGTACTTTGTTTGTGTTTTACTTTGATTTTGATTTACTTTGTTTGTGTCAACGCTGGTTACATACATAAGCGATAGCAAACGTACAAACGTTCGCTGATTAAAACATTAAAACAACAAACACTTTATTTGTTGTTGCTGATTAACTGCAAGCATTTTAGTTGTTGCGTCGATCGCATTGTTGCCTACCTGCAAGCCCTTTAGTTGTTCTTGCTAGATTGCATCGTTTGCCTACCTACGCATGCGCTGTTGTTGTTATTAAATCGCGCAATTGCCCTCCTACGCATTTTGTTGCGCTGTTATTGTTATTCACAGCGTGCAGTCGAATCAGCCGAATTTTGCTTATCAGGCGAATATCGCTAATCAGCTGATTATCGTTTGTGCAGGTGCGGGTGCGTTTGCGTAAACTGTTATTTTGTTGTTGTTTCCAACTGTTAGTGCTTATCTGCATACGCTTGCGCTTCTTCAGTCGCGGTTCTCTCTGTTATTCGAGAAGTTTATCCAGCTGAATTTCTGTAATCTTCTGATTATCTTAAATTATATTGACCGCCAACTATTCAATATGGCGCACAAAGTAGATTACAATGAGACTATTGTGGATGTCGACGAGAGCTGCCTTAGTGCGCGTTTAACCCAATTGTTCGTAAAGTTAAAAAAGTAGAGAGCGACATAGAGCGCCAAAGGAGCTCACCCATAATAAAATGGTGACTCCAAGTAAATTTGAGATTCAGTGCTGGCTAGATATACTTAATTCGTACATTTCCAAAGCTATGGATCTGCAGTCAGAGATCGATGAAATCGATCCTGACAATACTAGCCGTGCAATGCTTGAGGAAACATGTATTTTGGCACGGTCATCATACATGTCAGCCCTAGGTGCACATCGGGCATCTGAAAACGTACCTCAGGTCTTACCATTCTCACTTGCCCAAACTAAAGTTGCCCAAATTCAGCGGTAAACATTCGGAGTACAGACAATTTATCGGTCTTTTCAACAGTTTAGTAGACTCCCATCGTTCGCTATAAAATATTGAAAAATTCAATCATTTGATTTCGTTCTTATCGGATAAGACGTTAGGGACCATCAGAGCCTCTCAGGTCTCTGACGCTAATTACCCAAAGGCATTAGAAAGTTTAAGTCGAGTGTACTACAACAAATGCCTGATTTTCTTTGACACTCTCGCCCAGTTGTTCGACATTGAGGCGATGTCCAAGCCAAGAACAATGGTTGACTCAGTGTCGGCAATTTTCGATTCGCTAATGTCGGTTGGGAATGAGGAATATTTCGCTAACGCAAAGGTAGAACCTCATACGAAATCGAAGTATGAGGAGCAACTGGACTATAACAAAGTGCCGAAATGGGCCGATTGCGTTATGGCTTTGAACAGGCGATATCAGCACTTATCTGCTGAAGAAAGTTCAAAGGCAAGAATGAAGCAGAAATCCGACATGAAATATGCTAAAAAGTCGTCATTTGCATGAACGTATGTCAAGAAAGAAGTGGAACCCAAATGCAACTTTTGCAGTGCCAACTATATGATTGAAAACTGCCAGGGATTCGCAGCATTGTCAGTTGAGGAAAGATTCATTTTCGTGAAATCCAGTCAACTCAGCATAAACTGTTTGTATGCAGTGCACAGAGTGTCCAACTGTACTGTGTCGAAGTGTAGGGTTTGTTTTCGTCCTCACAACGCTTTCCTCCACAACTACGCATCCGTAGGAACATCACAAGCCTCTGCTCATCCTGCCCATGTAGATCATGTTACAAGCGAAATCGACCAAGTGATCCTTGCAACTGCAGTCGTTACAGTTCGAGACAGATTCGGTCAGAAGCGAAATGCCTTGTTGGATTCAGGTTCTCAGGTGAATTTCATGACGGAAGATCTCGCTCAAGCCTTGCACCTTCAACGCAAAAACAGTAGCTTATCCGTAAAGTCGGTAGGCAGGTGAGTTTGGTTGCAAAAAGCAATGTATCCACAATAGTTTCCTCTTGTGTATCGAGACATCAGTTCAGCGCCAAGTTTTGGGTGCTCAAATCAATTTGTAGCAGGCAGCCAGATGATTATCTTCCCATCAATAGGTGGAAGATTCCAGCAAATGGCAAACTGGCTGGCCCTGAATTCCACAAACCGCAGCCAATAGATATGCTTCTGGGAGCAGACTACTTCATCGACATGCTTTGTACTGGGAAGATTAAATTGGAAAAGAGTGGCCCGTTGCTACAAAGAACTTTGTTTAGTTGGGTGGCATCAGGACGGTACAAGAAAATGCATATTAAAACCCCAATATGCTGCTGTGGGATGCAACAAAGAGAAGATGTTCGATATGAAGACAGTGTAGATCGACACTGTATGGTTGAAGATGTCCCAGAACCAAGTGTTTCGGCAAATTATTATGCGGAACACATTTGAAAACAAAGCTATCGGGACAGCGTTAAATTGCCGACTGGACAATTTGGTGTCAATTTGACTTTCATGACCGATCCCAAAGTGCTTGAGTCGTCAAAAATTGCCAAGAAACATGTACTTTCCATGAATTCCAAGTCCATGATGTATAGTTGATTTTCATGAACATGAATCTTGACATAGTTCGTATGTGTATAGATTCAGAAGTTTCACCAGGAGCACGTTACACTCTTTCACACCAGTGCGTCCTGAGACCTGAGAGCAGTTCCACCAAACTTCGGGTAATAGTGGACGCGTCGTGTACGAAAACGTCGTCACACTTTCTCAAGGAATTACTGATGGCTGACCTGCTAGTCAGAGGGATCTAATTCGTTCATTTCGTAAGTTCCGTTTGAACGGACCTGCCCACACGGCAGATACCAAAACGGGCATATTTCAATTGGCAAAATGGTTTTTATACCAATATAACGTATTAGAAGAAGGCGGAAATGAGAAACTTTGGATTTCCAATGATGCCGATTCGACAAGAACGCTTGGCATGAGGTGGACATCAAGGTTAGATACTTTTCGGTATTACTTGGTTGGTAATTTCGCCAAATTCGTGGAAAGGCAAAAAGACATTGGCCTCAAGGTTTAAAAGAATATTCTTTGCTCGTTTGCTTAGATAGCTTAGAAATTTTACCATCGCTGACTCTATATATTCAGAAGTCTGACGATTTTGGAAGACGAATGGCGTTGATTCATTTAGGTCCACAAAAGGTGGCCACAAATGTGCTCCCCCAAAAATTGCGTATATTGCGGTGTTCGTGTGTTTTGTATCAAATGCTGTTCATATTGAATTTACAGCAAGGTCCATTAACCCTCTCATTTTCACAGTCAACAACTTATTCGCTCGACGTCACACTACATTCCATGCTATTTTTACTTGCTATAAGCTACTATTTTACTTTTTATGAACATAGAACGCCCTAAAGTGGGCGCGTCAAAAACAAAAACAAACTTTTGCTGCTTGGGCATTTTATCTTTCATTTGCGTTCTCTGGGGTCTTTCTAGGTCTTATAGTTGCTGAGATCCTTTTGTTCATACAGACGGACGGACGCCCCACTTTTAAGATTTTTTCTATTATCTGCATTTAAATGATACAAATTCTTTCAAATTATATAAATGTGTGCACATATATATGTGTGTGTAAAGCATTGGTCCGCGCGGCCAGCGTCTCCGGGCAGCCCAGGCAACGAAAACGTTCGAACATACATTTGTATGTTTCTGTCTCGCTGGCGCGCATACCGTGGTTTTGCAGTTAAATAACAAAAACTTTGAACCGTTTTAACTGTCTTGTTTGACACAGGTTTTTAATGTAACTTTCAGGATAGTTAAAAATGATAAGTCTTTAAACGAATGTTAAATTACAACACTGTACTACTTGTACTTAAAAACGGCATTGAAGTTGGAAAGTTTTTTAGTTCTTATGAGAAAAAGGGGCATGGCAGCTCACCTGGATCACCTGGACACACTTCAAGAGCTAGAGTCATCAAATTCACATTGAAAGTCCGTTATTATGTCAGGCAGATTAGGTTTATTTCAATTTGTTGCACGCCCCTTACCGCCCCCGCAATGAGCACAAAACCAGACACACCTCGATTTATGTTTTGGGGGTATATCTCAGTATCCCTGGCACTTAGGAGAATTATGGTATGCAGATTCCTAGAGACAGCCTTAATGCAATGCCATTAACAATTTTGAGCTGCCACATCCCCTTTTCTCATAAGAACTAAAAAACTTTCAAATTTCAATACCGTTTTTAAGGCATTTGATCATATAGTACAGTGTTGTAATTTAAAATTCGTGTGGATACATATCCTATCTAACAAACTAACATAAAAATCCTACGCTAAACAAGAGAGCTATCACGAATCAAAGTTTATGTTATTTAACTGCAATATCACTGTATGCGCGCAAGCGAGACAGAAGCATATAAACATGTTTTTAAACGTTTTTGCTGCCTGTGTGGCGGCAGCGCAGCTTGCAGACGCTGCCCGTGCCGATCAATGCTATACACACATACATATTTACATATGAGTATACATACACACAATTTGAAACCAATTTGTATGTGCATGCAAACAGATTTATGTTCGATTAAACTTAGTTTCCTTATGTTTCAACGTGTTCTAATACAAGGACTATCCATTGAAATACTCGGATACCGATTTAATTAATCGGTATGGAATAATGCGCACTACTATGAAAGTACGGGGTCTTTTACAGTCGGCTCGCTCGACTGTAGATTTTTATACCCTTGCAGAGGGTATATTGCTTTTGTCACGAAGTTTGTTACGCATTGAACGAGGCGTTTTAGACCCCATAAAGTATATATTCTTAATCAGCATCAGCAGCCAAGTCGATATAGTCATGTCCATCTGTCCGTCTGTCGGTCTGTTTCTATGCGAACTAGTCACTCAGTTTTAAAGCTATCTTAATGAAACTTGGCACAGATGTGTATTCCCTTTGTACGCAGAACATTTGTTAAAATAAGCCAGATCGGATAGCTGTATCATACAGCTCCCATAGGAACAACCAAAATTGCTCCATATGTCATTGAAAACAAATTAACGCAATGTGCATGACTGAAAGGGTATATAATCTTCGGCTAGCCGAAGATAACCGTTTTTTCTTGTTGTAGTTTAATATATGTAGATTGTTTGTTAATCAGTAATTCCATGAATAGTTAAATTAGTTATTACTAAGTTCAAGTGAATAGAAATTTATGACCAATTTAAAAAAAAAATGCCGCAATACGACTTTGATGACTCCTTCCACAACGTACGAACAACTTTCAACTTATGTACTCGGGACTTAAGATCTTCAACAGCCACGCTCGACAACGACTTCTTTTCCAACTACTCTTTTTCTTCTTCTCTTCGTCTCCTCCATGTATCGGGCTGCCATCCCGTTGCATTCCATCCCTTCGTTTCCTCCATATATGGGGTTGCCATCCCGTTGCGTTCCATCCCATTGTTACATCGAGTCATCCTGATCACTGTCTTCTGACCCAGACGACAACAGCTCCTCGTTCACAAGTACGTATTTCCACAGTTTCATATTGACGTTACTTGTAGAAGTTATGGATGGACCTTCCACATTTGCGGCTTTCTTGACATCATATGGGCCAAGAAAGGAGCTTGCAAGTTTTTTGCCTGCCGTAAACTGGGTGCGTCGTATTGCCACCAAGTCACCTTCCTTGTAACCGTGTTCTTCTTTTCGGGTTTTGTCATAGTTCTCCTTGTACTTCTTCTGAGCTTGCACAATACTGTTCTTTGCCTCCTCCCTTAATTTCTGTCTATCATTGTCAAACTCGTTTATCCATTCTTGATCCAACATTGCTGTTAGTTTGTCACTGAGCTTACATTGCATTTCAACTCCAAACATCAACTGAATCCGAGTCTTCTTGGTTGACCCGTGAACATGTGAATTAATGGCTCGCTGTACCTCTGGTACGAATTTATACCATTTTGATGTATCATCTGCAAACAGTTTGCTAATAATTGGCAAAATACACCTATTGACCCTTTTGATTTGACCGTTGCCCCGTGCAACTCCTGTAGTTGTCCACACATGCTCAACTCCATTACTTTTAGCATAATCCGAAAAGTTGTTTGAAGTAAAAGCGGCACCCCTGTCGCTGACTATTCGTGAGGGATGTCGGAAGATTTTTGACCAATCCTCTAGCTTCTTAAGTACTTCTTCACATCCAGTGCTTTTAGTTGTGAACAGCCAAACAAATTTTGTAAATGCGTCAACCATTCCGAAAATAAACTTATTTTGCTTTGCTGTGCTATCCATGGGTCCTAGATGATCGACATGCAGCGTGTGTAACGGCTGATCTCCTTTATTGATGCAGTATAAATAGCCTTCTTGTTTTCCCAACTTCTTATTGACCAAAATGCGCTGGATGCATGTGTTGACTACCTAGCCGACTTTTCTTTCCAAGTGTGGTATCCAAAAGTGTTGTTGTACGGCATGCATTGTTTTTTGTGACGCAAATTGACCATTGTTATGTGCCTCAAGGATAACTTAATGTTCCATGTTCTTCGGTTCCACCAGCAATTCATTCCCACCTACATGTTTGTACAGAACTCCGCCTTTAAGGTTTAAGTTTTCGTAAGGGTGAGACTTAAGCACTTCTAGAATCATCTTCATATAATCATCTTTCTGTTGAGCGGCTTTGATACGTGGTGAAATGTCTGACGATATGACAAGCACATCTTGGGGATATCGACTAAGACAGTCAACATGACGCATTTTTTCTCCCGGCCGGTCACTAACATCGAAATTAAAATCTTGCATGGCCAAAATCCACTGGGCGACTTCACGTGGTATTTTTTTCTTGACTGTTTGTGTAAACGCAGCGCAGTCGGTAACTAACGTAAAACGTATTCCAAGAAGATAGTACCGAAACTTTTTCCATTGCAATGTAAGCAGCTTTAACTTCGAGTATATAGTTATGACGTTTTTCATCACTCGGTGAAGACTTCTTACTTCAGTAAAACACCGGGTGTTGTTTTCCTTAGAAATCCTGTAGCAAAACTGCCCCAAATCCGCTTTTGGACGTGTCTGTTCTGTGCTCGCATTTCTGTAATATAGCCGTAACATCGGTTCATTTGAAAGCGCGTCTTTCAGTGTACTTATGGCTTTTAGCTCATTCGTCTCAATCTTAAAAACTGCATCCTTTTTTAAGAGGTCTGTTAAGGGACGTGCTATCTGTGCATAACCTTTTATGAACTTTCGAAAGCATCCGGTTAGCCACAAAAACGATTGTATACCTATTATATTTTTTGGCAAGTTGAACTTTTGAACAGCTTGTGTTTTCTCATGACCAGCCCATATTTTCCCACTTTCAACTGTGTGTCCCAAAAAACGTATCCTGTTCTGAAGAAAGTGACATTTTTTCCATTAAATATGCAAGTTGTACTTTGCAGCTTCAGTAAGTACGGATTTTTTCTTATTGATACATTCTTGATTTGATTGTGCGTATATGATAATGTCGTCGATGTATAACTGCATAACGTCGTTGGCAATCAAATTATAAAAAAAAAAGTTGACAAAGCTATTAAACACAGCTGGTGAGTTGCAGAATCCGAAAGGTGCGCAACAAAACTTATACAATCTTTCTTTGGTGGCAAACGCTGTGTACTTTCTGCCGTTCTCTTCAATAGGTACATGCAGGAAGCTATTTTCTAAATCCATAGCCACAAAAACCTTTGATGCTTGCTTTGACGCTACCACCTTTGTGAACTTGAACTCTCCTTTGTTCAATATTAAGCAGAACTTTGACGCAAAACCGTATCCAAGTAGGCAGTCTTGCTCCATATTGTTATCAGGAACCACGACGAGTTTTTGCTCTGTTTCGCAATCATCTACGCTTATAACGCCCATGATCATTCCTAGAGGTTGGGTCTTGCTACTTCCCAGGCCACGTAGAACTGAACAGCATTTCTCCAACGTAACGTCTGATAACTTTTTGAACACACAGTGGCGAATTAATGTGACATCCGAGCCAGTGTCGATTAGTTTTTGGAAATGTGTCCCACACCTTCGCATTTAAAGCACTTTGTTTCTGATTTACAGTCTTTTCTCATGTGATCAGCTGCGCCACAATTAAAACAGAGTGTAGTTGGCTTGTTATTCTTGCCACCAGTGTATGCCTTATTTTCATTATCGATGTTACACTTGCGCTCATAGGTGTCAATTTTCTCTTTGAGCTCTTGGTATTTTTTACATCCATATAACCCAAACTTATATTCCGATTTCATGTTCAAACCATCGACAATATAGTTTATAACAGACTCTTCATCAGCAATCCCTTGTGCTGCCATTTTTTCAGCAAGTATTCGAGAAAATGTTCGTCTTTCTTGATTTTTCTTCCCCTTAGCTTTCGTGTGTACGTCAGCGCTTTTTAGTGTGCGTTTAAGTTCAGAAATGACAACAGCTTTTAAATCCAAATAGTTATTAACTACGACAGACTCCAAGAATAGTTTGGCCAACTTTTTTTTTTTTTCTACGACTTGTCTTTGAATTATTTTTATTTGGTCACTACGAGTTGATCATTAATTGTCTAATCACCAGGCGGTTGAGCCCCCAAATGTAGAATGTTTATTAATCAGTAATTCAATGAATAGTTAAATTAGGTATTACAAAGTTCAAGTGAATAGAAATATATGACAAATTTAAAAAAAAAAATGTCGCAATACGACTTTGATGACTCCTTCCACAACGTACGAACAACTTCAACTTATGTACTCGGGACTTAAGATCTTCAACAGCCACGCTCGACAACGACTTCTTTTCCAACTACTCTTTTTCTTCTTCTCTTCGTCTCCTCCATGTATCGGGCTGCCATCCCGTTGCATTCCATCCCTTCGTTTCCTCCATATATGGGGTTGCCATCCCGTTGCGTTCCATCCCATTGTTATATCGAGTCATCCTGATCACTGTCTTCTGACCCAGACGACAACAGCTCCTCGTTCACAAGTACGTATTTCCACAGTTTCATATTGACGTTACTTGTAGAAGTTATGGATGGACCTTCCACATTTGCGGCTTTCTTGACATCATACCGGCCATTGCGCTTGACCTGAATTATTTCATATGGGCCAAGAAAGGAGCTTGCAAGTTTTTTGCCCGCCGTAAACTGGGTGCGTCGTATTGCCACCAAGTCACCTTCCTTGTAACCGTGTTCTTCTTTTCGGGTTTTGTCATAGTTCTCCTTGTACTTCTTCTGAGCTTGCACAATACTGTTCTTTGCCTCCTCCCTTAATTTCTGTCTATCATTGTCAAACTCGTATATCCATTCTTGATCCAACATTGCTGTTAGTTTGTCACTGAGCTTACATTGCATTTCAACTCCAAACATCAACTGAATCCGAGTCTTCTTGGTTGACCCGTGAACATGTGAATTAATGGCTCGCTGTACCTCTGGTACGAATTTATACCATTTTGATGTATCATCTGCAAACAGTTTGCTAATAATTGGCAAAATACACCTATTGACCCTTTTGATTTGACCGTTGCCCCGTGCAACTCCTGTAGTTGTCCACACATGCTCAATTCCATTACTTTTAGCATAATCCGAAAAGTTGTTTGAAGTAAAAGCGGCACCCCTGTCGCTGACTATTCGTGAGGGATGTCGGAAGATTTTTGACCAATCCTCTAGCTTCTTAAGTACTTCTTCACATCCAGTGCTTTTAGTTGTGAACAGCCAAACAAATTTTGTAAATGCGTCAACCATTCCGAAAATAAACTTATATTGCTTTGCTGTGCTATCCATGGGTCCTAGATGATCGACATGCAGCCTTCTTGTTTTCCCAACTTCTTATTGACCAAAATGCACTGGATGCATGTGTTGACTACCTGGCCGACTTTTCTTTCCAAGTGTGGTATCCAAAAGTGTTGTTGTACGGCATGCATTGTTTTTTGTGACGCAAATTGACCATTGTTATGTGCCTCAAGGATAACTTCGTGTTCATTGTTCTTCGGTTCCACCAGCAATTCATTCCCACCTACATGTTTGTACAGAACTCCGCCTTTAAGGTTTAAGTTTTCGTAAGGGTGAGACTTAAGCACTTCTAGAATCATCTTCATATAATCATCTTTCTGTTGAGCGGCTTTAATACGTGGTGAAATGTCTGACGATATGACAAGCACATCTTGGGGATATCGACTAAGACAGTCAACATGACGCATTTTTTCTCCCGGCCGGTCACTAACATCGAAATTAAAATCTTGCATGGCCAAAATCCACTGGGCGACTTCACGTGGTATTTTTTTTTCTTGACTGTTTGTGTAAACGCAGCGCAGTCGGTAACTAACGTCAAACGTATTCCAAGAAGATAGTACCGAAACTTTTTCCATTGCAATGTAAGCAGCTTTAACTTCGAGTATATATGACGTTTTTCATCACTCGGTGAAGACTTCTTACTTCAGTAAAACACCGGGTGTTGTTTTCCTTAGAAATCCTGTAGCAAAACTGCCCCAAATCCGCTTTTGGACGTGTCTGTTCTGTGCTCGCATTTCTGAAATATAGCCGTAACATCGGTTCATTTGAAAGCGCGTCTTTCAGTGTACTTATGGCTTTTAGCTCATTCGTCTCAATCTTAAAAACTGCATCCTTTTTTAAGAGGTCTGTTAAGGGACGTGCTATCTGTGCATAACCTTTTATGAACTTTCGAAAGAATCCGGTTAGCCACAAAAACGATTGTATACCTATTATATTTTTTGGCAAGTTGAACTTTTGTACAGCTTGTGTTTTTTCATGACCAGCCCATATTTTCCCACTTTCAACTGTGTGTCCCAAAAAACGTATCCTGTTCTGAAGAAAGTGACATTTTTTCCATTAAATATGCAAGTTGTACTTTGCAGCTTCAGTAAGTACGGATTTTTTCTTATTGATACATTCTTGATTTGATTGTGCGTATATGATAATGTCGTCGATGTATAACTGCATAACGTCGTTGGCAATCAAATTATAAAAAAAAAAGTTGACAAAGCTATTAAACACAGCTGGTGAGTTGCAGAATCCGAAAGGTGCGCAACAAAACTTATACAATCTTTCTTTGGTGGCAAACGCTGTGTACTTTCTGCCGTTCTCTTCAATAGGTACATGCAGGAAGCTATTTTCTAAATCCATAGCCACAAAAACCTTTGATGCTTGCTTTGACGCTACCACCTTTGTGAACTTGAACTCTCCTTTGTTCAATATTAAGCAGAACTTTGACGCAAAACCGTATCCAAGTAGGCAGTCTTGCTCCATATTGTTATCAGGAACCACGACGAGTTTTTGCTCTGTTTCGCAATCATCTACGCTTATAACGCCCATGATCATTCCTAGAGGTTGGGTCTTGCTACTTCCCAGGCCACGTAGAACTGAACAGCATTTCTCCAACGTAACGTCTGATAACTTTTTGAACACACAGTGGCGAATTAATGTGACATCCGAGCCAGTGTCGATTAAACAGCCAACTCTAACACCATTCAACGATATCTCTTTGTTTCGAAGGAAGACAACTTGACTACGTTGATATTTTGAACATTTTGTGGACAGTTTTTGGAAATGTGTCCCACACCTTCGCATTTAAAGCACTTTGTTTCTGATTTACAGTCTTTTCTCATGTGATCAGCTGCGCCACAATTAAAACAGAGTGTAGTTGGCTTGTTATTCTTGCCACCAGTGTATGCCTTATTTTCATTATCGATGTTACACTTGCGCTCATAGGTGTCAATTTTCTCTTTGAGCTCTTGGTATTTTTTACATCCATATAACCCAAACTTATATTCCGATTTCATGTTCAAACCATCGACAATATAGTTTATAACAGACTCTTCATCAGCAATCCCTTGTGCTGCCATTTTTTCAGCAAGTATTCGAGAAAATGTTCGTCTTTCTTGATTTTTCTTCCCCTTAGCTTTCGTGTGTACGTCAGCGCTTTTTAGTGTGCGTTTAAGTTCAGAAATGACAACAGCTTTTAAATCCAAATAGTTATTAACTACGACAGACTCCAAGAATAGTTTGGCCAACTTTTTTTTTTTTCTACGACTTGTCTTTGAATTATTTTTATTTGGTCACTACGAGTTGATCATTAATTGTCTAATCACCAGGCGGTTGAGCCCCCAAATGTAGAATGTTTATTAATCAGTAATTCAATGAATAGTTAAATTAGGTATTACAAAGTTCATGTGAATAGAAATTTATGACCAATTTAAAAAAAAAAATGCCGCAATACGACTTTGATGACTCCTCCACAACGTACGAACAACTTTCAACTTATGTACTCGGGACTTAAGATCTTCAACAGCCACGCTCGACAACGACTTCTTTTCCAACTACTCTTTTCCTTCTTCTCTTCGTCTCCTCCATGTATCGGGCTGCCATCCCGTTGCATTCCATCCCTTCGTTTCCTCCATATATGGGGTTGCCATCCCGTTGCGTTTCATCCCATTGTTACATCGAGTCATCCTTATCACTGTCTTCTGACCCAGACGACAACAGCTCCTCGTTCACAAGTACGTATTTCCACAGTTTCATATTGACGTTACTTGTAGAAGTTATGGATGGACCTTCCACATTTGCGGCTTTCTTGACATCATACCGGCCATTGCGCTTGACCTGAATTATTTCATATGGGCCAAGAAAGGAGCTTGCAAGTTTTTTGCCCGCCGTAAACTTGGTGCGTCGTATTGCCACCAAGTCACCTTCCTTGTAACCGTGTTCTTCTTTTCGGGTTTTGTCATAGTTCTCCTTGTACTTCTTCTGAGCTTGCACAATACTGTTCTTTGCCTCCTCCCTTAATTTCTGTCTATCATTGTCAAACTCGTTTATCCATTCTTGATCCAAAATTGCTGTTAGTTTGTCACTGAGCTTACATTGCATTTCAACTCCAAACATCAACTGAATCCGAGTCTTCTTGGTTGACCCGTGAACATGTGAATTAATGGCTCGCTGTACCTCTGGTACGAATTTATACCATTTTGATGTATCATCTGCAAACAGTTTGCTAATAATTGGCAAAATACACCTATTGACCCTTTTGATTTGACCGTTGCCCCGTGCAACTCCTGTAGTTGTCCACACATGCTCAATTCCATTACTTTTAGCATAATCCGAAAAGTTGTTTGAAGTAAAAGCGGCACCCCTGTCGCTGACTATTCGTGAGGGATGTCGGAAGATTTTTGACCAATCCTCTAGCTTCTTAAGTACTTCTTCACATCCAGTGCTTTTAGTTGTGAACAGCCAAACAAATTTTGTAAATGCGTCAACCATTCCGAAAATAAACTTATATTGCTTTGCTGTGCTATCCATGGGTCCTAGATGATCGACATGCAGCCTTCTTGTTTTCCCAACTTCTTATTGACCAAAATGCACTGGATGCATGTGTTGACTACCTGGCCGACTTTTCTTTCCAAGTGTGGTATCCAAAAGTGTTGTTGTACGGCATGCATTGTTTTTTGTGACGCAAATTGACCATTGTTATGTGCCTCAAGGATAACTTCGTGTTCCATGTTCTTCGGTTCCACCAGCAATTCATTCCCACCTACATGTTTGTACAGAACTCCGCCGTAAGGGTGAGACTTAAGCACTTCTAGAATCATCTTTATATAATCATCTTTCTGTTGAGCGGCTTTGATACGTGGTGAAATCTCTGACGATATGACAAGCACATCTTGGGGATATCGACTAAGACAGTCAACATGACGCATTTTTTCTCCCGGCCGGTCACTAACATCGAAATTAAAATCTTGCATGGCCAAAATCCACTGGGCGACTTCACGTGGTATTTTTTTTCTTGACTGTTTGTGTAAACGCAGCGCAGTCGGTAACTAACGTCAAACGTATTCCAAGAAGATAGTACCGAAACTTTTTCCATTGCAATGTAAGCAGCTTTAACTTCGAGTATATATGACGTTTTTCATCACTCGGTGAAGACTTCTTACTTCAGTAAAACACCGGGTGTTGTTTTCCTTAGAAATCCTGTAGCAAAACTGCCCCAAATCCGCTTTTGGACGTGTCTGTTGTGTGCTCGCATTTCTGTAATATAGCCGTAACATCGGTTCATTTGAAAGCGCGTCTTTCAGTGTACTTATGGCTTTTAGCTCATTCGTCTCAATCTTAAAAACTGCATCCTTTTTTAAGAGGTCTGTTAAGGGACGTGCTATCTGTGCATAACCTTTTATGAACTTTCGAAAGAATCCGGTTAGCCCCAAAAACGATTGTATACCTATTATATTTTTTGGCAAGTTGAACTTTTGAACAGCTTGTGTTTTCTCATGACCAGCCCATATTTTCCCACTTTCAACTGTGTGTCCCAAAAAACGTATCCTGTTCTGAAGAAAGTGACATTTTTTCCATTTAATATGCAAGTTGTACTTTGCAGCTTCAGTAAGTACGGATTTTTTCTTATTGATACATTCTTGATTTGATTGTGCGTATATGATAATGTCGTCGATGTATAACTGCATAACGTCGTTGGCAATCAAATTATAAAAAAATAAAGTTGACGAAGCTATTAAACACAGCTGGTGAGTTGCAGAATCCGAAAGGTGCGCAACAAAACTTATACAATCTTTCTTTGGTGGCAAACGCTGTGTACTTTCTGCCGTTCTCTTCAATAGGTACATGCAGGAAGCTATTTTCTAAATCCATAGCCACAAAAACCTTTGATGCTTGCTTTGACGCTACCACCTTTGTGAACTTGAACTCTCCTCTGTTCAATATTAAGCAGAACTTTGACGCAAAACCGTATCCAAGTAGGCAGTCTTGCTCCATATTGTTATCAGGAACCACGACGAGTTTTTGCTCTGTTTCGCAATCATCTACGCTTATAACGCCCATGATCATTCCTAGAGGTTGGGTCTTGCTACTTCCCAGGCCACGTAGAACTGAACAGCATTTCTCCAACGTAACGTCTGATAACTTTTTGAACACACAGTGGCGAATTAATGTGACATCCGAGCCAGTTTCGGTTAAACAGCCAACTCTAACACCATTCAACGATATCTCTTTGTTTCGAAGGAAGACAACTTGACTACGTTGATATTTTGAACATTTTGTGGACAGTTTTTGGAAATGTGTCCCACACCTTCGCATTTAAAGCACTTTGTTTCTGATTTACAGTCTTTTCTCATGTGATCAGCTGCGCCACAATTAAAACAGAGTGTAGTTGGCTTGTTATTCTTGCCTTATTTTCATTATCGATGTTACACTTGCGCTCATAGGTGTCAATTTTCTCTTTGAGCTCTTGGTATTTTTTACATCCATATAACCCAAACTTATATTCCGATTTCATGTTCAAACCATCGACAATATAGTTTATAACAGACTCTTCATCAGCAATCCCTTGTGCTGCCATTTTTCCGAGAAAATTTTCGTCTTTCTTGATTTTTCTTCCCCTTAGCTTTCGTGTGTACGTCAGCGCTTTTTAGTGTGCGTTTAAGTTCAGAAATGACAACAGCTTTTAAATCCAAATAGTTATTAACTACGACAGACTCCAAGAATAGTTTGGCCAACTTTGTCATTTTCCCACGGGCTTGAACATATTTTTGTTTTTCGGTGAGTTCATATGCGTTTGCGTTCTGCTCGAAATTTGTGAACCAATATTCAACCTGCATATTATAACCATCGAAATCTGGCACTTCTTTACTGAAGTTGTCACCACTGATTTTCGGCTCTCTTTGTGTAATTTCATCTGCCTGGATTTTTAACGTTAGCAACTGAGTAATTTGTTGCATGCTTCTATTATTTTCTGCTTGCATATCGTTTATTTGCATTTTGTCTATTGCTGCTTCGTAAAATTCTGCACATCTTCTGCGTGCTTTTGTGTTATGCTATGTTCGTTTTCGCACATTGCGGCACCTCTATTAGACTGCGATCGCGTGATTGCACCATGTCTCTTTTGTTCTTCTTCACATGCTTTTAAATTGAAAACTTTTTTTTTTTTTTTTCTACGACTTGTCTTTGAATTATTTTTATTTATTAAATGTCTAATCACCAGGCGGTTGAGCCCCCAAATGTAGAATGTTTATTAATCAGTAATTTAATGAATAGTTAAATTAGGTATTACAAAATTCAAGTGAATAGAAATATATGACCAATTTAAAAAAAAAAAAATGCCGCAATACGACTTTGATGACTCCTTCCACAACGTACGAACAACTTTCAACTTATGTACTCGGGACTTAAGATCTTCAACAGCCACGCTCGAGAACGACTTCTTTTCCAACTACTCCTTTTCTTCTTCTCTTCGTCTCCTCCATGTATCGGGTTGCCATCCCGTTGCATTCCGTCCCTTCGTTTCCTCCATATATGGGGTTGCCATCCCGTTGCTCCATATGGATTTGGCATGGGATTTTATACCAAATGCATATGGAGCGAATTTGGTTAACATAGCTCAAAATTGTTAAAATTGGGAGCTATATGATATACAAAGGAAATATACATCTCTACCAAGTTTCATTAATATAGCTTTAAAACTGAGAGACTAGTTCGCATAGGAACAGAACGAGGGATGTAGTACTTAAATCTTAAAAATACTGTATGGCAGCTGTACAGCAGGTACAACAGAATCAATATCCATTTGGGTTGATGCCTTGCATTTCCAGCACCTTGTGTTGTCGGTGATTTCCAGTCCAGAGTGTCTGGTTCATCTTGGTGGCTAGCAACCCAGTAGATGTGCATTGACTTTGTCATGCATAGGTCATCTAGTGCTTCCGTGCTCACCCCAACCGTCCTGGAACTCAAGGACGAGGGACTGCTTGGCTGTCCACGAGAATATAAATATTGTGAACTCCTGCGTCTAAGTGCATTTCAAACTACACCGCTTTTCCTATTGCGAGCACTCCCGCCTGGAAAATGCTGCAATGGTGTCGTAACTTGGACTATATTCTAGTGGACTATATTCGGCGTAAATAGCGGCTCCTACATATTGAGCCACCCTTATAAACATTAGCATGGCCACTTCGTGGTCGTTGGCATCTCATCCAGTCGTTGGGTCCCAGGTGTGGTTTGACTTTGACATCTAGGCATATCTTGGGAAGCATATAGAACGTTTGCCTTGGCATATTCCTTTCAATGGCGCAATGCCAATTTCCCTGTAGAAACAGACTTCCCATTGCCATCAGGTCAAGCGGAGGAATCCCCAGCTGTATTTGCAGAGCTTTTTTTGGGGCAATTCTAAGCGCTCCTGTGATGGAGAGGTGCGCTTGTCGTTGTGCTTTTCCGATACGGACTACGGACTACAGACTTTGACCATGCCTTGATTGACTGGACCATTCATGAATGAGGCTAACGCCTGTATGATTTACCATCTTCCGGTTGGATGATGATTGGACAGCTTGCGTCTTCCATCTGTTTACGTCCATGTTGGCCCTTGGTACCGCTTGAGCTATCTGCGCTGATGCTGAGGGTGGTTTCTCATGCTGCTGTAAGCCGGGCTTTCCCTTATCTCTCTGGAGCACTCCTGTGACTCTAGGAGATGTTTGATTTGCCGACTCTTTTCTACTGGCTGGTTTCTTTTCCTTCAATAGCGGATCAGGGTCCTCGGGGGGTGTTTTAGGCTCTGCGTTTCTTTCCTCCAGCCTCCAGACATGGATAAGGTCTTCTTAGTTCATTGGACAATTCCACAAGGCTTTCCTGTTTCCTTTCTTCTTCTTAGCAGCCGCTGCTGGCAAATTCTGCGCACTACAGATCTCTCGCTTCTCTTGGGCGTGTCTGCTTCCTCGGTGCTGGGGAATAAATAAACTGGTTCAGCAACAGTGGGTATTGCGGATGCCGGTCTGCCTCCTGGCGGCATTCTCGCAATTCTCGGTCACAGGTGCAAATTTAATAACAACTCCTCCTCCGTTCGATTTCCTTCCTGGTCTTCCTCCAAAGCTGCTCCCGATATCTGAGCTTCGGTATATTCCTCCGGTGGCCACCGATTCCCTTTGGCTTCATCCTGGGTGGGCTATACCGCCCAGACTTGGTCTCCAGAGCCCCACCACTAGTGTGGCCGGGATGGAAGATAGTCGAGATCCTTGACTTTTTTGCTTTACAATACCGCGATCCGAGCTTATAATTTAAAGCTGAGCTAGCAATATTTTGACGGTCAAGCACTATTTTTTTCGAAATCACAGTTCAAATTTGAATTTGAACTGACCGTTTGGCGCCAACAACTCTGCTAGCATAGTCTCCCTGATAAGATATCGAACAGTAGCCAAGGATGCTATCGATAGCTTACAGTGATGCTTTCGATAGCAATCGGCTTATCCCGAGGAAATATATAAGGGACGTTTTCCAGCACTACTCAGCAGGAATAATGCTGATCACTTCGCAGGTAGAGGTGGTGTACGCCATCGATGTTAATTTATCCTCGGAAGAGGTGGTATCCGATAGCTCTGTGGATATTGAATTTGTTGCTATTGAGTTATGCTTAAATAACGCTAGTGTTTTCATCACTTGCTCCTATATTCCTCCTTCTTCAGACTAATCCCTTTGTTTATTCCATTCCTCAGCTATTTAATCAGTTTCCTCTAAGCTATCTGATCGTGATTTTCTTGTAGTCCTCGACGATTTTAATATTGCAGGTACTACATGGATTTCGTGTCCTGACTCTGCCGTGTTGACCCCTACGACTCAGTACGAATTCTTGATAATTTCTTTGTTTCAGATCAATTCAATTCCAAACTCCTTAAGTAGAATGTTCGACCTGATTTTTGTTACACAACCTTTTACAATCCTAAGAATCCTTATCACCCGTCTCTGGAAGTGTTGATTGATTTACCTGCCCGGGCTATCTGTACTAGTAGAATATCTACTAAGCGATCACGTCAGTTTCGGAACGCCGAGATTATTAAATTAAATATACTGTTGTCCCAGGCTGACTGGTCCCGGTTGTTCATGTGCAGAGATATGGATAGTGGAATCACAATATTTTATTATACCTTGAAGTCCTTAATTAATGTCTGTGTTCCGCTTTGTAATCAAAATAGTTCTAACAAGCCTATTTATTTTACCCGTGATCTAACATTGATTAAAAACAGGAAGTCGAAATTTTATAAGAGATTCAGAGAAACGGGCCCTTCTTTGTATTTCTCCGGCTATCTGATTGCTCGAACTGATTTCTCTGTATTGAACGACCGTTGTTATAAGGAATACCTAACTGATTGTGGACAACAATTCCAAAGGTTTCAGACGGTTTTATAACTTCGTTAATTCGAAGCATTGATCATCAACGCTTCCATCTAGTGTAGTCTTCAAAAGGTAAACTGCTAATTCAGATCAGGCTACCGCCGATTTATTTCCCAATTTCTTTCAAACGACTTACTCTAAGCTGGACTATAATTCTGATTCACCATATCCTTATCATGTAAACTCATTAAATAGTAATTTTGTGCCAGTAACCACTGAAATTTCGCTTTAACATACTTTAATGTCAATTAAACCTATTTTTTCACCTTGACCGGAAAGAGTCCCGCGCTGTGCAGAAATTGTGCAGATGGCCTGTTAAAGCCCCTGTATAAACTATTTTCTTTGTCCGTTGAATCAGGCTGTTTCCCCGAAGTTTAGAAATCATTTTACATTATTCCTCTTCACAAAAAAGGAAACAAATCCAATGTCTGCAACTATAAAGGTATTTCCAAGTTGTCTGCTATTCCCAAGGCTTTAGAGAAATTAATAACATCTCAACTGCAACATTTCTGTAGATGATATACAAAGGAAATATACATCTCTACCAAGTTTCATTAATATAGCTTTAAAACTGAGAGACTAGTTCGCATAGGAACAGAACGAGGGATGTAGTACTTAAATCTTAAAAATACTGTATGGCAGCTGTACAGCAGGTACAACAGAATCAATATCCATTTGGGTTGATGCCTTGCATTTCCAGCACCTTGTGTTGTCGGTGATTTCCAGTCCAGAGTGTCTGGTTCATCTTGGTGGCTAGCAACCCAGTAGATGTGCATTGACTTTGTCATGCATAGGTCATCTAGTGCTTCCGTGCTCACCCCAACCGTCCTGGAACTCAAGGACGAGGGACTGCTTGGCTGTCCACGAGAATATAAATATTGTGAACTCCTGCGTCTAAGTGCATTTCAAACTACACCGCTTTTCCTATTGCGAGCACTCCCGCCTGGAAAATGCTGCAATGGTGTCGTAACTTGGACTATATTCTAGTGGACTATATTCGGCGTAAATAGCGGCTCCTACATATTGAGCCACCCTTATAAACATTAGCATGGCCACTTCGTGGTCGTTGGCATCTCATCCAGTCGTTGGGTCCCAGGTGTGGTTTGACTTTGACATCTAGGCATATCTTGGGAAGCATATAGAACGTTTGCCTTGGCATATTCCTTTCAATGGCGCAATGCCAATTTCCCTGTAGAAACAGACTTCCCATTGCCATCAGGTCAAGCGGAGGAATCCCCAGCTGTATTTGCAGAGCTTTTTTTGGGGCAATTCTAAGCGCTCCTGTGATGGAGAGGTGCGCTTGTCGTTGTGCTTTTGCGATACGGACTACGGACTACAGACTTTGACCATGCCTTGATTGACTGGACCATCCATGAATGAGGCTAACGCCTGTATGATTTACCATCTTCCGGTTGGATGATGATTGGACAGCTTGCGTCTTCCATCTGTTTACGTCCATGTTGGCCCTTGGTACCGCTTGAGCTATCTGCGCTGATGCTGAGGGTGGTTTCTCATGCTGCTGTAAGCCGGGCTTTCCCTTATCTCTCTGGAGCACTCCTGTGACTCTAGGAGATGTTTGATTTGCCGACTCTTTTCTACTGGCTGGTTTCTTTTCCTTCAATAGCGGATCAGGGTCCTCGGGGGGTGTTTTAGGCTCTGCGTTTCTTTCCTCCAGCCTCCAGACATGGATAAGGTCTTCTTAGTTCATTGGACAATTCCACAAGGCTTTCCTGTTTCCTTTCTTCTTCTTAGCAGCCGCTGCTGGCAAATTCTGCGCACTACAGATCTCTCGCTTCTCTTGGGCGTGTCTGCTTCCTCGGTGCTGGGGAACACATAAACTGGTTCAGCAACAGTGGGTATTGCGGATGCCGGTCTGCCTCCTGGCGGCATTCTCGCAATTCTCGGTCACAGGTGCAAATTTAATAACAACTCCTCCTCCGTTCGATTTCCTTCCTGGTCTTCCTCCAAAGCTGCTCCCGATATCTGAGCTTCGGTATATTCCTCCGGTGGCCACCGATTCCCTTTGGCTTCATCCTGGGTGGGCTATACCGCCCAGACTTGGTCTCCAGAGCCCCACCACTAGTGTGGCCGGGATGGAAGATAGTCGAGATCCTTGACTTTTTTGCTTTACAATACCGCGATCCGAGCTTATAATTTAAAGCTGAGCTAGCAATATTTTGACGGTCAAGCACTATTTTTTTCGAAATCACAGTTCAAATTTGAATTTGAACTGACCGTTTGGCGCCAACAACTCTGCTAGCATAGTCTCCCTGATAAGATATCGAACAGTAGCCAAGGATGCTATCGATAGCTTACAGTGATGCTTTCGATAGCAATCGGCTTATCCCGAGGAAATATATAAGGGACGTTTTCCAGCACTACTCAGCAGGAATAATGCTGATCACTTCGCAGGTAGAGGTGGTGTACGCCATCGATGTTAATTTATCCTCGGAAGAGGTGGTATCCGATAGCTCTGTGGATATTGAATTTGTTGCTATTGAGTTATGCTTAAATAACGCTAGTGTTTTCATCACTTGCTCCTATATTCCTCCTTCTTCAGACTAATCCCTTTGTTTATTGCATTCCTCAGCTATTTAATCAGTTTCCTCTAAGCTATCTGATCGTGATTTTCTTGTAGTCCTCGACGATTTTAATATTGCAGGTACTACATGGATTTCGTGTCCTGACTCTGCCGTGTTGACCCCTACGACTCAGTACGAATTCTTGATAATTTCTTTGTTTTAGATCAATTCAATTCCAAACTCCTTAAGTAGAATGTTCGACCTGATTTTTGTTACACAACCTTTTACAATCCTAAGAATCCTTATCACCCGTCTCTGGAAGTGTTGATTGATTTACCTGCCCGGGCTATCTGTACTAGTAGAATATCTACTAAGCGATCACGTCAGTTTCGGAACGCCGAGATTATTAAATTAAATATACTGTTGTCCCAGGCTGACTGGTCCCGGTTGTTCATGTGCAGAGATATGGATAGTGGAATCACAATATTTTATTATACCTTGAAGTCCTTAATTAATGTCTGTGTTCCGCTTTGTAATCAAAATAGTTCTAACAAGCCTATTTATTTTACCCGTGATCTAACATTGATTAAAAACAGGAAGTCGAAATTTTATAAGAGATTCAGAGAAACGGGCCCTTCTTTGTATTTCTCCGGCTATCTGATTGCTCGAACTGATTTCTCTGTATTGAACGACCGTTGTTATAAGGAATACCTAACTGATTGTGGACAACAATTCCAAAGGTTTCAGACGGTTTTATAACTTCGTTAATTCGAAGCATTGATCATCAACGCTTCCATCTAGTGTAGTCTTCAAAAGGTAAACTGCTAATTCAGATCAGGCTACCGCCGATTTATTTCCCAATTTCTTTCAAACGACTTACTCTAAGCTGGACTATAATTCTGATTCACCATATCCTTATCATGTAAACTCATTAAATAGTAATTTTGTGCCAGTAACCACTGAAATTTCGCTTTAACATACTTTAATGTCAATTAAACCTATTTTTTCACCTTGACCGGAAAGAGTCCCGCGCTGTGCAGAAATTGTGCAGATGGCCTGTTAAAGCCCCTGTATAAACTATTTTCTTTGTCCGTTGAATCAGGCTGTTTCCCCGAAGTTTAGAAATCATTTTACATTATTCCTCTTCACAAAAAAGGAAACAAATCCAATGTCTGCAACTATAAAGGTATTTCCAAGTTGTCTGCTATTCCCAAGGCTTTAGAGAAATTAATAACATCTCAACTGCAACATTTCTGTAGATTTATGATTTCACCCTGCCAGCATATTTTTGTGAAATATAGATTCACATATTTTGAACAGCAGGGTTTTGACAAAAAGTTTCAAACTGACGTCATTTATACCGACTTCAGCAAAGCTTTTGACTCCGTTGACCACAGGCTCCTAATACATAAAGTCAATCTTTTGTGGTTTTCCTATAATTTTATTCTTTGGATTTCGAATTACTTAAGTTTCAGAACACAACAGGTATTTGTTAAAGTTACTTCCGGCGTCCCACAAGGAAGCCATCTCGGTCCTTTGCTATTAATATTATTGATAAATGATATGCCATCTGCAATAAGTCACTCGCGGGTACTCATGTATGCCGACGATGGCAAACTCTGTGTGTCGGCTTCTGAGTCTCTTCTTGGAACCAGGTTACAATTCGATCTCTACAACTTTCAAACCTGGTGTCAAGCCAATTTATTAAATCTTAACTATATCAAGTATAATGTAATGTCCTTCAGTAGGCGACCCCCCTTTCTAAACAATTACATTCTGAATGGCAACTCTCTTCAAAGAATTGAGTCGGTCATTGATTTAAGTATCCTTATGGATCCAAGGCTTAAGTTTGATAAGCATATTTTGTCAATTACGAATCGTGCTTTTGGTGTCTTGGGCTTCAAAAAGCGCTGGTCAAATGAACTTTATGATTCCTATTTAACAAAAACACTTTTTACCTCCTTGGTACGTCCATTTCTTGAATATGGTATTTGGTCTCCCCAATACACGATTTAAAAAGATAGAATAGAATCTGTGCAAAAACAATTCCTTTTTTTTGCCCTGAGGGCTCTCAACTGGAACACTAATACACGCTTGCCTTCCTATCGTAGTAGACTTTTACTAATAAATCTTCCTTGTTTGTCTAATCGTAGAACGGCGCTTGGTGTAATTTTAATACACAAGCTAATCAACGGTGAAATTGATTCTTCCGAATTAATCAGCCAAATTAGTTTCGCTGTTCCGATCAGACCCACTAGATACTTTCTTCACCTCTCTCTTCAACCTTGCACTACTAACTACAACAAACTTTTTCGAGTTGTAGATATTTCTTCATCAATACCCTTAATTAAAACTTCTTTTCTCTGTCACCTTTCTAGGCTTTAATTAATACAGATTAAATTATTATATTTGAAGTACTGTATTCGATAGTTTAACTTATTATTATTGATGTTGTATTTTAAATTTAAATTTTGTATTTGTTTTGAATTAATAAATTCGTTCCCCGCTTTTCGGTCGGTGGGCGGGAGGTGGCTGCATTATCTGCAGGGTTTCGCGCGCTAACAAGCACGTTGCTTGGTGTTCTTGGGCCACTTGAATGTACTGTCTCGTTAGTACGTCAACGTCCAATTATAGAGGAAAGTTGCAAATTAACCAACAACAAGAATTTAAAGTTGGCTCAAAAGGGAAAGCCAGAAGAGCGCGCTTACCAGTATTTTTATTGTATTTTTCTTTTCTTGAGGTCCGTCTTGTCCGCGTTGATGTGTGGGCCGACATTGTTTGCCCATCTACTTATTTCTCTGAGAGTTATTTTCATAACAGAGCTGCGGATTGATGGGCAGCAACCCGTGCCGCATATGCAGATATTCTAGGGCCTCCTTATCAAATCTCTTAATTGAGTCGTCCAGTGCAACAACAACTAAAGTAAAAACAAGCCAAGACTCACAAGCAATACAAACCAAAATCAGCAACAACGACATCAAAACCAACACAATAAATGCCTTTAACGCAAAAACGATTACAACAATAACACCGCAGCGACAACGGCAACGGACACAACTTCATCGTTGCACGACAACTGCGACGGTGACGTCATACAGCATCAGGTGGACAATGTTCCATCGTATATAGTCTTTGGGACAAAAAGCAATATGCAAGGTTAAAAGTTCTTCTATCTCAACCTCACTACTCATAGAAGGAAACAAATATGACTTTCTTTAATCATTTACACAATTTTCTGTTGCTACATGTTCCAATTTCCTAGGTAAAACGCGAATTTATAGGTTTTTCATACTAAAGGGCACGTGCAACCTTAAGTAATCTGTTTTACTGATTTCGTACACTATTCCATCTACAAGCTCAAACCCTAAAACTTCAGGATTTTTCAATGAATCCCTGGTTTCCGATATCAGGGTCTTTTATTTGTTCAACTTGTAACAACAAATCTACGTCCTCCTTCGTTACACCAACCACGCCTACAATGGGTAAAGAGCATACTAGGGATTGCTTTAAGCAATTCAGATGCTCACTACTCCTATCCCTACAAAAGTTCTATATAACTTACTCTATTCTTATATCCCCTCCCCGGATAAGATGCACTATTCTGCTCGTTATTGATGTCACCAAGGTTCCCAATATGGCCACCATTAGCTATTGGCTATCACTATGCCTTTCGTCATTCCTATAACTCTCACTACGCTTCTCACTATCATCATCATTCAAAATTTTACTATGGCTCTCACATTTTTTCAAACTATGGTCATTACGGATTTAGTATAGTTCTCAATAAATTCCTAGTTCATCAACATGCGACATCTTGCTTCCAAGTCTGCGTTCAATGCGGTAGTCATAGTTCTCTTATTCTAAAGAACATTGTGCAATCTTAGGATTAATGGATTTTCTACTTGAGGTTTGTACTAATGAATTACAAATTGTTTTTATTTTAAATGCTCTATATTCTAAATAAACGCTTGAATGACGCAATGCGTAAAATTACAAGTCTCCAGCTCAAAGCCATGTTGGTGGGATTCAGCCGCTGCCTTTTTTTTTTTTTTTTTTTTTTTGAAAAAGTATTTGTTATGCATTTTCCCGTCGTCCTGTTTTTCATTAATATAGCTCAAAAACCATGTGCACTGGCATTATTGTGCAGCCCTGTATCTCTATTGGGACTAAATATTGCTAGTATCGGAGGATTGGACAATGCTAACTTTATTGCATTTAACGACTCAATTTGCTTAGTGTTAAGAGGAAAAGGACCTCCGTGAATGCAAGCTCTTCAAATTATTAGGCTTACCTCAAGGTGGGAATTATTTTTCGATATACCATGCTTATTAACTCTATATGATCGAAAGTCACATCTCCATAAGCCTAGCCAAAATATCAAAATGGTCCACTACTGTTTTAGTAGCCACTACGATATCATCCATATAGTTGACTATTTTCTAAGTTCTAACAAATACACTAAATATAAATCTTTGAAAATTGGGCGGACCGTTTTAAAGCCCGTACTGATTTCACTTAACTGCAGTTTAAAGAAAACCTTAATTGAGATTAATAACCGAAATAGAGTGTTCTCTTGATACTTTAAGCAATCCTCTATATGGAGCAGTGGAAAATTGTCACGGATAGTGAGTTTATATCGACACACATATGAATTCCATCAGATTTCTTTTTCACAAGTACAATTGCATACGACGATTGAATTGGTCGTACTATCTTGTTTTCTAACAGATCTTCGATAATTTCCGCTTTTTTTGCTCTTATAATAAAAGACTAGGTGAGCAATGATAGGGATTTATTACATTTTTAAGGGAATTGGTCAAATATCTAGACCTCCAAGCAATGCAGAACTTTCTTCAAATACATATGTACCAAAACAATTATATTCTTGACTTTATTCTATTTCAATATGTTTATGGGATTATTTAAAATATTACTTGCATCTATATCATCGGTAATAGTGGTGAACAAAGATTTATATAAACCAACTTAATATTCATCGTCCGCAAAGCATCACGACCTAATAACACTAAAGATGGTAATGTTCTTGAGCGTATTAAATAAAAAAAACCTACATGTGGCTTTATGACCAAATTTATATGACCTTCAATTTGGCCTTTCTTGGGAATAGTTTTTCCACCTAATTAATAATATTTTGAAGAACATATTCTTAAAACTAAATTTTTAAGTATTAATGATTCATCAAGAAAACTGACAGTATCACTAAAAGCACAAACATTACATCTCTGCTCACCAGGTAAAATTCATGAATCAATTATGGGTGTAACAGTAATTGTGGTACACTTCCCCAACTCTTCTCCCGACTTTGGTTCCTCCTTCGATGTCACGGTGCAAGTGCTGGAATGCTTCTATGGACACTGGCGATTTTGATGCTCGGTATTGTAGCACCTGAAGCAAGCTGCTTAAGGTCTTTTGGGAAGGTTGCACTCTGACATCTTATGGCCCATCTGACGACAACTGAAGCACCTTCCATCTTCAGTTCGCCTACCAGAGTTTTCCGTACAAGGTGGCCGCCAGGAGAAGCGGAGGTTAGGTTGAAGCCCACCAAATCCTTTGGCGAAGCCACCACGCCTCGTAACGCTGGAGGAGTCTATCCGTTTTCGGCCAGCCGATCCGAGTGACGATAGGGCTGTGCGAGCAGACGAGGGGGTTAACGGCATGCAGATGTGGGCGAAAATAGAGAGATGGGACGTGTCTTTCGACGGGAGCGCGAATTATTCTTACTTTGAGGACTTTATTTTCGAGTCGAATTTCTCTAGCGCCAATATCAGTGACCATGGTGTGAAGTATTGTGCTGCTTCCACCTCCTCCTTAAAGCAAGGGCCAGTGACTGGCACTGGCTACACGTGCTGCAGTTTCGGGTGGAGCGTTGGGACGAGCTGGCTTGCGTTACTGGCAGGATTCAGGGAAACCCAGGTCGAGCACGACAAGATGCACTGAGGAGCTAAGGCAACGGAAGCAAAGAGGTTTTGAATACCGACGACTTCGATTACGGCATGTGAAAGCTCGCATCGAGGCTGCTGGAACCCCTGCCAGAGGCTCGTCTCATCAAAATCATCTAGAAGGGGCTCCGTGATGATCTGGTACGCTACGTGTATGATCTTGAAGTGTACACCCTGGACCAGTTGAGGGATGACTGCAGTGAGGTGACGCAGGCGTACGTTAGGAGGAACACGTCGAAGCCCTTTGATGGGCGACCAGCGTCAAGATATGACGCAATTGAAGGGTGCAAAGGCGTGAGCGAGGTGGAATTTGCCGGCGACGAGCCGTAAGAGCTTGATATCTAAAAGAGACACGAGTGGGCGCCATGTTGCTGGAATTGTGGTCTTCCAGACCACGTTTTCATAGACCAACGAGCGGGAGATATTTTGTTACTTATTTTGCAGACCCGATACCTTCTGCTAGAAGAGGAGAGCAAGGCATGTACGGCGTTCACGGTACCAGGTCGTCCTCTGTGTCAGTTCAGAATGATGACATTCGGGCTGTGCAATGCAGCTCAACGCTTATGTCGTTTGTTGAACAAAGTAATCCCATCAGAGCTGAGATCCAATGTATTAGTGTGCATAGACGAACTTCTGATCAAAGCTCCTGACTTAAAGACACATTTGCTATATTTCGATAGGGTAGCGAAATGACTAAAAGCAGCGAATCTGACGAAAGGGTTAAAGTAGTCGGAATTCTGTTTCAAATCGCTTAGATATTTGATATTTATTTTAGGCGGAGGGACGCAACGAGGGTAACAGCCATAGAAAGCATCCCAGTGCCGAGATCGGTGAGAGAGGTACGATCTTTCCTAGGCACAGCTGGATGGTATCGAAGGTTCATTCGTAACTTTGCCGCGATAGCAGTTCCACTGACAGATGCGTTGAAGCAAAAGGGAGGCCGAAAATTCAGTCGAGGAGAAGATGGAGTAAAAGCAGTGCAGACATTAAAAAAAGTTAACTTGCCTTACATCGAGCGTTACCTCAGCGAAAACGCGAGGTAACGCGTTGACTTACGTGTCACCAGTCGCCTGTCGAAAATCCGATTTCGAACCTCTAGGTACGCTCTGATCCGCTCTTTTTACGGCAATTACAAGCAATATCCTTATCAACTATCGGACGACAACCAATCTTATCTGTTAGTGTACCTATACCTACTGGACGATATTTATCCTTACTCGCTGCCGAACTTGTTTTTAATTGACTACACATATCCTCATTTCCTACCGAATCTAATTCTAATGGTCTACACAAATTCCAATTTCCTACCAAACCTTATTCAACTTCCCTTTCGGATTATTCTGGAGGTACGATTCTCCCGTCTTCCTCGAAGCCCTTCGACCGTTTCCATTGTAATATAAGTAACAAAATATATCCCAGCTTGTCCTATCACACGAAACTGCCGCCTGTTTAGCCAGTACAAATCCCTTGCCTTTCTTTTGGGAAGAAAGTGGAAGCTGCGCAGTACCTCTTCCCACGGTCACCTATATTGGCGCTGGAGGAACTGCACGCGAAAAATATAGTCCTCGACGGAAGACTTATTCGCATCTTCGTTGAAGAACACGTCCCATCTCTCTATTCTTGGCCACATCTGCCTGCCTGTAACCCCCTCGTCAGCCCGCACAGCAATATTGTCACTCCACTGAAACGTCGTCTGGTTTCTCCACGTCCGTATTTGAGGATCGGCTGGCCTAATTCGAACGAGCTCACCATTCGTGGTGGCTTGGAAAGCAAATTTGAGCTTCCGCCGACACTCCGCTTCTCCTCGTTCTCAGACCTGCACCAAGCTCTGGCCCTGCCTAATCGTCGAACGCCATCAGCTTATCCGCGTTTGTACCGGCGCGGAAGCGCGGCAAGCCCTCGGCTTACAACGGCTCTTGCCGTTCGCATGACTACCGACTTGCGATCGGCCGCAGGCCATCGTTAATCGCTTTCCTATCCTCCATGAAGCCTAGCCGCATCTCTTGCTGGATGGTCTGGCAGAAGCCATCGGCATCATGAAGGTGAGATGCGCCTTGGCAAGCATTGCATTTACAGTTGATGTCTCCTCCGATAGCAGTTCTGGTTTTGGCTTCCCCCTTTCACCCTAGCTGACTCCAACGAAGGTGTTCGTGCTAATGCGCCATACACCCCTTGCGGAAAATCGCTCTCCCATGAGCTGTCCCTTTGCACTGCTTTGTCGAGTATTATACCCATGTCTGCCCGTGAATATATATACTTTATGTGGTCTGCCGAGCTTTCTTTTGTCTACATTTGCACAAACCCAGTATACTCTTGCAGAGAGTATAAAAAATCAAAAAATTACATAACCAATGGGCTTAGATTTCCTAGAACTTCCAGAATGTCAGAGAGATTTACAGAGTTTAGAAGAAAGAGTCCTCCACGTCTGCTGTTCATGATCATAAAATCATAAGATTATGATCGGCAAAATAGCATACAAGCAGCTGTAGTTATTGTGCCAATACAAGTTGCAAGTGTCGTAGCTTCCCTTCCAAGGGCTTTTAGTGACGCAGATCAGCTCACAGCTTTAAGGAAAAAACTAATTAAGTATTAATTCGGTAGTTATCAAAACATCAAATTAGCATTAATGACTAATGGTTGGCTTCTTATACATGCAAAGTCGTTCCATTTATTGCGTCAACAGAAGATATGGACTTAGTTACAGAAATGGGTGACAGAGCTGCAAACCCAAATGTAGAAGATAATGCTTTAATAGAAAAGCAAGAGCTTAATCCTGGAGGTGACAAAACATTAATGGAGAATGTTTCTGTAGAGAAATTAAATCGATGTGAGTTAGATATAGCACCTGGGGAAGGACAACGGCCTCTGGACATGATAGCTGATTGTGATTCGTTGAAGTTATCCTTTCCTACCATTTATGCAGGAGTGAATAGGAATTGTGTAAAAAGCTAAACAAAAATTATTTGATCAGAGCTTAGGAATTATGATAGAAGCTTATCTTAGCTTTTTTATAATTTAAGAAAAATGCATCTAATTAATATGCGGATTAAATATTCCATTTGCTTGAGAAAGCACAGCGCTTCCTTTGGCGTTATACCTTGGACAGCCCTTAACGATGAAGAAGTAGATAGGTTAATTCAGTTTGATGATTGGTTCAAAATTTTGAAAGGCATGCGCTCGTCTCCTATCATTGGCCATGATTCGGCAATTCGACATTCCTTTATTCTTTATAACTCTATATGCTGCAGAAGGTAAGTGGTTAGAACTGATAATTACTTTAAAGAAAACCATTAGGAAGGAAGTTCTAATTGAAGAAGATGCAGCTATATTTTGTCAATACCATGAGACAACATAGATATACAGTTTATTTTAGATCCCTATGCGTGCTGCAAAATTACATTAATAATAATACATAAATAAATTACATTAATAAGTGCAAAAAGGAATGTTTAAGATTATGCGAGAAGCTGTACAAGAAGCGCGTTCAGGAAATTTTAGTATTTGGCAGGAACTGCAGCACATTGCTCATAAGTTAATGAATAGCTCAGAAATATCTGCACAGGAGAGAGCTTATTGCTGTTCGTGAATGTCGTTGTTAGAGAGCAGCAATTTAGAAGTCTTCAAAAACAAGCAGAGTGCACAACTTAGAAGTTTGCCTTAAGCTTCTGAAGATATTTTCGAAGTGGGCCTGTTAGATCAATACGTTCACCATCCAGATTATCTAAATAGTTTATGCTCAGCAGATTTTGCGGCATTTTACACATTCTTTAAAACAGCGACAAGGTTCGCAGAATCAGCTCTAAAATGTAGGATTTGGTACAACTGAAGCTTATCCTCTTGGCAATGGTAGCGGCTATATTAGGGTAGCGGTTATATTATGAGATAAATCGTTGGAAATTTAATGTTTTAAACGATGGTGAGTTAGAAGATGTTTTCAGAAGAGTATTAAAAGAGAACCGGGAATATGAGTTAGGTTATTCAAATGATCAGGCTTATGTAGATAATATATTTAGAGTATTATGTGTAGCTGGCATTGATGCCCAGGTAAACATTTTATGCATAGGAAATGATGTGAATTCAGATGGGCCAAGTAGCAACAATGTTCAGTTTGTTAAGTTGCCTGTTTTAAGGACATCGTCATGTTTAGAGGAAATAGTATGTTCCCCAAACTTAAAACGGAGAACTTACCTGAACCATGTTATGCATAAATTTAAGATAGGCAAAAAGTTTTATGAATTTGTAAATGGTGGGAAAGGTGTCCGCCGACTTACGTGTTAGTCTTCCTGTTAAGGACCTTATCCGCAGACTGACTTAATACGCATCATTCGAGATTGATCGATCTCAAACTTCTTGTTCTTGACGAGATTTCAATGGTTGGAGCCAAAATGTTTGGCTTTATAAACGTAAGGCTACAGTAAATTTTCAAAGGTTATAACTTTTTTTGAGTATTATCTGGCATCGTGTTCGGCGATCTCAGACAACTAACGCCTGTGGGCGACAAGTAGTTTTTTAGCACTCTAGGACTACAGTTAACTACATGGCACATTGGGGAAAAACAACCTTATTAGATTTTAATTGTTCATTTGCTGTATCCCTTAACAATATGGCGTCCGCTCATATGAGAAGTAAAGATATTTTGCTTATTAGATCCAGAGTAGTAAGAGAAAACATAATACCATTTTCATCGTTCCTCTCAAACGGCGCAACAAATGCATACAACTCCTTTAAAATGAATCGAATGGGAAACAAAGTAATTAAGGTGAGGAAAACAAGGCCCGAATTCTTGAATCCGTTAAAGGATTAAATATTACAGAAGCCCAGGGCTTTTGCAGTACTCTTATTTTAAACTACAGCAAATTATATTATTATTGGACGTTGATGTACTAACGAGACAGTATATTCAAGTGGCCCAGCAACAAAAAGCAACGTGCTTCTTAGCGGGCGGAACCCTGCCGATAATGCAGCCACCTCCCGCCCAACCGTCCGAGGGGCAGACCGCATAACATGCTGCAAACGAGAAACTCAGAACGAATTTATTAATTGAAAACAAATACAATATTTAATATTATAATACATCATCAATAATAATAAGTTAAACTATCGAATACAGTAATTCAAATATAATAATTTTATCTATATTAATTAAAGCCTAGAAAGGTGACAGAGAAAAGAATTTCTAATTAAGGGTGTTGATGAAGAACTATCTACAACTCGAAAAGTCTGTTGTAGTTACTACACAATAATCGAGACGGGTTATGGATAGAAAAGGTTGAAGAGAGAGGTAAAGAAAGTATCTAGTGGGTCTGATCGGAACAGCGAAACTAATTTGGCTGATTAATTCGGAAGAATCAATTTCACCGTTGATTAGCTTGTGTATTAAAATTACACCGAGCGCCGTTCTACGATTAGACAAACAAGGAAGATTTATTAGTAAAAGTCTACTACGATAGGAAGGCAAACGTGTATTAGTGTTCCAGTTGAGAGCCCTCAGGGCAAAAAAAAGGAATTGTTTTTGCACAGATTCTATTCTATCTTTTTAAATCGTGTATTGGGGAGACCAAATACCATATTCAAGAAATGGACGTACCAAGGAGGTAAAAAGTGTTTTTGTTAAATAGGAATCATAAAGTTCATTTGACCAGCGCTTTTTGAAGCCCAAGACACCAAAAGCACGATTCGTAATTGACAAAATATGCTTATCAAACTTAAGCCTTGGATCCATAAGGATACTTAAATCAATGACCGACTCAATTCTTTGAAGAGAGTTGCCATTCAGAATGTAATTGTTTAGAAAGGGGGGTCGCCTACTGAAGGACATTACATTATACTTGATATAGTTAAGATTTAATAAATTGGCTTGACACCAGGTTTGAAAGTTGTAGAGATCGGATTGTAACCTGGTTCCAAGAAGAGACTCAGAAGCCGACACACAGAGTTTGCCATCGTCGGCATACATGAGTACCCGCGAGTGACTTATTGCAGATGGCATATCATTTATCAATAATATTAATAGCAAAGGACCGAGATGGCTTCCTTGTGGGACGCCGGAAGTAACTTTAACAAATACCTGTTGTGTTCTGAAACTTAAGTAATTCGAAATCCAAAGAATAAAATTATAGGAAAACCACAAAAGATTGACTTTATGTATTAGGAGCCTGTGGTCAACGGAGTCAAAAGCTTTGCTGAAGTCGGTATAAATGACGTCAGTTTGAAACTTTTTGTCAAAACCCTGCTGTTCAAAATATGTGAATCTATATTTCACAAAAATATGCTGGCAAGGTGAAATCATAAGTCTACAGAAATGTTGCAGTTGAGATGTTATTAATTTCTCTAAAGCCTTGGGAATAGCAGACAACTTGGAAATACCTTTATAGTTGCAGACATTGGATTTGTTTCCTTTTTGGTGAAAAGGAATAATGTAAAATGATTTCTAAACTTCGGGGAAACAGCCTGATTCAACGGACAAAGAAAATAGTTTATACAGGGGCTTTAACAGGCCATCTGCACAGCGCGGGACTCTTTCCGGTCAAGGTGAAAAAATAGGATTAATTGACATTAAAGTATGTTAAAGCGAAATTTCAGTGGTTACTGGCACAAAATTACTATTTAATGAGTTTAGAATAAGTCGTTTGAAAGCAATCGGGAAATAAATCGGCGATAGCCTGATCTGAATTAGCAGTTTACCTTTTGAAGACTACACTAGATGGAAGCGTTGATGATCAATGCTTCGAATTAACGAAGTTATAAAACCGTCTAAAACCTTTGGAATTGTTGTCCACAATCAGTTAGGTATTCCTTATAACAACGGTCGTTCAATACAGAGAAATCAGTTCGAGCAATCAGATAGCCGGAGAAATACAAAGAAGGGCCCGTTTCTCTGAATCTCTTATAAAATTTCGACTTCCTGTTTTTAATCAATGTTAGATCACGGGTAAAATAAATAGGCTTGTTAGAACTATTTTGATTACAAAGCGGAACACAGACATTAATTAAGGACTTCAAGGTATAATAAAATATTGTGATTGCACTATCCATATCTCTGCACATGAACAACCGGGACCAGTCAGCCTGGGACAACAGTATATTTAATTTAATAATCTCGGCGTTCCGAAACTGACGTGATCGCTTAGTAGATATTCTACTAGTACAGATCGCCCGGGCAGGTAAATCAATCAACACTTCCAGAGACGGGTGATAACGATTAACGATAAACTATTAATAATTTAACTAACTAAATTCTTTTAATATTTTCATTTAAAATATATTTTTATTATATTTTTTATAGTCCCAAATATTAATTTTAATTATAAATATAACTTTATATTTTGGTTTACTCGCGACTGCATTTAGTCTGCGTTAATATATAAATAAAATACAAAAAAAATAAGGATCCTTAGGATTGTAAAAGGTTGTGGTAACAAAAATCAGGTCGAACATTCTATTTAAGGAGTTTGGAATAGCATTGATCTGAAACAATGAATTTCCAAAGAAATTATCAAGTATTCGTACTGAGTCGTAGGGGTCATCACGACAGAGTCAGGACACGAAATCCATTTAGTAACTGCAATATTACAATCGCCGAGAACTACAAGAAAATCACGATCGGATAGCTTAGAGGAAACTGATTAAATAGCTGAGGAGTGCAATAAAAACAAATGGGAAGAGTTTGAAGAAGGAGGAATATAATATAATGACTGACATATATATATGATGACTGTTAATATAGACACTTTAGATGGCTCTGTGAATGCAGCAACAGGAATTCTTGGGCAAAGAGACTTAGACTAAAAAAGTCATCCAATCCTTCTATGGGTAGATTTTATTAAGGACAGAGTTGAAAAAGAATTGCCCTTAAAGTATAGAAATCTACCCAATCCATTCTGGACCCTAATAGTCAAAACTGTTCGAAGTTTTTAGTTTATGAACAATGAAAATATTACGATGGATTGCAATTAATTTCGGATTGTACCTGCCAAAGGTACCATCCACAAAAGTCAGGGAGCGACATTCAATGAGGTGGTGGTTTTCACATTTCCGATAGTTTAGATCGATCAGCTTTATATGCAGGCTATGGTAGCACAACAAACGCAGCTGGACTGTTCCTTGTAGGCAACTTCAACCCTCTGATGCCCCTCAAAGGTCGAAATGAGGTTCAGGAAGAGTTAGAAAACTTACCGTCCGTTAAGTTACTTGGAACTTATTTCGACTATTTCGTTAATATTTCCAATTTTGAAATCATTTTCCACAATGTCTAAAGTGCTTAGTTTTATAAGCTTATGCAACATTCATCAATGCATTGTTTTATTGAAGGGTTGGGCTTCCCAATTGAGACTTATGAAGTCACAGAGCTTAGAATTGCTGCACGTTTAAATTGTTTGAGTCAAAGTAGGACTCGAACTCGAAAGAAGCATTCTTGTTCTTGTCAGGAACGAACTTTTTGAGAATGTTTGTCTTTGTTCTACAGACAATATTGACGGTTCGCACATATGCAAAAACGCAGTTTTACAATTTAAGTGTATAGGAATTTTAGCAATTTATAAAAATCCGCATTACTCCTTTCCTAGATTTGGAAGTAAGTTTCAGGATTTATTTGTAAGGTATAGTAAAGTTTTAGGTAGTGTAAAGAAGTTTTCCCCGCCGGGGTACAGAACTCAATCTACTCTGGGTCCGATCTTTGCAAGAAAATTTAGTTGTTTTGCATGCAAGACTCTGCAGTTGTTCTGAAGGGAAGTATGCGAGAGCATTGGGCACGCGCCTCCAACCAGGAATTGCTCATGCCGGGATTATCCACGGCAGGTGGTGTTAAACGCACGATTGGCTGTCAGTCAATAAACAAACATGCCGGGATCATCCCACGGTAGGCGGTATTAGACCCACGCCTATCTACTAGTTAGTATTATATTGTGCCGGGATAAGCCCTCGGCAGGCGGGATCATGCCCACGCCTATCTACTAGTTAGTCGTTAGTGTTAGTTTAAAAGAGACGAAATGTCAAATCAGTTTAGCGGAGTGTTTTATTCTGTAACGACTCAAATCTTTGGCCGGGGTATGTCTCAGTCCGGCCAGGGCTGTCTATTACAGAAAGTTTATATATGTGCAAAGAAACACTAGTTGAAAACGATAGGGCGCAAAAGAAAGGGCGTTCGATGCTTCCTTGGACAAAACAGAGAAATTTCCTATCAGTGCATATGAACGTTGGGGTTCGACTCCGCGACGGACTGATCTGAGCATTCCGCTTTTTGTGGCCAGCAGACTCTACGGCCTAGGAAGGCGGAACATCCACTGTGTCGGCGCTGACTCGTACAACAATTACTCAGCCGCATCTACTGTAGGTGTTGTCGTGGCGGCCGAAACCAAATATATCGGCCGATAGCCAAAAAGCAACTGGCGGGCCCGGCGGACACGTAGGGGGATCCTCGCAAGATTTTGCCTGTACTGGTTTAAATGTGTTCCGCTTCGACAACCAGCAGACGCTACGGTTGCAGATGTCAATGCATTAACGCTGTCGCTAGGAAGCTCCATACCAAAATTGGTGATCCTAGGTGCCATAGTTATTGAGATATTCGCCGAAAACACCGATTTTTTCCGAGGTGTGTCTAGTTTTTTGCTCATTGTGGGCGAATGGGGCGTGGCATCGAAAAAAATTCTTGTATTGACTGACTAAATATCTGATCGATTGAGACCAAGCTCGACCTTGTAGCTTCTGCCATCTCTGAAATCTGTTTGTTCATACGGACAGACAGACGGACATGGCTATATCGACTCGGCTTGTAATGCTGATGCTGAATATATATACTTTATGGGGTCTGCCACGCCTCCTTCTGCCTGTTACATACATTTGCACAAGCCCAATATACTCTTGCAGAGAGTATAAAAATTAAACTGAGAAATAAATCAGAATTTGTTACCAAAACAAAGTTTTCTGTTCTATAATGAGAAATGAGTTCAATTTGGTGAAAAAATAAAATCCAACATGAATTGCTAAAGCTGCTCCCGTCCTAGTGATGGTCACACTCAACAACCGGCCGCCTTCATCCAACTTGAAGCTCGTGCGGTGACGGTGGTTGCCTCTGACGACGGCTACCTCGCGCTTAATCGTTGCGACGGTTTCCGGGTCCAGCCGAGCGCCTTCAAGGAGCACCGTCCAATTATCGGGTAGAGCGCTCGCCTCCGCTGCCGATATTACTGGCAACATCTCGTCGAATTCCGGCCTCCAACCCTCCAGCACGTCTTCGAAGTCCGCCAGTAGGTCTTCGTCCGCTGTTGTTGAGGGGCGGCCACTTTCTGCGGTGGGCGTTTGGAGGACCAATTCCGTGTCTGAGCGAACCGACGCCGAAAGAAGGGGCCTCCTTCGTCATCCGGTTCGACCGGTTCGAAGTGGGCAACGTACTCCGTGTTCGGGATCATCCCCGCGGGCAGTTGGTTTTCCGGCGGGACATGACTTGCCCAAATATCGCTGCTCGCGAACTCATCATCTGTCTACAAAAAGGGGTCGACAGTAGGGACGTAAACATCCGCCTCTTCCGCGACACTGTCTACCGGGTCGGCGGCACACTCGTGGTCCATTTCCTCTGTGAACTCGCGATCGTTGCTCTCCGGGAGTGGATAGCTCTCCCTGTCACCGTCTACCTCCGCTGCGGCCTCGAACTCGATGACCGCCATGAGTGGACTGACCACAGGGGGATGGCCCTCCCTGTCATCATCCCTGGCGGAGTGCGACGATTATTGCCGTCGTAGTTATTGCCGATTATTGCCGTCGTAGTTGCCGACGATTATTGAGGCGTCGTATTGCCTCATCGCCATGAAGGCACCTTCCAAACGCTCGAAAATGTTTGTCGGCTCGGGGATAGGCTCGGTTGTGTCGCTATCTACATCCTCCACGTGGCAAGCGGCGGTCGCCTCCTCTTCGCTGCTAATCGTGATGGTGGCGTCATCCATCTGAAAATTAAACTGATCAGCTGTCGTACCTTAACCTCCTATCTCTTCCCTTACAGTGCAGCTAACAAACTACGGAAATTCTTTATGTTAATTAGACTAGACTACTTGAAGTTTAATAGATTATGTACTAAGGGAAGTCGAGGGGAATTATCTAGTTAGTGCGTCGAGGCGCCTCGAATGCGCCGCCCTCGCTGCCGTCTTGCTGTTCGCCATCCTTGCCGGGAGGATTTAAGTGCTCTTCCTCGGTGCTCTGGAAGAAGGGCTTAAAAGAGGTTAGATTCGCCACCCGCTTCTTACGCTCGCCCTGCCGGGAAAGGCGCATTATATTCGGGGAAATGAAATGATGCACCGTATAGGGCCCATCATACTTGGGGGCCAATTTGGCCGCGAAACTCTCGGCGGCATTGGACATCTGGTGTTGTCTCAGCCAGACTAAGCTTCCCATCGCAGGGTGCCAATGTCGTCTCCGAAAATTGTATGACCTCTCCTGATTCTTCGATGCCCGCTGTAGCTTGTCGCGCTCAATTTCGAAGATTTCCCTCATTCTTCCCTCCTTTTCCCTCGGGTCTAACTGTGTCGTAGCGGACCCGGGAGCGATTACATCGTAGAATGCAGCGGGAAGACGTGGTTCTCTTCCTTGCACCAGGTATGCCGGACTTAACCGTGTAAAATCGACACGCTCGAATTCACTGCCAACGCCATCTCTGGCAGTACCTCATCCCAGGAATTCTGCTGCCCATCCTCGAACTATGCGATCATCGTTTTGACTGTCCTGTTAGTCCTCTCAGTTGGGTTCTCCTGGGGGGAGTAAGGTGCCGTGTGCTGTACCGTCACTCCTAAGGATTCCTTATACGTCCTAAACGCTGTGCTGGCGAACTGTACTCTGTTGTCGCACACAAACCTTATCGGTACTCCGAACCTAGACAACACACTCTCGCGAAATGCCCGTTGCATAAGTGCCGCCGTCACTCTCTTGAGGGGGACCAATTTCACCCACTTCGAAAACGCATCATGGAAGACTAGCAGCATCGTGTTTCCATGCTTCGTGCGAGGGAGAGGTCCCACGAAGTCCGCACACATCACTGCCATCGGCTTCGCCATTCGTCTCGTCAGCATTTTCCCCACAGGTGTTCTCTGCTCTGTCATGAACTTTTGGCATTTCTCGCAGCACTTGACGTATCGAGCCGCGTCTCTAAACATTCCTGGCCAGTGCCAATCTCATCACTGTTTTCCTAACGCCCTGAAGGCCGGCTGTGGGAGCAACGCGACATTCCTGTAACACTCGGGTTTCTCCGTTCCTTCGGGACAGATAACTTCTAGGGTAAACAGTCCTCGTCGTTTATCCTGCGGCCAAGATTCCTATAAAGATTTCCGTTCTCCTCCACATAATCGGTGAACTTCTCAGGGTTCCCCCTTATCAAGCCGCTCATCTTCGCGATCCACTTACATGGGGTCTCGACCACGACAGCCCGCTGGCACACGCCTAACGGTTGACGGGAAAGTGCGTCGGCTACCACATTGAACTTACCTCGGCGATAACGAACGTCAAACTGGAACAGGTCCAGTGCCCACCTAGCGATCCTTCCCGTGGGTCTATCGATTGAGCTTAGCCATGTGATGGCTAGGTGGTCCGCTACAACCTCGAAACGGTACCCTTCCAGATAGCATTGCAACTTCCGCATCGCCCAAACGATGGCTAGACACTCCTTCTCTGTCACCGAGTAATTCGATGTGGTCCTCCTTTGTAGCGCCGGTCAGCACGATGTCGTCAAGATAGGCGAAAGCGTGGGATTCCATCTCCGGTCTGATTACGGTATCCAACGCTCTCTGGAAAGTCGCTCCCGCCGAATGCAAGCCAAATGGAATAAGCCGCCATTGGAATAAACCCCTTCTCGGCACGGTAAAAGCCGTGCACTCTCGACTATTCACCGCCATCGGAATCTGCCAATATCCATGTGATGTAACCTCTCAAGGATGTGGTTAATCCGAGGGACAGGATAAGCATCTGGAAGAGAATGTGCGTAAAGCTGGCGGTAGTCTATACATATGCGCCACTCCCCGTCTTCTTCTTCACTAAAACTATTGGGGCGCTTTGTGGACTTCGCGGCATTTTAATGGCACCTGTCCGGATTAGCTCGTCTATCTGGTCATCGATTACCTTCTGCATCGCCGGGTTTTTTGGGTTATTTGTTTCAGTGGCTTGTCATCGCGCATGCTGTGTTCAGCAATCTGCGTGACGCATGTCAAATTTTCAAACAAAGCCAGTTCGGACTCTAGGAACTGCTGGATTTCAGGTTCCAGATCCTCCGGCCACTCCGCTCCGATGGCCGGGACTCCTCTTCTTCTTCCTCCACTCCCGTCATGCGTACTCTAGGACGGGGTGCTGTTCCTGCGACCTGCTTCCGCCCCTTGTTGACCTTTCTTCCTTTTCATTCTCCGCATGCTCTTTCGATGGGCATCCTTGAGCAGTTGATTCTTGTTTGGAGAGTAATGCAGGCCTGCCACACTGCTCCAACCCCTCCTTCCCCAAAATTATTTTTCCTGGCCACAATTTATAGACGCGCCCATGAAGCACAAAAAATCCATGTCCAAAATGGCATGATCCAACATAGAGGGCATGACCAACATACGCAGCACTACGCTATCTCCGGCGAAACTAATCTTTAGCTTTAACGCCCCCCTCACGTCCAAAGCCGACACGTCCGCTAAACGGATTCGCGCGCTCTCCTCTACCACCACTCCACATATCCTCCATCTCTTGACCCAATCTCCGCTTAAAAAACTCCACATCGCCCCTGTATCAGTCATGGCCAAAGTCTCCACCGATCGACACCTTTGCGGCAATTTTCCCTCCCTCCATTGTCAATGGGGAACTGCTTACCATGATTCCAGACACTCCCGAGCGAAGTGTCCGGTTTGCACGCTCGACGAGGACCGAAATCATGCGTTTGGTGGCCTACGTCTGGGTCGTCTCCTGGTAGGTTTTCTCTCGAGACACTCGAGCTGGGGACCCTCCGATCGCCACCCTGAACGGGTTGTCCGGCCGCACCCTTTGTAACGACGGCCGGTTCGCGTTAGCATGTTGTGAACTATGAACGGTTCCCCCGCCACTACCTTTCACGAACGCCCACTCCTGGATCCGCACGGTTTCAAACTCCGCCGCCATTTGTGTAAGCTGCGCCATCGACAAAAAATCTTACCTCCGGACATACAAACGCCATTCCGGGGATGAATTTTCGTATACCCGATGCAACTTCTGCGCTGCATTGTACCCGGCATAACGCATGAGCAATCTTACTTCTACCAAATAGTCTTTGAATTTTTCTCCAAGTCGCTGCCGCCGTGACCTAATCCGGTCTTTGAGACGTTCAAAGTACCGGGGAGGCAAAAAGAATTCCAAGAGTTCCTTCCGAAAGGCTGTCCAAGATGCGTCCCTCAAAACACTTGTGAGGAACCACGTAGCGGCCTTCCAGCCCAACGCCTCGCTTACGGCCCCAGTCATACATGCGAGGTCGATTTCGTACATTGTGGATCGTTGCTCCAGGGTTTTAATAAGCCCGAGCTGGTCCGACTGCCCGTCGTAACGCATACCACATTTTCGGACCTGATCTGTCACGCCCCTCAATGAGCAGAAATCTTCGAAAGCGGGGTAAGTGTGTTCATGGCGCTTTCCTTCCCCCAGGATATTTTCAGATGGCCTCTGACGACGACCATACCCACGACAGGGGCTCCACGTGACCTTACAGGCACGCATCCCGTAGGTCGGCCTCCGATCATTGTCGCGCCCTCTCTCCGATGCTGAGCAGCGCGCTTGTCTGGTGTGGCTCTAGGAGCTTGGCGAATTGTGCCTCCAGTTCCGCCAATCGCGCCCACACCTCCGACGAGTGGCCGCTCGCTTGTATAAATGCGGCAAACCTCTTGCGCATGTCTTCCACACGCACATCGCCACTAGGTCTTCCCTGCGCCTATAATATACCCAGCGCACGTCCACCCCGGAGTTCTTGGACTCACCTAACTCCATTATGCCTGGTCAGATTCGGATTTCGTTCGTTTTTTCCTTCTTTTTTTTTTGTTTAGCTAAGCACACAAAAATAAACAGCACTTGTCACTGTGCACTGTCTTACAAAAAAATGGCAATTTGGTTCGCTTTGCTCTCACTGCTTTGAAAACTTTGGCTTTCGGCCCACTGTACGTGTTTTTGATTTCCTTTTTTCTTTTTTTTTTCTTCCCGTTTTATCGCTCTTAAATTATGTGCACAAACTACTAGCCGCCGGCCCACTGTCACATACGTATTTTACACCGCTTTGTTGTTTGTTTTTTATTTTCCTTCAACTTTCAACGGCGCATATTCCTCGACAACACTTGCCTGTAGCTCACTTCGGGAATATTGTGACGTCTCTCACGCCACTCGTTTTAATGCACTCCACGATGGCCGCTGGCCCACTGTACAAATATTGCGACGAGTTCCCGCTGCTCACAACGCAGCGACTCAAAGATCTATTTAAAAGATCTAATTGCATTGCTATGACCTGCACGTGGTATTCCCTGGATATCGATGCAAGGCACACGTCTAGCATCCTTGATATGAGATCCTGTCGGGTTCCCAGCATCGACTCCGACCACTACTAAGTTGCAGTTAAGGTTCGCGCACGGCAAAGTCGCAAAGACTAACATCGAGGTATTCCAAGGAAGCTTGACATCGGAAAGCTGCAGTCACAACAGCATAAGGATGCCTTCTCCACTCGACTCTCATGCCAACTGGCGGAATTTTCTCCAACACCTATAAATGCTACGGATATGTGGTCGTAAATATCCAACGCCATAACCACTTCTGCTGTGGAAACTCTAGGATTCAAGCGAAACGGAAGCAGGAGCCATTCGAGCGGTGGTGGACAGTTATAGGTCGCGGAGACGAGCTGAGATGTGCCTTTTGAAGAAGAAAAACCATGAGATGGAAAGGCATGAGTACGAGAGTGGCAGAGGCAGGAAATATAAGTCTGGATCGCTTGCTCTTCCTCTTATTTTTATCAACACATTTGTGGGCACCATTTGTGGACCTAAATGAATCAACGCGATTCGTCTTCCAAAATCGTCAGACTTCTGAATATATAGAGTTACCGATGGTAAACTTTCTAAGCTATCTAAGCAAACAAGCAAAGAATATTCTTTTAAGCCTTGAGGCCGATGTCTTTTTGCCTTGCAACGAAACCGAACGAACTGATCGAGTTTTTGAACGCCACACCCTCTTGACGACAAATCGGCTGGTCTCCAAGATACATTATTGGCCATCTCTTGGAGGCCTGCAACTCGATTGGCTACAAATGTTGCTGGTAATGAAGGGGAACTATCTATACAATGTAGTGCGGATTCTGAATTATTCGAGAAACTCGCACTCTCGATTCGACATCGGTCCAAAGCGTATATTTGGGCTAAGATATACGCGAAAGATTCTAACAATGTTTTCCGCTTGGTGGGACTTAATTTGGCAAAACTACCAACCAAGTAATACCGAAAAGTATCCAACCTTGATGTCCACCTCATGCCAAGCGTTCTTGTCGAATCGGCATCATTGGAAATCCAAAGTTTCTCATTTCCGCCTTCTTCTAATACGTTATATTGGTATAAAAACCATTTTGCCAATTGAAATATGCCCGTTTTGGTATCTGCCGTGTGGGCAGGTCCGTTCAAACGGAACTTACGAAATGAACGAATTAGATCCCTCTGACTAGCAGGTCAGCCATCAGTAATTCCTTGAGAAAGTGTGACGACGTTTTCGTACACGACGCGTCCACTATTACCCGAAGTTTGGTGAAACTGCTCTCAGGTCTCAGGACGCACTGGTGTGAAAGAGTGTAACGTGGTCCTGGTGAAACTTCTGAATCTATACACATACGAACTATGTCAAGATTCATGTTCATGAAAATCAACTATACATCATGGACTTGGAATTCATGGAAAGTACATGTTTCTTGGCAATTTTTGACGACTCAAGCACTTTGGGATCGGTCATGAAAGTCAAATTGACACCAAATTGTCCAGTCGGCAATTTAACGCTGTCCCGATAGCTTTGTTTTCAAATGTGTTCCGCATAATAATTTGCCGAAACACTTGGTTCTGGGACATCTTCAACCATACAGTGTCGATCTACACTGTCTTCATATCGAACATCTTCTCTTTGTTGCATCCCACAGCAGCATATTGGGGTTTTAATATGCATTTTCTTGTACCGTCCTGATGCCACCCAACTAAACAAAGTTCTTTGTAGCAACGGGCCACTCTTTTCCAATTTAATCTTCCCAGTACAAAGCATGTCGATGAAGTAGTCTGCTCCCAGAAGCATATCTATTGGCTGCGGTTTGTGGAATTCAGGGCCAGCCAGTTTGCCATTTGCTGGAATCTTCCACCTATTGATGGGAAGATAATCATCTGGCTGCCTGCTACAAATTGATTTGAGCACCGAAAACTTGGCGCTGAACTGATGTCTCGATACACAAGAGGAAACTATTGTGGATACATTGCTTTTTGCAACCAAACTCACCTGCCTACCGACTTTACGGATAAGCTACTGTTTTTGCGTTGAAGGTGCAAGGCTTGAGCGAGATCTTCCGTCATGAAATTCACCTGAGAACCTGAATCCAACAAGGCATTTCGCTTCTGACCGAATCTGTCTCGAACTGTAACGACTGCAGTTGCAAGGATCACTTGGTCGATTTCGCTTGTAACATGATCTACATGGGCAGGATGAGCAGAGGCTTGTGATGTTCCTACGGATGCGTAGTTGTGGAGGAAAGCGTTGTGAGGACGAAAACAAACCCTACACTTCGACGCATTGCAGTTGGACACTCTGTGCCCTGCATACAAACAGTTTACGCAGAGTTGACTAGATTTTACGAAATTAAATCGCTCGTCAACTTATAATGCTGCGAACCCTTGGCAAATTCCAATCACATGGCTTTCACTGCAAAATTGGCATGTGGGTTCAACCTCTTTCTCAACATGTGTACACGCAAACGACGATTTTTTAGCGCGTTTTATATCAATTGTTTGCTTCATCCTAGACTTCGAACTTTCTTCAGCAGATAAGTGCTGATATCGCCTGTTCAAAGCCACAACGCATTCGGCCCATTTCGGCAATTTGTTATAGTCCAGTTGCTCCTCATACTTCGATTTCGTATGAGGTTCTACCTTTGACATGATAATGTGTATTAAAATTGCATTTGCAAAATCTTGTTCATCTCCAACGGACATTAACGACTCAAATATTGTCGATACCGAGTCAACCATTGTTCGAATTACAATTGCCGATGGCTTAGACATCGGCTCAATATCAAACAACTGGGCAAAAGTTTCGAAAAATATAAAACATTTGTTGTCATATACTCGACTTACCTGGTACCAGATACCTGGAAAGCTCTGATGGTGTCTAACGCCTCATCTGATAAGCACGACAAAAAATGATTGAACTTTTCAATATTTGACAGCAAGCGATCAGAGTCTACTAAACTATTGAACAGACCGATAAATTGTCTGTACTCCGAATGTTTACCGCTGAATTTGGGCAACTTTAGTTTGGGCAAGTGAGAATGGTAAGACCTGAGGTACGTTTTCAGATGCCCGATGTGCACCTAGGGCTGACATGTATGATGACCGTGCCAAAATACATGTTTCCTCAAGCATTGCACGGCTAGTATTGTCAGGATCGATTTCATCGATCTCTGACTGCAGATCCATAGCTTTGGAAATGTACGAATTAAGTATATCTAGCCGGCACTAAATCTCAAATTTACTTGGAGTCACCATTTTATTATGGATGAGCTCCTTTGGCGCTCTATGTCGCTCTCTACTTTTTTAACTTTACGAACAATTGGGTTAAACGCGCACTAAGGCAGCTCTCGTCGACATCCACAATAGTCTCATTGTAATCTACTTTGTGCGCCATATTGAATAGTTGGCGGTCAATATAATTTAAGATAATCAGAAGATTACAGAAATTCAGCTGGATAAACTTCTCGAATAACAGAGAGAACCGCGACTGAAGAAGCGCAAGCGTATGCAGATAAGCACTAACAGTTGGAAACAACAACAAAATAACAGTTTACGCAAACGCACCCGCACCTGCACAAACGATAATCAGCTGATTAGCGATATTCGCCTGATAAGCAAAATTCGGCTGATTCGACTGCACGCTGTGAATAACAATAACAGCGCAACAAAATGCGTAGGAGGGCAATTGCGCGATTTAATAACAACAACAGCGCATGCGTAGGTAGGCAAACGATGCAATCTAGCAAGAACAACTAAAGGGCTTGCAGGTAGGCAACGATGCGATCTACGCAACAACAACTTAAATGCTTGCAGTTAATCAGCAACAACAACTAAAATGTTTGTTGTTTTAATCAGCGAACGTTTGTACGTTTGCTATCGCTTATGTATGTAAGCAGCGTTGACACAAAGTAAAGCAAAATCAAAGTAAAACACAAACAAAGTACAAGTTAACTACCGCAAGCTTAAGCTCCACAGCTGTATGTATGTAAACGCGATCTGCGCTTTACTTATGTACAAATTGTGAATAACAAAGAAGAAAGGTCAAAACACCCACCACCGAACATATGTAGATATAGGCGAATAGCAAAATTAAAGAGGAACGGCGAACGTTGATATGTATATATAAATATGTTTATTTGCATGACATTTGTATTTGTGATTTAAGAAGGCAATTTGATGCAAAACACACTGCACTGACTCGTTTGGGCACTGTTACCTGATCAACAGAAGAGTCGCTTTTGGGCTCAATTTTGGGTATTATCTCCAATATGGGTATCTTTAACTCCTGGCTGTTCAAATCCAGAATTCCACTATGGTCAACAGCTCCAGGGAGATCCAACAACGAGTGTATCGATACCGACACACACTACAACCAAGCCTTGAAATGTCTTAAAGACCAAAGAACGCGATTGAAAGTCCCTGCTCGGGCGCCAATGAAAAAATTTAAATCTATGTTTAAATAAAAACAAATTGTAAGTTCTGAAAAGTTACAATTTATTATTGGACTTAGCTATCGCGGAAAGGCTTGGCAGCGTGTGCGTTGTTATAACGAGACGTAGAACCGAACTGCCTGCCGCTCGCGACAGCTGCACTGCCGAATGCAAATTAGACTTACAGTCTAGCTTAAGTATAAGAGTTTGGTACACTCGTGGACAATTCAATAATTTCATTAATTTAATCTTATACTAACAATTCATTATTTCCTTATGCTAACTATCGATGCTTATGATCTTACCAAATTCACATAGGATGTACACATCTACGTGCATATACTGAGCAAGTGTAATTCAAATTGGACTACTATATCGTATAGCTCCCATAGGGACAATCGGACGAACATTGAGTAACGGGTATCCTAAAATCGCTGGGCGACTATAGCATTCTTTCTTGTTTAAATTTAATATTAATTTCAATTAAATGCAAATGCGCACAACTATGGGAGTACGGGGACTTTTACAGTTGGCTCGATCGACTGTAGCCTTTCTTACTTGTTTTTACAGCGGTCACTGTTAACTTGTATATTTGTAGCGCCATAGTGTTTCGTATTGTCGTATAGTTTACCGTTTCTATGTCTGTATTTTATCAATAATAGATTTATATATGTTGCATCTGGGGCTGAGCCATACACTGGAGGTGGCCATACACGTTAGGGTTTGTAGAAACATTCTGTTTACTTATTTCTGCGTTTGTTTGGCGCTGTGTAATTGTTCTTGTAATTTTACGCCGTTGCTTGTGCTAACAATTGTTTGTGTAAACTTTATCTCGGTGTTATCTTTGTGCTCTAATCGTGCTCTCTTCTATATTTACGCTCCCGTCGCGCTCTCACCGCGCTCTATTTTCTTATTTTTGGTGTTGGCCGGTAATTCCGTTTTCTTGCTTTCGGTCGCCGCGCCCGCGCATAATTTGTTTTTGTGCATCACATTTGTTATTGTTGTAAGTAAACAGTGTAGCTTGCACATTAACCCTAACTTGCCTTCTTATTTTTTTCTCAACTAATCTATTATTTTAACAGTGCCTATTAGCTACTTATTCTATTTTATTTATTCATCGCTTATATTAATTACCTCAACCATGTATGTCTGCTATAACGCCAGGTGCGAACAAACGTTAAGGTGGGTTTTGTTTGCTGCTGGCTATGTGAAAATGTTTCACATGAAAAATGTGCAGGCCTCAACGGCCGGATTGTCGACCTGATCAGGTTTAAAGTGGACATGTGAAGATTGTAGGGATGTCGAAAGAAACATTATGAGTTTCATGCGACACACTAAAAGAGGCTTTGGGGACCTATTTGGCAGATTTAAAAGTCTGTCCGATAGTTTCGCTGCTTTTGACAAGGAGTTTAAAGACCTAAAAGTCTTAAATGATTCGCCAAAGCGTAAAAAGGCCAATTTTAGATTGTCGATTGGCCCTAACGAACTTTCAGTCCCACATCACATGCCAACAACGTCCGCACCTTCCCTAATCAATTTTTCATCCCCATCCCCAAATATTAACGCTAGTGGTGACGACAACTTTATTTTACCCACAGAAGTTGTCCCCACGATTCCCGAAGTAGTAGTTTCAGATTCGCTAAGTGTCAATACTGTTGAAGTTGGCGAATCAAGTAATGAGTCCATCAGAGTTGTTGCTTCTACTGAAGTAAGTACAGTGTCTGATAAAAAAACTCTTGTAGGTGTTCCACCAAAGAAACAATTATTTGTTTCCAGGCTTGCCCCTGATACCACATCGGATGATGTCAAGGCCTTTATTCAGGCTAAATCTGAAGCCAACATTACGGTGGAAAAATTTAAGTTCTCTTATCATCGGGAAATTTCCTCATTTAAAGTTAGTGTTCCGGCCAAATATTTTAGCACAATTTGTTGTAAAGAATTTTGGCCGGACCATTTAATAATAAAAGAGTATACAGCAAAGAAAAGAAATCGGACCCCGATTTCACTGCCTTCCAACCCTGTCCCGGCCTCTGATCCCGGAAAAAACTAACTTCCTCCCTCTCGTTTGCCTATTAAAACGTAAGAGGTCTTCGTAGTAAGCTTAGCAATATGTATTTAAATAGTCTGTCTTTTCCATTTCATGTCGTGGCCTTTTCTGAAACATGGTTAAGGCCCGATGTTTTAGACTCTGAAATCCTTTCCAATAAATTCTCTATCTATCGAAAAGATCGTACATCTCGCCGAGGCGATGGTGTGCTTATTGCCGTTGATGTTAACTTACCCTCGGAAGAAGTAACAATCGATTGCTCTGTAGATATTGAATTTGTTGCTATTAAGTTATGCCTATATAACATTAGTGTTTTCACTACTTGCTCCTATATACCTCCTTCTTCTGACTCTTCTCTTTATTTACTACACTTTTCTGCCATTAAATTAGTTTCCTCTATGTTATCCGATCGTGACTTTCTTATAGTTCTTGGCGATTTTAATATTGCTGCCACTAAATGGATTTCGTGTCCCGACTCTGCCGTGTTGACCCCCATGACTCAGCACGATTCTCTGGACGATCTGTTTGGAATTTCATTGCTTCAGATCAATGATATTCCAAACTCGTTAAATAGAATGCTTGATTTGGTTTTTGTTTTGGATCCATCGTGTTTTTCGGTATCCCGAATCAATCCCTTATCAAATCCTGAAGATCCTTACCACCCGACTTTGGAGGTGTTGATTGATTTACCTGCCCGGGTAACCCGTACTAGTAGTAAATCTACTAAGCGATCTCGTCAGTTTCGGAAAGCCGACTTTAACAAGTTCAATGTACTGCTATCCCAGACTGACTGGTCCCGGCTGTTCATGTGTAGAAATATGGATAGTGCAATCACATCATTTTATTATACATTGAATTCCTTACTTGATGTCTGTGTTCCGTTTTGTGTTCCAGCTAGGTCTAACAAGCCTGTTTGGTTTACCCGTGAATTAACATTGCTTAAAAATAGAAAATCTAAATTTTATAAGAGATTCAGGGAAACTGGCTCTTCCTTGTATCTTTCTCGATATCTGATTGCTCGATCTGATTTCTATGTTCTGAATGACCGTTGTTATAAGGAATACCTTACCGACTGTGGGCAACAGTTCCGAAGGAATCCTAGACGGTTTTACAACTTCGTTAATTCGAAGCGTAAATCATCAATGCTTCCATCTAATGTGGTCTTTGAAGGAGAAAGTGCTAATTCGGATCAGGCTATCGCCGATTTATTTGCCGACTTTTTTCAAACTACATATAGTAAACACGATTATAATTCTGACTTACCATACCCTTATCATTTAAATTCCTTCAATTGTAATTTTACACCAGTCATCACCGAAAATTCGCTTTTGTCTAATTTACAGGCTACTAAATCTGTTTTTTCACCTGGTCCAGACGGAGTCCCTGGCTGTGTGCTTAAAAACTGTGCGGATGGCCTTTTAAAGCCCCTGTATAAACTATTCACTTTGTCCGTTGAAACATGTTGTTTCCCTGATGTTTGGAAATCATCCTACATTATTCCTCTTCACAAAAAAGGAAATAAATCCAAATTTTTGCAACTATAGGGGTATTTCCAAGTTGTCTGCTATTCCCAAGGCTTTTGAGAAATTGATAACTTCTCAATTGCAACATTTCTGTAGATCCATGATTTCACCCTGCCAGCATGGGTTTGTGAAATATAGATCAACGACCACTAACCTGTTAGAATTTACATCAATTGCACTAAAGGGCTTTGAGAGAAAATTGCAAACTGATGTCATTTACACAGATTTTAGCAAGGCTTTCGACTCAGTTAATCACGGTCTATTAATAAACAAGCTCAATCTTTTGGGTCTTTCCTATAACTTTACTCTTTGGATTTTAAATTACTTAAGTTCTAGAACACAACAGGTTTATTTTAAAGACACCTTGTCTAAATCTGTTCTAGTTACTTCGGGTGTTCCACAAGGAAGTCATCTCGGTCCCTTGTTATTTATACTGTTCATAAATGATCTGCCTTCTGCGATCAGTTATTCACGTGTACTCATGTATGCCGACGACGTTAAACTCTGTGTTTCGGCTGCACAGTCTCTTCTTGGGACCAGGCTACTTTCAACTACTAATCGTGCTTTTAGTATCCTGGGCTTCATAAAGCGCTGGTCAAAAGAACTTAACGATCCCTAATTAACAAAAACACTTTTCACTGCCTTGGTACGGCCTATTCTAGAATATGAATCTTGTATTTGGTCACCTCAATACAGGATTCATCAGGAGAGAATAGAATCTGTACAAAAACAATTTCTCCTTTTTGCTCTAAGGGCTCTCAACTGGAATACTAACATACGCTTACCATCGTATCGTAGTAGACTTTTACTAATTAATCTTCCTTCTTTGTCTGATCGTAGGACAGTGCTCGGTGTAATTTTCTTACACAAACTTATCAATGGTGAAATTGATTCCTCTGAATTACTCAGCCAGATTAGTTTTGCTGTCCCGATTAGACCAACTAGAAACTTTCTTCCAATCTCTCTTCAACCTTGTTCTACAAATTTTTCCCTTCATAATCCTTTCCGAGTCCTATGTAGTAACTACAACAAACTTTCTTGAGTTGTAGGTAGTTCTACTTCTATCCCCTTAATTAGAACATCTGTTCTCTGTCACCTGTCTAGATTTTAATTAAATTAGTTTATAATTTAAGATTTATTGTATTTTGTTTTTTTTGTCATTTTATGTTCTAACAAATAAATTCGTTTCGCGTTTATCGTTAGCCGTACGTTATGCGGTGTGCCCCTCGGTCGGTTGGGCGGGAGGTGGCTGCATTATTTGCAGGGTTCCGCGCGCTAACAAGCTCGTTGCTTGGTGTTGCTGGGCCACTTGAATGTACTGTCCCGTTAGTACATCAACGTCAAAATAATAACAGGTGGCCTTAGAGTCGGGAGTGGGTTTTGAAGATCGGCGCGAGACAGATGCGTGGCCCGATCGAGAGGAGTTTTTTTTGTGCGTTTTGTGGCGTTGTGGTTATGTTTTGTATTGTGTGTGTCCCAAAAATTTAAATAATTTGAATAAACGCTCGAAGACATATCAGACAAGTGATTGGATAAAACAAAAAAAATTTGAGCATTTAGAGCAACAACAGCTGTGACAAAATAGACCATATGACACCACTGTGCGTTGACAAATGCACACGAAGATAACAAAAACAAAAAAAAAACATTCTCAACAAACAAATACAAACAAGTTAAAAATTAAACGAAATTAAAATCTAGTTGTTTGACAACATTATACAGCCACCAAAACCAAAGCACAGTAATATCAAAAGACATTTAAAATAACAAAAATATCAAACCCAACAACTGCGAATCCCGCAGCGACAACAACAATAACAACGCTAAACAAACAACAACAAACATCATAACCAACAACAATTCCCACAACGACCACAACATCAACAACTGTATCGTCTGGCCGTTGGTGCGACGACAACAATAACAACAACAATACAACAGTGACCGGAAGACAGCCGCAACGGTGACGTCACGCAGCATCAGCTGTGCGCGCCGGCTAGAGGACGGACTTGGGGAGCTGTGTCGCCCCAGACAGCTGTACTTTTGTTTTGTCTGTGTCAAAGTTGGTATAGTTTGTTCTTATTTATATACCAATTTTTATAATATTTATTGAAAAGTTCGTTTTTAGACCCCGTACTCTTTAAAAAAAAGTAAAGGGGTCTATTAAGTTTGTCAGAAGCGATATGTGCGTAACAGGCAGAAGGAGGCGTGGCCGACCCCATAAAGTATATATATTCTTGATCTGCATCAACAGCCGAGTCGATATAGCAATGTCCGTCTGCCCGTCCGTCCGTCCGTATGAACACCTGGATTTTCTAAGCTACATAAGCTACAGCAACCACGTTTATTTCAATTTTATTTTTGCCACGCCCCTTATCGCCCCCGCAACGAGCAAAAACCAAACACACCTCGAAAAAATTTGTGTTTTAAGCAAATAACTCAATAACTATGGCACTTAGGAGCACCAGTTTTGGTATGCAGGTTCCTAGAGACAGTGTTGTAATTTAATATTCGTTTTTAAACTTACGCGCCGATCAATGTTATATATATACACATATGTGTGTGCGCACATATATATAATATCAAACGAATTTATGCATGTAAATGCAGATAATTGAAAGAATTTTAAGAGTGGGGCGCATTATAGAAACTTCGTCTGAGGTCGCGGGTTCGAACGCTGATAGTGACAATTGTTAAATTAAATTTTTAAATTTAATTAAAAATGTAAATATTAAGTTTTAATTTTTTAAATCTATTTTTAAAGTTTTAATTTTAATTAAAGACAAATGCGAACTACAATGAGAGTACGGGGTTTTCTATAGTCGGCTCGTTCGACGGTAGCCTTTCTTACTTGTTAGACCCCGTACTCTTTAAAAATGAGTATAGGGATCTATTAAGTTTGTCAGAAGCGAGATGTGCGTAACAGGCAGGAGGCGTGGCCGACCCCATAAAATATATATATTCTTGATCAGCATCAACAGCCGAGTCGATATAGCAATGTCCGTCTGTCTGCCCGTCCGTATGAACACCTTTTAAACTACAAGAGCTAGAGCCACCAAATTTGAAATGTAAGTCCGTTATTTTCGCAAGCAGATCAAGTTCATTTCAAATTGTTGACACGCCCCCTACCGCCCCCGCAATGTGCAAAAAACCAGAAAACTATAAGAACTAAAAAACTTTCCAACTTCAATGCCGTTTTTAAGGCATAAAAATCAAATAGTACAGTGTTGTAATTTAACATTCGCTTAGAGACATATCATATCTAACGATCCTGAAAGTTATATCAAAATCCTATGTCAAACAAGAGAGAAATCACGGTTCAAAGTTAATGTTATTTAACTACACTAACTAAATCACTGTATGCGCGCAACACATACAAACAAACACAGAAACATACAAACATATGTTCGAACGTTTTCTCTACCTGCTGGCGGCAGCGCTGCCCGGAGCCGCTGGCCGCGCCGACCAATGCTATACATATACACATATATATGTGCACACATACATATATGCAAATAATCGGAAGAATGATAGAAGAGGGGCGTGGTGCAACTGGTAGAGTTGCGGCGCAATATGGAACCTTCGTATGGATCGCGGGTTCGAATGCTGACAATGACAATTGTCAATTTATGTATTTTTTAATTTTAATTCAAAATGTAAATATTTAATTTTAATTTTTTACTATGGGAGTACGGGGTCTTTTACAGTCGGCTCGATCGACTGTAGCCTTTCTTACTTGTTTATCATATTGTTATACAATATAAAAGCGTTAGGAAGAATGATGATATTCCTAACGGTCTTAAATTTTTCGCATGCCCAAAAAAATATTTTTTCTTGTTGCTTTATACTTACTATCATGCATATTGTACGCTGCCGTGCATTACCAATTGAATGGGTGCTGTTATACTAAGCAACTGATATTTTAGGTAACCCAACTAGATGATATAAGTCCTTTGATATTTCTGAATCGCACAAAGGCTGCCCTTAACTGCGCTGCTGGCTCAATGCAGGTAAGTTATATAACATGCATAATACCTGTTCAAATGAAATAAATCATTATATATCTATTCTAAAGGTGGACTTAAAGTTTAATGATAATTTTCATGGCATTATCCAAGCCGATTATGATCGCAGCAGTGCTTGCCGCGTAAGTGGCAAGGGAGCCCTCAGTTATCGTCTAGAGTTACCCCTTAAAGGATGTGGTACTGTGCAGGTAAGTACTAAATACACATATCTCAGTTGTCTAAGATAAGAGCAAGAGCCACCAAATCATTTTTAGACCCCGTACTCTTTAAAAAAGAGTAAAGGGGTCTATTAAGTTTGTCAGAAGCGAGATGTGCGTAACAGGCAGAAGGAGGCGTGGCCGACTCCATAAAGTATATATATTCTTGATCAGCATCAACAGCCGAGTCGATATAGCCTTGTCCGTCTGTCCGTCTGTCTGTCTGTCTGTCCGTCCGTCCGTCCGTATGAACACCTGGATCTTTTAAACCACAAGAGCTAGAGACACCAAATTTGGAATGAAAGTTCATTATCTTCCCGAGCAGATCAAGTTTATTTCAAATTGTTGCCACGCCCCCTACCGCCCCCGCAATGAGCAAAAAACCAGACATACCTCGAAAAAATTTGTGTTTTAGGCGAATATCTCAGTAACTATAGCACTTAGGAGCACAAATTTTGGTATACAGGTTCCTAGAGACAGCCTTAGTATAATGTCATTCAAAATTTTGAGCTGCCACGCCCACTTTTCTCATAAGAACTAAAAAACTTTTAAACTTCAATGCCGTTTTTACGGCATTTGTTCAAATAGTACAGTGTTTGAATTTGACATTCGTTTAGAGACCTATCATGTCTAACTATCCTGAAAGTTACACCAAAATCCTATGTCAAACAAGAGAGCTACACGGTTCAAACTTTATGTTATTTAACTGCAAAATCACTGTATGCGCACAACATATACAAAAATAAACAAGAAAGAATGCTACAGTCGCCCCGCGACTTTAGGATACCCGTTACTTAATGTTCGACCGATTGTTCCTATGGGAGCTATACGATATAGTTGTCCGATTTGTATGAAACTTGGTCAGTACATTTATGTTATTGATAAATTTATTCTGTATCAGTTTCATTACAATAGCTTGGTAAATACAGAAAATTTTCATACAAATTCATACTAAAAGCATATTTTTGACTGATTGTCCCTATGGGAGCTTTACGATATAGTAGTCTGATTTGTATGAAACTTGGTCAGTATATTTATATTATTGATAAATTTATTTTGTGTCATTAAGATAGCTTAGTCAATGCAAAATTTTTTCATACTAATTAATATTTGGAGCGTGTTTTTGACCGATCGGCCCTATGGGAGCTATACGATATAGTTGTCCGATTTTGATCAAACTTGGTCAGTACATGTACTAGACATGTAGTCTCCGTGTAAATTTGGATTAGATAGCATTGCTAACAAAAAAGTTTTCTATACTAAAACATTTAAGTCTTATCTGTACCTTTTCCTTTATATGAAGATAGAACGCCCTAAAGTGGGCGTGTCAAAAAACAAAATCAAACTTGTACTGCTTGGGTATTGTACCTTTCATTTGCGACCGCTTTCACCTTTCTAGCTCTTATAGTCTCTGAGATCCTTTTGTTCATACAGACGGACAGACGGACGGACGGACAGACGGACATACGGACATGGCTATATCGACTCGGCTATTGATGCTGATCAAGAATATATATACTTTATGGGGTCTGCCACGCCTCCTTCTGCCTGTTACATACATTCCAACGATTACAATATACCCTTGTACTCTACAAGTAACGGGTATAAAAACACAGAAACATACAAACATATGTTTCTCTACCTGCTGGCGGCAGCGCTGCCCGGAGCCTCTGGCCGCGCCGACCAATGCTATACATAAACACATATATATATGCACACATACATATATGCAAATAATCGGAAAAATTATAGAAGAGGGGTGTGGTGCAACTGGTAGAGTTGAGGCGCAATATGGAACCTTCGTCTGAGATCGCGGGTTCGAATGTTGACAATGACAATCGTTAATTTGATTTATATTTTATATTTTAAATTTTAATTGAAAATGTAAATATTAAATTTTAATTTTGTAAATGTATTTTTAAAATTTTATGCGCACTACTATGAGAGTACGGGATCTTCTATAGTCAGCTCGCTCGTCTGTAGCCTTTCTTACTTGTTGTTACATATTTTTGACATAGCGACTACCGTAATCGCATTATACTGGTCCCTTAAAAAATAATTTAATTTTTAATTTGTTAGTTCGATTTCCTCTTTGATTCAATTCTTTGATTTTTCGATTGATATTTGAAATAAAGTCAATAAATAAAAAGATTAATTTAATGCTGTTCAGTTCAAAAAAGAATTTTTGGGAGTTTGTAAACTTACAAAAAATTTAAAACAACTTGCAACTAATGGAAATAAGATAAATGGAATGAAAAATATAACAATAATTATGAAAAATGAATGTCAAGCTATTGAAATAATTAAGAATAAAAAAAATTAATCCAATTTGTTTTAATCTATGTAATTAGCAACAGATTATGCTTAGGACAGTAGCAGGAATAATAAAAATTGGCTCAATTATTTGCTTTGTTATAATTATCAGACCGCCCTATCAGCCTAGAATTCGAACTTATCCGTTCCTGAAATCCCGCCTTACCCTAAAACATTCTTTCTGAGTTAGGTTAATCTGGAATCTTGGTAATCGAACGTGTTGTGTCTCCATTGGGGGTTTTGAGCTTGAATGCTCGAACCAATCCGTCGGCTCCAGGAACTAATAACTAAACTGCTGGAGGTGTGTTGATTTCTTTAACCAAAATCATATCTTCAGATAAAATATTTGGAGACTTGAAAATCCAGATTTTCCAAGTGCCACTTTTTCCAAAAACATTGCAACATGGCTTGAGATTGTTGCCAGTTATTCAACCTGTTTGCTGGAACTGTCTCTAGATTTCCTTCTAAAACCATTGTGTAAGGTCGACCGATCAGCTGGTGACAAGTATTTTAAGTCAGTGTTCCGCGTTTTATATAGCGGACGAGAGTTAACCACTGCTTCGATTTGTGCGTATGTGATATGAAGCGACGCAGAGCTGGCAGAAAGGTTTTGGTGCTGAGATCGGTAGTTAATTCTAGGTGAAGAGCAGAAGTAGCTAGACAAATGAAGAGGTAAATGTAGCCATTTTACTTGAGCCCCCTTGTAGACGCTGAGTGTGATGGGTTCGGCGTAGTCGCATCTTGTGCTTTGAAAGGAAATGACTTGCATGCGTTGCCTGAAACATTTCAAACAGTGTGTGATCTTACGTATTAGGTTTCTGGCACCTAATATCCAGTATTGTTGTCGAACCATTAGAAAAATTGCTGAAACAACTGGATGTAAATGTGCCTTGTGCTCCTGCTCCAATATGAACTTAGTAATGCGATGACTCTTGGGCAGGATGAATGGGTGCTTCGAAGAAAAGGGTACTTCCGAGTTACTGAGCCGTCCGTTTACACATAGGAGTCCCAATTCGTCAATGATTGGCGAAAGTGTGCGCAGGTTAGAGTCATTTGCTGAGTATCTCAAATGTTCGATTGGTGACATATGTCTTATAACCAAGCCAATTTAATAATAAAGACACACAAAGCGTGTACTTTGATATCGTAGTTCTTAAGCGTAGTTTTGATTGACGCGACAAGTCGACTTAGCAACAGCGCTCTGCAGAGTTTCAAACGTAGAAGAGATTGTTGATTGAGTGTTTTAGCAGCAACTAGAGAGACTTCTACATGGTCATTAGGCTGTGTAAACCGTCTGTAAACAAATTCAGCGTACGCCTTGATTGGTGCATCTGAAAATGCATATAGTTCCAGACTTCCAGACTCGTATCCAATATAACGCTAAATGTTCAGACCCTTGATTTCGGTGATAATTATACCATATTTTTGCCATTGTGTTGCCAAGTTCGTTGGAAGCTGAGTGTCATAATCCAATTCATGTAGCCATAGTTCTTGACATCAAATCTTGAACTGAACGACTACTGTCGCCAACACCCCAAGCGGATCAAAAATGCGTGAGCCCTCAGAAAGTTCCAGTCGTTTTGTACTAACTGCAGTGCTGCTTAAATTCACTTCATATCCTAAAATGTCAGTAGCTAGTTGCCAGTAAATTCCAAGCACCTAGACTGTGCTATTCCTTGAGTTTTCTAAATTCTTTGCAGATGAGTTTTTCTTTATTGTGTGAATGTACTGGCTGTTCGACACCCATTTCTGTTTGTGCTCCTGTCCCGTTTGCAAAAACTACTCTGTAGAAGCAAAAACAACACAAATTGTGCTATGCTCTGGCTACCGCCGCATACAAGAGCCGGAGCACAAAAAAAATGCATTTGCTCTGCTCTCGCCTCGCTCTGTGTTTTCTGCTACTGTTACGGCTACGCGTAACTCATCTTTTCTTTTTTTGCTATTTGCTACAGCGGTAGCTTATTGCGCGGCAGAAGTGAGAGCATAGCAGAGCACACATTTTCGATCGATGAGCTATGGCTCTGCTACGACTCTCGACAAAACTCAGAGCGGTAGCCAGGGCAAAACGAAAAGCTACGCTGTAGCAGAACATTTTCAAACACTGGTTCATAGTCGTGTGCTAGTTGCTTAAGTACCTTGACCGCTAAGATCGGCGCGCAGGCCGTACCATAGGTTACTGTGCAAAGCTGATAGGAGTTCAGTGATTTCGGTGCGTTGATACTTCCAAAGATCCTTGTTGACCCAAAATTTGCCACATCATCTTTACAATGTCCGCCGTAAAGCCAAAACGAATCCGAAATCGAACGCGTACTTCAAACAAGTTTCGATGAATACTTGGTACGACATAAAATGCTTCGTTTAGGGCCTCTTCCTCAATATCTGTGAATGATCCGCCAAAAACTACTCATAGCTTTTGTTCCATAACTGGATGATGTAGCATGTAAAATACTCGATCCTGGTGAGTATTGTTCTTGTCTTGTGAAAGTTTTCGCAAATGCCCTTAACCTTCGTAGTCTTGCATAAATTGCTTGTTGTTGCGCATTTTTCAGAAGTATTCGCTCAAATGCTTTAAATCTTGATTGTGATCTCTTTAGAGTAGTTGCAAAGGTTGTATTCGCCCTTCTGAAAGGAAGCTTGACGGTATACCCTCCTTTGGCATCTCTTGAATGTGTTTCACGAAGTTGTTCCTCCACCTTCAAGTCTTCAATTTCGGATAGAAATACTGGTGTCCTCCAACTCCCAGAATCGCTGGAGTGCGCCGTTGATGTCAACAGAAGAAAACCGGGTAAATAACATTGTAGATAGGCAATTACGTTGCCATGGTTGTCCAGCTTCTTATCACTAGTGATAATTGCCCGTGCATAATACGTGCCCAGTCTATGGGAGACTTTTTGTTGAACATCAGCTCTGCAAGCGGAATGCTATTGAAGATTAATTTGTCTGAAGCCATAAAGTGTTAGTTAAGATATCGCAACCAAACTCATCATGGTTATCTTCAATAAGTTTGGTATAGATCGGACAACTATTTCCAATAGCTCCCATGGAAATTCGTTTGGAGACGAATTGTTTCAATCTATACTAACTTCTTCGTACAATAATTAGTCAATCAAATATATTTGAATTATTTAAGAAATGAAATATAATTCCACTTTATTAAAAACATGTTTTTATTTTATTGATTAGAATCCGACACGTGTATTTACCAACAACATTATTGTACGATTTCATGCCAATTTGGAAATGGATGGCGATGAAATAATCACAATAGTTTGCCGATATCCACCACCAGTGTCATCGCTACCACCCGCACCACCGTCACCTATGTAGGTCAAGAACGAATTTACATATGCTTATTTTAAATCTATTTTGTATATTTACAGATTAAATCCTATTGCGACAAGCACTGTACTCCAACCGCCGTTAAAGAGTATACAAATACTAATGATAATATGTGCAATAATGTTTTTAACACTTCTTTTGTTGGGGTTGGCCGTTTCTTACTACTGTCTGCGTAATCAGGCCATTCCAGTTGTGCGCCGTCTTCCCATGAGTATTGGTAGCGGCTCAGAGATAACTAAATTGAGTGGAAGCAGCGTTGGAAATATCACCACGTTTGAGGGTGTTAAAATACCACGTGCCCATGCTGCACTTCAGGTCATGTATAGCTCTTCTGGTAGCGAAGGTGTCTTGATACCTTCTGATTATCCCAGTGAGTCACATTCTGAAATTGAAGAGATTGACACAAGATCACTACCCTTTAGTTCAGCGGGTAGCTTTGAAAACCGCGCCTTCGCTCAAGAAACTTCTAGCATATATAGTGACCACTTCGCTAATACGCAGGAACTACCCGCAACGAATGAGATTAAAACACGTATAATTCCACATAATTCGTCGGATGTAGAAGTAAAGGGCTTGTCACCTAAATTCGATATCCAGGTTCGTGTGAAAAAGTCACCTCTGCCAAGTATATCGCCGGTTACTTCTGACACTGAGAGTCTTTGCACTACAAGACATGATCGTAATAATTTGTCAACTATTATGGAGGCCTATGAGGACCGAGAAAGTGTCATGACTTTGGGTTCGATGCCATCGAAAGTGAAAGCCGTTCAATCGCAATTCACTTATATTCCAGAATTGCATATGGCTCCTTACGCTTCACAGCCACAATCACACCCTCTTTCAACCGATCCAAAATTTTCTGTATACACACGCACTCACCATAAATTAATTCAAGGATGCCCAGAAACCTGGTCAGATTATACTGATGAGCCTGGGCCTTGCGAAATTGCAGGCTCCACCGCTGAATCTATTGTCTCGCATGTCAAAGACAAAAGTCAATCAGTTGAAGCTATGTACTATTTTGGAGACGAGTATGTGCCAGTGATGGTTCTGCCTAAGCAACAGCCAGTTACCTTGCACACGGTGGACGATGTTTATTTGCGCACAGTAACTGAGAAAAAGACGATTGAAGATATCGAAAGCCATAAACGCCTTGTTACCGAGTACGAGAGTAAACCTATAGAAGCATTGCCTGAATCCTTCTCGCATTTGGAAGATCCAAAATTTAACGTTAAGATGCGCAAGTATTCGAACGAGTCCGACCAAAAAAAATGGGAAAGCTTCTCTGATATCTCAAGCATATCTGGCATTTCATTAACACCAAAGCAGGAGTGTTTCGAGATAATTTCATCTTTTGCTGGCTCACCAACGCATATTTACGATAACAAGCTCAAGTTGACAAGTCCAGAGCTGGTGGGAAATATGAAGCCAATTGAGATTCCACCTTTTGATAAAGATGTGCCAAACTGGGACGTGCTCATTCGTATTTTGGAGGAGCCTGATCTATCTAACATAGTCAACGACGCCAGTTCTGTTTACAATATCAGTTATGACGATAAGGCCAAATGGAAGGAAATTATAACAACGGAATCTCTGTTGCGTACAATGTTAACTGAAGCTGTGGTTCGAGAGGATTTCGAACGCATTCGTTGCCGTTATGATCGAATGTTTGAGCCTCAGACCTGGGATGTCATAATACGCATTTTAGCGCCATCCAAAGAAGAAATTACAGATGTAGATATGCGTATACCTAAACGTGGAAAGAGAATGGTACCACAGCCTTGGGATACTCGCTCCAGGCGCAGCTCGTTGCCTACGCTTTACGAATACGACAGCGATGGTGGCTCTAGTGTACGCACTATTCGAAATGAATCAGTAACACCGCAAACCGTAGACATGATTAGTCCTGGTTCATTCATCAGCCAAAGTTCACGTCGTAGCTCACATACTTCATATCAAACTGATCAAAATGATTTGCGTTCGATGTCTGAATTAACCGTAAACTACGGAAGAGCACAAGTCGACCATCTTGACAATGAAAGTGATGATAGCTCTTATTGTTACTTAGAGTACTACGTTGACGAAGAACGGCCCAGCATCCAGCGATCTGTAAGCCACCCATCACTGGCTCGATCAGCAAGTGAATTTACTGAGCACTGGACAGCTCCTGAAGGAGTTCAAGGCATCGATTTGGAAGGCAAAATACCTGCTCAGCGTGTGGCGCAGGTAACTTCTGTGATCAATTTAAAATAAAAAAATATTATATGTTATTTACAGAAGTCAAAGCTTTTACAGAACCATCCGGCAAAAAACACAGAAACTCAATAATGCAACCACAGAACCATCCAAATACAGTACCATCCTGCAAAAAACACAGAAACTCAATAATGCAACCAGCAGGCTACATCGAAAATAACCTTGCGTGTACCAAAATAGTAGGCAAGAGATCCTTATGGTAATTTTTTTCAAAAAGCAAACGAATTTACACAGATTTTGAAACAAATAAAAAAAAAAAAACTCCAAAGTTTTTATTGCCAACTCTATCAAAAAATTAAAAAAAAAATGGATTATTAACTTTTCCGTTAATATGTAATTTAAAATGTCTATCATAATTAAAGGAAGCAATAGTCAATTCACAAATAAAATCGTGGGATATGTTTCTACACATGCATCAATCAAAGCTATTCTGAAGACATGTTAAGTAATACAACAATTTATAACATTCAATACCTATATTAATGCAGGGTAAATGACGTTTTTTTTTTTATATACGTAAAATGCCATTATTTTCTCATATTTCGCAGGCCCATAGAGTCCCTGTTGATATGGTCTCAAAATGATATTGCAATGTCCGTCTATCCACCTGGATCGCTGATACTATAAGAACTTGTGCCACCAAATTTGGAAGTCCATACGTCATGCAAATTAAGTTTATTGTTATTGTTTCCACGCCTATTACCGCCCCTGCAAATTGTAAAATACTGTTTTCACATTAATATAACTTGGAACCCACTTAAGCAATCATGAAAAAATTGACATTCTATGTATTGTACCATTGTAACTATCCTCACCAAGTTTGTCTTTATCGAATCGGTCACGTACTGCAAGGGAAGTATTTGAAGTATTGAATTTGACAATACGTTATTTTCACCTGTTTTACCTTTACATGAATATAGAACTTTACTAAAGTGGGTGTGTCAAAAAATAAAAACAAACTAGTTCTGCTTGGACTTTTCAAGCTTTTATAGACTATGAGATCCTTTGGTTTATACAGACATTATTTGTATATTATTATTTTATTTGTCTCACAAATTATGTGTATTAAGATTCTATCTATCCTTACAAAATTTGGTAGCCGAAAACTGGAAATGTGTATGGGGAAATGCGCACTAGAATAAGTCATAATCTTTTACAGTAGGCTTTTTGAGTCTCGGATCATTAACTAAATTTACTCGATCAACAAAGACTTAACTTTGTTTTTAATGATTTGCAACTTATTTAAAACAATGCTGAAGTTAAATAAGTAACTTAGTGTAAGAGCGGCAGAATGATTGCAAACACTTAATGTATAAATTATGATATTATTGCTAACTGCTTTATTACTAACTTAATTCATTAAATTTAATGGTAATTGTGTCGGATGGCTAATTGAAAAAAAAGTTTTTTAACCCTAAGCTCTAAAAAATCTGTTTTAAATATATTATCTCAAATCATAGAGATACCGCCATAACATAAAACCCAATTAAAAAACAATAAAATTAACACATTATATATACAGTAATTGTAAACAAGTAAGAAAGTACCGTCGAGCACGCCAGACCGTATTTATGCTGTCTAAATGAAGCTGTGAACCGAAATTGGTGCTCCTAAGTGTCATAGTTACTGAGATATTCGACAAAAACATAGATTTTTTCCAAGGTGTGTCCAGGTTTTGCATCACTGGGCGTGGCATCAAAATAAAACAAGAAAAAAAGGTTATCTTCGGCTAGCCGAAGATTATATACCCTTGCAGTCATGCACATTGCGTTAATTTTTTTTCAATGACCGATTGTTCCTATGGCAGCTATATGATATAGTAGTCCGATCTAGATGAAATTTGGTGAACACATAGGATTTTGCATATGCATATGGACCGACTTTGGTTCAAATCGTACAAGAGACAGAATCATACTTAGCATTTTTCCTATGGCAGCTATATGATATAGTTGTACGATCCGGATAAAATTTGGTCGGCAGATGAATAATGATAACAAATGCGTATTGCGTGAATTTGGTTCAAATCGTACAAGAGACACAGAAAATTTTCATACTAAGCATTTTCAGCATTTTGAACCGATTGTTCCTATGGCAGCTATATGATATAGTGGTCCGGTCTGAATGAAATTTGGCTTGCACACGGGATTTTATGCCAAATGCATATGGAGCGAATTTGGTTAACATAGCTCAAAAAAAATTTTTTTTTCATCCGATTGTTCCTATGGGAGCTATATGATATAGTCATCCGATCTGGCCGATTTTAACAAATGTTCTGCGTGCAAAGGGAATACACATCTGTGCCAAGTTTCATCAAGATAGCTTTAAAACTGAGAGACTAGTTCGCATAGAAACAGACGGACAGACGGACATGGCTATATCGACTCGGCTGTTGATGCTGATCAAGAATATATATACTTTATGGGGTCTGCCACGCTTCATTCTACCTGTTACATACATTCCAACGATTACAATATTCCCTTGTACTCTACGAGTAATGGGTATAAAAATTTGAACAAATCCGGATGGATCAATTATTGCATATTTGTACAATAGCATAAATCCATTGAAACTTAACTTGTTTATTAGCTTTTATTTTCAATCCGACTAACATATTATCTGTGTCACAAACCCTTACCTATACCGTGCCAATCGTGGTTCAGATCTAGCAATTAACATTTGACTTTCAATAGCGAAATAAGTTGAATATTCGGTTCACTCGACTAAAACCTTTTTTACTTGTTTATAATAAAACTGAGCAAAATATAATGTTAAAATATAGATCTTTGCGTATGATCATTAACTAATTTTACTCAACTAACAAAATCTTTACATTGTTTCAATTGATTTGCTACTGGGCTAAAATAATGCTTACTAAAGCAATAGCTGATATATACTACAATTTTGTTCTCAACAAAATTCGCACATTACCTATGTCAGAAATCTTTATAACCATATCAATCTTGGTTCGGATAGCGATACAATGTCACGTATCTTTAATTGGGCAAATCGGTAGAATGTTTGTTGTTTGTTCAAAAAAAAAAGGTTGTAGAAAGAGTTCGAGCCTTCAGTAAACATTTTTTTGGTAAATGAAACAAAAAAAAGTAAATATGTTTTCTTATTAAAAAATTCACTGGAAATATACTAGTATGAATAGTATTTATTTATTTTACTTAAAAAATTATTATTTTCAAAAATTGTCACAAGTATGTATGTAATTTTTATAAATTAGTTTTTAGTTATTTAGTTTATTTAACTTCACACTTAAATCAATATATTTTAAAAAATAAAAAAACATAAATACAATAAATATGTTAATACACTAACAAACAACTTTTAGTTTTTATCTAAAATAACTTAAAACAAGTAAGAAAAGTACAGACGAGCACGCCCGACCGTAAAATACTCTGCATTTTTTCGCGATTTAATTATTAAAATCGGTCTATGTTTCTAGTTTTCTTGTTTACAATGCAATTTCAATGCTCCTTTCAGGTAGGTTTGATATAGTTAGTTTTTACACAAATTATAAATTACAATACTGTACTATATTAAAGAATGCCTAAAAACGGAGCGAAAAATGAGTATTACTTTTATTAATTGTGGGAAAACGGGGCGTGGCAGTCCAAAAATTTAAATGTCAATGCATTTACGCTGTCGCTAGGAACCTTCATACCAAAATTGGTGATCCTAGGTGCAATAGTTATTGAGATATTCGCCGAAAACACCGATTTTTTCCGAGGTGTGTCAAGTTTTTGCTCATTGTGGGCGCATGGGGCGTGGCACCGAAAAAAGAAAAAATTCGTGTATTGACTGACTAAATATGTGATCGATTGAGACCAAGCTCGTAACTTGTAGCTCTTAGCATCTCTGATATCTGCTTGTTTATACGGACAGACAGACGGACACAGGGACATGGCTATATCGACATAGCTTGTGATGCTGATCAAGAATATATATACTCGTGTGTTCGTGTTTGTGTGTTCAATAACAAGTAAGAAAGGCTACCGTCAAGCAAGAAGACTGTAACAGACCGCGTACTCTCACAGTAGAGCGAATTTTTTATGCAAACAAAAAGCGTTTTTAGCGTTTGAACCGATTTTCCTATTGGGGCTATATGAAATAGTGGTCAGATCTGGATGAGATTTGGTTTGTACATGGGATTTTATGCATTTGGTTATATAAGCCAAAATTTTATTTCATTTCATCCGATTGTTCCAATGGAGCTTTGTGATACAGTCATCCGATCTGGCTGATTTTAACAAATGATCTACATGCAAAGTGAATACACATGTGTATCAAGTTTCATTAGGATAGCTTTAAAACTAAGAAACTAGTTTTCATAGAAACAGACGGACGCGGCTATATCGTCTCGGCTGTTAATGCTGATCAATAACATATATACTTCATGGGGTCTGAAACGCCTCGTTCAATGCGTTACAAACTTCGTGAAAAAAACAATATACCCTCTGCAAGGGTATATATATTAAAGAGGAAATTTATATAGAACAATTTTTTTATAATTTTTTATTGAAATTTAGCCTTTATGGCAACACTGAGAACGTCACGCAACGCAGGCGAACCAACGAACATGCTTGCTATTCGAACGGCGACGGCAAGACCACCGGCTAAGTCAAAGTTGTCCCCTTGCGCTCCTTCGCTGATGTAGCGAAGAACAAGATTGTCGTAGGACAAAAGAGAATGAGTTTCAGGATGGTTTTCTTACCATCCTCGAAGAAAATGCAGGGCTGTGAAGATGCGGGGTAGTATTAAGGTGGGGTGAAAGCCATCGCCTGCCAAGATGACCACTCCGTTCTCCTCTACAAGAAACCGGTCGCCTCGCTAGGAAAAGTGTACTCCGGTGCAAAGCTCGAGTTGGTAGATTGGAAAAATGTGCTGAGCAATCTACCGGCTAGAGTCTGGGTCTACGCCAATCCAAGAGAACCTGAACGCAACCACCTTGAGATGGTTAAGCTGCAGCCATGACGCTAGTGGAGCCTAAATCTCGGGATGTCAATCAGGCTCCTGCAGATTAACCTTCATCATTGTAAAGCAGGGTCTGCTGCTCTTTTGCTTCTTCTCGACAGGGGTGAAGAAGACATACTCCTTTTCAGGAACATCGGCTATGCAAATGCCGCATTCCACCACATCACACCACACTTCCGTTTGCGAGCATATTTGATTACATCGAAGTAATCTTGTGCGCTCTAAAATTTTTTCTTGTTGGCTCTCTAATATTAAAAGTAATTATTTTAAGTGAAATGGCCTGCTGTAAAAACAATTGCAATTACGGTCCAATTCGGGGACAGTGACCAACCGAATTATGTGCACTGTTGGCTCTGTGACAACATTATGCATATAAAATGGGCTGGTCTCACTAAGCGTGAATTCGAAAAATCCATTTCGTCTGCCAAATTAAGTATTGGTGGATTGCGATGGTCATGCCCAGTGTGTATTGAGTTGCAAGGTGATTTTTCACGTATGTATAATATTGTGGAAAAACCATTCCTAAAATTGCGCTCACTCGCTAAGAAGCTAAGCATTGATTTTGATATTAGTGCTGACTTGCTTAGTGATTATAGTTTTGAGACTCCACCTGACAAGGTGTTGAGTTCTCAGCAGCAGCTTCCCTTACCTCTTCCGACTGGTTCGCTCCTCGCGTCACCAGTGCATAATGGGCCTCCCCTTATATCCTTTTCTCCCTCTCCCCGCAACTCTTCACCTCCCAATTCACATATTTCTTTTCAACATCTCCAGTACCAGACCGACCTTCATGTGCTAACGTTGCTTTCCCGGCACTGCCTGTCCCCCCGTAACCGCCTCATCACCCATTATGATCAAATCGGTGACTGTTAATGGAGCTAAGCCCACGAGTAGAAACTCGAAAAGTCACCCTATTCGACGTAACAGTCGTTCTACTGCCACCCCCGCAGTTCACCCTTCACCCCCTAATATAATTGTGGTAGCTGGGAAATCCTGCAATGTTGATACTTCAAGCTCTAAAGGCCCCCCAAGTCGACGTAACAGTCATCCCATTGCTACTCCCATTGTAGCTCAGCCCGCCCTATTTACGGTCGTGGCTCCCCGTAAACAGATATTTATATCTAGACTATCTGCAGACACGACTATTGAGTCAATTGCTGCATTTATCGCTACCAAAACCCCTGGTAGCGTATCTATTTCAAAATTTAATTTCTCTGTGTGTCCCCTGAACTGTTTCCTGTCATATGTGATCCAAAGTTTTGGCCTCCTCATATGATTGTTCACGAGTTTAAACAGAAGAATAGAACTCGTTCAAATCCTGTCACCCTTCCGACTAATGGTCCTCAAGCGGCCACAGTCATAGCCTTAAAAAACTAGACTCTGACCAACTTTGCATTCTGTGTCAGAATGTAAGGGGTCTGGGGTCTAAGTTAAAACAGGTACATAAGAATAGTTTCTCTTTTGACACCGATATTATTGCATTTTCAGAGACTTGGCATAATTCCAGCATATCTGATAATGAAATAATGTCGTCAAATTATAATATCTTTAGGCGCGATCGTCCTAATCGACGTGGTGGTGGAGTCCTTATTTCAGTAAAATCCACCCTTAAAGCTGAAATAATTTATGTTTCACCAATGGACGATATTGAAATTGTTGCCGTTAAGGTTACTTTTTCGTCTTTTGCGCTGTATGTAACCTGTTCTTATATTTCTCCATCCTCTGAAATGTCTATTTATTTACAGCATTTCAATTTCATCAAAGAAATATTAAGTCACATTCGTGATTGTGATTTCTTTGTGGCACTTGGTGATTTTAACTTGCCAAACGTTTCCTGGACGTTTTTCAACAAGTTTAATTTCATTGCCCGCAACCAAAAATGACTTTTTAGATAGTTTGATTGATTTAAACCGGATGCTGGATCTCATCTTTGTAAGTGATTCATCCAGTGCCGTTGTCACTAAATCTTCTCCTGTGGTTGTTCCTGAAGATTCTTTTCATCTTACCCTTGGACTGTCTTTGTCTATCCCTAACTCAACCCATTTACCTCATTTTTCTCTTCCAAGTCGCGCCGTTGTTTTCGCAAAGGAAATTTTTCTTTGCTAAATCAAGTGATTCTTCCTACCGACTGGTCTGTACTATACGGCACGTAAAATATTAGCATAACTGTCGAGTATTTTTACAACATTTTAAATTCAATCTTTGATGTCTGCATTCCTTACATAAACCTCACATAAACCGCTTTGGTTCACACCAAGATTATCCAACTTAAAAAATAAAAAAATTTAAATATTTTAAGAGGTTTAAGCAGAAAGGTTTTAGCTTAGACTTTTTAAATTATTCTAAAGTAAAAGCAGCCTTTACCCTTCTTAATTCTCAATGTTATAAAAATTATCTCGTTCGTTGCAAGACTCAATTTGCGCGTGATCCTAAACAATTCTATAACTTTGTTAATTCTAAACGTTAATGTAGTACTTTACCCCATTCTTTCTTTTTTAATTGAATTGGGAATCCCGCGGGACCCGCAAAAATTTATCGGGATCGGGCGGGATGGGAATGTCTTTAAAAAAACCGGGATGACCGGGATAAGTAATCGATCCCGAAATTCCTGCGGGTCCCGATAAAACAGTCAGTCGTCCACCGTTTAAAGACTTAAATATTTTGACAGTTGAAGAAAAAAATTAAGTTCACTTAACAGTGAAAACAATGGTTGAATTGTTATCAAGCCCAACAAACAAAAAATCATATAATCAAGACTTATCAAATTTACCAAATAGGTTTTCTGAATTTTGTGCAATGCCAAACGAAAGGAAGATGATATTGAAGAAGAGATAAATAATTATAATAATTATAATAATTATATTAAGCACAATAAATTTAAGAAAAATTTAAGTATATTATCTTTCTGGCAGCATTGCAATGAATTGCCATTATTGCAAATGCTCGCTAGGCAAGTTCTTAATGTCCCAACATCATCCGCCACTAGAGAAAGGGTGTTTCTTACTTCTACTAGAATGTTAGAAGAAAGAAGGACTCGCTTAATTGGAAGCAATTGCGAAAAAATGTTTTTAAATGAAAATGTTGACATTTAAAATGAGTTAATTTAAAAAATAACTACTGAATATTATAGTGAAAAAAGTATTTCGGGAAATGTCGGGACCCGCGGGATAAACCGAAAAATTTTCGGGACAATCGGGATGGGAAGAGCAAATTTGATTTCGGGACGGGATGGGACGGGAAGCAATTTCGTTCCCGATCCGATCTCTAGTCTCTATAAACCAAAGGATCTCAGAGACTATAAAGCCCAGAAAAGTTGTGTATGTTTTTATTTTTTGGCACACAGACACTTAAGTTAACTTTTATATTCATGTAAAGGCAAAATTGTTAAAAAACCTGCTCTAGTATAGCTATAGTGCTAGCTACTCTATCTGAAATAAATCTCCACAGTATATACAAGTTCATGGCGTACATGTACTAGCCAAGTTTAATTCAAATATATCTTAAGGTTTTTTTCTCCAGAATAGGGCGGAAATGACTTCTTAATATGAAATAGATAGAAAAATGTTTGTATATATGAAGCTGTCTTAAAACTGACAATATTCTGTGTCTGTGTGTTTATCAATAATATAAACGTGCTGAAGTTTCAATCGGATCGGAGAAACAATCAATCGAAAATATGCTCTAAATATGACATGTCAGTGCTCTTTAACGGTGTGTAAATAAAACTTATTATTTTTATACCCGTTACTCGTAGAGTACAAGGGTATATTGTAATCGTTGGAATGTATGTAACAGGCAGAAAGAAGCGAGGCAGACCCCATAAAGTATATATATTCTTGATCAGCATCAATAGCCGAGTCGATATAGCCATGTCCGTCTGTCCGTCCGTCCGTCTGTATGAACAAAAGGATCTCAGAAACTATAAGAGCTAGAAAGGTGAAAGGGGTCGCAAATGAAAGGTACAATACCCAAGCAGTACGAGTTTGTTTTTGTTTTTTGACACGCCCACTATAGGGCGTTCTATCTTCATATAAAGGAAAATGTACAGATAAGACTTGAATGTTTTAGTATAAAAAACTTTTTTGTTAGAAATGCTATCTGATCCAAATTTACACGGAGACTACATGTTTATGAAGTACATGTACTGACTGCTGCGTTTGATCGGAAGTGGACAACTATATCGTATAACTCCCATAGGACCGATCGGTCAAAAATACGCTCCAAATATAAATTAGTATGAAAATTTTCTGTATTTATTAAGCTATCTTAATGAAACTGACACAAAATAAATATATCATATCATATCAATATATAAATATATTGACCAAGTTTCATACAAATCGGACTACTATATCGTATAGCTCCCATAGGGACAATAGGTCAAAAATTTGCATTTAGTATGAATTTGTATGAAAATTTTCTGTATATACCAAGCTATTTTAATGAAACTGATACAGAATAAATTTATCAATAGTTTAAATATACTGACCAAGTTTCATTCAAATCGGACTAATATATCGTATAGCTCCCATAGGGACAATCAGTCAAAAATTTGCTTTTAGTATGAATTTGTACGAAAATTTTCTGTATTTACCAAGCTATCTTAATGAAACTGATACAGAATAAATTTATCAATAACATAAATGTACTGATCAAGTTTCATACAAATCGTTTGACTATATCGTATAGCTCCCACAGGAACAATCGGTCGAACATTGAGTAACGGGTATCCTAAAGTCGCGGGGCGACTGTAGCATTCTTTGTTTTTTTTTTAAATTTCTTTATGATCTATATAAATAAGTTCTCTAATCTGTATGTACATAAAAATTCGTTTTACATTATATGTGTGCACATATTTATGTATGTGTCAGGGCTGCTGCCACATATTCAGCGGGATCGTTCGAACACGTTTCTGTCTCGCTTGCATTCATGCATTGATATTGCGTTTAACAGTAAACTTTGATACGTGTTTTCTTTCTTAATTATTGTCGGATTTATATGCCACTTTTTGGATAGTTTGATAAAATTTGTTTCCAAGCGAATCGTAAATATCAATACTCTACGATAATTACTTTTAGGCCGGTATGCACGTTTAAAATTTTTTTTATTTCTCGTGGTGACAGGAGGAGTGGTAGTCCAAAATTTTAAATGACATTGCATTTATGCTATTTTTAGGAAAATTATAAGGATATTCGACAAAAAGATTGATTTTTCCTAGGTTTTGCCTCATTGTGGACGAAAGGAGCGCCTCCAACGCAACGCCTCCTTCTGTCTGTTACATACTTAGCACAAAACCTAATTTACTCTTGCAGTGAGTATAAAAACAATATTGTTCGAACGTTGCGATGCACGAGGACGTTGGCAATGCCGAAGAATACGTAATGTGTGCGTATTGTATTTATACAGACAAATATGTGTGTTCGATTATTCTTGGATTTTATTTTTCTTTCAACGTGTCCTAATACAAGTACTATCTATTGTTATACCTTGATACGATTTTAATACTACAATTGTATAACCGGGAATAAAATACATGGAGTATTATACAGTCGGGCGTGCTCCACTGTACTTTTCTATCTTTTTTATACTCTCTGCAAGAGTATATTGGGTTTGTGAAAATGTATGTAACAGGCAAAAGGAGGCGTGGCAGACCCCATAAAGTATAAATATTCTTCATCAGCATTACAAGCCGAGTCGATATAGCCATGTCCGTCTGTCTGTCTGTCTGTCCGTCTGTCTGTCCGTACAAACAGATTTCAGAGATGGTAAGAGCTACAAGTTCGAGCTTGGTCTCAATCGATCACATATTTAGTCAGTCAATACAAGAATCTTTTTTTTTTTCGATGCCACGCCCCATTCGCCCACAATGAGCAAAAAACTAGACACACCTCGGAAAAAATTGGTGTTTTGGGCGTATATCTCAATAACTATTGCACCTAGGATCACCAATTTTGGTATGGAGGTTCCTAGCGACATCCTAAATGCATAGACATTTTAAATTTTTGGACTGCCACGCCCCGTTTTCCCACAATTAATTTAAGTAATTCTCAACTTTCGCTCCGTTTTTAGGCATTTGTTAATAGGGTACAGTATTGTAATTTATAAAACGTGTGAAGACTAACTATATCAAACTGAAAGGCGCATTGAAATCGCACTATAAACAAGAAAACTAGAAGCGTTGCAATATTGATAACCGAATGCAATACCATGTATGTGTGCAAGCGAGACAGAAACATACAAGCACATGTTGGAATGTTTTCGTTGCTTGCGTGGCGGCAGCGCTGCCCGCAGTCGCTGGCCGCGCTGAATACACACATACATACATACATTTATATGCATAATATATTGTCTTTCGTATGTGTATTCCCATACAGACAAACAGATGTATGTGTGATTATGCTTAGATTGTTTTTGTTTCAACGTGTTTTAATGCAAGTACTACACATTGTAATATTTCTGGACCGATTTTAATAATTAAATCGCGAAAAAATGCAGAGAGTATTTTACGGTCGGGCGTGCTCGACTATACTTTTCTTACTTGTTTTAAATCTGCAGTGCTCTCAACCCGATCACTTATTTCTAAAACAAACCATAAAAGTGAGAATGTTGCGGAAACTATAAAGATTGCTTATGAGTGGAATATATTTCACAAAGTAGTTGTTGCAGACAACGAATATTCCATGGCCAAGGCCAGTGAAACATTTTCAAAAAAATTTATCATGCTTGGCGCATACAATAAATTTAGTGGAGCAGGATGTTTTGTCTCTTCAAAGTTTAAAATCTTTAATGCGGACTGTGATGTAAACTGTTACATATTTCAAATGCATCCCAATTCAGTATGCCAAACTTAATGAAGCACTAGAGCAAGAATAACCGTACAGCATTATAAAAGATGTTCTTACTAGATGGAATAGCGCTTTGTATATGATTCAACTGGTACTATTAGTCAGGGATGCAATTGGTCTTTTAAAACAGCTTTAATCCATCATCATCTTTAAATAAAGGCCAATATGATTTTATCGCAGACTTATGCGACATATTGAAGCCATTTGACGATGTCACAAAAAAAGCATCAAGAATTAAGGAGGTATCAGTCTCATTAATTGTACCAAGTGTTTTTGTTTTGGGATGCATTATAGGTTAGGTTACGTTAAGCCGGACGCCCTCTCACGGGCAATTCATAGGCCCGTGATGGCCCTTAGTAATCCGGTCCCCGGAGGGAGCTATGGCTTGAAGTCATTTAGTATGTGAGAGCGCTTCACAAAGGCTAGCAGTTCCCCCAGTGCCCTTTTTTGAGGCATCTTCCATCAAGGAGCCCCTTGGCACCTCAATCTAGTGCGCTCTAGGGCCGTACAGCGACATAGAAGGTGCTCTAAGGTTTCAGCGGTGCCAGGGTTATTACATTTCCTACAGCAAGAGTCATTTGTTATGCCTAATTTCATTGCATGTACTGCCACCATACAGTGACCAGTGAGAATTCCCACCATTAGTCTGCAGTCCTTCCGTGAGAGCTGCAACAGGTAGCGAGTGCGTCGGGCATTGAACTCATTGCACATAATCTTGGTCGATTTGCATGTGGTGGTGTTCCTCCACCTCTCATTGATGAGCTTATTTGTATTTCCCTCCAGTTTGCAGTAAAGCGATCTTAGGGATATGGGAAGGTGTTGAGTTCTGTCGTTCGGCAGGTCGACACCTGCTTTTGCTCGTGTGTTTGCCTCCTCATTTCCAGGTATTCCCTGGTGGCTCGGAACCCAGTAGATGTGTACTGACTTGGTCGTACCTATTTTATCTAGTGCGTCTTTGCTCACCTGGACCGTTCTGGAGGTGGTGGTTGATGATGCGATAGCCTTGATAGCTGCTTGACTGTCTACCATTATATTAATATTCTGGCATTCATGGCCTAGATTCTTTGCAAATTCTGCTGCTTTTCCGATAGCAAAGACTTCTGCTTGGAAAATGCTGCAATGGTCTGGTAGCTTGTATGCCAGTTTCGTGAGCGGTGTATCGCAGTACACTGCGGCTCCTACTCCTCCTGCCATTTTGGAGCCATCTGTATATATATTGAGGTGGCCGTGCCTATTATGGCACGTTTTCCAGTCGTCGGACCCGAAGTGTGTCTCGATTCGGGAAGTTAAGCTATTTTGGACTATTATGTGATCAGAGTGACCATTAAGGTTCCTTCCGATAGCGCCATGACCGTAGCTCTGCAGTGACAGGTGGCCTAGTGCTGCCAGGCGTTGCGCTGACTTAGCGGCCACTAGCTTTATTTGCAGATCCATAGGAGGTTGCCCCAGTAGGAGTTCCAGGGCTTTTGTCGGGGTTGTTCTCAGTGCACCCGTGATGCAAACAAGTGCCTGGCGCTGAGCCTTCTCCATTAAGGCCAGATAGGTCTTCTTTTCCGTCGCTGGCCACCACACAATAGCCCCATAGAGCAGTGTCGGGCGCACCACCGAGATGTAGATCCAGTGCATCAGTCGGGGTGACAGGCCCCACGAGCAGCTTAGCATCTTTTTAGATGCGTATAGCGCCGCAGTGGCCTTTTTCACCCTTTCTTCGACATTGAGTCTCCATGCCAGTTTGCTATCCAACACTGTTCCTAGTTATCTTACGTGGGTGCTTGGCTTTAATGTTTTCCCATTGAGTGTCGGGGGAGTCCAGTGCGGAACCTTGTACTTCTTAGTGAAGAGGATGAGGTCCGTCTTCTCCGCGTTAATGTGTAAGCCGGCTTCCTCCGCCCATTTACAAATTACCATGAGTGTCCGTTCCATTAAGGAGTTGAGAGTAGATGGGCACACTCCCGTGATAATTATGCCTTTGCCATCCGCATAGGCAGTTATTTTGGGAGCTCCTCCATCAAATCTCTTAATGAGATCGTCTACTACAAGATTCCATAGAAGTGGTGATAGAACTCCACCCTACATGCACTTCTAATTGATGTTGCCGTACCCCATTCCGACTGAACCCTCCTACAGCTTAGGAGATTCTTAATCCAGTTGGTGATGGTAGGGTGAGTATCCATAGATGTCAATCGATTGATGATGACGTTTGTGTTGACGTTGTTAAATGCACCTGAGATGTCTACGAAGGCTCCCAATGCATATTCTTTGTGGTGTGGAGCATTCTCAATCGTGCTTACTAGTGAGTGTAAAGCAGTCTTGACTGATCTGCCCTTGGTATATGCGAGTTGATTTGTTGCCAACCGTTCTCCCACATCATTTCTGATGTGTAGGTCGAGCAGCTTCTCCATCGTTTTGAGTAGGAAGGACGTGAGACTGATAGGTCTATAGTCCTTTGGGCTATTCTGCCCACATTTCCCCGCCTTTGGTAGGAATGCTACTTTAGCTGTTCTCCAGAGAGTTGGAATGTGGCCAGTTTTCAGACAGGCTTTAAAAATTTTAAGGAGCCATGGAGTTACTACATCTTTGGTGTTCTGCAGCATGGCTGGTATGATCCCATCCAGTCCCGGGCTTTTTATGCTCGCGAAGGACTTAATGGCCCAAGTCAATTTGTTCGACGTGACTATGTCTGTGGGGATTTGATAGTCATTGCTTAGGGTAAGGGGATGCTCTGCCTCGTTTGACAGCTCTGTGCATCCTGGGAAGTGCGTTGACATCAGAGCTTGAAGCGTTTCTTCACTACTTTCAGTCCATGTCCTGCTGTCAAGTTTTAGCTGACTCTGTATTGTGGGTTGTTTGGAGAGAAGCTTCCTCAACCTGGCCGTTTCTGGTACCGATTCCATGTTGGAGCAGAATTTCTTCCAAGAATCCCTTTTGGCCCTTCTAATGGAAGCCTTGTAGCCCCTTAGAGTGAGTTTGTACTCATCATGTACGGGTACCGCATTGGTCTGTTTTGTAAGCCTGAACAGATCCTTGACGTGGTTTCGTTGAGTGGAGAGTGCTATGTTCCACCATGGCGGTTTTGACCTCCTTCTCGTGTTTGAGAGTGGACATGTATTTTGGTAGGCGTCCTGTAGAGTTTTAGTCACGACTAAGAGTGCATGCTCTATTTCGTTCACTGACTCTATCTCACCTGGTTGCTCTAGTTTTGCTGACACTAGTCCCCTAAATTTTACGCAATCTGTCTTCCTCGGATTTCTACGCCGCACTTGTTTGGGGCTGTGTTCGAAGTTAAGTTCGAACTGAATGTGCTTATGGTCAGAAAAAGAGGATCTTTCTAGAACTCTCCAATGAGAGATAGTTAAGCCTGTCGCGAGAGTTAGGTCAAGGACGTTAGACGACGTTGGGCCTACGTACGTATGTACCTCCCCCGTGTTAGCTATACTTAGGTTAGAGGTTAAATTGAAATCTAAGAGAGAATCACCTCTTGTGTTAGTGTCGGGCGCTGCCCACACGCTGTGGTGTGCGTTGGCGTCTGTTCCGATCACTATTTGTGTTCCTTTGTGGGCTGCTGTCGTAAGCCGTACAAGTTCGTCGGGCGGTGCAGGCATGTCGTGGGCTATGTAGCAGGATGCTACCATGAGGCGCCTCGTTCCACTCTCCATCATCACCACTGTAAGATCGTCTGTACTGTAATTAGATATTAGATAAGCATGTAGGCCTTTCCGTACAAGGACGGCGGTTCTGGTTCTGCTTACCGTCGGTGGGTAATACGTACAGTAGTTGGTTGACCTTAGTCCAGATACCACATTGCCCGAGGCGATCCAAGGTTCCTGAACTAAGGCCACATCGACGGGCCCTTGCTCCAAGGCCAACATGAGCTCCGTCGATGCCAACTTGCTTTTATGCAGGTTGATCTGCAGTACCCTCAGCATGTGGGGTATCTGCGTCACCTGCCGAGGACGGGTTGACTATAATTGTCAGGTCACCGTCCTCGTCGTCTGCCTCCTCATCTGAGACTATCTCCAGCGACTGGGTAGCGTCGAGGACCGTTTCGATGCCCAGGTCCCTCTCTACCTCTCCGGCTTTCAGCGTATGCGCGTCCTTGTCTCCGGGACTGCGCTTTTTCAGCCGTAGGTAGACGCTACCTAGGCCCCAGGCCATTTTCCCATACCGGGGATATAGGATGTCCTCTGCCTCTTTGTTGATTTGAAGGATCACATGCTGGCCCCCCTCTGATGAGAAGAAGGTACCAGCATGTAACACCTTCCAATCCGTCGACGGGACATCTCGGTTCTGTCGCTGTAGCAGCCTTAGAGCCTGGTCTCCTTGGACAGCGACGGGGAAGAGTACCTTAGCTTTAGGTTTTGACGGGATATCCTCCCTGTCGACCACCTCCAGCAAGGCCCCCTCCCACACCGCCCCCAGTGTCGGGACCTTCGACCTAAGCCAGCATAGCGTCGGGTCGTCTTTGCAGCTTATGATTTTGGCTCCGTTAAGCCAACCTGCGCTGTCAAAGGTGGGCATTGGAGCCTCTGGCTCTTCATCCATCTTCTCCAGCAACAGCTCGACTAGCCTCTCATGAACTGCTTTCCAGCGTTCTTCTGAGATTCTGCCGTTCTCGCCGCTGCGATCAATTAGGGCTACAATGAGGTGCCTACTCGCGACATCCTTCATTGTACCTCTCTTGCGTCTCGGGCGAGATTTGGCACCTTCCGGACCACGCTGCCGTTTGCTAACCGGAGCATCTCTGCTCTGGTTGCTCTCGGTCGAGCGTTGCTTCTTTTCGGCCATCATCTCCTCCACCTTGTTTGCGAAACCACTTGTCTTTGCTCGCATGTGCGGCAGTTGATCAAAGTGGCGGCGACTCTCCTCGATTCGTTGCACAGCCCAGGCCAGCTTGGCTTTGTCCTCTTCGGTGGTAGCAGTCACACTTCCCACCGACGTTTGGGCTGACATCCCAGCCCGAGTTGAAAACATTTCGGAACCTTCCATAGCTGAAATATCCTCCGTACTGGCTCATTTATTCAGGTGGCCACCCCTAGCGTTTTATGCCTAACCGCCAGGCTACCTCTAGCCATGGCAATGATTCAGTGCTCTGGACATGCCTTGGCATACCCAGTCACTGAAGCCTGCCTTAGCTGAACACTGCATCGCCTCGGAGGACAAATGACAGTGCAGTGTCCATTGCCCAGCCGGCACCCTCGGGGAGGGTTCAGCCAGAGGATTTTTGCCAGCCGGGATGCATTATAGATGGACATAAAAAAATGCGGACCTCAATTGGTTTCGAAACTTGCACTTTTTTTTATTAATCGGATTAAAATAAGACTATAACAATATAATAAGAATATAACAAACATTGTCTCTTATATATATATATATTTTCTTATTTTATTTGGATTTATTTTTTTTCATATTTATTTATTTAAATTTTATCTTTGCCTACGTTTCTGTGTTTTCCTTTTTATTTATGTGTCTATTGCCTTAGATGTTTTTATACTCTCTGCAAGAGTATATTGGGTTTGTGAAAATGTATGTAACAGGCAGAAGGAGGCGTGGCAGACCCCATAAAGTATATATATTCTTGATCAGCATCACAAGCCGAGTCGATATAGTCATGTCCGTCTCCGTCTGTCTGTCTGTCTGTCTGTCCGTCCGTATGAACAAACAGATTTCAGAGATGGTAAGAGCTACAAGTTCGAGCTTGGTCTCAATCGATCAGATATTTAGTCAGTCAATACAAGAATCTTTTTTTTTCGATGCCACGCACCATTCGCCCACAATGACCAAAAAACTAGACACACCTCGGAAAAAATTGGTGTTTTGGGCGTATATCTCAATAACTATTGCACCTAGGATCACCAATTTTGGTATGGAGGTTCCTAGCGACATCCTAAATGCATAGACATTTTAAATTTTTGGACTGCCACGCCCCGTTTTCCCACAATTAATTTAAGTAATTCTCAACTTTCGCTCCGTTTTTAGGCATTTGTTAATAGGGTACAGTATTGTAGTTTATAAAACGTGTGAAGACTAACTATATCAAACTGAAAGGCGCATTGAAATCGCACTATAAACAAGAAAACTAGAAGCGTTGCAATATTGATAACCGAATGCAATACCATGTATGTGTGCAAGCGAGACAGAAACATACAAGCACATGTTGGAATGTTTTCGTTGCTTGCGTGGCGGCAGCGCTGCCCGCAGTCGCTGGCCGCGCTGAATACACACATACATACATACATTTATATGCATAATATATTGTCTTTCGTATGTGTATTCCCATACAGACAAACAGATGTATGTGTGATTATGCTTAGATTGTTTTTGTTTCAACGTGTTTTAATGCAAGTACTACACATTGTAATATTTCTGGACCGATTTTAATAATTAAATCGCGAAAAAATGCAGAGAGTATTTTACGGTCGGGCGTGCTCGACTATACTTTTCTTACTTGTTTTAAATCTGCAGTGCTCTCAACCCGATCACTTATTTCTAAAACAAACCATAAAAGTGAGAATGTTGCGGAAACTATAAAGATTGCTTATGAGTGGAATATATTTCACAAAGTAGTTGTTGCAGACAACGAATATTCCATGGCCAAGGCCAGTGAAACATTTTCAAAAAAATTTATCATGCTTGGCGCATACAATAAATTTAGTGGAGCAGGATGTTTTGTCTCTTCAAAGTTTAAAATCTTTAATGCGGACTGTGATGTAAACTGTTACATATTTCAAATGCATCCCAATTCAGTATGCCAAACTTAATGAAGCACTAGAGCAAGAATAACCGTACAGCATTATAAAAGATGTTCTTACTAGATGGAATAGCGCTTTGTATATGATTCAACTGGTACTATTAGTCAGGGATGCAATTGGTCTTTTAAAACAGCTTTAATCCATCATCATCTTTAAATAAAGGCCAATATGATTTTATCGCAGACTTATGCGACATATTGAAGCCATTTGACGATGTCACAAAAAAAGCATCAAGAATTAAGGAGGTATCAGTCTCATTAATTGTACCAAGTGTTTTTGTTTTGGGATGCATTATAGGTTAGGTTACGTTAAGCCGGACGCCCTCTCACGGGCAATTCATAGGCCCGTGATGGCCCTTAGTAATCCGGTCCCCGGAGGGAGCTATGGCTTGAAGTCATTTAGTATGTGAGAGCGCTTCACAAAGGCTAGCAGTTCCCCCAGTGCCCTTTTTTGAGGCATCTTCCATCAAGGAGCCCCTTGGCACCTCAATCTAGTGCGCTCTAGGGCCGTACAGCGACATAGAAGGTGCTCTAAGGTTTCAGCGGTGCCAGGGTTATTACATTTCCTACAGCAAGAGTCATTTGTTATGCCTAATTTCATTGCATGTACTGCCACCATACAGTGACCAGTGAGAATTCCCACCATTAGTCTGCAGTCCTTCCGTGAGAGCTGCAACAGGTAGCGAGTGCGTCGGGCATTGAACTCATTGCACATAATCTTGGTCGATTTGCATGTGGTGGTGTTCCTCCACCTCTCATTGATGAGCTTATTTGTATTTCCCTCCAGTTTGCAGTAAAGCGATCTTAGGGATATGGGAAGGTGTTGAGTTCTGTCGTTCGGCAGGTCGACACCTGCTTTTGCTCGTGTGTTTGCCTCCTCATTTCCAGGTATTCCCTGGTGGCTCGGAACCCAGTAGATGTGTACTGACTTGGTCGTACCTATTTTATCTAGTGCGTCTTTGCTCACCTGGACCGTTCTGGAGGTGGTGGTTGATGATGCGATAGCCTTGATAGCTGCTTGACTGTCTACCATTATATTAATATTCTGGCATTCATGGCCTAGATTCTTTGCAAATTCTGCTGCTTTTCCGATAGCAAAGACTTCTGCTTGGAAAATGCTGCAATGGTCTGGTAGCTTGTATGCCAGTTTCGTGAGCGGTGTATCGCAGTACACTGCGGCTCCTACTCCTCCTGCCATTTTGGAGCCATCTGTATATATATTGAGGTGGCCGTGCCTATTATGGCACGTTTTCCAGTCGTCGGACCCGAAGTGTGTCTCGATTCGGGAAGTTAAGCTATTTTGGACTATTATGTGATCAGAGTGACCATTAAGGTTCCTTCCGATAGCGCCATGACCGTAGCTCTGCAGTGACAGGTGGCCTAGTGCTGCCAGGCGTTGCGCTGACTTAGCGGCCACTAGCTTTATTTGCAGATCCATAGGAGGTTGCCCCAGTAGGAGTTCCAGGGCTTTTGTCGGGGTTGTTCTCAGTGCACCCGTGATGCAAACAAGTGCCTGGCGCTGAGCCTTCTCCATTAAGGCCAGATAGGTCTTCTTTTCCGTCGCTGGCCACCACACAATAGCCCCATAGAGCAGTGTCGGGCGCACCACCGAGATGTAGATCCAGTGCATCAGTCGGGGTGACAGGCCCCACGAGCAGCTTAGCATCTTTTTAGATGCGTATAGCGCCGCAGTGGCCTTTTTCACCCTTTCTTCGACATTGAGTCTCCATGCCAGTTTGCTATCCAACACTGTTCCTAGTTATCTTACGTGGGTGCTTGGCTTTAATGTTTTCCCATTGAGTGTCGGGGGAGTCCAGTGCGGAACCTTGTACTTCTTAGTGAAGAGGATGAGGTCCGTCTTCTCCGCGTTAATGTGTAAGCCGGCTTCCTCCGCCCATTTACAAATTACCATGAGTGTCCGTTCCATTAAGGAGTTGAGAGTAGATGGGCACACTCCCGTGATAATTATGCCTTTGCCATCCGCATAGGCAGTTATTTTGGGAGCTCCTCCATCAAATCTCTTAATGAGATCGTCTACTACAAGATTCCATAGAAGTGGTGATAGAACTCCACCCTACATGCACTTCTAATTGATGTTGCCGTACCCCATTCCGACTGAACCCTCCTACAGCTTAGGAGATTCTTAATCCAGTTGGTGATGGTAGGGTGAGTATCCATAGATGTCAATCGATTGATGATGACGTTTGTGTTGACGTTGTTAAATGCACCTGAGATGTCTACGAAGGCTCCCAATGCATATTCTTTGTGGTGTAGAGCATTCTCAATCGTGCTTACTAGTGAGTGTAAAGCAGTCTTGACTGATCTGCCCTTGGTATATGCGAGTTGATTTGTTGCCAACCGTTCTCCCACATCATTTCTGATGTGTAGGTCGAGCAGCTTCTCCATCGTTTTGAGTAGGAAGGACGTGAGACTGATAGGTCTATAGTCCTTTGGGCTATTCTGCCCACATTTCCCCGCCTTTGGTAGGAATGCTACTTTAGCTGTTCTCCAGAGAGTTGGAATGTGGCCAGTTTTCAGACAGGCTTTAAAAATTTTAAGGAGCCATGGAGTTACTACATCTTTGGTGTTCTGCAGCATGGCTGGTATGATCCCATCCAGTCCCGGGCTTTTTATGCTCGCGAAGGACTTAATGGCCCAAGTCAATTTGTTCGACGTGACTATGTCTGTGGGGATTTGATAGTCATTGCTTAGGGTAAGGGGATGCTCTGCCTCGTTTGACAGCTCTGTGCATCCTGGGAAGTGCGTTGACATCAGAGCTTGAAGCGTTTCTTCACTACTTTCAGTCCATGTCCTGCTGTCAAGTTTTAGCTGACTCTGTATTGTGGGTTGTTTGGAGAGAAGCTTCCTCAACCTGGCCGTTTCTGGTACCGATTCCATGTTGGAGCAGAATTTCTTCCAAGAATCCCTTTTGGCCCTTCTAATGGAAGCCTTGTAGCCCCTTAGAGTGAGTTTGTACTCATCATGTACGGGTACCGCATTGGTCTGTTTTGTAAGCCTGAACAGATCCTTGACGTGGTTTCGTTGAGTGGAGAGTGCTATGTTCCACCATGGCGGTTTTGACCTCCTTCTCGTGTTTGAGAGTGGACATGTATTTTGGTAGGCGTCCTGTAGAGTTTTAGTCACGACTAAGAGTGCATGCTCTATTTCGTTCACTGACTCTATCTCACCTGGTTGCTCTAGTTTTGCTGACACTAGTCCCCTAAATTTTACGCAATCTGTCTTCCTCGGATTTCTACGCCGCACTTGTTTGGGGCTGTGTTCGAAGTTAAGTTCGAACTGAATGTGCTTATGGTCAGAAAAAGAGGATCTTTCTAGAACTCTCCAATGAGAGATAGTTAAGCCTGTCGCGAGAGTTAGGTCAAGGACGTTAGACGACGTTGGGCCTACGTACGTATGTACCTCCCCCGTGTTAGCTATACTTAGGTTAGAGGTTAAATTGAAATCTAAGAGAGAATCACCTCTTGTGTTAGTGTCGGGCGCTGCCCACACGCTGTGGTGTGCGTTGGCGTCTGTTCCGATCACTATTTGTGTTCCTTTGTGGGCTGCTGTCGTAAGCCGTACAAGTTCGTCGGGCGGTGCAGGCATGTCGTGGGCTATGTAGCAGGATGCTACCATGAGGCGCCTCGTTCCACTCTCCATCATCACCACTGTAAGATCGTCTGTACTGTAATTAGATATTAGATAAGCATGTAGGCCTTTCCGTACAAGGACGGCGGTTCTGGTTCTGCTTACCGTCGGTGGGTAATACGTACAGTAGTTGGTTGACCTTAGTCCAGATACCACATTGCCCGAGGCGATCCAAGGTTCCTGAACTAAGGCCACATCGACGGGCCCTTGCTCCAAGGCCAACATGAGCTCCGTCGATGCCAACTTGCTTTTATGCAGGTTGATCTGCAGTACCCTCAGCATGTGGGGTATCTGCGTCACCTGCCGAGGACGGGTTGACTATAATTGTCAGGTCACCGTCCTCGTCGTCTGCCTCCTCATCTGAGACTATCTCCAGCGACTGGGTAGCTGGTCCCAGGTCCCTCTCTACCTCTCCGGCTTTCAGCGTATGCGCGTCCTTGTCTCCGGGACTGCGCTTTTTCAGCCGTAGGTAGACGCTACCTAGGCCCCAGGCCATTTTCCCATACCGGGGATATAGGATGTCCTCTGCCTCTTTGTTGATTTGAAGGATCACATGCTGGCCCCCCTCTGATGAGAAGAAGGTACCAGCATGTAACACCTTCCAATCCGTCGACGGGACATCTCGGTTCTGTCGCTGTAGCAGCCTTAGAGCCTGGTCTCCTTGGACAGCGACGGGGAAGAGTACCTTAGCTTTAGGTTTTGACGGGATATCCTCCCTGTCGACCACCTCCAGCAAGGCCCCCTCCCTCACCGCCCCCAGTGTCGGGACCTTCGACCTAAGCCAGCATAGCGTCGGGTCGTCTTTGCAGCTTATGATTTTGGCTCCGTTAAGCCAACCTGCGCTGTCAAAGGTGGGCATTGGAGCCTCTGGCTCTTCATCCATCTTCTCCAGCAACAGCTCGACTAGCCTCTCATGAACTGCTTTCCAGCGTTCTTCTGAGATTCTGCCGTTCTCGCCGCTGCGATCAATTAGGGCTACAATGAGGTGCCTACTCGCGACATCCTTCATTGTACCTCTCTTGCGTCTCGGGCGAGATTTGGCACCTTCCGGACCACGCTGCCGTTTGCTAACCGGAGCATCTCTGCTCTGGTTGCTCTCGGTCGAGCGTTGCTTCTTTTCGGCCATCATCTCCTCCACCTTGTTTGCGAAACCACTTGTCTTTGCTCGCATGTGCGGCAGTTGATCAAAGTGGCGGCGACTCTCCTCGATTCGTTGCACAGCCCAGGCCAGCTTGGCTTTGTCCTCTTCGGTGGTAGCAGTCACACTTCCCACCGACGTTTGGGCTGACATCCCAGCCCGAGTTGAAAACATTTCGGAACCTTCCATAGCTGAAATATCCTCCGTACTGGCTCATTTATTCAGGTGGCCACCCCTAGCGTTTTATGCCTAACCGCCAGGCTACCTCTAGCCATGGCAATGATTCAGTGCTCTGGACATGCCTTGGCATACCCAGTCACTGAAGCCTGCCTTAGCTGAACACTGCATCGCCTCGGAGGACAAATGACAGTGCAGTGTCCATTGCCCAGCCGGCACCCTCGGGGAGGGTTCAGCCAGAGGATTTTTGCCAGCCGGGATGCATTATAGATGGACATAAAAAAATGCGGACCTCAATTGGTTTCGAAACTTGCACTTTTTTTTATTAATCGGATTAAAATAAGACTATAACAATATAATAAGAATATAACAAACATTGTCTCTTATATATATATATATTTTCTTATTTTATTTGGATTTATTTTTTTTCATATTTATTTATTTAAATTTTATCTTTGCCTACGTTTCTGTGTTTTCCTTTATATTTATGTCTATTGCCTTAGATGTTTTTATACTCTCTGCAAGAGTATATTGGGTTTGTACAAATGTATGTAACAGGCAGAAGGAGGCGTGGCAGACCCCATAAAGTATATATATTCTTGATCAGCATCACAAGCCGAGTCGATATAGCCATGTCCGTCTCCGTCTGTCTGTCTGTCTGTCTGTCCGTCCGTATGAACAAACAGATTTCAGAGATGGTAAGAGCTACAAGTTCGAGCTTGGTCTCAATCGATCAGATATTTAGTCAGTCAATACAAGAATCTTTTTTTTTCGATGCCACGCACCATTCGCCCACAATGACCAAAAAACTAGACACACCTCGGAAAAAATTGGTGTTTTGGGCGTATATCTCAATAACTATTGCACCTAGGATCACCAATTTTGGTATGGAGGTTCCTAGCGACATCCTAAATGCATAGACATTTTAAATTTTTGGACTGCCACGCCCCGTTTTCCCACAATTAATTTAAGTAATTCTCAACTTTCGCTCAGTTTTTAGGCATTTGTTAATAGGGTACAGTATTGTAATTTATAAAACGTGTGAAGACTAACTATATCAAACTGAAAGGCGCATTGAAATCGCACTATAAACAAGAAAACTAGAAGCGTTGCAATATTGATAACCGAATGCAATACCATGTATGTGTGCAAGCGAGACAGAAACATACAAGCACATGTTGGAATGTTTTCGTTGCTTGCGTGGCGGCAGCGCTGCCCGCAGTCGCTGGCCGCGCTGAATACACACATACATACATACATTTATATGCATAATATATTGTCTTTCGTATGTGTATTCCCATACAGACAAACAGATGTATGTGTGATTATGCTTAGATTGTTTTTGTTTCAACGTGTTTTAATGCAAGTACTACACATTGTAATATTTCTGGACCGATTTTAATAATTAAATCGCGAAAAAATGCAGAGAGTATTTTACGGTCGGGCGTGCTCGACTATACTTTTCTTACTTGTTTTAAATCTGCAGTGCTCTCAACCCGATCACTTATTTCTAAAACAAACCATAAAAGTGAGAATGTTGCGGAAACTATAAAGATTGCTTATGAGTGGAATATATTTCACAAAGTAGTTGTTGCAGACAACGAATATTCCATGGCCAAGGCCAGTGAAACATTTTCAAAAAAATTTATCATGCTTGGCGCATACAATAAATTTAGTGGAGCAGGATGTTTTGTCTCTTCAAAGTTTAAAATCTTTAATGCGGACTGTGATGTAAACTGTTACATATTTCAAATGCATCCCAATTCAGTATGCCAAACTTAATGAAGCACTAGAGCAAGAATAACCGTACAGCATTATAAAAGATGTTCTTACTAGATGGAATAGCGCTTTGTATATGATTCAACTGGTACTATTAGTCAGGGATGCAATTGGTCTTTTAAAACAGCTTTAATCCATCATCATCTTTAAATAAAGGCCAATATGATTTTATCGCAGACTTATGCGACATATTGAAGCCATTTGACGATGTCACAAAAAAAGCATCAAGAATTAAGGAGGTATCAGTCTCATTAATTGTACCAAGTGTTTTTGTTTTGGGATGCATTATAGGTTAGGTTACGTTAAGCCGGACGCCCTCTCACGGGCAATTCATAGGCCCGTGATGGCCCTTAGTAATCCGGTCCCCGGAGGGAGCCATGGCTTGAAGTCATTTAGTATGTGAGAGCGCTTCACAAAGGCTAGCAGTTCCCCCAGTGCCCTTTTTTGAGGCATCTTCCATCAAGGAGCCCCTTGGCACCTCAATCTAGTGCGCTCTAGGGCCGTACAGCGACATAGAAGGTGCTCTAAGGTTTCAGCGGTGCCAGGGTTATTACATTTCCTACAGCAAGAGTCATTTGTTATGCCTAATTTCATTGCATGTACTGCCACCATACAGTGACCAGTGAGAATTCCCACCATTAGTCTGCAGTCCTTCCGTGAGAGCTGCAACAGGTAGCGAGTGCGTCGGGCATTGAACTCATTGCACATAATCTTGGTCGATTTGCATGTGGTGGTGTTCCTCCACCTCTCATTGATGAGCTTATTTGTATTTCCCTCCAGTTTGCAGTAAAGCGATCTTAGGGATATGGGAAGGTGTTGAGTTCTGTCGTTCGGCAGGTCGACACCTGCTTTTGCTCGTGTGTTTGCCTCCTCATTTCCAGGTATTCCCTGGTGGCTCGGAACCCAGTAGATGTGTACTGACTTGGTCGTACCTATTTTATCTAGTGCGTCTTTGCTCACCTGGACCGTTCTGGAGGTGGTGGTTGATGATGCGATAGCCTTGATAGCTGCTTGACTGTCTACCATTATATTAATATTCTGGCATTCATGGCCTAGATTCTTTGCAAATTCTGCTGCTTTTCCGATAGCAAAGACTTCTGCTTGGAAAATGCTGCAATGGTCTGGTAGCTTGTATGCCAGTTTCGTGAGCGGTGTATCGCAGTACACTGCGGCTCCTACTCCTCCTGCCATTTTGGAGCCATCTGTATATATATTGAGGTGGCCGTGCCTATTATGGCACGTTTTCCAGTCGTCGGACCCGAAGTGTGTCTCGATTCGGGAAGTTAAGCTATTTTGGACTATTATGTGATCAGAGTGACCATTAAGGTTCCTTCCGATAGCGCCATGACCGTAGCTCTGCAGTGACAGGTGGCCTAGTGCTGCCAGGCGTTGCGCTGACTTAGCGGCCACTAGCTTTATTTGCAGATCCATAGGAGGTTGCCCCAGTAGGAGTTCCAGGGCTTTTGTCGGGGTTGTTCTCAGTGCACCCGTGATGCAAACAAGTGCCTGGCGCTGAGCCTTCTCCATTAAGGCCAGATAGGTCTTCTTTTCCGACGCTGGCCACCACACAATAGCCCCATAGAGCAGTGTCGGGCGCACCACCGAGATGTAGATCCAGTGCATCAGTCGGGGTGACAGGCCCCACGAGCAGCTTAGCATCTTCTTAGATGCGTATAGCGCCGCAGTGGCCTTTTTCACCCTTTCTTCGACATTGAGTCTCCATGCCAGTTTGCTATCCAACACTGTTCCTAGTTATCTTACGTGGGTGCTTGGCTTTAATGTTTTCCCATTGAGTGTCGGGGGAGTCCAGTGCGGAACCTTGTACTTCTTAGTGAAGAGGATGAGGTCCGTCTTCTCCGCGTTAATGTGTAAGCCGGCTTCCTCCGCCCATTTACAAATTACCATGAGTGTCCGTTCCATTAAGGAGTTGAGAGTAGATGGGCACACTCCCGTGATAATTATGCCTTTGCCATCCGCATAGGCAGTTATTTTGGGAGCTCCTCCATCAAATCTCTTAATGAGATCGTCTACTACAAGATTCCATAGAAGTGGTGATAGAACTCCACCCTACATGCACTTCTAATTGATGTTGCCGTACCCCATTCCGACTGAACCCTCCTACAGCTTAGGAGATTCTTAATCCAGTTGGTGATGGTAGGGTGAGTATCCATAGATGTCAATCGATTGATGATGACGTTTGTGTTGACGTTGTTAAATGCACCTGAGATGTCTACGAAGGCTCCCAATGCATATTCTTTGTGGTGTAGAGCATTCTCAATCGTGCTTACTAGTGAGTGTAAAGCAGTCTTGACTGATCTGCCCTTGGTATATGCGAGTTGATTTGTTGCCAACCGTTCTCCCACATCATTTCTGATGTGTAGGTCGAGCAGCTTCTCCATCGTTTTGAGTAGGAAGGACGTGAGACTGATAGGTCTATAGTCCTTTGGGCTATTCTGCCCACATTTCCCCGCCTTTGGTAGGAATGCTACTTTAGCTGTTCTCCAGAGAGTTGGAATGCGGCCAGTTTTCAGACAGGCTTTAAAAATTTTAAGGAGCCATGGAGTTACTACATCTTTGGTGTTCTGCAGCATGGCTGGTATGATCCCATCCAGTCCCGGGCTTTTTATGCTCGCGAAGGACTTAATGGCCCAAGTCAATTTGTTCGACGTGACTATGTCTGTGGGGATTTGATAGTCATTGCTTAGGGTAAGGGGATGCTCTGCCTCGTTTGACAGCTCTGTGCATCCTGGGAAGTGCGTTGACATCAGAGCTTGAAGCGTTTCTTCACTACTTTCAGTCCATGTCCTGCTGTCAAGTTTTAGCTGACTCTGTATTGTGGGTTGTTTGGAGAGAAGCTTCCTCAACCTGGCCGTTTCTGGTACCGATTCCATGTTGGAGCAGAATTTCTTCCAAGAATCCCTTTTGGCCCTTCTAATGGAAGCCTTGTAGCCCCTTAGAGTGAGTTTGTACTCATCATGTACGGGTACCGCATTGGTCTGTTTTGTAAGCCTGAACAGATCCTTGACGTGGTTTCGTTGAGTGGAGAGTGCTATGTTCCACCATGGCGGTTTTGACCTCCTTCTCGTGTTTGAGAGTGGACATGTATTTTGGTAGGCGTCCTGTAGAGTTTTAGTCACGACTAAGAGTGCATGCTCTATTTCGTTCACTGACTCTATCTCACCTGGTTGCTCTAGTTTTGCTGACACTAGTCCCCTAAATTTTACGCAATCTGTCTTCCTCGGATTTCTACGCCGCACTTGTTTGGGGCTGTGTTCGAAGTTAAGTTCGAACTGAATGTGCTTATGGTCAGAAAAAGAGGATCTTTCTAGAACTCTCCAATGAGAGATAGTTAAGCCTGTCGCGAGAGTTAGGTCAAGGACGTTAGACGACGTTGGGCCTACGTACGTATGTACCTCCCCCGTGTTAGCTATACTTAGGTTAGAGGTTAAATTGAAATCTAAGAGAGAATCACCTCTTGTGTTAGTGTCGGGCGCTGCCCACACGCTGTGGTGTGCGTTGGCGTCTGTTCCGATCACTATTTGTGTTCCTTTGTGGGCTGCTGTCGTAAGCCGTACAAGTTCGTCGGGCGGTGCAGGCATGTCGTGGGCTATGTAGCAGGATGCTACCATGAGGCGCCTCGTTCCACTCTCCATCATCACCACTGTAAGATCGTCTGTACTGTAATTAGATATTAGATAAGCATGTAGGCCTTTCCGTACAAGGACGGCGGTTCTGGTTCTGCTTACCGTCGGTGGGTAATACGTACAGTAGTTGGTTGACCTTAGTCCAGATACCACATTGCCCGAGGCGATCCAAGGTTCCTGAACTAAGGCCACATCGACGGGCCCTTGCTCCAAGGCCAACATGAGCTCCGTCGATGCCAACTTGCTTTTATGCAGGTTGATCTGCAGTACCCTCAGCATGTGGGGTATCTGCGTCACCTGCCGAGGACGGGTTGACTATAATTGTCAGGTCACCGTCCTCGTCGTCTGCCTCCTCATCTGAGACTATCTCCAGCGACTGGGTAGCGTCGAGGACCGTTTCGATGCCCAGGTCCCTCTCTACCTCTCCGGCTTTCAGCGTATGCGCGTCCTTGTCTCCGGGACTGCGCTTTTTCAGCCGTAGGTAGACGCTACCTAGGCCCCAGGCCATTTTCCCATACCGGGGATATAGGATGTCCTCTGCCTCTTTGTTGATTTGAAGGATCACATGCTGGCCCCCCTCTGATGAGAAGAAGGTACCAGCATGTAACACCTTCCAATCCGTCGACGGGACATCTCGGTTCTGTCGCTGTAGCAGCCTTAGAGCCTGGTCTCCTTGGACAGCGACGGGGAAGAGTACCTTAGCTTTAGGTTTTGACGGGATATCCTCCCTGTCGACCACCTCCAGCAAGGCCCCCTCCCACACCGCCCCCAGTGTCGGGACCTTCGACCTAAGCCAGCATAGCGTCGGGTCGTCTTTGCAGCTTATGATTTTGGCTCCGTTAAGCCAACCTGCGCTGTCAAAGGTGGGCATTGGAGCCTCTGGCTCTTCATCCATCTTCTCCAGCAACAGCTCGACTAGCCTCTCATGAACTGCTTTCCAGCGTTCTTCTGAGATTCTGCCGTTCTCGCCGCTGCGATCAATTAGGGCTACAATGAGGTGCCTACTCGCGACATCCTTCATTGTACCTCTCTTGCGTCTCGGGCGAGATTTGGCACCTTCCGGACCACGCTGCCGTTTGCTAACCGGAGCATCTCTGCTCTGGTTGCTCTCGGTCGAGCGTTGCTTCTTTTCGGCCATCATCTCCTCCACCTTGTTTGCGAAACCACTTGTCTTTGCTCGCATGTGCGGCAGTTGATCAAAGTGGCGGCGACTCTCCTCGATTCGTTGCACAGCCCAGGCCAGCTTGGCTTTGTCCTCTTCGGTGGTAGCAGTCACACTTCCCACCGACGTTTGGGCTGACATCCCAGCCCGAGTTGAAAACATTTCGGAACCTTCCATAGCTGAAATATCCTCCGTACTGGCTCATTTATTCAGGTGGCCACCCCTAGCGTTTTATGCCTAACCGCCAGGCTACCTCTAGCCATGGCAATGATTCAGTGCTCTGGACATGCCTTGGCATACCCAGTCACTGAAGCCTGCCTTAGCTGAACACTGCATCGCCTCGGAGGACAAATGACAGTGCAGTGTCCATTGCCCAGCCGGCACCCTCGGGGAGGGTTCAGCCAGAGGATTTTTGCCAGCCGGGATGCATTATAGATGGACATAAAAAAATGCGGACCTCAATTGGTTTCGAAACTTGCACTTTTTTTTTATTAATCGGATTAAAATAAGACTATAACAATATAATAAGAATATAACAAACATTGTCTCTTATATATATATATATTTTCTTATTTTATTTGGATTTATTTTTTTTCATATTTATTTATTTAAATTTTATCTTTGCCTACGTTTCTGTGTTTTCCTTTTTATTTATGTGTCTATTGCCTTAGATGTTTTTATACTCTCTGCAAGAGTATATTGGGTTTGTACAAATGTATGTAACAGGCAGAAGGAGGCGTGGCAGACCCCATAAAGTATATATATTCTTGATCAGCATCACAAGCCGAGTCAATATAGCCATGTCCGTCTGTCCGTCTGTCTGTCTGTCCGTCTGACCGTCTGTCCGTCTGTCCGTATGAACAAACAGATTTCAGAGATGGTAAGAGCTACAAGTTCGAGCTTAGTCTCAATCGATCAGATATTTAGTCAGTCAATACAAGAATCTTTTTTTATTTCGATGCCACGCCCCATTCGCCCACAATGAGCGAAAAACTAGACACACCTCGGAAAAAATCGGTGTTTTCGGCGAATATCTCAGTAACTATGGTACTTATGATCACCAATTTTGGTATGAAGGTTTCTAGTGACAGCGTAAATGCATTGACTTTTAAAATTTTGGACTGCCACTCCCCTTTTTCCCACAATTAATAAAAATAATTCTCAACTTTCGTTTCGTTTTTAGGCGTTTGTTAATATAGTACAGTATTGCAATTTATAATTCGTGTAGAGACTAACTATATCAAACTATCCTGAAAGGCGCATTGAAATCGCACTATAAACAAGAAAACTAGAAGCGTTACAATATTGATAACTGAATGCAATATCTTGTATGAGTGCAAGCGAAACAGAAACATACAAGCACATGTTCGAACGTTTTCTCTGCCTGCGTGGCGGCAGCGTTGCCCGCAGTCGCTGGCCGCGCCGAATACACACATACATACATATTTGCATCATATATTGTCTATCGTATGTGTATTCGCATGCAAACAAACAGATGTATGTTTAATTATGCTTAGATTGTTTTTGTTTCAACGTAATATTGTAATATCTCTAGACCGATTTTAATAATTTAATCGGGAAAAAAGGCAGAGAGTATTTTACGGTCGGGCGTGCTCGACTGTACTTTTCAAACTTGTTGTTAAACTGATTTCTAAGAAGGATAAGCGCACAAAAAATTCGTATGAACGCCGTTATCCACATTTGACGAACACAACATGTTCGCGTAAGAAACTCGACTATGAATACACCATTTTACGCTGCATGTGTGGTGGCAGCGCTGCCTATGGACGCTGGCCCAGCCGAACAATGGCATGCATATATTTGTGCATACCTGTCAGAGAACTGCAGCGATACACCGCATATAAAAATACCCAAATCACACACAAAGTATTTTTTGACTCGAATCATTTTTTACGTTACCCGAAAAGTATCGGATTTTTTTACTCCTTTTCGTTTGGGTATTTCCATGAAAGATATTTTTTTACCCGATCATTCTTGTACCAACTCATTTTTTACTTAATCGCGTAAACACCGCATCAAATGTATACTCGAAAAAAACACACTTGTGAAACACAAGTAAATTTTTACTCGGGTTTCTTTCTATCTGCATTTTTTTTTACCCGATCGTGTGCGTGTGTATTGTATTGTGTGTATTTTCAATTAATAATTGATAGTTTAAGTAAGAAGTAAGGCAATCGCAAAATTGTTTTCATCCAAATTTTACATTAAAAAACATTATTTATATATTTAAATATTCACATTAATGAGAATCAATGTGACTAATAGATAACAGGTTGATTATGGGACATCTGTTTTAATATTTGTTGCTTGGGTATTCTAAGTCACAATTTGGCATAAAGAAACCGTTTATCTAAAAAATGTCAACTCGCAAAATGCGTATTGTAAAAATGTTGCCTATTTGGATTTTTTGGCGAAACCCGAGAACTGTAGTTTGCTACCTGTTACATGAATTCTCTCTAATGCAAAAAACCCTTTGTATCCTCTAAAAAAAATAGCCGATCATATTTATTACTTTTAAATTTGAGTACGAATAAGACCGCCACCGCATTTTCTATGGGTATTACTCGAGTAATATATATATGGCTTAAATTCCCAACTAATTTGAAGTTTTTGCACAAAAAATTTACAAATTTTAATTTTTTTTTTTAAATGGAGCCAAATATACTGGTTTTAATTAACTGAGCTCATTTTTTCCTATTAACATAATAGTTAGATTTAATTCTTCGTTTTGTATTTATTAAATTAGACTTGTCTTCAAATTAAAGTAGGCAATTCAAAAAACAAGTAAGAAAAGTACAGTCGAGCACGCCCGACCGTAAAATACTCTCTGCATTTTTTTCCCGATTAAATTATTAAAATCGGTCTTGAGATATTAATATGTGTAGTACTTGCATTAAAACACGATGAAACAAAAACAATCTAAACATAATCAAACATACATCTGTTTGTCTGTATGCGAATACACATACGAAAGCCAACATATGATGCATATACATGTATGTATGTATGTGTGTATTCAGCGCGGCCAGCGACTGCGGGCAGCGCTGCCGCCACGCAAGCAACGAAAACATTCAAACATGTGCTTGTATGTTTCTGTCTCGCTTGCACTCATACATTGATATGAATGTGGCAGCGCTGCCGTCACATGTGCTTGTATGTTTCTGTCTCACTTGCACTCATACACGATATTGCATTCGGTTATCAATATTGCAACGCTTCTAGTTTTCTTGTTTATAGTGCAATTTCAATGCGCCTTTCAGGATAGTTTGATATAGTAAGTCTTCACACGAATTATAAATTACAATACTGTACTATATTAAAGAATGCCTAAAAACGGAGCGAAAGTTGAGAATTTTTATTTTATTAATTGTGGGAAAACGGGGCGTGGCAGTCCAAAAATTTAAATGTCAATGCATTTACGCTGTCGCTAGGAACCTCCATACCAAAATTGGTGATCCTAGGTGTTAGTTATTGAGATATTCGCCCAAAACACCAATTTTTTCCGAGGTGTGTCTAGTTTTTGCTCATTGTGGGCAAATGGGGCGTGGCATCGAAAAAAAAAAGATTCTTGTATTGACTGACTAAATATGTGATCGATTGAGACCAAGCTCGAACTTGTAGCTCTTACCATCGCTGAAATCTGTTTGTTCATACGGACAGACAGACGGACAGACAGACAGACGGACAGACGGACATGGCTATATCGACTCGGCTTCTGATGCTGATCAAGAATATATATACTTTATGGGGTCTGCAACGCCTCCTTCTGCCTGTTACATACATTTTCACAAACCTAATATACTCTTGCAGAGAGTATAAAAATTAAATAGCCAGGTAGCGTGTTGAAAAAAATTTCTATTTTAACTAAAAATATTCAAAACAAGAAAAAACGGTTATCTTCCGTTGCCGAAGATTATATACCCTTGCAGTCATGCACATTACGTTAATTTGTTTTCAATGACCGATTGTTCCTATGGCAGCTATATGATATAGTAGTCCGATTTAAATGAAACGTGGTCAGCACATTGGGAATGTTAACAATGGATGAAATCGCTCAATAGATATAGAAAATTTTGGTACTAATCATTTTAACCGATTGTTCCTATGGCAGATACATGATATAGTTGTCCGATCCGGATGCAATTTGGTCGGCAGATGGAATATGATAACAAATGCATATTGCGTGAATTTGGTTCAAATCGTTCAAGAGATACAGAAAATTTTCATACTAAGCATTTTCAACCGATCGTTCCTATGGCAGCTATATGATATAGTGGTCCGATCTGGATGAAATTTGATTTGCACATGGGATTTTATGCCAAATGCATATTGAGCAAATTTGGTTAGCATAAATAAAAAAAAAAAAATTTTTTTTCATCCGATCTGGCTGATTTTAACAAATGACCCCTTCAATGCGTTACAAACTTCGTAACACAAACAATACACCCTCTGCAAGGGTATAAAAATGTAGACAATAAATTAATCAATTAATTAATAGTTAATCTGGGAATAAAAAGTAAAGAAAATGATGCAACATTTGTTGCGAGAATTGAAGAAAAACCCAGAAAAATCCAACCAGAACAATGCAAATGTATGCCAAAACTATCACGAAAGATCTCTGATTTAAAGGAACGAATAGCAAAGATTCCAAACATATTGCCCCTTGCGATTAGAGAAGCTTTAAGATGGGAAAGAGAATGAGATGTATCAGAGAGAAACTATTCTTTTGTAACTGTTTTAGCTTAGACCCCATGCCCCTTACATTCTGATACAGAATAGAAAGTTATTCAGAATCTTGTTTTTTGAGGATATGACTGAGCCCGCTTGAGACGGACCATTAGTCTGAAGGGTGACAGGATTTGAACGAGTTCTATTCTTCTGTTTAAACTCGTGAACAATCATATGAGGAGGCCAAAACTTTGGATGACATATGACTGTTCATGGGACACACTAATCTTAAAAGACGAGATCTCTCTAGGCTTAGAGAAATTTAATTTTGATATTGCAACGCTACTAGGAGTTTTGGTAGCGATATATGCAGCAATGGACTAAATCGTCGTGTCTGCGGAAAGCCTAGATATAAATGTCTGCTTTCGTGGAGCCACGACCGTAAGAAAAGGAGGCTGTGCTACAACGGGAGAAGCAAGGGATGACTGTTATGTCGAGTTGGAGGGCTTTTGAGCTTGAATTTGCAACATTAGAGGAATTGCCAAGTACCATAACTATATTGTGTGGTGAAGGGGGAACTGCAGGGGTGGAGTAGATCGACTATTACGTCAGGCTAAGAGGGGAGGCCAATTATTCAATGGTGAAGTAAGGAGTGAACCAGGCGGTAGAGGTGAAGGAAGCTGCTGCTGAGAACTCAATACATTGCCAGGTGGAGTTTCTTGCTTATAATCACTAAGCAAGTCAAAATCAGTGCTTAGCTTCTTAGCGAGTGAGCGCAATTTAAGGAATTGTTTTTTCACCGTATTATAGATACGTGCAAAATCACATTGCAACTCAATGCAAACTGGGCTTGACCATCGCAATCCACCACTATCTAATTTGGCAGAGGAAATGAATTTTTCGAATTCACGCCCAGTAAGACCAGCACATTTTATATGCTTGTCATACAGCCAACAGTGCACATAATTTGGTTTATTCACAGTCCCGAGATGGACCACAATTGCAATTGTTTTTGCAGCAAGCCATTTCACTTAAAATAACTCTTGAAACATTAAAATGAAAACAAGAAAAAAACAAGAAAGAATGCTATAGTCGCCCCGCGACTTTAAGATACCCGTTACTCAATGTTCGACCGATTGTTCCTATGGGAGCTATATGATATAGTAGTCCAATTTGAATGAAACTTGACCAGTACATTTATGTTATTGATAAATTTATTCTGTATCAGTTTCATTAAGATAGCTTCGTAAATACAGAAAATTTTCATACAAATTTATTCTAAATGCAAATTTATAACTGATTGTCCGTATAGGAGCTATTCGATATAGTAGTACGATTTGGATTAAACTTGGTCAATAAATGTACGCCATAGATGTAAATCCTATGTGAATTTGGTTCGGATAACGTAATGAACAAAAAAGTTTTCTATACTAAAACATGCTTTTTTCACCTGCTTTTACATTTATATGAACAAAGTAGGCGTGTCAAAAAACAAAAACAAACTGCTTGGGCATTTTATCTTTCATTTCGAGTCTTTCTAGTTTTTTTAGTTGCTGAGATCCTTTTGTTCATACTGACGGACGGACATGGTTTTATCGACTCGGCTAATGATACTGATCATTAATATATGTATATACTTTATTGGGTCTGCCAGGCCTCCTTCTGCCTGTTACATACATTTTAACGACTATACCCATGTACTCTACGAGTAACGGGTATAAATATTCTGTATATTAACGAAGCGATTGGTACGGAAGCCAGCATTAAAATGTGCCTATGTTGTATGCGTAAGTTACGCAGCGTAACACGCAACCACGCACAGTAATTCTATATCCAGGAAATTCAAAGTTGTTAGTATTACACCAAAAAATATTGCAAATTTGAATTGTCGAGTGTTTGACAATATGAGTACTTATTACCGCGTCCTACTCAATCAATTTTTAGGTCGAATTACAGAATGCATAAAAATGTATAGACATAATTCGAAATATAAATAGATTTTGTGGGGGACTCGTAATAAATTTGAATTAATGAGATGTTCAAAATTTCGCAGGCTTATAATAACGAGAGTCGACTGAAAATACATTCAGTATGTACTATTCTGCGCTAGATATTTTTACGTTCCCCTCTAGTATTAATCAGCAAAAAACCCAAAAATGAATAACTTAAAAACAGATTTTCATATATATCTTACGCGTTCCTGACAGTCTCCTGGGAATATAGTTGACTGTCGATAGTCGTGAAATACCGATATATCGATGTTTCGCAAAACTACCGATATAATCGTCAGTATCATCGATAATTTTGCATCCCTAGTACGTGTTGATTGCGCGGCTGACACTTAATTTATTTAATTATTCGCCAATTTAATTTAAAAAAAAGGCACTTCATTAAAAAGGAGCCAAAAATTCTGTTTTATTTAGCAATTCATGTTTGATTTTATTTTTTCACCAAATTGAACTCATTTCTCATTATAGAACAGAAAACTTTATTTTGGTAACAAATTCTGATTTATTTCTCAGTTTAATTTTTATACTCTGCAAGAGTATATTGGGCTTGTGCAAATGTATGTAACAGGCAGAAGGAGGCGTGGCAGACCCCATAAAGTATATATATTCTTGATCAGCATCACAAGCCGAGTCGATATAGCCATGTCCGTCTGTCTGTCCGTATGAACAAACAGATTTCAGAGATGGTAAGAGCTACAAGGTCGAGCTTAGTCTCAATTGATCAGATATTTGGTCAGTCAATACAAGAATTTTTTTTTTCGATTCCACGCCCCATTCGCCCACAATGAGCAAAAAACTAGACACACCTCGGAAAAAATCGGTGTTTTCGGTGAATATCTCAGTAACTATGACACCTAGGATCACCAATTTTGGTATGGAGCTTCCTAGCGACAGCGTAAATGCATTGACTTTTAAAATTTTGGACTGCCACTCCCCTTTTTCCCACAATTAATAAAAATAATTCTCAACTTTCGTTTCGTTTTTAGGCGTTTGTTAATATAGTACAGTATTGCAATTTATAATTCGTGTAGAGACTAACTATATCAAACTATCCTGAAAGGCGCATTGAAATCGCACTATAAACAAGAAAACTAGAAGCGTTACAATATTGATAACTGAATGCAATATCTTGTATGAGTGCAAGCGAAACAGAAACATACAAGCACATGTTCGAACGTTTTCTCTGCCTGCGTGGCGGCAGCGTTGCCCGCAGTCGCTGGCCGCGCCGAATACACACATACATACATATTTGCATCATATATTGTCTATCGTATGTGTATTCGCATGCAAACAAACAGATGTATGTTTAATTATGCTTAGATTGTTTTTGTTTCAACGTAATATTGTAATATCTCTAGACCGATTTTAATAATTTAATCGGGAAAAAAGGCAGAGAGTATTTTACGGTCGGGCGTGCTCGACTGTACTTTTCAAACTTGTTGTTAAACTGATTTCTAAGAAGGATAAGCGCACAAAAAATTCGTATGAACGCCGTTATCCACATTTGACGAACACAACATGTTCGCGTAAGAAACTCGACTATGAATACACCATTTTACGCTGCATGTGTGGTGGCAGCGCTGCCTATGGACGCTGGCCCAGCCGAACAATGGCATGCATATATTTGTGCATACCTGTCAGAGAACTGCAGCAATACACCGCATATAAAAATACCCAAATCACAAATCAAATTTTACATTAAAGATAAAAAACATTATTTATATATTTAAATATTCACATTAATGAGAATCAATGTGACTAATAGATTACAGGTTGATTATTGGACACCTGTTTTAATATTTGTTGCTTGGGTATTCTAAGTCACAATTTGGCATAAAGAAACCGTTTATCTAAAAAATATCAACTCTCAAAATGCGTATTGTAAAAATGTTGCCTATTTGGATTTTTTGGCGAAACCCGAGAACTGTAGTTTGCTACCTGTTACATGAATTCTCTCTAATGCAAAAAACCCTTTGTATCCTCTAAAAAAAATAGCCGATCATATTTATTACTTTTAAATTTGAGTACGAATAAGACCGCCACCGCATTTTCTTTGGGTATTACTCGAGTAATATATATATGTATGGCTTAAATTTCCAACTAATTTGAAGTTTTTGCACAAAAAATTTAAAAATTTTAATTTTTTTTTTTTAAATGGAGGCAAATATACTGGTTTTAATTAACTGAGCTCATTTTTTCCTATTAACATAATAGTTAGATTTAATTCTTCGTTTTGTATTTATTAAATTAGACTTGTCTTCAAATTAAAGTAGGCAATTCAAAAATTAAATAGCCAGGTAGCGTGTTGAAAAAAATTTCTAGCGCCAAGTCGCACTTGAATCTACTAAAGTAGTAGAATGGTTCCAAAACGAACGAACTGAACTACAATAAATTCTGTAACTCTGTAAGTTGTTAGTTCAATCGAACTTTTTCTGAACAATACGATACAACTCTACTTCTATGTTAAAAAAATATTTATTAACGTAAGAAAAGATGTCTCGCAATAAAATCGGCAGTAAAAATACTCCTACGTTAAATATAAATGATAATTCGTTGTCTGGTGCTACAGATGGTGCTGCCAAACATAAACAAATCATCAGTAAAAGCAGAAGTTCTAGTTATGAATTGCCAATACATCTCATAATACACAAGTGGAAGACATTGGTTGGCTGCGTTTGTTTGGCTGTTGCCAGCTACTTTGGTTATATAGGCTATTTGGAAACCAGAGTAAATACGCCATACGATAACCAGAAAATGGTTTTATACACTGGCTTGGACGATCCTGAGCGGTTCTGGGGATCGTATCGACCGCATACGTACTTTGGTATGAAAACTCGCGATCCGCACTCATTGGTTATGGGGTTTATGTGGTATAAACCAGGCAACTTGGGTCCTGGAGGTCAGGGAATCCGCCATTGGTGTGAGCTGGGTGACAATCTGGACGGGTATGGTTGGACACATCATGATGGTCGTACTTTTGGTGTGCAGGAAATTACTGACTTGCCATTTGAGATTAAGACCTCATTTATTAAGTATCCAAATGGCAATCAATTTGGAGGCGACTGGACGGCTCGTGTTTCTGTTCGCAATACCACACGCTTTCCGGATCACAACATATCGCTTATTTGGTACGTGGCATTGGATGAGCGCACGAATGGCCACATCAAATATGTCTCTGATGCTTACCGACAGGAGCCGGGTGTTTATGGTGAGACTCAAGGCTTAGGCGAATTTCAAGTACGATTCCATATTGTTAAAGGGCAAATTCTGCACAAATCATATCTAAGTACTGTGACTCCAACTCTAAACAATTTAAAGGGTACAATTTTTTCGAATATGCGTACTTTTTCCAACAAATATGGTACCCGATTTTTTGGTTTGCCCGGTCAAATTGCGCCCCAAAATGGTTGGTCATCGATCAATCCAGAGTCAAATTTTATTGCCATTCATATTACTACTGGGGGAGATTTTATGCTGGACATTACCTATCAGTCAACTTCTGAGGTGGCATTGGGCGATAGTATACCCCAGCCGCTAACCGGTCTTGCTTACACTGATTTTCTTCAAACTAAGATATTTGAATTTGAGAAGCGGTTCGAAGACACGTTTCAACTGTCTGCTAAGGGATATAAAAGTGAAGAGATTAACTTCGCCAGGAACTCATTAAGCAGTATGATCGGTGGCATTGGATATTTTTATGGATCCAGTCGTGTTCAATCTATGTATACACAGAATCCTGTGCCATATTGGAAGGCACCCCTTTATACAGCGGTCCCATCGCGAAGCTTTTTCCCGCGTGGATTTCTGTGGGATGAGGGATTTCATGGTCTTTTAATTAGTTCCTGGGACGTGGACATTGAGCTCGACATTATTTGCCATTGGTTTGATTTGCTTAATGTTGAGGGTTGGATTCCAAGAGAACAAATTCTCGGCACAGAGGCGCTTGCCAAAGTTCCCGAAGAATTTGTCACGCAGCACAACAGCAACGCCAATCCACCAACTTTCTTTTTAACCCTAAAAAAATTGCTCACTCAACATAAGGAGGAGCTTGGACAGAAGGAACGCTTCGACACCCTTGAGCGTCTCTACCCACGTCTTCAAGCATGGTTTAATTGGTATAACACCACTCAGCGAGGTAAGTATTGTTTAATGTCAACAGCTTTTTCGAAATACTTTTTGTGCTAGTTTTAAAACTAAAATTATATCCCGTATTTATAACCAGTAGGGCAGTTTACAGTTGAGCCAGTCGACTATAAAAGATTTCTAACTCATTTATTTCTATATTTTCCCTAACCTACAACTAAAGAATATATTGGACAAAGTTGACCACAGTTGGTTAACCTCAGAAATATGTACATACATACATATGTTAAAATCTACAGAACGAATCTACTGTTGGTGTGCAGATCTGAACACCCATATTTTATATGCAAAGTGAAGGGAAACAAACAAATGTGATAAGGATATTTTTATATAATTTTCTGGGACCTTTAGTGCATAACAGTGTCTGTGCAATGAATGAGAAACATTTTAAATATTAATATATCTTGTTAGCTATTGTTTGAATGTACAGTGTGCAAGAAAAGTACATAGAACTGAGCTATGTTTGTCCCATTTTAGCATTTAAAGCACACCAAATATGAGTGGTCATCACAATAATAAATATTATAGCCGTAATATACAAAAGTATCACTTTTTTGTTCTTTGTGGTACAGGGATACTGCAAGTTTCATGAACATTGGTCAAACCGTTTCAGAGATACACATCGAGGCGGTATTCGAGTCTTGAGTGGCGAGTTTGAAGCAGTGTTTAAAAACTGCAAGAAGTTTCATTTCATTTGCTTTTGCTTCTACTGCTGCTTCAAAAAGAATTAAAAGTCGAAGTCGAAGCAAATCAAAAAATGATAAGTCGCCAAAGCAAAGCAGCAGTCGTTGCTTCATTTTCCTGCTCTTGCTTCGACTGCTGCTTTTGAAAAAACCAAAAGTCGCAGTCAAAGCAACAGCAGAACGCGATCAATGGCAAAAGCAGTCGCCGTACAAAAAATTTACAGTTTGCTTTGCTGCTGATTTCGGCAATTCGAAGCAGCAGCAAGTCGACAGAGTTGCAAGTTGGTGGCGCCAGCAGTTACGAGAATTATCGTGTGTAACTGTTTTCTAATATTTAAAAATTTTTTATTACTTGCTGCTGTTGCTTTGACTGCGACTTTTGTTTTTTTCAGAAGCAGCAGCAGAAGGAAAAGCAGAATAATGATGAAACAACGACTGCTGTTGCTGCTTTGCTTTTGGCGACTTTTCACTTCTGATCTTGCTACGACTGCGACTTTTAATTTTTTTTTTCAAAAGCAGCAGCAGAAACATTTGATCTTTTTAAAAAGTTGAAAAGGCAGATTGCTCTTAAAAATGAAAATTTTTGACTATTGCTGCTGCGACTGAAGCAATTTAAACACTGTTTTCGAGTGTAACAAAAAAGCTTGTACAAAAAAACTATTAATATTTTTACCATCCCCTTTTTTTTACTATGTATTTATTAATATTAAAATAGTTAATAAAAATTAATAAAAAAAAAATAATATATAACTTTTTATGGTTATGTGTTCTTGATGTGGGAGGAGAAAACAAAACGCAGTGTCCTTGTCGCCACGATTATTACCTTCTGTCTGTTCGTCCGTATGAACACCTGGAACTTTTAAACAACAAAAGCTAGAGCCACCAAATTTGAAATGAACGTCCTACCGCCCCCGCAATGAGCAAAATCCTGAAACCAAATCTATGATTTAGGCGAATATCTCACTAATAATGACACTTAGGAGCACCAATTTTGGTATGCAGGTTACTAGAGACAGTCTAAATGCAATGCCATTTAAAATTTTGGGCTGACACGCCATCTTTTCTAACAAGAAAAAAAAACAAGAAAGAATGCTACAGTCGCCTCGCGACTTTAGCTTCTTCAACTCAATAGTGTTTCATATATTTTCATACTTGGTCAGAATGAAATTGTTACTGAAATATTTATTCTGTGTGATTTTGATTAAGAGAGGTTTCTGCTTTGTAGACCTGAAAAACGACCCTTTTTTTAAATTTTTTTTTGGCGTAACTATAATAGATATTGAGTTGAAACTTTTTGTATCTAGTTATTCATTGCTTATTCTTTATTTTACAAATATTTTTAAGTAACAAAAAAAAAGAGGGGCGGAAGGGGGCGTACCAAAATGGCGGCGCATCGGTCATGGTGTGTCTCGCTGATGGAAGTCCTCCCGTCCCGTAGAATAATCTCAAACAGACAAATTATACATTTTATCAATCTGTACACTTAAGCGCATAATTTAGACCTCTACTTTGAAAAAAGCTTGAAAAATGCAAAAGTTATTAGCATTTGAACATTGAAGTTCAATCTTTGCCATTTTTTGACTTACTAATTATTTTTTGTAGACCACAATTTTAAATATTTTTTCATGATCAATGTCTAAATTATGCGAACACTATCTGTGAACATGTGTAAAAAGTTTCATGGCGATTGCTTAATTTTTGCGCAAGTTATCACTTCCATCAGGTCGAGAAACACTGTTTCGAGAAAAACGAAAAAAAATTTCGATTTTTTGGATCCAACAAAGCAGAAACCTCCCTTTATATAGCTTAGTCAATTCAGAATTTTTTCATACAAATTCATATATGAAGCGGTAATTTTTGGGAGCTATACGATATAGTTGTCCGATTTGGATCAAACTTGGTCAGTACGTGTACTTACTAGACATGTACTTTCCGTGTAAATTTGGTTATATAGCATAGCTTTGTTTGATAGCATAGCCATCAAAAAAGTTTTCTGTACTTAATTTACCAGTACATTTACCTTCATATAAAGATAGAACAACCAAAGTGGGCGTGCAAAAAACAAAAACAAACTTGTACTGCTTGGGTGTTGTACCTTTCATTTGCGACCCTTTTTACCTTCCCAGCTCTTAAAGTCTCTGACATCCTTTTGTTCATACAGACGGACATTGCTATGTCGACTCGGCTATTGATACTGATCATTAATATATATACTTTATGGATCTGCCACGCATCCTTCTGCCTGTTACATACATTCTAGAGATGGGATCGGGAACGAAATTGCTTCCCGTCCCATCCCGTCCCGAAATGAAATTTGCTCTTCCCATCCCGATTGTCCCGAAAATTTTTCGGTTTATCCCGCGGGTCCCGACATTTCCCGAAATACTTTTTTCACTATAATATTCAGTAGTTATTTTTTAAATTAACTCATTTTAAATGTCAACATTTTCATTTAAAAACAAAATTTTTTCGCAATTGCTTCCAATTAAGCGAGTCATTCTTTCTTCTAAAATTCTAGTAGAAGTAAGAAACACCCTTTCTCTAGTGGCGGATGATGTTGGGACATTAAGAACTTGCCTAGCGAGCATTTGCAATAATGGCAATTCATTGCAATGCTGCCAGAAAGATAATATACTTAAATTTTTCTTAAATTTATTGTTCTTAATATAATTATTTATCTCTTCTTCAATATCATCTTCCTTTTCGTTTGGCATTGCACAAAATTCAGGAAACCTATCTGTTAAATTTGATAAGTTTTGATCATATGATTTTTTGTTTGTTGGGCTTGACAACAATTCAACCATTGTTTTCACTGTTAAGGGAACTTAATTTTTTTCTTCAACTGTTAAAATATTTAATTCTTTAAACGGTGGACGACTGACTGTTTTATCGGGACCCGCGGGAATTTCGGGATCGATCACTTATCCCGGTCATCCCGGTTTTTTTTTAAAGACATTCCCATCCCGCCCGATCCCGATAAATTTTTGCGGGTCCCACGGGATTCCCGAAAATCCCGATCCCGACGCCCATCTTTAATACCACTAACCAGAGAATACATAGATGCGTCAAACTCAAGATTTTTTGAAAGCAAACGCTTGCCTACTCATGGTCCATGAGTCATGGACCCCCAGAGAGCTTCGGCAAAAAGCCGAAATATTTATTTGAGCTTGTTTTTTTAAGGAATTTTTTTTTACAATGTTTGTTTTTAAATAATATTAACAATTTTGAATGCAATTAAAGAAACTTATTTTTAGAAAGCCATAAAAGTAACAATTTTTCTATTTTATGTTTAATTGCCTTGGTGTTGGTCAATGCAAAAATTTAAAATGAATTCAAAATTGCTGATTTTATTTAAAAACAAACATTGTAAAAAAAAAATTCCTTAAAAAAACAAGCTCGAATAAATATTTCCAGCCACCACTTGAACCCGCGCCATGCTGCACTTGAGATCTTCACTCTTTTAGCACAGCCACAACCGCTCTCGGGCAACTGTCGCCAAAAACAATACAAAAGACGAATATCTACCAAACTCGATCGCTAATTTGTCGAAAACACAAAATTTTGAAGCGAGTCGATAGCTGTTGCGAGACTTCACAAAATGTGTGTATTTGGTATGCTAGAAAGAGACAAACATATTAACAAAAAACGAGAGCACAAGCGACACAGCCTTGCTCATCGTTTCGCTGACTGTGGCAGACTGAATTTATTTTCGTCTGCGTTGAATTTGCTGAGAGGCGATCGGCTCTCCGGGGCGCTATGACGTTCGGCTTTTTGCCGAAGCTCTCTGGGGGTCCATGAGTAGGCAAGCGTTTGCTTTCAAAAAATCTTGAGTTTGACGCATCTATGTATTCTCTGGTTAGTGCTAATACATTCCAACGACTACAATATACCCTCGTACTCTACGAGTAACGTATATAACTATCCTGAAAGTTGCATAAATACTTTTATAAACAGAGCTATCACGTAACAAACTTTATATTATTTAAGTGCAATATCACTGCATGCGCGCAAGCGAGACGGAAACAAACATACATATGTTCGAACGTTTTTGCTGCCTGTGTGGCGGAAGCACTGCCTGCAGACGCTGCCCGTGCCAATCAATGGTATACACATATACATATATATGTGCATACATACATATAATGTCAAACTTCGATTTTATACTCTCAGCAAGAGTATATTGGGTTTGTGCAAATGTATGTAACAGGCAGAAGGAGGCGTGGCAGACCCCATAAAGTATATATATTCTTGATCAGCATCACAAGCCGAGTCGATATAGCCATGTCCGTCTGTCCGTCCGTATGAACAAACAGATTTCAGAGATGGTAAGAGTTGCAAGTTTGAGCTTGGTCTCAATCGATCACATATTTAGCCAGTCAATACAAGAATCTTTTTTTTCTTGATGCCAGGCCCCATTCGCCCACAATGAGCAAAAAACTAGACAGACCTCGAAAAAATCGATGTTTTCGGTGGATATCTCATTAACTATGGCACCTAGGATCACCAACTTTGGTATGGAGGTTCCTAGCGACAGCGTAAATGCGTTGACATTTAAAATTTTCCCACAAACAATAAAAATAATTCTCAAGTTTCGTTCCGTTTTTAGACATTTGTTCATATTGTACATTATTGTAAATATTGTAAGATAGTGCTTGCTTTAAAACACTTTGAAAAAAGCAAAGTATAATCTTACAATTGTTTGTCTAATTTCTCATACATAAATGTTTGACATTATATGTATGTATGCCAACGTTGGAACATGTGTTTGTATGTTTCTGTCTCGCTTGCACTAACGCATTGATTTAGCGTTAAATTGTCAGTGTTATTCCGGTTTCAGCTTTCAGGATAGTTTGATATAATTAGTCTCCACACGAATTATAAATGGTAAAATAAGAACAAATGCCTTAAAAATGGAATTGAAGTTTGAAAAATTTTTGATTTCTTGTGAGAAAAGGGGGCATACTAGCCCAAAAATTGTAATGAGATTGCAAAAGAGCCCCTACTTTTTCTACTGCGTTGTATTACAAATCGAATATAACTATTCGATCCGAATCAAACTTAGTAAAGACAGTTATAATAATGATATAAGCACAATACATGAGTTGCTAAAGTTCATAGCTAAAGTAACACTATATGACTTCAAAAATTGTACTATTTTCGACCGATTTCACTCTATTTGAGCGAGCCGACTGTGATCTTCATAGTAGTGCGCATTTTTCCATACAATCTAATAATATGAATAAGAAGCAGAGTGATTCATATTTAAAACATAAATGCTTTGCATAGAAATAATCCTAAGAGTATTTAAATTAAAATTTTAAAATCAACTTAAAAAAATAATTCCATGACAGGAACCTTCGACCTTACACATATACGATGAACAACAAACCGCAACCCTTCCAGCTGCTCCAATGAAAATTCATAATTCATATTCAGAGTGATTCATATTTACAACATAAATGCTTTGCATAGAAATAATCCTGAATGTATTTAAATTGAAATTAAAATTTTAAAATGAAATTTAAAAAAAAAAAATCCATGACAGGAACCTTCGACCTTACACATATACGATAAACAACAAACCACAACCCTACCAGCTGCTCCAATGAAAATTCATAATTTAAATTTTCAATTGAAATGTAAAATACTAAATAAACTAATAAACCACGCACCTCAGACGCAGATTTGAGAACACACCGCAACCCTTCCAAATGCACCACGCTGCACGTTTGCGAAGTGTCTGATTATTTATATAGTTTCTTGTTGTATTACAAAAACAAATAAAATGACTGTTCTGTGCCACGATTCGATCTGCAAACCTTACGTTTTCATTCAATTATGAAATAATTATACATAGTAGAAATCACACTTCGCTTAAGGGGTTAAGTGGGTTTCAGAAATTTTGAAACTCGATTTTTTTTTTTTTTTGCTTATAAATTAATTCAATATGTTTACTATATTCTCCCAAAATTTGGAGCCGATCCGAGTAAAATTGTAAGAGATAGAGCCTTCGGAAGTTCCGCTCATTAGAGTATTTCCTCATGAAGCGGCGCAATTAATCCCGTTTTTCTCGAAACCGTGTTTTTGAAGCTATTTGACACGATTGCTCGAACAGTTTTGAACCGATTGTTTTCAAATTTTGAACACTTATTCAATATGACCTCGTGACAAATCTGAACGAAGGATTTTTTTTTTTTTTCAACATTTACTATTTTTTAAGGACATTTGAAGTTCAAAATTTCGTCAAAAAAATTCAAAACGCTGTCAAATATTCAATTTTCAATATTTTGGATTTTCCTTCGTTCAGATTCAGGGCTGAAGTGTTTACTAACAGAAAAAATTTTTTTTTTGAATTTCAGATGATCCGTTCTCCTCAAATCGTGTCAAACACGAGGGTCCTTTTTTTTTTAGTGTTCCAGGACATTGGCTCCCGTCGGCTCAATTTTAAAAATTTTTTTATGAAACCAATTTTAACGTACAAAGGAAATGTCAATCTTGTTATCTGTTTTTTGTTCTAATAAAATATCTCACTGCAAACACCCAAAAAAAATGTTTGAAAAAGTGCTTAGTTTCAGCCTCTGAACACCACTTAACCCCTTAATAAAAAGCACAACGTGGGTAAACGTAGAGTTATCTCTTTTCTTTCAACTACGTGTACATAAAGTACAATTATTAAACATAGTTTTTGGTGAGCTCACCGCGATTTTGAAGCATTTGCGACTTGATCTGCTCGCAAAGAAAAGGGACTTTCATTCTAAATTTGGTGGCTCTAGCTCTTGTATATTACGGACAGACGGACAGGTGGACATTGTAATGTATATAGACTCGACTGTTGATTCTGATCAAGAATTTATATACTTTATGGAGTCGGCCACGCCTCCTTCTACTTGTTACGCACATTTTGCTTCTGACAAACTTGTATGTTGAAGTGGTTCTATTCGGAACAATTTTGGTGAGAATACTATTAATAATTGTACACACATTTGTTGCGATCGCACAGCTGATACTACATGTCTGCAAACAAATATCTTATTTTTGACTGATTTGTCCTATGGGAGCTACAGGCTATAGTTTTCCGATCTTTATTTAACTTAGTGACGATAGTTATAATGGTGCCATACACGGACTGTGTGAATTTTGTCAATGAATGTGCTCTACTAGTTTCGAAGTTGTAGTGTAATGAAAATTGTTTTTCCCAATTTGAAGGGGGCGGTATGGGGCGTGGCAAACATTTGAAATAAATTTGGCCTGCGTTTCCTATAGACAGACTTTCTTTCTAAATTTGGTTGAAGTATAGAAAATCCACGTGTTCATACGGACACACAGACGGACATCGCTACATCGAGACGGCTGCTAATGCTCAAGAATATATACATTGTATGGGGCTGACACGCCTCCTTCTCGCTGTTACATACATTTCAACGATTATAATATACCCTTGTACTCTACGAGTAACGGGTTAAAAGCTAGTTTGAAACTCTAGTACAACGGAAAGTTGTGTTCACTCTTACGATTAAAAAATAATCCAGAACATTTAACTTTTCAGATTTTTACAGCAAAATTACAAAATTTTGTCATCTCTATAAAAAAATCATTTGGTTCTGTTTATGTGGCTAATGTGCAATGTTAAATTCGGTAAGTACAAACGTGTACTCAATTTTGCACGCCACCGTAAGTCTCTCCAACTCTCTTTGTCTGAATTATTAACACAGCTCCCAATTTGGGTATCCCAGAAGTAAATCGGTCGAAACCCGACCATTTTTCTACAAAACTGATAGATTTTGTGTTAACCAAAATTCTTACAAAAATAGGGAAAAGGTTGTTAAATGAAGCAATATGCGCTTGATCAAGTGCGGGCTCTTAACTGTCAACTCGCTTAATTGTAGTTTTTCCTTTCGGATTTATATCAAGTAGGAGCCATTTTCTTGAAAAACATTAAAATACAAAGTTATTGAAAACAAAAATGTATATTAGCTAGACAATGATAAAAACGCCATAAAAATATACAAATATATTTTCATGCACTATAATCATTTATAAAACCTTTCCTCCCTCATTCAGGGGCTCGATATTGACAGCAAGTTTTTATGTAAATGACACTGCGAAATTTTATATATACAAAATACATACATTTTATTAAATGCCTAATGTTTTTAAGTATTGTTATTTTTTGCTTAAGCAGTTCATAGACCTATTTTACTCATTTTTTAGGGGAAATATTTGGCACTTATTTGTGGCGTGGACGAAACGCAACTACGTTGCGCGAGCTGAATCCCAAAAGCTTATCTTCTGGCTTAGATGACTACCCTCGGGCTTCCCATCCTACTAATAATGAGCGCCATGTTGATTTGCGTTGTTGGATTGCTCTGGCCGCAAGCGTTATGGCCGAATTGTCTACATTGCTCGGCAAGGACAATATGAAATACGATGAAACTGCCATCTATCTCACAGACAACGCGCTTCTTAATAAGCTACATTTGGATCCATATAGCGGGCACTATTCCGATTGGGGCTTACACACGGATGCTTTACTTTTAAAGCGTCCACTTCCAGATAGAAATGGCTTTTCACATTTCCAGCCAGAAAAGCAGCGCTATACGTTACAGGCGCCAAGTTTCAAATTTGTAGATACTATGTTTGGCTATGTGAGTTTATTTCCATTTCTCTTAGAGCAGTTGGAGTACAACTCACCGTATCTGGAAAAACTACTTCATGATATGCGCAATCCAGATTTACTGTGGACTAACTATGGATTGCGATCTCTTTCTAAGAACTCGCCAATGTACATGAAGCGCAATACTGAGCACGATCCGCCGTATTGGCGTGGGGCTATCTGGGTCAATATTAATTATCTTGCAGTAAAGGCTCTACGTCATTATGGGACAATTAAGAGTCCTCATGCAGTGATTGCACGCAAAATATACAAAGAGCTGCGTGACAATTTAATAAAGAATATTTTTAGGCAACACAAACGCACTGGTTACATATGGGAACAGTATGATGATACCACGGGAGAAGGAAAGGGATGCAATTCGTTTACTGGGTGGAGTGGACTTGTGGTTCTACTTATGGCCGAACACTACTAAAATTACAATCTTACTATGAGCTTTTCTTTCTATAGTCTAAAGCTAATAAGTTACAAAGGCCACGCTATATATTTTAGCTAATAGAGATTTGTTATGTGTTTCTTTCTGTACTAAACGACCCAAGTTACACACTTCAAAATTAACTTATTTATCGTCTAAAATCAATAAAATAGAATGTCCTAACGCGCACTTATTCTTTGTGTTGGTTGCTCAAGTATGGTAAAACCTTTCCATTTAAATAATTATGGGTCTTCTACAAAAAACAAGAAAAGCACAGTCAAGCATGCCCGAACGTAGAAAACTCTTTGCATTTTTCCGATTAATTTATTAAAATCGAAATCGAAATTGTTTTTAAGTTTAGTGCAGTAGACAAATGTCAATCACCGGGAGAAGTGGTCCAATCGATTTTATGTAGATTATTTTGTATTTTGAAATGATCCAACTTGTAATAACTATTTGTGTTGTTCAGGGCATTGAGCCAATAATTTCGACGACAAAGTTTACAAACTTATAATGTAATGACCGACCGATAGCGATTAGTAATGAATTTATAATAAGTATCGATAGTGACTGTTAAGGTTTCGACGTTTCGAACTTGGAATTATGTTTCCCCAAGGTGTTGGTCACAGTTGAGTATATTTAAGCGCTTGTATTGGAAATTGTAAGCTCTCTGCAAAAACGCGCGGAAAGGGAAGCAGTCACTGCCATAAGAATAAGGTCATAAAATAAGAATACGTGTTGAATTATATATCAACAGAATTAAATATAATCAAATATCGCGTATGATTGCAACGATGGTTCCAAGCAGCTTCTCTCTCCATCAACGACAAACGTTTATTTCTTTTATTCGCATACCACGATGCGGCGTTTGGCTTATTCACCGTTATTGTGAGATTGGAACCGTTTGTTCTTCATTTGATATCACGATGCTTGTGCAAGGACAACCTGCGCTGGAGATTGAGGGTGAAACTGCAGCCTGCACGTGTAGTAGTGACTACAACGCAACACAAGCTTAAGCACCCACCCAGCTAGAGAGTTGTCAGATTCCTGGGACAAGTTAAGAATGCCAACCCAACATTCACCCTAAAGAAGTCCTAGACTACTTGATATGGAACAGACGACCACCACTGGAGTTGCAACGATGACGGCAACACCAACGGTGAGGATTGCGTCAAATGAGCCGCAACCACAGCATACACCCAGTGCATCTGGAGGTCTGAGTATGCCGGTCGCCGCTGAGACTAACATCACACGGATGGGACAAGAAGTGTGTACACAGCCCAATAAGCCTGAAAAGATGCACAATAATGATACCCAAGTTGCGAGTCTGCTACAGAGGAACGCACGAACCAAGTGCGAGTAAGTACCACAACCAATACCGTTGGACCCGAAAACATTGGAGTGAGCAGTGCAACTAGCACGCTGCCGCCATCTTTGCCTGGAAACTTCATGTTATAAGGGAGTGAGAATCAACCGCTGCAAAGCAGCATAGCAACAGCAGAGAGTGAAAATGTACAGCTGTAATTGGACAACAATGCACTGCTGCGAAATAAGGAGATTATGTCAACACATATGACTGGGAGTTTACCGATGTATTTGCGTGCATCATCTACGCACATTAATGGAACGGCACAACCATCTTCGAGCTGTTATGTGCCTATGAGTCATTCAAGGCCAAACCACGTGGAGCAAGCAACAGCAGGGTGCGCGCTCTTGCACATGAGCCCGAGGGAAACCTTGACGGCACTGACACCATCCACGTTTGTTTTCGCAGCCACTATGCCGATGATGAGAACAACACGTAAGCTGCCGGATCTTCCTGAATTTGGAGGCCAGCCCGAAGACTGGCCCATATTTTCCATGCGTATACGAAAACTACGGCAGCATACGGGTACACAGATTTGGAGAACAATCTAAGATTGATAAAGGCCTTGAACGGAGAAGCAAGAGATACAGTTAAATCGTTGTTCATCCACCCAAGGACTGATCAACTGCGCTTTAGGTATGGACGACCGGAGCAGCCGAGGTTCGTTCATTTCAGTAGGTGGCTGAGCGAACTCGCCAATGTCATCTGCACGATATCTGTCGTCGAGGTAAAGGAACCCAAACGTCGAGTGCTACACGTAAGTTCCGACAAACAGGATGATGTCTGGAGAAGGTGTCCAATATGCAATGGACAGCATGGTGATATATGTTCTAAAGAGTTCAACCGAGCTTCCCCACCGGCATGGAGGAGGTATGTGAAGGAGCATCGGTTATGTTTCACGTGTTTGCGTGGCGGTCACATGGCAAAATCCTGCCGTGGAGACAAGAACTGCGGAGAAAATGGATACCGCGGAAGGCATCACCGCCTGCTACACGAAGCTTTGAATTCCCCTAAAAGATTACCACTACCAGCCAGGCAGATACCTAGAGACGAAAGAGGAAGAAGTTCATCGGATTCACGTAGAATCGTCAGCCGAGACACGCCACCAAGGGCCATTGGAACTGCGCCTGAGAGGAACCTGAGTTGTGCCGACCCAAATGGAATGCGGCTACTATTCCGCATATTGCCTGTGCCTCTATTAGGACGAGGAAATAAGCGGGTATATACGTACGCATTCTTCGACGAAGGCTTCTCTGTGTCCATGATGGACGACGATCTTCGACGTGAATTGAACCTGGAAGGTGAACGACGACGACTCAACATCAATTGGTTTGGGGGTAAGTCCGCAAGAACCAGCTACCGTGGTCAACCTTCAAGTTAGTGGAACTGGGAAAGACCAACGATACGCCCTCAATAATGTGAATTCGGTTCATAATTTGAGTTTGCTGATGCAAAGCCTGCAACGAAGCGATATTCAAGGAACCACGGAACACACGAACCTACCAATAAAATAGTACAGCAAAGCAGTACCAAAGCTTCTTATTGGATTGGATCACGCCCACTTGGGGATACCAATGATACCAGACAGATCGCAGAACGAGGGCCCTATGCAGCAGAAATCAAACTTGGATGGGTTGTATTTGGACCCTCCAGCATACATTTGAAGATAGCAATGCCGATGTTCTACCATTTAGCAGTGTCAAAAGTGGATGCTGTACACAAAATGGTAAGCGACTACTTTGAGATAGAGAACTTGGGGGTGAAGCTTTCGCCGCCGGTTGCAGCCGACGACAGAAGTCAGAAGATGCTCGACGACACCACAGTGAGAGTCGGGCAACGCTATCAAACCGGACTGGTATGAAAATATGATAAAATTGTGCTACCGCGCAGCTATGACGTGGCGCACAAAAGGCTTATCAATTTTGAGAAAAAGATGAAACGTGATGAACAATTCGCACAAGCCTACAAGCGGATTATGAACGACTATGTTAGTGAAAGGTACGCCAGACGACTGGAACGCCACGAAGTCAACGTGGCCAACGTCGACAAAATATGGTACCTGCAAAACCTTGGAGTTATGAATCCAAACAAGCCGGGAAAATTGCGCATTGTATTCGATGCGGCTGCCAAAGTGGGCGACGTATCGTTAAATTTCGTACTGGACAAAGGCCCACAGCACTACAAACCACTTTCAGCTGTACTATTCCACTTTCGGAGAGGTGCCATAGGAGTTTGTGGAGACATAAAGGAGATGTTTCATCAGGTGCTGATAGGGGCGCAAGACAGATGTGCTCAACGATTCCTGTGCCGCACAGTATGTAAAGAACCTTAATGCGCTACAGTACCAAAATACGGGCGCACGAGCAGTTAAAGCCATCACCGACTACCACTATGTAGATGACAACGTGTATAGCTTTGCTACTGAAGCGGAAGCCATCGCCATGTCGAGCCGCGTGAAAGAGATACATGCGAACGCTGGGTTCGAATTGTGCAAATTTGCTTCCAGCTCACTACAAGTGATCGAGGCCTTAGGCCAAAAGGGAATCGCAGAGGATGTCGGATGGTGTGACGCTGAAGAAAAGATATTGGGAATGTACTGGCAGCCAGCCACGGAAGAGTTCAAGTTCAACGTGACATTCCATAGAGCACCGAGCAGCGTATTGGACGGCAAACGAACTCCGACTAAAAGAGAAATCGTCAGCCTAATAATGTCCACGTTTGATCCCTTATGATTATTGAGCTGCCTTATGAATACCGCCAAATTGCTGCTGAGAGAGATTTGGCGACGTGAAGTCAAGTGGGACGAACCACTACCGGATGGACTTTCCGATGCCTTTGAGAAATGGCGTCAAGAAATCGTTAAATTTGGAAAATTTCGATGTCTACATTACTACTACGGTTTGGAGTAATAATGGATACGCAACTACAGATATTCGTAGATGCTAGTCTATCGGCACAGATGAATATTTAGATATGAGACTGGCATCAAATTTGCCAATCAATGGCTGCCAAATTAAGTAAACGTCCCTCCTTCCCAAGCACTCACCCCACACACACAGTCACAGACAAACTCTTACAATTGTCACCAACTCTTATCAGTGAATATTCCGATAACAATTTCTATGTATTTTTGGCCCACAGCGAAAAGGCTGATTTGAAATCACGCTCGGATAGCACAAGTGGCCCCCAAGGTGATTCAATTTACACAACGCCCGCCTGCTTCCATCATCACCAGCAACAGCAGCAGCAACAACAACAGCAGCAGCATCATCAGCAGCAGGCAGCGGCAGCAGCGACAGAAATGCGCACCCATGAGAACCATGTCGATTCCAATACTAGAGTTGCAAGTCGCAGTCTTGGGAACCAGGTTGCTGTGAAAGAGGTCCTAGAGTCCACGGAAGTTCCACAATGTCGATGGGTGTCAACTGCAGATAACGTTGCGGACGACGCAGCAAGGGCACAATCAAAAGTTGATTTGAGCCAAACATATCGATGGTTAGGTTAAGCCGGACGTCCTGTGGCCCTTAGTAGTCCGGTCGCGGAGGTTGTTCAGGGAGCGTTTCGCGAACATCAGTAGATCTTTTGGTGAGCGCTCTGATGCCTCTTCCATAAAACGAATTTGCGGTGCACCTAGACATCTTAGCTTTGATCGCTCTAAAGCAGGACAATGGCAAAGTGGATGTTCTAGTGTTTCGGAAAAGTTATGGTATTTGCATTTACTGCAGTCAGTGTCTGTGGCAATACCCGGCTTTGCCGCAGGCGCAGCCGCTAGGCAGTGACCAGTGAGCACTCCGGTTAGCATCCTACAGTCTTTCCTAGAGAGATGCAGTAGGAATCGGCTAATTTTTGCATCGAATTCGTTGCACATTATTTTGGCTATTCTACACGAAGTGGTGTTTCGTCACCTTAGGTTTATTAGTTTGGTGGTGCTCCTCTCAAGTCTGCTATACAGCGATCTTAGGGACCAGGCCACCCGCTCTATTCTACTTTCAGGTTGTTCAGTACCAGCCTTTGCTAGGGTGTCTGCCTCCTCATTTCCAGGGATTCCTTGGTTGCTGGAAACCCAGTACTGGCTGCCACTATCTTCGCATGTAAGTCTAGAGGTGGTGTACCCAAGAGGGGCTCTAGAGCTTTGGTGGGGGTAGTGCAAGAGCGCCTGTGACGCATATGAGAGCTTGGCGTATCGCCTTTTCCATTAAGGCACGATAGGTTTTCTTTTCGGTAGCTTGCCACCACACGGGAACTCTATAGAGCAGCGTCGGACGGACGACTGAGATATAGACCCAATGCAAGAGCAACTGAGTATATTCTTGGATACATACAGCGCCATGGTTGCCTTTTTCACCCTTTCCTCAACATTGGCTCTCCAGGTCAGTCTGCTGTCCCAGCACCGTGCCAAGGTACTTCACGTGGGTACTTGGCTTAAGGCGCTTACCGTTTAACATCGGTGGGAGCCAGCGCGGTACCTTGTTCCTCTTGGTGAAGAGGATGAGGTCCGTTTTTTCGGCATTAATGTGTAGCCCAGCTTCTTCGGCCCACTTACATACCTCCCATAGGGTCCGTTCCATAATAGAGCTGAGAGTCGATGGGCAGACTCCTGTTATAATTATGCATATGTCATCCGCATATGCAGTTATTTTTAGGGCTTCTCTATCAAATCTCTTTAAGAGGTCATCTACTACTAAGTTCCACAGAAGCGGAGACAGGACTCCTTCCTGGGGAGTGCCCCCATCCCGACTGAACCCTCCTACAGCCTAGCATGTTACTAATCCAGTTCGTGATGGTTGGGTGTGTATCGATTGCCCGGAGTTTATCGATAATATTGTTAGTGCGGACGTTGTTGAATGCACCTGAGATATCTATAAAAACTCCTAGTGCGTATTCTTTACTGCGAAGCGCCCTCTCGATGGAGGCGACTAGTGAATGCAGTGCCGTTTCGATGGACTTACCCTTCATATAGGCGTGCTGGATGGCTGACAGAGAATCTTCAGGTGTATTTCTTATGTTTAGATCCAGCAGCTTTTCCATTGTTTCTAATAGAAAGGATGTAAGACTGATTGGTCTGTAGTCCTTTGGGCTGCTATGGCCACATTTGCCTGCTGTGGACAAGAATACCACTCGTGCAGTTCTCCATTGAGCTGGGATATGGCCCGTTTTGAGGCAGGCCTCGAATATTTTGAGTAGCCACGTTATTGGTGGCTTGTAGCATGGCTGGAATAATCTTGTCTATACCGGGGCTCTTTATCCTTGAGAAGGAATTGATTGTCCATAGTACTTTATGTGATGTGATTAGTTCATTTGGGAGTGGGAGGTTTTGACGCACGGAATCCTGAGGCACTTCCTCTGTGGTAGGCACGCAGCCCGGAAAGTGGGTAGAGATTAGAGCTTCTAGAGTTTCCTCACTACTCTCTGTCCATGATCCGTCGTCTAGTTTCAGTTGGCTATCTAGACAGTAGCCTCCTTAGCCTGGCGGTTTCGGGCATTGACTGTAGATTGGAGCAGAAACTCCTCCAGGAGCTTCTCTTGGCCTTCCTAATAGCGGATTTGTATGATCTGAGAGCAGAGTGGTGCTTAATAGTGAGAGTGACTGCTCAATGTCACTTACCGACTCGATAGAGCCCAGTTGACCTAATGCCGTAGACACGGAGGTCTCGAATTTGCCCCAATCGGCGTTCCGTTGGTTTCTAGATCTGTCTTCTTTTGGGGTGTTATTATAGTTACATTCGAATTGAATATACTTGTGATCCGAGAAGGACGGTTTGTCTAGCACTCGCCAGTTTGTTATGACTACACCTGTTGCAAGTGTGAGATCAAGGGCATTGGAGGACATTGGTCCTACATACGTGTGTGTGTCAGCAATACTTAAGTTTGTTGTTAGGATTAAATCTAAGAGTTACTCACCCCTGGTGTTGATATCGGTTGATCCCCAAACGCAGTGGTGCGCGTTGACGTCTGTTTCGCCAATGAGTTGTTTGGCTTTCTCCACCAGTTTAGCCAGTTCTGCGGGTGGAGCTGGCTGATCATGCGCCATGTAGCACGATGACCTTCAGTGCTGTAATTAGTTATAAGATAAGCATGTTGGCCGTACAAGTACGGCGGTTCCTATTCTGCTTACCGTTGAGATGTAAAACAAAGTGTACTTGTTGGACCTCAGCCCAGCCACCATGTTGCCGGAGGCAATCCATGGTTCCTGGACTAAGGCCACATCGACGAGCCCTTGCTCCAAGGCCAACAGGAGCAACATGCAAGTTAAAACGGGCGCAGCCAGCGGCACCAATGATGGGTCCCTTGCCAAAGGACTGGATTATTTGGACCACTGCTCGTATCGTCTGGACGGCGTAAAGAGAAGCGGTGGGTCGCCTTGTTTCCGTGCCTGACAACAAGAGCGATACATTTGGAACAGGCGCACGATCTCTCGAAATACTCCTGCATCGTCGAAATGAGAAATATCCTATGCCGGCGCGGACCAGTATTTAGACTGCGCACCGACAATGGTAAAAACTTCGTCGGGTCGACAGAGAGGCCAAGCGATTCACAGATGTTTTCGAGCCAGAGAGAATACAGGATGAACTGTCTACCAAGGGAGTCGAGTGGCTCTTCAACTGCCCAGCGAATCCATCTGAAGGAGGAGTCTGTAAGAGAATGGTACAGTTTGTAAAAACAAGTACTGAACCACACACTAAGGGAGTTGGCGCCTAAGGAGCATGTGCTCCAAAGTTTTTTGATTGAAGCGAAGAACGTCGTAAATTCTCGTTCGTTTCCCACCTGCCAATATCTATAGACCAAGGTGCTGGTCACACTTGAGTATATTTAAGCGCTTGTATTGGAAATTGTAAGCTCTCTGTAAAAACGTGCGGAATGGAAAGCAGTCACTGCGGTAAGAGTTCAGTCATAAAATAAGAATATGTGTTGAATTGTATTTGAACAGAATAAAATCCTCAATCCTTAATCTATCATCAAATATCGCGTATGATTAGAACGAGGGCTCCAAGCAGCTTCCATCCATCAACGACATATAGTTCACGTGATTTGGCTGCACATCTTCAATACTATTCGGGAGAAAATCACTGAAAATGAATAATGTAGTGTAAAATTTTTAAACCTTTTTTTTAAACTTTTTTTTATACTCTTTGCAAGAGTATATTGCGCAAATGTATGTAACAGGCAGAAGGAGGCGTGACAGACCAAGTAAAATATATACATATATAACCATCTCCGTCCGTCCGTATGAACAAACAGATTTCATAGACGGTAAAAGCTGCAAGGTCTCAATTGACTGCATATTTAGTCAGTTAATACAAGAATATTTTATTTTTTTTAGATGCCATGGCCCATTCGACCACAATAAGATAATACGTGGACACTCCTCGGAAAAAATCCAGTTTTGGCAAATATCTCAGTAACTAGGACGCATCAGTTAGAACATAAATGCAATCTCGTCAAAAGTTGTGGGCTGCGCCCTATTCAAACAAAAAATAAAATAATTTTTAAACTTTTACGCCATTTTTAAGGCATTTGTTCTTATCGAACCCGAACGACGGGAGCTATACGAAATAGTCATACGATTTGTATGAAACTTGGTCAGTACATTTTTTATTGATAAATTTATACTGTATCAGTTTCATTAAGATAGGTAGTAAATACAGAAAATTTTTAAACTAATTCATACTAAATGCAAATTTTTGACCTATTAGAGCTATACGATATAGTAGTCCGATTTCTATGAAACTTGGTCAGTATATTTATATTATTGACTTATTTATTTTGTGTCAGTTTCATTAAGATAGCTTAGTCAATGCAAAATTTTTTCATACTAATTTATATTTGGAGCGTGTTTTTTACTGATCGGCCCTATGGGAGCTATACGATATAGTTGTCCGATTTCAATCAAACTTGGTCAGGACATGAACTTCATAGACATGTAGTCTCCGTGTAAATTTGGATCAGTTAGCATTGCTAACAAAAAAGTTTTCTATACTAAAACATTCAAGTTTTATCTGTACATTTTCCTTTATATGAAGATAGAACGCCCTAAAGTGGGCGTGCCAAAAAACAAAAACAAACTCGTACTGCTTGAGTATTGTACCTTTCATTTGCGACTCCTTTCATCTTTCTAGCTCTTATAGTCTCTGAGATCCTTTTGTTCATACAGACGGACAGACGGACGGACAGACAGACGGACATAGCTATATCGACTCGGCTATTGATGCTGATCAAGAATATATATACTTTATGGGGTCTGCCACGCCTCCTTCTGCCAGTTACATACATTCCAACGATTATAATAAACCCTTATACTCTACGAGTAACGGGTATAATAACATAAATGTACTGACCAAGTTTTATACAAATCCGACAACTATATCGTATAGCTCCCATAGAAACAATCGGTTGAACATTGACTAACGGGTATCCTAAAGCCGCGGGGCGACTGTAGCATTCTTTCTTGTTTCAATCTACAAGTACCGAATGTCTAGTTCAAACAAGTAACGGGCCATTAACAATTACAAAAAAGATGAATGTTCCTTCTAGTAACATATTCATGAGTAATAGTGAATTCCTTTTACATAAATTCTCTTCGGATTATGACTTATTAATTGGTAGAAAGTTGTTATCACAAGCCCAAGCAGTAATAGATTACAAATCACAGTCGGTAACACTATTCAATAACAAGTAAGAAAGGCTACAGTCGATTGAGCCGATTGTAAAAGACCCCGTACTCCCATAGTAGTGCCCATTTTATTAAAGTTAAAATTTTAAAATGAAATTAAAAAAATTAAAATGAAATATTTACATTTTGAATTAAAATTAAAAAGTAAATAAATTAACAATCGTCATTGTCAGCATTCGAACCCGCGATCCATACGAATGTTCCATATTGCATCGCAACTCTCTACCAGTTGCACCACGACCCTCTTCTATCATTCTTCCGATTTTTTGCAAATATGTATGTGTGCTCATACATATGTGTGTATGCATAGCATTGTTTGGCGCGGCCAGCGGCTCCGGGCAGCGCTGCCGCCAAAGCAGGTAGAGAAAACGTTCGAGCATATGTTTGTATGTTTCTGTGTTTGTTTGTATGTGTTGCGCGCATGCAGTGATTTTGCAGTAAAATAACATGCACTTTGAACCGAAATTTCTCTCTTGTTTGACATAGGATTTTGATGCCACTTTCAGGAAAGTTAGAAATAGTAAGTCTCTAAGCGTATGTTAAATTACAACACTGTACTATTTGATTTGATGCCTTAAAAACGGCATTGAAGTTGGAACGTTTTTTAGTTTTTATGAGAAAAGGGGGCGTGGCAGCTCAACAGTTTGAATGACATTATACTAAGGCTGTCTCTAAGAACCTGTTTACCAAAATTTGTGCTCCTAAGTGCTATAGTTACTGAGATATTCGCCTAAAACAAAAATTTTTTCGAGGTGTGTCTGGTTTTTTGCTCATTGCGGGGGCGGTAAGGAGCGTGTCAACAATTTGAAATAAAGTTGATCTGCTCGCGAAAATAACGGACTTACATTCCAAATTTGGTGTCTCTAGCTCTTGTAGTTTAAAAGATCCAGGTGTTCATACGGACGGACAGACGGACATTGCTATATCGACTCGGCTGTTGATGCTGATCAAGAATATATATACTTTATGGGGTCGGCCACGCCTCCTTCTGCCTGTTACGCACATCTCGCTTCTGACAAACTTAATAGACCCCTATACTCTTTTTTAAAGAGTACGGGGTCTAATAAAAAATACCAATTAATAAATGATTCACCAATAATAAATCAAAATCACTTTGTAGCCTATCCAAATTCTGTATCTGCAGAATATTACAATAGTCCTGAGTCCCCACACAATTTCAATATACAACTACCCGAAAATTCAAAACTAACTAGATGGAGAGTTAAATTATCAGAACATAATTTTAACATTAAATACATAAAAGGAGAGGAAAATCACATAGCCGACGATTTATCACGCGTTAAAATATTGCAAGCCAATTTTGGAGAAGAAACACAGCATAGTTCTGATGAAGACAATAGCAACTTAATATTTACTACCGAGAAACCCATAAACACGTTTAAAAGGCAAATAATATTTTCAAAAGGCGTTCCAAGCATTAAACAAGTAAGAAAGGCTACAGTCGATCGAGCCGACTGTAAAAGACCCCGTACTCCCATAGTAGTGCCCATTTTATTAAAGTTAAAATTTTAAAATGAAATTAAAAAAATTAAAATGAAATATTTACATTTTGAATTAAAATTAAAAAGTAAATAAATTAACAATCGTCATTGTCAGCATTCGAACCCGCGATCCATACGAATGTTCCATATTGCATCGCAACTCTCTACCAGTTGCACCACGACCCTCTTCTATCATTCTTCCGATTTTTTGCAAATATGTATGTGTGCTCATACATATGTGTGTATGCATAGCATTGTTCGGCGCGGCCAGCGGCTCCGGGCAGCGCTGCCGCCAAAGCAGGTAGAGAAAACGTTCGAGCATATGTTTGTATGTTTCTGTGTTTGTTTGTATGTGTTGCGCGCATGCAGTGATTTTGCAGTAAAATAACATGCACTTTGAACCGAAATTTCTCTCTTGTTTGACATAGGATTTTGATGCCACTTTCAGGAAAGTTAGAAATAGTAAGTCTCTAGGCGTATGTTAAATTACAACACTGTACTATTTGATTTAATGCCTTAAAAAAGGCATTGAAGTTGGAACGTTTTTTAGTTTCTATGAGAAAAGGGGGCGTGGCAGCTCAAAATTTGGAATGACATTATACTAAGGCTGTCTCTAAGAACCTGTTTACCAAAATTTGTGCTCCTAAGTGCTATAGTTACTGAGATATTCGCCTAAAACACAAATTTTTTCGAGGTGTCTGGTTTTTTGCTCATTGCGGGGGCGGTAAGGGGCGTGGCAACAATTTGAAATAAACTTGATCTGCTCGAGAAAATAACGGACTTACATTCCAAATTTGGTGTCTCTAGCTTTTGTAGTTTAAAAGATCCAGGTGTTCATACGGACGGACAGACGGACATTGCTATATCGACTCGGCTGTTGATGCTGATCAAGAATATATATACTTTATGGGCTCGGCCACGCCGTCACACAAACAGATCCCGATCATTACCACATTACTAACAAAAATAGAACAACACATTATTATAAAACACAATTTAAACAAGTAAGAAAGGCTACAGTCGATCGAGCCGACTGTAAAAAACCCCGTACTCCCATAGTAGTGCCCATTTGCATTTTATTAGACCCCGTACTCTTTAAAAAAGAGTATAGGGGTCTATTAAGTTTGTCAGAAGCGAGATGTGCGTAACAGGCAGAAGGAGGCGTGGCCGACCCCATAAAGTATATATATTCTTGATCAGCATCAACAGCCAAGTCGATATAGCAATGTCTGTCTTTCCGTCTGTCTGTCTGTCCGTCTGTCCGTCTGTCCGTCTGTCTGTCCGTATGAACACCTGGATCTTTTAAACTACAAGAGCTAGAGACACCAAATTTGGAATGTAAGTCCGTTATTTTCGCGAGCAGATCAAGTTTATTTCAAATTGTTGCCACGCCCCTTACCACCCCCGCAATGATCAAAAACCAGACACACCTCAAAAAAATTTGTGTTTTAGGCGAATATCTCAGTAACTATAGCACTTAGGAGCACCAATTTTGGTATACAGGTTCTTAGAGACAGCCTTAGTATAATGTCAGCTGCCACGCCCCCTTTTTCCATAAGAACTAAAAAACTTTCCAACTTCAATGCCGTTTTTAAGGCATTAAATCAAATAGTACGGTGTTGTAATTTGACATTCGCTTAGAGACTTACTATATCTAACTTTCTAAAGGGGAGTGGCAGTCAAAAATTTTAAATGTCAATGCATTTACGCTGCCGCTAGGAAGCTCCATACCAAAATTGGTGATCATAAGCGCCATAGTTACTGAGATACTCGCCGAAAACACCGATTTTTTCCGAGTTGTGTCTAGTTTTTTGCTCATTGTGGGCGAATGGGGCCTGGCATCGAAAAAAAAAAGATATCTTGTATTGACTGACTAAATATCTGATCGATTGAGAACAAGCTCGACCTTGTAGTTCTAACCATCTCTGAAATCTGTTTGTTCATACGGACAGACGGACAGACAGACAGACAGACAGACGGACAGGCGGACAGACGGACATGGCTATATCGACTCGGCTTGTGATGCTGATCAAGAATATATATACTTTATGGGGTCTGCCACGCCTCCTTCTGCCTGTTACATACATTTTCACAAGCCCAATATACTCTTGCAGAGAGTATAATAGTATCACAGAATAATGCCCTTATACATACAATTATAATAATTATAATCATTATATTCATAATCATATTCCTATACTTAAAATATGTAACTTGCAATCCCACAATATTAATCCAGAAACAAGTAAGAAAGGCTACAGTCGATCGAGCCGACTGTAAAAGACCCCGTACTCCCATAGTATTGCATTTTATTTAAATTAAAATTTTCAAATGAAATTTAAAAAATTAAAATTAAATATTTACATTTTAAATTAAAATTAAAAAATAAATAAATTAACAACTGTCATTGTCAGCACTCGAACCCGCGATCCATGCGAAGGTTCCACATTGCGCCGCAACTCTACCAGTTGCACCACACCCCTCTTCTATCATTCTTCCGATTATTTCCATATAAGTATGTGCACACATACATATGTGTGTATGTATAGCATTGGTCGGCGCGGCCAGCGGCTCCGGGCAGCGCTGCCGCCAGCAGGTAGAGAAAACGTTCGAACATATGTTTGTATGTTTCTGTGTTTGTTTGTATGTGTTGCGCGCATGCAGTGATTTTGCTTTAAAATAACTTCGACTTTGAACCGTAATTTCTCTGTTGTTTGACATAGGATTTTGATGCTACTTTCAGGAAAGTTAGAAATAGTAATTCTCTAAGCGTATGTTAAATTAAAACACTGTACTATTTGATTTAATGCCTGAAACAAGGCATTGAAGCTGGAGAGTCTTTTATTTCTGATGAGCAAAGGGGGCGTGGCAGCTCAAAATTTTTAATGACATTATACTAAGGCTGTCTCTAAGAACCTGTATACCAACATTTGTGCTCCTAAGTGCTATAGTTACTGAGATATTCACCTAAAACACAAATTTTTTCGAGGTGTGTCTGGTTATTTGCTCATTGCGGGGGCGGTAAGGGGCGTGGCAACAATTTGAAATAAACTTGATCTGCTCTAGAAAATAACGGACTTACATTCCAAATTTGGTGTCTCTAGCTCTTGTAGTTTAAAAGATCCAGGTGTTCATCCGGACGGACAGACGGACAGACGGACATGGCTATATCGACTCGGCTGTTGATGCTGATCAAGAATATATATACTTTATGGGGTCGGCCACGCCTCCTTCTGCCTGTTACGCACATCTCGCTTCTGACAAACTTAATAGACCCCCTTTACTCTTTTTTAAAGAGTACGGGGTCTAAAAATGTAAAAAACAAATTCGCGAACCCAATAACGAAACGCTACAACAACAAGTACAACAAGAACAACATGAGCAACAAGAAGAAACAACTATCGAGATGGCACTTCCAAAACTGTACCCATCAGTTGCACCATGACTCACAGGCTCGCCTCTTAAGGAGAGGGAAGTGACATACTCATACTGAGTATGTCTACATAACAAAAGTGCATAGCAGCGTAGACATCGAATTCCACATCAAAACTATTCCCCAACTATAAACATTCCCAAGCTGCGCTACTATAAACATTCCCAAGCTGCACTTGTAAACAATTTTGGCGATCATAAACAAAGAGCAGCCTAGCGGGCGCATCTCACCCAATCGATCAGCAATGATCGAAAACCGCTCGATCAGCATATTTTGGCTCACACTCAAAAGCTGAGAAATCGCACAATTCTTGGTTCCCAGCTTTAAGCGGTCACCCCCAAATTGTAAACATTTAAATCCCTGTAAACAGAACTTTCATTATTATCTATTGAGCAGATATCTGTTAGTCTTAAGTTGTTCTTGAATAAAACAAGTCGTGAACCTAAAATCCCGCATTGTCTTTAAATAAAATCAACGTTACCGTTAGAATGTGTCGCAGTATTTATTGGATTCATTAAACACATAAAATATTTAATTATATATAATTTTTTGTCAATTTAAAAAACACTTAAAATTAAGCCTTTAAAAACCAAGTAATAATGGCTAAAGTACTCTCGTTGTAGCGCACACTTTTCCATACAAGAAAAAGCATGTAGAAGAAGCAGAAAACATGTGTAAATAAAACATGTGTAAATAAATGCATACATATTCAAATTTTCTTACAGGTTTTTTTTAAAACGTGTTTTACCTTAGAAAAATCCTTGTACAATAGTTCGAAATTAATATTTTAATGTGACAGTAAATAAATTATAATTTTTATTTTAAATTTAAATTAAAAAAATAATATAATATATTAATCTCTGCTTTTATTCTCGATTAAATTAATTAAATCGGTATCCAGGTATTACAATTGCTAGTACAATGGCCAACATTTTTAACGCCATTGCATTTATCCTGCCTATACTGGTTGTCCTAAGTGCAATAGTTACTGAGATTTTCGTGAAAACATCGATTTTTTCCGAGGTGTGTCTGGCTTTATGCTCATTATGGGGGCGGTAAGGGGCGTGGCAACAATTTTTAATATTTTAATTGTATATGATCTGCTCGCGAAGATGACGCAGTTTCATACTAAATTTGGTGGCGCAAGCACTAGTATTATAAAGATCCAGGTGTTCATACGGACGGACGGACATTGCTATATCGGCTCGGCTGTTGATGCTGATCAAGAATATATATATTTTATGGGTTCGGCCATGCCTCGTTCTGCCTGTTACGCACATTTCGCTTCTGACAAACTTGTATGTTGAAGTGGTTCAACTCGGACCAATTTTGGTGAGGATACTATTAATAATTGTACAAGTTAACGAGTGCCCCTTGCACATTGTTGTGCAGCATAAACAAAAGCAAAAATGATAGCCGGCAGTTACGCTGAAGTTGCCGTCTCAGCGAAAGTTCAGTTCAGCGCCCTAGATGCGACGGTCAACCGACGGTAACCTGATATCTTGCACATGCTGCAAGATCAGCGTTATCACTTATGCCCAGTCGGCTTGCCGGCTGTACTTTTGTAGCTTTAAGTACATATATTTTGTAGCTTTGTATTCTTTAGCAACTAAATACTTTTGGTTTAGCTTACGCCCGAGCTTGCTGGTGGTTGTAACGACTCAAATCTTAGGCCGGGGTATGTCTCAGTCCGGCCAGGGCTGTCTTTCACAGAAAATTTATATTTGTGCAAAGAAACACTAGTAGAGAACAATAGGGCACAAAAGAAAAGGGGCTTTCGATGCTTTCTTGGACAAATCTCAGAAATTTCCTAGCAATGCACATGAACGTTGGGATGCGACTCCGCGTCGGACTGATCTGAGCATTCCGCTTTCTGTGGCCAGCAGACGCTACGGCCTAGGAAAGCGGGACACCCTCTGTGTCGGCGCTGACTCGTACAACAACTACTCGGCCGCAGCTACTGTAGGTGTTGTCGTGCCGGCCGAAACTGTCCGAACCCGGTGTCGTGTGGTCAGATGTACTCAACTTCCACAGCCAGCAGACGCTACGACTTAGGAAGCAGGCACACCCTTGGCCGGCCCGGGTCCAACAACTGCTAAACGGCCGATAGCCAAAATAGCAACTGGCGGGCCCGGTGGACCCGTGGGGGGGGGATCCTCGCAAGACTTTGCCCGTACAGGCTCAGATGTGTTCCGATTCGACAACCAGACAACCAGCAGACGCTACGGTTGCAGGAACGGAGCACACCCGATATCAACGCGAACCCCCCAACAGCTAATCGGTCGAAGCCACAATAGCAATTGGTGGGTCGGTCGATCCTGTAGATAGGCGCAGCAACGATTTGCACCGCGGTCACTATCGATGCGTTCCGTCTCAGCGGCCAGCAGACGCTACGGCCACGGATACGAAACACCTTCGATATCGGTGTGAATCCACACGTCAGCTAATCGGTCGAAGCCACAATAGCGGACGGTGGTCACTCCGTTGGACACTGGCACTGTTGCACTAATTCCTGAAAAATGATATGCACATGTCGTGGCGTTGTTTTTACTTTGTTTTTATGAAATAACTTTTATTCTAATATTTTTATATGTCGCACGTGTGTTTCTTTTACTGTAGTTTTATTTCGCTATTTGCTTTATTTCTATTTTTCTTTCTATTTGTTAATAGTCACGTTGTCCCTAACCACACATAAAACGCTATCTTAAGGGACTCTCGTGGCTCACCTCGTTGGCAATGAGTATCGTTCCGCGTGTTGTTGTTGGTGTCGTCTCGGTGTCCAATGCCGTTCCTCTGGTTGTTCCTGATTGTTGGTGTCGTCTCTGTGTCCAATGCCGTTCCTCTGGTTGTTCCTGATCGTTGGTGTCGTCTCCGTGTCCAATGTCGTTCCTGTGTCTTCTTGTGAAGTAATCCCTTTATGTATATCCAAACGTGTGTGTGTTTTTTCCCGCCGCGTGGCCTTGCACTTTGCTTTTTCGTTTTTTTTCCGCACTTGTTCTTTTGCCGGCTGAAGATCAACTAACTCGTGCCAAAATTCTGCCAGCATGCAAAACGTCGCCTAATTGTTCTTTGCCTGCGTCGACGTCGGCGTTGTCAGCATCGGCAGCGTATATCCAGCCATTGACTTAATGTAGGTCAGGCCGGCAGCGCTGCTTCTCTCTCTTCTCTGCCGCTGCTGCTCGTCGCATTTTCGGCGCTGTCGGCAGCGCGTAGGCACGCTTCCAGAATGTTCTGTGGCTAGCAGCCAGCTTCGTTGCTATGCATCGTCGATTTCGTTGTGTGTGTGCGTGCGTTGTGACCAATGCTGTGCTGCTCTCCCCGACGTCGCTCTCTGCATTCCACTGCGCATGTGTCGTCTCTCTTCTCTTGTGATCCAGCGTTGTTGTCCACGCACTGCGCATGTATTGGCTCTACTGCTGTTGATCGCGCTGTAGTTAGAGTAAGCCAACACACTGTCTTGTGCTGCTTACTTCTCTCTTCTCCTCTCGCCGTACACTGCCGGCTGGCAGTAATGGGACGGTGCCCGTTCTAATGTACAAACGTAGGTACTGGCAGTTTTCGGCCAGTACCACCAACGAGTTGTGCGCCTTATTATGGGGCGTCACATGGTTCCTAATTTAGTTTTGTATTTGATGTTTACTGACAAGGTTCAGAATAAACTATACTACTCCGGCGACAGCCTAAGCGTGTGCTGAACACCATTCAGCATGCGAACAACGACCAAGACCAAGATTATAGGGCAGCCGAAGCCGCTGTCGCAGAAGCCAATGATGAAGCTGAAACAGCAAGTGACAATAACTTGGTAAATTTTTTAGTGAGCGCTCCCGGTTGCCGTTCGTCGAACGACAGCTAGCTGGGAGAAAACTAAAGATATTAAGTGACACAGGAGCGGCCAAAATCTACGTCAAGCCCGTAATGGAGCTAAAAAATGTAATCCCGGTCAGCTCCCTTTTCACGGTTAGTTCCATCCACGGTTCTAACAAAGTAAACCATAAGTGTTCAATGACCATTTTCGGGAAATCAGCTATTTTTTTAGACCCCGTACTCTTTAAAAAAGAGTAAAGGGGGTCTATTAAGTTTGTCAGAAGCGAGATGTGCGTAACAGGCAGAAGGAGGCGTGGCCGACCCCATAAAGTATATATATTCTTGATCAGCATCAACAGCCGAGTCGATATAGCCATGTCCGTCTGTCCGTCTGTCCGTCTGTCCGTCCGTCTGTATGAACACCTGGATCTTTTAAACTACAAAAGCTAGAGACACCAAATTTGGAATGAAAGTCCGTTTATGATGTACGCAGATCAAGTTTATTTCAAATTGTTGCCACGCCCCCTACCGCCCCCGCAATAAGCAAAAAACCAGACACGCCTCGAAAAAATTTTTGTTTTAAGCGAATAACTCAATAGTTATGGCACTTAGGATCACCAATTTTGGTACGCAGGTTCCCAGAGACAGCCTAAATGCAATGTCATTTAAAGTTTTGAGCTGCCACGCCCCCTTTGCTCATAGGAACTAAAACACTCTCCAATTTCAATGCCTTTCTGAAGGCATTAAATCAAATAGTACAGTGTTGTAATTTAACATACGCTTAGAGAATTACTATTTCTAACTTTCCTGAAAGTGGCATCAAAATCCTATGTCAAACAACAGAGAAATTTCGGTTCAAAGTTCACGTTATTTTACTGCAAAATCACTGCATGCGCGCAACACATACAAACAAACACAGAAACATACAAACATATGTTCGAACGTTTTCTCTACCTGCTTTGGCGGCAGCCGCTGGCCGCGCCGAACAATGCTATACATACACACATATGTATGTATGAGCACACATACATATTTGCAAATAATCGGAAGAATGATAGAAGAGGGTCGTGGTGCAACTGGTAGAGTTGCGGCGCAATGTGGAACCTTCGCATGGATCGCGGGTTCGAATGCTGACAATGACGATTGTTAATTTATTTATTTTTTAATTTTAATTCAATATGTAAATATTTCATTTTAATTTTTTTAATTTCATTTTTAAATTTTTATTTTAATAAAATGGGCACTACTATGGGAGTACGGGGTCTTTTACAGTCGGCTCGATCGACTGTAGCCTTTCTTACTTGTTTTTTATTAGACTCCTTAACAATATTTGACGGTATTATAGGTTTCGACTGGCTAACGCAAGTAGAAGCAGCCCTAGATACCGAGAATGGTACAATCAATCATGGATCTGTATCTGTAACGAGGCGTTGCCGTTCAATACATCTGTAGTGGCTACGATCCGTACAGAGGACGATAAGCCAGTATATTCAAAACTATATCCGCATCCTATGGGGGCCAATGATTAAATAAAAAAATTGAAATTCAAAATTTGCTGCAGAAAGGCATCATAAGACCTTTAAGGTCAGACGAAAGTGGGAGCAGAAATAAGCGACTGGTAATTGACTTTAGGAAACGAAATGAAAAGACCATCGCAGATAACTATCCAATGCCCAACATATTCATGATATTGTCGGACTTGGGTAAAGCCAAATACTTTACGACGTTAGATCTAAAGTCCGGCTATCACCAAATTTACTTGGCAGAGCAAGATCGCGAGAAAACAGCTTTCTCCGTAAACGGCGGAAAGTATGAATTCTGCAGACTACCGTTCGGATTGAAGAATGCGGGAAGCATCTTCCAAAGAGCGATAGACGACGTGTTACGTGAACAAATTGGAAAATCTTGTTATGTTTACATAGACGACGTGATAATTTTTTCTGAAAATGAAAAGGATCATGTAAATCACATAGACTGGGTTCTAAAAAGCCTATGCGATGCCAATATGAAAGTTTCAAAAGAAAAAATCTTTTGGAGATCACTAAAAGACAGTGAATCACATTAAGCCACCAACGAGAGGGAACTATTAGCTATAGTTTGGGCCCTGGAAAAATTACAACAATAGCGTATATCGACGAGCATAACGCAAAGATCCACTACAAACCGGGTAAAGAAAACCACGTAGCAGACGCACTCTCGCGACAGAACGTGAATGCACTGCAAAGTGAAGTAATATCCGACGCAGCAACAATTCATAGTGAATAATCTGTAACTTATACAATAGAAGCTACTGAGAAACCTTTGAATTGTTTCAGAAAGTAGATAGGTTTAGAAGAATCAAAGTTCTCTCTAAAACGAAACTTCATACTCTTTGGCAAAAAAACACGCCGCAAAACTCACTTTTCTGATAAAATCGAAATCCTAAAGGAAGTTAACGCAGTAGTTAATCCTAGTGTGGTCAATGCTATACACTGTGATCTCCGACGCCAAGCCGAGCCAATATCAAGCAAATTTATTACTTTCCGAAAATGACCAGGCTGGCTAAGGAAGTTGTGGCCAACTACAGTTAAAGAACAACTTTGGAATCGATGTGGTCAAGCGCCACCATTACATAGTACTTCTAATGGCCAAGAGGAACAATTCCACAGCACGTTGTCGGAAATCGCTAGATGCATTAAGCTGGAAAGAAAGATCGACGATGCGATCGAAGTTTTCCTACTTGCAACTCTAGAGTACAACCGTTCACTGCATTCAGTGACAGGCAAGAAACCGATAGAAGTGATACATTCATCGACTGATGAATTTAGGAAAGCCATTAAAACAAAGATTGAGAAAGCTCAACAAATACAACTGGACAGAAACAATCCACACAGTCAATACAGGATATTTGAGGTAGAAGTCTTCAGGTAGGTAGTAAGTCTTCATTAAAAACAACAAGAGACTTGGAAACAAGCTTACCCCCTTGTGCTCAGAAGAGGTAATACAAGCAGACCTAGGAACGTCTGTACTCATTAAGGGGAAAGTGGTACACAAGAGCAACATAAAATAGGAATTAGATTAGATATTATAAGTTAGTACTAGAACTAAGAAACACAGTAGGGTTAATCCAATTTTATTTTTTTCTTGCAGGCTTATTTGGTCGATTGTATCCCTAATAAGTATAATAAAAGCTCGGATCACCGACTATTCTCATTCAAATTACATACTCATAGTAGATGGAAATGTAATGATTTGGAAACAACATGACTTTGCACGACACTCAAGTAATTTGACCGAATTTTTAAGTATGATAGAAGAAACGGAAATATTGTCCGAGTACATTCCCCAGTCTCATATGAGAAATCTATTGGAGGCAGATGTTAACCATCCTAGAAGCCTTTTGTCCGTTTTGCACCACAGAATTGCGAGAAGCTTGGATTTCCTTGGGACAGCACTTAAGGTAGTGGCCGGCACACCGGACGCTAGAGATTTAGATAATGAAAGAAAGATAAAGAAAGATCAGAATGACCGATAGAAGATTAATCGAATCAAACTTGTTGTTTGAGGTAGTAATAAACACAGAAACCCAAAAGCAGATTAATCAATTAACAGATACAGTAAATAAGATAATTAAAGCAAGGAAAACTGATCTAATAGACACGCCACATTTGTACGAGGCATTATTGGCCAGAAATAGAATGTTAATAAATGAAATCCAAAATTTAATGCTCACACTCACTCTTGCAAAACCCAACATAATAAATCCAACAATCTTTGATCACGATGATTTAAAATCTGTGCTTATCAAACATCCCGCAGAAGTTCCTATAGTTAGCCTGATAGAGGCATACAATATTAAAATTTTGCAGTTCGAAAATATTGTCTACATTTTAATCGAATATATTAAGTTTATTTGTAGAAAGGTCAACATCCTCCCGGTGTCCCAAGAGCACACTGTACTTCAGCTTCAAGATGATACCGTAGCTGAATGCGAAAGCGACGTATTATCGGTAACAAGCTGCATCACAACAACTTACGCCTCGATCTGCAAGTTGGCAACGCATGTCACCCGCGCACGCGAAGTGCATGCCGGAAGCACAGCACATTGTAACAAGCAGCTTAGGTCACCTTGAGCTTATTACAATAGTAGATGACGGCATCATGGTCTTAAACGAAAGTCCTGCCAGTATCAGCACCGATGACGGCGCAACAGTATCAGTCAACGTCGTATTCGAGCGAGTTGCTGTCATAAATGGAACAAAGTATGTAAACCGGCCCAAAATCATAAACAAGACGCCGGGCAAAGCAGCTTGAAGATCATTGGCCACGACCCAGTCCTGAGCATGCCTTTACTACAAAGGATGAACAACCACAACCTACACATCATCCAAGAAACTCAGGAAGAGATAACATCGGCAGGGTCGCCTAAAGCATGGTTTACTGCCGCAGGTTGGTGCAGCCTGAGTCTCAGCGGTTCCATTCTTCTTTACCAGCCTCACAGAAGATACAGGCGATCGTGGACAGCTATAAGATGAACGGGGACGGTCAAACTTCTAAGGGGGGGGGGAGTAAATAACGAGTGCCCCTCGCACGTTTTTGTGTAACATAAACAAAAGAAAAATGTTAGCCAGCAGTTACGCTAAAGTTGCCGTCTCAGCGAAAGTTCAGTTCAGCGCCCTAGATGCGACGGTCAACCTACGGTAAGTACATATATTTTGTAGCTTTGTATCCCTTAGCAACTAATTACTTTTGGTTTAGCTTACGCCCCAGCTTGCTGGTGGTTCCTAATTTAGTTTTGTACTTGATGTTTACTGACAAGGTTCAGAATGAACCATACTACTCCGGCGACAGCCTAAAATAATCGTTTTCATATATTAAACATATTGCTGAGCCACAAGGCCAGTGATTTAGGTGAAGTCAAGGCTCCACCATAAGGTGGAGATTACTCAGCTCAGCTGATACTACATGTCTTCAAACAAATATCGTATTTTTGACTGATTTTTCCTATGGGAGCTACAGGCTATAGTTTTCCGATCTGGATTTAACTTAGTGACGATAGTTATAATGGTGCCATACACGGACTGTGTGAATTTTGTCAATGAATGTGCTCTACTAGTTTCGAAGTTGTAGTGTAATGAAAATTGTTTTTCCCAATTTGAAGTGGGCGGTATGGGGCGTGGCAAACATTTGAAATAAATTTGGCCTGCGTTTCCTATAGACAGACTTTCTTTCTAAATTTGGTTGAAGTATAGAAAATCCACGTGTTCATACGGACACGCAGACGGACATCGCTACATCGAGACGGCTGCTAACGCTCAAGAATATATACATTGTATGGGGCTGACACGCCTCCTTCTCGCTGTTACATACATTTCAACGATTATAATAACCCTTGTACTCTACGAGTAACGGGTTAAAAACTAGTTTGAAACTCTAGTACAACGGAAAGTTGTGTTCACTCTTACGATTAAAAAATAATCCAGAACATTTAACTTTCCAGATTTTTACAGCAAAATTACAAAATTTTGTCATCTCTATAAAAAAATCATTTGGTTCTGTTTATGTGGCTAATGTGCAATGTTAAATTCGGTAAGTACAAACGTGTACTCAATTTTGCACGCCACCGTAAGTCTCTCCAACTCTCTTTGTCTGAATTATTAACACAGCTCCCAATTTGGGTATCCCAGAAGTAAATCGGTCGAAACCCGACCGTTTTTCTACAAAACTGATAGATTTTGTGTTAACCAAAATTCTTACAAAAATAGGGAAAATGTTGTTAAATGAAGCAATATGCGCTTGATCAAGTGCGGGCTCTTAACTGTCAACTCGCTTAATTGTAGTTTTTCCTTTCGGATTTATATCAAGTAGGAGCCATTTTCTTGAAAAACATTAAAATACAAAGTTATTGAAAACAAAAATGTATATTAGCTAGAAAATGATAAAAACGCCATAAAAATATACAAATATATTTTCATGCACTATAATCATTTATAAAACCTTTCCTCCCTCATTCAGGTTCTCGATATTGATAGCAAGTTTTTATGTAAATGACACTGCGAAATTTTATATATACAAAATACATACATTTTATTAAATGCCTAATGTTTTTAAGTATTGTTATTTTTTGCTTAAGCAGTTCATAGACCTATTTTACTCATTTTTTAGGGAAATATTTGGCACTTATTTGTGGCGTGGACGAAACGCAACTACGTTGCGCGAGCTGAATCCCAAAAGCTTATCTTCTGGCTTAGATGACTACCCTCGGGCTTCCCATCCTACTAATAATGAGCGCCATGTTGATTTGCGTTGTTGGATTGCTCTGGCCGCAAGCGTTATGGCCGAATTGTCTACATTGCTCGGCAAGGACAATATGAAATACGATGAAACTGCCATCTATCTCACAGACAACGCGCTTCTTAATAAGCTACATGTTGAGGAACCAATTGCTAGCAACATTTTTTGATTTTTTGTGCATGTATAGAAGCACAACGTAATATTGCTCGTCGTTGTGAAATTGGCAGACGCCAGTATGTCGGCGTAAATTTTTGTTCAATCAATACAGTTGTCTCTTTCTAACTTAAGCGTTGCAACATTCTGCGTAATGTTTCGCAACTTTTCATATTTCTCAGTAACAAACAAACAAACGAACGGACAACACGCACGCCAGCATCTGCTGACAATCTCAGTATGTTTAAAATAAAATATAGTGTAAACTATGGTTAGGAATAAACATTGTGGTTCATTTCTCATCATAATTTTGGTCCTTCGAGCCGGATCCGTTGGGCATTGTTGTTTTGTTACTCAATCTTGTGGATTTCGACGCAACTGACGCCGAACATCATATTGACACTGTGGTCAATACATTTCGTAAGGAAAAAGCATTTTGTTGGTCTGGAGACATTCGAGAACATGGAGAACGTCAAGGCATTGATCAAAATCAGAGGTAGATTGAAGGCTTCAATCTCACGCATTCATGGATACGCACAAAATCCCCCAGAGGAACACAAAATTTTCGACATAGACACAAAATTGGAGACCTTGGTAAGCACATGGAAGGAGTTCGTCAGCCTTGGTGACGAGCTCGAGAAATACGACGATCAACCCGGGTACACAGACCCAGCACTGGAGAACATAACCTATGAAGAAAAGTATGAACAGGCATGTGCTCGTCTCAAGTCGTTAAAGTCAGCGGCTACGGGCAATGCAGCAGAAGGCGGAGCTACTTGGAGCAACGCTGGTAGAAAAGAAGGATCGCCCATCCAGGGGATCTTACAACAAATGGAGCTTCACAAGGAGGTTTTGTTGCAAATGATGAATCGGTTGTCATCAACAAACATCGTTAGTAATACGGCGTCAGGCTCACAGGCCGTGGCAGGGTCACCAGCAAGAGATTGGAAGTTGCCCAAAATACACATCAAGCCATTCAATGGCAACTACAAAGAATGGCATGCGTTCAAAGGCCTCTACGAGAGTGCCATTCACAGGAAGGAGACGTTAACGAACATACAGAAGTTCCACCATTTGAAATCCTGTCTAGATGGAGACGCTGCAACACTTATTCAGCATTTGCCCATGGTCGATGCGAATTATGAAATAGCTTGGAAATCGTTGAGTGATCGCTATGAGAAGCCACGTTACTTGGTGAACATGTTATTGGACGCGTTCACAGGACTGGCAAAAGTAGTCGATAATAATCCATTATCGCTACGTTCGTTATCAAGTGGAGCTGCGGATGTCATAAGGGCATTGGATGCGTCTGGACAAACTGGACGAGACGCTTGGCTGATATACCTTCTTATCGCCAAAGTGGATGAGGCAACACGTCGTGAATGGATAGACAAAAGTCAGGATACAGAGAGTCCTACAGTGGAAGAGTTGCTAAAGTTTCTGGACGCACGTTGTGATCGGCTTGAGCTCAGCCAATCAACCGATCAGACTGTCAACAAACTTAGTGTTGACAAAGGAATAAGGCAAGCACGCACTTTGCTCGCCAACACAGACAAGTGTACAAAATGCAACAGCACGGAGCATGGAATTTGGGCATGTCCTCAATTTTCGAGCATGCCAGTCAAGCACCGTGGTGAATTTGTCAAGGAGAAGCATCTGTGTTTCAATTGCTTGAAACATGGCCATGGAGTAAGCGCTTGTCCATCGAAGTTTTCCTGCAGGCATTGCAAGCGCCGTCATCATTCAACTCTGCACTTCGATAGATCAACACTGGAGAAGGCTGCAGCACCACAGCAACAAAGTAAAGCATCAGAGGATGCTGCTACATCGGTAGTAGCATTGACAAACGTTTCTGGAAACTAACCTGTCCAAAGTACCGGACAAAGAAGAAGTACACTGCCAACAGCGCTGGTGTACGTTCAAAATTCTAGAGGAGATTTCACCACGTGTCGCATTTTACTGGATTGTGGATCCGAATTGTCATACATTTCGGAACGATGCGCACAAGCACTGGGACTTGCACGGTCACATTCGCGGATTGCAATATCCGGAATTTCATCAATCAAGGCAGAAACAACAAGAGGACTATGCACACTTCAGATCAAGTCGCGAGTGTCAGCTCACTCGCTTGATATCAACGCACATGTACTTGGGAGGATCACGTCTTCATTGGCACGAGAAAACATTGACGCTGCAGCATTGTCGATTTACAACGGTTACGAGTTAGCAGACCCACAATTCAATACCAACGCAGCCATCGATAGAAGGAAAAGGTACTACAACAGCAACGTCGCTTCTGTGTACAGTCAACATAAACAATCTGCTGCAACGACTTTGGGAGCTAGAAGAGATTCCATCATACACACCTACAAACCTGGAAAATGAATTGGTTGAGAAACATTTTCTCGACACACACACACACGAGACACCAAAGGACGATATGTTGTAGAGCTGCCATTCAAAGAGGAGAAACCACAGTTTGCAGACACACTTCAGGCAACTCAGTCACAATTCCTGGCAGTCGAGCGACGTTTACAAAAAGACGCAAACTTGCAAGCAAAGTATATCCAATTCATGAGAGAATACATACAACTTGGTCACATGGAGGAATTGGATGCACAGGAGTTGTCAAATACTTCCAATAATGTATTTTATATGCCTCACCACCCTGTAGTAGGAGTCAAGCTACGTGTGGTCTTTGACGGCTCAGCACAGGATCGCAACGGTCGCTCACTCAATGACGCACTTCACGTTGGACCATGCATACAACGCAACCTTTTTGATGTATGCTTACGCTTCAGGATGCACAAGTTTGTATTTTCGGCGGATATTGTCAAGATGTTTAGGCAGATATTGTTTACTGCTAAACACCAAAACTATCAGAGGATCCTATGGAGAGAAGATTCCGCAGCACCACTGAAGCATTTCAAGCTACGCACAGTAACTTATGGCACCGCTTCTGCACCATTTCTGGCTGTTAGAGTTTTGGAGCAGCTAGCCAACGATTACAAGAATGAGTTTCCCAGAGCAGCCAAAATATTACTCGAGGATTTCTATGTGGACGATGTGCTGACAGGAGCTAGCACCGAAGAAGAATTGGTCGACATTCAGCAGGAGCTCATATCGCTCATGTCGCGTGCTCAATTGGAGCTTAGTAAGTCGATTTCTAACAGTAATCAAATCGTCACTATTCACAGCACTGGAACGGAGCTCTCAAAAACTACTGCAAAAGTTTTGGGACTGCATTGACACCCTGGAGAAGACAAAATCACATACCACATACCGTTGAAGGAAGAATTTGGCTGTACTAAGCGACAAGTTCTTTCGGATGTGGCTCGCATCTTTGACCCACTTGGCATTTTAGCGCAAGTGGTAGTGCAGTTTAAAATCCTACTTCAGGAATTATGGCTACTTAACTTGGACTGGGACTCTGAGCTCCCAGTGAAGCAAGCACACTTATGGCAACTCAGGCTAGCTCGTTACATCAATGGCGCCGAGAATGGGATGGAGCTACACGCATTTTCGGACGCTGCGCTCAAGGCTTACTCTGCTGTTGTCTACAGCCGAGTAACCCACAAGGACGGTACCATTGGGGTATCACTTATAGCTGCAAAGACAAGAGTAGCACCATTGAAGCAGAAAACGCTGCCACGATTGGAGTTATGCGGAGCTCTACTCTTGGCTCGACTCTTACACGGAGTCAAATCTGGTCTGCGTCAGAAGGAAGTGAAGATACACGCATGGTGCGACTCAACAATTGTTCTGTCATGGCTCTCGCACCAACCAAGCAAGTTAAAAATGTTTGTGTCCAACCGTACAGCAGAAATCTTGGAAACCATTCCACGCAGCTCTTGGAGGCATTGGCATTGGAGGATTTATTGAAGTTCGACTTGTGGTGGGATGGTCCATCTTGGCTACACAACGCACAGGAATACCAGAACATAATGCAGCCATCCCAATACTGCTGCTCGATTTTGAAACCAGACGCCGAAATCGCATATTTGTCACCGGCCCACTTCTTGATCGGCCGGACCTATACGGCTGTCCCACCAATCGTTTGGACTACTGGCAGCATATTCAAGCAATGCTGCAAGGTTTTTGGAGGCGTTGGCACCAGGAGTATCTAACATCCCTGCAACAACGGCCTAAATGGGCTACCAAGACGCCTAACATTGCAACTGGAGACATCGTTCTCATCAAAGACTCAGGTGCTCCACCAGCGGCATGGAACTTGGGTCGCGTGATCGAAACATAACCTGGAGAGGATGGTCTAGTTCGAGCAGTCAAACTAAGGGTCACTTCTGGAGAGATGACTCGCCCCATCACGAAGATCGCAGTACTACCATGTTCAGAAACGAAGTTTCAGGGGGGCCGGGATGTTGAGGAACCAATTGCTAGCAACATTTTTTGATTTTTTGTGCATGTATAGAAGCGCAACGTAATATTGCTCGTCGTTGTGAAATTGGCAGACGCCAGTATGTCGGCGTAAATTTTTGTTCAATCAATACAGTTGTCTCTTTCTAACTTAAGCGTTGCAACATTCTGCGTAATGTTTCGCAACTTTTCATATTTCTCAGTAACAAACAAACAAACGAACGGACAACACGCACGCCAGCATCTGCTGACAATCTCAGTATGTTTAAAATAAAATATAGTGTAAACTATGGTTAGGAATAAACATTGTGGTTAATTTCTCATCACTTCATTTGGATCCAGATTTAGCGGGCACTATTCCGAATGGGGCTTACACACGGATGCTTTACTTTTTAAGCGTAGACTTCCAGATAGAAATGGCTTTTTACATTTCCAGCCAGAAAAGCAGCGCTATACGTTACAGGCGCCAAGTTTCAAATTTGTAGATACTATGTTTGGCTATGTGAGTTTATTTCCATTTCTCTTAGAGCAGTTGGAGTACAACTCACCGTATCTGGAAAAACTACTTCATGATATGCGCAATCCAGATTTACTGTGGACTAACTATGGATTGCGATCTCTTTCTAAGAACTCGCCAATGTACATGAAGCGCAACACTGAAAGAGTCCAGTGATTGCACGCAAAATATACTAAGAGCTGCGTGACAATTTAATAAAGAATATTTTTAGGCAACACAAACGCACTGGTTACATATAGGAACCGTATGATGATACCACTAACCAGAGATTTCTCTGGTTAGTGATGATACCACGGGAGAAGGAAAGGGATGCAATTCGTTTACTGGCTGGAGTGGACTTGTGGTACTACTTATGGGCGAGCACTACTAAAATTATGAGTCTTCCACAAAAAACAAGAAAGAAAAGCACAGTCGAGCATGCCCGACAGCAAAATACTCTCTGCATTTTTTTCCAATTAATTTATTAAAATCGGAAGCGATATATTACATTGTGTAGTACTTGCATGAAAACACGTTGAAACAAAAACAATCTAAGCATAATCAAACAAACATGTGTTTCTCTGTATGCAAATACACATACGAATGACAAAATATAATGCATATGCTGGCAGCGCTGCCGCCACACAGGCAGAGACAACAATCGAACATGTACTTGTATGTTTGTGTCCTGCTTGCACTCATTCATGATATTGCATTCAATTATCAATATTGTAACGCATCTAGTTTTCTTGTTTATAGTGCGATTTCAATGCACCTTTTAGAATAGTTTGATATAGTTAGTCTCCACACGAATTATAAATTACAGTACTGTACTATATGAACAAATGTCTAGAAACGGAACGAAAATTGAGAATTATTTTTACGAATTTTGGGAAAAAGGGGCGTGGCAGTCAATGCATTAACGCTGTCGCTAGGAACCACCATACCAAACTAGGTGCCATAGATACTGAGGGAATCGCCGAAAACACCGATTTTCTCCGAGGTGTGTTTAGTTTCATTGTGGGCGGAAGGGGCGTGGCATCGAAAAAAAAAGATTCTTGTATTGACTGACTAAATATGTGATCGATTGAGACCAAGCTCGAACTTGTAGCTCTTACCATTTCTGAAATCTGTTTGTTCATACGGACAGACAGACGGACATGGCTATATTAAGTCGGCTGTTGATGCTCATCAAAATTATATATATCGTATGGGGTTTGCCACGTCTGCGTGTGCTGTCTGTGGACTAACTTCTACGATATGCATGTTGTGAGGTAGAGAAACTTTCCCTAGGAATCTTTCTAGAGTCTTCAGAATAAAAGATGATAGACTTATAGGTCTAAAATCCTTTGGGTTGCATTTTGATGGTTTCCCTGCCTTAAGGATGAAAACTGCATTCGAGCGTAGCCAAGTTTTGGGAAAGATACCGGATTAGAGTATTTCTTTAAATATCTGATGTAGGCAGTTTAATGCCAGCTCCCCAGCATGAATGAGATGGGCTTGAATAACACCATCTGGGCTAGGAGATGTAAAGGTGTAAGGCGGGGTATCAGTCCCGTTTAACATGTTGGTTTGTTATTAATTTATAGAGTTAAGAAAAATGAATTTCCAAAATGTTAGTTAATATAGCATTAAGAATTTATGAAGTTATAGAAATAAGAGACAACGAAATCGTATTTTAAGTTAGAAAACAACATAACAATGTATTTTAATTCTAAGTTATCGAATAGCTTTCCTATCGATAGGAGTTTACGAGGCCTACGGCGCCCTCTGTCAGGAGCGCGATGATCAGCCCGATGCAACTCTGAACAGAAGCTCTGTGGTGAAGGGAGAGCTTTCGTGGTGGAGTTGTGTCAGGGCAGCTGCAACGCTACTAGATCGAGAGCGCTGCCGTTAGTGTGACAAAAGGGCGGGACAGTTCGCGAAGAATTAATAAAGCATAGTTAGCCGCGATGATAAAAACTAGTGGGATTGGTCGACAATATCGCTACTCCCGTTACCTCCCGTTTTGCTCGAGAACAGCAGTGACTCTACGGCGCTCCTGGAGTCGTAGCCTGTTCTCGCGAATCAACGCCGTCTTCCGCTGGCACAGCCACGAGTGCGATCTCGTAAGACGTTCCTTTTCTCTTATGCGACGAATCGCTGAGATTAACGGCAGCGCCCGCCGTTTCGATCTCGCGTCCGCATCTTTCTCTTCCACCTTGCGCTCTTCGCCCGGGAACAGCGGCGGCTATCAGAGTACCTCGATACCCCGCTTCGATCTCGCAGAGCATCACGCAGCATCGCTGAGAACAACGGCGGTGCACCTGTTTCCCTTGTCTACGCAGCGTACAAGTTTGAAAATACTCTCTGCTTTTATTCCCGATTAAAATAATTAAATTCGCATCCAGGTATCACAATAGATAGTACTTTTATTAGGACACGTCGAAACAAAAATAAATTCTAGCATAATCAAACAAACATTTATTTGTTTGCATGCACATTCATATTCGTTTGACATTATATGCATGCTTTAAGGAAGTTTCTTAGGCCGGGGTATGTCACAATCCGCCGAAAACGCCTGGTGAAGAGACGTAGTGACACGATAGTCATGGCTGGTCACTAGCTAATGGAAAAGGGAGCAAAAAGTTTTGAGCCAACGTGGACTCGTAATTCCGAGACAGCAACCAAGTATCGGCTACTGTTGATGGCTCTGATTTTGAGGTGTCCGAGGTGGCCCATCGTCAATTAGACGAACGACCAACGCGGCCGGTGCGGAGGGAGAACCAGTGAGTTCGATGCACGATTTCTACTCAATAGGTAGTGTACACGCTACCCCTATTGAACCGAAATCTCGTGCTCCCAAGGGGACAAAAATGCAAACGATGAATCACGACTTTTAATAAATAAAGCGCTACAGGCTATCTTTATGGTGTAGAATTTACGAGAACCAGCTTTAGCACCAAAACGTTAGGTGTGCACTTGGACGGGGACAACTGAGTAGACTGCTATGGAAGCCGACACAATGAACCACGACTTCCACTCAATAAGAGAGTACAGGCTACCTCTATGGGGTAAAAGTCACAAGCACCAGCTTTCGCATCAAAACGTTACGTGTGCACTTGGACGGGAACAACTGAGACGACTCCTACTGTAGGCGGCACAGCGAAAACGATAAATCACGTATTCCACTCAATAGGAGAGTACAGGCTGCTCCCATTGAGTCTTAGTCACGAGCGATAAGCGTTGCGTGTGCACTTGCACGGGGACAGTCGAAATCACCGGTAAGCAACGCATACGATGAATCACGACTTTCGCTCAATAGGAGAGTACAGGCTGCACCCATTGGGTAGAAGTCACGATGACCAACTCGAGCACCAACACAAAGGAGCTACCAGATCGCGGTGTTGGTAGTCGCCGGAGCAGAGTTCGCCAATGCACCTGCAACGGAACACTCGGCATATCGAGGGAGAATACACACTGATATTGCGCGTCACTTTTGTTTACGTTTACTTTTCGCTTTATTTATTTCTTTAATATAAAAAAAAACAAGTAAGAAAAGTACAGTCGAGCACGCCCGACCGTAAAATACTCTCTGCATTTTTTCGCGATTTAATTATTAAAATCGGTCTAGAGATATTAAAATGTGTTGTACTTGCATTAAAACACGTTGAAACAAAAAAAATCTAAACATAATCAAACATACATCTGTTTGTCTGTATGCGAATACACATACGAAAGCCAATATATGATGCATATACATGTATGTATGTATGTGTGTATTCAGCGCGGCCAGCGACTGCGGGCAGCGCTGCCGCCACGCAAACAAAGAAAACATTCAAACATGTGCTTGTATGTTTCTGTCTCGCTTGCACTCATACATTGATATGAATGCCGCAGCGCTGCCGTCACATGTGCTTGTATGTTTCTGTCTCGCTTGCACTCATACATTGAGCGCTGCCGCTCAAGTGCTTGTATGTTACTATCTCGCTTGCACTCATACACGATATTGCTTTCAGTTATCAATATTGTAACTCTTCTAGTTTTCTTGTTTATAGTGCGATTTCAATGCGCCTTTCAGGATAGTTTGATATAGTTAGTCTTCACACGAATTATAAATTACAATACTGTACTATATTAAAGAATGCCTAAAAACGGAGCGAAAGTTAAAATTTATTTTTATTAATTGTGGGAAAAAGGGGCGTGGCAGTCCAAAATTTTAAAAGTCAATGCATTTACGCTGTCGCTAGGAACCTTCATACTAAAATTGGTAATCCTCGGTGCCATAGTTACTGAGATATTCGCCGAAAACACTGATTTTTTCCGAGGTGTGTCTAGTGTTTTGCTCATTGTGGGCGAATGGGGCGTGGCATCAAAAAAAAAAAAGATTTTTGTATTGACTGACTAAATTTCTGATCTATTAAGACCAAGCTCGAACTTGTAGCTTCTACCATCTCTGAAATCTGTTTGTTCATACGGACAGACAGACAGACAGACGGACGGACAGACAGACAGACGGACAGACGGACAGACGGACATGGCTATATCGACTCTTTCTGACTGTTACGCACATCTCGCTTCTGACAAACTTAATAGACCCCCTTTACTCTTTTTTAAAGAGTACGGGGTCTAACAAGAAACAAGAACACATTGCGTTAATTTGTTTTCAATGACCGTTTGTTCCTATGGCAGCTATATGATATAGTTGTTCAATCCGGATGCAATCGGTAGGCAGATGGAATATGATAACAAATGCATATTGCGTGAATTTGGTTCAAATCGTACAAGAGACACAGCAAATTTTCATACTAAGTATTTCTGTGTCTGTTGTACGATTTAAACCAAATTCGACTCATATGCATTTGGCATAAAATCCTATGTGTACACCAAATTTAATCTAGATAGGACTACTATATCATATAGCTGACATAGGAACAATCGGTCATTGAAAAAAAATTAACGCAATGTGCATGACTGCAAGGGTATATAATCTTCGGCTAGCCGAAGATAACCTTTTTTTTTTGTTTTTCTTTCAACGTGTTTTAATGCAAGTACAACACATTGTAATATCTTTAGACCGATTTGAATAATTTTAAATGCAGAGTATTATACGGTCGACTGTACTTTTCTTTCTTGTTTTTATACTCTCTGCAAGAGTATATTGGGTTTGTGCAAATGTATGTAACAGGCAGAAGGAGGCGTGGCAGACCCCATAAAGTATATATATACTTGATCAGCATCACAAGCCGAGTCGATATAGCCATGTCCGTCTGTCCGTCTGACCGTCTGTCTTTCCGTCTGATCGACAAACAGATTTCAAAGATGGTAAGAGCATCAAGTTCGAGCTTGGTCTCAATCGATCGTGGCATTTTGATGCCACGCCCCATTCGCCCACAATGATCAAAAAACTAGACACACCTCGGAAAAAATCAGTGTTTTCGGCGAATATCTCAGTATCTATGGCACCTACGATTGCAAATTTTGGTATGGTTGTTCCTAGCGACAGCGTTGATGCATTGCCATTTAAAATTTTGGACTGCCACGCCCCCTTTTCCCACAATTAATAAAAATAGTTCTCAACTTTCGTTCCATTTTTAGGCATATTTTAATATAGTACAGTATTGTAATGTATAATTCGTGTAGAGACTAACTATATCCAACTATCCTGAAAGGCGCATTGAAATCGCACTATAAACAAGAAACTAGAAGCGTTACAATATTGATAACTGAATGCAATATCATGTCTGAGTGCCAGCGAGACAGAAACATACAAGTACTTGTTTGAATGCTTTCTGTGCCTGTGTGGCGGCAGCGCTGCGGGCAGTGCGGGAATAAATGCAGTTAGTGTTATTAAGTCGGGCGTGCTTGACTGAACTTTATTTTCTTGTAAGTACGGACGTACTTATAACAGGTAGATCAAGTTTATTTCAATTTGTTGTCACGCCCCTTACCGATACCCCAATTTGTAACAACTACTGTCCTCTCACCAAAAACGATGTTCAATAATTTTAATTTATGTACACGTGGTAAAAAGAGAAGAGATAACTCTTTGTTTAGGTACAGTATTAAACTATCTAATTATTGAACGAAGCGTGGCTCAAGTGGTAGAGATGCTTGCAGTTATTTTTCGTTCTTGAATGTAAACCTAAGGACTGCGGTTCGAATCTCGGCACAGACACAGCCGTTCCATTTATTTTTCTTACATAACAAAAATTTATTACATGCAAATGCAGATAATCGGAAGGTTCCTAAATGCGGGGCGTGGTGCAACAGGTAGAATTGCGACACGTTCTGGAACCTTTGTATGACGTCGCGGTTCCGAGTGCCGACAATGATAACTGTTTGTTTAATTTTTTAAATTTCAATTCAAAAACTTAATTTAAAATTTCTTAATTTTTCTTTTAAAATTTAAATTAACATTAAATACAAATTCGCAATACTAGGGGAGTACGGGGTCTTTTACTGTCGGCTCGATCGACTGAAGCCTTTCTTACTTGTTAAATTTCAATTCAAAAAAATTATTTAAAAATGTAAATTTTTTAAATTTCCTTTTAAAATTTTAGCTTACATTAAATACAAACTCGCAATACTAGGGGAGTACGGGGTCTTTTACTGTCGGCTCGATCGACTGTAGCCTTTCTTACTTGTTAAATTTCAATTCAAAAAAATTATTTAAAAATGTTAATTTTTTAAATTTCCTTTTAAAATTTTAGCTTACATAAAGTACAAATTCGCAATGCTAGGGGAGTACAGAGTCTTTGACTGTCGGCTCAATCGACTGTAGCCTTTCTTACTTGTTTTTCATTTGATTCACCGTCTTCTAATACAATTTTGTGATTCCGTGTCTTTTAATTCCTGGTTGTATGGGGGGTCTTCGTTGTCCTAAGTATCCGTTTATCCCGAGAGTTATTGGCGCATCGCTTGCCAAAATTCTCTTCTGCCGACGTCGCTTCTTTTGTTGCTCAGCCCTTGACACACATATTTTGTGTACAGATTCCGGGTCTTTTCCGGCGTCGATCGCTTTTGCACGCAAAAAGATGCTAGGTAGCGTTGCTTACGCCTTTGCTTCTCTTTCGTCGCGTGCCAAACTCCCAAGACGACGCAGGCGGCCGCTTGCCGTCTCTTGCTCACTGCCGCTATTGCCTCTGCTGCACTACCTGACGTAGCGGATTGAGCTGTGTGTTTGGGTTTCGCTGTGCTGCTGTGTCGTCAGCCGTACGCTTGTATGTGTGCGCTGTGTAGTGCCCATTGTCTTTCGATCTCTTTGCTCAGCCTCTGTCGATCAACGCATTGTATTGCGCATATGTCGTCGCTCTTTGATTTCGACCTCTCTATGCCCAATCTCCAATATATATATATATATATGATATCTGCATATATACAAAAATATTTATTTTAGACTCATGATATCTACAGTTCAACCAAGCTATCGTATGAATCACCTTAACAATTTACTAATATAAATATCACAACCCATTGTGATTCAATTAATGAAACTGAGTAACAGGTATCCTTAAGTCGCGAGACGACTACAGCAGTCTTTCTTGTTTATTTTGGACAACTTCACCACATTTAAAGTGACCGTTAGCCTCGATTTATTAAAACAAGACGAGGTAAACGACCTCATAAGAACGGCTTTATTAGAAAATCTCGTTTGCTTCTAACAAAAAATGGTAATGTACAACAAGGGTTTCAACAGCGACGGCAATAAGAACAAGAAAGAATGCTACAGTCGCCCCGCGACTTTAGGATACCCGTTACTCAATGTTCGACCGATTGTTCCTAGCTTTACGATATAGTCAAACGATTTGTATGAAACTTTGTCAGTGCATTTATGTTATTGATAAATTTATTCTGTATCAGTTTCATTAAGATAGCTTGGTAAACACAGAAAATTTTCATACAAATTCATACTAAATGCACATTTTTGACCTATTGGAGCTATACGATATAGTAGTCCGATTTCTATGAAACTTGGTCGGTATATTTATATTATTGACTTATTTATTTTGTGTCAGTTTCATTAAGATAGCTTAGTTAATGTAACATTTTTTTATACTAATTTATATTTGGAGCGTGTTTATGACCGATTCGCCCTATGGGAGCTATACGATATAGTTGTCCGATTTCGATCAAACTTGGTCAGTACATGTACTTCATAGACATGTAGTCTCCGTGTAGATTTGCCTTTATATGAAGATAGAACGCCCTAAAGTGGGCGTGTCAAAAAACAAAAACAAACTCGTACTGCTTGAGTATTGTACCTTTTATTTGCGACCCCTTTCACCTTTCTAGCTCTTATAGTCTCTCAGATCTGAGACGGACGGAGAGACGGACAGACGGACATGGCTATATCGACTCGGCTATTGATGCTGATCAAGAATATATATACTTTATGGAGTCTGCCACGCCTCCTTCTGCCTGTTACATACATTCCAACGATTACAGTATACCCTTGTACTCTACGAGTAACGGGTATAAAAAAAACAGAAACAAAAGACAGTTCCCGACAAGTACCCAATGCCGAGCAATAAACTGATCCTGGCAAACTAAGGTAAAGCTTATTTTTTTACTCTCTGCAGGAGTATATTGGGTTTGTGGAAATGTATGTAACAGGCAGAAGGAGGCGTGGCAGACCCCATAAAATATATATATTCTTGATCAGCATCAATAGCCGAGGCGATATAGCCATGTCGGTCCGTCCGTCTGTCCGTCTGTAGGAACAAAAGGATCTCAGCAACTATAAGAGCTAGAAAGACCCGAGAGGTCGCAAATGAAAGATAAAATATTCAAGCAGCTCAAGTTTGTTTTTGTTTTTTCGACACGCCCACTTTAGGGCGTTCGATGTTCATATAAAGGTAAAAGCAGGTATTTATATTTACATATATATATATATATATATATATATATATATATATATATGGGGTCTACCACGCCTCCTTCTGCCTATTACATTCATTCCAACGACTACAATATACCCTTGTAGTCTACGAGTAACGGGTATATGGTTATGGCCCTTAGTCAACCGGTTGGGGGAGGATTACCACGGCTTGAGATACTGTAAAATCTGTGCGTGCTTCGCAAACGCTAGCAGGTTACTTTCGGGTATGTTGGAGGCTTCCAGCAATGAGGGGAGTATTGAATTTCCTAGGCACCTAAGCCTCGTGCGCTCTAAGGCATGGCAGTGGCATAGGAGGTGCTCTAGCGTCTCTGAAGAGTCTGGGTCATTGCATTTGGTGCAATTGATACTGTTGGTTATTCCCAGCTTAGTTGCATGTGCGGCTGCTAGGCAATGACCAGTGAGTATCCCGACCATCATTCTGCAGTCTCTCCTGGGGAGGTGCAGTATTTATTGCGATAGTCGAGAGTTGATGTTTTTGCACATGATCTTGGCAATTCTGCATGTGCGGGTGTTCACCATCTACGGCTGATTTGGTCATTGGTGCTTCTCTCTAAATCACTATGTTTTAGTTAATTGGTAGGTCTACGCCTGCCTTTGCCAGGATGTCTGCCTCCTCATTTCCTGGTATGCCCTGGTGGCTGGGTACCCAGTAGATGTGTACTGACATTGTCGTATGTAATTCATCTAGGGCTTCCCTGCTCACCCTGACAATCCGGGAATTGAAAGTAGACGACATCATGGACTTAATCACTGCCTGAATATGTACCAAGATGTTAACTTTATGGAAGTTGGTGCTGATTTGTTTTGCGGTCTCTGCTGCTTTTCCAATCGCAAAGACTTCCGCTTGGAAAATGCTACAGTGGGCTGGTAGCTTAAATGTGAGTTTAAGGCTGGGGTTTTCGCAGTACACAGCGGCTCCTACTCCTCCCTCCATGTTAAAGCCGTCTGTGTATATATTGAGCTCGGTGTGGTTGTAGCGACAACTTTTCCAATCATCGGGCCCAAGGTGTGCCTTTATGTGGGCTTCGAGTCGGTTTTCGGGTGTGATATAGTCTGAGCGCGATATCATGCTCCTCCGTATGGAGCTGTGCCCATAGCTTCGTAGCGCCATGTTGCCCATAAGACGTTGGGCCGACTTTGCTGCTACTAGTTTTGTTTGTAGATCCAGGGGAGGTAATCCCGTCAGGATCTCTAGTGCCTTCGTTGGAGTGGTTCTGAGTGCGCCTGTAATATAGATTAGCGATTGGCGCTGTACCTTGTGCGGCCCACCACACAAGAGCCCCATAGAGCAGTGTCGGGCGCACAACTAAGATGTATATCCAGTGCATAAGTTTGGGTGACAGGCCCCATGTGCTGCTTAGCATCTTCTTGGATGTGTATAGCGCCATGGTGGCTTTCTTCACCCTTTCTTCTACATTGGCTCTCCATGTCAGTTTGCTGTCCAGCATTGTTCCTAGGTACTTAATGCGGGTGCTGGGCTTGAGTTGTTTGTCATTTAGTTTCGGGGGAGTCCAGTATGGTACCTTGTACTTCTTGGTAAAGAGGATGCGGTCCGTCTTTTCTGCATTTATATGTAGTCCGGCGTTCTCCGCCCATTTACATATTTCCCTGACGGTCCGTTCCATTATGGAGCTGAGAGTCGATGGGCATACTCCCGTTATAATTATACTTATGTCGTCCGCATAGGCAGTTATTTTAGGGGCTCTTCTATCAAATCTCTTAATTAGATCGTCGACAACTAGGTTCCATAGAAGGGGAGAAAGGACTCCTCCTTGAGGGGTACCCCTGTTCGCGATTTTTGTTGTGGTTGCAGTGCCCCATTCTGATTGAACTCTCCTGCTTTTCAGAAGGTTTCTAATCCAGTTGGTGATCGTTGGGTGAGAATTGGTAGTTGTTAGCTTTTGATTGTGACCTTGGTTCTAACATTGTTGAGCGCTCCTGAGATGTCTGCAAAGGCACCCAGAGCATATTCGTTGTTGTGTAGGGCTCGTTCTATAGTCCCCACTAGTGAGTGTAAGGCCGTTTCGACGGACTTGCCCTTGGTGTACGCATGCTGATCAGCTGACATCTGTTCCTCATCTGTTCCACTTCCTATGCTGAAATCTAGCAGCTTTTCCATTGGTTTTAAGCATAAACGATGTGAGACTTATTGGTCTGTAATCCGATGCGCTGTTGTGACTGCATTTGCCCGCTTTGTGAAGAAAAGCAACTCTTACAGTTCGCCATTGAGTTGGTATGTGGCCAGTTTTTAGGCAGGCTTCGTAAATCTTAGCCAGCCATGGGGTGACCGCATCCTTGTCGGTTTGTAGCATGGCTGGAATGTTCCCGTCGTTACTTCGGCTCTTTATTCTTGAGAAAGAGTTGATGTCCCATTGTATCTTCGTTGTGGTGAATAATCCTTCAGGGAGTGTGTATGTTTGTTCCGTATTGTTGTGTTGTTCCTCGGACACAGGTGGTGTTGAACAGCCTGGAAAGTGGGTGGTCATGAGTGCATCCAGAGTTTCCTCGCTGCTCTCTGTCCATATACCATCTCCCAGCTTTAGTTGACTTTGAATTGGTCACTGTTTTGACAGCAGCTTTCTAAGTCTTGCGGTTTCAGGTACCGATTCCAGGTTGGAACAGAAGTTGCTTTAGGAGTTTCTTTTGGCTTTCCTGAAGTTGGACTTGTAAGTTCTGAGCGCGACTTTGTATTCGTCGTGGATTATGTCCATACCGGTCTGCTTTGCAAGTTTAACCAGATCCTTAGTAGTTGCTCTCTGTATTGAGAGCTCGGAGTTCTACCATAGTGATTTCGATCTCGTTTTGCGTTTAGATGGCCGGCATGCTGTTGTAGGCATCAAGCAGAGTTTTATTGGCAATCGACATTGATTTCTCAATGTCTTTTGCAGATCTGATGTTGTCTGGTGGGCTGAGTTTTTCTGCCACAAGACTCCTGAATTTGGCCCTGTCAGTGTTCTTGGGGTTCTTAAACTGGGTTGGTTTGGGGTTGTGATCAAAGTCGCATTTAAATTGAATGTACTTATGATCAGAGAATGAGGGTTTGTCTAGGTGCCTCCATGAGCCATATAGCAGAATGCTATAATGAGGCGCATCTTCCCGTTCTCCACCATTGAGATAAGCGTAGAGACCTTTCCGTACAAGTACGGCAGTTCTTGTTCTGCTTACCGTTGTGATTTTAAACGCATTGTAGTTGTTCGACCTTAGTCCCTCTACCATGTTACCGGAGGCAATCCACGGTTCTTGGATTAAGGCTACATCGACAGGCCCTTGCTCTAGGGTCATAAGGAGCTCCGTCGATGCCAACTTGCTCTTATGCAGGTTTATTTGCAGTACCCTCATGTGTGTGGGTTACTGCATCACCCTCTGCGGACGGGTTGACTATAACCGTCAGGTCTCCGTCCTCGTCGTCGTCCGCCTCCTCATCGGAAGCTATTTCCAGTGATTGGGTGGCTTCGAGGGCCGAATAAAGTCCCAGGTCCTTCTCCACCTCCCCAACTTTGAGTGTGGGCGTATCCTTATCTCCGGGATGACGCTTCTTTAGGCGAAGGTATACGCTACGAACACCCCAAGCCATCTTCCCAAAGCGTGGATACAACACGTCTTCCGCCTGTTCCTTGTTGATCTGGAGGATCACACTCTGGCCCCCCTCTGATGAGGAGAAGGGACCAGCATGCAATACCTTCCAGTCACTGGTGGGCACGTCCTTGTTTTGCCTCTTTAGCAGACGCAGGGCTTGTTCGCTTTTGACCGCGATAGGAAAGAGAACTTTTGCCTTTGGTTTAGACGGGAAATTTTCCCTGTCGACCACTTCCAGCAAAGCTCCATCCCATACCGCTCCAAAGGTCGGAACTACCTTCTTCAGCCAGCTAAGTGTTGGCTCGTCATTGCATTTGAGGATCGATCGCAGCTGATCGAAGTGGCGACGGTTTTCTTCGATCTGTTGTTCGGCCCAGGCTAAATTGGCTTTATCCTCAGCGGACAAGTCTGTTTTGCCTTGAAGCCGACTATGGATCTTTAGAGCCGCCTTGTACTGCGTCTTAGCCTTGTGCCCTTCTCTGGTTCGCTTGGGCCCTTCCCTACGCAGGGAGCTGGAACCCTGAACCGGGGAGCGCAGTAGGCTCTCCTCTTCAGTCTTAGTCACTGACGCAACGCTCTCCAGGTCCGAATCTGCGTCGATTCCGGCACCCGTGCGGGTCAGCTTGTGCTTGTTGTTGTTGGCAGTCGTAGTACAACTGACATGGCCTGCTCCCGCCACGTCAGAGGTGTGACCACTGGCAACACGCAGAGAGGATTTCTCCGCCCGTGCCCGCTAGTGGTAGCGGTCACGCCTTCCACCAGCCCGAGTTGACTCCTTTAAACGACGTTCCATGGTAGTCCATGACTGGCTATTTTGATTCGGGTGGAAACACCTAGTGTTTTATGCCTACCACCAGGTACCTCTTGCCATGACGTGTGTTCGGTATTCTTGACATGCCAAGGCATGCCAAGATACCGGACCGCGTCTTAGCTAGACACTGCATCGCCTCAAGGGCAAGTGACAGGATAATTTGACATAATTATTCTCTACACGAATTAATTACAATACTGTACTATAAAAACAAACGCATTTAAAAAAGTTTTTTATTTCTCATGGGAAAAGGGGGCGTGGCAGTCCACAATTTTTGATGGCATTACATTTATGCTGTCTCTAGGAACCTTCCCAACTTCCATAGCTATTGAGATATTCACCGAATACATTGATTTTTCCGAGATGTGTCCAGATATTGCCTCATTATGGGCGAATGAGACGTGGCAGCAGAAAAAAACAAGTAAAAACGGTTATCTTCGGCTCACCGAAGATTATATACCCTTGCAGTCATGAATAATGCGTGAATTTGGTTCAAATCGTACAAGAGACACAGCAAATTTTCATACTAAGTATTTTCAGCATTTTCAACCGATTGTTCCTATAGCAGCTATATTCTATAGTGGTCCGATCTGGATGAAATTTGGTTTGCACATGGGATTTTATGCCAAATGCATATGGAGCAAATTTGGTTAGCAAAGTTCAAAAAAAAATTTTTTTTCATCCGATTGTTACTATGGGAGCTGTATGATATAGTCATATATTTAAACAAGAAAGAATGCTACAGTCGCCCCGCGACTTTAGGATACCCGTTACTCAGTGTTCGACCGATTGTTCCTATGGGAGCTATACGATATAGTCAAACGATTTGTATGAAACTTGGTCAGTACATTTATGTTATTGATAAATTTATTCTGTATCAGTTTCATTAAGATAGCTTGATAAACACAGAAAATTTTCATACAAATTCATACTAAATGCAAATTTTTGACCTATTGTACCTATTGGAGCTATACGATATAGTATTCCGATTTCTATGAAACTTGGTCAGTATATTTATATTATTGACTTATTTATTTTGTGTCAGTTTCATTAAGATAATTTAGTCAATGCAAAATTTCTTCATACTAATTTATATTTGGAGCGTGTTTTTGACCGATCGGCCCTATGGGAGCTATACGATATAGTCGTCCGATTTCGATCAAACTTGGTCAGTACATGAACTTCACAGACATGTAGTCTCCGTGTAAATCAGATAGCATTGCTAACAAAAAAGTTTTCTATACTAAAACATTCAAGTTTTATCTGTACATTTACCTTTATATGAAGATAGAACGCCCTAAAGTGGGCGTGTCAAAAACAACAACAAAACTGTACTGCTTGGGTATTGTACCTTTCATTTGCGACCCCTTTCACCTTTATAGCTCTTATAGTCTCTGAGATCCTTTTGTTCATACAAACGGACGGACGGACGGACGGACAGACGGACATGGCTATATCGACTCGGCTATTGATGCTGATTAAGAATATATATACTTTATGGGGTCTGCCACGCCTCCTTCTGCCTGTTACATACATTCCAACGATTACAATATACCCTTGTACTCTACGAGTAACGGGTATAAAAATTAAATTAACTATTGTCATTGTCAGCATTCGAACCCGCGAACTCAGACGAAGGTTCCATATTGTGGCGCAAGTCTACCAGTTGCACCACGCCCCTCTTCTATCATTCTTCCGATTATTTTCAAATATGTATGTGTGCTCATACATATGTATGTGTGCTCATACATATGTGTGTATGTATAGCATTCGTCGGCGCAGCCAGCGTCTCCGGGCATCGCTGCCGACAAGCAGGTAGAGAAAACGTTCGAACATATGTTTGAATGTGTCTGTGTTTGTTTGCATGTGTTGCGCGCATACAGTTATTTTGCAGTTAAATAACATAAACTTTGAACCGTGATAGCTTCCTCGTTTGACATAGGATTTTGATGTAAGGATAGTTAGATATGATAAATCTCTAAATGATTGTCAAATTACAACACTGTACTATTTGAACAAATGCCTTAAAAACGGCATTAAAGTTGGAAAAATTTTTAGTTTTATGAGAAAAGGGGGCGTGGCAGCTCAAAATTTTGAATGACATTATGGCGAATGGCGGTCTCTGGGAACCTGTATAGCAAAATTGGTGCGCCCATGAGCTACAGTTATTTATTCGAGGTTAGTCTGGTTTTGTGCTCATTGCGGGGGCGGTAGGGGGTGTGGCAACAATTTGAAATAAACTTGATTTGCGTACATCATAAACGGACTTTCACTTCAAATTTGGTGGCTCTAGCTCTTGTACAGGCGGACGGACAGACGGACAGATGGACATTGCTATATCGACTCGGCTGTTGATGCTGATCAAGAATATATATACTCCTTCTGCCTGTTACGCACATCACGCTTCTGACAAACTTAAAAGACCCCTTTACTCTTTTTTAAAGAGTACGGGGTCTAAAAAAAATGGTCATTGATTTCAGAAAACTTAATCAAAAAACTGTGAATGACAAATACCCTATACCCGTAATCTCGACAATAGTGTCGAACATGGGCAAGGCCCAATTTTTCACCACATTAGACCTAAAGTCCGGATTCCACCAAATCGAATTGGCGGAAAAGGACAGAGGAAAACCGGCTTTCTTCGTAAATAACGGCAAATGTCAGTTCTGCCGACTCCCCTTTGGCCTAAAAAATGCTCCGAGCATATTTCAGAGAGCTATAGACGATGTATTAAGAGAGCAAATGGGGAAAACTTGTTATGTCTACGTTGACAACATAATAATTTTCTCCGAAAGTAAAGAGGAGATCCCCCACTGTGACGTTGTCTTGCGCCTCCTGCCACTTCCCTCGCTGCTGCAGATTGTGGACGTAGTCTCTCGACCACGCTTGCCAGAAGCGCTGTCTGAGCTTGGACAGCAACTGCCACCTGTGACAGAACGAAATGCTGCTGTCTGGTCTTTCCCGCTCGAATCCTTGCGTCATATTTTAGCGGTGCGTTTGCTAGTCTGCCTCCTACTCGTATTAACGATACTCGCCTTCCACACTCTTCTGATTTATGAATAAAGGGAGTTAATGATTGCAGACTTGGTTGCACAGTGTTACCCTTTTTAAGTCTATCAAACTCCACCTTAAATTCTGCTCGCTGAACTAGTTCCAGCAGTTTTAAAAAAGCGAAGTTCAACTTCTTTGGTCCTAGTTCGACAGTGTGTATCTCTTGTTTTGACCTTGAAACGAATCTGTACATGTACGCAACTATTCGAACCAACTTGCGACATGACGAAAACCGGGACACAAACTCAGGTAACCGACTCGAACTGCTAACCGAGCAGACGAGCGCTGACTTTTTGACCTCACTCTCTTTTAACTCCTTCGGTATGTTGAAATGTTCATTGTGAGGCCATTCTGTGTCGTCCTCGCAAAGAAATGGAGGGCCTTCGAACCATATTGATTGTAACAGTTCTTGAACGTCACAACCTCTCGACGCCAAATCACCTGCATTGCTTGATGTTGGCACATGTCTCCAAGATACTTTAGGTGTCATCTCTTGGATGCCTGCAACTCGATTGGCTACGAATGTTGCTAATACCGAAGGGGAAGTATCTATCCAATGTAGTGTGATTTCTGAGTCACTCCAGAAATTCACACTCGATTCGACATCGATCCAACATATGCTGTATGGAGGACCACAGTTGAGCTAACATATAAGCCGCACACAGTTCAAGTCTGGGAATGGATTTGGTTTTGAGTTGAGCGACTTTTGCCTTTACCGTTAGCAACCGGTAGACGGTGTTGGTACCGTCGTTAGCCCGAACGTAGATGCAGCAGCCGTAAGCTTGACTGGATGCGTCCGCAAAACCATGCACTTGTATGTTTGCATTGGAGCTGGCGTGAGCGTATCTGGGAATTTTAACTCTATCTAGTTCTAGAAGATTCTCCTTGAACTTAACCCATCTGCTATGTAGTGTATCGTCCCAAGGCAACTGCATGCGCCACAGCTCTTGAAGCAGAATTCTTGCCCGTTTGCTAGTTGGGCACAACAAGCCAAGTGGGTAAAACATGCGTGCTGCAACTGACAGAATATTGCGCTTGGTGGGACTTAACTTGATAAAGCTATCATCTAAGTGATACTGGAAAGTATCCAATCTTGGTGTCCACCTCATACCAAGCGTTTTAGTCGAATCGGCAACATTAAAACTTAGAAGTTTATCGTTTCCCCCTTCTTCTACAAACTGAGGATGGCTCAAAAACCATTTTACCAATTGAAAACCGCCCGATTCGAGAATTTCGTGCACTTGTTTGCATATATTTTTCAATGTTTCGATATCGTCAGCTCCCGTAAGCATATCATCGACGTAGAAATCATTACAAATGATTTCTGAACCAAGAGCATGGGTGTCCCTATGACTCAAACCCAGCTCTGGCAAACATCTGATGGCCAAAAACGGTGCGGACGCAGTTCCATAAGTCACCGTGTTTAATTGATAAACTTGAAGCTCATCTGATGGAATTTCACGCCAAACAATTAGCTGAAATCGGGATGTGCTCACTTGACGATACATCTTTTTAATATCTGCCGTGAGGGCATATAGGCTCAGATGGAACCTTAGAAGCGACAAAATTAGATGCCTCTGAATAGTAGGACCTACCATGAGCAATTCGTTTAGAGAGTGGGACGATGTCGTCTTACAAGACGCGTCAAACACTACTCGAAGCTTGGTGGAACTACTTTCAGGTCTCAGGACGCACTGGTGTGGAATGATGTAATGTGGGCCTGGAGGACCTTTTGTACCTAAAAGAGACATGTTACCAAGGTCGAGATACTCGTTCATAAAACTCCAGCTCCCAGAATCTATCTACCAGAGCTTCCAGCCTATCTTCGCTAGTAGGATGCATTACTGCGCAGCACACAGGGCTTTGGGTATTCATTTTCTTGCATCGCCCGGACGCTACCCAACCGAACAATGTCTTTTGCAGCAACGGACCGTTTTCCGCCAATCGAATTTGTCCAGCGCACAACAAATCAAAAAAGGAGTCGGCTCCCACCAGCAGATCAATTCGCTGTGGCTTATAAAATTCTGGGTCAGCCATTTCTATGCTTGACGGAATCTTCCACCGATGAATGGGAAGATCATAGTCAGGTTGTCTGCTCGTAATCGACTTTAGCACCCAGAAATCGGTGCTAAAATGATGATTCGATACTCGCGATGACACTACTGTCGATACTTCGCTTTTCGCTACTAGACTCGACTGTCCTACTGATGTTACAGTCAAGGACTTGCTCTTGCGCTGGAGCCGCAAAGCTTGAGCCAGACTTTCCGTCATGAAATTTACCTGAGAACCAGAGTCTAATAGCGCTCGAACACTTTGATTCTGACCGAATCTGTCTTTTACAGTTACCACTGCCGTTGCCAGGAGCACCTGATCGACTTCGGTAACCACGTGATTAACTTGGGGATGACCGGACACTTGCTGCTCTGCGGCTGTGTATTTATGCAAGAGAGTATTATGTGGGCGAGAACGTACTCTACACTTTGACGCAGTGCAGTTGGACACTCTGTGTCCCAAATATAAGCAATTGATACAAAGTTGACTGGAATTCACGAAATTGAATCTTTCGTCAACTGGCAATGCTGCGAATCCCTGGCAGTTTCCAACCATTTGGTTGGCACTTGCAGTTTCCAACCATATGATTGGCACTGCAAAAGTTGCATTTGGGTTCCATTTTTAGACCGCGTACTCTTTAAAAAAGAGTATAGGGGTCTATTAAGTTTGTCAAAAGCGAGATGTGCGTAACAGGCAGAAGGAGGCGTGGCCGACCCCATAAAGTATATAAATTAAAGAGTTTTAGTCCCAAATAAATGTGAATAACGTTTAAGGTTAACGTTGGTTAACTTTATTATTTATTTATTGTCGTTATACAGTGTAAATGGATTAGAATGGCCTGGACGTTGTGTCGCAGAGCCAGTTGACTTAAAACTGAATTAAAGAAATACTTTGCGTTCAGAAGCAAAGAAACCTAAAAGCTAAATACAATAACAAATAATGTAGAGGAATGATATTGAATTACACAATGCAAGAATCATAGCGGCCGCAGAAACGCTTAGTTCGCGCCTTGTGCCTTGCCTGCTACGTCAAAACATCCGGCCCAGAGCTGAGTCAGCGTCTGTGCTGGAGTTTGAACTCGCTATGTTAACTTATGTTAACTACTCCCCCCTTAAGTTAAGGCCGCCCTCGGCCGAACCTAATTCAGCGATCATTTCACTCATCTTTTTAGCCGAAGCTTTCTTCCTGATGATACGCCAAAAGGTAATGCCGATGCAGATGCCCGTGCCACAGGCTGTGGCAAGAAGGAGGAACAGAACGGGTTTGTTGATATTACCAGTGTCTTCCTTGACTTCTTGTATTGTCTCCAGATTACGTTCGTTCAATCGATGAAGGTAAGGGAGGCTGAGGATATCCTGAGGGCCTGTGACATTTAGCAGAGGGAATGCCGCGACGCCTGGGAACCGATTCTGGATATTGTTGTGGTTGACATATTGTGTCCCGTTTATAACGGCTACATCGTCGAGGTAAATCAGATGTGTGCCATGTATCCAGGCTTCGGTTCCGTTGTCTACGCGGACCAATGCGGATCCATCATTGATGGATGATGGCCATTCCGTCGTCAACCCAAGTGATGCTCTCCAGGTTGCTTGGTTGTATTTCGCAGTGGGCCACGCCGCCGGCATGAAGCTCTTTGGCGCACGAGCTGCCAGATGACAGTTGACAAAATGTTGTTCGTGCAGTAGGCGTGCAATTTTTTAGCGCGTAGATCTCATCCTGGCAATCGGCGATGATGTCGTTTTCCAACCGCAACATATGTCCCTTGTGTGAGACTGGGTACACCGTGATTTTCTTGCATGTGTTTTTAATTTTGGGAAATGATATTATGAAGTATATTATGTTAGTGGACTGTAGGACTTTAACGGACGAAACGGACATCAGGTCAGAGATAGGAGTATCTGTGGGCTCTTCAAACCAAACTGATTGTAAGTCTGCGTGATCGAGAATATTTGGGCTAACAATGTTAGCTTTTGCTAGAGTTATGGCAGGCATTATATTCTGCAATTCCGTTAATAAAATTCAGTTTCTAGCCAAAAGCGTTTCGTATAAGTGACCGGAGTCAGCTTGTTTCTTCTTCGCTGCTTTCAGAATTTCATTTACTGTGAAAGTGAGCTGGTTAATCTGATCCTGCACTCTAGTATTAATTACTACCTGTCTATTGTTTGAATTTATAAATTGGGCCTCATTAATCCTTATTCTCTCTAAGTCCCTGGCGTCGGGAGTGCCTGCAACAACCTTTAGCATCGACCCCAGAAAGTCTAGACTCCTAGAGATTCTAAGGTGCGTCCCTAAGGCTTTTAACATGTCCCTGAGGTGTTCGGCATCCACGCTCAACAGTTTCTTCATGTGTGACTGCGGAAACATATCGCACAGTTTAACTGTCTCGTCCACCATGCGTTTATATTCTAATATGTTCCCTGAGTGTCGAACAAAAGCGAACTCTTCCCACACAAGGACTTGGCCGTCGACGATTGGAATGTACTTCGCGTAGGAGTAGTCCGTGACACGCGCTGATATCGTCGTGAAGATAAGTAGTAAAGCGAACCCAATCCTGTGGAGTGGAAATTATTTTCTTAACCGGCAGACGGAAAACTCTTATCTAACTAGTTACCAACACCAAACTTGTCAAAAAACTTGTCTTAAACTTAACCGTATTGCCAAGTGGCAGAAACCTACATGCCTAATTAATTTTCAAAATAAAATGTGAAGCCAGCGTACGATATCGACTGGTCGCTTATTAGTGACCGAATGGATTGTCCGATTGTACTCTAATGTGGAAAGCAAAATTACTTCTATAGTGTCGCTTATGCCTTTATCAATTTTTAGACATCTAGCGAGTTCAAGCAGGGTACTATGGAAGCGCTCGACTTGCCCGTTTGAAACGCTATGCAAGGGAGGCGCATTTGAAATACCGACTCCATAGTTGTTCATGAGCAATGAAACGATTGTCTGGGATATCAAGGCTGGTTCATTGTCACAGTAAATAGACTTAACTCCAGGAAAGAAGTTCATGAGCTGGAGCAAGGGTATTTTCAAGTCCTCTATTGTTCGGGACTGGATTGGTTGAGCTACGGCAAACTTTGAAAACTTGTCAATAAAGTTCAAAAAAAATTTTTTGTCAGTTGAGAAAATATCCACATGTAACATTTTCCCTGCCTGTGACGAAATCGGTGTTTCACCAATTTCTTGTTTTCTAGGATGCCTATCGTACTTAGCCCTAATGCAGGTCTTGCAGTTCTGTACAATTTCGTTAGCTGTTTTAGCCATTTTTGCGAAATAGTACTCCGAGAGGACCTGTTTTATATTTTCCTGGGCTGATCTGTGGGCTCTGTTGTGTTCTGTGGTGAGGATTTCTCTTCTCTCACTAACACTGAAAATGTCAACAACCCGATTTTTGCAGTGCCTAAACTTGGTGGCTGGGAATCTCCGAACTAGCTCGTCCTGCACCATTGCCAATGTGTGCAAATCGCAGTGTAGCGCATTTACCACACTAGGAATGACTACGTCCCCTAATTCCTCGAGAAGTGATTCTCTACAGGTGAAGCTAAGGGAGTGGCGCCTCTTGTTTCCAAATAAAATAAAGCTACGTTTTAGTGGAAAACGCGCCTCTTCGAGAATTATTTGATTTTGGAAACAGTTCAAGGGCTTGTCAGTGGATTCGATAGTGTGCGTCAGGGAGAGCTCACTGTGGGCTGTCGCAACGCATGAGTCAGCATCTTGCTGACTTAGAGCATTAAGTTGTTGTCTGGATAGAGCATCGGCAACAAGGTTTTCTTTTCCCGGCTTGTAAAAAATGCGGGCATTTGATTCGTCAGTGCGTGCTTTCCATCGCTTGATTTTGGCGTTAGGATTGGACTTAGACACTGCGAAGGCCAACGGGTGATGGTCTGTGAATATATTAATATCTTTTATACCGTATAGGTAGTGGCGCAATTTGCCAAAGGCCCAAACGATAGCTAGAAGCTCTCTTTCGTTTGTGGCGTAATTGACTTCTGGGCTTTTCAATGTCCTGGAGATCATTGTGATGGGTCGCCCTTCTTGGGATAGTTCTGCTCCAATACCGTGTCCCGAAGCGTCTGTCGTTAGATCGAACGGCTTTTTGAAATCAGGGTATCGAAGCATGACATCTTCGGATGCTTATATGTTTCGCAGCTTCTGAAAAGCACTGCGCTGGTGACCGGAAAATTCGACTGGAATTTTTCTTGACCTATGTTTGCTGATTGACCCATTTTCACCCTTTAGGATGTCGGAAATGGGCTTCGCTATTGATGCAAAATCTTTTATAAAGCATCTGTAATAGCTTGCAAATCCTAGGAACGATCTTACATCGAAAACCGTTTTAGGTTCTGGGAAGTCCTGAATGGCTTTGACTTTTTCAGGGTCGGTTGTGGCACCGACATTCGTGACGACAAATCCAAAGAAATTTACACTTTTCTCGAAAAAGCGAGACTTTTCCTGTGATACCCTCATGTGTGCATCGTATAAGCTTTTTAGCACACAGCCGACATGTCGGACATGGGACTCTTCATCTTTTGAGAAAACGATTACGTCATCGACATAGACGTAACATGATTTGCCGATCTCTTCCGCAGTATATCGTCGATCGCTCTTTGGAAAATGCTAGCGGCGTTTTCCAAGCCAAAAGGAAGTCGACAAAATTCGTACTTCCCTCCATTTACCGAAAACGAAGTTTTCTCTCTTTCTCGTTCAGCGAGAGTGATTTGGTGGTAGCCTGACTTAAGATCCAATGTCGAAAAGTACTTGGCTCTACCTAAGTTTCCCAATATCATCGAGATATTGGGCATGGGATATTTGTCAGGTATGGTCCTCTCGTTGAGTTTCCGAAAGTCCATCACAAGACGCATGTTTCGGTTACCCATTTCATCCGTGCCCTTTTTGTCAACCACCCAAATGGGGTTGTTATAGGGAGAAACGGATTTCTGAATAATTCCATTTTCCAAGAGGTTTTTAACCTCCATAGGGTATGGGTACAGCTTAGCATAGATAGGTTGCTCATCAACAGTTCTAATAGTGGCTACTACTGAAGTGTTGTAAGGCAGTGCTTCGTTGGCATCTGCAAAGGTTCTTTTCCTATCCATTAGCATTTTAAGGAAAGGAAAGTTTTCCTTATGAGAGGAGGTGCATCTGCGCAATCCACGTTAGTGAAATTGACGCTCGCACACTTGTGGTACAAAATTGGCTCAACGATGTTGCCAATTTTTAGTTGTCCCGAGTTAAGACATAGTTCTGCCCCGACTTGTGTTAACAGATCGAGGCCTATGATCCCGTCAAAAGTTGAAAGGTCTGGTAAAATGAAAAATGTAGCCTTTTCGCCAAAAATTTAAACGTAGCATTTTTCAGAAATTTTTGTAGTGCCATGAATAGATTGGGTTGTAAATGTTTTATCGACCGGACGGACTCCCTTCAACCAATGGTGAGGGCGAATGTAGTTATTTGCCGCACCCGTGTCGATGAGAAACTTTAGCTTAGTTCCCGCTACTTCCCGCCCGATGTAGGGCAGAAAGGACCTACCCCTAAAAAATTGAGCGAATCGGAATCATCGCCCGAATCGTCAGCTATTTGGGATTCGGCCTTTTTTGCTGCCGCTGCATATCCCTCTGAGCCACTTTCTTGGCTCTGAATGGTGAGATTGACCCTTTGCCGCCTCTGGCCCGTTGTTCGTTCAAAGGTGTTTGTTCTCTTGTAAGCCTGTGGGTTACTTGAGTTAACATATGCTGGTGCCTGTGATGGCATTAAGCATTTGGACATAGAACGGTCAGTTTCCATCGGCACGGGGGCCTTGCTGCCGTTGCTATGTTGCTCGGCCTGCTTGGATTGTTGAGGTTTCTGCTGTCGTGCGTAATGCGGGCTTTTCTCAAGTGGTGATTGCTGTGCCCCGACTGCATCTGAACCTTTCTGCCTTTGATGCGATTGAGATGTTTGGTCGGGTTTTCGATCCTTAAATTCAACGCTTTTGGCATAGTTTGTGGCAAATTGGTATCTTTCATGATTAGCCTCGATCTCTTGTGCGATCGCTAATGCAGACGGAAGATCAGATCACCCCTGAATTTCTCGCACATGCCTTTTGCGAGTGCCGCATCATATGTCATATTCACCTTGTTTATCAATAAAGTGAGTTTCTTCTCAACTTCATCGTAATACTGAGGCAGAGTGAGTTGACCCTGTCTAAGAGTGCCCATTTCCTGTTCAATCACATGAACAGGCCTCTTATCGCTATATGTAAAGTCTAAACGATTGATGATTGCATCAAAGTTTTGGGCAGTGGCAAAAGAAGACAATACCGCATCGGCGGAGCCTCTGATCTTGCTTCTTATAATAATTACTGCCTGATAATGGCGAGAACTGCCGTCATATCGCCTGAAAATTTTATATGCTGCCATTGCAGCTTGCCGCCAAGAAACGTAAGTTTCCTGTGACCCCGAGAACTCTGCCAGACATTTAACTGCGTCTAGAGGCTCATCGCAGCGAATGTTATCTACGATTTGTATTTCCTCAAACGCGTCAACTGTCGGCGTTGCAACTCTTGCGAGTGATACCCTTTCTGTAAGTTCTGTTATCTTTGCTCTAAGCTCGGCATCCCTTTCGTTGAATGCTTTCGGTTGAGCTTCAAGGGCAGCTGAAACTGCTGATTCTACCAAAAGCTTTATCTGTTGGGGGTCTATGTTCAGTTCGTTTGGTTTGTTTGCCCTTATGCTCTCACTATCTAAATCGGAGTTCTCTACACTAGGGTCTCTATATCTGCTGAATGCTCTTCTCAGATTAGCTTGCCTGCTATTCTGGTGACAAACCGCTGCCCGAAGAGCTCCAGCGGCTTCGGTGAACAATTGACAATTAATGTGTGTTGTGAAACACACGCACTGCACTGCACTGTTCTTTGTTTTTCTTTTTAATACGTTCTAAAAAAGTGCCTCCGCGTTGGTGGGCGACTTTTTAGACCCTTTAAAAAAGAGTAAAGGGGGTCTATTAAGTTTGTCAGAAGCGAGATGTGCGTAACAGGCAGAAGGAGGCGTGGCCGACCCCATAAAGTATATATATTCTTGATCGGCATCAACAGCCGAGTCGATATAGCAATGTCCGTCTGTCCGTCTGTCTGTCCGTCCGTATGAACACCTGGATCTTTTAAACTACAACAGCTAGAGACACCAAATTTGGTATGAAAGTTCATTATCTTCTCGAGCAGATCAAGTTTATTTCAAATTGTTGCCACGCCCCCTACCGCCCCCGCAATGAGCAAAAAACCAGTCACACCTCGAAAAAATTTGTGTTTTAGGCGAATATCTCAGTAATTATAGCACTTTGGAGCACCAATTTTGGTATACAGGTTCCTAGAGACAGCCTTAGTATAACGTCATTCAAAATTTTGAGCTGCCACGCCCCCTTTTCCCATAAGAACTAAAAAACTTTCCAACTTCAATGCCGTATTTAAGGCATTAAATCAAATAGTACAGTGTTGTAATTTAACATACGCTTAAAGATTTACTATTTCTAACTTTCCTGAAAGTGGCATCAAAATCCTATGTCAAACAAGAGAGAAATTTCGGTTCAAAGTGCATGTTATTTTACTGCAAAATCACTGCATGCGCGCAACACATACAAACAAACACAGAAACATACAAACATATGTTCGAAAGTTTTCTCTACCTGCACTGGTGGCAGCGCTGCCCGGAGCCGCTGGCCGCGCCGACCAATGCTATACATACACACATATATATGAGCACACATACATATTTGCAAATAATCGGAAGAATGATAAAAGAGGAGTGTGGTGCAACTGGTAGAGTTGCGGCGCAATATGGAACCTTGGTATGGATCGCGGGTTTGAATGCTGACAATGACAAATGTTAATTTACTTATTTTTATACCCGTTACTCGTAGAGTACAAGGGTATATTGTAATCGTTGGAATGTATGTAACAGGCAGAAGGAGGCGTGGCAGACCCCATAAAGTATATATATTCTTGATCAGCATCAATAGCCGAGTCGATATAGCCATGTCCGTCTGTCCGTCCGTCCGTCTGTCCGTCCGTCCGTCCGTCCGTCCGTCCGTCCGTCCGTCTGTCCGTCTGTATGAACAAAAGGATCTCAGAGACTATAAGAGCTAGAAAGGTGAAAGGGGTCGCAAATGAAAGGTACAATACCCAAGCAGTACAAGTTTGTTTTTGTTTTTTGACACGCCCACTTTAGGGCGTTCTATCTTCATATAAAGGAAAATGTACAGATAAAACTTGAATGTTTTAGTATAGAAAACTTTTTTGTCAGCAATGCTATCTGATCCAAATTTACACGGAGTTTACATGTCTATGAAGTACATGTACTGAGCAAGTTTGATCGAAATCGGACAACTATATCGTATAGCTCCCATAGGGCGGATCGGTCAAAAACACGCTCCAAATATTAATTAGTATGAAAAAATTTTGCATTGACTACGCTATCGTAATGAAACTGATACAAAATAAATTTACCAACAATATAAATATACTGACCAAGTTTCATACAAATCGGACTACTATATCGTATAGCTCCCATAGGGACAATCAGTCAAAAATTTGCTTTTAGTATGAATTTGTATGAAAATTTTCTGTATTTACCAAGCTATCTTAATGAAACTGATACAGAATAAATTTATCAACAACATAAATGTACTGACCAAGTTTCATATAAATCGTATGACTATATCGTATAGCTCCCATAGGAACAATCGGTCGAACATTGAGTAACGGGTATCCTAAAGTCGCGGGGCGACTGTAGCATTCTTTCTTGTTTAATTTTAATTCAAAATGTAAATTGTTAATTTTTTAAATTTTATTTTAAAATTTTAATTTAAATAAAATGCAAATGGGCACTACTACGGGAGTACGGGGTCTTTTACAGTCGGCTCGATCGACTGTAGCCTTTCTTACTTGTTTAGAATCGAATAGTTTGTACGGCACTTGCGCGACTTGCTTTTCGAGCGCGAGATCCGTTGACGTTGGGCGCCAATTAATGAGTTTTAGTCCCAAATAAATGTGAATAACGTTTAAGGTTAACGTTGGTTAACTTTATTATTTATTTATTGTCGTTATACAGTGTAAATGGATTAGAATGGCCTGGACGTTGTGTCGCAGAGCCAGTTGACTTAAAACTGAATTAAAGAAATACTTTGCGTTCAGAAGCAAAGAAACCTAAAAGCTAAATACAATAACAAATAATGTAGAGGAATGATATTGAATTACACAATGCAAGAATCATAGCGGCTGCAGAAACGCTTAGTTCGCGCCTTGTGCCTTGCCTGCTACGTCAAAACATCCGGCCCAGAGCTGAGTCAGCGTCTGTGCTGGAGTTTGAACTCGCTATGTTAGCTTATGTTAACTTATATATTCTTGACCAGCATCAACAGCTGAGTCGATATAGCAATGTCCGTCTGTCCGTCTGTCTGTCTGTCCGTCCGTCTGTCCGTCCGTATGAACACCTGGATCTTTTAAACTACAAAAGCTAGAGACACCAAATTTGGAATGTAAGACCGTTATTTTCGGGAACAGATCAAGTTTATTTCAAATTGTTGCCACGCGCCCTACCGCCCCCGCAATGAGCAAAAAACCAGTCACACCTCGAAAAAATTTGTGTTTTAGGCGAATATCTCAGTAATTATAGCACTTAGGAGCATCAATTTTGGTATACAGGTTCCTAGAGACAGCCTTAGTATAATGTCATTCAAACTTTTGAGCTGCCACGCCCCCTTTTCCCATAAGAACTAAAAAACTTTCCAACTTCAATGCTGTTTTTAAGGCATTAAATCAAATAGTACAGTGTTGTAATTTAACAATCGCTTAGAGACTTACTATATCTAACTTTCTTGAAAGTGGCATCAAAATCCTATGTCAAACAAGAAAGCTAGAACGGTTCAAAGTCGATGTTATTTTACTGCAAAATCACTGCATGCGCGCAACACATATAAACAAACAGAAACATACAAACATATGTTCGAACGTTTTCTCTACGTGATGGCGGGAGCGCTGCCCGGAGCCGCTGGCCGCGCCGACCAATGAGATACATACACACGTATACACACATACATATATGCAAATAATCGGAAGAATGATAGAAGGGGAGTGTGGTGCAACCGGTAGAGTTGCGGCGCAATGTGGAACCTTCGCATGGATCGCGGGTTCGAGTTCTGACGATGACAGTTGTTAATTTATTTATTTTTTAATTTTATTCAAAATGTAAATATTTAATTTAATTTTTTAAATTTCATCTTAAAATTTTAATTTTAATAAAATGGGCACTACTATGGGAGTACGGGGTCTTTTACAGTCGGCTCGATCGACTGTAGCCTTTCTTACTTGTTTTCTCCATATTCGTGCATGCAAATGACGACTTTGTTGCATATTTCATGTCGGATTTCTGCTTCATTCTTGACTTTGAACTTTCTTCAGCAGATAAGTGTTGATATCGCCTGTTCAAAGCCATAACGCAATCGGCCTATATCGGCAATTTGTTATAGTCCATTTGCTCCTCATACTTCGATTTCGTATGAGGATCAACCTTTGACATGACTATGTGTATTATAATTGCGTTTGCGAAATCTTCCTCATTCCCAACCGACATTGGCGAATCGAAAATTGCCGACGCTGAGTCAACCATTGTTCGAATTCCGAGTGCCGATGGCTTGGACATCGGTTCAATGTCGAACAACTGGGCGAGAGTGTCAAAGAAAATCAGGCATTTGTTGTCGTATACTCGACTTAAACTCTCTAATGCCTTTGGTAATTAGCGTCAGAGACCTGAAAGGCTGTGATGGTCCCAAACGCCTTATCCGATAAGCACGAAATCAAATAATTGAATTTTCAATATTTGATAGCGAGCGATTGGAGTCTACTAAACAATTTAAGAGATCGATAAATTGTCTGTAATCCAAATGCTTACCACTGAACTTGGGCAACTTAATTTTGGGCAGGTGAGAGTGGTGAGAGAGTGGAGGCACAGTTTCAGAAGTCTGGTACGCACTAAGGGCAGACATGTATTACGATCGAGCCAAAATACACGTTTCCTCAAGCAGTGCGCGGCTAGTATTGTCAGGATCGATTTCATCGATCTCTGACTGCAGATCCATAGCCTTTGAAATGTATGAATTGAGGATATCTAGCCGGCACTGAATTTGAATTTTACTTGGAGTCACCATTTTATTTATGAGTGAACTCCTTTGTCGTTCGATATCGCTCTCTACTTTTTCCAATTTAACGAATAGTTGACTTTAACAATCACTAAAGCAAGCTCCTACGTCAACCAGATCGGTTTCATTAAGATCTGTTTATTGCGCCATATTGATTTTTTTTTTAAATTCGGATCTATTTGAATGCACGTAAACGTACTATTGTTTTTTTTTTTAGTCAGCTGAACAGCATGCAAATACAAAGCTGACCCTTCAAATAGTCGAGATAAACCAGCTACACCAAATGCAAACGCATGCACAACAGTTAACAGCTGATAAATAACAACACGCACGTATGTATGTAAGCAACGAAGCGAGTTTAACAACAACAACTGAAAGGCTTACAGTGAACTAGCATACGTATGCATATATGTATGTTGCTACTGCTTAAGTAGGTATAAGCAGACAACATGATGCGATCAACCAACTAACTAAACCGAACTACCACCGAACAACCGTCGATCAACACTAATAGCGGAATTAAGAGAACGGCAATATGTATATGCCTGCATCAATATATTAACACTTATTCCGTATAATATTTGATATGTTTCTTTATTTTATTTTACTCGTTAAACGTTTTGCTTCAAATTGTTCAAATAAATCACATTTATCAGTGCCGAAACGCAAGGTCTGTTATGTGCAATAAAGGGAGCGGTACTTAATTATGTACATATGTATTATTTGCCGTATCTATGCTTGCACTTTCACCTATGCACTGACTCGTTTTGGGCACTGTTCCCTGGTCATCAGAAGAGTCGCTCATTGGCTCAATTCTGGGCATTATGGTTCAAAAATTCCGCAACAATAGTGGTCCAACTCCAGATTTCGTCTAGGTCCAGCTCGAAGGGAAACAGCTCCAAGAAAATCAGGCAGCAGCACAATACCGAAACCAACACATACGCACACCAAGCCTCGAAATATCTAATAGTTAGTTAGAATAATTAGACCGGCAACCGCGTAAGAAAAGTCCCTACTCGGGCGCTAATGAAAAATCGAAAACAAAATGTATTTAAATAAAACACTTGTATGTTCTTAAAACGTTGCAATTTATTGGACTGTTCAAAACGCGCAGAGTCTAGCAGCGTGCGTGCGGTTTATGCGTGGCGAAATCAACAACTGATTTGTCGCTCGCGACAGCTGCACTGCCAAATGCAATTTAAGCTTACAGGCTAGCTTACAGTATATGAGAATCAATTCTTTTTACCTTACGATACTACTTAATTTTTGTCTCTTAACTTATACTTAACTAATACTTCATTATAATCTTATACTAACTTATACTCTCTTATGCTAACTTATGGTGATTGATAATATAGCTTGTTAAACACAGCAAATTTTCAACGAATTTGTGTGTGCATGTAGACTAACAAATATATGTATATTTGATTAAACTTCGTGTTCATGCTCGTTACTCGTAGAGTAAAAGGGTATACTGATATCGTTTGAATGTACATACATTCGTGTTCATGCTCGTTACTCGTAGAGTAAAAGGGTATACTGATATCGTTGGATTGTATGTAACAGAGAGAAGGACTTGTGGCAGACCCCATAAGGTTCCTGTGACTGCAGGATATTTTGAAGGGCAATTTTGCAGACCTCTCCCAGAGTGACGTTTTGGTCTAGGAATCTACTGCTTAGGGATTCAGACAACTCATCCAGCACAGCACCTCGCTGCTCGACACCGAACATAAGGACGGATAGGGGCTAAACTAGTCGTGGAATAGACAGCATTGTTGAATGCGAACTTCACTTCGGGCAATTGTTAAGCCCAGTCGGAATTCTCTGACGGTTCCGTCAGATTGCTAAGCATCGGTCACACGGTTCACCCGTTCTACCTGACCGTTAGCTCGCGGGGAAGCAGTAGCGTTCAGGACGTGCATAATATTATGCGATCGCACGAAATCAGCAAATTCAACGGAAGTGAAACAGGTACCTCGGTCACTGATGATTCGTCGGGGACAACTTTAGTTAGCGAAATACTGAGTCCCCAAACAATGGCACGCTTCACGGGAACTGATCGTAGCAGCAGGATACAACTTCACGAATTTCGTGATAGCGTTGAGCACCACCAGAAGGTACTTATTTTTGGAACGTATGGACAGAAGCGGACCTAGATGATCGTTGTGAATGGTGTCAAACTGCAAAGGGACTTTGGGAATGCTATGGAGGGTAGCGTTCTTGCTCTAAGTGGAGAAAGAATAATATATACACTTTAAACAGTTGCTAATAAAGTTATCGACCTGCGACTTCAAACCAACGGAGACCAATAATGCCTTTTTATTTGTGCACAACACTTCGCAGTGGCTAAGTGACCAAGCTTCTCATGAACTGTTCTGATTACCCTCTGAATCATTTCGGCAGGGACATTAATATGCAGAACATCAGTGGACGATTGGCGATAAAAATTTTTAAGAGTCAGGGCTAAAGTTGCAATTAGTGACTATTTTGAACGGAATGAACTAAGGGTACGTCTCGAAACGCTTTAAAGCGTATACGATGGCTAACGTCTCCAATTCATTGCTATGCAGCTTGGAGTCAGGCTCTGAAGCACCTTTCGAAAAGTAAAATACTGGGTATAATTTGCCGTTTTTATGTTTCTGAAGGAGTACCGCCCCAAACCGAGCTGAACTGGCATCACAGTATAGTTCCGTTTCGGACTTCGGGTCGTAAATGGACAGTACTGGCGACTCCATAAGTTTGGACTGCAGCTTTCTAAAGGACTCAAAGCATTCGTCCGAGAACACGTACAGAACGTCCTTTTTCAGCAGCCGGGACATTTGGAAGGCAATCTTGTCAAAATTGGGCACGAAACGACGGAAGTACGAAAAATTCCCTAAACAGCATTCCAATTCTTTCCGATCTTTAGGCACCAGAAAATCACGGATCGCTTGCAAGTGGGCTGGCTTGGGTGTGATCCCAAAAGAATTGGCTAGATACCCCAAATATTTTAGCTCACGATAGGCAAAACGACACTTCGACAATTTTAAGCTCAGACCATTCAGGGTTCCTTAAGGACGCTAATATGGGTCTCAAAGTCTGTTGACGCTATCAGTATGTCGTCCATATAATTAACTAGCTGACCTCCTTCACGACAAAATAGACGAACCTTGCAAACACTGGGGGACCGTTGCAGAGCCCAAACGGCAATCAATTACGGTGAAAAGGACTTCCCCCCAGATGTTCGAATCAGTCATCTAGGAGCGGAATCGGAAAAAGTTCGCGCACCGTTATGTTATTTAGCGACCGATAATCAACTCATTTTCTCGACGCATTATCTCTCTTACGGACAAGTACAATGGCGGAAGCGTATGGTGAGTTACTATGACGAATTATCCCTGCTTTCAGAAGGTCCTCACAAATTTGCCGCACTTCTTTTCGCTCGGGGATTTGACTGGTTACCTCTATCTTTACTTCATACTCGGAAGGTTTAATCTGATCTCCTGGTACGCCTAACTTAAACAACTTGATGACATCCTTTAAATGGTCAGATTGCTCTGATAGCTCTTATGTTTGCTATTTGTCGAAATCCTTTTCCTCTTCTATACTCGCTCCTATTGCGCTAGTGCCTCCTCTGGAGGCAATGCTTCCCTACAACTTGCTTTCGACTCCCTATCGCGCTTTGATTCGATGGTGTCATGACAGGCTCGCAGGCTAAACACAGTCTCGATCCGCCGACTACACGTCTAATGTCAGGGTTAATGTCAGGACTGCAGTGAGTTTCGGGGGACAGCCCTGGGCATCTGTATGCAAACTTAGAGGCCGATCCTTGTCGTCTTGGCCTTTAAAGAGACACACCCGAATGTTGCTGAGTCTGGTAAAACATGCAGTTTATTTGTAACGTATTTATTAAGTATGAGCACAGCGCAAAAAACATAACCCAGCTACAAAAATCGGCCTCTTTCGAGGCCACGGCAGTGAATGGCAGATGAACTTAGACAGCAGGAAGATGGGACCACAGAACGTCGGATGAAACTCCTAGGGCTGCCCGTATCGAGCAAAGAAAGGATTTTATTAAGCTCACTGCACTTTTGATGTACCACATAAGCAACACTTACCTCTTGGAGATGATCCACCTGATCAAGCTGCTCGTAAACAGTGGCAGCTGTGGTGGCTGCGATCTTCACCGGGTACATCTTATATGTGTGCCCCATCTGCCCGCATCGGAAGCAAAACGCCGGTTGCCGCCATGGCTTGGGGCTATCGCTCTTGTAATGCCCGCTCCCGACGTCGCCGTCCACCGTAGTGGTGGTCTATTCTCGGGCACCGGCTTCGACACATCCTTCAGGGTAGGCCTCCTATCGGATCTTACCAACAGGTCCTTCGGCTCCCGCACTGCCCAAGCTGGGTATAACGTGCTCACCGCTTGCGATTAATACCCTCTCCGGTACGACCTGATGCCTCGCGATCTCCTGCATTTCAATTACATATCGGAGGTAACCTTCTCCGGGCCTTCGGTCTCGGCTGCGTAGTGCCGCGTAGTCTTCATCATTCGTGTGTACTCTTCCGAACTCCTCGATCAAGGCCTTCTTATGGTCCTCGGACCGTCCTGAGAAACACCAATGCCGTGCCCTTAAGCATTCGACGGCAGGCCAGGAACCGCGTCTCCCTGTCCAGCCCAAGCATCGTGCACGCATCCTCCAAGTCGATGAACCATATCCGGACATCGTACCGGTTGTCGCCCGAGAACCGCACCACCATCGTCTCGATGACGCTCACGTCCCTGAGCTGAGCTCCTTCTCCTAAGGCAGCAGCAGACGTAGCCGTGGGCAAGGCAGCAGACACAGCGGCCGGCATAGCCGCCGACACAACGGCAGGCAAAACGGCAGATACGTGGCCAAAAGCAGGCGCAAGCGTCTGCTCATCGGCCTTCCTTGGGAGGACACCCGGTGGGGCCCTCGCGCTGATGTCTGCCGAAGCGGACCGCAGCGAATGTGACCGTTCTTCGGGCCGTCGACGCACTTATTTCTCTTCTATCTAAGGCGGCTGAGCACTGTCCGCTGGCGTATCGCATCTGGCTGCCTCATTAAGCAGGCGGCGTAGCTGCACTACTGTGGCCTACGGCGGCGCCTCGATACCGTGAGCGCCCAAAATTTTTGCCAAAAAATTTTTGTTTTTGTATAAAACGATTGTCTTTATTGGGTGTCTCTCGTTTTTACTACTAAATACTAAGACAATACAGAGTTGTACCACAGATTCGACACACTCCAACACTTATTATTTACCAATTTAAAAATACCTATATATCGAACTAGACTTAAAATTAAATATCTTACAAATACCGTTAACTTACCAATTCGTTTTCGAGTTATATGCGGGGGGTTCTGTTCAAGTGGCGAACAGTGTTGAATAAATGGACATCAAGACTTGTATGGTTGAGCACAAAAATTGAACTGACTTTATTTCTTAAAATCCTAGGCCTTATATAGCTACAAAATTACATCGGAGCACAGATCTCCTCTAAGAATTTGTACCCCACGCGCAGGATTGAGCGTGGTTTTATATTTAGATTTATTTTTATCTCAGGCTTCGTTGCCAAGCATGGGAACGGGTCGCCCGCATAGATACAAATATATTCTTAAATTAGACATTTTTGGGTTTACATAGTCTCTTAAAATAATCTCTCCGGTGTTCTAGTTTCTGTTAATATAATATGTTCGTGCTTGAACATTCTGCCAGGGGCCACAAAAAGGTGGTAGTTAAAGTACAATGGCAATGACATATTATCCTTAGAGTAAACATGTTTATTTTTTGTTTTATTTTTATATGTGAGGAAATGTGATCGTTTGTAGTCTTCTTGTTACATTTATTTTTCTTATTATGTATACAATTATAACTAACAGTATTATTAAACAAATTCCTAAAGATAGGTGACCGGATGCATGATGAAAGTTAAGGTTTTTTAATTCGAAATGATGATTTTTAATGTCATATAGCTCATTCTTTAATTGATCTATCTCTACTGTATGGTTAATAATTGGATATCTCAATGGATCCCATATAATTTTCGGTATCTCACTTATATTACTTATATAATAAGGTGACAATTTTTCGTAACTTTCGGAGTGAATTACATAATTTGCAACTAGTATCTTATCGACTGTTCTAGCAGTACAATCTGACTTAATAGATAATATACCTTGTTCCGGTAAGTCAATAATTTCCTGGTGAGTATGGCTACACTGAATATTTGCTTTAGTGTTAGTTGGTACTTTAAAAAGCCAACTACCCTTTCTATTTAATTCAACCCAATAGTTTGAGGAAGTTGATATCATTTTATAGACACAGTTCGATGGTCTATTCGGCTTAAAAGGTGAGACCTCGCAAGAGTCATCATTTGCATTATTCCATGGCCAGTTTCCTTCGCAAATTCGTTTATTTTGTTGCCAATGCTTGCATTTGTTTAGCGCTGCTTCTGACATTAAATTATACGAATCAATTGCAAAGTTATACACTATGTATGGGAACTTTAGATCGGCAATTATTATTCCCTGTTGGTTTTTAATTGGTAAGGGAATAATTTTAAATACCTGGGATGAATGTCTATTGAATAAAGGTATTTTTGCATTTATTATTATTTTTTTGTCTAAATACAACCCTTTTGCAGTTAGCAAAGAATAAATTTCTTTTAGTTCCGCACCAGTTCTTTTTCCCGGTAGAACAAGTGTATCAGGTATTTTGTCTTTAATGTAACTAATTTCCTTTTTTAGTTGATTTGGTTTTAATATATTAGTGTTTAATTTTCCATGATTGACGTCAATAAGCAAGCTGATTACTCCAGCTTGAACCTTTTCACACTCATCAATCAATGAGTTCAACTGTTTTGTTATCATAAAGAATTTTATTGATTCTTTATATACAAAATAGCTTTCTTTAAGAAGTTCGGTCATGTTGTCTACTCGTAGATTCATACTGTAAAAGTTTTTATGTATTTCATCTATTGTTTGCTTCAGAATGTTTTCAGTGGAATCAATTACGGAAGCCTGTTTTTTCGCTAGATTGTCTATGTTATGTTGATTTTCTAACAACACAATCATATTTTCTTCCATTTGAGTTCTATCATCTGCATCCATGAGCCCAAATACCATATGATATAAAGATCCTACGAAATCTAAAGGTGACCTTTTCTGTCTTGGTGTTCTCTGCGTCATAAAAAGGCTATTGTTTTCCTCTATATCATCAATTTGTCTTTGCATGTTGTTCAGCACCAAATTACATTGCTCCTCAAAATCATGCAATTTTCTACAAATCATTCGCATCTTTTGTATAATTTCTTTCCCTTTCTCTATCATAACGAAGTAAGTGTCCATATCATAAAATACAACTAAATCCCATGATGACGTTATTACTTCTATGTCACCCATTGGATCCAAGTATATTGATGTTGTACTGTTGACTTGTTCAACTGTCCATTTCTTTATTTCGGTCTTAATTGGAACCGCATTAGATACTTGACAAATCAGCATTAACATCAACATGGCTAAATATAATCCGATTTTTGAAAGCCTACCTCCTCTAGTTGAGTGTTCCTCATTTTTAGAGTCTTCTCCTGACTCTTGGACTCCAATTAGAGGACATATTTTACTAATAGGACGCGTTACCAATCCTTCTTGTACTCTTATCTTCGCTACTCTAACTTTTTCATCTGCGCCTTTATGAACTTCCTCAATTTTCCCTAGGGGCCATCTCGCTGGATGACAATTTTCTGATTTAATTAATACTATTTGCCCTTTTTCGGTATTTTTATTTTCACGTCTCCATTTATTTCTTTGCTGTAAAGTATGTAAATAGTCTTCTTTCCATTTTAACCAAAATTCATTTTTAATCCTTTTAATTAATTTCCATCTGTCTAAATTGTTTATCTTCTCCTCATTTATAGACTCTATTGCTTCCAAATTAGGTCTACCAATCAGAAAGTGTCCCGGTGTTAATATCTCCATGTCCTCAATATCTTCTCCAGTAGTGTATAAGGGACGAGAATTTAACACTCCTTCAATCTGGCATGAAAGAGTTGCAAACTCTTCATAAGTTAAAATCGTATCACCAATTGTTCTTTTTAAGTGATATTTCACCGATTTAACTCCCGCTTCCCAAATGCCACCGAAATGCGGACCTGCCGGCGGGATAAAATGCCAACTGATCCCTTCGCTTTCTAAAATTGGAGCTATTTTTTCGTTATCCATAATAGCTCTTTGAAAATCTTCATTTAATTTTCGTGACGCACCCACAAAGTTTGTTCCATTATCGGAGTAAATATTAGCACATTTTCCTCGTCTTGCAATGAATCTTTTAAGGGCTGCTAAAAATGCATCAGTTGTAAGATCACTTACAACTTCCAGATGTATAGATTTGGTTGCCATACATACAAACACAGCAATGTAACCTTTATATGACTTATTTCCTCTGTTTTTAGAACATTTTATATGGTATGGCCCTGCGTAATCTACTCCAGTATTTAGAAATGGGAAATCTGGTGTAATTCTATATTTTGGAAGGTCTCCCATTATCTGTTCTGCTGTCGTCTGCCGATATCTTGAACAATTTACACATTCTTTCAACTGTTTTTTTAAACAATTTCTAAGTCCAAATATCCAATATCGTCTTTGAATATAAGTTCTCATCAGGTTGAGTCCACCATGCAATGTTTCTCTATGTGCCTTTTTTATTATTAAGTCCGTAAAGTGACTTTTGTTTAAAATTAAAGGATGTTTTACCTGAAAACATGCATTCGAGTTTCTTAATCTTCCACCAACTCTGAGTAACCCATTTTCATCTAAAAATGGGTTTAAGCTTAGTATCTTGCTTTTTATGTCAATATCTCTTTTATGAGTTATACATTTAATTTCTGCATCAAAATGAATAATCTGCTGTTGTTTAATTACTAAACAGCGCGCAGACTTTATTTCATTTACAGTTAAATATGCTGGAAATACTTTTTTGTTAATTTTCATATCAATAAATCTTAAAACATATGCAACTACTTTTTCGAGTTTTCCTATACAGGAAAACTTATCTGTTAATTTCTGAATAATTTCAGAATTATTATTAAAAATAGTTGTGCAAACTAATTCATTTTCAGATTTTTCTTCCTTTGGCCAATATTCAATTGACTTCGCAAGCCAATGAGGTCCAGTCCACCAGATGTCACAGTTTTTTAACTTATCGGCATCTATTCCTCTTGACGCAATATCTGCTGGGTTGTCCTCTGATTTGACATGCCCCCATTCTACTTCTTTTAATTTTTTAATGTCATCTGTTCTACGCCTAATAAATTTATTTTTATTAGCTCCATTTTTGATCCAAGCAAGAGTAATTGTTGAGTCGCTCCATGCATAAGATTTTGTATTTATTCCTAACGCTTCATTTACTCTTTCCATTAGTTTTGCCAACAGATGAGCTGCACATAACTCTAACTTAGGGATCGTTTTTCTATTCTTTTTGGGATTAACTTTACTTTTACTAGTAATTATCCTTACTGAGCCTCCGATTTTTGCATACACAACTGCTGCATATGCTTTTTCGGAGGCATCTGCAAATCCATGTACTTGAGCCAATACATCGTTTTGCATTTTTAGCCATCTAGGAATTCTGAGATTTTCTAATGTTATTAATTTTGCCATAAATATTTCCTATTGATAATTCTTTATCCCACTCTAGCTCACCTAACCATAGTTTTTGCATAAACATTTTACCGACTATTGTTACAGGAGATAGCCAACCTAAAGGGTCATAAATTTTCGCTAATGTGGACAATACTGTTCTTTTATTAATTTTCTTTTTTTGTTCACAATGAATATTAAATTTGAATTCGTCTTTTACAGGTTCCCATTGTAACCCTAGCGTCTTGACTGACTCATTTTCTTCAAAACTTAATATTTTATTATTATCAGTAAATTCTATACTTGCCACAACGTCTGGATTGTTGGAGATCCATTTCCTTAAATTAAATCCCACATTTTCTAATTCTCGCGAAATTAAATTTACAATTTCTTTAGCCTCTTGTACTGTATTAGTGCCTGTCATTAGATCGTCCATATAAAAATCATTTTTTATTATTTCACTAATGCTTTCATTGCTACATTTGTAAGCAATTTCTAACAAAGTTCTGGTCGCTAAATATGGGGCTGATGCGGTTCCGTAAGTAACTGTTGTAAGTTTGTAAGTTTTTAATCTATCCGACGGACAGTCTCTCCAGAACACATTCAGATATTTTTGGTCATCTTCATCAATATTTATTAGTCTGTACATTTTTTCTATATCAGAGGAGACTACAACTGGCCATTTACGCCATTTTAACATAATATCAAAAATATCTCTTTGGACTCTTGGTCCTGTCCACATGATGTCATTTAGGCTTTTCCCATTTGTACTTTTTGCTGAAGCATCAAATACAACTCTTAATTTTGTTGTTAAGCTACTATCCCTTAGTACTGCTTGATGAGGAAGATAATATTTTCCTACTTCGTTTGATTCAACCATATGTCCTAACTCCATATACTCCCTCATAAACTGAATATAATTTTCTTTCAGCTTTAGATTTTTATTAAATTTCTTTTCTAAATTGTGAAAACGTGCTAAAGCTTGCGTTTTAGAATCTCCTAAGTTCGTATTTTCCTTAAATGGGATTTTTACAATAAATCTACCATTGCTATCGTTTCTTGTTGTTGTCATATAATTCTTTTCACAATATTCTGCTTCTAAGTCGTCATTATCCTCATCTTCTAATTCCCAAAACCGATCCATGTCTTTAACCTCGATTGTAGTTGCTGTTATTACAGAATTTCCCTTTGATTTGGTGCAGCCTGATACTACCCAACCAAACTCTGTATTTTGACCCAGGAGTCCGTCTATTTTAATAATGCCATTTTTCATTATTTGTGAATATAGATCGGCTCCAATTATCATATCTACTCTGCTCGGTTTGTCAAAATGTGGGTCAGCCAAAATGTAATTCTGCCATTTATATTTATTTATATTTATAGTTTGGACTGGCAGCGCTTTCATTAATTTTGGCAAAACGATTGCTTCCGTATAAAAATTTTGTTTTTCATATTTATAGGATTTTAAACACAAGTTGACCTTGTATTTTGATGAGCTTGAGTTATTTGCTGAAACTCCACTTATTTTTGTTATTTTTTTAATTCTAAATAAGTTTAGAGTTTGAACAGCTTCTTCTGAAATAATAGTGCACTGAGATCCACTATCGATCAATGCTCTTAATTTTTCAAAATTACCATTTTTGGTTTGCACATTCACTATTGCTGTAGCTAATAGTGCTTGTTTTTCAGCAACACAAGTGTTCACTTTCTCGTTAGATATGTGTAACATTGTATTGTGTGATTTTCTGCAAATAGTACATAATATTTCGCACGAGCATCTTTTATTCCTCGTGAATTTTAAACATTTCATACATAATTGCACTTTTCTTACTGCGTCGATTCTCTCTACTGGACTCATGGCTTTGAAGGTGTAACAATGTACTGCATGATGTCCAGGTTTTTTACAAATCGGGCAGTTTTCAATTCTATGTTGCTGAACATTAGAATTTTTCTTTTCATCGTTTTTTAATGAACTAATTGCTAGCATCAATAAAATTTTTTATCTGCTTTTCAGATTCAATATTTAATGAAGGTAAATCAATTAACCTATTTAATTGATCTGAAAAAATTTTTCTTTTATTTTCGAACCGTTTGGCCAACAGTTCCCACACAACATCTTAATTATCTACTGAGCCAGTGAGCAAATGTGATACCATGCTCCTGGCTTCACCTTTTAATGCCGATTTTAAATAATTAAATTTGACCGAAAGACTTAGGTCCTCTCTTTCATGAATTATTTTCATAAATAATTCAAAAAATGAATCCCACTCTCTGGGTTCCCCATAAAAAGTGGGTACCTTAATTTTAGGTAGAGCTGGAAGATCTTCTGTCTTCACGGCTACCTTATTGTTGTTGAAACTTATTTGCTCCAATATGTCAACCATATTGTTAGCATCAAACTCTAATTCTGATACATCTTCGTTGCATTGAATTTCTTGTTTTTCAAAGAAATTAATTTTTTCTTGGATTCTATTCCAGAGAAAATTAATTTTATTTTTTCTAATGCTACTTCATTCCGGAGTAGCATTTTTTAATTCTTTTTCAGTTTCCTGAATATAATTTTTAAGTTGCAACAAGTTTTCGTCTAACTTATCTGTAATCTTATTATTTTCAATTTTTTCTGGAACATTTTCTGTTCCAGGATCAATCGTTTTTTTCGAACATAAATATTGTTCACTAATTGATTTAATTGTTCCTAATGTTTTGTCAAATATTTTTTTATTGAAGTAGTCGTGATCGACTGCTCCAATTTTTAAAAGAATAGAGTTGTTTAATATAAATTTATCTTTTAACTCTTTCAATATTTCAATAGATTGGCTGGAAATAATTCCAGCTTCAATCTCCTGAACTTTTTTAACTATTACTGCTTGCTTTTCCAGCAAATTAATTGTTGCTTCTGACAACATTTTGACAATATATATTTTAAATTTAGTTTCATGCAACTTATCTTATGTTGTGATGAAGCTGACTCTGTTGCTGATGCTGATGCTGACGCTGCTGCTCTGCTGATGTTGGTGTTGATGCTGCTGCTGATGACTCTGCTCACGCCGACGCTGTTGGTGATGCCGCTGACGCTGCTGCTGATGCCGACGCTGTTGGTGATGCCGCTGACGATGCTGAAGCTGACGCTTATGCCGCTGCTGTCTTTGCGGCCGTTGTTTCTGGCTCTTGGGGTTGTAAATCCTCTAGCCACTCCGATTTCCGATTCTATCGCTTCTTGAATCGTTTTTAGAACTCGTACTTTTTCACTTTCCAATGTAAGCCTCGGAAACGCTATATTTGCCCGTCGATTTCCTTTTTCGAACGCACAATTCCGATGTAAAGCCTCGGAAACGCTAAAATTTTTACCGTCGAGTTAGATTCTCGATCGCACAATTCCGACGTAAAGCCTCGGAAACGCTATGTTTTTTATTCTCTGCCTCTTTTCCTTTAGAGCGCTAGAGTTTTTTAATAATCCTCTTCGGATATTTGTTATCTCTGTCTCACAATGAGAACTAGAGCAATCAGTTCTGTGCTTCTTATCACTGGTGGAGGATAGCAACAGACCAATTTATTTTGCAACCTTAAGTATTTCACTATAGGTGCTGGTTTAAAATTCTGTGTCTCTTACCACTGGTGGGGGAAAACAACAGAATGCTCGAAGGACCAATGAATAAATGGACATCAAGACTTGTATGGTTGAGCACAAAAATTGAACTGACTTTATTTCTTAAAATCCTAGGCCTTATATAGCTACAAAATTACATCGGAGCACAGATCTCCTCTAAGAATTTGTACCCCACGCGCAGGATTGGGCGTGGTTTTATATTTAGATTTATTTTTATCTCAGGCTTCGTTGCCAAGCATGGGAACGGGTCGCCCGCATAGATACAAATATATTCTTAAATTAGACATTTTTGGGTTTACATAGTCTCTTAAAATAATCTCTCCGGTGTTCTAGTTTCTGTTAATATAATATGTTCGTGCTTGAACAGTGTATATATATATTCTTGATCAGCATTACATATATATTACATGTCCGTCTGTCTGTCTGTATGAACAAACAGAAGTTAAGAGCTACAGGTCCGAAATTAGTCTCAATCGACCACATATTTAGTCAGTCAGTACATTTCAGCGCATATCTCAATAACTATGGCAGTTAGGAACACCAATTTTAGTACAGAGGTTCCTAGATACAGAATAAATGCAATGCCATCAAAAATTTTGGAGACAAATAATATCAAACTATCCTGAAAGTTGCATATAACTCTGACCATAATTAAGAAAGAAAACACGTAGCAAAGTTACAATTTCAGCACAATGTCAATGCATAACATATGTGCAAGCGAGACAAAAACATACAAACACATGTTCGAACGTTTTCGCTGGCTACCAAAGCTACACATACATACATGTATAAGTGCATACCAGAGAACTGCACGGGTGGTGGTTTTTTGTACTCGAGTACTACCCAAAGAAAATGCGGTGCCGGTCTTACTCGTACTCAAAATTTAAAGTAAAAAATATGATCGGCTATTTTTTTACTCGAATACTTTTTTACCCGAAGCGAAATTACTCGAATATTCTTTTTACCCGTACCCGAAGTAACGGGTATCGTAAATACTCTTTTTGAAAAGGGTGTCGCGAGTACGAATCATTTTTTGATGCGATAGAAAATGATTGTGTAGACAACACACAGAGTAAAAAAAATACTTACCCGAAATACTCGAGTACTTGAGCGACGGTTTGCCGTCGGAAATTGAACAGAGCGCGTTAGAGGATAAAAAGGGTTTTTTGCATTAGAGAGAACGCGTGTAACAGGTAGCAAATTACAGTTTTCGGGTTTTGTCAAAAAAACCAAATAGTCAACAGTTTTACAATATGCGTTTTGAGTGTTGACAATTTATAGATAAACGGTTTCTTCATGCCAAATTGTGACTTAGAATACCCTTGCAACAAATATTAAAATATGTGTCCCATAATCAACCTGTAATCTATTAGTCACCTTGATTCTCATTAATGTGAATATTTAAATATATAAATTATGTTTTTTATCTTTTATGTAAAATTTCAATGGAAACAATGCCTTACTTCTTACTTTGCAATTGCCTTACTTCTTACTTAAACTACCATTTATTAATTGATAAAACTATCATTTATTAATTGATAACATTTAACTAGTCCATAACAAAAGAGCGTCGCAAGACTATACCCGCGCACACGATCGGGTAAAAAAAGAGCGGATAGAAAAAAACCCGAGTAAAAATTTACTTATACTTCACAAGGGTGGATTTTCTCGAGTATACATTTGATGCGGTGTTTACGCCACCAAGTAAAAAATGAGTTGGTACAAGAATGATCGGGTAAAAAAATATCTTTCATGGAAATACCCAAACGAAAAGGAGTAAAAAAATATCCGATACTTTTCGGGTAGAGTAAAAAATGATTTGAGTCGAAAAATACTCTGTGTGTGATTTGAGTATTTTTACATGCGGTGTATCGCTGCAGTTCTCTGGTGCATACATATAGTAAGTATTATTTCAAAGGAATTTGTTTGTTTCTTCGATTAAACTTAGTTTTTATTTGATTCACCGTCTTCTAACACAAGTACTAGCCATGGTAATACCAGGATACCGAATTAATTAATTTAATTGTGAATAAAAGTAGAGAATATTATACGGTCGGGCGTGCTCGACTGTACTTTTCTTACTTGTTAATAATAAATAAACTTTTACACATCATGTCTCCACCAGCGTTTGCAAAAACTAATCTGTAGCAGCAAAAGCAAAACATATTGTGCTATGCTCTGGCTACCGTTCTGAGTTTTGTCGAGAGCCCTTGCCATTTGTAAGAAGTTTGTAATTGCAATCGTTGTTTAGAGTAACTTTGTAATTTAGAATTAGTCGATTAGAATTTGGTATTGTTAAGCGCCTTAATGTTAGTACATTCTAGTATTTTAAGACCAGGCAGACGCGTTATGGAATCCTAAGGAATAATGGAAGCTGGGCACACTTTTGCCGCTCTCTTTTTTCACCGACGCCGAGATTACTAGACGTATCGATTTGTGTCAAGAGAAATCAAGCGATATATTTGCCATCCGGCCAAAAAATAATAATTTGTTATCTATTAACAACTCAGAATTGGGATACCCACAAGTCGACATCAATCTGCTGAGGAAACACAACGATGGAGACTAAGGACACGCGGAATAAAAGTGCCAGCCTCGGCCACTGTGGTCCAGCTGCGGTGCCTCTATAATGGGGCTTTAGAACAGCCGTCGAGTGCCCAGCAGGTGGCCACAGTGAACCATCCGGAGGCGAGCATGGAAACTGCGGACCACGAAAAGCCAAAACAGTCTGCCGCTGCCGCCCGCGTCATGGCGGACACTTAAACAAAAGGCTCCTACCGTCGCTGCGGCCTCTACTGCTACCGATGCCGCTTCTGTTACCGCTGTTACCACTACTGCTGCTGCTATCATTACTGCTGCTGCTTCCACTACAGCTGCTGCTACCACCACTGCTGCTGCTGTCGTCCCTACTGCTGCCTCCACCGTACTCACTGCGGCTACTGCCCCTATGGCTGCTCTTGTTCCTACTGCTGCTGCTACCGCTGTTGCTGCTGGTGCTTGTGATGCCATTGCTACAGCTACCCCTGTAGCCGTTACCGCTGCAGACATCAATGCTGTTGGTGCGTTTATGGCCGACACGACCGCTGAACCCCGCGGTATTGCTTCTCGCCGAAGCCCGGATATGCCTGCTGCTGTCGCGGATTACTCTGCAGCCATGCTACTAGATCCTGCTGCCGTGCTGGAGAGTTACGAGCGGCGGCGGCTCCAGACGGTGTCGTCAAAGCAGGCCGGGAGCATGAGCCGGTTGGTACGAAGGACTGCGGTAGGACTGAAGACTTCGGAAAGCCAGGGAGACACCTCGACGGCAGAGATCCACTACTACAACTGCTCGGGATTCGGGCATTATAAAAGCCAATGCTCAAAGCCATACCGCGTATCGGAATCGTGTTCCAAAATGGGACACCAGTACAAGACGTGCCCGGAGAGGGCAGGAGCAATGGCCAGTAACCAGGCTTCCACAGTAGAGGGGCAGCCGGTACTAATGGATACTCTTCAAACGGTGAGTGTTGCCATTATTTCGAATCAATATTGCAGTGAGTTCAATCAGACGTTTTCTTTGTTCGATTCAGGCAGCCCTAGGTCGTTCATCCGAGAGTCGGAGATCCCGAAATGCTGCCGTCTCCGTCCACAACTGATGTTGTTCCGTAGGAGGAGGAGGAGGAGGCCGCCTTTTGTCACTAGGGTAAGTTATGTGCACTGTGCGCATAAAAAATACCGCGAAAGTATTAATGAATAAAATGTTTATATTACCGACTTCTGCAACTGCTATGCCTCTCATTTTGGGAAGGGATTTTTTAAAGAAGGCTGTGCCAAATCCCATGCCAAGGTGACAGAAATCGGAAATGAGACCAACAGCGATTACCAAAATAAGCTCATTGCTGTTCTGATGCCCAATAATTTCCCAGAAAAATTCGCCAAATGTGTGGTGGTCGGATAGTAGGGCCGTATGCTTCGGCTGTTGAGCCCACTGTGACGCTGACGGGCAGTTTGGAACAGACAAAAACGAAACCATACACGAGGCATTAGCAATTATAAATGCCATAGACTTATCGGTAGGAGAACACGAACGATTTGACATAGAACCAACATTGTTACCAAAGCAGTCGGACGTGCTAAAAGATGTCATTAAGGAATCTTATTTAGATGTACCAGAGGAGCATATTAGCCCAATGGAATATTAAATGAAAATCGAATTAACTAATCAGACGCCGTTGTTTTGTCGCCACCGCCGTTTGTCTCTTCATGAGCTCCAGGAGGTTCGTTAGATCTGTGAGGATCTGTTAGCAGCTGGAATTATTCGACATAGTAGTTTGCCATATGCTTCGGATATTGTGCCCGTTCGTAAGAAGGACAATACCCTAAGGAAGTGTTTCGACAATCGGCCGTTCAATAAGATAACTGTTCATGACCACTATTCAATTCCACTCCAACACGATTGTATTGAATACCTGGGGGGCAAATCCTTCTTTACAGTACTTGATTTGGAAAGCGGGTTTAACCACGTCAAGATGCACCCAGACTCAGTTAAGTACACATCCTTTGTGACACCTGATGGTCAGTTCGAGTATGTGCGCATGCCGGATGGGCTCTGTAATGGCCCTCCAGTATTTGCCAGATTTGTGTATTTTGCCGCCGATTCGTACCTAATTTTGCTTAGATTGCTTTCCCAATGTACCGATTATGAGAAAAGACGCTCAGTATGTTTTCTCGGATGAATGCTTTAACGCATTCCGAACGTTGCAGTCCAAACTTGTAGAAGCACCAGTGTTTTCGATGTATGACCCGAAGTTAGAGACCGAGTTGCATTGCGATGCGAGATCCTCAGGGTTTAGAGCGATTCTCTTCCAGAAGCAGAAAGATGGTAAATTTTACCCGGTTTCAATTTTTCCAAAACCGCGTCTGCACCTGAGTCCAAATTACATAGCTATGAGATAGAGACGTTAGCCATAATTTGTGCCCTGAAACGGCTCGAGACGTACCTAAAATTTATCCCGTTCATGATCGTAACTGATTGCAATTCGCTAGCATTGACTCTCAAGAATGGCGGATCTTCCGCTAAAATAGTGCGTTGGGCACTCTTGCTGGAAAATTACAATTATACAATTGCTCATCGCTCGGGAGTAAATATGTCCCATGTTGACTCTCTGAGTAGACTAAAAACAGTAGACATATTGATGATTTGGATTTAGACATCCAACTACAGCGGACGCAGAACCGTGATCCTGATGTTGTCAAGCTGCGGAATGATTTGGAGGAGCATGACGTGCCGGGGTTTGAACTAGTAGATGAGGTGGTGTATCGTCGATCACCCCAGGGGGTGCGGCAGCTATATGTCCCCGCGGAAATAATTCAGAATGTGAAAGGGACAGCGCATGAGAAACTGGGTCATTTGGCCACCGAGAAGTTCATGACTGGTTCCCGTATATAAAGTCCCAAGTAGACAATTTTATCAATAATTGCATGAAGTGCATCTACTATTCCTCCTCCACACAAAGTAAGAACGCTACCCTGCATACGATTCCGAAGGTCCCCTTGCCGTTCGATACCATACACATTGACCATTTGTGTCCTGTCCAAGAGCCAATGGTCAGGTAGAGCGCGTCAACCGTGTCTTGGGTCCGATGCTAAGCAAGTTGACGAAGCCGTTAGACCATGTTGGCTGGGTTCAGCAGCTGCCGCAAGAGGAGTTTGCCCTTAATAATGCTGTTAATGCCACCACCAGTTTTGCTCCCTCTGTCCTTCTGTTCGGTGTGGATCAACGTGGTGTGGTTATTGATGAAATATCTGAGTCGTTAAATAGAAAATTTCTTGAACAGAACCCCACTGAAAAATCCAAAACTATTTTTAAATAAACAAACTGTAAGTTCTTGATCGTTACAATTTATTGTTGGACTTGGCAATCGCGGAAAGGCTTGGCAGCGTGTGTGTGGTTACAGTGAGACGGAAGCGAATTAAACTGCTGCTCGCGACAGCCGCATTCCCGAATACAAATTCGACTTACAGACTAGCTTAAGTATAAGAGTTCGATACACTACTGGACAATTCAATAATATCGTTAATTTAAGCTTATCCTAACAATTCATTATTTTCTTTACTCTAACTTATGTTTATGATCCAACATTCCGGCCACCTTGAAGGGATCGCCTTCAATCCCTTGGTGGCCCGGGCGTGAGCGCGTCTCCCATGTCCACTGAAGCCGGCGGCCTTGGGTCGACAATGGCCACCACGTCGGTCAGGTGCCAACGGAAATCGCCCTCTGTGATCGACGAGCTGCTGATCTGCAGCATGACTAGTCCTCCGAAGAGAGGGGCGCTCGGAGGGATTAGTCTCCACTCCATATTTCGCTCCGCTGTGAGCTGACGGCTGCTCAGCTGCCGGGAAAGTGCATCCTAGTACTCCCTTCCCAGGTTTCTCACGAACATGTGTCGTCTTCTCACTGTAACTCTGGACTGGTGTGCCACGTCGAGCAAATATGTTCACTGTGAAAAATAGAGGTTCAGTGGATCTTGCTGTAAATTCAGTATGAACAGCCTTTGATGCAAAACACGCGAACACCGAAATATACACTTTTAAAGTGGTTACTCCTCTTATTTTAGTCAATGAATTTGTGGTACCATACAAATCCTCACATAAGGGAATCACAGAGATTCGTCTACCTAAATCGTCTGACTTATCAATCAGCGATTGTAAAAATGAATGCCCAATGTCAGCCTTTTTTGGCTTAACAAGTTTCATGCTGAGCTCTGCTCGCTGAGTTAGTTGCAGCAGAATCAGAAACGCGAATCTTAATTTTTTATTTTCGACAGGATATGGTTCTACAATAGCTTTCGATCTGAATCGATACATATAATCAACAATTGGTTCGATGTTATAACGATATTTAAGCTTCGGAACTTCACACCCTCTTGACCACAAATCAGCTGGATTTGATAAAGTCGGTGCACTTTTCCAAGATACATTATTGGCCATATCTAGGATGCCTGCAACACGATTGGCTACAACTGTTGCTAATTGTGAAGGGGAAGTATTTATACAATGTAGTGCGGCTTCTGAATCATACCAGAAACTCGTACTCTCGATTCGACATCGGTAAAACGCGTGTATTTGGGCCAACATACACGCGAAAGTTTCTAACAATGTTTTTAGCTTGGCGGGACTTATTTTGGCGAACCTACGAACCAAGTGATACTGAAAAGTATCCAATCTTGGTGTCCACCTCATGCCAAGCGTTCTTGTCGAATCGGCATCATTGGAAATCCAAAGTTTCTCATTTCCACCTTCTACTACTTTAGAATGGTTTGAAAAGCATTTTGCCAATTGAAATTCGCCCGTTTGGATATCTGCCGTGAGGGCAGGTCGGTTCAGACGGAACCTACAAAATGAACGAATAAGATCCCTCTGAATAACAGGTCTCAGGACGCACTGGTGTGAAAAAGTGTAATGTGGTCCTGGTGGAACTTCTGTATCTAAGAACGACATATGACCAAGGTCAAGATTCTCGGTCATGAAACTTAAATGTACATCATGGACTTCCAAATTCATGGCAAGTAGATGTCTCTTGGCAATTTGTGACGATTCCAGTACTTTGGGATCAGCCATGAAACTCAAATCGAAACCAAAGTGTCCAGTCGCCAATTTACGAACGCTGACCCGACAACTTTGTTTGCAAACGATGTGCTTTGCAGAATAATTTGCCGAAACATTTGTTTCTGGGACAGCTTTAACCTCACAGTTTCGATCTACACTGTCTTCAAATCGAACATCTCTATGTCGCATCACTGAGCAGCATACTGGGCTTTGAGTATGCATTTTCTTGCACCGCCCTGATGCCACCCATCCAAACAACGTCCTTTGTAGTAATAGACCACCCTTCGCCAATCGAATTTGTCCATTACACAGCATTTCAAAAAATGAGCCGGCTCCCAGAAGCATATCTATTTGCTGGGGCTTATAGAATTCAGGGTCAGCCAGTTCGACGTTTGCTGGAATCTTCCACCGATTAATGGGAAGATCACAATCTGGCTGCCTGCTTCAAATCGATTTCAGCACCCAAAACTCGGTGCTGAACTGATATCTCGATACATGAGACGAAACTATTGTCGATACTTTTGTTTTTGCAGTCAAACTAGACTGTCCAACCGACTTTATGGTTAAACTCTTGTTTTTGCGTTGAAGGCGCAAGGCTTGTGCGAGTTCTTCCGTCATAAAGTTAACTTGAGAGCCTGAATCCAACAAGACTCTAGCATATCGATCCTGACCGAATCTATCTCGAACTATAACAACTGCCGTTGCAAGAATTACCTGATCGGTTTCGGTTTCGGCTAGCAACATGATCAACATGGGCAGGATGAGCAGAAGCCTCTGATGTTTCTAAGGCTGCGTACTTATGTAGGAGAGTATTGTGTGGCCGAGAACACACTCTACACTTTGACGCAGTGCAATTGGACACTCTGTGTCCCGAATGTAAACAATTTATACACAGTTGACTGGACTTCACGAAATTAAATCTGTCGTCAACTGGCAGTGCTGCGAACCCTTGACAATTTCCAATCATATGGTTTTCACCGCAAAACTGGCATGTGGGTTCAACTTCTTTCTCAGCATTCGTACACGAAAACGACGATTTTTTAGCGTGTTTTATTTCAAACGTTTGCTTCATCATAGTCTTTGAACTTTCTTCAGCAGACAAATGCTGACATCGCCTGTTCAAAGCCACAACGCAATGGCAATGTGTTATAATCAAGTTGTTCCTCATACTTCGACTTTATATGAGGATCTACCTTCGACATGACTATATGAATCAAGATTGCATTTGCAAAATCTTGTTCATCTCCAACGGACATTAACGACTCAAATATTGCCGATACCGAGTCAACCATTGTTCGAATTCCAATGGCCGATGGCTTAGACATCAGCTCAATGTCGAACAACTGGGCGAGAGTGTCAAAACAGATCAAGCATTTGTTGTCGTATACTCGACTTAGACTCTCTAATGCCTTTGGGTAATTGGCATCAGATACCTGAAAGGCTCTGATGGTACCTAATGCCTTATCAGACAAGCACGATAACAAATGATTGAACTTTTCAATATTTGAAAGCGAGCGATCCGAGTCTACTAAGCTATTAAACAGACCGATAAATTGCCTGTATTCCGAGTGTTTACCGCTGAATTTCGGCAACTTTAATTTGGGCAAGTGAGAATGGTGAGAATGATGAGGTACGTTTTCTGCTGCTTGATGCGCACTTAGGGCTGACATGTATGAAGACCGTACCAAAATACATGTTTCCTCAAGCATTGCACGGCTAGTATTATCAGGATCTATTGCATCGATCTCTGACTGCAGATCCATAGCTTTGGCAATATACTAATTTAGTATATCTAGCCGGCACTGAACCTCAAATTTACTTGGAGTCACCATTTTATTAATGAGTGAACTCCTTTGGCGCTCTATGTCGCTCTCTACCTTTTCTAATTTCACGAAAAATTGGGTTAAACGTGCACTAAGGCAGCTCTCGTCGACATCCACAACAGTCTCATTGTGATCTACTTTGTGCGCCATATTGACTAATTAAATTGACTCTATTTGAATGCACGTAAGTGTACTAACCCAGTAATAATCAGCCTATAAAGAAACTTGGCTGAGAAAGATAATCAAATAATTAAAGATAATCAGTTGATTAAAAAAAAGTTGACGATCAATATAATTTAAGATGTAAGAAGTAGAATATTGAAGATAATCAACTGCCTAAATAACTTTCTTGAATAATATAGATAACAGCAATTAAGAAAACCAAGTGTATGCAGATAAGAGCTGACAGTTGTCAACAACAACAAATAACTATCTACGCAAACGCACCCGCACAAACGATAATCAGCTGATTAGCGATGTTCGCCTGATAAGCAATATTCGGCTGATTCGACTGCACGCTATGAACAACAATAACAACGCAACAAAAATGCGTAGGAGGGCAATTGCGCTATTTAATAACAACAACAGCGCATGCGTAGGTAGGCAAACGATGCAATCTAGCAACAACAACTAAAGGGCTTGCAGGTAGGCAACGATGCGATCTACGCAACAACAACTAAAATGCTTGCAGTTAATCAGCAACAACAACTAAATGCTTGAAGTTAATCAGCAACAACAACTAAAATGTTTGTTGTTTTAATCAGCGAACGTTTGTACGTTTGCTAGCGCTTATGTATGTAAGCAGCGTTGACACAAACAAAGTAAAGCAAAATCAAAGTAAAACACAAACAAAGTACAAGTTAACTACCGCAAGCTTAAGCTCCACAGCTGTATGTATGTATGTATGTAAACGCGATCTGCGCTTTACTTATGTACAAATTGTGAATAGCAAAGAACAAAGGTCAAAAAACCCACCACCGAATGTATGTAGATATAGGCGAATAGCGAAATTAAAGAGGAACGGCGAACGTTGATATGTATATATAACTATGTTTATTTGCACAAGTTAAGTGTTTTGTTTTATTTATGTATATTTATTTGATTCGGTTTGTGTGTTTTGCATCAAATTGCCTTTTTAAATCACAAATATATCAGTGCCGAAACGCAATGTCTAATGTGCAACAAATGGAGCAATACGTTCTTATTTATTATGTGCCGCTTCTATGCTTGCACTTTCTATGTTCTCCTGCACTGACTCGTTTGGGCACTGTTACCTGATAAACAGAAGAGTCGCTCTTGGGCTCAATTCTGGGTATTATCTCCAATATGGGTGTCTTTAACTCCTGGCTGTTCAAATCCAGAATTCCACTATGGTCAACAGCTCCAGGGAGATCCAACCACGAGTTCATCGATACCGACACACACTACAACCAAGCCTTGAAATGTCTTAAAGACCAACGAACGCGATTGAAAGTCCCTGCTCGGGCGACAATGATAAATCCAAAACTATTTTTAAATAAACAAACTGTAAGTTCTTGATCGTTACAATTTATTGTTGGACTTGGCAATCGCGGAAAGGCTTGGCAGCGTGTGTGTGGTTACAGCGAGACGGAAACGAACTAAACTGCTGCTCGCGACAGCCGCATTGCCGAATACAAATTCGACTTACAGACTAGCTTAAGTATAAGAGTTCGATACACTACTGGACAATTCAATAATATCGTTAATTTAAGCTTATCCTAACAATTCATTATTTTCTTTACTCTAACTTATGTTTATGATCCAACATTCCGGCCACCTTGAAGGGATCGCCTTCAATCCCTTGGTAGCCCGGGCGTGAGCGCGTCTCCCATGTCCACTGAAGCCGGCGGCCTTGGGTCGACAATGGCCACCACGTCGGTCAGGTGCCAACGGAAATCGCCCTCTGTGATCGACGAGCTGCTGATCTGCAGCATGACTAGTCCTCCGAAGAGAGGGGCGCTCGGAGGGATTAGTCTCCACTCCATATTTCGCTCCGCTGTGAGCTGACGGCTGCTCAGCTGCCGGGAAAGTGCATCCTAGTACTCCCTTCCCAGGTTTCTCACGAACATGTGTCGTCTTCTCACTGTAACTCTGGACTGGTGTGCCACGTCGAGCAAATATGTTCACTGTGAAAAATAGAGGTTCAGTGGATCTTGCTGTAAATTCAGTATGAACAGCCTTTGATGCAAAACACGCGAACACCGAAATATACACTTTTAAAGTGGTTAGTCCTCTTATTTTAGTCAATGAATTTGTGGTACCATACAAATCCTCACATAAGGGAATCACAGAGATTCGTCTACCTAAATCGTCTGACTTATCAATCAGCGATTGCAAAAATGAATGCCCAATGTCAGCCTTTTTTGGCTTAACAAGTTTCCTGCTGAGCTCTGCTCGCTGAGTTAGTTGCAGCAGAATCAGAAACGCGAATCTTAATTTTTTATTCTCGACAGTATATGGTTCTACAATAGCTTTCGATCTGAATCGATACATATAATCAACAATTGGTTCGATTTTATGACGATATTTAAGCTTCGGAACTTCACACCCTCTTGACCACAAATCAGCTGGATTTGATAAAGTCGGTGCATTTTTCCAAGATACATTATTGGCCATATCTAGGATGCCTGCAACACGATTGGCTACAACTGTTGCTAATTGTGAAGGGGAAGTATTTATACAATGTAGTGCGGCTTCTGAATCATTCCAGAAACTCGCACTCTCGATTCGACATCGGTAAAACGCGTGTATTTGGGCCAACATACACGCGAAAGTTTCTAACAATGTTTTTAGCTTGGCGGGACTTATTTTGGCGAACCTACGAACCAAGTGATACTGAAAAGTATCCAATCTTGGTGTCCACCTCATGCCAAGCGTTCTTGTCGAATCGGCATCATTGGAAATCCAAAGTTTCTCATTTCCGCCTTCTACTACTTTAGAATGGTTTGAAAACCATTTTGCCAATTGAAATTCGCCCGTTTGGATATCTGCCGTGAGGGCAGGTCGGTTCAGACGGAACCTACAAAATGAACGAATAAGATCCCTCTGAATAACAGGTCTCAGGACGCACTGGTGTGAAAAAGTGTAATGTGGTCCTGGTGGAACTTCTGTATCTAAGAACGACATATGACCAAGGTCAAGATTCTCGGTCATGAAACTTAAATGTACATCATGGACTTCCAAATTCATGGAAAGTAGATGTCTCTTGGCAATTTGTGACGATTCCAGTACTTTGGGATCAGTCATGAAACTCAAATTGAAACCAAATTGTCCAGTCGCCAATTTACGAACGCTGACCCGACAACTTTGTTTGCAAACGATGTGCTTTGCAGAATAATTTGCCGAAACATTTGTCTCTGGGACAGCTTTAACCTCACAGTGTCGATCTACACTGTCTTCAAATCGAACATCTCTATGTCGCATCACTGAGCAGCATACTGGGCTTTGAGTATGCATTTTCTTGCACCGCCCTGATGCCACCCAACCAAACAACGTCCTTTGTAGTAATGGACCACCCTTCGCCAATCGAATTTGTCCATTACACAGCATTTCAAAAAATGAGTCGGCTCCCAGAAGCATATCTATTTGCTGGGGCTTATAGAATTCAGGGTCAGCCAGTTCGACGTTTGCTGGAATCTTCCACCGATTAATGGGAAGATCACAATCTGGCTGCCTGCTACAAATCGATTTCAGCACCCAAAACTCGGTGCTGAACTGATATCTCGATACACGAGACGAAACTATTGTCGATACTTTTGTTTTTGCAGTCAAACTCGACTGTCCAACCGACTTTACGGTTAAGCTCTTGTTTTTGCGTTGAAGGCGCAAGGCTTGTGCGAGTTCTTCCGTCATAAAGTTAACTTGAGAGCCTGAATCCAACAAGACTCTAGCATTTCGATTCTGACCGAATCTATCTCGAACTATAACAACTGCCGTTGCAAGAATTACCTGATCGGTTTCGGTTTCGGCTAGCAACATGATCAACATGGGCAGGATGAGCAGAAGCCTCTGATGTTTCTAAGGCTGCGTACTTATGTAGGAGAGTATTGTGTGGGCGAGAACACACTCTACACTTTGACGCAGTGCAATTGGACACTCTGTGTCCCGAATGTAAACAATTTATACACAGTTGACTGGACTTCACGAAATTAAATCTGTCGTCAACTGGCAGTGCTGCGAACCCTTGACAATTTCCAATCATATGGTTTTCACCGCAAAACTGGCATGTGGGTTCAACTTCTTTCTCAGCATTCGTACACGAAAACGACGATTTTTTAGCGTGTTTTATTTCAAACGTTTGCTTCATCCTAGACTTTGAACTTTCTTCAGCAGACAAATGCTGATATCGCCTGTTCAAAGCCACAACACAGTCAGCCCATTTCGGCAATGTGTTATAATCAAGTTGTTCCTCATACTTCGACTTTGTATGAGGATCTACCTTCGACATGACTATATGAATCAAGATTGCATTTGCAAAATCTTGTTCATCTCCAACGGACATTAACGACTCAAATATTGCCGATACCGAGTCAACCATTGTTCGAATTCCAATGGCCGATGGCTTAGACATCGGCTCAATGTCGAACAACTGGGCGAGAGTGTCAAAAAAGATCAAGCATTTGTTGTCGTATACTCGACTTAGACTCTCTAATGCCTTTGGGTAATTGGCATCAGATACCTGAAAGGCTCTGATGGTACCTAATGCCTCATCAGATAAGCACGATAACAAATGATTGAACTTTTCAATATTTGAAAGCGAGCGATCCGAGTCTACTAAGCTATTAAACAGACCGATAAATTGCCTGTATTCCGAGTGTTTACCGCTGAATTTCGGCAACTTTAATTTGGGCAAGTGAGAATGGTGAGAATGCTGAGGTACGTTTTCTGCTGCTTGATGCGCACTTAGGGCTGACATGTATGAAGACCGTGCCAAAATACATGTTTCCTCAAGCATTGCACGGCTAGTATTATCAGGATCTATTGCATCGATCTCTGACTGCAGATCCATAGCTTTGGCAATATACGAATTTAGTATATCTAGCCGGCACTGAACCTCAAATTTACTTGGAGTCACCATTTTATTAATGAGTGAACTCCTTTGGCGCTCTATGTCGCTCTCTACCTTTTCTAATTTCACGAACAATTGGGTTAAACGTGCACTAAGGCAGCTCTCGTCGACATCCACAACAGTCTCATTGTGATCTACTTTGTGCGCCATATTGACTAATTAAATTGACTCTATTTGAATGCACGTAAGTGTACTAACCCAGTAATAATCAGCCTATAAAGAAACTTGGCTGAGAAAGAAAATCAAATAATTAAAGATAATCAGTTGATTAAAAAAAAGTTGACGATCAATATAATTTAAGATGTAAGAAGTAGAATATTGAAGATAATCAACTGACTAAATAACTTTCTTGAATAATAGAGATAACAGCAATTAAGAAAACCAAGTGTATGCAGATAAGAGCTGACAGTTGTCAACAACAACAAATAACTATCTACGCAAACGCACCCGCACAAACGATAATCAGCTGATTAGCGATGTTCGCCTGATAAGCAATATTCGGCTGATTCGACTGCACGCTATGAACAACAATAACAGCGCAACAAAATGCGTAGGAGGGCAATTGCGCTATTTAATAACAACAACAGCGCATGCGTAGGTAGGCAAACGATGCAATCTAGCAACAACAACTAAAGGGCTTGCAGGTAGGCACGATGCGATCTACGCAACAACAACTAAAATGCTTGCAGTTAATCAGCAACAACAACTTAAATGCTTGCAGTTAATCAGCAACAACAACTAAAATGTTTGTTGTTTTAATCAGCGAACGTTTGTACGTTTGCTAGCGCTTATGTATGTAAGCAGCGTTGACATAAACAAAGTAAAGCAAAATCAAAGTAAAACACAAACAAAGTACAAGTTAACTACCGCAAGCTTAAGCTCCACAGCTGTATGTATGTATGTATGTAAACGCGATCTGCGCTTTACTTATGTACAAATTGTGAATAGCAAAGAACAAAGGTCAAAAAACCCACCACCGAATGTATGTAGATATAGGCGAATAGCGAAATTAAAGAGGAACGGCGAACGTTGATATGTATATATAACTATGTTTATTTGCACAAGTTAAGTGTTTTGTTTTATTTATGTATATTTATTTGATTCGGTTTGTGTGTTTTGCATCAAATTGCCTTTTTAAATCACAAATATATCAGTGCCGAAACGCAATGTCTAATGTGCAACAAATGGAGCAATACGTTCTTATTTATTATGTGCCGCTTCTATGCTTGCACTTTCTATGTTCTCCTGCACTGACTCGTTTGGGCACTGTTACCTGATCAACAGAAGAGTCGCTCTTGGGCTCAATTCTGGGTATTATCTCCAATATGGGTGTCTTTAACTCCTGGCTGTTCAAATCCAGAATTCCACTATGGTCAACAGCTCCAGGGAGATCCAACCACGAGTTTATCGATACCGACACACACTACAACCAAGCCTTGAAATGTCTTAAAGACCAACGAACGCGATTGAAAGTCCCTGCTCGGGCGCCAATGAAAAATCCAAAACTATTTTTAAATAAAACAAATTGTAAGTTCTTGAACGTTACAATTTATTGTTGGACTTAGCAATCGCGGAAAGGCTTGGCAGCGTGTGTGTGGTTACAGCGAGACGAAAACGAACTAAACTGCTGCTCGCGACAGCCGCATTGCCGAATACAAATTCGACTTACAGACTAGCTTAAGTATAAGAGTTCGATACACTACTGGACAATTCAATAATATCGTTAATTTAAGCTTATCCTAACAATTCATTATTTTCTTTACTCTAACTTATGTTTATGATCCAACACCCACTTTAGGAGAGGTACGGAAGATTGCCCTGCAGAACATCCTAATATCTCAGGAATATAACACTGAGTGTTTCGCGAAGTTTCACCGTCCCGCCTTCCAGTATGTGAAAGGTGATTTTGTAGTCATACGAAATGTAAATACGACGTCAGGAGTGAATAAGAAATTTATAAAGCGTTACCGTGGCCCCTATGTGGTCTACAAAAGGCTACCCAATGACCGATACGATCACCCAACTGCCCTATGACGGTGTCCTGGACTCTTCCAAGCTGAAGTTGTCCCCGATGTGAGCTACATCTCGGACTGTCTGAAATAAGGCAACACTGACCAGGTTGGGGGGTAGCATCTTAAGTTTCAGGCCTTGGAATCGAGGGCGATTCCTTGTCAGGACGGCCGAGTTGTAAGAAGTTTGTAATTGCAATCGATGTTTAGAGTAACTTTGTAATTATCGATTAGAATTAAGTATTGTTAAGTGCCTTAATGTAAGTTTATTCTAGTATTTTAAGACCAGCCAGACGCGTTATGGCGTCCCAAGAAAAAATGGAAGCTGGGCACACTTTTGCCGGTTGTCGCTCTCTTTTTTCACCAACGCCGAGATTACCAGACGTATCGAATTGTGTGAAGAGAAATCAAGCGATATAATTGCTATCCGACCAATAATTAATAATTTGTTATCTATTTACACTATCGATCGATAATAAAGTACGCGCAATAAATTAAATAAATTACCGATTTAGCAAACAACACAAAAAAAAAACAAGTAAGAAAAGTACAGTCGAGCACGCCCGACCGTAAAATACTCTCTGCATTTTTTCGCGATTTAATTATTAAAATCGGTCTAGAGATATTAAAACGTGTTGTACTTGCATTAAAACACGCTGAAACAAAAACAATCTAAACATAATCAAACATACATCTGTTTGTCTGTATGCGAATACACATACGAAAGCCAATATATGATGCATATACATGTATGTATGTATGTGTGTATTCAGCGCGGCCAGCGACTGCGGGCAGCGCTGCCGCCACGCAAACAAAGAAAACATTCAAACATGTGCTTGTATGTTTCTGTCTCGCTTGCACTCATACATTGAGCGCTGCCGCTCAAGTGCTTGTATGTTACTATCTCGCTTGCACTCATACACGATATTGCTTTCAGTTATCAATATTGTAACTCTTCTAGTTTTCTTGTTTATAGTGCGATTTCAATGCGCCTTTCAGGATAGTTTGATATAGTTAGTCTTCACACGAATTATAAATTACAATACTGTACTATATTAAAGAATGCCTAAAAACGGAGCGAAAGTTAAAACTTATTTTTATTAATTGTGGGAAAAAGGGGCGTGGCAGGCCAAAAATTTAAATGTCAATGCATTGACGCTGTCGCTAGGAACCTTCATACCAAAATTGGCAATCCTCGGTGCCATAGTTACTGAGATATTCGCCGAAAACACTGATTTTTCCGAGGTGTGTCTAGTGTTTTGCTCATTGTGGGCGAATGGGGCGTGGCATCGAAAAAAAAAAAGATTCTTGTATTGACTGACTAAATTTCTGATCGATTAAGACCAAGCTCGAACTTGTAGCTTCTACCATCTCTGAAATCTGTTTGCTCATACGAACAGACAGACAGACGGACAGACGGACATGGCTATATCGACTCGGCTTGTGATGCTGATCAAGAATATATATACTTTATGGGGTCTGCCACGCCTCCTTCTGCCTGTTACATACATTTGCACAAACCCAATATACTCTTGCAGAGAGTATAACAAGTGAAAAAAGTACAGTCGAGCACACCCAAACGTATCATACTTTCTGCTTTTACCGAATAAAATAATTAAATTGGTAGAAAATGTTGAAACAAATAAAAGCTAAGTTTAATCGAGAAACATCTGTTTGTCTGCATGCGCATACAAATTCATGGCTATATCGACTCGGCTTGTGACGCTAATCAAGAATATGTATATATACTGTATGGGGTCTTCCACGCCGCCTTCTGGCTGTTACATATATTAGCATAAACCCAATATACTCTTGCAGAGAGTGTAAAAAAAAACGATGTGCTACGCGTACCTGTAACGGTAGCACAAATCTAAGAGCGAGCTAAGAGCAGAGCAAATGTTTTTTGTTTTTTTCTACGGCTCTCGTGTGTGTTCGTGCTCTGTGATCATATTTCTTCTTTCTTCGCTTGTTTGTTAAACAACCCGTTGGAGGTGGTAGACAGGGAGAATATTTCGTCGAAGCCGAAGGCGAAGGTACTCTTCGCCATCCCTGTCAAAGGAGACCAGGCGCTGAAGCTGCTGCAGCGTCAAAATCAGGATGTACTTTCTGGTGACTTGAAGATCCTTCCCGCATGTCATTCTGCAGATTAACAAGGAGGCGGAAGACATGCTTTAGCCACGCTATGGCAAGATGGCATGGGGAGTAGACAGCGCCTACCTGCGGCTCAACAAGCGGCATCCAGAGGACAAAGATGCACATGCTCTTAAAGCCGGGAAGGTGGAGAGGGACCTTTGCCTAGAGTCCACGATGCCGCCCAAAACATGGCCATCGGTTCGAATGTCGAAGGCGACGACGAAGAAGAAGAAAACAGTGACCTGAAGATTGTAGTCAACCCGTCTGCGAAAGGAGAGGCAGTAACCCCGAATGAGGGTTCTGCAGCTAAATCTCCAAAAGAGCAAGTTGGCATTGGCGGAGCTCCTGTTAGCCTTGGTACAAAGGCCTGTCGACGTGGCCTTAGTCAAGGAGCCATGGATTGCAGTAGGCAATGTCGTGGCAAGACTAAGGTCTCCCAACTACAATACGTTCTACCCAGTAACGGTAAGCAAAACTAGAGCCGACGTTCTAGTACAGAAAGGCATTCACGCTTATCTAATGTCTAATTTAAGTACTGACGATCTGGCAGTAGTATTGCTGAAAACCGGCAAGGAGAAAGTGTTAGTAGCCTCCCGCTACAAGGCACACGACAGGCCAGCACCCAGCAGCACCCCAGCAGTCCATTCCCGGACTTGAACTGTGTGCGGCTTATATGTTAGCTCAACTGTGGTCCTCCATACAGCATATGTTGGATCGATGTCGAATCGAGTGTGAATTTCTGGAGTGACTCAGAAATCACACTACATTGGATAGATACTTCCCCTTCGGTATTAGCAACATTCGTAGCCAATCGAGTTGCAGGCATCCAAGAGATGACACCTAAAGTATCTTGGAGACATGTGCCAACATCAAGCAATGCAGGTGATTTGGCGTCGAGAGGTTGTGACGTTCAAGAACTGTTACAATCAATATGGTTCGAAGGCCCTCCATTTCTTTGCGAGGACGACACAGAATGGCCTCACAATGAACATTTCAACATACCGAAGGAGTTAAAAGAGAGTGAGGTCGAAAAGTCAGCGCTCGTCTGCTCAGTTAGCAGTTCGAGGCGGTTACCTGAGTTTGTGTCCCGGTTTTCGTCATGTCGCAAGTTGGTTCGAATAGTTGCGTACATGTACAGATTCGTTTCAAGGTCAAAACAAGAGATACACACTGTCGAACTAGGACCAAAGAAGTTGAACTTCGCTTTTTTAAAACTGCTGGAACTAGTTCAGCGAGCAGAATTTAAGGTGGAGTTTGATAGACTTAAAAAGGGTAACACTGTGCAACCAAGTCTGCAATCATTAACTCCCTTTATTCATAAATCACTCTTCTGATTTATGAAAGGCGAGTATCGTTAATACGAGTAGGAAGCAGACTAGCAAACGCACCGCTAAAATATGACGCGAAATTTCCTATTCTCATGCCAAAAAATTGTTTGCTTGTACAACTGTACTTGAGAGAGTTGCACATTGGCAATTGTCATGCAGGAGCAAAGACGATGATCGCACTACTCAGGCAGAGGATGTGGCTCGTGAATGCTTGACGTAAATGTGCTCAGATAGTGCGGAAATACGGTCATTGCTTCAGGTATAAACCAGAGAACTGCAGCGATACACCGCATGTAAAAATACCCAAATCACACACAGAGTATTTTTCGACTCGAATCATTTTTTACTCTACCCGAAAAGTATCGGATATTTTTTTACTCCTTTTCGTTTGGGTATTTCCATGAAAGATATTTTTTTACCCGATCATTCTTGTACCAACTCATTTTTTACTTGGTGGCGTAAACACCGCATCAAATGTATACTCGAAAAAAACCACCCTTGTGAAGTATAAGTAAATTTTTACTCGGGTTTTTTTCTATCCGCTCTTTTTTTACCCGATCGTGTGCGCGGGTATAGTCTTGCGACGCTCTTTTGTTATGGACTAGTTAAATGTTATCAATTAATAAATGATAGTTTTATCAATTAATAAATGATAGTTTAAGTAAGAAGTAAGGTAATTGCAAAATTGTTTCCATTGAAATTTTACATAAAAGATAAAAAAAACATAATTTATATATTTAAATATTCACATTAATGAGAATCAAGGCGACTAATAGATTACAGGTTGATTATGGGACACCTGTTTTAATATTTGTTGCAAGGGTATTCTAAGTCACAATTTGGCATGAAGAAACCGTTTATCTATAAATTGTCAACTCTCAAAACGCATATTGTAAAACTGTTGACTATTTGGTTTTTTTGGCAAAACCCGAAAACTGTAATTTGCTACCTGTTACATGTATTCTCTCTAATGCAAAAAACCCTTTTTATCCTCTAACGCGCGCTGTTCCATTTCCGACGGCAAACCGTCGCTCAAGTACTCGAGTATTTCGGGTAAGTATTTTTTTTACTCTGTGTGTTGTCTACACAATCATTTTCTATCGCATCAAAAAATGATTCGTACTCGCGACACCCTTTTCAAAAAGAGTATTTACGATACCCGCTACTTTGGGTACGGGTAAAAAGAATATTCGAGTCATTTCGCTTCGGGTAAAAAAGTATTCGAGTAAAAAAATAGCCGATCATATTTTTTACTCTAAATTTTGAGTACGAGTAAGACCGGCACCGCATTTTCTTTGGGTAATACTCGAGTACAAAAAACCACCACCCGTGCAGTTCTCTGGTATAAACCGAAGTTAATGGAACAAATCATGGGAAATTTGCCGGCCGACCGATTTGCCGCGGTTCGGCCATTTAATGTTTGTGGGGTAGATTTTTGTGGTCCAGTAAACGTCTCGCTGAGGATTAGTGGACGAGCCCCAATTAAAATGTATCTTGCCGTGCTCGTTTGTTTTGCTTCGAAGGCTGTTCATTTGGAACTTTTGGCAGACTTGTCCACTAACTCGTTTTTATGTACAATAAACAGCTTCATCGTGCGACTTGGCATACCCGTCCGGCTATACTCGGACAATGCGACGAATTTCGTGGGGACGAACAACCAGCTGAGGGAGTTTCAACCGACAGCAAAGCAGACTGCAGAGCGCCGCACTTCGGAGGACTGTGGGAGGCGGCGGTAAAGTCGGCCAATCACATCCTCATGCGGCAAATAGGCAGCGCGTCGCTGACCACGCCACTTCCTCATAGGACTGCCGCTTCGATTGCTGCCGCAAGGATTCGAGCCGGAGAGACGTTTTGTCACAGGTGGTGGTGGCAGGAGGCGCACGACAACATCACAGTTGGAGATCTTATCGTGGTCCACGAGGACAACACGCCTCCCCAGCGGTGGACAACGGGCAGAGTCGTGTAGGTAACTCCAGGAGGCGACGGGCGAGTCAGGGTCGTCGGCATTAAGACCAGCGTGGACCTTATTAAGCGCCCAATTGCGAAACTTGCACGGCTACCAGTAGATTGAAAGCGATCCCTTCACGGTTGTACTGTAAGCTAACCTGTAAGCTTAAATTGCATTCGGCAGTGCAGCTGTCGCATGCGACAAAGCAGTTGTTGATTTCGCCACGCATAAACCGTACGCACGCTGCCAGACTCTGCGCGTTTTGAACAGTCCAATAAATTGTAAAATTTTTAGAACGTACAAGTGTTTTATTTAAATACATTTTGATTTCGATTTTTCACAAATCCACTAACACTATTTTGTTAATAACATATTTAAATTGAGTAACTGGTATCCTAAAGTCGCGATGTGACTATTGCATTCTTTCTTGTTTTATCTTTTATTTACGACGTCATAGCTATATCAACTCCGGTACTGACGCTTATCAAGAATATAATTCCTTAATGGGGAATGCCACAAAGCTTTCTTCCATCCAGTTCCAACGATTATGTCATACCCTTTTACTCTACGAGTAACGGGTTTTTCAAAGGACAGACTTACTTTGAATTTACTTCAGCAATGTAACTGTCGGGTTAAAGTTAAATAAAAAGGAGTTTAAGTTATTTCGCACAGCTGATTATTTTCTTTCCGCCGTAGTGGCTTTATTAAACCAATTGACTTACCATTGACAGGCTAACCATTGACAGAATGATATAAAAAAAACTTTACATATGCACTCATTAAATAATTTGAATTTGAATTTTAAAAAAATTTTTTTAAATATATATTATTTTAAAAACTATTTTACGTAAAGTAGGTTTGACGTTAAAAATTCGTTTAAAATTTTTATTTCGTATGGAAAAATATATTTAAGATATACTAACTCAACATGTTAATACGGTACACTGTTTTTCTTCCTAATAATTTTATAAGTAAATATCATGAAAGAAACATCTATTGTGAAACAATACAGCTACCTTTTGGCCGATGTGATGCGCGCATAAGGATTTTGCAAAATTTTTGGATGCGTTTCCATAACACGCAGCAACAAATTATCCAGATAGTCCTCCAATTCTTTTACGCGGTGTTGCATCAGCAACGCTTCATTTTCCATTCCATTTGCAATGAGCATTAGCTCCTACAACAGCCAAATAGGACGAAATATAAGTAGTCAATTTCATTTGGAAACATTGATTATTTATATACCTCTCGTGATTTTCCCTCGTATTTTTTTGTTAATTGTTCAGACATCTCGAAGCGATGTTCCCCATGTAAAACCGCTTTCTCATGTCCAACAATTACGCGCTCCGATGACTTAGGGCTTTTTAAATTACTCTGAATGGCATTATATTTCTCTATTCGCAAAGAGAGAAGGATAAAAATATAAAATTAATATTGGCGTAAGTCACCGCCAAAACTAATTGATTAACAGCTTTCGTATCTTGTGTATTTGTGTCAAATTAGTTTGGTCCAATCTTATATGCATCAATATTGCAAATCAAATTTACATAATATTTGCAACGAAAGCGATAAAAAAAAGCGTAATGCCAAACGCACAGAGAATTCAAAGAATATTTTGAGTCAATTCTGCAAGCGAGTCAATTGTAATAGAAACCAATTTAAAATTAGCGTGATCTGCTAGCGAAGGAGATGGACTTTCAAAGTCCTTATAGTCAGCTGTATATACAAACAAACTGACGGATGGACATTTTTATATCGACTTGACTGCTGATGTTGAACAGGAATATATATAATTTATGGGGTCGGACACGCGTCCTTCTGCCTGTTATCCTCTACTCATTTTGACTAACAAGTAAGCAATTCCAGAATCGCTCGTCGACTGTCGACTGTAAAAGACCCTGTTCTCATTTTACATAAGCAGGTTTCGAAGTATTTTATCAATAGAAGCTAAAGGACAGTTATAAGCGTTTTAGACACGAAATGTGTGTGAAATATTCACAGATTGTCAATAACAATTTTAACGCGTTATTAACTTTTGGGACCTTTGCGCAACTATGGTAAAAATTATCTATTTTAATTACTATGGTTTATAGAATTTATTTACATGCCACTGACACAAGAAAAAAGAAATAAAAAATTATTAATTATTTTTTGGACATGGTAAAATAGTTTAAAGGCCAAAAATATGTTGTGTGTACACGTAAGGTAGATCACGTAGCTCTCCTTATTTAACAAGAAAGAAAAGTACAGTCGAGCGGGCCCGATAGCAAAATACTCTTTGCTTTTATTCCCTATTATATTATTAAAATCGGTATCCAGGTATTACAGCGGATAGTCTGTATGTACATACAGATACGTTTGACGTTTTATTTATACACATACATGTATGTACATATGTATGTATGTATACCATTGGTTCGAAAATAGGTTTGTATGTTTTTGCCTCGCTTGCACACATTCATTGACCTTGCGATCAATTATTAATGTTAATATCTTATTTAGAATTAAATATTTATGCAATTTTCCGGATAGTTCGATATAATTAGTCACCAAACGATATATAAATTACAATACTGTACGATAAGACCTTATGCCTTATAAAACGGCATACAAGTTTGAAAATTATTATTTATTATGTCTTGTGGGAAATGGGCTCTTTGCAGTCCATTTATGATGTCTCTAGGAACCTGCGAACTAAAAATGGTGTTCCTAATAGAAACTTCCTATGTGGCATAGTTACTGAGATGTTCGCCAAAAACATTGATTTTTCCGAAGTGTTTCTGGGCCGAATGGGGCGTGGCTTCAAAATCTCTGCTGTCGGTTTGTTCATACAGACATGGCTATATCGACTCGTCTTGTAATGATGATCAAGAATATATGTATTTACTTTATTTGGTCTGCGACGCCTCCTTTTGTGTTACATTCTTTGCACAAACCCAATATACTCTTGCAGTAAAATATTTAGATAAAATATACGAAAATAAAGTGATTTTAATTAAATGTTTTTGCGCCCAATCTGGCATTTAGTTTTTTTAATCCTAAAGCTAACTGTGTTTAACAAAATAGCAGTAAAATAAATTTAAATACAACAGCACCATATCTGGTCTTATTTGGTTACTTAAGTTACTTTTTTTGACCCCGTATGAATTAAATATGAATTAAAGGCCTTTTAAGTTTGTGTAAAGCGAAATGTGCGTATGAACACCTGGGTCATTTAAACTACACAGCATAAATGCAATGTCATGAGAACTATAAACTTTTCAAACTTCAGTGCCGTTTTTAAGGCATTTTGTTATTATCGTATGTTATGTAATTAAATATTCGTTTGGAGACAAATAATATCAAACTATCCTCAAAGTTGCATAACAATCTGACAATAAATAAAAAAGTAAACAAGTAACTAAGTTTATATCTTAGAGCAATGTCAATGCATGATTGCAAGCGAGACAGCTTGGTTTGTCTGAGAGCTTCCCGCAGACGCTGGCCGTGCAGACTAATAGTAAACATATATTTGTGTACACATATAAGTATGTATGTATAGCATTAGTCGGCGGCGCCAGCGTCTACGGGCAGCGCTGCCGCTGCACAGGCAGCAAAAACGTCCGAACATAATATAAACTTTAATCCGTGATAGCTCTCTTGTTTAAAGTTGGATTTTGATGCAACTTTCAAGATAGTTAGATATGATAAGTCTCCAAAAGAATTCATATTACAACACTGTACCATTTTAACAAATGCCTTAAAAACGGCATTAAAGTTGGAAAGTTGTTTAGTTCTTATGAGAAAAGGGGGCGTGGCAACTCAAAATTAAATGCCATTGTATTAAGGTTTTCTCTAGGAACCTGCATACCAAAATTGGTGTTCCTAAGTGCCATAGTTATTGAGATATTCCCCTTAAACACAATTTATTTTGAGGTGTTTCTGTTTTTTTTGCTTATTGCGGGGTCGGTAAGAGGCGTGGGAACAATTTGAAATAAACTTGATCTGCCTGACATAATAGCGAACTTTCATTGTGAATTTGGTGGTTCTAGCTATTGTAGTTTAAAAGACCTAGGTGTTCATACGAACAGACGGACATGGCTATATCGACTCGTATTTTCATGCTGATCGAGAATATATATACTTTATGGGGTCTGCCACGCCTCCTTCTGCCTGTTACGCACAATTTATTTTTGACAAACTTAATAGACCCCTCTACTCTCTTTTAAAGAGTACGGGGTCTAAAAAGGGGGGAGGGGGCCAAAATGGCGGTGCGTCGGTCATGAAATGATGGAAGTCCTCCCGTCCTGTAGGATAAACTCAACAGACAAATTATACATTTTATCAATCTGTACACTTACGCGCATAATTTAGACCTCTACTTTAAAAAAAAAAACTTGAAAATGCAATGTTATTAACAGTTAAACATTAAAAGTCAATTTTTTGAAATTTTTCGACTTAGTAATTATTTTAGACAACAATTTTTAATATTTTTTCATAATCAAGGTCTAAATTATGCACACACTATCTGTGAACATGTGTAAAAACTTTCATGGCGATTGCTCGAATTTTGCGCCAGTAATCACTTCAATTAGGTCGAAAAACACTGTTTCGAGAAAAACACGTTTAAAGTTTTAATTAAGTAGAAAATCGTTATAGCGCACAATTTTCTATAAGGTATATCTTCCGCAATTCAAAAGGTATGGTCATAAAATTTGTACACGTATTCTCGAAACACGTATCTATCCAAAAAGGAAAAAAATCTTTTTCTTTGGATCCAACAACAATTGGATCCTTAATTGAGATATTCATTGAGCGAAGTGTGGCCTATTTGGTAGAGATGAATGATATAATTTTTCAAAATTGAATGTAAAACTAAGGTCTGCGGAACGATTCTAGGCAGAGAAAAGACGTTTCATTTGTTTTTGTTATATAACAAAATATTTTTACATTTAAGTGCAGATAATCGGACGCTTCGCCAATGTGCAGCGTAGTGCAACTGGTAAGATTGCAATGTGTTCTGTGTCTGAGGCGCAACTGGCGTTTGAGTCCGGGTAGTAAATATTGTCTATTTAGTTTTTTAAATTTCGATTTTTAAGTTCAATTGAAAATTTAAGTAGCTGGTAGGACTGCGGGTTGTTGTTTGGCGTTCATGTTTGAGGACGCAAGTTCGATTTTTTATACCCGTTAATCGTAGAGTACAGGGGTATATTGTAATCGTTGGAATGTATGTAACAGGCAGAAGGAGGCGTGGCAGACCCCATAAAGTATATATATTCTTGATTAGCATCAATAGCCGAGTCGATATAGCCATGTCCGTCTGTCCGTCCGTCCGTCCGTCTGTCCGTCTGTATGGACAAAAGGATCTCAGAGACTATAAGAGCTAGAAAGGTGAAAGGGGTCGCAAATGAAAGGTACAATACCCAAGCAGTACAAGTTTGTTTTTGTTTTTTACACGCCCACTTTAGGGCGTTCTATCTTCATATAAAGGAAAATGTACAGATAAAACTTGAATGTTTTAGTATAGAAAACTTATTGTTAGCAATGCTAACTGATCCAAATTTACACGGAGACTACATGTCTATAAATTACATGTTCTGACCAAATTTGATCGAAATCGGACAACTATATCGTATAGCTCCCATAGGGCCGATCAGTCAAAAACACGCTCCAAATATAAATAAGTATAAAAAAATTTTGCATTAACTAAGCTATCTTAATGAAACTGACACAAAATAAATAAGTCAATAATATAAATATACTGACCAAGTTTCATAGAAATGGGACTACTATATCGTATAGCTCCCATAGGGACAATAGGTCAAAAATTTGCATTTAGTATGAATTTGTATGAAAATTTTCTGTGTTTACCAAGCAATCTTAATGAAACTGATACAGAATAAATTTATCAATAACATAAATGTACTGACCAAGTTTCATACAAATCGTTTGACTATATCGTATAGCTCCCATAGGAACAATCGGTCGAACATTGAGTAACGGGTGTCCTAAAGTCGCGGGGCGCCTGTAGCATTCTTTCTTGTTTCATATATAAATTTTAATTTGTGTTGAATTATAATACAAGGATGAGTCATCACTCTGTTTCCTCTTCATTTTCTTTGTTTGTATGGAATCATGCGTACTACTATGAGAGAACGGCTCGTTCGACTGTAGCCTTTTTTAGTTGTTTTAAATAAATATATATGATTGAATTCATTTTAGTTTAAAAAGATTGACGCCTGATGATCGTAAATAAAAACTTATAAGCTGAATAAGTGGGTAATATAATTCAATATAATTCGCAAACATGAATGACTAAATTCGAAATTTAATCCTATGAACGATTGACTTAAAGGCACTATTTGATTAAGTAGCCTTTCGTTCAGCAACTTTGCAGCTATAATATTTGGCTCTTTTGATTATGCAATCGCCTTTAGATTACAACAATGTGCACGCACGAGCCGCACTCCCCCGTGCCACTGAATAAACAAAGGTGTTACGTCGAATAAGAGGTATTTATGGAATTGGTACTGTGTTCTGGATTAGATCTACTTTGTTTTATTTAGAAGTAGTTTACTGCAATCGTATTTGCCAATTTGCATTTAACAGCTCACCTCGCTTCTTGCTATATTTAAAATTGCATGCTCGCGTATTCCAAATCTTGTTGTTGTCACCGTCATTGTCTTCTTTGGGTGAGAGCTTCGCTGTCGAAAAATTCAGATTAATATTTGGATTTAAATGACAAATCTTCTCTTTTTTCGCTATAGTCATTCTTTCTGCCTCCATGTTTGACCGCTCATCCATAAAGATTGTTCGCTTGGCAGAGTATTGTTGTTGATTATCTTCACGGCGCTTTACATCGTGCTGACCTAGCTTTTCGAGTTGCACTCCAAGTTCAGGTTCTTGGTTTGTGCTCTCGCTATTCAAAGGCGGTGCATTTAAATAAAAGTCCACGTCAAAGCAATTATCATATTTAGCTTGTTGTTGATTTAAATTTACTTCCTCAATAACAATCTTAGCTCCTGTTAATTGCTTACTGCCCAAAATTCGAGCAATCGGCTCTAAACGCTTACTTTCAAAAATTTGCGGCTTTGATCTTGGCATCGAACCATCAGATGTGTGGTGATTTGCTAAAATTGGAGTGATATTGCTTTGTTCAAGGTGGGTTACACTCACGATATTCGAAGGAAAGTTACATAGCTTTTCATCTTGTGCGGATAGGCAGGTATTTTTACGGTAATCGTTCGATAGTAATTTCAGCGTTGTCTTATTTTCATGCACCTTCTTATGATGATCTTCGACGGATAAACCAGAAAGTGAACTTACAGATGGCGGCGAGGGGAACTCTTCAGAACACTCCTGCAAAGGAGTTTCACAGCTAAAACGCTTTAAGGAGTCATTGCTTCCTATATTTAAATTCCTACATCCACCGTGTACTTTTAACTCCCACTCATCTAGTTCAAATAATTTGTCTGGCTTCGTCTCTGTATGTATTTCTACACAGTTTTTACGATCATTTTTAATTTTTAACACATGCTGTGTTTGAAAATTTCGAAGCGGCTTCGAGGGAGGTGGCAGAGTGCGCGCACTTTCGTTGAAACCGAGTTTAAGCTTTTCCATCTCTGTAATGATTGAAGCCGGCTCATGTGCAGCTTGCAAGTTAGGCTTACCTCCATTAAGTTTCCCATTCGGTAATTTGTCGTTTGGTAGTAAAGATGGACTGCGAGGTGTAAAATTAGTTGAAGCACTTATGGCCGGCTCGAATAGACCGAAACGCTGTATGTTCAGAGAGCTGCTAGAACTTTTGTGAGATAGATTATCGAACCCAAACTCGTCCTCATCTTCGCTTATAACGCCAGGATCAGCTTCGCCCACGCATTGGCCCATTGGAAGACCACTGTCACCTATGTCACCTAGAGAATTCGTTTTGTTGCCAATGCTTACTAAAGAACCACTAAACGATCCAGTTTCAAAGTCATCTGCGTACTTCTTTTTGCTGCGTATATGCAATTTTGAACTTAGAGAGCCAGCTAACTTTTTAATACTTTTACGCTTCTCCCTTTGACCAATGGAGAGTAGGCTGCCGCCGACAGATGTTGCCAGCTGACCAATGGACGACTTGTGCTTGTCTTTTTTACTAAGATCAGTGAGCGATCCGGATTTGACAACGAATGATATGCGTACCTCCAGTTCTCCTCGCTCCTTGTTTTTTTTATCTTTACCAGGCTTACTTTCAAGTTTGAACCATTTAGCACGCGGCCTGTCATACACGTCCATGTCCTTAAGCGGCAACGTCGCTTGTCCGAGAAACTCGTCGATACCCAAATTATTACGATGCAGACATGTTAGCGTCAATTCGGCGCGGTTGCCCTGGTCCGGAATTTTTCTAATCTCATCAAAACACTATTTTATAAATAAGGTATTTCAAAGTATTATATACTTACAGTTCACATTCTTCATTCCAATTTACACTTGTCTCGGCTTTATCTTTAACCGAAGTCTGGTACTTTTCTTTTCCCAATGAGATTGTAACAAACGCATTGTTGGTTCCATTCTTGCCCTTGGTTAGAAGACCTCGAGCACGCTGCACTGTAAAATTAGATGACATAAATAAAAAACAAGTAAAAAAAAGTACAATCGAGGACGCACGACCGTATAATACTCTTTGCTTTTATTCCGGATTAAATTAATTAAATCGGTATCCAGGTATTACTTGTATTATAAGTTGAAACAAATAAAGTCTAACCATAATCGAACAAACATTCATTTGTCTGTATGCACACATGCACATACGTTGGACATTATATGTATGCAAATACATATGTATGTATACCATTGATCGGCACGGCCAGCGTCTGGGGGCAGCGTTGCCGCCACGCAGGCAGCGAAAACGTTCGAGAGCATGTGCTTGTATGTTTCTGTCTCGCTTGCACGCCCCTAGTTTTCTTGTTTATAGTCCGATTTTAATACAACTTTCAGGATACTCTTCTATATATCTAGTTTTCATACGAAGTATAAATTACAATACCGTACGATAAGAACTAATGCCTATAAAACAGCATGCAAAAAAAGAGGTCGTAACAGTTCAAAATTGTTGATGGCATAGCATTTATGCTGTCTCCAGGAACCGGTGTACCAAAATTGGAGTTCCTAAGTGCCATAGTTACTGAGATACTCGCCGAAAACATCGATTTTTTTCGAGGTGTATCCAGGTTTTGCCTCATTATAGGCGAATGGGGCGTGGCATCGAAAAAAAAAAGATTCTTATATTGATTGACTAAATATGTTGTCTTAAGTGACTAATTTCGTACTTGTAGCTCTTACCATCTCTGAAGTCTGTTTGTTCCTAGGGATAGACAGACAGACGGACATCGCTATATCGAATCGGCTGTTTATGGTGATCAAGAATATATACATATACTTTATAGGGTCGGAAAAGCATCCATCTGCCTGTTACGCACATTTCGCTTCGGACAAACTAAATAGACCCCTCTAATCATTTTTAAAGTACGCGGTGTAAAATGGTTATTTTGTATGATTTTGATCTTTTGCCGAACACAACACCACGCTTGAACCTGAAGTGATTTGTGATCACCTGGACAAATTGAGTGATGCACTTAACCCTAGACATCAGTTAAAATCTTTAGTACGAATTTACTGTTGGTGTGTAGATCTGCCCACCCATTTATTTTGTATAATGATGCTGAAAACTTATAGATATACATATGTACATATATTGATATTGATATACAAACTTCTGATAGGAAGTGTAATTTTATATAATTTTCTTTAAACTTCAATACATAACTGTGGAAATCTAATAGGGAATGAGTTAGGTACTGTTTACATATAGTGAGAACAAGAGCAATACATACATACATAGTGCTGAACTATGTGGTCGCAAATAAATTTTTATCATCTAAAGCACACCAAATAGGGCTGTTTTGCCCTAACAACCAAAAGTATCACTTTCCGAAGCAAGTCGATTCAGATTTTTTTTCTGCTGATAGAAAAATCTACATATGTATGTACGTATTGAGGCAAAAAACAGTTTTTCCTCACTGCACATAACAAAACTAGACTTACTTACCAGTTACATTACAATGAGTAGGGCTCCACATAGTTGTCAACTTTGTATACAAGCTCAAATTTTGAGGTGTTATAAGCAACGTGAAAGTTAATGCGATCTTTACGCCTGTTACACTAGCGTTTATTAATACTTTGATTAACACATTTACAAAGTATGCATATGCTACTCCAATAACTTTCGTATTCACCAGAGTTCATTAAAAAAATTAATCGATTTCTAAAATAAGTTATTGAAAGTTCTTAAAGTTTGTTCAATTAACTCAGGTGTTCTATTGCCCTCTATATTCAGTTGTTCATTTCTCATAAGATAGTTCTCTTTATAAAGTCCCGTAATTAGACTCTCTACAGGAGTATATAGGATTTGAAAAATACTATGTAACAAGAAGTAGGAGGAGTAACAGACCCCTTAAGTCCATATATTCTTGATCAGCATCACGAGCCGAGTCGATAGCCATGCCCTTCTGTCTGTCTGTAAATACTAACAGATTTCAGCATATGTTAAGAGCTGAAAGTTCGAATGTAGTCAGTTTCGACATCAAATTTATTTAATTGATCAAATAATCGAATCGCTAAGTGCAAAAAATTTAATATTCGAGACCCGATTGCTTTGGATTCAGGTATGAGGCAAATACGAATGGAAATTGTAGAAATTTCGAACAAAAGTGAAAATAAAGAATGCGTACCTGACAGCATATCTACTGGAGACTTTGGAGTCAAAAAGGCCCACTACAAGTAGTTGGCACACAAACGCCGTAAAAAAGGCTACCTTAACAGAAAATGGAACATGGCCACATGTCCCAACTACTGTTCGTCATTTCTATATTGAATAAATTAATATTAGTCTTATTTTTTTTTAAATTTTGTTTTTAACATATGAATAATCGATTATTTAAATTTCCATTCGATTAGTTGAAATTAAAACACACTCAGCTTACATTAATTATATAATTAAATTATAGATTGCATATATGCAAGGAAATAAAAAATTTAGAGAAGCTACATCCATTTTTCCATAACAAATAAAAAAGTTTTCAAACATGCATGCCGTTTTCAAGGCATTTGATGTTATCGAAAAAAGGAGCTAAAATGAAAGCTGTTTTTTTTTTGTTTAATGAAAATTCAACTTTTTTAATCTAAAGTTGTTACTATCTCATCCATGACCACCAACTCTTCATTTTCAACGCAATCATTTTTATAATTAGCCTTTCTAAGGCAATTTGATTATATACTTCTTTCGGCATTTTTAACTTTAAAAGTGGCGCTTGCAAACAGATATTAACTATTTGAGTGATCGTTATCGATAAAGATATCAATGCAATACATTTTGCCAAATGGTGTTGGAAAATTTCTCTCAAAAAAATTATCGAAATGTTAAAACCTAAGAAAAACAGCGATTATTAATGGATGTTAGCAAAACACGATATTCTCTTTTTCGATGATTTATTTGGCACATCTGTTTGTTTCGCTGGTTCACACAAAAGAGACCGGATCATGGCACAATAAGTGCCTTCGTAAGGTAGTCTACTCGGCTGCCTTTGCCTTCGGGTTTACTAGCTCTTTTGCCAGTGCACGTTTGCTTGTCGAAGAGGAAGGTTGTCTACGGACGTTTTATTTTTCGCATTAACCCTTACGTGCACAAAAAAAATGAACTATTGCTACTTTTGCCGCAAGAATGTTCCGGGAGTGAAAGTCATTCATGCACCGAAATGTGATCTGAAGAGAAAGCTGTGGGAGGAAAGCCTAGGGCCTAGAATCTATATTTATAAATAATATTGATAATATTATTCAAATTACTAAAGACATAAAAAAAAACTTATTGGTTGCTGCTAAACATATTAAAATAGATGATAATGTTAAACAATTTTATTTTAAAACTAGAATTTATTTTAGACTTAAATATTTAAACAAAAAATTAGCTATTAAGAATCAAAAACAACGTTTAGTTGGTAATTCCAAATTATTAAAAATAAGATTATAAACACAGAAATAACATTGTCTCAATGAATTATTTTTGGCCATTTTAAACCCCAAGGGCCAGCGGAGGGTTAATCAACACATTGTACAGCCGTTTCATTCGCACTCACTACACAAAGTGCCTTTCACTCGCACTTATTGCAAGCATACAAGAGCTAGTTTGGCAGCCGAGTAGACTACCTTATATTATTGTATCATGGACCGGATCTGGAAGTCGGTGTGGCCAACCACCATATTTTGTCACTTCCAGAAAACGCATTCACACTAAAAATACTTAAATACTAGAATACTAACACAGAGTTGTACTTAGAACCTATCGATAGCTACCAACACTTTAAAATCGAAATCAATTAAAATTAAATATATTACAGAAACTAACAAATATGCAACAAATTCCGATATTTGTTCACTTTTTTCAGCTAATTCTAACTTTTGAAAATAGCTAGACTTGTAGCTAATAGCTGTTATAAAATTATTGTAGCAATCGGCCTTAAAAAGTGGCGAGATCTAGGTACAAAGTAGCTGATTCGGCAACACTGGTTATCGTTTTTTGTGGTTATAAATTGTTATTATAAAATTGGGGTTGATTAACCTAGCGTGCTTGGTTTTCTAACTTTGTCTTTTGTTTAGATTCATCCTGTGGTTCTTTGTAGATCGTTATAAATCGTTCCAAATTGCATTTGTAAAAAATCTTTAAAATACAAAAAAAAAACAAGAAAGAATGCTATAGTCGCCCCGCGACTTTAGGATACCCGTTACTCAATGTTCGACCGATTGTTCCTATGGGAGCTATACGATATAGTCATACGATTTGTATAAAACTTGGTCAGTACATTTATGTTATTGATAAATATATTCTGTATCAGTTTCTTTAAGATAGCTTGGTAAATAGAGAAAATTTTCATACAAATTCATACTAAATGCAAATTTTTTACCTATTGTCCCTATGGGAGCTATACGATACAGTAGTCCGATTTCTATGAAACTTGGTCAGTATATTTATATTATTGACTTATTTGCTTTGTGTCAGTTTCATTAAGATAGCTTAGTCAATGCAAAATTTTTTCATACTTATTTATATTTGGAGCGTGTTTTTGACCGATCGGCCCTATGGGAGCTATACGATATAGTTGTCCGATTTCGATCAAATTTGGTCAGTACATGTACTTTATAGTCATGTAGACATGTAGTCTCCGTGTAAGTTTGGATCAGATAGCATTGCTAACAAAAAAGTTTTCTATACTAAAACATTCAAGTTTTATCTGTACATTTTTCTTTATATGAAGATAGAACGCCCTAAAGTGGGCGTGTCAAAAAACAAAAACCAAATCGTACTGCTTGGGTATTGTACGTTTTATTTGCGACCCCTTTTACCTTTCTAGCTCTTATAGTCTCTGAGATCCTTTTGTTCATACAGACGGACGGTCGGACAGACGGACATGGCTATATCGACTCGGCTATTGATGCTGATAAAGAATATATATACTTTATGGGGTCTGCCACGCCTCCTTCTGCCTGTTACATACATTCCAACGATTACAATATTCGCTTGTACTCTACGAGTAACGGGTATAACAAGAAAGATAAGTACAGTCGAGCACACCCGACCGTAAAATACTCTCTGCATTTTTTTCGCGATTAAATTATTAAAATCGGTTTAGAGAAATTACAATGTGTAACTTGCATCAAAACACGTTGAAACAAAAACAATCTAAGCATAATCAAACGAACAGCTGTTTGTCTGTATGCAAATACACATACGAAAGACAATATATGATGCATATACATGTATGCATGCATGTGTGTATTCAGCGCGGCGAGCGACTGCGGGCAGCGCTGCCGCCACACAGGCAACGACAACATTCGAACATGTGCTTGTATGTTTCTGTTTCGCTTGCACTCATACATGATATTGCATTCAGTTATCAATATTGTAATGCTTCTAGATTTCTTGTTTATAATGCGATTTCAATGCGCCTTTCAGGATAGTTTGATATAGTTAGACTTCACACGAATTATAAATTACAATACTGTACCCTATTAACAAATGCCTAAATACGGAACGAAAGTTGAGAATTATTTTTATTAATTGTGGGTAAAAGGGGCGTGGTAGTCCAAAAATTTAAATGTCAGTGCATTTACGCTGTCGCCAGGAACCTCCATACCAAAATTGGTGATCCTAGGTGCCATAGTTACTGATATATTCGCCGAAAACACCGATTTTTTCCGAGATGTTCTTAGTTTTTTGCTCATTGTGGGCGAATGGGGCGTGGCATCGGAAAAAAAAAGATTCTTGTCCGACTAAATATCTGATCGATTGAAACCAAGCTCGAACTTGTAGCTCCTACCATCTCTGAAATCTGTTTGTTCATACGGACAGACAGACAGACGAACAGACGAACATGGCTATATCGACTCGGCGAGTGATGCTGATCAAGAATATATATACTTTATTGGGTCTGCCACGCCTCCTTCTGCCTGTTACATACATTTGCCCAAACCCAATAAACTCTTGCAGAGAGTATAAAAAGTAGTGAACTTTCTTTATTTATATTAATTGAAACACTGAAATTCGTTTTAACTCCAATAAACTATTTAGACCCGTACTCTAAAAAAGAGTACAGGGATCTATTAAGTTTGTCAGAAACGAAATGTGCGTAACGTTTCCGAAAGCATGTATAGGTATTCTTGATCAGCGAACAGTCGAATCGATGTAGCGATGTCCGTTGGGCCATATAAACACCTAGATCTTTTAAACTACAAAAGCTAGAGAAACCAAATTTGGAATGAAAGGCCGTCCCTTTGTCAGGCAGATAACGTTTATTTTAAATTGTTGTCACGCCTCTTTGCATAAAATTTTGCGTTTGTGCAAGCGAGAAAGATACATCCAAACATATGTTCGAACGTTAACTCTACTTGTGTGGCGGCAGTGCTGCCCGCGAATGCTGGCAGTGCCGACCAATGGTGTCCATACAAACATAAATATGTGCACACATATAATGACAAACGTATATATCTTATCTCCTGTCTAATTACAGCACTGATGACCTGATGACTGCTGTAATGGTGGAGAACGGGAAGATGCTCCTCATAATAGCATCCTGCTATATGGCTCACGACCTGCCAGCACCACCTGACGAACTGGTGAAACTTGTGGCTGATATCACCCGCAACAACAACTCGCATCTTGTAGTCGGCACAGACGCCAACGCACATCACTGCGTATGGGAATCAACCGACACCAACATCAGGGGTGAGTCGTTACTTGAATTCTTATTAACCACAAAACTAAGTATCGCTAACACGGGGGAGACACATACATGACCTAACACTTGCAACAGGTGTAGCAGTAATAAACTGGAGGGTCCTAGACAAACCCTCCTTCTCTGATCATAAGTACATTCAATTTGAATGCAACTTTGTTAACAACCCGAAACCAACTCAGTTTAAGAACCCCAAGAACACTGACTGGGTCAAATTCAGGAGTCTTGTGGCAGAAAAACTCAGCCCACCAGACGACATCAGATCTGCAAAAGACATTGAGAAATCAATGTCGATCGTCAATAAATCTCTGCTTGATGCCTATAACAGCGCTTGTCGGCCAAAACTAGATCAGAACCACTATGGTGGAACTCCGAGCTCTCAATACAGAGAGCAACTACTAAGGATCTGTTTAAAGAAAACCGGTATGGAAATAATCCACGACGAATACAAAGTTGCGCTCAGGACGTATAAGTCCAAAATCAGGAAAGCCAATAGAAACTCTTGGAGGAACTTCTGTTCCAATCAGAAATCGGTGCCTGAGCCCGCAAGATTTTGAAAGCTGCTGTCAAAACAGCGACCAATTCAAAGTCAACTAAAACTGGGAGATGGTAAATGAACAGAGAGTAGCGAGGAATGGATGTTCAGGATGTTCAACACCACCTTTGTTGGACGAACAACACAACAATACGGAACAAATATACACACTCCCCAGAGGATTATTCACCACTCTTTCTCAAGATTAAAGAGCCCAGGTATTAACGGGATCATTCCAGCCATGCTACAAGCCGCCACTTCACGGTTGGCTAAGATTTACGAAGCCTGCCTTAAAACTGGCCACATACTAACTCAATGGCGAACTGCAAGGGTTGCTTTTCTTCCCAAAGCGGGTAAATGCAGTCACAACAGCCCATCGGATTACAGACCAATAAGTCTCACATCCTTTATGCTTAAAACTATGGAAAAGCTGCTAGATCTCAGCATAAGAAGTTCGGCAGAGGAACAGATGTCAGCTGATCAGCATGCTTACACCAAGGGCAAGTCCGTCGAAACGGCCTTGCACTCGCTAGTGGGGACCATAGAGTGAGCCCTACACAAAAACGAATATGCTCTGGGCGCCTTTGTAGACATCTCAGGAGCGTTCAACAATGTTAGCACTAAGGTCAAAATCGACCAGCTAACAACTACCAATACTCACCCAACGATCACCAACTGGATTAGAAACCTTCTGAACTGCAGGAGAGTTCAATCAGGATGGGGTGCTGCAACCACAATAAAAATCGTGATCAGGGGTACCCCACAAGGAGGACTCCTTGCTCCCCTTCTATGGAATCTAGTTGTCGACGATCTAATTAAGAGATTTGATAGAGGAGCCCCTAAAATAACTGCCAATGCAGACGACATAGGTATAATTATAACGGGAGTATGCCAATCGACTCTCAGCTCCATAATGGAACGGACCATAATGGAACGGACCCCCCACCAAAACTATATGGCAAACACCTCAGGATTAGCACCCGCATTAAGTACCTAGGAACAATGCTGGGCAGCAAACTGACATGGAGAGCCAATGTAGAAGAAAAGGTGAAGAAGGCCATGGCGCCAAGGGTACAGCGGGTACAAGGGTCAATCGCTAATCTGATTTACTGGCGCACTCAGAACCACTCCAACGAAGGCACTAGAGATCCTGACGGAATAAGCTCCAGTGGATCTACAAGGAAACCTAGTAGCAGCAAAGTCGGAACAACGTCTCACAGCGCTGGGTAGCATGGCGCTACGAAGCTATGGGCACAGCTCCATAGGGAGGAGCATGACATCACGCTCAGATTATATCAAACCCGAAAATTGACTCGAAGCCCACATAAAGGCACACCTTGGGCCCGATGATTGGAAAAACTGTCTCAACAACCGCACTGAACTCAATATATACACAAACGGCTCTAACATGGAGGGAGGAGTAGGAGCCGCCGTCTACTGCGAAAACCCCAGCTTTTAACTCACATTTAAGCTACCATATAACTGTAGCATTTTCCAAGCGGAAGACTTTGCGATTGGAAAAGCAGCAGAGACCGCAAAACAACTCAGCACCAACTTTCACAATGTCAACATCTTGGTAGATAGTCAGGCAGCGATTAAGTCCATGATTTCGTCTACTCTCAATTCCCGGACCATCAAGGTGAGCAGGGAAGCACTAGTTGAATTACATACGACAATGTCAGTACACATCTACTGGGTACCCAGCCACCAGGGCACGTCGACTAGCGCAACATATTCTGCACCTCCCCAGGAAAAACTGCTGAGTGATGGTCGGGATACTCACTGGTCATTGCCTAGCGGCCGCACATGCAACTAAGCTAGGAACATCCAATAGTATAAACTGCAGGAAATTCAAATGTGGACTACATTAGTCAAAACTGTTCGAAGTTTTTAGTTTAGGAAAAAGGAAAATGTATCGATAGATCGTAGGAATTTTCCGATCGTAGCTGCATAAGGTATTACCATCCACAAGGATCAGAGAGCATTTTTTAATAAGGTGGTGGTCCCCATTTCCGATAGTTTAGATCGAGCACCTTTATATGTAGGCTGTAGTAGAGCGAAAAGTGCGGCTGGACTATTTCTAGTGAGCAACTACAGCCCCCCGAGGAATATCCAAGGTTGAAATGTAGTTCAGGAAGAATTACAAAAATTACGCTCCATTAAGTTACATAGTACACATTTCGACTATTTAGCTAATAATTTCAATTTTGAAATAATTTTTCACAATGTCCAATTTGATAAGCTGATGCATCAGCATCATCAATGCTTTGTTTTGTTGAAGGCTCGACCTTCCCAAATGAGATGATGATATCCCAGGCTATATAATTGCTGTACGTTAAGATTATCTAGGTGAAGGTAGGACTCGATCACAAAGAAGCATTCTTGTTTTCGTCAGGAACCTACTTATTGAGAATGTTAGTTTATGTTCAACAGGTCGTAATATTGATGGTTCGAACGTATTCAAACCAGTTTTAAAATTTAAGTCTATATGAATTTTAGTAATTTATAAGAGCACCCTTTACTCGTTGCCTTGATTTAGAATTGAGTTTGAGGATTAATTTGTAGAGCATCGGAAAATTTAAGGTAGGGAGGCAGTAATTGTAGAAGATATTAATTTATGTTTAAGAGCTCTCTCTCAGGCTAGGGAAACACACGAATGTTTGGTAGGAGGGGATTTAGATCCCTATAAGATTTGAAAATGTCCACAACACGTGATAACACACACATTGATTGGGCATTTGGCCAAGCCAGCGCAAAAGCTTATGAGACAGTGCACAGCATTCATTCCGCGCGGGGAACATGGAAATACGTAATTTTCTAAAAATTACCTTTTCAGGTCCACTCGAAGATCTATTTTGTTTACATTTTGTTTAATTTGTTATGTTAAGGTCCTAATTATAAGGTCTTGATGCTGGTGACGTTTCAATCTTGTCCAGATCCTATACCGGGGGCTATCCACTCGGTGAACAGCAATGCCAAGGCGCCTTTCAAGGCTGTTTGGCTGCCTCCTGGACTTGGTCCTCAATTTTTGTCACTGTAGGGTCACGCTCAATGTCTTTTGATCTCAATTACCACGGTGATCTTTCTAAGAGTTTTTGCCTGGAGTTCTCTCAACTGGATTAGGTAGCGTTTTGCACATTTGTCAGCATTGATGCACTGATGTCCCACTAAGGCGCTGCATGGAGAAACATCATACGAAGCATGAAAAGTACGCAAGCCTTCAGTAACATATTTTCGTATTTTCAAATCTCATGCAATTGCACTGGACAAGGTCAAAAGAGGCAAATTTTACGCAAAAGCCAAGAAACCTATATGGTTACTCACATACTGCAAAAGCATACCGCTTGTATAATGCTGAAAGCCAGAAAGTCATCGAAAGACGTGATGTAAAATTCATAATCATAATTTTGAGACGCCTAAGAAGTGCGTTCCTGCAGATCAGATTTAAGATCCAGAACAGGAGACATCGTTGCTACCTGCTTTTAAAGATCTTACTGGAAACGAAGATCAGAAGACATCAGTTCTACCTGTTCAAGTTGATTCTAATGAAGACGAAAACGAATTCGTAAGCGCAAGTGATCAAGAACCAAAACTAGAAGATGACATGCAAGACGAACTACAAGAGGTTGCAGTACAACGCGGGCGTGTCAGACCTAAAATTATCCGTACCGGTCAGTGTGGGAGACCAGGAAACAGTACCAGGACGTACTTCTAATGGTTAATGTTTCGAAATGTGTTTTCGAATGAAGAACAAAAAAGAAAAGTACAGTTGGGCACGCCCAACCGTAAAATACTCTCTGATTTTTTTTTCCCGATTAAATTATTAAAATCGGAATCGAGACATTACAATGTGTAGTACTTGCATTAAAACACGTTGAAACAAAAACAATGTAAGCATAATCAAACATACATCTGTTTGTCTGTATGCGAATACACATACGACTGACTATATATAATGCATACAAATTAAGTAGTTGTGTTGTCCCACGATTCTGTAGACGATCTGCAGAGCTCCAGCTGTTGATGGGGGAGGAAAGGTTCCGTAAGGTTCCGTTCTTCAGGATGGTTATGGTGCAGAGATTACTTGTCTCTCGTATCACTGGGCTTGTGCTACAGCAATGCAGAAATAATTTTCTCAAAATGTTTACGGCTTGTTGCCGGATCAGAGTTTATTAAACGAGCTTTTTGTTTTCGTTGTAAAAACAAAACAAAATTAGGAACCACCAATAAGCTCGGGCGTAAGCTAAACCAAAAGTACTTGGTTGCTAAGGAATACAAAGGTAATAAATATATGTACTTAAAGCTACAAATCTACAGCCGGCAAGCCGACTGGGCATAAGTGATAACGCTGATCTTGCAGCATGTTCAAGATATCAGGTTACCGTCGGTTGACCATCTACTATGGGCATGTAGTTTAAATGAGAATAGTCGGTGATCCGAGCGTTATTATACTTATTAGGGATACAATCGACCAAATAAGCCTGCAAGAAAAAAATAAAATTGGATTAACCCTACTGTATTTGTTAGTTCTAGTACTAACTTATAATAGCTAATCTAATTCCCATTTTATGTTGTTCTTATGTACCACCCTCCCCTTAATGAGTACAGACGTTCCTAGGTCTGCTTGTATTACCTCTTCTGAGCACAAGGGGGTAAGCTTGTTTCAAAGTCTCTTGTTGGATTTAATGAAGACTTACTATCTACCTGAACACTTCTACCTCAATTATCCTGTATTGCCTATGTGGATTGTTTCTGTCGAGTTGTATTTGTTGAGCTTTCTCAATTTTTGTTTTAATGGCTTTCCTAAATTCATCAGTCGATGAATGTATCACTTCTATCGGTTTCTTGCCTGTCACTGAATGCAGTGAACGGTTGTACTCTAGAGTTGCAAGTAGGATAACTTCGATCGGATCGTCGATCTTTCTTTCCAGCTTAATGCATCTAGCAATTTCCGACAACGTGCTGTGGAATCGTTCCACTTGGCCATTAGAAGTACTATGTAATGGTGGCGATTATACCACATCGATTCCAAAGTTGTTCTTTAACAGTGACGTAATGGTTTCGGAATTAAATGCTGCCTCATTATCACAATACACTCTATTATTGCGAATTTAGAAAAATTATCGACACATGTCAGAAATTGTTTCTTATCGGTCGAGAAAATATCAATGTGCAACCGCTCGCCGGGAAATGATGGTGTTTTTCCGAGGATTTGTTTTTTCGGGTGCCTGTCGTATTTGGACTTAGTGAAAGTTCTGCAGATGGCCATAACTTCCTTAGCCAGCCTGGTCTTTTTCGGAAAGTAATACTCTTCTAAAATTTGCTTGATGCTTTCCTGTGCGGCTCTGTGCGCCCGATTGTGCTCTGCTATGACAATGTCCCTTTGTTCGGATTTGTCAACTATGTTGGTTACCATATTTTTACAGTACCCAAACTTGTGTATAGCATTGACCACACTAGGATTAACTACTGCGTTAACTTCCTTTAGGATTGCGTTTCTATCAGTGAAGTGAATTTTGCGGCGTGTGTTTTCGCCAAAGAATATGAAGTTTCGTTTTTGAGAGAACCTTGATTCCTCTAAAACTATCTGGTTTCTGAAACAATTTAAAGGTTTCTCAGTAGTTTCTATTGTATAAGTTACAGATTATTCACTATGAATTGTTGCTGCGTCGGATATTACTTCACTTTGCAGTGCATTCACGTTCTGTCGCGAGAATGCGTCTGCTACGTGGTTTTCTTTACCCGGTTTGTAGTGGATCTTTGCGTTATGCTCGTCGATACACGCTTTCCATCTTTTTATCTTTGCATTGGGGTTTCTATCAGACACCGCAAACGTTAATGGCTGGTGGTCTGTGTATATGTTAATGTCCCTTGTACCATATAGGTATTGTTGTTTTTTTTCTCAGGGCCCAAACTATAGCTAATAGTTCCCTCTCGTTGGTGGTATAATGTGATTCACTGTCTTTTAGTGATCTCGAAATCATTGTTATGGGTCTGTTGACGCATCCATTGTCAAATCGAATGGTTTCCTGAAATCTGGGTATCTGAGTAACATCACCTGAGGCTAGAACATTCCTTCATTTTTCGAACGCATCTCGCTCTGGAGTACCAAAATCTATGGTTGTTTTTGTTGACATGTGTTTACTGACAGACCCATTCTCTCCTTTCTACAAATTTGTCAATGGCCTTGCAATTGCTGCAAAGTCTTTAACAAAACATCTCTAGTAGCTGGCCAATCCTAGGAATGACCTAAGCTCATACTGGGATTTCGGTTTTGGATATTTTTGTATAGCCGTTACCTTTTCCGGGTCTGTTTTAGCGCCTCACACACACGTCGTCTATCGCTCTTTGGAAGATGCTTCCCACTTTCTTCAATCCGAACGGTAGTCTGCAGAATTCATACTTCCCGCCGTTTACGGAAAATGCTGTTTTCGCGCAATTTTGCTCTGCCAAGTCAATTTGGTAATAGCCGGACTTTAGATCTAACGTCGTAAGGTATTTGGCTTTACCCAACTTCGACAATATCATGAATATGTTGGGCATTGGATACCTATCTGCGATGGTCTTTTCATTTAGTTTCCTAAAGTCAATTAACAGTCGCTTATTCCTGCTCCCACTTTCGTCTAAACCCTTGTTGGGTTATTGTAGGGTGACCTTGTAAGCCTAATGACGCCATTCTGCAGTAAATCTTTAATTTCTTTTTTTACAAGGTCATTGACCCCATGGGATGCGGATATAGTTTTGAATATACTGGCTTATCGTCCTCTGTACGGATCGTAGCCACAACAGATGTATTGAACGGCAACGCCTCAGTAGAGATCGTGAATGCTCTAGCTCTGTTCAAAATCATACCCCTAAATTCAGTTTTTACGACTTCCGGTACGACAATATCATTCACGTTGGTGAAATTGACGTTGTCACAATAATGATGCTGTAGCTTTTCAGATACAGATCCATGATTGATTGTACCATTTTCGATATCTAGGGTTGCTCCTACTTGCGCTAGCCAGTCGAAACCTATAATACCATCAAATGGTGTGAAGGAGTCTAATAAAAAAAAATTAGCTGATTTCCCGAAAATGGTCATTGAACACTTATGGGTTACTTTTTTAGAACCGTGGATGGATTAGCTTCATCATGGGCTTCTGCGACAGCGGCTGCCCTATAATAATCTTGGTCTCGGTCATTGTTCGGTTGCTGAATGGTGTTCTGCACACGCTGACGTCTCTTGCCCGTCATTCGTTCAGAACCCTCCCTCTTCTGAGCCTGCGAGTTTTCGATTTGGGTGTTAGCACCTTGATTCTGTCCAAATGCTGTAGGCTGTCTAAACTTAGTCCCGTACCCATTGGTTCTGGTGCTGATCTTTTGTCCTCTTTAGGATTCTGATTACCGTTGCTTTGCTGTTGCTTATTTTGTTTTGCGTCATCACGATCTTATTCGCAACCAATGTCAATCTGCGTCCAACCTTATCGTAGTATTCCATGAGGCTGGAATTACTCTGTCTGACCATATCCAGGTTCTGGCGCAAGAGCCTAAGTGACGTCTTGTCTGCGTATGTGCAGTCCAACCTTGCTATTATGGCGTCAAAATTCAATACAGTGTTATGTGACACTAAAAGGGCTCTTGCTGTACCTCTAATTTTGTTCCGAATAATAGTTACCGCTTGGTAATGCGCGCTGCTATCCACGAATGGCTGAAAAAGTTCAAAGGCTGCGGATTGTCTCCATGCCACATAATCATCCTGAGTTCCATTGAACTCGGGCACTGCTTTTATAATGTCTAATTTTATATCGCACTGAATGTCTCGATTTACGCTAATCCTCTGATATTTTTCGACCTGAGGTGCTTCTATGTGTAATTTTTATACCCTTGCAGAGGGTATATTGTTTTTGTCACGAAGTTTGTAACGCATTGAAGGAGACGTTTCCGACCCCATAAAGTATATATATTCTTGATCAGCATCAACAGCCGAGTCGATATAGCCATGTCCGTCTGTCCGTCTGTTTCTATGGGAACTAGTCTCTCAGTTTTAAAGCTATCTTAATGAAACTTGGCACAGACGTGTATTCCCTTTGCACGCAGATCATTTGTTAAAATCAGCCAGATCAGATGAGTATATTATATAGATCCCATAGGAACAATCGGATGAAAAAAAATTTTTTATGAGCTATGCTAACCAAATTTGCTCCATATGCATTTGGATAAAATCCCATATGCAAACCAAATTTCATCCGTATCGGACCACTATATCATATAGCTGCTATAGGAACAATCGGTCATTGAAAGCAAATTAACGCAATGTGCATGACTGCAAGGGTATACTATATAATCCTCGGCTAGCCGAAGATAACCGTTTTTTCTTGTTGAATATTTTGTTTTAGTAAATTAAACTGCGCACTAAATTTGATTTCTTGCGCCGCTAATGCATGACAGACAGCATTCGCTACTCACGCTTGCACTTGGTTCATGTCCATGTTAACTGTTGGTTGAAAGCCTACTTGATCGTATTCCCACTCGTTTTCACCTTCACTATCACTTACTATTCTTTACTTCCCTATACGGGCTAATACTAGTCATTAGCATTTTCGTAACCAATCTCTTTAGGGACCATTAGCATTAAATCACTTCCAAATAAGTATATTCGGCAATGGGCATTACTTGAACAAAAATGAAATATATTCTTACTTTTAGCAGATAGAAAAATTATAGAAAACGAATATTATATTCGGCTTGATTTACGATCACTTATACAATTTGTTTTATTTCATTCAATTTATTTTATAACGTTTTTTTATCTGTATTGATCAAACATTACACTTACATGTTTTCTGAATTAAAGTTCTTATGTTCTACCCTGGGTGTGGGATTCTTAAAAGTTTGACGCCAATTAAATAGTTGTGTTGTCCCACGTTGCTGTAGACGATCTCCAGAGCTGCAGCTATTGATGTGGGAGTAAAGGTTCCGTAAGGTTCTGTTCCTTAGGATGATTATGGTGGTGAGATTACTTGTCTCTCGTATCACTGGGCTTGTGCTACAGCAATGCAGAAATAATTTTTTCAAAATGTTTACGGCTTGTTGCCGGATCAGAGTTTATTAAACGAGCTTTTTGTTTTCGTTGTAAAAACAAAACAAAATTAGGAACCACCAATAAGCTCGGGCGTAAGCTAAACCAAAAGTACTTGGTTGCTAAGCAATACAAAGGTAATAAATATATGTACTTAAAGCTACAAATCTACAGCAGGCAAGCCGACTGGGCATAAGTGATAACGCTGATCTTGCAGCATGTGCAAGATATCAGGTTACCGTCGGTTGACCGTCGCATCTAGGGCGCTGAACTGAACTTTCCTGAGACGGCAACTTCAGCATAACTGTTGGCTAACATTTTGCTTTTGTTTACGTAACACAATAATGTGCGAGGGGCACTCGTTAACTTATATGTATGTATGTGTGAATTCGGCGCGGCCAGCGACTGCGGGCAGCGCTGCCGCAACACAGACAGCGAAAACATTCGAACACGTGCTTATATGTTTCTGTCTCGCTTGCACTCATACATTGGTATTGCATTCAATTATCAATATTGTAACGCTTCTACTTTTATTGTTTAAAGTGCGATTTCAATGCACCTTTCAGTATAGTTTGATATAGTTAGTCTTCAAAAGAATTATAAATTACAGAAGCTTAGATTAAATTAAGTGCCTTAAAAACGTGTCGATGTTTGAAAATTATTTAATTTCTTGTTGCAAAACTTGGGGTGGCAGCTTAAAAATTTTACTGACATTGCATTTATGCTGTCGCTAGGAGCTTCCGTACCAAAATTGGTGTTCCTAAGTGCCATAGTTACTGAGATATTCGGCAAAACACCGATTTATTCCGAAGTGTGTCTAGTTTTTTGCTCATTGTGGGCGAATGGGGCATGGCTTCGAAATAAAAACAAGATTGTAGTATTGACTGACTAAATATGTGATCGATTGAGACCATGTTCGAACTTGTAGCTCTTACCATCTCTGAAATCTGTTCATTTATACGGACGGACAGACAAACGGTCAGACGGACATGGAATATAATTCGATTTTTTGGATCCAAAAGAACAGAAACCTCCCTTAATAAGTATAAAAATAATTTTTTGATTTGCTCTGTATTTGTGCCTTTTGTGCACTGTTATATATATGTGTCTGTGATTATGTGTGTCATTGTTTATATATAAATATTCAGATTTTCCCAATGCCCTATTTAACAACAAATGTGTATTTAATTAAAAAATATAAATTTTGAAGTGAAATTAAAACAAAACAGGAAATAAAAGTACATTCGAGCACGCCCGACCATATGATTCTCTCTGAATTGTATTTCCGGAAATATATGATTATTTTATTAAAATCGGTTTCTAGGTATTACAATGGATGGTACTTGTATTAGGACACTTTGAAACAAAAATAAAATCTACGCAAACACATGTTTGAACGTTTACGCTGCATGTGTGGCGGCAGCGCTGTCGCGTACGGTGGTCTTGCCGACCAATACAAATTATTTATAAATCGTTTGATCGAATAATATGGTTGCTTTATTTGTGATCCATCTGGATCGTACTTCGGTTCTTTTAAAACTAACTTAAATATAATATCATTAACATAACTTAAGCTGCCAGCACCGGCAGAGATGTTGACGGCGCTCCCGACAGAATGCTGACCATGCGCCTCGTGACATTCATCAACTGTCTGTCGCGACGGACCAGTTTACGTTCGGATCAGCACTTCTGTAGTGTGGTGCAACTTTGCTGCACACGCATTCAGTTGACCTAATTTAGTTGCTTTGGGTTAGCTCATCACTCAGCTAAGTGAAGGGCGTCCTCGGTCTTCTTGCCTTTTGCCAGTAGGTATATGATAGTGTTCCTTTCCCTGACTTTGGCCCGTCGATGAAACGTGAAGGCCAATCCAAAGCATGTGAAGACGATGGCCAAGGTTACACCACCGCTCCAAATGGGCCCGTAGGTCAGTCCAGATTGTAGCCGACCGATATGTTGAAGATTCCTCAGGCTCAGCTCGCGTAGGAGTGGCAAACTGAGATGTTCTAGGTGTCGGGTGACGTTCACTTGTGAGACTGCTGACACCGCTGGTTTCCTCTTAAGTACGCCATAATTGTTCACGTACTGTGTTCTGTTTATAAGGATCTTATCATCGAAGTTTACCAGATAGGTTCCGTAGATAGGCCTTGTTGTACTCGCATATCCCGTTATGGTTACAATTGCATCGTTGACTATGATGGCACCATCATTAATGACCATCACTTCCTCCAGATGTCCGGGTCGAGTGCTGCTTTGAGCCAGCGTACCAGCCACTAGTTGTTGAGTGCAGCTTGGGTTTAGCTTCTTGCAGATCGTGGTACCGACCGTCGCTTTGCATTCCCCAACCGCAAAGATGCCTGCGCCACAGTCAGCAACGATGTTAGTGTTGATTAGCGTTGATTAGCGCTAACCTTACCGTGTAAAACTCTGCCAGAGTGTTGTACGAGTATAACATGGATTTTACATACTAACCTAGGTATAGGGTATTTAATTAAGATGTACAAGATATCTTTACTTTGAAAAACCTTAATACTAGCTACTTCTAATACGTCTGTTATGCTTATATTTGTAAAGTGCTAAAATGCCACCTCCTGAACATCAATATTGTTTAACATTGCGTCTGATATGATCATTCTGTTTTTAGCCAAAATAGTTTCATATAAATGGTCAATGTCGATTTGGTCCGTTTTACTTAATGAATTAAGTAAATTTGTCAATTCGTTGAGTCGAGATTTAAGTTTTGAGTTTAATTCTATCTCTTCGTTTTCGGAGATTATTAATTGTTTTTTTCTAAACTTAATCTGTTTCCAGTAATCAAAGTCAGGTGTCCCTGCTATCACCTTAAGGGCTGTCCCTAACAGGTTAATGCAAAGAGTCGTTCTATGGTTAATTTTAAGCGTTCTAATTAGCATCTTTGTGTGTCTGAGGTCCGTGATCAGTACGTCCTTTATATCTTGTTGTTTGAATAAGTCTATCATCTGTCCGGTTTCATCCACGTAAGTCTCGTACGAAGTCACATTTGTAGTGTGTCCTAGGTATCCGTACTCGCCCCAAATAGTAACGTCCCCGTCAGTTACAGGTATGTAGTCTGACTGTGTATAGTTCGTAAGTTGAACGGTTGAGGTCGAAAAGTTCATTAGAAGTGACACTAATATGAATACTATCCTGGAATGAAAAACAAATTTTAATTTTTATTATCTAAGATTGTCCTTATGGACCACCCTCCCTTTATTAAGAACTGTCTATCCAAGGTCTGCTTCCACTATGCCTTCAACGCATAATGGTGTCAGCTTATTACCTAAGCGCCTGTTTGATTTTAACCGTACCTTATCTCATACTTCATACTCCTTGTTGGTTCTATTTTTATTTTCCTGTGAAAGTTTTTAAGCTGTGTCTTTTGCAGTCTATCTGTTATTTTTATCTCCATTTCTTTGTTGTTTGAGTGGATAATATCAATCGGTTTCGTTTGAGATACTGAATGAATAGTTTTATTGTATTCTATTGTATAAAGATTAATCAGATCGACGGATTCGGTTATTTGTCTATCTAATTTCATACAGCGCGCAATTTCTGCTAAGGTGCTGTGGAACCGTTCGACTTGACCGTTCGAGACACTATGAAAAGGAAGTGCATTTGAAATTTGAATATTAAAGTTTTATAAAATGAACTTAATATTCAATCTTTATAATATTAATATTAATTATCACAGTAAATGGTATGAATCTTGGGAAGAGGTTTACAAGTTGTAGAAGTGGAGTTTTGATATCCACAATAGCTTTTAAGCAAATTGGCTGGGTTACGGCAAATTTAAAGAATTTATCACCACATATGAGAAAATATTTTCGGTCTGTGGAAAATACATCAACATGTAAGCGTTCTCCTACAAAGGTGGGAATAGGTGTTTCGCCTAACATTTGTTTCTGGGGTTGTCGGCTACATTTAGCCTCCGAACACGTCTTACAATTTGCAATAACTTCTGCTGCAAGTTTTGTCATGTTGGGTAAAAAATAATCGCACATTATTTGTTTAACATTTTCTTGTGCGCTTCGGTAAGCTCTTAAATGCTCTTTTACTACAATTTCTTTTTGTTTAATTTTATTTGTAATGTCCGTCACTAGATACTTAGAGTATCTAAAGGTTGTTGACGGAAAAAGTTCGATCAGGCTGTGTTGGATAAAAGCAAGGATTGGCAACTCGCAATGAATTCCATTAACAACTCCTTCGTTTACTACATCTTGAATTGTTCGTAGATGATTGCTACGATCTGAAATTCCAATGATGTGTCTTGTTTTGAAATGGTAAGAATATTCTTACGTAGGGGGAGTCAGATTCTTCAATTACTAATTGGTTCCCAAAGCAGTTTACTGGTTTGTCGGTGGTCTCAATGGTGTAGGTAAGAAACTCTTTGCTATGGACTGTAGCCAGGTCCAAACACTGAGACTCCCAGTCCAAAGCAATCACATTTTGTCGTGACAATGCATGTGCTATGTAGCTCTCCTTGCCAGGTTTGCAGCTGTTTAGCTGTTAAGTCAATTTTGACCTTTCTTGATTGATTAGCGCTAACCTTACCGTTGTCCCCTTTAAGAGTTCAGTTAACGGTTTTGCTATTGCGGCATATTTCTTTATGAAACATCGATAGTAACTTGATAATCCCAGGAATGACCTAAGATCAAACAAGGTTAAAGGTGGCTTGAAGTTTGAAATTGCCTGTACTTTTTGTGAGACAAAACCCAAATATTTTACGGTTTTCTTAATAAATTTGGATTTTTCTTGGGATATTCGTATGCCAGCTTCGTAAAGACTTGTTTGGACCGAGTCAATATGCTTGACGTGATCCTCTTTACTTTCGGAGAAAATTATTACGTTGTTAACGTAGACATAACAAGTTTTCCCCATTTGCTCTCTTAATACATCGTCTGTAGCTCTCTGAAATATGCTCGGAGCACTTTTTAGGCCAAAGGGGAGTCGGCAGAACTGACATTTGCCGTTATTTACGGAGAAAGCCGGTTTTCCTCTGTCCTTTTCCGCCTATTCGAATTGGTGGAATCCAGACTTTAGGTCTAATGTGGTAAAAAATTGGGCCTTGTCCATGTTCGACACTATTGTCGAGATTACGGGTATAGGGTATTTGTCATTCACAGTTTTTTGATTAAGTTTTCTAAAATCAATGACCATTTTTTTTAGACCCCGTACTCTTTAAAAAAGAGGGGTCTTTTAAGTTTGTCAGAAGCGAGATGTGCGTAACAGGCAGAAGGAGGCGTGGCCGACCCATAAAGTATTTATATTCTTGATCAGCATCAACAGCCGAGTCGATATAGCAATGTCCATCTGTCCGTCCGCCTGTACAAGAGCTAGAGCAACCAAATTTGGAGTGAAAGTCCGTTGATGATGTACGTAGATCAAGTTTATTTCAAATTGTGGCCACACCCCCTACCGCCCCCGCAATGAGCACAAAACCAGACTAACCTCGAATAAATAAGTGTAGCTCATGGGCGCACCAATTTTGCTATACAGGTTCCCAGAGACCGCCATTCGCCATAACGCCATTCAAAATTTTGAACTGCCACGCCCCTTTTTCTCATAAGAACTACAAAACTTTTAAACTTCAATGCCGTTTTTAAGGCATTAAATCAAATAGTACAGTGTTGTAATTTAATATTCGTTTAGAGACTTATCATATCTAACTACCCTGGCATCAAAATCCTGCGTTAAACAAGAGGGATATCACGGTTCATGTTATTTTACTGAAAAATCACTGTATGCGTGCAAACGAAACAGAAACATACAAACATATGTTCGAACGTTTTCTCTACCTGCTTGGCGGCAGCGCTGCCCGGAGACGCTGGCCTCGCCGTGTGCACACATATACATGATATCAAACGAATTTGTAGCATGTAAATGCAGATAATCGAAAGAATTTTAAGAGTGTGCCGTGGTGCAACTGGTAGAGTTGCGGCGCATTCTGGAAACTTCGTCTGAGATCTCGGGTTCAAACGCTGATAGTGACAAATGTTAAATTAAATTAATTAATTAATAATTAAATAATTAAAAATGTAAATATTAAGTTTTAATTTTTTAAATGTATTTTTCGAATTTAAATTTAAATTAAAGACAAATACGCACTACAATGAGAGTACGGGTCTTCTATAGTCGGCTCGACTGTAGCCTTTCTTACTTGTTTTCTTATGGCCAACCAAAATAGGGTTGTTGTAAGATGATCGTGATGGCCGAATTATGCCATTTTCGAGAAGTTGTTGAACTTCGGAGTTTACAAAGTCTGCTACACCCATTTGGTAAGGGTATAATTTTGATACGCTCATCATCTCTTCGGATAGTGGTCACCGTGTTAATATTGTAGAGGAGAGATTCGTTTGGGTCTGCAAATGCTTCTGACCTTTTGTTAATCGTTGCATTAATAGGTTCTCTCATTACTGTTGGAACGTCAGAATCGTCCATTTGGATAAAGTTTACTTGTGGACATGTTTTCAATATAAGCGACTGGGTGCCGCCATTGTATCTAATTGTTCCGGTATTTAAGTCAATATGTGCATCGACTTGCATAAGAAAATCTGATCACACTATACCATCAAAATCACTTAGTGTTGGAAGCAAGAAGAAGAAAGTTGTTTCGTTGGCTAATTCGTCGTCACTGTCAAGGTGTTGTTTGTTATCTATATTTGTCGACATAAGTTATGTAACTGTCACCGTATTTGAGTTTGTATTCGTAATGATCATGAAAACCACAGATTGTAGTTCACTTGATCAATTAATTCATTTATTCTTTTTTTTACTTCAAGAGAAATACTTAAGCAATTTACCTACATAAGTTTTATTTTAGTTTTGTTTATGGCCTTGAAAGTAGAATATGATACGCAGAGCGCAGCGACGATAAACCACAGGCGAGGGGGACAGTTGAAGAAGCGAAGCGGCTGAAGCGAAGTGGCTCAAGCGAAGCGGCGTTGTTGTTGCGGAATAATTGTGAGGAGAATTACTTGAAGTTTTTTTTATTTATTTTTTAGGGTTTTCACCGAAATTAACTCGCGATGTGGGCGAGAGCGTGTTAGGAGTCTTTCCTCTTTTTTTATTCAACTCCCGACGAAGGTGGGTGTTGGGAGCTGCTGAGCTTTTTTAGCAACTTTCTGCGCGCCGTTGTCAATAATCCAGATTGCCTGAATTATTGTCTATTAAAAACAATTAAGTTTAAATTGCGCAGTATGTATGTTATTGACGATTTGAGTTGCCACCTTGGGCATTTGCTGCTGCTCCGAACATCCTCCCTCCCGTTGAAAGACCGGGACTTTCAACAGGATCATTAACCGGAAGGACGCACAGCTTGTTAACTGCTCGTCGAGTGGTCCCAGACGGTGGCCGCAAGACTGCTACTCGGATGGTCCCATCAGCCCCAGCTATGGTTTCGATGACTCGGGCTAGGGGCCATTTCAAGGGGGGAGAAATTTCGTCCTTGATGTCCTTATACCATCAAAATCACTTAGTGTTGGAAGCAAGAAGAAGAAAGTTGTTTCGTTGGCTAATTCGTCGTCACTGTCAAGGTGTTGTTTGTTATCTATATTTGTCGACATAAGTTATGTAACTGTCACCGTATTTGAGTTTGTATTCGTAATGATCATGAAAACCACAGATTGTAGTTCACTTGATCAATTAATTCACTTATTCTTTTTTTTTACTTCAAGAGAAATACTTAAGCAATTTACCTACATAAGTTTTATTTTAGTTTTGTTTATGGCCTTGAAAGTAGAATATGATACGCAGAGCGCAGCGACGATAAACCACAGGCGAGGGGGACAGTTGAAGAAGCGAAGCGGCTGAAGCGAAGTGGCTCAAGCGAAGCGGCGTTGTTGTTGCGGAATAATTCTGAGGAGAATTACTTGAAGTTTTTTTTATTTATTTTTTAGGGTTTTCACCGAAATTAACTCGCGATGTGGGCGAGAGCGTGTTAGGAGTCTTTCCTCTTTTTTTATTCAACTCCCGACGAAGGTGGGTGTTGGGAGCTGCTGAGCTTTTTTAGCAACTTTCTGCGCGCCGTTGTCAATAATCCAGATTGCCTGAATTATTGTCTATTAAAAACAATTAAGTTTAAATTGCGCAGTGTAAAACATTTATTTTATTTAAGCTCAGAACTTCTTTTTAGCAAATCACTGGGCTGATTTTTTAAATGCGTTTGACAATTATGCTGCTCAAAGCACACCGATTAGATCAAGAGTTTTTGAACGAATAGAACGAGAGTAAATTCAGTACAGAATGCTGCTTCGCAAAAAAAGTACAACAAATTACATTAGATTGTGCGGAGAGAGCGCTGTTATATATAAATGTTGAATGTATGTTATTGACGATTTGAGTTGCCACCTTGGGCATTTGCTGCTGCTCCGAACATCCTCCCTCCCGTTGAAAGACCGGGACTTTCAACAGGATCATTAACCGGAAGGACGCACAGCTTGTTAACTGCTCGTCGAGTGGTCCCAGACGGTGGCCGCAAGACTGCTACTCGGATGGTCCCATCAGCCCCAGCTATGGTTTCGATGACTCGGGCTAGGGGCCATTTCAAGGGGGGAGAAATTTCGTCCTTGATGCTCACGAAATCACCAATTCGAATGGCTGCCTGGGGAGCTCGCCACTTTGCTCGTTGCTGAAGAAGTGTCAAATATTCCTCGCTCCAGCGCTTCCAGAAAATTTGTTGAAGAGCTGTGGATTTCTGCCACTGATCGAGACGATTGTAGTTCAGCGATGAAACATCTGGCTCAGGTGGCGCGTTAAGTGGGCCACCAATGAGAAAGTGACCGGGTGTTAGCACATCAAGATCGGCTATGCTCCCTGAAACAGACAAAATAGGTCTTGAATTTATAATGGCTTGAATTTGGCACACTAAGGTGCGCAATTCGTCAAACCCAAGGAGCGATGATATCAAGGTACGGCGTAAATGATACTTTGATTTTTTAACAGCTGCCTCCCATAAACCACCAAAAGTCGGAGACCGCGAAGGTATGAATTTCCATTCGATGCTGTGATCCAGGCACCAAGAGTGCACTGCATTACGATTCCATTCGCTGCTTACTAGCTGCCTTAAATCTTCCAACTTGTTATTAGCACCTACGAAATTTGTAGCGTTGTCAGACCATATGCATCTTGGTGATCCTCGAGTGGCAGCAAAACGCTTTAAGGCGCCTAAGAATGCGGCGGTGGACAAGACCTTCACTAACTCCATCCATACAGCTTTGGTCGCGAAACACACAAAAATGCATATATAACATCGCTGAGGCGACTTGTTGCGAACATCAGCTTTATATTGGAATGGGCCGCAGTAGTCCACTCCAGAAATGACGAACGGTCTGGTGTATTCAATACGATCCTTTGGGAGATCGGCCATAATGTGTTCCACTAAGCGAGGCTTTGAACGAGAGCAAATGATGCATTTCCGCAAGGCTTTTGAAACGGTTTTTAGACCCCCAATGGGCCAGAACTGCTGACGAATTGTAGCTAGCAGGGCTTGCGGTCCAGCATGAAGCATGCGGTCCAGAAAAATGCAAGTGCCTTATCATGGCAAGCGTAAACGGGTGAAGGCTAGTGCGGAATGGCGAAGTCGCCCGCCAATGCGAATTACTCCGCTGTCATCGAGAAATGGCGACAGCGAAATAATGCTGCTTGCTGAGGATATGGTTTTACCATTTTGAAGCCGCCGATACTCCTCTCACATGTTTGGATGATGCAAAAAGTAAGTGGGTTCAAGCTCGGTTGGCCACGAATACGTTGAACTTAGACGTTTCCTCCTGTAACCAAGATAAGACTACTGATGAGTCAGACCAACAGTGAAACTTACAGGAGAAGATCTGCATATTGACGATATCCTAAATCAGAAGAGCTAGCAAATGTGCAGCGCAGAGCTCGAGCTTTGGCACCGTCAGAGTCTTGAGCGGCGTTACACGAGCCTTCGAACACAACAGATGACATTGAGATTGATTATCAACGTGGGACAGAACGTAGATGCAGGCTCCATATGCCTCTAGACTGGCATCACAAAAGGCGTGGATTTCAGATACGGCCTTTGGCAACAGTACGTAGCGTGGATACTTTGCGTGGTACACATCGAAGAACTCCTCACAAAAGCTTGACCAAGCGGCGTTGAGGGATTGAGGCAGACTTTCATCCCATTAAAGCTTATATCTCCACATGCGCTGCAAAATGATCTTGGCTTTCGTCATTGTTGGACCAATGAGACCGAGAGGGTCATAGAATTTTGCAATCGCTGACAGCACAGATCGCTCGTGTGGTTTTCGGTGCTTAAACGAGAAGAGAAAGTAAATAGAAAATTGTCATCCTTGGGATCCCAAATGAGACCAAGAGTCTTTGTGACGTCCATACTGTCATTGAACTTGACGAATCTTTCCCTTTCAGCTTGTGGTATGCCGTGAAGCGCTTCTTGGGGACTAGAGCACCATTTCCTCAACTGAAAATTCCCCTTTGACAGAAGATATCATATCATCCACGTAAAAGTGGAGGGAGCAGAGAGCATTCATCCTTAGCAAGCTGATGCATGGCGCGGATGGCAAGAAAAGCCACTGGCTTTGTCCCATAGGTTACACTATCCAATTTATATACCTTAATCTCGTCATTCGGATAGTTGCGCCATAATATGCATTGATAGAAACTGTCGTCATTGGCGAGACGAACGCAGCGATACATTTTGCATATATCTGCTGTTAAGGCAATAGGAAATGTCCGAAATCGAATTAGCGTATTGAATAGCTTGTCTTGTATAGTTGGTCCTGCCATGCGGACGTCACTCAGGGATAGTCCAGAATACGACTCTAAGCTTAGTCGTAGTACTATCATCTTTTTTAACACAATGGTGAGGCAGAAAATATTTGCATTTTTCGATATCTTTTGCTGAGATGGGCGACATATGCTTGAGTTCGATGTATTCCGCTATGAACTTTGAGTATTTGCTTCTAAGCTCTGGGTTTCGAGCAAGCTTGCGCTCAAGATGTTCGAGACGGCGCTTAGCCTGCTGAAACGAGTCGCCTAGCGAGTCTATGGTGGCTGTTGCAGGCAAGCGGACCAAGTATTCTCCAGAAGATAATCGACTGTAATGCTTCTGAAAATGCAATTCCCTAGTTGCCTTAGCCGCTGGCTCAAATGAATGTTCAACGTTCCAAAAACGCTGAACCAATTCAGTTAACCGAGAGATAGAGCTAATGGCTTCGGAGGATCTGTTGCTTACGACGAACGACGAGAGTTTTGGAACGCGCTGACCACCACCAGAGAGAATCCAGCCTAAGTGCGTCTTCTGTAGAAGTGGTAGTCCGGGTGCCAGCTGAATCTGCCCGACGCACAGCAGCTCGAAAAACAGGCCAGCTCCGATGAGCAGGTCTATCCAGTGCGGCACGTTAAACGATGGGTCTGCTAGCTTAATGTTGGAGGGAATGTCCCAATCCGTGATTCTCACTGAAACTCCTGGCTGGGTTTTAGTTATCGATTGTGCAACGACTGCATTAATGCAGGCTGCGTACTCTGAAGTCTGGGACTTCAGTACAAGATCAATTGAGTAGCTTTCGGTTTTGAAGCTCGAATCCCCAATGCTGGATACGGCTGTAGATGACTTGACCTTTCGAAGGTGTAATAGTTGAGAAAAACGACGAGTGACGAATCTAGCAAGGCTCGACAGGGCACATATTCGCCTGTGCTACTCTTTATAAAAACAATTGCTGTGGCCAGCATCAGAGCTGGAGTGAGATATTAGGGCTAGACGAGATGTTGGTGCTGCAATCGTCTGGGCGAAAAGCACGCTAATGATGACCGTTTTTTAGGCAGTTGAGACATAGGGAAAGCCTCTTTGCTTCACTTTGGCGGTCTTACGGCGGGCAATTATAAAATTTATGTGCAGCGTCTTCACAAAGCACGCAGCTAGACGAAGAAGAGCTCAAAGCGATAAAGGATTTTGTGATCTGTGCACTCACTGCTCTTCCTGCTTGATTGCTTTCCATGACGTTATCTACGTTCTCCAGAGTTTGACATCTTTTCTCCAGAAATGCGCGTAGCTTGTCCCACGATGGTAGATCATTGCTGGACGACGTTTCCTCCCACTTTGCCTGGGTCTGTTTATCCAGCTTCTGTAGCAACGCATGTACGGCGAAACAATCAGAAATTTCCTCTCTTTTGGCGAGCGATTCTAACGCCCTTATATGGGATGTGATCCTGTCTGTAAGCTCACGCAACTTTGATGCAGACGCGTCGATCTTGTCTATCCTAAATATCTCTCTGACGTATGCCTGTAACATAAGACGTTTGTTATAGAATCGATCTTTTAGGATTCCCATAGCGATGATATAATTTGTTTTATTTATTTCCAATGATCTCACGGAATCCAGCGCAGTGCCACTTAAACAGGAACGTAGATGCTGAAGCTTCTCCACGGAAGTGAGCTCTGAATCCTTCTCGATTACGGTGTTGAACATGGAAACAAAGTTGGTCCAATCTGTATATGAGCCACTGAATTTTGGCAACGACAATTGTGGCAAACGAGATCGATTAGAAACGACCACGATTGAAGGAGATTCCGTTGTGTTTGTCCTAAACGTAGAGCAATGCTGTGCTGGGAATATGATACGCAGAGCGCAGCGACGATAAGCCACAGGCGAGGGGGACAGTTGAAGAAGCGAAGCGGCTGAAGCGAAGTGGCTCAAGCGAAGCGGCGTTGTTGTTGCGGAATAATTCAGAGGAGAATTACTTGAAGTTTTTTTTATTTATTTTTTAGGGTTTTCACCGAAATTAACTCGCGATGTGGGCGAGAGCGTGTTAGGAGTCTTTCCTCTTTTTTTATTCAATTCCCGACGAAGGTGGGTGTTGGGAGCTGCTGAGCTTTTTTAGCAACTTTCTGCGCGCCGTTGTCAATAATCCAGATTGCCTGAATTATTGTCTATTAAAAACAATTAAGTTTAAATTGCGCAGTGTAAAACATTTATTTTATTTAAGCTCAGAACTTCTTTTTAGCAAATCACTGGGCTGATTTTTTAAATGCGTTTGACAATTATGCTGCTCAAAGCACACCGATTAGATCAAGAGTTTTTGAACGAATAGAACGAGAGTAAATTCAGTACAGAATGCTGCTTCGCAAAAAACGTAAAACAAATTACATTAGACTATTGTGCGGAGAGAGCGCTGTTATATATAAATGTTAAATGTATGTTATTGACGATTTGAGTTGCCACCTTGGGCATTTGCTGCTGCTCCGAACAGTGGGATTATTCTGATTTTTAACAAAACTTTACTCGCGATATTGATGGATGTTTGTTAAGGAGTTTTAAATATGGGCGCCAATTATTAATAAATCGTTTGATCGGATAATATGATTGCTTTATTTGTGATCCGTCTGTATCGTACTTCAGTTCTTTGAAAACTAACTTAAATATAATTTCCTTAACATAACTTAAGCTGCCAGCGCCGGCAGCGTTGTTGACGGCGTTCCCGACAGAATGCTGACCATGCGCCTCGTGACATTCCTCAGCGGTCTGTAAACACGGATCAGTTTACGATCGGATCATCACTTCTGTAGTGTGGTACAACTTTGTTGCACACGCATTCGGTTGACTTAATTTAGTTGCTTTGGGTTAACTTACACAAACCCATTTATAAGTGCCTACATATAATGTCAAACGAATTCGACAGACAAACAGATATTTCTTCGATTATACACAGGTTTTATTTATTTCAACGTGTTCTAATACAAGTACTAGCCATTGGAACATCTGGATACCGATTTAATTTATTTAATCGGGAATAAAAGCAGAGAGTATTATATGGTCGTGCGTGGATGACTGTAGTTTTTTTACATCTTAAGCTAAATTTTGATTAATATTAATTGGCCCTAACTTTAATACACAAAAAAATAAATATGTTTGTCTGTATATGTCTTGGTTGCACTTTTGCATTGGCAACGTTGTTATGTTAATAGCTTTCTTGTTTATAATCCGATTTGTATGCTACTTTTAGGATAGTTTGATATAAGTAGTTTTCATACGAATTATAAACTACGGCATTGAAGTATGAACATTATTGTATTTATTGTGGCAAACGCTAAGAACCTGCGTACCAATATTGCTATTCCTAAAAACGTCGATTTTTCCGAGGTGTGTCAAGTTTTTAGCTCGCTGTGGGCAAACGGGGCGTGGCATACAAAAAAAGATTCTCGTATTGACTGACTTAATATGTTGTCTATAGTGACTAAATTCGTACTTGCTGCTTTTACCATCCTTGAAATCGGTTTTTTCTTACGGACAGACAGACGGACATGGCTGATTCGAAGTTTACAGGACGCTCGAGGCATGCATACTTGCCCTTTCTAGGAGTCGAGAGGAGAGACTGTGTCAAGCCTTGCTAGCTCATCTGCAGTATTATTGCCCTCAATGCTGCTGTGTCCGTTGACCCAGATGAGGTAAAAATCGAATCGAGCTGCCATCTCCATAAGAGATTTGAGAGCTGCCTGAATATCAGATAAAATGCTGATCATACATTGATATAGGATCTCGCGTTCTAGAGTATTAAGAGTATCTCCGCTTGGAAGACAAAGATCCGGTAGTCTAAAGGATTTTGCAATCATTATTTCTGGGTAACAAAAACCCCCTCCGCACGATAGCTGTCGGTGTATGAATAAGGGGAAAAGTTTTGGTAGGGAGTGCCTTGAGTCCACGCTTCCCTTGGAGGAAGGACCACCTTGAAAGGTGTTGAAGTGAATTCTTTCCGAGATTAATGTATTTTATTGATGGAGAGAGAAAGTAGTGATAAAATATTGGAGTGTCCTATTGGCTATTTTCTTGATCATAATAACAAGTGAGGGAAGTTGAAAGGTTGCGCCCAGGGCCTCCTCGGGGGTGGTGCTTAAGACACCTAGGGTAAACAGCCCGACAAGGCGTTCAATTTTAGTAAGCTTCACCAGGTTTGTCCGCTTCATAAGAGCCAGCTACCATACTAAAACTCCATAAAGTAGTATGGGGCGAACAATAGCTGTACAGAGCCACATAGTATTTTTCTGCATGTAAAGAGAGCAATGGAGCCTTTCTTTGCTCTGCCTTCGATGCATGCGTTTAAGTTTAACTTTCTGTCGAGAAAGGCACCAAGGTACTTACGCTTGTCACTAAGGTTGAGGATCTCACCGTGCAGAGAGGGATTTTGTGTTCTTTGTGAAAATAACTAGTTCAGATTTACTGGGGTTGACTCCTAGCCCATTATCTGTGGCCAGCATAGTTTCAGCAAGGATTCACTTATTCTATCACAGTTATTTTGAAGAATTTTTCCAGAGAAGGCAATGACCACATCATCTGTTTATGCTACTATCTTACACACTCCCATGTTTTTAGAATTAAACATTCCGTTTATAGCCACGTTCCACAAACAGCTGGATCTAGAGATTTTCTCTAGGCGGTGCCAGCTAATAAGTCTTTCAAACATATTTAAAAGGAAAGGGGATAGACTTATTGGTCTAAAGTCCTTTGGGTTGCAGTTAGATGGTTTTCCTGCTTTGGGTATGAAAATTATCCTAGAGTGTAACAATGGCTTGGAAATTAGCCCCGATGTAAGGATATCCTTGAAAATCATTTGGAGCCAGCTGGTTGCTATGTCTCTAGCATGTATGAGATGGGCAGGAATGATGTCATTCAATCTTGAGAATTTAAAAGGATTAAAACTTTTTATAGTCCATAGGATATTAGTTTTGCTAATAAGGGGGAGAGGCGGGCCTTCATAATATTGTAGTGCCACATGATTAGATGTGGACGTGCTGTTGAAAAATGAACCAGGAAATAGGTCTCCAGCAGTAATTTCAGTGACTCGTCGGAACAGAAATTGCGCCAGGAGTTTCTTATGGCTCTGCGGATCTCTTTATTGAAACACGAAAGGGATCGTTTTAATTATCCCAGGACGTTTCTGAGTTAAGGGTTTTGGACTAGTTGAAGAGTCTCCTCGAAGACTTGCGAAGTCTTGAGATGGTGAAGGTCTACCGTGGAGGTTTTTTGCTCCCCCTACTCTTTCTAATAGGATAGGCTTTTCTATTGGCCTTGTTTAGGGCAGAAGTCAGAGAGGAGACGAGAACCCCCGAGTGGTCTGCCCAACATGCGTGAAGGGGCAAGTGGGGATTTGGGGGGATTAGACGCGCAAGATGGGAAGTAAAAATATTCCAATATTTAATTTTAAGGTTGCGAAAGGATCCTGTTTGAGAAATGTCAATAAGAATTATGATTTTGATATTTTTGTGATCAGAATGGGAATGTTCATTTAGAACTTTCCATGATAAAATGCAAAATTCTTGCAAATTGAACAATTCGCTGAGAGAAGAATGAAGTTGAAAATCGACTAACCCCTACTTTTCGTGTCAGTACTACTCCACTGATTATGATAAGCGCTGGCATCGCAGGCTAAAAGTATGTGTTTGTTCATACTCTCGAAGGCCTCCACTGTGTCTCTGAGTAACTGTGTAACTGAATTCTCCTCCTCCGCGAGGTTCTACAGCTCAGCCATGTCCACTTTACTGAAAACTCTGGCCAGGTCGCTCTCTGCGGAGACATGTTCCTCAAGAATATTCTCATCAATTGCGTCAGACTCTTCAAAGAGTTCGGCAATGTCTAAGTCCGCCTCTTGTTTTGGACCTCTCTTGCTCCTTGCGTCCGATTTGTAGATACGACTCCTAGCATTCTTTAGTCCGTATTTTATGGAGCCGTCTGACTTGGATATCTAGACAAACTGCCGCTAGTTGGAAGCACTTTTCTTGGTGCTGTTTTTGGGCAGCTGGAAATTGTGGAGTATTGATCTGGCCCATCTGACAAGTTCCGCACTCTCTTTAGTATCGTCGTCGCTTATTTTTTTATACTCTCTGCAAGAGTATATTGGGTTTGTAAAAATTTATGTAACAGGCAGAAGGAGGCGTGGCAGACCACATAAAGTATATATTTTCTTGATCAGCATCACAAGCCGAGTCGATATAGCCATGTCCGTCTGTCTGTCCGTCCGTATGAACAAACAGATTTCAGAGATGGTAGGAGCTACAAGTTCGAGCTTGGTCTCAATCGATCACATTTTTAGTCAGTCAATACAAGAATTTTTTTTTTTCGATGCCACGCCCCTATTTGCCGACAATGAGCAAAAAACTAGACACACCTCGGAAAAAATTGGTGTTTTGGGCGAATATCTCAATTACTATTGCACCTAGGATCACCAATTTTGGTATGGAGGTTCCTAGCAACATTCTAAATGCATTGACATTGTAAGGAAGCGTTCTAGCCGGCGTACAGATCTCAGTCTGTCCAGGGCTCGAATCTTACAAGAAATTTGTAATATTCGCGGAGACGCTGTAGACGGGGAAAAACGTGCCAGCGGAGAGGAGATTAGCGGAGGAGGGGGGGGGGGATGCAAGACGCGAGAGCGAGGTGGGGATGCCACCCTCGTTCCGCACAAGCTGTTGCAATGCTCCACGAGATCGAAGCGAGGCGCCGAGGTACTCTGGCAGCCGCCGCCGGTCACGTGCGAGGGGCACTACAGGGTATGGGGTAGTCGCATGCGAGATCTAAACGGGGGGCGCCGCCGTTGTTCTCAGCGATGCGATGCGATGCGACGCTCTGCGAGATCGAAGCGGGACGCCGAGGTACTCTAGCGAACGCCGCTGTTCTCTAGCGAAGAGTGTGCGAACGGATAGGAGATGCGCAGACGCGAGATCTAAACGGGGGGGCGCCGCCGTTGATCTCCGCGAGTCGTTGCACGTGAGGGAAAGACACGTCGTGCGAGTATGTGTTCGTGGCTCTGGGGCGCCAAGAGATCACGAGCATACCCAGCGGAAGACGGCGTTGGTTCACAAGAGTAAGCTGCAACTCTAGGAGCGCCGTAGAGTCGCTGCTGTTCTCAGGTAAAACGGAAAGGGAACAGGAGTAGGGATATGGCCACAAAGATTCACTAACTGGATTCGCCCAGCCCACTGACATCACGTGGCTGGCTTTTCTTTCTTCTATTTTTCTTTTATTTGTCTTTCCTTTCGCGCACAGTTTCTCTTGCCCTATAGTCGCACTGGCCCTAACGGTTCTTTACTCACGTACTTTTCTGTTCTCCTTGGTTTTCGGATTTACGTCTGTCTCGTTCGCTGGTCGATCGCAAAGTGTCTGCAGCGCTCTCGATCTCAGAGCGTTGAAGCTGCCTTGACACAACTCCACCACGAAAGCTCTCTCTTCACCACAGAGCTTTCGTCCAGAGTTGCATCAAGCCGCTCCTTACGCTCCTGACAGAGGGCGCTGCAGATATCGCCTAACTCCTATCGATTACCTATTTATTCGATTAAAAATACGTTGTTGATGTAACTTAGAATTTGACTTCATTGTCTCTAGATAACTTAATAATACTAATTCATATCCTTAATCCTAATAAACAAATCTTAATCCTATTAAATTCATTTTCCTTATAACTATCAAACGCTATGTAAGACGGGATTGGAACCCCGCCTTACACCCCCCCCTTTCCTACCAGGGTCACAGTCACGGCCCCCTCAGCCGTTATTGTGACGGAGAAGGTTCGTCCTCCGTTGGTGACGCGGAATCGGGTCCTTCGGTGCCGTCTGCCGCCTTCCTCTACCTCCTTCTTCGGGCTCGGATCGGGCTGGTGGCAACAATGCTGGCAGTGGCTCCGGTGAGGGCGGTTCTTCATAATACGGCGGGGTCTGCCGCATCCCTGGCATGTGGACGTATATCGTTGTTGAGCGAATCTCCATCATCTGGACCGCGTCCGCCAGCCGCTCGTACGAGTACGACGTTGTCTCATACACGGTGTGCCGGAAGCCTGCACCGCCGCCGTCGCCGTTGCCCTCGCTCTCATCGTCCCAGTCTGCGTATCCCTGCCCTTCGTACTGGGCCTCTTCTTCGCCCGACTCTCCCTGTTCCGGGTCCTCACCTACTGAGCCCTCCTGCCACTCACGCTCTGGATCCTCGGCCTCCGACTCCTCCACCTCCGACCAGTGGTCTTCTCTTCTCCTAGCGTAGAAGGTCCGGCCTATCCGCGGGTCTCGTTGCGGTTGGCTTTCCGCGTCTGACTCTCGCCCGTCTGTCTCTGGGTCCTCGACCTCGGATTCTTCTGGTCCCGACCAGTGGTCCTCTCGCCGGTACGCGTAAAAAGACCTGCCTAGTCGCGGGTCTCGTTGTTGCTGTTCCTCGCAACCTGGGCCTGGCTCAGTGGCGTCACTATCTCCTGCCATGTCGACATCCTCCTCGTCGCTGCTTATCGTGATGCATTCGTTGTCCATCGCAGGTTTATCTATCTGTATTGTATGGTGGAAGAAAAACAAGATGAGTTACTATGTCTACCCTATCTGCTACTTCCCTACCAGTGCGACTATCGGGTTTGTATGTTTACATATTTCTTATTCTAGGTACATGGTTATTTCTTATCCTACTTATCCTATTTACAATCCGATTAGGGTCCCCCCTTTTTCCTCCTGGGCCAGCGTCACTCCCCTTTCCCCCGAGGGGAGCTCGCGGCCTGCAGGGGAGTCCAAGATTTCGTCATCGTCTTCGGGATTCTGAAAGTAAGGTTTAAGTGCAGTTATGTTGGCCACCCGTTTCTTGCGCTCGCCCTCGCGGGTGAGACGCACGATGCTGGGGGAGATAAAGCAAGATACTCTGTAGGGCCCATCGTATTTCGGGGCCAACTTGGCCGCGAAACCTTCCGCTGCGTTGGACAGCTGGTGCTGTCTCACCATGACCTCTGCTCCGACCGTCGGTCGCCATTCTCTTCTCCGGAGGTTGTAGTGCCTTCCTTGGTCCATCGACGCCTTCTGTAGGTTGTTGCGCACGATCTCGAATACCTCCTTTAGCTTTCTCTCCTTGTCCTGTGGGCTTATATGACTCGTTGCCGATCCGGGGGTTACTTCGTCATACAACGCTGCCGGAAGACGAGGTTCCCTGCCTTGCACGAGGAACGATGGGCTGAATCCTGTCGAGTCCGCCACACTAGAGTTGACCGCCAGCGCTATTTCGGGCAGTAACTCATCCCACGAACTCTGATGTCCTTCGATGAATTGGGCTATCATCGTCTTCACCGTCCTGTTGGTCCTTTCCGTAGGGTTCTCTTGGGGGCAGTAGGGAGCCGTGTACTGCAGAGTTACTCCCAAAGATTCCATGTAGTTCTTGAAGGCTGTGCTTGCGAACTGGACTCCATTGTCGCAAACAAAAGTCCTGGGTACTCCGAAGTGGCACAGTATCCTCTCGCGAAACGCTTGTTGCAGCGCCGCTGCGGTCGCCCTCCTCAGCTGGACCAGTTCCACCCACTTGGAGAAGGCATCGTGGAAAACCAACAGCATTGTGTTGCCGCGTTTCGAGCGAGGGAGGGGTCCAACGAAGTCTGCGCACATGACAGCCATCGGCTCTGCCACCTGTCGCGTCAGCATTCGTCCTGCCGGCTTTCTCTGCTCCGTCTTGTATCTCTGACAACATTCACAAAATTTGACATACCTGGTCGCCTCCCTGAACATGCCAGGCCAGTAGTAGCGCTGCGCCAGTCTTGATGCTGTCTTTCTCACTCCTTGGTGTCCTGCTGTGGGGGCGTCGTGGCATTCTGCCAGTACCCGCTTCCTCTGGTCTCTGGGTACACACAGCTTCCAGGGGATGTAGTCCTCGTCGTCTGTCCTTTGTCCTAGATTTCTATACAATTGCCCGTTCTCTTCGATGTAGTCCGGGAATTTCTCTGGTTGAGTCCTGATCCTCTCTCGCATCTTCGTTATCCAACCGCAGAGGGGGCCCTCGGCTGACACCTGCTGGCACAAGTCCAGGGGCTGCCGGGAGAGCGCGTCAGCCACTGCGTTTAACTTACCCTTGCGGTACTTTATATCGAACTGGAACTGCTGCAACTCCAGGGCCCATCTTGCTATCCTTCCAGATGGACTTTCAATGGAGTTAAGCCATTTTAGAGCCAAGTGGTCCGTCACCACTTCGAAGCGATAGCCCTCCAGGTAGCATTGCATCTTCCTGATGGCCCATACTATCGCCAGGCACTCCTTTTCCGTGGCTGAATAGTTCCTTTCGGCGGCTATCAATTTCCGCCTGGCGTATGCTATCACCCTTTCGTCCTCGTTGATCGTCTGCGTCAGTACGGCTCCTATGCCGTAGTCGCTTGCATCGGTTTGTAGCGAGAACTTGACTGAGAAGTCGGGGCATGCCAACACCGGTGCCGTCGTCAGCTTCTCTTTCAGCTCCTGCAACGCCTTCTCCTGTGCCTCTCCCCAGGCCCACTTTTGGCCTTTCCTAAGGAGGGATGTCATCGGTTCGACGAGCGTCGCGAAGTTTGGTACGAACCTCCTGTACCATGATGCCATTCCTAGGCATTGGCGCAGCGTTTTTAGGTTGTGGGGAGCTTGAAGGTTCCGGATCGCATCGACTTTGTCGGGATCGGTACAGATACCTTCACCGCTTACCACATGACCTAGGTACGCCAGCCCCCTCTGGAAGAATCGACACTTCTTTCTGTTCAGCCTCAGGTTTGCCGCCCGCAATCGCCGGAACACTTCCCTTAGGTTCTCGATGTGCTGCTCCCTCGTCTCTCCTGTTACCACGATGTCATCGAGGTATGCGAATGCGTGGGGCTCCATCTCTGGTCCTATAACCGTGTCCAAGGCTCTCTGGAATGTCGCTCTTGCCGAGTGCAGTCCAAATGGCATCACTCGCCATTGGAACAGACCTCTCCCCGGCACGGTGAAAGCTGTGCATTCACGGCTATCCGCAGCCATCGGGATCTGCCAGTATCCTTTCTTCAGGTCCAGCGTTGAGATGTATTTGACGTGTCGCAACCTCTCCAGGATGTGATTTATCCGGATGCTGTGTTCCGCGATGTGTGAGACCCCTGACAGCCCTTCGAACGACGCTAACTCCCTCTCCAGGAATTCAACTACCTCAGGCCCGAGGTTGGCCGGCCATTCCGCGTCTTCAGCCTGGGACTCTTCTGTTTTTTCTTCCCCTTCTTCTTCTTCTGACCGTGCCGTCGGGGCCGACTCAGCGCTCGCCACCGACGCTCCAACTACTTCATCTTTCATTTTTACTAATGACTCACCCGTTGCGTTGTTGTCCGTCTCTTTTACCGAGTCGCCTCGCCCATCTCGGCTCCTCGTCTCGTTCGGTCGTCGCTGCGGCTTAGACGTCTTTTCGAGGGGTGAGCCTGTTGCGGGTGGAGTCCTTGTCTCGTCGTTTGCTACCAACTCCATGGACAGCTTCGCGCGTCCGACGCGGATCGTCGTTCCCATGCTGCACAGGAAATCCATTCCTAGGATGACGTTGTCGAGCATGGTGGGCATGGTCAGTACCACTGTCTTCACCGTCTTTCCCGCTAGGCTTATGTCCACCAAGAGTGCTTTCCTGAGCTCCACAGACGACCCATCTGCCAATCGTATATTGGTTTCCACCGGGAGCCTTTTGCCTCTGACGCTTCGTTTCTGCAGCCACTGCTCGCTTACGAAGCTGCGTGTTGCTCCGGTGTCGATCGTCGCCGTCGTTTCGTGGCCGCCGATCGTCACTCGTGCCACGATCTTCCCTCTATTTATAATCATCGGTGAGTTTATCGCCTGGAGTTGGGGTTCGCGGCGCGATCCTCCTCCTGGCCTGAGGGGCGCCTCGTGTCGTTTCCCGACCTCGTTTGGTCGCAGCATTCCTTGCTGCTTCGTCCCTGTTTGCCGCAAGTTCGGCAAAATAGCACCGGCGCGTTGGAACACTCCCGATCGAAGTGTCCACTCTGCCCGCATCTGTGGCATGCTCTCCTTTGGTCAAAACTCCCGGCGCTGTTCGCTGGCGCCTCACGGGGCGTCGTCGGGTGCCCTGTGGCCTGGCGTACCCCCGTTGACGGACCCGATGCCTGTGGGCCTCCCATTTCGGGCCGGAAAGGGTTCGGTGGCCTAGCTCTTGCCCCTGAAAAAGTCGACTCACCCTTGATTCTCGTCCGCGCCCGAGAGTACTCCGCATCCTGTTCGCGGAGGCTTTCATATTCGGATGCCATCTGTGCCAGTTGCGCCAGTGTTGCAAAATCGTGCCTGCGCACGTGCAATCGATAGTCCGGGGCCGCGTTTTCGTAGATTCTGTACAGCTCCTGCGCCGTACTGTATCCCGCGCGTCTCATCAGCACCCGCAAGTTCACCAGGTAGTCCTTGAACTTCTCATTCGGGCGCTGCCGGTGTGAGCGTATCTGGTCTTCCAGACGCTCGAAGTAATGGGGCGGCAGGAAGAAGTCTAAAAGTCCTTCCGAAACGCTGCCCATGACGCGTTCCACAATCCGCTGGTTAGAAACCAGCTGCCTGCCTGGTCGACCATCGCCTCGCTCATGGCCGCTGGCATGTCGTTCAGGTCGATTCTGTACGTCGCGGCCCGCTGCTCGAGGATTTCTAAAAATCCCAGCGGATCCTCTTGGCCGCCGTACCTCAATCCCCACTTGCGCACTTGGTCCGCCACTCCCCTTTGAGCTCGGGCCTCGTCTGCGTGCGTGTATATTGTCGCTGGCTTGTCTTCCACCCGAATCTCGGGTGGGCACTTCGTGATTGTCTGATGGGGCTTCCGTGCCGCTGGCGGGGGCTGTTCGTATAGGTGCGGCCTCCGCAAGTCTGGCTCCGATTTCTGGAGTGGCCGTCCAAACTCGCCAGTGGGGGGCTCGACGAGCTTTCCATACTGGGTCTCCAGCTCGGCCAGCCTGTTCCAGGCTTCCCTGCTGTGACCCCCGCTTTGGATGAACGAGGAGACCCGTTTCCTCAATTCTTCGACGCGGCCTTCCCCATCTAGGCCGAATTCTAGAGCTATTGCTACCAGCTCTTCCTTCCGACGATAATACACCCATCTTACTCCCACTACTGGGTTGAGGGACTCACCTGGTTCCATCTTTCCTTGATGCGTTCTCTTGCACCAACCACGAATAAACTCGAAGAAAATTTCTCGACGAATTCTTTGAAGGAGGATGGGTGAGGATTCCTTGATGATTTCCTTGAGGAAGACTGGCAAAAATTCCTCGATGACTTCCTTGAGGAAAACTGAAGAGAATTCCTCGATGAATTCCTCGATGAATTCCTTGGGGCAGACTGGCAAAAATTCCTCGATGATTTCCTTAAGGAAAATTGGAGAAAATTCCTCGATGAATTCCCTGAGAAAAATTGGAGAAAATTCCTCGATGACTTCCTTGAGGAAAACTGGAGAAAATTCCTGGACCCGTTTCCTCGTTCGGAGCAGACGCCAAACAAAAACAAAAAAAAATTTTGTCGGCCCTTTTTTTTTTTCGAAAAAAAAATTATTTTTTTTTTTTCCCCACTATCGGATGGCCTGCGGCCCACTGTGTTGTTCGTTTTTGCCGATTAATAAAATTTTTATCGTTTATGTATGGCCTCTGGCCCACTGTAAAAAAAAATTTTTACACTAATGAGTGGTCCGCGACCCACTGTATTTTGGTTCGATTTTCTATGGCCTCGGCCCACTGTTAATTTTTCTTTGTTTATGTCTGGCCTCAGGCCCACCGTTTTTTTATTTATATTTTTTATTTATATTTTTTTTTTCTGTTCACTATTGGGTGGCCCGCGGCCCACTGTATTTTGTTCGCTCTTGTTTGGCCTCCGGCCCACTGTGACTTTTCACTGATTATATATGGCCTCAGGCCCAACGTTTCTCAAAAAAAAAATTTTTTTTTCACAATTGAGTGGTCTGCGGCCCACTGTGTTCTGTTCGCTTTTGCGTGGCTTCAGGCCCACTGTAAATTTTTACCGCTTATATATGGCCTCGGGCCCACTGTTCCTCGAAACTTTAAAAAAAAATTTTGTTCGCTATTGAGTGGTCTTCGGCCCACTGTATTTTTGTCTACGATTATGTGGCCCGTGGCCCACTGTCGTTCTCGCTCTCGACACACACACACTGACGTCGCGCGCTCTCTTCCGTTTTTATGCTTGTGCGTGTCGAACCCACCACCAAACCGTTTGTGTGTGAGTGTGAGCGGGCACGCGCCAGTGACGTCACACGTATGCACTTGTTTTCGTTGTCACTTTTCTGTTCCCCGCGTTTGCCGCGCTAGCCACCGGACCGTTTTTTTTTCGTTTCTTTGTTTTCTTTGTCTTTACACTGCGCGCGCTCTCTTTAATCGGCGTTTGTCGCTGTGCCAAATTCCGCCAATGCTTAGCATACGTGCATTAGCCGGTACCAGCGCGCGTCGAAACTGTACCGCACATTCACCCGCCCGTTTTACATTCCCCTCGCCCTCGCTTTGATTTCTAGCGCGCCTTTTGTGCTACTATGCAGCTAGGGTTAGGGTATCGTTGGGTATATTAGGCCGCGGAGTCGCATTTTTTTTTTTTCTTAAACAAATATTAAACCGGGATGTGGCCGTTGGCCACGTGCTATGAGGCGTGCAAAATGGGACGGGAAAAATTACCAAAAATTTAAACTGACTGTGCTCGAACTGTTCTCCTAAGCAACAAAACCAAAACTCCCGACTGGCGTTAGTGCGCACTTGCGGGTTTTATTTCGCAATGGTGCTGCACTCCCCTACGTCTCCAGTGTCCCTGCTCGGGCGCCACTTGTAAGGAAGCGTTCTAGCCGGGGTACAGATCTCAGTCTGTCCAGGGCTCGAATCTTACAAGAAATTTGTAATATTCGCGGAGACGCTGTAGACGGGGAAAAACGTGCCAGCGGAGTGGAGATTAGCGGAGGAGGGGGGGGGATGCAAGACGCGAGAGCGAGGTGGGGATGCCACCCTCGTTCCGCACAAGCTGTTGCAATGCTCCACGAGATCGAAGCGAGGCGCCGAGGTACTCTGGCAGCCGCCGCCGGTCACGTGCGAGGGGCACTACAGGGTATGGGGTAGTCGCATGCGAGATCTAAACGGGGGGCGCCGCCGTTGTTCTCAGCGATGCGATGCGATGCGACGCTCTGCGAGATCGAAGCGGGACGCCGAGGTACTCTAGCGAACGCCGCTGTTCTCTAGCGAAGAGTGTGCGAACGGATAGGAGATGCGCAGACGCGAGATCTAAACGGGGGGCGCCGCCGTTGATCTCCGCGAGTCGTTGCACGTGAGGGAAAGACACGTCGTGCGAGTATGTGTTCGTGGCTCTGGGGCGCCAAGAGATCACGAGCATACCCAGCGGAAGACGGCGTTGGTTCACAAGAGTAAGCTGCAACTCTAGGAGCGCCGTAGAGTCGCTGCTGTTCTCAGGTGAAACGGAAAGGGAACAGGAGTAGGGATATGGCCACAAAGATTCACTAACTGGATTCGCCCAGCCCACTGACAACACGTGGCTGGCTTTTCTTTCTTCTATTTTTCTTTTATTTGTCTTTCCTTTCGCGCACAGTTTCTCTTGCCCTATAGTCGCACTGGCCCTAACGGTTCTTTACTCACGTACTTTTCTGTTCTCCTTGGTTTTCGGATTTACGTCAGTCTCGTTCGCTGGTCGATCGCAAAGTGTCTGCAGCGCTCTCGATCTCAGAGCGTTGAAGCTGCCTTGACACAACTCCACCACGAAAGCTCTCTCTTCACCACAGAGCTTTCGTCCAGAGTTGCATCAAGCCGCTCCTTACGCTCCTGACAGAGGGCGCTGCAGATATCGCCTAACTCCTATCGATTACCTATTTATTCGATTAAAAATACGTTGTTGATGTAACTTAGAATTTGACTTCATTGTCTCTAGATAACTTAATAATACTAATTCATATCCTTAATCCTAATAAACAAATCTTAATCCTATTAAATTCATTTTCCTTATAACTATCAAACGCTATGTAAGACGGGATTGGAACCCCGCCTTACAACATTTAAAATTTTAGACTGCCACACCCCTTTTTCCCACAAATTATAAAAATAATTCTCAACTTTCGTTCCGTTTTTAGGTGTTTGTTTATTGTAATTTATAATTTGTGTGGAGATTAACTATATCAATCTATCCTGAAAGGTGCATTGAAATCGCACTATAAACAAGAAAACTAGAAGGGTTACAATATTGATAACTGAATGCAATATCATGTATGAGTGAAAGCGAGTGAAAGCAAGCACATGTGACGGCAGCGCTGCCGCATTCATATCAATGTATGAGTGCAAGCGAGACAGAAACATACAAGCACATTTTCGAACGTCTTCGCTGCCTGTGTGGCGGCAGCGCTGCCCGCTGCACACATACATACATATATGCATCATATATTGTCTTTCGTATGTGTATTCGCATACAGACAAACAGATGTATGTTTGATTATGCTTAGATTGTTTTTGTTTCAACGTGTTTTAATGCAAGAACTACACATTGTAATATCTCTTGACCGATTTTAATAATTTAATCGGGAACAAAATGCAGAGAGTATTTTACGGTCGGGCGTGCTAAACTGTTTTTTCCTTACTTGTTTTTTTGTCCTGGAAGAACGCTTTCTTCTCTTTCTTGTTTTCGGTGTTGTTAGACGCGGTAGGGTCCTCCCGCATGATCCCCACTACGTTACGTGTTTTGGATCCCTCAGTGGATTGTGTGCGCCAGGACATATTCCCCGTATTTGTTGCCGGTTGTCTGCCGTAACCTTCCTATCACCAACTCCTTTCTGGCTCTGGACTGTCTTGTCCCACCAGGTTATTTGAAGGAGTGATGGTCTCCTTAATTTTTGTCTTATTATCCATGTATTTGGTACCACGAGTGTACGGGAATGGGATGTCCGCCACGTCATAAGTGAAACTGTTGATCGGCAGGTACCCAGAGTCCGCATACTAGCGATCGAGCACCCCCTCAACCATGCATCCGTGGGCATACGCTGTTCCACCTTTGGATTGAGTGCCATTTTTTAAAAGTGTTCTACCTCTAGCCCGTCAACCATTCGTCAGCATCCACGGCGGAGACATGACCGTACAATGGATCTGATTCCAGCCGCCCTCACGAGGAGACTATAGTCACATTTCCATCAGTATATACGGTTACGGCAGTAAGACCGAAGTCCACTGTTCTTCCTCCTGTATATCCGACGGAAGACGGCCAATAATAATCTTACATCTCTTTGTCTTAATGTACATTCAAATACATTTTTTCATAATATTTATGCATATACATATGTATATATGTATACCATTACAAATGGGTCAAACGCACGATTTATTTGAATAAAGTCTTATTATCAAGTTTATTAAATTTGTTAAATGTTGTTGTCAATCCATTAGAAATTCCCAATGAATTTTAGATGTATCTTAACATGTGAATAGACAGGAGGATTAGGATCTCACTTTTGTTTCTACCTCTCAAGAGTCGCGCATCGCGTATTCCTACGGAACAGTCTTTCTCTGACCATAGTTACATTGAGACAACTGTATTATTTGAGGTCCCCAAAGCTGTCCTCTTCAGGAACCTGAAAAGGATCAACTGAAACACCTTCCAAGCGTACCTAATGTGTACGATATCCTCGGTGCCGCCCAGGTCGCAAGACATGAGTCAGACTTGCCACACGGAACGGCTAGTATCCTCGTTCACTTTTGCACTAAATCGGGCTGCGTCTACGGGCTGTCTATTAGTAGAAACACAGGCCATGTAAAGCCCCCATGGGGAACTTACTCACTGGCCAAGCTTCGAAAGAGAGCCAGACGGCCTTCCAATCAAGCAAAATATTAAGACTCAGATGAGGCATGATGCAGCTAAAAATGCTCTCTATCTTCCTATAATAAGAAATTACGCAAAGCAAAATGAAACACCTGGCGTCAGTTCTGCTCGAGTGTAAAAGACACCTCAGAAGCCGCAAGACTCAGTCGGCCTCGGTATCCAGTTGTCGGCTCTCAGATATCACAGGCACCGATATCTCGGTGCCTATCTTGGTTTGCGGAACTATTCGAAATTCAGCCAAATCTATTCAATCGCTTCATCATTGCCTTTACATTGAGCTCAACATACACGGATGTTTTTAATATTCACTAGCTTTGGTTACTCCTCCTCGTAGACCCACCCAAGTGTCAACACGGTCCGACTATCGGCTCATGTGCGCTGGTGTTCTCGATACCAACAACAACCTAATCTAACCTAACCTAACAGGGGAGCATTCTGTTAAGATAACAGCTGACCAGACCTGTAATTCATAGAGCGATGCATTTGTCAGCACATGCAGAGAAAACGTTTACAAATATTTTTTTACTATACAAAATTAGACTTTAATTTAATTTAATTTAATTTTGTTAAGTGTCCAACTTTGTTGTTTATAGTCCGATTTTTATGCACTTTTCAGGATATTTTCATTTAATTAGTTCCCATACGAATTATAAATAACAATACAGTACGATGAGAACAAATGCCTTAAACATGGCATTGAAGTTTGAAAAGTTTTTCTTATAGGAAGAGGGAGTATGCCAGACAAAAAATTGTAATAAGATTGCAGTTATGCTGTCGTTAGAAACCTGCGTACCAAAATTGGACATTCTAAGTGCAATACTTACTGAGACATTCGCCTAAAAAATCGTTTATTTTCGAGAGAAAAATAATATAAAAGAAATTATAAGCCCAAAATACACCCCTGTTGAGCATAAAAAAGGTTGGGTTAGGTTAAGCCGGACGTCCTCGCGGGTACTATGCATAGGCCGTTTGCGGCCCTTAGTAGTCCGGGCGCGGAGGTTGTTCGGGCTAGAAGTCCAGGATAATTAAAGGAGCGTTCTCGAACATCAGCAGATCTTTTGGTGAGCGCTCTGATGCCTCTTCCATAGAGCGAGTTTGCGGTGCACCTAGACATACTAGCCTTTTTCGCTCTAGGGCAGGACAATGGCAAAGTAGATGTTCTAGTGTTTCGGAAGTGTAAGGGTATTTGCATTTTCTGCAATCAGTGTCCGTGATAATACCCAGCTTGGCCGCATGCGCAGCCGCTAGGCAGTGACCAGTGAGCACTCCGGTTAGCTTTCTACAGTCTTTCCTAGAAAGATGCAGTAGGAATCGGCTAAGTTTTGCATTGAATTCGTTGCACATTATTTTGGTTACTCTACACGAGGTGGTGTTACGCCACCAAGTCTGCTATACAGCGATCTTAGGGACCATGCCACATGCTCTATTCTACTTTCAGGTAGTTCAGTACCAGCCTTTGCTAGGGTGTCTGCCTCCTCATTTCCAGAGATTCCTTGGTGGCTAGGAACCCAGTACTGTCTTGGTCGTACATAGTGTATCTAATGCCTCCCTGCTCACCTTGACCGTTCTGGAACTGAGGGTAAACGACATCATAGACTTAATGGCTGCCTGACTGTCAACCATGAGGCTGATTATGTGACTATCAGTGGCTAGAAGAGTCTAGCGGTGGTGTACCCAGGAGGGTCTCTAGAGCTTTGGTTGGGGTAGTGCGAAGAGCGCCTGTGACGCATATGAGCGCTTGGCGTTGTGCCTTTTCCATTAAGGCAAGGTAGGTTTTCTTTTTGTTGGCCTGCCTCCACACGAGAACTCCCGAGAGCAGTGTTGGGCGGACAACTGAGATGTAGATCCAATGCATAAGTCTTGGTGACAGGCCCCAGGAGCTGCTCTTTTGATGCATACTGCGCCATGGTTGCCTTTATCACCTTTTCTCTACATTCGCTCTCATTGGCTATTTAACGTGGGTGGTTGGTTTTAGGTATTTGCCGTTTAACATCGGTGAGGTACAGGGCGGTACTTTGTATTTCTTGGTAAAGAAGATGACGTCCCTCTTTTCTGCATTGATATGATATGATGGCGTCTTCCGCCCATTTATATATCTTCCATAGGGTCTGTTTCATAATGGAACTAAGAGTCTGCCCGACTCCATTAATAATAATGCCTTTGTCATCCGCGTAGGTAGTTATTTTGCAGCCTATGTGCTTTTAAATCCAGTGTGTGATAGTTGGGTGCGTGTCGATTTCACGCAGTCTGTCAATAATAGCGTTGTTGCTAACGTTGCAACAAATTGTAAAAATCACCCGAGATGACTACAAAGACTATCAGTGCATATTCTATGTTGCGTAGCTACTCTCAATGTAGGCATGCTGATTACCTGACATCCATTCTTCAACTTCATTTGTGATGATGAGATCTAGCAGATTTTCCATTGTTTTCAGCAGGAAGGGTGTGAGACTGATTGGTCTTTAGTCCTTTAGCCTGCTGTGACCACATTTTTGCTTTTCTCTTGCCGTTCTCCATTGAGTTGAAATATGACTGGTTTATGATATTGGTTATACCAGGACTCTTAATCCTGGAGAAGGAGTTTATGGCCCAAAAGTATCTTGTGCTCCTCTACGGAGGGTGTCGAGCAACTATGGAAGTGGGTGGACATGAGAGCTTCTATGGTTTCCTCGGTGCTCTACGTCCATGTCCCGTCGTCGAGTTTCAGCTGTCTTTGGATCGGCTACTGTTTTGACAGCAGCTTCCTAAGTCTGGCAGTTTCTGGCACTGACTCCAAGCTGCAACAAAAATTTCTCCAGGAGCTTCTTTCGGCTCTTCTGATGACGGTCATATATGCTCTGAGAGCGACCTTGTACTCATCATAGATCAGTTCAGATTCGGTCTTGTTCGGAGCAGCAGCAAATGCCCAAGGTGGCAACTCAAATCGTCAATAACATACAATTAACATATATATAACAGCGCTCCCTCCGCCCAACAGTCTAATGTAACTTGTAGTACTCTTTTTTGGCGAAGCAGCATTCTGTACTGAATTTACTCTCGTTCTATTCGTTCAAAAACTCTTGATCTAATCGGTGTGCTTTGAGCAGCATAATTGTCAAACGCATTTAGAAAATCAGCCCAGTGATTTGCTAAAAAAAAAGTTCACGAGCTTAAATAAAATAAATGTTTTACACTGCGCAATTTAAACTTAATTGTTTTTAATAGACAATAATTCAGGTCTGTTTTGCAAGTTTTAACGGAGCTTTCGCATTGTTTCTAAATACTAAAGTTTGACATTCCACCATAGTGGTTTGAGCCTTACTTTCCGCCTTGAAGGTTGGCAAGATTTGTTGAAGGCGTCTAGAAGGGTAGTGTTTAAAAATGAGAAGGATTTCTTGATGTCACTCACTGACTTTAAAACGCCTGGTTGACCCAGATCGGTGGACACAATCCTCTCGAATTTTGCCCGATCGGCATTCTGAGGGTTCCTATGTCTGCCTATTTAAAGGGTGCGCTCAAAAATGCATTCGAATTGAATGTATTTGTGATCTGAGCGTCTGTCTAGGAATTTCCAGTTAGCTTTGTCTAAAACTGTCGCGAGTGTGAGATCAAGGACATTGAAGAACGTAAGACCTACGTATGTTTGTAAATCCCACATATTGGTAATACCTAGATTCGTATTAAGGATAAAATCTAAAAGTGACTCATCCCTGATATTTATGTCGGCAGACGTTAGCGTCCGTTCCGACAATCAGTTGATCTTCTTCGCTGGTGGATTCAGTAGTCAATTTCACCAGTTCTTCAGGTGGTAACGGCAGGTCGTGCGCCATGTAGCATGATGCTACCGTAAGGTGCACTCTATTGTTCTCCAGCTTGACTGTTGTTAGATCTTCAGTGCTGTATTTAGACATAAGATAAACATATAGGCCTTTCCGTACAATTACGGCGGTTCTTGTTCTGCTTACCGTTGAGATGTAAAACCCATTATAGTCTTAGCCTTGCCACCTGATTGGCGGATGCAGTCCACGGTTCCTGGACTGTGGCCACATCGACAGGCCCTTACTCTAGGGTCATTAAAAGCTCTGTCGATGTTTTTATGCAGGTTGATCTGGAGTACCCTCATCAGTTAGGGTATCTGCACCTGCTGAGGACGGGTTGACTCCAGTCCACCACTTCATCAGAGGCTATGTCCAGCGCCTGGGTGCCTTCCAGGGCCGATTCGACTTGGTCACCTTGGACGCTGACCGGGAAGAGAACCTCCGTCTTTGGTTTTGACGGGATATTTTCCCTTTCGACCACCTCCAGCTGGGCTCTTTCCCAGACCGCTCCCATTGTCGGAACCTTCAGCCCTAACCAGTTAAGTGTTGGACCGTAGTTTTACTTCAAGATTTTGGCTCCGTTCAGCCACCCAGCTGTATTAAAAGTTTGATTCTGGATCCTCATCCATCTTCTGCAACCGCAGAACAACCAGCTTCTCGTGAACAATTTTCCATCGTTCTTCCGAGATTTTGCCGATCGCTTCTATCGATGAGAGCCACGATGAGTTGTCGTTTGGTGACATCCGTCATCGAGGCTCGCTTCTTTTTCTTTAGGCTATGGTGGCTCCTTTTGGGCCTGGCTGCCGCTTGCTAACTGAAGCCTCACGGCTTCCGTTGTTCACGGCCGACCGCTGCCTCGGCCGATAGGCCGGTAAATAGATATGATATAGTCATATAGATACTCTGAATTACTTCGAGTGAAATTATCAATTGACCTATTGCACATTATCAATTTTTGCTTAACGTTATTATAAAAATTATGAGTTTTAAGTTTGCTATTTGCAGTAGCTCCAAAAATATGCTGTTCTTTAAGGACAGCATCTTCAAAGTCACTTCGGTCATTGGAGACTTTGAAAATTTCAAACAACTCAGAGTTCTGTGAAGCCATTATTTTTCAAATCACTACTTTCGGAATTTATAAATAAATACTATTCAATCGAATCCTCTTGTGAAGTCAAGCATGAACTGAGTAACAAGTGCATCAGGGGTCAGTTTATGTAGGATCCATAAATGAGGTAAAAAAAACTTATTAAAATCTTTCCTAGAACTAAAAACAAGCACGGGTAACAAACTTATACCTTTTAAAAATACCTATTAGCTGTTGATGAATGAATACGGATAAAACCCTTACAAAATAACATTTTTTAAGTGTTACTACCTTTACTTTTAATTTTTTTAGTCAAATTGCCATTCATGAAATTGGCATATCTGCTGCACTCTTCTTCTTCCATACCTGAGCCGCGCATTTTTAGCCCAAGATTGGGTTCGTTTTATGACTTTAGATTCTAAACGGGCTAACTAGGGCAAAGGAAATTACATAAGCATATTAGAAGAATGTTCATTCTATCACATGTATATAGTTACGTCGTCAATCTCGGTGATCATTAGAAGTTATCTTCTTGCGAAATTAAAAAAACTGCCCAAAAATAGTCTATTTCTTAAACTATTTGGAATATTCAGTTATATTACGAAAATTTAACTTAATTTAATAAAGAATTAATTATATTTGAATAAAAAAATAACAACTTTAAGATTGATGGATTATTTCGACCAAAATTCAATTTCAAAGTTAATACTTTGCGACGAAAATGTATGCATTTTGGCACATTTCAGGAAATAGGTTAACTTTGAGGGGCTTTACCACCCACAATTTTCAACCGATTTCAAAAAAATGTATCACCCATGATCATTTCTTAACCAAACGCAATTTTTCTTTTTGTCGTACGCTACCATCACAAAAATGATTTTTGCCACGTTTTTCAGCCGGCTGTCCCATAGTGCGACGTTTGGGCTGATATCCCAGGCCGAGTTTATTCACTTTCCATAATAGCTCGACGTAGCGCTCTCGGCATGCCATCAAGGTATGGGACCATACCTTAGCTAGACACTGCATCGCCTTCAAGGGCAAGTGACAGTGCATCATCTAGTCTCCCAGGACGATGCAGTGTCTTTTGCCCGGCCGGCACGCTCGGGGAGGGTTCAACTAAAAAGACAATAACTTTAATCAATTTTTATTATTAATTAGAAACAAACACTAAAGTTAAATTAATTAAACTACATGTCTTACACCTTAGCACATACAATAAAATCTGACCACTTATTAATAAAAGATTATACAGCGAAGAAAAGAAATCGAACTTCAAATGCACTGCCTCCAAACCCAATTCCTGCTCCTGATGCCCGAAATACTAACTTTCTCCCTTTCAATTGCCTATCAAAATGTTAGATGTCTATTTAGTAAGCTAAGTTTTATATATGTAAGTAGCCTGGCCTTTTCTGAAACATGGTTTGTCCGCTTCAATCACCTGATCTGGCAAGACCGGCACTTTGCGTACCAAGAGTCGACAAAAATTGGAACATGAACTCAATCCTTGCGTTGGTGATCAGAACTATACCATTCGCACTTTCAAGTTCGGTTTTTTGCCAATATACACTGCTAACTCTGATGCTTTTCGCGCTGTAATAAATCAATTAATAACGATGAATTTCAAATTTTGTATTCATCAGCTTAAGGAGGAAAAGCTAATACAGTGGTACTTAAGGTAATGTAGGCACAAATCATAAGTGAATTTTCCGTACACGGCTTCGATGTGCCCATCGTATATTGCATAAAAAAAGCAGATTGGCGCAATATCCAAGTAAATGAGGTAGAAGATAAATCGGTTGTCCATTTAAAATTACGGCAAAATATGTTTTTCGTTAACCTGAAGCAACACCCAAATGTAAGGCTCTGAAAATAGCCCGGTTGGAAAAATATCGAGTTATCGTTGAGCGATCTTCCGGCAGAACAGAAGTGCTTCAGTGCCTAAAGTGACACAATTTTGGGCGTTCTTAAAATTATTGCTTTCGTGATCCCATTTCTTCAAAGTACGCTGGATATCATACCACAGGGCCTCCACTCTGCACCAGCGAGTCATATTAGTGCATAATCTGCGACGGTGAGCATGCTTCAACAGATAAAAGCAGTCCAGTCAGGGTTGATAAACTAAAGAAGCTAAAACCAAGCCAAAGACTCCCTTTGTCTAGTAATAATGAGAAACTTCAATATAATCAAGCTGCTTCCACACGTGGATTTATTTCAGCTGAAGCAGTCAGTGGCACTGCGTCATATGCCGATATTGCCCGATCTAACTTGACTAAGAATGGCCCAACTTCTGTTATGCATTCTCAGCGAGTGTCCAAACCGTTGCAATTGCAGCCGTATATCTTCCATCTAGTCAGCGACGGGTAAGTGCGGAAGTTGAGTCCTTGTTTGCCAATCTAGGCAACAAATTAATTGCAGGCGGAGCCTACAATGCCAAGCTCGCTTGGTGGGCTAACTCAAGATCCTGTGCAAGTGGAAAAGTATTTCAAGAAGTCGTAGCGAATAGCGGGAACCAAAACTTAACTTCACGGAGGGCCGACTTTTTATTACTACAACTTGCATTTATTATCAAGTGCGGTGGACTTCTGCAATTTTAATGAGTTTGCCATGAACAGGATCAACGTACTTGCTGAGTTGCACGCCATACCATTAAAGAAGTCACAACGACCCTGTTTGCTCGCTAGAGGCGCTGACGGAGAGGTGCTTAAGGATTATCTAGAGCAACACATCTTTCTCGATATTAACATTCTTGAAGTGTTTTTTTGGATATCCTTAAGCTCGCAGCAACTCAAGCGGCTCCAAGATATTGGGGAAGAACGGAGTCCCCTAGGCAGATCCAGCTGGCTCCTCCTATAGATACTCTCTTCTAACGTTTTAGTCGAGTACAGGCGACGCACTTTGGGGCAGCCGGCCGGAAAACGTAGCAAAAATCATTGTTTTGATGGTAGCGTACGACAAAAAGAAAAATTGCGTTTGGTTTATCATGGGTGATAAATCCGAAATTTTTTAGAAATCGGTTAAAAATTATGGGTGGTAGAGCGACTCAAAGTTGACCTATTTCTGAAATGTGCCTAAATGCCTTAATTTTCGACGCAAAATATCAACTTTGAAATTGAATTTTGGTCGAAATAATCCATCAATCTTAAAGTTGTTATTTTTTATTCAAATATAATTAATTCTTTATTAAACTCAGTAATAATTTTAAATTTCGTTTCAAAACTGAATATTCCAAAAAAGTTTAACAAGTAAGGAAAAAACAGTCTAGCACGCCCGACCGTAAATAACTCTCTGCATTTTTTTCCCGATTGAATTATTAAAATCGGTCAAGAGATATTACAATGTGTAGTCCTTGCATTAAAACACGTTGAAACAAAAACAATCTAAGCATAATCAAACATACATCTGTTTGTCTGTATGCGAATACACATACGAAAGACAATATATGATTCATATATGTATGTATGTGTGTATTTAGCGCGACCAGCGACTGCGGGCAGCGCTGCCGCCACACAGGCAGCGAAAACGTTCGAAAATGTGCTTGTATGTTTATGCACTCATACATTGATATGAATGCGGCAGTGCTGCCGTCACATGTGCTTGTATGTTTCTGTCTCGCTTTCACTCATACATGATATTGCATTCAGTTATCAATATTGTAACCCTTCTAGTTTTCTTGTTTATAGTGCGATTTCAATGCACCTTTCAGGATAGATTGATATAGTTAATATCCACACAAATTATAAATTACAACACTGTACTATATTAACAAACGCCCAAAAACGGAACAAAGTTGAGAATTATTTTTATTAATTGTGGGAAAAAGGGGCGTGGCAGTCCAAAATTTTAAAAGTCAATGCATTTAGAATGTTGCTAGGAACCTCCATACCAAAATTGGTGATCCTAGGTGCAATAGTAATTGAGATATTCGCCCAAAACACAAATTTTTACCGAAGTGTGTCTAGTTTTTTGCTCATTGTCGGCAAATAGGGGCGTGGCATCGAAAAAAAAAAGATTTTTGTGTTGACTGACTAAAAACGTGATCGATTGAGACCAAGCTCGAACTTGTAGCTCTAACCATCTCTGAAATCTGTTTGTTCATACGGACGGACGGACAGACGGTCAGACGGACATGGCTATGTCGACTCGGCTTGTGATGCTGATCAAGAATATATATACTTTAGGGGGTCTGCCACGCCTCCTTCTGCCTGTTACATACATTTTCACAAACCCAATATACTCTTGCAGAGAGTATAAAAAATAAACTATTTTTGGGCAGTTTTTTTAATTTCACAAGAAGATAACTTCCAATGTTCACCGATGTTCACGAGGAAACTATATACATATGATAGAATGAACATTCTTCTAATATGCATATATAATTTCCTTTCCTTTCCTTTTTTGGATTTTGAAGCTTGCATATATGCGTCAAAGACCCGGAGAATTTAAAAAAGAAAATACACCCCGCCAGGACATTCAGAGAAGGAAGGGAATAATACAAGGTAAACTTTTATCGAAGATTGGCATAAAAGTTGACTGTCCCAAGCACGGATACGGAAATACAAACGATGAACACATCTAGGAAATTTTTTAAAAATGCTGAGTTTTCATCTGAAATAACAGGTGTGAATTTTGAAGTATTTCAAAGGTTGCCAGTAATTCTTAATGTCATTAATTGCAAAGAAAAGATGAATGGAAAAAAAATTTCTGAATACGCATTAATAACATCAAAACTTATTACGCAAATGTATCCAGTGAAAAAACATACACCAACATTATACAGGATTTTGGCTCATGGAAAGGAATTAATTGAGTATCAATGTTTACCAATTGGAGAGCTGTCCGAAGAAGCACAGGAGTGCAAAAACAAGGACTACAAATGGTTTAGATACTCAAATACATGCAAGATCTCTCGAAAAAGTCTGAATGAAGACTTGTTCAACATGCTGGCAGCATCTTCAAAACCACTTGTCTCATCGTTTAGAAACGTGCGAACACGCAAAGATTTGGAAGGAAAATCGACCACAAAATGCTAATTTGAAAAAATAACCTCAAAATAATGTACTCAAAAATTTAAGTTGCAATATTAAGTAAATTAGCTTAAAAAACTTCTCAAAACCTATTGATTAGTTATATAAATGTTGAAACAATATTAAAAATATTACTTTGTGTTAAAAATAAGTATTTTAAATTTTTTTTTTTATACATCTAATCTGGGCAGAAACATTACTGAACTTTGACCTTTACTTTAAATTTTGAAGCATCCTGTTGACCGATCATCCTGTTCTTTCTCATATTCTATAGCTTAATAAGTTATCTATTAAATGCTTTTTAATGTGTTCAAATACCTCTGCTGGTTCAAAAAATATGATTTTTGCAAAATTTTTTGGCCTGCTACCCCACTGTGCGACGCTCGAATTCAACGGATCCACAATCGGCTTCAAAAAGTTCTCGCCCGTCAGAAGCAGATGAAAATTGAGAATTTGTTAGAGAACTTGGGTACTGATGCAACCACCAACTTCTCTCTTTGGTGGACTACTAAGCGATTCAAAGCTCAACCCTCATCCCAATAAGGGACCAAACAGGAGGCTGATAACGCACACCTAAGAGAAGTCCGAAGCGTTTGCCAACAATTTGGAACAACGGTTCATGATGCTCGCCTTTGCTCCCGAAAGTCATTGTCGAATGAGTGCAGAGACACATGAACGTCCGTTTCATTGTTGCTCATTCCGGACGAAGTGAAACTTCTTGTGTCGAAGTTGAAGCCCGAAAAAGCTCCAGGAGACGACAATCTCTGCAACAGACTTATTCGCCTTCTTCCTGACCGTTCTCTGATTTTTCTGGTGGTAATATTTATTAGCACCTTGCGATTAGGATACTTTCCGCAAGTCTGAAAGCGAGTATAATCATGATCCTCTAACTAGGAAAACAACCGACAGATGTGAAGTCGTACAGGCCAATTAGTCTTCTTTCTTCCTTGGGGAAAAGGATATTGTGTATAGAGTCTGTAAGACGGGCGATTCCGAAATTTTAGCTTGGTTTCGGAATGCAGCATGACACAAGAAAACAACAACACAGAGTTATTAGTTTTGCACTGGAGGCTCTGGAAAAAAGAAGTACGTGGTTGATGCTTTTCTGGATGTTCAAAAAGCGTTCGATTGAGTGTGGCACCCTGGCCACTCTATAAAGTCTAGAATCTCCTGCCTCATCAGCTATTTGAGCTTGTTAAGAGTTTTCTGGCTGGGGTTACCTTCCACGTAACGGCTGACCTATACAAATCTTCGGTAAAACTTATTGAAGCTGGCCTTCGAAAAGGCAGAGTCCTTGGCCCCGACGCTGTACTCCATCTTTAAGTCGCATATGCCAAATAGCGGAGAGGGATACGCTCATAGCGACCTACTTTGACGACACTGCTGTTCTAATGAAAAGCATTTGCATACAATGTGGGCTCCAGCAGTACCTAGATGCATTCCTGGAATGGACCAAGGCGTGGAACGCGAGCATCAATGCTGGCAAATGTGCAAAACGCTTCCTAAACCAGTTGAGAGAATTCCAGGCAAAAACTCTTAGAAGGATCACTGGAGCGGCGTGGTATTTGAGAACAAAAGACATTGAGCGTGACACTAAAGTGACAAAAATTGAGCATCAAATACAGGAAGCTGTCACTTGGCATTGCTGTTCAGCGAGTTGCTAGCCCCCGGTATAGGATCTGGACAAGATTGAAACGTCACCACCCTCAAGACCCTATAATTAATACCTTGACAATAAAAATTTAACAAAATGTAAACAGAACAGATCTTCGAGTGAACTTGAAAAGGTAATTTTTAGAAAATTACGTATTTCCATGTTCCCCGCGCGGAAAATAAAAACTCCGGACCCATCAACTTACGTCATTGCGTCATAAATGCTGTGCACTGTCTCATAAGCTTTTGCGCTGGCTTGGCCAAATGCCCAATCAATGTGTGTGTTATCACGTGTTGTGGACATTTTCAAATCTTATAGGGATCTAAATCCCCTCCTACCAAACATTCGTGTGTTTCCCTAGCCTGAGAGAGAGCTCTTAAACATAAATTAATATCTTCTACAATTAATGCCTCCCTACCTTAAATTTTCCGATGCTCTACAAATTAATCCTCAAACTCAATTCTAAATCAAGGCAACGAGTAAAGGGTGCTCTTATAAATTACTAAAATTCATATAGATTTAAACTTTAAAATTGCGTATTCGAATACGTTTGAACCATCAATATTACGACCTGTTGAACATAGACTAACATTCTCAAAAAGTTGGTTCCTGACGAAAACAAGAATGCTTCTTTGTGATCGAGTCCCACCTTCACCTATATAATTTTAGCGTTCAGCAATTCTATAGCCTGGGATATCATCATCTCATTTGGGAAGGTCGAGCCTTCAACAAAACAAAGCATTGATGATGCTGATGCATCAGCTTATCAAATTGGACATTGTGGAAAATTATTTCAAAATTGAAATTATTAGCTAAATAGTAGAAATGTGTACTATGTAACTTAATGGAGCGTAATTTTTGAATTTCTTCCTGAACTACATTTCAACCTTGGATATTTCTCGGGGGGCTGAAGTTGCCTAATAGAAACAGTCCAGCTGCACTTGTCGCTCTACTGCAGCCTACATATAAAGCTGATCGATCTAAACTATCGGAAATGGGGACCACCACCTTATTAAAAAATGCTCTCTGATCCTTGTGGATGGTAATACATTATGCAGGTACGATCGGAAACTTCCTATGATCTATCGATACATTTTCATATTTCCCAACCTGAAAACTTCGAATAGTTTTGCCTACTGGGGTCCAGAATGGATGGCAGATTTCTATACTTTTTACATAATTCGTTTCCTACTCTCTCCTCAAGGAAATCTACCATTAGAAGAATTGAATGACTGTTTTAATTAATTGCCAAAGGATTCCTGTTACTCCATTAACTAAGCCATCCGTAGAATCTATATTAACAGTCATCATGTATTTGCTGTAGTCTTTAATATAATACACAAACCCTGGGTTTCTAAAGTTTTAAATCCTTTAACGGATTCAAGAATTCGGGCCCTGTTTGCTCACCTAAATTACTACCCATAACAAATTCCTCAGCATTCGAACAATACTTGTGGTCGCAATTTGATTCAGTTCTAAAAAGTTGTTTGAATTTGTTGCGGCGTTGGAGAGTAAAAGATGAATACCGTCATCTGATATAATATCTACTCTTGCTACTCTGGACCTAAGTAGCTCAATGTTAATATCTGTTACATGAGCGAATGCCATATTATTAAGGGCTACAGCAAATAGTTGGTCATCTCGTTGACACATTATTTCCGTTAACTCGAAAAATTCAAATCTCATTTGATTATTTTAACACAGTGTGCCAAGTCGTTCACTGTAGTCCTCCGTAGAGGATTGCTGAAAAATCCACCTGTCGCACACACCCCTCAGTTGTCTGAGATCGACGAACACTATGACAGGTATCCAAAAAAAAGATTACTTTTGAAAATATGGTACAGCCTCAAGTTAATAAAGCCAAACATTTTGGCTCCTACCATTGAAATCTCGTCAATAATGAGAAGTTTGAGATCGATCAATCTCGAATGTAGCGTATTAACTTAGTCTGCGGATAAGGTCCCAATTCAATCGGACTGATATACGGGAAGACTAAACATTGAATGGAGTGAACAACCTTTTATTCCGAGTGCTGCCTTCCCTGTTGGAGCGGACAAAAGAACTTTCATTGACTGTGGATTTGGGCATCTTCTTTTATTAAATCTAGCTGTAAGGGCTTTTGTCGACACCTGCTCCACCACCTACAAATTCATAAAACTTTTTGCTTATCTTAAAATTATGCAATATATAGTTCAAATAAATTATCTATTTTAATTTTAGGGAACAAACTATTTCCTCTAAACATGACGATGTCATGTTAACAAACTGAACATTGTTGCTATTTGGCCCATCTGCATTCTCGGCGTTTTCTATGTTTAAAATGTTTACCTGGGGATCTATTTCTGCTACACCTAATACTCTTAATCTATTATCTACATTTTCCTGCTCATGTAAATTACCTTACTCATATTCCTGATTCTCATCTTATACTCTACTGAGAGCATCTTCTAACTCACTATAATTTAAAACATTGAATCTTATACGATTAGCGTCAATAAACTTCCTATTCTGATTGCAAACCTCTTCTCAATTTTTACTAACTAGGTCCTATTGTTCATTTCTCCACGGATAATACAACATTACTAATTCGCTAAAATTATATCCCCAATCGTGACTAACATTATATCTTCTATATCGTATTATCCGTGGACTACGATCCTCTCTAATAAATCCGCTACCATTGCGAAGAGGATAAACAGTTTTACAAAAAGTGTAGAATGCCGCAAAATCTGCTAAGCCTAAATTATTAAGATTTTCTGAACGGTGAAATATCTTCTGAGCCGTCGGGCAAACTTCTGAGTTGTGCCCTCGACTTGAGCATTTGAACTCGTTTGTCAGGAAATCCAGTGTTTATGAAGACTTGTGCATTGCTACTCTCTGACAACGACATCCCTAAACAGCAATAAGCTGCCTCCTGTGCAGATATTCCTGGGCCATTCATAAACTTATGACCTATGTGCTGCAGTTACTGCCTAATACTAAAATTACCTGAACGCGCTTTTTCTACAGCTCCTTGCATAAGCTTGGACATACCTCTTTGCGAAGCTTCTCTTTAAAAATATTTTTGGAATATATTTAATTTAGACCTAACATAATTGCTAGAATATAGTCCTCATAACTAATACCAATTTGAGGTAGCGAGAGAAAATTATTGAAATTATTAAGGGTTTCCCTTACATCAATATCTATGGGAAAACTCAAGAAATTGTTTATTTTCTCGAAATTCTTTTGATGAATTGATTTATTCGGACAACCTACAGGAAGATGAAATAGAATTTCTGTACTACGCTCAGGAGGATATGGTATATTAAAACGACAGATTTGGGTTGCTTCATTTAAAGTTTTCATGTAGCTTGCTGTTCAAGTATGTTCACTGGATGCTGCTAACACGTTTCGTTACGTTGTTGTCCACAACCTTCAGCAACCAGACGGGATTAGTATTTTTCAATTTTTTCATCCTATTTTTATACTCTCTGCAAGAGTATATTGGGTTTGTGCAAATGTATGTAACAGGCAGAAGGAGGCGTGGCAGACCCCATAAAGTATATATATTCTTGATCAACATCTCAAGCCGAGTCGATATAGCCATGTCCGTCTGTCCGTCTAACCGTCTGTCCGTCCGTATGAACATACAGATTTCAGAGATGGTAAGAGCTACAAGTTCGAACTTAGTCTCAATCGATCACATATTTAGTCAGTCAATACAAGATTCATTTTTTTTCGATGCCACGCCACATTCGCCCACAATGAGCAAAAAGTAGACACACCTCGGAAAAAATCAGTTTTCGGCGAATGTCTTAGTAACTATGGTTTTTAGGAACGCCAATTTTGGTACGGAAGTTTCTAACGACAGCATAAATGCAAGGTCATTGAAATTTTTAAGCTGCCACGCCAACTTTTGCCACAAGAAATTAAAAATTTTACAAACTTCAACACGTTTTTAAGGCATTTGTTCTTATCGTACACTTCGGTAATGTATAATTCTTGTGAAGACTAACTATATCAAACTATCCTGAAAGGCGCATGGAAACAAGAAAAGTAGAAGCGTTACAATATTGATAATTGAATGCAATACCAATGTATGAGTGCAAGCGAGACAGAAACATATAAGCACGTGTTCGAATGTTTTCGCTGCCTGTTTTGCGGCAGCGCTGCCCGCAATCGCTGGTCGCGCCGAATTCACACATACATACATATAAGTTAACGAGTGCCCCTCGCACATTATTGTGTAACATAAACAAAAGCAAAATGTTAGCCAACAGTTATGCTGAAGTTGCCGTCTCAGCGAAAGTTCAGTTCAGCGCCCTAGATGCGACGGTCAACCGACAGTAACCTGATATCTTGAACATGCTGCAAGATCAGCGTTATCACTTATGCCCAGGCTTACCGGCTGTAGATTTGTAGCTTTAAGTACATATATTTATTACCTTTGTATTGCTTAGCAACCAAGTACTTTTGGTTTAGCTTACGCCCGAGCTTATTGGTGGTTCCTAATTTTGTTTTGTTTTTACAACGAAAACAAAAAGCTCGTTTAATAAACTCTGATCCGGCAACAAGCCGTAAACATTTTGAAAAAATTATTTCTGCATTGCTGTAGCACAAGCCCAGTGATACAAGAGACAAGTAATCTCACCACCATAATCATCCTAAGGAACAGAACCTTACGGAACCTTTACTCCCACATCAATAGCTGCAGCTCTGGAGATCGTCTACAGCAACGTGGGACAACACAACTATTTAATTGGCGTCAAACTTTTAAGAATACCACACCCAGGGTAGAACATAAGAACTTTAATTCAGAAAACATGTAAGTGTAATGTTTGATCAATACAGATAAAAAAAAGCGTTATAAAATAAATTGAATGAAATAAAACAAATTGTATAAGTGATCGTGAATCAAGCCGAATATAATATTCGTTTTCTATAATTTTTCTATCTGCTAAAAGCAAGAATATATTTCATGTTTGTTCAAGTAATGCCCATTGCCGAATATACTTATTCGGAAGTGATTTAATGCGAATGGTCCCTAAAGAGATTGGTTACGAAAATGCTAATGACTAGTATTAGCCCGTATAGGGAAGTAAAGAATAGTAAGTGATAGTGAAGGTGAAAACGAGTGCGAATACGATCAAGTAGGCTTTCAACCAACAGTTAACATGGACATGAACCAAGTGCAAGCGTGAGTAGCGAATGCTGTCTGTCATGCATTAGCGGCGCAAGAAATCAAATTTAGTGCGCAGTTTAATTTACTAAAACAAAATATTCAACAAGAAAAAACGGTTATCTTCGGCTAGCCGAGGATTATATAGTATACCCTTGCAGTCATGCACATTGCGTTAATTTGCTTTCAATGACCGATTGTTCCTATAGCAGCTATATGATATAGTGGTCCGATACGGATGAAATTTGGTTTGCATATGGGATTTTATCCAAATGCATATGGAGCAAATTTGGTTAGCATAGCTCATAAAAAATTTTTTTTCAGCAAATGCCTTTGAACTTTTTCAGCCATTCGTGGGTAGTAGCGCGCATTACCAAGCGGTAACTATTATTCGGAACAAAATTAGACGTACAGCAAGAGCCCTATTAGTGTCACATAACACTGTATTGAATTTTGACGCCATAATAGCAAGGTTGGACTGCACATACGCAGACAAGATGTCACTTAGGCTCTTGCGCCAGAACCTGGATATGGTCAGACAGGGTAATTCCAGCCTCATGGAATACTACGATGAGGTTGGACGCAGATTGACATTGGTTGCGAATAAGATCGTGATGACGCAAAACAAAATAAGCAACAGCAACGCAACGGTAATCAGAATCCTAAAGAGGACAAAAGATCAGCACCAGAACCAATGGGTATGGGACTAAGTTTAGACAGCCTACAGCATTTGGACAGAATCAAGGAGCTAACACCCAAATCGAAAACTCGCAGGCTCAGAAGAGGGAGGGTTCTGAACGAATGACGGGCCAGAGACGTCAGCGTGTGCAGAACACCATTCAGCAAGCGAACAATGACCAAGACCAAGATTATTATAGGGCAGCCGCAGTCGCAGAAGCCCATGATGAAGCTGAAACAGTTAGGGACAATGACTTGGTAAATTTTTTAGTGAACGCTCCCGGTTGCTGTTCGTCAAACGACAGCTGGCTGGGAGAAAACTAAAGATATTGATTGACACAGGAGCAGTTAGTTCCCATAAATGTTCAATGACCAATTTCGGGAAATCAGCTAATTTTTTTATACCCTTGCAGAGGGTATATTTTTTTTGTCACGAAGTTTGTAACGCATGGAAGGAGACGTTTCCGACCCCATAAAGTATATATATTCTTGATCAGCATCAACAGCCGAGTCGATATAGCCATGTCCGTCTGTCTGTCCGTCTGTTTCTATGCGAACTAGTCTCTCAGCTTTAAAGCTATCTTGATGAAACTTGGTACACATGTGTATTCCCTTTGCACGCAGAACATTTGCTAAAATCGGCCAAATCGGATCACTATATCATATAGCTCCCATAGGAACAATTGGATGAAAAAAAAATTTTTTTTCAGCTATGTTAACCAAATTCGCTCCATATTCATTTGGCATAAAATCCCGTGTGCAAACCAAATTTCATCCAGATCGGACTACTATATCATATAGCTGCCATAGGAACAATCGGTTCAAAATGCTGAAAATGCTTAGTATGAAAATTTTCTGTGTCTCTTGTACGATTTGAACCAAATTCACGCAATATGCATTTGTTATCATTATCCATCTGCCGACCAAGTTTTATCCGGATCGTACAACTATATCATATAGCTGCCATTAGAACAATCGGTTGAAAATGCTTAGTATGAAAATTTTCTGTGTCTCTTGTACGATTTAAACCAAATTCGCTCCATATGCATTTGGCATAAAATCCCATGTTTACACCAAATTTCATCTAGATCGGGCTACTATATCATATAGCTGCCATAGGAACAATCGGTCATTGAAAAAAAATTAACGCAATGTGCATGACTGCAAGGGTATATAATCTTCGGCTGGCCGAAGATTACTTTTTTTTCTTGTTTTATTCGACTCCTTCACACCATTTGATGGTATTATAGGTTTCGACTGGCTAACGCAAGTAGGAGCAACCCTAGATATCGAGAATGGTACAATCAGTCATGGATCTGTATCTGAAAAGCTACAGCATCATTATTGTGACAACGTCAATTTCACCAACGTGAATGCCATTGTCGTACCGGAAGTCGTAAAAACTGAATTTAGGGGTATGATTTTGAACAGAGCTAGAGCATTCACGATCTCTACTGAGGCGTTGCCGTTCAATACATCTGTTGTGGCTACGATCCGTACAGAGGACGATAAGCCAGTATATTCAAAACTATATCCGCATCCCATGGGGTCAATGACCTTGTAAAAAAAGAAATTAAAGATTTACTGCAGAATGGCATCATTAGGCTTACAAGGTCACCCTACAATAACCCAACAAGGGTTTAGACGAAAGTGGGAGCAGGAATAAGCGACTGTTAATTGACTTTAGGAAACTAAATGAAAAGACCATCGCAGATAGGTATCCAATGCCCAACATATTCATGATATTGTCGAACTTGGGTAAAGCCAAATACCTTACGACGTTAGATCTAAAGTCCGGCTATTACCAAATTTACTTGGCAGAGCAAAATTGCGCGAAAACAGCTTTTTCCGTAAACGGCGGGAAGTATGAATTCTGCAGACTACCGTTCGGATTGAAGAAAGTGGGAAGCATCTTCCAAAGAGCGATAGACGACGTGTGTGTGAGGCGCTAAAACAGACCCGGAAAAGGTAACGGCTATACAAAAATATCCAAAACCGAAATCCCAGTATGAGCTTAGGTCATTCCTAGGATTGGCCAGCTACTAGAGATGTTTTGTTAAAGACTTTGCAGCAATTGCAAGGCCATTGACAAATTTGTAGAAAGGAGAGAATGGGTCCGTCAGTAAACACATGTCAACAAAAACAACCATAGATTTTGGTACTCCAGAGCGAGATGCGTTCGAAAAATGAAGGAATGTTCTAGCCTCAGGTGATGTTACTCAGATACCCAGATTTCAGGAAACCATTCGATTTGACAATGGATGCGTCAACAGACCCATAACAATGATTTCGAGATCACTAAAAGACAGTGAATCACATTATACCACCAACGAGAGGGAACTATTAGCTATAGTTTGGGCCCTGAGAAAAAAAACAACAATACCTATATGGTACAAGGGACATTAACATATACACAGACCACCAGCCATTAACGTTTGCGGTGTCTGATAGAAACCCCAATGCAAAGATAAAAAGATGGAAAGCGTGTATCGACGAGCATAACGCAAAGATCCACTACAAACCGGGTAAAGAAAACCACGTAGCAGACGCATTCTCGCGACAGAACGTGAATGCACTGCAAAGTGAAGTAATATCCGACGCAGCAACAATTCATAGTGAATAATCTGTAACTTATACAATAGAAACTACTGAGAAACCTTTAAATTGTTTCAGAAACCAGATAGTTTTAGAGGAATCAAGGTTCTCTCAAAAACGAAACTTCATATTCTTTGGCGAAAACACACGCCGCAAAATTTACTTCACTGATAGAAACGCAATCCTAAAGGAAGTTAACGCAGTAGTTAATCCTAGTGTGGTCAATGCTATACACAAGTTTGGGTACTGTAAAAATATGGTAACCAACATAGTTGACAAATCCGAACAAAGGGACATTGTCATAGCAGAGCACAATCGGGCGCACAGAGTCGCACAGGAAAGCATCAAGCAAATTTTAGAAGAGTATTACTTTCCGAAAAAGACCAGGCTGGCTAAGGAAGTTATGGCCATCTGCAGAACTTTCACTAAGTCCAAATACGACAGGCACCCGAAAAAACAAATCCTCGGAAAAACACCATCATTTCCCGGCGAGCGGTTGCACATTGATATTTTCTCGACCGATAAGAAACAATTTCTGACATGTGTCGATAATTTTTCTAAATTCGCAATAATAGAGTGTATTGTGATAATGAGGCAGCATTTAATTCCGAAACCATTACGTCACTGTTAAAGAACAACTTTGGAATCGATGTGGTATAATCGCCACCATTACATAGTACTTCTAATGGCCAAGTGGAACGATTCCACAGCACGTTGTCGGAAATTGCTAGATGCATTAAGCTGGAAAGAAAGATCGACGATCCGATCGAAGTTATCCTACTTGCAACTCTAGAGTACAACCGTTCACTGCATTCAGTGACAGGCAAGAAACCGATAGAAGTGATACATTCATCGACTGATGAATTTAGGAAAGCCATTAAAACAAAAATTGAGAAAGCTCAACAAATACAACTCGACAGAAACAATCCACATAGGCAATACAGGATAATTGAGGTAGAAGTGTTCAGGTAGATAGTAAGTCTTCATTAAATCCAACAAGAGACTTTGAAACAAGCTTACCCCCTTGTGCTCAGAAGAGGTAATACAAGCAGACCTAGGAACGTCTGTACTCATTAAGGGGAGGGTGGTACATAAGAACAACATAAAATGGGAATTAGATTAGCTATTATAAGTTAGTACTAGAACTAACAAATACAGTAGGGTTAATCCAATTTTATTTTTTTCTTGCAGGCTTATTTGGTCGATTGTATCCCTAATAAGTATAATAACGCTCGGATCACCGACTATTCTCATTTAAACTACATGCCCATAGTAGATGGTCAACCGACGGTAACCTGATATCTTGCACATGCTCCAAGATCAGCGTTATCACTTATGTCCAGTCGGCTTGCCGGCTGTAGTTTTGTAGCATCGAGTACATATATTTTTTAGCTTTGTATTCTTTAGCAACCAAGTTCTTTTGGTTAAGCTTACGCCCGAGCTTGCTGGTGGTTCCTAATCTTGTTTTGTTTTTACAACGAAAGCGAAAAGCTTGCTTAATAAACTCTGTTCCGGCAACAAGCCGTAAACATTTTGAAACAATTATTTCTGCATTGCTGTAGCACAAGCCCAGTGATACGAGAGACAAGTAATCTCTTCACCATAACCATCCTGAAGAACGGAACCTTACGGAACCTTTCCTCCCCCATCAACAGCTGGAGCTTTGCAGATCGTCTACAGAATCGTGGGACAACACAACTACTTAATTTGTATGCATTATATATAGTCAGTCGTATGTGTATTCGCATACAGACAAACAGATGTATGTTTGATTATGCTTACATTGTTTTTGTTTCAACGTGTTTTAATGCAAGTACTACACATTGTAATGTCTCGATTCCGATTTTAATAATTTAATCGGGAAAAAATTCAGAGAGTATTTTACGGTTGGGCGTGCCCAACTGTACTTTTCCTTTTTGTTCTTCATTCGAAAACACATTTCGAACATTAACCATTAGAAGTACGTCCTGGTATTGTTTCCTGGTCTCCCACACTGACCGGTACGGATAATTTTAGGTCTGACACGCCCGCGTTGTACTGCAACCTCTTGTAGTTCGTCTTGCATGTCATCTTCTAGTTTTGGTTCTTGATCACTTGCGCTTACGAATTCGTTTTCGTCTTCATTAGAATCAACTTGAACAGGTAGAACTGATGTCTTCTGATCTTCGTTTCCAGTAAGATCTTTAAAAGCAGGTAGTAACCATGTCTCATGTTCTGGATCTTAAATCTGATCTGCAAGAACGTTTGTGCTCTCATCGTGCTCTCTTTTATATTTACGCTCCCGTCGCGCTCTCACCGCGCTCTATTTTCTTATTTTTGGTGTTGGCCGGTAATTCCGTTTTCTTGCTTTCGGTCGCCGCGCCCGCGCATAATTTGTTTTTGTGCATCACATTTGTTATTGTTGTAAGTAAACATTGTAGCTTGCACATTAACCCTAACTTGCCTTCTTATTTTTTTTTCAACTTATCTATTATTTCAACAGTGTCTATTAGCTACTTATTCTATTTTATTATATTCATCGCTTATATTAATTACCTCAACCATGTATGTCTGCTATAACGCAAATTGCCAGGTGCGAACAAACGTTAAAGTGGGTTTTGTTTGCTGCTGGCTATGCGAAAATGTTTCACATGAAATATGTGCAGGCCTCAACGGCCGGATTTTTGACCTGATTGTGTCTAAATCAGGTTTAAAGTGGACATGGGATGATTGAAGGGATGTCGAAAGAGACATTATGAGTTTCATGCGACACACTAAAAGAGCCTTTGGGGACCTATTTGGCAGATTTAAAAGTCTGTCCGATAGTTTCGCTGCTTTGGACAAGGAGTTTAAAGACCTAAAAGTCTTAAATGATTCTCCAAAGCGTAAAAAGGCCAATTTTAGATTGTCGATTGGCCTAAACGAACTTTCAGTTCCTCATCACATGCCTACAACGTCCGCACCTTCCTTAATAAATTTTTCATCCCCATTCCCAAATATTATTGCTAGTGGTGATGACAACTTTACTTTACCCACAGAAGTTGTCCCCACGATTCGCATGTAATAGTTTCAGATTCGCTAAGTGTCAATACTATTGCAGTTGCAAGCAATGAGTCTATCAGAGCTGTTGCTTCTACGGAAGTAACTACAGTGTCTGATAAAAAAAACTCTTGTAGGTGTTCCACCAAAGCAACAATTTTTGTATTTCCAGGCTTGCCCCTGATACCACATCAGATGATGTCAAGGCCTTTATTCAGGCTAAATTTGAAGCCAACATTACGGTGGAAAAATTTAAGTTCTCTTATCATCGGGAAATTTCCTCATTTAATGTAAGTGTTCCGGCCAAATATTTTAGTACAATTTGTTGTAAAGAATTTTAGCCGGACCATTTAATAATAAAGAAGTATACAGCGAAGAAAATAAATCAGACCCCGATTTCACTACCTCCCAACCCTGTTCCGGCCTCTGATTCCGGGAAAAAACTAACTGCCTCCCTCTCGTTTGCCTATTAAAATGTAAGAGGTCTTCGTAGTAAGCTTAGCAATATGTATTTAAATAGTGTTGCATCTGGGGCTGAGCAGAATCGGAATATCGATAAGTGTTGAGAATTCATCGCACACTGCTCAGCTGGAGGTGGCCATACTTGGCGGGACGGGGGGATATTAGTATAAGAGTTAGGTTATAAGAAGTAGGTTATAAGAGTAGGAAGAATAAAGAGAGAGAGAGAGCATAGTGGCTGAGCGGGGGCGGCCGTTAACTCTAAGGAACCGTTGCATAGAAGAGGGAATTGGAGGATTAGAATTTTGAATTTTGCTTAGCAACAGGTGGCCTTAGAGTCAACTGAGGTGGCTTTCCAGTTTTCTTGTTTATAGTGTGATTTCAATGCGCCTTTCAGAATAGTTTGATATAGTTAATCTCCACACGAATTATAAATTACATTACATTACAAATGCCTAAAAACGGAACGAAAGTTGAGATTTATTTTTATTAATTGTGTGAAAAAGGGGCGTGGCAGTCCAAAATTTTAAATGTCAATGCATTTAGGATGTCGTTAGAAACCTCCATACCAAAATTGCTGATCCTAGGTGCCATAGTTACTGAGATATTCGCCCAAAACACCAATTTTTTTCGAGGTGTGTCTAGTTTTTTGTTCATTGTCGGCGAACGGGGCGTGGCTTCGAAAAAAAAAAGATTCTTGTATTGACTGACTAAATATGTGATCGATTGAGACCAAGCTCGAACTTGTAGCTTTTACCATATCTGAAATCTGTTTGTTCATACGGACAGACAGACGGACATGGCTATATCGACTCGGCTTGTGATGCTGATCAAGAATATATATACTTTATGGGGTCTGCCAAGCCTCCTTCTGCTTGTTACATACATTTTCACAAACCCAATATACTCTTGCAGAGAGTATAATAAAATATAAATAAAATGCAAAGTAAAAACTAAATAAGATAAGGAAATATATCTATAAGAAAAACTATGTTTAGAAAATTTAATATAAATAAATATGTATAATTTGATTGGTAACGAAACGAATATGTGTGAGTAATTTGTTGATGGGAGGGGGATTGCGTAGCATGGATTAAGCGAGCCGGCGTAGACTTTTGATTATGGGTGGCGCAACGGAACAATTTGAATGTTGCCGCCACAGGTAGGGGTGGGTGCGTTGCGGCAAAAATATCAAGGCCGCCGATAAAGATGGCCGATAGTTGTGTAGTGTTGGTATTGTTTCGTAGAGTGTAGTAGTAGCGATGTAGAGGTTCTACAATCGATGATTGTGGATTGTACGCTCGGTGGGCTCTGGTTAACAACCCCGACCTGAGGCGAATGAGCTAGCCGTGGTAGCCCCAGGAAAGACAAGCCGAGACGTAACAATATGGCGCCCAATCTGGAAATGGAGCGCGACGAGGTGCGCCTCGTCATAGCATACGGCCCAGAAAGAAAAAAAATAAATAACACATAAGATTGTCGAATCTCACGTGTTAGTATGTTTTGGTTTGCAGACCGGTCCTTCATGGAGTCTAGTCGGGAGCATATACGCTCGCCTTTAATTGCACGTGAAGGATACGATCTACAAATCAAACATCTTTGTCGTTTTGTTTAAATGTCTTTTGTAAAGTAAAGCGTCTTTTTGTGTTTTCTAAATTTGGCTGTCCGGCCAAAACTATCGGCTGATCACGGTGACCCGTGCGGGGATAGAAACTCCAGCACGCGATGCATCGTGACGACGATGGTTGGCTAGGTGGTGCATAGTGGGCAATGGTGACCCGTACAGGGAATAACTCTAGTACGCGGTGCATCATCGGACACTATCCCACCGTGGGCAGCCAGAACCAAAAGAAAACACAGTAGAAGAGTAAGCCTGGTTCACGGAGATCTCTTGACTGTCGATCGTCAGCTTAGCTGACGATCTGACATGTCGACAGATCTCTCGTGTTTTGTTTTTTTTTGTACATTAAATGTCTGGCCATTTCTATCGAACCGTAGGGTTAACGTAGTTTTAGTCAGCTCGAACCGGCAGGATGCAATCCCCTTCTTATTTTGTGTAATAAAATATATCTGTTTGTTTATCTTTTTGGTGTGATATATTTGGCGATAGTTATATGTTATTTATGCGAAGTTTGTTTATTTATAATTATTTTTTTTTGGTTATTATTAAGTACACATTTATTTACTTTGGTGATCTAACATTTATTTATTTATAATTATTTTGTAATATTTGTGCATTTGAAGTTATTTAATATATATATATATATATATATATATATAGATATTATTTAATAATTACACGTTGGTAATTATTAATTGGTATTTATTTATTTGTATTTGTTATTTAACGTGTATGTGTGTACATTTATTATTAAATATTTGTTCATTTATATTTATTATCTAAGAATTTGTAATTTATTTAATTTATGTTTTGTTACTTAGGATTTTTTAAATTATACTTGTTATTTATTATTTATATTTATTTCATTTGTCATTTATTAATTTCTCACTTGCATAGGGGCGGGTCCTTTATTTATTTATTTAATTATTTATTTTGGTAGAACTTAGTTTTTTTTTTGTGATCATGGCTGAAGGAGAGGGCGCGCACGGGTATGATACCCGAAATAAGGCAGTCCAAAGGGACAGCTCGTGGGAGAGCGATCTGCCACATGGGGTGTATGGTGCAGTGGCACGAACACCGCCTCCGGAGGCAGCTAGGGCGAAAGGAGAGGAGCCGAAGCCGGAACTGCGATCGGTGGAGGCATCGGCGGTAAATGCAATGCTCGCCCAGGCACATCTTACATTCATGAAGTCCCAAGCCGATGGCATCTGCCAGACAATCCAGCAAGAGATGCGGCTAGGCTTCATGGAGGTGATGAAGGCTATAAACGATGTTTTCCGGCCGATCGCAGACCAACTGCCTCGCGAACGGTCAGAGCCGACGGTAGCCGAGGGCTTGCCTCGCTTCCATGCGGGTAACAATGAGGATGAACTGATGGCGTTCGATGGTGAGGCGGGGCCAGAGCTTGGTTCCGGTATAGGAACGAGGAGAAGCGGGGATGTCCCACCTAATCCATTTTCTAAGCCACCATTAGGTTTAGGCCAGCCGATCCGCAAACGCGGACATGGAGAAATCCGACGACGTCGCAGTGGAGTGACCATAGGGCTGAGCGGACAGACGAGGGGCCGTCAGGCAGGCATCTGTGGGCGAGGATAGAGCGCTGGGATGTGTCCTTCGACGGAGACGCGAATAAATCTTCCGTCGAGGACTTTATTTTTCGGGTTGAGCTCCTTCATAGGTGCCCTTGGGATGAGGTACTGCGCTGCTTCCACCTTCTCCTCAAAGGAAGGGCCAGGGATTGGTACTGGCTACACGTGCGACAGTTTCGAGTGGAGCGATGGGACGAGCTGAAGCGTGCGTTAATGGCTGGATTCAGGGGAACCCAGACCGAGCACGACATGATGCACGAGCTGATGCAGCGGAGGCAAAGAGGCAGTGAGAGTGCTGACGATTTCGTCTACGCCATGCGGAAGCTCGCATCGAGGTTGCGGGAACCCCTGCCTGAAGCTCGTCTCATCAAGATAATCAAAAGGATTATTATGAGGGATGAGTGCAGCAAGGTGGAGCAGGCGTACGGCAGGAGGAGTATGGGCAAGCCTTTTGAGGCACGACCACCGCCGAGGTATGGCGCAATAGAGGGGCGCAAAGGCGTGAATGAGGTGGAATTGGAAGAAGAGCCGGAAGAACCCGATATCGAGGTAGAGGAGGCGCGAGAGGGGGCACGAAGGCAGCAGAGGCCAGGTTGCTGGAATTGTGGTCTTTCAGACTACATTTTCAGGGAGCGAAAGGTGTTTTGCTACCTATGTGGCAGACCAGACACCTTCTGTCCCAAGTGTCCGGAGTGCCAGGGAAACGGTCGAAGGGGTGCGAGGAAGACGGGAGACTCGTACCGCCAGGAGAATCCCGAAAGAAAGTAGATTTAGGTTTGGTAGGAAATAAGGATATGTGTAGTCCATTAGAAATAGGTTTGGTAGAAAGTAAGAATCAGTGTAGTCCATTAGATATAGGTTTGGTAGGATAAGGATATGTGTAGTCCATTAGAGGGTAAGATTGGTTGTCGTCCGATAGTTGATAAGGATAGCGCTAGAAATAGAAATAATTTTCGGTTGTTGCCGTATGAAGAGCGGATCAGGGTGTATCTGGAGGCTCGAAACCGGATTTTCGACGATCGTTTGCTGGAAGGGATGTGGCTGGTGACACGCAGGATGAAGAAGGCACGCGAGAGATTCCAGAGAAGGCGCCGAGTCAAGAAGCAGGTGGTAGAAGCCGTAGGACGCAGCTCTCGGTCCGATCCTCGCGTTTTCGCTGAGGTAAGACTCGATGGAAGGCAAGTGCGCGGCTTACTTGACTCGGAAGCGACTGTTAGCCTACTCGAGACGAGCTGGGCGTGTCAGTGCAGCCCTTCGTGTCGTCAGTGCGCACCGCGTCGGGTGACGATCGCTCGATAATCGGCCGCCTAAAAGTTCCAGTCGAGTACCAGGGAAAGATTAGGGAAATTACCTTCTATCTATGTCCTTATTTAGAACAAGCAGTCTATTTTGGGATCGATTTCTGGCGTGCTTTTGGTCTTGCTCCAGAAGTAGTCGGAACTGAAGCGCCAGAATCGAAGCCCTCGAGTGTAGTCTATGCGATGACGGATCAAATTGCCCATTACGCAGACGACGAGGCCGAAGATGCCGAGCCGGAAGCGTGGGACTTAGAGCCGGAGCAGCAGGCCGCTTTCTAGGCACGGCGGGATGGTATAGAAGGTTCATCCGTAACTTTGCCGCGATAGCAGTTCCACTGACGGATGCGTTGAAGTTAAAGGGATGAAAAAGATTTAGTCTAGGAGAAGAAGGAGTTAAGGCAGTACAGGCCTTGAAAAAGGCGTTGACTACGGCTCCAGTTCTGGTGCATGCAGACTTCCAAAAGAGGTTCTATGTCCAGTGCGAGTGGGCGCGGTGCTGTTCCAACTGGACAAGGCTGAGCATGAAAGACCGATTGCTTATTTCTCTGCCAAGCTAATACAGCACCAGCTAAGCTACTCCGTAACTGAGAAGGAGTGTTTAGCGGCGATCATGGCGATTCAGAAGTTCAGGCCCTATATAGAACTCATGCCATTCACTGTCATCACGGACCATGCCAGTTTGAAATGGCTTATGTCTCTAAAGGACCTAAGTGGTCGATTGGCAAGGTGGTCGTTGCAGTTGCAGGCGTTGGACTTCGTGATTGAGCACCGGAAAGGGTCAGAGAATGTAGTGGCCGACACGCTCTCACGAAGTCTAGATGCGGTAGTCGCCGAAGTAAAGGAAGAATTGGATCCTAGCGCGATTTTGGGGTTCCAGACGAACGAATTCGACACTGAGGAATATAGGGAGCTAGTTCAGGAAGTCGAAGAAAATAAACAGCAATTGCCTGACCTAAAAGTGGAAGGGGGCCTAATTTTCAAACACATGCCACACAGTAAGTTGGAAGACGAACTTGAGGACTGTGTTTGGAAGCTTTGGGTTCCTGCATCGCTCACCCATGAGCTGATCCGGAGAGCGCACGAAGAGCATACGTCGGCACATGGAGGAATGGTAAAGACATTGCATGCTTTGCGGCGGCAATACTTTTGGCCAAAGATGGCAGTACAAGTGGCCGATTTCATCCGATGTTGCGACGTGTGTAAAGAAGTCAAGGCTACGAATTTTAGGATGCAAGTGGGAATAGGGACCGAAGTAGTGACGGAAAGGCCATTCCAGAAGTTATATATTGATTTCTTGGGGAAGTATCCGAGGTCTAAAAGGGGTCATGCATGGATCTTTATTGTGGTTGATCACTTTTCCAAATTCATATTTTTGAAAGCTATGCGCGAAGCGACAGCAAAGTTAGTGGTGGAATTCCTGGTGCACGAGGTGTTCTTAAAGTTTGGAGTGCCCGAGGTGATACACTTGGATAATTGCAGGCAGTTTATAGGAAAGATTTTTGAGGAGATGACGCAGGTGAATGGGATTACTCATTTAAGGACTGCCATTTACTCTCCCCAAAACAATGCTGCGGAGCGAGTGAATCGGTCAGTCCTAGCAGCGATTAGGGCGTATTTGGAGAACGACCATCGTGAATGGGATCTTTACCTCCCGGAGATTGAGGCAGCGCTGCGTAACAGTGTCCATGCCGCAACAGGAGTCACTCCGTTCTTTGCGGGGTTCGGGCAAAATTTGATGCTGAACGGAGCTCAGTACGCTTTGGCTCGTAAGCTAAAGTCTCTGTGTGAGCACGAGATGGCTACGTTAGGCCGAGCCGATAAGCAACGGCTCATCCAGGAGAAAATTCAGAAACACCTTCATCAGGCGTATGAGCGGAGCAGGCTGCGCTATAATGAGCGAGCAAGAGAATTCCAATTGGTTCCAGGGCAGGTTCCAGGGCAATGCGTTCATTGCAAAATTCGCCCGAAAGTTCCTGAAAGCTCGCGACATACGAGCAGTGGGCGCAAACATGTTCGAACTGGAGAACGAGAGTGGCCGACGGATAGGTATCTTTCACGCCAAAGACATCCGACTGTAAGCCCGGCTAGCTCAGTCGGTAGAGCATGAGACTCAGGGTTTGGGCGATGGCCTACGTTGGGCGCGGCATACCCAGAGCGGATAGCCCCCATGCGCTCGAATATTGGCACCACTTCCCTCGCGGGCGTAAACTCCTGCGAGCCGGGTGCAAATCTTCGAGTGATGTTGCATCTGGGGCTGAGCAGAATCGGAATATCGATAAATGTTTAGAATTCATCGCACACTGCTCAGCTGGAGGTGGCCATACTTGGCGGGACGGGGGGATATTAGTATAAGAGTTAGGTTATAAGAAGTAGGTTATAAGAGTAGGAAGAATAAAGAGAGAGAGCATAGTGGCTGAGCGGGGGCGGCCGTTGACTCTAAGGAACCGTTGCATGGAAGAGGGAATTGGAGGATTAGAATTTTGAATTTTGCTTAGCAACAGGTGGCCTTAGAGTCAACTGAGGCTGCTTTCGAGATCGGCGCGAGCAGTTGCGTGACTGGATCGATACAAAAATTTTGTTGTGCGTTTGGTGAACGTTCGGTGTGTAGTTTTGGGAGTGTGCGTTTGTTAAGTCCAGTAATAATGTTTTTTTTTGGTGCGTCAAAAAAAAAATTTAATTGAATTAAATTTAAACACAACCACGGTGCAACGAGACGCAACCACCAAAAACCAAAACACCAGAATTTAAAGACATTTAAAATAACGACGCTTAAACAAACAACAAAAACAACGGCAACAACAACATTAACAACCTATTTGCGACAGCCGCAACAACAAATATAACAACGTTAACACGCAACAACAACAATAACAACAACTATAACAGTTACAACTACAACAACACCAAACTCCTATCTCGTCTAGCCGTTGGGACGACAACAACAACAGGCAACGAGTACAACAATACAACAGCGACCGGAAGACGGCAGCAACAGTGACGTCACGCAGCATCAGCTGTGCGCGTTAGCACAGTGGACGGACGTGGTGAGCTGTGTCACACGGACAGCTGTAATCTTGTTTTGTTTTGTCCCCAGTCTATGTAGTTTGTGCATATATGTATATTTATAAGTTTTGTAATGCAGATTTAAAACTTAACTTTTTTCTCTTATTTAAATTAAATTGTTTTGTTCCATTTTTTCTGGTCGGCCCTTTTTTCTTCGTTGTGTTTTATTGTGAGTTGCTGGTAATCATGGGTACATTTAGTACCTGCCAATAAAAAATTGTTTTGGCAGTGTCCGGCCCCCTATACCCCCCTAGATCTCTTAGGTAGTATCAGGTACCCCCGAGACCACCCCTCTACATAAATCTAAGGCAATTGACACTAAAAGAAAAAGAAAAGACAGAAATAAAATTAGTATAAATAAAATAAAATATAAATAAAATGCAAAGTAAAAACTAAATATGATAGGGAAGTGTTGAAAACTCCAGTACACCAAATCAACAAATAAAACAAGTGAATAAAGTTATAGTTCTTATATTATTTCAAACGTTTCGTTTTATGCTCTATGCGGCTTGTTACATTCGGTGTTTTAAATAAAAATAAAGAAGCAGAAAAATTAGCAGCACACACATTTGGATAAAAAGCAAATTCACCACACTATACAATAGTGTCGTCCCCTTTTAACTAAGGAGTTAAACGATCTAGGCTTCTTTTGTCTCAATTGCGTATACATGCGTAACTCATCAGCCACATAACTGATTACAGGGTGTTCAAGGCTATATTAGATTTCAGAAATTCTAACACACCTCAAAGAAACATAGATCTTTTCATTTAAAATATAAAATTAACAAGTAAGAAAGGCTACAGTCGATCGAGCCGACTGTAAAAGACCCCGTACTCCCATAGTAGTGCCCATTTTATTAAAATAAAAATTTAAAAATGAAATTACAAAAATTAAAATGAAATATTTACATATTGAATTAAAATTAAAAAGTAAATAAATTAACAATCGTCATTGTCAGCATTCGAACCCGCGATCCATGCGAATGTTCCACATTGCGCCGCAACTCTGCCAGTTGCACCACGACCCTCTTCTATCATTCTTCCGATTATTTGCAAATATGTATGTGTGCTCATACATATGTGTGTATGTATAGCATTGTTCGGCGCGGCCAGCGGCTGCCGCCAAAGCAGGTAGAGAAAACGTTCGAACATATGTTTGTATGTTTCTGTGTTTGTTTGTCTGTGTTGCGCGCATGCAGTGATTTTGCAGTAAAATAACGTGAACTTTGAACCGAAATTTCTCTCTTGTTTGACATAGGATTTTGATGCCACTTTCAGGAAAGTTAGAAATAGTATGTCTCTAAGCGTATGTTAAATTACAACACTGTACTATTTGATTTAATGCCTGCAGAAAGGCATTGAAATTGGAGAGTGTTTTAGTTCCTATGAGCAAAGGGGGCGTGGCAGCTCAAAACTTTAAATGACATTGCATTTAGGCTGTTTCTGGGAACCTGCGTACCAAAATTGGTGCTCCTAAGTGCCATAACTATTGAGTTATTCGCTTAAAACACAAATTTTTTCGAGGCGTGTCTGGTTTTTTGCTTATTGCGGGGGCGGTAGGGGGCGTGGCAACAATTTGAAATAAACTTGATCTGCGTACATCATAAACGGACTTTCATTCCAAATTTGGTGTCTCTAGCTTTTGTAGTTTAAAAGATCCAGGTGTTCATACAGACGGACGGACAGACGGACATTGCTATATCGACTCGGCTGTTGATGCTGATCAAGAATATATATACTTTATGGGGTCGGCCACGCCTCCTTCTGCCTGTTACGCACATCTCGCTTCTGACAAACTTAATAGACCCCCTTTACTCTTTTTTAAAGAGTACGGGGTCTAATAAATGTTAATTATTTCAATTCAAGCCGTGCATGCTGGGAAGTGTTACTTATTGTGATCCAACATTCGTTTTACAGAAAGGGGAAAACCCAGAAAAACCCAATCCGGATCATCATAGCTTAAATTTTAAATACAAAATTAAATTCAATTCAAGAAATATAGCAAACATTAATTTCAAAACAAGAAAGAATGCTATAGTCGCCCCGCGACTTTAGGATACCCGTTACTCAATGTTCGACCGATTGTTCCTATGGGAGCTATACGATATAGTTGTCCGATTTTTATGAAACTTGGTCAGAATATTTATATAATTGATAAATATATTCTGTATCAGTTTCATCAAGATAGCTTGGTAAATACAGAAAATGTTCATACAAATTCATACTAAAAGCAAATTTTTGACTGATTGTCCCTATGGGAGCTATACGATATAGTAGTCCGATTTGTATGAAACTTGGTCAGAATATTTATATTATTAATAAATTTATTTTGTGTCAGTTTCAATACGATAGCTTAGTCAATGCAAAATTTTTTCATACTAATTTATATTTGGAGCGTGTTTTTGACCGATCGGCCCTATAGGAGCTATACGATATAGTTGTCCGATTTCGATCAAACTTGGTCAGTATATGAACTTCATAGACATGTAGTCTCCGTGTAAATTTGGATCAGATAGCATGGCTAACAAAAAAGTTTTCTATACTAAAACATTCAAGTCTTATCTGTACATTTACCTTCATATGAAGATATAACGCCCTAAAGTGGGCGTGTCAAAAAACAAAAACAAACTCGTACTGCTTGGGTATTGTACCTTTCATTTGCGACCCCTTTCGCCTTTCTAGCTCTTATAGTCTCTGAGATCCTTTTGTTCATACAGACGGACAGACGGACAGACGGACGGACGGACAGACGGACGGACGGACAGACGGACATGGCTATATCGACTCGGCTGTTGATGCTGATCAAGAATATATATACTTTATGGGGTCTGCCACGCCTCCTTCTGCCTGTTACATACATTCCAACGATTACAATATACCCTTGTACTCTACGAGTAACGGGTATAATTAAGAAAATAATAATTATAAATAAAAGCACTATTAATGACAAAAAAAAAACTTTTGATTTACGATGTTGATATTGGCTCAAATCCAGTTGTTGCTTTTCAATATCTTCTAGGCAATGCTCTCAGTTCATCAGGCCCAACTGTCCTCTCAAGTCTTCAAAACGAGGACCAGGTAATGGCTTCGTCAAAATATCCGCAAGTTGCTTTTCTGTAGGAATATACTCAAGAGTAATTAGTTTTCTATCAATTTGTTTTTGGGAGAAGTGGTATTTAATATCAATATGTTTAGACCGTTTATGGCATTTAGGATTGTTAGCAATATTTATACACCCCTGGTTATCTTCAAAAATAGTTATGGGGCTATCAAGTTTTAATTTTAAACCCTGTGTTAGAGCCACATAGCTTCTCTTGTCGCCTCAAACAATGTCATATATTCTGCTTCGGTGGATGAAGCTGCTACAGAATTTTGTTTTCTGGAGTTCCAGCAAATAAGACTGGTATCAAACATTTTGAATAAATAACCTGTTGTGCTCTTTCTATCATTTTCACTTCCAGCCCAATCAGAATCAACATAGCCAGTAAAAATATTTTTGTGATTCAATTTTTGTTTATATATTAATTTTAAATTTTTTTTTTTATATATTTATATATATATTTTATATATTTTTTTATTTGTATATCTGCTTAATATTCCCACCGATATACTTAGATCAGGGCGAGTACATAACATTATGTACATAAGACAGCCTATTAAATTTCGACATGGTGCATTGTACTTATCGTCTGAATTAAGCGCCTCATAATTTAATTTACTTGGAAGTGGTGTGTTTACGGGATTGCAGTCCTCTATACCAAATTTCTTTAAGACGTTATTTATGTAAGCAGACTGACTGAGTTCTATTTGATAGTCTATTGTACTAATTTTTATTGCAATAAAATGTTTGATTTCATTTAAGTCCGTCATTCTAAATTGTCCACTAAGATACCTTTTAAACTTGGACATTGTCTCTATGTTTTCTGTTGCAATGACTAAATCATCAACATATAATAATAAATATATATTTTTATTAATATCTCCTTTATCAAGAAGGTAAATACAGTGATCAACATCACAACTTATAAATCCAATATCTTTTAAAACTTTCTCAAACATTTCATACCAGCATCTGGCCGCTTGTTTAAGACCATATATAGATTCATTAAGTTTGCAAACTTTGTCTTGCTTACAATTCAGTCCCTGAGGAATGTACATATAGATTTCTTCTTTAAGTTTTCCATTTAGAAACGCTGTTTTTACATCCATATGATGTACCTGCAAATAGTATCTATTAGACAAGGCCAAAATGAAACGGAAAGTTGATATCCTGGCTACTGGTGCAAATGTTTCGTCGTAGTCAATCATATATTTTTGCGTAAAACCGCGCGCTACAAGCCAAGCTTTATATTTAACAAGGTTGCCAAGCTCATCGTTCTTAATTGTAAAAACCCATTTACAATCTACGATGTTTTTATTCTTGGGCTTCTCAACTAGAGTCCAAGTCTCATTTGCAATGTGCGAATCTAATTCCTCTTTAATAGCTTGCTTCCAGTTTAGTCTGTCTTTTCTTTCCTCTATTTCATCAAATGAACTTGGTATTTCATCCATAGAATTATGTGAATACAATAGAAGTCTGGTAGGAAATTTGTAAGATCTATCTTATTTCCAAATTTTCTTTACTGTTTTCATTTACATCATTTCTTTCATTTGTTATTTCATTTTCATCATACTGCTCAATTTCCAAACTGTCAACTATATTATCCATACTCTCATTCTGGACATTACAGTGAATATTTCCCATACTTTCATTCAGAGAATAAACATTGTGGCCGTCACATTGTTCATTTTCCATACTATCATTCTGGAAGTTAAAACTTTGGCCATCACGCTGTACATTTTCCATACTATCATTCTGGAAACCAATGCCATCCATACTCTCATTCTGGAAACCAATATCATCCATACTCTCCTTCTGGATATCATATTGAATATTCTTTGTATCACTAGTTATTTCTTCCATAATGTCATTCTGGAATTCAGTATCATTTACATTTTCATTACATGAATTTTCTTCCGAAAGTTCGACCGTAGAGTTATTTATAGAGATTTCGTCTATAATAACATCTCTGGCTACAACTAATTTCTTAGCTTCTATCGCCCAAACTTTATAGCCATTTGTTTCAAAACCAACAAGTATAGCTTTGATCAATTTATCATCAAATTTTCTTTTTCTGGTTTTGTTATGTAAATATACTATGGAACCAAAAACTTTTAAGTATTTTAGATTTGGCTTCCTTCCATGCCACATTTCAAATGGTGTTTTATTCGTGCCATATAGTGCATTGCTGGGAGTCGTATTTATTAAATATGTTGCTGATAAAACAGCTTCTCCCCAAAACGTTTTGTTCAATTTCGCTCCATGTACCATTGTACGAGCTTTTTCAGTAATTGTCCTAATCATGCGTTCCGAAACACCATTTAACTGTGGTGTATGTGGAATAGTTAAATGATAAGTAATTCCCTTTTCTTCACAATAGCTTTGCATGTCGTTTGACAAATACTCTCTGCCATTATCTATATATAAATTTACTACTTTAAGGTTAAAGTGATTTTCACTTTTAGAAACAAAATCCTTAAAGCAGTTAAACACATCAGACTTATGTGTTATTAGATACGTTACACAATAATGTGTAAATTGATCAATAAAAACTACAAAGTAATTGTTACCATTAATTGCAGGTGGTGTTATTGGACCACATACATCAGAGTGTATTATAAACAATGGCCTTTTAATATAATTTTTATCTTTAAATTTTGCAAATGGCAATCTAGCCTGTTTCCCAATAACACAGGCTCCACATATGTCATCATTAAACTTAATATTTTTTAATAAATCAACGTCTTCAAACATATTATTTCGTTTGATTTCCATTAATTTGCCCTTACTTATGTGGCCAAGACGTTCATGCCATAACTGATAATCACTTTTATTTATCTTATTGGCTGTGTAAGCCTTATGGCATAATTTAAATTCAATAATCGGAACAGTAAGAGTACACTTACCTTTGAAAACAATTGTTCCGTTTTTGGATACTTCCACACCTCCTGGCGAAAATAGAATCTGCATCCCAGCATCTTGCATTTTCCTTACTGAGAGCAGATTTTGTGGAACATGTTCGCAATAGAGAACGTTTTCCAGAGTGATTTTTGACTGCCAATCGTTCTGGACCTCCATTGACCCTTTTGCTGTTGCATATATATATGAATCGCTTTTGGCAATCGCAATTTCAATCCTTGGTTCCAGCTCAATGCAGTTTATTAATAAGTTTCTGTCATTAACCATATGATCAGAAGCTCCAGAGTCCAATATGAACGCTACGTTGTTTTTGTTGCAGACACTTGCCACTCTTTGCAACATAAAGGCAATGCCAGTATTGGATTGTACCACTAACCAGATAATACATAGATGCGTCAAACTCAAGATTTTTTGAAAGCAAACGCTTGCCTACTCATGGACCCCCAGAGAGCTTCGGCAAAAAGCCGAACGTCGTAGCGCCCCGGAGAGCCGATCGCCTCTCAGCAAATTCAACGCAGACGAAAATAAATTCAGTCTGCCACAGTCAGCGAAACGATGAGCACGGCTATGTCGCTCGTGCTCTCGTTTTTTGTTTATATGTTTGTCTCTTTCTAGCATGCCAGATACACACATTTTGCGAAGTCTCGCAACAGCTATCGACTCGCTTTAAAAATTTGTGTTTTCGACAAATTAGCGATCGAGTTTGGAGGATATGACTCTTTTGTATTGTTTTTGTTTTTAAATAATATCAACAATTGTAAATGCATTTTAAATTTTTGCATTGACCAACACCAAGGCAATTAAACATAAAATAGAAAAATTGTTACTTTTATGGCTTTCTAAAAATAAATTTCTTTAATTGCATTCAAAATTGTTGATATTATTTAAAAACAAACATTGTAAAAAAAAATTCTTTAATAAAAAACAAGCTCAAATAAATATTTCCAGCCACCACTTGAACCCGCGCCATGCTGCACTTGAGATCTTCACTCTTTTAGCACAGCCACAGCCGCTCTCGGGCACCTGTCGCCAAAAACAATACAAAAGACTCATATCCTCCAAACTCGATCGCTAATTTGTCGAAAACACAAATTTTTAAAGCGAGTCGATAGCTGTTGCGAGACTTCGCAAAATGTGTGTATCTGGCATGCTAGAAAGAGACAAACATATAAACAAAAAACGAGAGCACGAGCGACATAGCCGTGCTCATCGTTTCGCTGACTGTGGCAGACTGAATTTATTTTCGTCTGCGTTGAATTTGCTGAGAGGCGATCGGCTCTCCGGGGCGCTACGACGTTCGGCTTTTTGCCGAAGCTCTCTGGGGGTCCATGAGTAGGCAAGCGTTTGCTTTCAAAAAATCTTGAGTTTGACGCATCTATGTATTTTCTGGTTAGTGATTGTACCGTTGCTGTTTGCACTTGCTTCGAATTTTCTTTGTTTTGGTTGTTCTGCAATCTTTTGAAAATGAAACAATCCTTTTTAATATGCCCTATTTTATTGCAATGGTGACACTTTAAATTTGTTCTTTTATATATATTATTATTTTTAATATTGTTTTTATTTTTGTTATAACTGTTCACATTTGCTTTATGTTTATTTTGTGCAACATTACCCACAGCTTGCAGTATTTTCATACTATTGTCTTTGTTAGCGTTTTTTAGTTTTATTTCGTGGTAGAGCAATCTATTTTTCACGAAGGCCAATGTTAAGTTAGCCTCTGTCAAGGTTTCAACTGCAGTAATTATGCCATCATAAGAAGAGGGTAGAGTTAATAAAAGATGCGACACCTTGTCCATCTCGTCAATTTTGGCACCCGAAGCTATTAACTCAGTAATTAGGTCGTCAAATATGTTGTAGTGACTCATCAATGTGGAACCAGCCTTTAATTTCAAAGACAACAACTGCTTTCTAACTGAAAGCTGAGATGCCAAGCTCTTGCGTTCATATGTTTTATCTAAATTACTGAGAATTTCTTTGGCGGTGCATTCTGTAGAAGCGAAGCTAAGAAACGCGTCACTCAAAAACTCTATAATTATATTTTTCGCGACTCTTTCGGATTTTTCCCACTGGCAGTTAGTGTCGTCTTTGGGTTTTTCTTCGTCGATCACTTTAATAACTTCACACTCTGCCAATAGTGCTCTAATTTGGAATTTCCAAATTGAGTACTTCTCGCCATTAAAAGGGCGTATGTTTCTTTTCACTTTTTCCATTCTTGGAATTTTATTTCACAATGTTTATTTTTCACTACTTTAATTCACTTTGACTTATTATGTTGAATGGAATTGATGACTGGGCCCATAACCTGTTGAAAACTCCAGTACACCAAATCAACAAATAAAACAAGTGAATAAAGTTATAGTTCTTATATTATTTCAAACGTTTCGTTTTATGCTCTATGCAGCGGCTTGTTACAGTTATAGCGGCTTGTTATGTTATAGTTCTTGGCGATTTTAATATTGCTAGTACTACATAGATTTTGTGTCCTGACTCTGCCGTGTTGACCCCTACGACTCAGCACGATTTTCTGGACGATCTGTTTGGCATTTCATTGCCTCAGAACAATGATATTCCAAACTCTTTAAATAAAATGCTCGATTTGATTTTTGTTTTGGATCCATCCCGTTTTTCTGTATTCCGTATCAAACCCTTATCGAATCCTGAAGATCCTTATCACCCGACTTTGGAAGTGTTGATTGATTTACCTGCCCGGGTGACCCTTACTTCATGTCTGTGTTCCGCTTTGTGTTCCAACTAGGTATAACAAGCCTACTTGGTTTACCCGTGAATTAACATTGCTTAAAAATAGAAAGTCTAAATTTTATAAGAGATTCAGGGAAACTGGCTCTTCCTTGTATCTCTCTCGATATCTGATTGCTCGATCTGATTTCTATGTTCTGAATGACCGTTTTTATAAGGAATACCCTACTGACAGTGGGCAACAGTTCCGAAGGAATCTTAGACAGTTTTATTACATCGTTAATGCGAAACATAAATCATCAACGCTTCCATCTAGTGTGGTCTTTGAAAGAGAAAGTGCTAGTTCGGATCAGGCTATCGTCGATTTATTTGCCGACTTTTTTCAAACGACTAATAGTATGCACGATTATAAATCTGACTCACCCTACCCTTATCATTTAAATTCCTTCAATTGTAATTTTACTTCACTCATCACCGAAAGTTCGCTTTTAATTTAAAGGCTACTAAATCTGTTTTTTTTACCTGGTCCAGACGGAGTCCCTGGTTGTGTGCTTAAAAACTGTGCGGATGGCCTTTTAAAGCCCCTGTATAAGCTATTCACATTGTCTGTTGAAACATGCTGTTTCCCTGATGTTTGTAAATCATCTTACATTATTCCTCTTCACAAAAAAGGAAATAAATCCAATGTTTGCAACTATAGGGGTATTTCCAAGTTGTCTGCTATTCCCAAGGCTTTTGAGAAATTGATAACTACTCAATTGCAACATTTTAAATCTAATAGGGATCTAAATCCCTCCTACTTTTTTCATATGTTTCCCTAGCCTGAGTGAGAGCTCTTAAACATAAATTAATATCTTCTACAATTACTGCCTCCCTACCTTAAATTTTCCGATGCTCTACAAATTAATCCTCAAACTCAATTCTAAATCATGGCAACGAGTAAAGGGTGCTTTTATAAATTACTAAAATTCATATAGACTTAAGCTTTAAAACTGCGTATTTGAATACATTCGAACCATCAATATTTCGACCTGTTGAACATAGACTAACATTCTCAAAAAGTAGGTTCCTGCGAAAACAAGAATGCTTCTTTGTGATCGAGTCCTACCTTCACCTAGATTATCTTAACGTACAGCAATTATATAGCCTGGGATATCATCATCTCATTTGGGAAGGTCAAGCCTTCAACAGAACAAAGCATTGATGATGCTGATGCATCAGCTTATCAAATTGGACATTGTGAAATATTATTTCAAAATTGAAATTATTAGCTAAATAGTCGAAATGTGTACTATGTAACTTAATGGAGCATAATTTTTGTAGTTCTTCCTGAACTATATTTTGACCTTGGATATTCCTGGGGGGGGCTGAAGTTGCCCACTAGAAATAGTCCAACTGCACTTGTAGCTCTACTACAGCCTACATATAAAGGTGCTCGATCTAAACTATCGGAAATGGGGACCACCACCTTATTAAAAAATGCTCTCTGATCCTTGTGGATGGTAATACCTTATGCAGCTACGATCGGAAAATTCCTACGATCTATCGATACATTTTCCTTTTTCCTAAACTAAAAACTTCGAACAGTTTTGACTACTGGAGTCCACATTTGCATTTCCTGCAGTTTATACTATTGGATGTTCCTAGCTTAGTTGCATGTGCGGCCACTAGGCAATGACCAGTGAGTATCCCGACCATCATTCTGCAGTCTTTCCTGGGGAGGTGCAGAATATATTGCGCTAGTTGAGAGTTGATAGTTTTGCACATGATCTTGGTTATTCTGCATGTGCGGGTGTTCACCATCTACGGCTGATTTGGTCATTGGTGCTTCTCTCTAGATCACTATGTTTTAGTTAATTGGTAGGTCTACGCCTGCCTTTGCCAGGATGTCTGCCTCCTCATTTCCTGGTATGCCCTGGTGGCTGGGTACCCAGTAGATGTGTACTGACATTGTCGTATGTAATTCAACTAGTGCTTCCCTGCTCACCTTGATGGTCCGGGAATTGAGAGTAGACGAAATCATGGACTTAATCGCTGCCTGACTATCTACCAAGATGTTGACATTGTGAAAGTTGGTGCTGAGTTGTTTTGCGGTCTCTGCTGCTTTTCCAATCGCAAAGTCTTCCGCTTGGAAAATGCTACAGTTATATGGTAGCTTAAATGTGAGTTAAAAGCTGGGGTTTTCGCAGTAGACGGCGGCTCCTACTCCTCCCTCCATGTTAGAGCCGTTTGTGTATATATTGAGTTCAGTGCGGTTGTTGAGACAGTTTTTCCAATCATCGGGCCCAAGGTGTGCCTTGTGGGCTTCGAGTCAGTTTTCGGGTTTGATATAATCTGAGCGTGATGTCATGCTCCTCCCTATGGAGCTGTGCCCATAGCTTCGTAGCGCCATGCTACCCAGCGCTGTGAGACGTTGTTCCGACTTTGCTGCTACTAGGTTTGCTTGTAGATCCACTGGAGCTTATTCCGTCAGGATCTCTAGTGCCTTCGTTGGAGTGGTTCTGAGTGCGCCAGTAATGCAGATTAGCGATTGACCCTTGTACCCGCTGTACCCTTGGCGCCATGGTGGCCTTCTTCACCCTTTCTTCTACATTGGCTCTCCATGTCAGTTTGCTGCCCAGCATTGTTCCTAGGTACTTAATGCGGGTGCTAGTCCTGAGGTGTTTGCCATATAGTTTTGGTGGGGGGGAGGGGGGTCCAGTACGGTACCTTGTACTTCTTGGTAAAGAGGATGAGGTCCGTCTTTTCTGCATTTATATGTAGTCCGGCGTTCTTCGCCTATTTACATATTTCCCTGATGGTCCGTTCCATGATGGAGCTGAGAGTCGATTGGCATACTCCCGTTATAATTATACCTATGTCGTCTGCATTGGCAGTTATTTTAGGGGCTCCTCTATCAAATCTCTTAATTAGATCGTCGACAACTAGATTCCATAGAAGGGGAGCAAGGAGTCCTCCTTGTGGGGTACCCCTGATCACGATTTTTATTGTGGTTGCAGCACCCCATCCTGATTGAACTCTCCTGCAGTTCAGAAGGTTTCTAATCCAGTTGGTGATCGTTGGGTGAGTATTGGTAGTTGTTAGCTGGTCGATTTTGACCTTAGTGCTAACATTGTTGAACGCTCCTGAGATGTCTACAAAGGCGCCCAGAGCATATTCGTTTTTGTGTAGGGCTCGCTCCCCACTAGCGAGTGTAGGGCCGTTTCAACGGACCTGCCCTTGGTGTACGCATGCTCATCATCTGACATCTGTTCCTCTGCCAAACTTCTGATGCTGAGATCTAGCAGTTTTCCATAGGTTTTAGCATAAAGGATGTGAGACTTATTGGTCTATAATCCGATGGGCTGTTGTGACTGCATTTACCCGCTTTGGGAAGAAAAGCAACCCTTGCAGTTCGCCATTGAGTTAGCATGTGGCCAGTTTTTAGGCAGGCTTCGTAAATCTTAGCCAGCCATGAAGTGACCGCATCCTTGGCGGCTTATAGCATGGCTGGAATGATCCCGTTAATACCTGGGCTCTTTAATCTTGAGAAAGAGTGGTGAATAATCCTCTGGGGAGTGTGTATATTTGTTCCGTATTGTTGTGTTGTTCGTCCAACAAAGGTGGTGTTGAACATCCTGGAAAGAGGGTGGTCATGAGTGCATCTAAAATTTCCTCGCTGCTCTCTGTCCATTTACCATCTCCCAGTTTTAGTTGACTTTGAATTGGTCGCTGTTTTGACAGCAGCTTTCAAAATCTTGCGGGCTCAGGCACCGATTTCTGATTGGAACAGAAGTTCCTCCAAGAGTTTCTATTGGCTTTGCTGATTTTGGACTTATACGTCCTGAGCGCAACTTTGTATTCGTCGTGGATTATTTCCATACCGGTTTTCTTTGCAAGTTTAAACAGATCCTTCGTAGTTGCTCTCTGTATTGAGAGCTCGGAGTTCCACCATAGTGGTTCTGATCTAGTTTTGGCCGACAAGCGCTGTTATAGGCATCAAGCAGAGATTTATTGACGATCGACATTGATTTCTCAATGTCTTTTGCAGATCTGATGTCGTCTGGTGGGCTGAGTTTTTCTGCCACAAGACTCCTGAATTTGACCCAGTCAGTGTTCTTGGGTTTCTTAAACTGAATTGGTTTCGGGTTATTAACAAAGTTGCATTCAAATTGAATGTACTTATGATCAGAGAAGGAGGGTTTGTCTAGGACCCTCCAGTTTATTACTGCTACACCTGTTGCAAGTGTTAGGTCATGTATGTGTCTCCCCCGTGTTAGCGATACTTAGTTTTGTGGTTAATAAGAATTCAAGTAACGACTCACCCCTGATGTTGGTGTCGGTTGATTCCCATACGCAGTGATGTGCGTTGGCGTCTGTGCCGACTACAAGATGCGAGTTGTTGTTGCGGGTGATATCAGCCACAAGTTTCACCAGTTCGTCAGGTGGTGCTGGCAGGTCGTGAGCCATATAGCAGGATGCTATTATGAGGCGCATCTTCCCGTTCTCCACCATTACAGCAGTCATCAGGTCATCAGTGCTGTAATTAGACAGGAGATAAGATATATACGTTTGTCATTATATGTGTGCACATATTTATGTTTGTATGGACACCATTGGTCGGCACTGCCAGCATTCGCGGGCAGCACTGCCGCCACACAAGTAGAGTTAACGTTCGAACATATGTTTGGATGTATCTGTCTCGCTTGCACAAACGCATTGTTACGTATTTTCTTTCTTGATTATCGTTTTTTTTTATAAAAATTGTATGCAAAGAGGCGTGACAACAATTAAAAATAAACGTTATCTGCCTGACAAAGGGACGGCCTTTCATTCCAAATTTGGTTTCTCTAGCTTTTGTAGTTTAAAAGATCTAGGTGTTTATACGGCCCAACGGACATCGCTACATCGATTCGACTGTTCGCTGATCAAGAATACCTATACATGCTTTCGGAAACGTTACGCACATTTCGTTTCTGACAAACTTAATAGATCCCTGTACTCTTTTTTAGAGTACGTCCTTTCATTCCAAATTTGGTTTCTCTAGCTTTTGTAGTTTAACAGATCTAGGTGTTTATACGGCACAACGGACATCGCTACATCGATTCGACTGTTCGCTGATCAAGAATACCTATACATGCTTTCGGAAACGTTACGCACATTTCGTTTCTGACAAACTTAATAGATCCCTGTACTCTTTTTTAGAGTACGGGTCTAAATAGTTTATTGGAGTTAAAACGAATTTCAGTGTTTCAATTAATATAAATAAAGAAAGTTCACTACTTTTTATACTCTCTGCAAGAGTTTATTGGGTTTGGGCAAATGTATGTAACAGGCAGAAGGAGGCGTGGCAGACCCAATAAAGTATATATATTCTTGATCAGCATCACTCGCCGAGTCGATATAGCCATGTTCATCTGCTCGTCTGTCTGTCTGTCCGTATGAACAAACAGATTTCAGAGATGGTAGGAGCTACAAGTTCGAGCTTGGTTTCAATCGATCAGATATTTAGTCAGACAAGAATCTTTTTTTTTCCGATGCCACGCCCCATTCGCCCACAATGAGCAAAGAACTAAAAACATTTCGGAAAAAATCGGTGTCTTCGGCGACTTTATCAGTAACTATGGCACCTAGGATCACCAATTTTGGTATGGAGGTTTCTGGCGACAGCGTAAATGCATTGACATTTAAATTTTTGGACTACCACGCCCCTTTTACCCACAATTAATATAAATAATTCTCAACTTTCGTTCCGTATTTAGGCATTTGTTAATAGGGTACAGTATTGTAATTTATAATTCGTGTGAAGTCTAACTATATCAAACTATCCTGAAAGGCGCATTGAAATCGCATTATAAACAAGAAATCTAGAAGCATTACAATATTGATAACTGAATGCAATATCATGTATGAGTGCAAGCGAAACAGAAACATACAAGCACATGTTCGAATGTTTTCGTTGCTTGCGTGGCGGCAGCTGAATACACACATACATACATACAAGTTAAGCCTATCTGTACCGGGCCGGGTACAGACGGCGATATTACCTAAGGTATGACATTTAATGAATTGCTTCAGATATCCCCAGGATACACGTTGACTTCCTGTCCTCCAAGTGTACAAATAATAGTTCAACAATTTGTTTAATTCACGTAGTTTTATTATTTAAATTTGTTTAGGTTCTTATCAGAGAAGATACAATTGCAAACGTTGATTCTCCGCTCGGGTTAAACGAGTTCTGCCCAAGCCGGCCGGCTTGGGTTCACATCACACCTCTTGGCCACTAGCGTAGCCGCCGACGGTGCACATGCCGTTGGAGTCAGCAATTTGACTCCCCATGTTGTTGTTGTTGTTGCGTTGCGCAAGTGCCGGAAATCTGACTCTGCACTTGCGATCGTTGCCGGTCAGCTCTTGGCCGAAAAGTGTCGATGCAGCAAAATGGTGCGTCCGATACTGGGTCATCGACGGCGCGTGTATCGTTGGCTCTGCGCGGGGTGTGGTGACGACGGGAATGGTAACGCGGCGGTCGTTGCCCGCGTAAACTCCCTTACTCAGCGCAGGGGGCGCCGAGGTAGGAGAGAGTTTTGCTGGTGTTAACTCCTCCCCCTTCAAGTATCTGCGTCCCGCAGATTACTGGTGTTTCGCGGTGGTCGGTGATGTACTCTGAGCTTCTAACTCAGGTGAATCACCGCGGTGTTTTGGTATACCCTTCGTTGAAGTTATCTTCCTCCAGATGACGTACAGGCATGACATCAAGGTGGCAGCTACAAGTACTTCGACTACCGTGGAGAAGTAGATTTTTTGGGACATTCTCGACAACTTCCTCAAATTCTCCAGGCCAAAGTCATGCACGTACTCCAGTGATAGTTTGTATCCCGCAGCTGTTATTTTTGTTAATACAGCCGGCATGGCCATTATGTGGGTCGTTGAGTAACTGCTGAAATTCCTGTTCCCAATTGTGACGGTTTCGTTGGCGTACTGTATGACAAATGATCCCTCCAGGTGGTGCTCACCCGAAGTTCCACCAATGGTGCCGTTGAAGTTGGATATGAAGATGGTTCCATCGTCGACCAGTTCAACGATCTGCCGATCATTCTTCAGGAAGTTGCATGTGGCATGGCCTCCCTTTAGCAACCGGGGAATGCACCCGTCTTCTGGTAGCTTTTGCAAATCCTTCTCCTGGCAAACCGTGGTGTTCCCAATCGATAAGCACTTTCCAAGTACAGCGTAGGTTTCCTGAGGGCTTACGGCAAGCTTTTTGGATTCCAAGACCACTTGCATACCGTTGTTGACTACTGGGTAAAGCAGCATCAGCCGGTATCTCTCCTGCGTTACCTTGGGCATCGTCAGCACGTATAGAAGAGTCGTCCCATTGGTGAGGATTGATGGTCGCGAGAACTCGACTGCTTCCACCACGTTCTGATATGGGAGACTTTCCATTTCTTCAAGCAAGAGTTCAACTTCTTCCCGGTCGAGCAAGTTAGTATTGACGACAGAGGTTTTTGCCAGCTGGCATGCCCTTGTCACTTCGTCGATCTGATTGGCCAAAATTATTGATTTATGCAAGACCGTCGTCGCTGTGTGAGTTTCTCCATCGATGGCGTTCATTCTAGCGGTGACCTCGTTAAGCTTCCGTAGGGATTCATGGGTCGCGTCGAACAACCTTGTGTTTATCCTGATCTGCTGGTTGCTGTTGCTCTTCACGTCGTCCTGTGACTGGAGAATAGCATTCCAGTCTGAAGCGTCTGGTGAGCCAGCGACCCATTTCCATGCTGATCCTAACCAGTCTATGGATCGTGGCCTGCGCGTCGTGGTCATCCTGGTGATTCCGTCCGCAGCCCTCTTGAGGTGATGATCCGCCAAGGCCCTGATCCTTTCGTCGCTAATCCTGGAAGCCTCTTCCGCAGTCCTCTCGATGCTCCGCTGAAACTCCTCCAGGTTGATAACATGAGCGAGTTTAAAAACTCCGTTTATGCGCCACACGATTCCTTGTTGCAGCGGGACGACGGGGGCATCATATCTGAAGATGTGAAGAGCTCTTGCGTAGTTGAGGACAACCACCCTTGGGATATAAGCGTTACTTATTTGTTTTATATTTTACTTATTCTACTGCGTACGTGTAAGTGTTTTTTTGTGTTTTCATATTTTTTGTGTTTTTATATTTTTTGGTGTGTTTTTTTATTATTTTTTTTGTTTTTTGTGTGGTTTTTGTTTATAATGTTTAATGTGTTAATGTTCTTAATATACAGGGAGGTTGTGAAGCGTAACTTTTTATCTAAAAGTGGCAAAGTGTACTCAATTCTCTCCTTTAGTTTCTTAAATCTGATTTGTGGAAAATTTTCCCAGATTGGGTTTTAACTGTAACCCTCCTATCTTCTTGAACTTCCTCTGGCTTGAAGCGTTGTTTCTCCTTGCTTTTGATCTGCTTATTGGCAACATAGACCCTGTCGCCAGCGTCATATGACTGGGGGGTCGACCTAGTTCTATTCAATCTAGTGTTTGTCATAACCTGCCTATGTTGGAGCAAGCCTCGAATGTCTTCCTGCGTTTGTTGTTTGAAGTCTGTTAACCCTTGATAATTAATTCGGGAAGTGCGATCGAAAAAGATATCGACTGGCTTACGACCCGTTACCGAATGGACAGAGTTATTGTATCTGTCTACGGCTATGGGAATTAGTTCCTTAATTTTCAATGTAGGGTTGTCTTTCTTCAAACATCGGTATATCTCGAGGAACGTCGAGTGAAATCTTTCTATCTGGCCATTAACCTCACTTTTTTGCGTCGGGGTATAGTACACCTGTATCCCCAAAGACTGCAAATAGTTCAGAACGGTTGGACAAAGTAAGCCTCTTTCATTATCCGACACAAGAGTTTTTGGAGCCGTGAAATAATGGAGGACTTCTGTCAACCTTTCGCGCAGGTGAATTGCTGACTTAGATTCTACGGGGAAAAGTTTAGCAAATTTAGAAAATTTGTCTATGCAGCTTAGAAACTTTAGTTTCTCTAGCATGAATAGATCGACATGTAATATTTCGCACGGATATGCGGGAATTGGTGTCGGTTGTAGTTCCGGTTTGTTCGGGTGCCTCTCATACTTGTTTGTCTTGCAAACTTGGCAAGAAGAGACTTGTGTTTTTATACGGCTTGCCATCTTGGGAAAATAGAACTTTTCAAGGATTTGGATTTTCATTTCCTTAGCGTTCCTGTGCGCTCTAGAGTGTTCGTCACCTATTACCTTATAAATTTCCTCGTCATCATTCAAATCCACAGGTAATCGTTGCGTTATACGGATTTTATAATTAGTGAATGACTTCAAGCAGCATAGCTGTAGATATTGTAGGTATGCCTCAGGCATCTTAATACCGTTTATTATTAGCGGTTTTAAGCAAGACCTAAGGGTGATTTCTAGATTCCGCATTGAGTCACTGCCGATTGGTATTAAATGGCGAGTATACCCAGCGTGCGGGATTTCGCAAGCGTATTCTGACCTATTTGGGTCAAATATTAGCTGATTTCGGTAGACATTAAGTGGAACTTCGACATGCGGAATTAGGTCGGATGCGTCTTGTAGAGCGCTGTGGACTGTGGCCATTGAATCCGAACTATGTTCCGATGCCGTTGCTATGTTTGAACCTAGGTGGTTAACATGCGATGTGATTCGGGAGAGAGCGTCAGCTACGACGTTAGACTTCCCAGGTTTGTAAACTAGTTCACAATTGTATTCCTCTATGCGCGACTTCCAACGTTTTAACTTTGCATTGTAATTTCTGTTACTCAGGGCAAACGTTAAAGGTTGGTGATCCGTGTATATCTTGATGGATCTCGCCCCATAGAGGTACGATCGAAGGTTATCTAGAGCCCAAACTATTGCGAGCATTTCCTTCTCGTTGGTGGCGTAGTTTTCTTCCGTTTGATTTAACGAACGGGAGATATACGCGATTGGCCGGTCTTTGTTGCCGTCTTTCTGTGAAAGCACAGCACCGATGGCATAGTTGGAAGCGTCCGTTGTTAGGTGGAATGGTTTTTCGAAATCGGGGAAAGCTAGCACTTCTGATGACGAAAGTATAGTTTTCAGGTCCTCGAAGGCCTGTAAACCTTGTTCGTCAAGTTCGATCGGTATTTTCTTCGATTGAGATGCTTTTACTCTTGAATTCTCCCCTCGAGTAAGATTAGTCAAAGGTTTTGCAACCTTCGCGTAATCTTGAATAAACTTCCTATAATACGATGTCATCCCTAAGAAGCTTTTAAGTTCCTTTACATTACACGGCGGTTTCATGGCCTTGATGGCCTCCACCTTTTTTTCATCAGCACGGATTCCGTCTGATGTAACTACATAACCTAGAAATTCTACTTGTGAGTGTAAAAAGTTAGATTTTTCTAGGTTCACCTGTAACCTTGCATCCCTTAGTTTATTGAATATTGCCCGAAGATTTTTCCAGTGGCTTTCATAATCTTTGCTGAAGACTATGATATCGTCTATGTAAACGTAACAAATCTTGCCGATGTGTTCTCTTAACACATCGTCAATCATTCTTTGGAAAACGGATGGGGCGTTTTTTAAACCAAAAGGGAGACGGAGGTATTCGTACTTTCCGTTCAAGGTTGAGAAAGCCGTTTTTTGTATGTCCGATTCCTTCATGTGAATCTGGTGAAACCCCGACGTTAAGTCGAGTGTCGTAAAGAGTTTGGCCTTGCCTAGGCTAGACAATGTTGACGTTATATCAGGAATAGGGTAGGTATCGGAAATGGTGACCGCATTTAAGCGTTTGAAGTCTATCACCATCCGATACTGTTTTTCCCCATTTGGTTTTGGCTTCTTCGGCACAATCCACACTGGAGAGTTGTATGGACTATTGGACGGTCTTATTATACCATCGCGTAATAACTCTTCAACTTGTTTCTCTACCTCCTCCCTCATACTAGCGGGGTACGGGTAGCTTTTTGAGAATATTGGGTCAGATGTGTTCGTCCGAATTTCTGCCTTAACACTCGTCTCCACGGCCTCTCCGGGCGAAAGTGGCTCGAAGATTTCGGAGAATTCGTCGAGTAGTGTATTAAGGGTCTCCCTAACGACTTCCGAATGCTCTATTCCGAGAAGAGAATTAACATCATGCGAAGCCCTTGCCAAAAGAGGTATTTTGACTCCGGGTGCTATTTCGAGAAAGTCATTTTTCCTATCTATTAGGGCTTTTAAGGCTTTTAAGGTGTCATCACCTATAATACCATCAAAAGACACTAAACCCGGAAGTACGAAAAATTTTGTCAATGTGTTGTTGCCAACGGATTGGAAAAACCGACCGGTAAGGCAATGAGTGATCTTAATATTTCCTGCGGCCGATTGGACATCGAAGGGATTTTTGATGGGGGTGCTACCATCGGCTATCTTGGGGCTAATAAAGTTTTTGTTTGCACCAGTGTCTATTAAGAATTTTAGCTTAGCCCCGTCTTTGGTTCCATACCTTATGTATGGAACGCTAGAGAGGCGTCGCTCATAAAATTCGTCTCTTGCGCATTCCCCTCGATTACCTCGGGGCTACCCAGCTCTTCTGGCTGTGATGCACAGTTTAATTCGCTAGTATCCTCATTATGGTAGGTCTCCTCATAATAAGAGTCGTCCGCTGGATTTTGGCACGACTCATTGGGAGCGGACTCCGAAGAATATTCAGCCACATCTAAATTATACAACCTCTGGGCCTTGCGAAAAGGATTGAGGTTCGAGGAGGTACTTGGGCCACGTTTGAAACTAGCGTTGCCCTCCCCTTGCGCACTAAATCCTGACCGGTATGATTGTCTTGATTGGTTGCTTTCCATTTTTATGGCGGGACGAAAACCATGGGATCTTTGAGAAAACTGGGCGCTCCTAGGAGCGTAAGATTGGAAGGGTTGAGGATATCTAGGGACACCAGGGGGTCTGTAATTCACGTTAGGGGCCGAGAACTTGTCTACGTATGGGGTTGGGTATTTGGTCCCTTTCACGTTTTGCATATCTAGACAAATAGAATATGCTTCGGGCAAATTTCTAGGCCTGCGCACGATCAACCATTTTGAGATATCACCGTCCAATCCTCTAATAAAGACGTCTAGCGCCCTATCCCTAGCCGATTCTATCAAGGCGTTCATAACTTCTGGGGTGTGGTTCCCATTCTTTAGATTGTTTAATATCAGAGAGAAATGATTGTTAACCTGCATGTAAAAGGCATCCAAGGGCCTTCCCCCTTGAGTCATTAAACTCCACTGATGCTCCAAAGTGCGAGTATCACGCTTATCCGCATAGTGGAGTGCCAAAATCCGTCTAATTTCTGGCCAATCGTCATTCTGTACATCGTACGCAACGAGTGCCTTGTCGGCGCTGCCGCGAATCTTTTGTCTAACATGCAGAACTATAGATCGGTACAGGGGCCTTTCCCTTATGATATCGTACTCCTTTAAAATGGCTTCGGCTTTGCTGATCCAAGACATGTAATCGTCAACCTTTCCTTCGAAAGGCTGCAATTCTTTTACATAGTCTGGCAAAATTGCCACCTGAGTCAGCTCATATTCGTTGCGCGCTCGTGTCAACGGTGCAGCTACGACAGCGACTGGGTTAGCGCTTGCCTGCGCGGACTCTATTTTTTCTACCTTTTCTCCTAACTGCTTGAGATGGTCCTTGAAGGTGACCATCTGACCAAGCACATTACTTAAGGTGGCCTCGAATCTCGTTAGGGTCTCCTTTATTTCCTCCATACTGACAATAAACAACAATCAAGCCACCAAAAACTCAAGAACACGGGACTGTGAAATTAAAATTCTATAAATTTATAGTTTGAAAATTACAAAAATATTTGTTACAGATTCCTTTATTTATTTTTACCGAGTACTTTATACAAAAAGAGGTAATCTTGTCTCACAATGCCTGTTCTTTAATTATTTTTATATTTTCGTACGCTTCACTCACCCCTTGTTACAAGATGTTCCTTTGGTGTTCTTGGCTATGCTGACACTCACAATAGGCAGATTCTAGAGATGAAAAAAACATTATGTTAGTATTCGGCTAAAATAGTTTTTTTGTCGTTTAAAATTTATTTGTGGGCAAGTGATTCTTTTTTTGTGCGGTGTGTTTGCTCTTTGTTTTGGCATTTGATGCCTGGTTTTTTCCATTTTCATTTTTTCTTTTCTTTCATTTTGCAACTTTGAAACTATTAACTCGGCACTGGGCACGGTGGTCCGTAGTACTCCTTTTTGGCTTCCGCCTACTAATGGTACGGATTCCCACACAACCCACTAGGCAACTCTTTCAGTGCGGTTAGCACTTGAGCGTTTCTAGCAAGCTGCCACACACCACTTTGTATGTTATATTTTCTTTTTTTTTTTTTAAAAGGGCTGCCGCTCGCAAACAAGTTGCCGCAGCGGTTTTCGTTTCTTTTTTTATTTTATATTTTAACCTTTTTAACGCTCGTGAATTTAAAGCTTGATTAGTTAAAAACAAGCAAATCACCGCCGCGTGTATGTTATTCTTTTATTTTAGATTGGCGTTTTGCACTCGTCAATACTACTCGACCGAGAAGATGACCGCAGTGGGTTGCCGTTCTTTTTTTTTATAGTAATTGTTTTGCGCTCGTGGATTATGCTCGCCACATTTAAGACGAACGTCACCACCGCAGCGGGTTAATTACTTGTTTATATTAGTTTCGTTGCACTTTTATTTTCATTTTTCTAAACACCGCACAATTCACATTTTTCATTTGCCACTTTTTATATGAGTATTTTTTGTTTTACATTTCTTTCTCTTTTTTTTATTCACATTTTTTATTTATTCTTAAAAGTTAAAAGGGTTCTTGCTTATGTTGAAGCAGAACTGCTCGGGCGCCAGTTAAGCCTATCTGTACCGGGCCGGGTACAGACGGCGATATTACCTAAGGTATGACATTTAATGAATTGCTTCAGATATCCCCAGGATACACGTTGACTTCCTGTCCTCCAAGTGTACAAATAATAGTTCAACAATTTGTTTAATTCACGTAGTTTTATTATTTAAATTTGTTTAGGTTCTTATCAGAGAAGATACAATTGCAAACGTTGATTCTCCGCTCGGGTTAAACGAGTTCTGCCCAAGCCGGCCGGCTTGGGTTCACATCACACCTCTTGGCCACTAGCGTAGCCGCCGACGGTGCACATGCCGTTGGAGTCAGCAATTTGACTCCCCATGTTGTTGTTGTTGTTGCGTTGCGCAAGTGCCGGAAATCTGACTCTGCACTTGCGATCGTTGCCGGTCAGCTCTTGGCCGAAAAGTGTCGATGCAGCAAAATGGTGCGTCCGATACTGGGTCATCGACGGCGCGTGTATCGTTGGCTCTGCGCGGGGTGTGGTGACGACGGGAATGGTAACGCGGCGGTCGTTGCCCGCGTAAACTCCCTTACTCAGCGCAGGGGGCGCCGAGGTAGGAGAGAGTTTTGCTGGTGTTAACTTACATGTATGTGCATCATATATTGTCTTTCGTATGTGTATTTGCATACAGACAAACAGCTGTTTGTTTGATTATGCTTAGATTGTTTTTGTTTCAACGTGTTTTGATGCAAGTACTACACATTGTAATATCTCTAGACCGATTTAAATAATTAAATCGCGAAAAAATGCAGAGAGTATTTTACGGTCGGGTGTGCTCGACTGTACTTTTCTTACTTGTTATAGGTATATATTCCTATGAAGAGGAGTACAAGAGCGTTTGACATTATGCCAAAGCTGTTGGAGATTATTGTTTGTGCTCTGATTACTCTTATGGCTTAAGTGTTTTTTATTTATTCTAATATAATTTCTTTGAATTTCTGTTTTTCAGTAAAGTTAAATGACTTTTCTTCTTCTTCATCACCAGCGAACGATTGTATGAATTTCTGCGTTACTTATAAATAATCTGCCTTTATTTATTAACTTCGTCCTAAATTCTACATCTTCTTCCATTTTACAGTTTTCCTTAATGATACAGTTAGAGCTCAGTTTTAGCCCGTTTGTTGATTTATGTTCTTCGTATGTGTAAGTTTTGTTATCTATCAGTACTATTCTTTCGGGTCTTATGTCCATTCTTTTATCTCTCTGGTTAGTTAGTGGGGTTATCAGAATTAATGTGGTTTATTAAATGTTTTTAAATAAGAGCGTGGGTATTCAATTGGAATGTAACGTAGCAAATAGCATTTGGGAATGGCCAATGAGAATATTTAAAGAAATAAACCATTTTAGACTCGTTGACCAGTTCCGCTGTGCTCTCCCCTAATACGAATCCAGCTTCAGCCCGGATTGCGGTTATGTTGATCATTGCTGTTGACACGTAGGCAACAGGCACATGATGAGTAATGTCATTGTTATTTGAAAATTGTGTAGGTCTTTTAATATTTGTCGTATGGATGTTCTGAAAATTTGTTTTCTCCCTTGTGTCTTTTTATAATTTTTTATAAATCCCTCTGTTCTATTTTCCTTGTAAGTTTCCCTACTATCGTTTAGTTTTGTTATTTTCACAGCTTTTTGTGCCGACATTCTGTCGTACAATTTCTGGTGATCAACTTTTTGATTTTGTACCTCGAACGGTGTGGATTTCATGGTAGTGTAGCCATTTGTAGCCATTTGTTCGATTATAGGTCTTTTCGCTTCTATGTTCAGTGTGCGAATTTTTTCTGTCAGTGTGTTGTTAAGTCTTTCGACATCGCTGTTGCCAGTGTGGCTATTTGGTTTTGTTGAATGGTATTCTACCATCCTTTTCCAGAAATTCACTGATAATTAAACTATTAAATTCGCTGTCGAAGACAAACTTTTGGACTTTCTCTTTTATCGACAAGAATTGTTGGATGTGTTCCACAATTGTGATACTGTTTCTATCTGTTAATGGCAAGCAAGTGGCATGTTTTGAGAATTTATAGATGAATATTGTAAAGGATTGGTTTGAATTTACGAATGTGTCTACATGTACTATCTCGTTGCAAGTTCTTGGTGCTTCTGTTAGATAGAAATTGTTTTTAATGGGTTTTCTATCGTATTTACCACCAATGCAAATGTCGCAATTATTTATTATTCTGTGGATATGGGTCCTGAGGTTGTGGTGGTAAACTTCGAGTTTAAGCTTCTGATAGGTAGCAACTATCCCGCAATGGCCACTCTCGTTTTTATGAAACGAACCTGGTGCACTATACAAATTTTACTTTTATTTTGGAAGCGTATTCTTTTGCCAGTATTCTTTGAAATTGGTAAAACTCATGGTCGCGTAGGTGTGAAAAAACTCCTTTTTATCCTGTTGTTGTTTCCCGTCGGAGGGTGTTTACCGCTTGGTTGTCTTCCAAGTCTTTTTTGTTAATGTAAATTCTCTTGTTATCAAACACCTGTACGATGGCTTCGCATTTCCTTTCTGCAAAAATTAGTTATACTTTAAATCTGTTAACGGCTGTTTCTAGGATAGGCTGGTCGAAACCGTGAGCCCCTTCTTGAGAGTGAACTGTTTGGTTGGCCAGGGACTCGTTGTCTTCCTCGTCGGTTGATTAGGTTTATTTCGTCCTCTCTGATCCTACTCAAAAAATCAGTAATGTTATTATTTTTCCCTTTATATATTCTATGTGGAAGTTGTACTCCCCCAGACTAATGAGGCATCTCTGTAACCTTGGGCTTATGTCTTTGTCCGTATATTTAGCCATCAGCCACTTTTACGGTTGGTGATCGCTCTCGAGGTCGAATTCTCTACCATAAACATATGGTCGATAGTATTTTACAACCCACACTAGGGGTAGAAGCTCCTTTTCTATAGTTGAATAGTTACATTTGTAGTGGCGCTGGTTAGCCAAAATTACAACCCAAATTGGTTGAGGGAAATTTTTCTCATGAAAAGTACCACTGGTACATTTCCCCTTTTTTGTTCCTTTTTTTTGCACTACATCCACTCAATTGGCGATTCCCTTCAGACGGAAACCGTTTGCCAAAAAGAGAGGGAGATCGTTGAGTTCAACGGTCCCAGTCTAAAACGGAACTTTGGCAGTATGGCGACTGTTCCGAGGCGTCATTTAGATCTCTGGATAATGCAGCGTTATTTTCGTTAGAAGCAGTTGACCAAGGCAGACGTAATCTGCATTACAGAAGTTATTTTCAAGTGTATAGTGCAAGTCTGTTAAACTTTAAAGTCTACGAGAGAAACAAGATAGAAAAATACAGTCGAGCACGCCCGACCGTAATATACTCTCTGCCTTTTTTTTCCCGATTAATTTATTAAAATCGGTCTAGAGATATTACAATGTGTAGTTCTTGCATTAAAACACGTTGAAACAAAAACAATCTAAGCATAATCAAACATACATCTGTCTCTCTTTATGCGAATACACATACAACAGACAATATATGATGTATATATGTATGTATGTGTTTATTCAGCGCGGCCAGCGACTGCGGGCAGCGCTGCCGCCACGAAGGCAGAGAAAACATTCGAACATGTGCTTGTATGTTTCTGTCTCGCTTGCACTCATACATTGATATGAATGCGGCATCGCTGCCGCCACACAGGCAGCAAAAACATTCGAACATGTGCTTGTATTTTTCTATCTCGCTTGCACTCATAAATGATATTGCATTCAGTTATCAATATTGTAACGCTTCTAGTTTTCTTGTTTATAGTGCGATTTCAATGCACCTGGATAGTTTGATATAGTTAGTCTCCACACGAATTACAATACTGTACTATATTAACAAATGCCTAAAGACGGAACGAAAGTTGAGAAATATTTTTATTAATTGTGGGAAAAAAGGGCGTGGCAGTCCAAAATTTTATATGTCAACGCGTTTGCACTGTCGCTAGGAACCTTCATACCAAAATTGGTAATCCTCGGTGCAATAGTTACTGAGATATTCGCCGAAAACAAAGATTTTTTCCGAGTTGTGTCTAGTTTTTTTGCTCATTGTGGGCGAATGGGGAGTGGCATCAAAAAAAAAGATTCTTGTCTGTCTAAATATCTGATCGATTGAGACCAAGCTCGAACTTGTAGCTCCTACCATCTCTGAAATCGGTTTGTTCATACGGACAGACAGACAGACGGACATGGCTATATCGACTCGGCTTGTGATGCTGATGAAGAATATATATACTTTATGGGGTCTGCCACCATCAACAATTTTTAAAATAGTGAATTTTGTGCCAATTAAGGTGAGATTGTTTTTTGTCTATATGCAGGAAGTGGGATTACAACTAATTTTGGCTGGGAATATCATACAGATTGGCCGCTATTGCTTCGCTTTTGCTTCGCTATTGCTACGCTAATGCTACGCTTATACTAAGCTTATGCTACATCTATGCTACGTTTTTTAGTGACGCACGCGTTATTGCCGCCGAATTGATACATGGCCCTATCGCAATAATATATGGCTATATATACGTTTCCTCGCCGAAATCCATAAGCAGGGACTACCAAGTCGTGCTCACCCATTGCCCTTTATTTCATCAGCCACTGCATAAATGATTGGCAGATAAAAGTCATCATTCGGACAAGGGGAACAGCGGAGGGATTCAAATTTCGCTTCATTCTCATCTTCCTATCACCCTTTTTTTCGTGTGAGCAGAAGCGAAGGCGGAAAAAGAGAACGATGGTTTAGTTGCAAACCAATTACCTACTTGTCGCGTTTCTTCGGTATCGGTAGCAGATGATCTGAACGCATCAACGCGAAATATGATTTTTTTTTTGTTATTTTATTATGCTAAAGTGATTTTGTGTTATATTATAAAAAAATAAGGTATTGTTAACCACATCTATTGCAAGTATCAACTCAAAGAGAATTTTCAAGCAATTGTTCACGTTATAGTGATCACTATGCCGTGCAAGTAGATGCATAATTCTTTTCCATTTCCACAGTAATTTAACCAATGGAAGCGCTTTCATCGGTGGAAAAACAATTAATCATTTAAAGAAAGAATGTAAGTTTTGCCAAATTAATATAATGAATGGGCTTAATAATATTCGGCGCCCAAGACAGTGAATCAAGTAAAGAAAAAAAGATTTAAACATCTAATTGTCGTGCAATCGCATGCACTCTCTTAATTAAGAGAAATTATTCTCTCTTTTCCTTTGGCCCTTCTGGCGCACGCAGACGTGCAAGTTTAAATCTTGATTCACGAAGCTAGGTTAAAGCGGATGATGAAAAACAACTTATTTCTGACTCTTTAGCCTAAACGCTTTGTTCGTTCTTATATACATAAGCTCGAGCTCGTCGCGACAAGAATGGCAAAATAAATAAACACACACGAATTGTTGGTTGCAATAACGAAATCTTTATTTTGGTAGTGAAAAAGAATGACAATGTTATGGCGGTACCCTTGTTGAAAAAAGTACTGATCATGCCAGTTAAGTGTGACCAGTTCTCACTCAGGCTAGATTACCGAGAATTTACTTCCACCTAGTAACTGCGCCTGACGATCACACTTCCGGGCGTGAACGTGCCGCCCCCCTTGCAACAACTGCAACAATCCGCCTGGCCCGACGGGGACGTGGATGGGGGGTGGCTGCGTTCTGGATCGCCTGATTGCCGCAGGAGCCAGAGAGGACCCACCCGAAAATGGTGCTCTGGTTAGATGTCACCCCCAAGAACAATGGACACGACTGACGGTTGGTGGAGTTGCGGATCAGCCAGTACAAGGTTGGTGAATTGATTCCGCACGGTCTCGGATATTTCGCGCACGAGGGTGCGGATCCGTAGGTCTTCTTCAACCCTCAACACGATTTCCCGACGGAAGTTCGGGGCAGTGGGAGACCTTCGGATTGCCATGCAGGCACGTTCAACCCCTATGCAGGTGATTGACAATCCCAGCGCTTCTGGCCGTTGCCGTTGCCGACTCGGACGAGGGCCGTGGGCATAACCATCGTAGCCCGATGGTGGAGTAATGAGGTCAACGTCGGTGCTCTGGCTGAACCGATTTGAATAAATACAGCTATCTCGTCAAGATAGAACAATACGGCTGAACGAGACACACAAACACGACATAGAAAGGGATGGCTGTGCTACTTAGGAAAGGTAATTCCGGGATCGCTGAGGAGTAGAATCAGCTTCGCCACTGAACGTTTAATGATGCCACGCGAAGTTCGTACATCAACAACGCGCACTACACCGTCGTTGACCGGATATACACCTTCAACGCGTCCCAAGCGCCATTCAGTGGGGGGCAGATTATCCTCATATATAACGACTAGATCATCTTTTTGAAGATTACGGTTCGGGTGCTGCCATTTGTTTGGCTTATGTAGCTCCTTCAAGTATTCGTCCTTCCATCGACGACAGAATTGATGATGTAAGGCCTTCAGGCGCTGCCATCGGTTGATTAGGGACATCGGTTCTAAATGGATCTCAGGCTCACCCAGGGACAGAAGGGGGCCTCCAGTGAGAAAATGAGCTGGGCTTAACGCAAGCATATCAGTCGACTCCTCGGACATAGGGGAAATAGGTCTAGAGTTCAAGCATGCCTCCACTTTACACAATAAAGTTGAAAGTTCCTCAAAGGTGTACTTAACTCCGGAGGTGGACTTGTAAAAGAGAGCCTTGAAGCTTTTGACTCCCACCTCCCACAAACCGCCCATGTGAGGGGCGCTAGGTGGAATGAATTCCCATGAGAGAATCTGAGATCCATGAGTCCGCGTGACGGATTGTTTGGTGGCCTTCAAGAAGTCCTTGTCTAAGCACGTAGACGCTCCGACGAAGGTTTTCCCATTGTCGGAATAAATGCGTTAGGGACACCGACGACTCGCGACAAAGCGGAAAAACGCTGCGAGGAATTTCTCGGTCGTGAGGTAAGAGGTAGCTTCCAGATGGATGGCCTTGGTGGTGAAACACACAAAGACACAGACGTAGCCCTAATTAAACAGGCCCGTCCCGTGAAGTTCTTGATTTCGAATGGACCTGCGAAATCGACACCCGAATGAGTGAAGGGTCTGGAGAAGGTTAGGCGATCGCGTGGAAGGTGTCCGCTTATACAGAATGCACCGCTTGCATGCGTGAGACTGAGCTTTTATGAAGTTTTTGACCTTAGGAATCCAGAATTTGGAGCGGAGTTCTCGGAGCATAAGTTGATTGCCTCCGTAAAGTGTGATCTGATGAGTAAATCGTACAAGCAGCCGAGCTAGACTGGAGTTATATGACAGAATTACGGGGTGCCGCTCATCATAGGTGAGTGATTCCGAGGCTTGCAGTCGTCCGCACGTACGGATAATGCCGTGTTGATCCAGAAACAGATTCAAGTTGAGCACCGCGCTCGATGAAGGAATGGGACGTTTGTCTTGCAGGCAGCGGAGCTCTGTGCGGTACTCTTGCTGCTGTGTAACCGCAATCAAACGTCTCTCTGCTGCGACTAGCTCTTCATGTTGAAGATTCAGGATCGGGTAGGAGTGTATTTTTCGGTAAACGAAGCGCTGGACATAAGCGACCACTCGTAAGGCCGTGCCAAAGTCGGAAAATCGTTCAAGGAGATCGTTCGACGGAGGAAGATTAGCCGTGTGGCATTGCACTCGTTGCTCGATCTCTGTCTCCGGTATAGCACCTGACGGCCAGTATTCGGGCGGTTGACGGAGCCACTCTGGGCCGTGCCACCACAAATCACTAGCAGCCAGGCCAGATTCGGATACGCCACGGCTCGCTTAGTCAACGGGGTTATCTTTAGAGCGGACATGTGCCCAATTATCGATAGCGGCCGCCTTAGACACGGCAGTTACCCGATTGGCAACGAAGGTCGTCCATCGGCACTGTGGTTTTTAAAGCCATGCCAACACGATGGTGGAGTCAGTCCAGAAGAAGGATTGGAAGGCTGCTAACGATGGCCGTATACCGGTCAGCAAGGAGAACTGCCCCACACAATTCGAAGCACGGGAGCGAGAGAGTCTTGACCGGGGCTACCCGGGCTTTCGCGATTTTGGCACGGATGACGAAGGGGGCTAACCAACCGGCTTGGTCAAAAAGCTTAGCAATCTGAGACAAGTCTATTCGTTTAGTAATTGTTGTTTGAACCTCTGGTTCGAGCGGAAAAAAAAGAAGCAGTCTGCCGTCGTCTTACAGCGGAGCTCAAGAGCTCAAGAGAATCATCACGGAGCAGATGATACTTAATGATAGCCTGCAGCAAAGGCTTATGGTTGGACGTCCATTTTCTTAAAGGAAAGCCTGCGGACTGTAGAGCATCTCGGAGTTGGTGGATAGCAGCATGAGCATCCTCTGGAATGTGGACTCCTGCAAGGACATCATCAACGTACATGAAATGTCGTAAAATGTCGCTCGCTTTTGGGTAGCTGTTCTCGACGTCTTGGGCAAGCTGTAGAAGCACTCGAAATGCTAAAAAAGGCACGCAATTGACACCGAACGTAACTATTTCGAGCTCATAATCAGTAAATCGTGCATGCTCATCCCGGGAAAGGATTCGCTGGAAGGGCGTATGCTTTGCATCAACCATGATTTGTCTGTACATCTTAGTTACGTAGGCGTTGAAAACATAGCGGAAGAATCTCCACTTGGGATCTGCAAAATGAGGTTGACTTGAAATGTTGGGCCGGTATGCAAGACATCATTGAGGCTGACTCCATTCGTGGACGGACAAGATGCGTTATAAACCACGTGGGTTTTAGTTTATGTTTGTTTTCAAAACGTTCGCCGAGACTATGCCACGCCGAGAGAAATCCGTCATTAGTTAGAGGAGAGTTTTAGCATTGAGGTGGAAAAGCTTCTCGACAGGATTGAGACTAGGATTGTTTACATACATGGCAGTTAATAGATCCCGGAATGTGGGCCATTTCAGGTAATACGTGGTGAAAACATCGATTTCACAAGGCGGCACCTGGCATCCGCGAGAGTTCGTTGATACGGCGGAAGATTGCGCAATCGCGACGGTATTCGCAGCGGTAATGGAATCGATCGCTTCGCCGAACTGACTAGCACACCGCTCATACATGGCATAGCAGTACTCGTGCTTGGCCTGAACGGTGGCTAGATCAATTTTTGCTCTTCGGTGTCGGACGAAGAAAGCGCCTTTACAGTGTTGCGATAGGTCACCTGAACCTCGTACCAGATGGACTTAATTTGGTCCAAGCGCACTTGCCAAATTCGAAGCGAGGGGGCCTCATCGTCACTGTATCCGACTCGGGCCTCGAATTGTCTCAATTCGTCGGAAACGGTGATTTAGTCGAACGAGGACATACTGGCTGTGTCTCGCAAACGCTGGGAGGTGGACCTCGTGACCACTGGACCTCGTGACCACAGTGTCGAGAGAATAATTCGAGCGGAACGTTGCCGGAGGAGAACGAGGCTCAGAAGAGGCTCGTTTGGGGGAACTTGCCTTCAAGGTGATAGGCCGGGATGTGCTTGGAGCGTCAAGGGTTGACGGAACACGCTTAATTGTGGAAGGAGGGACGGAACCCTTTGGTTTCGTCAAGGGGGTAGTTGGCGGAGTCGAACGACGAGATTTCGCGGTACGATCGTCCTTCGGAGAGCCTCGGGGCATAATCTATCCGGGTGGAAAGGGATTAAGCGTACGGATGGAGAGGGCTGTGTTCTTCGCGGAAGCGAACTGAGGTCGAAGTATGTTCTGTTTATATACATATATAGTGGACTGTATTCGGATGGATGCAGAAAAGGAATGACAGCACGTATCAGCAGCGACGCGAACCCAATAAAACAAAACACAAAAAACCAAAACGATGAAGGAAATTCGTAGCTTATTACAATGTTTATAGTTTCCCCTATTTTTTTTTTTTTTTAAATTATTTATATTTTCTTTTTACATATGGAAAGCAAATACTCCGATAGTTGTTGTGTTTTTTTTTTTGTTTATTCAATGTAGACGATAAATATACCGATGATTTTTTTTTTTTGATATTGATGGATGCTGGATATCGATGGACGCTGTGTAGAAAAAAACTCATAGAGAGTTTTAGTAAAAATAAGCAATAAATATGCCGCTAGTTTTTGGCGATAGGTAGTTTGGCCAAGCGGATTTATTGAACCACTATTTAGAACTGGCTCACGCTCGGACAACCATTAATCAATACTTGCACCACAAGAAATAGCTGTGAGATTTTAAGTGGATTTTATTTAACGATGAGATGGAGGAATACCACTATTCTTTTCTCAGATCACTTGGGTAAATGTGTGTGTGTGGAACGGCACTTATACAATGGACACAAAACTAGAGTACACTTATGTCTACCGAATATTAGCATGCCACAGGGACAATAGTCGAACAACGGAATACCACTAATGTTCTCGCAGCTTTGATTTGGATGGATTTTACATATGTTTGAAATGCACTTGCACAAGGGGCAAAAATTAAAGACATTAATGCCCACACTGCGCCTTGGATTGCTATTGTTCTAAGCTGGAATATAACCAAAGCACTGTGGACAATCGCTGGATAGCACAACTGTTTCACGTACGGTTATGTATGGCTAGTGCCTCTAGAAATGACTATACTTATCAGTTCCTCCACCGATGAAACTGCTGGAGCGAGGAGATTTATATTAGCCGGCTCGAAGGACCAATATTTGTAGCAGGGCGGAGAGAGGCTGCAGTACGTCGGGGTAGCGGTTTGCCGGCGTTCCAATTGCAGGTGCAATACTGCTGCGGCTGCGCTGCAATAAACGAGAAAGGGGGGGTCGAGCTCGTCGCGACCAGAATGGCAATGAACACACACGAGTTGTTGGTTGCAACAACGAAACCTTTCGAATCTTTATTTTCTTAATGAAAAAGAATGACAAGTAATTGTCAGCCAAAGGGTGAAAAAAAGGTAATGGCGATGCCCTTGTTGAAAAAAGTACTGATCATGCCAGTACAGTGTTACCAGATCTCCCTCGGGCTAGAATACCGAGAATTTACTTCCATCTAGTAACTGCGCCAGACGATCACACTTCCTGGCGTGAACGTGCCGCCCCCCTTGCAACAACTGCAACAATCCGCCTGGCCCGACGGGGACGTGGATGGGGGGTGGCCGCGTTCTGGATCGCCTGATTGCCGCAGGAGCCAGAGAGGACCCACCCGAAAATGGTGCTCTGGGCGACAGGAAAATTCCCAGCACTGGGAAGACAGCCAGCCTGGAACAAGAACAATGGACACGACTGACGGTTGGTGGAATTGCGGATCAGCCAGTACAAGGTTGGTGAATTGATTCCGCACGGTCTCGGATATTTCGCACACGAGGGTGCGGATCCGTAGGTCCTCTTCAACCCTCAACACGATTTCCCGACGGAAGTTCGGGGCAGTGGGAGACCTTCGGATTGCCATGCAGGCACGTTCAACCCCTATGCAGGTGATTGACAATCCCAGCGCCTTGGCGCTAATACGACGCGTGCCTCAAACTGCTTCTGGCCGTTGCCGTTGCCGACTCGGACGAGGGCCGTGGGCATAACCATCGTAGCCCGATGGTGGAGTAATGAGGTCAACGTCGGTGCTCTGGCTGAACCGACTTGATTACCATGGACCTCGCCAGGAGGGGGAGACCATCGCACGACGTTGCCTCTCGGTGCGGACGGCCGGTAGCGGATGACAGGATTTAGCAGTCGTGTCGACGGATCGTTGATATGGTTCAACGTATGATGATTCTGCCCGCCGATTCGACAGCTGTCACTGCTGCGACAGGTGCCAGACGAATGTTCGTGGGCCAAGCAGTTGGGCTAGTACTTATTGACCAGCACTGCTCGCAGTCGTTTCTCCGCGCGTAGATTGAGAAATCGGCGACACTGGCGGACCGCGTGAACGCCCCGGCATACCCGACAACGGTATGAGTCAATTCCTCGCCGACTGGTCCGCTCTGCATTTTGGGGCCGTGGTTGCTTTGGAGCCATCTCGGTGTTACTGTCGGTCAAAATAGAAGGAGACGATCAATTATTAAATACAGCTATCTCGTCAAGATAGAACAATACGGCAGAACGAGACACACAATCAGGACATAGAAAGGGATGGCTGTGCTACTTAGGAAAGGTAATTCCGGGATCGCTGAGGAGTAGAATCAGCTTCGCCACTGAACGTTTAATGATGCCACGCGACGTTCGTAGATCAACAACGCGCACTAGACCGTCGTTGACCGGATATACACCTTCAACGCGTCCCAAGCGCCATTCAGTGGGGGGCAGATTATCCTCATATATAACGACTAGATCATCTTTTTGAAGATTACGGTTCGGGTGCTGACATTTGTTTGGCTTATGTAGCTCCTTCAAGTATTCGTCCTTCCACCGACGACAGAATTGATGATGTAAGGCCTTCAGGCGCTGCCATCGGTTGATTAGGGACATCGGTTCTAAATGGATCTCAGGCTCACCCAGGGACAGAAGGGGGCCTCCAGTGAGAAAATGAGCTGGGCTTAACGCAAGCATATCAGTCGACTCCTCGGACATAGGGGAAATAGGTCTAGAGTTCAAGCATGCCTCCACTTTACACAAAAAAGTTGAAAGTTCCTCAAAGGTGTACTTAACTCCGGAGGTGGACTTGTAAAAGAGAGCCTTGAAGCTTTTGACTCCCACCTCCCACAAACCGCCCATGTGAGGGGCGCTAGGTGGAATGAATTCCCATGAGAGAATCTGAGATCCATGAGTCCGCGTGACGGATTGTTTGGTGGCCTTCAAGAAGTCCTTGTCTAAGCACGTAGACGCTCCGACGAAAGTTTTCCCATTGTCGGAATAAATGCGTTAGGGACACCGACGACTCGCGACAAAGCGGGAAAACGCTGCGAGGAATTTCTCGGTCGTGAGGTAAGAGGTAGCTTCCAGATGGATGGCCTTGGTGGTGAAACACACAAAGACACAGACGTAGCCCTTGGTAATTAAACAGGCCCGTCCCGTGAAGTTCTTGATTTCGAATGGACCTGCAAAATCAACACCCGAATGAGTGAAGGGTCTGGAGAAGGTTAGGCGATCGCGTGGAAGGTGTCCGCTTATACAGAATGCACCGCTTGCATGCGTGAGACTGAGCTTTTATAAAGTTTTTGACCTTAGGAATCCAGAATTTGGAGCGGAGTTCTCGGAGCATAAGTTGATTGCCTCCGCAAAGTGTGATCTGATGAGTAAATCGTACAAGCAGCTGAGCTAGACTGGAGTTATATGACAGAATTACGGGGTGCCGCTCATCATAGGTGAGTGATTCCGAGGCTTGCAGTCGTCCGCACGTACGGATAATGCCGTGTTGATCCAGAAACAGATTCAAGTTGAGCACCGCGCTCGATGAAGGAATGGGACGTTTGTCTTGCGGGCAGCGGAGCTCTGTCTTCATGTTGAAGATTCAGGGTCGGGTAGGAGTGTATTTTTCGGTAAACGAAGCGCTGGACATAAGCGACCACTCGTAAGGCCTTGCCAAATTCGGAAAATCGTTCAAGGAGATCGTTCGACGGAGGAAGATTAGCCGTGTGGCATTGCACTCGTTGCTCGATCTCTGTCTCCGGTATAGCACCTGAAGGCCAGTATTCGGGCGGTTGACGGAGCCACTCTGGGCCGTGCCACCACACATCACTAGCAGCCAGGCCAGATTCGGATACGCCATGGCTCGCTTAGTCAACGGGGTCATCTTCAGAGCGGACATGTGCCCAATTATCGATAGCGGCCGCCTTAGACATGGCAGTTACCCGATTGGCAACGAAGGTCGTCCATCGGCACTGTGGTTTTTAAAGCCATGCCAACACGATGGTGGAGTCAGTCCAGAAGAAGGATTGGACGGGCTGAATTGGAAGGCTGCTAACGATGGCCGTATACCGGTCAGCAAGGAGAACTGCCCCACACAATTCGAAGCACGGGAGCGAGAGAGTCTTGACCGGGGCTACCCGGGCTTTCGCGATTTTGGCACGGATGACGAAGGGGGCTAACCAACCGGCTTGGTCAAAAAGCTTAGCAATCTGAGACAAGACTATTCGTTTAGTAATTGTTGTTTGAACCTCTGGTTCGAGCGGAACAAAAAAGAAGCAGTCTGCCGTCGCCTTCCAGCGGATGCCTAGAGTTTTTGCGTGACAGGCATCCTCGATCTGAAGAGAATCATCACGGAGCAGATGATCCTTAGGGATAGCCTGCAGCAAAGGCTTATGGTTGGACGTCCATTTTCTTAAAGGAAAGCCTGCGGACTGTAGAGCATCTCGGAGTTGGTGGATAGCAGCATGAGCATCCTCTGGAATGTGGACTCCTGCAAGGACATCATCAACGTACATGAAATGTCGTAAAATGTCGCTCGCTTTTGGGTAGCTGTTCTCGACGTCTTGGGCAAGCTGTAGAAGCACTCGAAATGCTAAAAATGGCACGCAATTGACACCGAACGTAACTATTTCGAGCTCATAATCAGTAAATCGTGCATGCTCATCCCGGGAAAGGATTCGCTGGAAGGGCGTATGCTTTGCATCAACCATGATTTGTCTGTACATCTTAGTTACGTAGGCGTTGAAAACATAGCGGAAGAATCTCCACTTGGGATCTGCAAAATGAGGTTGACTTGAAATGTTGGGCCGGTATGCAAGACATCATTGAGGCTGACTCCATTCGTGGACGGACAAGATGCGTTATAAACCACGCGGGTTTTAGTTTATGTTTGTTTTCAAAACGTTCGCCGAGACTATGCCACGCCGAGAGAAATCCGTCATTAGTTAGAGGAGAGTTTTAGCATTGAGGTGGAAAAGCTTCTCGACAGGATTGAGACTAGGATTGTTTACATACATGGCAGTTAATAGATCCCGGAATGTGGGCCATTTCAGGTAATACGTGGTGAAAACATCGATTTCACAAGGCGGCACCTGGCATCCGCGAGAGTTCGTTGATACGGCGGAAGATTGCGCAATCGCGACGGTATTCGCAGCGGTAATGGAATCGATCGCTTCGCCGAACTGACTAGCACACCGCTCATACATGGCATACCAGTACTCGTGCTTGGCCTGAACGGTGGCTAGATCAATTTTGCTCTTCGGTGTCGGACGAAGAAAGCGCCTTTACAGTGTTGCGATAGGTCACCTGAACCTCGTACCAGATGGACTTAATTTGGTCCAAGCGCACTTGCCAAATTCGAAGCGAGGGGGCCTCATCGTCACTGTATCCGACTCGGGCCTCGAATTGTCTCAATTCGTCGGAAACGGTGATTTAGTCGAACGAGGACATACTGGCTGTGTCTCGCAAACGCTGGGAGGTGGACCTCGTGACCACTGGACCTCGTGACCACAGTGTCGAGAGAATAATTCGAGCGGAACGTTGCCGGAGGAGAACGAGGCTCAGAAGAGGCTCGTTTGGGGGAAATTGCCTTCAAGGTGATAGGCCGGGATGTGCTTGGAGCGTCAAGGGTTGACGGAACACGCTTAATTGTGGAAGGAGGGACGGAACCCTTTGGTTTCGTCAAGCGGGTAGTTGGCGGAGTCGAACGACGAGATTTCGCGGTACGATCGTCCTTCGGAGAGCCTCGGGGCATAATCTATCCGAGTGGAAAGGGATTAAGCGTACGGATGGAGAGGGCAGTGTTCTTCGCGGAAGCGAACTGAGGTCGAAGTATGTTCTGTTTATATACATATATAGTGGACTGTATTCGGATGGATGCAGAAAAGGAATGACAGCACGTATCAGCAGCGACACGAACCCAATAAAACAAAACACAAAAAACCAAAACGATGAAGGAAATTCGTAGCTTATTACAATGTTTATAGTTTCCCCTATTTTTTTTTTTTAAATTATTTATGTTTTCTTTTTACATATGGAAAGCAAATACTCCGATAGTTGTTGTGTTTTTTTTTTGTTTATTCAATGTAGACGATAAATATACCGATGATTTTTTTTTTTTTGATATTGATGGATGCTGGATATCGATGGACGCTGTGTAGAAAAAAACTCATAGAGAGTAACACGTCGATAGTTTTAGTAAAAATAAGCAATAAATATGCCGCTAGTTTTTGGCGATAGGTAGTTTGGCCAAGCGGATTTATTGAACCACTATTTAGAACTGGCTCACGCTCGGACAACCATTAATCAATACTTGCACCACAAGAAATAGCTGTGAGATTTTAAGTGGATTTTATTTAACGATGAGATGGAGGAATACCACTATTCTTTTCTCAGATCACTTGGGTAAATATGTGTGTGTGGAACGGCACTTATACAATGGACACAAAACTAGAGTACACTTATGTCTACCGAATATTAGCATGCCACAGGGACAATAGTCGAACAACGGAATACCACTAATGTTCTCGCAGCTTTGATTTGGATGGATTTTACATATGTTTGAAATGCACTTGCACAAGGGGCAAAAATTAAAGACATTAATGCCCACACTGCGCCTTGGATTGCTATTGTTCTAAGCTGGAATATAACCAAAGCACTGTGGACAATCGCTGGATAGCACAACTGTTTCACGTACGGTTATGTATGGCTAGTGCCTCTAGAAATGACTATACTTATCAGTTCCTCCACCGATGAAACTGCTGGAGCGAGGAGATTTATATTAGCAGGCTCGAAGGACCAATGTTTGTAGCAGGGCGGAGAGAGGCTGCAGTACGTCGGGGTAGCGGTTTGCCGGCGTTCCAATTGCAGGTGCAATACTGCTGCGGCTGCGCTGCAATAAACGAGAAAGGGGGGGTCGAGCTCGTCGCGACCAGAATGGCAATGAACACACACGAGTTGTTGGTTGCAACAACGAAACCTTTGGAATCTTTATTTTCTTAATGAAAAAGAATGACAAGTAATTGTCAGCCAAAGGGTGAAAAAAAGGTAATGGCGATGCCCTTGTTGAAAAAAGTACTGATCATGCCAGTACAGTGTTACCAGATCTCCCTCGGGCTAGAATACCGAGAATTTACTTCCATCTAGTAACTGCGCCAGACGATCACACTTCCTGGCGTGAACGTGCCGCCCCCCTTGCAACAACTGCAACAATCCGCCTGGCCCGACGGGGACGTGGATGGGGGGTGGCCGCGTTCTGGATCGCCTGATTGCCGCAGGAGCCAGAGAGGACCCACCCGAAAATGGTGCTCTGGGCGACAGGAAAATTCCCAGCACTGGGAAGACAGCCAGCCTGGAACAAGAACAATGGACACGACTGACGGTTGGTGGAATTGCGGATCAGCCAGTACAAGGTTGGTGAATTGATTCCGCACGGTCTCGGATATTTCGCACACGAGGGTGCGGATCCGTAGGTCCTCTTCAACCCTCAACACGATTTCCCGACGGAAGTTCGGGGCAGTGGGAGACCTTCGGATTGCCATGCAGGCACGTTCAACCCCTATGCAGGTGATTGACAATCCCAGCGCCTTGGCGAAAGATGCATTGATGCGGCTTACAGGCGCAAAAGCATCTAATACGACGCGTGCCTCAAACTGCTTCTGGCCGTTGCCGTTGCCGACTCGGACGAGGGCCGTGGGCATAACCATCGTAGCCCGATGGTGGAGTAATGAGGTCAACGTCGGTGCTCTGGCTGAACCGACTTGATTACCATGGACCTCGCCAGGAGGGGGAGACCATCGCACGACGTTGCCTCTCGGTGCGGACGGCCGGTAGCGGATGACAGGATTTAGCAGTCGTGTCGACGGATCGTTGATATGGTTCAACGTATGATGATTCTGCCCGCCGATTCGACAGCTGTCACTGCTGCGACAGGTGCCAGACGAATGTTCGTGGGCCAAGCAGTTGGGCTAGTACTTATTGACCAGCACTGCTCGCAGTCGTTTCTCCGCGCGTAGATTGAGAAATCGGCGACACTGGCGGACCGCGTGAACGCCCCGGCATACCCGACAACGGTATGAGTCAATTCCTTGCCGACTGGTCCGCTCTGCATTTTGAGGCCGTGGTTGCTTTGGAGCCATCTCGGTGTTACTGTCGGTCAAACTAGAAGGAGACGATCAATTATTAAATACAGCTATCTCGTCAAGATAGAACAATACGGCAGAACGAGACACACAATCACGACATAGAAAGGGATGGCTGTGCTACTTAGGAAAGGTAATTCCGGGATCGCTGAGGAGTAGAATCAGCTTCGCCACTGAACGTTTAATGATGCCACGCGAAGTTCGTACATCAACAACGCGCACTACACCGTCGTTGACCGGATATACACCTTCAACGCGTCCCAAGCGCCATTCAGTGGGGGGCAGATTATCCTCATATATAACGACTAGATCATCTTTTTGAAGATTACGGTTCGGGTGCCATTTATTTGGCTTATGTAGCTCCTTCAAGTATTCGTCCTTCCACCGACGACAGAATTGATGATGTAAGGCCTTCAGGCGCTGCCATCTGTTGATTAGGGACATCGGTTCTAAATGGATCTCAGGCTCACCCAGGGACAGAAGGGGGCCTCCAGTGAGAAAATGAGCTGGGCACTTTACACAATAAAGTTGAAAGTTCCTCAAAGGTGTACTTAACTCCGGAGGTGGACTTGTAAAAGAGAGCCTTGAAGCTTTTGACTCCCACCTCCCACAAACCGCCCATGTGAGGGGCGCTAGGTGGAATGAATTCCCATGAGAGAATCTGAGATCCATGAGTCCGCGTGACGGATTGTTTGGTGGCCTTCAAGAAGTCCTTGTCTAAGCACGTAGACGCTCCGACGAAGGTTTTCCCATTGTCGGAATAAATGAGTTAGGGACACCGACGACTCGCGACAAAGCGGGAAAACGCTGCGAGGAATTTCTCGGTCGTGAGGTAAGAGGTAGCTTCCAGATGGATGGCCTTGGTGGTGAAACACACAAAGACACAGACGTAGCCCTTGGTAATTAAACAGGCCCGTCCCGTGAAGTTCTTGATTTCGAATGGACCTGCGAAATCGACACCCGAATGAGTGAAGGGTCTGGAGAAGGTTAGGCGATCGCGTGGAAGGTGTCCGCTTATACAGAATGCACCGCTTGCATGCGTGAGACTGAGCTTTTATGAAGTTTTTGACCTTAGGAATCCAGAATTTGGAGCGGAGTTCTCGGAGCATAAGTTGATTGCCTCCGTAAAGTGTGATCTGATGAGTAAATCGTACAAGCAGTCGAGCTAGACTGGAGTTATATGACAGAATTACGGGGTGCCGCTCATCATTGATGAGTGAATCCGAGGCTTGCAGTCGTCCGCAGGTACGGATAATGCCGTGTTGATCCAGAAACAGATTCAAGTTGAGCACCGCGCTCGATGAAGGAATGGGACGTTTGTCTTGCAGGCAGCGGAGCTTTGTCTTCATGTTGAAGATTCAGGGTCGGGTAGGAGTGTATTTTTCGGTAAACGAAGCGCTGGACATAAGCGACCACTCGTAAGGCCTTGCCAAAGTCGGAAAATCGTTCAAGGAGATCGTTCGACAGAGGAAGATTAGCCGTGTGGCATTGCACTCGTTGCTCGATCTCTGTCTCCGGTATAGCATCTGAAGGCCAGTATTCGGGCGGTTGACGGAGCCACTCTAGGCCGTGCCACCACACATCACTAGCAGCCAGGCCAGATTCGGATACGCCATGGCTCGCTTAGTCAACGGGGTCATCTTCAGAGCGGACATGTGCCCAATTATCGATAGCGGCCGCCTTAGACATGGCAGTTACCCGATTGGCAACGAAGGTCGTCCATCGGCACTGTGGTTTTTAAAGCCATGCCAACACGATGGTGGAGTCAGTCCAGAAGAAGGATTGGACGGGCTGAATTGGAAGGCTGCTAACGATGGCCGTATACCGGTCAGCAAGGAGAACTGCCCCACACAATTCGAAGCACGGGAGCGAGAGAGTCTTGACCGGGGCTACCCGGGCTTTCGCGATTTTGGCACGGATGACGAAGGGGGCTAACCAACCGGCTTGGTCAAAAAGCTTAGCAATCTGAGACAAGTCTATTCGTTTAGTAATTGTTGTTTGAACCTCTGGTTCGAGCGGAACAAAAAAGAAGCAGTCTGCCGTCGTCTTACAGCGGAGCTCAAGAGCTCAAGAGAATCATCACGGAGCAGATGATACTTAATGATAGCCTGCAGCAAAGGCTTATGGTTGGACGTCCATTTTCTTAAAGGAAAGCCTGCGGACTGTAGAGCATCTCGGAGTTGCTGGATAGCAGCATGAGCATCCTCTGGAATGTGGACTCCTGCAAGGACATCATCAACGTACATGAAATGTCGTAAAATGTCGCTCGCTTTTGGGTAGCTGTTCTCGACGTCTTGGGCAAGCTGTAGAAGCACTCGAAATGCTAAAAAAGGCACGCAATTGACACCGAACGTAACTATTTCGAGCTCATAATCAGTAAATCGTGCATGCTCATCCCGGGAAAGGATTCGCTGGAAGGGCGTATGCTTTGCATCAACCATGATTTGTCTGTACATCTTAGTTACGTAGGCGTTGAAAACATAGCGGAAGAATCTCCACTTGGGATCTGCAAAATGAGGTTGACTTGAAATGTTGGGCCGGTATGCAAGACATCATTGAGGCTGACTCCATTCGTGGACGGACAAGATGCGTTATAAACCACGCGGGTTTTAGTTTATGTTTGTTTTCAAAACGTTCGCCGAGACTATGCCACGCCGAGAGAAATCCGTCATTAGTTAGAGGAGAGTTTTAGCATTGAGGTGGAAAAGCTTCTCGACAGGATTGAGACTAGGATTGTTTACATACATGGCAGTTAATAGATCCCGGAATGTGGGCCATTTCAGGTAATACGTGGTGAAAACATCGATTTCACAAGGCGGCACCTGGCATCCGCGAGAGTTCGTTGATACGGCGGAAGATTGCGCAATCGCGACGGTATTCGCAGCGGTAATGGAATCGATCGCTTCGCCGAACTGACTAGCACACCGCTCATACATGGCATAGCAGTACTCGTGCTTGGCCTGAACGGTGGCTAGATCAATTTTGCTCTTCGGTGTCGGACGAAGAAAGCGCCTTTACAGTGTTGCGATAGGTCACCTGAACCTCGTACCAGATGGACTTAATTTGGTCCAAGCGCACTTGCCAAATTCGAAGCGAGGGGGCCTCATCGTCACTGTTCGGAAACGGTGATTTAGTCGAACGAGGACATACTGGCTGTGTCTCGCAAACGCTGGGAGGTGGACCTCGTGACCACTGGACCTCGTGACCACAGTGTCGAGAGAATAATTCGAGCGGAACGTTGCCGGAGGAGAACGAGGCTCAGAAGAGGCTCGTTTGGGGGAACTTGCCTTCAAGGTGATAGGCCGGGATGTGCTTGGAGCGTCAAGGGTTGACGGAACACGCTTAATTGTGGAAGGAGGGACGGAACCCTTTGGTTTCGTCAAGCGGGTAGTTGGCGGAGTCGAACGACGAGATTTCGCGGTACGATCGTCCTTCGGAGAGCCTCGGGGCATAATCTATCCGGGTGGAAAGGGATTAAGCGTACGGATGGAGAGGGCAGTGTTCTTCGCGGAAGCGAACTGAGGTCGAAGTATGTTCTGTTTATATACATATATAGTGGACTGTATTCGGATGGATGCAGAAAAGGAATGACAGCACGTATCAGCAGCGACACGAACCCAATAAAACAAAACACAAAAAACCAAAACGATGAAGGAAATTCGTAGCTTATTACAATGTTTATAGTTTCCCCTATTTTTTTTTTTTTTAAATTATTTATATTTTCTTTTTACATATGGAAAGCAAATACTCCGATAGTTGTTGTGTTTTTTTTTGTTTATTCAATGTAGACGATAAATATACCGATGATTTTTTTTTTTTGATATTGATGGATGCTGGATATCGATGGACGCTGTGTAGAAAAAAACTCATGGAAAGTAACACGTCGATAGTTTTAGTAAAAATAAGCAATAAATATGCCGCTAGTTTTTGGCGATAGGTAGTTTGGCCAAGCGGATTTATTGAACCACTATTTAGAACTGGCTCACGCTCGGACAACCATTAATCAATACTTGCACCACAAGAAATAGCTGTGAGATTTTAAGTGGATTTTATTTAACGATGAGATGGAGGAATACCACTATTCTTTTCTCAGATCACTTGGGTAAATATGTGTGTGTGGAACGGCACTTATACAATGGACACAAAACTAGAGTACACTTATGTCTACCGAATATTAGCATGCCACAGGGACAATAGTCGAACAACGGAATACCACTAATGTTCTCGCAGCTTTGATTTGGATGGATTTTACATATGTTTGAAATGCACTTGCACAAGGGGCAAAAATTAAAGGCATTAATGCCCACACTGCGCCTTGGATTGCTATTGTTCTAAGCTGGAATATAACCAAAGCACTGTGGACAATCGCTGGATAGCACAACTGTTTCACGTACGGTTATGTATGGCTAGTGCCTCTAGAAATGACTATACTTATCAGTTCCTCCACCGATGAAACTGCTGGAGCGAGGAGATTTATATTAGCAGGCTCGAAGGACCAATGTTTGTAGCAGGGCGGAGAGAGGCTGCAGTACGTCGGGGTAGCGGTTTGCCGGCGTTCCAATTGCAGGTGCAATACTGCTGCGGCTGCGCTGCAATAAACGAGAAAGGGGGGGTCGAGCTCGTCGCGACCAGAATGGCAATGAACACACACGAGTTGTTGGTTGCAACAACGAAACCTTTCGAATCTTTATTTTCTTAATGAAAAAGAATGACAAGTAATTGTCAGCCAAAGGGTGAAAAAAAGGTAATGGCGATGCCCTTGTTGAAAAAAGTACTGATCATGCCAGTACAGTGTTACCAGATCTCCCTCGGGCTAGAATACCGAGAATTTACTTCCATCTAGTAACTGCGCCAGACGATCACACTTCCTGGCGTGAACGTGCCGCCCCCCTGGCAACAACTGCAACAATCCGCCTGGCCCGACGGGGACGTGGATGGGGGGTGGCCGCGTTCTGGATCGCCTGATTGCCGCAGGAGCCAGAGAGGACCCACCCGAAAATGGTGCTCTGGGCGACAGGAAAATTCCCAGCACTGGGAAGACAGCCAGCCTGGAACAAGAACAATGGACACGACTGACGGTTGGTGGAATTGCGGATCAGCCAGTACAAGGTTGGTGAATTGATTCCGCACGGTCTCGGATATTTCGCACACGAGGGTGCGGATCCGTAGGTCCTCTTCAACCCTCAACACGATTTCCCGACGGAAGTTCGGGGCAGTGGGAGACCTTCGGATTGCCATGCAGGCACGTTCAACCCCTATGCAGGTGATTGACAATCCCAGCGCCTTGGCGAAAGATGCATTGATGCGGCTTACAGGCGCAAAAGCATCTAATACGACGCGTGCCTCAAACTGCTTCTGGCCGTTGCCGTTGCCGACTCGGACGAGGGCCGTGGGCATAACCATCGTAGCCCGATGGTGGAGTAATGAGGTCAACGTCGGTGCTCTGGCTGAACCGACTTGATTACCATGGACCTCGCCAGGAGGGGGAGACCATCGCACGACGTTGCCTCTCGGTGCGGACGGCCGGTAGCGGATGACAGGATTTAGCAGTCGTGTCGACGGATCGTTGATATGGTTCAACGTATGATGATTCTGCCCGCCGATTCGACAGCTGTCACTGCTGCGACAGGTGCCAGACGAAAATTCGTGGGCCAAGCAGTTGGGCTAGTACTTATTGACCAGCACTGCTCGCAGTCGTTTCTCCGCGCGTAGATTGAGAAATCGGCGACACTGGCGGACCGCGTGAACGCCCCGGCATACCCGACAACGGTATGAGTCAATTCCTCGCCGACTGGTCCGCTCTGCATTTTGGGGCCGTGGTTGCTTTGGAGCCATCTCGGTGTTACTGTCGGTCAAACTAGAAGGAGACGATCAATTATTAAATACAGCTATCTCGTCAAGATAGAACAATACGGCAGAACGAGACACACAATCACGACATAGAAAGGGATGGCTGTGCTACTTAGGAAAGGTAATTCCGGGATCGCTGAGGAGTAGAATCAGCTTCGCCACTGAACGTTTAATGATGCCACGCGAAGTTCGTACATCAACAACGCGCACTACACCGTCGTTGACCGGATATACACCTTCAACGCGTCCCAAGCGCCATTCAGTGGGGGGCAGATTATCCTCATATATAACGACTAGATCATCTTTTTGAAGATTACGGTTCGGGTGCTGCCATTTGTTTGGCTTATGTAGCTCCTTCAAGTATTCGTCCTTCCACCGACGACAGAATTGATGATGTAAGGCCTTCAGGCGCTGCCATCGGTTGATTAGGGACATCGGTTCTAAATGGATCTCAGGCTCACCCAGGGACAGAAGGGGGCCTCCAGTGAGAAAATGAGCTGGGCTTAACGCAAGCATATCAGTCGACTCCTCGGACATAGGGGAAATAGGTCTAGAGTTCAAGCATGCCTCCACTTTACACAATAAAGTTGAAAGTTCCTCAAAGGTGTACTTAACTCCGGAGGTGGACTTGTAAAAGAGAGCCTTGAAGCTTTTGACTCCCACCTCCCACAAACCGCCCATGTGAGGGGCGCTAGGTGGAATGAATTCCCATGAGAGAATCTGAGATCCATGAGTCCGCGTGACGGATTGTTTGGTGGCCTTCAAGAAGTCCTTGTCTAAGCACGTAGACGCTCCGACGAAGGTTTTCCCATTGTCGGAATAAATGCGTTAGGGACACCGACGACTCGCGACAAAGCGGAAAAACGCTGCGAGGAATTTCTCGGTCGTGAGGTAAGAGGTAGCTTCCAGATGGATGGCCTTGGTGGTGAAACACACAAAGACACAGACGTAGCCCTAATTAAACAGGCCCGTCCCGTGAAGTTCTTGATTTCGAATGGACCTGCGAAATCGACACCCGAATGAGTGAAGGGTCTGGAGAAGGTTAGGCGATCGCGTGGAAGGTGTCCGCTTATACAGAATGCACCGCTTGCATGCGTGAGACTGAGCTTTTATGAAGTTTTTGACCTTAGGAATCCAGAATTTGGAGCGGAGTTCTCGGAGCATAAGTTGATTGCCTCCGTAAAGTGTGATCTGATGAGTAAATCGTACAAGCAGCCGAGCTAGACTGGAGTTATATGACAGAATTACGGGGTGCCGCTCATCATAGGTGAGTGATTCCGAGGCTTGCAGTCGTCCGCACGTACGGATAATGCCGTGTTGATCCAGAAACAGATTCAAGTTGAGCACCGCGCTCGATGAAGGAATGGGACGTTTGTCTTGCGGGCAGCGGAGCTCTGTCTTCATGTTGAAGATTCAGGGTCGGGTAGGAGTGTATTTTTCGGTAAACGAAGCGCTGGACATAAGCGACCACTCGTAAGGCCTTGCCAAAGTCGGAAAATCGTTCAAGGAGATCGTTCGACGGAGGAAGATTAGCCGTGTGGCATTGCACTCGTTGCTCGATCTCTGTCTCCGGTATAGCACCTGAAGGCCAGTATTCGGGCGGTTGACGGAGCCACTCTGGGCCGTGCCACCACACATCACTAGCAGCCAGGCCAGATTCGGATACGCCATGGCTCGCTTAGTCAACGGGGTCATCTTCAGAGCGGACATGTGCCCAATTATCGATAGCGGCCGCCTTAGACATGGCAGTTACCCGATTGGCAACGAAGGTCGTCCATCGGCACTGTGGTTTTTAAAGCCATGCCAACACGATGGTGGAGTCAGTCCAGAAGAAGGATTGGACGGGCTGAATTGGAAGGCTGCTAACGATGGCCGTATACCGGTCAGCAAGGAGAACTGCCCCACACAATTCGAAGCACGGGAGCGAGAGAGTCTTGACCGGGGCTACCCGGGCTTTCGCGATTTTGGCACGGATGACGAAGGGGGCTAACCAACCGGCTTGGTCAAAAAGCTTAGCAATCTGAGACAAGACTATTCGTTTAGTAATTGTTGTTTGAACCTCTGGTTCGAGCGGAACAAAAAAGAAGCAGTCTGCCGTCGCCTTCCAGCGGATGCCTAGAGTTTTTGCGTGACAGGCATCCTCGATCTGAAGAGAATCATCACGGAGCAGATGATCCTTAGGGATAGCCTGCAGCAAAGGCTTATGGTTGGACGTCCATTTTCTTAAAGGAAAGCCTGCGGACTGTAGAGCATCTCGGAGTTGCTGGATAGCAGCATGAGCATCCTCTGGAATGTGGACTCCTGCAAGGACATCATCAACGTACATGAAATGTCGTAAAATGTCGCTCGCTTTTGGGTAGCTGTTCTCGACGTCTTGGGCAAGCTGTAGAAGCACTCGAAATGCTAAAAAAGGCACGCAATTGACACCGAACGTAACTATTTCGAGCTCATAATCAGTAAATCGTGCATGCTCATCCCGGGAAAGGATTCGCTGGAAGGGCGTATGCTTTGCATCAACCATGATTTGTCTGTACATCTTAGTTACGTAGGCGTTGAAAACATAGCGGAAGAATCTCCACTTGGGATCTGCAAAATGAGGTTGACTTGAAATGTTGGGCCGGTATGCAAGACATCATTGAGGCTGACTCCATTCGTGGACGGACAAGATGCGTTATAAACCACGCGGGTTTTAGTTTATGTTTGTTTTCAAAACGTTCGCCGAGACTATGCCACGCCGAGAGAAATCCGTCATTAGTTAGAGGAGAGTTTTAGCATTGAGGTGGAAAAGCTTCTCGACAGGATTGAGACTAGGATTGTTTACATACATGGCAGTTAATAGATCCCGGAATGTGGGCCATTTCAGGTAATACGTGGTGAAAACATCGATTTCACAAGGCGGCACCTGGCATCCGCGAGAGTTCGTTGATACGGCGGAAGATTGCGCAATCGCGACGGTATTCGCAGCGGTAATGGAATCGATCGCTTCGCCGAACTGACTAGCACACCGCTCATACATGGCATACCAGTACTCGTGCTTGGCCTGAACGGTGGCTAGATCAATTTTGCTCTTCGGTGTCGGACGAAGAAAGCGCCTTTACAGTGTTGCGATAGGTCACCTGAACCTCGTACCAGATGGACTTAATTTGGTCCAAGCGCACTTGCCAAATTCGAAGCGAGGGGGCCTCATCGTCACTGTATCCGACTCGGGCCTCGAATTGTCTCAATTCGTCGGAAACGGTGATTTAGTCGAACGAGGACATACTGGCTGTGTCTCGCAAACGCTGGGAGGTGGACCTCGTGACCACTGGACCTCGTGACCACAGTGTCGAGAGAATAATTCGAGCGGAACGTTGCCGGAGGAGAACGAGGCTCAGAAGAGGCTCGTTTGGGGGAAATTGCCTTCAAGGTGATAGGCCGGGATGTGCTTGGAGCGTCAAGGGTTGACGGAACACGATTAATTGTGGAAGGAGGGACGGAACCCTTTGGTTTCGTCAAGGGGGTAGTTGGCGGAGTCGAACGACGAGATTTCGCGGTACGATCGTCCTTCGGAGAGCCTCGGGGCATAATCTATCCGGGTGGAAAGGGATTAAGCGTACGGATGGAGAGGGCAGTGTTCTTCGCGGAAGCGAACTGAGGTCGAAGTATGTTCTGTTTATATACATATATAGTGGACTGTATTCGGATGGATGCAGAAAAGGAATGACAGCACGTATCAGCAGCGACACGAACCCAATAAAACAAAACACAAAAAACCAAAACGATGAAGGAAATTCGTAGCTTATTACAATGTTTATAGTTTCCCCTATTTTTTTTTTTTTAAATTATTTATATTTTCTTTTTACATATGGAAAGCAAATACTCCGATAGTTGTTGTGTTTTTTTTTTTGTTTATTCAATGTAGACGATAAATATACCGATGATTTTTTTTTTTTTGATATTGATGGATGCTGGATATCGATGGACGCTGTGTAGAAAAAAACTCATAGAGAGTAACACGTCGATAGTTTTAGTAAAAATAAGCAATACATATGCCGCTAGTTTTTGGCGATAGGTAGTTTGGCCAAGCGGATTTATTGAACCACTATTTAGAACTGGCTCACGCTCGGACAACCATTAATCAATACTTGCACCACAAGAAATAGCTGTGAGATTTTAAGTGGATTTTATTTAACGATGAGATGGAGGAATACCACTATTCTTTTCTCAGATCACTTGGGTAAATGTGTGTGTGTGGAACGGCACTTATACAATGGACACAAAACTAGAGTACACTTATGTCTACCGAATATTAGCATGCCACAGGGACAATAGTCGAACAACGGAATACCACTAATGTTCTCGCAGCTTTGATTTGGATGGATTTTACATATGTTTGAAATGCACTTGCACAAGGGGCAAAAATTAAAGGCATTAATGCCCACACTGCGCCTTGGATTGCTATTGTTCTAAGCTGGAATATAACCAAAGCACTGTGGACAATCGCTGGATAGCACAACTGTTTCACGTACGGTTATGTATGGCTAGTGCCTCTAGAAATGACTATACTTATCAGTTCCTCCACCGATGAAACTGCTGGAGCGAGGAGATTTATATTAGCAGGCTCGAAGGACCAATGTTTGTAGCAGGGCGGAGAGAGGCTGCAGTACGTCGGGGTAGCGGTTTGCCGGCGTTCCAATTGCAGGTGCAATACTGCTGCGGCTGCGCTGCAATAAACGAGAAAGGGGGGGTCGAGCTCGTCGCGACCAGAATGGCAATGAACACACACGAGTTGTTGGTTGCAACAACGAAATTTTTCGAATCTTTATTTTCTTAATGAAAAAGAATGACAAGTAATTGTCAGCCAAAGGGTGAAAAAAAGGTAATGGCGATGCCCTTGTTGAAAAAAGTACTGATCATGCCAGTACAGTGTTACCAGATCTCCCTCGGGCTAGAATACCGAGAATTTACTTCCATCTAGTAACTGCGCCAGACGATCACACTTCCTGGCGTGAACGTGCCGCCCCCCTTGCAACAACTGCAACAATCCGCCTGGCCCGACGGGGACGTGGATGGGGGGTGGCCGCGTTCTGGATCGCCTGATTGCCGCAGGAGCCAGAGAGGACCCACCCGAAAATGGTGCTCTGGGCGACAGGAAAATTCCCAGCACTGGGAAGACAGCCAGCCTGGAACAAGAACAATGGACACGACTGACGGTTGGTGGAATTGCGGATCAGCCAGTACAAGGTTGGTGAATTGATTCCGCACGGTCTCGGATATTTCTCACACGAGGGTGCGGATCCGTAGGTCCTCTTCAACCCTCAACACGATTTCCCGACGGAAGTTCGGGGCAGTGGGAGACCTTCGGATTGCCATGCAGGCACGTTCAACCCCTATGCAGGTGATTGACAATCCCAGCGCCTTGGCGAAAGATGCATTGATGCGGCTTACAGGCGCAAAAGCATCTAATACGACGCGTGCCTCAAACTGCTTCTGGCCGTTGCCGTTGCCGACTCGGACGAGGGCCGTGGGCATAACCATCGTAGCCCGATGGTGGAGTAATGAGGTCAACGTCGGTGCTCTGGCTGAACCGACTTGATTACCATGGACCTCGCCAGGAGGGGGAGACCATCGCACGACGTTGCCTCTCGGTGCGGACGGCCGGTAGCGGATGACAGGATTTAGCAGTCGTGTCGACGGATCGTTGATATGGTTCAACGTATGATGATTCTGCCCGCCGATTCGACAGCTGTCACTGCTGCGACAGGTGCCAGACGAATGTTCGTGGGCCAAGCAGTTGGGCTAGTACTTATTGACCAGCACTGCTCGCAGTCGTTTCTCCGCGCGTAGATTGAGAAATCGGCGACACTGGCGGACCGCGTGAACGCCCCGGCATACCCGACAACGGTATGAGTCAATTCCTCGCCGACTGGTCCGCTCTGCATTTTGGGGCCGTGGTTGCTTTGAAGCCATCTCGGTGTTACTGTCGGTCAAACTAGAAGGAGACGATAAATTATTAAATACAGCTATCTCGTCAAGATAGAACAATACGGCAGAACGAGACACACAATCACGACATAGAAAGGGATGGCTGTGCTACTTAGGAAAGGTAATTCCGGGATCGCTGAGGAGTAGAATCAGCTTCGCCACTGAACGTTTAATGATGCCACGCGAAGTTCGTACATCAACAACGCGCACTACACCGTCGTTGACCGGATATACACCTTCAACGCGTCCCAAGCGCCATTCAGTGGGGGGCAGATTATCCTCATATATAACGACTAGATCATCTTTTTGAAGATTACGGTTCGGGTGCTGCCATTTGTTTGGCTTATGTAGCTCCTTCAAGTATTCGTCCTTCCACCGACGACAGAATTGATGATGTAAGGCCTTCAGGCGCTGCCATCGGTTGATTAGGGACATCGGTTCTAAATGGATCTCAGGCTCACCCAGGGACAGAAGGGGGCCTCCAGTGAGAAAATGAGCTGGGCACTTTACACAATAAAGTTGAAAGTTCCTCAAAGGTGTACTTAACTCCGGAGGTGGACTTGTAAAAGAGAGCCTTGAAGCTTTTGACTCCCACCTCCCACAAACCGCCCATGTGAGGGGCGCTAGGTGGAATGAATTCCCATGAGAGAATCTGAGATCCATGAGTCCGCGTGACGGATTGTTTGGTGGCCTTCAAGAAGTCATTGTCTAAGCACGTAGACGCTCCGACGAAGGTTTTCCCATTGTCGGAATAAATGCGTTAGGGACACCGACGACTCGCGACAAAGCGGAAAAACGCTGCGAGGAATTTCTCGGTCGTGAGGTAAGAGGTAGCTTCCAGATGGATGGCCTTGGTGGTGAAACACACAAAGACACAGACGTAGCCCTAATTAAACAGGCCCGTCCCGTGAAGTTCTTGATTTCGAATGGACCTGCGAAATCGACACCCGAATGAGTGAAGGGTCTGGAGAAGGTTAGGCGATCGCGTGGAAGGTGTCCGCTTATACAGAATGCACCGCTTGCATGCGTGAGACTGAGCTTTTATGAAGTTTTTGACCTTAGGAATCCAGAATTTGGAGCGGAGTTCTCGGAGCATAAGTTGATTGCCTCCGTAAAGTGTGATCTGATGAGTAAATCGTACAAGCAGCCGAGCTAGACTGGAGTTATATGACAGAATTACGGGGTGCCGCTCATCATTGATGAGTGAATCCGAGGCTTGCAGTCGTCCGCACGTACGGATAATGCCGTGTTGATCCAGAAACAGATTCAAGTTGAGCACCGCGCTCGATGAAGGAATGGGACGTTTGTCTTGCGGGCAGCGGAGCTCTGTCTTCATGTTGAAGATTCAGGGTCGGGTAGGAGTGTATTTTTCGGTAAACGAAGCGCTGGACATAAGCGACCACTCGTAAGGCCTTGCCAAAGTCGGAAAATCGTTCAAGGAGATCGTTCGACGGAGGAAGATTAGCCGTGTGGCATTGCACTCGTTGCTCGATCTCTGTCTCCGGTATAGCACCTGAAGGCCAGTAATCGGGCGGTTGACGGAGCCACTCTGGGCCGTGCCACCACACATCACTAGCAGCCAGGCCAGATTCGGATACGCCATGGCTCGCTTAGTCAACGGGGTCATCTTCAGAGCGGACATGTGCCCAATTATCGATAGCGGCCGCCTTAGACATGGCAGTTACCCGATTGGCAACGAAGGTCGTCCATCGGCACTGTGGTTTTTAAAGCCATGCCAACACGATGGTGGAGTCAGTCCAGAAGAAGGATTGGACGGGCTGAATTGGAAGGCTGCTAACGATGGCCGTATACCGGTCAGCAAGGAGAACTGCCCCACACAATTCGAAGCACGGGAGCGAGAGAGTCTTGACCGGGGCTACCCGGGCTTTCGCGATTTTGGCACGGATGACGAAGGGGGCTAACCAACCGGCTTGGTCAAAAAGCTTAGCAATCTGAGACAAGACTATTCGTTTAGTAATTGTTGTTTGAACCTCTGGTTCGAGCGGAACAAAAAAGAAGCAGTCTGCCGTCGCCTTCCAGCGGATGCCTAGAGTTTTTGCGTGACAGGCATCCTCGATCTCAAGAGAATCATCACGGAGCAGATGATCCTTAGGGATAGCCTGCAGCAAAGGCTTATGGTTAGACGTCCATTTTCTTAAAGGAAAGCCTGCGGACTGTAGAGCATCTCGGAGTTGCTGGATAGCAGCATGAGCATCCTCTGGAATGTGGACTCCTGCAAGGACATCATCAACGTACATGAAATGTCGTAAAATGTCGCTCGCTTTTGGGTAGCTGTTCTCGACGTCTTGGGCAAGCTGTAGAAGCACTCGAAATGCTAAAAAAGGCACGCAATTGACACCGAACGTAACTATTTCGAGCTCATAATCAGTAAATCGTGCATGCTCATCCCGGGAAAGGATTCGCTGGAAGGGCGTATGCTTTGCATCAACCATGATTTGTCTGTACATCTTAGTTACGTAGGCGTTGAAAACATAGCGGAAGAATCTCCACTTGGGATCTGCAAAATGAGGTTGACTTGAAATTTTGGGCCGGTATGCAAGACATCATTTTCAAAACGTTCGCCGAGACTATGCCACGCCGAGAGAAATCCGTCATTAGTTAGAGGAGAGTTTTAGCATTGAGATGGAAAAGCTTCTCGGCAGGATTGAGACTAGGATTGTTTACATACATGGCAGTTAATAGATCCCGGAATGTGGGCCATTTCAGGTAATACGTGGTGAAAACATCGATTTCACAAGGCGGCACCTGGCATCCGCGAGAGTTCGTTGATACGGCGGAAGATTGCGCAATCGCGACGGTATTCGCAGCGGTAATGGAATCGATCGCTTCGCCGAACTGACTAGCACACCGCTCATACATGGCATACCAGTACTCGTGCTTGGCCTGAACGGTGGCTAGATCAATTTTGCTCTTCGGTGTCGGACGAAGAAAGCGCCTTTACAGTGTTGCGATAGGTCACCTGAACCTCGTACCAGATGGACTTAATTTGGTCCAAGCGCACTTGCCAAATTCGAAGCGAGGGGGCCTCATCGTCACTGTATCCGACTCGGGCCTCGAATTGTCTCAATTCGTCGGAAACGGTGATTTAGTCGAACGAGGACATACTGGCTGTGTCTCGCAAACGCTGGGAGGTGGACCTCGTCACCACTTGGGGAGCTGACACAGTAATGCTTGGCGCTGAACGGAGGGCAGTGCCGAGAGAATAATCCGAGCGAAACGTGTCCGGGGGAGAACGAGGCTGAGAAGAGGCTCGTCTGGGGGCACTTGCCTTCAAAGAGATAGGCCGGGATGTGCTTGGAGCGTCAAGGGTTGACGGAACACGCTTAATTGTGGAAGGAGGGACGGAACCCTTTGGTTTCGTCAAGCGGGTAGTTGGCGGAGTCGAACGACGAGATTTCGCGGTACGATCGTCCTTCGGAGAGCCTCGGGCATAATCTATCCGGGTGGAAAGGGATTAAGCGTACGGATGGAGAGGGCAGTGTTCTTCGCGGAAGCGAACTGAGGTCGAAGTATGTTCTGTTTATATACATATATAGTGGACTGTATTCGGATGGATGCAGAAAAGGAATGACAGCACGTATCAGCAGCGACACGAACCCAATAAAACAAAACACAAAAAACCAAAACGATGAAGGAAATTCGTAGCTTATTACAATGTTTATAGTTTCCCCTATTTTTTTTTTTTTAAATTATTTATATTTTCTTTTTACATATGGAAAGCAAATACTCCGATAGTTGTTGTGTTTTTTTTTTGTTTATTCAATGTAGACGATAAATATACCGATGATTTTTTTTTTTTTGATATTGATGGATGCTGGATATCGATGGACGCTGTGTAGAAAAAAACTCATAGAGAGTAACACGTCGATAGTTTTAGTAAAAATAAGCAATAAATATGCCGCTAGTTTTTGGCGATAGGTAGTTTGGCCAAGCGGATTTATTGAACCACTATTTAGAACTGGCTCACGCTCGGACAACCATTAATCAATACTAGCACCACAAGAAATAGCTGTGAGATTTTAAGTGGATTTTATTTAACGATGAGATGGAGGAATACCACTATTCTTTTCTCAGATCACTTGGGTAAATATGTGTGTGTGGAACGGCACTTATACAATGGACACAAAACTAGAGTACACTTATGTCTACCGAATATTAGCATGCCACAGGGACAATAGTCGAACAACGGAATACCACTAATGTTCTCGCAGCTTTGATTTGGATGGATTTTACATATGTTTGAAATGCACTTGCACAAGGGGCAAAAATTAAAGACATTAATGCCCACACTGCGCCTTGGATTGCTATTGTTCTAAGCTGGAATATAACCAAAGCACTGTGGACAATCGCTGGATAGCACAACTGTTTCACGTACGGTTATGTATGGCTAGTGCCTCTAGAAATGACTATACTTATCAGTTCCTCCACCGATGAAACTGCTGGAGCGAGGAGATTTATATTAGCCGGCTCGAAGGACCAATATTTGTAGCAGGGCGGAGAGAGGCTGCAGTACGTCGGGGTAGCGGTTTGCCGGCGTTCCAATTGCAGGTGCAATACTGCTGCGGCTGCGCTGCAATAAACGAGAAAGGGGGGGTCGAGCTCGTCGCGACCAGAATGGCAATGAACACACACGAGTTGTTGGTTGCAACAACGAAACCTTTCGAATCTTTATTTTCTTAATGAAAAAAATGACAAGTAATTATCAGCCAAAGGGTGAAAAAAAGGTAATGGCGATGCCCTTGTTGAAAAAAGTACAGATCATGCCAGTACAGTGTTACCAGATCTCCCTCGGGCTAGAATACCGAGAATTTACTTCCATCTAGTAACTGCGCCAGACGATCACACTTCCTGGCGTGAACGTGCCGCCCCCCTTGCAACAACTGCAACAATCCGCCTGGCCCGACGGGGACGTGGATGGGGGGTGGCCGCGTTCTGGATCGCCTGATTGCCGCAGGAGCCAGAGAGGACCCACCCGAAAATGGTGCTCTGGGCGACAGGAAAATTCCCAGCACTGGGAAGACAGCCAGCCTGGAACAAGAACAATGGAAACGACTGACGGTTGGTGGAATTGCGGATCAGCCAGTACAAGGTTGGTGAATTGATTCCGCACGGTCTCGGATATTTCGCACACGAGGGTGCGGATCCGTAGGTCCTCTTCAACCCTCAACACGATTTCCCGACGGAAGTTCGGGGCAGTGGGAGACCTTTGGATTGCCATGCAGTCACGTTCAACCCCTATGCAGGTGATTGACAATCCCAGCGCCTTGGCGAAAGATGCATTGATGCGGCTTACAGGCGCAAAAGCATCTAATACGACGCGTGCCTCAAACTGCTTCTGGCCGTTGCCGTTGCCGACTCGGACGAGGGCCGTGGGCATAACCATCGTAGCCCGATGGTGGAGTAATGAGGTCAACGTCGGTGCTCTGGCTGAACCGACTTGATTACCATGGACCTCGCCAGGAGGGGGAGACCATCGCACGACGTTGCCTCTCGGTGCGGACGGCCGGTAGCGGATGACAGGATTTAGCAGTCGTATCGACGGATCGTTGATATGGTTCAACGTATGATGATTCTGCCCGCCGATTCGACAGCTGTCACTGCTGCGACAGGTGCCAGACGAATGTTCGTGGGCCAAGCAGTTGGGCTAGTACTTATTGACCAGCACTGCTCGCAGTCGTTTCTCCGCGCGTAGATTGAGAAATCGGCGACACTGGCGGACCGCGTGAACGCCCCGGCATACCCGACAACGGTATGAGTCAATTCCTCGCCGACTGGTCCGCTCTGCATTTTGGGGCCGTGGTTGCTTTGAAGCCATCTCGGTGTTACTGTCGGTCAAACTAGAAGGAGACGATCAATTATTAAATACAGCTATCTCGTCAAGATAGAACAATACGGCAGAACGAGACACACAATCACGACATAGAAAGGGATGGCTGTGCTACTTAGGAAAGGTAATTCCGGGATCGCTGAGGAGTAGAATCAGCTTCGCCACTGAATGTTTAATGATGCCACGCGAAGTTCGTACATCAACAACGCGCACTACACCGTCGTTGACCGGATATACACCTTCAACGCGTCCCAAGCGCCATTCAGTGGGGGGCAGATTATCCTCATATATAACGACTAGATCATCTTTTTGAAGATTACGGTTCGGGTGCTGCCATTTGTTTGGCTTATGTAGCTCCTTCAAGTATTCGTCCTTCCACCGACGACAGAATTGATGATGTAAGGCCTTCAGGCGCTGCCATCGGTTGATTAGGGACATCGGTTCTAAATGGATCTCAGGCTCACCCAGGGACAGAAGGGGGCCTCCAGTGAGAAAATGAGCTGGGCTTAACGCAAGCATATCAGTCGACTCCTCGGACATAGGGGAAATAGGTCTAGAGTTCAAGCATGCCTCCACTTTACACAATAAAGTTGAAAGTTCCTCAAAGGTGTACTTAACTCCGGAGGTGGACTTGTAAAAGAGAGCCTTGAAGCTTTTGACTCCCACCTCCCACAAACCGCCCATGTGAGGGGCGCTAGGTGGAATGAATTCCCATGAGAGAATCTGAGATCCATGAGTCCGCGTGACGGATTGTTTGGTGGCCTTCAAGAAGTCCTTGTCTAAGCACGTAGACGCTCCGACGAAGGTTTTCCCATTGTCGGAATAAATGAGTTAGGGACACCGACGACTCGCGACAAAGCGGGAAAACGCTGCGAGGAATTTCTCGGTCGTGAGGTAAGAGGTAGCTTCCAGATGGATGGCCTTGGTGGTGAAACACACAAAGACACAGACGTAGCCCTTGGTAATTAAACAGGCCCGTCCCGTGAAGTTCTTGATTTCGAATGGACCTGCGAAATCGACACCCGAATGAGTGAAGGGTCTGGAGAAGGTTAGGCGATCGCGTGGAAGGTGTCCGCTTATACAGAATGCACCGCTTGCATGCGTGAGACTGAGCTTTTATTAAGTTTTTGACCTTAGGAATCCAGAATTTGGAGCGGAGTTCTCGGAGCATAAGTTGATTGCCTCCGTAAAGTGTGATCTGATGAGTAAATCGTACAAGCAGCCGAGCTAGACTGGAGTTATATGACAGAATTACGGGGTGCCGCTCATCATAGGTGAGTGATTCCGAGGCTTGCAGTCGTCCGCACGTACGGATAATGCCGTGTTGATCCAGAAACGGATTCAAGTTGAGCACCGCGCTCGATGAAGGAATGGGACGTTTGTCTTGCAGGCAGCGGAGCTCTGTCTTCATGTTGAAGATTCAGGGTCGGGTAGGAGTGTATTTTTCGGTAAACGAAGCGCTGGACATAAGCGACCACTCGTAAGGCCTTGCCAAAGTCGGAAAATCGTTCAAGGAGATCGTTCGACGGAGGAAGATTAGCCGTGTGGCATTGCACTCGTTGCTCGATCTCTGTCTCCGGTATAGCACCTGAAGGCCAGTATTCGGGCGGTTGACGGAGCCACTCTGGGCCGTGCCACCACACATCACTAGCAGCCAGGCCAGATTCGGATACGCCATGGCTCGCTTAGTCAACGGGGTCATCTTCAGAGCGGACATGTGCCCAATTATCGATAGCGGCCGCCTTAGACATGGCAGTTACCCGATTGGCAACGAAGGTCGTCCATCGGCACTGTGGTTTTTAAAGCCATGCCAACACGATGGTGGAGTCAGTCCAGAAGAAGGATTGGACGGGCTGAATTGGAAGGCTGCTAACGATGGCCGTATACCGGTCAGCAAGGAGAACTGCCCCACACAATTCGAAGCACGGGAGCGAGAGAGTCTTGACCGGGGCTACCCGGGCTTTCGCGATTTTGGCACGGATGACGAAGGGGGCTAACCAACCGGCTTGGTCAAAAAGCTTAGCAATCTGAGACAAGACTATTCGTTTAGTAATTGTTGTTTGAACCTCTGGTTCGAGCGGAACAAAAAAGAAGCAGTCTGCCGTCGCCTTCCAGCGGATGCCTAGAGTTTTTGCGTGACAGGCATCCTCGATCTCAAGAGAATCATCACGGAGCAGATGATCCTTAGGGATAGCCTGCAGCAAAGGCTTATGGTTGGACGTCAGAGTTGCTGGATAGCAGCATGAGCATCCTCTGGAGTGTGGACTCCTGCAAGGACATCATCAACTTACATGAAATGTCGCTCGCTTTTGGGTAGCTGTTCTCGACGTCTTGGGCAAGCTGTAGAAGCACTCGAAATGCTAAAAAAGGCACGCAATTGACACCGAACGTAACTATTTAGAGCTCATAATCAGTGAGTCGTGCATGCTCATCCCGGGAAAGGATTCGCTGGAAGGGCGTATGCTTTGCATCAACCATGATTTGTCTGTACATCTTAGTTACGTCGGCGTTGAAAACATAGCGGAAGAATCTCCACTTGAGGATCTGCAACGTGAGGTCGGCTTGAAGTGTTGGGCCGGTATGCAAGACATCATTGAGGCTGACTCCATTCGTGGACGGACAAGATGCGTTATAAACCACGCGGGTTTTAGTTTATGTAAATTCTGGCTTGAACACAGCATGATGCGGTAGGTAAAAATTCAAGGTGTCGGTTGGAGGCGGAACTCGGATCATATGACCCAACTCGATATATTCCTGCAGGATAGCATTATAACTGCTGTTTAAGGAGGGGTTTTTGCAAACGAGCCTCATTCCATAAGAATTGAGCCAAGGCAATCGATCTTGAATGTCCCAGCTCAATGTTCTGCGGAGCCTTGAATGGCAATGACACAATATATCTACCATCGCGCCTCCTTCTGGTGCTGTCGCGAAAGTGTTTTTCGCACTTAATATCCACATCTCTTTCCAGTTTTACTGGGAGATCTTCCACCTCCCAAAACTTGTTGAGAAGCGTGTCCAGTCGGATTTCTGGGGTTACCGACACCTGTGTGGACAGACACGATACGGATGATGATGGCTTGCTGAGGATCGGCCTACTAAGAACCCACCCAAAAAAGGTTTCTTGTGCAAGCAGTGAGCCACATATCTGAGTTTGGACCCCACTCAAGAGAAAAGAAGGAAGAATGTTAGCCCCAATTAACACATCAATTTGTGAGCTTCGATGAAAACGCGGATCAGCCAATTGGAGATTTGGAAGATCTTGGATTATACGGTCAGGAATGGAAACTGACGGAAGGGCGCCAGTCAATCGAAGCAATATGAGGGCTACTGTGCCAATACACAGAGACTGCTTTGTAGGCGGAGTGAATTGCAAGTGGCACGTCTTCTGAGAACGGGAGGAGACTGGGCAGTTTAGACCACTGACTTGCGCCATGACAAGTCGATAGGCCGGTCGAATTATGTGGAACATACGTTCGGAAATGAAAGTGCCCTCCGATCTGGAATCGATCAGAGCGCGAGCCGGTTAGCTGGTACCAAAATGCTTGATGTTCGCCATAGCTATTCCTAGGAGGACTCCCAGAGTCTGAGTGGCAAAATAATTTTGAATATCCGCCGGTGGCTGAAGTGTATCAGCCTGATTGACAATCATGGCTCGATCTTGTGCTGGTGCGGAGGCCGCGCTTGTTTCGGGTGATGGCAAGCTTGGCAACTGCGGCAGTTATGAGGACTCGTGCAGTCTCGCAATTGATGCCCTCTTGCAAAACAGTTCATACACAATTTCTGTTGTTTGATTGCTGTGGTGCGATCTGGGACAGATAGTTAAAGAAAACTGGGCAAAGTTGAATGGGATGGTGTTCACGACCACACAGTTTACAGACATGTGGCTTCAAAGGAGTGAACATTAGTCAGAGGCTTTCTTAAAACTGGATGAGACGCTGTGGTGGTTGAGCTTGACGGCCCGTGAATGGCTTCCAGCGTACGAAAACGGTCAATTAGAAAGTTGTTGAAGTCCTGCCATGACGGAAGCGCGGTTTTAACAAGAAGGGATTGCTCCCACTGGGTCCGACTGGTTTTGGGAAGCTTAGAATTAAACCAGTACACTAACAGATTGTCCTAATTCGTAATACTGATGTGAGAATGCTCTAGAGCCGTCAGCGCCCCGTGAACGGTGCTCTGCAAACCCTTCAGGGCAGCTCCGGATTCATGAACCATGGAAGCAATGCCAAAGATGACGTAAAGTTGGCTCGTGACAAACAACCGTTTGTTTTCAAAACGTTCGCCGAGCCTATGACACGCCGAGAGAAATCCGTCATTAGTTAGAGGAGACTTGGACACAATGGCTTTCGCTTCGCCACGAGTTTTAGCATTGAGGTGGAAAAGCTTCTCGACAGGACTGAGACTAGAATTGTTTATATACATGGCAGTAAATAGATCCCGGAATGTGTGCCATTTCAGGCAATCTCCGGCGGCACCCGGCATCCGCGAGAGTTCGTTGACACGTCGGAAGATTGCGCAATCGCGACGGTATTCGCAGCGGTAATGGAATCGATCGCTTCACCGCACCGACTAGCACATCGCTCATACATGGCATAGCAGTACTCGTGCTTGGCCTGAACGGTGGCTAGATCAATTTTGCTCTTCGGTGTCGGACGAGGAAAGCGCCTTTACAGTGTTGCGATAGGTCACCTGAACCTCGTCCCAGATGGACTTAATTTGGTCCAAGCGCACTTGCCAAATTCGAAGCGAGGGGGCCTCATCGTCGCTGTATCCGACTCGGGCCTCGAATTGGCTCAATTCGTCGGAAACGGTGATGTAGTCGGACAAGGACATACTGGCTGTGTCTCGCAAACGCTGGGAGGTGGACCTCGTCACCACTTGGGGAGCTGACACAGTAATGCTTGGCGCTGAACGGAGGGCAGTGCCGAGAGAATAATCCGAGCGAAACGTGTCCGGGGGAGAACGAGGCTGAGAAGAGGCTCGTCTGGGGGCACTTGCCTTCAAAGAGATAGGCCGGGATGTGCTTGTAGCGTCAAGGGTTGACGGAACACGCTTAATTGTGGAAGGAGGGACGGAACCCTTTGGTTTCGTCAAGGGGTAGTTGGCATAGTCGAACGACGAGATTTCGCGGTACGATCGTCCTTCGGAGAGCCTCGGGGCAGAGAGGATGCTCAAAAGGGATTAAGCTTACGGATAGCGAAGGTAGTGTTCTTCGGAGAAGCAAACAGAGGTCGAAGTATGTTTTGTTTATATATATACGTAGTGGACTGTATTCGGATGGATGCAGAAAAGGAATGACAGCACGTATCAGCAGCGGCACGAACCCAATAAAACACAACAAAAAAAAAAACCAAAGCGATGAAGGAAATTCGTAGCTTTACAATGTTTATAGTTTCCCCCGTTTTTTTATATTTATTTATATTTTCTGTATACATATAGAAAGCAAATACTCCGATAGTTGTTGTGTTTTTTTGTTTATTCAATGTAGGCGATAAATATACCGATGGTTTTTTTTTTTTTTTAATAGTGATGGATGTTGGATATCGATGGACGCTGTGTAGAAAAAACTCATGGAAAGTAACACGTCGATAGTTTTAGTAAAAATAAGCAATAAATATGCCGATAGTTTTTGCCGATAGGTAGTTTGGCCAAACGGATTTATTGAACGACTATTTAGAACTGGCTCACGCTCGGACAACCATTAATCGGTGTTTGCACCACATGAAATAGCTGTGAGATTTTAAGTGGATTTTATTTAACGATGAGAAGGAAGAATACCACTATTCTTTCTCAGATCACTTGGGTAAATGTGTGTGTGTGGAACGGCACTTGCACAATGGACACAAAACTAGAGTACACTTATGTCTACCGAATATTAGCATGCCACAGGGACAATAGTGGAACAACGGAATACCACTAATGTTCTCGCAGCTTTGATTAGGTGGATTTTACATATGTTTGAAATGCACTTGCACAAGGGGCAAATATTAAAGACATTAATGCCCACACTGCGCCTTGGATTGCTATTGTTTTAAGCTGGAATATAACCAAAGCACTGTGGACAATCGCTGGATAGCACAACTGTTTCACGTACGGTTATGTATGGCTAGTGCCTCTAGAAATGACTATACTTATCAGTTCCTCCACCGATGAAACTGCTGGAGCGAGGAGATTTATATTAGCCGGCTCGAAGGACCAATATTTGTAGCAGGGCGGAGAGAGGCTGCAGTACGTCGGGGTAGCGGTTTGCCGGCGTTCCAATTGCAGGTGCAATACTGCTGCGGCTGCGCTGCAATAACGAGAAAGGGGGGTCGAGCTCGTCGCGACCAGAATGGCAATAAACACACACGAGTTGTTGGTTGCAACAACGAAACCTTTCGAATCTTTATTTTCTTAATGAAAAAAATGACAAGTAATTATCAGCCAAAGGGTGAAAAAAGGTAATGGCGATGCCCTTGTTGAAAAAAGTACTGATCATGCCAGTACAGTGTTACCAGATCTCCCTCGGGCTAGAATACCGAGAATTTGCTTCCATCTAGTAACTGCGCCAGACGATCACACTTCCTGGCGTGAGCATGCCGCCCCCTCTCAACAACTGCAAAAATCCGCCTGGCCCGACGGGGACGTGGATGGGGGGTGGCCGCGTTCTGGATCGCCTGATTGCCGCAGGAGCCAGAGAGGACCCACCCGAAAATGGTGCTCTGGGCGACAGGAAAATTCCCAGCACTGGGAAGACAGTCAGCCTGGATGACATCTGGTTAGATGTCACCCCCAAGAACCATGGACACGACTGACGGTTGGTGGAATTGCGGATCAGCCAGTACAAGGTTGGTGAATTGATTCCGCATGGTCTCGGATATTTCGCGCACGAGGGTGCGGATCCGTAGGTCCTCTTCAACCCTCAACACGATTTCCCGACGGAAGTTTGGGGCAGTGGGAGACCTTCGGATTGCCATGCAGTCACGTTCAACCCCTATGCAGGTGATTGACAATCTCAGCGCTTCTGGCCGTTGCCGTTGCCGACTCGGACGAGGGCCGTGGGCATAACCATCGTAGCCCGATGGTGGAGTAATGAGGTCAACGTCGGTGCTCTGGCTGAACCGACTTGATTACCATGGACCTCGCCAGGAGGGGGAGACCATCGCACGACGTTGCCTCTCGGTGCGGACGGCCGGTAGCGGATGACAGGATTTAGCAGTCGTGTCGACGGATCGTTGATATGGTTCAACGTATGATGATTCTGCCCGCCGATTCGACAGCTGTCACTGCTGCGACAGGTGCCAGACGAATGTTCGTGGGCCAAGCAGTTGGGCTAGTACTTATTGACCAGCACTGCTCGCAGTCGTTTCTCCCCGCGTAGATTGAGAAATCGGCGACACTGGCGGACCGCGTGAACGCCCCGGCATACCCGACAACGGTATGAGTCAATTCCTCGCCGACTGGTCCGCTCTGCATTTTGGGGCCGTGGTTGCTTTGAAGCCATCTCGGTGTTACTGTCGGTCAAACTAGAAGGAGACGATCAATTATTAAATACAGCTATCTCGTCAAGATAGAACAATACGGCAGAACGAGACACACAATCACGACATAGAAAGGGATGGCTGTGCTACTTAGGAAAGGTAATTCCGGGATCGCTGAGGAGTAGAATCAGCTTCGCCACTGAACGTTTAATGATGCCACGCGAAGTTCGTACATCAACAACGCGCACTACACCGTCGTTGACCGGATATACACCTTCAACGCGTCCCAAGCGCCATTCAGTGGGGGGCAGATTATCCTCATATATAACGACTAGATCATCTTTTTGAAGATTACGGTTCGGGTGCTGCCATTTGTTTGGCTTATGTAGCTCCTTGAAGTATTCGTCCTTCCACCGACGACAGAATTGATGATGTAAGGCCTTCAGGCGCTGCCATCGGTTGATTAGGGACATCGGTTCTAAATGGATCTCAGGCTCACCCAGGGACAGAAGGGGGCCTCCAGTGAGAAAATGAGCTGGGCTTAACGCAAGCATATCAGTCGACTCCTCGGACATAGGGGAAATAGGTCTAGAGTTCAAGCATGCCTCCACTTTACACAATAAAGTTGAAAGTTCCTCAAAGGAGTACTTAACTCCGGAGGTGGACTTGTGAAAGAGAGCCTTGAAGCTTTTGACTCCCACCTCCTACAAACCGCCCATGTGAGGGGCGCTAGGTGGAATGAATTCCCATGAGAGAATCTGAGATCCATGAGTCCGCGTGACGGATTGTTTGGTGGCCTTCAAGAAGTCCTTGTCTAAGCACGTAGACGCTCCGACGAAGGTTTTCCCATTGTCGGAATAAATGCGTTAGGGACACCGACGACTCGCGACAAAGCGGGAAAACGCTGCGAGGAATTTCTCGGTCGTGAGGTAAGAGGTAGCTTCCAGATGGATGGCCTTGGTGGTGAAACACACAAAGACGCAGACGTAGCCCTTGGTAATTAAACAGGCCCGTCCCGTGAAGTTCTTGATTTCGAATGGACCTGCGAAATCGACACCCGAATGAGTGAAGGGTCTGGAGAAGGTTAGGCGATCGCGTGGAAGGTGTCCGCTTATACAGAATGCACCGCTTGCATGCGTGAGACTGAGCTTTTATGAAGTTTTTGACCTTAGGAATCCAGAATTTGGAGCGGAGTTCTCGGAGCATAAGTTGATTGCCTCCGTAAAGTGTGATCTGATGAGTAAATCGTACAAGCAGCCGAGCTAGACTGGAGTTATATGACAGAATTACGGGGTGCCGCTCATCATAGGTGAGTGATTCCGAGGCTTGCAGTCGTCCGCACGTACGGATAATGCCGTGTTGATCCAGAAACGGATTCAAGTTGAGCACCGCGCTCGATGAAGGAATGGGACGTTTGTCTTGTAGGCAGCGCAGCTCTGTCTTCATGATGAAGATTCAGGGTCGGGTAGGAGTGTATTTTTCGGTAAACGAAGCGCTGGACATAAGCTACCACTCGTAAGGCCTTGCCAAAGTCGGAAAATCGTTCAAGGAGATCGTTCGACGGAGGAAGATTAGCCGTGTGGCATTGCACTCGTTGCTCGATCTCTGTCTCCGGTATAGCACCTGAAGGCCAGTAATCGGGCGGTTGACGGAGCCACTCTGGGCCGTGCCACCACACATCACTAGCAGCCAGGCCAGATTCGGATACGCCATGGCTCGCTTAGTCAACGGGGTCATCTTCAGAGCGGACATGTGCCCAATTATCGATAGCGGCCGCCTTAGACATGGCAGTTACCCGATTGGCATCGAAGGTCGTCCATCGGCACTGTGGTTTTTAAAGCCATGCCAACACGATGGTGGAGTCAGTCCAGAAGAAGGATTGGACGGGCTGAATTGGAAGGCTGCTAACGATGGCCGTATACCGGTCAGCAAGGAGAACTGCCCCACACAATTCGAAGCACGGGAGCGAGAGAGTCTTGACCGGGGCTACCCGGGCTTTCGCGATTTTGGCACGGATGACGAAGGGGGCTAACCAACCGGCTTGGTCAAAAAGCTTAGCAATCTGAGACAAGACTATTCGTTTAGTAATTGTTGTTTGAACCTCTGGTTCGAGCGGAACAAAAAAGAAGCAGTCTGCCGTCGCCTTCCAGCGGATGCCTAGAGTTTTTGCGTGACAGGCATCCTCGATCTCAAGAGAATCATCACGGAGCAGATGATCCTTAGGGATAGCCTGCAGCAAAGGCTTATGGTTGGACGTCAGAGTTGCTGGATAGCAGCATGAGCATCCTCTGGAGTGTGGACTCCTGCAAGGACATCATCAACTTACATGAAATGTCGCTCGCTTTTGGGTAGCTGTTCTCGACGTCTTGGGCAAGCTGTAGAAGCACTCGAAATGCTAAAAAAGGCACGCAATTGACACCGAACGTAACTATTTAGAGCTCATAATCAGTGAGTCGTGCATGCTCATCCCGGGAAAGGATTCGCTGGAAGGGCGTATGCTTTGCATCAACCATGATTTGTCTGTACATCTTAGTTACGTCGGCGTTGAAAATATAGCGGAAGAATCTCCACTTGAGGATCTGCAACGTGAGGTCGGCTTGAAGTGTTGGGCCGGTATGCAAGACATCATTGAGGCTGACTCCATTCGTGGACGGACAAGATGCGTTATAAACCACGCGGGTTTTAGTTTATGTAAATTCTGGCTTGAACACAGCATGATGCGGTAGGTAAAAATTCAAGGTGTCGGTTGGAGGCGGAACTCGGATCATATGACCCAACTCGATATATTCCTGCAGGATAGCATTATAACTGCTGTTTAAGGAGGGGTTTTTGCAAACGAGCCTCATTCCATAAGAATTGAGCCAAGGCAATCGATCTTGAATGTCCCAGCTCAATGTTCTGCGGAGCCTTGAATGGCAATGACACAATATATCTACCATCGCGCCTCCTTCTGGTGCTGTCGCGAAAGTGTTTTTCGCACTTAATATCCACATCTCTTTCCAGTTTTACTGGGAGATCTTCCACCTCCCAAAACTTGTTGAGAAGTGTGTCCAGTCGGATTTCTGGGGTTACCGACACCTGTGTGGACAGACACGATACGGATGATGATGGCTTGCTGAGGATCGGCCTACTAAGAACCCACCCAAAAAAGGTTTCTTGTGCAAGCAGTGAGCCACATATCTGAGTTTGGACCCCACTCAAGAGAAAAGAAGGAAGAATGTTAGCCCCAATTAACACATCAATTTGTGAGCTTCGATGAAAACGCGGATCAGCCAATTGGAGATTTGGAAGATCTTGGATTATACGGTCAGGAATGGAAACTGACGGAAGGGCGCCAGTCAATCGAAGCAATATGAGGGCTACTGTGCCAATACACAGAGACTGCTTTGTAGGCGGAGTGAATTGCAAGTGGCACGTCTTCTGAGAACGGGAGGAGACCGGGCAGTTTAGACCACTGACTTGCGCCATGACAAGTCGATAGGCCGGTCGAATTATGTGGAACATACGTTCGGAAATGAAAGTGCCCTCCGATCTGGAATCGATCAGAGCGCGAGCCGGTTAGCAGGTACCAAAATGCTTGATGTTCGCCATAGCTATTCCTAGGAGGACTCCCAGAGTCTGAGTGGCAAAATAATTTTGAATATCCGCCGGTGGCTGAAGTGTATCAGCCTGATTGACAATCATGGCTCGATCTTGTGCTGGTGCGGAGGCCGCGCTTGTTTCGGGTGATGGCAAGCTTGGCAACTGCGGCAGTTATGAGGACTCGTGCAGTCTCGCAATTGATGGTGTTCACGACCACACAGTTTACAGACATGTGGCTTCAAAGGAGTGAACATTAGTCAGAGGCTTTCTTAAAACTGGATGAGACGCTGTGGTGGTTGAGCTTGACGGCCCGTGAATGGCTTCCAGCGTACGAAAACGGTCAATTAGAAAGTTGTTGAAGTCCTGCCATGACGGAAGCGCGGTTTTAACAAGAAGGGATTGCTCCCACTGGGTCCGACTGGTTTTGGGAAGCTTAGAATTAAACCAGTACACTAACAGATTGTCCTAATTCGTAATACTTATGTGAGAATGCTCTAGAGCCGTCAGCGCCCCGTGAACGGTGCTCTGCAATTCCTTCAGGGCAGCTCCGGATTCATGAACCATGGAAGCAATGCCAAAGATGACGTAAAGTTGGCTCGTGACAAACAACCGTTTGTTTTCAAAACGTTCGCCGAGCCTATGACACGCCGAGAGAAATCCGTCATTAGTTAGAGGAGACTTGGACACAATGGCTTTCGCTTCGCCACGAGTTTTAGCATTGAGGTGGAAAAGCTTCTCGACAGGACTGAGACTAGAATTGTTTATATACATGGCAGTAAATAGATCCCGGAATGTGGGCCATTTCAGGCAATCTCCGGTGAAACCATCGGTTTCACAAGGCGGCACCCGGCATCCGCGAGAGTTCGTTGACACGTCGGAAGATTGCGCAATCGCGACGGTATTCGCAGCGGTAATGGAATCGATCGCTTCACCGCACCGACTAGCACATCGCTCATACAAGGCATAGCAGTACTCGTGCTTGGCCTGAACGGTGGCTAGATCAATTTTGCTCTTCGGTGTCGGACGAGGAAAGCGCCTTTACAGTGTTGCGATAGGTCACCTGAACCTCGTCCCAGATGGACTTAATTTGGTCCAAGCGCACTTGCCAAATTCGAAGCGAGGGGGCCTCATCGTCGCTGTATCCGACTCGGGCCTCGAATTGGCTCAATTCGTCGGAAACGGTGATGTAGTCGGACAAGGACATACTGGCTGTGTCTCGCAAACGCTGGGAGGTGGACCTCGTCACCACTTGGGGAGCTGAAACAGTAATGCTTGGCGCTGAACGGAGGGCAGTGCCGAGAGAATAATCCGAGCGAAACGTGTCCGGGGGAGAACGAGGCTGAGAAGAGGCTCGTCTGGGGGCACTTGCCTTCAAAGAGATAGGCCGGGATGTGCTTGTACCGTCAAGGGTTGACGGAACACGCTTAATTGTGGAAGGAGGGACGGAACCCTTTGGTTTCGTCAAGGGGTAGTTGGCGGAGTCGAACGACGAGATTTCGCGGTACGATCGTCCTTCGGAGAGCCTCGGGGCAGAGAGGATGCTCAAAAGGGATTAAGCTTACGGATAGCGAAGGTAGTGTTCTTCGGAGAAGCGAACAGGGGTCGAAGTATGTTTTGTTTATATATATACGTAGTGGACTGTATTCGGATGGATGCAGAAAAGGAATGACAGCACGTATCAGCAGCGGCACGAACCCAATAAAACAAAACAAAAAAAAAAACCAAAGCGATGAAGGAAATTCGTAGCTTTACAATGTTTATAGTTTCCCCCGTTTTTTTATATTTATTTATATTTTCTGTATACATATAGAAAGCAAATACTCCGATAGTTGTTGTGTTTTTTTGTTTATTCAATGTAGGCGATAAATATACCGATGGTTTTTTTTTTTTTTAATAGTGATGGATGTTGGATATCGATGGACGCTGTGTAGAAAAAAACTCATGGAAAGTAACACGTCGATAGTTTTAGTAAAAATAAGCAATAAATATGCCGATAGTTTTTGCCGATAGGTAGTTTGGCCAAACGGATTTATTGAACGACTATTTAGAACTGGCTCACGCTCGGACAACCATTAATCGGTGTTTGCACCACATGAAATAGCTGTGAGATTTTAAGTGGATTTTATTTAACGATGAGAAGGAGGAATACCACTATTCTTTCTCAGATCACTTGGGTAAATATGTGTGTGTGGAACGGCACTTGCACAATGGACACAAAACTAGAGTACACTTATGTCTACCGAATATTAGCATGCCACAGGGACAATAGTGGAACAACGGAATACCACTAATGTTCTCGCAGCTTTGATTAGGTGGATTTTACATATGTTTGAAATGCACTTGCACAAGGGGCAAAAATTAAAGACATTAATGCCCACACTGCGCCTTGGATTGCTATTGTTCTAAGCTGGAATATAACCAAAGCACTGTGGACAATCGCTGGATAGCACAACTGTTTCACGTACGGTTATGTATGGCTAGTGCCTCTAGAAATGACTATACTTATCAGTTCCTCCACCGATGAAACTGCTGGAGCGAGGAGATTTATATTAGCAGGCTCGAAGGACCAATGTTTGTAGCAGGGCGGAGAGAGGCTGCAGTACGTCGGGGTAGCGGTTTGCCGGCGTTCCAATTGCAGGTGCAATACTGCTGCGGCTGCGCTGCAATAAACGAGAAAGGGGGGGTCGAGCTCGTCGCGACCAGAATGGCAATGAACACACACGAGTTGTTGGTTGCAACAACGAAATTTTTCGAATCTTTATTTTCTTAATGAAAAAGAATGACAAGTAATTGTCAGCCAAAGGGTGAAAAAAAGGTAATGGCGATGCCCTTGTTGAAAAAAGTACTGATCATGCCAGTACAGTGTTACCAGATCTCCCTCGGGCTAGAATACCGAGAATTTACTTCCATCTAGTAACTGCGCCAGACGATCACACTTCCTGGCGTGAACGTGCCGCCCCCCTGGCAACAATTGCAACAATCCGCCTGGCCCGACGGGGACGTGGATGGGGGGTGGCCGCGTTCTGGATCGCCTGATTGCCGCAGGAGCCAGAGAGGACCCACCCGAAAATGGTGCTCTGGGCGACAGGAAAATTCCCAGCACTGGGAAGACAGCCAGCCTGGATGACATCTGGTTAGATGTCACCCCCAAGAACCATGGACACGACTGACGGTTGGTGGAATTGCGGATCAGCTAGTACAAGGTTGGTGAATTGATTCCGCATGGTCTCGGATATTTCGCGCACGAGGGTGCGGATCCGTAGGTCCTCTTCAACCCTCAACACGATTTCCCGACGGAAGTTTGGGGCAGTGGGAGACCTTCGGATTGCCATGCAGTCACGTTCAACCCCTATGCAGGTGATTGACAATCTCAGCGCTTCTGGCCGTTGCCGTTGCCGACTCGGACGAGGGCCGTGGGCATAACCATCGTAGCCCGATGGTGGAGTAATGAGGTCAACGTCGGTGCTCTGGCTGAACCGACTTGATTACCATGGACCTCGCCAGGAGGGGGAGACCATCGCACGACGTTGCCTCTCGGTGCGGACGGCCGGTAGCGGATGACAGGATTTAGCAGTCGTATCGACGGATCGTTGATATGGTTCAACGTATGATGATTCTGCCCGCCGATTCGACAGCTGTCACTGCTGCGACAGGTGCCAGACGAATGTTCGTGGGCCAAGCAGTTGGGCTAGTACTTATTGACCAGCACTGCTCGCAGTCGTTTCTCCGCGCGTAGATTGAGAAATCGGCGACACTGGCGGACCGCGTGAACGCCCCGGCATACCCGACAACGGTATGAGTCAATTCCTCGCCGACTGGTCCGCTCTGCATTTTGGGGCCGTGGTTGCTTTGAAGCCATCTCGGTGTTACTGTCGGTCAAACTAGAAGGAGACGATCAATTATTAAATACAGCTATCTCGTCAAGATAGAACAATACGGCAGAACGAGACACACAAACACGACATAGAACTAGACCGTCGGAGACCGGATATACAACTTCAACGCGTCCCAAGCGCCATTCAGTGGGGGGCAGATTATCCTCATATATGACGACTAGATCATCTTTTTGAAGATTACGGTTCGGGTGATGCCATTTGTTTGGCTTATTTCGTCCTTCCACCGACGACAGAATTGATGATGTAAGGCCTTCAGGCGCTGCCATCGGTTGATTAGGGACATCGGTTCTAAATGGATCTCAGGCTCACCCAGGGACAGAAGGGGGCCTCCAGTGAGAAAATGAGCTGGGCTTAACGCAAGCATATCAGTCGACTCCTCGGACATAGGGGAAATAGGTCTAGAGTTCAAGCATGCCTCCACTTTACACAATAAAGTTGAAAGTTCCTCAAAGGAGTACTTAACTCCGGAGGTGGACTTGTGAAAGAGAGCCTTGAAGCTTTTGACTCCCACCTCCCACAAACCGCCCATGTGAGGGGCGCTAGGTGGAATGAATTCCCATGAGAGAATCTGAGATCCATGAGTCCGCGTGACGGATTGTTTGGTGGCCTTCAAGAAGTCCTTGTCTAAGCACGTAGACGCTCCGACGAAGGTTTTCCCATTGTCGGAATAAATGCGTTGAGGTCACCGACGTCTCGCGACAAAGCGAGAAAACGCTGCGAGGGATTTCTCAGTCGTGAGGTAAGAGGTAGCTTCCAGATGGATGGCCTTGGTGGTGAAACACACAAAGACACAGACGTAGCCCTTGGTAATTAAACAGGCCCGTCCCGTGAAGTTCTTGATTTCGAATGGACCTGCGAAATCGACTCCCGTATGAATGAAGGGTCTGGAGAAGGTTAGGTGATCGCGTGAAAGATATCCCCTTAATTACGAATAAAGCTGGCGCTTATACAGAATTCACCGCTTGCATGCGTGAGACTGAGCTTTTATTAAGTTTTTGACCTTATGAATCCAGAATTTAGAGCGGAGTACTCGGAGCATAAGTTGATTGCCTCCGTAAAGTGTGATCTGATGAGTAAATCGTACAAGCAGCCGAGCTAGACTGGAGTTATATGACAGAATTACGGGGTGCCGCTCATCATAGGTGAGTGATTCCGAGGCTTGCAGTCGTCCGCACGTACGGATAATGCCGTGTTGATCCAGAAACAGATTCAAGTTGAGCACCGCGCTCGATGAAGGAATGGGACGTTTGTCTTGCAGGCAGCGGAGCTCTGTCTTAATGTTGAAGATTCAGGGTCGGGTAGGAGTGTATTTTTCGGTAAACGAAGCGCTGGACATAAGCGACCACTCGTAAGGCCGTGCCAAAGTCGGAAAATCGTTCAAGGAGATCGTTCGACGGAGGAAGATTAGCCGTGTGGCATTGCACTCGTTGCTCGATCTCTGTCTCCGGTATAGCACCTGACGGCCAGTATTCGGGCGGTTGACGGAGCCACTCTGGGCCGTGCCACCACAAATCACTAGCAGCCAGGCCAGATTCGGATACGCCATGGCTCGCTTAGTCAACGGGGTCATCTTCAGAGCGGACATGTGCCCAATTATCGATAGCGGCCGCCTTAGACATGGCAGTTACCCGATTGGCATCGAAGGTCGTCCATCGGCACTGTGGTTTTTAAAGCCATGCCAACACGATGGTGGAGTCAGTCCAGAAGAAGGATTGGACGGGCTGAATTGGAAGGCTGCTAACGATGGCCGTATACAGGTCAGCCAGGAGAACTGCCCCACATAACTCGAGGCGCGGGAGCGAGAGAGTCTTGACCGGGGCTACCCGGGTTTTTGCGGCGAATAGATAAACGCTAAAGTGGTGCTTATGTTGCACCCGCACGTAAATCGCCGCGCCATAGGCCCTTTGGGATGCGTCACTAAACCCATGTAGCTACCATTGCGTCTCTAAATCAGTATCTATCCACCTGGGAATATGGATGATTTGGAGGCCAGGATAGTCTTCAAGGAAAGCATGCCATTGTTGCACACGACACGCTAGAAGTGTGTCATCCCAACCAATCTCGGTGAGCCAAATTTGCTGCATAAAGATTTTGGCACGGATGACGAAGGGGGCTAACCAACCGGCTGGGTCGAAAAGCTTAGCGATCTGAGACAAGACTATTCGTTTAGTAATTGTTGTTTGAACCTCTGGTTCGAGCGGAACAAAAAAGAAGCAGTCTGCCGTCGCCTTCCAGCGGATGCGTAGAGTTTTTGCGTGACAGGCATCCTCGATCTCAAGAGAATCATCACGGAGCAGATGATCCTTAGAGATAGCCTGCAGCAAAGGCTTATGGTTGGACGTCCATTTTCTTAAAGGAAAGCCTGCGGACTGTAGAGCATCTCGGAGTTGCTGGATAGCAGCATGAGCATCCTCTGGAGTGTGGACTCCTGCAAGGACATCATCAACGTACATGAAATGTCGTAAAATGTCGCTCGCTTTTGGGTAGCTGTTCTCGACGTCTTGGGCAAGCTGTAGAAGCACTCGAAATGCTAAAAAAGGCACGCAATTGACACCGAACGTAACTATTTCGAGCTCATAATCAGTAAATCGTGCATGCTCATCCCGGGAAAGGATTCGCTGGAAGGGCGTATGCTTTGCATCCACCATGATTTGTCTGTACATCTTAGTTACGTAGGCGTTGAAAACATAGCGGAAGAATCTCCACTTGGGATCTGCAAAATGAGGTTGACTTGAAATGTTGGGCCGGTATGCAAGACATCATTGAGGCTGACTCCATTCGTGGACGGACAAGATGCGTTATAAACCACGCGGGTTTTAGTTTATGTTTGTTTTCAAAACGTTCGCCGAGACTATGCCACGCCGAGAGAAATCCGTCATTAGTTAGAGGAGAGTTTTAGCATTGAGGTGGAAAAGCTTCTCGACAGGATTGAGACTAGGATTGTTTACATACATGGCAGTTAATAGATCCCGGAATGTGGGCCATTTCAGGTAATACGTGGTAAAAACATTGATTTCACAAGCCTGCACCCGGCATCCGCGAGAGTTCGTTGACACGGCGGAAGATTGCGCAATCGCAACGGTATTCGCAGCGGTAATGGAATCGATCGCTTCGCCAAACTGACTAGAACACCGCTCATACATGGCATAGCAGTTCTCGTGATTGGCCTGAACGGTGGCTAGATCAATTTTGCTCTTCGCTGTCGGACGAGGAAAGCGCCTTAACAGTGATGCGATAGGTTTCCTGAACCTCGTCCCAGATGGACTAAATTTGGTCCAAGCGCACTTGCCAAATTCGGACCACTATATCATATAGCTGCCATAGGAACAATCGGTTAAAACTGGTGAAAATGCTTGGTATGAAAATTTTCCGTGTCTCTTGTACGATTTCAATTCACGAAATTCACGCAATACGCATTTGTTATTATTATCCATCTGCCGACCAAATTTTATCCGGATCGTACAACTATATCATATAGCTGCCATAGGAACAATCGGTTGAAAACGCTTGGTATGAAAATTTTCCGTGTCTCTTGTACGATTTGAACCAAATTCGCTCCATATGCATTTGGCATAAAATCCTATGTGTACACCAAATTTCATCTAGATCGGACTACTATATCATATAGCTGCCATAGGAACAATCGGTCATTGAAAAAAATTAACGCAATGTGCATGACTGCAAGGGTATATAATCTTCGCCTAGCCGAAGATAACCTTTTTTTCTTGTTTTTATATTAATTTATTTTTCTTTTTACATATGGAAAGCAAATACTCCGATAGTTGTTGTGTTTTTGTTTGTTTATTCAATGTAGGCGATAAATATACCGATGGTTTTTTTTTTATAATGATGGATGTTGGATATCTATGGACGCTGTGTAGAAACAAGTAAGATAAGTACGGTCGCGCACGCCCTACCGTATAATACTCTCTGCATTTTCCACCGATTATATTATTAAAATCGGTATCGAGATATTACAATGTGTAGTACTTGCATTAAAACACGTTGAAACAAAAACAATCTAAGCATAATCAAATATACATCTGTTTTTCTGTATGCGAATACACATACGAAAGACAATATATGATGCATATATGTATGTATGTGTGTATTCGGCGTGGCCAGCGACTGTGGGCAGCGCTGCCGCCACACAGGCAGCGAAAACATTCAAACATGTGCTTGTATGTTTCTGTCTCGCTTGCACTCATACATTGAGCGCTGCCGCTCAAGTGCTTGTATGTTACTATCTCGCTTGCACTCATACACGATATTGCATTAAGTTATCAATATTGCAACGCTTTTAGTTTTCTTGTTTATAGTCCGATTTAAATGCACCTTTCAGTATAGTTTGATACAGTTAGTCTTCACACGAATTATAAATTACAATACTCTACGATAAGAAGAAATGCCTTAAAAACGTATTGAAATTTGAATAGTTTTTTAATCCATTGTGAAAAGGGGGCGTGGCAGTCCAAAATTTTTGATGGCATGGCATATATACAGTCTCTAGGAACCTGCATACCATATTGGTGATCCTAAGTGCCATAGTTACTGAGATATTCGCCGAAAACACCGATTTTTGCCGAGGTTGTCTGGTTTTTTGCTCATTGTGGGCGAATGGGGCGTGGCATCGAAAAAAAAAAGATTCTTGTATTGACTGACTAAATATGTGATCGAATGAGACTAAGCTCGAACTTGTAGCTCTTACCATCTCTCAAATCTGTTTGTTCATACGGACAGACAGACAGACAGACAGACAGACAGACATAAAGACGGACAGACGGACATGGCTATATCGACTCAGCTGTTGATGCTGATCAGGAATATATATACTTTATGGGGTCTGCCACGCCTCCTTCTGCCTGTTACATACATTTGCACGAACCCAATATACCATTGTAGAGAGTATAAAAAAAAACTCATAGAAATTAACACGTCGATAGTTTTAGTAAAAATGGGCAGTAAATATGCCGATAGTTTTTTACCGATAGGTAGTTTGGCGAAACGGATTTATTGAACTGATTTTTAGGACTCGCTCACGAGGATGCTCATGCTCCGACAACCATTAATCGCACCATTTGCACCACAAGAAATAGCTGTGAGATTTTAAGTGGATTTTATTCAACGATGAGAAGGAGGAAAACTACTATTCTTTTCTCAGATCACTTGGGTAAATATATGTGTGTGGTACGGCACTTCCACAATGGACACAAAACTAGAGTACACTTATGTCTACCGAATATTAGCATGCCACAGGGACAATAGTGGAACAACGGAATACCACTACTGATTTCACAGCTGTTGCTTAGGTGGATTTTACATATGTGAGAAATGCACTTGCACAAGGGGCAAAAATTAAAGACATTAATGCCCACACTGCGCATTAGCTTGTCACTGTTCTCAGCTGGAATATAACCAAAGCACTGTGGACAATCGCTGGATAGCACAACTGTTTCACGTACGGTTATGTATGGCTAGTGCCTCTAGAAATGACTATACCTATCAGTTCCTCCACCGATGAAACTGCTGAAGCGAGGGGATTTATATTATCCGGCTCGAAGGACCAATGTTCGTAGAAGGGCGGAGAGAGGCTGAAGTACGTCGGGGTAGCGGTTTGCCGGCGTTCCAACTGCTGCGGCTGCGCTGCAATAAACAAGAAAGGGGGGGTCGAGCTCGTCGCGACCAGAATGGAAAATTTAATGAACACACACGAGTTGTTGGTTGCAACAACGAAACCTTTCGAATCTTTATTTTCTTAATGAAAAAGAATGACTAGAATTTGTCAGCTAAAGGGTGAACAAAAGGTAATGGCGATGCCATTGTTGAAAAAAGTACAGATCATGCCAGTACAGTGTGAACAGATCTCACGCAGGCTAGAGTACCGAGAATTTGCTTCCATCTAGTAACTGCTCCTGACGATCACATTTCCTGGCGTGAACAAGTACATATAAATTATTATCCTAAATATTAATTTTAATCTGTATTATTTAATTGCTATGCTTATATATATTTTATTTATTATAAATGTCTAATCCGTTAACCATTGCTTTCAGTTTTAATTATGTCTAATTGCTAAGTCCTGTTGTGGGGTTATCATGTGTCGATCGTTAGGAGTATGTTAATCGTGTAGTGGGTTTGCTTAGGGATCGCTTTAAATTTATTTTCGGATTTGGCGATCATGGAAGGGAGGGCAATATTGGCGTTCCATCTGCGCCATCGTGCAACAAACTCGCTAGGGCTATTGTTTCTTTCCTTCTTCTGATTTTTTCTTTGGAAAAATCATAGCACGCGACTATCCAATATAATTACTAAATAGCAGACGAGCCTGCAGAGCAGCGAAGTAATTTACCCCCCAACTGCCGACTGCAAACGGTCCGGAGCCAGCGAGTGCCCGCTGAATTTTGCAAATACCTTCATCGTTATATATTACAGATTCTAATATATTTATATTTATATTTATATTTAATAATTTTATATATTCTGGCGCCCAACATGTGTGGCCAAGTTCCGGTAGCCCATAACCATATTTGCGTAAAGTCAATTTCATCAGACTTATGTTCCATCCCCAACTCGATTTGTGCAACTCTTTTTTCCTTTCTTTTCACCTTTTCCGCTCAGTGTTGTGTTCCGTAGTACTTAGACATTTGGTTTTAATGGATTTTAAATAAGTCCAAGGCCAAATCTAAAGTAATGGAAAGTAAAAAAAACATGCATGCCAAGTGTAATGGATAAATTTTAGCTTCTAAATAGCCTAACTGCCGTTGCTTTTGGGATATTGCATTATAAATGTTTGCTTCTGCACTGATAAAAAAAACAATACATGCATATGTGAAGTGTACTGGATAAATTTTTATCTTCTAAATTGCTTAATTGACGTTGCTTTCAACATATTGCAGTATTAACTTCTGTTACTGTATCTCATGACGCTGGATAAGGTTATTGGCCAAGAGCTAGAATCCTCCGCGCATAACATTGCATTCAGTAACGCCTTGCAAACTATCGGACATAATGAGTACTAGTTGTCGCTGGATACGATATATTAAAATAATCGTCCACTCAATAAGGTACCATTTTGTTTACCTTCGTCTACCTTATTCTAGCATTTTTCGATTGCATTGTTTCCTGAAAATTTTCATGTGATAACCCCCAACCTAATATAATTTATTGATCAGTCTTATCTTTGTTTTTGAATTTATTTTTTTATTTATTATTAATTGCTTTAATAGTCAGTGTATTATATTTATTAAAAAGATAACTTTATTAGTGTTGTTTAATATTCGGTCTATTTATTATTAACTAAGTCCTTATGGAAGGCAGCTCAGGAATGCCATTGTCAACCGGAGCAGGTGTTACTTGCTTTATATGCTCAAGTCAAATTCTTCAAGAGACGGAATTATTGAAAGTCAGTTGTGGACACACTTTTCATAGCTTATGCTTTAATACGAAGCTGAAGAATACAAAAGTGTGCCCTATCTGTAAAAGACCCCTTGAGGAGTCTGCATCCGAAAAACCATCTGTGTCTGGTACGGTAACGAGAGCTATATCTAGAAGAGAACCTAGCGTGTCTGGTCCTTAAGTTATTGACGATTTCGTCGTTGCAGTTAACAATCCTGCCGCCGAATCCTCAGCTATGCCGCCTAATGAGAGCTTGCAGCAAGTGATTGCAAATGCGCTAGCTCTAGCTGCAGTTAATCAGTCAGAAGTATTGGTTCAAGCCACTACTAGGCAAACTGAGCTACTAATTTGTACAATGCAGACTGGTTTCGACAAATTGTTCTCAACTCTGAGTGTTGAAGGGTCCATTACATGACCACCGCCAAATGTAGGGCCAACAACTAGTAGCGAAATTCCAAATCAGCATTCAGCTACATTACCACCAATGATGCCTTCTGGGAAGTCTTCGTTAGGCGTCGACGATTTTATTTATCGAGCCGAAGCACTTACTTACCTGACCTTAGAAGGGAAGTTTGGAGTTCTTGCGCGGTATGCTAGCAACTTCTTCGAAGGAACGGCCAGTGAATGGTTCTGGCGTTACCATAAGAGTGTGCCAGCCATCCAATGGGAAGGATTGCGCCATGCGCTCAAAAGTCAATTCAAGGACGAACGTACCGATTTGCATGTTAGAGCCCTTATAGATAGGCGTAAGCAAAGAGAGGGAGAAACATTTGATGAGTTTTATGAATCAATCTATTAGGGGAATAATAGATAAGCTTACAGTTCCGCTTTCTGAATTTTCGCTTTTGGAGTCGCTCAGATCTAGTTTATGATTGGAAATCCAGCATGAATTACTGTATGAAGAGATTGGCACCGTAGAAAAACTTCGTCATTTAGTAAGAACCCGAGAACTCTTTTTACAAAACGTTATGAAACCTTCAGCACCAAAGCCTCGCCCAGTGCCGATGCCACGACGAGCAATCAAATCAGAATCGGAGACTTTTGAACAAGAAGAGGCAGATATAGCCGCTATACAGTTAGTATGTTGGAATTGTGCAGAAACCGGTCACCGCTACCAAGACTGTGTTAGTCAAATTCGTAGAGTATTTTGCTACGGGTGTGGTAAAGCCGATACATACAAACCATCGTGTAGCAAATGCAATAGTCACCAAAAAAACTGGGTAGGCCGTGCACCGTTGAAAAGTGCACGCACACCGATGAATTCGAAGTCGACCAACACAGATTAGAAGTGGATTCAGATTCTTCTGTTATCCAAACACAGATCATATTGTAGATATCTGGGCGTTCATAAAATTAATAAGCCTATTAAATCTAATTATCTTTCTCGCTCAGTAACCCGTCAAAAGGAATTTTTAGCACTCGAAAAAATGGATGGAAAAAGCTTTTGGCAGCAGTAATTAACAACTCGCATGATATTCGACCATACGCATACGTTTCTCTTTTAGGGAAGACTGTAAGTGGCCTGCTTGACACCGGTGCATCAATAAGTTGCATAGGAGGTAGCTTAGCGACAGAGATACTCGATTTACAACATCTTTACAGACCTTTAACGTCGAATGTTAGAACAGCGGATCGCAATGGACAAGCCATATTTTGACTTTCTACCTGGTACCCTAACTTTGACAAGATTTATATTTAGGTTTAGATTTTTGGAGGGCATTTGACTTGTGGCCATCAGGTTTCGACTCAGGGTGCGTACGACTTGCAGCTTTAGAAGACCCATTGTTAAGAAGACTAAGTTTCGAACAACATAAAACTTTACAGGAAGTCATCAAGGAGTTTCCTTCATACGCTGAATTAGGCCTCGGTCGAACCTCAATACTCTCACATGAGACAGACGTTGATAAGCCAATACCTATTAAACAACGACACTATCGTGTTTCACCTGCAATTGAAAAGCTTATGTATCAAGAGCTAGACAGGATGCTCAGCTTAAGAGTTATTGAGAAATCTTCAAGTTCTTGGTCCTCGCCTGTTGTTCTCGTTCAAAAGCCTGGTAAAGTGCGGTTATGTTTGGATAGCAGGCGTGTTAATGCAATCACTGTAATACCTTTGGTCTGTGTATTGCCCCTCAGACAATGTCCAAGCTGATGGACAAAATAATTCCACTTCATTTAAGACGAGAAGTATTTATCTATTTGGATGATCTCCTGATCGTATCAGATACTTTTGAGAGTCATTTGTGTCTTAAGAAAAGTTGCGGGTAAAAAAAAGGAAGCTGGATTGACGATTTATATTGGAAAAAGTAATTTTTGTTTAGAGGAGGTAAAATATTTATTTATTTATGAACGCAGACTAAATGCAGTCGCGAGTATAACCAAAATATAAAGTTCTATTTATAATTAAAATTACTATTTATGACTATAAAAAGTATCATAAAAATATATTTGAACTGAAAATATTAAACAAATTTAGTTAATTAAATTATCAATTAGTTAATTGTTAATCTGGGATTAAAAAGTAAAGAAATTGATTCAACATTTAATGTGAGGATTGGGGAAACCCCAGAAAAACCCAACCAGATCAATGCAAATGTATGCCAAAATTTAATTGAACGCATGAATGGCTAAGATGCCAAAAATACTGCCCCTAAAGATCAGAGATTTAACGCAGTTGGCTGTAAAGTGAATCTTCAAGATGGGAAAGAGAAAGAGATGTATCAATAATTCTATAGAAATCGTTATAATGAGCGCATAATATCCGAAAACGATTGTGCAAAGTGTAATCAGTAGTGCATGTAGAAAGAAATAAAGGGATGTAGTACCTGGTTGCCCTGGTTGGAATATTGAAATTAAGGCGTTCTAAAAGAGATGAGGAGCAGATATCATCTAATATCATTAACTATAGGTTTGTGAAGAAAAATAACTCCAAAAACTCTCCTATGATTAAGAAGGGACGGAAGATTAAGGAGTAAGAGTCTATTGGTGTAGGACGGAATTCGAAGAATAGGGTCCCAATTAAGACCTCGAAGTGCAAAGAGTAAAAACTGCTTCTGCACTGACTCAATTAAATCTTGAGTATGAGCATGTTGAGGAGACCAGACACATGAACAATATTCAAGAATGGGCGGACAAGGGATGTGTAAAGAAGTTTAGAGACGAAGGGATCATTAAATTCTTTGGATCAGCGTTTAATTAATCCAAGAGTGCCCTTGGCTTCTAAAGAAAGGTTAAACAGAATTAATAGAGGTTTTATTATAGAAGAACAGCACTCCTTAAGCACACAACTTGGAATGTTGTCGGGGCCAGGAGAGAAGGAAGTTTTTAAGGTGTTAATTGAAGAGAGTATACAACTATAAGTAATATGCGGAAGAAAAACAGAATTAGAGGATAGGAGTTTATAGGTACAAGAGAAGTTAGTAGGCAAACTAGAGGTGTAAGTAGATTGAAAGAAGTTAGCAAAGAGATCGGAAGCGGCCGAGTCCTCACTTACTTTACTGGAATTAAAAAAGAAAGAATAGGGTAAAGTAATAGATTTACGTTTAGAATTAACAAAGTTATAGAATTGTTAAGGATCACGCGCAAATTGAGTCTTGCAATGGACAAGATAATTTTCATAGCATTGAGAATTAAGCAGGGTAAAGGTTGCTTTTACTTTAGAAAAATTTAACAAGTAAGGAAAGTACAGTCGAGCAAGCCCGACCGTAAAATACTCTCTGCATTTTTTTCCCCATTAAATTATTAAAATCGGTCCAGAGATATTACAATGTTTAGTACTTGCATTAAAACACGTTGAAACAAAAATAACCTAAGCATAATCAAACATACATTTGTTTGTCTGTATGCGAATACACATACGAAAGACAATATATGATGCATATACATGTATGTATGTATGTGTGCATTCTGCGGGCAGCGCTGCCGCCACGCAAGCAACGAAAACATTCGAACATGTGCTTGTATGTTTCTGTCTCGCTTGCACTCATACATTGATATGAATGCGGCAGCGCTGCCGCCACATGTGCTTGTATGTTTCTGTCTCGCTTGCATTCATACACGATATTGCATTCAGTTAGCAATATTGTAACGCTTCTAGTTTTCTTGTTTTTAGTGCGATTTCAATGCGTCTTTCAGGATAGTTTGATATAGTTAGTCTTCACACGAATTATAAATTACAATACTGTACTATATTAACAAACGCCTTAAAACGGAGCAAAATTTGAGCATTACTTTTATTAATTGTGGGAAAACGGGGCGTGGCAGTCCAAAAATTTAAATGTCAATGCATTTACGCTGTCACTAGGAACCTCCATACCAAAATTGGTGATCCTAGGTGCAATAGTTTTTGAGATATTCGCCCAAAACACAGATTTTTTCCGAGGTGTGTCTAGTTTTTTGCTCATTGTGGGCGAATGGGGCGTGGCATCGAAAAAAAAAGATTCTTGTATTGACTGACTAAATATGTGATTGATTGAGACCAAGCTCGAACTTGTAGCTCTTACCATCTCTGAAATCTGTTTGTTCATACGGACAGACGGACCGACAGACGGACAGACAGACGGACAGACGGACATGGCTATATCGACTCGGCTTGTGATGCTGATCAAGAATATATATACTTTATGGGGTCTGCCACGCCTCCTTCTGCCTGTTACATACATTTTCACAAATCCAATATACTCTTGCTTAAACCTTTTTAAATATATTGATTTTTTATTTTTTAAGTTGGGTAACCTTGGTGAGAACCAAGGCGGTTTATGTGAAACGGACTTTGCAACACTAGGGATGCAGACATCGAAGATTGAATTTAAAATATTGTAAAAATACTCGACAGCTATATTAATATCTTTCATGCCGTATAGTACAGACCAGTCAGTAGCAAGAATCAGTCGATTAAGAAAGAAAACCCCCCACTGCGGTCATCATCTAGGTCGAGTAGTATTGACGAGTGCAAAACGCCAATGAAAAATATAAAGAATAACATATACACGGCGGTGATTTGCTTGTTTTTAATTAATCAAGCTTTAAATTCACGAGCGTTAAAAAGGTTATAATATAAAATACAAAAAAAAACGAAAACCGCTGCGGCAACTTGTTTGCGACCGTCAGCCCCTAAACAAAAAAAAAGACATATAAAGTAGTGTGTGGCAGCTTGCTAGAAACGCTCAAGTGCTAACCGCACTGAAAGAGTTGCCTAGTAAGTTGTGTGAGAATCCGTACCATTAGTAGGCGGAAGCCAAAAAGGAGTACTACGGACCAGCGTGCCCAGTGCTTAGTTAAAAGTTTCAAAGTTGCAAAATTGAAAGAAATAAAAGAATGAAAATGAAAAATACCAAGCACAAAATGCGAAAACAAGATCACACACGCCGAACAAAAAAGAATCGCCTGCCCACAAATAAATTTTTAATGACAAAACCTATTTTATATCGAATACTAACATAATGTTTTTTTTCCATCTCTAGAATTTGCCTATTGTGAGTGTGAGCATAGCCAACTACACCAAAGGCACATCTTAAAACAAGGGGTGAGTAAAGCGTACTAAGATATAAAAATATTAAGATAAAGGCATTGTGAGACAAGATTATCTCATTTTACACCAAGTACTCGGTAAAGTAAATAAAGAAATCTTTAATTGAAACTTTAAAATTTCCAAACAATACAAATGTAGAATTTTAATTAAACAGTTCCCGTGTTCCTGAATTTGCTTGTTAGCTTGATTGTTGTTTGTCAGTATGGAGGAAATAAAGGAGACCCTAACGAAATTCGAAAACACCTTAAGTAATGTGCTTGGTCAGATGGTCACCTTCAAGGACCACCTCAAACAGTTAGGAGAAAAGGTAGAAAAAATAGAGTCCGCACAGGCTAGCGCTAACACAGTCGATACTCGCACTTTAGAACATCAGTGGAGTTTAATGACTCAAGGAGGAAGGCCCTTAGATGTCTTTCACATGCAAGATAACAATCATTTCTCTCTGATCCTAAACAATCTAAAAAATGGGAATCACACCCCAGAAGTTATGAACGCCTTGATAGAATCGGCTAGGGATAGAGCGCTAGACGTCTTTATTAGAGGATTGGACGGTGATATCTCAAAATGGTTAGTTGTGCGCAGGCCTAGAAATTTGCCCGAAGCATATTCTATTTGTCTAGATAAGCAAAACGTGAAAGGGAGCAAATACCCAACCCAATACGTAGACAAGTTCTCAGCCCCTAACGTGAATTACAGACCCCCTGGTGTCCCTAGATACCCTCAACCTTTCCAATCTTACGATCCTAGGAGTGCTCAGTTTTCTCAAAGATCCACTGGCTTTCGTCCCGCCATAAAAATGGAAAGCAACCAATCAAGACAATCGTACCGGTCAGGTTTTAGCCCGCAAGGTGAAGGCAACGATAGCTTCAAGCGTGGTCCAAGTACCTCCTCGAACCTCAACCCTTTTCGCAAAGCCTAGAGGTTGTATAACTTAGATGTGGCCCAATATTCTTCTCAGTCCGCCCCCAATGAGCCCTACCAAAATCCAGCGGACGACTCTTATTATGAGGAGACCTACCATAACGGGGATACTAGTGAATTAAACTGTGCATCACAGCCAGAAGAGCTAGGTAGCCCCGAGGTAAGCGAAGGGGATGCGGAAGAGATGAATTTTATGAGCGACGCCTCTCTAGCGTTCCATACATAACGTATGAAACCAAAGACGGGGCTTAGCTAAAAATTTTAATAGACATAGGTGCAAACAAAAACTTTATTAGCCCCAAGATGGCCGATGGTAGCACCCCCATCAAAAATCCCTTCGAGGTCCAATCGGCCGCAGGAAACATCAAGATCACCCACTGCCTTACCGGTCGGTTTTTCCGATCCGTTGGCAACAATACATTGACTAAATTTTTCGTACTTCCAGGTTTGGTGTCTTTTGATGGTATTATAGGTGATGACACCTTAAAGGCCTTAAGAGCTCTAATAGATAGGATAAATGACTTTCTCGAAATAGCACCCGGAGTCAAAATACCTATTTTGGCAACGGCTTCGCATGACGTTAATTCTCTTCTCGGAACAGAACCTATCCTTTCGTCATCGGAAGTGCTAGCTTTCCCCGATTTCGACAAACCATTCCACCTAACAACGGACGCTTCCAACTATGCTATCGGTGCTGTGCTTTCACAGAAAGACGGCAACAAAGACCGACCAATCGCGTATATCTCCCGTTCGTTAAATCAAACGGAAGAAAACTACGCCACCAACGAGAAGGAAATGCTCGCAATAGTTTGGGCCCTAGATAACCCACGGATCACCAACCTTTAACGTTTGCCCTGAGTAATAGAAATTACAATGCAAATTTAAAACGTTGGAAGTCGCGCATAGAGGAGTAGAATAGATCTATGTCGACCCCACAGTCATTTGACGCTGGCGACAGGGTATACGTTGCTAATAAACAGATCAAAAGCAAGGAGAAACAACGCTTCAAGCCGGAAGAAGTTCAGGAAGATAGGAAGGTTACAGTTAAAACCCAATCTGGAAAAATTTTCCACAAATCAGATATAAGAAACTAAAAGAGAGAATTGAGTACGCTATGCCACTTTTAGAAAAAAGTTACGCTTCACAAACTCCCTGTAAATTAAGAACACTAATAAAGAATTATAAATAAAAAAACCGCACAAAAAATATAAAAAAATCACAGAAAATATAAAAAAACACACAAAAAACATAAAAACATGAAAATACACAAAAAACACTTACACGTACGAAATAGAATAAGTAAAATAAAGAACAAATGAGTAACGCCTTTATCCCAAGGGTGGTTGTCCTCAACTACTCAAGAGCTCTTCACATCTTCAGATATGATGCCCCCGTCGCCCCGCTGCAACAAGGAATCGTGTGGCGCATAAACTGAGTTTTTAAACTCGCTCACGTTATCAACCTGGAGGAGATTCAGCGGAGCATCGAGAGGACTGCGGAAGAGGCTTCCAGGATTAGTGATGAAAGGATCAGGGCCTTGGCGGATCATCACCTTAAGAGGGCTGCGGACGGAATCACCAGGATGACCACGACGCGAAGGCCACGATCCATAGACTGGTTAGGATCAGCATGGAAATGGGTCGCTGGCTCACCAGACGCTTCAGACTCGAATGCTATTCTCCAGTCACAAGACGACGTGAAGAGCAACAGCAACCAGCAGATCAGGATAAACACAAGATTGTTCGACGCGACCCACGAATCACTACGGAAGCTTAACGAGGTCACCGCAAGAATGAACGCCATCGATGGAGAAACTCACACAGCGACGACGGTCTTGCATAAATCGATAATTTTGGCTAATCAGATCGACGAAGTGACAAGGGCATGCCAGCTGGCAAAAACCTCCGTCGTTAATACTAACTTGCTCGACCGGGAAGAAGTGGAACTCTTGCTTGAAGAAATTTAAAGTCTCCCATATCAGAACGTGGTGGAGGAGGTCGAATTCTCGCGACTATCAATCCTCACCAATGGGACGATTGTTCTATACGTGCTGACGATGCCCAAGGTAACGCAGGAGAGATACCGGCTGATGCTGCTTTACCCAGTAGTCAACAACGGTATGCAAGTGGTCTTGGAATCCAAAAAGCTTGCCGTAAGCCCCCAGGAAACCTACGCTGTACTGGGAAAATGCTAATCGATTGGGAACACCACGGTTTGCCAGGAGAAGGATTTGCAAAAACTACCAGAAGACGGGTGCATTCCCCGGTTGCTAAAGGGAGGCCATGCCACATGCAACTTCCTGAAGAACGATCGGCAGATCGTTGAACTGGTCGACGATGGAACCATCTTCATATCCAACTTCAACGGCACCATTGGTGGAACTTCGGGTGAGCACCACCTGGAGGGATCATTTGTCATACAGTACGCCAGCGAAACCGTCACAATCGGGAACAGGAACTTCAGCAGTTACTCAACGACCCACATAATGGCATTGCCGGCGGTATTAACAAAAATAACAGCTGCGGGATACAAACTATCACTGGAGTACGTGCAGGACTTTGGCCTGGAGAATTTTAGTCGGAACGGTGACAGGATTTGAACGAGTTCTATTCTTCTGTTTAAACTCGTAAACAATCACATGAGGAGGCCAAAACTTTGGATCACATATGACAGGAAACAGTTCAGGGGACACACTTATCTTAAAAGATGAGATCTCTCTGGGCTCAGAGAAATTAAATTTAGAAATAGAGACGCTACCAGGGGTTTTGGTAGCGATAAATGCAGCAATTGACTCAATAGTCGTGTCTGCAGAAAGTCTGGATATAAATATCTGTTTACGGGGAGGCTGAGCTACAATGGGAGTAGCAATGGGATGACTGTTACGTCGACTTGGGGGCTTTTAGAGCCAGAAGAATAGCCATTGGAAGTATTCCCAGGCACAACAATTATATTAGGGGGTGAAGGGAAAACTGCGGGGGTGGCAGTAGAACGACTGTTACGTCGAATAGGGGGACTTTTCGAGATTTTACTTGTGGCCTTGGCTCCATTAACAGTCACCGATTTGATCTTAATGGGTGATGAGGTGGTTACGGGGGGGAGTGCCGGGAAAGCAACGTTGGCACATGAGGGTCGGTCAGGTACAGGAGATGTTGCAGGAGGAATATGTGAATTGGGAGGTGAAGAGTTGCGGGGAGAGGGAGAAAAGAATAAAAGGCGAGGCCCATTATGCACTGGTGACGTGAGGAGCGAACCAGGCGGAAGAGGTAAGGGAAGCTGCTGCTGAGAACTCAACACATTGTCAGGTGGAGTCTCAAACTTATAATCACTAAGCAAGTCAGCACTAATATCAAAATCGGTGCTTAGCTTCTTGGCGAGTGAGCGCAATTTTAGGAATTGCTTTTTCAGGTGAAAAATCACCTTGCAACTCAATACACACTGGGCATGACCATCGCAAACCACCACTGCCTAATTTGGCAGAGGAAATGAATTTTTCGAATTCACGCCCAGTAAGACCAGCACATTTTATATGCATAATGTTGTCACATAGCCAACAGTGCACATAATTCTGTTGGTCACTATCACGAGTTGGACCGTAATTGCAATTGTTTTTGCAGCAGGCCATTTCACTCAAACTAAACTCTTTTAATATTAGAGAGCAAACAAGAAAAAATTTGAGAGTGCACAAGATTACTTCGATGTAAACAAATATGCTCGAAAACATAATTCGCTAAATATGCAAAAACAAATGTTAACGAAACGTTTATGACAACAAAGCAATGCGTGGGCGCAAGTGCAAAACAGAAATGGAGTGAAAGCGACCAAACACACAAACTTATTTTTGCTCAGAAGAGCAACGAAAAGAAAGCAAAGGTCGCAGCAAAAACAAGCACAAACAAAAATACAGCTGAGACGCTCTATTAATAAAATGTAATGTTTTGATAAAAATGCACACTGAAAACGACTTTGCACAAACCAGATTTGCTCAAATAAAATATTTGATAATTTCAAACAAAAATTCGCGAATTAAGGCAGAAATAATAAAATAGACGGAGCGTTGAAAAAACACCACCGGCACAGCTAATAATCTCTTTCTCTTTTGTCGCGAGCCAGACTCCCAAGTCGTCGCAGGCGGCCGCTTGCCGTCTCTTGTTCTCTGCCGCAATAGCCTCTGCTGCCCTGCTCTGACGTAGCGGCTTGCGCTGTGTGCTTGTAGTTCGTTTCGTCGCTTTGACGTCAGCCATGCACTTGTATGTGTGCGCTGCGTAGTGTCCGCTGTCTCTGCCCAGCCTCTGCCGATCAATGCATTGCACTGCGCATGTGTCGTCGCTCTTTGTTTTCGGTTTTCTGATTCCGATCTCGCTATGCGTGTGTATGCGACAAGCGTACATCGTTCTCTGTCTCGCTGCTGTGTGAACTGGCTGCTTCCAGTGAGAACATTACTCGCCGCTTCTTTTCATACACTGCATGCTGGCAGTTATGGGATTGTGCCCGTATATAAATCAAACCGTGCGCACTGGCAGTTTTCGGCCAGTGCGCTAAATGTGCGCTCATTTATGGGGCGTCACAGATTGGATAGGAGGCGTGTTAATGCAGTCACTGTGAAGGATGCATATCTCATGCTGTTTAACGATGGTATTCTAAGTTGACCACCAAAAGCTGAATTTATAACAAGCATTGATTTTAAAGAAGCGTTCTGGCAAATTTCTTTAACACCCAGTTCAAGAGACAATACAGCATTTAGTTTACCCGGGAGGACTCTCTATCAATACACTGTAATGCCTTTTGGACTTCGTAACACTCCTCAGACAATGTCAAACCTGATGAACAAACTAATTCCACCTCAATAAAGACGAAGTTCATCTATTTGGCTGATCTCCTTCGTATCAGATACTTTTGAGAGGAATTTTTTTGTCTTATGAGAAGTTGCGGGTAAAATAAAGGAAGCTGAGTTGACGATTAATATTGGAACAATTAATTTCTATTTAGAGGAGGTAAAATATTTTGGCCATGTTGTTGGAAAGGGAACCATTGATAAAGATCCTGATAAGATTTCTGCTTTTAAAGAGTTTCCTACTCCTCGATCGGTGAAGCAAGTAAGACGTTTCGTCGGCATGACTGGATGGTACAACAAATTTATCCGGAACTATGCTTCTATCGCATCCCCTATAACGGATACTTTAAAATCGAAGCGGAAATTTCTTTGGAGTGACGAGGCTCAAGAAGCTTTTGAAATGCTAAAGGCGAATCTGACGCCTGCACCAGTGCTACATAGCCGAAATTTTGAATTGCCTTTTCCATTCATTGTGATGCTAGCCGTACTGGTATAGGTGCCGTTTTAGTGCAAAACAATGATGAGGGCGACGAAGTTCCAATTGCTTTCATGTCTCGGAAACTTAACCGATGCCAAAGAAACTATTCCGTCACTGAAAAAGAATGCTTAGCAGCCGTTCTTGCTGTAAAAAAGTTAAGAGCATATGTGGAAGGTCAGGAGGTAAGGAGCTCACGATTGGCTCGATGAGAATTGAAGCTACAATGCTTTGTGTTTAAAATCGTACACCGTAAGGGAACTCAGAACATTGTCCCCGATGCTTATCCATTAATATGGACTCAGAATTGTTTCGATCAGCACAATATAAAAAGTAAGTTGACAAAATTAAAGACAATCAAACGCAAACTCCTGATCTCAAAGTAGTAAACGGATATATTTATCGACGAGCAGAGCATGCAAATGGAGACAAGATTGCGGCCGATTCATGTTGGAAATTATGGATTCCGAAAGAGTTGATTCCGGAAATTCTTAAAAATGTCCACGAATCCTCCATATCGTCTCACACTGGAATTTGTAAAACTTTAGAAAAATTCCGTCGACATTTCTTTTGGCCTAATTTAGTTTTAGATGTCAAAGAATATATAAATAGCTCCGACGTGTGCAAGTGTACAAAGTACCCAAACTATCCCTTGCGTCCTCCACTCGGAGAAACTACTGAGACGCAACGGATTTTCCAGTAGTTTTCGTAGATTTCTTAGGACCCTACCCTAGAAGTCGCACAGGCCATATTGGTATCTTTGTGGTTTTGGATTAATACTCCAAATTTCCTTTTTTTAAGGCTGTCAAGAAATTGACAGCTGAAAAAGTTGCACGATATTTGGAAGAAGAAATTTTCCACTGTTTCGGCGTTCCGGAAATTGTAGTTTCAGATAACGGCGTACAATTTAAATCTCACGTTTTTAATTCACTGTTTGAAAAATATAATAAAAAACATTCTTATACTGCAGCTTATGCTCCCCAAGCGAATGTCTTAGAAAGAGTAAATAGATCGGTTATTGCAGCAATTTAGACATATGTAAATTATGAGTTCTACTGATTCCAGCGTCGTCGTGGTAATCTTCGTAGAGTGATATCCTAAGTCTTCTTAGGATGTTTAGGGTGGAGGCTTGACTTCACCTCAATCACTGGCCTTGTGGCTCAGCAATATATTTTATATAAAAATAATTATTTACGGCTGTCGCCGGAGTAGTATATTTTATTGTAGACTTTGTCAGTGAACATTAAGTACAAAACTGATTTTATGCAATAGCAGAATCTTATGCTAAACCTAAAGCTGAATTCATAAGCTTACAGAACTAAAGAGCTACAGCCGGCAAGCCGACTCAGCATAAATGATAACATAAACGCTTGCAACAAAGTCAAGTGTTATGTTACCAGCTATTGTCAGGCCACTGAATTCATGTGTCAGCGGAATGTAATTAGAGCGAATGGATTTGTTATGTGCAATACTTATATGTTATTTTAGGTGCAATGCTTATGTGTTAACTACTCCCCCCTCAAGTGTAAGGCCGTCCTCGGCCGACCCTATTCCGGCGACGACTTCTCGCAACTGCTTCGCAGACTTCTTTGCGTCGATGATCCGCCAAAGAGTGAGGCCAATGCAGATTAAAGCACAGCATATGGCTCCAATGATGAATGCCACACGATATGCTTGATCAGTTCCGGCGTCTTTCTTGAATTGCTGTATCACCTCCAAATTACGTTCATTCAAGCGATGAAGGTAAGGGAGGCTGAGGACATCTTGGTTGGCAGTGATGTTCAGCAAGGGGGAATTGGCAATACCCGGGACTCTATTGCGTACATTATTGTGATTGTAAAACAGAGTCCCGTTAATTGCGACTCGGTCTCCGAATGTGATGAGATGCGTGCCTTGTACCTGGATCTCAGTGCCGTTGTCCACCTGAATGTTTGCTGACCCGTCGTTGAGGATGATGATTCCGTCATCTACATGGGTGATTATCTCCAGGTTGCTCGGCTGGATCTCGCAGTGTGCCGTGCCACCTGCATGGAGCTCTTTGGCACATGAACTTTCTAATGCCAGACGACAAAATGTGGCTCCAGGTGAAGCTGCGCAACTTGCAGTGTGTGGGTTTCTCCATCGCATTCGGCTATGACGTTGTCAAACAATCGCACTATGAAGTTCTTATGGGCGACAGGATAAATCGTGATTTTTCTGCAAGCTTTTTTGATCTTTGGGAATTTGATTATAAAATGTAAAGTGTTAACAGATTGAAGAACTTTCACGGACGCAACGGACATAAGATCCCCTATGGGAGTGTTGGTGGGTTCCTCTAGCCAAATTGATTTTAAATCTGAGTGATCCAAAATGTTTGGGCTAACAATGTTAGCCTTCGCGAGAGTAATAGCAAGCATTAAATTTTGCAACTCCATCATCAGCATTCTATTTCTAGACAGAAGTATTTCGAATAAATGGCTAGTGTCAACTTGTGAGTTTTTGGCTATCTTGAGAATCTTATTGATAGTGGTTGTTAACTGGTTAAGCTGGTCTTGAACTCTAGTGTTTATTTCTACTTGTCTATTGTTGGCATTTATCAGTTGCATTTCAGTAAACCTAGTCTGCTCTAAGTCACCGGCATCGGGTGTACCCGCCACAACCTTCAGAATGGACCCTAGGAAATCTAAGCTCCTGGCGACTCTATGGTGTGTGCCTAAGGCCTCCAAGAGGTCTTGTAGATGTGCCGTGTCCACACTTAGAAGTTTTTTCATGTGGGATTGTGGGAACATGTCAATTAGTTTGACCGTTTCTTCCACTATTCGCACGTACTCTGAGAGGTTTGCCGAGTGCCTTACATAGGCGTATTCTTCCCATATCAAGACTTCGCCATCGATGATGGGAATATACTTGGCACGCGAGTAGTCGGTGACATGTGCCGAAGCCACTGATAAGAAAAGGAGTAATATGGATCCAAACCTGTGAAATGAAGTTGATGTCTTTCTTTTTAGCAACTTTTATTTTTTTCTTTTAAAAGAGGTTTGCCCACCACCAAAAAATGTCTTATAAAAGCTATGCCAAGTGGCTAAAAGTAAATTGAAAAAACTATATCTAACTTATACGAGTTCGCCTAGTGGCTTAAAAAAAAGTGTAAAAAAAACAAGGGAGTCACCTTAGGTTGTCCTTGTGGACCACCCTCCCTCTAATGAGGACCTCGGTCCCCAGGTCTGCTTCAACGGCCTTCTCATCACATAAGGGTGTGAGTTTGTTTCCCAGCCGTCGGTTGGACTTGACCAAAACCTTGTCACCAACATCGAAGACCCTATTCTGCCGATTTGCATTCTCTCTAGCTCTGAGCGTCGTCTGAGCGTTTCTGATTTTCTCCCGTATCTTTTCTTGTGGCTCATCTGGGTGCGCCTGAACTACATCAACTGGTCTCTGGTCGATGACCGAATGGATCGACTTATTGTACTCAGTTGTGGCCAGTAAAATGACTTCTACAGTGTCACTTATGCCTTTATCGATCTTTAGGCATCTGGCTAACTCTAACAGAGTGCTGTGAAAGCGCTCAACCTGTCCATTCGAGACGCTATGCAACGGTGGTGCATTTGAAATGCTGACCCCATAGTTGTTTGTAAGCATAGTTACGATGGTCTCTGAATTCAATGACGGTTCATTGTCACAGTAAATGGATCTAGCTTTTGGGAAAAAGTTCATTAGCTGCATTAAAGCTGGCTTCAGATCCACAATGGTTCTTGAAGGGACCGGTTGAACAACAGCAAACTTAGAGAACTTGTCGATACAAGTGAGAAAGTATTTCCTGTCGGTGGAGAAAATGTCTATGTGTAGCATCTCTCCTACATGTGAGGGGATCGGTGTCTCCCCAAGCTCCTGTTTTTTTGGGTGTCGATCATATTTAGCCCTAGCGCATGTTTTGCAATTTTGCACTATTTCATTGGCTATTTTTGCCATTTTAGGAAAGTAGTACTCCGAGAGTACCTGCTTTATATTTTCCTGAGCGGACCTATGGGCTCTATTATGCTCATCTATGAGGATTTCTCTTCTTTCTCCAACCGCAAATACGTCCACTACGCGATTTTTGCAGTGCCAGAACTTTGTGGCCGGGTATCTTCGAACCAAAGTATCTTGTATCATTGCAAGCGTGTGTAAATTACAGTGGAGAGCATTTGCGCATTTGGGAGAAATTACGTCTTCGAGCTCGTCTAGCAGCGAGTCGATGCAAGTATAGCTAACCAAGTAGCGCTTCTTGTTTCCAAAAAGAATAAAACTTCGTTTTAAGGGGAAACGCGCCTCTTCTAGCACTATTTGGTTTTGGAAACAATTCAGAGGTTTGTCTGTTGTCTCAATGGTGTTAGTGAGAGATACCTCACTGTGGATCGTTGCTGCGCAGGACCCAATCTCTTGTTCACTTACAGCGTTGAGCTGCTGTCTTGACAAGGCATCTGCGACCAGATTTTCCTTGCCAGGTTTATAGAAAATACATGCATTAGACTCGTCAATGCGCGCTTTCCACCTTTTGATCTTCGCATTTGGATTAGATTCCGAAACTGCGAAGGTCAAGGGTTGATGGTCAGTGAAGATATTAATGTCTTTCACCCCATACAAATAGTGCCTTAACTTGGCAAGTGACCATACGATGGCCAACAACTCTCGCTCATTTGTTGCATAGTTAACCTCGCTGTCCTTCAATGTTCTTGAAATCATTGTTATAGGACGTCTTGAGACAAGACTGCGCCTATGCCGTGAGCCGAAGCATCGGTCGTTAGATCGAATGGCTTCTTAAAGTCAGGGTACCTGAGCATTACATTCTCGGATGACAGAATATCGCGCAACTTCTGAAACGCCCTTTGCTGCACTTCAGAGAATTGAACCTTTATATTTCTGGACCTGTGCTTACTGACAGTTCCATTTTCACCCTTCAAGATGTTCGATATGGGTCTTGCTATTGCGGCGAAGTCCCTAATGAAACATCTGTAATAACTTGCGAGGCCTAGAAATGATCTGACCTCGAACAGTGTTTTAGGTTCTGGATACTCTTGTATTGCCCTAACCTTTTCAGGATCCGTCGTGGCGCCAGTGCTAGTGACTATGAAGCCAAGAAAGTTTACGCTTTTCTTAAAAAAACGTGACTTTTCGACAGAGACCCTCATGTTTGCTTCGTATAAGCTTTTTAGTACCCAATCCACATGTTTAATGTGGGACTCCTCATCTTCCGAAAAGATGATTACATCATCGACATAAACATAGCAAAATTTGCCGATCTGCTCTCGCAGTATGTCGTCGATGGTTCTTTGGAAGATGCTTGCTGCATTCTTTAATCCAAAGGGGAGTCTTTTGAACTCGTATTTCCCTCCGTTCACAGAGAAAGAGGTTTTTTCACGGTCGCGTTCAGCGAGTATGATCTGGTGGTAACCAGACTTAAGGTCTAGTGTTGAAAAGAATTTGGCTTTCCCCAAATTCCCCAATATCATTGATATATTTGGCATAGGGTATTTGTCAGGCACGGTTCTTTCGTTAAGCTTACGAAAGTCGATTACCAGCCTCATTTTCCTATTGCCCGCTTCATCAGTGCCCTTCTTGTCTACTACCCATATTGGGTTATTGTAGGGAGAGACTGACTTTTGAATTATATCATTTTTCAGCAGATCTTTGATTTCTTTATTAACGAAATCGGCTGCTCCCATTGGATATGGGTAAAGCTTGGCATAGATCGGTTGCTCATCTGTGGTCCTAATGGTAGCCACGACTGATGTATTATACGGAAACGCCTCGTCTGGGTCTGCAAAGGCCTTTTGTCTGGTCTTTAGCATTTTCAAAAAAGAACTTCTAGCTAATGGGGATGCCTCTGCACAGTCTACATTAGTGAAATTTACATTTTTGCACGTGTGGAAGGTGATTTGTTCGACCTCCGTGCCCCACTTAAGTTGTCCTGAAGCTAGGCAAAGCGATGCAGCTGCCTGCTTTAGCAGGTCAAGGCCTACAATCCCATCAAAAGTTGACAAGTCCGGCAGAATGAAAAATGTTGCCTTTAACCCAAACATTGATACAAAGCATTTGTGCGTAATTTGTGTCTCGCCGTGAATGGAATGGATTCTGAAGGGGGACTCTACCGAGCGGACGCCTTTTAACCCTTCATGTGGCCGAATGAAATTCTTGGCCGCGCCCGTGTCTATGAGGAATCGCATGTGAGTCCCTGCTACTCTTCGTCTGATGACGGGTAGCAGGGATTTGCTCCTAAAAAATTGAGGGCATCAGAGTCATAACTAGTATCGTCATTGATCTGTGCCGCTGCGATGGAGGCGGCATCCGCATACGCCTTTGCCCCCTGTCCCGCGTCTTGCGTGACGTGATTCAACCTCTGCTGATTTCTCTGACCGCCTGAGCGGTCAGATGTGGGGTGCTTCCTATTCGCGTAAGCAGGGGCTTGGGTGGGCTGCAAAACCCTTGAGAAAGAAGGATCGACCTCCATGGGCACTGGTGCGCCATTATTACTGTGCTGCCTGCTGCTTCGTTGATCAGTCTGAACCGGGCCCTTGCTTTGCTTGCTAAAGTGCGGATTCTTTGTACCGCTAGCTTGCGTTTCAGCTTGTTGTGAATACCTCTCCTGTTGGTGACCGTGCGCTTTAGCATGTGGCTTGCGCTCTTTGTCCTCTACACTTCTTGCGAAATTAGTCGCGAATGCGTTCCTTTCGTGATTCGACTCGACTTCTTGCGCGAGAGCTAGCGCTGAAGGCAAATCTCTGGGCTTTGCTGCAAAGAGCACATCTGTAAGACTGCGTTTGAGACCCGATATGAACACACGCAACGCATCGCCGCGGAATTTTTCACATAGGCCCTTTGCTAAAGCCGGCTCATATGACATGTTAACTTTGTTGGTGAGAAGAGTGAGCTTCTTCTCTACCTCATCATAATATTGAAGCAGGGACAGGCCACCTTGCCTCAAGATACCTAATTCCTGTTCAATGACATGAATTGGTCTCTTGTCACTGTATGTGAAATCTAGGCGATTTATTATCGCATCAAAATTCAATACAGTGCCAAATGAAGCCAGCACCGCGTCTGCGGGGCCCCTAATCTTGCTTCTTATGATGATAACTGCCTGATAATGACGAGAACTGCCATTATATGGTTTGAAGATCTCGTAAGCGGCTAATGCTGCCTGCCTCCAAGATACATAAGCTTCCTGTACTCCTGCAAACTCAGGTAAGCACTTGACGGCATCTAGCGGCTCGTCACAGTGAATATCGTTTCTAATTCCTATAGCAGCATATGCTACTACTTGTGGGGCGGCAACGTTTGCTGTTGCTAATTGTTCAGCTAACTCATTAATTCTTTGAGTCAAAGCTTGCTCCCTCTGCTGGTTTGCAGCGGCCTGTTCTGCCAAAGCATTGTTGATAGCCGTTCTTATTACTTCCCTAAGCTGATCTGGATCCATTTTACTTGATGGTGGGGGAACTGCAGGGAGAAGTCTTGTAGCTGGGGCTCTGATTCGACTGTCACAATCGGAATCTGAGTCGCTAGACTGCTTGCGAGGGTTTCTATATTGGCTGAACCGTGACATGCGCAGGCCAGTGGCCGCGAAAAATAAAACGGGCCGTCAAAAGATGGGTCGAATTACGTCACAGTTCTGAGCCACGAGAACTGTATGTATTGTTATAGCACAATTTTAGACAAGTAGAAAGTAACACAAAGTAATTTTATTAGCGATCTGGACGATAAATTGTTTTCACTAAAATTCTCAAAGTAGTCACTCTCACTTGGTTCTGTTTATTTATTTGTTTATCTGTTTATTTAGTCTGTTGCAATCTAAAATGCTCACTAGTACTAATTAATTTTTAATAACATAAACGAAACAATTTTTGTTTTCAAGAAAAAAAAAAAATTTTGGCTAGAGTATCCACTTACATGGTTCAACTAACACAATAAAAATGTTTCTTAATAACTCGATCACTTGCAGCTCCCGCGCTGCTGTCTTAATTGTTGTTGGTTGTTGCAGCTCCTGTGCTGCTGTTTTAATTATTATGGGTAGTGGAGTTCGACCACTAGTTGGGCGCCAATTATGAGTTCTACTGATTCCAGCGTCGTCGTGGTAATCTTCGTAGAGTGATATCCTAAGTCTTCTTAGGATGTTTAGGGTGGAGGCTTGACTTCACCTCAATCACTGGCCTTGTGGCTCAGCAATATATTTTATATAAAAATAATTATTTACGGCTGTCGCCGGAGTAGTATATTTTATTGTAGACTTTGTCAGTGAACATTAAGTACAAAACTGATTTTATGCAATAGCAGAATCTTATGCTAAACCTAAAGCTGAATTCATAAGCTTACAGAACTAAAGAGCTACAGCCGGCACGCCGACTCAGCATAAATGATAACATAAACGCTTGCAACAAAGTCAAGTGTTATGTTACCAGCTATTGTCAGGCCACTGAATTCATGTGTCAGCGGAATGTAATTAGAGCGAATGGATTTGTTATGTGCAATACTTATATGTTATTTTAGGTGCAATGCTTATGTGTTAACTTGTACATCCAGATCAAAAAAACTGGGATGAGCGGCTAAGCCATATATGTTGTTCGTTGCGTTCAAATGTTCATTCAGCCGTCAACTCGAGTCCGTATCGAATAGCCTTTGGACAAAATATGGATCTACATACAATTTACTACGTAACTTGAACCTATTAGAAGACAGAAAGGTGCAATTTGACAGGGTAGATTCTTTCGACCTAATACGATCGAAAGCAAAAGCGTCAATGAGTAAAGCCCCAATAAGAACGAAGCTAGGAAACAGTTTTTATGAAATTGAGGATTTACAGGGTCGCATATTAGGAAAATACCATGCAAAAGATTTAAGACAATAAGACCGGTAACAGCGCGGATCACACTTAACATGTTTTCACCATGTTAAGTGTGATTTTAACAGGGGGATATTGTATTGTATTGTATTGGCGCTGGTTAGCCAAAATTACAACCCAAATTGGTTGAGAGAAATATTTCACATGAAAAGTACCACTGGTACATTTCCCCTTTTTTGTTCCTTTTTTTTGCGCTACATCCACTCAATTACCGGTTCCCTTTAAACGGAAACCGTTTGCCAAAAAGCGAGGGAGATCGTTGAGTTCAACGGTCCCAGTCTAAAACGGAACTTTGGCATTATGGCAGACGTAATCTGCATTACGGAAGTTATTTTCAAGTGAATAGTGCAAGTCTGTTAAACTTTAAAGTCAACGAGAGAAACAGGAAAGAAAAGTACAATCGAGCACGCCCGACCGTAATATACTCTCTGCCTTTTTTTCCCGATTAATTTATTAAAATCGGTCTAGAGATGTTACAATGTGTAGTTCTTGCATTAAAACACGTTGAAATAAAAACAATCTAAGCATAATCAAACATACATCTGTCTCTCTTTATGTGAATACACATACAAAAGACGGTCGCTTGCACTCATGCATGATATTGCATTCAGTTATCAATATTGTAACGCTTCTAGTTTTCTTGTTTATAGTGCGATTTCAATGCACCTTTCAGGATAGATTGATATAGTTAGTCTCCACACGAATTATAATACACGAATTACAATACTCTACTATATTAACAAATGCCTAAAGACGGGACGAAAGTTGAGAAATATTTTTATTAATTGTGGGAAAAAGGGGCGTGGCAGTCCAACATTTTAAATGTCAATGCGTTTGCACTGTCACTAGGAACCTTCATACCAAAATTGGTAATCCTCTGTGCAATAGTTACTGAGATATTCGCCGAAAACACAGATTTTTTCCGAGGTGTGTCTAGCTTTTTGCTCATTGTAGGCGAATGGGACGTGGCATAAAAAAAAAAAGATTCTTGTCTGACTAAATATCTGATCGATTGAACTCGAACTTGTATCTCTTACCATCTCTGAAATCTGTTTGTTCATACGGACAAACGGACAGACAGACAGACGGACATGGCTATATCGACTCGGCTTGTGATGCTGATAAAGAATATATATACTTTATGGGGTCGGCCACGCCTCCTTCTGCCTGCTACATACATTTGCACAAACCCAATATACTCTTGCAGAGAGTATGAAAAAAAAACGAAAAATCAACAATTATTAAAATAGTGAATTTTGTGCCAATTAAGGTGAGATTGTTTTTTGTCTATATGCAGGAAGTGGGATTACAACTAATTTTGGCTAGGAATATCATACAGATTGGCCGCTATTGCTTCGCTATTGCTACGCTAATGCTACGCTTATGCTAAGCTTATGCTTCATCTATGCTACGTATTTAACTGACGCACGCATAATTGCCGCCGAATTGATACATGGCCCTATCGCAATAATATATGGCTATATATACGTTTCCTCGCCGAAATCCATAAGCAGGGACTACCAAGTCATGCTCACCCATTGCCTTTTATTTCATCAGCCACTGCATAAATGATTGGCAGATAAAAGTCATCATTCGGACAAGGGGAACAGCGGAGGGATTCAAATTTCGCTTCATTCTCATCTTCCTATCACCCTTTTTTTCGTGTGAGCAAAAGCGAAGGTGGAAAAAGAGAACGATGGTTTAGTTGCAAACCAATCGCCTAACCTACTTGTCGCGTTTCTTCGGTATCGGTAGCAGATAATCTGAACGCATCAACGCGAAATATGATTTTTTTTTGTTATTTTTTTTATTATGCTAAAGTGATTTTGTGTTATATTATAAAAAAATAAGGTATTGTTAACCACATCTATTGCAAGCATCCACTCAAAGAGAATTTTCAAGCAATTGTTCACGTTAAAGTGATCACGATGCCGTGCAAGTAGATGCATAATTCTTTTCCATTTCCACAGTAATTTACAGCGGAGCCAACGGAAGCGCTTTCATCGGTGGAAAAACAATTAATCATTTAAAGAAAGAATGTAAGTTTTGCTTTTGGGCTTAATAATATTCGGCGCCCAAGACAGTGAATCAAGTAAAGAAAAAAAGATTTAAACATCTAATTGTCGTGCAATCGCATGCACTCTCTTAATTAAGAGAAATTATTCTCTATTTTCCTTTGGCCCTTCTGGCGCACGCACACGTGCAAGTTTAAATCTTGATTCACAAAGCTAGGTTAAAGCGGATGATGAAAAACAACTTATTTCTGACCCTTTAGCCTAAACGCTTTGTTCGTTCTTATATACATATACGCTGAGCATTGACTTGTTTGAGTTTTCTTTTCGTTGTTCTATTTGCATGTTTGCAACAGCTGTGAAGCTGTGCACTGCGAGAAATAAATTAGCTAATTTTTTTTCTTCGCTCGCAGTCGTAAAATAATTCTTTTTTTTTTAAGTAACGCAACTTAATTATTTAATGAGTACATATAAATAATTATGCTAAATATTAATTAAATCTGTATTATTTAACTGCTATGCTTATATATATTTTATTTATTATAAATGTCTAATCCGTTAACCATTGCTTTCAGTTTTAATTATGTCTAATTGCTAAGTGCTGTTGTGGGGTTATTATGTGTCGATCGTTAGGAGTATATTAATCGTGTAGTGGGTTTGCTTAGGGATCGCTTTATAATTATTTTTGGGTTTGGCGATCATGAAAGAGAGGGCAATATATGCGTTCCATCTGCGCCATTTTGCAACAAACTCGCTAGGGCTATTGTTTCTTTCCTTCTTCTGATTTTTTCTTTGGACAAATCATAGCACGCGAAGTAATTTACCCCCCCAACTGCCGACTGCAAACGGTTCGGAGTCAGCGCGTGCCCGCTGAATTTTGCAAATACCATCACCGTTATATGTTACACATTTGTGCTGATTTAACGTTCGGAATGCTAAGAGAGAGAGAGAGAGCACTGCCCCCACCGCAAAATTACTGGCGTCCGTAGTGACAGTAAACTTCTTGGAAAAATTTGGGTATCGTAGGACTGGACTATTCGTAACTAATGTTTTCAACTTTTCGAATGCTGCTATATAGCTTGGGTCGTCGGTGCTGATCGTGTCGTTCTTCTTCAAATTTCTTGACATAGGGAATGCTATTTTTGCATAATCCCTAACGCATTTTCTGTAAAACCCTGTCATCCCCAGGAATAATTTAATCTGCTTTGCAGTTCTAGGTAATTTTAAATTCTAAATAATAATTTTATCTGGGTTCGGTTTGATACCGTGAGTGGTCAAGATGTGACCTAGGATTGGGTTTCTTTCTTAAGAAAGTCGCACTTATAAACTTGAATTTTCAAATACGCTACTTTTAGAGTTTTGAATATTTTTCTAAGGGATGTGAAGGGATGTGCTAAATATTAGTATATCGTCCATGTAGACGATGCAATCGTTACCAATAGAATGCTTCAAGACTGCATTCATGGGTCTCTGGAATGTCGATGGGGCATTTTTAAGTCCGAACGGCATTCTGATAAACTCGTAGGGATCTGACGGTGTTTGGAATGCTGTCTTTGGCCTGTCTTCTTCCCTAACAAGAATTTGGTGAAAACCCTTAGATAAATCGAGGGTTGTAAAATATTGGGATCTATCTAACTTATCTAGCAGAGAGTTCAAATTGGGAATTGGAAATCTGTCATCGACCGTAAATTCATTAAATTTGCGGTAATCGATGACGATTCTGAACTGTATTAACCCTGAATTATCGAGTTTTATCTCCACAATCCATATGGGGCTGTTATAGAGTGAGTTACTTTCTTTTACTATATTCTGCTCAAGTATTTCTTTAATCTGTCTATTTATTTCTTTTTCGTGGATTTGGGGATATCTGTATATTTTAGAATATAAGGGCCTATCCACTATAGTACTTATTTTGTGGGAAATCCGGCTTCTTGCTGACAGAACGTCCACCTCTCAAAAAAATAAGTCATAGGATTCTGCCAATAAAGCTTCGACAGCTCGACGTTCCTCGTCGTTCAAATGTCCGAGGTTGAAATGATTTCATATATGATCTCTATTTACGGGTTGCAGAGCGCAAGCGCAGGTTGCTCTAGGCAAGGTATCAAAAAATTTACCTATTGTTCTTCTTCTGCTTGATTTTCTTCCAAAGTTCCGATCTCCATAGCTGTGGAGTCGTTCTTTTGGGTATCCACGCTTATATGAGACAATCTTCTCTGTCTTGAGCCGTTGCCTTTGTTGATACAATTGGGTTTTTAATTTTGATTTTGGCAGGGTTGCGGCCTGTTATACGACTGTTGGTTTGCCTGATCGCTCTGAAGTGGGCCGGCGTTATAATTATTAGGTGACTGAATGTTTTGGTTTGGCTTGTTATAGATGGTGGCAGTGTTACTGTTAGCGTTTGTGTTATTTTGTTTGTTGTAGGTGTTGTTAGATGTTTTTCTGTATCTTTGTGTTATAGCCCTGGGATCATCCAGTGCTTTAATGTTTGAATATTTTGTTGTAAATGATGCATGGATATGCCCTGATCGACATGAATTCTGAATGGAGTGTCTATTTATTTATTAATATATTCAACAAATCTCTATCTTCTTTGTCGTTCTCATATATTGCTGGCTGATTTATTTCGCATTTAGCTTTTTCGAATTCTTGGAATAACCTTTTTAAATTACCCACTTTGATGAATCTGCATCTGGCAAATACATCCCCGTAAGTCGTCCTGGGCCGCATTTGTTCCATCAATTTGGCTTTCATCTGCTCCCAGCTCGGCTCCATCCCCAACTATCTAATAAAGTTTGCTGTTGCTGCAGAGACCTTTTCGTTGGCAACGATGCTGGTGCCGAATTGAATTAACAGTTCGTTTCCCTGGCATAACGCCATTAGGAATTCGACAGACTTTATGAAGGCCAACACGTCATGTTGGTCGACCAGTTTTCGTAGTTGTCGAAACTGTTGAATGACGTCTTTGTTTGACAACCACTGGGTTGGATGTTGTTGTTGTCTTAGTATAGTTAGGGCTGCCTCTTGTTGGATTACAACCTCTCTTAGATTTCGGAACTCTTCTTCCATCGTTGTAATTTCTATGTTTCGATATTCGTCGAATTTGTGTGTATTGTTTTTTCTTCTAGGGTACACAAAGTTGTCACTATGTTCGGTTAATTATTAGCTCGCAATTTAATTTGTTGTTTGTGTTTTTATTAAATATATATTATATTAATATACTCCGTTCAATAACACTTTATCGTTAGCAGTTATGCAAATTATCTTTGGTTAATTCGGAACGTACTTGATCAAATCCGGCTGCGCCAATTATAGTTTATTCAATATTTTTTTCTCTTTAACGTTTGCATGGTTTATCTCGTCGTTATCAGCATTCCCATGCACAAGCGAATTTAGTTGTGTAATTTGCATAAAATATATTTGGTTGTCTAACTGTTTATGTTGCTTATGCTTTAATAGTTGACTCTCTTTTTCTTCTGCATGGTTATGCTGATTTCGTCGTTATCAGCATTCCCATGCACAAGCATATTTGGTTGTGTAATTCGCGCGCAAATAGTCATTTCATTGTCAATACATTGCTTCAGTGAACAAGCGAGAAGCTTTTTACTTACTACTATTGAATTTTATTCATACTGTTAAACCCATATTATGTTTTCTCTCTTCTTATTTTTGTTATAATGACTTTTCCTGTACTCATGCGAAATTTTGATTTATTTGTCCTACAACATTTATAGGCGTAGCGTGAGTAAGACGTGCTTTTTTCGGTCTTGGTCCGTGCGGCAGCTTCCATTGAAATGATTCTGCTTTGGTTTCCTCGTCATAACCACAAACCCACGATTCGTCACCAGTTATGACCCTCTGGTACAAATTCGGGTCGTCGCGGACAGATTCCAACATCTCATAAGCAATGTTCAATGTTCAGTGTGCAATGTTTTAATCAAAATTGAGCAATTTTGCGGAGACCCGTCTCACGCCCAAATTATTGATAAAAATCGAATGGCACGAGCCAATCGATATGCCTAGGTCCTCGGCAATTTCTCTAACGGTGATTCGACGATTGGCCAATACCATTTCCTTTACTTCATAAATTTTTCGTCTGTTCTTGAAGTGCTCGGGCGTCCGGCACGCTCTTCGCCGTTCACATTTTCTCGGCCTTCTAAAAACATTTTGTACTTGTCAGCATAAGTGAGAGACATATGTACCAACATAACGCCACAAAAAAATCGAAATTCGAATATACGTAACCTGCGAAAATTCAAAATTCGCGATACTTTTTGAGCACACCTCGTACATAAATATGTATATGAATATACATATATAATGACAAATGTATATGAATGAACATGTAATATTTTGTTTTAGCGTGCTCTAACGAAGCACTGTCCGTTACCTGGAAATCGAATATTATAATCGGGGGTAAAAGCAGAGAGTATTATACTGTCGGGAGCGCTCGTCTGTGAAAATGTGATGATACTTAACATTAACTAAGCTAAAATATAATTTGGAAAAGTAGTACTAAGTTGAATTATGTACTCGATACTTTACTGTATGATTTTCAGTCATTATAAAATGTTCAACTGAACCACTCCTGCTACTTATTGCGCTGGATAACATATAAGCGTATTAGTTTTATCCCAACATCGACTGAACACTCAGGCATGGGAATGTTTATCTGATAATGCAGATGATTTATAAACACTTGGTGTGGCCAAATTTCCATTGTATAATATATCTATGGTACCATTATAATTATCCTCAAAGAAAAGCGATCGCTAACAAAATCACATACATATTATGTGTATATAATTTTTATGAGTATCCTCACAAATTTTGGTACGAATCGGACAACTACAGCATCTAAAACCAACTGGTCTAAACATAGTAAATTGTATAAACAAGAAAGAAAAGTTCAGTCCAGCACGCCCGATCGTATATTGCTCTCTGCTTTTATTCCCGATTAAATTAATTAAATCGGTATCCAGGTATTACAATGGCTAGTACTTGTATTAGAACACGTTGAAACAACACCCTTGCAGCTATGCAATTTGGGTTAATTTAGTTTAAATCACAAATTCCTATGGAAGCTATATAAAATAGTTGTCCAATCCGGATGAAATTTGGTCGGCAAATGGTAAATGATAACAAATACATATTGCGTGAATTTGGTTGAAATCGCTTTAAAAGCAATGAAAATTTTCATACTAAACATTTTGAGCATTTGCGATAGCTATATGATATAGTTGTCCGATCTGGATGAAATTTGATTTGCTCATTGAACGGTAGTGTTTCGAGACGGGGTACAGATCTCAGTCTTTGCGGTGTATCGACACTTACAAGAAAATTTGTAAGTTATACGGAGACGCTGCGGACTGGGAGAAACTAGCCGGGATGGGGTTAGGGACGAGTTAAAGGTACGCACGTGACGCGAGATCAAAGCGGTGAGCGCCACCGCCGTTCTTTGTCGGTCACTGTGAGTCTCTGTGAGATCGAAACTGGGCGCCAGGGTACCGTGACTATCCCCGTTGTTCTCGAACAGACCGTGAAGGAATGCCTCGCGAGATGAAAATGCGGTCCCAGGATACCTTGGGAAGCCGGCGTTGCGCTCAGCGATCAGCAAGGGAGTATCACGCGAGGTCAGGACGCGGCGCCGGGATACCGCGGCGGCCACCATCGTTCTCAGCGTTCACCAGAATAGTGCCTCGCGAGATCTAAACACGGAGCTAGGATGCCTTTTCGGCCGCTGTTGTTCTCAGCTTTTAGAACGCGGCTCCAGGATATCTTGGAAGGCCGGCGTTGTTCTATTAGCGGACTACTGTCGTCCACATAATACGCAAATTCGATAATCGTTTGCTCTTTCGCTTTATTTTATTTCTTTTCGCTCATGAGCCTTGCTACACTGGTCTCTTTTCCACTTATCAGCGCACGTCTGCTCACTCGTCGGTCGATCGCTAATTGAATTCATGCTCTCTGTCGAGCAGCGCGGAAGCCGTCGCGATACAATTTCACCACACAACCTCTCTCTTCACCACGAAGTGTTTCGTGCAGAGTTGTACACGACCGCTCCCCGAGCCGTCGACAGAGGGCGCTGCCTACCTTGTGTAACTCTTATCGATATTTCCTATCGGTAACTATATAAGTAAATAACAATTCACGGACTTCTCTTATATCTAATCTTATGAACTATTAACTTATTACTAAAAGACTTCATTATTCTCTTATAACTAACTTTTACTAACTACAAACTTATTGCTACAGACATGTAAGGTGGCTGTTATTGTCCCCGCGCGACACCCCTTTAGCCTATATCGTGACTGACAATGCGCGTTCCCCGCTTACCACCAGAAACGTGTCCTACGTTCCTTGCCGCTTTTCCGCTTCACCACTTGCCTCAGTAGCTGTACCGCTAATGCCCAGTTCGCCAAGATTAACGGCAGTAGATCCTGTGGTGTGTCTCTCGATGCTCCGAAAATCTCATCCACATGTCCACTCGATGCCCCCGTCGCCTACGCCTACGTAATTACGCCTCAGCGGACGAATTCAGCGGCAGTGGAGTCTCCACACGTTGCATCTCCGCCTCTATGAGTGGCGTCTCTTTAGCGCTTTGGTCGCAACCGTGGGCCTCCTACCGGGATTCGGAGGAGCCCTTGTCGCGCCCCCGGGGATCACACGGCGCTCGCGGGGCTTCGTTCTGTCGTCTGATGTTCGCTCCGTCGCCCACGGCGTATCTTCCTTTTCGCTTTTGGCTCGTTGTTTTGCTTTCGATTACGCCAGGAAGGAATCTAATGCTTGCGTGCGAGGATACGGCGGCCACGTCGACTTGCCAGTTCCCCAAAACGTTGTCGTCGTGGTCGAAGACTGTCGGCTCGAGATACGCCACGTACGAAGGCCGGTCTAAGGCTGCTGTTGGTAACGGGTTCCCCGAGCGATGAGGCGTAATCGGTAAAATCTCCTCTGACTGGTCGTCGCTCGCGAACATGGTCGGCCCGAACACATGGAGGTCGTCCTGTTCAGCTACCTGTCGGCGATCGTCTTCCTCGCTTTCTGTCCTCTCATCGAGGTAGTGCGCGACTTCTTCCGGCCGTGCTGACTCCTCTGCTGGTATGCCGTAGCCCAGCCCCTGGTCTGTCGGTTGTTGCTCCACCTGGCTGACTGGAAACGGTGACCATATCGCGCGAAATGGTTCGGGTGATGGCGGCTCCTCATAAAACGGTGGTGTCTTCCGTATCCCTGGCATGTGCACCACTATCATGGTCGTCTTGCGCTCATGTTCTTGCGCTTCGTCGCTTTCCCCCTATGACTTCTCGTCTGCCGACCATTCGTGGCCGAGCCGCGGGTGGTAAAATGGGTGTCCTCGACGTGGGTATCGGGGGTAACAGCCCTCGTTTCGTGGCTCTGTGGCGTCACTCTCCACGTCCTCCGCATCGGCCGAGTCCTCGTCGCTGCTTTTTGTTATTGCGTCTTCCTCCATTGTTGCGTGATCTGTGGGCTCATAAAAGATCGTTACTATTTCTACCTTGACTTCCCTATTCCTACTAGTGTAGCGTACAAATGGGCAACCTTAAATTCTAATTACAATTTTTTTTCTCTCCTTAACCCAATTGACGTTTTAGCGCAGTTATATTGGCCACCCGCTTCTTGTGATCACCCTCACGGGTAAGACGCACGATGTTGGGGGAAATAAAGTTGTACGGTCCGTCGTATTTTGGGGCCAACCTAGCCGAGAAGCCCTCTGTTGCGATAGACAACAGATGTGGCCTCACCATCACTTCTGCTTCAATTGTCGGTCGCCAAGGCAGGTTGCCTGCCTTGAACAAGAAAGGATGGGCTGAATCCGGTTGAATCCGCCACGCTAGAGTTGACGGCCAGTGCTATCTCAGGCAGCAGCTCGTCCCATGAGCTCTGATGGCCATCGATAAACTGTACTATCATGGTCTTTACGGTCCTGTTGGTTCCCGCCGTGGGATTTTCTTGTGAGCAGTAAGGGGCCGTATACTGCATGGTCACTCCCAGAGACTCCATGTACTTCCTAAAGGCCTTGCTTGCGAACTGCATTCCGTTGTAGTAAACGAAGGTCCTTGGTACTCGGAAGAGGAACAATATACTCTCGCGAAACGTCTGCTGCAACAATTCTACAGTTGCCCTTTTTAATGGTACTAGTTCCACCCGCTTGGAGAAGGCGTCGTGAAGAACCAACAGTATCGTGTTGCCGCGTCTCCAGCGTGGAAGGGATCCAACGAAGTTCGCACATATTACTGCCATTGGCTCGGCCACGTGCCGGGTCAGCATTCGTCCCGCCGGCTTTTTTTGCTCCGTCTTGTATCTTTGACAACATGGACAACATTTAACATACCTTGTTGTCTCTCTAAACATGCCCGGTCGGGGCGTCATGGCATTCGTCCAGCACCCGTTTCCTCTGGTCATCTGGCACACACAGCTTCCAAGGAATGAAGTCTTCGTCGGCGGTCCTTTGTCTCATCTTCCTGTATAACTGTCCGTTCTGAGTCCTGATCCTCTCCCGCATCTTCGCTATCCAGCTGCAATGGGGGCCGTCGGCTGCCACTTGCTGGCACGAATCCTGGTGTTGCCGGGAAAGTGCGTCCGCTACCGCGTTCAGTTTACCCTTGCGATATCTTATGTCGAACTGGAACTGCTGCCGGGGCTGTCGTCAGCTTCTCCTTCAGTTCCTGCAGCGCCTTGCATCTCTCCAGGCCCGTTTCCTGAGGAAAGATGTCATCGGCTCGACCAGCGTTGCGAAGTTTGGTACGAATTTCCTGTACCAGAATGCAATGTTTTTAGGTTGTGGGAAGCCTGAAGGTTCCGGATCGGATCGACCTTGTCGGGATCTGTAAGTTGGCCGCCATCTCCATCTCTGGTCCTATTTTGGTGTCCCAGGCTTTCTGGAATGTTGCTCTTGCCGAATGTAAGCCAAATGGCATCACCCGCTACTGGAACAGTCCTCTCTCTGACACGGTGAAAGCTGTGCATTCGCGGCTATCCGCAGTCATAGGGATCTGCCAGTATCCTTGCTTCAAGTCCACCGTCGATATGTTGTAAGGAAGCGTTCTAGCCGGGGTACAGATCTCAGTCTGTCCAGGGCTCGAATCTTACAAGAAATTTGTAATATTCGCGGAGACGCTGCAGACGGGGAAAAACGTGCCAGCAGAGATGAGATTAGCGGAGGAGGGGGGGGGGGGGGGTGAATGCTAGACGCGAGAGCGAGGTGGGGATGCCACCGTCGTTCCGCGCAAGCTGTCGTAATGCTCCACGAGATCGAGGCGAGGCGCCGAGGTACTCTGGCAGCCGCCGCCGGTCACGTGCGAGGGGCACTACAGGGTATGGGGTAGTCGCATGCGAGATCTAAACGGGGGGCGCCGCCGTTGTTCTCAGCGATGCGATGCGATGCGATGCGACGCTCTGCGAGATCGAAGCAGGACGCCGAGGTACTCTGGCGAACGCCGCTGTTCTCTAGCGAAGAGTGTGTGAACGGATAGGAGATGCGCAGACGCGAGATCCAAACGGGGGGCGCCGCCGTTGATCCCCGCGAGTCGTTGCACACGAGGGAAAGACACGTCTTGCGAGTATGTGATCGTGGCTCTGGGGCGCCAAGAGACCACGAGCATACCCAGCGAAAGACGGCGTTGGTTCACAAGAGTAAGCTGCAACTCTAGGAGCGCCGTAGAGTCGCTGCTGTTCTCGAGTAAAACGGAAAGCGAACGGGAGTAGGGATATGGCCACAAAGAATTCACTAACTGGATTCGCCCAGCCCACTGACAACACGTGGCTGGCTTTTCTTTCTTCTATTCTCTCTTTTATTTCTCTTTCTTCTTATGCACAGTTTGGCTATCGTCCTATCGTCGCACTGGCCCTAACGGTTCTTTACTCACGTACTTTTTCCCTTTCCTTGGTCTCGCGGACTTACGTCTTATTCGTTCGCTGGTCGATCACAAAGTGTCTGCAGCGCTCTCGATCTAAGAGCGTTGAAGCTGCCTTGACACAACTCCACCACGAAAGCTCTCTCTTCACCACAGAGCTTTCGTCCAGAGTTGCATCAAGCCGCTCCTTACGCTCCTGACAGAGGGCGCTGCAGACATCGCCTAACTCCTATCGATTGCCTAATTATTCGATTAAATTCTTATTCTTAACATTAAATTAGCGATTATAGTTCATATTCTTATTACTAATAATTCATTCATATTCCTCATTTCTACTTATTATTTCCTTCTTATAACTATTAATCGCCATGTAAGACGGGATTGGCACCCCGCCTTACACCCCCCCCTTTCCCACCAGGGTCACAGTTACGGCCCCCTCGGCCGTTATCGTGACGGAGAAGGCTCGTCCTCTGTTGGCGACTCGGAACCGTATCCTCTCGCCGGTATGCGTAGAAAGACCTGTCAAGCCGCGGGTCTCTCTGCTGCTGGTCGTCGCCATTTGGGCCTGGCTCAGTGGCGTCGCTGTCCCCTGCCATCTTGACTACCTCTTCGTCGCTGCTTATAATAACGCATTCGTTGTCCATCACAGGTTTGTCTATCTGTATTGTATGGTGGAAGAAAAACAAGATGAATTACTATGTCTACCCTATCTGCTACTTCCCTACCAGTGCGACTATCGGGTTGTTTTGCTTACATGGTTCTTATTCTAGGTACATGGTTATTTCTTATACTACTTATCCTATTTACAATGCCGATTAGGCCCCCCCCCCCTTTTTCCTCCTGGGCCAGCGTCACTCCCCTTTCCCCGAGGGGGGCTCGCGGCCTGCAGGGGAGTCCAAGATTTCGTCATCGTCTTCGGGATTCTGAAAGTAAAGTTTAAGTGCAGTTATGTTGGCCACCCGTTTCTTGCGTTCGCCCTCGCGGGTGAGACGCACGATGCTGGGGAAGATAAAGCAAGATACCCTGTAGGGCCTGTCGTATTTCGGGGCCAACTTGGCCGCGAAACCTTCTGCTGCGTTGGACAGCTGGTGCTGTCTCACCATGACCTCTGCTCCGACCGTCGGTCGCCATTCTCTTTTCCGGAGGTTGTAGTGCCTTCCTTGGTCCATCGACGCCTTCTGTAGGTTGTTGCGCACGATCTCGAATACCTCCTTTAGCTTTCTCTCCTTGTCCTGTGGGCTTATATGACTCGTTGCCGATCCGGGGGTTACTTCGTCAAACAACGCTGCCGGAAGACGAGGTTCCCTGCCTTGCACGAGGAACGATGGGCTGAATCCTGTCGAGTCCGCCACACTAGAGTTGACCGCCAGCGCTATTTCGGGCAGCAACTCATCCCACGAACTCTGGTGTCCTTCGATGAATTGGGCTATCATCGTCTACACCGTCCTGTTGGTCCTTTCCGTAGGGTTCTCTTGGGGGCAGTAGGGAGCCGTGTACTGCAGAGTCACTCCCAAAGATTCCATGTAGTTCTTGAAGGCTGTGCTTGCGAACTGGACTCCATTGTCGCAAACAAAAGTCCTGGGTACTCCGAAGTGGCACAGTATCCTCTCGCGAAACGCTTGTTGCAACGCCGCTGCGGTCGCCCTCCTCAGCGGGACCAGTTCCACCCACTTGGAGAAGGCATCGTGGAAAACCAACAGCATTGTGTTGCCGCGTTTCGAGCGAGGGAGGGGTCCAACGAAGTCTGCGCACATGACAGCCATCGCCTCTGCCACCTGTCGCGTCAGCATTCGTCCTGCCGGCTTTCTCTGCTCCGTCTTGTATCTCTGACAACATTCACAAAATTTGACATACCTGGTCGCCTCTCTGAACATGCCAGGCCAGTAGTAGCGCTGCGGCAATCTTGATGCTGTCTTCCTCACTCCTTGGTGTCCTGCTGTGGGGGCGTCGTGGCATTCTGCCAGTACCCGCTTCCTCTGGTCTTTGGGTACACACAGCTTCCAGGGAATGTAGTCCTCGTCGTCTGTCCTTTGTCCTAGATTCCTATACAATTGCCCGTTCTCTTCGATGTAGTCCGGGAATTTCTCTGGTTGAGTCCTGATCCTCTCTCGCATCTTCGCTATCCAACCGCAAAGGGGGCCCTCGGCTGCCACCTGCTGGCACGAGTCCAGGGGCTGCCGGTACTTTATATTGAATTGGAACTGCTGCAACTCCAGGGCCCATCTCGCTATCCTTCCAGATGGACTTTCAATGGAGTTAAGCCATTTTAGAGCCAAGTGGTCCGTCACCACTTCGAAGCGATAGCCCTCCAGGTAGCATTGCATCTTCCTGATGGCCCATACTATCGCCAGGCACTCCTTTTCCGTGGCTGAATAGTTCCTTTCGGTGGCTATCAATTTCCGGCTGGCGTATGCTATCACCCTTTCGTCCTCGTTGATCGTCTGCGTCAATACGGCTCCTATGCCGTAGTCGCTTGCATCTGTTTGCAGCGAGAACTTGACTGAGAAGTCGGGGCATGCCAACACCGGTGCCGTCGTCAGCTTCTCTTTCAGCTCCTGCAGCGCCTTCTCCTGTGCCTCTCCCCAGGCCCACTTTTGGCCTTTCCTTATGAGGGATGTCATCGGTTCGACGAGCGTCGCGAAGTTTGGTACGAACCTCCTGTACCATGATGCCATTCCTAGGCATTGGCGCAGCGTTTTTAGGTTGTGGGGAGCTTGAAGGTTCCGGATCGCATCGACTTTGTCGGGATCGGTACAGATACCTTCACCGCTTACCACATGACCTAGGTACGCCAGCCTCCTCTGGAAGAATCGACACTTCTTTCTGTTCAGCCTCAGGTTCGCCGCCCGCAATCGCCGGAACACCTCATTCAGATTATCGATGTGCTGCTCCCTCGTCTCTCCTGTTACCACGATGTCATCGAGGTATGCGAATGCGTGGGGCTCCATCTCTGGTCCTATAACCGTGTCCAAGGCTCTCTGGAATGTCGCTCCTGCCGAATGCAGTCCAAATGGCATCACTCGCCATTGGAATAGACCTCTCCCCGGCACGGTGAAAGCTGTGCATTCACGGCTATCCGCAGCCATCGGGATCTGCCAGTATCCTTGCTTTAGGTCCAGCGTTGAGATGTATTTGGCGTGTCGCAACCTCTCCAGGATGTGATTTATCCGAGGGACTGGATAAGCATCCGGGATGGAGTGCGCATTGAGCTGTCGGTAGTCTACGCACATGCGCCATTCCCCAGTCTTTTTTCTTACCAAGACTAACGGAGCGCTGTGCGGACTACGCGATCTCTCAATGGCGCCTGCTCGGATGAGCTCATCTACCTGCTCGTCAATCACTTTCTGCATCGCCGGGTTCTTCGGGAAGTAGCGCTGCTTTAGAGGCTTGTCGTCTCTCATCCGGATGCTGTGTTCCGCGATGTGTGAGACCCCTGACAACCCCTCGAACGACGCCAACTCCCTCTCCAAGAACTCAATCACCTCAGGCCCGAGGTTGGCCGGCCATTCCGCGTCTTCAGCCTGGGACTCTTCTGTTTTTTCTTCCCCTTCTTCTTCTTCTGACCGTGCCGTCGGGGCCGCCTCAGCGCTCGCCACCGACGCTCCAACTACTTCAACTTTCATTTTTACTATTGACACACCCGTTGCGTTGTTGTTCGTCTCTTTTACCGAGTCGCCTCGACCATCTCGGCTCCTCGTCTCGTTCGGTCGTCGCTGCGGCTTAGACATCTCTTCGAGGGGTGAGCCTGTTGCGGGTAGAGTCCTCGTCTCGTCGTTTGCTACCAACTCCATGGACAGCTTCGCGCGTCCGACGCGGATCGTCGTTCCCATGCTGCACAGGATATCCATTCCTAGGATGACGTTGTCGAGCATGGTGGGCATGCTCAGTACCACTGTCTTCACCGTCTTTCCCACTAGGCTTATGTCCACCAAGAGTGCCTTCCTGAGCTCCACAGACGACCCATCTGCCAATCGTATATTGGTTTCCACCGGGAACCTTTTGCCTCTAACGCTTCGTTTCTGCAGCCACTGCTCGCTTACGAAGCTGCGTGTTGCTCCGGTGTCGATCGCCGCCGTCGTTTCGTGGCCGCCGATCGTCACTCGTGTCACGATCTTCCCTCTATTTATAATCATCGGAGAGTTTATCGCCTGGAGTTGGGGTTCGCGGCGCGATCCTCCTCCTGGTCTGAGGGGCGCCTCGTGTCGTTTCCCGACACAGTTCTCTAGCAGCACTCCTTGCTGTTCCTCCCATGCTTACCGCAGATGCGGTAGAAAACGGCTTGGGCATTGGTGCATTCTCTGGCAAAGTGCCCGTTTTGACCGCATCGGTGGCATGCGCTACGCCGGTCGAATCCACCGTTGCCGTGCGCCGCCCTCTCTGATACTCCGCCTCCTGTTCTCGGAGATGCTCAAACTCCGTTGCCATCTGGGTCAGTTGCGCTAACGACGAGAAGTCATGCCTGCGGACGTACAGCCGGTACTCCGGGGCGGCATTCTCGTAAACTCTGTACAGCTCCTGTGCCGCACTGTATCTCGCTCGACGCATGAGCAGCTCCACCACGTTGTCCTTGAACTTGTCCTGTGGTCGTTGCCGGTGAGCGCGTATCTGGTCCTCCAGGCGCTCAAAGTATTAGGGAAGGATTTCCAGGAATCCGAGCGCATCCTCCTGGCCGCCGTACCTCATTCCCCATTTACGCACGCGATCAGCTACTCCCCTCTGGATCCGTGCTTCTTCTGACTGCCCGCATAGCGAGAGTGCTCTTTCTTCCACCCTTATCTTCAGCGTTTGAGGCGGCGGCTCCTTTTCTTTCGGTCGTGCTTTTCTTGTTGCTTTCACGCACACAAATAAAAATAACCCTCGACGAATTTTTTCCGACCATAAACTCTTTCCGTTAAGTGTTTCTTTTGGTAATGTTCTGTTTTCCTCACTGTATAATTTAATTTACCTTCTTATTTTCAGTTTAAACCGTCTTTCAGCTTTATTTGTTCTTTAACTTTATTTTGCACGACCGATTTCTATGGCCCACGGCTCATTTAATTTTTATTTTATTGTTTATTTTTGCTTGTGTGAGTGGCCACGCGTCTTTGACGTCACGCGTGGGCACTTGCCGTTTCGTTTAGTGCGAGATCGAATCGCCGCGTCCGCCACAGAACCGTCTGTGCGACGTCATGCGTGCGTTTTCTTTAATTGTCGTTTCTTGCTGTGCCGAATCCCGTCTATGCTTAGCATAAGAGCACGTGCGCCAGCGGGTACCGACGCGTCGCAATTTCGACCAACGATTTCCCCCTCTGTTTTACATTCCCCTTGCCTACACTTTGGTTTTGCTTGCCCAATGCACCGCTACAGCTACACTTTTAGGGTGTTAAAGGGTATTTTCGACTAAGCAGTCGCACACTTTATTCCCTAAAGGAAACAAATTCCACCTGTGGTGTGCGACTGGCTAACTCGTGCCCGCTAACAATGCGAGGGGATAACTCCATTTTTTCCTGAATGCACAACAAAAAGCGGGGAGCGCCACCGCCGTTCTCTGCCGGTCACTGTGAGTCTCTGTGAGATGCAAACTGGGCGCCAGGGTACCGTGACTGCCCCCGTTGTTCTCGAACAGACCGTGAAGGAATGCCTCGCGAGATCAAAACGCGGTCCCAGGATACCTTGAGAAGCCGGCGTTGCTCTCAGCGATCAGCAAGGGAGTATCTTGCGAAGTCAGGACGCGGTGCCGGGATACCGCGGCGGCCACCGTCGTTCTCAGCGTTCGACAGGATAGTACCTCACGGGATCTAAACACGGCGTCAGAATACCTTGGCGGCCGCTGTTGCTCTCAGCTTTTAGGAGAGGGATGTTTCGCGTGATCAAGACGCGGCTCCAGGATATCTTGGAAGGCCGGCGTTGTTCTCTAGCGAAACATGTCGAAAAGGTGTGGGATGTTGAGTAGGATAAGGGGAGGCGTCCCTATTAGCGCACTACTGCAGTTAATACGCAAATTCGGTAATCGTTTACTCTTTCGCTTTATTTTATTTGTTTCGCTCATGAGCCCTGCTACACTGGTCTCTTTTCCACTTCACTGCCTAACGGTTCAACTCCCTTGCTTTCCTAGGTGCGTATCAGCGCACGTCTGCTCTACTCGTCGGTCGATCGCTAATTGAATTCATGCTCTCTGTCGAGCAGCGCGGAAGCCGTCGCGATACAATTCCATCACGAAACCTCTCTCTTCACCACGGAGTGTTTCGTGCAGAGTTGTACCCGACTGCTCCCCGAACCGTCAACAGATGGCGCTGCCTACCTTGTCTAACTCTTATCGATAACTATAGAACTATCGGTAACTATAGAACTAAATAACAATTCACGGACTTCTCTTAAATCTAATATTATGAACTATTAACTTATTACTACAAAGACTTCATAATTCTCATATAACTAACTCTTACTAACTACAAATTTCATAATTCTCTTATAACTAACTCTTACTAACTACAAACTTATTGCTACAAACATGTAAGGTGAGTGCATGCATATGGAGTGAAAACTGAGAGACTAGTTCGCATAGAAGCAGACGGACATGGCTATATCGACTCGGCTGTTAATGCTGATCAAGAATATATACACTTTATGGAGTCGAAAACGTCTACTTCAATGCGTTACAAAATTCGTGAGAAAAACAACATATTCCCTGCAAGGGTATAAAAACTAAGTATAATCGAATATAAATCTGTTTATCTCCAGAAGAACCATGCTTCACATATACTGTGGTACTGGACATGGAGCCCTACGAATTATTCATCTTCTGTTTTTTTTTTATTATTATTATTATTATTATTATTATTATTATTATTATTATAATTAAAATTAAAATTATTATTATTATTATTATTATTATTATTATTATTATTATTATTATTATTATTATTATTATTATTAATATTATTATTATTATTATTATTTTTATAATTATTATTATTGTTATTATTATTATCATTCGATTTGATTCGCTTTCGTTAACGGACGTGTTTTACATCGCCTCTATCAGTTTTTAAGTTTTCCTCGTTTAAACGCTCTAATTTGTATCATATTTCCGGCTTAATTCTTTGGCAACATTGTGTGCTACATCGGTTGTCTTGACACACATTGTTTTAATACATTTTGTTGAATTATGTATAACTTTGTGGCAACACTTGTAAACCGAATATCTGGTCACACTTATAATTTCTTACACTAGTCTTAAGCACATCTTTGATGTATACGGTCGACAATAAATAAGCTCTTGAAACCGCTGCGTTAGACTATATATCCAACAGGTTATGGGCCCAGGATATCATAAAAAAGTTTGATTAATTATAATTACTTTCGTGTAATTACGTGTAAAATTAACAAACATGAACGGGCAAGGGCTTTGTGCCATCGATAAGTTGGATGGCGAAAATTACGCCGTTTGGTCGGTGCAAATGAAAAGCATTTTGGTGCAGGCTGAGTTGTGGTCGGTTGTGTGCGGGAGGATCGTAAAAGATGAAAGTGGCACGGAAAAGCAGAAAGCTGATTTTGACAAGAAAGACGAAAAGGCATTAGCAAGCATCTTGCTGGGTGTAAAGGCGTCTCAAATCAATTTTATAAAGAATAGTGTCACTGCAATGGAAGCTTGGGAGAAGCTAGCGTCGGTTTATCAACCTCGTGGACCCGCAAGAAAAATATCATTGTTCAAAAAGTTGCTACGTTTAAATCTAAGTGATAAAAGTGGAGTCCACGAATATATTAACGAATTTACACATATAGTGGATAAATTAAAAGAAATCGATATGAATATTTCGGATGATAATTTTTCAATTTTACTGTTGTCGGCCTTGGGCAGAAATTTCGAGAACTTCGTGGTAGCGATCGAGACGCGTGAACAGTTGCCGTCCCTGTCTGACTTGAAGATCAAAATAATAGAAGAAGGCGAAAGACAAAAAGTGACCTACGAAGCCGAATCAGATGTACAGCAAGTCTTTGTGACGCGTGCAAAGAACAAAAGTAACGGAACGACGAAAGAATACCGAGGCGCAAAGAAGGGGAAAAAGTGTTTTAGATGCGGTCGCGAAGGCCATTTTATTGCGCAGTGCGAGGCGAATGTGCAGAATAAAGAAGCACAAAGTGAAAACGGTAAAGACAAAAAACAATCGTACTCTATTCTCGCAAACGCAAATAAAGTCGAAAGCATGACGAAATTCGATTGGTGCCTCGATAGTGGTGCCACTGCTCACATATGTTGATTAGGTCATGGTTCGTGGATTTCCGAGAGCACAAAGAGAAAATATTACTTGCTGGTGAAAATTATATTTTCGCGGAAGGAATTAGCACAGTGCGCGTGAATGCTGAAAAATATTCGTTTAATCTGCTGAATGTGCTCTACGTGAGAGAGCTGCAAGCTAATTTTATCTCGATATCAAAAGCTGTAGAGAAAGGGTTTAGAGTGATATTCGATAATAAAAGCGCTGTAATTAAAGACGATAGTGGTATCATAACACAAGCGTTTAAACGCAATGACTTGTTTATTGTAGGGACAAAATTAAACAAGTGTGTTTGCAAGCCCAAAAAGTGCAGAAATTTGGAAATGGCATTATCGTTTAGGCCACTTAAACATGGGAAGTTTGAGAAAAATGGCAAATGAAGACATTGTGTACGGATTAAAAACGATTAATAAGAGCATCGATCTGAAAGGCGATATTTGCGAAACTTGCGCAAAGAGTAAACTGTGTGTTAAGCCGTTTCCAAAAACCGCGGAGAGCCGTGAAAAAGAGGTGTTGGGTCTAATACATACGGACATTTGTGGACCAATGAATAAACAATTTGCCTGTGGATCGCGTTACTTTGTTACATTTATCGATGACTATTCGCGATATACTTTTGTGTATTTCCTAAAATCGCGAGATCAAGTACGAGCAGAGCAAAGACGTAGTTTTCTTGGAAAATGACCTTATTGGTCATGCTTACAATGAAAAGGGTATGTTTTTGTACGAAGAAAATGATCCATCTGATCAACAGGCGGAGGAAGTGTCGGCCGCAGAAAAGGTGATGGAGAGGATGTTCAGCTGGAACCAGAAGTTGACATCATGGATCAAAGTCCGACCCCGGAAAACTCAGATTCTGAAAACCACGAGAGTGCTGTCAGTGAAGATGCAGAGGTGCCTGCGATCACCGCCTGTGGCAAAGGACGTCCAAAAATTGTGAGAAGCGGCAAGCCAAGTAGACCACGGAAGGTGTATAACACCCTAAATATGTTAAAAGCTGAGGACGTATGCATACCGGGATTAGGCTGACGTTAACAAATTAGAAATGAAAGAGGAATGGTCTGCATCGATTCAGAAGGAGATCGATGCCCTTGAAGCAAACCAAACCTGGGAGCTGGTTGATCTACCAAACGGCAAAAAGGCTATTGGTAGTAAATGGGCGTTTGGCGTCAAAGTAAACAAGGATGGATTTGTGGAGCGCCTCAGATCAAGGCTGGTGGTAAAAGGATGCGCACAAATGTATGGCGTGGATTATTTTGAGACGTTCTCTCCAGTAGTGAGATACTCGTCAGTAAGGCTGATCATGGCATTGGCTGTGAAACATAAATTGAGCAAAGCGGAAGAGAGTGGAATGCGAAGCTCGATTCAGTTCTAAGAAAACTCGGATATAGTCCATGTGTCAGCGAGCCCTGCGTGTACACATGCAACTGGAATGGTAACTATAACATTATCGCTATTTATGTGGACGATCTTTTAATTGCCAGCTCCAAAAAAGAAGACCTCCTAAGTGTAAAGGCGTCAATTGCTAAAGTTTTTGATGTAATTGACGGAGGCCAAGTTAGCCATTTTTTGGGCATCGAAGTCGAGCGTGAGGGCGAGACGGGAAACATAAGTATTGGTCACAAGCAATACGTCGAGCAGATGCTGCATACTTGGGGTATGGCGGCATGCAAGCCTGTAGCTACACCTCTGGAAGCTGGTCATCAAGTCAGGTGCGATGACCCTAACTGCGAAGCTGTCAACGTAAAGGACTATCAATCGTTGATAGGCTGTCTGATGTATCTGGCGATCACAACGAGACCGGATATACTACACTCGGTGGGGAAGCTAGCACAACGGAACGCTAACCCACACAAGGAAGACGAAGTAGCTGCCAAGCGTGTTCTAAGATACCTGAAGGGATCGGCCGATATGAAGTTACATTATCAGCATGGAGGAAAGTCGCTGCATGGTTACGTCGATACAGATTGGGCAAACGATTCTACTGACGGCAAATCGTACACTGGCTTCGTGTTTGTAGAAGCAGGCGGAGCTATTTCCTGGGAGTCTAAAAAACAAAGTTTAGTAGCATTGAGCAGCACCGAAGCTGAATATATCGCTTTATCTACTGCTGCTAGAGAATCTATGTATTTGAAGAACGTATTGAATGAAATGGGCTTTGGCAATATTGAGACAATTACATTATACTGCGATAACCAAAGCGCCCAATGTCTTGCAAAAAACCCTGTTTTGCATAATCGTAGTAAACATATTGATATTAAGTTCCATCATGTAAGAGAATTATATGCCAATAAGGAAATCAATATCCAATATATATGCACTAACGATATGATTTCCGATGTATTAACTAAAAATTTGCAAAAGATTAAGCATGTGAAATGTATTAAGGAAATGAATTGTTATTAGTTAATATTCCAGTTTATAATTGTTGAGAAGGAGTGTCGAATTATGTATAACTTTGTGGCAACACTTGTAAACCGAATATCTGGTCACACTTATAATTTCTTACACTAGTCTTAAGCACATCTTTGATGTATACGGTCGACAATAAATAAGCTCTTGAAACCGCTGCGTTAGACTATATATCCAACACATTTTAAAGCCAATTTTAACAATTTTGTGTTCAAAGCAACAACAATTTCACAGCTAAGCATTCTGTTAACCTATTTCTGCGTTTGTTTGTCGCTGTGTAATTGTTCTTGTAATTTTACGCCGTTGCCTTTGCTAACAATTGTTTGTGTAAACATTATCTCGGCTTTATCTTTATGCTCTCATTGTGCTCTCTTCTATATTTACGCTCCCGTCGCGCTCTCACCGCGCTCTATTTTCTTATTTTTGGTGTTGGCCGGTAATTCCGTTTTCTTGCTTTCGGTCGCCGCTCCCGCGCATAATTTGTTTTTGTGCATCACATTTGTTATTATTGTAAGTAAACATTGTAGCTTGCACATTAACCCTAACTTGCCGTCTTATTTTTTTTTTTTTTTCAACTAATCTATTATTTCAACAGTGCCTATTAGCTACTTATTCTATTTTATTTATTTATCGCTTATATTAATTACCTCAACCATGTATGTCTGCTATAACGCAAATTGCCAGGTGCGAACAAACGTTAAAGTGGGTTTTGTTTGCTGCTGGCTATGTGAAAATGTTTCACATGAAAAATGTGCAGGCCTCAACGGCCGGATTGTCGACCTGATTGAGTCTAAATCAGGTTTAAAGTGGACATGTGAAGATTGTAGGGATGTCGAAAGAGACATTATGAGTTTCATGCGACACACTAAAAGAAGCTTTGGGGACCTATTTGACAGATTTTAAAGTCTGTCCGATAGTTTCGCTGCTTTGGACAAGGAGTTTAAAGACCTAAAAGTCTTAAATGATTCTCCAAAGCGTAAAAGGGCCAATTTTAGATTGTCGATTGGCCCTAACGAACTTTCAGTTCCTCATCACATGCCTACAACGTCCGCACCTTCCTTAACAAATTTTTCATCCCCATCCCCAAATATTATTGCTAGTGGTGATGACAACTTTATTTTACCCACAGAAGTTGTCCCCACGATTCCCGAAGTAATAGTGTCAGATTCGCTAAGTGTCAATACTGTTGCAGTTGCAAGCAATGAGTCTATCAGAGCTGTTGCTTCTACGGAAGTAACTACAGTGTCTGATAAAAAAAACTCTTGTAGGTGTTCCACCAAAGCAACAATTTTTGTATTTCCAGGCTTGCCCCTGATACCACATCAGATGATGTCAAGGCCTTTATTCAGGCTAAATCAGAAGCCAACATTACGGTGAACAAATTTAAGTTCCCTTATCATCGGGAAAGTTCCTCATTTAAAGTAAGTGTTCCGGCCAAATATTTTAGTACAATTTGTTGTAAAGAATTTTGGCGGACCATTTAATAATAAAGGAGTGTACAGCGAAGAAAAGAAATCGGACTCCGATTTCACTGCCTTCTAACCCTGTCCCGGCCTCTGATTCCGGGAAAAAACTAACTGCCTCCCTCTCGTTTGCCTATTAAAATTAAGAGGTCTTCGTAGTAAGCTTAGCAATATGTATTAAAATAGTCTGTCTTTTCCATTTCATGTCTTGGCCTTTTCTGAAGCATGGTTAAGGCCCAATGTTTTAGACTCTGAAATCCTTTCCAATAAATTCTCTATCTATAGAAAAGATCGCCGAGGCGGTGGTGTGCTTATTGTTGTCAATGTAAACTTATCCTCGGAAGAAGTAACAATTGATGGCTCTGTAGATATTGAATTTGTTGCTATTAGGTTATGCCTAAATAACATTAGTGTTTTCACTACTTGCTCCTATATACCTCCTTCTTCTGACTCATATCTTTATCTATCACACTTTTCTGCTGTTAAATCAGTTTCCTCTATGTTATCTGATCGTGACTTTCTTATAGTTCTTGGCGATTTTAATATTGCTAGTACTACATAGATTTCGTGTCCTGACTCTGCCGTGTTGACCCCCACGACTCAGCACGATTTTCACATTGCCTCAGAACAATGATATTCCAAACTCTTTAAAAAGAATGCTCGATTTGATTTTTGTTTTGGATCCATCCTGTTGTTCTGTATCCCGTATCAAACGCTTATCGAATCCTGAAGATCCTTATCACCCGACTTTGGAAGTATTGATTGATTTACCTGCCCGGGTGACCCGTACTTCATGTCTGTGTTCCGCTTTGTGTTCCAACTAGGTTCAAAAAGCCTGTTTGGTTTACCCGTGAAGTAACATTGCTTAAAAATAGAAAGTCTAAATTTTATAAGAGATTAAGGGAAACTGGCTCTGCCTTGTATCTTTGTCGATATCTGATTGCTCGATCTGATTTCTATGTTCTGAATGACCGTTGTTATAAGGAAAACCTTACTGACTGTGGGCAACAGTTCCAAAGGAATCCTAGACGGTTTTAAAACTTCGTAAATTCGAAGCGCAAATCATCAACGCATCCATCAAGTGTGGTCTTTGAAAAAGAAAGTCCTAATTCGGATCAGGCTATCGCCGATTTGCTTGCCGACTTTTTAGACCCCGTACTCTTTAAAAAAGAGTATAGGGGTCTATTAAGTTTGTCAGAAGCGAGATATGCGTAACACGCAGAAGGAGGCTTGGCCGATCCCATAAAGTATATATATTCTTGATCAGCATCAACAGCCGAGTCGATATAGCATTGTCCATCTGTCCGTCTGCCCGTCTGCCCGTCTGTCTGTCTGTCCGTTTGTCCGTCCGTCCGTATGAACACCTGGATCTTTTAAACTACAAGATCTAGAGCCACCAAATTTGGAATGAAAGTCCGTTATTTTCGCACACCTCGAAAAAATTTGTGTTTTCGGCTAATATCTCTGTAACTATAGCACTTAGGAGCACAAATCATATAGGTATACAGGTTACTAGAGACAGCCTTAATATAATGGCATTCTAAATTTTGAGCTGCCACGCCCCCTTTTCTCATAAGAATTAAGAAACTTTCCAACTTCAGTGCCGTTTTTAAGACATTAATTCAAGTAATACAGTGTTGTAATTCAACATTACATTAATTCAACGTTAAGAGACTTATCGTATCTAACTATCCTAAAAGTTACATCTAAATCCTATGTCAAACAAGAAAGTTATCACGGTTCAAAGATTTTGTTATTTAACTGCAAAATCACTGTTTGCGCGCAAGCGAAACATAAACATACAAGTACTTGTTTGAATGTTTTCTCTGCCTGTGTGGCGGCAGCACTGCCCGGAGCCGCTGGCCGCGCCGACCAATGCTATACATATATACATATATATATGCACACATACATGTATTTGTAGCATGTAAATGCAGATAATCGGAAGAATGTTAGATGTGGGGTGTGGTGCAACTGGTAGAGTTGCGGCGCAATATGGAACCTTCGTCTGAGACCGCGGGTTCGAATGCTGACAATGACAATTGTTAATATGTATATATTTTTTAATTTTAATTCAAAATGTAAATATTAAATTTTAATTTTGTAAATGTATTTTTAAAATTTTACTATGTTGAGATTACGGGTTCTTCTATAGTCGGCCCGCTCGACTGTAGCCTTTCTTATTTGTTTTAAACTACTTTAAGTATGCACGAATATAAATGTGATACACCCTACCCTTATCATTTAAATTCCTTCAATGGTAATTTAACACTAGTCATTACCGAAAGTTCGCTTTTATCTAATTTAAAGGCTACTAAATATGTTTTTTAACCTTGTCCAGACGGAGTCCCTGGCTGTGTGCTTAAAAACTGTGCGGATGACCTTTTAAAGCCCCTGTATAAACTATTTACATAGTCCGTTAAATCGTGCTGTTTTCCTGATGTTTGACAATCATCTTATATTATTCCCCTACACAAAAAAAAAAAATAAATCCAATGCTTGCAACTATATAGGTATTTACAAGTTGTCTGCTATTCCCAAGGCTTTTGAGAAATTAATAACTTCTCAATTGCAATATTTCTGTAGATCCATGATTTCAACCTGCCAGCATGTGTTTGTGAAATATAGATCCACGACCACTACCTGATAGAATTTTCATAATTTGCACTAAAGGACATTAAGAAATAATTAAAAGCTGACGTCATTTACACAGATTTTAGCAAGGCTTTCGACTCCGTTAATCACGGCCTATTAATACACAAGCTCAATCTTTTGCTATAACTTTACTCTTTGGATTTCAAATTACTTAAGTTTTAGAACACGACAAGTTTATTTTAAAGACACTTTGTCTAAAGATCGCCGAGGCGGTGGTGTGCTTATTGTTGTCAATGTAAACTTATCCTCGGAAGAAGTAACAATTGATGGCTCTGTAGATATTGAATTTGTTGCTATTAGGTTATGCCTAAATAACATTAGTGTTTTCACTACTTGCTCCTATATTCCTCCTTCTTCTGACTCATATCTTTATCTATCACACTTTTCTGCTGTTAAATCAGTTTCCTCTATGTTATCTGATCGTGACTTTCTTATAGTTCTTGGCGATTTTAATATTGCTAGTACTACATAGATTTCGTGTCCTGACTCTGCCGTGTTGACCCCCACGACTCAGCACGATTTTCTGGACGATCTGTTTGGCATTTCATTGCCTCAGAACAATGATATTCCAAACTCTTTAAAAAGAATGCTCGATTTGATTTTTGTTTTGGATCCATCCTGTTGTTCTGTATCCCGTATCAAACGCTTATCGAATCCTGAAGATCCTTATCACCCGACTTTGGAAGTATTGATTGATTTACCTGCCCGGGTGACCCGTACTTCATGTCTGTGTTCCGCTTTGTGTTCCAACTAGGTTCAAAAAGCCTGTTTGGTTTACCCGTGAAGTAACATTGCTTAAAAATAGAAAGTCTAAATTTTATAAGAGATTAAGGGAAACTGGCTCTGCCTTGTATCTTTGTCGATATCTGATTGCTCGATCTGATTTCTATGTTCTGAATGACCGTTGTTATAAGGAAAACCTTACTGACTGTGGGCAACAGTTCCAAAGGAATCCTAGACGGTTTTAAAACTTCGTAAATTCGAAGCGCAAATCATCAACGCATCCATCAAGTGTGGTCTTTGAAAAAGAAAGTCCTAATTCGGATCAGGCTATCGCCGATTTGCTTGCCGACTTTTTAGACCCCGTACTCTTTAAAAAAGAGTATAGGGGTCTATTAAGTTTGTCAGAAGCGAGATATGCGTAACACGCAGAAGGAGGCTTGGCCGATCCCATAAAGTATATATATTCTTGATCAGCATCAACAGCCGAGTCGATATAGCATTGTCCATCTGTCCGTCTGCCCGTCTGCCCGTCTGTCTGTCTGTCCGTTTGTCCGTCCGTCCGTATGAACACCTGGATCTTTTAAACTACAAGATCTAGAGCCACCAAATTTGGAATGGAAGTCCGTTATTTTCGCACACCTCGAAAAAATTTGTGTTTTCGGCTAATATCTCTGTAACTATAGCACTTTGGAGCACAAATCATATAGGTATACAGGTTACTAGAGACAGCCTTAATATAATGGCATTCAAATTTTCAAAATGTAAATATTAAATTTTAATTTTGTAAATGTATTTTTAAAATTTTACTATGTTGAGATTACGGGTTCTTCTATAGTCGGCCCGCTCGACTGTAGCCTTTCTTATTTGTTTTAAACTACTTTAAGTATGCACGAATATAAATGTGATACACCCTACCCTTATCATTTAAATTCCTTCAATGGTAATTTAACACTAGTCATTACCGAAAGTTCGCTTTTATCTAATTTAAAGGCTACTAAATATGTTTTTTAACCTTGTCCAGACGGAGTCCCTGGCTGTGTGCTTAAAAACTGTGCGGATGACCTTTTAAAGCCCCTGTATAAACTATTTACATAGTCCGTTAAATCGTGCTGTTTTCCTGATGTTTGACAATCATCTTATATTATTCCCCTACACAAAAAAAAAAAATAAATCCAATGCTTGCAACTATATAGGTATTTACAAGTTGTCTGCTATTCCCAAGGCTTTTGAGAAATTAATAACTTCTCAATTGCAATATTTCTGTAGATCCATGATTTCAACCTGCCAGCATGTGTTTGTGAAATATAGATCCACGACCACTACCTGATAGAATTTTCATAATTTGCACTAAAGGACATTAAGAAATAATTAAAAGCTGACGTCATTTACACAGATTTTAGCAAGGCTTTCGACTCCGTTAATCACGGCCTATTAATACACAAGCTCAATCTTTTGCTATAACTTTACTCTTTGGATTTCAAATTACTTAAGTTTTAGAACACGACAAGTTTATTTTAAAGACACTTTGTCTAAAGATCGCCGAGGCGGTGGTGTGCTTATTGTTGTCAATGTAAACTTATCCTCGGAAGAAGTAACAATTGATGGCTCTGTAGATATTGAATTTGTTGCTATTAGGTTATGCCTAAATAACATTAGTGTTTTCACTACTTGCTCCTATATTCCTCCTTCTTCTGACTCATATCTTTATCTATCACACTTTTCTGCTGTTAAATCAGTTTCCTCTATGTTATCTGATCGTGACTTTCTTATAGTTCTTGGCGATTTTAATATTGCTAGTACTACATAGATTTCGTGTCCTGACTCTGCCGTGTTGACCCCCACGACTCAGCACGATTTTCTGGACGATCTGTTTGGCATTTCATTGCCTCAGAACAATGATATTCCAAACTCTTTAAAAAGAATGCTCGATTTGATTTTTGTTTTGGATCCATCCTGTTGTTCTGTATCCCGTATCAAACGCTTATCGAATCCTGAAGATCCTTATCACCCGACTTTGGAAGTGTTGATTGATTTACCTGCCCGGGTGACCCGTACTTCATGTCTGTGTTCCGCTTTGTGTTCCAACTAGGTTCAAAAAGCCTGTTTGGTTTACCCGTGAAGTAACATTGCTTAAAAATAGAAAGTCTAAATTTTATAAGAGATTAAGGGAAACTGGCTCTGCCTTGTATCTTTGTCGATATCTGATTGCTCGATCTGATTTCTATGTTCTGAATGACCGTTGTTATAAGGAAAACCTTACTGACTGTGGGCAACAGTTCCAAAGGAATCCTAGACGGTTTTAAAACTTCGTAAATTCGAAGCGCAAATCATCAACGCATCCATCAAGTGTGGTCTTTGAAAAAGAAAGTCCTAATTCGGATCAGGCTATCGCCGATTTGCTTGCCGACTTTTTAGACCCCGTACTCTTTAAAAAAGAGTATAGGGGTCTATTAAGTTTGTCAGAAGCGAGATATGCGTAACACGCAGAAGGAGGCTTGGCCGATCCCATAAAGTATATATATTCTTGATCAGCATCAACAGCCGAGTCGATATAGCATTGTCCATCTGTCCGTCTGCCCGTCTGCCCGTCTGTCTGTCTGTCCGTTTGTCCGTCCGTCCGTATGAACACCTGGATCTTTTAAACTACAAGATCTAGAGCCACCAAATTTGGAATGGAAGTCCGTTATTTTCGCACACCTCGAAAAAATTTGTGTTTTCGGCTAATATCTCTGTAACTATAGCACTTTGGAGCACAAATCATATAGGTATACAGGTTACTAGAGACAGCCTTAATATAATGGCATTCAAATTTTCAAAATGTAAATATTAAATTTTAATTTTGTAAATGTATTTTTAAAATTTTACTATGTTGAGATTACGGGTTCTTCTATAGTCGGCCCGCTCGACTGTAGCCTTTCTTATTTGTTTTAAACTACTTTAAGTATGCACGAATATAAATGTGATACACCCTACCCTTATCATTTAAATTCCTTCAATGGTAATTTAACACTAGTCATTACCGAAAGTTCGCTTTTATCTAATTTAAAGGCTACTAAATATGTTTTTTAACCTTGTCCAGACGGAGTCCCTGGCTGTGTGCTTAAAAACTGTGCGGATGACCTTTTAAAGCCCCTGTATAAACTATTTACATAGTCCGTTAAATCGTGCTGTTTTCCTGATGTTTGACAATCATCTTATATTATTCCCCTACACAAAAAAAAAAAATAAATCCAATGCTTGCAACTATATAGGTATTTACAAGTTGTCTGCTATTCCCAAGGCTTTTGAGAAATTAATAACTTCTCAATTGCAATATTTCTGTAGATCCATGATTTCAACCTGCCAGCATGTGTTTGTGAAATATAGATCCACGACCACTACCTGATAGAATTTTCATAATTTGCACTAAAGGACATTAAGAAATAATTAAAAGCTGACGTCATTTACACAGATTTTAGCAAGGCTTTCGACTCCGTTAATCACGGCCTATTAATACACAAGCTCAATCTTTTGCTATAACTTTACTCTTTGGATTTCAAATTACTTAAGTTTTAGAACACGACAAGTTTATTTTAAAGACACTTTGTCTAAATCTTCGGGTGTTCCACAAGAAAGTCTTCTCGGTTTCTTGCTATTTATATTGTTCATAAATGATCTGCCTTCTGCGAACAGTTACTCTGTGTTTCGGCTGCAGAATCTCTTCATGGGACCAGGTTACAATCTGATCTATGTAGTTTTCAAACCTAGTGTCAAGCTAATTTATTAAATCTTAACTTTAGTAAGTGTAACGTAATGTCCTTCAGTAGGCGCCTCCCCTTTCAAAATAATTACATTCTGAATGGCAACTCTCTTAAAAGTATTGATTCGGTCACTGATTTGGGTATCCTTATGGATCATAAGCTCAAGTTCGATAAGCATGTACTGTCACCTACAAATCGTGCTTTTAGTAACCTGGGCTTCATAAAGCGCTGGTCGAAAGAACTTAACGATCCCAATTTAAAAAAAAAAAACACTTTTTACTGCCTTGGTACGGCTTGTTCTAGAATATGGATCTTGTATTTGGTCACCTCAATACAGGATTCATTAAGAGAGAATAGAATCTGTACAAAAACAAATTGTTTTTCTTCTTTTTGCTCTAAGGGCTCTCAACTGGAATACTCTACCATCCTATCGTAGTAGACTTTTACTAATTAATCTTCCTTCTTTGTCTGATCGTAGGACAGTGCTCGGTGTAATTTTTTTACACAAACTTATCAATGGTTAAATTGATTCATCTGAATTACTCAGCAAGATTAGTTTTGTTGTCCCGGTTAGACCAACTAGAAACTTTCTTCCAATCCCTTTTCAACCTTGTTCTAACAACTTTTCCATTCCTTTCCGAGTCCTATGTATTAACTACAACAAACTTTCTCGAGTTGTAGGTAGTTCTACTTCTACCCCCTTAATTAGAACATCTCTTCTCTGACACCTGTCTAGATTTTAATTAAATTAGTTTGATAATTTAAGATGTATTGTAATTTGTTTTTAGTTATTTTATGTTCTAACAAATAAATTCGTTTCGCGTTTATCGTTAGCCGTACGTTATGCGGTGTACCCCTCGGTCAGTTGGGCGGGAGGTGGCTGCATTATTTGCAGGGTTCCGCGCGCTAACAAGTTCGTTGCTTGGTGTTGCTGGGCCACTTGAATGTACTGTCCCGTTAGTACATCAACGTCCAAATATATTATTATTATTTGATATTTCTTATTAATTTAATATACGTAGCATTAAGCTACATAAATACAGAAAATTAACCCATGTAGTTTGTGGTTATATAGTCGCATATAACCTAGAGAAATTAGGTAGGGTATAAAACGGCAACTCGAGAACATAAGCGACCGAGAGAACAACCAGCAGCAGAAGAAATAACAAACAGCGGTAAAGCAACTAAGCTACACAGCAGAAAAACAATGAAGCCGGCGGAGAAACAGCGAACATGGCGACGCCACACAGTCGATAATAACGACGCTGGCATTGAAAGAGAGCAAACGACGAAGGGACCAAGAAAGAGCAGGGCATTGCGACGGTGGCAGCCAAAGCCAGACGCAGAACGGCAAGCGACAAATGAGAGCGACGCTGCAGCCGCTGCTGCTGATTTCGCTGGCATAGGAGACTTAGAAGCAATTTGCAGAATCTAAGCTGCAACGACAAGCAGCAATTGTGGAGGAAAGCGTGGGTGTTGATTAATGTAGGAACGGTTAGGTTATGTTTGTTTAGACGGTGCGAGAAGTATCAGAATTAAACTAAAGAAAAGGAAATAAACACAGCAGTGAAAAAAAATAAACAGGATTATTAATTCCACATATAATCGAACAACATCGCACAGTGGGACGAACGGGCAAATTACTGCGTTTTACGTGGACTTTTGCCGACACTGTGGACAGTGGAATCTAGCACGTTTTACGTGCTGATAGTCAATAACAACGTACAGTGGGACTGGTGGGCAAATTACTGCGTTTTACGCGGATATTTGCCGACACTTTGGACAGTGAAAACTAGCTACTTAGTTTTACGTGCGAATACACCACGACTGCGGACAGTGGGACATAACATTTTTTACATAGACCTATGCAATGTACAGAGGTTTCCTCATCGTTGGTGTGCCAAATCAAACTCTCGAAATTTGCAGTATAATATTCGCTAAGCACAGCACAGTGTCTATTATTCTCGCTCCATGGTTCTAGGTTTTATAAATAATTTCTTATAAAGAGGACTCAGGTAGACTGAGAAAAACCCAGCCTTAGGACTTCATTAACTGGTAAACGTAAATAAGAAAACATCTTGGTGTCCTAAAAACCCACAAGTATAGATTTCGGTATTAAAACTTCTTGGATTTTTCATCTTGTTTGTGCACACGAGAAGGATAGCAGCAGAAAACGCGAAGGAATAGAATTGAAGCCCTTACAACAGAAAGTGAAGAGAACTACGCAGAGAGAGATTAGCAGAGAGCGCACTGGGCATAACAGAGATAGACATAGCAGAATTAGGCAACCGAAGCCGAACCCGAGTGGCAACGACGCGACGAGAACCATCGCATCGTTTACAAAAATTATTATAGTCGCGGGTTAATTTTGCAATTATCGTCTCATCCGGAAAATCTTCGCACCAGCTCAAACCATCTTCACATTTGTTATCGCATCGAGAAAAATCATCGCCTCGTTTCACTATCGATTTTGCATCGTTGACTAGACCATTTCTCTAATTCATCGCACTAGTTTGTATCATCATTGCTTTGTTTTCATTACATCGAATAAGAGAATCACCGCATCGTTAATTCATTACGTCGTTCAACTATCGGCATCGTCGAACAGAGTCTTTCTCTAATCATCGAATGGTTGCACTATCGACATCGATAACTAAAGTTTTCGCAATCGTCACGCCGCTGGACTCTTGCAACGTCCAACTATCGCACGACCTAACTATTGAATCGCTTCGCCTTTGCAACATTTACACCTCGCATAATTGAACTGTCCTATCGTTACAGATTGCTCTGTCGCATTGATCTACAATCGCATTTGTCTATCGCATTTGTCTATCGCATTTGTCTATCGCATCGTCGTACTAGCCTAGCTTTATCGTTCAAATCGGTTAAAATACCGCCTTATGGAACGATCAACTATCGTTTCAATAATAATAATAATAATAACATCTAATCGATTTGTGCAGTCAGTTTTTTTATGAAGATTAATTAGGTATTGATTTACACCAGGACGGATAAGTCCACCTAATTGAGCTTCACAAGGAGATTGACACAGAAATTGAGCTAGAGACACCTTCGACTGAATAAGTGGCATTGTTGGTTTCACCCGTAGGCTCTTCCACTTCCATGAGCAAACACAGCTAGGTCAGTTATCGTCGCAAGAACGAGCTGGAATCGGTATTATCAGAGTTCAGCCCTAGTAGACCCAAAGAGGAACGAGGAGAAGTTGAACCGGCTACGGGCATGAGCTTATTGGTACCTCCACGAAATGGACAAAAGCGAAGAACGGACGATATCAACCAGGGACAACAGGCACCCACATCGGATAAACATCGAGACGAACCTTCGTACGCCGGGCTGGCTCATGAACTCCAGAAGTGGGAAAACAATGGGAAAACGGGTGCCCTCCGTTTCATCGATCAACTTGAAGAGAGATCCGTCGCCTACCAGCTGGATATGGATTGCTTGCCTAGAGCTATGCCGGAATTTCTGACCGGGTGCTGCTTGGTCAACGTTCCGACGCAGTTTCACTGACTCTTTTCTGCCGCCTCGATATTTCATACGATTCGGTGATGAGATCAGAGCGAGGATCCAGGGGGATAAGGACAAATGACAGGCGTGATGACCTGAAGCAGTTCCCGGTATACCTCGTCGCGACCAACTCTATCGTCACGTTGGGAGCCGGCCCGAAGAGGAGGAACATTCACAGTGAAAACTTTGCGTCCCCGAGGATCATCGGCAATCCATGATGCAATGCCATGACAGACCAACGGCCGGTCAACTCAGCAAAAAGAAGACACAGATAGCCCAACGTTACTATTGACCTGGCTTCTTTCGGGACATTGACCGTTATATGCGACAATGCGAATCATGCCAAAGGAAAGTCAGCTGCAGACAGCCGGAAAGATGTTGACTCGACAGGTCGACGGGCCATTCCACACGGTGAGCGCCGACTTCGTAGGCCTGTTGCCGAAGTCTAAGATGGGAAACTCCATGATTTTAGTTATGTTTGACCATTTCAGTAAATGGGTCGAACTCATTCCGCTCCAATGAGCGACTTCATCAACGTTGGAAAAAGCTGTCAGAGAAAGGACCATCAGCCGATTTGGTACCCCGAGGTGGTTGGTATGCTATAACGGAACGCAGTTTACCAGGAAAGCGTTCCCCAACTATCTTCAACAGGCAGAGATTGAAGTCCAATACTCGGCACCGTACAGCCCGAACCAGAATCTGACAGAACGAGCGAACCGAAAGGCGAAAACCATGATCTTGCAGTATACTATATGGATGGTCTTCAGAACACATGCCCCCAGAGTTCAGCTTGGCGATCAACTCAAGTGAACAACATGGCAAAAACTAACACGAGCGACAAGTCCACCGACCCGCGACACACACGCACACACGGCAGCAGGATCATTATGACGTTTGAGCGCTTGCAGCTTAGCGACTGGGAAGTGGACTCCGTTGGACCGAGGACCTCTTCCCCAGCTACTGTGGAGCCGGGTACACATCGTAGATGAGGCCGAAGACGAGGCGAGGTCATCGGGGACCTCCACACCGACGCCACCACCCTTTGTGGGAGTCACACCGGAGTAGACGATCTCCGATGAAACGGAGGAGCCACCGCAGCCGATAGGGGAGCCAACGAAGGGAGAGTCAGTGATGGAAGTTGACGAAGAAAAGCGACCCACGAGTCAAAAGCAATATCTTGATGGAACCTGGGAACCTGGGAGGGCACTATACTGTACAGTATAGCCGCCCGGAGTAGGGGCGTGGCTGTGAAGAACCCTTCTTCACATATACTGTGGAACTGGGCATGGAACCCTACGGATGATTTATCTTTTGTTATTTTTTATTATTATTATTATTATTATTATTATTATTATTATTATTATTATTATTATTATTATTATTATTATTATTATTATTATTATTATTATTATTATTATTATTATTATTATTATTATTATTATTATTATTATTATTATTATTATTATTATTATTATTATTATTATTATTATTATTATTATTATTATTATTATTATTATTATTATTATTATTATTATTATTATTATAATTATTATTATTATTATTATTATTTGATATTTCTTATTAATTTAATATACGTAGCATGGAGCTACATAAATACAGAAAAATAACCCATGTAGTTTGTGGTTATATAGTCGCATATAACCTTGAGAAATTAGGTAGGGTATAAAACGGCAACTCGAGAACATAAGCGACCGAAAGAACAACCAGCAGCAGAAGGAATAACAAACAGCGGTAAAGCAACTAAGCTACACAGCTAAACAACGAAGCCGGCGGAGAAACAGCGAAAGAGAGCAAGTGAACATAAAGCAGACAGAACATTGCGACGCCACACAGCCGAAAATAACGACGCAGGCAAAAAAAACAGCGAAAGAGAGCGAGTGAACATAAAGCAGACAGAACATGGCGACGATACACAGCAGAAAATAACGATGCTGGCAGCGGAGTCTTAGAAGCAATTTGCAGAATCTAAGCTCGGGCAATTTTCCGCAGTTTCTACAAACGCGGTGAATGTCAATGCATTCCTTCGCTTCTTGTTTCCGCTTATTGCTCGCCTCTGGTGTGCTGCTTTGCTTGATAGTCCTCTACGGACGACGATGCTCCATGCCGCTCTTAGAGCGCGCGACTTCTCGTGCCTTTACGTCCTCGAAAGCCGCGACCAACTTTGTCAACTGGGTCGGTGCGGAGAACTCGTGTCGGGTCGTTCTTAGGCCGGGGTATATCACAGTCCGGCCAGGGCAACTTACAGAAAATTTATTAATTTTTGACTTGAAACGCCTGGTAAAAGGACGTAGTGACACGATTATGGGTCTGGGCACTTGCTAACGGGAACAGGAACAAAGAGTTTTCGACCAACATGGACTCGTGATTCCGAGACAGCAACCAAATATCGGCTACTGTTGATGGCTCTGAATTCGCGGTGTCCGAGATAGCCCACCGTCACCGAGACTTACGACCAAATATCGGTTGTAGTTGTTGACTGGGCTCGTGGCTAACGCTGCCAGTTCGGCGGGAGAATCAGTGGGTTCAACACACGATTTCTGCTTAATAGGTAGAGTACAGACTGTACAGACTGTACCCATATTAAGCCATATCCTATATCATATCTCACACGGGGACAGAAATATAAATGATGAATCACGACTTCCACTCAATAGAAGAGTACAGGCTACCTCTATATGGTTGAAGTCACGAGCACCAGCCTGAGCGCCAAACGTTGCGTGTGCACTTGCCCGGGGAAAACTGAGACTACTGTTACTGCAAGCGGTACAATGCAAATGATGAGTCACTACTTCTACTCAATAGAAGAGTACAGGCTGCTCCCATTGAGTAGAAGTCACGAGCACCAAACTTTGCGTGGGTACTTGCTCGGGGACAGCTGAGATGACGGGCGCTATAACAAAAGAACCGACTTAGATTATGTGGAGTCAGCAATGTTTACAGTTGCATGTAAACGACAAAGCCTTCCAACATGCTATTTTTTCGATGCGGAAATTATGAAGATTATCGTTGAAGAAATCATGAGGGCTGCTTTAAATGAAAATATTGCGACTAAGTTCAAAGATGGCCTGTCTCTATGTTGACGAACAAATGTGCAACACAAAAATGAAGCACCTTTTGCGCCAATACAAGCCCAATAAGCCACACAATTGGGGCATAAAATTGTTTGTTTTATTCTACTCTTTCGGATATGCGTACCGCTTGGAAATCTACAGCGGTGCTGGTGACAACGTGGTCTTACCAAGTTATCCAGATCTTGATGCTTCAGCCAACATTGTCGTTCGCTTGACAAACACCGTTCAAAGTTTCAAGCACCATATTATTTATTTTGACAACTTTTACTCGTCGGTGCCCGTTATGTTTTATTTGCGTGCAAATGGATTATATAGCCTTGGCACAGTACGTGTAAATCGAATCGTGAATTGCAAGCTAACAACCGATAGTGCTATCAACAAAATGCCAAGGAGTTATTCGACTGAGTACTTAGACTACTCATACGGAATCGAATTAAGTTACGTGTTGTGGAAAGACAACCAGGCTGTTCGCTTACTGTCAACAAATGTGGGCGTTAAGCCATTTGCAAGAACAAATCCAAATGAGAGAACACCAAAGGCTGCCCGTTATGACAAGAAGTCTAAGCAACACATCGAAGTTGATTGCCCAAAAATTGTTCGGGAGAACAATGCTCACATGGGCAGAGTAGATCTAATGGACGGACTTATGGGTCGTTATCACATAAAAGCCAAAACTCGGGATACCGCGAAAGGAGTTTTGTACCATCTCATAGACATAGCAGCAACAAACGCTTATGTTTTAAACAGGCGTATTGAAAAAGAGAACGAAATCTTATTGGCTGGCAAAAATCCTCTAGTTGAACCCTCCTCGAGGGTGCTGGCTGGGCAATGGACACTGCATCGTCTAAGGACGGTGCACTGTCACTTGCCCTTGAGGCGATGCAGTGTCAAGCTAAGACGCGGTCCGGTATTTTTGGCATGCCCTAGTATGTCAAGAATACCGAACACACGTCATGGCTAGAGGTGCCTGGTGGTAGGCATAAAACACTAGGGGTGGCCACCCGAACACAAATAGCTAATTATGGACTATCATGGAAAGTCGCTTAGGAGAATCAACTCGGGCTGGGATGTCAGCCCAAACGTCGGTGGAAGGCGTGACCGCTACCACCGGCGGGCACGGGGGGGAGAAATCCTCTCTGCGTGTCGCCAGTGGTTACACCTCTGACGTGGCGGGAGCAGGCCCTGCAAGTTGTACTACGACTGCCGATAACAACAACAACAAGCACAAGCTGACCCGCACGGGTGCCGGAATCGACGCAGATTCGGGCCGGGAGAGCGTGGCGTCAGTAACGAAGACTGAAGAGGAGAGCCTACTGCGCTCCCCGGTTCAGGGTTCCAGCTCCCTGCGTAGGGAAGGGCCCAAGCGAACCAGGGAAGGGCACAAGGCCAAGGCACAATACAAGGCGGCTCTGAAGATCCAGAGTCGGCTCCAAGGTAAAACTGACTTATCCCCTTAGGATAAAGCCAAGTTAACCTGGGCCGAACAAAGGATCAAAGAAAGCCGTCGCCACTTCGATCAGTTGCCGCAGATGCGAGCAACGACAAGTGGGTACGCCAACAAGGTCGAGGAGATGATGGCTGAAAAGAGGCAACGCTCAGCCGAGAGCAACACGAGCAAAGATGCTCCTGACTGCAAACGGCAGAGGGGTCCCAAAGGAGCCATCCCTCGACCAAGACGCAAGAGAGCCTCGATGAAGGATGTCGTGCAACGACACCTGATCGTGGCATTGATCGATCGCAGCGAGGAAAACGGCAGGATCTCGGAGAAACGATGGAAAATCGTCCACGAGAAACTGGTCGGGTCGCTGATGGAACGACTGGAGGAGGATCCGGAGGCTCCCATGCCTACCTTTGATGGGGCTGGGTGGCTGAACGGGGCAAAGATCCTCAAGTGCAACGATGAGCCAACACTTAGCTGGCTGAAGAAGGTAGTTCCGACCTTTGGAGCGGTATGGGATGGAGCTTTGCTGGAGGTGGTCGACAGGGAAAATATCCCGTCTAACCCAAAGGCAAAAGTTCTCTTCCCTATCGCGGTCAAAGGCGAACAAGCCCTTCGCCTGCTACAGAGGCAGAACAAGGACGTGCCAACCAGTGACTGGAAGGTATTGCATGCTGGTCCCTTCTCCTCATCAGAGGGGGGCCAGAGTGTGATCCTCCAGATCAACAAGGATGCGGAAGACGTGCTGTATCCACGCTTTGGAAAGATGTCTTGGGGTGTTGGTAGCGTATACCTTCGCCTAAAGAAGCGTCATCCCGCAGACAAGGATACACACACACTCAAGGTTTGGGAGGTGGAGAAGGACCTGGGACTTTATTCGGCCCTCGAAGCCACCAAATCAATGGAAATAGCTTCCGACGAGGAGGCGGACGACGACGAGGACGGAGACCTGACGGTCATAGTCAATCCGTCCGCTAAGGGTGATGCAGTAACCCACACACATGAGGGTACTGCAAATAAACCTGCATAATGGTAAGTTGGCATCGACGGAGCTCCTTATGACCCTAGAGCAAGGGCCCGTCGATGTGGCCTTAGTCCAAGAACCGTGGATCGCTTCCGGTAACATGGTAGCGGGACTAAGGTCGAACAACTACAATGCGTTTAACATCACAACGGTAAGCAGAACAAGAACTGCCGTTCTTGTACGGAAAGGTCTCCACGCCTATCTCATGTCTAATTACAGCACTGATTACCTAACGGCGGTAATGGTGGAGAACCGGAAGATGCGCCTCATTATATCATCCTGCTATATGGCTCACGACCTGCCAGCACCACCGAACGAACTGGTGAGACTTGTGGCTGAGACCGCGCGAACAAACGACTTGCATCTGGTAGTCGGCACAGACGCCAACGCACACCACTGCGTATGGGGATCAACCGACACCAACATCAGGGGTGAGTCGCTATTTGAATTCCTACTAACCACAACATTAAGTATCGCTAACACGGGGGAGGCACATACATACGTAGGTCCCACTTCGTCCAACGTTCTTGACCTAACACTCTCAACAGGTGTAGCAATAACAAACTGGAGGGTCCTAGACAAACCCTCATTCTCTGATCACAAGTACATTCAATTTGAATGCGACTTTGATCACAACCCCAAACCAACCCAGTTTAAGAACCCCAAGAACACTGACTGGGCCAAGTTCAGAAGTCTTGTGGAAGAAAAACTCATCCCACCAGACAACATCAGATCTGCAAAAGACATTGAGAAATCAATGTCGATTGTCAATAAAACTCTGCTTGATGCCTACAACGGCGCATATCGAACATCCAAATGCAAATCGAGATCGAAACCACTATGGTGGAATTCCGAGCTCTCAACGCAGAGAGCAAATACTAAGGATCTGTTTAAACTTGCAAAGCAGACCGGTATGGACATAATCCACGACGAATACAAAGTCGCGCTCCGAACGTACAAGTCCAAAATCAGGAAAGCCAAAAGAAACTCCTGGAGGAACTTCTGTTCCAACCTAGAATCGGTACCTGAAACCGCAAGACTTAGGAAGCTGCTGTCAAAACAGCGACCAATTCAAAGTCAACTAAAGCTGGGAGATGGTATATGGATGGAGAGCAGCGAGGAAACTCTGGATGCACTCATGACCACCCACTTTCCAGGTTGTTCGACACCACCTGTGTTCGACGAACAACACAACAATACGGAGCAATCATACACACTCCCTGAAGGATTATTCACCACAACGAAGATACAAGGGATCATAAACTCTTTCTCAAGAATAAAGAGCCCAGGTATCGACGGGATCATTCCAGCCATGCTACAAACCGCCAAGGATACGGTCACCCCATGGCTGGTTAAGATATACGAAGCCTGCCTAAAAACTGGCCACATACCAACTCAATGGCGAACTGCAAGAGTTGCTTTTCTTCCCAAAGCGGGCAAATGCAGTCACAACAGCCCATCGGATTACAGACCAATAAGTCTCACATCCTTTATGCTTAAAACTATGGAAAAGCTGCTAGATCTCAGCATAAGAAGTTCGGCAGAGGAACAGATGTCAGCTGATCAGCATGCTTACAGTCCGTTGAAACGGCCCTGCACTCGCTAGTGGGGACTATAGAACGAGCCCTACACAACAACGAATATGCTCTGGGTGCCTTTGTAGACATCTCAGGAGCGTTCAACAATGTTAGCACCAAGGTTATAATCGACCAGCTAGCAACTACCAATTCTCACCCAGCGATCACCAACTGGATTGGAAACCTTCTGAACTGCAGGAGAGTTCAATCAGAATGGGGCACTGCAACCACAACAAAAATCGAGAACAGGGGTACCGCTCAAGGAGGAGTCCTTTCTCCCCTTCTATGGAACCTAGTTGTCGACGACCTAATTAAGAGATTTGATAGAAGAGCCCCAAAAATAACTGCCTATGCGGACGACATAGGTATAATTATAACGGGAGTATGCCCATCGACTCTCAGCTCCATAATGGAACGGACGCTCGCGGAAATATGTAAATGGGCGGAGAACGCCGGACGACATATAAATGCAGAAAAGACGGACCTCATCCTCTTTACCAAGAAGTACAAGGTACCGTACTGGACCCCCCCGAAACTAAACGACAAACAACTCAAGCCCAGCACCCGCATTAAGTACCTAGGAACAGTGCTGGACAGCACACTGACATGGAGAGCCAATGTAGAAGAAAGGGTGAAGAAGGCCACCATGGCGCTATACACATCCAAAAGGATGCTAAGCAGCACATGGGGCCTGTCACCCAGACTTATGCACTGGATATATATCTCAGTTGTGCGCCCGACACTGCTCTATGGGGCTCTTGTGTGGTGGGCTGCTACGGAAAAGAAAACATATCTCGCCCTATTGGAAAGGGTACAGCGTCAATCGCTAATCTGTATTACGGGCGCACTCAGAACCACTCCAGCGAAGGCACTAGAGATCCTGTCGGGACTACCTCCCCTTGATTTACAAGCAAAACTAGTAGCAGCAGAGTCGGCCCAACGTCTTATAGCACTGGGCAACATGGCGCTACGAAGCTACGGGCACAGCTCCATAGGGAGGAGCTTGATATCGCGCTCAGACTATATCAAACCCGAAAACAGACTCGAAGCCCACATAAAGGCACACCTTGGGCCCGATGATTGGAAAAGCTGTCGCTACAACCACACTGAGCTCAACATGTACACAGACGGCTCTAAAATGGAGGGAGGAGTGGGAGCCGCTGTCTATTGCGAAAACCCCAGCCTTAAGCTCACATTTAAGCTACCAGACCACTGTAGCATTTTCCAAGCGGAAGTCTTTGCGGTTGGAAAAGCAGCAGAGACCGCAAAACAGATCAGCACCAACTTCCATAAAGTCAACATCTTGGTAGATAGCCAGGCAGCGATTAAGTCCATGATGTCGTCTACTCTCAATTTCCGGATAGTCAAGGTGAGCAGGGAAGCACTAGATGAATTACGTACGACAACGTCAGTACACATCTACTGGGTACCCAGCCACCAGGGCATACCAGGAAACGAGGAGGCAGACATCCTGGCAAAGGCAGGCGTTGACCTACCAATTAACAGGACAGAACAGGTGGACATCCCCCTAAGATCACTACATAGTGATCTGGAGAGAAGCACCAACAACCAAATCAGCCATAGATGGCGAAACACCCGCACATGCAGAATTGCAAAGATCATGTGCAAAAACATTAACTCTCGACTATCGCAATATATTCTGCACCTCCCCAGGAAAGACTGCAGAATGATGGTCATGATACTCACTGGTCATTGCCTAGCTGCCGCACATGCAACTAAGCTGGGAATAACCAACAGTATCAATTGCAGGAAATGAAATGACCCAGACTCTCCAGAGACGCTAGAGCGCCTCCTATGCCACTGCCACGCCTTAGAGCGCACGAGGCTTAGGTGCCTAGGAAACTCAATACACCCCTCATTGATGGAAGCCTCCAACATACCCGCAAGTAACATGCTATCGTTTGCGAAGCGCGCACAGATTCTACAGGACCTCAAGCAGTGGTAATCATCCCCCAACCGGTTGACTAAGGGCCATAACTGGCCTATGCTCTGTCCCTCGAGGACGTCCGGCTTAACGTAACCTAACCTATTGTAATTTGCTTGAATTATCGGAAATTCGCGAGGCTATTGTAGCTGGTTTGGTGGCATTTAATTCCAAAATTTTTCTAAGTCGTCCAAAAGGTTCATTTAAACGATCTTCACAAGATCAGACACTCAATTCACCGTCATCTCAGTTAGGTCGGACAATTCTTTCCCCACTTTTTTTAATAACATCATTACCATTATCGCAGCGATCCTCGAAGTTAGCACTTAAGCCATTTTCCAACATGGTTGGATCGAGACAGCGGAAAAGGAAGTTTCAAGCACTGCAAAAGTTTAAAAACCCAATGTATTTGCCTAAAATGTGATATACATTTATGCTGCACACTTAAAAAAAAAAGGTTTTCTTGATTAAGGTAAGTAAATTTAAAAAAAAAACGTTAAATTATGAAAATTGTTTTTTTTACCCAAATGCCCATGAGTGCCTTGAGGACCTCATTTAGTTTTTCTCACCTTAAAGGAGAACGAAAGGCTTAACACCGTTTTCGAGTGCATATTTGAGATCAGAAGTTTCAAATTACCCTTGAAAAAATTATTCGAGGTATTTTCCTCCATAATTTTAGAAAGTAGGCTTAGAGGATTAATGCTTATGATCCAACAGAAGCCTCTTAAATTTTTTTGGAGAACGGGATCTAATAAATGCAGAAGCAGTAACAGTTACATTATATGTATGTTAATTTAATCATCACCTATTAGAGCTCCTGGATGTCCAAGTTCTGCTCGAAAACTAATTCATAATGATATTCCTGTACATGCACTAAAAATAAAGGCTTAAGTTCTAAAATCTCCATAATTTATTGAAAAGAACCATTGTCGCGATATATTAAGTGGCTGAGCTTATAAAAATAGATGGTTAATATATTTATATAATAAAGTACAAAGGTTTAAATGGACTTAAGTTATATTAATTTGATCTTATAGTCAAAAATGACATCAAACTGCAATTTTAAAGGAGTAAATTAAATTACTAAGGCTTAGAGGAATTTTCTATATTTATGGCATAGCTTTGAAAGCTGTTAGTTTTATTAACTAAAAGCCTTATAGTATTAAATAAAATATAGAAATTTTATATAAACCGAAGCTTAAAAAAAATCTTGAAGTTATATTTATTTTTAATTTATTGAAAATAAAAGTGTTCTTCTATTAATTTTGTTGAAATTATTATTATTATTATATTATAAGGCACTTATTTCACTTTGAATAATTAACCACGCTTTTTCGTCTTCAGAATTGAAAGAAATCTTTCATCGTACAGTTTATACACATATTAATTATTTATTGCATGCACGTCTTAAGTGACAACATTAAACTATCGAAATACCGATAATTCAAACCATTCGATTATGTATGTTACATAATGTTTGTTTTCCACAAATTTTGTAATAGCTTAATATAAAAGCAGAATGTGAAATTCTTAAAAAAATAAAGTTATTATATTTGTGTAAAAGACGAAAAATTGTATTTGATTGTATGGTTAAGGTCAGTTTTTTTTTTAACACGATGAAAGCAGAGTCAGAACACGTATGCATTCCATCACGGTTACCGGAAAAATAAAGGAATCAAGAGCAGTCTTATCCTAATGTCATCCGGTCAGCAGGTCCATAACACTCTAAAAACGATAAAGATGTAATAAAGAGGGGTGTTCACTTGTCAGTGACTTTTCTGTTCTTACACTTTGAATAAGACCAGAGGGTTTTTCAAATACCTAGCACTTTGAGCCAGTTATTCGGATGAGTATCAGAATGTTCAGAGAGTGTATTGCACGCTAAGAATGTTTCTTGAGTACTGATTTTATTGGAACAATTTTGGGCTTATATACCCTTTTGCTTACAGTCTGAGGATTAAATGCAACATAGGGTGAGTATCTTAGAACTAACAAACATGTGGTAACGCTTAAAACTTAATGATACAAGTGCGCCTATATCAGTTTACACCAGATGGTAATACGATGTCTGCGCATGGGTAGATCTATAATAGAAACAAGTAAGAAAAGTACAGTCGAGCACGCCCGACCGTAGTATACTCTCTGCATTTTTTCCCGATTAAGTTATTAAAATCTGTCTAGAGATATTACAATGTGTAGTACTTGCATTAAAACACGTTAAAACAAAAACAATCTAAGCATAATCAAACATACATCTATTTGTCTGTATGCGAATACACATACGAATGACAATTATTATGCATGTACATGTATATATGTATGTGTGTATTCAGCGCGGCCAGCGACTGCGGGCAGCGCTGCCGCTACACAAGCAACGAAAACATTCGAACATATGTTTGTATGTTTCTATCTCGCTTGCACTCATACATTGATACGAATGCGGTAGCGCTGCCGCCACACAGGCAGCGAAAACATTCGAACATGTGCTTGTATGTTTCTGTTTCGCTTGCACTCATACAAGATATTGCATTCAGTTATCAATATTGTAACGCTTCTAGTTTTCATGTTTATCGTGCGATTTAAATGCGCCTTTCAGGATAGTTTGATATAGTTAGTCTCCACACGAATAATAAATTACAATACTGTACTATATAAACAAAAGCCAAAAAACGGAACGAAATTTGAGGACAATTTTTATTAATTGTGGGAGAAAGGGGCGTGGCAGTCCAAAAATTTAAATGTCAATGCATTTAGGATGTCGCTAGGAACCTCCATACCCAAATTGGTGATCATAGGTGCAATAGTTATTGAGATATTCGCCCAAAACACCAATTTTTTCCGAGGTGTGTCTAGTTTTTTGCTCATTGTGGGCGAATGGGGCGTGGCATCGAAAAAAAAAAGATTCTTGTATTGACTGACTAAATATCTGATCGATTGAGACCAATCTCGAACTTGTAGCTCTTACCATCTCTGAAATCTGTTTGTTCATACGGACAGACGGACAGACAGACAGACGGACAGACGGACATGGCTATATCGACTCGGCTTGTGATGCTGATCAAGAATATATATACTTTATGGGGTCTGCCACGCCTCCTTCTGCCTGTTACATACATTTGCACAAACCCAATATACTCTTGCAGAGAGTATAAAAAGGGTCACGACGGGTGAGTGCAGATGGTGTTGATCCTTGTTTGGGTTTCCCTCCAGCGGTCTTCGTGTCTCTCGTTACAAAGAGTCCGGTATGGTCACTTAACATGCTCCCGGCCGGTGTGGCCACTTAAACATACTCCCGGCCGGTGATCCACTGTTACACATTGGCTGATGTGTCAACTAACATACTCCCGGCCGTTGAACAGCAGTTCAACAATTAATTGAGGAAGGTTTGTTGGACGTTGAACGCGGACTTTTAACTGAGGATGAAGTTGGCTGCACCGTTGATTGGGGGCGATCGAATCTCTGGAAGTGATATCTCCTTGTGTTGATTGTTGGTCGTCTGATTACTCCTGTTTTTCCTGTGTCGTCTTATGATGTAAGTTATGCATATTAGCATACCTATTCCAAATGTGACGTGGGACATTATTTCATGACGTGGAGTTGGTGAATCGTCGAAGGGCAATTTCATTTTTCCGGCTGGCGTCTGCTCTGACTGGAGTCGTGCTAATTTATTGTCCCTTATTTTGTCCATTTTTGTTTGAACTGTGGGCTGTGTTGTATTCTTTATGTCAAAGTTCCCAAAGCGTATGTAGGCGTTTTTCGTTGAACTAGTGGTTGGGCTATGCGTAACTATGCTAATGACTGCGTTACGTATAATGAAATCGGCGTCTGCAATCAAAAGACCAGATCCTTGCAAGCTGATCAACTCTGACTGATTTTTGCAGACAGCTGATAAGTCCATCGTGCTTTGAGTAGCAAAAATCCATTGGTTGTGAGATGCCATGTTTAACCATAAAAATGTCTGGTTGGTGTATGTGACTTGACATAACAATGATGTTTTGTCGCTGAATAGAAAGAACTCACAGCGTTGATCCATGGAGAATACTGCTTGCTTGTTGTGACAAATGTATTCATCAGTGTTAAAATGGAAACATATTGAAAAATCTTCTTGTGAAAGTCCGACAAATTGATCTCGATGACTATTTACGCCAATCACTGCTCGATCGATTTTTATTAGTTTCATCCCATCACTGCTCTTCACTGGAATGGAACTAAGTGTTGGATCATAAACATAAGTTAAAATAAGGAAAATATTGAATTGTTAGGATAAGCTTAAATTAACGATATTATTGAATTGTCCAGTTGTGTATAGAACTCTTATACTTAAGCTAGTCTGTAAGTCGAATTTGTAGTCGGCAATGCGGCGGTCGCGAGCAGCTGTTAGTTCGTTAATTTGTCTCGCTGTAACCACACACACGCTGCCAAGCCTTTCCGCGATTGCCAAGTCCAACAATAAATTGTAACGTTTAAGAACTTGCAATTTGTTTTTATTTAAACATAGATTTGGATTTTTCATTGGCGCCCGAGCAGGGACTTTCAATCGCGTTCGTTGGTCTTTAAGACATTTCAAGGCTTGGTTGTAGTGTGTGTCGGTATCGATAAACTCGTGGTTGGATCTCCCTGGAGCTGTTGACCATAGTGGAATGCTGGATTTGAACAGCCAGGAGTTAAAGACACCCATATTGGAGATAATACCCAGAATTGAGCCCAAGAGCGACTCTTCTGTTTATCAGGTAACAGTGCCCAAACGAGTCAGTGCAGGAGAACATAGAAAGTGCAAGCATAGAAGCGGCACATAATAAATAAGAACGTACATACAAGTATTGCTCCATTTGTTGCACATTAGACATTACGTTTCGGCACTGATATATTTGTGATTTAAAAAGGCAATTTGATGCAAAACACACACAAACCGAATTAAAGAAATATACATAAATAAAACAAAACACTTAACTTGTGCAAATAAACATAGTTATATATACATATCAACGTTCGCCATTCCTCTTTAATTTCGCTATTCGCCTATATCTACATATGTTCGGTGGTGGGTGTTTTCACCTTTGTTCTTTGCTATTCACAATTGTATACATAAGTAAAGCGCAGATCGCGTTTACATACATACAGCCGTGGAGCTTAAGCTTGCGGTAGTTAACTTGTACGTTGTTTGTGTTTTACTTTGATTTTGCTTTACTTTGTGTCAACGCTGCTTATATACATAAGCGCTAGCAAACGTACAAACGTTCGCTGATTAAAACATTAAAACAACAAACACTTTATTTGTTGTTGCTGATTAGCTGCAAGCCCTTTAGTTGTTGTTGCTAGATTGCATCGTTTGCCCACCTACGCATGCGCTGTTGTTGTTATTAAATCGCGCAATTGCCCTCCTACGCATTTTTGTTGCGCTGTTATTGTTGTTCACAGCGTGCAGTCGAATCAGCGAACATCGCTAATCAGCTGATTATCGTTTGTGCGGGTGCGTTTGCGTAAATTGTTATTTTGTTGTTGTTTTCAACTGTTGAGCGTATCTGCATACGCTTGCGCTTCTTCAATTGCGGTTATCTCTGTTATTCGAGAAGTTTATCCAGCTGATTATCTGTAATCTTCCGAATATCTTAAATTATATTGACCGGCAACTATTGTTAATCAACTTATTTATCTTTAATCATTTGATTATCTCCCTCAGCCAACTTTGTTGATCGGCTAGTTATATTGGGTATAGTACACTTACGTGCATTCGAATAGATTCAATTTTTAATTATTCAATATGGCGCACAAAGTAGATCACAATGAGACTATTGTATATGTCGACGAAAGCTGCCTTAGTGCGCATTGTTCGTTAAGTTAGAGCGACAAAGGAGTTCACTCATTAATAAAATGGTGACTCAAAGAACATTTGATATTCAGTGCCGGCTAGATATACTAAATTCGTACATTTCCAAAGCTATGGATCTGCAGTCAGAGATCGATGAAATCGATCCTGACAATACTAGCCGTGCAATGCTTGAGGAAACATGTATTTTGGCACGGTCATCATACATGTCAGCCCTAGGTGCACATCGGGCATCTGAAAACGTACCTCAGGTCTTACCATTCTCACTTGCCCAAACTAAAGTTGCCCAAATTCAGCGGTAAACATTCGGAGTACAGACAATTTATCGGTCTGTTCAATAGTTTAGTAGACTCTGATCGCTTGCTGTCAAATATTGAAAAGTTCAATCATTTTTTGTCGTGCTTATCAGATGAGGCGTTAGACACCATCAGAGCTTTCCAGGTATCTGGTACCAGGTAAGTCGAGTATATGACAACAAATGTTTTATATTTTTCGAAACTTTTGCCCAGTTGTTTGATATTGAGCCGATGTCTAAGCCATCGGCAATTGTAATTCGAACAATGGTTGACTCGGTATCGACAATATTTGAGTCGTTAATGTCCGTTGGAGATGAACAAGATTTTGCAAATGCAATTTTAATACACATTATCATGTCAAAGGTAGAACCTCATACGAAATCGAAGTATGAGGAGCAACTGGACTATAACAAATTGCCGAAATGGGCCGAATGCGTTGTGGCTTTGAACAGGCGATATCAGCACTTATCTGCTGAAGAAAGTTCGAAGTCTAGGATGAAGCAAACAATTGATATAAAACGCGCTAAAAAATCGTCGTTTGCGTGTACACATGTTGAGAAAGAGGTTGAACCCACATGCCAATTTTGCAGTGAAAGCCATGTGATTGGAATTTGCCAAGGGTTCGCAGCATTATAAGTTGACGAGCGATTTAATTTCGTAAAATCTAGTCAACTCTGCCTAAACTGTTTGTATGCAGTGCACAGAGTGTCCAACTGCAATGCGTCGAAGTGAAAAGTTTGTTCTCTTCCTCATAACACTCTCCTTCACAAATACGCACCCGAGGGAACATAACAAGCCTCTGCTCATTCTGCCCATGTAGATCATGTTACAAGCGAAATCGACCAAGTGATCCTTGCAACTGCAGTCGTGACAGTTCGAGACAGATTCGGTCAGAAGCGAAATGCTAGAGCCTTGTTGGATTCAGGGTCTCAGGTGAATTTCATGATTGAAGATCTTGCTCAAGCCTTGCACCTTCAACGCAAAAACAGTAGCTTATCCTTAAAGTCCGTAGGACAGTCGAGTTCCAAAAAACAATGTATCGACAATAGTTTCGTCTCGTGTAGCGAGACATCAATTCACCGCCAAGTTTTGGGTGCTCAAATTAATTTGTAGCAGGCAGCCAGATGTTGATCTTCCCATCAATAGATGGAAGATTCCAGCAAATGTCGAACTGGCTGACCCTGAATTCCACAAACACCAGCATATAGATATGCTTCTGGGAGCCGACTCATTTTTCGAAATGCTTTGTAATGGACAAATTCGACTGGTTGGGTGGCATCAGGGCGGGACAAGAAAATGTTTACCAAAAGCCCAATATGTTGCTCAGTGGTGCAACATAGACAAGATGTTCGTTTTGAAGACAGTGTAGATCGACACTGTAAAGTTGAAGCTGTCCCAAAGACAAGTGTGTCCGAAAATCTATATGCGGAGCACATCTTTTGCAAACAAGGCTTTCGGGACAGCGTTCGTAAATTGCCGACTGGACAAATTGCGTTTAATTTGTATTTTATGACTGATCACAAAGTGCTGGAGACGTCACGAATTGGCAAGAGACATGGACTTTCCACGAATTTGGGAGTCCAAAATGTATATTTGAGTTTCATGAACGTTAATCTTGACCCTGTTCGTATGTTCATAGATATAGAAGTTTTACCAGGACCACATTACACACTTTCACACCAGCGCGTCCTGAGGCCTGATAGCAATTCCACCAAACGTCGAGTAGTAGTGGTGGGGCCTGCTAGCCAGAGGTTTCGTCTGAACCGGCCTGCCCTCACGACAGATATCAAAACGGGCGAATTTCAATTGGCAAAATGGTTGTCAAACCATTCTGAAGTATTAGAAGAAGGCGGAAATGAGAAATTTTGGATTTCCAATGATGCCGATTCGACAAGAACTCTTGGCATAAAATGGACACCAAGACTGGATACGTTTTGGAATCGCTTGGTTGGTAGCTTCGCCAAATTAAGTCCCACCAAGCGAAAAACATTGTTCGAAACTTTCGCGTATATTTTAGCCCAAATATACGCGTTGGACCGATGACGAATCGAGAGTGCGAGTTTCGGGATTGATTCAGAAACCGCACTACATTGTGTAAAAACTTCCCCTTCACTACTAGCAACATTTGTAGCCAATCAAGTTGCAGCCATTAAAGAGATGGCCAAAAATGTATCTTGGAGACATGGAACAACATCATCAAATCCAGTCGATTTGTCGTCAAAAGGGTGTGGCGTTCAGGAACTCGATCAGTTCGTTCGGCATCGTTGCAAGGCAAAACGACATTGGCCTCAAGGGTTAAAAGAATACTCTGTACTCGTTTGCTTAGATAGCTTGGCAAGTTTGCACTCGCTGACTATATGTATTCAAAAGTCGGACGAGTATGTAAGACGAATCTCTTTGATTCATGTAGGTATAGATTTGTGTGGTCCCACAAACGTTTTGTTAAAAATAAGAGGACGAGCCCCGCCAAAAGTGTATATTGCAGTGCTGTTGTGTTTTGCATCAAAGGCTGTTCATATTGAATTTACAGCACGATCCACTAAACCTCTTATTTTCACAGTAAAAAACTTATTTGCTCGACGTGGCACTCTAGTCCGGCGATTCTTGAAGACGACACATGTTCGTGAGGAACCTTTTCATGCTGTTGATCAGCAACGCGTCGCTCACAGAGGGCGATTTTCGACGGCACCTGACCGACGTGGTGGCCATTCTCGACCCAAGGCCGCTGACTCCATTGGACACTGGAGAAGCGCTCACGCCAGGGCTACCAAGGATTTGAAGGTGATCCCTTCAAGGTGGCCGGAATGTTGGATCAAAAACATAAGTTAAAATAAGGAAAATATTGAATTGTTAGGATAAGCTTAAATTATCGATGTTATTGAATTGTCCAGTAGTGTATAGAATTCTTATACTTAAGCTAGTCTGTAAGTCGAATTTGTAGTCGGCAATGCGGCTGTCGCGAGCAGCAGTTAGTTTGTTAATTTGTCTCGCTGTAACCACACACACGCTGCCAAGCCTTTTCGCGATTGCCAAGTCCAACAATAAATTGTAACGTTTAAGAACTTGCAATTTGTTTTTATTTAAACATAGTTTTGGATTCTTCACTAAGTAACGGCAAAGGTATCTGGAAAATAACATGCTGTCCAATTACTGTTCCCTTGGCTTCCATCAATTAATAAAGTTGGACAATGTTGTTTTTATGAGCTGGCAGGGCTTGTCCTTCCGATAGATGTGTCTGCATAAACTCCAATTGCTCTTCAAGTTGCCGTGGGGATATTAGCAAAGGGCTTATGCTGTTATGGCGGATGTCTGTTAATACGCTGACAATTTCTGTCTGTATTCGTTGAAGATTTATGCCAATTACAGTGAGTTGCGTTGTGAGTGTGATGTACCATTGGAAGAGCAATAACGGCTGGTTTCATTGGCCATGGTAACTATTTGTGTCTCAAACAAATCCAATCGTTTCGAAATGGTTCCTTCGTTTCGTTTCAAAATGTTTACAGTTGCATCTATTACTGATGATTGATATTTCAGTAATGTCAACATGTAATTCTCGTTCGCTTTCACCTTCTCGATTACTTGAGCCATTTTTATTGCGTAGCTTGAATCAAGAACTCCAAATAGGCTGCTAGCAATGTTTCCAATGATTTCCAATGGTGATCGTCGTTTTCTGGTGGGTTTGAGGAGTCCATTTTCCATCTTGAGTTCCTCTTCAATGTGTTTAAAATGTTGGTACATTGTTTCACAGGCCGAACTGATCTGTAATTTTGAACACAGTTCACTCACTCTTTCCGTTGTGGTTGAAAACCGTTTCATATCTTCCCAATATGGCGCTAGATCATAGAACACAATGATCTTCCATTCGGATATGGTGAAGCGACTCGTTCCTATCCTTTCGAAGTATATCCCAGGTTTTGTCCCAATTGCGTTATGTTTACCGATTTCGCAAGTGCTAGCAGTAGTATCATCAACATTATCATTATTGTTGTAGCTAATGATGGTAGTCCAGATGTCTTGCGCCTTTTGGAACTAGTATCCTTGGTGGGAGTGGAGTCTTCTTCTGGCGGTGAGGTAACTCTGCTATGATTTCGTCTTCTGGTAGCAGTGGGCACAGTTTGAGGATTTCTCTCTGTATGACATCTCTCTGGGTTTTAACATCTGCGCATATCACTACGTTATCTGATCCATACTACACCTTGATGATTTTACCCATGGGCCATTGCATCTTCCTTGGTTACCACCAGTGTTTCTTCCTTGACATTGGGCAGAGGTAAATGCCATTTATGTCGCATTTGTAGTGCACTTAAATATTCCGAGGACCATGGGGTTAAAAAATTGTGTCTCAGATATGATGAATGGTCCCATTGTTGACAGATTGTGGTGCTAGTGGGTTCACAGTGTACTTGGCTTACTAAAGGCTCACCGATAAGAATATCTCCTGGTGTGATCGCCTTTAGATCGTTGGGATCCGATGAATGTGGTGTCAGTGGTCTCGAATTTAATATGGCTTCCGCTTTCGCAATCACTGTATTCAATTCTTCGAACGTGAGTTATGCCGTTTCCACATTTCTTTTTAGAATGCTTTTTGCTGATTTGACTGCTGCCTCCCATAAGCCTCCAAAGTGTGGAGCACGTGGTGGAGTGAAACTGAAATTGATTTTCAATTTATTGCAGCTTTCAGTGATCTCATCCTTAGCCTTTCTGGATAAGATTGCTTCATTGAGTTCCTTCAACTGATTGCAACCTCCTACGAAGTTTGTTGCGTTGTCACAATATATGGTGTCGATCCCTCCTCGACGAGCCAAAATGCGCTTGAGTGCACGTATGAACGCAGCTGTTGTCAAGTCATTAACCAATTCCAGGTGTACTGCTTTTGAGGCGAAACAGACGAATATGGCTATGGCTATGGTATCTTTCCTCTGACCTTATGGTGGATCCAGAAAGGTCCACAGTAATCTAATCCGCTGTGTAAAAACGGTTTTGATGGAGTTACTCTGGCTGAGGGTAGGACTCCCGTCATTTGTTGTAAACTGGAGGGTTGGAACCTTCGGCACCGAACGCAATTCCTCACTATGCTTCTCATAAGACATGTGCCATTTAAAATCCAGTAATTTTGTTGGTAAATGGATCTAAGTTCCAACGGAGCGCAGTGCATGTTCTGTACATGAATTTCTTGAACAATCATTTTTACAATGGGATCATTGTATGGCAACAAGATTTGGTGCTTTGCTGTCTCAGGAAGTCAAGAATTTTGCAAGCGTCCACCAACTACAATAAGTCAATCCTTCATGATGGGGTTTAGACTCACGAATGGGCAGGCCTTCGAGACTGTTCCTTTCTTGACCGTGTCGTAATATTCAGGAAATGCATTTTGTTGTACATTTCGCAGAATAAACATGCGCGCCTCTTCCAGTTCATTCAAGTTTAGCTGCGGCGTTGAAGCTTACTAAATGAGTTGCTGCGCTTCATGTTGTACAAATCCTGTCTTATGGCAATGGATTTACTTGCAACAATCAAATTTTGTCTTTTTTCCAAGTTTGATACCAAGGTAGACTTTAGAATCGAAGTAGTTTGTGTTGGCCATTGGGATGATGGCCCGGATAAATATATTGGACCGTAAAACCAAAATTAATGGGTTTTTAATTGAGCTGCCGATATACCTCGTGATAAGACGTCAGCGGGGTTTTGGGTACTTGGTACGTGTCTCCATTGTCGTGGTAACGTTAATTCCTGAATTTTTGATATCCGATTCGCTACAAATGTGTGGAAGTTGTAGGACGGAGCCTTTATCCAGGATAAAACCACCTTTGAGTCACTGCATTAATACATTGGTGTTGCTACATCTAGATTGAGTTCAAGATTCACCTTTTCCGCAAGCTCAGCTCCAACCAAAGCTGCGCATTGTTCCAGTCGTGGAATTGTAGAAACCTTAATAGGAGCTATTCTTGACTTGGCACATAGAAGTTGAACAGTCACACGTTTGTTTCTGTGTACTGCTCGCACATACACGGTTGCTCCATACGCCTTCTCTGACGCATCCACAAACGTATGAATTTCCTTTGATATCGGAACCTGGCCATTGTATACGTTTCTGGGTATCTTTATTTCGTTAAGTAGTTAAAGATCCTCCTTGTATTTTTGCCATTCCTGTTGCAACTGTGATGGGAGTACATCATTACATCCTATTGCTTCCTTCCATAGTGCTTGCATAAATATCTTCGATATCACAGTTATAGGAGCGAATAATCCTAGCGGATCGAAGACCTGCACACTTTTGGAAGCTACCATGCGTTTCGTTACATTTCTTGTTGTCAGTTCTGGAGCCTTTCCGCAATCCAGACGATGCCTAGGGTTTTAATGCTGCAATTTCCTACCGCATCCGTCAAATCATAGCTTGATATGATATCTTCTTGGGGAATCGTTTCCATTAATTTGGTGTTGTTAGCACACCACTTCCGAAGTTTGAAGCCTGCTGTATTGAGTAGTGTGTTGAGCTCCTGTTGCATTTGCATGACTTCTGGCAAAGAATCAGCACCAGTTAAACAGTCCTCTACGTAAAATTCCCTTTCCAGGGTTTCCGCTCTGAGACTATATTTAGCTTTATTAAATTTTGCTAAATATTCTAAACATGTACGGGGCTGAGGTTGTACCGTACGTAACTGTTTTTAACCGATAGTATTGGTGGAATCGATCCTTGGGATTGATCCAAACCTGGCGGTACATTTTCTCGATGTCTGCGGCGAAAACCTATTTATGAGTACGAAAGCGTAGCAAAATGGCTAATAAGTCGCTTTGTACTGTCGGACCAGCGTGCAGTATGCTATTTAAAGACTTTCCCGTCGATGTTTTTGCTGATGCGTCAAATACCACCCGTAATTTAGTAGTTGTATTTTCTGGCCTCAATACACAATGATAAAAGAGGTGTTCTTTGGGAATCAGATGTTTCCCTACTTCCTTCATGTGGCCTAGAGATTCGTATTCAGCCATGAATTCTCTGTAGCCCTTTTGGGTTTCTGGCTCGCGTTCCAATCTTTTTTTCCAGAGCTAGAAAACGTCGTGTAGCGATTTCGCAAGACTCCCCCAGCTCTGAAGGGTTTTCAGAGAAAAATAATCTTACTATAAATCGGTTATCTTCTGCTGTCTGAATGTTTTGAAGAAAATGCTTCTCACATCTCTCCTGCCCCGGGGATTGCGCTGGTTTACATAGTTTTACTTCATCCAACTGCCAGAGTCTTTCGATGGCCTTGTCCAGTGTTTCCTCTGACGTTGCAACGGCACAAGTGAATGACTTATTAGATGATGCTTTGATTTTTCCTGCTATAACCCATCCATTGTGCATTTCTGGCAATCCCGTCTTTTTCCTTTGCACTTCTGTCTTCAACAGGGAGTAGTAATGCTCCGCGCCGAGGTGGATGTCGATTTTGCCTGGATTGGCAATTTCAACTGAGATCCCTTTATGTGCTGAGTCGATTGATCAGCAACGATGTGTGGCAATACAAATGCTTCCAGTGTCGTCATAAAATCATTATTTCTTGATTTCATGAGAACATTTACCCTTTGTCGACTGGTTTTCGGTTGGCCTCCAATTCCCTCTATGCGCAACGATGACTCTGTCGTTTTTAACGTAGTCGCTTAATCACCCTTTCTGACACAAGGTTGACTTGCGACCCGAAATCGAGTAATGCTCAAAACTCACCCAATTGTCCATTGCTTCCTTGTATAATAACCCGAGCTGTTGCCAATAACACGTAATCATGTGTTTTTTCCGGATTTGCGGAAACCGATGTTATAGCTGCCTTGTTCAAGTTGTTTTTCAAATGCAAAAGTGTGTGATGTTTTTTGTCGCATTTGAGGCAACAACTTCTTTTGCAGAACTTAGCCCAATGGTCATTGGCGAAACAATTCATGCAGATTTTCTTCTTCTGCACCCATTCCAATCTTTCGTTGACTTTCTGTGATTTAAAACTTTTCACAGGCATACAACTTATGGCCACCTTGTTGGCAGAACGGACATGTGGGTGTTCGGTTTGTTGAAGTTTGTGCGCATGTTCTATGTTTTTCCTTTATGGTTGCTGCCATTTCTTCAATAGCTTCCAAAACAAAGAATCGCTGCTCCAGAAACGCTAAAAATTCCTTGATCGGCTGAAGCTCTCTTGTATTTTTTAGAGATTGCTCATAGAGCGTGTGGTTCAACCGATCTAATTTTTTTGTCAAAATAACAAGCAGGAGTGGGTCCCAGGTGTCCGTTGTGACACCTATATTTATGAGGGCAGCCAAACTTTCATGAATGTTATCATTGAAGTTTTTAATTACTTCTCCGTCATTTGAAATGTTAGGTTGATCTAACAATTTCTGTAATATAGCTGTGCAAAAGACTCATTTATTATTAAAACGATCTTGCTACATTGTCCAGGCAGTCTCATAATTAGACTCTGTCAATGACAAATGGCGAATTAATCTTTCAGCTTCTCCAGAAAGATTAGCTTTTAAATACCACATCTATTGAATTGTGGGTAATGAAGTTTCATGAATCATTTTTAAAAATAAGTCATGGAACTGTTGCCATATTAAATAGTCGCCATCAAATTTTGTTATAGCGACTTTTGGTAGTTGCAACGCTGCATTTTGATTGCTTTGCGGTGTGTTTGTTGTCTCAGCACTGTTTGCCGCTTGAACTCGCAAAACAGCTGTTTCTGGTGAAGTAAAATTTTCTAAGCTATAGCCCAAATAAATGGGATTTTCAAACTCCCTATAAATCTCATAGTGAATCGATATGATCTGATTCCATAAGTTCTCTATAACTTGTTTATGAGACGTGTGCGAGATTTGATTTATTATTCTGGATAATGAACTCAGCATAGCATTTTGTTGCCGCATGAGAGGCTTAATGCGACTTGTACTATTTGAATTCTCTCATACATTTTTCAACTACTTCTTTTATATTTTAGAAGTAGTTGGCTTCAAAATATTGATGCTTTATTGGTGTATCTCCAATCAAGCTTTCAACTTGGGCATTACCGTCCATGAAAATCTTCCATTAATTAGCGAACTGATTTTTCTTATCAGTGTAATAGGAAGTCCTTTGCTTTCGTTCAGTCGAATCCTTTTGTAATTCCTAATGAACGCCTGTATCTGCTCGCCAATCTTGGCTTGATCGTCTAAGATCGTTTCCAAACTTGAGTTGGTAGCCATGATGTCTACAAGTTCGTTATCTTAGTGTATAGACCAGTTGGAGGATATTTGATTTGCTAGTAGCTGGATATGCCTCTACTCACACCCTTGAAGTGGTCGATATACACTAATAAACTCTTGTTCAATTTCTTTGACCCTTGGTTCTAACTTAATGGTCGAGCGTATTCCTGGTTACTCCAATGTAACTGATTGAGGATGAGATGGTTAAACAATTTAACCAAAATATTTGGAATCCAAACTGTGGTAGTTCCAAAATCCTGTCGTAATTTGTAATCTTTAAGTTGTTACCCAGTGTAACACTTTTCTTAAGGATTAGCCTAAATTACAAATTTAACAGATCTATGAGATTACTCCAATAATCTCGTAGATTGTTTCTATTGAGTTGCCAGTAATGGCCGATGTATTTGTCAGCTCCAAATTTGCCTAACTAAATTTGTAGTTGTCAATTTGACCTTGTCTCTTCTGAATCTTACCACTGGTGGGGGATTCTGATTTGACCTAAGTTAAGTCCGTATTAGTCTTGTCTGACTCTTACCACTGGTGGGGGAAATCAGATTTAACTGGGTCTCTAAATAGTCGGGGTCACCAAATGTTCACTTGTCAGTGAGTTTTCTGTTCTTACACTTTGAGTAAGACCAGAGGGTTTTTCAAATACCTAGCACTTTGAGAAAGTTATTCGGATGAGTATCAGAATGTTCAGAGAGTGTATTGCACGCTAAGAATGTTTCTTGAGTACTGATTTTATTGGAACAATGGGCTTATATACCCTTTTGTTTACAGTCTGAGGATCAAATGCAACATAGGGTGAGTATCTTAGAACTAACAAACATGTGGTAACGATTAAAACTTAGGGATACAAGTGCGCCTACATCAGTTTACACCAGATGGTAATACGATGTCTGCGCATGGGTAGATCTATAATAGAAAAAGGGTCACGACGGGTGCGTGTAGATGGTGTTGATCCTTGTTTGGGTTTCCCTCCAGCGGTCTTCTTGTCTCTCGTTACAAAGAGGCTGGTATGGCCACTTAACATGCTCCCGGCCGGAGCCAATGTTACACATTGGCTGATGTGTCAACTAACAGCGCCAGGAGCTCGAAAGAGTCGAGTTGTTCCGGTGTTCCGGTCATTATTTTGGAGCAGGGATCGTAAAGTCGACTGAGCTGCATGTGTTGGTCGACGCGAGCCAATCAGCGTACGCAACCGTGGCCTATTGGAGAGCAAAATTTCAAAGCGGACACGTGCGAGTGTGCTTTGTGTGCGCCAAAACAAAGTACGCCCCCATGAAGACCATGTCGTTACCACGTCTGGAACTACAAGCGGCAGTTCTGGGTACACGCTTGATGAATGCTGTTAAGCAAGGGCACAGCGCATCAACAAATGGAACAACACTATGATAATGTCATCGGCTGCACTCACCGCCGCTACAAACAGTACGTCGGCAACAGGGTCGCCGAAATCCTGGAGTCCACAAAGGTGACTCAATGGAGGTGGGTACCGACCATCGACAACGTGGCGGATGAAGCAACAAGGGCGCGCGGACTTCAGCCAGGAGTCGCGATGGCTCTGCGGACCCGTTACCAGTAATAACCCTTGTATAGAATTTCAGAGATTCTCAAATTATGATCGACTGTTGAGAGCCATGTCTTGGCTGCTAAGATTCGTCCGCCGTTGTCGTCAGCAACAAGATGAGTCGGAAAAGCATGGCCTTACAGCAGCGGAATGCGAGAGAGCTGAAATTGTATATATTCGTCGAGCTCAAGAAGAAGTGTTCTCTAGCGAGATACGTGACTTGTTAGCCAACAAGCCCGTCAGTCGCACAAGCGAGACGAAGGGTCTCTTACCGCGCGTTTGCGCGCATCAGGTAGGTACGACGCAGCCGCGTGACTGCCATATGGAGCGAGGCGGCCAATCATTCTTTCGTATAGGCACGAGCTGACAGAGATAATCGTGCGGGGGTACCACGTGCAACTAAGGCACCCAAATGTGGGCGCTACGATCACGGAAACTCGAATGAAATTTTGGGTTACGAAACTACGCAGAGTGTTGCAACGCGTCACGTGGAACTGTGGCGTGTGCAAACTCCAACAGACCAAGCCTCGACCGCCACAAATGGGCCCTTTGCCAGAGGACCGCATAGAACCGGGAGGATGGCCATTTGAATGCACTGGCCTCGACTATTTTGGACCGCTTCTCGTGTCAGTTGGACGCCGTCAAGAGAAGCGAAGGGTAGCTCTGTTTACCTGCCTGAAAACAAGAGCAATTTATTTGAATCTGGCCCACGACCTGTCGATAGATTCCTGCTTACTGGCCATGAGGAATTTCATGTGCCGAAGGGGCCCGGCGCGCAAACTGCGAAGCGATAACGGAAAAAACTTCGTGGGAGCTGACAATGAAGCCAGACGGTTTACAAAGGTGTTCGAGCCAGAAAGGATACAAGATGTGCTGTCGGCCAGACGCATCGAATGGGTCTCCAGCTGTCAACTCAACCCTGCTAAAGGCGGCGTTTGAGAAAGGATGGTGTAGTGAGTCAAGAGAGTGCTCCTCCACACGATCAAGGAGGTGGCGCCGAAGGAGCGTGTGCTGCATAGCTTCTTGATCGAGGCAGAGAATATAGTCAACTCTCGCCCGCTGACACATCTGCCAGTAGCCATCGATCGGGGGGCAACCTTTACACCAAACGACCTGCTGAAGGGAGCGCCGAACATCCCAGACACTGCCGATGAAAGCCAGGAATTGCCTAAACTGTGCGCGACGAGAAAGCACTAGTGGATGGCGCATTTGTTGAGGGACAGGTTCTGGAAACGCTGGAACCATGAGTTCCTGTCGACACTTGTGCGGCGCGAGAAATGGTGCGCTCGCGAAATACCTATCAGAGAGCAGGATGTGGAATTCATCTGCGATACCGCCACGCCTCGAAGGGAATGGCGTATGGGACCGTCGAGGAGGTGTACAGATGAGTGAATGGCGTACATCGGCGAGCAGCAGTTAGGATCGTGGATAATGATCGAGTTCACGTAGTCATGCGTACCGTCTTCAAGCTGGCAGTCTTGGATATGATGCAGTCGCTTCACGGCGGCCGGGATGTCGCGGGGCACAGGAGAATATCGATTAAAAGGGTGTAATCGATACTTAAGTTTAAATAACGAGTACTCCGAATCTAAGAGATCAGTATTTTCTAGTATTTTAAGTACAAGGGGATTGAAGGAAATCGTCGTACGGGCACATTTGTAAAGAAATTGCTTTAAATATCGCAGGAAAGCTAACTTCGGCCTGTAACGTAATGTTTTATATTAGGCAAATACCTATCTATAATCACTGTTTTTTTAACCACCGACATCTTCAGAGAATAATGTCGGTCAATGGGTATCCTTTTCGATCCTAAAATTAAGTTTGGTAAGCACATCTCTACCTCTGCTAATCGAGCTTTTTGTTTCTTGGGTTTCACAACGCGTTGTTTAAAGAATTTTAATGATCCCTATCTAACAAAAACTCTTTATACTTCACTTGTACCCCCCTTTCTTGAATATGAATTGTGTGTATGGTCTTTCCAATACACGATACATCAGGACAGAATAGAAGCGGTGCATAAACAATATCTTTTTTTGCCCTTAGGGGCCTTACCTGGAATACTAATATTCGATTACCTTCGTATTGTAGTAGACTCTTGTTAATAAGCCTCCCTTCCGTTGCGGATCGCAGAAGTATGCTTGGCACAGTTTTCTCACATAAACTATTTAGCGGAGATATAGCTTCCTTTCATCATATTAGCCAAATAAGTTTCGCGGTTCTGATCAGGCCTACTAGATACTTTTTTCTTTTGTCCCTTTAAACCAGTACCTGTACTAATTATGCTTAACATAATTCATTTCGTATCTTATGTACTAACTATAATAATCTTTCTCGTGCGGTTTGTGGAGCCACTACTTTGTTTTCCCTTAGAACGTCACTTTTTTCTTATCTATCTAACCATTCTAGATAATATTCTTTAAATGTTGAAGGTATAGCATAGTACTAAGTATTCTGCTTTTTATGTGCCTTAATTCGCTTACCATCCACGCGCAATCCGATTTCCGGGGACCTTATCTTTAATCGTAGCGTTACTTGTTTTCTCTCTTGTTCTGGCTAGTGTTTTCGTGTGGTTTTCCTAACCCTTGCAACGAATGTTGGGCCAATATTTTATAATGATTTTGTTCCACAGTACTCCCCCAGTTGACATTAAAGCCAATTTTTATTTTAATAACTGTAATATTCAATATTTTTGAAATTAATTTTAACAACAAACAGATCTCTGCGATAAAAGGTAGTAGTTCGAACTTACATGGTCAATTTTGACCCCATATTAAGTCAGTTAAGTCAAGATTTTTTTATTTTCGATAACACGCCCTCATCATCCACAATGAGACAAAAAGTAGGCAAACCTCGAAAAAAGATATTACAGTTATGGTTCTTGGAAATACCAACTTTGATATACACGTTTCCAGAAACAGCAGAAAGACAACGTCGCTAAAAATTTTTGGCACACCCTTAATTTTCAGAGAGTCATAAAACAATTTGCATGCCGTTTTTAAGTCATTTGTTTTTATCTACAGTATTGGTCTATAAAAATCGTTTCGCTAAAAATTATATTAAACTACCCTGAGAGTTGCATACGATTCCGACTTAATTCAAGAAAGTTATACAAAAAACATAATTTATAATTAATGGTCACATTACCACATGTGTGAAAGAGAGACAGCAACATACAAGGAACTTTTACCTTGAGACCGGAAAGTTCGCGGAATTTGTGATTAAAATGAAAATTTTGAAATCTATAACAAGATCGTATCGATCTTGTTAAAGATCAAAGGTAGCCCAAACGGGTCAAGTTTTTAGTGGCTTCCGGCCTACATTAAAGGATTTTTATACTCTCTGAAAGAGTATATTGGGTTTGTGCAAATGTATGTAACAGGCAGAAGGAGGCGTGGCAGACCCCATAAAGTATATATATTCTTGATCAGCATCACAAGCCGAGTCGATATAGTCATGTCCGTCTGTCCGTCTGTCCGTATGAACAAACAGATTTCAGAGATGGTAAGAGCTACAAGTTCGAGCTTGGTCTCAATCGATCAGATATTTGGTCAGTCAATACAAGAATCTTTTTTTTTTTTGATGCTACGCCCCATTCACCTACAATGAGCAAAAAACTAGACACACCTCGGATAAAATCTGTGTTTTCGGCGAATATCTCAGTAGCTATAGTACATATGACCACAATTAATAAAAATAGTTCTCAACTTTCCTTCCGTTTTTGGCATTTGTTAAAATATTACAGTATTGTAATTTATAATTCGTGTGGAGACTAACTATATCAAACTATCCTGAAAGGTGCATTAAAATCGGACTGTAAACAAAAAAACTAGAAGCGTTACAATATTGATAACTGAATGCAATATCGTGTATGAGTGCAAGCGAGATAGAAACATACAAGCACATGTTCGAACGTTTTCTCTGCCTGTGTGGCGGCAGCGCTGCCCGCAGTCGCTGGCCGCGCTGAATACACACATATACATACATACATGTATATGCATCATATATTGTCTTTCCTATGTGTATTCGCATACGGACAAACAGATGTATGTTTGATTATGCTTAGATTGTTTTTGTTTCAATGTGTTTTAATTCAAATACTACACATTGTAATATCTCGATACCGATTTTAATAATTTAATCGGGGAAAAAAAGCAGAGAGTATTTTACGGTCGGGCGTGCTCGACTGTACTTCTCTTACTTGTTTTTCGCTGCCACGCCCCATTCGCCCACAATGAGCAAAAAACTGGACACACCTCGGATAAAATCAATGTTTCGGCGAATATCTCAGTAACTATGGCACCTAAGATCACCAATTTTGGTATGGAGGTTTCTAGCGACACCGTAAATGCATTAACATTTACAATTTTGGACTGCCACGCCCCTTTTTCCCACAATTAATAAAAATAATTCTCAATTTTCGTTCCGTTTTTAGGCATTTGTTAAAATATTGCAGTATTGTAATTTATAATTCGTGTGGAGACTAACTATATCAAACTATCCTGAAAGGTGCATTGAAATTGGACTATAAACAAGAAAGCTAGAAGCGTTGCAATATTGATAACTGAATGCAGTATCATGTGTGAATGTTTTCTCTGTCTGTTTGGCGGCAGCGCTGCCCGCAGTCGCTGGCTGCGCAGAATACACACATACATACATGTATATGCATCATATTGTCTTTCGTATGTGTATTCGCATACAGACAAACAGATGTATGTTTGATTATGCTTAGATTGTTTTTGTTTCAACGTGTTTTAATTCAAATACTACACATTGTAATATCTCGATACCGATTTTAATAATTTAATCGGGGAAAAAAAGCAGAGAGTATTTTACGGTCGGGCGTGCTCGACTGTACTTTTCTTTCTTGTTATCTGATGTTTTTATAGTTTATGTCCGCCACATCGTACATTTGAACATTAGTGAACATATGACGGCAAATATTGCGGAAAGCTATGAACAAAGACATTGCGCTTAGTAAACAGGTGTTCGAAAAGTCACAAGTGTTGAATTTTTTTTTTAAATGTGAATGATAATGAGGTAAGAACTGATTAATATAATGTATTTAAAACCAAAATTAAATAATTAAACGTGTTAAATTAAAAATGCAACACACGCCTCACATGTGACGTCATCAGCGCGGAACACAAACAAGTTTTTGTGCAATCTGAATTTTATCGTTCTTGGCGGCAAACAAAAAAATGCTGCATGCGCGGTTTCAATGTTCAACGAAAAAAAACGCGGAAAATTCGCAGTTAAAACGAATACCCCCGGCTTTGGTGTCCATGCGTTCATTAGACGCAATGTAATTATATGTTCGTGCAGCTGCTGCTGCGAATTATTCACTGTGGTCTGTGTGGGACGCTTAAGTACGGATTTATTTATGCAATGTATTAAGCTGCCGCCCCGCTTGCGCGAGAAGAACATTTGTTGTATTCCGTATGTAAATTGTTTGCCAAGCGCGTTCGTCCGAACGCAATGATCAATGCCCATTGACTGACCTAAATGATTTTTTCAATGTGATACAATTATTACAATTTTAACAGTTTATCAATGACGAGATGAATTTCGAGAAGAAACTTACCAACATTAACACACACAAGCTGTTACAATAGACTTACGTGGCGATCATGTATTAATTGGAAAATCATTTTTTCTATGTTCACTTTGACATTTAAATAATAATTTTTCAAAAAATCATCACTTTTGATTTTATTGTAATATTATTAATTTTTTTATTAATATATTACCATGAATGAAATCAAGCTATATTTAATTAATGAAATTATTTAGGGTTGTAGTTAATTATTACATCTGATTTGCATTCAAAAAGTATTCAATATTAATCTACCTTGATAATTATAAACTAATTACAATAATCGCTTCATATTCTTTTAATAAATAAATCAAGGTAGATATATATATATAGATGCGTAATTTTACATTTTGATTGTTAAAATAAAATCTTGTTTGTTAGAGGTTACTAACAAAAATTCATTATATGCAACGATTAATTAATTTCCATAACATCTTCAGTGTCATGCTCTAAATATAAGCTATTTGCATATTAATAAAATTTTAATTAAAAAAAAAAAACAAATAATATTAAATACATTTTAAAATGTATGTATGTATTTATTAAAAGCTGGTCTAAAGAATTTAACGATCCCTTCGTCACAAAACTTCTTTATACATCCCTTGTCCGCCCCATTCTCGAATATTGTTCTTGTGTCTGGTCTCCTCAACATGCTCATACTCAAGATTTAATTGAGTCAGTGCAGAAGCAGTTTTTACTATTTGCACTTCGAGGTCTTAATTGGGACCCCAATCTTCGCCTTCCTTCCTACTCCAATAGGCTCTTACTCCTTAATCTTCCGTCCCTTCTTAATCGTAGGAGAGTTCTTGGAGTTATTTTCCTTCACAAGCTTATAGTTGGTGATATCTGCTCCCCATCTCTTTTAGAACGCCTTAATTTCAACATTCCAACCAGGGCAACCAGGTACTACATCCCTTTATTTCTTCCCACATGCACTACTGACTACGCTTTGCACAATCGTTTTCGGGTATTATGCGCTCAATATAACGAATACTATAGAATTATTGATACATCTCTTTCTCTTTCCCATCTTAAAGCTTCACTTTACAGCCAACTCCGTTAAATCTCTGATCTTTAGGGGCAGTATGTTTGGCATTTTAGCCATTCACGCGTTCCTTTAAATCAGAAATCTTTCGTGATTGTTTTGGCATACATTTGGGTTTTTCTGGGTTTTCCCAATCCTTGCAACAAATGTTGGATCAACTTCTTTACTTTTTTCCCAGATTAACGATTAACGATTAACGATAAACTATTAATAATTTAATTAACTAAATTCTAAATTCTTTTAATATTTTCAGTTAAAATATATTTTTATCTTTTATAGTCATAAATATTAATTTTAATTATAAATATAAACTTTATATTTTGGTTTACTCGCGACTGCATTTAGTCTGCGTTAATAAAATAAAATAAAATAAAAAATAATAGATATGGCTGGCAAAAACTCTCTAGCTGAACCCTCCTTGAGGGTGCAGGCTGGGCAATGGACACTGCGTCGTCTAAGGACGGTGCACTGTCACTTGCCCTTGAGGCATGCCACGGCATGCCAAGAATGGCTAGACGTAGCCTGGCGGTAGGCATTAAACGCTATGAGTGGGCACCTAAATTAAATTACCCAGCAAATGGACTACTCTGGAAGGTTGATGCAACCCGGGCTTGGATGTCAGCCAACCGTCTGGCACGGGATGCACGGGAAAATATTCCGTCCAAATCAAGGCAAAAGTTCTCTTCCCAATCGTGGTCAAAGGCGAACAAGCCTTACCTCTGCTGCAGAGGCAAAATAAATACTTGCCAACCAGGGATTGGAAGGAGCCATATGCTGGTTCCTTCTACTCATCTGAGGGGGGACAGCGTGTGACCCTCCAGGTCAACAAGAAGGCAGAAGATGTGCTGTATCCACGCTTTAGGAAGATGGCCTTAAGAAGCTCCATCTCAGAGATAAGGACAAGGATGTGGCCTTAGTCAAACCGACCGGACGAGCTGGTGAGACTAGTGACAGAGTCCACCGCAACAACTCGCAACTTGTAGTGGGTGCAGACGCCAACGAGCACCATTGTTTATGGGATCAACCAACATCAACACCAGGGGTGACTTGCTAATTGAATTTCTATTAACCACAAAACTATCGCTAACACGGGGGAGGCACATACATACGTAGGTCCCACTTCGTCCTAAGTCCTTGACTTAACTCGCAACAGGTGTAGCAATAACAAACTGGTGAGCCCTAGACGGGTACATTAAATTTGAATGCAACTTTGACCCAACTTACTCAGTTTAACAACCGCAAGAACATTGACTGGGCTAGGTTCAGGAGTAAAAAAAAATCAGCCCAGCAGACAACATTAGGTTTGCAAAAGACATTGAGAAATCAATGTCGATCGTCAGCAAGACTCTAATTGAGGCCTACAACAGCTCATACCGGCCACCCAGACGGAAAATTAGACCAAAACCACTATGGTGGAACGCTAAACTCTCAATACAGAGAGCAACAACTAAGGACCGGTTCAAACCTGCAAAACAGACCGGTACAGAATTTTTGCACGACGAATACAAGATCGCGCTTAGGGCGTATAAGACCAAAATCAAAAAGGCCAGGAGGAATTCCTAGAGGAAGTTGTCTTTCAATCTGGAATCGGTGCGTTAAACAGCTAGACTAGGGAAGCTCCTGTCAAAAGAGCGACGTATTCAAAGTCAACTAAAATTGGAAGATGGTACATAGACAGAGAGCAGCGAGGTTACTCTAGATTTACTCATGACCACCCACTACCCAGGATGTTCAACCCCACCTGTGTCGGACGATCAACATAATAATAAGAAACATAAATACGCACCCCATGAGGATTTTTTACCACAACGAAGATACAACAGGCTATCATTCAATTCATTCTTGAGAATAAACAGCACGGGTATCGACGGGGATACAAGCCGCCGCGGTCATTCCATGGCTGGCTAGGATATACGAAATCTGCCTAAAAAATGGCCATATACCAACGCAATAGCGAACTGCAAGGGTTCAGGAGAGTTCAGTCAGAATGGGGCGTTGCAACCACAACGAAAATCGCGAACAGGGATATCCCACAAGGAGGAGTCCTTTCTTCCCTACTGTGGAACTTAGTCGTTGACGGTCTCATTAAGAGATTTGAAAAGGATAACTGCCTATTAGGTATAATTTTAACGGCTCTCAGCTCCATGATGGAACGGACGCTCAGGGAAATATGTAAATGGGCGTAGAACACCGGACTACATAGCAATGCAAACAAGTAAGGAAAGTACAGTCGAGCACGCCCGACCGTAAAATACTCTCTGCATTTTTTTCCCGATTAAATTATTAAAATCGGTCTTGAGATATTAATATGTGTAGTACTTGCATTAAAACACGTTGAAACAAAAACAATCTAAGCATCATCAAACATACATCTGTTTGTCTGCATGCGAATACACATACGAAAGACAATATATGATGTATATATGTTTGTGTGCGTGTATTCGGCGCGGCCAGCGACTACGGGCAGCGCTGCCGCCACGCAGGCAGCGAAAACATTCGAGCATGTGCTTGTATGTTTCTGTCTCGCTTGCACTCATATATGATATTGCATTCAGTTATCAATATTGTAACGCTTCTAGTTTTCTTGTTTATAGTCCGATTTTAATGCACCTTTCAGGATAGTTTGATATAGTTAGTCTTCACACGAATTATAAACTACAATACTGTACTATATTAACAAACGCCTTAAAACGGAACGAAACCTGATTTTTATTAATTGTGGGAAAAAGGGGCGTGGCAGTCCAAAATTTTGTTTGTCAATGATTTTGCACTGTCGCTAGGAACCTCCATTCCAAAACTGGTCATCCTAGGTGCCATAGTTACTGAGATATTCGCCGAAAACACTGATTTTTTCCAAGGTGTGTCTAGTTTTTGGCTCATTGTGGGCGAACGGGGCGTGGCATCGAAAAAAAAAAAGATTCTTGTATTGACTGACTAAATATGTGATCGACTGAGACCAAGCTCGAACTTGTAGCTCTTACCATCTCTGAAATCTGTTTGTTCATACGGACAGACAGACGGACAGACAGACAGACAGACAGACAGACGGACAGACGGACATGGCTATATCGACTCGGCTTGTGATGCTGATCAAGAATATATATACTTTATGGGGTCTGCCACGCCTCCTTCTGCCTGTTACATACATTTGCACAAACCCAATATACTCTTGCAGAGAGTATAAAAAGACGAACATCATCCTCATTACCAAGAAGGACAAGGTACCGACCTGGACCCTACCAACACTAAATTCCAAACAACTCAAGCCCAGCACCCGCATTAAGTACCTAGGAACCGTGTTGGACAGCAAACTGACATGAAGAGCCAATGTAGAAGAAAGTTTGAGAAAGGCCACTATGGCGCCATACACATCCAAGAAGATGTTCAGCTGCACATGGGGCTTGTGACCCAGATTTTTGCACTGGATATATATTTCAGTTGTGAGTGAGGAGCCATGGAGAAGAAAACATAAGGACGCTAGAGCATCTTCTTTGGCACTGTAATGCCTTAGACCGCACTCTGCATTTTTTTCCCGATTAAATTATTAAAATCGGTATCGAGATATTAAAATGTGTAGTACTTGCATTAAAACACATTGAAACAAAAACAATTTAACATTATCAAACATACATCTGTTTGTCTGTATGCGAATACTCATACGAAAGACAATATATGATGCATATACATGTATGTATGTATGTGTGTATTCAGCGCGGCCAGCGACTGCGGGCAGCGCTGCCGCCACGCAGGCAGAGAAAACGTTTGAACATTTGCTTGTATGTTTCTGTCTCGCTTGCAATCATACATGATATTGCATTCAATTATCAATATTGTAACGCTTCTAGTTTTCTAGTTTATACTGAGATTTCAATGCGCCTTTCAGGATAGTTTGTTATATTTAATCTTCACACGAATTTAAAAATTACAATACTGTACTAAGCTCCCTGTCATATTTATAAACTCACTTCTAAATTGCAATAACTCGAAAAGTATTGGATGTAGCGGAATATAATGTATGGAGAAAATGAGGAGAATGATTAAACAAAGAGAAAGTTGCTTGGAAAGTTAGTTGACTTCCATCTAACGGTACTTAACAAAGGACACTTTGTTTATTTCTCAGTGTTGCATATTTATAAAATCACTGCTCGTTTTTGGTTGTTTTTTTTTAAATAAATGATTCAAATTAATTGTAATTATCAAAATACATCGTCCAGAGAGCGAATAACCTTTTCGAGGTGATATTGCATTCTTGCCAAGTGCGTGGCTACTAAAACATAAAAAAAAAACATATTAATATGTCAAATGTTATCAATAGGTGCACTTTTAAGCTCGGCTACTGTTGTAAACTGCCGAATTTCGGCAGGTACTCAGTCAATGAGTATCCTCCATTAATTTTCCAATGGTCTCAAATCAGGAGAACAACCCGCAAATCCGAAAATTGTATTCTTTTGGAGCTTTCCTTTCTTTGCGGGCTTGAACTTTTTCATTTTACAGCAAAAATGTATGTCGTTTTTGCATATTTTGATTCAAAAATCATACTAGACTACTTTAAAGAGCATTAGTTTTACTAACACTTTACATTTGTGACGCTCCAAATTTCACTAATAGAAAATTTATTGCAGGAAAGGCACCCTGCCCTATATCGCTCTCATCACGAAATTTTTTTTGTCAAATTGAAGGGAGTTCCTACCAGGAAAGATGCCAAAAGTCTTGGTCTGTCCAAATTACAATAAGTTTTGTCCAAAACACGTAACTGTAAATTTGCTGCTTAAAAATTCACGACTTTTAAATATCCATTTTTTTAGGTTATGTCCTTTCACATTGTATTCTCATTATTTTATACGAAAATCACCTATGCAGTCTTGTGACATGCCATTCATGTTAGGACTATCATCAATTTTTAGCTTTGGAGTATTTCCGATCGTATAAAGCCCTTGGAAATGGTCAAAACCGGCACTTTCTGTCCAACTACCGTTTACTACCGTAAACGTCTAAAGGACATCAAAATATTGCTTCAAATTGTGGTTTACTTTGCTCACTTGTTAACTTTATGAGTTCGGATCTCTTCATAGACAAATAAAATACATGATTTTTTTTTAAATTACCACGACAGATTGATTACGGCCAATTTGTCGAGCATTTACCGTTTCGGGGATCCCAAAGTCTCTCATTGCTAAAATTGTATCCTTCTCAATGTCCCAAGTGTTCGATCACTTGTAATTTTGATAAGATAACTCGTTTTTAAATATTTCTACTTTGCATCACCAAATCGAATCACAAACGCAGCAGGAAAAGACAATTATTACAAATGATTTTATAAATATGCAACACTGAGAAATAAACAAAGTGTCCTTTGTTAAGTACCGTTAGATGGAGGTCAACTAACTTTCCAAGCATTCTCTTTGTTTAATCATTCTCTTCATTTTCTCCGTACATTATATTCCGCTACATCCAATACTTTTCGAGTTATTGCAATTTAGAAGTGAGTTTATAAATATGACAGGGACCTCATATTTACAAATGCCTTAAAACGGTACGAAAGTTGAGAATTATTTTCATATTTGTGGGAAAGGGGGCGTGGCAGTCCAACATTTTAAATGTCAATGCGTTTGCACTGTCGCTTTTATACTCTCTGCAAGAGTATAATGGGTTTGTGAAAATGTATGTAACAGGCAGAAGGAGGCGTGGCAGACCCCATAAAGTATATATATTCTTGATCAGCGTCACAAGCCGAGTCGATATAGCCATGTCCGTCTGTCCGTCTGTCTGTCTGTCCGTCTGTCCGTCTGTCTGTCTGTCTGTCTGTCCGTCTGTCTGTCCGTCTGTCTGTCCGTATGAACAAACAGCTTTCAGAGATGGTAAGAGCTACAAATTCGAGCTTGGTCTCAATCGATCACATATTTAGTCAGTCAATACAAGAATCTTTTTTTTTTTCGATGCCACGCCCCGTTCGCCCACAATGAGCAAAAAACTAGACACACCTCGGAAAAAATTGGTGTTTTGGGCGAATATCTCAAAAACTATTGCACCTATGATCACCAATTTTGGTATGGAGGTTCCTAGTGACTGAATAAATATCATGCGATCAATTTTTGACTGCCACGCCCCCTTTTCACAAAGAAACTAAAAAACTATTCAAATTTCAATACGTTTTTAAGGCATTTCTTCTTATCGTAGAGTATTGTTATTTATAATTCGTGTAAAGACTAACTATATCAAACTATCCTGAAAGGTGCATTAAAATCGGACTGTAAACAAGAAAACTAGCAGAGTTACAATATTGATAACTGAATGCAATATCATGTATGAGTGCAAGCGAGACAGAAACATATAAGCACATGTTCAAATGTTTTCGCTGCCTATGTGGCGGCAGCGCTGCCCGCAGTCGCTGGCCGCGCTGAATTCACACATACATACATACATGTATATGCGTCATATATTGTCTTTCGTATGTGTGTTCGCATACAGAGAAACATATGTATGTTTGATTATGCTTAGATTGTTTTTGATTCAACGTGTTTTAGTGCAAGTACCACACATTGCATGTAAGTGTCTCTAGACCGATTTTAATAATTTAATCGGGAAAAAATGCAGAGAGTATATTACGGTCGGGCGTGCTCGACTGTACTTTCCTTTCTTGTTCCGAAGTGTGTCTAGTTTTTGGCTCATTGTGGGCGAATGGGGCGTGGCATCAAAAAAAAAAAAGATTCTTGTATTGACTGACTAAATATGTAATCGATTGAGACCAAGCTCGACTTTGTAGCTCTTACCATCTTTGAAATCTGTTTGTTCATACGGACAGACAGACGGACAGACGGACAGACAGACAGACGGACATGGCTATATCGACTCTGCTTGTGATGCTGATCAAGAATATATATACCTTATTGGGTCGGCCACGCCTCCTTCTGCCTGCTACGTAAGTTTGCACAAACCCAATATACTCTTGCAGAGAGTATAAAAATATATATAAAGGAGAAAATTTATTTATATTTCTAATTATAACAATTTTTAAAACTATGTTTTAAATAAAATTAAATAAAAACGTATACCACATAAAGTTAAATTTGATACTGAAAAATTAAAACAAGTTAAATTAGTTAAACAAATTGCAAATTCATAAACATTCGCCCAGAATAAACTTCTCAGCAACTATGGCACTTAGGAACACCAGCATACCAGTATACAGGTTTCTAGAGATAGCAAATTTTGGACTGCTCCTTTTCGCATGACAGATAAAAAACTTTTTAATCTTGCATGCCGTTTTAAAGGCATTAGTTCTTATCACATAAAAAAGTCTATATTTGAGCCCAATATCAATAGGTGAGTGCAACCGAGACAGAAACATCCAACCATACTATCGAACAAACGAATTTGTTTGTGATTACAGACAAACAGATGTTTCTTCGATGAAACGAAGTTTTTCTTAGATTTAATGTCTTGTAATAAAAATGTAAGCCATTGTAATACCAGGATATCGATTTAATTAATTGAATCGGGATTAAAAGCATAAGCCGTACTAAACTCTTTGTCGGGCGAGCTCGACTCAATTTACTTTTCTCTTTCTTACTTGTTTCGTACTTCCCATTAAGGGATCGCCTTCAATCTATTGGTAGGCTTGCTAGCTCCGCCACGTTTCCGTCCTTTTTCCCTGTGCTGAAGGACGTAGTATTTCGACCACGTTTGCAAGAAGCGCTGTCTGAGCAGCTGCCACCTATGACAAAACGATATTACGTTGCTTTGTATGGTCTGCTCGAACACTTGTGGCAGCAAACGATGCGGCTGCCCAATGAGGAAATGGCCTGCGGTGAGCACCTCTCTGCTGGGATCGCTGCCCAGCGGTATCAGCGACCTTGAATTTATTATACTTCGACCAGGTAACTTCGGACCTCACTCTCGGTTAGCGACGGGCTGCTGATCTGCCGCATAATCATCTGCTTGGCCGACTTCGCTGCTGTCTCCCACAGTCCTCTGAAGTGCTGCGCTCTCGGCAGGATGAAAATGCATTCCATACGTTTTCCGGCTGTAAATATCTGCAATCGGCTATTCTTTCAGTTGAAATGTCTTAAAACTCCTTTAGCACGAAGTTAGTTGCATTGTCCGAATATAGCCGGACGAGGCTACCACGTCGCGCGATGTTGAAAGTGCAAAGAAATAATATAGTGGACAAGTCTGACACATGAATAATCCAAGCTTTAATTCTGCTCGCTGAACTTGTTCCAGTAATTCCAAAAAAAGCAAAGCTTAATTCTTTTGGTTCTAGTTCGACAGTGTGTGTACCTTGTTTTGACGTTGGCCAGAAAATGTACGTGTACGCAAATACTTGAACCGTTTTACAACATGCCGAAAGCCGAAAACATGCTGACTTTTTAATCTCACTCGAATTTACCTGCTTCGGAATCTCAAAATTGTAGGGGTGCGCCTTAACAAATTTAATAAAACATAAAAAATTATTTGTTGTGTATGCCTTATTTTATTTTACGGTAGTAACAGCTGTAATGCTAACGCAATGTTAACCATCGATCGGTTAACAGAACTTTCCCGATACAATGCGATTAACCGATAAGGTATGCAAATCACCTATGAGCACACGACATTTCGTGCAGGTGTCGATTTCATCGAGTGGCCTAATTCCTGTTTGACCATTGGACAAGCGAAACACGAAAATTGGCCAACACGGCACAAGTATTGTTGCAGTAAAACATTTTGTGGCACATCTGGTTCGGCAATGAACGTTGCGCGCGCAACTTGTCTGGTTGGCGAGACAAGCAGTCGACCACGCCGTTGTCAGCCTTCGGTGAAATCTTTCTTTGCGTGTAGAGAGTAATTCTGCAAACTAAACTAAGCAGATTAAGCAGATCTTTTCTGCGATTCGCATTCGATCGCCGGAAGGACTGGTGATCAATATTACATTAACACATCGTCGAAAACAAAAATTTTGTTAAACATCGTCATTTATCATTCATTCATCATAACCCTGATCTGTCTTATATGCAGATCAAAAAGTGTATATTGGAACTAATACATTCGGTCGGAGTTTTTCTTTTTGAAATTAGTTTTGTATTTTTTTATAATTAACATAACTGTTTAAAGTCATTATTTAATCTTAAATTTAATTATCCAAGTAAGAATCTTTTTACATTTCTTGGTATGTCTTGGTATGACATAAGTCAAATATTAGCTGTTATATATCCTAATCCAATTATTATTTATACAACAAACCACTCGTCTTCAGGCCTGTCGACTACAAAAGATTAAAAGCAGCTGTCTTTACGTATGTACAACGACAAAATGAATGAGTTAAAATAATTCATTAAATTGATTGATTGATTGAATAATTATGAATTAAATTATCATGTTTAGTGGGCACCATATATAAAATTTTTGAATATATTATAGGATCAAGGCATGTAGCAGCTCTTCCTTAAAGATCGTCATTATGGCCGTTGTTCCTTATTTTCCTTATTTCCTTGTTTCTCTTTTCAACTCTGTCTACAATTTGAAGTTATGTGATACAGTAGCTCAGTAGGTGGCAAAGTACCCACCCCATTTTCCATGAGCTCCAGTCGTCCCCGTAGGCAGAGTACGCCTCCAGTCTGCTGCAGACTTCTTGTGTTCGTTGTAAAATATTCATTGTAAGGCCATTGTCTTTCATCCACGCAAAGAATTTGTATGCATTCGAACCAAATAGACTGTAAGAGTTCCTGAACATCACACCCCCTAGACGCCAAATCAGCGGCATTGCTTGATGTTGCTACATGTTTCCAAGATACATAAGGTGTCATTTCTTCGATGCCGGCTACTAATAACGAAGGGGAATTATTTCAAGTCTGGTAATGGACTTGGTTTAAATGGAGCGACTTTTATCTTTGCCGTTCGCAGACGGCAAATGCTGCACGCGTAAGCTTGTCTGGATGCGTCCGCAAATCTGTACACTTGGATGCTTGTATCGAAAAGCGATTTCAATAGGATAAGCTCTATCAACACATCCCAATCACCATTCATCATCCTGAAGATTGCGAATCGGGTGTTGCCAATTGTTTCGCTTCTGTAGCTCCTTCAAATATTCGTCTTTCCACCGGGGACACAACTGGTGATGTAAGACCTTAAGGTGCTGCCATCGTTTGACCAGGCGAAGCCGTTGCTTATGGATCTCATGCTCGCCAATGGATAGGAGGGGGCCTCCAGTGAGCAAATGGGCTGGGCTAAAGTAAGCAAATCAGCCGACTCCTCACAAGCGAAATAGGTTGTAAGTTCAAGCATTCCTCAACCTTGCACAATAGGGTCGTGCGTTCCTCAAAAGTAAACTTAACCCCGGAGGGGGACTTATAGAAGACAGCTTAAAGCATTGGCCTCCCGCCTTACACAATCCACAATTAGAGATTCTAAGATCTGTGGGCCTGCGTGATGCATTGTTTGGTGGCTTCCCGGAAATCGTTGTCTATCACTGTAGACGCTCCCACAAAGGTTATCACAATGTCGGAATAAAGTCTCTCTGTAGTGACTAGCGTGTTGAAGATCAAAGATCGGGTTTAGAAGAATTGGACTGACTGTACCGAGAGGGCAGCATCGATGGCTGTATACTGGTCGGCCAGGAGTACTGCCCAAAATAATTCGAGGCGCAGGAGTGAGGGGGTTTTGACGGGGGCTACTCGAGTCTTCTCGGCAAGCAGATGGGCACTAATTTGGTGCTCATGCACACGTGCGTAAAACCTTGCGCCGTAGGCATTCTGGGTTGCGTCACAAAACACATGAAGCTGACATTGGGTCTCTAAGCCAGCCTCTAGACAGCTAGGAATGTGGATATTCCGAAGATTTCAAATTGGCTGCAAATTGGATCGAATGACGATAGGAGGCAATTGCCGTTCGAATCTATGGTTCTTTCGGAACGTAAAAGAAACAGTCTGCAATCGCTTTCCAGTGGATTCCGAAAGTTTTTGCGTTGGTGGCATTCTCGATTTCTAGAAACTCGTCATTTAACAAATAGTGCACAATTGACACCGAAAGTAACTGTTGAGATCTAACAATCCGTAAGCTCTGCATTCTAAGCCCGGAAAGTATTCGCTGGAAGGGCGTATGCTTTGAAGCGACAAAGATTTTTGATACATTCTTGTTACGACGGCGTTGAAAACGTAACGAAAGCCTGTCCACTTGAAGATCTGCAAAGTGAGATCGGCTGAACTGCGCCATGACAATCGATCTGTAATGACCGAGCAAAATGCTCTGTGAAGCTTTGAATGGCAATGACACTACATATCTACCTTCGCGTCTCAGTCTGTTTGTGTCGTGAATGTGATTCTCACACTTAAAATCCACCTCTTTGACTGGGAGTTATTCCACCTCCGAAAACTTGGTAAGAAGTGTATTCAGGCTCATCTCTGTGGTTGCCGATATTTGTGTGGATAGACACGATATGGATGGCGATGGCTTGCTGAGGATGGGACCCCTAAGAACCCTCCCGAAAATGGTTTCTTATTTAACCAACGAGCCTCAGACCTGAGTTTGGATACCACTCAAGAGCATCGGTGGAAGAACGGATCGGCCAATTGGAGATTTAGTGTACAGTCGGGAACGACAGAGAATGCTTGTCAAGCGGAGTGAATAATGATGACATCTTGTGAAACAGTGCACACTCAACAATTTAATTGCTATCACACGACATTAGACAGGCAAATGGAGGAAATTGGGAAACAGCCAAATGGGATGGTTTTCCCGACAACACAGCTTGCAGACTTGTGATTTGCCATTGACCGTAGCTTCGAAGGAGTGAAGATTAGTCGGTGATTGGGTTTTTTGTACGACCGGAGGCAGAGCTGGAGTAGTTGAGCCTGACGGCCCGTCGATGGCTTCCAGTATACGAAATCGGTCGGCCAAGAAATTATTGGAGAGGGTATTTGTCAGGAAGAAATTGCTCCCACTGGGCTGGAGTGATCTTGGGCAGCTTGGAACTACACCAATACACAAGCAAGTTGTCCCTATTTGCGATGCTCACGCCGAAATGCTCTTAAGCGGTCAGCGATCCATGGACGGTGCTTTGCAATTTTTTAAGAGCTCCTCCGGGCTCTAGAGCCATGACAGCAATACCAAAAACGACGCTTAGTTGGCTCGTGATAAACAGGCATTTGTTTTCAAAACGTTCGCTGAGGTTATACCATGCCACAGATTATGGATAGTAGGCCAATTAAGACAGTCACCGGTAAACACATCCAACAACAGGTCGCTGATTCCAGCTTCGGCTCGAAGAGCCAATGTTTGGAGTAGGTCGTCGGAGACTGTGACTGTTAACGAGATCGATGCGGATGTTCTTGGGCATCCACCATATAGTTCAGATTTAGAACTAAGTGATTACTACCTGTTTGTGTCTATTGCAAACGAACTAGCTGGCGACAAAAACACCTAAAAATAGGTTGCTTCAGTATTTTTATACCCGTTACTCGTAGAATACAAGGGTATATCGTAATCGTTGGAATTTATGTAACAGGCAGAAGAGGCGTGGCAGACACCATAAAGTATATATATTCTTGATCAGCATCAATAGCCGAGTCGATATAGCCATGTCCGTCTGTCCGTCCGTCCGTCCGTCTGTATGAACAAAAGGATCTCAGAGACTATAAGAGCTAGAAAAGTGAAAGGGGTCGCAAATGTTTTTGTTTTTTGATACGCCCACTTTAGGGCGTTCTATCTCCATATAAACGTAAATGTACAGATAAGAAAGTTTTAGTATAGAAAACTTTTTTGTTAGCTATGCTATCTGATCCAAATATACACGGAGACTACATGTCTATGAATTACATGTACTGACCAAGTTTGATCGGACAACTATATCGTATAGCTCCCATAGGGCCGATCGGTCAAAAATACGCTCCAAATATAAATTAGTATGAAAAAATTTTGCATTGACTAACCTATCGTAATGAAACTGACACAAAATAAATTTATCAATAATATGAATAAACTGACCAAGTTTCATACAAATCGGACTACTATATCCTAAAGCACAGTGGTGTCAAATTGTTTATTTATTCTCAGGCATTGTCGCTCTAAATGTTCATATGTGTTCGAGCGTTTATTTAATTTATTTAAATTTTTACGGACACACACGAAAAATACACAACCACCAGACTTGACCACAACGCACACAAAACGTTCTCTCGGTCCGGCCACACATCTGTCTCGCGCCGATCTCAAAAACGACTCTCCAGTCGACTCTAAGGCCACCTGTTACTAAACCCAATTCAAAATTGCAATCCTCCAATTCCCTCTTCCATGCAACGGATCCTTAGAGTCAACGGCCGCCCCCGCTCAACCACTATGCTCTCTCTCTCTCTTTCTTATTCCTACTCTTATAACCTAACTCATAGGAACTCAAAGGAACTATAGCTTACGAGCCAAAGCGTACTGAGCACCGTTCAGCATCAAATTTTGCCCGAATACTGCAAAGAACGGAGTGACTCCTGTTGCTGCATGGACACTGTTACGCAACGCTGCCTCAATCTCCGGTAGGTAAAGATCCCATTCGCGATGGTCGTTTTCTAAGTACGCCCTAATCGCTGCTAGGACTGACCGATTTACTCGCTCCGCAGCATTACTTTGGGGAGAGTAAATGGCAGTTCTTAAATGAGTGATCCCATACGCCTGCGTCATCTCCTCGAAAATCTTTCCTACAAACTGTCTGCCATTATCAGAGTGAATTACCTCGGGCACTCCAAATTTCAAGAACACCTCGTGCACCAGGAATTCCACTACTGACTTTGCTGTCGCTTCGCGCATGGCTTTCAAAAATAAGAATTTGGAAAAGTGATCAACGACAATAAAGATCCATGCATGTCCCCTTTTCGATCTCGGATACTTCCGCAAGAAATCGATATATAGCTTCCGGAATGGCCTTTCCGTCACTACTTCGGTCCCTATTCCCACTTGCATCCTACAGTTCGAAGCCTTCACTTCTTTACACACGTCGCAACTTCGGACGAGATCGGCCACTAGCACGGCCATCTTTGGCCAAAAATATTGCCTCCGCAACGCATGCAATGTCTTTGCTATACCTCCGTGTGCCGACGTATGTTCTTCATGCGCGCTCCGGATTAACTCATGGGTGACTGATGCTGGAACCCAAAGCTTCCAAACACAGCCTTCAAGTTCGTCTTAGAACTTACTTGGTGACATGTGTTTGAAGATTATGCCCCTTCCACTTTCAGGTCTGGCAATTGCTGCTTGTTTTCCTCAATTTCCTGCACTAATTTCCTGTACTCCTCGATCTCGAATTCGTTCGTCTGGAACCCCAAAATTGCGCTAGGATCCAATTCTTCACTAACTTCGGCCACTACCGCCTGTACACTTCGGGAGAGCGTGTCGGCCACTACATTTTCTGACCCTTTCCGATGCTCAATCACGAAGTTTAATGCCTGCAACTGCATTGACCACCTTGCCAACCGACCACTTAGGTCCTTTAGAGACATGAGCCACTTCAAACTGGCATGGTCGGTGACCTCCGTAAACGGCATGAGCTCTATATAGCGCCTGAACTTCTGTATCGGCATGATCGCCGCTTAACACTTCTTCTCAGTCACGGAATAGTTGAGCTGGTGCTTATTCAACTTGGCAGAGAAATACGCAATAGGCCTTTCATGCTCAGCCTCATCCAGTTGGAATAGCACCGCGCCCACTCCGAAGTGCGAAGCATCACATTGAACATAGAACCCCTTTCGAAAGTCCGCATGCACCAGAACTGAAGCCGTAGTCAAAGCCTTCTTCAATGCCTGCACTGCCCTAACTCCATCTTCTCCTAGACTGAATCTTTTCTTTCCCTTCGACTTCAACGCATCCGTCAGTGGAACAGCTATCGCGGCAAAGTTACGAATGAACCTTAGATACCATCCAGCCGTACCTAGGAAGGATCGTACTTCTCTCACCGATCTCGGCACTGGGATGTTATCTATGGCTGTTACCCTAGCTTGGTCCATTCGCAACGTTCCTCCGCCTATGAAAAACCCCAAATATCTGAGTGATTTGAAGCAGAATTTGGATTTCGACAAATTTGCTGCTTTTAGGCATTCTGCTACTCTGTCTAAATATTTCAAATGTGTCTCGAAGTCGGGAGCTATGATAATAAGTCGTCCAGGTATACAAAGACATTCGACCTCAGCTCCGTTGGGATCACCTTGTCCATCAAACGACATAGGCGTTGGGCAGCATTGCACAATCCGAATAGCATCATCCTGAACTGATACAAAGGACGGCCCGGTACCGTGAACGCCGTACATGCCTTGCTTTCTCCTTCTAGTTCGATCTGCCAGAAGGCGAATTTGAGATCGACGCTAGAAATGTAGTACGTTTGATCGACTCTGGACAAGATACCCTCAATGGAAGGTAGCGGATAGGCATCCTTGATCGACAAATTGTTCAGCTTCCGGGCATCGAGACAGAACCGATTTTTATCCGGCCTTCGTACCTCTGTGGTACGGTTACTCCACGGACTGTTGCTCTCCTCGATGGCACCGATAGCCAACATTTTGTCGACCTAGTCCCAAACCACCTGCTGCATCGCTGGAGACAAGGGATAATGTCGATTTTTCACTGGCTGCGCTTTTGCCACTAATTCGATATTGTGCTTTATCACCGTCGTCTTTTCCAGTCCTATATCCTCAAACGCCAAAAACTTTTCCTTCACAGCTTCCAAAGAAGCGTCCTGCTCCCGCAGGAGCATAGTGGTCTGGAAGACCACAATTCCAGCAACCTGGCCTCTGCTGCCTTCGGGCCCCCTCTCGCGCCTCCTCTACCTCGATATCGGGTTCCTCCCATTCTTCTTTGGCCACGTCAACCTCGTTCACCTTTTTATGCCCATCGGTCGGGCCATATCTCGGCGGTGGTCTTCCCTCAAACGGCTTGATCATGCTCCTCCTACCGTACGCCTGCTCCACCTCGCTGCACTCTTCCCTCAACTGGTCCAGGGTGTACACTTCGAGGGCATACACGTAACGTGCCAGATCATCCCGGAGCTTCTTTTTGATGATCTTCATGATACGAGCTTCCGGCAGGGGTTCCCGCTACCTTGATCGTCAGCACTCTCACTGCCTCCTTGCCTCCGCTGCATCAGCTCATGCATCTTGTCGTGCTCGGTCTGGGTTCCCCTGAAACCAGCCAATAACGCACGCTTCAGCTCGTCCCATCGCTCCACTCGAAACTGTCGCACGTGTAGCCAGAACCAATCCCTGGCCCTTCCTTTGAGTAGGAGGTGGAAGCGGCGCAGTAATTCATTCCAAGGGGACCTATAATTTCGCTGGAGGAACTCCACCCAAAAAATAAAGTCCTCCACGGAAGATTTACTAGCGTCTCCGTCGAAGGACACATCCCATCGCTCCATCCTCGCCCACAGATGCCTGTCTGAAGCCCCCTCGTCTGTCCGCTCAGCCCTACTGTAACGCAACTGCGCCGTCGTCGGATTTCTCCATGTCCGCGTTTGCGGATCGGCTGGCCTAAACCTAACGAGCTCATCCGGCGTCACCATTCGTGGTGGCTTTGAAAACGGATTTGTTGGGTCGTCCACCGAACCTCCGCTTCTCTTCGTGCCTCGCCCGGAACCTAGCGCTGGCCCTGCCTCACCTTCGAACGCCATCAGTTCCTCCTCATTTGTGCCCGCATGGAAGCGAGACAAGCCCTCGGCTACCGTCGGCTCTTGCCGTTCGCGAGGCAGTTGATCTGCGATCGGCCGGAGAACATCATTTATCGCTTTTATCACCTCCATGAAGCCTAGCCGCATCTCTTGCTGGATGGTCTGGCATATTCCATCGGCTTGGGACTTCATGAAGGTGAGATGCGCCTGTGCAAGCATTGCATTCACTGCTGATGCCGTAAATCTGGTTTTGGCTCCTCCCCTTTTACCCTAGCTGACTCTGGAGGCGGCGTTCGTGCCACTGCGGCATACACCCCATGCGGAAGATCGCTCTCCCAGGAGCTGTCCCTTTGCACACCCTCTCCTTCAGCCATGATCACAAAAGAAAATTAGAAAAAAAAAAAAACTAAATCCTACCAAAATATATATATAAATAAATGGATTAATTATGATCCCGCCCCTATACGAACGAACTAAAATAATAAATAACAAAACTTATAAATAACCAATATAATAAGTATAAATACTAAATAACAATTATGATATATAACAAAACAAAAATTAAATAAATAAATTAGTATTAGAAAGGAAACATAAATAAACAAATATTAAATAATAATTAAAAATAAACAAATATCGCATAAATTACGTACAACAATCGCCGAGTATATCACGCCAAAAAAAAATCTTGTTACACAACATAAGAAGGAGATTGCATTCTGCCGGCTCGAGCTGACTAAACCTATGTTAACCCAATGGTTCGATAGGAATGGCCAGACATTTAATGCACAAAAAAAAACAAAACACGAGAGGTCTGTCGACATGTCAGCTGAGCTAACGATCGACAGTCAAGAGGCCTCCGTGGGCCAGTCCTACACTTTTATTGTGTTTTCTTTTGGTTCTGGTTACCCACGGTGGGATAGTGTCCAATAATGCAGCGCACACTAGAGTTCTCCCCTGTACGGGTCACCATTGGCCACTATGCACCACCTAGTCAACCATCGTCATCACATGCATCGCGTGCTGGAGTATACATCCTCGCACGGGTCACCGTGATCAGCCGATAGTTTTGGCATACAACCACTACCAGAAAATTACAAGAAGATGCTTAACGTTACTTTACAAAAAAAACACTAAAGCAAAACGACAAATTTGCAGATCGTATCCTTCATGTGCAATTGAAGGCGAGTGTATACACTCCCGACAAGACACCATGAAGGACCGGTCCGCAAACCAAAACATACTAACACGTGAGATTGGACAATCTTATGTGTTATTTATTTCTTTCTGGGCCGTATGCTACGACGAGGCGTACCTCGTCGAGCTCCATTTCCAAATTGGGCGCCATATTGTTACGACTCGGCTTGTCCTTCCTGGGGCTATCGCGGCTAGCTCATTCGCCTCAGGTCGGGGTTGTTAACCATAGCCCACCGAGCGTACAATCCACAATCATCGATTGGGGAATCTGTACATCACTACTACTACATTGTACAAACTCTACCAACACTAAACAACTATCGGCCATCTCTATCGGCGGCCTCGATGTTTTGCCGCAACGCTCCCACCCTACCTGTGGCGGCAACATTCAAATTTTTTGTTGCGCCACCCATAAACAAATGTTTATGTCAGCTCGCTCACTCCATGCTACGCAATCCCCCTCCCATAAACGACTCACTCACACATATTCATTTTCAACATTCAAATTGTACATATTTTTTTTTACATTAATTTTAATAAAAATAGTTGTACTTCTATTATATACATATTTATGTGGTTTTGCTTCGTTTTATTTTATTTATTTATTTAATTTTTATCTCTGTCTAATTCTTTCTGTATTCCCTTTTATTTATTGCTTAGCGCCTTAGTATTTTTTTTTTTTATATAAAGAAAGGGGTCTCGGGGGTACCTATTGCAACCTTAGAGCTCTAAGGGGCATAGGGGGCCGGACGGTGCCACTTCCAATTATGCTGGCATGTACCAAACACATACATTATTTATTGGCGCATAACAAACAAAACAATAGAAAGGGGAGATAAACTATAAAAAAAAAGGAAAAGAAATTTTAAATAAATATTAGAAAGTATAACAATTTTTGTACATAAATACGAACAAACTACACAGACTTTGAACTAGACAAAACAAAACTACAGCTGTCTGGGGCGACACAGCTCACCACGTCCGTCCCTTATGCTGGCGAGCACAGCTGATGTTGTGTGACGTCACCGTAGCGGCTGTCCTCCGGTCACTGCTGTTTTTGTATCGTTGTTGTCGACGACTGTTGTTGTAGTCGTCCCAACGGCCAGACGACAGGTTGCTGGTGTTATGGTCGTTGTCGGTGTTGTGTTTTTTGTTATTGTTGTTTTTGCGGGTGTCGCCAATATGTTGTTTGGGTTGTTGTTGTCGTTGTTTTTGTTGTTTGTTGTTATTCGTTTAAGCGTTGTTATTTTAAATGTCTTTAAATTTGGTGCTTTGGTTTTGGTGGTTGTGTTATAGTGTCCAACAAACTTGATTGAAATTTTGTTTAATTTTTAACTTGTTTGTATTTGTTTGTTGAGAATGTCCTCGTTTACATGTATTTGTTTGCATTTGTCAACGCACAGTGGTGTCACATTGCTTATTTAGTCTCAGGCTTTGTCGCTCTAAATGTTCATATGTGTTCGAGCGTTTATTTAATTTATTTAAATTTTTACGGACACACACGAAAAATACACAACCACCAGACTTGACCACAACGCACACAAAACGTTCTCTCGGTCCGGCCACACATCTGTCTCGCGCCGATCTCAAAAACGACTCTACAGTTGACTCTAAGGCCACCTGTTACTAAACCCAATTCAAAATTGCAATCCTCCAATTCCCTCTTCCATGCAACGGATCCTTAGAGTCAACGGCCGCCAACGCTCAGCCACTATGCTCTCTCTCTCTCTCTTTCCTATTCCTACTCTTATAACCTAACTCATATACTAACATCCACCCCGCCCCGCCGAGTACGGCCACCTCCAGCTGAGCAGTGTGCGATGAATTCACAACACTTATCGATATTCCGATTCTGCTCAGCCCCAGATGCAACATCACTCGAAGATTTGCACCCGGCTCGCAAGTGTTTATGCCTGTAAGGGAAGTGGTGCCAATATTCGAGCGCATGGGGGCTCTGGGTATGCCGCGCCCAACGTAGGCCCTCGCCCAAACCCTGAAAGTCTCATTCTCTACCGACTGAGCTAGCCGGGCTTATAGTTCAGTCAACGATAAATTAGCAACCGCCCGAAATGCTCGAATAAACCATTTAGACATATTAATGGAAAGCGAAAATAAGGATCGTTTGATTTGCAATCATTCCGATTTGACAAATACAAGGTGGCGCATAAGAAATTACCCTATTGAAAGATGCTCTCATTTGCTCTCAAATGGCCGCCAATGTCAAATATGTTTTGACATTTGTGGACTAGACAGATACAGAATTCAAGTGAATAAGCCATGGAGCGATACACTCCCGAAGAACGCGGAATAATTGTGTCTATTTTTTTTTTTGCGTTGGCGCACCGCGAATTCCGTCGCCGATTTCCCGGCCGTCCGACACCGACTGCGCAAACACTGCGCCGTTTAGCCACTAACCTTGACGAGTAAGGGACCACACAAGACGTTGCCAAGAGTGGCCGGCCCCGGAGCGCCCGTTCTGCCGTGAATATCGCCGCTGTAGCCGAGGACGTCGAAATGAGCCCCAAAACATCGACCAGACGACGTGCCACGCCATTGGGCCTCAGCCGGCGGTCCCTGCAACGAATTTTGGTGAAAGACTTGAACATGTTCCCCTACAAAGTTCAGTCCGTGCATCAGCTGCTGCCAGAAGTTTTTCATTTAGGAAAAAAATAAGAGCCAAACAACATCGGATGACTTCTTTTGCGCCACCTTGTACATTTGGTGTGAGGTGGTTACCACGGTTAGGTACCTTACAGTATCACTTGGATGGTAGCTTCGGCAAATTAAGACCGACAAACGAAACATATTGTTAGTTTTTGTTTTATGTACGTGTAAGATCGGTGTCGAATCGAGAGTGTGAGTTTTTGGAATGTTTCAGAAATCACACTAAATCTGTAGTCAATTGATTTGCGGAACTTTGGGATCAGTCATGAAAAGCAAGCTAACTCCAGAATAATTTTCCAAAACACTTGTCCCTGAGATAGCTCACAGTGTCGATCTACACTGGCCTCAATTCGAACATCTTGACCTTGTTGCATCACTGGGCAGCATATTGTTCGTAACAACTTCCTTTTTCGCAACTGAACACTCTTATTGATGGGAAGATCACAATCTGGTTGCCAGCTACAAATTGATTGTATCCATACACGAGATGAATCTATTGTTGTTACTTCGACTTTTGCAATTAAACTTGACTGCCCAACAGACTTTATTTGCGTGTTTGTGAAGGAGTGTTGTGAGGACCAGAACAAACCTTACACTTTGACGCAGTGCAGTTGGATTCAGAATGCAAGCAGTTTATGCAAAGTTGTCTGAATTTTACGAAATTGAATCTTTCATTAACTGGCAATGCTGCGAACCTTTGACAATTTCTAAGTGGCATATGGGTTTAACATTTTTTTCTTCATTCGTACACGCAAACGACGCGGGTTTTCATGTCGAATGTTTACTTCATCCAATACCTCGAAGCTTTCTTCGGCGGACAAATACTGATATCGCCTGTTTAAAGCCACAACATACTCGGCCCGTTTCGGCAAGGTATTAAAGTCAACCTTGTCCCCATATTTTGACCATATACCATCGTTCATCATTGTACGAATTCCGATTGATTCCGATTTTATATACATATATTAGTATATTTAATTGCACAATTTTAGTTGTTTTTTTTTTTTTATTCATTCTAGTTAATTTTTGCTTTTCAATAAAACACATATATGAATGTACATACATATATCAGTGCCGAAACGCAATGTGTTCAAAGTGCAATAAATGGAGCAGTACTTTTGTATGTACATACATTCATATGTGTCATGTGCCTCTTCTACACCTGCACTATCTATGTTCTAATATGCACTGACTCGTTTCGAGACTGTTACCTGATAATCAGAAGTATCTCTCAATTCTGGGTATTAACTCCAAGATGACTATTGGTGGGATCTCATGAATCTTTAACTCCGAGCGGTTAAATTTAAATTTCCACTAAGGCACAAATGCTCCAGGAAAGATCCAATAACAAATTTAACCGACACGCTCCGCAAACCAAAGCCTTGAAATGTTTAAAAATATCAACGAACGCGATTGTCCCTGCTCGGGCGCCAATGAAAAATCTAAATAATAATTTTAACACAAAAACCTCACTCGCCAGCTTAAATAAAAAAGATTCACTTACACAACTGATCAATTCAATGACTCCATCTTATAATTTATATTAATTAGTCAAAATAATTCAATCTACACTTATGACTTAGGGGATTTCATCTAGTTAACATTTTGAAAAATTATTTAGTTTATTTCATGTTCTTAATTGTATGTTCATTTAAATAAACACAGTAAAAATTCAAGTCAATCCGATCATTACATTAGAAGTTACACGCATAAACGCCAGGTTCGTTCAGTGCAAAAGTGTTCAGTGTTTGTAAAACTTTACACGCACGTTTCTCAAAAAAATGTTTTGAAAGTCGGTGACTAGACAGTGATTAGACAGCGACTAGAACTATTTTATGATATATTTTCAAGAGATTAATCAAAGTTTTTTAATTTTTTTATTGCACTTTAATGAGCACAATTATGGTAAAAACTCAATTTTTCAGTTTGAATGGCCGCCATTTTGGCCGTTAGAGTGGTCACAGCAAAACACCTTTTTTAACAAGAAAGAAAAGTACAGTCGAGCACGCCCGACCGTAAAATACTCTCTGCATTTTGTTCCCGATTAAATTATTAAAATCGCTCTAGAGATATTATAATGTGTAGTACTTGCATTAAAACATCTTGAAACAAAAACAATCTACGCAAACTCAAACATACATATGTTTGTCTGTATGCGAATACACATACGAATAACAATATATGATGCATATATGTATGTACGTGTGTATGTGTGTATTCGGCGCGGCCAGCGACTGCAGACAGCGCTGCCGCTACACAGACAGCGAAAACAATCGAACATGTACTTGTATGTTTCTGTCTTGCTTGCACTGATACATTGATATTGCATTCAATTATCAATATTGTAACGCTTCTAGTTTTCTTGTTTATTGTCCGATTTTAATGCACCTCTCAGGATAGTTTGATATTGTAAGTCTCCACACGAACTATATTATTACAATACTGTACTATATAAAAAAATGCCTAAAAACGGAACGAAAGAAAGAATTATTTTTATGATATGTGGGAAAAAGGGGCGTGGCAGTCCAAAATTTTAAATGTCAATGCATTTACGCTGTCACTAGAAACCTTCATACCAAAATTGGTGATCCTAGGTGCAATAGTTATTGAGATATTCGCCGAAAACACCGATTTTTTCCGAGGTGTTTAGTTTTTTGCTCATTGTGGGCGAATGGGACGTGACATCGAAAAAAAAGAGATTCTTGTATTGGCTGACTAAATATGTGATCGATTGAGACTAAGCTCGAACTTGTAGCTCTTACCATCTCAGAAAATGCTGATCAAGAATATATATACTTTATGGGGATGAAACTTCGTCAGTACATTTATGTTATTGATAAATTTATTTTGTGTCGGTGTCATTAAGATAGCTTGGTAAATACAGAAAATTTTCATACAAATTCATACTAAAAGCAAATTTTTAACCGATTGTCCCAATGGGAGCTATACGATATAATTGTTTGATTTGGATTAAACTTGTGCAGTATATGGACGCCATAAGTGTGCACGTCCTATGTGAATTTGGTTCGGATAACGAAACTAACAAAAATGTTTTCTGTATTAAAACATGCTATTTTTACCTTCTTTTCCCTTTATATGAACATAGAACGGCCTAAAATGGGCGAGTCAAAAAAAAAAAAACAAACTTGTACTGCATGGACATTTTACCTTTCATTTGCGACCTCTCTTAAGTTGCGGAGATCCTCTTGTTCATACAGACGGACAGACGGACGGACAGACGGACATGGCTATATCGACTTGGCTATTGATGCTGACCACGAATATATACTCTACGAGTAACGGGTATAAAAAGTGATCCCCGAAAGTTCACCTGTAGCAGGTGCATGCACCGTTGTATTAAATTTCAGAAAAATCTTCAATGTTCATATAATGTGTGTAAAAATGATAAAAAATTAAGAAGTTTTTCCCGGAAAATGGTTTGAAAACCAGCATTTTAAAGGACTTCTAACTAGATGAAACCCATTTACAGATACCATACACATAATGTGTAAATTGGATAGCTCTAATAGTTTCCAATTTGCGGTGTTATGAATATAGTTTATTAAAATTTGCACATTCCATCCAAGATATGCTAAAATTCCTTATGTCTACAGCAAAGAACTGCACCGGTGGTGGTATTTTGTACTCAACTCACACACAGAAAATACGCTGGCGGTCTTGCAGAAGTACACAATTTTTAGTAACAATTTGAGTGTGTATGTTTATACTTAAAAATTTGTTTAATCGTAGTTTTATGACTTAGATATTTTTTTCTTCGTAGCGGAAATTATGATTATCAACAATACTTATTGCAAAAAGGGGTGTCGCAGGTGTGCTTAATTTTATGAAGCATAAGAAAACTATTTTTTTGTGCCAACGCTTTAAAGTCATCTGACTTGTCAAAGCATTCAGATACTTTAATGGAGGTTTCTGGCTTGTTGGATGCAAAAAATCGAAATTTTTTTGTGTTTTGAGAATACGTATACAAAGTTTTAAGGCCATATCTTTCGAATTGCGGAAGATATACCCTATAGAAAATCGAGCGCTCGAATGATTTTCTACTCAATTTAAACTTTGAACGCGTTTTTCTCGAAACAGTGTTTCTCGACCTGATGGAAGTGTTAACTGACGCAATTATCGAGCAACCGCCATGAAACTTTTTACACATGTTCACAGTGCACAGTGGGCGAAACGTCTGATTTAGCGGCGATTAATTAATAACTTCTACAAAAATTAAGATATTTTTGATCGGATATTTTTTTTTTGTAGATGAATTTGTTACAAATCAATATTAATAAAGAAAGTTTTTTTTATTTCGTGAAAATACTTTTTTTATTATTTGTTTTAAGATGGTGTAAACGTGTCCTCTACGATGTCTGGTCATTTTCGCGCAATTTTAAGGAATTTATTTAAATTTTTTCGTTAATTATTGTTATTACTATTACTTTAGAGATATATATACACATCTGAAAAAAAAATTCAAATAAATTGGACAACTATATCATTAAGAAAAGTTGTACCACATATACCACAAACTAAAGATGATGATTCCGCCAGAACACTGAATACTTTTCCATCTATCATGGTCATATAAAATTGATGACACACTTCAAAATTTTCTATTTTAGTTGGCCGTATTGTTGATATTTGGCTATTAAAATTGTTCACAACATCATGAACCAAATCTACTGTCTCCTTTTGACAAATCAATTTTAGTGGCCGGCAATAACGAGTGGATGAAGGTCTTGCATTTTTCCAAACTATTTTTGATCCTTTAAGTATTTGTAATGGTACCAAATACACCGAAAACATGTGCTGGTCAAGCATGTTAGCGTTTAAATCATTAAAGTTTTGGCGATAAGTTGCGTGGCCACTACTTCCATCACAACCCCATTTATAAAAAGCAGTAAGCTGGGAACAATTATTATTTTCTACACAAGGAAAATCTTTATAATAAGCTTTATACATTCTGGATACTGTGTGATCAATTAAATTTTGTAAAGGTACCTCAAATGAATGATCAGTTACTATAAGACCGTATAAGCTTTCTTTGTGTAACCACCATCAATATATAAAGCTAAGGCTTCCTCTGGTGTGTACTTTATTACATGTTTGTCATCGGATTGAATGATTGATATCATTTTTTTGGGAAGTGCATCATCAGTTTTTTCTTTTTTGTTTTATCCTGGCTGTCCTCAAAACTCAGTTCAGGTCGTCCAACATTTGAGCTTCGGTCCACCAATTTGAGATCGTCATCTATCCACTTCTGGTTGCTTACCTCGAAATTTTTGAGAATTCGATGGCTTTCTTTCCATTTCCATGTCAATTTTTTTATGAAATTTTGTATTTTCATAGCAATGTTAGCGCATTGGCTTTCTTCGAGTTTAATATTTCTAAAATAATATGCGGGTATATGCAGCTCATTGTGGACGATTTCACTTCGTAATACATTGACTAATTTTTTAAAAAAACATTGATACCGAACCCAGTCGAACCTTTAAAGTTATTCTCTACTAAAGTTCGGTTTATTAGTAAGTGTTAAGACACATATTAGTACTAAAGAAAATATTACTTTTTGGGACGAAACACAATCACAGGTCACAAACATTTATTTTGTTAGTAACTACATACCTTTTTCTTCAATTAACAGCAAAGAGTTCAATTGAAAACAATAACACCAATTAATAAACAATTTGTTCACAAGCAATTAAAATTGTCGGGAAAGCTGGTGGCAACAGCTGATGAAACATATATTGTCTTCAAAGCTTTACAGCTGTGCGAATAATGTTTTTGGCCTATCGAATATATTAGTAATCGATTGCAAATACGATTTTGGCGCCAACATTTACATTAAATTTGAATTAATCGGAGCTAAATCAGCCGTTTCGCCCACTGTGCAGTGTGTGCATAATTTAGACCTTGATCATGAAAAAATATTTAAAATTGTGGTCTACAAAAAATAATTACTAAGTCGAACAAGAAAAAAAGGTTATCTTCGGCCAGCCGAAGATTTTATACCCTTGCAGTCATGCACATTGCGTTAATTTTTTTTCAATGACCGATTGTTTCTATGGCAGCTATATGATATAGTAGTCCGATCTAGATGAAATTTGGTCGGCAGATGGATAATGATAACAAATGCGTATTGCGTGAATTTGGTTCAAATCGTACAAAAGACACAGAAAATTTTCATACTAAGCATTTTCAACCGATTGTTCCTATGGCAGCTATATGATATAGTTGTACGATCCGGATAAAATTTGGTCGGCAGATGGATAATGATAACAAATGCGTATTGCGTGAATTTGGTTCAAATCGTACAAAAGACACAGAAAATTTTCATACTAAGCATTTTCAACCGATTGTTCCTATGGCAGCTATATGATATAGTTGTACGATCCGGATAAAATTTGGTCGGCAGATGGATAATGATAACAAATGCGTATTGCGTGAATTTGGTTCAAATCGTACAAAAGACACAGAAAATTTTCATACTAAGCATTTTCAACCGATTGTTCCTATGGCAGCTATATGATATAGTTGTACGATCCGGATAAAATTTGGTCGGCAGATGGATAATGATAACAAATGCGTATTGCGTGAATTTGGTTCAAATCGTACAAAAGACACAGAAAATTTTCATACTAAGCATTTTCAACCGATTGTTCCTATGGCAGCTATATGATATAGTTGTACGATCCGGATAAAATTTGGTCGGCAGATGGATAATGATAACAAATGCGTATTGCGTGAATTTGGTTCAAATCGTACAAAAGACACAGAAAATTTTCATACTAAGCATTTTCAACCGATTGTTCCTATGGCAGCTATATGATATAGTTGTACGATCCGGATAAAATTTGGTCGGCAGATGGATAATGATAACAAATGCGTATTGCGTGAATTTGGTTCAAATCGTACAAAAGACACAGAAAATTTTCATACTAAGCATTTTCAACCGATTGTTCCTATGGCAGCTATATGATATAGTTGTACGATCCGGATAAAATTTGGTCGGCAGATGGATAATGATAACAAATGCGTATTGCGTGAATTTGGTTTAAATCGTACAAAAGACACAGAAAATTTTCATACTAAGCATTTTCAACCGATTGTTCCTATGGCAGCTATATGATATAGTTGTACGATCCGGATAAAATTTGGTCGGCAGATGGATAATGATAACAAATGCGTATTGCGTGAATTTGGTTCAAATCGTACAAAAGACACAGAAAATTTTCATACTAAGCATTTTCAACCGATTGTTCCTATGGCAGCTATATGATATAGTTGTACGATCCGGATAAAATTTGGTCGGCAGATGGATAATGATAACAAATGCGTATTGCGTGAATTTGGTTCAAATCGTACAAAAGACACAGAAAATTTTCATACTAAGCATTTTCAACCGATTGTTCCTATGGCAGCTATATGATATAGTTGTACGATCCGGATAAAATTTGGTCGGCAGATGGATAATGATAACAAATGCGTATTGCGTGAATTTGGTTCAAATCGTACAAAAGACACAGAAAATTTTCATACTAAGCATTTTCAACCGATTGTTCCTATGGCAGCTATATGATATAGTTGTACGATCCGGATAAAATTTGGTCGGCAGATGGATAATGATAACAAATGCGTATTGCGTGAATTTGGTTCAAATCGTACAAAAGACACAGAAAATTTCCATACTAAGCATTTTCAACCGATTGTTCCTATGGCAGCTATATGATATAGTTGTACGATCCGGATAAAATTTGGTCGGCAGATGGATAATGATAACAAATGCGTATTGCGTGAATTTGGTTCAAATCGTACAAAAGACACAGAAAATTTTCATACTAAGCATTTTCAACCGATTGTTCCTATGGCAGCTATATGATATAGTTGTACGATCCGGATAAAATTTGGTCGGCAGATGGATAATGATAACAAATGCGTATTGCGTGAATTTGGTTCAAATCGTACAAAAGACACAGAAAATTTTCATACTAAGCATTTTCAACCGATTGTTCCTATGGCAGCTATATGATATAGTTGTACGATCCGGATAAAATTTGGTCGGCAGATGGATAATGATAACAAATGCGTATTGCGTGAATTTGGTTCAAATCGTACAAAAGACACAGAAAATTTTCATACTAAGCATTTTCAACCGATTGTTCCTATGGCAGCTATATGATATAGTTGTACGATCCGGATAAAATTTGGTCGGCAGATGGATAATGATAACAAATGCGTATTGCGTGAATTTGTTTCAAATCGTACAAAAGACACAGAAAATTTTCATACTAAGCATTTTCAACCGATTGTTCCTATGGCAGCTATATGATATAGTTGTACGATCCGGATAAAATTTGGTCGGCAGATGGATAATGATAACAAATGCGTATTGCGTGAATTTGGTTCAAATCGTACAAAAGACACAGAAAGTTTTCATACTAAGCATTTTCAGCATTTTGAACCGATTGTTCCTATGGCAGCTATATGATATAGTGGTCCGATCTGGATGAAATTTGGTTTGCACACGGGATTTTATGCCAAATGCATATGGAGCGAATTTGGTTAACATAGCTCAAAAAAAATTTTTTTTTAATCCGATTGTTCCTATGGGAGCTATATGATATAGTCATCCGATCTGGCCAATTTTAACAAATGTTCTGCGTGCAAAGGGAATACACATCTGTGCCAAGTTTCATCAAGATAGCTTTAAAACTGAGAGACTAGTTCGCATAGAAACAGACGGACAGACAGACGGACAGACGGACATGGCTATATCGACTCGGCTGTTGATGCTGATCAAGAATATATATACTTTATGGGGTCGGAAACGTCTCCTTCAATGCGTTACAAACTTCGTGACAAAAACAATATACCCTCTGCAAGGGTATAAAAATATCAAAAAAAAATTAGAAAAAAGAGTCGTTTTTTAGGTCTACAAAGCAGAAACCCCCCTTAAATTAGCTCAAAAAATTAACTGCTGCTGTTGCAAGTGCTCAAATTATCTTCTTTTTTTTTCATTTAAATGAATTAAACCAATATGGAAAGCAAAGCTCAATGTATTAATAATCTATTGTTTACGAATAAAAATGGGAATAGAGATGTGAATAAAGATGGGCATGAGCCTTTTTTTTAAGGCACGGTACGGCTTAAGCACGGCTAGTAAAAACTGATGCCAAACACGGAATTTATTAAACTTGCATGCCGTTTTAAAATTGTTAGTTCTTATCGTAGAGTATTGATATTTAAGATTCGTTTGAAGACTGATAATTTCAAAGCATTCTATTAATATAGACAAACAGATGATTCTTTGATTAAACTTAATTTTTATTTGTTTCAACGTATTCTAATACAAGTACCTGGAAACCGATTTAATTAATTTAATCGGGAAATAAAGTTAAGAGTATTATACGATCGGGAGATGCTCAGTTTCAATTTCTTGGGAACTTTTTTAATTTTTGTTTTTTAATAAACAATTTAAGACCATGAATTTGGAAAACGCATCAGCAGATGGCGAAATCTTGTTTATAGACCATTTAATAGTTGTTTTTTAACTCCTGAACCATTTCTGTACCGTGCTATCACGGGCACGGCACGCCCCATGCCCATCTCTAAATGGTACCATGCACGAAAGCTGGGAAACTATCGATAGTGGCACCATTCGATATTTTCGAATTTTTATTGAGAGCAAAAATTCGATGGTATCGATAGCGCTTTTAACCTACATATATCAATAGGTTTCAACAAAATTAAGCCAAATTGACAAAAACTGGATATCACTTGCAAATGTTATAATTTTACACAATAAATTAAGTAAGTTTTACTTCATTTGTAATGGTCACAGGAGCAAGTAAAAAAAGAAACAATATTAGAGTCCAAAATAATAATAAAAGATGCTAAATACAATAAGTATAATTTTTCAACAAAATGAATAAATAAGTTTGCTGAATTCAATTCAAGTGACTGCAATTTTGCTTAACGTATTTCTTAGCTTATTTATATTTTTAGTTACAATAACAAATATAACCTATTTTAATTTATGAAAAGACTATCGATAGTGGCCAAAAACAATCGGTGGTGGCACAAAAAGTAAATATTCGATACCTTGATAGTGCCATCGATATTTTCCCAGCTTTACCATACACAAGATGTAAATTTAGTCACAATAGCTTTTATTGTTTCCAAGGTAGGGTGTTACTAGGGATGGCAAAAAAATTTAATCGGATAATTAATCACAAGATAATTCAAACAATAAATTTATAATTGCATTTAATATAAACAAAATATCCGATTAATTGTTGTTTTCGGTTAATTTTAAAACAATTTAAGCTATTTAAAAAATATATGACATTATTTATATAAAACTAAGCATAGCAATTACCGCTTTGATAATTGACTTGTAGTGAACAGGTTTCTCTTTTCGTTGGCTGTGACACCAGCTTTTGAGTAAAGGCGATCCGAAGGAACAGACGTACCAACCAACCAAAAAAAAAAACATTTTCACAAACCCAATATACTCTTGCAGAGAGTATAAAAAAACAACATTTTTGTGACAGGGTGTATAACTTTGGTTACAACGTCTTCATCTTCTCCTAGGCGCTAACCACATCTCGATTGAGTTCGAAAACTACTACACCCAATGTATAATTTGGATAATATCCCGATTCGTGGGAACGCGCTAGTAGCGATGTACAAATTCAATCGATTCATTTATAAATAATCGATTATTAACTTAATAAATTGTGACCGAAGTTACGATACAATTCAATCGCAATTTCAAAGATAACAATCGATAAACTCTAACCTTTCGATTAACAGTGCCTATGTGTTACGAAAGTACAGGGATGATAGGAGGCGTCGCAGAAATTTGAAAATGTTGTAAAATATTATTTAAAAAAAAAAATTTTAAGCCTCTAATTTTTTTTGACTTTATGCCGAAAATAATCGACAAACCGAACAGAGTGCTATGCTTCGTATGGGTGTTGTCTTCTAGCTGTCATTTCTGCAAGAGTATATTGGATTTGTGCAAAGTATGTAACAGGCAGAAGGAGGCGTGGCAGACCCCATAAAGTATATATATTCTTGATCAGCATCACAACCCAAGTCGATATAGCCATGTCCGTCTGTCTGTCCGTATGAACAAACAGATTTCAGAGATGGTAAGAGCTACAAGTTCGAGCTTGGTCTCAATCGATCAGATATTTGGTCAGTCAATACAAGAATCTTTTTTTTTTTTTTTTGATGCCACGCCCCATTCACCCACAATGAGCAAAAAACCAGACACACCTCGGATAAAATCTGTGTTTTCGGCGAAAATCTCAGTAACTATTTTGCACCAAGGATTACCAATTTTGGTATGAAGGTTCCTAGCGACAGTGCAAACGCATTGACATATAAAATTTTGGACTGCCACGCCCCTTTTTCCCACAATTAATAAAAATATTTCTCAACTTTCGTTCCGTTTTTAGGCATTTGTTAATATATGTAGTACAGTATTGTAATTCGTGTGGAGACTAACTATATCAAACTATCCTGAAAGGTCCATTGAAATCGCACTATAAACAAGAAAACAAGAAGCGGTACAATATTGATAACTGAATGCTATATCATGCATGAGTGCAAGCGAGACAGAAACATACAAGCACATGTTCGAATGTTTTCTCTGCCTGCGTGGCGGCAGCGCTGCCCGCAGTCGCTGGCCGCGCTGAATACACACATACATACATACATGTATATGCATCATATGTTGGCTTTCGTATGTGTATTCGCATACAGAAAAACAGATGTATGTTTGATTATGCTTAGATTGTTTTTGTTTCAAGGTGTTTTAATGCAAGTACTACACATTGTAATATCTCGATATCGATTTTAATAATTTAATTGGGGCAAAAAGGCCGAGGGTATTTTACGATCGAGCGTGCTCGACTGTACTTTTCTTTCCTGTTTTGTAAAAAGTTTACAAGAACGAGTAAGAAATGATTTACTCGAAAAATGTGTGTGTAAAAAAAAAATATATTAATGAAAACACAGAATCGAAAACAGTGAAAACTGAAATTTACTCCTTTTCGGGTACAGTAAAAATAGTTCGGGCGAAACATTCTCTGTGTTTGTTTTGGATATTTTTACATGAAAATGAAAATAATGATAATAACGCATTAATATTATAACATTTAGTATGAAGCTCTGCACAGAAAATACATTACAGTTTGAGTCAATTTTCTCGTTGATTGATATGGTGCCAACTGAATTAGCTTAAGTTGTACACCAAAAAGTGAAACAAGCTTAAATTCGCAGCTTCGGAATGCGCCTGTCGCACTAATTGAAGCCAGAGGAAAACATTTTATATGCTAATGTAATTGTTGTTACTATTACATATATTATCCCACTTCATATTTAGACCCCGTTCTCTTTAAAAAAGAGTAAAGGGGGTCTATTAAGTTTGTCAGAAGCGAGATGTGCGTAACAGGCAGAAGGAGGCGTGGCCGACCCCATAAAGTATATATATTCTTGATCAGCATCAACAGCCGAGTCGATATAGCCATGTCCGTCTGTCCGTATGAACACCTGGATCTTTTAAACTACAAAAGCTAGAACCATGAAATTCACAATGAAAGTCCGTTATTATGTCAGGCAGATCAAGTTTATTTCAAATTGTTGCCACGCCCCCTACCGCCCCCGCAATGAGCAAAAAACCAGACAAACCTCGAGAAAATTTTTGTTTTAGGCGAATATCTCAGTAACTATAGCACTTAGGAGCACCAATTTTGGTATACAGGTTCCTAGAGACAGCCTTAATATAACGCCATTCAAAATTTTGAGCTGCCGCGCCCCCTTTGCTCATCAGAACTAAAAAACTCTCCAGCTTCAATGCCTTTTTGAAGGCATTAAATTAAATAGTACAGTGTTGTAATTTAACATACGCTTAGAGAATTACTATTTCTAACTTTCCTGAAAGTGGCATCAAATTCCTATGTCAAACAACAGAGAAATTACGGTTCAAAGTCGAAGTTATTTTAAAGCAAAATCACTGCATGCGCGCAACACATACAAACAAACACAGAAACATACAAACATATGTTCGAACGTTTTCTCTACCTGCTGGCGGCAGCGCTGCCCGGAGCCGCTGGCCGCGCCGACCAAAGCTATACATACACACATATGTATGTGTGCACATACATATATGCAAATAATCGGAAGAATGATAGAAGAGGGTCGTGGTGCAACTGGTAGAGTTGCGGCGCAATGTGGAACCTTCGCATGGATCGCGGGTTCGAGTGCTGACGATGACAGTTGTTAATTTATTTATTTTTTAATTTTAATTCAAAATGTAAATATTTAATTTTAATTTTTTAAATATCATTTGAAAATTTTAATTTAAATAAAATGCAATACTATGGGAGTACGGGGTCTTTTACAGTCGGCTCGATCGACTGTAGCCTTTCTTACTTGTTTTTTCCTAAATACAAACATCTATCAGAAAGACGATATTATAAGCATGTGCATAACACTACTTTTCTAATAATTAGTATAAAATCAAATAATGTTCGATCTAATAAAGCGTAACGTGTATGTTCTATTTTAAGTGAACATAATGCTGTTAACGCTTTGGACAAACTTATGTATATTTCGGTTTACCAACAATTTATTAGATAATATCATTGAAACCTTGCAAGTCCAATAACAAATTCTAAGCGTTATAATACACATTAATTGTACAAAAGTTAAACATTTATTAAAAATGAAAACAAAATATAAATGACTCAAGCATCATATGACCATGCGTTAAAAACCAACCATAATCAATTATTTGTAGCTGTACACATGTTTAGGCATGTTTTTTTTTATCTCTTCAGAAGCACGTGGTGAAGTCGCACTTATTTGACATCTTACTGATGTTGAGGTGGTTCTGGTTGATTTCTTAAATGTGCCTTGGCATAGGTACGGTCAGTGAAGCGGCAGACGCTAGTTTCAATTTATCGATTAATGAATTACCGTAAAGATGAAATTGATTTTGTTGCGTATTTATGGAAATAGTAGGTGTCGCCGATGCTGTGGTAATTTTAGTACAGGTGTCTGTAGCGGGTGGCATTTTGTTAGCGGGCTAGACCACTGGTTATACGGAAATTTCGTAGTTCATATCGTAAATACTGGCACGATCGGTTTTATTTGCAGTATTGGCTGCAACTACTGATGCTACATTGTTTACTACCACTGATGCTGTTGCTGCAGTTGAACTTGACTGTGCTAGACTAGCCAGCACTGTGGTGGGAAGTCCTCCATTTTTGCGTAATATTGTTGTTGTTGGCTGTTGCTCGAGCGTCTGCATTTCCATAGAGTCAGTCATCTCGAGAGCGCGCACAAAGCTAATTGGGCGGGTTGGTGTCGGCTTGCGTCTGATCTGAGGTGAAGACTGTGGACAAGGCGAACTATTTTTGTTAACACCGCCCAGCGAATCATGCTGAAACATAGATACTGAAGTGTGTAGCTGTGGCTGACAGCTGGCAACACTAGCGTTATTATGTGATTGAAAATTTATTTGAGCAGCGGATGTCTGTGTGGTCGTGGGGCTTTCGGAATTCGTCTGTTGATATGAGCCGAGCTGTTGTTGACATGCATATTCTTGTTGTCGTGTGTGATGTTTATGGAGTAAATGTGTATCTTCTCCAAGTGTAGTGCACTGGGGGTGTTGCATAACTACACTTGAGCTGCTCGCGGTGGGCAGTGTGCCCGTAATGCTACCAATACTAACTGCCGGTCCACTACTGAAGCCAGGTGAAGTATCCTTCCACAAGTAGACACCACGCTGAGGACTGCCGGCTAGCTCTCGTATGTCATCAACGGTGTTGTTGGACCGTGTATAAGAAAGTTCTGCACCACCGTTACCCTTCCTCAGAAGCTCACCTTCAGAAAGAAAGCGACGCTGTGGACTGGCACCGGCAGGTTGCTGCTGCAATACTGCAATAGAAAAAATATTGTTGGTTTTGGAGGCTAAAGGTGTGGCACATTCACTTACATTGTTGTTGTTGATGAAGCATAATCCGTTGCTGTTGCAGTAAAAGCTGTTGCTGCTGATGGATAGTTGAAGTCTGAGAATGCTGAGATGGCAGACCATAGTAACCAGGTGCCACAGTAGGTGCCTGATGTTGCTGTTGTGCTGCCTGAGCACTGAGTCCTAAAAAGTCGATGCGTCTTGGTTGGGTTGGCGTAACTGGGTTCGATCTTTGAAAAAAAAATTTTTATAATACTTTTTTATAATTTTTATAATATAATACTCAAAACTTGAAATTTTCGCGAGCGTTGACAATTCAACCAATGAAGAGAAAACTATAGTTTTTACACGCTTTCAGAGGATATTTTTTTTGCCGCGATGTTCAGAACGCACAAGTATATTCTTGATCAGCATCAACAACAGAGTTGTCGGTCTTTCTGTCTGTGTATCTGTTCGTATGAACACCTGGATGTCGGACACTATAAAGGCAAGAGACACCCAATTTGGACTGAAAATCGTAGTTTATGTTTGGCTAATGAATGCTAATGAAATGCACACATAATAGTATTCTATACAATAGAACTCTTCAACAAGTTGGATCCGGATAGGTCTGTCCTATACTCTATCCTATAGGTCCCGTTGAACAAACAAGACAAAAATTGCTTATTTATATGGAAAAGTTGTTAAGCTATAAGATTTACCATGACTAAAAGATTACAAGTCTGTCCACGTTACCCAAAATAGCGATGCTCGCTTATTGGATATCTGATATTATTAAGACGTACTTTTCGTTATATACGATAGGTACGTCAACTCAACTCACTGAGATTGGCATAAATCCTCAGCGAGTATAGACAGAAATTGTCAATCTATAAACAGACAACGTAAGCTCATTATTGATATCCCCACTGTTATCTGAAGAGCAATTGAAGTTCTGCAGACTCATTAATCCGAAGAACAAGCCATAATAGCTTATAAGAATGATATTGTCCAACTGTACAAAGTAAAAGTAGTCGGACAATACGTCATCTTCGAGATAACATTGCCTTTAACTGGAATACAACTAATTTAGCTATGCAACCTCGATTCCATTCCAGTTAAGAGGAGTTATGGCATGAAGTTTATTATAATTGATCGAGCAGTGATTCGAGAGAACAGTCATCGATATCAATTCTTCGAAATTTCACGAGAATACTGGTCATGAGGTTTTCATTTGAATACTGATGAACTTAACTGTCAAAACAGACAAGCAGTGTTTTCTATGATTTAAGGCTGTGAATTATTTACTATTCAACGACAAAACATCACCATTATGTCAAGTCACGCACACAAACCAAAATTATTAGACAGGTTTCTAGAGACAGCATTTGTTTAGACACATATTATATCGAACTATCCCGAAAGTTGCAAAAAAATCGGACTATAAACAAGAAACTAGAAAAATTAAACATATTATGAACTTGTATGTGCATACAGACAAACTGGTTTATGTTCAAAAGTTAGTTTTTGTACTCTCTGCAAGAGTATATTGTGTTTGTGCAAAAGTATGTAACAGGCAGAAGGAGGCGTGACAGACCTAATAAAGAACATATATCAGCAAGTTGATCAGCATCACAAGTCGAGTCGATATAGCCATGTCTGTCTGTCCGTATGAACAAACAGATTTCAGAGTCAATATAAGAATCTTTTTTTTTCGAAGCCACGCCCCATTCGCCCACAATGAGCAAAAAACCAAACACACCTCGAGAAAAATTGGTATTTTCGGCGAATATCTGAGTAACTATGAAAATTAGGAACATCAATTTTGGTACGGAGTTTAATAGCAACAGCATAAATGCAACGGCAGAAAAATTTTGGAGTTGCCATTCCCCCTTTTGCCAGAAGAAATAAAATAATTTTTAATCTTCAATACGTTTTTAAGGCATTTGTTCTTCACGTACAGTATTGTAATTTATAATTAGTGTAAAGACAAACTATATCAAAATATCCTGAAAGGTGCTATAAACAAGAAAACTAGAAGCGTTACAATATAGATAATTGAACGCAATATCAATGCATGCAAAATGCATACAATGCAAACATACAAGCACATGTTCGAATGTTTTCGCTGCCTGTGTGGCGACTGCGCAGCCCGCGGACGCTGGCTGCGCCAAATACACACATTCATACATGCATATGCAAGTGCATACATGTCAAGCGAATTTGTGTGTGCATACGGACAACTGCACCGCCCCATTCGCTTAAAATAAGCAAAAAACTAGACACACCTCGGAAAAAATCGGTGTTTTCAGCGAATTTCTCAGTAACTATGGCACCTAGGATTACAAATTTTGGTATTAATGTTCCTAGCGACAGCGTAAATGTATTGACATTTAAAATTTGAGACTGCCACGCCTCTCTTTCCCACAATTAATTAAAATAATTTTCAACTTTCGTTCCGTTTTTAGGCATTTGTTCTTATAGTACAGTATTGTAATAATATAGTTTTGTGGAGACTAACTGTATCAAACTATCCTGAAATTTGCATTAAAATCGGACTGTAAACAAGAAAACAAGCGTCAAAATATTGATTGATGTCTGCACCTAGCTGTCATAGGAACAATCGGTTTAAAGTCCTTAGTATACAGCTTTGTGTCTCTAACGATTTCAACCAAATTCATGAAATATGCTTTAGTAACAATCGATCAATAATTTAATTCAATTATGAGTAAAAATTAAAAATATTTGCGTTGAGCAAGCTATCTTAATCAAACTCATTAGTATCCGTCACTGAAAAGATTTCACTTTGATTATTTTCATACTCCATTTTTAATAAGATATTGAAACTACATAACGGGTATTCTAAGGTCGCAAAGCGACTGTAGCACTCTTTCGTGGCATTATATTATAGTTGTTGGTTAACATTTTTAGACCAAGTACTCTAAAATAGAGATGAGGGGTCTATTGAGTTAAACTAAATTTTAAATGAGAGTGTAAGGCAGCATCAACAGCAGCGTCGGCTATTCGGATGAACACTTGGATATCTTGTAGTGTTAGTTGATCAAGCGCAACCCAACTCACACAGTTGTAGCAGAGAACTGCACCGGTGCACTAAAAAATAGACCGAACTTTTCGCATAAATTAAATTTTTTTAAGTTACTTTATAATTTTTTTTTTATTGTCTAATAATAATCAAGTTAAATAATCTAAAAAGTATTATTAAAAAACATTTTTTGGACTGCCTTTACTATTTTACACATTGTTGCACATTAGCTGACACAGATATGTATGCAACAGAAAAGCGCGGGAAAAATTGAGAAACTTGCAAGTTAAGTGCTGCATTTAACAAATATCCAAAAAAAAAAAAACAAGAAAAAAAGGTTATCTTCGACTAGCCGAAGATTATATACCCTTGCAGTCATGCACATTGCGTTAATTTTTTTTCAATGACCGATTGTTCCTATAACAGCTATATGATATAGTAGTCCGATCTAGATGAAATTTGGTGTACACATAGGATTTTATGCCAAATGCATATGGAGCGAATTTGGTTCAAGCTTTTTCAACCGATTGTTCCTACGGCAGCTATATGATATAGTTGTACGATCCGGATAAAATTTGGTCGGCAGATGGATAATGATAACAAAAGCGTATTGCGTGAATTTGGTTCAAATCGTACAAGAGACACAAAAAATTTTCATACCAAGCATTTTCACCAGTTTTAACCGATTGTTTCTATGGCAGCTATATGAAATAGTGGTCCGATCTGAATGAAATTTGGTTCGCACACGGGATTTTATGCCAAATGCATATGGAGCGAATTTGGTTAGCATAGCTCAAAAAAATTGTTCCTATGGGAGCTATATGATATAGTGATCCGATTTTAACAAATGTTCTGCGTGCAAAGGGAATACACATCTGTGCCAAGTTTCATCAAGATAGCTTTAAAACTGAGAGACTAGTTCGCATAGAAACAGACGGACAGACAGACGGACAGACAGACGGACAGACGGACATGGCTATATCGACTCGGCTGTTGATGCTGATCAAGAATATATATACTTTATGGGGTCGGAAACGTCTTGTTCAATGCGTTACAAACTTCGTGACAAAAACAATATACCCTCTGCAAGGGTATAAAAAAAACAGTGGCGTAGCGTTGCTTGGCGAGTCCCCGTATAAAAATTTGATGGAACTCTTGTTTTTTTTTGAATTAAAAGAAATATTTATTCATTATTGTCACTTAGTCAATAATGTCACTTACTTAGTCCTACTTAGTAGTCTACATTTTTAATAACCAATTCAAATTTAAACTTCCCTTGCAATTTTCGGCAAATTGATTTATTAGATCATTTCACTTTATTTAATGTGTCGGCCTCTATGGACAACAGTGCCAGGTCAGAAAGGCATTTATTTCCCATGGAAGTTCTTAAGTAATTTTTAATTTTAAAAAGCTTTTATCTGCAGTTGCGGTTGAAACCGAAAAGATCAAGAACAAATATATGCTGCTATGACATCCAGAAAACTGGGGTCAAGGCTATGAAATTTGGTCAGAAAAAATCAATCAGTTCTTTAATAGAATGCATTGTTTTAACTTTTGATTTTAGGCAAGTTTTTAGAGATTTCAATTGGTCAGAAAAATTAACTTAGCTGAAAGCTTTTCGGAAGCCTTTACTATCTCTTTATTTAAAGAATTCAGGAGTCTCCGGTTGTAAAATTTCAAAAAGCTTATGCATAATTAAATAAACCTGTTGTCTATAGTTTATAATCTTATAGTGATAGGTTGTTCATACCAAAAAACAATATTGAACAATCCTGAGCACTGAACGAAGAAACATCGTTCAATTTAGTTCATCGTTTAATCTCGTACATATTTATTCTTTGTTAGTACTCGTACATCGTTCCAACTCGTGCACTCTTTTTATTCCCTTATATTTTATTCCCATCTCGTTCATCGTTATGAATAAATTGTTATTTTGTTCTGTCAATTAGGGGAAAAAAAAAGAAGGAATGCTATAGTCGCCCGGCGACTTTAGGATACCCGTTACTCAATGTTCGACCGATTGTCCGATTTGAATTAAACTTGGTCAGTATATTTATGTTATTGATAAATTTATTCTGTATCAGTTTCATTAAGATAGCTTGCTATATACAGAAAATTTTCATACAAATTCATACTAAAAGCAAATTTTTGACTGATTGTCCCTATGGGAGCTATACGATATAGTAGTCCGATTTGGATTTAACTTGTGCAGTATATGGACGCCATAGATGTGTAGATCCTATGTGAATTTGGTTCGGATAATGTAACGAAGAAAAAAGTTTTCTATACTAAAACATGTTATTTTTACCTGCTTTTACATTTATATAAACATAGAACGCCCTAAAGTGGGTGTGTCAAAAAACAAATACAAATTAGTACTGCTTGGGCATTTTATCTTTCAGTTGAGATCCTTTTGTTCATACAGACGGACGGACAGACGGACATGGCTATATCGACTTCGCTATTGATGCTGATCAAGAATATATATTACGGGGTCTTCCACGCCTCCTTCTGCCTGTTACATACATTCCAACAACTACAATATACCCTTGTACTCAACGAGTAACTGGTATAAAAAAAATAAAGATTTTATAAATTTGTTCACGTTGACGGCCCCCGGCCCACCATATAATCTATACGGAAGATACGGCGGTTTCTGCGCCCCTAAAGAAAACACTATAATTATGGAATGTTAATGTTTTGTTATCGTGTATTTTATCTGAATAATAACAAATAGTTCGAGCGCCGTGAAGTAAAAATTGTAACCAGAGGAAAACAGTGATGATTAAGTTAAAAACATATTGTCTAAACCCTCTATTATTGGAAAGTATGCTTCTGGAGCCGACTCATTTTTTTAAATGCTTTGTAATGGACAAATTTGACTGGCGAAGGGTGGTCCATTACTACAAAGGACGTTGTTTGGTTGGGTGGCATCAGGGCGGTGCAAGAAATGCATACTCAAAGCCCAGTATGCTGCAAAGTGATGCGACATAGAGATGTTAAATTTTAAGACAGTGTAGATCGACACTGTGAAGTTGAAGCTGTCCCAGAGACAAGTGTTTCGGCAAACTATTCTGCAGAGCAAATCGTTTGCAAACAAAGTTGTCGGGTCAGCGTTCGTAAATTGGCGACTGGACTATTTGGTTTCAATTTGACTTTCATGACAAAGTCGTCACAAATTACCAAGAGACATGCACTTTCCATGAACTTGGAAGTCCAAGATGTATATTTGAGTTTCATGAACGTGAATATTGACCTTGTTCGTATGTTCATAGATACAGAAGTGCCACCAGGATCAAGTTACACTCTTTCACACCAGTGCGTCCTGAGACCTAAAAGCAGTTCCACCAAACTCCGAGTAGTAGTGGACACGGCGTGTAAGAATACGTCGTCACACTCTCTTAACGAATCCCTGATATTCAGAGGGATCTTATTCGTTCATTTTGTAGGTTCCGTCTGAACCAAGCTGCCCTCACGGCATATATCAAAACGGTCGAATTTCAATTGTCCAAATGGTTTTCAAACCATTCTAACGTGTCAGAAGAAAGCGGATATAAGAAACATTGGATTTTTAGTGATGCCGATTTTACAAGAACGCTTGGAATGAGGTGGACACCAAGCTTGGATACTTTTCATTATCACTTGATTGGTAGATTCGCCAATATGAGTCCCGCAAAACGAAAAACATTGCTAGAAACTTTCGCGTGTATGTTAGCCCAAATATACGAGTTTCACCGATGACGAATAGAGAGTGCGAGTTTCTGGAATGATTCAGAAGCTGCACTACACTGTATAAATATTTCGCCATCCAAAAGATGGCCAATTATGTATCTTGGAAACATGGACAGACTATATCAAATCTAGCTGATTTGTGGTCAAGATGGTGCGAAGTTTAGAAACTCAAATCTCGCCATAAACTCGAACCAATTGTTGATTATATGTATCGATTCAGATATTCGAGATTCGATTTATTCTGTCGAGAATAAAAAATTTAGCTTTGCTTTTCTGATTCTGCTGCAACTAGCTCAGCGAGCAGAGTTCATCAAGCAACTCGTTAAGCCAAAAAATGGTGATATTGGGCATTCATTTTTGCAATCGCCGATTGATAAGTCAGACGATTTAGGTAGACGAATCCCTGTGATTCACTTATGAGTGAATTTGTATGGTGCCACAAATATGTTGACTAAAATAAGAGGACGAGCTCCGATAAAAGTGTATATTTCGGTGTTCGTGTGTTTTGCATCAAAGGCTGTTTGTATTAAATTTATAGCAAGATCCACTAAACCTCTTATTTTAACAGCTCACGTAACACTCCAGTCCAGAGATACAGTGAGAAGACGACACATGTTCGTGAGGAACCTGGTCATGCTGCAGATCAGCAGTGCGTCGCTCACAAAGGGCGATTTCCGACGCCACCTGACCGACGTGGTGGCCATCCTCGTCCCAAGGCCGCTGACTCCATTGGACACTGGAGAAGCGCTCACCCCAGGGCTACTAAGGGATTGAAGGCGATAGTTCAAGGTGGCCGGAATGTTGGATCATAAACCAAAGTTAGAATAAGAAAAATAATGAATTGTTGGGATAAGCTTGAATTAACGATAGTATTGAATTGTCCAGTAGTGTATCGAACTCTTATAACTCTTATACTTAAGCAATGCGGCTGTCGCGAGCAGCAGTTAGTTAGTTTATTTGTCTCGCTGTAACCACACAAACACTGCCAAGTCTTTCCGCGTTTAACAAATATATTGTAACGAATATGAACTTGCAATTTGTTTTTAATTAAATCGTCAGTTTTGGAAAGAAATTTTAACAAGTCAAATGTATTGTTATCCATATCTGTCTGGTTCCGGGTGTGTAAGAAATGAGACATGCATCGTGCATTTTGACATATACTTTATGGTGAAATAATGTTATATAATATATATATACGTATTCATAGTTGTGCGCATTTTCCATACAAACATAGAAAGAGAAGGAGCATCAGAGTGATTCATGTTTTATATACTTACATATGTGTATAATTCGAAGCTTATATTTGAATTTAACCGTACTTAATTTAAAACTTTGGATAAAAATGATTTGCAGAATACTACTACAAGAGCACTTTCTTCGAGTGGATGTTCAGTCAGAATAAAATTTGAAGTTTTACACCATGGGGCTGCGTCAACGCCAACGGCTTCAGGTTTACATGTAGCAGCGTCAACGAAACTTTGTGAGTAGTTGTTTGCTAGTACCGGTATTTGCATTTTTTTAAAAAATTGGTTCAATCTTGTTTTGTTCTAAAAGCGTCTGTATCATGATACCAGGACGCTGCTGTGGATGGGGCGATCCCACTTCTGATGAAGGAGTTGGCTGAACGTTTTCCATATCCATCGAATCCTTGCAGTAACGTAGTGTGTCGCAATATGTCCATGTGTTTCCTTATTTCATTCTTTGTTGGTCTACTTTATTCAGTTTACAAACACACACACCATTGCGCCACACTCAGCCAATATCGCCGTCTCACTCGGACATCGGCTTTTTGCATAAATTAATTTGTGAATGTATTAAGGAACACTATCCGCGCGTATTTCTAACAAGTCTTCCTAGTTGCAGTGCTGCCATTTTTACTTATTTAAGGCTAGATCTAGCTTACTTGAACACTGATATGCTTGAAAATTTTGTACAAGTACTAGCCATTGTAATACCTGGATACTGATTTAATTCTTTTAATCGGGAATAAAAGCAGAGGGTATTATACGGTCGGGCATGCTCGACTGTACTTGCCATTCTTGTTCCTGTATGTTATAATTGTCCGATTGTCGAATTTGGATTTAATAATTATATACACATTATGTGTTGTCATTTTTTTTTTTTAACAAAAAAAAAGCTAGATTAGTGTAAAACACAAGCCAAAAAAAGCAGAATCCCTAAAAAAAAAAGTGATTTGCTTAAAAATTTTCTCTTGTACAAGAGTTATGACATTTTACTAACGTTCTATTTGTGAACTGTTTGAAGTTCAAAAATACTCCAAGATTAAAGTGACACTCCTAGATTTCCCGCCACCCGCTGTTTTGGAATGTTTCCAGCAATTGCACTTTTGAAAAGCTAGATATATTTGGACGTTGATGTACTAACGGGACAGTACATTCAAGTGGCCCAGCAACACCAAGCAACGTGCTTGTTAGCGCGCGGAACCCTGCAAATAATGCAGCCACCTCCCGCCCAACCGACCGAGGGGCACACCGCATAACGTACGGCGAACGATAAACGCGAAACGACTTTATTTATTAGAACATAAAATAGCTAAAAACGAAATACAAAACATCTTAGACTATTAAACTAATTTAATTAAGGTCTAGACAGGTGACAGAGAAGAGAAGTTCTAATTAAGGGGGTAGAAGTAGAACTACCTACAACTCGAGAAAGTTTGTTGTAGTTGCTACATAGAACTCGGAAAGGATTATGAGTGGAAAAGTTGGTTGAACAAGGTTGAAGAGAGATTGGAAGAAAGTTTCTAGATGGTCTAATCGGGACAGCAAAACTAATCTGACTGAGTAATTCAGAAGAATCAATTTCACCATTGATTAGTTTGTGTAAGAAAATTACCCCGAGAACTGTCCTACGATCAGACAAAGAAGGAAGATTAATTAGTAAAAGTCTACTACGATAGGATGGTAAGCGTATGTTAGTATTCCAGTTGAGAGCCCTTAAAGCAAAAAGAAGAAATTGTTTTTGTACAGATTCTATTCTTTCCTGATGAATCCTGTATTGAGGTGACCAAATACAAGATCCATATTCAAGAATAGGCCGTACCAAGGCAGTGAAAAGTGTTTTTGTTAAATAGGGATCGTTAAATTCTTTCGACCAGCGCTTTATGAAGCCCAGGACACTAAAAGCACGATTTGTAATTGACAGTACATGCTTATCGAACTTAAGCTTAGGATCCATAAGGATACCCAAATCAGTGACCGACTCAATTCTTTTAAGAGAGTTGCCATTCAGAATGTAATTATTTTGAAAGGGGAGGCGCCTACTGAAGGACATTACGTTACACTTACTAAAGTTAAGATTTAATAAATTTACATGGCACCAGGTTTGAAAGCTACATAGATCCGATTGTAACCTGGTTTCAAGAAGAGACTCTGCACCTGAAACACAGAGTTTAACGTCATCGGCATACATGAGTACACGTGAATAATTGATCGCAGATGGCAGATCATTTATGAACAATATAAATAACAAGGGACCAAGATGACTTCCTTGCGGAACACCCGAAGTAACTTGAACAGGTTTAGACAAAGAGTTTTTAAAATAAACCTGTTGTGTTCTAGAACTTAGGTAATTTGATATCCAAAGAATAAAGTTATAGGAAACACCCAGAAGATTGAGCTTGTGTATTAATAGGCCGTGATTAACGGAGTCGAAAGCCTTGCTGAAATCTGTGTAAATGACATCAGTTTGCAATTTTCTCTCAAAGCCCTTCAGTGCAAATGATGTAAATTCTAACAGGTTAGTGGTCGTAGATCTATATTTCACAAACCCATGCTGGCAGGGTGAAATCATGGATCTACAGAAATGTTGCAATTGAGAAGTTATTAATTTCTCAAAAGCCTTGGGAATAGCAGACAACTTGGAAATACCCCTATAGTTGCAAACATTGGATTTATTTCCTTTTTTGTGAAGAGGAATAATGTAAGAAGATTTCCAGACATCAGGGAAACAGCATGTTTCAACGGACAATGTAAATAGTTTATACAGGGGCTTTAAAAGGCCATCCGCACAGTTTTTCAGCACACAGCCAGGGACTCCGTCTGGACCAGGTGAAAAAACAGATTTAGTAGACTTTAAATTAGATAAAAGCGAACATTCGGTGATGACTGGTGTAAAATTACTATTGAAGGAATTTAAATGATAAGGGTAGGGTGAATCAGATTTATACTCGTGCATACTATAAGTAGTTTGAAAAAAGTCGGCAAATAAGTCGGCGATAGCCTGATCCGAATTAGCACTTTCTCTTTCAAAGACTACACTAGATGGAAGCGTTGATGATTTACGCTTCGAATTAACGAAGTTGTAAAACCGTCTAGGATTCCTTCGGAACTGTTGCCCACAGTCAGTAAGGTAATCCTTATAACAACGGTCATTCAGAACATAGAAATCAGATCGAGCAATTAGATATCGAGAAAGATACAAGGAAGAGCCAGTTTCCCTGAATCTCTTATAAAATTTAGACTTTCTATTTTTAAGCAATGTTAGTTCGCGGGTAAACCAAACAGGCTTGTTAGACCTAGTTGAAACACAAAGCGGAACACAGACATCAAGTAAGGAATTCAAGGTATAATAAAAGGTTGTAATTGCACTATCCATATCGCTACACATGAACAGCCGGGACCAGTCAGTCGGGGATAGCAGTACATTCAACTTGTTAAAGTCGGCTTTCCGAAACTGACGGGATCGCTTAGTAGGTTTACTACTAGTACGGGTCACCCGGGCAGGTAAATCTATCAACACTTCCAAAGTCGGGTGATAAGGAAAAAAAGTGGAAATGGTAACATTGTACACATACTGTGTGAGTTTGGTTGGATTATCGATAGGGGTTTAGAATAGGCAGGCGGAGCTCTCTATGGACAGTGCGGGGAGCGGTCGGGTGCAACTCTGCACGAAAGTTCTGTGGTAAAGAGAGAGCTTTCGTGGTGGACTGACATCGCTGCAGTTTCCGCAAGGAGAGACAGAAAGCTTCGCCTCACTTTGCGACCACACAAGAAAGAAGTCGGACGTGCGATAAAGGAACGCCATAGCGAAAGGGAAGTGGGTGAGTAGAACCGTTAGGGAACTTTTCAGAACCGGTGCAGCGAACCTGCGTAAAAAAATAAAGGATATTAAGAACACAAGAAACGGAAACATATTGTGCGTGTTAATTAGTGGTCATTTAAACGTCACGTGAGAATATCCCATATGATTCCCATCCCGCCTCACCGTAGTGTTATGTTCCCATTCGCTTGAGGATGGAAGAGAGAATCTCTTTCACTCCGTTCGAGAACCTTGTCGACTTCTGCGGCATCCCCGGAGTCACGTTCTGATCTCGCGGAGCTCTTTGTAATTCCATTCTTTCAAGGACATCGTTGGCTTCCGCGGCATTTGCGAAGTCACGTCACAATCCTACGAAACACCTTGGCAACCTGCTGAGAACAACGGTGGTATCCCTGTTTTGATCTCACGTCCCGCTTTCTTCCCTCTCCGGTCATTCCTAACCCCATTCCGGGCAGTTTTTCCCGTTAACCACGTCCCCACAAATGTTACAAATGTTCTTGCAAGATTTGAACTAAAACACTTTCTTCCAATGTCGTCATAAATTTTTTTAATTTTTGAACGATTATTCCTATGGTTGCAATATGCTATTAATGTCCGATCGCGATCAAACTTGGCGAGAATCATATCATACACGTACTGTGTTTTTGGTCACGATAGCTCTGATAGAAAGGAGGTTGTAGTGTAATAGTTTTTGTAAACAGTTTTTTACAATTTACGCGGCGGTAGGGGCCTGACAAAAATTTGAAATAAACTTTATCCACATACACTATAGAAAGACTTTAATTCCAAAGTTAGTGGCTCTAGCTCTTGTAGTTTAAAAGATCTAGGTGTTCATACGGACGGACGGACGGACAGACAGATAGACATTGCAATATCATGTCGGCTGTTGATGCTGATTAAGAAATTATGTATATAGTTCATAGGGCTGCAAAAGCATCCTTCTACTTGTAAGGCACGTTTGACTTTTGACAAACTTAACATAGCTTTCCACTCTTTTTAAGAGTTGGGGTCTAAAAACACAAAAAGAAAAGTACAATCGAGCTCGCGTGACCGTACAATACTCTCTGCATTTTTTTTCCCGATTATATGATTATACATATTATTAAAACTGCATATGTATACATATACATATTCACTAATACACAACAATAATACATTTGTATCTACATATATAAGTTAACTGTGAGCGCCCAGCGGACCCAAACAGAAAAGAGTATTCCCGTGGCGGGCCCGCTGTAGCGGCTGAGTCAGCGTTCTCAACGGTCAGCGAGAACGCTCCAAGCCGGGGCGTCAAGTTCAACGACGCCGTCGGCCCGCGGAGCTAACTCAGCGTCTGCAATTTTGTTGCACAACGTCCGCTGGGTAACATGATACCCACACGAGGCGCAAGCTCTGCAGATTCTCCGGCGTGGCTACCAAGAGCCAGCGCCGACTGCGGCAGCGCCGCCGGCAGCGCTAAGCTAGATGTTAAGAAATCCAAATTTGTATCTTTAGTATATAATTGAATAACAAAAGCGGCACACGGCCCTTAAATAAAGTAAATTGTATTCTCGCTTAGTACGTCGAGTACTATTCTAATTGGCGCCCAACTGTGATAACACTCACGGTGCGAACGGTTTCGGTCTACGCGAAACTCGGTAGTTGTGATTAAAAAAAACAACAAAAAAAAAACAAAAGAAAGTGACACGATCACAAATAAAAAAAAAAAACAACAAAGAGTGACACTATCAAATACAACAAAGCAGTAAAAGAGTGGAAAGACTTTAGAAATCTAAAGGAATCAATAACTAGAAGCATGTAAGTGAGTTTCGTTTGTGTTAAGGCTTAAGATCAGCAACAAAGTAAATAAAATAAATAAATTATTTTGACAAGTGTGAATTCTATTGTGTTGTTGGTTTATTCTTTTCGCTCTTGATTAGTGCGTTTAATTTGTTGACGTATGAATATTTGCAAAAGTCGTTCGGGGTACGATAGTGACGACAGTGTCTTTGACGTTCTTACCAGAAACTTTCAAGGAGTCAAGGTAACGGACATAGAAAAACACGAATCAGACATGGACGCAGAACAAATTCAATCGATTATCGACACGGCCTTGGCAGCCCAGGCTAGAACATTCGAAAGAAAAATTGAGGAGTTGACAGGGCGTTTAGAAAGGGCAAATATTAAAGTTCCTGCAATCAAAGTGTATGAAGACGCGAAAATTATTCCGGGTGTGCAGTGCGACGAGCCCCTAGACGGTATAAAGAGTTTGCCGGAGTTTAGTGGGTCACATGACTCATACGTCTCGTGGCGACAATCCGCACACAATTCATATCAGATATTCAGGAATTATAATGGCAGCTCACGCCACCACTTGGCTATGGTCATCCTTAGAAATAAAATAAGGGGCGCGGCAGATGCCGTGCTAGCGTCATTTAATACAGCGCTTAATTTTGACGCGATCATATCGCGCTTAGATTTCACGTATGGTGACAAGAAGCCACTTCATATAGTGGAACAAGAGATGGGCACGCTGAGGCAAGGCGGTCTATCAGTCCTTGAATACTACGATGAGGTAGAGAAAAAGCTCACCTTGTTGACCAATAAGGCCCACATGACCTATGACAGGGAGTTAGCTAGGGGCATGTGCGAGAAGTTTAGGGGCGATGCTCTTAGGGTCTTTATATCAGGTCTAAGGCGTAACTTGACTGATGTTTTGTTCGCCGCTCACCCCCCTGATTTGCCTTCAGCTTTGGCTTTGGCTCAGGAGGTAGAGGCGAACCACGATCGGTATACGTTTGCGACAAATTTTGCAAAGAGCCTTGAAGACAAGGCAAGGAATGAGGGCCGAGTTCAGAACCGGCACAACGCAAACAACCAGCAAGAAAATAAATACCAGAACCAATCAGCCCAAGGGAAAAGTCCCGCTTTTAAAAAACAGAAAAGCCAGCCGAGCGCTGAAGCTAGGCCGGCTAGCGCAACTGCCCCAATACCAATGGAAGTAGACCCTTCCATGTCAAAATTTAGGCAGCCCACCAATTTCCAAGGAGCACAAGGCTCAGATAAAGCTAACACGTACAGGGGGCAGGCGAACAAGCGCGCTAATACTTCTGACCGTATGACCGGCCCGAGACGTCAGAGGCTGGACCACTTGTCCGCCAAACCTGACCGAGAAGAGGCCTACAACGAAAAGGCCGAAGAAAACGTGGCCAGTGTTGAAGAAAGCTCCGATGAATACGAGAGCGACGCTGTCAATTTCCTGTTTGACAGTGTCAATTTTTTAGGGCAAAGTCCCTGCTGCCGTTCCTTCGGCGAAGAGTAGCAGGGGTTAGCCTAAAACTGTTAATTGACACCGGCGCGTCGAAGAATTACATCAAGCCTTTTAGACAGTTAGAGGGCGTGCGCCCGGTTGAGTCAAAGTTCGCCATACATTCCATCCATGGCTCTCATAACATAACTCAAAAATGCACGATACCAATGTTCGGCCAAACGGCAACATTTTTCGTTTTAAATAATTTATCCACATTCGATGGGATTATTGGCCTTGACCTGCTAAAGCAAGTCGACGCGGCCATCAACTTAAAAGAGGGTAGGCTGGTAGCAGGGGGTGCGTCTGAAAAGATTCACTATCACAACTGCCGGGACGTGAATCATTCAAGGATTCTAGAAGTCGAAATCCCAGCCATTATAAAGCCAAAATTCTTGGAAGTGCTAAAAGACTGTGCGAAAGCGTTCGCAGATCCTAACGAGTCTCTGCCGTTTAACACAGCCGTCGTCGCAACCATAAGAACGATAGACGATCAAGTAGTCCACTCCAAGCTATACCCGTACCCGCGAGGTGTAGATGATTTTGTCGCTGCAGAGGTAAACGACCTCTTGAAAAACGGCATAATCAGAAAATCCCGATCTCCGTATAACAACCCGGTTTGGGTTGTGGATAAGAAAGGGGTTGATAGCAATGGAAATGCTAAAAAGCGTTTAGTGATCGACTTCAGGAAACTGAACCAGAGAACAATCGCAGACAAGTACCCCATGCCAAGCATTACTATGATCTTGGCCAACTTGGGTAAAGCTAAATACTTCACTACCCTCGACCTCAAGTCAGGCTACCACCAGATAACTCTGGCGGAGCAGGACAGAGAGAAGACAGCTTTTTCGGTAAGCGGCGGGAAATATGAGTTCTGTCGTTTACCCTTTGGCTTGAAGAATGCTGGCAGCATCTTCCAAAGAGCCATAGACGACGTGCTTAGGGAACAGATCGGCAAGTCATGTTACGTCTATGTCGATGACGTTATTATTTTTTCGGAAAATGAAAACGATCATGTCAAGCACGTCGAGTGGGTACTCAAGAGCTTGCGGGATGCAAACATGAGAGTGGCCCAAGAAAAATCCCAATTCTTCAAGAACAGCGTAGAGTATTTAGGATTCATTGTAACCAATAATGGTGCAAGAACAGACCCAGAAAAGGTGAAGGCAATTCAGCAATTCGAGGAGCCGAAATCACTTTTCGCGATCAGGTCGTTCCTCGGTTTAGCTAGCTATTACCGCTGTTTCATCAAAGACTTCGCTTCGATAGCAAAGCCGCTCTCGGACATTCTCAAGGGAGAAAATGGTTCGGTGAGCAAGTACAGGTCGAAAAAGATTCCAATCAAATTAGACGAAAAACAGCTTCACGCGTTCGAGAGACTCAGAAATATTCTAGCCTCAGAGGACGTGATGCTAATGTACCCAGATTATAAGAAGCCCTTTGATCTGACAACCGATGCATCAGCATACGGAATCGGGGCCGTTTTATCTCAAAACGGGCGCCCAATAACAATGATCTCCCGGACTCTAAAGGATAGGGAGGTAAATTACGCTACTAACGAGCGTGAATTACTGGCCATCGTATGGGCCTTAGCTAAGTTTCGGAATTATCTTTATGGCGTTAGGGACATCAACATTTTCACAGACCACCAGCCACTTACGTTCGCGGTGTCTGAGGGAAATCCCAACGCCAAGATCAAGCGTTGGAAAGCACGAATTGACGAGACGGGCGCTAACTTGTTCTATAAGCCCGGTAAGGAAAATCACGTAGCTGATGCCCTATCACGGCAGAACATTAACGCGCTTAACAGCGCCGAGCCCGAGTCAGACGCCGCTACAATTCATAGCGAAGCGTCTTTGACATACACCATCGAAACAACTGAGAAGCCAGTAAATTGCTTCAGAAATCAGATTGTCTTGGAGGAATCTCGTTTCCCTCTGACGAGGAACTATATCATGTTTGGTGAAAAAACACGCCACATGACCAGCTTCACTGACAAAAAAGATCTAATTGATATTGTGAAACCATTAGTTAACCCAAACGTGGTAAACGCTTTACATTGCGAGTTACCGGTCCTAGCAAGGCTGCAGCATGACCTTGTAAAAAGCTTTCCCACAACAAAGTTCTGGCATTGTAAAAACTTTGTTATCGACATTCTAAACAGTGGGGAGGCAAGAAACATTCTAACAAAAGAGCACGAACGTGCTCACAGGGCAGCACAGGAAAATGTAAAACAGGTTCTGTCAGACTATTACTTTCCTAAAATGACCAAATTAGCGAATGAGATAGTTTTAAATTGTCGAGTTTGCTCAAAGGGAAAGTACGACAGACACCCTAAAAAACAGGAACTCGGCCAGACGCCAGTTCCTTCTCGAGTCGGAGAAATGTTACACATTGACATATTCTCTACAGACCGCAAACTTTTTCTTACATGCGTTGACAAACACTCTAAGTTCGCGATGGTCCAGCACATAGTGTCTCGCACTATTGAGGACCTAATCCCGCCTTTACTCACGCTGATGAACATTTTTCCGCAAACAAAACAAGTGTATTGCGATAATGAACCAGCGCTAAAATCAGAGACAATAACAGCATTACTCCTTAACAGCTTCGGTGTTAACATAGTAAACGCTCCACCATTACACAGCACGTCCAACGGGCAAGTCGAGCGCTTTCATAGCACACTGGCAGAGATAGCCAGATGCCTCAAGTTACAGAGAGGTATAAACAATACGGTCGAGCTAATAATGCACGCTACAATAGAGTACAACAGGTCGATACATTCGGTGACCAGGAAAAAGCCCATAGACATTTTGTATGATAGCTCGCAGGCGACTCAGCAGAAGGTTAGGGAGAGAGTAGAAAAAGCGCAGTTGGCGCAAAACTCCAGATGCAACCAGAACAGACAAAACAGGGTGTTCGATGTTGGCGAGAAAGTTCTCGTAAAAACAAACAGGCGACTAGGGAACAAGCTCACCCCACTTTGCACAGAGGAAAGAGTAGAAGCGGACTTGGGGACAACAGTCCTCATTAAGGGGAGGGTGGTCCACAAGGACAACCTTCGATAAATTAGTAATAAGTTCTATAACTTAAGGGCGACCTCACAGACCGATTACGTTACGTTACAGGTTGTATGCGACTCTACTGTTAACACTGGGGACGGTGACGGCACGGATTACGGACTATTCCCATTCGGACTACATACCCATTACGGACGGAAACGTACTAGTTTGGGCCGACTATGACTTCCTAAGACACACGACCAACCTTTCGGAATTTTCTCGAATGATCGACGAGACAAGGAAACTGACGGACATGTTCCCACACTCCCATATGCGAAAGCTATTGGAGGTGGATACGGGACACTTACAGGACATGCTATCCGCACTCGAGGTACATCACCGTCATGCAAGGAGCCTTGATTTCTTAGGTACGGCCCTTAAGGTTGTTGCGGGTACGCCCGACGCACAGGACTTGGAGGACATTAAAATGACTGAGGCAGAACTGATAAGATCGAACAATAGGCAAATAGAAATAAACTCTAGAACTCAGACAAAGATCAACTTACTGACCGACACGGTTAACAAAATCTTAAAAATAGCCAAAACCGAACAAACGGACACCGCACATCTGTATGAAACGTTGCTGACACGCAATAGAATACTCACCAATGAAATAGGAAATCTCATGCTGACTATCACGTTGGCAAAATCAAATATTATCAATCCAAACGTATTAGACCACGCTGATCTTGAGTCGGTCCTCATGAACGAACTCACAGGGACAACAGTAACTGACTTGTTAGACATAGCTAGTATTAAGATTTTCCAATCCACTAATGTTGTTAAGATAATAATAAAATACCCAAGAATTAGCGGATCTTGCCGGAAGGTGACTATAATTCCAGTCGCACACAACAACACCGTCTTGCAGCTGTTGGACAACGTGGTTGCGGAATGCGGGAAACAAGTCTTGGCGGTGACCAATTGCAAGCCAACGACGACGACCACGTTCTGTGAACTCTCACCAAGCGAAACTTGTGCCCAGGGATTACACTCAGGGAGAGTGGCTCATTGCGCAACGCAGCCAAGCAATTTGGGGCCCCTTACCATAGTTGACGACGGTATAATGGTCATCAATGATCGGCCGGCCACCATAATGGTAGACGACAACCCGGAAATCGTCACGTCTGGAACTCAGCTGGTCATGTTCGACCACCATGCGCTGATCAACGGGACAAAATACGTGAACCTAAACAACATTCAGGAACGGTTCCCAGGGGTTGCAGCATCGCCACTGTTGAATATTACGGGTCACAGTGCCACTCTCAGTCTTCCATATCTCCACCGCTTAAGCGAAGAAAATCTCAGTCACATCAAAGAGATAAGAGGTGACGTCGTTTCTGGAACCAGGTCCATGATGGCAATCGGATCAGGCATCGTGATTGGCGTCCTAGTCTGCGTTAGCGTAGCCCTCCGACAATACTTCCAGAAGAAACGGGCCGCCATGCAAATTGACCGGATGCTAAAAACCTATAAAGTGACCAGGGACGGTCAGTCTTTGGAGGGGGGAGTAGTTAACTGTGAGCGCCCAGCGGACCCAAACAGAAAAGAGTATTCCCGTGGCGGGCCCGCTGTAGCGGCTGAGTCAGCGTTCTCAACGGTCAGCGAGAACGCTCCAAGCCGGGGCGTCAAGTTCAACGACGCCGTCGGCCCGCGGAGCTAACTCAGCGTCTGCAATTTTGTTGCACAACGTCCGCTGGGTAACATGATACCCACACGAGGCGCAAGCTCTGCAGATTCTCCGGCGTGGCTACCAAGAGCCAGCGCCGACTGCGGCAGCGCCGCCGGCAGCGCTAAGCTAGATGTTAAGAAATCCAAATTTGTATCTTTAGTATATAATTGAATAACAAAAGCGGCACACGGCCCTTAAATAAAGTAAATTGTATTCTCGCTTAGTACGTCGAGTACTATTCTAATTTATACATATACCATTGGTCGACACGGACAGCGTCTTTAAGCTGCTGTGCCTCCAAGCAGGCAGCGTAAACGTTCGTCTATATGTTTGTATGCTTCTCCCTCGCTTAGTTTGATATAATTACTGAACGATAAGAACAAATGCCTTGAAACGGTATGCAAACTCGAAAAAATGGGCATGGCTGCCAACATTTTTCATGACATATTTTATGCCGCCTCTTGGAACCTGCGCATCAAAGTATTTATTCTAATGTGCTATTGTTTCTGAGATATTTGTAAAAAACAAGTAAGAAAAGTACAATCAAGCACGCCCGACCGTATAATACTCTCTGCACTTTTTCCCGATTAATTTATTAAAATCGGTATCAGGATATTACAATGTGTAGTACTTGCATTAAAACACGTTGAAACAAAAACAATCTTGTCTGTATGCGAATACACATACGAATGACAATATATGCTGCATTTAAGTATGTATGTGTGAATTCGGCGCGGCCATCGACTGCGTGCAGCGCTGCCGCCAGCAGGCAGCGAAAACATTCAAAAATGTGCTTGTATGTTTCTGTCTCACTTGCACTCATACATGATATTGCATTCAGTTATCAATATTGTTACGCTTCTATTTTTATTGTTTATAGTGCGATTTCAATGCGCCTTTCAGGATAGTTTGATATAAGTAGTTAGTCTCCACACGAATTATAAATTACAATACTGTACTATATGACCAAATGCCTAGAAACGGAACGAAAGTTGAGAACAATTTGTATTAATTGTGGGAGAAAGGGGCATGGCAGTCCAAAATTTTAAATGGTTATGCATTTACGCTGTCACTAGAAACCTTCATACCAAAATTGGTGATCATAAGTACCATAGTTACTGAGATATTCGCCGAAAACACCGATTTTTTCCGAGGTGTGTCTAGTTTTTCGCTCATTGTGGGCGAATGGGGTGTGGCATCGAAATAAAAAAAGATTCTTGTATTGACTGACTAAATATCTGATCGATTGAGACCAAGCTCGAACTTGTAGCTCTCACCATCTCTGAAATCTGTTTGTTCATACGGACAGACGGACAGACAGACAGACGGACAGACGGACATGGCTATATTGACTCGGCTTGTGATGCTGATCAAGAATATATATACTTTATGGGGTCTGCCACGCCTCCTTCTGCCTGTTACATACATTTGCACAAACCCAATATACTCTTGCAGAGAGTATAATAAAAACAAAAGTGGAATAAAGTGTGATGTGCAAAAAGAAGCAGCAAAACATATGCTCCATTACAACAAAAAAAAATTAATATTTTTGGAAAAGCAGAAGCACCAAAAAGCTAAAATTTTATGATTTTGCCACTATGACTGAAGCAATTTAAACACTAATTTTAACTACTCCCACCGAAGCAGTGTCCACCCACTGCCAACGACGCAGCATGCAAAGACAAAATTAGCAACAATAAACAAATAAAAATGATATTTATGCTCCAAATGTGTTGTATAAGCTTTCTTATATTACGCAAAACAATCAATGTGAACGAAGGAACCTTATTTTGAGACAGCTGCTCCTATTGAGCAAAGGGATTTGCCGACGCTGCAAGAGGCCTTGCAGGCAAATAATAAGCTCTACTTATCCAAATCGATGCGGGAAATCGCTGTTTGGAAAATACTAATTCTGTTAGGCTTTAACTAACCAACGATGAGTAGTAATTAAAAAAAAAAGAAATAAGTTGTAAAATAAAACCACAAATATTTCCACGTCTCTGGTACTGGTTATTAACCAGTTGCAATTAATATATATATGAAAGTAAACAAATTGTTAAAATTTTTTTTTCAAGAAAGAATAGAGTAAATTTTGTTTTACGTTCCATTCGATCAATTTCATGAACAAACTTTGATACAAAAAAAAAAAAAAATACACACTTTTGCAATAATCATCTACACAATAGGTTGGTTCGGAAGCGACGAAACCCAGTCCAAAGGCAATACGGCCAATGTGGTCAAAAACGTCCAAATAATCGATCACACAGATGATATCCAAGCACTGTGGATCTTATTGCTTATTTTGACAATAGTTTCAACTTTACAATTCTTATTGACACTAAACGATAAATATAACTAATAAATTAAGAAAAGATTCGCAGCTAGAGCTAACAACAACAATTTAAAACAAGTAAGAAAAAAGTACAGTCGAGCACGCCCGACCGTAAAATACTCTCTTCATTTTTTCGCGATCAAATTATTAAAATCGGTCTAGAGATATTAAAATGTGTAGTACTTGCATTAAAACACGTTGAAACAAAAACAATCTAAGCATAATCACACATACATCTGTTTGTCTGTATGTATGTATGTGTGTAGTCAGCGCGGCCAGTGACTGCGGGCAGCGCTGCCGCCACGCAGGCAGCGAAAATATTCAAACATGTGCTTGTATGTTTCTGTCTCACTTGAACTCATACATGATATTGCATTCAGTTATCAATATTGTAACGCTTCTAGTTTTCTTGTTTCCATGCGCCTTTCAGGATGGTTTGATATAGTTAGTATAGTTAGTATTCACTCGAATTATAAATTACAATACTGTACTATATTAAAGAATGCCTAAAAACGGAGCGAAAGTTGAGAATTATTTTTATTAATTGTGGGAAAAGGGGCGTGTTAGTCCAAAATTTTAAATGTCAATGCATTTACGCTGTCGCTAGGAACCTCCATACCAAAATTGGTAATCCTATGTGCCATAGTTACTGAGATATTCGCCGAAAACACCAATTTTTATCCGAGGTTTGTCTAGTTTTTTGCTCATTGTGGGCGAAAGGGGCGTGGCATCGAAAAAAAAAAAGATTCTTGTATTGACTGACTAAATATCTGATCGATTGAGACCAATCTCGCTTGTAGCTCTTACCATCTCTGAAATCTGTGTGTTCATACGGACGGACAGACAGACGGGCAGACGGACATGGCTATATCGACTCGGCTTGTGATGCTGATGAAGAATATATATACTTTATGTGGTCTGCCACGCCTCCTTCTGCCTGTTACATACATTTTCACAAACCCAATATACTCTTGCAGAGAGTATTAAAAATAGTATACAACATGTATTCCTACCAAATCAGCCAAACTTTCAATAATGACCCAGACTTTATAATAAACTCAATATCCATTTTGCAAAAAAACAGAGAATACATTTCAATCAATGAATTTGAAAACGAATATATCCAAACATTTCATAAAACGTCCGGTCCATTGATACACTGTGCAAAATTTGAAAAAGGAATAGTGCTAAGCACATTACCTTATGTATCAATAAAAACTCAAACAGAAGAAAACCCCTTATTGGGATCAACAACTATATTGTTGGCGCGATTGCATCGATAAATGGCATTTGATCATAATACAAACTATGGGATGGGGTGTAATAGCAAAACAGCTTAACACATACAAAGACAAATTCGAAAAATATTACAAATGTGTTAACAAAAGTGCAGTTCTAAAAACAGACACGCTAATAAACCACATCGGCATACTAACTGAGCAATAAAATAATATTGTAAACACAATTAATAAATGGAATCAAAAACTGTCCAGTAATCATACTAATAGATGCCACAAGTTAATACAATCTGTAAACGTAAGAGTGAAAAACATTGGCATTAGGCGAAACATTGAAATATATGTTGCAGATGAACTAAACTTACTTGCTGAGTTAAACAAAACCAGCTTCAAGATTTGGATAAATCCAAGCCTATTATTGATCCAAACATTGAAATAGAAACACTAGATGAAAACATAGAAAGCCTTGAAATAGACATGGCAAACAAAATTTTGTACAAGGTACAAGATGAAACGACTATATCAGGCATAATACATAAACTCAAAGGAAACGTCAAAGGTGAATCCACCGACGTACTAAAAGCCAAATTGTTAAACATTAAACAAAAAGGCAAAACCGCATCGCAATATACAGCAGATATTGACAACTTGTGAAAGCAACTAGAAGCTGCTTATATTAACGATGGATTAGACCCTGATAATGGGGAAAAGTTTTTTTAACAAAAGAGTCTATATCTGCCATGGTTAAGAACTGTGAGCATGAAAAACTGAAAATGATACTAGAAGCAGGTAACTTTGTTACTTTCAATGATGTAATGGGTAAATATATCCATTGCAGCACTGAAATGACTGGAAGTTCTAGCACTGTATTATTCCAGCGAAGCCGTAACAATGGAGGAGGTGGTTATCGATACCAAAGAGGTAGAGGCAATGGCCGCGGTAACTACTAATTCAAACTACAATAACAACAGAAACTATGGTAGAGGTAGATGTTACAACCGATGAAGGAATAACTCCAACCGAGGCAATTATTATAACCAAAACTACCAAACCAATAGCAATAACAATGTACGAGTTGCCCAAACTAATTCGGGAAACGGACAGAACCCTTCAGATACTCAGAGCAATTAGAAAACAATATATATACACTAAATCTCAGTCTCAGCATTTTTATAAAAATTAATAATGAAAGTACAGGTAAAATTTATACCTTATTAATAGACACTGGTGCAGACATTTCAATCCTAAAAGAAAACATAGGCATATTTGACAATGTAAACACAAACATTACAACCCAAATAACAGGCATTGGTAAAGGTTCAGTTTTTTCAAAAGGTTTAGCATTCATAGAATTATCTACAGGAAAACATGTAATACCACATGATTTCCATTTAGTCGATAAAGACTTCCCAATACGAAGCAATGGCATTATTGGAATAGACTTCATTAAAAAATATAATTGCCAATTAGACTTCATACAATTAAGTGATTGTCTAATACTACGGCCAAATAATCTAAACTATTCAATAAAAATACGAATTATTCACACTTGTGATAATAATGCCACAATACTTCCAGCTCGTGCTGAAGTAGTCCGTCAAATTAACATAGTTTCAAAAGAACAAAATGTTCTCATTCCAAATCAAGAAATTGAGGAAGGAATTTTCATTGGAAATACAATTTCCAACCAACAGAATACATTTGTCCGAATACTAAACACAACTGATTCAATCAAAATAGTAAACCTTGATAAAATTAAAATTGAAACACTAAGTGACTACGAGATAGTCCGAGAAACTAACATAGAAAGACAAAATACTGTCATGAAAAAACTAGTTCAGAACTGTCCACCATTATTTAAGCCTGTATTAAAAAATCTTTGCACCAAATACACAGACATATTCGGACTAAAAACCGAGTCTATAACCACAAACAATTTTTACAAACAAGAGCTGAGATTAAAAGACACAGAACCAGTGTATATAAAAAATTATAGAATACCACACGCTCACAAAGTCGAAATCAACAGACAAGTTAACAAACTCATTCTTGATAAAATAGTAGAGCCCTCAGTATCAGAATATAACAGTCCAATACTACTGGTGCCAAAGAAAGGCTTACCAGGTTCAATTGAAAAACGATGGCGATTAGTAGTAGACTATCGTCAAATTAATAAAAAGCTGTTATCGGATAAATTTCCACTTCCAAGAATTGACGATATTCTTGACCAATTGGGCAGAGCTAAATATTTTTCGTGTCTAGACTTAATGTCTGGATTTCATCAAATAGAGTTGAAAGAACACATTAGAAATTTAACGTCTTTTTAACCAGCAATGGTTCATATCGTTTTACACGATTACCTTACGGATTACAAATAGCAACAATATCTTTTCAAACAATGATGACAATAGCTTTTTCTGGATTAGACCCTTCATAAGCTTTCTTGTACATGGATGACTTAATTGTCATCGGGTGTTCAGAAAAACACATGATCAAAAACTTAACAAATGTTTTTGACTTGTGCAGAAAACACAACCTTGAACTACACCCAGAAAAATGCTCTTTCTTCATGCACAAAGTAACATTCCTAGGTCATAAGTGCACTGATAATGAAATTCTTCCAGATGACAAAAAGTATGATGTAATTGAAAATTACCCAGTCCCAACGGACGCTGATAGCGCTAAAAGATTTGTAGCATTCTGCAACTACTACAGACGTGTTATTAAAAATTTCGCCGACTATTCAAGGCATATAACTAGGTTATGCAAAAAGAATGTCAATTTTCAATGGTCTGATGAATGCCAAAATGCATTCAATTATTTAAAAAAGGCTTTAATTAAGCCCGCTTTATTGAAATATCCTGATTTCGATAAAGAATTTTGCATTATTACAGATGCAAGCAAACACGCCTGTGGTGCCGTTCTAACACAAAACTATGGAGATAAACAACTCCCAGTTGCATATGCTTCACGCTCATTCACTAAAGGTGAAAGCAACAAATCAACAACAGCACGAGAATTGGCAGCAATCCACTGGGCAATTACACATATTCGACCATATATTTATGGCAAACATTTCACACGCATCACTATTAATGATCTTATAAACATAACCAATATTATTTTAAAAGTCACTACTAGAAACCAAAGTAAACAGAAAAACTCCTGCGCAGGAAATGCTCAAAATTTGCCTATGCAAACACTTGACAACGCTTCTAAGCCCAACGTATATGAAGTCATTTGTAATGACGAAGTACGAAAAGAAGTGACCTTGCATATAACAAACAATACATGTTTTCTAAAACATGAAAAGAAAATTATTGCAAGAATTGATGTTGATGATCTGTACACCAATGGAACCCTTGACCTTATTCAATTACTCCAAAGGTTTGAAAAGTGGCACCGTGCGAAAAGATCTTTGAATCAATTTCAATAGAATCTTTCAAAATATTGGGCAATAAAATATTAAAAATACTAAGAGTAGCGCTACTCAAGCCGGTGACCCTAATAAATAATGAGAATCAGAGAATGGCAATGAATACGCAGTTACGCTAATATGCGATTTAACAAAGTATTTAGTAACCATTCCAATTGCAAACATAAGTGGAACAATTGTTGCCAAAGCAATTTTCGAAAAGTTTATTTTTGAAGTACGGTCCAATGAAGACGTTCATTACGGACATGGGAACAGAATATAACAAGAAAGAATGCTACAGTCGTCCCGCGACTTTAGGATACCCGTTACTCAATGTTCAACCGATTGTTCCTATGGGAGCTATACGATATAGTCAAACGATTTGTATGAAACTTGGTCAGTACATTTATGTCATTGATAAATTTATTCTGTATCAGTTTCATTAAGATAGCTTGGTAAATACAGAAAATTTTCATACAAATTCATACTAAATGCAAATTTTTCTCCTATTGTCCCTATGGGAGCTATACGATATAGACGTCCGATTTCTATGAAACTTGGTCAGTATATTTATATTATTAACTTATTTATTTTGTGTCAGTTTCATTAAGATAGCTTAGTTAATGCAAAATTTTTTCATACTAATTTATATTTGGAGCGTGTTTTTGACCGATCGGCCCTATAGGAGCTATACGATATAGTTGTCCGATTTCGATCAAACTCGGTCAGTACATGTACTTCATAGACATGTAGTCTCCGTGTATATTTGGATCAGATAGCATTGCTAACAAAAAAGTTTTCTATACTAAAACATTCAAGTTTTTTCTGTACATTTGCCTTTATATGAAGATAGAACGCCCTAAAGTGGGCGTGTCAAAAAACAAAAATAAACTCGTACTGCTTGGGTATTGTACCTTTTATTTGCGACCCCTTTCACCTTTCTAGCTCTTATAGTCTCTGAGATCCTTTTGTTCATACAGACGGACAGACGGACGGACGGACAGACGGACATGGCTATATCGACTCGGCTATTGATGCTGATCAAGAATATATATACTTTATGGGGTCTGCCACGCCTCCGTCTGCCTGTTACATACATTCCAACGATTACAATATACCCTTTATCGGATGACTATATCATATAGCTGCCATAGGAACAATCGGTTGAAAATGCCTAGTATGAAAATTTTCTGTGTCTCTTGAACGATTTGAACCGAATTCATGCAATATGCATTTTCATATTCCATATGCCGATCAAATTTCATTCGGATCGGACAACTATATCATATAGCTGCCATAGGAACAATCGATTAAATTGCTTAGTATGAAAATGTTTTATGACTATAAAGCGATTTCATCCAAATTCAAACTTCGTGACAAAAACAATATACCCTCTGCAAGGGTATAAAAATGGGTTGACCCCACGTTATTGGTACGATTCGAACGGAAGACGGGGATCTAATCTACTTAAAACTCTATCCGTATCTATTAGAAAGATAAAGAAAAAGCCGCATTCTCTATAGGAAACTGAAAGTATGAATTATGCAGACATTCCTTTGGTTTGAAAAATGCAACAGGAAACTTTCAGTGAGCAATTGATGATGTACTTCGGGAAAACATTGGCAAGTCTAAGTAGATGACGTAATCATATTTTCGGAAGACATGAAGACCGTTTTTATCACATTGCCTGGGTATTAGACATTTTGTAGAACGCCAACAAAGGGGTATCGCGGGAAAAGTCTCGTTTCTTCAATGAAAAGATAGAGTATCTTGGATTCGTAGTGTCTTGTGACATCATAACTACAAATCCCAGCCATGCACTATGCGGAATTTGACCACTTTATCTAGCATTTCCATGATTTTAAAAGTTTCTCTAATATGCATAAATCTGCTGTTAACGCATCAAGAAAACATCAGACTGTTATGCCTTAAGCTCAAAATGTTAAATTTAACAGTGACATTTGAGAATAACAGCTTTAAAGCCAGCTGTTGCAATGGAGAGTACGTACGTGCAACTAAGTTCTGTAAATTTGTGCATTAAGTTTCGCTGTTAATATTTTGTAATGGGAACACAATTTGGAGAAATCAAGCCATGAACATTGATTTCGGATGTTTTTACTGTGTTTAATAAAAAAAATGGTTCAAATTGTGCGTGTGTATACTAATATTTTATCGTTTTATAGGTGCTTCTAAAGCTGAATTTTTAGCAAAAAATTTCAACTTTGGGAAGGATTATGTAAAAGAGTTTAGAATTGTTAACGTGTTCGTCTAGATGTGTCTTATAGCGTATTTAATTCTGAGTTAGGTGGTATTTGTCTTACATTCCTCTTTTACCCTCTTTTGGCGCAATTCGCATTTTAATTAGGTAACCTCATGTTTTCCAATGTCAATTTGTTTGCTGTGTAGAATAGTGAGAGGCCACAAACTTTGCAACAATTTGCATTATAATTGGGCTTTGGGGTCTTTAGAAATACAAATTACGTTAAAACGTTTACTCAAATCTATTTGATGATTATACTGCCATCAAACTGGCGAAATGATTGTGGACTGTTGTTCATGAATTCCACTGACACTAAATCTCCATAAGATTATTTTGTACTCAAAAAAAATCATAGAAAATGCGGTACTTCCAGTCGACTGGCCATTAATCCAGAAAAAAACAAGTAAGAAAAGTACAGTCCAGCACGCCCGACCGTAGTATACTCTCTGCATTTTTTCCCGATTAAGTTATTAAAATCGGTCTAGAGATATTACAATGTGTAGTACTTGCATTAAAACACGTTAAAACAAAAACAATCTAAGCATAATCAAACATACATCTATTTGTCTGTATGCGAATACACATACGAATGACAATTATTATGCATGTACATGTATATATGTATGTGTGTATTCAGCGCGGCCAGCGACTGCGGGCAGCGCTGCCGCTACACAAGCAACGAAAACATTCGAACATATGTTTGTATGTTTCTATCTCGCTTGCACTCATACATTGATACGAATGCGGTAGCGCTGCCGCCACACAGGCAGCGAAAACATTCGAACATGTGCTTGTATGTTTCTGTTTCGCTTGCACTCATACAAGATATTGCATTCAGTTATCAATATTGTAACGCTTCTAGTTTTCTTGTTTATCGTGCGATTTAAATGCGCCTTTCAGGATAGTTTGATATAGTTAGTCTCCACACGAATAATAAATTACAATACTGTACTATATAAACAAATGCCAAAAAACGGAACGAAATTTGAGGACAATTTTTATTAATTGTGGGAGAAAGGGGCGTGGCAGTCCAAAAATTTAAATGTCAATGCATTTAGGATGTCGCTAGGAACCTCCATACCAAAATTGGTGATCATAGGTGCAATAGTTATTGAGATATTCGCCCAAAACACCAATTTTTTCCGAGGTGTGTCTAGTTTTTTGCTCATTGTGGGCGAATGGGGCGTGGCATCGAAAAAAAAAAAGATTCTTGTATTGACTGACTAAATATCTGATCGATTGAGACCAATCTCGATCTTGTAGCTCTTACCATCTCTGAAATCTGTTTGTTCATACGGACAGACGGACAGACAGACAGACGGACAGACGGACATGGCTATATCGACTCGGCTTGTGATGCTGATCAAGAATATATATACTTTATGGGGTCTGCCACGCCTCCTTCTGCCTGTTACATACATTTGCACAAACCCAATATACTCTTGCAGAGAGTATAATGAGTTTGAAGACAACAACCTACATTTTCTTGAAAACTTTGAGCTGGAAAATGAAGAAAATTATGAAAACAAATATATAATAAAAAAATAAAATAAAATAATTTATTAAAAACTTGTTTTTTTTTTTTTAATTTTAGTGCCCTAGGTGCAGTTTTATCACAATATAAAAAGACAATTACCATGATCTCTAGGACTTTAAGGGGTAATGTTTTGAATTTCACAACAAATGCACGTGAGCTAATCGCTATAGTTTGGTCAAAGAAAAGCACAATTTTTTTGATGTTGACGATAATAATCATTTTATTTGGTTCTAGTAGATTTGTTGACATCACTTTTTGAATATGATATCGCTCAAATGGCCGCCTTGAAACTGGACTGACGCTTCCAACGCGGTATGCCTTAATGATATACGTCTTAATGACTGACGTCTCTGTCAAAAGATACAGGGTTGCCAGATGGGTCCGTCTAATATGGGCAGCCCTGTATATAGTTTAAAAAAACTTAAACATATATACCGACCACTTACATTTGCAGTCTCAGACAAAAACCCAAATGCGAAATCAAAGAGATGAAAATCCTTCACCGACGAGCATAAAGCTCACATTTTCTTTAAACCAGGAAAGGGAAATTTTGTCGATGATGCTCTTCACGACAAAACCTTTATGTTTTATAAGAAAATGATTCATCTGAACTGACCACTATACAAAGCGAATTGTCGCTTACATACACTAGCGAATCTACAGATACTGATACTACTGGTGAATTCTTTTCGACAAAATAAACTTCATCCAAATTGTGGCATTCAAGCTAATTGGCTATGGATGTTATTAATAAAATGCGCAAAAAGAAATAATAATTGCAGAACATAACAGAGCTCACAGAGCATTTCAAAAAACAAAACAAATTATTTAGGATTATTATTTCCACAAAATTACTCGTTTAGCAAGTGAAATACTTGCGAATTGCAAGATTTGCAACAAAGCAGAATACCGGCATCCACAAAAACATTTCATTTGTGAAACGCCCATTCGAAATCACTTTATTCTTTATGTAGACATTATTCAACAGAAAAAAAATATTTCTTCAATTTCAAAATTTGTAATTGTCCAACCAATAGCTTCAAGAACCATAATGGACATTTAGTTACATTAAACGTTGACATTGTAAATTCCGGTCCGATCCATAGCACATCAAATGGGCAAGTAGAGAGATTTCATAGTCCTCTCGAGAAAGTTGCCAAATGTTTAAAACTAGAATTACAATCAAAAGGACACAATTCACTTAATGCACAATTCACTAGTCCTAATAGATTGTTAGATGTTTAAAATAAGTGAATATCAATAATGTATGTAATGTTAAGAGACTGCCGATATATCGTTAAGCAAATAATGTTAAGTATCGATTAAGTAGTATCATCCAGGGTAAGTATCGATTATGTAGTGCTAAGAACCTGCTGTCATTAGGATAAGCCTGGCTTGATTCCTTCTCTTTTTCCGGTGATGCTTCGAGAACACAGGCGTGTCTGCTCGATAGCAAAAATAATCTAAATAAATAAGTCGATTAAACACTAATCTAGTCTTTTTAACAGCCTTTTACAACTCAGATGTTGGATATGAACTCGAAGAGAGTTATATTTCAAAGCCCTACGCACAACCTAAGGGAAATCCAGAAGTTTTCTCTGTTGTTGAGACTTTGATGTTTGAGACTTTGTGCGATGTGTAGTGATGTCGAGATACCGCTGTCAGACCTACTGACGAAAATGGAGCAAATATACGCAAAGGCCATCAAGGCAGCTAACCCGATGGCCACCGCGTTCTTGTGATGTGCACAACAACCACAACTGCTGCTGAATCTGCTGTCACGCCTGCTGACTCGCATGTGGTCCAACCGAAAGCTACTGATATGGCTCTGCGCCTTCTATATCTGCTGTCCAGCACGAAGCTGTTCTGACTCCTTTCATGCCGGCTGCCCAACCCGAAGCTAAGTGTGCTACCCTGCCAGTACCCGTCCAGCTGTCAGTCGTGTTAGCTGCTGCCGCCGCTGCACCAACTACCATTCCGATTTGTCTCCCGCCGCCTGATGCCCATTGGGCCGTTGCTAATGATGTCTCTCTGCTGACTTGTGCCTCAGCTACTGCTGCCGCAGTGCCGACTTGTGTCCACCCAAACGATGCCAAAGATGCCCCTCCGCTGACTTGTGTCTCAGTTACAGCATCCGCCGGCGCGGCGCCGACTACTGTTGCAGCTTGTGTCCGCACGCCTGATGTCCACCCGACCGCTGTCCCTGATGCCACTCTGCTGCAGTGTGCCTCTGATGCTGCCTCCGACGCCGTTGCGCCGACTAATGTTGCGTCTTGTGTCCGGCCGCCTAATGACCAGCCGGCCGACGCTCACGATTTTTCGCTGACTACCGTTGCGGCTTGTGTCCGCACGGCTGATGTCCACCCGACCGCTGTCCCTCATACCACTCTGCTGCACAGTGCCTCAGATGCTGCCTCCAACGCTGTTGCGCCGACTACTGTTGCGGCTTGTGTCCGCCCGCCTGAAGCCCAGCCGGCCGACGCTCACGCTGTTTCGCTGACTACCGTTTCGGCTTATTTCCGTATGCCTGATGTCCTTCCGACCGCTGCCCCAACAGCCTCTTCGCTAAGTGTCTTTTCAACTACTGCCTTAGCCGCGGATTTGCCGACTACCTTTCCGGATTATGTCCGCCGTGCCGACTTGTGCCCGGCGGCCTGCTGCTCACCCAACCGATGATCCTGCTGCCACTCTGCTGACTTGCGCCTCAGATGCCGCCTCCGCCGCCGTTGCGCCGACTAGTGTTTCGGTTTGTGTTCGCCCGCCTGATGTAGACCCGGTCGATATCTCAGCTGCCTCTGTGCCGACGAGTGCCCTACCGGCAGCTACTTCCTCTGCTGACCGCCTGCAAGACGCACTAGTAGTCCAGATGACCACTAAAGCGTGTGCAAAGACTACATCACCCGACGCCCGACTGCTCTGGACAATGTGACTTGATGGACCGCCCCGACCATGATAAAGACGTCTACCATGGAAAGCATTTGTGATCCCGCTGCCGTCTCAGTGTTCCCGCCAACGTGTTCATGCGCTTGCTATTTGCTGTGGCTCTCCCGAAGTCACCGCGCCCCCCGATGTCGCTCCTAAGTAGAATCGAGGCCAATTCTGTTTCAGGACGGCCGAGTTGTAAGATGTTAAAAATAAGTGAATATCGATAATGTATGTAATGTTAAGAGACTGCCGATATATCGTTAAGCAAATAATGTTAAGTATCGATTAAGTGGTATCATCCAGGGTAAGTATCGATTATGTAGTGCTAAGAACCTGCTGTCATTAGGATAAGCCTGGCTTGATTCCTTCTCTTTTTCCGGTGATGCTTCGAGAACACAGACGTGTCAGCTCGATAGCAAAAATAATCTAAATAAATAAGTAGATTAAACACTTATTTAGTCTTTTTAACAGCCTTTACAAGATCAAACTTTTTGAGGATAGCTATATAGGTACCATACATGTACTGTGTATCTTTGGTAACGATTGCTCTAATAGTTTCAAAGTTTTAGTGTAATTAAAAAAGTTCTGTAGAATTTGCAGGGCAGTAGGTGGCGTGGCAAAAACGGACTTTCATTTCAAATTTGATTGCTCTTGCTCTTGTAGTTTAGAAAATCCAGGTGTTCATACGGACAGACAGACGGACGGATTTAGATTAGTCATATATTTACCGTATAGGGTCGGAAAGCTTCCTTCTACCTAACAAAAAATAAGATATTCAAAAACATTACATTTCAGAAACAGCTAACGAAACAGTTGTAATAGAAAATCCTATATTAATTCAATAAAACAAGAAACTATATAAATTGTAAAACCAATACCACAACTATATTGAAACATGAATACTTGAGGACAAGCTTATATCTAAATGTAGGGGGAGAAACATATCCATTATCACAAATTGCATATCGTTCCCACACACTAACTCATTACCCCGCAAAGTGCTTATAAACAGTCTTCATTATCAGATAAACAATCCCATGCCAGAACATTGTTTGTATACAATCTGCATCTCAGCGATCTGCACAATCAGCAAATTAGATTTAAGCTTTAAGCTTATCATGTACAAAAACCCTAAAGCTCAATAAAATGTAATCAACAGAGTTGTAACAGAATCAATAGTGAACAAATTTGAAAAAACGCTCACAAGAACTTTCATTTATCAGACACAATAGTTTTATGAGCAGTTTTTAAGTCCGACTTGGATGGATAACACTTATCAAACATAAGATCCATATGTCGCATAATGGACGTATTTTGGACACTGTACGTGTCTGTCACATTATGCACATAGTTTGACCACTGTGCTTGCCAGACCAAGCTGTGCAATCAGTTTGGGATATTGTGAAATGATTCTTAGAATTTGACTAGAACGTAGAATATGACTGGCGCCTAGGTACCGTACGAGTGTGGCGACGTCGTTGTCACGTTGTCGCCGAGTGTAGTCCAGCTTGGCGTGATCAGAGAATGCGAAGTAGTTGCGTTCAGATAATTGTATGCGCCGGTTGGAATTCTTTTCACTCTCAAAGTTTGTGAGTCAATATGGCAGACCCGCAACAAGAAATAAACGACTCTGCGACACATACATAAAGTTATATATAAAAAATAATAGTTTTTTCCTTACTTTTTATTACAATACCAATATCCAAACTTAATAATTACTACTGTGGGCAAAAAGTGAGGTGAATTTGTTTGTAAAATGAAAATTCTTTATTTATTCTTGTACATCAATTTCATCCCCTTCAAAGTAATCCTCTTTGTGAATTGACAAAGTATTCATTAGCAATTCCCGTTGCAAATAAAAGTGCAACAACTGCGCAAAAGCCATATTCGAATCTTTTATTCTAAAGTACGGTCCAATGAAGACGTTCATTACGGACATGGGAACAGAATATAACAATTCCATTATAAATGACGTGTGCAAATATTTAAAAATAGACAACATAACGTCTACATTTCAGTAGATAAAACTGATTGGATATATGGTTAAAGTATTACGTGTATTGTTTTAACTCAACACCATCAATAGCTCATAATTATTGTCCATATGAACTAGTATTTGGTAGGCAAAATAACTTACCAAAGCAATTTAATAGCGTAAATACTATAGAACCTATCTATAATATAGAAGATTATTCAAAAGAAGTTATAAGAAATAAACAAAATTAAGCAAAAATAAATAAATGATAAGAAAGTATTAGATTTTAAAATAGAAATAGGAGACCAAGTTTATTTAAAGAATGAAACAGGTCATAAATTAGAATATTTTTATATAGGGCCATTTTAGGTCATTAGTATAGAGAACAATAATAATGTTACTATAAATAATAAGAAAAATAGGGAACAAAAAGTTCATAAAGATAGCCTAAAATGGATTAATAAATAAAACGAAAAATAAAAAAGAAATGTATTTTCTTATACAACATAATAAATAAAATATATTAAAATAATACTAATAATTTGTATATTAAATAACTTCAATATATTACGTCATTTTTTTTAAAGGGAGGTGTAGTATGTTGTATGCCAAATGTATTGTAGAGTATACAATATAACAAGTGGTCATATGCCCAACTTTAAAGTAAGAGTAACAACTCATAACATAACGACACTTTGTTGCTATGTTTATACAATAACAAATATATATAATAGGATCCGTCGCTTATGCGGACTGGCCGCAGCGTGAGAACGTTGGCGTAAGCACTTCTTGAGTATGTACCATCTGTACATATATATACATATATTCAAATACATATGGCATGCTATATACTCCCGCTCTGTCGCTGCTTTGAGTGACAGAACTGGAAAACCCTATTATGTACTTTAGGCTAGGTTAGGTTAGGTGGTTGCTGGTGTCAAGAACACCAGCGCACATGAGCCGTAAGTCGGCCCGTTGTGGTACCTGAGGGGATCTGCGTGAAGGGTTTAGGTGCTAGAAATCTAAAGGGGTCTAAGAGCCAGCCTCTGTAGAGCTCCATCCAGAGGCGTGAATGGAACGAGAGAGTAGATTTGGCTGAACTTGGGAAAGTTCGGACAGATCGTTTAATAGGTAGGCACCTGCCTGTGATGACTGAGAGCCGGGCAAGAACAGAAAAAGTGTGCCACCGTTTCTTCTTGTTCCTCATTTCCACAGCTGCGACAGAAGTCGTGGTAATTTGCGGACAGTCTAGAAGCATGTAAGCCGACAAGCCAGTGGCCAGTGATTGCACGAAAAACAGCAGAGCAGTTTGCTCGAGTGAGCCTGCAGAGCCTGGAGGATCGGTCATTTGATCGGGTAGGCCAGATGCTGCGAGATATCCTGCACCTGGTGGTGAATTCCCACCTCAGGTCAGCTTGGTGTTCGAAGTGTTTATCGATGTTAAGTCTGCAAGTCGCCTATGGCATGGATACTTTCCCTCTTTTATTTCCAAGAGGCGACACTGTGCCCATCCTAGCGAGTCCGTCTGCAGCGCAATTTCCCTCTATGTCACTATGGCCAGGGACCCAGATGAGGTGGATTTCGAATTGCTCCGCAATCTTCGTCAGAGATCTGCGACATTCGTTGGTGATTTTGGAGTTGGAGGAGACAGACTTAAGTGATTTAAGTGCTGCCTGACTGTCTGATAGGATACATATTCTGCACCTGTACGGTATGCATTGTTTTGCACTCTCAAGCGCTTCTTTGATGGCAAAAATTTCCGCCTGGAAAACGCTGCAGTGGTTTGGTAGTCTGAGAGAACTAGCAATTCCAAGTTCTTTGCAGTAAATTCCCCCACCCGTTCTGCCTTCCGCTTTAGAGCCGTCGGTGTAGATGTGGATGGAGGAGTTTAAGAAGGGAGGGCCATTATTCCACTCCTCCCTTGTAGGGAAAGACACCCTAAAAGGGGTGTTAGTGTACTCTGTTGGGATACAGTAGTCCGTATTTGAGAGTTCAAAAGGAAGCTCAGACATGATGGTTGAGTGACCTATCCTGTTTGTGCTCCATAGGTTAGCCTCTCTCATTCTGATGGCAGAGAGGGTGGCTGTTTTCTTGCCCATTATGTCTAGTGGTGGAAGGTATAGGATAGCGTCGATAGCCTCTTCTAGCGTAGAGCGAAGGGCGCCCAAGATAAAAAGTCCTGCCATACGCTGGATCTTACTGAGTTTGGATAGTGTGCCGGCCATCACACTACCACGCCGTATAGAAGAATAGGGCGGACAACGGCCGTATATAGCCATCTGGTGACGTGGGGACTCAGGCCCCATCTTTGACCAATTGTCTACTGCATGTGAAGAGGGCTACGGAGGCTTTCCTTACCCTGTCTTCTATGCATGCATTCCAGTTTAGCTACCTGTCAAGATAAACACCAAGGTATTAAGCTTTGTCGCTTAACTTAAGACGTTCTCCCTGAAGAGAGGGAAGTCTTAGAGGTGGGATTTTATATTTTTTTGTGAAGAGAACCAGCTCGGTCTTGCTTGGATTTACTCCTAGACCATTTCTAGTGGCCCAGTTTGATAGGAAGAGTAGTGAGTTGCACATCCGGTCACATAGGGTCTGTGGGAACTTGCCCGAGAAAATTATGGCAACGTCGTCCGCGTAGGCCACAACCTTGCATCCGCCTCCTTCCAGAGAGCTGAGAAGGTCGTTAACTACTACGTTCCATAAAAGAGGGGAGAGAACGCCCCCTTGGGGAGTGCCCCTATTTACAAATTTACAGGATTTGGTATCTCCTAACGAGGCTTCAATGATCCTTGCACTTAGCAATTGATCGATGAGGCCAATAGAGAGGGAGTCGATTCCCTTTAGGCTAAGTCCATTTTAAATAAAGAGAGACGAATTCATTCTGAATCTGTCGATTGAAGAAACAAGTTGTAATCTTTTTGTTTATATGGCGAACGTGATACGTTCACGAGACGTGCAACTATATATAACGACAACTGTGAGCAACAGCAGCGAAGTACCACGTGCAGCAACAACCACAACAATTACAGCACAAATACTAAGACAGCAGCGATAGAGGGATAGTTTTGAAGAGAAACAAAATAAATGAATATCTGAGTGAGTGGAGTGCGGATGGATAAAAAAGCAAAACGACATAAAAAGCACGGCAGTGTTAAGCAAAGACAGGGCGGAAATTGAACGTCTCAAGAAAGTCTTGAACAATCAAGATAGCCCGCCAGCACGAAACGATTCTGTTTCCATACAAGAAAAGCGCTCGTTTCGTGAGCACAACTAGTGCAATTAATAACCGACTGACGGCCGTCAGCCGTCGGATATACAGGGGGAAGAACAGTGGACTTCGGTCTTACTGCCGTAACTGTATATACCGATGGAAGTGCGACTATACTCTCCTCGCGAGGGCGGCTGGAAGCAGATCCATGGTACGGTCATGTCTCTGCCATGGATGCTGACGAATGGTAGTCGGGCTAGAAGTAGAACACTTCTCTAAAAAGTCACCCCAATCCAAAGGTGGAACAGCATATGCCCGCGGATGCATGGTCGAGGGGGTGCTCGATCGCTAGTATGCGGACTCTGGGTACCTGCCGACCCCCAGTTTTATCTAGGCTTACCACGTTAGCGCGGGCTATGACGTGGCGGACATTCCCTTCCCGCACACTCGTGGGACCAAATACATGGATCATCTAAACAAAACTTTTACGGAGGCCGGCACTCCTTCAAAAAACCGGGTGGGACAAGACAATCCCTCTAAAATTTCGGCAAAGGACAAGCCAAAAAAGAGTTGGTGGTAGAGTGGTTACGGCAAGACAACCGGAAACCAAAACGGGAGATCTGTCTAAACGCACAACTCCCACTGTGGGAACCAGTATGCAGAGCATTATTGCGGCTACTGATCCCGCAGTGGTGGTCGGGCGGGAGGACTCTTCCAACTCCACCAACTCGGAAAATAAACGAGAGAAGAAGGCATCTTTCCAAGACAAGAAAAGAGCTGCGTTCATTCTCTCCAAAAATAGCGAGGACGGCACCCAGGAGAGTAGGGAACTAGTCAGCTGGGCTACATCCATTCTCCCCAACTACCAGCCGCCTAAAAACAGCGCCAAAAAGGGACCTAATAAGCGTCAACGCTCCGCCGAGGATGCTTCCAGACCAGACCAGACCTCCCAGCCAAAGAGGTCCAAGGTCACTATCCACGCCCGCTCGTTCGCGGACGTCGTCCGGAACAGGATTATCATCGGTGTCCTAGACCGGGGTGCCCCTGATGGTCTTGTCCCAAAAGACAAATGGAGGCTCGTCGAAAACGAGCTACAGGACAAGTTCCTAGAAGTACTTGAGGAGTGCGGAGGTGCGCTGCCCAGCTGTGAAGACGCGGGGTGGTATCAGGGCAGAGTGAAAGCCATCGCCTGTCTTGATGACCACTCCGCCACCCTTTACAAAAAGGCGGTAGCATCCCTCGGCGAAGTCTACCCAGGAGCCAATCTGGAAGCCGTAGACTGGGACAACGTCCCGAGCCAACCTCGCGCCAGAGCTTGGGTGTCTGCAAAGCCAGCAGAACCTGAGCGAATTCTGCGACTTCTTCAAGTATGTAATCCAGGACTCCCACCAGCAAATTGGAGGGTCGCCAAAGTCGAGGAGGCGGTAGGCCCATCCAGGCAAATCGTCCTCATACTTGACGAAGCCTCTGCGGACATACTGTCCAAGACGGATGGCTCAATAAAATACGGTTTCAAAAATGCCAGAATCCGTATTTACAAATCGGACGCCAGAAACAAGAACGGCAGCAAACAAGAGTCAGACCAGGACATGGCCGAACTTTTTGAGGCATCGGAGGTAACCGAGGACGACATACTCGAAGGATACGTCTCTGAGGAGAGCGACCTGGCCAGAGGTCTCAGCAGAGTGGACATGGCTGAGTTGGAGGACCTCGAGGAGGAGGACTCAGCTGTGGACACCACGGTGGTGGAGGTAACTGCACAGGATGTCGATCTCGCTCCTGCAAATAAACCTCCACCACTGTAAGGCAGCATCTGCTGCTCTCCTGTACCTCCTAGCCAGGGGAGGTGCAGATATTGTCCTCATCCAGGAACCGTGGCTATGCAAAGGCCGTATTTCTTGGTTGAGGACTCCAAGTTTCAAGCTGTACGCTGCAGAGGTATCAGGTAAAGCCCGTACCTGTATATTAGCAAGTAAAGATCTGCCAATCTTCCTACTTCCCAATTTCAGCAATGAAGACAACACTACAGTGTGCCTAGAACACACAGAACGACCAGTAGTGCTATGCTCGGCTTACATGAGCTATGAACAGGACAACCCTCCGCCACAATTACTCCGAGATACAGTCGAAGCCTGCGACAAAATGAACAGGGACATACTCATTGCCTGCGATGCCAACGCTCACCATCATCAGTGGGGAAGCACTGACACAAACAGTAGGGGTGAGTCCATCTTTCAATACATACTCTCAACTAAGCTCATTATCTGCAACAGGGGTAACGAGCCTACCTTCATCATTAAAAATAGGCAGGAAGTACTCGACCTCACTCTTGTCTCTAGCTCACTTGAATCGCGCATTCTTTCCTGGAAAGTTCTAAATGAACACTCCTTCTCTGATCATCGCTATATCGAATCCAAATTATCACTTGACATTCCTCAAGTGGTCCACTCTCGTAATCTGAAAAAGACAGATTGGAACACTTTCACAACCCATCTGGCGCGTCTAATCCCCACAGATCCTCCCGCGCCCCTCCATACTAGCTGGGCGAATCACTCGGAGGCACTCGTCTCCTCTCTGACCTCTGCTCTGAACAGGGCAACTAGAAAAGCTTGCCCTATTAGCAAGGGCAGGGGACGTCAGAAACCTCTTTGGTGGACCCCCACTATATCAGAACTCCGCAAGAATTCGAGGAGATTATTTAACCAGGCCAAAAACCTAAACTCAGAAGCGGCCTGGGAAAACTACAGACGATCCCTCTCGTCATATAATAAGGAGATCCGCAAAGCCAAAAGAAACTCATGGCGAAATTTCTGCTCCGACATCGAAAGCACCTCAGAGGCAGCGAGATTACGTAAGGTACTATCGCAAACTATGTCCTCTACGGGCTTTCTGAAAAGAAGTGACTCCTCCTGGACTACGTCTGGACATGAGTCATTAGAACTACTGCTGGACACCCATTTCCCGGGGTGTTCAAACAATCCATCTACCTCTAATCACGAGGTACTCCATGATGTTGAGGGACCTCCCCTCGCTCTCATCAGCAAAACCAACATCCTATGGGCTATAAAAAGCTTCAAACCTTTTAAGGCCCCAGGCCCTGATGGTATTATTCCCGCCCATCTCATACATGCGGGTGACATAGCGACCTCTTGGCTCCATATGATTTTCAAAGGCATACTCATATCGGGGCTAATTACTAAATCATGGTTACACTCCAGGGTAATTTTCATTCCCAAAGCAGGAAAACCATCTCACTGTAACCCGAAAGACTTCAGGCCAATAAGTCTATCTTCCTTCCTTCTCAAGGTGTTTGAACGCCTGATCAGTTGGCATCTCCAAGAGAAAATCCCGAGATCTAACCTCTCGGATGCACAGCATGCATACCGCAAAGGTAGATCAACAGAAACTGCTCTTCATAGGGTGGTCTCCATTATAGAGAAATCACTCTCTTTAAAAGAATTCTCCCTTATAGCATTCCCAGATATTGAGGGAGCCTTTAACAATATCCTCCCAGAGACGATAACGGATGCACTATCTATACTGGGAACTGACTCTGTGACTATCCACCTCATCGACCAACTACTTAGATGTAGAGTCGTGGAGGCGTCTCTCGGTAACGCAAGCTCAGCTAAATTTGTTACCAGAGGCACCCCCCCAAGGGGGTGTGCTATCTCCACTTCTATGGAACGTGGCCATAAACAGTATTCTAAATACTCTGAACACGGGGGGGTGCAAGATAGTGGCTTACGCGGATGACGTAGCCATCGCCTTCTCGGGAAAATTTCCCCAAACTCTGTGTGAAAGAATGGGGGAATCCCTGTTGACACTATCAAGGTGGGCAACAAATAACGGACTAGGGGTTAACCCAAGTAAAACTGAACTAGTCCTCTTTACAAACAAACACAAGATACCTCGCCTCAGGCCTCCCTCTCTAAACGGCGAGATACTGGTTTTCAGCGACAAGGCCAAGTACTTAGGCGTCTTCCTTGACAGGAAGCTAAATTGGAATGCCTGCATTGAAGACAGAGCGAGGAAAGCGTCCATTGCCCTGTTTACATGTAGAAAATCCATTGGTTTAAAATGGGGGCTCAGTCCACTCATCACCAGATGGCTTTACACAGCTATAGTCCGCCCCATACTACTATAGGGAGTTGTAGTATGGTGGACGGCCCTCAATAAGCAATCTAATTTAAACAAGTAAGAAAGGCTACAGTAGATCGAGCCGACTGTAAAAGACCCCGTACTCCCATAGTAGTGCCCATTTTCTTAAAATTAAAATTTTAAAATGAAATTAAAAAAATTAAAATGAATTATTTACATTTTGAATTAAAATTAAAAAGTAAATAAATTAACAATCGTCATTGTCAGCATTCGAACCCGCGATCTATACGAAGGTTCCATATTGCGCCGCAACTCTACCAGTTGCACCACGACCCTCTTCTATCATTCTTCCGATTAGTTGCAAATATGTATGTGTGCTCATACATATGTGTGTATGCATAGCATTGTTCGGCGGGGCCAGCGGCTCCGGGCAGCGCTGCCGCCAAAGCAGGTAGAGAAAACGTTCGAACATATGTTTGTATGTTTCTGTGTTTGTTTGTATGTGTTGCGCGCATGCAGTGATTTTGCAGTAAAATAACATGCACTTTGAACCGAAATTTCTCTCTTGTTTGACATAGGATTTTGATGCCACTTTCAGGAAAGTTAGAAATAGTAAGTCTCTAAGCGTATGTTAAATTACAACACTGTACTATTTGATTTATGCCTTCAAAAAGGCATTGAATCTGGAGAGTCTTTTAGTTCCTATGAGAAAAGGGGGCGTGGCAGCTCAAAATTTTGAATGACATTATACTAAGGCTGTCTCTAAGAACCTGTATACCAAAATTTGTGCTCCTAAGTGCTACAGTTACTGAGATATTCGCCTAAAACACAAATTTTTTCGAGGTGTTTCTGGTTTTTTGCTCATTGCGGGGGCGGTAAGGGGCGTGGCAACAATTTGAAATAAACTTGATCTGCTCGCGAAAATAACGGACTTACATTCCAAATTTGGTGTCTCTAGCTCTTGTAGTTTAAAAGATCCAGGTGTTCATACGGACGGACGGACGGACGGACAGACGGACATTGCTATATCGACTCGGCTGTTGATGCTGATCAAGAATATATATACTTTATGGGGTCGGCCACGCCTCCTTCTGCCTGTTACGCACATCTCGCTTCTGACAAACTTAATAGACCCCCTTTACTCTTTTTTAAAGAGTACGGGGTCTAAAAAGCTTAATAAAACTCAACGCCTAGCAGGACTACTCACTCTAGGTGCCCTAAACTCCACCCCTCAGGAGGCCCTCGAGGCCATCCTTCACTTTCCCTCACTCGAGATCACGAGTAAGAAAATAGCCTCTCTCTCCGCCATTAGAATGAGAGAGTCATGCCTATGGAGACCGAACGGGATAGGACACTCCAGTATTCTATCATCGCTCCCACTCTCTATAAACAAAACAGACTACAGCACTCCGAAAGAGTTTACTTCAACACCTTTCAAGGTGGTCTTCCCCCCAAGGGAAACGTGGACTCAAGGTCCTCCTTATCGAAACTCATCCCTCCACTTTTACACTGACGGCTCTCGAGCGGACGGTCGAACGGGTGGAGGTTTTTATTGCCCGGAGCTAGGTATAGCTGAATCCTTTAGATTACCGGATCACTGTAGCGTCTTCCAAGCGGAGATATACGCTATTCAGGAAGCTCTTAAAGCCCTGGAGCGCGAGATCCCTTATCGATGTAGGATCTGCATCCTATCAGATAGACAAGCTGCCCTTAAATCTCTGGGGTCGGTCTCAACAAACTCCCACATTACAAACGAATGTCGCAAATCTCTCATGGAGATGGCAGATCGATTCGATTTTCACCTCATATGGGTCCCAGGACACAGTAATATTGAGGGTAACACAAATGCGGACGAACTAGCAAGGCTTGGCACAGTCTCCCCTCTCGACTCCGAGAGGGGGCTAGTTCGCATGCCTCTAGCATCCTGTACTCTTCAAATCAGTAAGCACTTCGAAAGACTAGCTGATCTCGTATGGGAAAACACACACAGATGTAGAGTGCCACGTTCTACATGGCCGGTTCGTGACGAGAAACGTTCGGCCAACTTATGCAGGCTGACCCGGAAGGACTGTTCCGACGTCTTCCGGGCCCTTACTGGACACTGGCTTGTAGGCACACATGCCATCAGGCTATCAGCCGGTTACCACGATTTCTGCAGAAGCTGCGGAAACGAAGAGGAAGAGGAATCGGTAACTCACTTCCTCTGCCAATGCCCTGCTCTAGGGCCGCCAAGACAGCGCCACCTTGGTGCCTTTACCTTACAGGGGCTGTCTGATATAGCTGACAAACAGCCCCTACAACTTGCCAAATTCATACAAGCCACGAAGTGGTTCTCCACAAATCTTTCATAAGAGCTTCATAATCGCCTCCACATTACTGACCCACATGGTATCACAACGAGCCGAATGCGGCTCATGTGTGCCGGTGCTTATTTTATCACCGGCAGCCACTCTACCTAACCTAATAACTGAAAATGCAAACAAATCCGTCACCTACCGCCAGATTAAAAATATATACACAAGAGTAACTCCCCCCATCTTACCAGCTATCCCAGAATATAGGAAGCAATGTGCGGGGGACTGTGAGGGTCCATTCCACACTGGCTGCGAGATTGCCAAACCGACAGCGCTACAAGGAGCGCAACGTGCAGAGTTACAATAGAGGACAGCATACGATCCTTCCGGCCTGTGCCAGTACCAGCACCGGCACCCCAATATCCTAAGCAAGGACCAGCACCGGCGCCCCAACAAGTTTTATCAAGGACTGCAGGATCGGTAGCGCTACATAGATTGATAAAAGATAAAATTGTTATATTAAGTTGGAAAACAATTGAAATGTCATGAAAATTTTGTAATACTGAGCGATAATAGCGTTGCTCGTAGTAGAGTATGGCCCGTGAAGCCATACGAAATAATAGCCAGGAGATCACTGTGTTGATCGATTAGGGAAAAAAAATAAAAAATTTTCTGTAAACAAAAAAAAAAAAAAAAAAAACAAAAATGTTTAAAAAATGAAAAACCAAATATATAAACCACATATACAATCCGAAATTAAAATTGCATGCTTTCGAATTCAATTTCTCAAGATAGTAATATATTAGAAGCAGAAACAATGTAAGACCATGAATCGAAAGTAGCGGACTCAAACGTTATAAATAATGTTGATACCGTATCAATAGATTTAAAAGTATTAACTGTTATGTTAATAATAATTGTTATTCTTTCATTAACGAATGTGCTAACCAAATTATATAAGTTGCGAAATAAGGGGATAAAGAAAAGATACGCAAGTAGAGCAGGTAATTTAGAAATGATTTAATATGATGAACATAGTAAATTACATTTATATTAAAGATACTAATTTTAGAACCAATGCAGTACAAATACTGCAAAAACATTCATTAAATAACTGAATTCGAAAACAAATACATAAAAACTTTCCATAGTATTGCAAGCCCATTAATTGGTAGTTCAAAACTGAAAAGGGCGTTGTGTTGAGTGTTTTATGTTATGGTAAAAAGTATCAGGGAAACACATGAAATACTAGGGACAAAAACTATATAGATGATATAGATATAGATAAAAACTCAATTTTTTCCATTAAACAATGGTATGGAATACAATTGCGAAAAAAATAAATGATTATAAAGACAAATTTAAAAAATCATAAAAATGTATCAATTCTGATAAAACAATAAAATCGATACATTGATACATCATGCGCAAATACTAACAGCTCAACATAACAACTACAATAAAGAAAGTAAAAATTTAATTAAGTCAAGAGCATTAAAATGTATGTCAGAAAATTGTTAAAAACCAGACAACATAATATTGGTGTTAGACAAAATCTTGTAATAACAATACTAGAAGATCCAAATCTGCGAGCTGAATTCGACGAGAACCAGCTGCAAGATTTAGATGAGTCTAAACTAATGATCAATACATAAACTGATATTGATAGTGACATCGAAACGCTCGAAGAAAATATAGAAGTTACAATGACTAACCAGGTAGCCTTGGATAGGAGCAGGTCTCCTCTGCTGAATTCTCCCTCCTGAATTCGTTGAAAAAAAAATTAACATTGAATCGTGTGGCGGCAGCGCTACCGCATTCGTATCAATGTATGAGTGCAAGCGAGATAGAAACATACAAACATATGTTCGAATGTTTTCGTTGCTTGTGTAGCGGCAGTGCTGCCCGCAGTCGCTGGCCGCGCTGAATACACACATACATACATACATGTATATGCATCATATATTGGCTTTCGTATGTGTATTCCCATACAGACAAACAGATGTACATATGTGTGATTAAGCTTAGATTGTTTTTGCTTCAACGTGTTTTAATGCAAGTACTACAGATTGTAATATTTCTAGACCGATTTTAATAATTAAATCGCGAAAATATGCAGAAAGTATTTTACGGTCGGGCGTGCTCGACTGTACTTATATTACTTGTTTTTGCTTAGTTATGGTGAAAACTAATGAATTAAGCGACATGGTGAAGTGTCAGATGGTGGAGAAGTATAACTCTGGTATTTCCGTAGAAAATATCAGTAAACTATACAAAGTTTCTCGCCAAACGGTTTATTATCAAATAAACAAATTTAAAAAATTTAATAGCATCAAAAATCTGGCGCGATGTGGCAGACCTCGCAAGACAACCGAGGAGGCAGATCGGTTAATTGTGCGCCAGTTAAAAATAAACCCATTAGTGACACCCAAAACAGCAGCTCGGGAGCTTGCTGATACTTCAAGCACAAACATCAGTGAAAGATCAGTTCGGAGGCGCCTCAAGGAAGCAGACTACGGAACATATGTAGCGAGAGTAATACCCCAAATTAGTGCAAGGAATAAACTCAAAAGGCTTGAATTTGCCAAAAAAATATGTTGACAAGCCTGTATCGTTTTGGCAGAATGTTTTATGGAGTGATGAAAGCTCATTTAATTTCCACTGCTCAAAAAAAAAAGTTTTTGTCAGAATGCCAAAAGTTACACATAAAAAAAGAGTCCCGACGTGTGAAAGAGTGCGCCACGGAGGTGGCTCAGTCATGTTTTGGGGATGCGTTGCCTATAACGGCGTAGGAGACTTTGTACCTGTCGATGGAATGATGACCAAACACAAATATTTGGAGGTCCTAAACAGTTTTGCATTTCCTTCAGGAGATAAATTGATTGGAATGTCATTTTTTTTCCAGCAGGACAATGCTCCTTGCCATAAGGCAAAAATGATAACAAATTTTTTTAATGAAACTAGAGTTAACATCCTAGATTGGCCACCGCAAAGCCCCAATTTAAATATTATCGAAAATTTGTGGGCTTATATTAAACAAAAGCGGTGTGCTGATTTACAAAGGACACGCGAGGACACCATATCGGAGATTGAAGCGCTCTGGAGGAGTGTTCCGTTGGATTATATCCATAGCTTGGTTGAGTCAGTTCCCAGACGCTTACAAAAAGTTATAAGTGCTAAGGGAGGTTATATTTTTTACTAAAAATAAGAAACACTATATTAAAACTTAAGTTTTTTGTTATTTTAGTTCAAATAAAACTATTGTTAAAATACTTTTGCCACCGTGCTTTTCGGAAAATTGAATTTTTTCTATTGTTAATATTAATTTTAAAAAATTTTCGTTGCTTTCAAAAAACATTAAATAATCTATATTTCTCACCACAATTTGTTTATTTTTTTGTGTGGTCATTTATAAAAGTTATGCACATATTTGCTTAACATTTATTTTGTCAAAATAGTTATGCCGTCGACTGTAAGTCTCAACAATTTCGTATCATTCAAAAATGTTGCAACAAATAAAAAAATAAAATTTTTGGTTGATACAGGTGCAGATATTTCAATTATAAAAGAAAATTCTGATGTCTTTCATGACATCCAAATCAATAGAATTATAGACATTCGAGGCATAGGAGATGGAGTAATAGACTCCAAAGGACTAGTCTCAATTGAACTACAAACAGACAAATACATTATTCCATATTTCATTTCATTTACTTCATTCAAATTTCGCAATTCCCTGCGATGGAATAATAGGATCAGATTTCATAAAAACGTTTAATTGCCAATTAGATTACAATAATTCACAGAATTGGTTTATTATTAGACCACAAAACTTAACGTATCCTATCTATGTTCCAATAACATTTAGCTCTGGTACTAATTTCACACATCTGCCAGGAAAGTCACAAGTGTTACGCAAAATAGAAATGTTTTCAGCAGAAGAAAACATTATAATTCCAAATCAGGAAATTGAACCGGGTGTCTATGTTGCAAACACTATTGCAACAGCCCAAAATACTTTTGTCCGATTCTTCAATACCACAGATACATGCCAAATAGTAGGCATTAATAACATAAGATGTAAATAGAAAAAAATATTTAATTAGTAAATTAAAGAAAAATTTTCCAATTTTGTTTAAAATTGAAGAAATCACATTGAAGAAATCTGCACCGAGTATAGTGATGTGTTTGGACTTGAAACCGAACCATTCAGAACGAACAATTTTTATAAGCATGAATTTAGACTTAATGATGATTAGCCATTATATGTTAAAAATTATTGATATCCGCATAGCCAAATATAAGATATCCAGCTTCAAGTTGGAAAGTTAATTGAACAAAATTTTGTTGAACCGTCTGTATCACCATATAATAGCCCACTTTTATTAGTCCCGAAGAAAGCTCATCCGGGCTCTAAAGAGAAAAACTGGCGATTAGTAATTGACTATCGCAAATAAATAAGAAATTGCTGTCAGATAAATTTCCAATCCCCAGAATTAATGCTATTCTTGATCAATTAGGTAGAGTTAAATATTTTTCATGTCTTGATTTAATGTCAGGTTTTCTTCGCCGAATATTCACGGCATATAACAAGATTATGTAAAAAGAATGTTCTATTTGAATGGTCCGCAGAATGTGAAAAGGCATTCCAAATCAACTTGTTCAACTAAATTTATTACAGTACTCAGATTTTAGCAAAGAATTTTGCATAACCACACATGCAAGCATGTGGAGCAGTTTTAACTCAAAACTATAATGGTTGGAGTCCCGTTGCATAAGCATCAAGAGCATTCACTAAAGGTGAAAGCAATAAGAGTACTACAGAACAAGAACGAGCAGCAATAAATTGGGCAATAACACATTTGTATAAGAATCTTGCACAATTATAATATTTACACAGTTACTCCAACCATATTCCGCTGACGCATGAGTTATGCTGAGTCGGCTTGCCGGCCGTAGCTTTGTAGCTCATGCGCCCAACTTTTAGGTTTAGCTTTATTCCAATTTTGTAATACAATTCAGTTTTGTATTGAAGTTTAAAGAATAAACCCGCACTAGTCCGGCACACTGCCGTAATTAAATTGTTATATTTCTGATCATTGGTGAGCCACAAGGCCAGTGTATAGAAAATGGAGTGAAGTCAAGCCCTTCAACATAATCATCATAAGATTATAATTACACGATCAACGCTGGACCTGGCACCGACGCCTAGTACATCGCTGGACCAGCAACTTACTTAATTTATATATGGCAAACACTTTACAGTTAAAACTAATCACAACCCTTTAACATATTTATTTTCCATGGTTAATCCATGTTCTAAATTAACACGCATGCGTGCATATCTGAGAGGTAAAGATAATGTCGTGGCAGATGCCCTTTCAAAGATAACAATATCCGACGTAATTGACTTGAATACAAAAGTCCTGAAAATTACTACCAGGCACCAAAGTAGACAAAACAATTTCGCCCAGAAAATAAACAAGAACTATCGCAAAAGCAAAGTCTTGAAAAAGCTTCAAAGCCCAACGAATATGAAGTCATCACAAATGACGAGGTAAAGTAGTGACTTTGTGAATAACAGATTCCACATGTTTATTGAAACTTGGAAAAACAGCTGTTGCAAGAATTAATGTAAGCGATTTATACTCCAATGGAATTTTCGACTTAGGTCAGTTTTCCAAAGGCATGAATGGCAAGCCGGTGTATCTAAAATCAGCCAACTAAAAGTGGCATCGAGATCTTTGAATCAATTTCAATAGATACTTTGAAAAACATAGGCAATAAAAAATTTAAAATCATTAAGAAAAGCGCTACTCAAGCCGGTGACCCTCATCCAAAACGATGAAGAACAAGAAAGAAAAGTACAGTCGAGCACGCCCGATCGTATAATACTCTCTGCACTTTCCCCGACTTAATTATTAAAATCGACCTAGAAATATTACAACGTGAAGTACTTGCATTAAAACACGTTGAAACAAAAACAATCTAAGCATAATTAAACATACATCTGCTTGTCTGTATACAAATACACATACGAAAGACAATATAAGATGTATGTGTGTATTCAGCGCGGCCAACGACTGCGGTCAACGCTGCCGCCATACAGGCAGCGAAAACATTCGAACATGTGCTTGTATGTTTCTGTCTCGCTTGCACTCATACATTGATATGAATGCGGCAGCGCAGCCGCCACATGTGCTTGTATGTTTCTATCTCGCTTGCACTCATGCATGATATTGCGTTCAATTATCAACACATCTAGTTTTCTAGTTTATAGTCCGATTTTAATGCACATTTCAGGATAGTTTGATATAGGTAGTCTCCACACAAATTATAAATTACAATACTGTACGATAAGAACAAATGCCTTAAAAACAAAATGAAATTTAAAAATTATTTTGTTTCTTGTGGCAAAAGGGGTCGAGGCAGTCCACAATTTTTGATAGAATTGCATTTATGCTGCCTCTAGGTACCTGTCTACCAAAATAGGTGCCATAATTACTGACATATTCGCCGAAAAAACCGATTTTTTCCGAGGTGTGTCTAGTTTTTTGATCATTGTGGGCGAATGGGGCGTGACATCGAAAAAAAAAAGATTCTTGGATTGACTGACTAAATATGTGATCGATTGAACTCGAACTTGTATCTCTTACCATCTCTGAAATCCGTTTGTTCATACGGACAGACAGACAGACGGACATGGCTATATCGACTCGGCTTGTGATGCCTTCTGCCTTCTTCCTTCTGCCTGTTACATACATTTGCACAAACTCAATATACTCTTGCAAAGAGTATAAAAAGAAGCTATATTGTCTACATTCCATGACGATCCAATTCAAGGAGGTCATACAGGCATAAATAAAACAATTGCAAAAATAAAGAGACAATATTATTGGAAAATCATGACTAAACATGTAAATTACATTAATAAATGTCCAAAATGCCTGACGTCGAGAACGACAAAACACACAAGATCACCTATGACAATAACCGAAACTCCACAATATGCTTTTGACAGAGTGATAGTAGACACTAGTGATCCACTACCACGTTAGGAAAATAGGAATGAATATGCAATCACCTTAATATGTGAATTGACAAAGTATTCAGTAGCAATTCCCGTTGCAAATAAGAGTGCAACAACTGCGCAAAAGTCATATTCGAATCTTTTATTCTAAAGTACGGTCCAATGAAGACGTTCATTACGGATATGGGAACAGAATATAACAATTCCATTATAAATGACGTGTGCAAATATTTAAAAATAGACAACATAACGTCTACATTTCAGTTGATAAAACTGATTGGACATATGGTTAAAGTATTACGTGTATTGTTTTAACTCAACACCATCAATAGCTCATAATTATTGTCCATATGAACTAGTATTTGGTAGGCAAAATAACTTACCAAAGCAATTTAATAGGGTAAATACTATAGAACATATCTATAATATAGAAGATTATTCAATAGAAGTTATAAGAAATAAACAAAATTAAGTAAAAATAAATAAATGATAAGAAAGTATTAGATTTTAAAATAGAAATAGGAGACCAAGTTTATTTAAAGAATGAAACAGGTCATAAATTAGAATATTTTTATATAGGGCCATTTTAGGTCATTAGTATAGAGAACAATTATAATGTTACTATAAATAATAAGAAAAATAGGCAACAAAAAGTTCATAGGGATAGCCTAAAATGGATTAATAAATAAAACGAAAAATAAAAAAGAAATGTATTTTCTTATACAACATAATAAATAAAATATATTAAAATAATACTAATAATAATTTGTATATTAATTAATTTCAATATATTACGTCATTTTTTTTAAAGGGAGGTGTAGTATGTTGTATGCCAAATGGGCATATGCCTACTGTATTGTAGAGTATACAATATATCAAGTGGTCATATGCCCAACTTAAAAGTAAGAGTAACAACTCATAACATAACGACACTTTGTTGCTATGTTAATACAATAACAAATATACATAAGTCCAGTAATAGGATCCGTCGCTCATGCGGACTGGCCGCAGCGTGAGAACGTTGGCGTAAGCACTTCTTGAGTATGTGCCATCTGTACATATATATACATATATTCAAATACATATGGCATGCTATATACTCCCGCTCTGTCGCTGCTTTGAGCGACAGAACTGGAAAACCCTATTATGTACTTTAGGCCAAGTCCATTTTAAATAAAGAGACACGAATTCATTCTGAATCTGTCGATTGATGAAATTAGTTGTAATCTTTTTGATTACATAATATTTCCAAAACCAGGGGCTGATATAACTTCGTACAGACCCATTCGCTTGCTATTCGTACTAATATCTTAATTATTCGAAAGAATAGTTCTACGAAGCATACTTGTGCAGATGGACCTTAGGGGTAAAATTGCAGACAAACAATTTGGACTAAGGAGCCAGCACTGATAACCTGAACAACTACATTGCGTAGTCAACAGCATTTTGGGCGCTTATGATATTTTAATCACCAGTGTTCCTTGAAGCCAAGCAGGCTTTTGATCGTTTCTGGGATGTGAGACTCTTAAGCACGATTAGGTCGGAACTTCCATCTTTCTTTAAACATTACAATAAGCTGCAAATAAAAATAAATATATGTAGAGTGATGTTGACAGAAGTGAACCACCGGGAAAAGTGGACCACCTGAATTTTCTGAGACTAGTGACATCTTTGTCAAACTGTGCGCGTAGATTTTTATATTTTGAGATTATCTAACTTTTAATAAGTATTCGGAGGTTATTTACATAATTTTGTGGTGTTCAGGACATATATGTTTATACATATACCAAAGGTCGTCCATTCATATATTTGTGTCTCGTTTGCATCCAATCATTGACATTGCGCTCAATTCAAAATATCTTTAATTTTATTGATTGTAGTCGGATTTTTAATCCACTTTCTGGATAGTTTGATATAATTTGGTTCCAAACGAATTTCAAATAACATTGTACGATAATAAAAAATGCATTAAAAACGGCTTGCAATATTAAAAATTTTATTTTTTATGGAAAACCCTTTTCCGTGACAATCAAATTCTAAATGACATTATAATTATGATTTATATGGGAACCTGCGCATAGAAATTGCTGTTCCAATGGCCATGGCGTTAAGAAAAAATAGTTATTGACAGACTAAAAATGGAGTCGATATTGACTAACTTTAAAGTTGTAGCTCTGAGACAAACAGACGGGGTGGGAAACGGCTCCACAGGCCTGTTACATTTTTTCTTTTCACATATCCAATAAACTCTATCAGAGAGTACAGTAAAATAATGAGCACATTAATGTATAATGTTTATTTATTTCAAGACCAGTGTTGCCTATAGGCAACAATTTTAGTACAAATCATTGAAATTCGGCCCTGAAAGTGTAAAATAAAGAGGTAACTGGGACAGGTAGGCAGTAATTAACTTGTTCGTTAGTTCTGCTAAGGTAAAACACGGGTTTAATAAACAGCGCACTGCTAGCAACTACAGTAAGCAAAACCGACAAGCTATGATACAAAGCTTGGGGAAACAAACAGACACATCACTACATCTGAGAAGTTTCGACATTTCTCTACAAGGCTCTGGTGTGGTGGCAAGCCACAAAAATGAATAGGTCTCAATACGAGCGCCATGGGAACTGCTAGCTTTCGTAATGTGCTCCCGTGCTTGACGTGGAATTCTTCGTGATTTCTAAGGGTCATGAAAGGCTGCTAAACTGTCAACGTGATGACGTCCGGCTTAACCTAACCTAATCTAAATATAGTGCACTTAGAGAATCAAATATTTAAAAATCCAACCAGTTTCAATAATTTGAAATTGATTTTGCGATAATATTAAATCGTTGATTTAAACAAAATAATCAATTTATATGAATTATACCAACAATTAATCGTGCAATCATTTATTTAATTACTAACTGAACAATCGAAGGAAGATAATTGGTTATGGCATTTGGTGTCATCTTTTAAGCCGAAGGTGGATCACAAAAGTAACGTCAAGTTCGTCATTACTTCTTGCTTCACGGAAAGGGCAGTCGCTCCTGGTCCAAAGATTTTCCTTTTTGTTTCGGATACTCTTTTCTTTTCAAATCGTACAAGTAGGATTTCTGGTTGACAGTTTAAGCAGGGAAATGAACTCCGCGTGCACAACACAGCTGCAATCATACGAGCATCATCTTGATGTTGAATTTAATATTTGCCTGAGTTACGGAATACAAAGTGATCTCGACAACTTTACCTGGTGTTAAGTTAACTTACTACATCTAAATTTCAGTAAATGTAACGTAATGTCCTAAAGTAGGCGAGTACCTGCCTATAATAACTATTCTCGTGACAGTCAACCTCTTCACAAAATACGTCGCTCAATGATTTGGGTATCCTTTTCGATTCTAAACTTAAGTTTGATAAGCACTGCTCTTCCGCTGCTAATCGAGTTTTGGGTGACTTGGGTTTCATAAAGCTGTAGTGGCGTTGGTTAGCCAAAATCTAACCCCAAATTGGTTGATGGAAATTTTTCTCGTGAGAAAGTACCACTGGTACATTTCCCCTTTTTGTTCTTTCTTTTCACATGCACTCAATTGGCGGTTTCCTTTAAACTGAAACCGTTTACCACAAAACGAGGGAGATCGTTAATTTCAACGGTCCAAGTCTGAAACGGAACTTTGGCAGTATGGCGACTGTTCCGAGGCTTCATGTACATAGATCTCTGACTAAGGCATCGTTCTTTTTCGTTAGAAGCAGTTATCAAGGCAGACGTAATCTGCACTACAGAAATTATTTAACAGTGTCTAGTGCAAGTCTGTCAAATTTCAAAGTCGACAACGAGAAAAAAATATATTAAACTAGTGAAATTTTCAACCAAGTGAAGTGTTCACGATGCCGTGCAAATAGGTGCATAATTCGTTTTTCTTTTCTACAGCAATTTACAGCGAAGCCAATGGAAGCGCTTTCATTGGTGGATAAAAAGTAAACATTTAAAATAAAAACTGCAAGTCTTGCATATAAAATATAAGGAATGGGCTTGATGATATTCGGCGCCCAATTAAGTAAAAAGAATTAAGCATCTAAATGTCGCACAGAATGATTGATGATACAATTTATTTTCTGACCTGTTGTTTGCCTCAATTCTGTTTGAACTAAGTTAATTCCCGCAGTGTAATGCATCACAGCTGTTTCAAACAAGCAAAAGAAAAATTCAACAAGTTATTGCTCAGCGCATGTTAAACGGCATGACAACTGTTGTTAATTAGTTATACATGTCTAATTCGATAATTATTTCTTTCAGTATTCTTTATGTCTAATTGCTAAGTTTTGTTGTGGGGTTGTCATGTGTCGATCATTAAGAGTATGCTTATTGAGAAGTGGGTATGTTTAGGGATCGCTTTATATACTACTGCGGGCAAAAAGTAAGGTGAATTTGTTTGTCAAACTGCGCGGTATTAAAATTTCGCGGTAGTTATTTTTTTTATCAGTTGGCAGCACTGTTAATAATATCTGGGCCAAATTTCTTGTGAATATATATATTTACGCTTGTGTTTACCAAACGACCAAGAGTGCAGCTTTCGATTTTTTCAATGTCTGATTTGATTGAGCAAAGAAGTGCCAACAATTTTGGTTTCCGGAATGAAATTTCGGCTGCGGAAACGTTGAGGATGTTGCAGAAGGCTTTTGGTGATTCGACCACGTCGCAGAAAAATTTTTTTAAATAGTACAAAGACTTCAAAGAGGGTCGAGAACGTGTTGATGACTTGGAGCGCTTCGGACGACCATCGACGTCAACAGTTGACCAACACGTCAATAAAGTGAAGGAGTTAGTGCTCAAAAATCGTCGGTTAACTGTTAAAGACCTTACTAAAATGATCGGAATATCAGAAGGATCTGTGAAAACCATTTTGAAAGACCATTTCAGCCTACGAAAATTCAAATCTCGTTTGATACCGAAAACTCTCAATTTCTTGGAAAAAAGTCGTTGCGTTGATGTGTATGAAACAATGCTTTCTGACTATCAGGACAAGCTCAAATGCATCATTGCAGGAGATGAGACTTGGACTTACGCTTACGACCCTGAAACGACCGACCAATCAAGCGAATATCGTGCTAAAGGCGAGGCCAGACCGAAAAGAGCACGTCAAAGTCGTTCAAAAATCAAGGTCATGATGACAGTTTTTTTCGATTTTCGTGGTGTGGTGCACTATGAATTCCTTCCACCTCGCCAAACTGTTAATAAGAAATATTATTTGAGCGTTCACGCGAATTCCGAGCATAGTTATTAAATAGTAGATGAGCCTGCAGAACAGCGAAATATTTTTGTAATCCCCCAATTGCAAACGGCCCGAAACCAGCGCGTGCCTGCTGATTTTTGCATCGTTTTATAGTACAAAGCGTTGGTCAAAGCAGTTTGACGATCGTTATCTAATAAAAACTCGCAATACATAATACATCAGGACAAAATAGAAAATGTACAAAAACAATTTCTTCTTTTTGTCCTTACCTGGAATACTCGATTATTCGATATTCGATTACCTAAGTATCGTAGTAGACTTCTATTAATAAACCTCCCTTCTATTGCAAATCGCAGAACCATGATTGGATAAACTAATTAGTCGAAAAATAGATTTTTCTTATCTATTTGCCTATTAGCCTATTAGAAAATTTTTTCCATTGTCCCTTCAAACTTGTACCACTAATTATGCTTTACATAATCCATTTCGTATCTTATGTACTTACTATAACAGTCTTTCTCGTGTGGTTTGTGAAGTCTTTTCTTTGTTTTCAATTAGAACGTCACTTCTCTCTTATTTATCTAACCATTCTAGATGATAGTTTTTAAAGATTGAAGGTAAAGCATAGTACTAAGTACTAAGAATTTCTCTTTTTATGTACATTAATTTCGCGTATCGTCCACGTGCAATCCGATTTCCGCGGACCTTATCGTTTATCGCCGCGTTACTAACATTTTATTCTCTTTTGGTCTGATTAGTGTTTTCGTGTGGTTTTTCTAACCCTTGCAACGGATGTTAAGCCAAACTTTTTTTTATATTTTTTTTAATGTTTTTAATTTTGCAGTACTAACCCCGGTAAACGTTAATGCCAAATTTAATTTTTCTAATTGTAATATTAAAAATTTTTAAATTTAATTCAAACCTTAATTTTTAAAAATTTTATATTGAAGTTAATTTGTATATCTTTTTGTGTCGACTGATCATAGCATTAATAAACAAATTGACGAGCCATTTCATTTTCTCAGATATGTACAAAGTGGTTCTACTTAAAAACATCTCACCGGTGAACCGATGCACTCACAATGACACAACTTTGCACACAAACTCAGAAGGCATAACATTGACGGAAATATGGTCAAACAATTGGTATCCACACTCTCCCTCCCCACCACACCGGTTAAATTATCTTAGAGTTTTAGAGGGCAATGTAATAATATTACAAATACCTAAAATTATATTGAATAATTAAAAATGCCTAATTACAAAAATTATATAAAATAAAAGATTATGAAAATAAAACATAGTTTTAAGAAAAAAGAAGTAATGTGGGATAACCCATCTGTAGTTTTTTCAGACCCCGTACTCTAAAAAATACTAGAGGGACATATTAAGTTTGTCCAAAGCGAAATGTGCAAAACATGCAGAAGGCCGACTCCATTAAGTGTAAACAGCCGAGTCGATATAGCGAAGTCCATCTGCCTGTTTGTCTTTTAAAATACAAGATCTAGAGCCCCAATGTTGGAATCAAAGTCCGTCTATATGCAACTTAGTTTACGATTATTTCAACTATTTTCATTACACTAAAACTTCGAAAATATTAAAGGTATCGTGACCAAATTCACACAGAACGTATGGTACTATTATAAATATACTGATTAAGTTTGATCTAGATCGGACAACTATAGCCTATAGCTCCCATAGGACAAATCGGTCAAAGACAAAAAATTTGTATGAGGACATCTAGTCTTTGCTGAGCGATCGCAACCAGCTGGTTTGTTGTTCGGCGTGAGTTCCCAGATTCAAATTAATTCAGTAATAGTCAAAAATTAATTTTGATTTTTAATACAAGGATTGTCTTATGCTAAACATGTTTAAAATAAAGGAAAGTAAATACATATGTATGTTTTAAATATAATTCATGTTTTTTGCTTGTATGGATAAATGCAAACTACTATGAGAGTACAGGGCTGTCTTAATCAGCGTCACAAGCCGAGTCGATATAGCCATGTCCTCTGTCTGTCTGTCCATATGTCCGTATGAATAAACAGATTTCAGAGATGGCAAGAGCTACAAGTTCGAACTTAATTATTATCGAATACATATTTAGTCAGGCAATCTGTTTTTTCCGATGCCACGGCACATTCGCCCGCAATAAGCGAAAAACTAAACACACCTCGAAAAAATCGATGCCAAAATCGTAGTAACTATGGCACTTAGAAATACCACTTTTGGTACGCATGTTCCTTGGGTCAGAACAAGTGCAACATCCATAAAACTGTCAGGCTACCACCCCCGCTATTCCAAAGGAAATAAAAGATTTTTCAAACTTGCATGCCGATTTTGAGGAATTTGTCTTTATTTTATGGATTTTTATGTTATTTGAAATTCGTTTGCGTAAAAACCAGGTTATAATCAATCAAGTAACAAAGATTATATTTGAGCTCTATGGCAATGCGTTTGTGTAAGCGAGACAGAAACAAATAAACGCTTACGATACATGTGTGGCAGGATGACCTGCGGACGCTGTTCGAGCCGACCAATGGTTGGTTGTATGCATATGTATGTGTATTCATATAATGTCAAACGTATATGTACTTGCATACAGACAAACACATGTATGATCGATTATGTTCAGTTTCTTTTTAATTTTTTTTTGTTTCAACGTGTTCTTATGCAAGTACTAGTCATTGTAATCCCAGGCTTCCGATTTTAATAATATAATCGGGATTAAAAGCGGAGAGTATTATACAGTCGGGCGTGCTGGCCAATACTTTTCTTTCTTGTTGAGTAGGGGGTCTTAAAATAGCTGTTTGACTGGATATTAAGATTGGTGAAACAGTCGCAAATATTGCTATACATTGAACATACCGTCTTATTGGACTGGCCATGACAAGTGGGGTTGCCACGCCCAAGGACTTAATGCGTTGTTGCATGGTGGGTGTGGCCGTTGTGGTCCCACCACGCTGGTAGTGACCTGTTGACAAGCCCTGCTGACCACTGTTAGTAACAGTTGCAACGTAAACACCACCTAAGAGTTCAGGAGAAAGCGCATCGCTTGTGTAGCCACGCTGTGGATCCATAGCTCTATGATTTTATATTAAATAATACAAATGAACTTCCAAACAGTCGCAGTTTCTTACCTGGGCCGCGCATGCGGACTATGGCGTGTATGATACATGCGCACTTGACGTGGAGAGTCATTATTAGCAAATGGCTGAGAAGAACTCGTTGCACCACCCGAAACGCTCGCAATTTTTCCGTTGTTCTTACTTGCATTACTCATGTTAATGCCAGATGTCTTATCACTAAGTTGATGAAGGTAAAAATTATTGGAGTTGTGACGTTGTACAGGCGGTGTTGGTTCACAGTCTTGACTTTGTGACGCTGGTGGCGGTTCATGGTCTGTGTCAGAACATTCGCGACCAGGCGATAGCTGTAAAAAAGTAATGTTGAAAATAAATTCACCAACTTAGGATATGTTCCTTCTTTTAATCTGACGTAATTAAAAAGTACAGATTTAATAATTACAAAAGAAAACATACATAAACACTCAACACACTATGCTAATAAATAAACCACATTCCCGACAGAGATGACCACCATGTTTTTGGACCTTTTTACGCAAAAAAAATTTTTTTAAACAAGGAAGTTAAGAAAATCTATATATTTATATACAAACATATACATGTATGTTTTGAATATAATGCACCCTGTCTGTCCATCTGTCCGTATGAACAAACAGATTTCAGAGATGGTAAGATTTCAGATTGGCAAGATGTTTTCAAAAGTAAAATAATTAGTAAAACACGGTCATTAAGACATTTACACCAAATTTACAAATTAATTGTGTAAAACACCATATAATATATACATACATACATATACATAGAGACAAACGATTATTTATTGTTTTTTTAGACCGGGTATAGAGTAAGTTGGTTTACTAAGTTTGCCAGATGCGAAATGTGCGTAACTGGTAGAAGGAAGCATTATTCCTACAGGAGCTATTCGATTTGGATGAAACTTGGTCAGTATATTTATGTTATTGATAAATTTATTTTGTGTCAGTTTAATTAAGATAGCTTAGTCAATGCTAAATTGTTTCACACTAATTTATATTTAGAGCGTATTTTTAACCGATCGGCCCTATGGGAGCTATACGACATAGTTGTCCGATTTCGATCAAACTTGGTCAGTACATGTACTTCCTGTCCGTGTAAATTTGGATCAGATAGCAAAGCTAACAAAAAAGGTATCCATATTAAAACATTCTGATTTTACCCGTACATTTACCTTTAAATGAAGATAGAACGCCATTAAGTGGGCGTGTCAAAATACAAAAACAAACTTGTACTGCTTGGGTATTGGAGCTTATTGGACTGAGATATTCGGCTAAAACACAAATTTTTCGAGTTGTGTCTGGTTTTTTACTCATTGCGGGGGCGGTAAGGAGCGTGGCAACAATTTGAAATAAACTTGACCTATTCCAAATTTGGTGTCTCTAGCTTTTGTAGTTTGAAAGATCCAGGTGTTCATGGCTGTTGATGCTGATCAAGAATATATATATACTTTATAGGGACGCTTCTGACAAACTTAATAGACCCCTCTACTCTCTTTTAGAGTACGGGGTGAGGATTTATGAAGTCCTTATTGTAATAGATTTTCCCTAAATAAAAGGGAGTACTTTTTTCAATGCCATGCTTGTGATGCTGATCAAGAACATATGGGGTCTGCCACGCCTCCTTCTCCCTGTTACTGTATTTTCTGTCCTGTAACTTATATCAGGCCGATCAATTGTAAAAACTTCTGTCTGCTCACCAAAAACTATGTTCAATAACTGTAAAAAAGTAATGTTGAAAATAAATTCACCAACTTAGGATATGTTCCTTCTTTTAATCTGACGTAATTAAAAAGTACAGATTTAATAATTACAAAAGAAAACATACATAAACACTCAACACACTATGCTAATAAATAAACCACATTCCCGACAGAGATGACCACCATGTTTTTGGACCTTTTTACGCAAAAAAAAATTTTTTAAACAAGGAAGTTAAGAAAATCTATATATTTATATACAAACATATACATGTATGTTTTGAATATAATGCACCCTGTCTGTCCATCTGTCCGTATGAACAAACAGATTTCAGAGATGGTAAGATTTCAGATTGGCAAGATGTTTTCAAAAGTAAAATAATTAGTAAAACACGGTCATTAAGACATTTACACCAAATTTACAAATTAATTGTGTAAAACACCATATAATATATACATACATACATATACATAGAGACAAACGATTATTTATTGTTTTTTTAGACCGGGTATAGAGTAAGTTGGTTTACTAAGTTTGCCAGATGCGAAATGTGCGTAACTGGTAGAAGGAAGCATTATTCCTACAGGAGCTATACGATTTGGATGAAACTTGGTCAGTATATTTATGTTATTGATAAATTTATTTTGTGTCAGTTTAATTAAGATAGCTTAGTCAATGCTAAATTGTTTCACACTAATTTATATTTAGAGCGTATTTTTAACCGATCGGCCCTATGGGAGCTATACGACATAGTTGTCCGATTTCGATCAAACTTGGTCAGTACATGTACTTCCTGTCCGTGTAAATTTGGATCAGATAGCAAAGCTAACAAAAAAGTTATCCATATTAAAACATTCTGATTTTACCCGTACATTTACCTTTAAATGAAGATAGAACGCCATTAAGTGGGCGTGTCAAAATACAAAAACAAACTTGTACTGCTTGGGTATTGGAGCTTATTGGACTGAGATATTCGGCTAAAACACAAATTTTTCGAGTTGTGTCTGGTTTTTTACTCATTGCGGGGGCGGTAAGGAGCGTGGCAACAATTTGAAATAAACTTGACCTATTCCAAATTTGGTGTCTCTAGCTTTTGTAGTTTGAAAGATCCAGGTGTTCATGGCTGTTGATGCTGATCAAGAATATATATATACTTTATAGGGACGCTTCTGACAAACTTAATAGACCCCTCTACTCTCTTTTAGAGTACGGGGTGAGGATTTATGAAGTCCTTATTGTAATAGATTTTCCCTAAATAAAAGGGAGTACTTTTTTCAATGCCATGCTTGTGATGCTGATCAAGAACATATGGGGTCTGCCACGCCTCCTTCTCCCTGTTACTGTATTTTCTGTCCTGTAACTTATATCAGGCCGATCAATTGTAAAAACTTCTGTCTCCTCACCAAAAACTATGTTCAATAACTGTAATTCATGTACACGTGGTAAAACAAAAAGAGATAACTTTATGTTTACCTACATTATTAAACGACTTAATTATTGTACGAAGTGTGGCCCAAGTGGTAGAGATGCCTGGTGTAATTTTTCGTAATTGAATGTTAGCCTAAAGACTGCGGTTCGAATCTAGGCAGAGACAGCCGTTTCCTACATTTTTTTATATAACAAAAATGTGTTTATTATTTATTTATTAACGCAGACTAAATGCAGTTGCGAGTATAACCAAAATATAAAGTTCTATTTATAATTAAAATTATTATTTATGAGTATAAAAGATATAATAAAAATATATTTTAACTGAAAATATTAAAAGAATTTAGTTAATTAAATTATTAATAAATAATCGTTAATCTGGGAAACAAGTAAAGAAGTTGATCTAACATTTGTTGCAAGGATTGGGAAAACCCAGAAAAACCCAACCAGATCAATGCAATAGATGTATCAATAATACTGTAGTATTCGTTATATTCAGCGCATAATACTCGAAAACGATTGTGCAAAGCGTAGTCAGTAGTGCATGTAGGAAGAAATAAAGGGTTGTAGTACCTGGTTGCCCTGGTTGGAATATTGAAATTAAGGCGCTCTAAAAGAGATGAGGAGCAGATATCACCAACAATAAGCTTGTGAAGGAAAATAACTCGAAAAACTCACCTGCGATTAAGAAGGGACGGAAGATTAAGGAGTAACTGCCTATTGGTGTAGGAAGCAAGGCGAAGATTAGGGTCCCAATTAAGACCTCGAAGTGCAAAGAGTAAAAACTGCTTTTGCACTGACTCAATTAAATCTTGAGTATGAGCATGTTGAGGAAACCAGACACATGAAAAATATTCAAGAATGGGGCGGACAAGGGATGTATAAAGAAGTTTAGTGACGAAGGGATCATTAAATTCTTTAGACCAGCGCTTAATAAATCCAAGAGTGCCCTTGGCTTTATTAACAATTGTGGAGATATGATGTGTGAAACTTAATTTATTATCAAAAAGAACACCAAGGTCTTCAACTGACAGTATACGATTTAAGAGTAGATTGTCAATATAGTAATTGGCTAAGTAAGGAGTAACCCTCTTAAAAGTCATAAACAGGCATTTAGAAAAATTTAGTTTCAAGTGATTAGTTATGCACCAGTTATGCATTTTGTTTAAATCATTTTGTAGTAACGCATGATCCTGGGGGTCATTTTAAGATAATAATAATTTCACATCATCTGCATACATAAGTATGCGACAATGGGATAGCGAAGAGGGAAGGTCGTTTATAAAAAGATTAAAAAACAGTGGGCCTAGGTGACTACCCTGGGGAACTCCAGTAGTAACGAAAACAGATTTAGATATTGCTGATCTAAGCATAAACCTTTGGGTCCTACCTTTTAGATATGTTCATATCCACAGAAGAAGTGTGGGTGGGAAACCTAAGATACTAAATTTATGTAGAAGAAGGTTATGATTAACAGAGTCAAATGCTTTACTAAAGTCAGTGTATATGACATCAGTTTGCATTCTATTAAGAAATGCCTCATTGATAAAAGAGGTAAATTCTAATAGATTGGTCGAAGTCGAACGACTCTTAATAAACCCGTGTTGGGCGGGAGAGGTAATTGACTTGCAGAGGCGTTGCTAAGTCGATGGTATTATCTTTTCGAAGAGCTTAGGGATTGCTGACAACTTCTCAATTTCCCTGTAGTTGGATATATCCAAGTTGCACCCTTTTTTATGCAGTGGGATAATGTAAGACTTTTGTTTTATAAGGTAGGAAAGATGGTGGATTCTAAAGAAAGGTTAAACAGAATTAATAGAGGTTTTATTATAAAGGAACAGCATTCCTTAAGCACACCACTTGGAATGTTGTCGGGGCCAGGAGACAAGGAAGATTTTAAGGTATTAATTGAAGAAAGTATGCAACTATAAGTAATATGCGGAAAAAAAACAGAATTAGACGATGGGAGTTTATAGGGGTAAGAGAAGTAAGTAGGCAAACTAGAAGTGTAAGAAGATTGAAAAAAGTTAGCAAAGAGATCGGAAGCAGCCGAGTCCTCATTTACTTTACTGGAATTAAAAAAAAAAGAATAGGGTAAAGTATTTGATTTACGTTTAAAATTAACAAAGTTATAGACTTGTTTAGGATCACGCGCAAATTGAGTCTTGCAACGAACAAGATAATTTTTATAGCATTGAGAATTAAGAAGAGTAAAGGCTGCATTTACTTTAGAATAATTTAAAAAGTCTAAGCTAGAACCTGTCTGCTTAAACCTTTTAAAATATTTAGATTTTTTATTTTTTAAGTTGGATAATCTTGGTGAGAACCAAGGCGGTTTATGTGAAACGAACTTAACAACACTATAAGGAATGCAGACATCGAAGATTGAATTTAAAATGTTGTCAAAATTCTCGAAGGCTATGTTAATATCTTTCGTGCGGTATAGTACAGACCAGTCGGTGGCAAGAATCAGTTGATTGAGCAAAAAAAAAGTTCCTTTGCGAATGTAACGGCGTGACTTGGAAGAGAAAGAATGAGGTAAATGGATTGAGTTAGGGATAGACAGAGATAGTCCAAGGGTAGGATGAAAAGAATCTTCAGGTACTACTACGGGAGAAGATCTAACGGAACTGGATAAATCACTTACAAGGATGAGATCCAGCATCCGGCTTAAACGATAGATAGATAGATACATGATTGACTTGAAAAAAAGGAAGATCAATCAAACTATCTAAAAAGTCATTGTTGGTTGTGGGAATGAAATTAAACTTGTTGGAAATCGTCCAGGAAACGTTTGGTAAGTTAAAATCACAAAGTGTCACAAAGAAATCACAATCACGAATGTGACTAAATATTTCTTTGATGAAATTGAAATGCTGTAAATAAATAGACATTTCAGAGGATGGAGGAATATAGAAACAGGTTATATACAGCGCAAAAGACGATAAAGTAACCTTAACGGCAACAATTTCAATATCGTCCATTGGTGAAACATGAATTATTCCAGCATTAAGGGAGGATTTTACTGAAATAAGGACTCCACCACCACGTCGATTAGGACTGAAGATATTATAACTTGACGACATTGTCATTATAAGGTATGCTAGAATTAAGCCAAGTAGTAACCAGGGGTTTTGGTAGCGATAAATGCAGCAATTGACTCAATAGTCGTGTCTGCAGAAAGTCGGGATATAAATATCTGTTTACGGGGGGTCACGACTGTAAGCAGGGAAGGCTGAGCTACAATGGGAGTAGCAATGGGATGACTGTTACGTCGACTTGGGGGGCTTTTATAGCTTGAATTATCAACATTGGTGGAATTCCCATGTACCACAATTATATTAGTGGGTGAAGGGGGAACTGCGGGGGTGGCAGTAGAACGACCTTCGTGCGAATGCTGACTGTCACGGAACGAGATCCCGGTATCGATAGATTTTAAGCAATTATCGAATATTAATAAGGTATGTTTTTTCGCCAAAATGGATACGGGCGCACTATTTTCTAAGTCAAGTTAAATTCGCGCGAAAGCACGCGTCTCCGCGAGGAAGACACACTGCGGTATGAATTAAATCCTATTGTCTATTTGAGGTTAATTGGTAAAATTTCTAGAATAAAACATCCGAAAGCCCATGAAAATTGTGTTGGGTTTGTTGAAGGCAGCCAGGGGTCGATTGCAGGGAACAACTTTTATAAGCAAGTCTCACAAGGAGATTGCTGAACGCCGCAGCCAGCGACGTATTGCGAAGTTCCTTTGGACGGAACTACGAATCAAAAGGAAATTGCTGAACGCCGCAGCCAGCGACGTATTGTGGTAGTTCCTTTGGACGGAACTACCATTCACCACCAGGGTGATAGTGCCACAGTCTCAAAAGGAGATTGCTGAACGCCACAGCCAGCGACGTATTGTGAAGTTCCTTTGGACGGAACTACGAATCACCACCAGGGTGATAGTGCTGCAGGAGATTGCTGGACGCTGAGGCCATGCCGATCAACCAGAAGGAGCCCTCGCCTAAACGCGAGCGAAGCGTTGACGGTGCCAAGCGCCGAAAGGGTTGACGACACACACGACTCCAGCCAGGACGTTTCAGCGAACACAGATGCCGAGCCTAGATCCGACACCCAAAATGCCGACGGGTGCCAGGACGCTAATCCCATTGAGGAGGCACGAGCTATGGGATCTCAAGAAGCAGAATTACGTGCGAAAATTGCTGAACTAGAACGGAAGTTGGAAGCAACGGCCATGCCACTTGTGAGTATATCACCAATGACATATGCAGCATGGCCGCCATCTTGTCAACGCTCTGCCAATATGGCGCCGCCAGTGCAACTCAACGCAGCACAGCCAGCGCAGGTCGACGCAACGCAACGCCAATCAGCGGTATAATGCCCTCCACCTAGCCGAATGCGGACATGCCTGAATTTTCGGGATCACCAGAAGATTGGCCAATTTTTTATTGCGCGTTTATGGAAACGAGCAGAGTCTATGGTTGTACCGAAATGGAGAACAACCAGCGCTTAGTTAAGGCGCTGAAGGGTGACGCGCGCGATGCAGTGAAATCAATGCTCATTCACCCTCCGTTACGGCCGCCCTGAGCAACTCATACGGAGCCAATCGGTCGACGGTGACCAGCATCTGGGGAACCCTACGCTGATAGATGAACTGGTCTCGAAGCTGCCACTTGACAGAAGAGTGGAGTGGGCCAGACATGCCGCATCCATCAGGCCTCATCCTACGGTTGTTTACTTCCGTGCTTGGACAAACGACCTTGCCAACGTGATATGTACAATATTAGACTCCGGATGCATGGAGAACAGACGCCGCGTGTTGTACACCAACACCATGGACAAAAACGGCACACCACCCGTGGATGAAAATCAATCCTGCTCGATGTTTCAGGAGCTACATGACATAGCCGACTGCAAGGACTTTATCCACTTATCACCTTCCGCTAGATGAAAAATAGCCAAAATGTACCATCTATGTTTTCTGTATCTGAGCCCTGGGCATACAGTCCGAGCGTGTAACGTGAAGGACAAGTGTCATACAAACGGATGTCAACTCGACCTACCCAAGAGCCTACAAAGATGGTGAAGCTGCAGATCAAGGAACTGGACCAGCATAGGAAATACAGTTTGGAGGACGTGCATGCAGTGGGAAGTTTGGATCTACCTATGCAGACTTTAAACAAGGACGAGCTGGAGAAAATGAACCCTGAAGCACGCCTGCCTGTTAAGTCCTATACTAACGCGGTACCCAGGATCCTACTAAGCATCTTATGGTGCCAACCAGCACATGGGGGATCACCAATCGAGGGTCGTACGTTGCCGCCACCAAGCTGGGATGGGAAGTCTCCGGGACACTCCACAGACATCAACACAACTCCGCGTCAAGTCCATGTTTACTTGCAACAACAAGGGAAGACGCAATCCATAGCATGGTTAAAGAGTATTTCGAACTAGAAGCTCTGAGTCAAACCAGCGCCTTTAGCTCCCTCAGATGAGGACATACGAGCACAGAAGATTCTGGACGACACGACGGTGGAATCGTGCGGACGTTACCAGACGGGGTTGATTTGGAGACACGATAATGTCGTATTACCCTCCAGTTATAACATGGCTCTGCACAGACTCCTAAATGTGGAAAGAAAAATGGAACGAGACGCTCAATTTGCGCAAGCATACAGAGGAATGATGAACGACTACATGAATAAGGGATACGCTCGTCAAGTAGAACGCGAGGAGGGCGATGTAGCCAACAACGGCAAACTTTGGTACCTACCGCACTCTGCGGTGACGAATCCGAATAAGCCCGGAAAAATTGGTCTTTGACGCGGCCGCCAAGGTGGGCAAGGTGTCGCTGAATTCGAAATTACTATAGGGACCACAGCACTACAAGTCGCTACTTGCCGTTCTACTCCTCTTTAGAGTGGGCGCCGTTGCAGTCACCGGGGACACTAGAGAAATGTTCCACCAAGTCTATGTAAAACCTATGGACCGGTGTGCGCAACGATTCCTGTGGCGAGACGGAGATCAACGACGAGATGTAGATGTGTACGAGATGCAGGTGATGACGTGCGGAGCAGCCTGCTCTCCCTGTGCTGCACATCACGTGATGACCGTAAAAGCGTTGCGTCATCAACAAACGAGTCCACGTGCTATCAAGGCTATAACGGATTACCACTACGTGGACAGTTTCGCTACCGAGAGCGAAGCCATATCAGTCTCTGCCAAAGTCAGAGAAATACATGCAACATGAGGGTTTGAGTTACGTCACTTCACTTCTAACTTGCTCAAAGTCATCCAATCCTTGGGCCAAGAAGGAGTCAACGATACAGTTGGGTGGACTGAAGCAGAAGAAAAGATTCTCGGGATGTACTGGCAGCCGGCAACCGACGAATTCAGATTCAACATAAAGCATCAAAGAATCATGGAAGGCGTGCCTACAAAAAGGCAATTTCTTAGCTTGATTATGTTGACATTTGATCCGATGGCTTTCCTGAGCTGCTCCATGATTACAGCCCAGCTAGTACTACGAGAGATCTGGCGACGAAGCGTTTCATGGGACGAACCTCTACCTAACGACCTCAACAGCGCATTTCAGAGATGGCGCCTCCAGCTAAGAGATGTGGTCTTATTCCGATGCCCACGCCACTACTTCGGATCAGGGACGGTGAGATCAATCCAACTGCACGTCTTCACCGACGCCAGCGAGTCAGCGTACGCAGCTGTGGCATACTGGAGAACCACCTACCGGAATGGGAATGTAAGAGTATGTTTCGTGAGCGCCAAAACGAAATGTGCGCCTATGAGGACCACATCGGTCCCGCGATTGGAGCAACAAGCCGCTGTGCTGGGCACGCGCTTAATGGACGCTGTGAAGCAAGGCCACAGCTTGGCGGCGAGTAACGTACTCCTATGGACAGACGCCAAAACGGTGTTGCGATGGATTGGCAGCACCCACCGACGACACAAATAGTTTGTCGGTAACAGAGATCCTGGAGTCTACCGACGCATCGCAATGGAGATGGGTCCCAACGATCGACAATGTAGCTGACGATGCAACTAAGCCGCGAGGGAAGGCAGTCACCAGCCGGGAGTCACGATGGCTCTGTGGGCCTGATTTCTTACGGCAGCCCGAAGAACTGTGGCCGCAGGCAACAGCCGAATCTGAGGACTACGAACTCGACGCTGACATTGAGGAGTTACCCTGTGAGTTCACGCTGGTCCTCGATAACGACAAATTTGTAGATTACCACAGGTTCCCAAAGTGTAGCCGATTGTTAATGACTCTGGCCTGGGTGCTTAGATTCTTAAACCGGTGCCGCAAGGAACGAGATGATCTTGAACGGCATGGTCTCACGGCAGCCGAATGCGACGAAGCCGAACGCGTGCTGGTCCGTCGTGCTCAAAGGGAGGCGTTTCCGTCCGAATTGAACGATTTGCTTGCCAACAAGCCGATCGGGCGCCAGAGCGAATTGAACGGACTGCTACCCTACCTTGATGACGCAATGGTAGTAAGCGCGTCCGGAAGGATCGACGCAGCCCAAAGCCTGCCTTATGGAGCCCGAAGACCGATCGTCCTTTTGCACAAGCACCCATTGACAGAGTAAATCGTGCGCCACTACCACGAGAGAATGAAGCATCAATGCGGACGCAACTATCACCGAGATCCGGATGAAGTTCTGGGTGACAAAGATGCGGCGGGTGTTACAACGCGTAGTCTGGAATTGTAGTCTGTGCAAACTCCAACGAGCTAACCCAGTGCCACCTTTAATGGGCCCATTGCCTGAGGACCGCCTGACACCAGAAGGATGGCCGTTCGAGTACACCGGTCTCCACTACTTTGGACCACTACTTGTGACGATCGGTCGACGCCAGGAGAAGCGCTGGGTTGCGCTCTTTCATGTCTAAAGACTAGAGCTATTCATTTAGAGCTTGCCCACGACCTGTCAACCGACTCCTGCATACTGGCGATAAGAAACTTCATGTGCCGCCGAGCACCCGTGGTTAGACTACGCAGCGACAACGGGAAGAATTTCGTCGGGCCGACATTCATTTAGAGCTTGCCCACGACCTGTCAACCGACTCCTGCATACTGGCGATAAGAAACTTCATGTGCCGCCGAGCACCCGTGGTTAGACTACGCAGCGACAACGGGAAGAATTTCGTCGGGCCGACAGAGAAGCAAGACGATTTGCCGAAGTCTTTGAGCCCAGCAAGATCCACGACGATCTGTCGAGTGTATATTCAACTGTCCCCACAACCCAGCAGAGGGTGGCGTCTGGAAGAGAATGGTGCAGTGCGTCAAGAGAGTTTTGGCCCATACGGTAAACGAAGTGGCCCCGAAGGACCACGTACTGCAGAGTTTCCTGGTTGAAGCCGAGAACATTGTTAACTCCAGGCTACTGACACATCTGCCAATATCCGTTGACCAGGAGGCGCCTTTGACGGCCAACGATCTGCTGAGAGGGGCACCTAACGTTCCAGATACGCCCCGACAAGGCGAAGAGTTACCGAAACCATGCGAAACCCGGAAGCAATGGCGCATGGCCCGGCTGCTGACGGACCGGTTCTGGAAGAGATGGGTCCACGAATACCTGCCGACCCTTGTGAGGCGGCAGAAATGGTGTGCGCGCACACGACCGATCAGCGAAGGCGACATCGTTTAAATCTGCGATCCCGCCATTCCTCGACGGGAATGGAGCCTGGGAATTGTTGAGGAAGTGATCTCTGGAGCTGACGGGGTACCTCGGCGAGCGGTTGTTCGAGTCACCAATGGGGGTCGGGTACATAGAGTCACTCGTCTTGTCTCCAAACTAGCCGTTTTAGATGTGGAGCAGTCGGCTCACGGGAGGGAGGATGTCACGGAACGAGATCCAGGAATCGATAGGTTTTAAGCAATTATCGAATATTAATAAGTTATGTTTTTTCGCCAAAATGGATACGGGCGCACTATTTTCTAAGTCAAGTTAAATTCGCGCGAAAGCCCGCGTCTCTTCTTTCTGCACAATCGACCGAAGAGGACACACCGCGGTATGAATTCTATCCTATTGCCTATTTGAGGTTAATTGGTAAAATTTCTAGAATAAAACATCCGAAAGCCCATGAAAATTGTGTTGGGTGTGTTGAAGGCAGCCAGGGGTCGATTGCAGGGAACGACACTGACAATGAGAATTATTCATTTCAACTTTAAAATTTCAATTCATAATGTAAATATAAAATTTTAATTTTTCAATGACATTTTAAAATTTTAATTTAAGTTAAATACTAATGCGCACTATTATGGGAGAACGGGCCTTTTACATTTTTACCCAAAAAAAAAAAAATTTTTTTTTGGACAAACTGATTTGTGCAAGTATCAGAGTACTTTAATCATAAGTAATTTTACTTTTTTGATTTCGGATAAATGGCTTGCCGTGGAGAATGATCACCACAAGCCTCTGTAAAAAAAAGCTTATATCCGTCTGTCCCTATGTTTCTATGCGACAAAGTCTCTCAGTTTTAGAAACAGGTTATATACAGCGCAAAAGACGATAAAGTAACCTTAACGGCAACAATTTCAATATCGTCCATTGGTGAAACATGAATTATTCCAGCATTAAGGGAGGATTTTACTGAAATAAGGACTCCACCACCACGTCGATTAGGACTGAAGATATTATAACTTGACGACATTGTCATTATAAGGTATGCTAGAATTAAGCCAAGTAGTAACCAGGGGTTTTGGTAGCGATAAATGCAGCAATTGACTCAATAGTCGTGTCTGCAGAAAGTCGGGATATAAATATCTGTTTACGGGGGGTCACGACTGTAAGCAGGGAAGGCTGAGCTACAATGGGAGTAGCAATGGGATGACTGTTACGTCGACTTGGGGGGCTTTTATAGCTTGAATTATCAACATTGGTGGAATTCCCATGTACCACAATTATATTAGTGGGTGAAGGGGGAACTGCGGGGGTGGCAGTAGAACGACCTTCGTGCGAATGCTGACTGTCACGGAACGAGATCCCGGTATCGATAGATTTTAAGCAATTATCGAATATTAATAAGGTATGTTTTTTCGCCAAAATGGATACGGGCGCACTATTTTCTAAGTCAAGTTAAATTCGCGCGAAAGCACGCGTCTCCGCGAGGAAGACACACTGCGGTATGAATTAAATCCTATTGTCTATTTGAGGTTAATTGGTAAAATTTCTAGAATAAAACATCCGAAAGCCCATGAAAATTGTGTTGGGTTTGTTGAAGGCAGCCAGGGGTCGATTGCAGGGAACAACTTTTATAAGCAAGTCTCACAAGGAGATTGCTGAACGCCGCAGCCAGCGACGTATTGCGAAGTTCCTTTGGACGGAACTACGAATCACCACCAGGGTGATAGTGCCGCAGTCTCAAAAGGAAATTGCTGAACGCCGCAGCCAGCGACGTATTGTGGTAGTTCCTTTGGACGGAACTACCATTCACCACCAGGGTGATAGTGCCACAGTCTCAAAAGGAGATTGCTGAACGCCACAGCCAGCGACGTATTGTGAAGTTCCTTTGGACGGAACTACGAATCACCACCAGGGTGATAGTGCTGCAGGAGATTGCTGGACGCTGAGGCCATGCCGATCAACCAGAAGGAGCCCTCGCCTAAACGCGAGCGAAGCGTTGACGGTGCCAAGCGCCGAAAGGGTTGACGACACACACGACTCCAGCCAGGACGTTTCAGCGAACACAGATGCCGAGCCTAGATCCGACACCCAAAATGCCGACGGGTGCCAGGACGCTAATCCCATTGAGGAGGCACGAGCTATGGGATCTCAAGAAGCAGAATTACGTGCGAAAATTGCTGAACTAGAACGGAAGTTGGAAGCAACGGCCATGCCACTTGTGAGTATATCACCAATGACATATGCAGCATGGCCGCCATCTTGTCAACGCTCTGCCAATATGGCGCCGCCAGTGCAACTCAACGCAGCACAGCCAGCGCAGGTCGACGCAACGCAACGCCAATCAGCGGTATAATGCCCTCCACCTAGCCGAATGCGGACATGCCTGAATTTTCGGGATCACCAGAAGATTGGCCAATTTTTTATTGCGCGTTTATGGAAACGAGCAGAGTCTATGGTTGTACCGAAATGGAGAACAACCAGCGCTTAGTTAAGGCGCTGAAGGGTGACGCGCGCGATGCAGTGAAATCAATGCTCATTCACCCTCCGTTACGGCCGCCCTGAGCAACTCATACGGAGCCAATCGGTCGACGGTGACCAGCATCTGGGGAACCCTACGCTGATAGATGAACTGGTCTCGAAGCTGCCACTTGACAGAAGAGTGGAGTGGGCCAGACATGCCGCATCCATCAGGCCTCATCCTACGGTTGTTTACTTCCGTGCTTGGACAAACGACCTTGCCAACGTGATATGTACAATATTAGACTCCGGATGCATGGAGAACAGACGCCGCGTGTTGTACACCAACACCATGGACAAAAACGGCACACCACCCGTGGATGAAAATCAATCCTGCTCGATGTTTCAGGAGCTACATGACATAGCCGACTGCAAGGACTTTATCCACTTATCACCTTCCGCTAGATGAAAAATAGCCAAAATGTACCATCTATGTTTTCTGTATCTGAGCCCTGGGCATACAGTCCGAGCGTGTAACGTGAAGGACAAGTGTCATACAAACGGATGTCAACTCGACCTACCCAAGAGCCTACAAAGATGGTGAAGCTGCAGATCAAGGAACTGGACCAGCATAGGAAATACAGTTTGGAGGACGTGCATGCAGTGGGAAGTTTGGATCTACCTATGCAGACTTTAAACAAGGACGAGCTGGAGAAAATGAACCCTGAAGCACGCCTGCCTGTTAAGTCCTATACTAACGCGGTACCCAGGATCCTACTAAGCATCTTATGGTGCCAACCAGCACATGGGGGATCACCAATCGAGGGTCGTACGTTGCCGCCACCAAGCTGGGATGGGAAGTCTCCGGGACACTCCACAGACATCAACACAACTCCGCGTCAAGTCCATGTTTACTTGCAACAACAAGGGAAGACGCAATCCATAGCATGGTTAAAGAGTATTTCGAACTAGAAGCTCTGAGTCAAACCAGCGCCTTTAGCTCCCTCAGATGAGGACATACGAGCACAGAAGATTCTGGACGACACGACGGTGGAATCGTGCGGACGTTACCAGACGGGGTTGATTTGGAGACACGATAATGTCGTATTACCCTCCAGTTATAACATGGCTCTGCACAGACTCCTAAATGTGGAAAGAAAAATGGAACGAGACGCTCAATTTGCGCAAGCATACAGAGGAATGATGAACGACTACATGAATAAGGGATACGCTCGTCAAGTAGAACGCGAGGAGGGCGATGTAGCCAACAACGGCAAACTTTGGTACCTACCGCACTCTGCGGTGACGAATCCGAATAAGCCCGGAAAAATTGGTCTTTGACGCGGCCGCCAAGGTGGGCAAGGTGTCGCTGAATTCGAAATTACTATAGGGACCACAGCACTACAAGTCGCTACTTGCCGTTCTACTCCTCTTTAGAGTGGGCGCCGTTGCAGTCACCGGGGACACTAGAGAAATGTTCCACCAAGTCTATGTAAAACCTATGGACCGGTGTGCGCAACGATTCCTGTGGCGAGACGGAGATCAACGACGAGATGTAGATGTGTACGAGATGCAGGTGATGACGTGCGGAGCAGCCTGCTCTCCCTGTGCTGCACATCACGTGATGACCGTAAAAGCGTTGCGTCATCAACAAACGAGTCCACGTGCTATCAAGGCTATAACGGATTACCACTACGTGGACAGTTTCGCTACCGAGAGCGAAGCCATATCAGTCTCTGCCAAAGTCAGAGAAATACATGCAACATGAGGGTTTGAGTTACGTCACTTCACTTCTAACTTGCTCAAAGTCATCCAATCCTTGGGCCAAGAAGGAGTCAACGATACAGTTGGGTGGACTGAAGCAGAAGAAAAGATTCTCGGGATGTACTGGCAGCCGGCAACCGACGAATTCAGATTCAACATAAAGCATCAAAGAATCATGGAAGGCGTGCCTACAAAAAGGCAATTTCTTAGCTTGATTATGTTGACATTTGATCCGATGGCTTTCCTGAGCTGCTCCATGATTACAGCCCAGCTAGTACTACGAGAGATCTGACGACGAAGCGTTTCATGGGACGAACCTCTACCTAACGACCTCAACAGCGCATTTCAGAGATGGCGCCTCCAGCTAAGAGATGTGGTCTTATTCCGATGCCCACGCCACTACTTCGGATCAGGGACGGTGAGATCAATCCAACTGCACGTCTTCACCGACGCCAGCGAGTCAGCGTACGCAGCTGTGGCATACTGGAGAACCACCTACCGGAATGGGAATGTAAGAGTATGTTTCGTGAGCGCCAAAACGAAATGTGCGCCTATGAGGACCACATCGGTCCCGCGATTGGAGCAACAAGCCGCTGTGCTGGGCACGCGCTTAATGGACGCTGTGAAGCAAGGCCACAGCTTGGCGGCGAGTAACGTACTCCTATGGACAGACGCCAAAACGGTGTTGCGATGGATTGGCAGCACCCACCGACGACACAAATAGTTTGTCGGTAACAGAGATCCTGGAGTCTACCGACGCATCGCAATGGAGATGGGTCCCAACGATCGACAATGTAGCTGACGATGCAACTAAGCCGCGAGGGAAGGCAGTCACCAGCCGGGAGTCACGATGGCTCTGTGGGCCTGATTTCTTACGGCAGCCCGAAGAACTGTGGCCACAGGCAACAGCCGAATCTGAGGACTACGAACTCGACGCTGACATTGAGGAGTTACCCTGTGAGTTCACGCTGGTCCTCGATAACGACAAATTTGTAGATTACCACAGGTTCCCAAAGTGTAGCCGATTGTTAATGACTCTGGCCTGGGTGCTTAGATTCTTAAACCGGTGCCGCAAGGAACGAGATGATCTTGAACGGCATGGTCTCACGGCAGCCGAATGCGACGAAGCCGAACGCGTGCTGGTCCGTCGTGCTCAAAGGGAGGCGTTTCCGTCCGAATTGAACGATTTGCTTGCCAACAAGCCGATCGGGCGCCAGAGCGAATTGAACGGACTGCTACCCTACCTTGATGACGCAATGGTAGTAAGCGCGTCCGGAAGGATCGACGCAGCCCAAAGCCTGCCTTATGGAGCCCGAAGACCGATCGTCCTTTTGCACAAGCACCCATTGACAGAGTAAATCGTGCGCCACTACCACGAGAGAATGAAGCATCAATGCGGACGCAACTATCACCGAGATCCGGATGAAGTTCTGGGTGACAAAGATGCGGCGGGTGTTACAACGCGTAGTCTGGAATTGTAGTCTGTGCAAACTCCAACGAGCTAACCCAGTGCCACCTTTAATGGGCCCATTGCCTGAGGACCGCCTGACACCAGAAGGATGGCCGTTCGAGTACACCGGTCTCCACTACTTTGGACCACTACTTGTGACGATCGGTCGACGCCAGGAGAAGCGCTGGGTTGCGCTCTTTCATGTCTAAAGACTAGAGCTATTCATTTAGAGCTTGCCCACGACCTGTCAACCGACTCCTGCATACTGGCGATAAGAAACTTCATGTGCCGCCGAGCACCCGTGGTTAGACTACGCAGCGACAACGGGAAGAATTTCGTCGGGGCCGACAGAGAAGCAAGACGATTTGCCGAAGTCTTTGAGCCCAGCAAGATCCACGACGATCTGTCGAGTGTATATTCAACTGTCCCCACAACCCAGCAGAGGGTGGCGTCTGGAAGAGAATGGTGCAGTGCGTCAAGAGAGTTTTGGCCCATACGGTAAACGAAGTGGCCCCGAAGGACCACGTACTGCAGAGTTTCCTGGTTGAAGCCGAGAACATTGTTAACTCCAGGCTACTGACACATCTGCCAATATCCGTTGACCAGGAAGCGCCTTTGACGGCCAACGATCTGCTGAGAGGGGCACCTAACGTTCCAGATACGCCCCGACAAGGCGAAGAGTTACCGAAACCATGCGAAACCCGGAAGCAATGGCGCATGGCCCGGCTGCTGAGGGACCGGTTCTGGAAGAGATGGGTCCACGAATACCTGCCGACCCTTGTGAGGCGGCAGAAATGGTGTGCGCGCACACGACCGATCAGCGAAGGCGACATCGTTTAAATCTGCGATCCCGCCATTCCTCGACGGGAATGGAGCCTGGGAATTGTTGAGGAAGTGATCTCTGGAGCTGACGGGGTACCTCGGCGAGCGGTTGTTCGAGTCACCAATGGGGGTCGGGTACATAGAGTCACTCGTCTTGTCTCCAAACTAGCCGTTTTAGATGTGGAGCAGTCGGCTCACGGGAGGGAGGATGTCACGGAACGAGATCCAGGAATCGATAGGTTTTAAGCAATTATCGAATATTAATAAGTTATGTTTTTTCGCCAAAATGGATACGGGCGCACTATTTTCTAAGTCAAGTTAAATTCGCGCGAAAGCCCGCGTCTCTTCTTTCTGCACAATCGACCGAAGAGGACACACCGCGGTATGAATTCTATCCTATTGCCTATTTGAGGTTAATTGGTAAAATTTCTAGAATAAAACATCCGAAAGCCCATGAAAATTGTGTTGGGTGTGTTGAAGGCAGCCAGGGGTCGATTGCAGGGAACGACACTGACAATGAGAATTATTCATTTCAACTTTAAAATTTCAATTCATAATGTAAATATAAAATTTTAATTTTTCAATGACATTTTAAAATTTTAATTTAAGTTAAATACTAATGCGCACTATTATGGGAGAACGGGCCTTTTACATTTTTACCCAAAAAAAAAAAAATTTTTTTTTGGACAAACTGATTTGTGCAAGTATCAGAGTACTTTAATCATAAGTAATTTTACTTTTTTGATTTCGGATAAATGGCTTGCCGTGGAGAATGATCACCACAAGCCTCTGTAAAAAAAAGCTTATATCCGTCTGTCCCTATGTTTCTATGCGACAAAGTCTCTCAGTTTTAAAGCTATCTCTCTCAATCGGTTGTGAATGCTGCGTTTGCTGTGTCTCTTAAACGATTTGAACCAAATTCACACAATATGCATTCATTACCATTTTCCATCAGCTGACCAAATTTTATCCAGATCAGACCACTTTATCATATAACTGCCACAAGAACAATCGATTAAAATGCTTTGTATAAATATTGTTTATGTCTATTGAGCGATTTCATCCAAATTCACGCAATGTGCAGTTGTTATCATTCCCATATCTATATGGTCTATGAATTGAACCTGCGCTCTCCAAATAGCTGTAATTCGGAAACCAGTGATCCGATACGGATATTTTTCAAAGCCCCAACATTGGTTTAAATCGGTTTCAACACTTATAAATTCACTTAACTGCATAAACATTATGCATAACAATGACTATAATGTGTCAGTTTTCTGTAAGAAATGTTACCAACCTTACTATAAAGCGTTGAAGTGCCCGACTGTTGGTTATAATCACCATCCTCCGTCATGTAAGTCTTTACCTGAACTCCACGATTCTCCCGATTCGAATCGTAGTAGGAGCGGGGAGAATAATGTACCGACGTACCACGCATGTCGCCCACGCTGTTTTTTCCATCATTTTCGGTCCCGCTACTAGAATTGGTGTGCTGATTGGTTCGATCGTTGCATATAATACTTATCGCTTGGTTATGCGTCTGTGATCTTCGGGAAGCAAATTTTTTCGGCTTCAAAAGGCTGTTCACATTAAGAAAATAAGCATTCTGGTCGAGGTTATAATTATAATTTATCAAAACTATATCTTACCTTGGATATTGCGGACCGAACTGTGTATAACAACAGTTGTGCCAACAGCCACGAGAAAATGGATTGTAACCGCCTTTGAACTTGCCTGTCACCTGTTCGTTGGTAGTCCGGCCCCTTGACACCAGTACCATATGAAATCCCGTAAGGCCAAATATTGGTATAGCAAGCACTGTGACAAGACCCATTAAAATCATACTTTTTAAACAAAAAGTGAGTTAATAGTGAATTAAACCAATCTTATAGACTTTGCGACTGTTGTTCTGACTGATTGTTTCGAGATATCTTTGATTTCACTTAATCGCATTTCGAGACTAGTTAATTTGTTAACTGTAAACGAGTGTATGGCACAATGAAGCAGTCAAGAAAGACGTTCTATGAAAAGTAATTTCGCAATTGCAACCTTATTTAAAATCGTAATCTCAAGACCATGATCAAAATACAGTGGAAAGTGAAAAAAAAATTTTTTTTATGATAATTCAATTCGTATTAAAAGCCCTTTTCAAAAACATAACCTGAACAGTAAACAAAAAAAAAAGAAAATTTCAGCCGTTTTATTCGAAAAGTTTTTAGTTCTTGTGGGGTAAGGGTGCGTGGCATCCAACAAGTTTTAGTGGTACCAAACTTGCTATTCCTAAATGTCATAATTACTGAGATATTCGCCGAAAACATTGATTTTTTCGAGGTGTGCCTGGGTTTTTGCTCATTGAAGGGGCGGAAAATGGCGTGGTCCCTGGAGATCACCTGTAACAGGTGCTGGCCTGTTAGTTAAAAAAAAAAAATTTTTTAATTCTCTTGAAAGATACAACTAAATGTGTATATATGCGAAAGCAACCACTTTAAAAACATTATCAGTTAAAATTTTTATAAAACCCTAATTTTTGTGGGCTTCTAACTAGATGAAACCCCTTAATACAATAACAAATTATTTGTGGACGCTGTTGGGATAAATTATTTATTATTTTTTAAATCAGTTGTTGTATAAAAAAGGATACGCGACAATGGGAGCCGTTTGTTTGATGCTCGGCATAATTTTCAGCACGTAAAAAAGGCAAAGCGAGAATATACTTAGCATATGGATGGACAGCGATACGAGAAAAAAGAAAAAAAAACGATAATTGCGCCTTCCAATGCAATTGTTCACCCACGGACAGTGATGATCGAACGTCTGTAAAACAAACAAATATCTGAATCCATACAAAAGTTTTTAATCTAAGTTACCTACCTCTATGCAATGATTACATACGGAGCAGTGAGAGCAGCGAGGAGGGCGATAGAACTTACAGGTGACGCACCATTTCATTTTTACAGTTATGCCATTTATTTCAGCATTCTTGTAGAGCGGCGCACGGAACTCTTCTTCGCAGTCTTCGTCAGGTGAAGCTAAAAACAGTGAAAATAAGGAAGGGCAGATGGCTTTGGTAGTTGGCTAATAAGCTATATACCTTTGGGTATTATACCCGGGTCCATAAACGTCGCCAGCGTAAAATTAGTCAACACAAAAAATGTGATAACACCCTGATAGGCCAGTACCCACGGATGACTTCGCACATAGTACTGGCAGCTGAAAATATAGCAACACAATGGACATAATTAAAGAAAAATATAAAATAGGGCTGTTTTTGGAAAGCCAAAGATTTGATACTCTTTTAGATTCCTGTTAGCGGTTTTAATGTAATTGCTCTATAAGTTGATATAATACTAAAATTTGGCAGAATAATCTATATTATTCTTCAATTTTCAAATCTTATTACGAACAAAATTCTAATTCCCCAATTAATGGAACATATACACTCAGTTTAAGACTCTCACTTTTTTATCTTAATTTGAATCTTATGTTTATTATGTAAAATCACAAATTTAGACCCCGTACTCCAAAAATAAGTAGAGTTGAGTAGTAGCAGTAATAGCGTTGTCTGTTCGTCTGTCCGTCCGTATGAACACCTCGATCTTAAATACTATAAGAGCTAGAGCAACCAAATTTGAGACAAAAGTCCGTCTATATGTCAGGCCTTTCAAAATTGCATAAAGTTTTGAGATACGTTTGTAGGCAGCCCAAAACTTGTGATGAAATTGCATTTAGACTGTCTCTAGGACCCTGTGTACCGAAATTCGTTTTCCCAAGTATTGTGGGCGAATGGGGCGCGGCATCAAAAAAAAAAGATTCTTGTGTTGACTGACTAAATATGTAGTTGATTGAGTCTAAGTTCGAACTTGTAGCTCTTACCATCTCCGAAATCTGTTTGTTCATACGGACGGACAGATAGACGGTCAGACGGGCATGGCTACATACGTACATTTGCACAAACCCAATATATGTTATTCTTGTGGAGAGTATACAATAATTTGTACATTTGTACATTTATTGTACATAATGTGTGAATATGGCACCGATGGCTTGTCGTTTCCAAGTAAGGGTGATGTGAAAAGAGTTTTTACAATTTACGGGTCCGTATGGGGCGTGGCAACTATTTGAAATATGTATATTCGATTTGCCTGACATATGGACCGACCTTTATGCCAAACTTGGTGGCTCTAGCAATATAGTTTTGAAAACTGGATATTCGTATTGATGATCATATGGTATCGGTATATCGGTATATCGACTCCACAGTTGATGTTGATCTAGAATATATATACTTTATAGGGTCAGAAAGCCTGCCTGTTATCCACATTTCGCTTGTAAAAAGCAAGCACCAGGATCCGCTTAAATTTCCAGACAAGTCTGTTTTTACAAGACTTATCCGCTGATTTATTGGATTGTCCGCTCACCATATTTAAAATTCAATTGAAACTGTTTGTGGGATACTGGCAAGAAGTGTTTACAAAGTGAGCTCTGCCGATGCAATTAAAACTTATTTGTAAAATAAAATTTTTATTGAATGGATTCTTCTTGAGCCCCAGTGTTAAAATTCAATTTGGAATGAAATGGAAGAACCTATCTGGTTGTTTACTTTTGATGTGATGCATTTCAATTGTTACTGTCGTAACCCTTGTCAAAGTGCGCTTACTATCTTTAGCGTATACACTCATATGTTCATCTGCTATAACCCCAGTTACCAGTTAGAACAATCTCAAAAGTAGGCTTTGTTTATTTTTTTATTTAATTAATTAGTTTGAGAATAACACTCGTTACAAGAATTCGATCGTCTGATCCGAATGAAACTCGGTCAGTATGTTTATACATTTTATAATTGTATACTGTTTCAGTTTCATTAAGATAGCTTGGCATTTTTCTTATTTGTTCATATCTAGGAGTCATTTTTGGTAGACTTTGAAAAAAAAAATCCTTAAGATATAGCATTCCTATTTGAATCAAACTAGATTAGTATAAGAGCGCCATGGACTTGAACATTCTGTGTAAATTTGGTTCAGATAGAGTAGCAGTTAAGTTCTAAGTTAGGTAGTTTAAGGGGTATAGTAAAAGAGTATACTGTAATCGTTGGAATGTATGTAACAGGGAGAAGGAGGCGTGGCAAACCCCATAAAGTATGTATATTCTTGCTCTATACCCAAGCAGTACAAGTTTGTTATTGTTTTTTTGACACACCCACTTTGGGGCGTTCTATCTTCATATAAAGGTAAATGTACAGGTAAAACTAGAATGTTTTATTGTAGAAAACTTTTTTGTTAGCTATGCTATCTGAACCGGAACGGAAAGTACATGTCTAGGAAGTACATGTATTAACCAAGTTTGATCCAAATCGGACAATTATATTGTATAGCTCCCATAGAGCCAATCGGTCAAAAATACCGCTCCAAATATGAATTTATATGAACAAAACAAATTCTGAATTGACTAAGCTTTATAAATCAAACTTAAACAGAATACATATTTCAGCAACACAACCGTTCTGATCAAGTTTTATCAATCGGGCTACTATATAGTATAGCTTCCATAGGGTCGATCGGTCAAAAATACGCTCAAAATATGAAAAACTATGAACAACTTTTGAGTTGAAGAAATATGTTAATCAATAACATAGTGCATCTACACTCGGGATAACGACGGTATCACAACCGTCTGCCGATTGCTAACGGCTAAGGCAAAGGTCACTCTACTTAAAACCAAGTCGATTTCCAGACTTGAACTGTGTGCAGTGTACATATTAACTCAACTATCAACATATTAACTAACTATATCGAATCGAGAGTGCGAGTTTCTGGATTGATTCAGAAATCACACTACATAGGATAAACACTTCCCATTGGTATTAGCAACACTCGTAGCCAATCGAGTTACAGGCAGTTTGTTTCCCGGTTTTCGTCAAGGTCCCGTCATGGTTTCGTTCATATCAAGGTCAATACGAGAGACACACGCTGTCAAACAAGAACCAAAAGAATTTAACTTAGCCTTATTGAAATTCTTCGAACTAGTTCAGCGAGCTAGTTTGAACAGAATAATAACATTGTTCAACCAAGTTTGCAATCACTGACTCCGTTTATTCAGACGAAATTGAAAGGGATGCCCCTTTAATATGAGTAGTCGGTAGACTGTTGATCGCGCCACTAGACTATGATGAGAAGTTCGTTGTCCTGATGCCAAATAATTGTTTGCTTGTGCTGGTATATTTAAAATCCACTCAAAGTTTGTGGAGTGGACTTTGTGGTCCAATTAATGCTTCACTGCAAATTAGAGGACGAGCCCCAATCAAAATGTATATTGCAGTGTTTGTTATATTTGCTGTTCACCTGGTACTTGAAGCAGACTTGTCCACTAATGCATTTCTTTGTACTTTAAACAGCTTTATCGCACGACGTGGTATCCTCGTCCGGCTATACAGGGAGAATGCGACATAATTTCGTGGGGACGAACAACATGCTGAACGAGTTTCAGAACGCATCCAACCGCCAGCAAAGCAGCCTGCAGCTATTCGCAGCGGTACGAGGGATGGAGTGGAAATTCAACCCTCTAAGAGCGACGCATTTCGAAGGACAGCAGTGAAGGCAGCAGTGAAGTCGGGCAAGCACCAGATCGGCAATGCGTCGCTCACAGAGGCCGTGGTCCAAAATCACCTCGCCGACGCATATGCCGTCATGTATTTATATTTATTTATTAAAGGACGCTGACACCGCTGGGCAGCGATCCTAGCCACGGAAAGCCGCTCAACCCAGGTCACTCCTTATTGGGAAGCCACTACGTTTCCTGCCGCAAGGGTTCGAACAGACCATACAAAACATCGAAATTTCGTTTTGTCATAGGTGGCAGCTGCTCATACACCGCTTCTTACAAGCGTTGTCGAAGGACTACGTCCACAGCCTGCAGCATCGAGAGATATGGGAGGAGGAGCAGGATTGGGGATCTCGTCGTGGTGCACGAGGACAACACTCCAGGAGGCGACAGGCAAATCAGGCGTTAGAACGAGCACAGGTCTCGTAAAGGGTCCAGTGGCGAAGTTAGCGAGGCTGCCATTGCATTGAAGGAAGGATCCCTTCAATTCATATGTGTAGTTAGGAAGTTTAAGAAAATCAATGAAATTTAAGTTTAGAAAAAGACAATTAAGTATTAGCCTAAGCCATAGAATGAATCTAATGTATGTAACCAAACACTTAGCACGCTGCCATCCTCTACGCTTTTAATTGTTCAACAATAAATTGTAACGTTTAAGTAGTTAAAATTTGTTTGGATTTTTCAGTGGCTGTCATTCTTTTGTGCATACAGACGGACAGATATGGCTATATCGACTTCGCTGTTGATGCTAATCCAGAATATATCTTTATAGGATCTTCCACGCCTAATTATGCCTGCTACATATGTACACATTCCATCGATTCCGTTAAATCCTTTTATTCTGCGAGTAAAAGAAACGGATGCAGTATCTCGTTGCCCGGATAGGTAAATACACTGAATTAAGGCCAGCTAACAGAAATTGAGAGCAGATATCAACAATTATTAATTTATAAAAGAAAATAATAGCAAGAACTTTTAAACGACAAATAAGGAACGGAAGCTTCAGAAGCAGGAGTCTGTTGGTGTAAGATGGCAGGCAAAGATTACAGAGTAAAAACTGATTGGAGGAGACCAGACACATGAACAATGTTCAAGAATGGGCCAGAGATAGAAAGGCATCATTCAACTGGTAAGATCAGCGCCTAATAAATCCATGAGTGCCTTGTGTTTTTTTTTTATTAACAATTGTGGAGATATAATGTGCGAAATGTGCTATCTGACTTTCTCTGTTTTGAACGACCGTTGTTATATGAAATACCGTACTGAGAGTGGATAAGAGTTCCTAAGGAACCCTAGACTGTTCTAAAACTTCGTCAATTCGAAGCGTAAATCCTCAACGCTTCCAGTGTAGTCTTTGAAAGAGAAACTGCTAATCTATCGACGTCAACAGATGACCAACACGTCAATAAAGTGAAGGAGTTAGTGCTCAAAAATCGTCGGTTAACTATTAAAGACCTTACTAAAATGATCGGAATATCAGAAGGATCTGTGAAAACCATTTTGAAAGACCATTTCAGCCTACGAAAATTCAAATCTCGTTTGATACCGAAAACTCTCAATTTCTTGGAAAAAAGTCGTTGCGTTGATGTGTATGAAACAATGCTTTCTGACTATCAGGACAAGCTCAAATGCATCATTGCAGGAGATGAGACTTGGACTTACGCTTACGACCCTGAAACGACCGACCAATCAAGCGAATATCGTGCTAAAGGTGAGGCCAGACAGAAAAGAGCACGTCAGCAAGTCGTTCAAAAATCAAGGTCATATTGACAGTTTTTCTCGATTTTCGTGGTGTGGTGCACTATGAATTCCTTCCACCTCGCCAAACTGTTAATAAGAAATATTATTTGAGCGTTATGCGTCGTTTACGTGAAACAATTCGTCTAAAAAGACCAGAATCATGGACCAACAACTCTTGGTTTTTGCATCACGATAATGCACCGTCTCACACTGCACTCGATCTTCGTGACCATTTCGCCAAAAATTTGACGCATATCGTTCCACAACCACCGTATTCGCCTGATTTGGCTCCGTCTGACTTCTGGCTATTCCCAAAACTCAAAGGAACACTCCGGGGAACGCGTTTCGAGTCGATTGAGCAGATAAAAGCTGAATCGAAGGTGCTGATGGCTATACCGGAAAAGGACTATTTGGCATGTTTCGAGGATTGGAAGAAACGTTGGCATAAGTGTATTTCATCGAAAGGGGATAACTTTAAAGGGGATGAAATTGATTTACAAGAATAATTCACCTTACTTTTTGCGCACAGTAGTACAGATTTCAGCATGGCTTTTCACTCCGTTAACCATAGCCTCTATATATGTATCTGGATTCGTCCCAGATTGTCACGTCCCCGTCAATTACAGGTATATAGTCCGCATGTGAATAGTCGCTAAGTCTCAGTGTCGCTCAGGTCAAAGTTATCGTCGTCATTGTAAGAGCCAAAAGATGTAATAGGACGAATACAGATACATGGGTACATGGGATACATGGATAATTGCAGGAACCCCAGATTTTGATGACTGGGAACAAAATAAATTCAAGCAGGGTCAATTAATAGATTCAGAAAAAGGGCAAATCGAAATCAACAACAAATTTCAAATACGACTTAACGAAGTTTCAAAAGCACTTAATGAAATTCTCAAACCAGATGCGGAAGTTGAGCATCTCTATTCAACAATTCTAGCAAAGAACAGAATGATAATTACAAATCTGGAAGATATAATTCTATCTGTAACGCTTGCCAAAATAAAATTGATTAGCCCACTTATCTTGGACAGCATCGACATTAATGAATTGTTAAATGAGCATCTTACAAATATTAGTGTAGTGGACCTTTTAGAGGTATCTAGTGTTAAAGCTTTTCCAAATTCTGAACTTTTATATTTTCTTATAAAATATCCCCAACCTAAGTTCAATTGTAAGATAATTGATATTTTTCCCGTTCAGCACAATAACATAATAATAGATATAGAAGAAGGTAACATAGTGGCCGATTGCGGAACAAGAACCTGCGCGTCAACAAGTCACGGGAACATTTTTGGCCACTTTCGATGATAACATCTTCCTCGTCGGCCATAGTTAACGTCATTCGTTTCAGGGAACATTTATGCCTTCCATTCCTGCACGATCTGAGTCTGAGAAATCTCCGTCACATCGGGGACCTAAAATCATATATATATCATCAAGGTTGTTTGGTTGCCTAATCCTCTTCATTCTCTTAGGCACATGGCAACTATACCGCCGCAAAACACTCAAAGGGAAACCCGAGGACGGGGTTCAGCCTGCCCGGGGAGGAGTTAAGAGGAGGGAAGAGTTGCCGGCGAAATTTAATACCATCACGCCTAAGCAGCCTGATCGCCCGCAAGAAACCCGACGCAGCGGTCTGCCGGTAGCAGCGGCTTCATACATTCGCTTAAGTTACTTTAAAGTTAAGTTTTAGAATTGTTCTCCATCAACTCAAACGAGTTGCTAATAAAAAATAATCTACCACAAACCGCATTGGTTTAATTTATACAAATTCGTTTGACATTAGATGTGTGCACATATATATGTATGTATGTAAACCATTACTCGGTACAGCCAGCGAACGCGGGCAGCGCTGCCGCCACACAGGCAGCAAAGACGTTCCAGCAAGTGCTTGTATGTATGTTTCTATCTCGCTTGCACTTACATTGACATTGCGTTCAAATGTCAACTTTGTTACATGTTTTTTATCTTGTTTATGGTCCGATTATTATAACTTTCATGCTAGTTTGACAATATTTGTCGTCATGCATGTTTGAAACGATTTCAATATCTCATGGAAAAAGGGGGCGTGACAACCGCTAAATAACTGTTTATTTCGTTCTATTTAAAGGCATGTACCGTTATTTTATCAATTTTTTCAGTCGATCGCATCCACACAGAATAAGCTTTGTGACAAAAAAAAACTTTTTTCAAAACCGGTGAACAAAAACAACAAAAAAAGCTTTTAAAGCAGAGCATGCAAAAAAATTTTCGTTTTGTAAATACAGTAGAATCCGGTTATAACGACACATAAGGGATCGACGATTTTACGTCGTTATACCCGGTAGACGCTTTAACCGAAAGGAAATCAACGGAGTCCAAGGAGAAGGGGACCAAAAAGTCATAGAATATTCGTCGCAATGACCGGACGGACGCTTTAAGCGGAGTCGCTATAACCGGATTCTACTGTACTTTTGACCACCTCTGTACAATCATTAACAGTTACCCAAATTTTGGGAAAATTTTAAGATTATTAGAATGATGCAGTTTTACTTGAATACCACTGTTTTAAAATAACGCTAAAATCATTATGTTAAAGGTCCTTTGAATTAAATTGTGTTTTTAACTGATGTTCGCTTCACTTTAAATTGAATATATGTATATATATATATTTGTATATATGTATAATGTATATACATATATATTTATATATATATGCATTATAAGGATTTCATTCGTTACAAACATTTAATCACATTCTGTAACATTATTTTAATAATTTCACCAATTCAAAATACTTACGGATAAAAGAAGAAAAGAAAAGTTGTCAGTAGTAGGACAATCCACGCAAAAGTAGCCGGAATATAACGAGTTTTTACATCACATTTGGGCATTGTGTATTTGTTGCTTCGAAATTTTTATTGCCTTCTATACAGTTAGTTGTTAAACTATCAATGGTTATATATGTAATTTACATGTATCCATACATAACATATGTATGTTGAATCAAAGTATGTTCGTATGGAAATGCAAGTGCGAAAGAGAAAGAAGTCAAGCAAGACACGATGTGTTTGTTTTCACTGCTTAAGTTGCTTTATGGGGAGCTACACATCATAACTTACAAACAAGAAGTCATGGAGTACGTAGAATCACAAGCAAACTTTGTGATTCTATTCTATTGACATATTACACATATACTATTTAAACGATTTTTTTGGTCATTTCTAAAATGTCGATTTAGCCTCCGTTTGCCTTAAATGGTTGCAATTATAATTTATTATTTTCCGTTCCGCGCCAATCGCCCATTTGTTTCCAAGACTTGATTACTTCCCTTCTTTTATTTCACTCGCACGTGTTTTTTTTTTAAATCTCAATTGTATTAATACACACCCGCGACTCGCTGCGTTTGGTATAACTTTAAAAAGCACATATTTTAAACCACTCTCATAATTTGTTCACAAAAATTATTGCCAATGGTGGGTCCAATGAATACATTAAACCACTTAAACTCTTTTGTGTATCAAAATTAAAATTAATAAAAATACCACTATACAGAAATGAACATATTTTGCTTGTCAGTACTAGGGACTTGTTAGCGCGTAGCTTCGTTCAGAATAAGTTCCAGGGACCGGGTGAGTGAAGTGAACTAATGAACCCCTTCAAACATTTGTAAAATTAAATTTCTCTCGTTGATGGAACATTCCTTTAATATAAACACAATGAAAAGACAAAAAATTTGCTTGAAAATTCGCAAACTTGTGTCTCATATATATTTTGTTTTATAGTTGGAAAAATTTTTGTTTACGGCGTATACATATACATATTAATAAAAAACAAGAAGTAAAGTACAGTCGGGATATTCCAACCGTAAGATACCCTGCGAGAAGAAAAGTTCCGATTTGAGATGATTTTTAAAAGATTTTTTAGGCAATTTTGCATCCGTTTTAAATCAAATTAACTATAATTTATTCGATTAAAATTAATTGAAATTAACTAAAATTGTGATATATCGTCCACAAGAAGAGAACTACTTTCAAAAAAGCTTATCGATTATTTAGTATGATGTCTTTAGCTTATTTATCGAGATAAATCGTTCGAATGAACTAAAGAACTGGTATTGATAGTTGAATCCATGATACAATTATATATAATTGTATCATGGTTGAATCAAAACAAAGCCGACAAAGCAAGCAGAAGAAGAAGCACGCTCTTTCTCGCTTACACTTGCAAACACAATTTTTTCAAACATATGACCTATTTCGGCCGATTTCGCAAACTATGGATAATTATAAAAGTACTTTACACATATTATTTATACCCGTTACTCGTAGAGTACAAGGGTATATTATTGTCGTTGGAATGTACATATGTATGTAGCAGTTAGAAGGAGGCGTGGCAGATCCCATTTTATATATTATATATTATTATATATTAGTATATGTATTAAAGATCAGCATCAATAGATGAGTCGATAAAGCCAGGTCCGTCAGTCTGTCTGACCGTCTGTCTGCCCGTCTGTATGAACAAAAGGATCTCAGCAAGTATAGGAGCTAGAAAGACCCGAGAGGTCGCAAATGAAAGATAATATGCCCAAGCTATACAAGTTTGTTTTTTTTGGCACGCTCACTTTGGGGCGTGCTAAAAGCAAGTAAAAAAGGCTACAGTCGAGCAAGCCGACTATAGAAGACTCCGTACTCTCATAGTAGGGCGCATAAAATTTTAAAAATACATTTACAAAACTAAAATTTAATATTTACATTTTTAATTAAAATTTAATAAAAAGTTAAATTGACGGTTGTGTCATTGTCAGCATTCGAACCCGCGATCTCAGACGCAGGTTCCATATTGCGCCGCAACTCTACCAGTTGCACCACGCCCCTTTTCTATCAGTCTTCCGATTATTTGCATTTACATGCTGCAAATATATGTATGTGTGCACATATATATGTGTGTATGTATAGCATTGGTCGGCGCGGCCAGCGGCTCCGGGCAGCGCTGCCGCCAAGCAGGTAGAGAAAACATTGGAATAAATATGTTTGTTTCGCTTGCGCGCATACAGTTATTTTGCAGTTAAATAACATCAACTTTGCACCATGATAACTCTCTTGTTTGACATAGGATTTTGATGTAACTTTCAGAATACTTAGATATGATAAGTCTCTAAACGAATGTTAAATTACAACACTGTAGAATTTGAATTAATGCTTTTTAAATGGCATTAAGGTTGGAACGTTTTTTAGTTCTTATGAGAAAAGGCTTTTATTAAGGCTTTCTCTACAAACCTGTATACCAACATTTGTGCTCCTAAGTGATATAGTTACTGAGATATTCGCCTAAAACACTAATTTTTTTCGAGGTGTGTCTGGTTTTTTGCTCATTGTGGGCGAATTGGCCGTGGCATCGAAAAAAAAAAGATTCTTGTATTGACTGACTAAATATGTGATCGATTGAGACCAAGCTCGAACTTGTAGCTCTTACCATCTCTGAAATCTGGTTGTTCATACGGACGGACAGACAGACGGTCAGACGGACAGACGGACATGGCTATATCGACTTGGCTTGTGATGCTGATCAAGAATATATATACTTTATGGGGTCTGCCACGCCTCCTTCTGCCTGTTACATACTTTGGACAAACCCAATATCCTCTTGCAGAGAGTATAAATATCATGTTTTAGTATAGAAAACTTTGTTAGTTACGTTATCCTAACCAAATTCACATAGGATGAACATATCTATGGCGTTCATATACTGAAAAAGTTTGATCCAAATCGGACTACTATATAGTATAGCTCCTACAGGAACAATCGGTCGAACATTGAGTAACTGGTTTCCCATAGTATAATAATATAGTCTTATTAGCTTTTAAGTTATCGCGTTTTCAATATATTTTTTACAGTTTGCTAGGGCGTTAGGCTACGCGGCAAAAATATAAGTTAAACATGATCTATCTGCACATTAAAGTAGACTATGTAACAAATTTGGTGTTTCTAGCTTTCACCATCTCGGCGATCATACGGACGGACAGACGGTCAAGGCTTGTTCGCGCAAACCCAGTATAATACATATATAAAATATCAACTTCAAACCTGTAAACCCTTTAATACTCTCTTCAAGAGTATATTGGGTTTGGGGATTCAGACCACATCTGTTGCCAAAATTATGGTGGTAAAATTCAAATTTTCATACGCTCGAGAAATTTCGCCATTTAAAATAGGTGTTCCGGCTAAACAATGTAATAAAATATGCTCTAAAGAATTCTGGCCGGACCACCTAGTAGTGAAACGTCTGTCTCGAGCTCGTCTATAAAAATGAAGGAGGTCTTTGTAGCAAACTTAGCAACTTTTATTTATCTAGCTTTTCTATTCCTTTTGATGTCATTGCCCTTACTGGAACGTGGTTAAGGCCTGACATTCTTAACACTAAGATTTTCAGCGATTTTTTCCCTTTTTTGGAAAAGACCGCATATCTCGTCGTGGTGGTGGTGTAATGATTTATGCTGATGCTGATGTATAATCTGAACTAGTTATTCTTGATATATCTACAGACTTGGAACTTATTGCTGTTAAGCTAATGATCTCCAATATTTTCGTTTTTATTAGTTGTTCGTATATGTCTCCTTCGTCTATTTAATCTTTTTATTCCTTGACTTCTGGTCGGGAGATTCTCGTGGTTCTGGGTGATTTTAATATTGCAGAAACGACTGTTATCCCAACTTCTGGCTCTGCTGTTATGACTCCCACGACACAGAATAATTTTCTTAATCATTTATTTTGGATTTCTATATTTGAAATAAATGAAATTCCCAATTCATTAAATAAGATGCTCGATCTTATTATACTCTCTGCAAGAGTATATTGGGTTTGTGCAAATGTATGTAACAGGCAGAAGGAGGCGTGGCAGACCCCATAAAGTATATATATTCCTGATCAGCTTCACAAGCGGAGCCGATATAGCCATGTCCGTCTGTCCGTCTGTCTGCCTGTCCGTCTGTCTGTCTGTCTGTCTGTCTGTCGGTATGAACAAACAGATTTCAGAGATGGTAAGAGCTACAAGTTCGAGCTTGGTATCAATCGATCACATATTTAGTCAGTCAATACAAGAATCTTTTTTTTTTTCGATGCCACGCCCCATTCGCCCACAATGAGCAAATGAGCAAAAAACTAGACACACCTCGGAAAAAATTGGTGTTTTAGGCGAATATCTCAATAACTATTGCACCTAGGATCACCAATTTTGGTGTGGAGGATCCTAGCGACAGCGTAAATGCATCGACATTTAAAATTTTGGACTGCCACGCCCCTTTTCCCACAATTAATTAAAAAATTTATCAAATTTCGTTCCGTTTTTTAGGCTTTTGTTAATGTCGTACAGTATTGTTATTTATAATTCGTGTGAAGACTAACTATATCAAACTATTCTGAAAGGCGCATTGAAATCGCACTATAAACAAGGAAACTAGAAGCGTTACAATATTGATAACTGAATGCAATATCATGTATGAGTGCAAGCGAGACAAAAACATACAAGCACGTGTTCGAATGTTTTCGCTGCCTGCGTGGCGGCGTGTGTTTTAATGCAAATACTACATATTGTAATATCTCGACACCGATTTTAAAAATTAATCGGGGAAAAATGCAGAGAGTATTATACGGTCGGGAGTGCTCGACTGTACTTTTCTTACATGTTTTTGTCTTATATCCATTCATTCCAACTGTTTCCCGTATTTTTCCCTTTTCTTAGCTTAAGACCCAACAAGCGTATTTGCCAAATTCGGAGGGCTGATTTTAACAAATTAAATCAGATTTTACCCCAAACTGATTGGTCATGGCTGTACAAGTGCAGGGAAATGGATGATGCAATATAATTTTTTTATTCTTCTTTTAATAATTTATTTGATATTTGTGTTCCTTCCTGAGTTACAAGTATGTCTTAAAAACCTATTTGGTTAACACGTGAACTAACATGGTAAAATAAAGTAAAATCTAAGTTTTATAAAAAGTTCAAGGAATCTGGCTTTCCCTTTATCTATCTCGATATATTACTGCTCGATCTGATTTCTCTGCATTGAACAGCCTGTCCTATATGAATTACCTGACAAGCTGTGGTCAGCAGTTTCGAAGAAATCCAAAACTATTTTATAACTTCATCAATGCGAAACACAAATCATCAACACTTCCATAGTCAATGGTCTTCGAAAACAAGACAACAATCTCTGATCAGGCTATAGCCGATTCATTTGCTGAATTTTTTCAGAAAACTTACTGTATACCGCAAAAAACTCTTGATTTGCTTTATCCCTGCAGTGCACACTGGGCGGAATCGCCAGATATGTGGCATAAAGAATTTCATTGAAGCAACTAAAAATTCTAATTAATTAATTATTATTAATTTAAAGGCTATTAAGCCGGTTCTTGCACCGAGTCCGGATGGAGTTCCAGGCTCTGTGCTTAAATACTGCGCCGACGGTCTTTTGAAACCTTTCTATACATTATTTAAGTTGTCCGTTGGTTCGTCCTGATATTTGGAAAGCATTTTTTATTATACCTCTTTATAAAGTGGGAAATAAGTCCAACACTTGTAACTTTTGTGACGCCCCATAAATGAGCGCGCATTCAGCGCACTGGCCGAAAACTGCCAGTGCGCATGGCCTGATTTAGTAACGGGCACAGTCCCATAACTGACAGCAGGCAGTGTACGAAATGAAGCGGCGAGTAATGTTCTTACTGGAAGCAGCCAGTTAACACGGCAGCGAGACAGAGAACGATGTACCCTTGTCGCATGCACACACACAGCGAGATCGGAGATAGAGAACCGAAAAAAAAGAGCGCAGTGCAATGCATAGATCGGCAGAGAGAGCGAGAGACAGCGGCCACTACGCAGCGCACACATACAAGTGCATGGCTGACGTCACAGCGACGAAACGAACTACAAGCACACAGCGCAAGCCGATACGTCAGAGCAGGGCAGCAGAGGCTATAGCGGCAGAGAAAAAGAGACGGCAAGCGGCCGCCTGCGTCGACTTGGGAGCTTGGCACGCGACAAAGATGAGCAGAGGCGTAAGCAGCGCTGCCTAGCATCTAATTGTAGGCAAATGCGATCAACGCCGGGAAAAGCACCGTTGCATCTGTGCACAAAATATGTGTGTCAAGGGCAGAGCAGCGAAAAGAAGCGTCGTCGGCAGAGGAGAATTTTGGCATTCGACGCTCAAATTAATTGTCGCAGGAGGCAGTGATTTTTCGAGCTTACAATCGAGTGGACGCATAGTGCAAAGTAATTCGCGGCGGACGGAAAACACACAAGTGGGAAAAAAAACCCAAGAGGATACACCAGCCAACGATAAGGATTGACAGGACTACGGATATACAAGGACAACGAAGACCCCAACACGACTAGGAATGTGAAGAGAACAACAACGATTAGAACAACGAGCATACAGAGCCCACAATAAAATTCCACGTGGTGAGCTAAAAGTAAATATAAAACAAAATTAATAAAAAATAGAACTGTGTGTGTGCGGATAGGCCATTTGGGCACACCTCTGTAAATTATATATATATACATAAACATTAAATAAATAAAAAAAAAAGCAAGAAGTTAATTTAACAAACGACGACAAAGCCAATAAATTAAATAAAACCAATAGGTAACGCGCGACAGAATACAGTGTGTTCTCTGCAGTGCATACGTCAGCGACTCCACACCGGCGACTGCCAAGACCGCAATCTGGTAGCCTCTCGTGGTGGCGTGAGCTCGTGTTGGGGATATGGGCTTCTATGCATCAGGGGCAGCCTGTACTCTCCTATCGCGTAGAAGTCGTGATTCATCGTTTGCATTTGGCCGCTGATAGTAACAGTCGTTTCGTTCACTTCCCCAATAATCAGTGGCCAGCCCATCATCGCGTCACTGCGTCTTTTCAATAGGGGTCTCAACCTAATAAATTTTCTGTAAGTAGCCCTGGCCGGACTGAGACATACCCCGACCTAAGAAACTTCCTTACACTATATAGGTAACTCTAGGTTGTCTGCTATTTCTAAAACTTTTGAGAAGTTAAAAACATTTCAATTGCAACAATTTTGTCGATCTATTGTTTCAACTTGCCAGCGTGGGTTATAAAATATAGATCTACTACCACTAACTTACTAGAATTCACTTCAATTGTAATAGACTGGTTTCAAAATAAATTGCAAACAGATGTCATTTACACTGATTTTAGCAACTTTTTTGATACTGATAATCATTGTCTTTTACTACATAAACCAAATCTGCTTAGATTTACAGACAATTTAAAAACACCAACCCTCTCCAATGCTTAGCCCACCCCAAACCCTCAAACATATCAATCATTCTAAAATACTTAAAAGTAACAAATTTATATCACCGCATCTAAGAATATAAAATGAAAATAAATTAAGAAAAACTCATGTACAAATTTTTAGCGGGACGTATGGAGGATATCGATAAAATGGGTGTAATCGATACTTAAGTTTGAAATCGAGTACTCCGAATCTTAGTGATTTGTATTTTTTAGTATTTAAGTACAAGGGGACTGTAATAGAATCGTCTTCCGGGCACATATGTAAAGGAATTGCTTTAAATATCGCAGGAAGCTGGCTTCAGCCTCTTTTATATATTTTTTGGCCTGAGTAGGAGTTACTGCGGTACGTAGACACTTGTATGTTAGGCATTTAATGTAAATTAAATATCAACCAGCGGACGCTAGCTGCAGTTATGACAACTCAGCATTCCCCGAGGAGGAGCTCGCGCTTGAACGCCCCAAAGGAGACAAGCTCAGCTGTATCCAGCACAACGCTTACATCCACCACCAGTTTCCATTTGTCTGCCATAAATGAGAGTATGTGTTTGGGTGCCAAAGCACGTCAGGTTTCCCTCATGGTGGTCAGTGGCAAACCTAAAGACACTGTGCCATCTACGTAGGCCAACAAGGCTCATCAAGCTGCCAGCAGAGAGCTGGAACGTCAATCGCGAATGACAACGCCGCCACCGATTGCACAGCAGCCATATATAAGCGCAGTATACACCAGTGCACTGTTGCACTGTAGCAACTTTGAACGCGCTGTCGCAGCCAGCGACAAGTACAGCGCGGACGCCATCTTGCGTGCATGCACCGTTGTAGCCAGCAACTTTGAACATGTCATCGCAGCCAGCGACAAGTGCAGCATGCACGCCATATTGTTCACATACGCCGTCGCATTCAGCGACAAGTGCCGCATGGACGCCATCCTGCACGCACACACCGTTGCAGCCAGCAACTTTGAACGTGCCGTCGCAGCCAGCGACAAGTGCAGCGTGGACGCTATGTTGCCCACATGCACCGATGCAGCCAGCGCCATTGAGGTTAGGACCGTACTACACTGATCAAGAACTAGTGGATCTGACGCCATCCACTAGAACGTCATACACAAACCCAGGTCGGGTGAGGAAAATCCCAGAATTACCTGAATTCTCGGAACAACCAGAAGATTGGCCAATATTCTACAACGCGTATGCGGAAACCACCACTGCATACAGTTGTACCAATTTGGAAAATAATCAGCGCCTGGTCAAGGCTTTAAATGGAGATGCCCGTGAAACTGTGCGATCACTGCTCATCCACCCCAACAACGTAAACGCCTTCATCAGCTAGCTTCGCTTTCGCTATGGACGCCCTGAACAGCTAATACGGAGACAGCTGCAAAGTGTCTGAGATGTTCAGCCCATACAGGAGCACAACTGGCCATGACCAGGAGGAATCGCGACCCACAGATCGCAACAATTCCTGCCCTATATGCCGCAGAGCACATGGACTAGCTAAATGCAGGGATTTTAACAACGCAGCGCCATCAGCCAGATGGAAGCTAGTCAAGGTTTGCAGGTAATTCTGCCAAACAGTCTACAACAGTGTGCTTAGATTAGTGGAACAAACGTACCCAAACGCAACGACTTGCGCAATGTGTACGCCGTCTCCAATCTGGACCTGCCAATGCAAACGCTTCACATGGACGACATTAAGGAAGCATGCTCACATGTGGCTATGAAGCCATATACAAACACCGTCCCAAGGATTCTAATTTGACTGGATCATGCACGTCTTGGGTTGCCTGTCAGCACAGCGAAGGTGACTGAACGTGGCTAGGATGGGTCATCTTTGGACCGCACAGCAAGTGTCAGAGCACGACTATGCCAAAGTCATGCCTTCTTGCAATGACCAAGGCGGACGAGGTTCAACGAATGGTGAGCGAACACTTTGAACTGGAAAGCTTTGGTGTGAAATTGACACCAGCAGTCATGGCGGATGAATATATCCGAGCAACGCGAATATTGGACGAAACAACGGTGATACTGGACGGGCGATACCAAACAGGTCATATATGGAAGCGTGACAACATCGTCCTGCCCTCCAGTTACCATATGGCACTAAACAGACTAAAAAACATTAAGAAGAAAATGTTACGCGATGTGGAATTCGCGCAGGCATATAAGGATACGCTGTCAGCAAAGGATACGCTCGACGCCTCGAGCGTGAGGAAGGCACTGCACCCTGCAACGGCGAGGAGTGGTCCTTGCCGCATTTCTTGGTAAAAAATCCAAACAAGCCAGGGAGGATTCGGCTTGTGTTTGATGCGGCCGCCAAAGTTGGCAATATTTCCCTGAACTCGGAGCTGTTGAAGGGACCGCAGCACAACAAGCTTCTACCTGCATTCCTCTTCTACTGGGGAAACATTTCCTTGATGTCTCCGCTGACTGCAAAGGCACCTTCTCCTTTGCAGTCAGCGGAGATATCACCTTCTCCTTTGCAGTCAGCGGAGATATCAAGGAAATGTTTCCCCAGGTCTGAATGCAGCCTCAGGATCGTTGTGCCCAGCGATTTCTGTGGAGAGATGGAAATAATCAAAAGGATGCTGAAGTCTATGAGATGCAATGATGACATTTGTAGCCGCCTGCTCACCCTATTCTGCACATCACGTTATGACGCTAAATGCGTTGCGTCATCAACATACAGATCCGAGTAAAGTCACAGCCATCACGGACTTTCACTTTGTAGACGACTACGTCGAGAGTTTTGACACTGAGAGTGAAGCCATCTCTGTCGCAGCCAGAGTCAGAGACATTTATGCCACAGGAGGCTTCAAACTACGAAGGTTGTCCAATCCTAAAGCCCTGGCGCAAGCAGCGAACCCGTTGGATGGAGCGAAACAGAGGAGATAATCCTAGGAATGTTTTGGCAGCCAGCTACAGATAAGCTCCGGTTCAAGGTAAGGCATCAGAGGCTCAAGGAGGACGCGCCTACTAATAGACAGTTCCTAAGTCTGGTGATGTCAACATTCGATCCAATGGGATTTCTGTGCTGCTTTACAATCACCGCCGAATTGCTGCTGCGCGACGGCTGGAGATGGCACATCTTGTGGGACGAATCGCTACCCAAGGCCTTACAGAAGTGGCGCCTGTTTACTTGTCAGTGAGTTTTCTGTTCCTACACTTTGAGTAAGACCAGAGGGTTTTTCAAATACCTAGCACTTTGAGAAAGTTATTCGGATGAGTATCAGAATGTTCAGAGAGTGTATTGCACGCTAAGAATGTTTCTTGAGTACTGATTTTATTTTAACAATGTATGGCCTTTTGCTTACAGTCTAAGGATCAAATGTTACATAGGGTGAGTATCTTAGAACTAACAAACATGTGGTAACGATTAAAACTTAAGGATACAAGTGCGCCTATATCAGTTTACACCAGATGGTAATACGATGTCTGCGCATGGGTAGATCTATAATAGAAAAAGGGTCACGACGGGTGCGTGTAGATGGTGTTGATCCTTGTTTGGGTTTCCCTCCAGCGGGCTGCATGTCTCTCGTTACAAAGAGGCTGGTATGGCCACTTAACATACTCCCGGCCGGTGTGGCCACTTAAACATACTCCCGGCCGTGATCCACTGTTACACATTAGCTGATGTGTCAACTAACATACTCCCGGCCGTTGAACAGCAGTTCAACAATTAATTGAGGAAGGTTTGTTCGACGTTGAAACCGGACCTTTGGCTGATGATGAAGTTGGCTGCACCGTTGATTGGGGGGATCGAATCTCTGGTAGTGATATCTCCTTGTGATAATTGTTGGTCGTTTGATTTCTCCTGTTTTTCCTGTATCGTCTTATGATGTAAGTTATGGATATTAGCATACCTATTCCAAATGTGACGTGGGACATTATTTCATGACGTGGAGTTGGTAAAATGTCGAAGTGTAATTTCAGTTTTCCGGCTGGCGTCAGCTCTGACTGGAGTCGTGCTAATTCATTGTCCCTTATTTTGTCCATTTTGATTTGAACTGTAAGCTGTGTTGTATTATTTATGTCAAAGTTCCCAAAGCGTATGTAGGCGTTTTTCGTTGAACTAGTGGTTAGGCTATGCGTAACTATGCTAATGACTGCGTTACGTATAATGCAATCGGCGTCTGCAGTCAAAAGACCAGATCCTTGCAAGCTGATCAACTCTGACTGATTTTTGCAGACAGCTGATAAGTCCATCGTGGTTTGAGTGGCAAAAATCCATTGGTTGTGAGATGCCATGTTTAACCATAAAAATGTCTGGTTGGTGTATTTGACTTGACATAACTGTGATGTTTTGTCGTTGAATAGAAGGAACTCACAGCTTTGATCCATGGAGAATACTGCTTGCTTGTTGTGACAAATGTATTCATCAGTGTTAAAATGGAAACATCTTGAAAAATCGTCTTGTGAAAGTCCGACAAATTGATCTCGATGACTATTTACGCAAATCACTTCTCGATCGATTTTTATAAGTTTCATCCCATCACTGCTCTTCACTGGAATGGGAACCAGGTTGTATAGTTCCATTTTGTCTATACTAAGTAACGGCAAAGTTATCTGGAAAATAACATGCTGTCCAATCACTTTTCGTTTGGTTTCCATCAACTTATAAAGATGGACAATGTTGTTTTTATGAGCTGGCAGGGCTTGTCCTTCCGATAGATGTGTCTGTATAAACTGCAATTGCTCTTCAAGTTGCCGTGGGGATATTAGCAATAGGTTTATGCTGTTATGGCGGATGTCTGTTAATACGCTGACAATTTCTGTCTTTATTCGTTGTAGATTTATGCCAATTACAGTGAGTTGCGTTGTGAGTGTGATGTACCATTGGAAGAGCAAATGACGGCTGGTTTCATTCGCCATGGTAACTATTTGTGTCTCAAACAAATCCATTCCTTCGTTTCGTTTCAAAATGTTTACAGTTGCATCTATTACTGATGATTGATATTTCAGTAATGTCAACATGTAATTCTCGTTCGCTTTCACCTTGTCGATTACTTGAGCCATTTTTAGTGCGTAGCTTGAATCAAGAACTCCAAATTGGCTGCTAGCAATGTTTCCAATGATGTCCAATGGTGATCGTCGTTTTCTGGTGGGTTTGAGGAATCCATTTTCCATCTTGAGTTCCTCTTCAATGTGTTTAAAATGCTGGTACATCGTTTCACAGGCCGAACTGGTCTGTATTTTGAGCACTGTTCACCCACTCTTTCTGTTGTGGTTGAAAACCGTTTCATATCTTCCCAATATGGCGCTAGATCATAGTACATAGTACAATGATCTTCCATTCGGATATGGTGAAGCGACTCGTTCCAATCCTTTCGAAGTATATCCCAGGTTTTGTTCCAAATTGCGTTATGTTTAACTATTTCGCAAGTGCCAGCGGTAGTATCATCAGCATTATCATTATTGTTTTAGCTAATGATGGTAGTCCAGATGTCTTGCGCCTTTTGGAACTAGTATCCTTGGTGGGAGTGGAGTCTTCTTCTGGCGGTGAGGTAACTCTGCTATGATTTCGTCTTCTGGTAGCAGTGGGCACAGTTTGAGGATTTCTCTCTTTATGACATCTCTCTGGGTTTTAACATCTGCGCATATTACTACGTTATCTGATCCATACTACACCTTGATGATTTTACCCATGGGCCATTGCATCTTCCTTGGTTACCACCAGTGTTTCTTCCTTGACATTGGGCAGAGGTAAATGTCATTTATGTCGCATTTGTAGTGCACTTAAATATTCCGAGGACCATGGGGTTAAAAAATTGTGTCTCAGATATGATGAATGGTCCCATTGTTGACAGATTGTGGTGCTAGTGGGTTCACAGTGTACTTGGCTTACTAAAGGCTCACCGATAAGAATATCTCCTGGTGTGATCGCCTGTAGATCGTTGGGATCCGATGAATGTGGTGTCAGTGGTCTCGAATTTAATATGGCTTCCGCTTTCGCAATCACTGTATTCAATTCTTCGAACGTGAGTTATGCCGTTTCCACATTTCTTTTTAGAATGCTTTTTGCTGATTTGACTGCTGCCTCCCATAAGCCTCCAAAGTGTGGAGCACGTGGTGGAGTGAAACTGAAATTGATTTTCAATTTATTGCAGCTCTCAGTGATCTCATCCTTAGCCTTTCTGGATAAGATTGCTTCATTGAGTTCCTTCAACTGATTGCAACCTCCTACGAAGTTTGTTGCGTTGTCACAATATATGGTGTCGATCCTTCCTCGACGAGCCAAAATGCGCTTGAGTGCACGTATGAACGCAGCTGTTGTCAAGTCATTAACCAATTCCAGGTGTACTGCTTTTGAGGCGAAACAGACGAATATGGCTATGGCTATGGTATCTTTCCTCTGACCTTATGGTGGATCCAGAAAGGTACACAGTAATCTAATCCGCTGTGTGAAAACGGTTTTGATGGAGTTACTCTGGCTGAGGGTAGGACTCCCATCATTTGTTGTAAACTGGAGGGTTGGAACCTTCGGCACCGAACGCAATTCCTCACTATGCTTCTTATAAGACATGTGCCATTTAAAATCCAGTAATTTTGTTGGTAAATGGATCTAAGTTCCAACGGAGCGCAGTGCATGTTCTGTACATGAATTCCTTGAACAATCATTTTTACAATGGGATCATTGTATGGCAACAAGATTTGGTGCTTTGCTGTCTCAGGAAGTCATGAATTTTGCAAGCGTCCACCAACTACAATGAGTCAATCCTTCATGATGGGGTTTAGACTCACGAATGGGCAGGCCTTCGAGACTGTTCCTTTCTTGACCGTGTCGTAATATTCAGGAAATGCATTTTGTTGTACATTTCGCAGAATAAACATGCGCGCCTCTTCCAGTTCATTCAAGTTTAGCTGCGGCGTTGAAGCTTACTAAATGAGTTGCTGCGCTTCATGTTGTACAAATCCTGTCTTATGGCAATGGATTTACTTGCAACAATCAAATTTTGTCTTTTTTCCAAGTTTGATACCAAGGTAGACTTTAGAATCGAAGCAGTTTGTGTTGGATATTGGGATGATGGCCCGGATAAATATATTGGACCGTAAAACCAAAGTGAATGGGTCCTTCATTGAGCTGCCGATATACCTCGTGATAAGACGTCAGCGGGGTTTTGGGTACTTGGTACGTGTCTCCATTGTCGTGGTAATGTTAATTCCTGAATTTTTGATATCCGATTCGCTACAAATGTGTGGAAGTTGTAGGACGGAGCCTTTATCCAGGATAAAACCACCTTTGAGTCACTCCATTAATACATTGGTGTTGCTACATCTAGATTGAGTTCAAGATTCACCTTTTCCGCAAGCCCAGCTCCAACCAAAGCTGCGCATTGTTCCAGTCGTGGAATTGTAGAAACCTTAATAGGAGCTATTCTTGACTTGGCACATAGAAGTTGAACAGTCACACGTTTGTTTCTGTGTACTGCTCGCACATACACGGTTGCTCCATACGCCTTCTCTGACGCATCCACAAACGTATGAATTTCCTTTGATATCGGAACCTGGCCATTGTATACGTTTCTGGGTATCTTTATTTCGTTAAGTAGTTAAAGATCCTCCTTGTATTTTTGCCATTCCTGTTGCAACTGTGATGGGAGTACATCATTACATCCTATCGCTTCCTTCCATAGTGCTTGCATAAATATCTTCGATCTCACAGTTATAGGAGCGAATAATCCTGCACACTTTTGGAAGCTACCATGCGTTTCGTTACATTTCTTGTTGTCAGTTCTGGAGCCTTTCCGCAATCCAGACGATGCCTAGGGTTTTAATGCTGCAATTTCCTACCGCATCCGTCAAATCATAGCTTGATATGATATCTTCTTGGGGAATCGTTTCCATTAATTTGGTGTTGTTAGCACACCACTTCCGAAGTTTGAAGCCTGCTGTATTGAGTAGTGTGTTGAGCTCCTGTTGCATTTGCATGACTTCTGGCAAAGAATCAGCACCAGTCAAACAGTCATCTACATAAAAGTCCCTTTCCAGGGTTTCCGCTCCGAGACTATATTTAGCTTTATTAAATTTTGCTAAATAATCTAAACATTTTGTAGCCATGTACGGGGCTGAGGTTGTACCGTACGTAACTGTTTTTAACCGATAGTACTTTAACGGTTCGTTTCGATGATGTCTCCAAACAATCATCTGGTGGAATCGATCCTTGGGATTGATCCAAACCTGACGGTACATTTTCTCGATGTCTGCGGCGAAAACCTATTTATGAGTACGAAAGCGTAGCAAAATGGCTTTGAATTCGCGTTGAATTCTCTCATACGGGGCTGAGGTTGTACCGTACGTAACTGTTTTTAACCGATAGTACTTTAACGGTTCGTTTCAATGATGTCTTCAAACAATCATCTGGTAGAATCGATCCTTGGGATTGATCCAAACCTGACGGTACATTTTCTCGATGTCTGCGGCGGAAACCTATTTTTGAGTACGAAAGCGTAGCAAAATGGCTTTGAATTCGCGTTGAATTCTCTCATACATTTTTCAACTACTTCTTCCATATTTAAAAAGTAGTTGGCTTCAAAATATTGATGCTTTATTGGTGTATCTCTAATCAAGCTTTCAACTGGGACATTACCGTCCATGAAAATCTTCCATAAATAAGCTAACTGATTTTTCTTATCAGTGTAATAGGAAGTCCTTTGCTTTCGTTCAGTCGAATCCTTTTTGTAATTCCTAATGAACGCCTGTATCTGCTCGCCAATCTTGGCTTGATCGTCTAAGATCGTTTCCAAACTTGAGTTGGTAGCCATGATGTCTACAAGTTCGTTGTCTTAGTGTATAGACCAGTTGGAGGATAATTGATTTGCTAGTAGCTGGATATGCCTCTACTCACACCCTTGAAGTGGTCGATATACACTAATAAACTCTTGTTCAATTTCTTTGACCCTTGGTTCTAACTTAATGGTCGAGCGTATTCCTGGTTACTCCAATGTAACTGATTGAGGATGAGATGGTTAAACAATTTAACCAAAATATTTGGAATCCAAACTGTGGTAGTTCCAAAATGTCGTAATTTGTAATCTTTAAGTTGTTACCCAGCGTAACACTTTTCTTAAGAATTAGCCTAAATTACAAATTTAACAGATCTATGAGATTACTCTAATAATCTCGTAGATTGTTTCTATTGAGTTTCCAGTAATGGCCGATGTATTTGTCAGCTCCAAATTTGCCTAACTAAATTTGTAGTTGTCAATCTGACCTTGTCTCTTCTGAATCTTACCACTGGTGGGGGAATCTGATTTGACCTTAGTTAAGTCCGTATTAGTCTTGTCTGACTCTTACCACTGGTGGGGGAAATCAGATTTGACTGGGTCTCTAAATAGTCGGGGTCACCAAATGTTCACTTGTCAGTGAGTTTTCTGTTCTTACACTTTGAGTAAGACCAGAGGGTTTTTCAAATACCTAGCACTTTGAGAAAGTTATTCGGATGAGTATCAGAATGTTCAGAGAGTGTATTGCACGCTAAGAATGTTTCTTGAGTACTGATTTTATTGGAACAATGAATGGGCTTATATACCCTTTTGCTTACAGTCTAAGGATCAAATGTTACATAGGGTGAGTATCTTAGAACTAACAAACATGTGGTAACGATTAAAACTTAAGGATACAAGTGCGCCCACATCAGTTTACACCAGATGGTAATACGATGTCTGCGCATGGGTAGATCTATAATAGAAAAAGGGTCACGACGGGTGCGTGTAGATGGTGTTGATTCTTGTTTGGGTTTCCCTCCAGCGGGCTGCATGTCTCTCGTTACAAAGAGGCTGGTATGGCCACTTAACATACTCCCGGCCGGTGTGGCCACTTAAACATACTCCCGGCCGGTGATCCACTGTTACACATTGGCTGATGTGTCAACTAACAACGCCAGGAGCTCGAAAGAGTCGAGTTGTTCCGGTGTTCCCGTCATTATTTTGGAGCAGGGATCGTAAAATCGACTGAGCTGCATGTGTTGGTCGACGCGAGCCAATCAGCGTACGCAACCGTGGCCTATTGGAGAGCAAAATTTCAAAGCGGACACATGCGAGTGTGCTTTGTGTGCGCCAAAACAAAGTGCGCCCCCATGAAGACCATGTCGTTACCACGTCTGGAACTACAAGCGGCAGTTCTGGGTACACGCTTGATGAATGCTGTTACGCAAGGGCACAGCGCATCAACAAATGGAACAACACTATGATAATGTCATCGGCAGCACTCACCGCCGCTACCGCCTGTCATCGGCAACAGGGTCGCCGAAATCCTGGAGTCCACAAAGGTGACTCAATGGAGGTGGGTACCGACCATCGACAACGTGGCGGATGAAGCAACAAGGGCGCGCGGACTTCAGCCAGGAGTCGCGATGGCTCTGCGGACCCGTTACCAGTAATAACCCTTGTATAGAATTTCAGAGATTCTCAAATTATGATCGACTGTTGAGAGCCATGTCTTGGCTGCTAAGATTCGTCCGCCGTTGTCGATAGCAACAAGATGAGTCGGAAAAGCATGGCCTTACAGCAGCCGCATGCGAGAGAGCTGAAATTGTATATATTCGTCAAGCTCAAGAAGAAGTGTTCTCTAGCGAGATACGTGACTTGTTAGCCAACAAGCCCGCCAGTCGCACAAGCGAGACGAAAGGTCTCTTACTGCGCGTTTGCGCGCATCAGGCACGTTTGACGCAGCCGCGTGACTGCCATATGAAGCGAGGCGGCCAATCATTCTTTCGTATAGGCACGAGCTGACAGAGATGATCGTGCGGCGGTACCACGTGCAAATGAGGCACCAAAATGTCGGCGCTACGATCACGGAAACTCGAATGAAATTTTGGGTTACGAAACTACGCAGAGTGTGCAAACTCCAACAGACCAAGCCTCGACCGCCACAAATGGGCCCTTTGCCAGAGGACCGCATAGAACCGGGAGGATGGCCATTTGAATGCACTGGCCTCGACTACTTTGGACCGCTTCTCGTGTCAGTTGGACGCCGTCAAGAGAAGCGATGGGTAGCTCTGTTTACCTGCCTGAAAACAAGAGCAATTAATTTGGATCTGGCCCACGACCTGTCGATAGATTCCTGCATACTGGCCATGAGGAATTTCATGTGCCGAAGGGGCCCGGCGCGCAAACTGCGAAGCGATAACGGAAAAAACTTCGTGGGAGCTGACAATGAAGCTAGACGGTTTACAAAGGTGTTCGAGCCAGAAAGGATACAAGATGTGCTGTCGGCCAGACGCATCGAATGGGTCTCCAGCTGTCCACTCAACCCTGCTAAAGGCGGCGTTTGAGAAAGGATGGTGTAGTGAGTCAAGAGAGTGCTCCTCCACACGATCAAGGAGGTGGCGCCGAAGGAGCGTGTGCTGCATAGCTTCTTGATCGAGGCAGAGAATATAGTCAACTCTCGCCCGCTGACACATCTGCCAGTAGCCATCGATCGGGGGGCAACCTTTACACCAAACGACCTGCTGAAGGGAGCGCCGAACATCCCAGACACTGCCGATGAAAGCCAGGAATTGCCTAAACTGTGCGCGACGAGAAAGCACTAGTGGATGGCGCATTTGTTGAGGGACAGGTTCTGGAAACGCTGGAACCATGAGTTCCTGCCGACACTTGTGCGGCGCGAGAAATGGTGCGCTCGCGAAATACCTATCAGAGAGCAGGATGTGGAATTCATCTGCAATACCGCCACGCCTCGAAGGGCATGGCGTATGGGACCGTTGAGGAGGTGTACAGATGAGTGAATGGCGCACATCGGCGAGCAGCAGTTAGGATCGTGGATAATGATCGAGTTCACGTAGTCATGCGTACCGTCTTCAAGCTGGCAGTCTTGGATATGATGCAGTCGCTTCACGGCGGGCGGGATGTCGCGGGGCACAGGAGAATATCGATTAAAAGGGCGTAATCGATACTTAAGTTTAAATAGCGAGTACTCTGAATCTAAGAGATCAGTATTTTCTAGTATTTTAAGTACAAGGGGATTGTAAGAAAATCGTCGTACGGGCACATTTGTAAAGGAATTGCTTTAAATATCGCGGGAAAGCTAACTTCGGCCTCTTTTTTTTGTTATTTCTTGGCCTGAGTAGGAGTTACTGCGGTACGTAGACACTTGTTTGTTAGGCATTTAATGTAAATTAAATATCATCAGAATAATACCCCCCGCCCGCAACCCAACCACCCCCCTCGGTTGGACGCACAACTATGAATGCAATTCAATGCGTTTTACTGAAGGGTTGGACGCAACATCTCAACAAGAAAGTTCGAAGGAAGACGATAATGTAAATACGTAAATATATCACTCAGTACTATCAAGAGAAGTTGCACATAAGCACATACAACCCTAGAGCTGAAGGCCTCTGACGCCATAGCCACGTATTAAGCTAGCCTATAATTTTACTATTTATAAGTTAGCTCTTAAATAAATAAATAATTCTTTGGTTTGAAACCTTTTAATGTTTTAGAACTCAAAAAGTTAATTTTAATGGCACGTTGTCCAAGCCTGTACGAGTTACCTCTGAGGTTCCTAACCATAACTTTTTTCGTTATTTATCAATGATTTGTCTTCAGCAATTTCTAATTCCCGGGCTCTGATGTATGCCGATGATGTTTGTTTGTTTATTACGAATTGATTCTTGCCTGAGTCACGGACTACATAGGGATTTCGACACATTTCAAGCCTGTAACGTAATGTTTTATATTAGGCAAATACCTATCTATAATCACTGTTCTTTTAACGACCAACATCTTCAGAGAATAATGTCGGTCAATGGGTATCCTTTTCGATCCTAAAATTAAGTTTGGTAAGCACATCTCTACCTTTGCTAATCGAGCTTTTTGTTTCATGGGTTTGTTAAAGAATTTTAATGATCCCTATCTAACAAAACTCTTTATACTTCACTTGCAACCCCCTTTCTTGAATATGAATTGTGTGTATGGTCTTTTCAATACACGATACATCAGGACAGAATAAAAGCGGAACAAAAACAATATCTCTTTTTGCCCTTAGGGGCCTTACCTGGACTTACATTGTCAATTTCGACCCCATATTAAGTCAGTTAAATCAAGATTTTTTTATTTTCGATGACACGCCCTCATCATCCACAATGAGACAAAAACTAGGCAAACCTCGAAAAAAGATATTACAGTTATGGTACTTTGGCTGGCACAAATTCCCTAACTGAACCCTCCCCGAGGGTGCCGGCTGGGCAATGGACACTGCATCGTCCCGGGGACGGGTTGATGCAATGTCACTTGCCCCCGAGGCGATGCAGTGTCTAGCTGAGGTGTGGTCCTGTACCCTGACATGCTGCGGCATGTCAGGAGTGCCGAACACACGCCATGGCTAGGGGTAGCCTTGGCGGCAGGCTCTAAAAAACGCTAGGGGTGGCCACCTGAACAAATGAGCCGGATGGAGGAATTTTTCAGCAATATGGAAGGTATGAAAGGAGAATCAACTCGGGCTGGGATGTCAGCCCAAACGTCGGTGGAAGGAGTGACTGCTACCACCGGCGGGCACGGGGGGGAGCAATCCTCTCTGCGTGTCGCCAGTGGTCACACCTCTGACTTGGCGGGAGCAGGCCAAGTCAGTTGTACTACGACTGCCAACAGACACCAGCTGACACGCTCGGGTACCATAGTCCTAGAAGACTCGGACCTTGAGAGCGTTTTGTCAGTGACGAAGACTGAGGAAGAAAGCTTGCTGCGCTCTCCGGTGCAAGGTTCCAGCTCCCTGCGTAGGGAAGGGCCTAAACGCACCAGGCAGGGGCTCAAGGCGAAAGCGCAGTATAAGGCGGCGCTGAAAATCCACAGTCGGCTCCATGGCACAGCAAGTCTGTCTGAACAAGACAAGGCTAAGCTGGCCTGGGCCGAGGAAAGGATTGAAGAAAGCCGCCGACACTTCGCCCAGTTGCCGCAGATGCAGGCGACAACGAGCGGATTCGCCAACAAAATGGAGGAGATGCTGGCCGAGAAGAGGCAGCGCTCCGCCGACAGTACCAAGAGTGCGGAAGCCCCAGTCCGCAAAAAACAGCGAGGCCCAAAAGGAGCGATCCCAAGAAGGCACGCAAAGCGAGCCACGATGACGGATGTTGCCAAACGACACCTCATCGTGGCTCTAATCGACAGGAGCGACGAGAACGGCAAAATCTCGGAGGATCGTTGGAAGATCGTCCATGAGAGGCTGGTCGGCTTGTTGTTGCAAAAGATGGACGAGGACCCGGAGGCCCCCATGCCTACCTTTGATGGTGCTGGGTGGCTTAATGGAGCCAAGATCCTGAAGTGCAACGACGAGCCGACACTCGTCTGGCTAAGGCTGATGGTCCCGACACTGGGCGCAATCTGGGAGGGAGCCCAGCTGGAGGTGGTGGACAGGGAGAATATCCCGTCCAAACCAAAGGCGAAGGTGCTATTCCCGATTGCCGTCCAAGGAGACCAAGCCTTAAGGTTGCTCCAACGGCAAAACAAGGATGTGCCTACCAGCGACTGGAGGGTGTTACATGCGGGTACCTTCTCCCCATCAGAGGGGGGCCAGCATGTAATCCTCCAGATTAACAAGGAAGCGGAGGACATCTTGTACGCGAGATTCGGGAAGATGGCATGGGGTGTAGGCAGTGTGTACCTGCGCCTTAAGAAGCGCCACCCCGAGGATAAAAATGCGCACACACTAGAAGCTGGGGAGGTGGAGAGAGACCTTGGCCTTGAGTCAGTCCTCGAAGCCACCCAGTCACTCGACATAGCTTCGGACGAGGAGGCAGACGATGAAGACGGTGACCTGACTGTGATAGTCAACCCGTCGGCGGCAGGTGCAGTCACCCAAACTGAGGGTACTGCAGATAAACCTACATAAGAGCAAGTTGGCATCGACGGAGCTCCTGTTGGCCTTGGAGCAAGGGCTCGTCGATGTGGCCTTAGTCCAGGAGCCATGGATTGCCTCTGGCAACATGGTGGCTGGGCTGAGGTCCTGCAACTACAGTGCGTTTTACATCTCTACGGTAAGCAGAATAAGAACCGCCGTACTCGTACGGAAGGGCCTACATGCTTATCTTATGACTAATTACAGCACCGAAGACCTAACTGCAGTCAGGCTGGAAGAAGATGGAATGCACCTGACGGTGGCATCGTGCTACATGGCGCATGACCAGCCGGCTCCACCCGCAGAACTGGCTAAACTGGTGGAGAAATCCAAAAAACTCATTGTCGGAACAGACGCCAACGCCCACCACTGCGTTTGGGGATCAACCGATATCAACACCAGGGGTGAGTCACTCTTAGATTTTATCCTAACAACAAACCTAAGTATTGCTAACACGGGGGAAACACACACGTATGTAGGACCAACTTCCTCCAATGTCCTTGATCTTACACTTGCAACAGGTGTAAGCATAACGAACTGGCGAGTGCTAGACAAACCCTCCTTCTCGGATCATAAGTACATTCAATTCGAATGCAACTTTGATTACACCCCTAAAGAAAACAGATCCAAAAACCCTCGTAACGCCGATTGGACCAAATTCGAGACCCTCGTGTCTACGGCATTAGGCCAACCGGGTGCGATCGAGTCGGTGAGGGACATTGAACAGTCACTCTCCCTGCTAAACACCACTCTGCTAGACGCCTTTAACGCGTCATGCCAACCGTCTAGACGGAAAGTCAAGTCCAAACCACTATGGTGGAATGCTGAACTATCCGCTCTAAGGAATGATGCTAAGGCTCTGTTCAAGCTAGCCAAACAGACCGATCTGAGAATGGTTTACGAAGAGTACCAGGCTGCTCTCAGATCATACAAATCAGCTATTAGGAAGGCCAAGAGGAGCTCCTGGAGGAGTTTCTGCTCCAATCTAGAGTCAGTACCCGAAACCGCCAGGCTAAGGAAGCTACTGTCTAGACAGCCGCCTATTCACAGCCAACTGAGACTAGAAGACGGATCATGGACAGAGAGCAGTGAGGAAACTCTAGAAGCTCTAATGTCCACCCACTTTCCGGGCTGCGTGCCTCCCACAGAGGAGAAAATGCAGGATTCCGTGCGTCATGACCTTCCAAATGAACTAATCACATCGCATAAAGTACTGTGGGCAGTCAAATCCTTCTCAAGGATAAAGAGCCCCGGTATAGACAAGATCATTCCAGCCATGCTACAAACCACCAACAGCGTGGTTATCCCATGGCTAGTTAAAATATTCGAGGCCTGCCTTAAAACGGGCCATATCCCAACTCAATGGAGAACTGCACGAGTGGTATTTTTGCCCAAAGCAGGCAAATGTAGCCACAGCAGCCCAAAGGATTACAGACCAATCAGTCTCACATCCTTCCTACTGAAAACAATGGAAAAGCTACTGGATCTCAGCATAAGAAATTCGGCTGAAGACTCTCTGTCAGCCAATCAGCACGCCTACATGAAGGGAAAATCCGTCGAAACGGCGCTGCATTCACTTGTCGCCTCCATAGAGAAGGCGCTTCACAACAAAGAATATGCACTAGGAGTCTTTATAGACATCTCAGGTGCATTCAACAACGTCCGCACTAACACTATTATCGATAGACTCCGGGCAATCGATACACACCCAACCATCACGAACTGGATTAACAACCTGCTAGGCTGTAGGAAAGTTCAGTCGGAATGGGGGGTAGCTAAGTCTACAAAGAGCGCAAAGAGAGGCACTCCCCAGGGAGGAGTCCTGTCTCCGCTTCTGTGGAACTTAGTAGTAGATGACCTCCTGAAGAGATTTGATAGAGGAGCCCTAAAAATAACTGCATATGCGGATGACATATGCATAATTATTACAGGAGTCTGCCCATCGACTCTCAGCTCCATTATGGAACGGACACTACGGGAAGTATGTAACTGGGCGGAAGAAGCCGGGCTACATATCAATGCCGAAAAGACGGACCTCATCCTCTTCACCAAGAGGTACAAGGTACCGCGATGGCTCCCACCGATGATTCACGGTAAGCGCCTACAACCAAGCGCCCACGTGAAGTACCTCGGCACGGTGCTGGACAGCAAACTGACCTGGAGAGCCAATGTGGAGGAAAGGGTGAAAAAGGCAACCATGGCGCTGTATGCATCCAAGAAGATGCTCAGCTGCTCTTGGGGTCTGTCGCCCAGACTTATGCATTGGATCTATATCTCAGTTGTTCGTCCGACGCTGCTCTATGGAGTTCTCGTGTGGTGGCAGGCTACCGAAAAGAAAACCTATCTTGCCTTAATGGAAAAGGCACAACGCCAAGCGCTCATATGCGTTACAGGCGCTCTCCGCACTACCCCAACCAAAGCTCTAGAGACCCTCCTGGGTACACCACCGCTAGACTTACATGCGAAGCTAGTGGCAGCCAAGTCGGCCCAGCGCCTCACAGCTCTAGGCTACATGTCACTGCAGGGCTATGGTCATAGCTCCATAGGGAGGAATATGACCACAAGCTCGGACTATCTCAAACCTACCAACTGCCTTAAAGCCAGAACCCGGGTGCATTTAGGGCCCAATGACTGGAAGGATTGCCCTAGTCGGCAAGAAGGTAACTTTTGTATTTATACAGACGGCTCCAAGATGGCAGGTGGAGTAGGAGCTGCCGTATATTGTGAGCGCACCAACACCAAGCTCATGTACAAGCTCCCCGACCACTGCAGCATATTCCAGGCAGAGGTCTTTGCTATCGGAAAAGCAGCGGAGGTTGCGACTCTTCTAGCTACGGACAGTCATACAATCAACCTTATGGTTGACAGTCAGGCAGCCATTAAGTCTATGATGTCGTCTACCCTCAGCTCCAGAACGGTCAAGGCGAGCAGGGAGGCAGTAGATACACTAGGTACGACCAAGTCAGTACATATCTACTGGGTTCCCAGCCACCAAGGAATCCCTGGAAACGAGGAGGCAGACACCCTAGCGAAGGCTGGTACTGAACTACCTGATAGTAGAACAGAGCAGGTGGCATGGTCCCTAAGATCGCTGTATAGCGAACTTGAGAGGAGCACCACCAAACTAGTAAACACAAGGTGGCGTAACACCAACTCGTGCAGAACAGCGAAAATAATGTGCAGCGAATTCGATGCTAAACTCAGCCGATTCCTACTGCATCTCTCTAGGAAAGACTGCAGAATGCTAACCGGTGTGCTCACTGGTCACTGCCTAGCGGCTGTGCATGCGGCCAAACTGGGTATTACCACGGACACTGACTGCAGGAAATGTAAATACCCGAACACTCCCGAAACACTAGAACATCTACTTTGCCATTGTCCTGCCCTAGAGCGAACACGGCTAGTATGTCTAGGTGCACCGCAAATTCACTCTATAGAAGAGGCATCAAAGCGCTCACCAAAAGAGCTACTGAGGTTCGCGAAACGCTCCTTAATTCTCCTGGACTTTTAGCCTGAACAACCTCCGCGCCCGGACCACTAAGGGCCGCTTACGGCCTATGTACAGTACCCGCGAGGACGTCCGGCTTAACCTAACCTAACCTATGGTACTTGGGAATACCAACTTTGATATACACGTTTCCAGAAACAGCAGAAAGACAACGCCGTTAAAAAATTTTGGCACGCCCTTAATTTTCAGAGCGTCATAAAACAATTTGCATGTCGTTTTTAAGTCATTTGTTTTTGTCTACGGTATTGTCCTATAAAAATCGTTTCGCTAAAAATTATATTAAACTATCATGAGAGTTGCATACAATTCCGACTTAATTAAAGAAAGTTATACAAAAAACATAATTTATAATTAATGGTAACATCACCACATGTGTGAAAGAGAGACAGCAACATACAACGAACTTTTACCTTGAGACCGGAAAGTTCGCGGAATTTGTAATGAAAATGAAAATGTTGAAATCTATAACAAGATCGAATCGATTTTTCAAAGATCAGAGGCAGCCCAAAGGGTCAAATTTTTAGCGGCTTCCGGCCTACATTAAAGGATTTTTATACTCTCTGCAACAGTATACAAATTTTTTTATGGATGTTCCTACCGACAGCGTACATGCATTGACATTTAAAATTTTGGACTGCCACGCCCCTTTTTCCCACAATTAATAAAAAAATAATTCTCAACTTTTGTTCCGTTTTTAGGCATTTGTTCATATAGTACAGTATTGTAATTTATAATTCGTGTGCAGATTAACTATATCCAACTATCCTGAAAGGTGCTTGAAATCGCACTATAAACAAGAAAACTAGAAGCGTTAAAATATTGATAACTGAATGCAATATCATGTATGAGTGCAAGCGAGATAGAAACATACAAGCACATGTGACGACAGCGCTGCCGCATTCATATCAATATATGAGTGCAAGCGAGACATAAACATACAAGCACATGTTCGAATGTGTTCGCTGCCTGCGTGGCGGCATCGCTGCCCGCAGTCGCTGGCCCAAAATTGGTGATCCTAGGTGCCATAGTTACTGAGATATTCGCCCAAAACACCAATTTTTTCCGATGTTTGTCTGGATTTTTGCTGATTGTGGGTGAATGTGGCGTGGCATCGGAAAAAAAAAGATTCTTGTATTGACTGACTTAATATGTGATCGATTGAGACCAAGCTCGAATTTGTAGCTCTTACCATCTCTGAAATCTGTTTGTTCATACGGACAGACAGACAGACGGACAGACAGATGGACAGACGGACATGGCTATTTCGACTCGGCTTGTGATGCCGATCAAGAAAATATATACTTTATGGGGTCGGCCACGCCTCCTTCTGTCTGTTACGTACATTTCGCTTCGGACCAACTTAATAGACCCCTCTACTCTTTTTTAGAGTACGGGGTCTTAAAATTAAACAGGGCCCTGACCATGTTTGTATTTGTTGTAAAGGCTTGTAGTTTCACCACAAGATAGGTAGTACATGTAGGGAATATATTTTGGAAAATAATTAATTTAGCGCAGACACTCTTTTTTTGTCCGATCAGTTGCCATCTGTAAACAGCATGCTTTCGTTTTGCAAATCATGTAGCCGTTTAATTAAGAATGGAAAAAAACTTAAGAATTTCTTTACCAATGGCATAGACTTCCCAGAACATCCAGAATGTCTAAAAGACTTACAGAGCTTAGAAGAAAGATAAGTTTCTCCGAGGCTACTGTTCATGATCATTAAACTTTAGATTATAATTGGTAAAATAGTATTAAATGGTATGGTTAAATATTATTAAATCATCTTGTAGTAACTCATGATCAGGGGGGTCCTTGTTAGATAATAATAATTTCACATCATTTGCATACAGAAGTATTCGACAATGGGATAGCGAAGAGTGAAGGTCGTTTATAAAGATTAAAAAATAATGGGCATAGGTGACTACCCTGGGAAACTCCAGAAGTAACAAACACAGATTCGAAGATGGCTGATCTAAGCATAACTTTTTGGGTCCCACCTGTAATATAATGATATTCACAGAAGAATGGTAGGTGGTAAACCTAAGATACGGGGGGGGATAATTGACTTGCAGAGGTGTTGCAAAGTCGATGCGATTATCTTTTCGAAGAGCTTAGGGATTGCGGAAAACTGCGCAATTCCCCTGAATTTTGATATATCCGACTTGCACACTTTTTTATGCAGTGAGTATAAGATTCTTTACATAAGGTAGGAAAGACAGAGGATTCTAGAAAGGTTAAACAGAAATAAAATAGGTTTTATTATAGAAAAACAGCACACAACTTGGAATGTTGTCAGGCTCAGGAGAGGAGGAATACTTTACTAGAATTAAAAAAGAAATAATAGGGTAAAGTACTAGATTTACATTTAAAATTAACAAATTTATAGAATTGTTTAGGATTACTCGCAAATTGAGTCTTGCAGTGAAGAGTCAGTTATCAATATTGTAACGCTTCTAGTTTTCTTGTTTATAGTGCGATTTCAATGCACCTTTCAGGATAGCTGGATGTAGTTAGTCTGCACACGATTTATAAATTACAATACTGTACTATATGAACAAATGCCTAAAAACGGAACAAAAGTTGAGAATTATTTTTTTATTATTTGTGGGAAAAGGAGAGTGGCAGTCCAAAATTTTATATGTCAATGCATTAACGCTGTCGCTAGAAACATCCATACCAAAACTTGTAATCCTAGGTGCCATAGTTACTGAGATATTCGCCGAAACACTGATTTTTTCCGAGGTGTGTCTAGTTTTTTGCTCATTGTGGGCGAATAGGGCGTGGCAAAAAAAAAAAAATATATATATATGTAAGTTAAGCCTTTCTGTACCAGGGCGGGTACAGGCGGCAATATTACCTATAGTATGACATCTGATAAGTAGACGTTACAGCCTTAAATATCCCCAGCATATAGTTTGTCTAGTTGTCCTCTATTGGTGTTAAATAATAATTCCAATGTTTATTTCGATCAATATGATTTTATTATTCGTTAAGTTTATTGGCTGTGGAAAGACAATTCCAAAACGTTCGTTCTATATTCTGGTGAAGCGAGTTCTGTCCAAGCCGTCTGGCTTGGGTTCACATCACACCTCTTGACCAATAGCGTAGCCGTCGACGTTGTACTTGCCGTCGGAGTCCGCAATTTGACTCCCCATGTTGTTGTTGTTGCGTTGCGCAAGAGCCGGAAATCTGACTCCGCACCTTGCGATTGTTGCCGGCCAGCTCTTGGCCGAAAAGTGTCGATGCAGCAAAATAGTGTTTACGATACTGGGTCATCGACGGCGCGTGTGTCGCTGGCTCTGCACGGGGTGTGGGTGACGTACTCAGCGCAGGGGGCGCCGGTGTTACGGGTGTTTCGCCGTGGTCGGTGATGTACTCTGAGCTTCTAACTCAGGGAAATCACCGCGGTGTTTTGTTATACCGTTCGTTGACGTTATCTTTCTCCAGATGACATATAGACATGACATCAAGGTGGCAGCTTCCAGCACTTCGACTACCGTGGAGAAGAAGATTTTTTGGGACATTCTAGACAACTTCCTCAAATTCTCCAGGCAAAAGTCGTGCACGTACTCCAGTGATAGTTTGTACTCCGCAGCTATTATTTTTGTTAATACCGGCGGCATTGCCATTATGTGGGTCGTTGAGTAACTGCTAAAGTTCCTGTTCCCGATTGTGACGGTTTCGTTTGCGTACTGTATGACAAATGATCCCTCCATGTGGTGCTCACCCGAAGTTCCACCTATGGTGCCGTTGAAGTTGGATATGAAGATGGTCCCATCGTCGACCAGTTCAACGATCTGCCGATCGTTCTTCAGGAAGTTGCATGTGGCATGGCCTCCCTTTAGCAACCTGGGGATGCAACCGTCTTCTGGTAGTTTTTGGAAGTCCTTCTCCTGGCAAACCGCGGTTTTCCCAATCGATAAGCACTTTCCCAGTACAGGTTTCCTTGGGGCTTACGGCAAGCTTTTTGGATTCCAAGACCACTTGCATACCGTTGATGACAACTGGGTAAAGCAGAATCAACCGGTATCTCTCCTGCGTTACTTTGGGCATCGTCAGCACGTATAGAAGAATCGTCCTATTGGTGAGGATTGATTGTCGTGAGAATTCGACCGCCTTCACCACGTTCTGATATGGGAGACTTTCCATTTCTTCAAGCAAGAGTTCCACTTCTTCCTGGTCGAGCAAGTTAGTTTTAACGACGGATGTTTTTGCCAGCTGGCATGTCCTTGTTACTTCGTCGATCTGATTAGCCAAAATTATCGATTTATGCAAGACCGTTGTCGCTGTGTGAGTTTCTCCATCGATGGCGTTCGTGCGGTGACCTTGTTTAGCTTCCATCGTGATTCCATAGTGATTCGCGTCGAACAACCTAGTATTTATCCTGATCTGCTGGTTGCTGTTGCTCTTCACGTCGTCCTGTGACTGGAGAATAGCGTTCCAGTCTGAAGCGTCTGGTGAGCCAGCGACCCATTTCCATGCTGATCTTAACCAGTCTATGGATCGTGGCTGCGCGTCGTGGTCATCCTGGTGATTCCGTTCGCAGCCCTCTTGAGGTGATGATCCGCCAGGGCCCTGATCCTTTCGTCACTAATCCTGGAAGCCTCTTCCGCAGTCCTCTCGATGCTCCGCTGAAACTCCTCCAAGTTGATAACGTGAGCGAGTTTAAAAACTCCGTTTATGCGCCACACGATTCCTTGTTGCAGCGGGACGACGGGGGCATCATATCTGAAAAGCTCTTGCGTAGTTGAGGACAACCACCCACTTATTTGTTCTTTATTTTACTGTGTACGTGTACGTGTTTTGTGTGTATGTTTTTTGTTTTTATATTTTTTGTGTGGTTTTTTTTATATTGTCTGTGTGTTTTTTTATATTTTTTGTGTGGTTTTTTATCTATAATTTTTTATTAGTGTTTTTAATGTACAGGGAGTTCGTGATGCGTAACTTTTTAATCTAAAAGTGGCATAGCGTACTCAATTCTCTATTTTAGTTTCTTATATCTGATTTGTGGAAATTTTTTCCAGATTGGCTTTTAACTGTAACCTTCCTATCTTCCTAAACTTCCTCTGTCTTGAAACGCTGTTTCTTCTTGCTTTTGATCTGTTTATTAGCAACAGCGTCATATAACTGTGGGGTCGACCTAGATCTTTTCCACCTAGTCTTTGCCATAGCCTGCTTATGCTGGAGTAAGCCTCGAATGTCTTCTTGCGTTTGTTGTTTGAAGTCTGTTAACCCTTGATAATTAATCCGGAAAGTGCGATCGAAGAAGATATCGACTAGCTTACGACCCGTTAACGAATGGACAGAGTTATTGTATCTGTCTACGGCTATAGGAATTAGTTCCTTAATTCTCAATATAGGGTTGTCCTTCTTCAAACATCGGTATATCTCTACCTGCCCATTAACGTCACTTTTTTGCGTTGGGGTATAGTATACCTGTATCCCCAAAAACTGCAAATAGTTCAGAACGGTTTGACAAAGTAAGCCTCTTTCATTATCCGACACAAGTGTTTTTGGAGCCGTGAAATAATGGAGGACTTTAGTCAACCTTTCGCGCATGTGAATTGCTGACTTAGATTCCACAGGGAAAAGTTTAGCAAACTTAGAAAATTTGTCTATGCAGCTTAGAAACGTTAGTTTCTCCAGCATGAATAGATCGACATGTAATATTTCGCACGGATATGCGGGAATTGGTGTCGGTTGTAGTTCCGGTTTGTTCGGGTGCCTCTCGTACTTGTATGTTTTGCAAACTTGGCAAGAGGAGACTTGTGTTTTGATACGGCTTGCCATCCCAGGGAAATAAAACTGTTCAAGGATTTGGATTTTCATTTCTTTAGGGTTTCAGTGCGCTCTAGAGTGTTCGTCACCAATTACCTTACAAATGTTCTCGTCATCATTCAAATCCAGAGCTAATCGTTGCATTATACGGATTTTGTAGTTAGTGAATGACTTCAAGCAGCATAGCTGTAAATATTGTAGGTATGCCTCAGGCATCTTAATACCGTTTATTATTAGCGGTTTTAAGTAAGACCTAAGGGTGATTTCTAGATTCCGCATTTAGTCACTGCCAACTGGTATTAAATGGCGAGTATACCCAGTGTGTGGGATTTCGCAAGCGTATTCTGACCTATTTGGATCAAATATTAGCTGATTTCGGTACACATTAAGTGGAACCTCGACATACGAAATTAGGTCGGATGGGTCTTGTAGAGCACTGTGGACTGTGGCCATTGAATCCGAACTATGTTCCGATGCCGTTGCTATGTTTGAACCTAGGTGGTTAACGTGCGATGTGATCCGGGAGAGAGCGTCAGCTACGACGTTAGACTTTCCAGGTTTGTAAACTAGTTCACAATTGTATTCCTCTATGTGCGACTTCCAACGTTTTAACGTTTACTCAGGGCAAACATTAAAGGTTGGTGATCCGTGTATATTTTGATGGATCTCGCCCCATAGAAATACGATCGAAGGTTATCTTAGGCCCAAACTATTGCGAGCATTTCCTTCTCGTTGGTGGCGTAGTTTTCTTCCGTTTGATTAAACGAACGGAAGATATACGCGATTGGTCGGTTTTTGTTGCCGTCTTTCTGTGAAAGCACAGCACCGATGGCATAGTTGGATGCGTCCGTTGTTAGGTGGAATGGTGTGTTGAAATCGGGGAAAGCTAGCACTTCCGATGACGAAAGGATACTTTTCAGGTCCTCGAAAGCCTGTAAACCTTGTTCGTCAAGCTCAATCGGTATTTTCTTCGATTGAGATGCTTTTACTCTTGAATTCTCTCCTCGAGTAAGATTAGTCAGAGGTTTTGCAACCTTTGCGTAATCTTGAATAAACTTCCCATAATACGAGGTCATCCCTAAGAAGCTTTTAAGTTCTTTCACATTACACGGTGGTTTCATTGCTTTGATGGCTTCCACCTTTTTTTCATCAGCACGGATTCCGTCTGAGGTAACTACATAACCTAGAAATTCTACTTGTGAGTGTAAAAAAATCGATTTTTCTAGGTTCACCTGTAGCCTTGCTTCCTTTAGTTTACTGAATATTGCCCAAAGAGTTTCCCATTGGCGTTCATAGTCTTTGCTGAAGAATATGATGTTGTCTATGTAAACGCAATAAATCTTGCCGATGTGTTCTCTTAACCCATCGTCAATCCTTCTTTGAAAAACTGATGGGGCGTTTTTTAAGCCAAAAGGGAGACGGACGTATTCATACTTTCCGTTCAAGGTTGAAAAGCCGTTTTTTGTATATCCGATTCCTTCATGTGAATCTGGTGAAACCCCGACATTAAGTCGAGTGTTGTTAAGAGTTTGGGCTTGCCCAGGCTGGACAATGTTGATGTTATATCAGGAATAGGGTATGTATCGGAAATGGTGACCGCATTTAAGCGTTTGAAGTCTATCACCATCCGATACTGTTTATCCCCTTTTGTTTTTGGCTTTTTCGGCACAATCCAAACTGGAGAGTTGCATGGACTGTTAGATGGTCTTAAAATACCGTCGCGTAGTAACTCCTCAATATGCTTCTCTACCTCCTCCCTCATACTAGCGGGATACGGGTAGCTTTTTAAGAAAATTGGTTCAGATGTGTTCGTCCGAATTTCCGCCTTAACACTCGTCTCAACGGCCTCTCCGGGCGAGAGTGGCTCGAAGATTTCGGAGAATTCGTCGAGTAGTGTATTAAGGGTCTCCCTAACGACCTCGGAATGTTATATTCCGAGAAGAGAATTAAAGTCATGCGAAGCCCTTGCCAAAAGAGGTATTTTGACTCCGGGTGCTATTTCGTGAAAGTCATTTTCCTATCTATTAGAGCTTTTAAGGCTTTTAAGGTGTAATCACCTATAATACCATCAAAAGACACCAAGCCTGGAAGTACGAATAATGTAGTCAATGTGTTGTTGCCATCGGATTGGAAAAACCGACCGGTAAGATAGTGAGTGATCTTGATATTTGATGCGGCCGATTGGACCTAGAAAGGATTTTTGATGGGGGTGCTACCATCGGCTATCTTGGCGCTAATAAAGTTTTTGTTTGCACCAGTGTCTATTTAAAATTTTAGCTTAGCCCCGTCTTTGGTACCATACTCATAAAATTCGTCTCTTCCGCATCCCACAGTTCAATTCGCTAGTATCCTCATTATGGTAGGTATCCTTATAATAAGAGTCGTCCACTGGATTTTGGTACGACTCATTTTGAGCGGACTTAGAAGAATATTGAGCCACGTCTAAATTATACAGCCTTTGGGTTTTGCGAAAAGGGTTGAGGTTCGCGGAGGTACTTGGACCACGCTTGAAACTATCGTTGCCCCAACCTTGGTCGCTAAAACCTGACCGGTACGATTGTCTCGACTGGTTGCTCTCCATTTTTATGGCGTGACCTTTCATCAGGTGATCTTTGAGAAAACTGGCCGCTCCTAGGAGTGTAAGATTGAAAAGGTACTAGATATCTAGGGTCACCAGGGGGTCTGTAATTTACGTTAAGGGCTGAGAACTTGTCTACTTATTGGGTTGGGTATTTGCATTCTTTCACGTTTTGCATATCTAGACAAATAGAAAATGCTTCGGGCAAATTACTAGGCCTGCGCACGATCAACCATTTTAAAATATCACCGTCCTCTCAATCACAATCCTCTAATAAAGACGTCTAGTGCTCTATCCCTAGCGGATTCTATCAAGGCGTTCATAGTTTCTGGGGTGTGATTCCCATTTTTTAAATTTTTTAGGATCAGAGAGAAATGATTGTTAACTTGCATGTAAAAGACATCTAAGGGCCTTCCCCCTTGAGTCAATAAACTCCACTCATGCTCCAAAGTGCGAGTATCGCGCTTATCCGCATATCTGAACAAGCACATTACTTATGGTGGTCTCGAATATCGTTAGGGTCTCCTAGATATCCTCCATACTGGCAATAAACAACAATTAAGCTACCAAGCGAGTTCAGGAACACGGGAACTGTTAAATTAGAATTCTTTAGTTGTATTGTTTGGAAATTTGAAAATTTCAATTAAAGATTTCTTTAATTACTTTACCGAGTACTTAATGTAAAAAGAGATAGTCTTGTCTCACAATGCCTTTTTCTTATTATTAGACTCCGTTCACCTGGATCTTTTAAACTACAAGAGCTAGAACCACCGAATTTGAAATAAAAGTCCGTTATTTTCGCGAGCGGATCAAGTTTATTTCAAATTGTTGCCACACCCCTTACCGATCCTGCAATGAGCAAAAAACCAGACACACCTCGAAAAAATTTGTGTTTTAGGCGAATATCTCAGTAACTATAGCACTTAGGAGCACAAATTTTGGTATACAGGTTTGTAGAGAAAGACTTAATATAATAACATTAAAACATAACATAACATTTTGAGCTGCCACGCCCCCTTTCCTCATAAGATCTAAAAAACGTTCCAACCTTAATGCCGTTTAAAAGGCATTAATTCAAATTCTACAGTGTTGTAATTTAACATTCGTTTAGAGACTTATCATATCTAAGTATCCTGAAAGTAACATCAAAATCCTATGTCAAACAAGAGAGTTATCATGGTTCAAAGTTTATGTTATTTAACTGCAAAATCACTGTATGCGCGCAAGCAAGAAACATACAAACATATGTTCGAACGTTTTCGTTGCGGCGCAATATGGAACCTTCGTCTGAGATCGCGGATTCAATTGCTGACAATGACAATAGTTAAATTAATTTTTTTTAAATTTTAATTGAAAATGCAAATATTAAATATTAAATGAGAGTACGTGGTCTTCTATAGTTGGCTCGCTCGACTGTAGCCTTTCTTACTTGTACCTTTTACAGCATTTTACGCTTCACTCACCCCTTGTTACAAGATGTTCCTTTGGTGTTGTTGGCTATGCTCACACTCACAATAGGCAAATTCTAGAGATGAAACAAGAAAGAATGCTATAGTCGCCCCGCGACTTTAGGATACCCGTTACTTAATGTTCGACCGATTGTTCCTATGGTAGCTATATGATACAGTAGTCCGATTTGAATGAAACTTGGTTAGTATATTTCTGTTATCGATAAATTTATTTTGTATCAGTTTCATTAAGATAGCTTGGTAAATAAAGGAAATTTTCATACAAATTCATACTAAAAGCACATTTTTGACTGATTGTCCCTATGGGAGCTTAATGTAAAAGAACAAGTAAGAAAGGCTACAGTCGATCGAGCCGACTGTAAAAAACCCCGTACTCCCATAGAATTGCATTTTATTTAAATTAAAATTTTCAAATGAAATTTAAAAAATTAAAATTAAATATTTACATTTTGAATTAAAATTAAAAAATAAATAAATTAACAACTGTCATCGTCAGCACTCGAACCCGCGATCCATGCGAAGGTTCCACATTGCGCCGCAACTCTATCAGTTGCACCACACCCCTCTTCTATCATTCTTCCGATTATTTCCATATAAGTATGTGCACACATACATATGTGTGTATGTATAGCATTGGTCGGCGCGGCCAGCGGCTCCGGGCAGCGCTGCCGCCAGCAGGTAGAGAAAACGTTCGAACATATGTTTGTATGTTTCTGTGTTTGTTTGTATGTGTTGCGCGCATGCAGTGATTTTGCTTTAAAATAACTTCGACTTTGAACCGTAATTTCTCTGTTGTTTGACATAGGATTTTGATGCCACTTTCAGGAAAGTTAGAAATAGTAATTCTCTAAGCGTATGTTAAATTACAACACTGTACTATTTGATTTAATGCCTGAAACAAGGCATTGAAGCTGGAGAGTCTTTTATTTCTGATGAGCAAAGGGGGCGTGGCAGCTCAAAATTTTTAATGACATTATACTAAGGCTGTCTCTAAGAACCTGTATACCAAAATTTGTGCTCCTAAGTGCTATAGTTACTGAGATATTCACCTAAAACACAAATTTTTTCGAGGTGTGTCTGGTTATTTGCTCATTGCGGGGGCGGTAAGGGGCGTGGCAAAAATTTGAAATAAACTTGATCTGCTCTAGAAAATAACGGACTTACAATCCAAATTTGGTGTCTCTAGCTCTTGTAGTTTAAAAGATCCAGGTGTTCATACGGACGGACAGACGGACAGACGGACATGGCTATATCGACTCGGCTGTTGATGCTGATCAAGAATATATATACTTTATGGGGTCGGCCACGCCTCCTTCTGCCTGTTACGCACATCTCGCTTCTGACAAACTTAATAGACCCCCTTTACTCTTTTTTAAAGAGTACGGGGTCTAAATAGTCTTGTCTCACAATGCCTTTTTCTTATTATTAGACTCCGTTCACCTGGATCTTTTAAACTACAAAAGCTAGAGACACCGAATTTGGAATGAAAGTCCGTTTATGATGTACGCAGATCAAGTTTATTTCAAATTGTTGCCACGCCCCCATACCGCCCTCGCAATATGCAAAAAACCAGACACACCTCGAAAAAATTTGTGTTTTAAGCGAATAACTCAACAACTATGCCACTTAGTAGCACCAAACAGGTTCTTAGAGACAGTCTTAGTATAATGTCATTCAAAATTTTGAGCTGCCACGCCCCCTTTTCTCATAAGAACTAAAAAACTTTCCAACTCCAATGCCGTTTTTAAGGCATTAAATCAAATAGTACAGTGTTGTAATTTGACATTCGCTTAGAGACTTACTATATCTAACTTTCCTGAAAGTGGCATCAAAATCCTATGTCAAACAAGAGAGAAATCACGGTTCAAAGTTAACGTTATTTTACTGCAAAATCACTGCATGCGCACAACACATAAAAACATATGTTCGAACGTTTTCTCTACCTGCTGGCGGCAGCGCTGCTCGGAGCCGCTGGCCGCGCCGACCAATGCTATATATACACACATATATATATGCACACATACATATATGCAAATAATCGGAAGAATGTTAGAAGAGGGTCGTGATGCAACTGGTAGAGTTACGGCGCAATATGGAACCTTCGTATGGATCGCGGGATCGAATGCTGGCAATGACAATTGTTAATTTATTTATTTTTTAATTTTAATTCAAAATGTAAATATTTAATTTTAATTTTTTTAATTTCATTTTAAAATTTTAATTTAAATAAAATGGGCACTACTATGGGAGTACGTGGTCTTTTACATTCGGATCGATCGACTGTAGCATTTCTTACTTGTTTCATACTAATTTATATTTGGAGCGTGTTTTTGACCGACCGGCCCTATGGGAGCTATACGATATAGTTGTCCGATTTCGATCAAACTTGGTCAGTACATGTACGTCATAGACATGTAGTCTCCGTGTAAATTTGGATCAGATAGCATTGCTAACAAAGTTTTCTATACTAAAACATTCAAGTTTTATCTGTACATTTACCTTTATATGAAGATAGAACGTCCTAAAGTGGGCGTGTCAAAAAACAAAAACAAACTCGTACTGCTTGGGTATTGTACCTTTCATTTGCGACCCCTTTCACCTTTTTAGCTCTTATAGTCTCTGAGATCCTTTTGTTCATACAGACGGACGGACGGACGGACATGGCTATATCGACTCGGCTGTTGATGCTGGTCAAGAATATATATACTTTATGGGGTCGGCCACGCCTTCTTTTGCCTGTTACATACATTCCAACGATTACAATACTTATACCCTTGTACTCTACGAGTAACGGGTATAAAAACATTATGTTAGTATTCGGTATAAAATAGGTGTTAGTCGTATAAAATTTATTTGTGGGCAAGCGATTCTCTTTTGTACGGCGTGTGTGCTCTTTGTTTTGGCATTTGGTGCTTGGTATTTTTTAATTTTTTTTCTTTCAAATTTGCAACTTTGAAACTATTAACTCGGCACTGGGCATGGTGGTCGGTAGTACTCCTTTTTGGCTTCCGCCTACTAATGGTACGGATTTCCACACAACCTACTAGGCACTTGAGCGTTTCTAGCAAGCTGCCACACACTACTTTATATGTCTTTTTTTTTGTTTAGGGGCTGACGCTCACAAACAAGTTGCCGCAGCGGTTTTTGTTTTCTTTTTCATTTTATATTATAACCTTTTTAACGCTCGTGAATTTAAAGCTTGATTAATTAAAAAAAGCAAATCACCGCCGCGTGTATGAAATTCTTTTTATTATACATTGGCGTTTTGCACTCGTCAATACTACTCGACCTAGATGATGACCACAGTGGGTTGCCATTCTTTTTTTATAGTAATTGTTTTGCGCTCATGGATTCTGCTCGCCATATCTAAGACGAACGTCGCGGTGGTGATTACGAGCTAATTACTTGAGTCTCGATTAGTTTCGTTGCACTTGGATTTAACTTTTTCTAAACACCGCATAATTTACATTTTCCACTTGCCACTTTTTATAAGTATTTTGTTTTACATATTTTCGTGTTTTTTTTTTATTCACAATCTTTTATCCTTGTCTATGATAATTTTAAATAAGTTTTTAAGTTCATTGGAATGAAACTTTTATTAAATAAATAAGTCTTATAAAAAAAAAAAAAAAAAAAAAAAATTCACAATCTTGATTTATTCTTATAAGCTAGATAAAGGGTACTTGCTTATGTTGATAAGCAGAACTGCTCGGGCGCAGGTTAAGCCTGTCTGTACCAGGCCGGGTACAGACCGCGATATTACCTATAGTTTATATTTGATAAGTAGACGTTACAGCTTCAAATATCCCCAGCATATAGTTTGTCTCGTTGTCCTCTATTGGTGTTAAATAATAATTCCAATGTTTATTTCGATCAATATGATTTTATTATTCTTTGAGTTTTTTTGGCTATGGAAAGACAATTCCAAAACGTTCGGTCTATTCTTTGGTGAAAAGAGTTCTGCCCAAGCCGGCCGGCTTGGGTTCACATCACACCTCTTGACCACTAGCGTAGCCGTCGACGTTGCGCTTGCCGTCGGAGTCAGCAATTTGACTCCCCATGTTGTTGTTGTTGCGTAACGCAAGTGCCAAAAATCTGACTCCGCACTGACTATATTATATATCTGCATCAATAGCCGAGTCGATATAGCCATGTAAAACTGTCCGTCCGTCCGACTGTCTGTATGAACAAAAGGATCTCAGAGACTCTAAGAGCTAGAAAGGTGAAAGGGGTCGCAAACGAAAGGTACAATAGCCAAGCAGTACAAGTTTGTGTTTGTTTTTTGACACGTCCACTTCAGGGCGTGTTATCTTTATATAAAAATAAATGTACTGATAAAACTAGAATGTTTTATTATAAAAAACTTTTGTGTTAGCTATGCTATCTGAACCAAATTGAGGATAGTACATGTCTAGAAAATACATGTACTGACCAAGTTAATCCGAATCGGACAACTATATCATATAGCTCCCATAGGAAAAGTCGATCAAAAATTAGTCTACATATGAATTTGTATGAAAATTTTCTGTGTTCTAATTTCTGTGTTCATAACGGAGTAAGTTTATTGCCAAACCTCCAATTTGTTATTACAAGTTATTTCGCTAACCTCGACGTCGTTATCCTGTCTTTGTTCATTGATTCGGCTGTTTTCCATTAGCTGTGTTTTCTCTATTATGGTGCTAACATAGATAGGCTTTTGGCCCGCTACTATGGAAGATATTTACTGGTCTCCTGTCAATAACTGAATGAAACGATGTTTTCAACCATTGCCTGGAGGTTCAGTTCGTCCATATTGTTGGTGACTCTCAGGAGTTTGAGACAACGGGAAATTTCTTACATGGTATTGTGAAAGCGATCAACTTGGCCGCTCTGTTTAGTAACAGAGACTTGAGCGAAGGCTGGTTTTCGTAATACATCTGTTTTACCTGGAGGAAAAAATTCATGATCATAGGTTAGGTTAGGTTAGGTAGAGTGGCTGCCGGTGATAAAATAAGCACCGGCACACATGAGCCGCATTCGGCTCGTTGTGATACCATGTGGGTCAGTAATGTGGAGGCGATTATGAAGCTCTTATGAAAGATTTGTGGAGAACCACTTCGTGGCTTGTATGAATTTGGCAAGTTGTAGGGGCTGTTTGTCAGCTATATCAGACAGCCCCTGTAAGGTAAAGGCACCAAGGTGGCGCTGTCTTGGCGGCCCTAGAGCAGGGCATTGGCAGAGGAAGTGAGTTACCGTTTCCTCTTCCTCTTCGTTTCCGCAGCTTCTGCAGAAATCGTGGTAACCGGCTGATAGCCTGATGGCATGTGTGCCTACAAGCCAGTGTCCAGTAAGGGCCCGGAAGACGTCGGAACAGTCCTTCCGGGTCAGCCTGCATAAGTTGGCCGAACGTTTCTCGTCACGAACCGGCCATGTAGAACGTGGTACTCTACATCTGTGTGTGTTTTCCCATACGAGATCAGCTAGTCTTTCGAAGTGCTTACTGATTTGAAGAGTACAGGATGCTAGAGGCATGCGAACTAGCCCCCTCTCGGAGTCGAGAGGGGAGACTGTGCCAAGCCTTGCTAGCTCGTCCGCAGTTGTGTTACCCTCAATATTACTGTGTCCTGGGACCCATATGAGGTGAAAATCGAATCGATCTGCCATCTCCATGAGAGATTTGCGACATTCGTTTGTAATGTGGGAGTTTGTTGAGACCGACCCCAGAGATTTAAGGGCAGCTTGGCTATCTGATAGGATGCAGATCCTACATCGATAAGGGATCTCGCGCTCCAGGGCTTTAAGAGCTTCCTGAATAGCGTATATCTCCGCTTGGAAGACGCTACAGTGATCCGGTAATCTAAAGGATTCAGCTATACCTAGCTCCGGGCAATAAAAACCTCCACCCGTTCGACCGTCCGCTCGAGAGCCGTCAGTGTAAAAGTGGAGGGATGAGTTTCGATAAGGAGGACCTTGAGTCCACGTTTCCCTTGGGGGGAAGACCACCTTGAAAGGTGTTGAAGTAAACTCTTTCGGAGTGCTGTAGTCTGTTTTGTTTATAGAGAATGGGAGCGATGATAGAATAGTGGAGTGTCCTATCCCGTTCGGTCTCCATAGGCATGACTCTCTCATTCTAATGGCGGAGAGAGAGGCTATTTTCTTACTCGTGATCTCGAGTGAGGGAAAGTGAAGGATGGCCTCGAGGGCCTCCTGAGGGGTGGAGTTTAGGGCACCTAGAGTGAGTAGTCCTGCTAGGCGTTGAGTTTTATTAAGCTTTTTTAAATTAGATTGCTTATTGAGGGCCGTCCACCATACTTCAACTCCATATAGTAGTATGGGGCGGACTATAGCTGTGTAAAGCCATCTGGTGATGAGTGGACTGAGCCCCCATTTTAAACCAATGGATTTTCTACATGTAAACAGGGCAATGGACGCTTTCCTCGCTCTGTCTTCAATGCAGGCGTTCCAATTTAGCTTCCTGTCAAGGAAGACGCCTAAGTACTTGGCCTTGTCGCTGAAAACCAGTATCTCGCCGTTTAGAGAGGGAGGCCTGAGGCGAGGTATCTTGTGTTTGTTTGTAAAGAGGACTAGTTCAGTTTTACTTGGGTTAACCCCTAGTCCGTTATTTGTTGCCCACCTTGATAGTGTCAACAGGGATTCCCCCATTCTGTCACACAGAGTTTGGGGAAATTTTCCCGAGAAGGCGATGGCTACGTCATCCGCGTAAGCCACTATCTTGCACCCCCCCGTGTTCAGAGTATTTAGAATACTGTTTATGGCCACGTTCCATAGAAGTGGAGATAGCACACCCCCTTGGGGGGTGCCTCTGGTAACAAATTTAGATGAGCTTGCGTTACCGAGAGACGCCTCCACGACTCTACATCTAAGTAGTTGGTCGATGAGGTGGATAGTCACAGAGTCAGTTCCCAGTATAGATAGTGCATCCGTTATCGTCTCTGGGAGGATATTGTTAAAGGCTCCCTCAATATCTAGGAATGCTATAAGGGAGAATTCTTTTAAAGAGAGTGATTTCTCTATAATGGAGACCACCCTATGAAGAGCAGTTTCTGTTGATCTACCTTTGCGGTATGCATGCTGTGCATCCGAGAGGTTAGATCTCGGGATTTTCTCTTGGAGATGCCAACTGATCAGGCGTTCAAACACCTTGAGAAGGAAGGAAGATAGACTTATTGGCCTGAAGTCTTTCGGGTTACAGTGAGATGGTTTTCCTGCTTTGGGAATGAAAATTACCCTGGAGTGTAACCATGATTTAGGAATTAGCCCCGATATGAGTATGCCTTTGAAAATCATATGGAGCCAAGAGGTCGCTATGTCACCCGCATGTATGAGATGGGCGGGAATAATACCATCAGGGCCTGATCATGATTCATGATCATAAGTAATGGAAGTATAAGGTCCTCGATCGTCCGTAACAATGTATGCTGGACACTGGAAAACTAGGAATACAGATGCAAGTTAGAAAATACTTCTGGTTCGTCGAGAAGATGTGGACTTGAAGCATTTCTCCGTTGCTTGCAGGGATCGGCGTTTGGCCAAGTTCCTGCTACGTAATTCTTCTAATTCAGGTTTATAAAAATGTTGGCCCTTAACTCGTCAATGCCCGTTTTCGAGCGCTCGATTTTAGCGTGAGGGTTTGTCTTCGCAAACGTTAGCGGCTGATAGTCCGTAAAAATATTAATGAAAACCTTGGTGATGGGCCTGCCGTTCTGCGAAAGAGAAATGAGATTAAACGGTTTTTTATAGTCAGAGGAAGCGAGTATTACGTATTCGGACACTAAGATGTATCTTAGTTTCTCGAAAGCGTTGCGTTGTTTCTGAGGTGAGTATAGACGAATTTTATTTGAGCTGTACTTACTCACTGTACCATTTTCTTCTCTAAGGATGACAGAAATAGGTTTTATGAGCAACGGTAGTAGCTTGCTATACCTTAAAACGACCAAATTGAGAATAATGAGTTTGTAACAGGTCGGCTGGAAAGTCCCAGGTCTAACCTATAGATGGCAATACTATAACTTAACTTTTGTAACTTTTGGTGTTTTTAAAAATATGGAAAAAAAGAATTTCGTGTCCTCATTAAATACTGTTTAGACCCCGTACTCTTTAAAAAAGAGTAAAGGGGGTCTATTAAGTTTGTCAGAAGCGAGATGTGCGTAACAGGCAGAAGGAGGCGTGGCCAACCCCATAAAGTATTTATATTCTTGATCAGCATCAACAGCCGAGTCGATATAGCAATGTCCGTCTGTTCGTCCATCTGTATGAAAACCTGGATCTTTTAAACTACAAAAGCTAGAGACACCGAATTTGGAATGAAAGTCCGTTTATGATGTACGCAGATCAAGTTTATTTCAAATTGTTGCCACGCCCCCATACCGCCCTCGCAATATGCAAAAAACCAGACACACCTCGAAAAAATTTGTGTTTTAAGCGAATAACTCAACAACTATGCCACTTAGTAGCACCAAACAGGTTCTTAGAGACAGTCTTAGTATAATGTCATTCAAAATTTTGAGCTGCCACGCCCCCTTTTCTCATAAGAACTAAAAAACTTTCCAACTCCAATGCCGTTTTTAAGGCATTAAATCAAATAGTACAGTGTTGTAATTTGACATTCGCTTAGAGACTTACTATATCTAACTTTCCTGAAAGTGGCATCAAAATCCTATGTCAAACAAGAGAGAAATCACGGTTCAAAGTTAACGTTATTTTACTGCAAAATCACTGCATGCGCACAACACATAAAAACATATGTTCGAACGTTTTCTCTACCTGCTGGCGGCAGCGCTGCTCGGAGCCGCTGGCCGCGCCGACCAATGCTATATATACACACATATATATATGCACACATACATATATGCAAATAATCGGAAGAATGTTAGAAGAGGGTCGTGGTGCAACTGGTAGAGATGCGGCGCAATGTGGAACCTTCGCATGGATCGCGGGTTCGAGTGCTGACAATGACAGTTGTTAATTTATTTATTTTTTAATTTTAATTCAAAATTTAAATATTTAATTTTAATTTTTTTAATTTCATTTTAAAATTTTAATTTAAATAAAATGGGCACTACTATGGGAGTACGGGGTCTTTTACAGTCGGATCGATCGACTGTAGCCTTTCTTTCTTGTTTTTTTTAATAGGGAAAAATACAGTTGAAGCAAAATCTTGGCTTGATAGTGAGTTTCCGGACGCTGCACAAGGAAAATCAACAATCATTGACTGGTTCGCCAAATTGAAGCGTGGTAAAATCAGCACCGAAGACCGCGAACGCAGTGGACGTCCAAAGATCGAGATAGCTGAGGCCTTAAAGATATCAAAGGAGCGTGTTGGACATATTGTTCACGAAAATTTGGGTATGCGAAAGCTCTGTGCAAAATGGGTGCAGCGTGTGCTCACACTCGACCAAAAGCAGCAACAAATTGATGACTCTGAGCGATGTTTGCAGCTGTTAAGTCGTAATAAATCCGATTTTTTGCGTAGATATGTGACTATGATGAAACCTGGCTCCATGACTACACGCCTGAGTCCAATCGACAGTCAGCTGAGTGGACAGTGCTGGTTCACCAGCACCAAAACGTGGAAAGACTCAACAGTCAGCTGGAAAATTATGGCCTCCGTTTTTTGGGATACGCATGGAATAATTTTTATTGACTTTCTTGAAAAGGCAATGACCATCAACAGTAACTATTATATAACGTTATTAGAGCGTTTGAAGGACGAAATCGCTAATATACGGCACCATATGCAAAAGAAGAAAGTGTTGTTTCATCAAGACAACGCACCTTGTCACAAATCACTGATAACGATGGAAAAATTGCATGAATTAGGCTTTGAATTGCTTCCGCATCCACCGTATTCCCAAGATCTAGCCCACAGCGACTTTTTCCTTTTCACAGACTTGAAAAGAATACTCGCAGGAAAAAAATTTAGCTTTGATGCTGAGGTAATTGACGAAACTGACGCCTATTTTAAAGACAAACCGAAAAAATACTACAAAAATGGTATCGAAAAGTTGGAAGGTCGCTATAATCGCTGTATTGCCCTTGAACGCAACTATGTTGAATAATAAAAAAAAAATTTGTCAAAATTTGTGTTGTACTATAGTAGACTGGGGACTTTTCAGCCCACCAGTTATGGCTTTCACCTTTCCAGTCTGTTCTTGCGCCGTTATTCGTCCCAATAAATCCCAAGTGTTCAATGCTGTTCCTGAAGAGCTAAGACTTTTCTTGGGCTACCCTCAGGTTTATCTCCGCAAACTTTTGAGGACCCACTTGACATGCTTGACATGTTCTCTTTCGCTTTCGAAAAAAATAGTGATGTCATCGACATTGACAGATCGCAATTTGCCAATCTGTTCTCGAAGAACACCGTCAATGGCTCTCTGGAAGCTACTACCAGCATTTTTTAGGCCGAATTCATACTTTCCGCTGCTCACCGAAAATACAGTTTTTTCCCTGACTTGCTCAGCCAAAGTTTTCTGATGATAGCCGGACTTGAGATCGAGCGTTGTGAAGTGAATTGCTTTACCTAAATTCGCTAAGATTGCAATGCTTGGTATTGGGTATTTGTCGGCAATTGTTTTTTAAATCCTGAAGTTAACTACCAAACGTTTCTTCGTGTTGCAGTCACTGTCAATACCTTTTTTGTCTACTACCCAAATTGGGTTGTTATAGGGTTAACGAGAATTTTTAATAATGCCGTTTTTAAGAAATCGTTTACCTCAGTGGCAACAAAGTCATCCACAGATAAAGGGTATGGATATAATATGGTGTGAAAAACCCGTTTACTAAGCGTTCTGATACAGGTGACAACGGACATGTTAAAGGGCAGAGTGATTCACATTTTTGCAATTGTGGCAGTGAACTTTTTCAGAAATAGCACTGGCTACCAGCCTGCCTCATATCATGCTGATAGTGGCATTGACCTGTTTCAACAACTGAGTGATTCACATCTTTGTAATTGTGGTAGTGACCCGTTCAGAAATAACACCAGCTAACAGCCTGCCTTATATCATGCTGATAGCGGCATTCAACAAATCAAGGCTTATACCTTCATACCTGATATTCCTGATACCTTCAAATCTGGACAAGTTGTCCAAATGAAAAATGTTGCCATCCGACCAAACATTGATAACAGGAACTTGTTATTATTATTAGTTATGCTGTTCAAACCGTGATCAGAATGATTCACTTCTTCCCATATTTAGAGCAAGTACTCTAAAAAAGAGTAAAGGGGTCTATTAAATTTGTGTAAAGCGAAATGTGCGTATCAGACAGAAAGAAGCTTCTCCGATCCCATAAAGTATGAATATTCTCAATCAGCACAAACTTGATATCGCACGACTTGATATATCGATTTGCGTCTGTCTGTCTGTCTGTTCGCAAGAACACCTAGGTCTCAGGGTCTATATGAGCTAGAGCCACCAAAGTTGTATGAAAGTCCGTCCCCTTCGCAAGCCGATTAAGTTTATTTCAAATTGGTGCCTCGCCCCCGCAAACTGTAAAAAACTATTTTCAAAGCACTATAACTTGTTAACTATTAGAGCTATCTAGACCAATAAACATTTCATGTTTATGGTATAACTATCTATATTTATCCTTACCAAGTTTAATCCAGTTTGGACAACAATAGCCTATGGCACCCATTGGACAAATCGGTCAGAAATACGCTCCAAATATGAATTAAAATAAAAAACGTTTGAGTTGAAGAAGATATGTTAATCCGACATACACAGAATACATTTTCCAATTAAATAAATATACTGACCAAGTTCATCCAAATCGGATTACTATATCGTATGGCTCACATAGGACAAATCGGTCACAAATACGCTCCACATATGAATTAGTATAAAACAAGAAAGAATGCTACAGTCGCCCCGCGACTTTAGGATACCCGTTACTCAGTGTTCGACCGATTGTTCCTATGGGAGCTATACGATACAGTCAAACGATTTGTATGAAACTTGGTCAGTACATTTATGTTATTGATAAATTTATTCTGTATCAGTTTCATTAAGATAGCTTGGTAAACACAGAAAATTTGCATACAAATTCATACTAAATGCAAATTTTTGACCTATTGTCCCTATGGGAGCTATTCGATATAGTAGTCCGATTTCTATGAAACTTGGTCAGTATATTTATATTTTTGACTTATTTATTTTGTGTCAGTTTCATCAAGATAGCTTAGTTAATGCAAAATTTTTTCATACTAATTTATATTTGGAGCGTGTTTTTGACCGATCGGCCCTATGGGAGCTATACGATATAGTTGTCCGATTTCAGATTTGATCAAACTTGGTCAGTACATGAACTTCATAGACATGTAGTCTCTGTGTAAATTTGGATCAGATAGCATTGCTAACAAAAAAGTTTTCTATACTAAAACATTTAAGTTTTATCTGTACATTTACCTTTATATGAAGATAGAACGCCCTAAAGTGGGCGTGTCAAAAAACAAAAACAAACTCGTACTGCTTGGGTATTGTACCTTTCATTTGCGACCCCTTTCACCTTTCTAGCTCTTATAGTCTCTGAGATCCTTTTGTTCATACAGACGGACAGACGGACGGACGGACGGACGGACGGACGGACGGACAGACGGACGGACGGACAGACGGACATGGCTATATCGACTCGGCTATTGATGCTGATCAAGAATATATATACTTTATGGGGTCTGCCACGCCTCCTTCTGCCTGTTACATACATTCCAACGATTACAATATACCCTTGTACTCTACGAGTAACGGGTATAAAAATTATGCATTGACAAAGCTATATTATTCAAACTCACACATAATACATTTGCCAATAACATAATCATTCTGACTAAGTTTCATGCAAATCGGGCTACTATATCGTATAGCTCCCATCAAAGTGGATCAAAAATATGCTCTACATATGAATTTGTATGAACATTTTCTGTGTTCAACAAGCCATCTCATCCATCACATAAAAAATTCTACTATTATTATATTTTTAAAAACATGTTTAAACATTAAAACATTGAGTAACAACTATCCTAAAGTCGCGAGGCTTTTATAGCATTTTTTCTTGTTTCATTTTAAAATTGTTTAAGAATTAAAAACAAAAATGTTTAATTTAGGTGTAGGTCATTAGTCTTTAAATGGATGGATAGGTCGAGCTTTAGCCATTAAGTTCGGTGTCCCGGAAATATTTGTTCGATTGGAAAATCCTGAAAACGTCAAGGGAAAAAAATTAAATTTAGAGTTTGAGCTAAACCGAAAAATTTCGCATCCCGACCACAGTAACTTCCAGTATTTAAATCAGAATGAGTTCCGAGTTCAACACTAAGTGAAAATCGTTGTTGTCTTCTGGCTCGGCCCTATCACAAAGCGTGTTGTGGTGCTATAATGTATGTCATAAGCATATTCACTTCACGTTATCAATATAATATCGTGTTTCATAAAGCAACCAAGCAACACAGCCAGACCCAATAAAAGCCCTGCGAGATCAGCCAAGTAAATCAGTATTGTTTTAACCTAGAATTTGTACCGATCTCTTAAATACTGCGGCAAAACTTTATCAACGCATATTAAATAAAGCAGAAGTGACAGACTCAATTTTTAATGCTAGTCTGGAATGAAAAACAGGTTTCCCAAGTTACGCTGTATAAGTTGCGTACAAAAACTGAGCAAGCTTGCACCTGCCTGGTTTCATATACCACTTTTTTGATTTTTTTTTTTTTTTTTTTTGTGAGCGCCGTTTGAATCCTCTCTGGTTAAAATGCCCAGCAAAACTGCAATCGGCAACCGCAATATTCTAAACGATTCCCTAGTTATTGTTCCGACCGATGTAGATGAGATAAATGAATCAATAAGCCAACCTAAGATTGCATCGCACACTTTTGCACAGGAAACTAATTTGCCAATTAAGCGTCGTTCTGGCTGGAAGGTTAACGGATCCGCATTATCCCTGAACACGCATAATCGAATTCGAAATATTATTGAGTCTCTGAAAATTAAACCTAACTTGCAAAAGCCCATGATACCGTTGTCAATAGGTACGTAAAGTCAGGTTTAGTGCTATGTTATATTGCTTGACCAAGATCAAAGGTGGACATTCCTTATATATTAAATTATTATTATATTATTATGCTATAATCAAAATTTTGTTCAATGGATTTACTGCACTGTGAGAATACAATTGTAATAAGTTTTAAACTTTTTGAAAAGTGAGACGGTCGATCATTATGAATTAAAAACTATAAAAGGAAGAACAACTAAATTTAATGACTCACGCAATTAAAGTTCGCTTTAACTTTCGCGTTTAGGTAAAAAATAAAACTGCTATAGAATATTAGGTTTTCAGTAATGAAAACATTTGTTTTAGCTTTCTTTAAAAGTTTACACTGAATTTGTTCTTAATGTAATAACAAAATATTATTAAAAAGGATATAATGTTATGAATGAAGCTAAAATAGAAAGAATGGTATATATTTAAAGTTTAATTGTAAAACATAATAAGTATGTGTGTCTCACAAAATATAACAACAATTACAATTTTTAAGTAATGTTTAAATGATTTGATATATAAAAGCCACAAAAAGAAAGTCAAACTTGTCTAAGTTTCTTCGATACAGTAGTTCTATTAATTTGTAAATATTCGCTGTTATTTTTTTTGCTTTAAAATGAGCTTAAATTGTCGGATCTACGCAGTTCTGGTCTTTGCCGTTGTTATACATTGTTTTTCTACTGTTAAAAAGAACGTGATATTTTAAATTCATTTGCATAAAATGTAGTTTCACCTGTTTTGAGAAGCAAGCAACCAGATCAATTATACAAAAGTTAGAATCTACCTGACATAAAAATGCTTTTTAATTATCACAAGCTATCCACAGTCTCAACTGTGGTGACACTTAAGAAGCCAAAGCTTGAGCAAATGCGTCAAACAAGTTTATGACTGGATCATTAAAATTGTAATACATTCACATGTATCTACGATAATACCCAATTCGTTTAACTTATTTCCAAATTCTTCAGGCACATTTGGACTTATATTTAATTAATTTTTAAAATATGCTGCTTGATTCCAGGGGATCCCACTATATTTGGCAATCTTAAGGCATCCGATGAAACGATGACTGCAGTTCTAAGATCGGTGGAGAGCGGAAAATTCAATGGTTATGCTCATACGCAAGGTCATGAAGCTGCACGCGAGGCTGTGGCAAAATATAGTGCACATCAGCGCATAAATGGTGTGATCGACCCGACTGATATAATACTTTGTAGTGGCTGTTCTTCTGCATTAGAGTATTGTATTTTAACGCTGGCAGATAGCGGTCAAAACATCCTAGTGCCGCGGCCAGGATTCTGCTTGTATCATACACTTACTGAAGGTTTGGGCATCGAGGTGCGCTACTATGACTTGCTCCCTGACCAACAATGGCGTGCTGATTTAGAACAGTTGGAAAGTCTTATCGATGAGAACACAGCCGCACTCTTGATCAATAATCCCAGTAATCCCTGTGGCAGCGTCTTCGACGAACGTCATCTTCTTCAACTTGTTAATATTTGTAAGCGTCATTATCTTCCAATTATAGCTGACGAGGTAAGTTAATACAATACAAAGTTGTTTGTTGCTCTATAATAAAGTTGTTATGGCCTTACAGAGGTTACACACAGTGCAGAGAAAATTCAATACTTCATTTAATTAAGGTAGCATTAAAACTGAAAGACTATTTCTCATAGAAACAAATGAAGTGATGGACATGGCTACATCAACTCGGCGGTTAATGGTATATATGTACATGTGTGTAATTACTGGGGTCGAAAACGTCTCCCTCAATGTGTTACAAGCTGCGAATAACAAAAAAAAAAAAAACATTGCTAATGTTATCTTAAGACAAATATAGTTTGTAGGGATCTTCAAGGGTATCACATCTATGGAGTTATTAATGTAACCCTTCATTCTTTTTTTTCACATTTTAGATCTATGAGCACTTCGTATTCCCAGGCTATCGGCATGTGGCGGTTAGTAGGGTGGCACTCGACGTTCCCGTGCTTTCCTGTGGTGGATTGACTAAACGCTTTTTAGTACCAGGTTGGAGAATGGGCTGGATAATCATTCATGATCATCATAAAGTTTTGGGGAATGCAATAAAGGGCCTTAAGAATATGTGTGGAAGGATCCTTGGCTCGAATACTCTTATTCAAGGCGCTCTACCTGATATATTATCTAATACTCCGCAGAGCTACTTTGACCGAGTAATTGGAATGATCTACGTGAGTAACATGTACAGTAGTAGAGAACAATTGTCAATAATTTTAAAAAATTACATGTAGTCCAACGCTCAATTGGCATATGCGTTATTAAAAAAAGTGCGGGGACTAAACCCGATTATGCCGAGAGGTGCCATGTATATGATGATTGGCGTATGTTTGGAGTATTTTCCCGATTTCAAGGATGATACACATTTTGTACAGGAGTTGGTTAATAAGCAAAGTGTGTTTTGTCTGCCGGGTATCTGTTTCGAGTACTCAGGTTATGTGCGAATTGTTCTCACAGTACCAGCTGCAATGATTGAAGAAGCTTGTGCTCGCATCGCGGAGTTTTGCGAGACGTACTACAAAAAGGATAAAGACGTGGATACTGAATACTAAAAATGTATAAACTGGTGTGCAATATTAATATAACTATTATAATACAAACTGAATTAAAGCAGTGTGCAGCAGTTACCATTGTTATATTGAAACACTTTAAAAATATTTGTAAGTTAATGCATTTGATTTCAACAGATTGTAAGAGCTACTAGCTCGAACTTTGGGTAATTGGCATCAGATACCTGGAGAGCTCTGATGGTACCTAATGCCTCATCCGATAAGCACGATATCAAATATTTTAATTTCTCATTATTTGACAGCGATCGATCTGAATCTACTAAACTACTAAACAGACAGATACATTGTCTGTATTCGGAGTGTTTACCACTGAATTTGGGCAACTTTAGTTTGGGAAACAGTAGTATGTAAATATATTTATAATAATATATATAATATTAGTTTATATATATAAGAAAACAAGAAAGAATGCTACAGTCGCCCCGCGACTTTAGGATACCCGTTACTTAATGTTCGACCGATTGTTCCTATGGGAGCTATACGAAATAGACATACGATTTGTATGAAACTTGGTCAGTATATTTATGATATTGATAAATTTATTCTGTATCAGTTTCATTAAGATAGCTTGGTAAATACAGAAAGTTTCCATACAAATTCATTCTAAATGCAAATTTTTGAGCTATTGTCCCCATGGGAGCTATACGATATAGTTGTCCGATTTCGAGCAAATTTGGTCAGTACATGTACTTCATAGTCATGTGTAAATTTGGATCAGATAGCATTGCTAACAAAAAGTTTTCTATACTAAAACATTCAGACGGACATGGCTATATCGACTCGGCTTGTGATGCTGATCAAGAATATATATACTTTATGGGGTCTGCCACGCCTCCTTCTGCCTGTTACATACATTCCAACGATTACAATATACCCTTGTACTCTACGAGTAACGGGTATAAAAAGCTAAGAAACACTAAGAAAACAAGAAGGAAAAGTACAGTCGAGCACGCCCAACTGTAAATTACTCTCGGCATTTTTTTCCTGATTAAATTATTAAAATCGGTTTAGAGATATTACAATGTGTAGTACTTGCATTAAAACACGTAAATCTGTTTGTCTGCATGTACATACAAATTTGTTTCTTTGGTCCTTCTGGCCCCCTTCTATATATTGTTTCCTTCTATATATTGTCTTCAGAAACTTCTTCGTGATCACTTTGATGATCAATCAAGCTTTGTGCTTCATCATCGATGCCTTCTTGATCCTCCATGTGCTCGGTATAAAATTATTTCTGGTTCTATTGTTCTGATGATTCTCGATCGTATTCCAAGTCCTATTCGAATTTGCGCTCGAAAAACACAACATCGCGGGATACTGCCACTGTTCTTTTAGCGGGGTTGTATAATCGATGTGCTTTGCTTAGTTTCGGAGAAGCCTACGAAAATATGTTGTACGCCCTTTTGTAAAAACTTCTTTTTGTTTTTTTTTGTCTAATACGACGCTTTCGTACTAGAAACCTTCAAATGCGACACGCTTGGTTTTTTTCATACCATTCCACAGTGGTTACGCCCATAGACAAAAAATCGAAAAATCTATCAATAACTTTTTTGACAAAATGCACACAAATTGTCTCATAAATGTCCAAACTTCTTGATGGCAAACCGTTTTTTATACCCGTTACTCGTAGAGTACAAGGGTATATTGTATTCGTTGGAATGTATGTAACAGGCAGAAGGAGGCATGGCAGACCCCATAAAGTATATATATTCTTGATCAGGATCAACAGCTGAGTCGATTAAGCGACGTCCGTCTGTCCGTATGAAAAAAAAGAGTATGAGGGTCTATTAAGTTTGTCAGAAGCGAGATGTGCGTAACAGGCAGAAGGAGGAGTGGCCGACCCCATAAAGTATATATATTCTTGATCAGCATCAACAGACGAGTAAATGCAAATAATCGGAAGACTGATAGAAAAGGGGCGTGGTGCAACTGGTAGAGTTGCGGCGCAATATGGAACCTTCGTCTGAGATCGCGGGTTCGAATGCTGACAATGACACAATCGTCAATTTAATTTTTTATTCAATTTTAATTAAAAATGTAAATATTTAATTTTAGTTTTGTAAATGTATTTTTAAAATTTTATGCGCCCTACTATGAGAGTACGGAGTCTTCTATAGTCGGCTTGCTCGACTGTAGCCTTTTTTACTTATTTAAACTACAGAAGCTAGAACAACCAAATTCACAATGACAGTCCGTTATTATGTCAGGCAGATCAAGTTTATTTCAAATTGTTGCCACGCCCCCTACCGCCCCGCAATGAGCAACAAACCAGATACACCTCGAAAAAATTTGTGTTTTATGCGAATATCTCAGTAACTATGGCACTTGGGAGCACCTATTTTGGTCTGCAGGTTCCTGAAGACAGCCTTAATACAATGTCATTAAAAATTTTGAGCTGTCACATCCCCTTTTCTCATAAGAACTTCAAAACTTTCCAACGTCAATGTCGTTTCTTAGACATTTGTTCAAATAGTACAGTGTTGTAATTTAACATTCTTTTGGAGACTTATCTCTTACTATACTGAAAGTTGCATAAAAATCCTACAATAAACAAGAGAGCTATCACGTATGCGCGCAAGAGAAACAGAAACATGCAAACATATGTTCGAACGTTTTCGCTAACTGTGTAGCAGCAGCGCTGCCCGCAGACGCCGGCCGTGCCGACCAATGCTAGACACACATACATATATGTGTGCATACTTACATACAATTTCAAACGAATTTGTACGTGCATGCAGACAAACAGATTTATGTTCGATTAAACTTAGTTTGTTTTTTTTCAACGTGTTATAATACAAGTATTATCTTTGTTATACCTAGATATCTATTTAATTAATTTAATCGGGAACAAATAATAAATTTCAAGTCAAAATGTAAATATAAAATTTTATTTATTATTTTAAATTTCATTTATAAATTTTAAATTAAATATAAATGAGATCTACTATGGGAGTACGGGGTGTTTTACAGTCGGTTCGATCGACTGTAGCCCTTCATACTTATTTTAAGGGCTGCTTTGCCCTACAAAACATCTGTTTCGCTTAATTTTGATTGATTGTTTTTAGACCTCGTATTATAAAAAAGAAGTAGACTGGGTCTATTAGGTTTGTCAAAAGCGAAATGTGCGTAACAAGCTAACTATTTTTATTACACTAATATTTTTTATATTTTTTTTAAATTTAATTTATAAATTTTAAATTAAATATAAATGAGATCTACTATGGGAGTACGGGGTGTTTTACAGTCGGCTCGATCGACTGTAGCCCTTCATACTTATTTTAAGGGCTGCTTTGCCCTACAAAACATCTGTTTCGCTTAATTTTGATTGATTGTTTTTAGACCTCGTATTATAAAAAAAGAGTAGATTGGGTCTATTAGGTTTGTCAGAAGCGAAATGTGCGTAACAAGCTAACTATTATTATTACACTACAACCTCGCAACTATTGGAGCTAACGTGACCAAATTTATACAGAAGGTGTATGCTACAACTTTGACTATCTTCGCAAAGTTTCATCAAAGTTTACAACCACGGCACACGCCCCCGAAAGTTTAAGCTTTTAGGTGCCAAATCGCATGCATACTGTCGGGCATAACATTCCCCCCTGGTGTGGGGCGAGGCCTACCTAAAACCTCTGATGGCCTATGGGTACAGCACCCGGTTGTATGACGCAAATCGACCCCGAGTCCGAGGCTCTGCCCGCATTTGGGTACAACCAACAACGAAAGGGGCCCAATCTCATTGGGCTGGCCTTGGAGGCCGAGGAATTGTATTCCAGATTAAAGTGCTCTAGTAAGACCTAGTGAATTGGTACAAGTACCGCATCACTGCTGGATTAAAGTGCTCTGGTAAGACCTCGTGGTACAAGTACTTCATCACTGTCGGATTAAAGTGCTCTGGTAAGACCTCGTGAATTGGCACAAGTACCGCATTACCGCCAGATTAGAGTGCTCTGGTACGACTTCGTCGTATGGTCCAGGTTCCAGTACCACTACCAGTTTAGACTAACGTCAGTCCGTCACTGGTCGGCCCACTTAGGCATATCTTTCAAACAGTTGCCTGCTATCCTGGGTCGTCACAATGTCTGCAACAGTCCAGTCACCGGATGGTAACTGCCGAATTGCAGGCCCTTCCAGGTCGCGCACATCCGCATAGAGGGGCACTCACATAGCACGTGTTGCCAGTCCTCTATGGGATCGCCACATTCCACCGGAGTTGCCCACTCACGCTAACACATTCGTCGAGCAGGGCTTTCTCCTACCACGATCAAGGGTGGAAACATCTTAACCGTGGAGCCAATCGCCCGCTACCATGGGGTAGTTCTGATTCATCTTAAACTGCATCGCAAGGCACGTCGCAACAAGGTCCAGCGGTGGAGCTCCAGCAAGAACTAGAAAGGGCATCGGTCGATACCGTTCGGCTCTGAGGCAGACGTCCAAGTAGGATGAGCCGATGGCAGGACTTTAGCGACCTCCTGGCGCCGACTAGTCGCATAATCACCTTGTACCACACCGAGGCCCCAAATAATGTACATGGCCCTATGAGTCCGGCATATATCTTTCGCCGTGCTTGCGGACTGAGTCCCCAGTCGACGCGTAGTACTCGGGTCCGGGCTCCGACGACTCCGACCAGCCGATCTCGTAGAGATGCGATGGCAAGGTAACGGCATTGATTCACATATCGTTAGTTTGCTCCTGCAAACCTTACGTGGGGGGTCTGCCTGCTGACAGCCTGCCCTTAAGGAGCATCGCCACAGTCTTTGTTGCCGAGACTGAGACGCCAACCTCGATGCCCCATCCTTCAACTATCTCCATAAGTTGGGCTCCATTCAGCTCGAATCTGAAATTTCCCCCGACGAGCAGCAGGAGATCGTCAACGTATGCACTAAAAGTACAGTGCACCTCAAGGCGACGCAGTAGTGTATCCATTAGGATGTTCCAAATAAATGGACTACTAATAGACCCCGGGGATGGCCACGCGTTGCATTGACGCTGGCTTCGCCGAATCTGCTGACGATACTTGCTTTTTGGTCCGAAAAGAAGCTGCGCCAGATCCCAATTTACCTGCATTCAAGATCCGACAGTCATAGTAACGCTGCGTTCCACTCCACGTGGTTGAATGCGCCCTTGAAATCCACGAAGACTCCGAGCACATATCGAGCCGAGCTGGCATTGACACTGCTCACGACGTGATCCCAAGTGTCCTCCATCGACTCTCGTCCGTGAGCACCTCCTTCACACGTTCCACCATGTTTCCTACCAGCACCTTTCCGAAAAAAGGCAGCATGCAGATACGCCGATAGGACGCTGGATCGCTTCTGTCCTTGTCGGGGCCTTTGAGGAGCACAACCACTAATAGACGCTTCCACATCGCTGTCATGTGTTCAAGGATGGCACGCCAAGCCGCTTTGACCATACCCCCGGTGATGGCATCTAAGCCTGGTGAGCGCCTGCTGTGAACTCTGCCGATGCATGTCTCGATCTCGAACAAGTCAAGGGAGGAGGGTACTTCACCAGAAACAGAATCATCCACTGGGCTCTCCGCAGCCGGGAAGAAACTACGGAGCAGGACGCTCGCACAGTCGTGCCAGGTTACGACTGGCCCATCGTGCCGACGGAGGCAACCGAGATCGGTGCACCTCTTGCGGCCTCGGAAAATCCTGTAGACGCGCCCCCATGGGTCATCCTGGTGCTCGCCGACGAATCGTGATGAAGTTGTGGTCGCTAAGATCCCACTCGTGTACATTCCAGTCATACGCGCCCCACGTAGACGTTGACTCGTTGACGATCGTGACGTCGATATCGCTCCGAGCTCTGCGATTATCGAACGTATGCATTCTGTGCACTCTAAGCCATAGTTGACAGGCGTGCGGCTGGCCAGCAGTTGCACCGCATCCATATACAGTAGGTACGGTTCAAGTTTACTATTGAACTGGCAGAACACGGAGGTAAGGAAAATTATGTCAAAATTATCGTTGACACTCACGCACACTCCATACTCGGTGATGAGCTGGGCGACAGGTATGCAGACGACCTCCTGCCTATGGCAGGCATATGTGCGGACTTGCGATCGGCAACGGAATGAGAACCACTTGATGTACACCTGATCGGTGACATCAAGTATGTCCAACGAATTTTCGTCAACCTCCAGGTTTAGGTTGATCGTCTTGCCAGCCGCGTGCTCCCGGGCTTCGTCTCCAGGTGGACACTGCTCTTAAATTGTTCCTTGGTCAACTGCTTCTTAAAGTTGTTCGCGAAGAGCTCCACTATAAATGGTTCGGCCTTAATACCAGTATCGACGTCAAACATTGTCACCCACGTTAGCGGTGGGGACAGAGCGCGTGCGCTTTTTTCGCCCGACGGACCGCGAGGAGCTAGCAGTACTGCTGCTCGTCTGGCCCTGCATTCCAGCGCCGGTACGATAGGCCACAAAAATTTACTAAGTGAGCACCTAAAAGTATGCCCCACTAATTTAAAGCAAACCGCACAAGAATATGCCGCACTCGAAATAATGATCTTGTTCTCTGATTGGCTGGCCAATCAGAAGCAAGCAGCGGGGCTTTTTCACACTCACTAACATAGTTGCGCTAGTGCTGGGCCCAACATCGATGTAGCATCGATATATCGATGTTGGAAACAAAATAAATAAAATCGATGTTTTTTTCCCGATGATCGATGTTTTTAAAAATGTTCCCTCCAAAAAATTTGTTGGTTCATTATGCAAAATTTATTCGATCAATAATTAATGAACAAAATCTATCGTTTATTTATTTGCGCGAATAGTTTAATCGAACTATTTTCTATACAATGAGTCTAGCATTCAATTAAGCAGAAGACGTGGTGTGAGCTTGGTAAGAAAAATTTTAACGTTTTTAGTAAAACAATACTTAAAAATATATATTATTTACGATATTGGTGCGTGCAGGCAATGGACAAGTTTTGGGAGATGTCAGTGGGAGCAAAGCCGGGCCTTTTGTCAGTGAGAAGAGAAGTTCATTAAAAGCTAAAAATGTCGACATGCTAGTCTTCATTAATAAAAATGATTGGATCTCAAATGAGATCCATTAAAAAATAATTTTGTAATTTGGTAACCTTTAACAATAATATTAATAACTCTTTAATTGCAGATCTCAAAGGATGAGTAATTTTAATTAGCGCTCATTGACGTCTATGAAAAACGTATCATTATTTTATTTACGACTGACACTTATAATTTCGTTTTATTTTTGTTATTAGATCTAAATCTAATATTAAATATAATTTTAAATTGTTAACAACATAAACATTGATTGCGTTTAAAAACAAAACAAACAAAACAATCTCGCTTCGCACTCGCTTTGCAAACGGACGTGTTTTTTTCTTTCCTCGTGTAAAAGTTACTTTTCGTCGATTTTTCTTGTCTTTAAATCAATTAAAGTAAACTACATCATTAATAATACATTGTGTCATACACCGGCTGTGTAAACGCAAAGTTTAATATATACTAACAATCAGATTTTATAATTTCCTTGCAATATTTACCAAATCAAAGCTTAGTCAAAGCAAGTTGTTTGTTTATTTTGTGCTCTTGCTTTGTCGTCTCCCAACAAGCTTTGTTTTTGTAACTTGCAATTTTTGTTTGCCTGCTACTCTCCGCTTACATAGTTTCAGTCTCGAGCGCAATCTATAAATAGATTATTACTCTCGCGCGTCATTTCTCTCTGCTCTCTGTAAGCCGCGCTTTACTTCACCCCTCTGCTATCCCGCGATCTAAGTGTTGTTGGTGTTGGCTACCTAACCTCCGACGGTAAATTTTTCGTTTGCCGCGCAAATCAATTTTTGTTTTTGTAAGTACGCTGTAGTTCTGCTCTAGCTTAGCATCTGTTTTATTTAACCCTTGTGTTTACCCGTCATTCTTTTTAACACTCGATACAAATTGCTAATCTTATAATCTTTTGTGTTATTTATTTCTTATCGCAGTATAATTTTTTTCCATTTTGTTGTTTAAATTTAAATTTTTACTATGTATGTCTGTTATAATAAAAACTGCCAGGTGCGAACCAATGTTAAGGTGGGCTATGTTTGCTGCTGGCTGTGTGATAATGTATCACACGAAAAATGCGCTGGCCTGAACGGCCGTATTATCGACCTGATTAACTCCAATTCGGGTATTAAATGGACATGTGAGTCTTGCAGGAATGTTGAAAGGGATATTATGGGCTTCATGAGGCAAACTAAACGAGGCTTTGGGGAACTATTGGGCAGATTTAAGAACCTGTTTGATAGTTTCTCCTCGTTGGATAAGGACTTCAAGAGTATGAACCTCTTGAATGATTCTCCAAAAAGGAAAAAGGCCAATTTTAGGTTGTCGATTGGTCCTAATGAACTTTTAGTTCCTCCTCATATCTCCATAAATTCTGATCCTTCTCTAATAAATCTTTCTACCCCTTCTCCAAATAGCAATGTCAGTAGGAATGATAATTTTACGTCTCCCACAGAAGTTATTCCTATAGACACCGAGCAAATTCCTGATACTGTCGCTGTCAATGCGGTTGTTGTTGACCAACATACCAATGATGACATTACGACTGGATCAACTAGTCAATCAACCAGTGTTATAAGTTCAAACATTGAGATAACAGTGGTTGATAATAAAATGACTCTTGTAGGTATCCCACCGAAAAAACAAATCTTTGTTTCACGGCTAGCCTCTAATACTACATCTGATGATGTGAAGGCTTTTATACAGGCCAAATCTATAGCCAACTTTACGGTAGAAAAATTCAAATTTTCTTATGCTCGGGAGATTTCTTCATTTAAAATAAGTGTTCCGGCCGAACAATTTAGCAAAATATGCTGTAAAGAGTTCTGGCCGGACCACTTAGTAGTGAAAGAATATACTGCTAAAAAACGAAATCGGACTCCGATTGCGTTACCTTCTATTTCTTCCTCTAACCAATCAGCTGGTAATAACAAAAAAAACTAAACTCCTCCCTCTTGCTTGCCTATCAGAATGTAAGAGGTCTTTGTAGCAAACTTAGCAACCTTTACTTATCTAGTGTTTCTTTTCCCTATCATGTCATTGCCTTTACTGAAACTTGGTTAAGGCCTGACATTCTTAATGCAGAGATATTCTGCGACAAATTTTCCATTTTTAGGAATGATCGTACTTCTCGTCGTGGTGGTGGTGTACTTATTGCTGTAGATGCTGATCTTACCTCTGAAGTAGTTAATCTTAACATTTCTACAGACTTAGAATTTATTGCTATAAAGCTCAATATTTTAAATTTTAGCGTTTTTATTACTTGCTCTTATATTCCTCCTTCTTCTGATAGTTCTGTTTATTTTGAACATTTCTCAGCTATCAAATCTGTTTCTTCTTTAACTTCTGATCGGGATATCCTCGTAGTTCTGGGTGATTTTAATATTGCAGGAACTACTTGGATCTCTACTCCAGGCTCTGCTGTATTGACTTCCACGACCCAAAATGATTTCCTTGATCATTTATTTGGGATTTCTCCATCTCAAATTAATGGCATTCCCAATTCATTAAATAAGATGCTTGATCTTATTTTTGTCCTAGATCCAACATTTCCATCTGTTTCCCGTATTGCTCCCCTTTCTCTTCCTAAAGATCCATATCATCCGACTTTGGAATTGTTGATGGAATTGCCTACCCAAATGGGAAAGTCCAGCTCGAGACCTAAAAAGCGTATTCGCCAGTTTCGGAAGGCTGATTTTAACAAGTTAAATCAGCTTTTATCCCAAACTGACTGGTCTTGGCTTTTCAAGTGCCGGGATGTGGATGAAGCAGTCACATTTTTTTATCTTACTATAAATAATTTATTTGACCTTTGTGTTCCATCTTGTGTTCCAATTATGTGTAAAAAACCTATTTGGTTTACAAGGGAATTAACACGTTTAAAAAACATTAAATCTAAGTTTTATAAGAAATTCAGGGAATCTGGCTCTTCCCTGGATCTCTCTCGTTATGTGATTGCTCGATCTGATTTCTCTGCATTGAACAGCCTGTGCTATCGGAATTACCTTAGGAGCTGTGGTCAGCAGTTTCGAAGTAATCCTAAACTTTTTTATAACTTCGTTAATGCGAAGCGCAATTCATCAACACTTCCTTCCTCAATGGTCTTTGACAATAAGACTGCTAACTCTGATCAGGCTATAGCCAATTTATTTGCTGATTTTTTCCAATCAACTTATTGCATTCATCAAAATAATCTAAATTTGCCTTATCCCTACAGTGTGAATGCCTCTAATTGTAATTTTAGGCCATTGATCACTGAAGAATCGCTCTTGAGTGATCTAAAGGCTGTTAAACCTGTCTTTTCCCCGGGTCCAGATGGTGTTCCTGGTTGTGTGCTCAGAAACTGTGCCGACGGCCTCTTGAAACCTTTGTATAACTTATTTAATTTGTCTGTTGAGTCGTGCTCCTTTCCTGACATTTGGAAAGCATCTTTTATTATTCCCCTTCATAAAAAGGGTACTAAATCTAATACTTGCAACTATAGGGGTATCTCTAAGTTGTCTGCAATTCCTAAAACTTTTGAGAAATTAATAACTTCACAATTGCAACATCTATGTAGATCTATTGTTTCACCTTGCCAGCATGGGTTTATGAAATATAGATCTACTTCCACTCACTTATTAGAATTTACTTCCATTGTGATACAGGGGTTTCAAAATAAATTGCAAACGGATGTCATTTACACTGACTTTAGCAAGGCTTTTGATACTGTTAATCATTGTCTATTAATTCATAAACTTAATTTGCTTGGATTTCCAGATAAATTAATTCTTTGGATTGCGAACTATTTATGTTCAAGAACTCAAAGAGTTAATTTTAATGGCACATTATCCAAGCCCGTGCGTGTTACCTCGGGTGTTCCTCAAGGAAGCCATTTGGGGCCTTTACTTTTCTCATTATTCATTAATGATTTACCTTTAGCTATTTCTAGTTCCCGGGTTCTGATGTATGCCGATGATGTAAAACTTTGTTTGTCAAGAGATGACTCTGGCCTGAGTCACGGTCTACAAAGTGATCTCGACACACTTCAAGCCTGGTGTAAAGTTAACCTACTACATCTCAATTTCAGTAAATGTAACGTAATGTCCTATAGTAGGCGAATACCTACCTTTAATAACTACTTTCTCGACGGCAAGCCTCTTCAGAGAATAGAGTCGGTCAATGATTTGGGTATCCTTTTCGATCCAAAACTAAAGTTTGATAAGCACATATCTTCTGCTGTTAATCGAGCTTTTGGTGTCTTAGGTTTCATAAAGCGGTGGTCTAAGGAATTTGACGATCCCTACCTAACTAAAACTCTGTATACTTCACTTGTACGCCCTATTCTTGAATATGGATCGTGTGTATGGTCTCCCCAATACATTGTTCATCAGGAGAGATTAGAAGCTGTACAAAAACAATTTCTTCTGTTTGCCCTTAGGGGCCTTAGCTGGAATACTAATTTTCGATTACCTTCGTATCGTAGTAGACTCTTGTTAATTAACCTTCCTTCCCTTTTGGATCGCAGAACCATGCTTGGTGTAGTTTTCTTACATAAATTAATTAATGGTGAGATTGATTCTCCGTATCTAATTAGCCAAATTAGTTTTGCGGTTCCGATCCGAAATACCAGAAACTTTCTTCCTTTGTCCCTTCAACGCTGTACCACGAATTATGCTTTACATAATCCGTTTCGTATCTTATGTAATAACTATAATAGTCTTTCTCATGTAGTGTGTGGAGCCACTTCTTTGTCTTCTCTTAGAATGTCACTTCTTTCTTACCTATCTAGTCAATCGTAGTATCTTTTAATATACTTCTTTTTTTTATCGTTATCGCGTATCTCGTCCCCGCGAGCCTTATCGTTTATCACCGCGTTACTAACACTTGACTTTATTTATTTTAATTTTTTTTTCTGTTTGGTCTGGTTAGTGTTTTTTCTGGGGTTTTCCTAACCCTTGCAACGAATGTTGGACCAACGTTTCTAATTTTTGTAATTCTTCCCCAGTTAGTTAATTAATTAATTAATTAAACTTACACATTACGACATTTCTCCAGCACTAAGTTGCGCCCTTGATCGCTTATCAGTTAAGCGTTGATTTTAAGCACTAAAAAATTTGCTTTGTTGTAATTTGGGTATTGATTCACAGTTGGTTAGCGAAGCCAAAACATAAACAAAATTCGAAACGCGCACAGAAAATAGGTCTGCTCGCGAAGATAACCAACAATATTGGAAAGTGAAATTAGGAATATAAAAATAAAACACTTATTACAGCTCACTATGGTGGATGGAAAGATATGCCATGTCTCAAACCAAACATCCTCAGCTAAGTGTTATACATGTAGGCGGGACAAAGCCAACGGAAATGAATGATTTAGATAAATGCATCGAGAAAACCGTTCGAGATGAAAGCTATAGATTTGGGCTCTCGCCAGTACATTCATATATGCTTTTCTTCGAATATTTTCTTCATATTTCGTACCGGCTATTGAGAAGGAAACAACAAATTTAGGCAGACTTTGGAAATGTAATGGGATTAATAGTCGACATACTCAAAGCTGGTGTAAGTGTAACTTCTAATGAACAACACAGTAAGAAAGTTTTTCAAGAATCCACATGAATCTGCCAAAATTACAGGACTCGATGATGCTTTGATTATAAGATGCGCAACAATTCTTCAGGCCATGCTTCACAAAATAAATTTAAGCAAGTAAGAAAAGTACAGTCGAGCACGCCCGACCGTATAATACTCCTTGCATTTTACCCCTATTAATATATTAAAATCGGAATCGAAATATTACAGTGCGTAGTACTTGCAATAAAACACGTTGAAACAAAAACAATCTAAGCATAATCAAACAAACATCTTTTTGTCGGTATGCGAATACACATACGAATGACAATATATGATGCAATTATGTATGCATGTGTGTAATCGGTGCGGCCAACGACTGCGGGCATGCCGAACATGTACTTGTATATTTCTGTCAGTTATCAATATTGTAACGCTTCTAGTTTTCTTGTTTATAGTGCGATTTCAATGCACCTTTCAGGATAGTTTGATATAGTTAGTCTTTACAAGAATTATAAATTACAGAAGTGTACGATTAGAACAAATGCCTTAAAAACGTACTGAAGTTTGAAAATGATTAATTTCCTTTGGCAAAAGGGGGCGTGGCAGCTTACAAATTTAAATGACATTGCATTTATGCTGTCGCTAGGAACTCCCGTACCAAAATTGGTGTTTCTAAGTGCCATAGTTACTGAGATATTCGCCGAAAGCGCCGATTTATCCCGAGGTGTGTCTAGTTATTTGCTCATTGAAGGCGACTGGGGCATGGCATCGAAAAAAAAGAATATATATACTTTATGGGGTCTGCCATGCCTCCTTATGCTTGTTACATACATTTGCACAAGCCCAATATACCCTTGCAGAAAGTATACAAATTTTATGGACTATGCCTTTGAAACCGCTGAGCTGCTTGTCAGTGAATATCCTTGGTACTATCTTCCTCCGCCTTTCCATACGGTATTAATTTACGGCTCTAAAGTAATAAAACATTGCTTGGTATCCATCAATCGGAAAGCTATTAAAACATTCAGATTAAAGCACACCCGTAAACTTTCTAGAGTTATAACCATTTCTGGCTTAATGAATAGATTACTTGTAGGCTCAGATCCGTTAATTTCAGGAATAAAAAAACTTTCCAATAAACACAGATCAACGCTTTTAAGGTCTGCTATCAACTTATTAAATGACACAATTTATAAAATAAAATTTACTATAAATTAAAAAAAATAAATATTTTCTGTGGGCGGAAGTGGGTGCATAAATGGGAGTGCGCGTGCACAAATCCATCCATTTTTAAATATTACAGTAACAATCATCTATAAAACTTATAGTAAAAATGTTAGCTCGATTTGTCTACTGGAAGTATTTTTGGCCGTTCACTCCATACACGCACAACCACTGTGCATTCCTTATATGGAATTTTGCCGGACAAACTCGCAGTTTTAGCCCTGTTGCGTAGATACGCCGCTGTCAACATTGCCTCACCCCGAAAAGATTCCCTGACTCCAGCGTGTACAAGTATACTTTGTGCTATTTCCACCAAGGTTCCGTTAGCGCGTTCTGTTACACCATTTTGCTGCGGAGTGTGAGAAACCGTGCGCTGTGTTTTAATTCCATGGCTCGACAGGTAATTTTGAAACATAGCCCATATGTGTCGCTTCTTACAGATTTGACCAACATTTTAACTTTTTTAAATTTCTCAAAAATCTCGCCTTTTGTTTTTAACATATACACCGAAACCAACCGTGATTTACTTTCAATAAATGTTTCAAAATACCGTGCTCCACCTTGTGATGCTGTTGGCATAGGACCATAAATGTCTGTATGGATCAAATCTAGCACTTCTTTCGATCGATTTTCGGTAATTTTTAACAAAAAATTTTACATTTGGCACACGTTTCACACACAAAGTCGCTTGTATTGCATGCACTTGCTTCAAGGCCATACACCATGTCTTGCTTAATCATTGTTACTGTCTTTAATATACGCATTATTTTTCACAAATGGCACTTTAAAACCATTTTGTGTTGCCTTTGACACCGAAAAACATGTCATTCCAATTTTTTGACATATAGAAAGTCAACCAATTCGATAGTATAATTTTGTCCGTTTAACAATACTGTTCGCAAGCCGTCGGATTTTATGTTACTATTGCCTGCTAACTTTATATTTTTATTATGGTCACGCATGTATAACAAGAAAGAAAAGTACAGTCGAGCACGCCCAACCGTAAAATACTCTCTGCATTTTTTCCCGATTAAATTATTAAAATCGGTATTGAGATATTACAACGTGTAGTACTTGCATTAAAACACGTTGAAACAAAAACAATCTAAGCATAATCAAACATACATCTGTTTCCCTGTATGCGAATACACATACGAAAGACAATATATGATGTATATACATGTATATATGTATGTGTGTATTCAGCGCGGCCAACGACTGCGTGCAGCGCTGCCGCCACGCAGGCAGCGAAAACATTCGAAAATGTGATTGTATGTTTCTGTCTCGCTTGCACTTATACATTGATATGAATGCGGCAGCGCTGCCGCCACATGTGCTTGTATGTTTCTGTCTCGCTTGCACTCATTGCATTGATATTGCATTCAGTTATTAATATTGTAACGCTTCTAGTTTTCTTGTTTATAGTGCGATTTCAATGCACCTTTCAGGATAGTTTGATTTAGTTAGTCTCCACACGAATTATAAATTAGACTACTGTACTATATGGACAAATGCCTAAAAACGGAAAGAAAGTTGAGAATTATTTTTATTAATTGAGGGGAAAAGGGGCGTGGCAGTCCAAAATTTTATATGTCAATGCTTTTGCACTGTCGCTAGGAACCTCCATACCAAAATTAGTAATCCTATGTGCCATAGTTACTGAGATATTCGCCGAAAACACCCATTTTTATCCGAGGTGTGTCTAGTTTTTCGCTCATTGTGGGCGGAAGGGGCGTGGCATCGAAAAAAAAGCTTCTTGTATTGACTGACTTAATATGTGATCGATTGAGACCAAGCTCGAACTTGTAGCTCTTACCATCTCTGAAATCTGTTTGTTCATACGGACGGACAGACGGACAGACAGACAGACGGCTTATGATGCTGATCAAGAATATATATACTTTATGGGGTCTGCCACGCCTTCTGCCTGTTACATACACTGTTACATTTGCACAAACCCAATATACTCTTGCAGAGAGTATAAAAACATTGATTTGCCGGCACGCAAATGAGCTGTAGCTCCGGTATTTAGACACCATGCATAACTTTTAATAGATATTTTCGCTCAAGTCGTTTCCTTTAACCGTTTTCTTCTTCGATTTGCAATTCGCTGCGATATGCCCGCGACGGCTACATGACCAACATTCCACATTTTTCGTGTCTCTCCTTGCCATATGCTTTTAACCATTTTCTAGTCGCGATACGTACATACATTTTCTGCTTGACCTTTTCAGCTACTTCGCCTATTTCATGTCTTTCTCCATCTTCGAGCAACTTGATTTTTAGAGTACTAATCGATGGCAATGAGTCGCGCGACTCTATGGCTACAACAAAATTCTCAGCCATAGATCAAACTTGTTAACAAAATTATGACAACCATCTCATCAGGCAATTGTTCCTGAATTTCATATAACTTTCCTGCGATATCAGAAAAATTGTCTGTGTTCACGAATACTTTCCGTATTTGACAATTTTATATTCATCAACTGCTTGAACATCTGAATTTTCTCGTCGGACCAGACGGCACGTGGATATCGGCCAATTTTCCCCAAGCTTCATTTGCTGTTCGGCAATGCTTGATATAGTTTAGTTGAGATGGTTTTACACACAACAATATACTAGCAGGAGCCTAATCATCTTTGCTGTCAAAGAACTCCTTTGCTCAGCTGTATCACTTTTACCTTTTATTATACGACCATTTGTCACTGAGCATAAATCAGAGTGAATTAACAGACTCTTCATCTGTACTGACCGCACACTATAGTTTTCACCATCTAAGTAGTTTTTCAATAGCAAGTCGAGAACTCATTTTGCACAAATTATTAAGTCTTGAGTGTCAATTAATAAATTGAATCTCAATAAATCTTTCCAAATTAACACACACAGTTTTTCGCTGTCTAGGCCCATAAGCTATTAGGTGTAGAGTTTTATTAAGACTAAAATTGACACAAACATATTTCAACAATATAAATAAATGTTATAATTATTTAATTAATTGAATTTTATTAATATATTATATTTTAAATCGGACAAAATTGGACAATACTTAAGACTTACTACAATAGAAGGCACGTGACAATTAATACGCAAAATCGACGACAAAAATGTATATCGATGCACGATTACAACCGCTCAATCGAAACATTCGCTATGAATTAAGGCAAAACGAACACCAAAATTACACAGATGGGAGATGATTTCTCTCTCACAGAAATGAGACAAGCATAGTGAGAGAGACTGGCTAGAAGGACTAGCGGTAAGAGTCGTTAAAGCATTAAATCTACTACTCCAGGATACTGTGGTGGCCGCTGTCGTTCTCAGCGTTCAGGAAGGGGATGTCTCGCTAGATCAAAACGCGACTCCAGGGTTCCTTGGAAACCAGCGTCGTTTCCGAGCAAAACGTGCCGACAACTTGAGGGAGTGTAAGTTAAGGTTTGGTGAGGCGTCCACTATAATCACTTACTAAATGCACAAGCTCAACAATCACCTTTACTTTCAAAATTTATTCCTTTTTTTCGTTACCCTGGCCCCACTACACCGGATTCGGTTGCTTTTCTATGTGCCGTTACGGTTCTAATCACTTGCTGTCCTTTTCTTACGTGCTTACCAGCGCACGTCTTAACTCTCGTTCGATTGATCGCAAAGTGGGGCGACGCTTTCCGTCAAGCCATGCGGAAGCTGCCCTGATGCAACTCCACCACGAAATCTCTCTCATCACTACAGAGCTTTCGTGCAGAGTTGCACCCGTCCTCTCTCTGCGCTCCTGATAGAGGGCGCCGCCGGTCTACTTCCTATCAATAGGTTTATGTCTTATAACTATGTTAGGTGGGATTAACGGCCCCTCCTTACACTACTAAGAATAAACTATTATGATCATCTGGACGGTGAACGTAATGATTTAATAGACCTACTTCGAAAATATCTTCTAAGTCGTCGGGCAAACTTCTGAGTTGTGCAGTGGACTTAAGCATTTGAACTCGTTTGTCAGGCAATACAATGTTTATGAAGACTTCTGCATTGCTGCTCTCTGATAACGACATCTCTAAACAGCAACAAGTAAGGAAAGTACAGTCGAGCAAGGCCGACCGTAAAATACTCTCTGCATTTTTTTCCCGATTAAATTATTAAAAACGGTCGAGAGTTATTACAATGTGTAGTACTTGCATTAAAACATGTTGAAACAAAAACAATCCAAGCATAATCAAACACACATCTGTTTGTATGCAAATACACATATGAAAGACAATACATGATGCATATATGTATGTATGTGTGCATTCGTCGGGCAGCGCTGCCGCCACACAGGCAGCGAAAACATTCGAACATGTGCTTGTATATTTCTGTCACGCTTGCACTCATACATTGATATGAATGCGGCAGCGCTGCCGCCACATGTGCTTGTTGGAGCGTTCAGCTTTGTGGAACCGAATAGATTCCACCCTGTCCATAGAGGATTCGGAGGCGTGCACTTCTAGCATTGCTCTGTACTATGCTCGTCGGATATGTCGTGGGTTCTTCCCTCCTCCTACTATGGAATTCATAACAAATAAAAAGGATTAAGTGCACTTACTGTCTTCTACTGTACCAAACTAAAATATGTAAGACTGGGCTTTACCCACGGCAAACAATTAACCAAAGATACTGACCAATAACCAGGAATTAGGGCGACTTAGATGTCAACTGTCCCCTATTCTTTACCCACCCGACCATGGTAACACGATAATAATTTGGCGGTTACCCCTTAACAATTCATTTATTACATTATTCCAACTTGTATGATTTCAACATGATTTACCAATCGATAGATTACTTAATATTTACTCAAACATGATTACAATATTTCAAAGAACAAATTCAAGAAAAAAAATAACATGATTCGCGGAAGAATACATGACGCATCAGCGGTTTAACTATATAACTCTTCAAACTATCATTCAACTCTCTTTATAAAAATTTCTACATCTGAGCGACGACCGTTCACAATAATGATATAATTTCATGAAATGTCTTGCTTAAATGCAAGTAGTACTCACACTGAAAATATTTTGTATTACTCACACATTAATCCACCGGTGCGTGTTCGTTGGGCCCATCGAAGATGCAGACTGTGCGATTGTGGTTATGTTGCTGTAATGCTATAATTATATCACCAAGTGTACGCTCATGTCGCTTACAATAATTCCTTTCTTTTATCTAAGAATGAATTTCAGCTTAATTAGTTATATATTTAATATTTAATTAAAATTACAAACTCATTAGATTTTACAAACGTTGACGATCATCAAACGATGTCAGATCGCCATGTGGAGTGGCACTCAGTTAGCCCTTTTTCCGTCTAGGGACTTTATATTTTTTTGTGCCAAAATACGAGAATCATACAAACGTAGCCGCCCCGTCACGATTTGGAACGGGTGTGTGAGAACAGCTGATTGGAGTTAGGCAGGTGCAGCTTCAGCGCTTCTGCTACTGATTCGTCTCCAGAAAGATCAAATGCGCAGATTGCCAGGTCACGCTGTGTCCACGTCAGGGGTTATGCGTGTACCAAAATCAGCCGACCGACCGCAAATAATATGCACAAAGAACGCGCGAAAGCGCAGGGCGCAGATCGGTCGGCGTCACTGCAGAAATTGCAAATTGGACGCTCCTGCTAACACAAAAACTTATTGACTACATGCGAAAGAATTTTGTCGAATTATTACCTTTTTCCAGCTCAATGACACTAACGTTGCAGACTTATTGCACCAATTTATTTTAATATATATGAATATTATATACTTGTGTATATATATATATTTATACACATGCACGCATATATTTTGAGGTCGTGCGCACTGTACTTTTGCACTTGACAACTAGGCTTATTAATGTTTCACAAATTTTGCAGCAACGCGTTTCTCTCCTTTCGGGTCAGCAAACCAAGTGAACGAGAAGATTTTCTATGATGGCCTACGTGCCAAATTTGCTTCCAATTTGTGCAATGTGACGAGTAATTAACTGGTGTTTTCCAGCATATTATTCGTCTTCTTTTGATGCATCGTCGCAGCATCGAAAATTAGAACAAAAGAGATCGCCGCCAATCAGCTGCGTAGAGCAAAAGGGAAATTTAGGGTGAAGGGTTGCCAGATAGTTGAAAATCTAAATAGTAAGGGTATTCCCTAAAACTGAACCCTACACCACAGTTAATATTACGCGAGCACTGCCTCTCGTACATATTCACTGAAAAAGAACGCGGTTCAGAAAAATATGTATCTAGTTCATATTAGATATTATACTTGAATGTCTTTTAAATGATATACTCCAATACATTTTCCACTCTCATTCGACAACTCGTAATATACGGGACTTATTTTCTTACTAACTTTGGCTTTGATAAAGACAGGAGCCAGTTTACTACTGAATTTCTTTGCAGCATTGCTCTGCGCAAAACTGCGAGCGTGAACGACATCACCAACTTTGAACTGCACGGATCTACTACGTAAATTATATTTTCTAGCGTTTACTGTATGAGCTTGTGCGATGTTTTCTTTAGCCTCACATCGTGCTAATTGTAGTAAGTCTGGAGTTTCGAGAGCTACATCATCCGCTACCAAATCCAACTTCCTAAGGAGCTCATAATCTTTGCCGTTCAAAATCATGTTCTGTCCGAAACATAAGAAATATGGGGAAAATCCGGTACTGCGATGCCAATTCGATCTAAGCGACCCGCTTATCTCGTTCAGATTTGCATCCCAATTCGTGTGATCATTGCCGATGTATGCACGTATAGCTGCCAATACCGAACGATTGAGTCGTTCGCTAGCGTTTGCCTGTGGCGAATAAATTGCCGTGCACATGTGCGATACTCCGAAACGAGTCAGAAACGCCTGAAAATATCCTGATTTAAACTGCGAGCCGTTATCGGTTAGGATTGTTTCGGGCACCCCGAAGGTGTAAAATACATTTTTTTCTACAAATTCACAAATCCGGTTTGAAGTGAACTTCTTCAACGGATGAAGGAAATGAAACTTCGTGCAATGATCCACGATGATTAAGAGACCGATATTTCCATTCTTCGACCTTGGGTATGGTCCTAACAGATCCATATACATTTTCTGAAATGGCCTTTCAGAAGTCATTGGCCTGCCCATAGGTGGTCTAAGAACCTTATTTGGTCCTTTTGTTGACTTGCAAGTGCAACAACTGGCTATATAAGAACGTGCTTGCGCCACCATCCCGGGCCAAAATAAATGTCGTTTCAGTTTCTCTACCATTCTTCCCATTCCTAGATGAGCTGAGTCTGGAGGATTGTGAGCGCGATACAGAACATCTGCTCTCAGCTTAATAGGAACCCAAAGTTTCCATGACTCTGATTCTTGGATGTTGTTGCCGGTGGCATGTTCGGTCCGCTTATACACAAAGTTATCGACGACTTTTAGGTCAGGTAATCTCGCTTGGTTCATATTGATCCGTTGAATCAACTCGAGATATTCTTCTGAGCGAAACTCTACCGATGTTAAATCAATAATGGGACCGTAGTTTGCTATTTCGCCTACGTCAAACTCATCTCGCCGAGACAAGGCATCTGCGACGACATTCTTTGCGCCGCTTCGGTGTTTAATTTCAAACGAAAATCCTTGTAACCTGATCGACCATCTTGCTAAGCGACCTGTCAAATCCTTTTGCTTCATGAGCCACTGAAGAGAAGCATGGTCTGTTACGACGACAAAGTCCTGCCCTTCAATATACGCTCTAAACTTATTTATGCCCTTAATCACTGCTAAGCATTCAAGTTCTGTTACAGAATAATTTCTCTGCGCTTTGGACAATTTTTCGGACATATACGCTATTGGAAGCTCAATGCCATTTTCATCCTCTTGCGCTAGCACGCATCCAAGTCCATACAGACTTGCATCGCATAGTAAAATGAATGGTCTCTGAAAATCTGGCGTGCGTAAGATCGGTGAAGATGTTAGCTTAGCCTTTAATAATTCAAATGCATCTTCTGCTTCCTGATTCCACGTAAGCGGTTTATTTTTCTTTAAAAGCTCGGTTAAAGGAAATGTTATGGTTGCGTAATTATCAACGAAACGTCTATACCATCCCGCCAATCCTAAAAACCTTCTAAGCTGCTTTACGGAACCTGGAATAGGAAATTCATTAATGGCGGTGACTTTGTCAGGATCAACCTTCAGTTGGCCATCCCCAATAATAAATCCGAGATATTTAACTTCTCGCATGCAAAATTTTGACTTAGCAATATTTATTGTTAAGTTTGCCTTGCGAAGATACCCAGCGATCTCTTCGAGCAGCTTCATGTGCGACTCAAAATCGTCGGAGAGTACTAGCAAGTCATCCAAATAAACAAAAACTCTTGTTCGCAAGGATGCTGGTATCACCTGATCCATTAATCGACACAGAGTTTGTGCAGCGTTATATAACCCAAACGGCATGACTTTGTATTGATACAATGGCCTGTTTGGTATTGTAAAAGCTGTATACTGTCGAGATTTTTCCTCGAGAGGAATTTGCCAAAACGCATGTTTCATGTCAAGCCCTGTTATGAATCGTGCTGGAGGCAGTCTGCTAAGGATTCCGTCCACGTGTGGCAACGGGTACGCATCTTTTCTCGTTAGCTTGTTAACTTCTCTGGAATCTAAACACAAACGAACTTTTTCTCCGCGCTTGACAAGAACGCAGTTGCTGCTCCATGGGCTTTTCGATTCTTCTATAACGTCTAAGGCCAACATATGCTCGATTTCTGCAAACATACTCTTTTCCTTAGCTGGAGAAACTGGCCAGTGACGCTGCTTGATAGGTTTTGCGTCCGCTACATCGATGCTATGCTCCATCAAATGTGTTCGCCCTAATCCTTCTCTCTCAAAGGATGGCAGTTTGCAAATGACTGCTTCTAGTCTACGTTGTTCTTTACTCGTTAGTACGTGTTTCTTAGAATTGTCTATTATTTCGCCGTCTCGACCTACATCGAGTTCTGAGATCTTTTCGTTTGCAGCTACTATTCCATTCACTAATCCAAAATTCTTCCAAAAATCAATCCCTAAATAGATATCTTGACTAAGCCCAGGAATTATATAAAACTCAATGCGATTCGTCTGACCACGATATGTAATTTCGCTTACAAGACGACCGACTACTGAACACGTGGAGTTGTTTGCGGTTCTGATTGAACCAGAACACTTTCGCATTTGTGGATGCTTTACCAGCTCTTTTGCGGCGGTGCCTCCAATGCAACTAATGCTTGCTCCTGAATCGAGCAACGCTACGTATGGCTTGTTCTCAATATTAATTTCGGTGTACAATCTGTCATCTCCATTGAGAAATATGGCCGAGACGAGCTGCTTCCGAATTCGGCGTATTTTCTGCCAAAAACGTCGCATACGCGATGTAGAACGTTTGATTTTGACTATCTTATCGCACGCGCTTACGTCTCCAAAGATTCGCTGTCTAGCCTCTATGTCCTTGGCTAGGCGTATGTGATATGGCTGTTGGGTATTTGTTCTAGCTGGTTTGTTATGGTCTATGCCGTGTTGTTGACTTCCCAGACTTGATCTATCCTCTGGGTCAGTCTGGGTACCCCGATCTGTCATTAATGATTTGGGCGCGTCTGAGGGGTTCTGACCGACGCGTCCCCCGAATGGTTTCCCGACGGGTTACACGTCTGACAGTTTGGTTTGTAAGTGTCTTTCGCTCCACATCCATAACAGAAGATGCTGCGAGTTTCAAAACAGTTATCGAACCGATGTCCATCCTTTCCGCAATTCCAGCATTGGAACTGTTTGCCACGCTGAATCGCTGACACACTATTTTGCTCTTCTACGCTCAACTGCTCTTCCAGCTGAGAAACGTAACCACGTTGGCTGAAACTATTCTTGGATACCTGCGATTTAACTTGCTTACAAAACTGTTCATGCGTACGAACTTCTTCTCTCAACCGAGAAAGACGGTTTATGTTGAGATGCATTAACTCATACCGAAGTGTTGGCTTTGAATGACGAATCAAAAGATGAACCAAAGTTTCTTCTGAAAGCTCTGATTTTAAGCGAGCTGCCAGCTTCTCGACTTCGAACTGATAATCCTCAAAAGATTCTTTGTCAGCCTGTCGTCTGCTGTTTATTGCTTCCCAGATATCCATATCTGAATCTGCGTCCTTAAACTTTTCCCTAAACTCCTTGCAAAATTCATTCCATGAAAAGTGCTGGAAAGAACGATGAAATCTCCAATACCATTCGTTGGCTCTGCCAACAAAGAATAGGTGCAAATGGTCACACAGCAGTTGGTAATCCCCATTCAAGTTCTGCTGTGCGAGCGAGCGAACTCGATAAAGAAATTCATCCGCCTGCAAACCATTCTTGTCACCTTCAAACTTAATTTTCCAACTCTGAATAATGTTTGGAACTTTCTCCGGTTGGAACGAGCTATGGCTCCGAACTGATCCACGGGTTTGAGGTATCGTGGTACCACCCACGTGTGCTTGAGCGCTATCTAAATGCCGATTGCCTGACGATGATGTCTGGCCAGATTGGCTATTGTTTCGAGCGGTTTCAGACTGCGATCGTGCTTCAATTTGTAAGCCAGCAAATTGCGTCTGAATCATATTGGTAAGCTCTTGCATGAGTTGACGTTGTTGTGCTTGCACAGCACTTTGAACTAATTTGTTTATTTCATCTACATTCTGTGTTCTCGACGATTCTAACGACGATTGCTCTATACTATTCATGCTAGTATTAGGGGGGCGACCTCGGCCTCGGCTCCGGTTCTGAGACCTGGTAGTCATTCCTCTACGTTGAGATTCTCCTCTACCCCTACTTGCTTGACCCCTGCCACGAAGACTGAGTGGTGCATTGATCGTCGCAATGTTAGTACCATCGATACTAGGCGTACTTTCGACAGGTAATAAATTAAATGTACAAACTTGATTACATGTTGGACAAATGTTAGTTTCTCTCAAATGTGCGCTTATACAAGCAAAATGGAATTTATGATTACATGGCGAAACTGTGCTTTCTTCGCCAACATTCATATGATTTTGGCAAAGTGAACACGAAATATTTTGTGAATTTAAAGCTGCAGGCAGATCCTCCATACTGTGACGAACCGCCATCATCTTATTTTTCTTTCAAAATTCGTATATTTATACTAATTAGCATCTATCGATTGGCTTGTCATGTTGTCATACAAATTGGTCACTGGTTATCTTACATATCTTGGTCTCTATTGAAAACTACTGGACAAAATGGTTGTTCGAACAATGTTACTATGCTGAAGTCAAATGTCGAAGAACTCCAATCATTCGCAATTCCTCTCGCCTATCTACACTGTTCTAAAACCTGGAAATTTGAGTTCAATCTGCAACAAGCCTTGCATGATTTAGATCGCGATGGTCGACTAATCCGTAATACTTCGAATTACAATCGCATTTCCTATTGACGATATCCAAAAATCACTTAAAACTGCTGCTAAATCGAAACTGTATTACTTATTTGATAATACGATTTAAAATAAACATTGGCTCACGAAACCCGTTTCGGTCGATCAACTCATAAAACTTGAATTGAAATCGCAATTCCGAACACGTGTGTCACGCACCTGTTCATAACCTCAAATCATACATCATATCGTCTATAACCTAAACTTTGCGATTTACTGTGGATGGAAATCTTGAGCTTGTTCGTGAGGGCCACTATCTCAAATAATCCTACACGTTGAGCTATCGTGATTTCGGATCTAAAGAGATTCTTTAACTTCGGAGTAATTTTGATTTGGGTCCAATATTACGGTCACCACAGACACTTCTAAGGCAAAAAGCTTTACTACCGTATTGTCGAAGATTATTTCTCTCGGGCCCCACGGTTGGGCGCCACTTTTCTCTCGGGCCCCACGTTGGGCGCCACTTTTCTATTGTTATTATTATGTAGCGTTCAGCTTTGTGGAACCGAATAGATTCCACCCTGTCCATAGAGGATTCGGAGGCGTGCACTTCTAGCATTGCTCTGTACTATGCTCGTCGGATATGTCGTGGGTTCTTCCCTCCTCCTACTATGGAATTCATAACAAATAAAAAGGATTAAGTGCACTTACTGTCTTCTACTGTACCAAACTAAAATATGTAAGACTGGGCTTTACACACGGCAAACAATTAACCAAAGATACTGACCAATAACCAGGAATTAGGGCGACTTAGATGTCAACTGTCCCCTATTCTTTACCCACCCGACCATGGTAACACGATAATAATTTGGCGGTTACCCCTTAACAATTCATTTATTACATTATTCCAACTTGTATGATTTCAACATGATTTACCAATCGATAGATTACTTAATATTTACTCAAACATGATTACAATATTTCAAAGAACAAATTCAAGAAAAAAAAAATATACTCTTGCAGAGAGTATAATAACATGATTCGCGGAAGAATACATGACGCATCAGCGGTTTAACTATATAACTCTTCAAACTATCATTCAACTCTCTTTATAAAAATTTCTACATCTGAGCGACGACCGTTCACAATAATGATATAATTTCATAAAATGTCTTGCTTAAATGCAAGTAGTACTCACACTGAAAATATTTTGTATTACTCACACATTAATCCACCGGTGCGTGTTCGTTGGGCCCATCGAAGATGCAGACTGTGCGATTGTGGTTATGTTGCTGTAATGCTATAATTATATCACCAAGTGTACGCTCATGTCGCTTACAATAATTCCTTTCTTTTATCTAAGAATGAATTTCAGCTTAATTAGTTATATATTTAATATTTAATTAAAATTACAAACTCATTAGATTTTACAAACGTTGACGATCATCAAACGATGTCAGATCGCCATGTGGAGTGGCACTAAATTTGCCCTTTTTCCGTCTAGGGACTTTATATTTTTTTGTGCCAAAATACGAGAATCATACAAACGTAGCCGCCCCGTCACGATTTGGAACGGGTGTGTGAGAACAGCTGATTGGAGTTAGGCAGGTGCAGCTTCAGCGCTTCTGCTACTGATTCGTCTCCAGAAAGATCAAATGCGCAGCTTGCCAGGTCACGCTGTGTCCACGTCAGGGGTTATGCGTGTACCAAAATCAGCCGACCGACCGCAAATAATATGCACAAAGAACGCGCGAAAGCGCAGGGCGCAAATAGGTCGGCGTCACTGCAGAAATTGCAAATTGGACGCTCCTGCTAACACAAAAACTTATTGACTACATGCGAAAGAATTTTGTCGAATTATTACCGTTTTCCAGCTCAATGACACTAACGTTGCAGACTTATTGCACCAATTTATTTTAATATATATGAATATTATATACTTGTGTACATATATATATTTATACACATGCACGCATATATTTTGAGGTCGTGCGCACTGTACTTTTGCACTTGACAACTAGGCTTATTAATGTTTCACAAATTTTGCAGCAACGCGTTTCTCTCCTTTCGGGTCAGCAAACCAAGTGAACGAGAAGATTTTCTATGATGGCCTACGTGCCAAATTTGCATCCAATTTGTGCAATGTGACGAGTAATTAACTGGTGTTTTCCAGCATATTATTCGTCTTCTTTTGATGCATCGTCGCAGCATCGAAAATAAGAACAAAAGAGATCGCCGCTAATCAGCTGCGTAGAGTAAAAGGGAAATTTAGGGTGAAGGGTTGCCAGATAGTTGAAAATCTAAATAGTAAGGGTATTCCCTAAAACTGAACCCTACATTGTATGTTTCTGTCTCGCTTGCACTCACACATGATATTGCATTCAGTTATCAATATTGTAACGCTTCTAGTTTTCTTGTTTATAGTGCGATTTCAATGCGCCTTTCAGGATAGTTTGATATAGTTAGCCTCCACACGAATTATAAATTACAATACTATACTATATTAACAAACGCCTCAAAACGGAACGAAAGTTGAGAATTATGTTAATTTATTGTGGGGAAAAGGGGCATGACAGTCCAAAATTTTAAATGTCAATGCATTTACGCTGTCGCTAGGAACCTCCATACCACAATTGGTGATCCTAGGTGCAACAGTTATTGAGATATTCGCCCAAAACACCAATTTTTTCTGAGGTGTGTCTACTTTTTTGCTCATTGTGGGCGAATGGGGCGTGGCATCGAAAAAAAAAAGATTCTTGTATTGACTGACTAAATATCTGATCGATTGACACCAATCTCGAACTTGTATCTCTTACCATCTCTGAAATCTGTTTGTTCATACGGACAGACGGACAGACAGACAGACGGACATGGCTATATCGACTCGGCTTGTGATGTTGATCAAGAATATATATACTTTATGGGGTCTGCCACGCCTCCTTGTGCCTGTTACATACATTTGCGCAAACCCAATATACTCTTGCAGAGAGTATAATAAGCTGCCTCCCGTGCAGATATTTCTGAGCCATTCATAAACTTATGACCTGTGTGCTGCAGTTTTTGCCTAATAACTGAATCACGCATATGGATCTAATATAAATTGGATATCTATGTTGGCTCTCTGCATTAAAAAATATGCATGTTATACGCATTCACCATAATGCCGTCGAAGCTTCTCTTTAAAAATATTTTTGGTAATCTAGACATAATTGCTAGAATATAGTCCTCATAACTAAGACCAATTTGAGGTTGCGAGAGAAAATTATTGACATTATTATGGCTTCTCTAACATCAAAATCTGTGGGAAAACTCAAGAAATTGTTTATTATCTCGAAATTCATTTGATGAATTGAATTATTTGGACAATCTTCAAGAAGGGGATATAGAATTTCTGCACTAGGCTCAGGACAAACAAGGGCCATTCTTAAACCAAGCTCTACTCGCCAATAATGTTAATTAATGCCGCTATGTAACGGCGAGGGAAGCGCTGGAAGCGCATTCTGACGTTCTCTAATCCAAGCACTACTTCTTTGAGCTTTATTTCGAACTCTTTCCACTAATCTATGAAATGGGTAATTTCGACTCTGTGATCTAGCTAATCTATCCACTTCTTTTTCTAATATTCTAATTTCTACATTTTGTCTCCTATCAAAGTGTGCCTGTCTGTTTGGCACTTGCTCTATTCGCCTAACTAACACATCCTGCCTTTTTTGCAATTTTAGCAAAGTGTCTTCAGCTTGCTCTCTTTGCCTAACCTCTGGATTTTGCCTCTGGATTTTGAGCCTGTTCTCGATCTCTATCCTCAGAAATTTCCATACGACTTCGTCTGCGAGTGGCGTCTAAAACACGTTCGCTCTGCCTAACCTGTGGATTACGCTTATTTATCCGTCTCCGTTGGGCATCTGAAACCCGCTCGCCCTGCCTAACCTGTGAATCCTGTCTCCTAATTGTCCTACGAGAAGTATTTGCCTCCTGTTCGATCCCTGTCGTCTGTTTTCCCTGCGACTTTGTCTGCGATGGGCATCTAAAGACCATTCGCTCTGTCTTACCCGTCTCCTAGCAGTACTACGCGAAGTATCCGCTGCCTATTCGCGAATATTTTCCTGTCCGAATCTCTGAACAAAAATATCTAGATGTGTTAACAAATAAATAAAAAGAACTAGAATGTATTTAACAATTGACAAAATATTGCTAAATCATTTGACGCTTTGTATTTAACAAAAACATTGGTTTAAAGAGAAAACAATGGTACTAATCAAATATATATAATCTAATGTGAACATTAATTGAGTTTCTTAAATAAATGAAATTAAAAATAATCATATTAAACAATCAAATAAACATTTTAATTCCACTATTTTCATTATCGTTAACAATTATAGAATAATTCTAATGCTGTTTAGTTCATCAGGTTCACTTAGTATAGCTTATTGTTATATGGCTTAACTGGCAGCACTGATGGTAATCGTTGTCTGTTTTGCTTAGCGCGCGCCAAAAGTAACGACTTTTTCGCTTCTCTTAACTCCTTGTCTCTCTCAACCCTGCACGCGGTTGCAAGTGTGTGAGAGGCAATGCAATACAACGAAGCAATACAACAAAGAGAGGGAATGGCATAAGAATAGTACTCAACTAATTGTTATTGTCTTCTTCGCCTATGTTATTGTTTTGATCAGCTGACTAGCTGTGCAATATAGTCAAAACACAGAGGCAATAACAGAATTAAATCAAACAATAGTTGTAATTTTGACTTTTTAATATTAATGTTTCATCATTTAAAAGCATTAGTTGAAGTAAAGAGCGTAGGTCATAAACGCATATGCTCGACATGCATATACATACATATGTCAGAGTTAAATTTTTTTTGTAAAGTTTAAGCGAATTTGCGATGAATAGCAATACGTAAAATATATTAAAAATAAAGCAAAGCTGGAGCATAAAAGAAACAATGACAAATAACGGCATTTGGATATTTTGTTGCTGGACGAAGTAAGAAAGACAGCGAGATTCGAGAGCAACATAGTTGTCTCAACTGTGCGTGGTGTAATTAGTTGTCAGGCAAGAAAGAGAACAATAAAGTAGCGGTGTGAAGGGGATGGGAAGGGAGACACAGAAAATAAGAGTTGCTGTGTACGAAAAAAGTCCGTCAAATTGAGGAAAAATAAGCGACAACACAAATTGCAACTCGCTGCGCGCTGAATAATTCTTCACTTTTTGTTTAAGCAAATCAAACAATAATGGACGACGACATTATAGAGCATACTAGGACACGTATATATTAGTTAACTTTGAGCGCCCTGCGAAGCAAACCAAGAGAGAGTGCTCCTGTGGCGTTCGCATATCAGAGGCTAAGTCAGCGTTTTTAAGAGTCAGCGCGAACGCTCCAAGCCTGGGAGTCAAATTCATCGACGCCGTCGGTACGCCAATCTATGTCAGCGCTTAGAAACTTTGTTGCACAACGTCCGCTGTGTAATATAATACCCCCCACAAGGCTCATGCCTTGCAGACTCTTCGACGCGGCTACCAAATGCTAGCGTCGACTGCGTCAGCGCCGCCGGCAACTTTATGCTAGATTTTAAGTATTTCAATATTGTAATTTCAGTTTATAAATGAATCAGAAAAACGGCACGGAAAAACGTTTTCGTTGGCTGCGTGGCGGCAGCGCTGCCCGCATTTGCTGCCTGTGCCGATCAATGCACCCTGGGCGGAACTGACAAATATGTGGCATAAAGTCAAAAATTTCATTAAAGCAATTCAAAAATATATTTTAATATTTTTAAAGTAGATTTCCTATATATAAAAAATAAAGAAATGTTCTTGCTTAAAATGCAACACTGTCATTGTGATCAAGCTTTAAAGGCAGGTGATCAGTCAGCTGATACTTTGATAAAAATTGGCGTGAAAATTTTAATTCAAAAAAATTAATATTGAGTAAAATTGATTTTGGCTAGGGTATGTATAATAAATAACATAAAAACAATTTGTGTTAATATTTGTTATATGTTAAATATTTATATTGCTTTGTATTGTTCAAAAAGATAGAAACCAGTGCAATGTGTTCATCTTATGTGGAGTAGAACCTTACTTTCTGCGTGTTTCAGCAATATGTAATGTATGTTAAAATAAAGTATAATGTATGTATTAAAAGTTAGTAATAATACTGTTTGCGGCGTTTTGCGGCTCTTTCGTTACTTTAAATTTGTAGCGTGACCGGTTACAGCATGCTCGACACAATTCACGAATAAATAACATGATGGGTGTGTTCCATAGACCCCTGGTCTCTTCAGATCCTCGCATATCTAGCATATAAATTAAGAAAAGAGTAGTTCGTCATAAAAAACAAACTCTTCCGTGTGATGTCATGTCCGATTTTAATTTCCTCTCAAATGTTCAACTTTCAACTGATACCTAATTATTTGTTAAAAACAACTAAAAAGTAGTATTTTAATAAATTGTTAGAATTAGCAAATAAATAAATTAAAACCTGTTATTAAGTATAAGCTTTTCCATTTTCTTTTGAGATCACGTATACACTTAGTTCGCACATATGGGCTATTAGGGTAGGCGTGGTCAAATGAACCAAAAATTTTGTTAACATACTATGAGTGTCATAATCATCAAATATTCCAAGTTTCAGCTTGATATCTGCGTTAATCGACTTTATGCCACTTATTTGGCTATTCCGACAAGTGTGCAATGGTACGCATACGTACATATAATTGTGAACACATATAATGTCAAACGAATTTGTATGTGCATATAGATGTTGCGTCGATTAAACTATGATTTTATTTGTTTTAACGTGTTCTAATACAATTAATAGTCAATGTTTTACCTGGATACCGATTTAATTCATTTAATCGGGAATAAAAGCAGAGAGTATCATAAGGTAGGGCGTGTTCGACTGTACTTATCTTACTTGTTTTATTTATATATTTTTGAAGATGCATATTTTGTGAACTGAGATTTATTTACTCAGTATTTATTTAGTTTTATTATAATATTTGTGTGTGGATGGCACAACTATTTTAATGTTCATATAAAATGTAATTTCACAACTCGGCGTAATGTTCTCTTCTTCTTCAATCAGTGTTCCTCTACTTTTTGGTATTCATTGTGTTTGTAGCAGGGCGGAGAGTGGCTGCAGTATGTCGGGGTAGCGGCTTGCCGGCGTTCCAATTGCGGGTGCAATACTGCTGCGGCTGCGGCTCCGCTGCAATAAACGAGAAAGGGGGCGATCGAGCTTGTCGCGACCAGAATGGCTAATTAAGTGAACACACAAGAGTTGTTGGTTGCAACAACGAAACCTTTCGAATCTTTATTTTGTTAATGAAAATGAATGACAAGTAATTGTCAGCTTAAATGTGAAAAAAAGGTAATGGCGATGCCCTTGTTGAAAAAAGTTACTAATCATGCCTGTACAGTGTGACAGATCTCCCTCAGCCTAGAATACCGAGAATTTGCTTCCATCTAGTAACTGCACCTGACGATCACACTTCCTGGCGTGAACACATTCTATTTTCGGCTGCTCTGCTGTTAATCTGCTGTTACTGCTTCCTGCTGTTTTTCTTCTGTTTTACTGCTGTTTTGTTACTACTGTTATGTTACTGCTGTTATGTTACTGCTGCCGCTGTTCTAGTTTTACAATACTTTTCTGCTGATCTACCGCTTATCTGCTCTTGGCCTGTTAAATTTCTTACATTCGACTATTCCTGACTAATCATCTGTCCCAGATGACCATGCATCTTCGTTGTCTGCTGCATATCGTCACAAATTCATATAATTGGTGTTACTTGCTGTATTGGTCGGTCCTTTCACATCAGCTGCCTTTCGCACATTATAGGGGCCGTTCTTTTTGACTTGCGTCACCTCATAGGGCCCCAAATATTCGCTAGCAAGCTTTATTCCTATGATGAATTGAGTGCGGCGTATGGCAACCAACCCTCCAACTTAATAGCCTGGTCCTCGCTTAGCGTCGTATTGTTTCTTGTGTACGGCGAGAAGGGGAGAGCTAAGTACGCAACACAAGACAGTGTGTTTACTTGCTATGGCAACAGCGCGATCACAATCGGGAGAGACGACAAATGTGCAGTAGATCGCAAAGAGCGACGTCGGGAAGAGCAGCCACAACATTGGTCGCAACGCACGCACACACGCAGCGATGTCATCAATGCGTAGCAGCAAAGCTGCAAAGCGAAAATGCGACGCGCAGCAACGGCAGAGGAGAGAGAGCAGCAGTGCTGCCAACGTGACCTACATTAAAGTCAATGGCTGGATATACGCTGCCGATGCTAACAACGCCGACGTCGACGCAGACAAAAATAATTAGGCGACGTTTTGCATGCTGGCAGAATTTTGGCACGCGTTAGTTGATCTTGAGCAAGCAAGAGACTAAGTGCGAAAATCGACAAGCAAATTGCAAGGCCACGCCGCCGTAATAAAAACAACACGTTTGAAACAAAGAGGGAGAAAACACACAAAGACAATTACAGAAACGATATTGGAAGCGCAAAAGACAACGACCCAGCTAGAGACTATGCATTCAGAAGAACACCCCTGCCGATCAGGAACAACCAAGAGAGTGACGTCATACATATTGACGACAAGGTGAGCCACGAAAGTCCCTTAAAAAGGGTTTTATGTGTGGTTAGGAACATCGCGATAAATAATAAATAATAGAAAACAAACAGCGCAAGAAGTTAACAATAGGAAACAAGTAAAACATCTAAATAAAAAATAATTTAACCTTGCGAAAATAAAAAAAAACAAACATGTCGTCATGTGCCAATCATTTTACTGGAATTAGTGCAACAGTGACTAACGTGCCAGTGTCAAACGGAGGGACTACCACCCGCTGTTGTGGCTTTGGCAGATTAGTTGACGCGTGGATCCACACCTATATCGCGTGTGTTTCGTATCTGTGGCTGCAGCGTCTGCTGGCTGCTGAGACGGAATACACCGATAGTAACCTCGTTGCAAATTGTTGCTGTGGATGTCTCCAGGATCGACCGACCAACCAATCACTATTGTGGCTTCGACCGATAAGCTGTTGACTATCGGCCGTTTAGCAATTGTTGGACCCGGGTTGGCCTAAGGTGTACCCGCATACGACACGGGTTTCGGACAGTCTCGGCCGACCCGACAGTACCTACAGTAGCTGCGGCTAAGTAGTTGCTGTACGAGTCAGCGCGGACACAGAGGGTATTCCGTCTTCCTAGGCCGTAGCGTTTGCTGGCCACGGAAGGCAGAACACACAGATCCGTCCGTCGCGGTGTCGACACCCAACATTCGTACGTGCACTGCTAGATAATTTCTCTGTTTTGTCCAATAAAGCATCGAACGCCCTTTTCTTTTGCGCCCTGTCGTTCTTTAATAAATATAAATATAAAAGCCCTGGCCGGACTGAGACATACCTCGGCCAAAGATTGTCGTTACAATGCTCTATTCCATTTTCCGTCATATGTTCCTCGAACACATTGCTCGTGAACGCAGATCCTCTGTCGGATATCAGACGCACTGGGTTTCCAAAGATTTCCGACCAAAACCTGGATTTCTTCAGCGTTTCTTTTGTACTTGTCGTCTTTGTTGAAAAATCCATATAAACTTCGAAAAGGCATCCACCATTGCAAAATGTACTTATACTGCTTTGCTGTTGCATCCATGGGCCCCAAATGGTCCACATGAATAGTCTGAAGCCGCCGGTCTTTTTTCATTATGCTATTTGGAAAACCTTTCCTTTTTTCCCAGCTTTTTGTTGAAGATAATGCACGTCAATACTTGGGTAATACTTGATTCTGGTAAAGACTCAAACAAAATCATTATTATTATTATTGGACGTTAATGTACAACACCAAACAATGTGCTTGTTAGAGCGCGGAATCCTGCAGATAATGCAGCCACCTTCCGCCCAACCGACCGAGGGGCACACCGCATAACGTACGGCTAACGATAAACGCGGAACGAATTTATTTGTTGGAAAATAAAATAACTCTAAACGAATTACAAAACATCTAAAATTATTAAACTAAATTAATTAAAATCTAGGTGACAGAGGTGTCAGGTGACAGAGAAGAGAAGTTCTAATTAAGGGGGTCGAAGTAGAACTACATACAACTCGAAATTGTTTGTTGTAGTTACTACATGGGACTCGGAAAGGATTATGAATGGAAAAATTGGTAGAACAAGGTTGAAGAGAGACTGAAAGAAAATTTCTAGTTGGTCTAATCGGAACAGCAAAACTAATCTGGCTGAGTAATTCGCCGGAATCAATTTCACCATTGATTAGTTTGTGTAAGAAAATTACACCGAGCACTGTCCTACGATCAGACAAAGAAATAGATTAATTAGTAAAAGTCTATTACAAAAGGATGGTAAGCGTATGTTAGTATTCCAGTTGAGCGCCCTAAGGCAAAAAGAAGAAATTGCTTTTGTACAGATTCTATTCTATCCCGTTGAATCCTGTATTGGGGTGACCAAATTATAACTCTGTCTTTGCACCTCTTGAATACATCTTTAGAAAATGTTGCTTCGTTAAAGCGTTCTTCAATTGCTGAAATGCTTTCATCTGAGGCTCAACCATTTCAAACACAGCGTCCTTTCGCAAAAGACCCGTCAAAGTCCGAGCAATCTGAAAATAATTCAAAAAAATTCCCTGAAGAATCCCGTCAATCCCAAGAATACTTATATTTCTCTGACATTCCTCGGCACCGGAAATATTCTAACCGCAGTTGTCTTTTCCTCTCCAGGCCAATCGCATCCGTTCTCAATATGGTGGTCCAAGAAATAAATGTTTGTCTGAACAAAATGACATTTTCGCCACTTGAACTCTAATCTGTATGCTCCAGCTTTGATTCGGGTAAAGACTTCTGCTGTCTCTGCGTGAATAATTTTGTCATCTATGTGTAAGTCTAATACATCTTCATATATCAGCTCCTGAAATACGTGATTTAAATAGCAAATAAGGACTGCCGGCGAATTACGAAATCCAAACGGAGATTAATTGAATTCATACAGCCCTGACTTGGTGATGAATGCGGTGAATTTCCTACTTCTTTCCTTAATAGGAACATGGAAAAATCCATTTTCCAGATCCACAACGGTGAAGTATTTTGCAGTCTGTAGCTTTCCCAAAATATCATCAATAACTGGCAACGAAAAACAATCTATTAAATCAATGGAGCTCAGCTTTCTAAAATACACGCAGGTTTGGCGAGTTCCAGCCTTTTTGCTGACCTCCATCAATCGGCTAGCAAAATTCGAGATTGACTTCCTTATGATTGCACCTGTTATCCATTCACGAATCTGAGTTTCCACCTCTTGTTCCTCGGCAATAGCAAATCTGTTTGAGGACTGACGAAATGGTACTATATCACCATCCGGAACTAGTCGCAACATTACTGGAACCTCTGCTGTTGTATCTGCTAATTTATAGTTTTTGATAAGCGTCGATACCTCGATTGCATACTCATTCGGAACATCAAATACTGACTACGTTGTATACATTATTCTGCATCAACCCTTGATCCAGCTTCTTTTGAGCAGAATTGAATTTGTATCCTTCTGCTGTTGACGAAAAATCGAATTTCGATACGAAGTCAAATTTCAGCAAAGCGTCGTGTTCAATGTCCTGATTGGCTACCATGACAAACTTGTGCTTGGTGACTTACTCATCGACTACAACATCTGCCTCAAAACATCCCACTGGACTAGTGATCTTGTTGCCTAAACCACGCAGCTTGGCAACACTTTACTCCATGTTAACATCTGGTAATTTTTAGAAAATAAAACTTTTCATTATCGATACATCGGCTCCAGTATCCACCAGATATTGCACCTAAACACAATTGACTGTCACCTGCTTCATGCGATTTCAGTTTTGCACTACTAGAAATTCAGCTCCTAAACCAGGACACCTTGCAATGTGTGCCTCCTTGATGCACTTGAAACATTTGGTAGCGGCTTTGCAATCTTTGCGCATTTGGTCTGCGGATCCACAATAATAGCAGTGATTCTTCTAATAGTTTGGTTGTGACTGCTTTAGTGTCTCCCCGCGTAGGGTGGGGAGTTTAAGAATTGGGATTTTATATTTTTTAGTGAACAGGATCAGCCCTGTTTTGCTTCGGTTCACCCCCAGTCCGTTGTTCGTAACCCAGTCGGATAGGTAGCGAAGAGAATCGCTCATCCGATCACATAAAGTCTGGGGAAATTTATCAGAGAAAGTTATGTCGAGGTCGTCAGCGTAGGCAACAACCCGACACACACCTCTGTTCAGTTCACGTTGAAGTACATTGACTGCCACGTTCTATAGAAAGGGGGATAGGACACCACCCTGGGGAGTAACCCTTGTGACGTATTTGGTAATGCTGACATCACCAAGAGAGGCCTCAATCATTCTGCAGGTTAGCAGTTGCCTTGACGGTCAGATCGTCTGTGCCCAAGTGCGTCAGAGCTTCGGTGATTGGCTCCGAATGAATGTTGTTAAAAGACCTCTCGATGTCGAGGAACCCTACTAGAGCGAACTCTTTCAGAGAGAGGGATTTTTCCACTATCGGTACGATGTCATGGAGTGCCGTCTTTGTAGACATGCCCTTACGATACGGGTGTTAAGCGGATGAAAAACAGTTCTTTGGGATTCTATCTAGAAGGTGACAACTTAGTAGCCGTTCCTGCACCTTGAAGAGAAAAGAGAGATAGGAGAAAAGAGGAGAGGCCTGAAGTCTTTCGGGGTGCAGTGTGAGGGTTTCCGAGCCTTGGGAACGAATATAGCCCTGGATCGCAGCCGAGTTTGGGAATAATGCCTGAAAAGGCTATGTGCTAGAAGTTTTGTTGAAGCCAGTTGGAGGCCCAGCAAAAATCCCATGGGATGGGATGATTCCATCCGGTCCTGGCGATTTAAAGGGCTTAAAACTTTTAATGGCCCCGCGAATATTGTTTTTGTTGATTAGGGTCGGGGTAGAGAAGACCACCCATGAGGTAGCTGAAGGGGAATGGCACAGGGTTGTCTGACCATCCAGGAAAGTTCAAGTGACTCCTCGCTGGTTAATGTCCAGGAGTTACGCTTGGCTTTGCGAAGCTCCTTGTTGTAGAAAAAGAGAGAGGCCTTGTAGTTTAGCAAAGATTTTTCAGAGCTTAAACTCTTTGCTAGGTTGAAAAGCCTTCTGGCTTACCCCTGTCATTTATATCAGTGCTGCCCCACTGAGTGTGATGTGCGTTGGCATCACAGCTATTTATCAGATCCTGATGTGATCTTTCAAGCATCTCTACCAGGTCGCGTAGGAGTTTGGGAGGGGGAGATCGGCCTGATCGTGCCCCATATACGAAGAACAGAAGAGACTGAGCCCTCGTCACACTCTAGGCTGACTGTGGTGCTATCTTCGTCGCTGAAATCAGGCAGTAAGAAGATTGACATATCTTTACGTGGTAGGATGCAGGAGTGGGCTTAACCTGTTACGTCAACTGCATACAGTTTGAAATCTGAGGTCCTCAAACCAGAGGTCTACGCTGTGTGACTGAGTGAATCGAATTATTGTACCTATCAACTGAGATTGCAACAAGTTCCTCAACTGTGAATAACGAGTGCTCTTGTTTGTGGAAACGGTAGATCTCTAAAAATGTTGAATGGAATCTTTCGATCAGACCGTTCACATAGCTTTTCTGTGTTGGCGCGTAATAGACCGCGATGCCTAGAGCCTTGAGGAAATTTAGGACTGATGGGCAAAGTAAGCCCCGCTCGTTGTCTGGTCTCTGAGCTGTGAGATAATGCAAGACCTCAGTCAACTCTGCATGCAAGTGTAGGGCTGACTTCGATTCTATTGGGAACATCTTAGCATTTTTAGAGAGCTTTTCTATACAACTAAGATATTTATTTTTTTCGGGCATAAAAATGTCGATGTGCAATATCTCGCAAGGGTAAGTTGGAATGGGTGTGTGCTGCAAAAATGGCTTGTTCGGATGTAGATCGTATTTTTGCTATTTGCAAATTTGACAGGAAGAAACCTAACTTCTTTTGCGCGCGAGTATGTTCTCGTGCTATGGCTGCTGATACAGCGTTCTCGTCAATGATGTCCTTCAAGAGCTTTTGCGCTATTCGCGCTTTAAAAAGAGTGAATGATTTCAAATAGCATTCCTGGAAGAATTGTAAGTAACTTAATCTTAACCGAATCTTAATTCCGTTTACTACACCTGGGCGTAAGCCGTCTGCCAGAGTGGTGGTTAAGGATGTCATGATCCTGTTTTTTAAAGAAATGATATTTTTGGTGTATCCCACGAAATGTGTTTCGAGAGAACAAATTACCGCTTCGGGATCAAAAACTAACTGATTGCTGAAAACATTGATTGGGACTTCTACGTGTGGTACAAGGTCTGAGCATTTTGAACTGCGCTGTGTACAGTAGCTGCTGAATCCGACCCAGCTTGTGAAACTTCAACAGCAAGCGAATCTGTATCGAGCATGTTCAGTTGAGGCGCTATCGCGCCTCCGCAACGACATTGAACTGGCCGGGTTTGTATATCAACTCACAATTATATTCTTCAATTCGCGCCTTCTATCTTTTAAATTTCGCATTATAGTTGCGATTACCTAAGGAGTAAGTCATGGGTTGGTGGTTCGTAAAGATCATAATAAAACCGGCACCGTAAACGTAAGAACGTAGATTGTCTAAGGCCCAAACTATTTCCAACATCTCTCTCTCTCTCTCTCATTGGCCGCATAATATTCTTCAGTTATATTTAACGAAAAGGTTTTTAGTTCCTTAATCGCTTTCAAACCTGAATTATCGAGCACGACCGGCGATCTTGACGTAATCCTGTATGAACTTCCTATAGTAGGAAATCATGCCAAGCAAACTCTTCAGTTCCTTTACATTAAAGGGTGGTGCCAGTTTCTTAATAGCATCGACCTTTTTATACCTTTTTTATGCAGAGGGTATATTGTTTTTGTCACGAAGTTTGTAACGCATTGAAGGAGGCGTTTCCGACCCCATTAAGTATATATATTTTGATCAGCATCACAAGCCGAGTCGATATAGTCATGTCCGTCTGTCTGTCTGTCCGTCCATATGAACAAACAGATTTCAGAGATGGTAAGAGCTACAAGTTCGAGCTTGGTCTCAATCGATCACATATTTAGTCAGTCAATACAACAATCTTTTTTTTTTCGATGCCACGGCCAATTCGCCGAAAATGAGCCAAAAACTAGACACACCTCGGAAAAAATCAGTGTTTTCGGCGAATAACTCAGTAAATATTGCAGGATTACAAATTTTGGTATGGATGTTCCTAGCAACAGCGTTAATGCATTGACATTTAAAATTTTTTAACTGCCACGCCCCTTATTACACAATAAATAAAAATAATTCTCAACTTTCGTTCCGTTTTTAGGCATTTTTTCATATAGTACAGTATTGTAATTTATAATTCGTGTACAGACCAACTATATCCAACTATCCTAAAAGGTGCATTGAAATCGCACTATAAACAAGAAAACTAGAAGCGTTACAATATTGATAACTGAATGAAATATCATGTATGAGTGCAAGCGAGACAGAAACATACAAGTACTTGTTTGAATGTTTTCTCTGCCTGTGTGCGGGCAGCGCAGCCTGCAGTCGCTATCTGACCGGACCAATACATACATACATATGTATGTTTGTGCACACATACACATAATTTCAAACGAATTTGTATGTGTATGCAAATAAGCAGATGTATGCATGTTCGATTAAAGTTTTGTTTTTGTTTCAACGTATTTTAATACAATTACTATCTGTTGTAAGACCTAGTTACCGATTTAATTAATTTATAATTTCGGGAATAAATGCAGTTAGTGTTATTAAGTCGGGCGTGCTTGACTGTACTTTATTTTCTTTATTTATTTGGACGTTGATGTACTAACGGGACAGTACATTCAAGTGGCCCAGCAACACCAAGCAACGAGCTTGTTAGCGCGCGGAACCCTGCAAATAACGCAGCCACCTCCCGCCCAACCGAACGAGGGGCACACCGCATAAGTACGGCTAACGATAAACGCGAAACGAATTTATTTGTTAGAACATAAAATGACAAAAAAAACAAAATACAATAAATCTTAAATTATAAACTAATTTAATTAAAATCTAGACAGGTGACAGAGAACAGATGTTCTAATTAAGGGGATAGAAGTAGAACTACCTACAACTCGAAAAAGTTTGTTGTAGTTACTAAATAGGACTCGGAAAGGATTATGAAGGGAAAAATTGGTAGAACAAGGTTGAAGAGAGATTGGAAGAAAGTTTCTAGTTGGTCTAATCGGGACAGCAAAACTAATCTGGCTGAGTAATTCAGAGGAATCAATTTCACCATTGATAAGTTTGTGTAAGAAAATTACACCGAGCACTGTCCTACGATCAGACAAAGAAGGAAGATTAATTAGTAAAAGTCTATTACAAAAGGATGGTAAGCGTATGTTAGTATTCCAGTTGAGCGCCTTTAGAGCAAAAAGGAGAAATTGTTTTTGTACAGATTCTATTCTCTCCTGATGAATCCTGTATTGAGGTGACCAAATACAAGATCCATATTCTAGAATAGGCCGTACCAAGGCAGTGAAAAGTGTTTTTGTTATATAGGGATCGTTAAGTTCTTTTGACCAGCGCTTTATGAAGCCCAGGATACTAAAAGCACGATTAGTAGTTGAAAGTACATGCTTATCGAACTTGAGCTTAGGATCCATAAGAATACCCAAATCAGTGACCGAATCAATTCTTTTAAGAGAGTTGCCATTCAGAATGTAATTATGTTGAAAGGGAACTCGCCTACTGAAGGACATAACGTTACACTTACTAAAGTTAAGATTTAATAAATTAGCTTGACACCAGGTTTGAAAGCTACATAGATCAGATTGTAGCCTGGTCCCAAGAAGAGACTGTGCAGCCGAAACACAGAGCTTAACGTCGTCGGCGTACATGAGTACACGTGAGTAACTGATCGCAGAAGATCATTTATGAACAATATAAATAAGAAGGGACCGAGATGACTTCCTTGTGGAACACCCGAAGTAACTAGAACGGATTTAGACAAGGTGTCTTTAAAATAAACCTGTTGTGTTCTAGAACTTAAGTAATTTAAAATCCAAAGAGTAAAGTTATAGAAAAGACCCAAAAGATTGAGCTTGTGTATTAATGGCCGTGATTAACGGAGTCGAAAGCCCTGCTAAAATCTGTGTAAATGACATCAGTTTGCAATTTTCTCTCAAAGCTCTTTAGTGCAAATGATGTAAATTCTAACAGGTTAGTGGTCGTTGATCTATATTTCACAAACCCATGCTGGCAGGGTGAAATCATGGATCTACAGAAATGTTGCAATTGAGAAGTTATCAATTTCTCAAAAGCCTTGGGAATAGCAGATAACTTGGAAATATCCCTATAGTTGCAAACATTGGATTTATTTCCTTTTTTGTGAAGAGGAATAATGTAAGAAGATTTCCAAACATCAGGGAAACAACATGTTTCAACCGACAAAGTGAATAGTTTATACAGGGGCTTTAAAAGGCCATCCGCACAGTTTTTAAGCACACAGCCAGGGACTCCGTCTGGACCAGGTGAAAAAACAGATTTAGTAGCCTGTAAATTAGACAAAAGCGAACTTTCGGTGATGACTGGTGTAAAATTACAATTGAAGGAATTTAAATGATAAGGGTATGGTAAGTCAGAATTATAATCGTGTTTACTATATATATAGTTTGAAAAAAGTCGGCAAATAAATCGGCGATAACCTGATCCGAATTAGCACTTCCTCCTTCAAAGACCACACTAGATGGAAGCATTGATGATCTACGCTTCGAATTAACGAAGTTGTAAAACCGTCTAGGATTCCTTCGGAACTGTTGCCCACAGTCGGTAAGGTATTCCTTATAACAACGGTCATTCAGAACATAGAAATCAGATCGAGCAATCAGATATCGAGAAAGATACAAGGAAGAGCCAGTTTCCCTGAATCTCTTATAAAATTTAGATTTTCTATTTTTAAGCAATGTTAATTCACGGGTAAACCAAACAGGCTTGTTAGACCTAGCTGGAACACAAAACGGAACACAGACATCAAGTAAGGAATTCAATGTATAATAAAATGATGTGATTGCACTATCCATATTTCTACACATGAACAGCCGGGACCTGTCAGTCTGGGATAGCAGTACATTGAACTTGTTAAAGTCGGCTTTCCGAAACTGACGAGATCGCTTAGTAGATTTACTACTAGTACGGGTTACCCGGGCAGGTAAATCAATCAACACCTCTAAAGTCGGGTGGTAAGGATCTTCAGGATTTGATAAGGGATTGATTCGGGATACCGAAAAACACGATGGATCCAAAACAAAAACCAAATCAAGCATTCTATTTAACGAGTTTGGAATATCATTGATCTGAAGCAATGAAATTCCAAACAGATCGTCCAGAGAATCGTGCTGAGTCATGGGGGTCAACACGGTAGAGTCGGGACACGAAATTCATTTAGTGGCAGCAATATTAAAATCGCCAAGAACTATAAGAAAGTCACGATCGGATAACATAGAGGAAACTAATTTAATGGCAGAAAATGGTAGTAAATAAAGAGAAGAGTCAGAAGAAGGAGGTATATAGGAGCAAGTAGTGAAGACACTAATGTTATATAGGCATAACTTAATTGCAACAAATTCAATATCTACAGAGCCATCGATTGTTACTTCTTCCGAGGGTAAGTTAACATCAACGGCAATAAGCACACCACCGCCTCGGCGAGATGTACGATCTTTTCGATAGATAGAGAATTTATTGGAAAGGATTTCAGAGTCTAAAACATCGGGCCTTAACCATGTTTCAGAAAAGGCCACGACATGAAATGGAAAAGACAGACTATTTAAATACATATTGCTTAGCTTACTACGAAGACCTCTTACGTTTTAATAGGCAAACGAGAGGGAGGAAGTTAGTTTTTTCCGGGATCAGAGGCCGGGACAGGGTTGGAAGGCAGTGAAATCGGGGTCCGATTTCTTTTCTTTGCTGTATACTCTTTTATTATTAAATGGTCCGGCCAAAATTCTTTACAACAAATTGTGCTAAAATATTTGGCCGGAACACTAACTTTAAATGAGGAAATTTCCCGATGATAAGAGAACTTAAATTTTTAAACCGTAATGTTGGCTTCAGATTTAGCCTGAATAAAGGCCTTGACATCATCCGATGTGGTATCAGGGGCAAGCCTGGAAACAAATAATTGTTTCTTTGGTGGAACACCTACAAGAGTTTTTTTATCAGACACTGTACTTACTTCAGTAGAAGCAACAACTCTGATAGACTCATTACTTGATTCGCCAACTTCAACAGTATTGACACTTAGCGAATCTGAAACTACTACTTCGGGAATCGTGGGGACAACTTCTGTGGGTAAAATTAAGTTGTCATCACCACTAGCAATAATATTTGGGGATGGGGATGAAAAGTTTATTAGGGAAGATGCGGACGTTGTAGGCATGTGATGAGGGACTAAAAGTTCGTTAGGGCCAATCGACATTCTAAAATGGTCCTTTTTACGCTTTGGAGAATCATTTAAGACTTTTAGGTCTTTAAACTCCTTGTCCAAAGCAGCGAAACTATCGGACAGACTTTTAAATCTGCCAAATAGGTCCCCAAAGCCTCTTTTAGTGTGTCGCATGAAACTCATAACGTCTCTTTCGACATCCCTACAATCTTCACATGTCCACTTTAAACCTGATTTAGACTCAATCAGGTCGACAATCCGGCCGTTGAGGCCTGCACATTTTTCATGTGAAACATTTTCACATAGCCAGCAGCAAACAAAACCCACCTTAACGTTTGTTCGCACCTGGCAATTTGCGTTATAGCAGACATACATGGTTGAGGTAATTAATATAAGCGATGAATAAATAAAATAGAATAAGTAGCTAATAGGCACTGTTAAAATAATAGATTAGTTGAGAAAAAAATAAGAACGCAAGTTAGGGTTAATGTGCAAGCTACACTGTTTACTTACAACAATAACAAATGTGATGCACAAAAACAACTTATGCGCGGGCGCGGCGACCGAAAGCAAGAAAACGGAATTACCGGCCAACACCAAAAATAAGAAAATAGAGCGCGGTGAGAGCGCGACGGGAGCGTAAATATAGAAGAGAGCACGATGAGAGCACAAAGATAACACCGAGATAAAGTTTATACAAACAATTGTTAGCACAAGCAACGGCGAAAAATTACAAGAACAATTATACAGCGACAAACACAGAAATAAGTAAACAGAGTGGAATTATTGTTGCTTTGAACACAAAATTATTAACATTGGCTTTAAAATGTATTAAAACAATTTGTATCAACACAACCCATGTAGCACACAATGTTGCAAAGGAATTAAGCCAGAAATATGATACAAATAATTGCGTTTATACGAGGAAAACTTGCAAACAGATAGAAGCGATGTAAAACACGTCCGTCAGCGAAAGCGAATCGAATGCAATAAGTGCAAGCGAGATAGAAACATTCTAACACATGTTCGAAAGTTTTCGTTGCCTGTGTGGCTGCAACGCTGCCCGCGTTCGCTGGCTGTGCCGACTAATGCTACACATACATATATGTATATGTGCATACATACATATTATTTTAAAGGAATTTGTTTGTGATTAGAGCACAAAGTACTAGCCATTGTAATCAGTGTTGCCAAATCAGCTTTTTTCCCGTGAAATCTGGCTTTTTTGAAAGTCAGATTGTGGAAATAATTCCATAACACAGGCAGAGGGATTTCTAGCTTTTTTAAAATATAAATTGCTTTTTTCACGCTTTTCTGTCGATTGATAATTTTTCATGCAAAAATATACTGTCTTCCTTCGAACTTTCTTGTTGAGATATTGCGTCCAACCCTTTAGTAAAACGCAATGAATTGCATTCACAGTTGTGCGTCCAACCGAGGGGGGGGGGGGGGGTTGCGAGCGGGGTTTTATTCTGATGATATTTAATTTACGTTAAATGCCTAACATACAAGTGACTACGTACCGCAGTAACTCCTACTCAGGCCAAGAAATAACAAAAACATAGGCCGAAGCTAGCTTTCCTGCGATATTTAAAGCAATTCCTCCCGTATGACGATTCACTTACAATCCGCTTGTACTTAAATACTAAAAAATACTGATCTCTAAGATTGGGAGCACTCGATATTTAAACATAACTGTCGATTACACCCTTTTTATCGATATCCTCCATACGTCCAGCGACAACCACTAAGTTTTGGGTGGAAGTGCTTGCGTATAAGGATTCGGGGGAGTGGCAAATTCAAGGATTTGGCCACTTTGGCAACGTCATTGCTTTCTTTGCCGTGGTCCAACGCAGAAGTAGAACGCATTTTAAGCCAAGTCAATATAATATAATAAAGAAATGTATTTATTTACAAATACGGTTTGCGACGACTTAGCAAATGCTGCCAAGACTACGTCTTGCCAAAAAAGTATTTAGACATGATAGGCAATGAAAACTTACGACTCGAACATAAATTGCACTGAAATACAAGATATAGTAAATAATTTGTAAAAACCCTTAAAAGAAGGCCTAAACATTGTAAGGAAGTTTCTTAGGCCGGGGTATGTCTCAGTCCGGCCAGGGCTGCCTACAGAAAATGTATTAGGTTGAGACGCCTGGTGAAAAGACGCAGTGACGCGATGATGGGCTGGCCACTGATTATTGGGGAAGCGAACGAGAGTTTTGGGATCAATGGGACTCGTGATTCGAAGACAACAACCGAGTATCGGCTACGGTTGATGTCTCCGAACTCGCGGGATTCGGGATGGCCTACCGTCACCCAGACTAACGACCAAATATCGGTTATAGTCGTTGACTGGGCCGTGCGACCGGGGCGGCGAGCGAATCAGTGGGTTCGACACAAGAATTCTGTTCAATAGGTGGAGTACAGGCTACCACTAATGAACAGAAAACTCGTGCTCCCACGGGACATAAATGCAAACGATGAATCACGACTTCTACGCGATAAGAGAGTAAAGGGTGCTCCCATCTAGTAGTAGACACGTTTATCAAACGTTGCTATTGCACTGCCACGTAAACGACTGAATCAACTGCTACTGTAAGCTCAGCAACGCATACGACGATTCACGACTTCTTCGCGAGAGGAGAGTACAGGCTGCTCTTATCGAGTAGTAGACACGTGTATCAAACGTTGCTTTTGCACTGACACGTGAACGACTGCTACTGTAGGCGGTGAACTGCATACGACGATTCACGACTTCTACGCGATAGTAGAGTACAGGCTGCTCCCATCGAATAGTAGGCGCGACTATCAAACGTTGCTGTTACACTGGCACGGGGACGACTGAAACGGCTGCTACTGTAAGCGCAGCAATGCATACGATGATTCACGATTCTATGCGATAGGAGAGTACAGGCTGCTCCCATCGAATAGTAGGCACGACTATCAAACGTTGCTGTTGCACTGGCGCGGGGACGACTGAAACGGCTGCTACTGTAAGCGGTGCAAAGCACGCGATGAGTCACAACTTTTACGCGATAGGAGAGTACAGGTTACTCCCATTGGGTATCTGTCACGAGTATAGCACGCTGCCTATGCACGGGCACGTGCACTGCTGAGATGATCGGCGCTAGAGGGACAACAACGCATACGATGAATCGCGGCTTCCATTCGAAAGGGGCGTACAGGCTACCCCTATGCGGTAGAATTCACGATCACCAATACTAGCGTGCACCACCAAGACGCTACCAGATCGTGGTCTTGGTAGTCGCTGGAGCGGAGTTGCCAATGTACGCTGCACGGGGAAGGGGGAACCAACAGAGAACCGACTGCTAGGGTGAACACGCCGCATACGATGATTCACAACTTCTACTCAATGGAAGAGTACAGGCTGCCCCTATTGAGTAGAAATCCGGATCACCAACAGGAGCACGCCCCTCGAGAGGCTACCAGATAGTGGTCTTATTAGTCGCTAGCGCGGAGTTGCTAATGTATGCACTGCACGGGGTACCAACAGAGACAATTAACTGGCAAAGTGAACACGATACATACGATGAATCACGACTTTCGCTCAATAAGAGAGTACAGGCTGCACTTATTGAGTTAAATCTGGATCACCAATCCTAGCACACACCACAGCGAAGGCTACCAGATTACGGTCTTGGTAGTCGCCGGTACGGAGTTGCTAACGTATGTACTGCGCGGAACACCCGGTCTGCCAGAGGAGGAACACATACACACTACTAACTTAAGTTGTGCGTCACCTTTACTTTCGTTTCATGAATTAACTTTGCTTGTTTTATTTATTTCATTCCTTATGGGTTTTAATTTTATTTATTAAATATCTGTTTATATCTAAGGGTAAGCCCGAACGGACTATACGCACACGCAGTTGTATTATTTTATTAATTTTTGTTTTATATGTTAAGCTCACCACGTGGACTCTTATGTTGGGCTCCTTATGTTCGTTGTTCCAAATTGTTGCTGTCGTTTATCAAATTCCTGGTCGTGTGGGGGGTCTTCGTTGTCTTCCTTGTCTATCCGTAGTCCTGTAAATCCTTTGCGTATGGTGATGTATCCTCTTGTGTTTTTTAATCGTGTGTTTTCTTCCGTCGCGACTTTACACTGTGAGTTCGATGCGTCCACTCGATCGTAAGCTCGTAAAATCACTAACTCCAGTGACAATTAATTTGAGCGTCGATTGCCAAAATTCTCCTCTGCCAACGTCGCTTCTTTTCGCTGCTCTGCCCTTGACACACATATTTTGTGCACAGATGCAACGGTGCTTTTCCCGGCGTTGATCGCATTTGCATACAATTAGATGCTAGGCAGCGCTGCTTACGCCTCTGCTTATCTTTGTCGCGTGCCAGACTCCCAAGTCGACGCAGGCGGCCGCTTGCCGTCTCTTGTTCTCTGCCGCTATAGCCACTGCTGCACTGCTCTTACACAGCGGCTTGCGTTGTGTGCTTGTAGTTCGTTTTCGTCGCTGTGTCGTCAGCCATGCACTTGTATGCGTGCGCTGTGTAGTGGCCGTTGTCTCTCGCTCTCTCTGCCCAGCCTCTGCCGATCCATGCATTGTACTGCGCATGTGTCGTCGCTCTTTGTTTTCGGTTCTCTGATTCCGATCCCGCTGTGCGTGTGTATGCGACAAGTGTACATTGTTCTCTATCTAGCTGCCGTATTGACTGGCTGCTTCAAGTGAGAACATTACGCGCCGCTTATTTTCGTACGCTGCAGTTTTGTTCAAAAAAAGTTGGCAACACTGATTATAATACCTGGAAACCGAATTAATTCATTTAATCTGGAATAAAAGCAGAGAGTATTATACGGTCGGGTGCCCGACTGTACTTATCTTATTTGTTGACATTTGTAACAAGTCACACCTTTCTTACATTTTGGCTGCTAAATGTTTCTTGCTACCACACTTACAACGTTTCTTCTCACGTTCCTCTTTTTTATAATTCATATCACGCCGTAAACTTGATTAATGATACTTATCTTCCACAATCTTCTCGCAAATCTTTATTTGTATCTTAAACTCATTCAGTGTAGTTGTTCTGTATAAACATACTTTGTTTAATGAAAAATCCTGAATTCCATTAATAAAGTAAACGATTATACTTTTATCCTTCAAGTTGATTTGCTTCCCGATATCAATTAAGTTTTAAAAAATATTCTGTGAAAGATTCTTTGGTTTGCTATTGCCGATTCTTCAAAATTTTATACACGTCTGCAGGACAATAATCTTTCTAAATTTGAGATCAGACCACTTTCTAACACCTTTGAAGCTTCTGGCAAATATTTTACATGCACCATTTACATACGTCCATTCAACAATTTTTGCAACATCTTCAAATTCGGAAACCCAGTGATTAACGTCTTCAGAATCAGAATGTAAAAAGGTTAATACGCTGCATTTAATTTCTTTAAGTGTAAGATGTGTTGAGCTTCTAGGCATTACTTCTAATGCATTATTATAATAGTAGACTCCAAAATTTTACTGCTTGACATTTCTTCTATTATTGAACTATTTATATATATTTGATTAATCTTTCTTGCAATTCAACTTTTTTACTTTCTGTACTTAAACCAACTGCCGTTAACATTTGCTTAAAGCTTTCTAAATTTATTCAATACTTCATAAACATCCATACTGCTTCTAATCCTGTGCTTCACTGCAAGTCCTAATCCAGTGTTCACCGATCCCGAAATTGCAATGCTTACACGCCTTCAAAACGACCTATGTTTTCCGTTAACTTTAACAGCCTATCGCAAATCTGAGTAATAAGTGTTATACCTGTACTGAAAAGTTAACGACAAAATAGTTTATCGATTGGCGCCAAAAACAGTCAATACATTTAAATTCAAATTCATTTGTAAAACTAACGCACAAATTTGCATTGGAAATTGACTTAAATCTGAATTTAAGGATGGCGGTCTCTAGTGCATATACAAGCAAAAAGTCACGGAAACTCGATTATTTCCAACCCCTCCACTTAAGCGGTGCTCTTCAAAGGGGCTTAGGAGTCCGAGTCTGGGCGGTATAACCCTGTCAGCCTGCCTAGAAGACCGGGAGAAGATGAGAATACTGCGGATCGGTCAGAAGTTAAGTTGCTTCCCATTTTTCACCTGCGCCAAAAGATCGCTCGTATGCCACTCGGTGGCGCACCAAGCTCTGCACCGCCAGTCATGTCTACTGAAAGTAGACAAAGTGTCTGCAATGAGAAAGTGGAAACGCCCAAACGTGGAAGGGAGAGCAATGGTGCCCAAAACTCCCCTGAACAGACTTCAAAGAAGCCAAGCAAACAGGCGAAGAGCCTAATGGAGTTGTCAGAGGAGCTTGGGGTCCAAAGGCAGTCAAGCACATCACTCAAGCAAGTCATTCATGCAAATGAAAAAGCACCAGGTCGAGTTCAGCACCAGACTGGCAAAGGAGGAAACTGAGCCCAAATCTCACCCAATTGAGACTAAACCAAAAGTTGTTCAGCTCGCCGCTATTAATCGGCACGCTAGGGCAACCCAAACGTCACCCACGCGAGGTCAAATTACGTGTAAGGAGCATTACCACCAAAGGAAAAAAAGAACCGCAGCGAATTGAGTGTACCCTCACAAGCACCACCAGTCGCCCAGCTAGGTAATAACTAAAGAACACCAACGGCTGGCAGACCCAAACAAAGAAGCGAAAGGCTCGCGCTGATGCAATAATAATCCGGCCAGAAAATGGAAAGTCGTACAGCGACACAAAAAGGCCCTACAGATGACTCGAATTTGGCCATATCACGAGTTCCTGCAAGAGCACCGTAAACCGTTCAGGGGGTTGCTTGGATGTGGACAAAAGGGGCATAGAGCAGCGGCATGCCCAAACGAAGCCAACTGCTTTATCTACGCCGCGCCCAACAGGGGTGATACAAAGCACCATGCTCGCAGCAGAAAATGCCCTCTCTCGGCGTCAACTGAGGTAATACTGCAACTTTAACTTAAACCACTGTGCAGCCGCCTAAGATCTACTCTGGCAAACAGTCAGCGAACTGACTGTAGGTGTTGCACTCATAAGCGAACATAAGCGAGTGGGTCCAAAATACGCTTCAGACTCAAACGGCGAGGCAGCGATCTGGGTATGCGGACTCCAAACTCCGCAAAGCTGGGGCAAACATGGCTCTACAGCTGCTACCTGGCACCCAGTCTCCATTTACGAGAATATATCGACATTCCTCAAGAACTGGCTATCTTCAAATCAAGGGCGGAGGAGTGGGACAGTAACTCCACTAACAGCCGTGATGAGGCTATACTCGACGTGTTTGCGTCTCTGAAAGTCGCATTACAGAACAGAGCAGGACAACACACATTCAGCAGAGCGGGAGTGGGCTCTAAAATTGGCAGCACATTTATCAGCTGCTCGCTATGGAGACAGTCAGATAGGAAAATCAGCGGTGCATATACGGCCAGCGACCACTAGGCAATAGTCACATGCCTTCATCGACAAGAGGTGCATGCTGCCGCGCATACGACACATGCGAGGACTCATGCGAGTAAACCTTGAGAGGAATTGACGAAGGTACACCAACGGAACGGCTTGAATACAGTAAAATCTCGGTACTCGGCAATGTAATTTTGTTTCACTTCCTCCTAGCCCTAACTTCTATTACTATAAAAATAAAAAAAAGCAAACTTAATAGACCCATCTTCTCTTGTTTAGGGTACGAGGTTCAAAAATAAAGAAATATGTGGGCAATACATGCAATGTATTTTTTGTTGTGTTAGAATTTAAAAACACAATTTTTTTCATATTTTCTGGACTAGCAGCTACTGAACATCCCTTTTTGTTATGAAATTTCTTGCAATTGAAATGGTTCTCTCAGAAGCTGCGCTGCTCAAATATTTTGCAGCTTGTTATTCTCTCTACAAGAGTATATTGGGATTGTGCATATGTATGTAGCAGGTAGAAGGAGGCGTAGCAGACCCTATATATATCTCTGATCAACATCACAAGCCAAGTCGCTAATGCCTTATCCGTATGTTTGTCTGTTCATATGAACAGATTTCATAGTTGGTAAGAGCTACAAGTTTAAGCTTGGTCTCAATCGACTACATCTTTAGTCAGTCAGTACAAAAATTTTTTTTTCGATGCCACGCCCCATTCGCCCACAATAAGCAAAATACTAGACACACCTAAAAGCCAAATATCTCAGTAACTATGGCACTTAGCGTCTCTTTTGATACGGAGGTTCCAAGAGACTGCATAAATGCCATGCCATCAAAAATTTTGGACTGCCACGCCGCCTTTTCAAATGAGAAATAAGAATCTTTTCAAATTCGCATGCCGTTAAAGGCATTTGTTCTTATCGTACAGTATTGTAATTTATAAGTTCTGTGGAGACTAATTATATCAAACTATACTTAAAGTTGCATTAAAATCGGACTATAAACAATATGCTAGAAACTTAACAATATTTACAATTGAACGCAATATCAATGCATGAGTGCAAATCCATGTTCGAACGTTTTCGCTGCCTGTGTGGCTGCAACGCTGCCCGCGTTCGTTGGCTGTGCTAAGCAATGATACACATAAATATATATATATGTGCACACATACAGACAAACAGATGTTTCTTCGATTATACTTAGTTTTAAGTTGTTTTAAAGTGTTTTAATACAAGTAATACCTGAATACCGATTAAAATAATATAATCGGGAATAGAAGCAGTGAGAATTATAGAGAGAGTTGGGAGAGTTGCTCGACCGTTCTTTCCTTACTTGTTGATTGTGTGTATTTGTGCAAGCATGTATTGATATGTTTGACATACTACGCATTTATTTTTTTAAGACAGAAAAACTCAAACGAAATAGTATCTGCCTGCTGCACATATTGCGCTAAATGCAAAACACACCTTTTACATAACTAAGAGAGTCATACTCTCGCCAAACAAGGGAATTTTCAAAAGGTCAGATCATCTACGTTTAAATGGTGAGCATAAGAACTGGTTTCATTTAAATATTGTAATGCAGAGTTCTAAAAATCGGAACAGAGTATTGAAAACCAAATTTTATACATTATTAAAGGTCAATTTACTTCAAAGACATTCTTTAACGACGTCAAAACATTTAATGTACCACCGCTGAGAATATTTCGTGCAAAATATTATAAGTTTCTGTTTGGCTTGCTTGCAACATGTTGTTCCATATAACGGCAAAATACTCGAGTATATACTCTCGTAACGAGTAAGAGCTCGCCCGCGGTACGCACACAAACGATCGAGTATCAAATTTGTTCGAACAAAACAAAAAAAATGTTTATACTCGTTGCAGGTCTCCGCTCTGTTCTATGCTTTTCGGAAATGTCGTGGGTTTTTTTCTCCTCCTGCTATATCGAAGCCACAATAAATAAAGAATAAGAGTACTTAATATCATCTACTGTGTCTAATAAAAGTTATACATATGTAAAAAAGAAAGAAAAGTTCAGTCAAGCGCGCCCGACCGTATAAAACTTTCTGCATTTTATTCCCGATTATACAATTATATTATTAAAATCGGTATTTGGGTATTACAAAACAATAAAGTATAATCGATTTACGGCCTATTATTAGCTAAAAGCGCCGTTTGAGTTCGTTCCCGATTTAAATAATAATGAAAAACTTAATTCGGTATCCTCTTCGCAATTTCTAATAATAAGCTCCTCTTCCATAAAATAATTGTCCCTGTCGTTTATATCTTTTATATTTTATTATCCGAGGACCACGTCGCTCGCTAATAAATCCGCTACCATTGCGAAGAGGAAAAACTTCGGTTGAACCCAAGTCAAGTCCTACCTGCAGTTATTCTAAAAGTGTAGAACGTCGCAAAATTTGCTAAGCATAAAATATTAAGATCATGCGACAGTAAACGTAATGATTTAATAGACCTACTTCGAAAATATCTTATGAGTCGTCATCAACTCAGACATCTGAGTTGTGCCCTCGACTTGACTTTGTCAGGCAATCCAGTGTTTATGAAGACTTCTGCATTGCTGGTCTCTAATAACGACATCCCTAAACAGCAATAAGCTGCCTCCTGTGCAGATATTTCTGAGCCATTTATAAACTTATGACCTGTGTGCTGCAGTTTCTGCCTAATAACTGAATCACGCATATGGATCTAATATAAACTGGATATCTATGTTGGCTCTCTGCATTGACGAAATATGCATTCACCATAATGGCGTCGAAGCTTCTCTTTAAAAATATTTTTGGTCTATTTGTTCTTGATCTAATTTCTAGAATATAGTTCTCATAACTATGACCCATTTCAGGTTGCGAGAGAAAATTTTTTAAATTATTAAGGGTTCTCTAACATCAAAATCTATGGGAAAACTCAAGAAGTTGTTCATTTTCTCGAAATTTATTTGATGAACTGAATTATTTGGACAATCTTCAAGAAGGGGATATAGAATTCCTGCACTAGGCGTAGGAGGATATGGTACACCAAAACGACAGATTTGCCTATATCTTATGCTACGATGGCGTGACGGAGTATGCCTTTGCGTTTGATAAAAAATAAAATGTATCATTTCATCGCTTGTTGGAAATTATTTCGTCGTAATGAACTGATCAACAAACTGAACAACGGGCGTACAGGAAGAAGAATTTCTAGCATCGAGCAAATGGGCATTTTTTAACAAAAACATTCCATGAATGTGTGGTGAGCCCGGATGTTGAAACTCTTTTCGCCGATAATGCTTTTAAACAGAATGTTGTTCGAAAATGCTTCCATCGTTCTACATAACTTTAAGAAGCTGCCTATACCTATAGTCAAAATACCTAGCACATGTTACTGGGTCTGACCTAATAAGCTCTACAACTTCAGACTTTACAATGCTATCTGCCACTTCCTCGGTTAGAGCTTCCTTACTAACTGTTTTCTTAAAAATAACTATAAGCTTTAACCACCGACTTTCCGCAACAGAGAGCTTACTGAAGATAGCAGATGTGACGAATCGTCTAATCATGGCCATAACCTTCTTCTTATCTGCTTCCCAATGATTTCGATTTCTTCTTCGTTAAGGGCTATCCTAGCTGTAACGCCGCGGGAAGCGCAGTGCTTTTTCAAGCAAATGGAATAACTGTTCCGCATGTTAATAAATGTTAATGTTCCTTAGATTGTTAAAAAAGTTTATCTACCCTACAAACCCTTCTATCAAAACTCCTTAGCTCTGATTTAAACATTTTTGTATAGCTTTCCACACAATTCCTTTTTACTTTTGAATTTGGGTTTGCAGCTCTATTACTCGTTTTTCTAACTAAGTTGATGCAATAAATGGGACGACTTCAGATGTGTGAGAAGCTAACCATTCCTCATTAATGCTTATTCCTATAGTTTCCACCATAAAACGCGTGAATTCAAAAAATTAATTTCCTCTGCCAAATTAGATAGTGGTGGATTACGATGGTCATGCCCAGTGTGTATTGAGTTGCAATGTAATTTTTCACGTATGTATAATACTGTAAATAAACAATTCCTTACAATGGGCTCACTCACTAAGAAGCTAAGCACGGTCGTGGCTCCCCGTAAGCAGATATTTATATCTAGGCTATCCGCAGACACGACTATTAAGTCTATTTCTGCATTTATTGATACCAAAACTCCTGATAGCGTTTTTATTTCTATATTTTATTTCTCTAAGCCTAGAGAGATCTTGTTTTTTAAGATTAGTGTGTCCCCAGAACTGTTTCCTGTCATATGTGATCCAAAGTTTTGTTTTTAACAAAAGTATAGAACTCATTCAAATCCTGGCACCCTTCCGACTACTGGTCCTTCTCAAGCGGCCTCAGTCTCAAAAATCTAGACTCTCACCAACTTTTCATTTTGTATCAGAATGTAAGGTGTCTGGGGTCTAAGTAAAAACAGGTACATAAGAAAAGTTTCTCTTTTGACTCCGATATTATTGCACTTTCAGAATCTTGGCTTTATTCCAGTAAAATCCTCCCTTAATGCTGAAATAATTGATGTTTCACCAATAGACAATATTAATATTGTTGCCGTTAAGGTTACTTTTTCGCCTTTTGCGCTGTATGTAACCTGTTCCTATATTCCTTCATCCTCTGAAATTTCTATTTATTTGCAGCATTTCAGATTCATCAATGAAATATTTAGTCACATTCGTGATTGTGATTTCTTTGTGACACTTGGTAATTTTAGCTTGCCAAACGTTTCCTGGACGTTTTTCAACAAGTTTAATTTCATACCCACACCCACACAGAATGACTTTTTAGATAGTTTGATTGATCTTCGTTTTTTTCAAGTCAATCATGTATCTAATCGTTTAAACCGGGTGCTGGATCTCATCCAGTGTCACTAGATCTTCTCCTGTAGTTGTACCTGAAGGTTCTTTTCATCCTACCCTTGGACTGTCTTTGTCTATCCCTAACTCAAACCATTTACCTCATTCTCTTTCTTCCAAGTCGCGCCGTTGCTTTTGCAAAGAAAATTTTTCTTTGCTCAATCAACTGATTCTTGCTACCGACTGGTCTGTACTATACCGCACGAAAGATATAAACATAGCTGTCGAGTATTTTTACAACATTTTAATTCAATTTTTGTTGCCTGCATTCCTTATAGTGTTGTAAAGTCCGTTTCACATAAACCGCCTTGGTTCTCACCAAGATTATCCAACTTAAAAAATAAAAAATCCAAATATTTTAAAAGGTTTAAGCAGACAGGTTCTAGCTTAGACTTTTAAATTATTCAAGAGTAAAAGCCACCTTCTTAATTCTCAATGCTATGAAAATTATCTCGTTCACTGCAATTCTATAAATTTGTTAGTTTTAAATGTAAATCTAGTACTTTACCCTATTTTTTCTTTTTTAATTCCATTAAAGTATTCCTCCTCTCCTGAGCCTGACAACATTCCAAGTTGTGCGCTTAAGGAGTGCTGTTTTTCTATAATAAAACCTATCTTAATTCTGTTTAACCTTTCTAGAATCCTCTGTCTTTCCTACCTTATGTAAAGAATCTTATACTCACTGCATAAAAAAGCGTGCAAGTCGGATATATCCAAATTCAGGGGAATTGCGAAGTTTTCCGCAATCCCTAAGCTCTTCGAAAAGATAATCGCATCGACTTTGCAACACCTCTGCAAGTCAATTATCCCCCCCCCCCCCGTATCTTAGGTTTACCACCTACCATCTTCTGTGAATATCATTATATCTTACAGGTGGGACCCAAAAGGTTATGCTTAGATCAGCCATCTTCGAATCTGTGTTTGTTACTTCTGGAGTTTCCCAGGGTAGTCACCTATGCCCATTATCTTTTAATCTTTATAAACGACCTTCACTCTTCGCTATCCCATTGCCGAATACTTCTGTATGCAAATGATGTGAAATTATTATTATCTAACAAGGACCCCCCTGATCATGCGTTACTACAAAATGATTTAATAATATTTAACCATACCATTTAATACTATTTTACCAATTATAATCTAAAGTTTAATGATCATGAACAGTAGCCTCGGAGAAACTAATCTTTCTTCTAAGCTCTGTAAGTCTTTTAGACATTCTGGATGTTCTGGGAAGTCCATGCCATTGGTAAAGGAATTCTTGAGTTTTTTTTCATTCTTAATTAAACGGCTACATGATTTGCAAAACGAAAGCATGCTGTTTACAGATGGCAACTGATCGGACAAAAACAGAGTGTCAGCGCTAAATTGATTATTTTCTAAAATATATTCCCTACTTATCATACCTATCTTGTGATGAAACTACAAGCCTTTACAACAAATACAAACATGGTCAGGGCCCTGTTTAATTTTAAGACCCCGTACTCTAAAGAAGAGTAGAGGGGTCTATAAAGTTTATCAGAAGCGAAATGTGCGTAACAGGCAGAAGGAGGCGTGACCGACCCCATAAAGTATATACATTCTTGATCAGGTAATGCATAGTACTAAGTTCTAGGTTACGTTAGGTTAAATGGCTGTTGGTGCCAAAGGACCACCAACCCACATGAGCCGTAGTTCGGCTGTTGTGATACCATATTAATTCCATCCCGTGGTACGAATGTAACTCGAGAGCTATTGGGGTTGCAATACGGACAGCTCCGAGAGGTTGTTGAAAGAGTATACCCCTAGAAATCTCATTCTATAGTGACTGAGAGCTGGGTATTGACAGAAGAAACGCGTTTCTGTCTCTTCTTCATCCTCGTTTCATAGTTGACGGACATTCTGGAGACATGGGTTCCCACTAACTAACGGAGCAGTTGTTACGTGTTCGCATGCATAGCCTGGACGAGCGATCTTTTGACCAGGTTGGCCAAGTAAGACGAGAGGTTCTGGATCCTTCTATGTTGCTGTGGCCAGGGACCCATATGAGGAGAATATCGAACTGTTCAGCCATCTCCATTAGAGATTTACGATATTCGGTTAGTAATTAAGAGTTACTTGATATAGGCATTAAAGACTTAAGGGCTGCTTGGCTATCAGAAAGGATGCTAATGCTGCACCTGTATGCGATCTCAAAATTGATAACTTCTGCCTGGTAGACGCTGCAGTGGTCAGGCATTCTAAAGAATTTTGCAATACCCAGTTTTTGTTGTAAATGGCTATAAGGCTATCTAAACTATTCCTAATGGGTCGTGCCGGTTTTTCATTTGCATTCGCTCGATCCTGCTTGTTACGGGCAGCATTGAGCTTGTTCTCTGCTCCTCTATTCCAAAAAAAATTCTCCTTTACTGACTAACACTGTTTGATTAAGACCTTTAGCTAAATCTACTGCTGTTTCCACTAATCTGCGAACTATGTCATTTTGACTCTGTGAGCTACCTATTCTATCCACTGCTCTTTCTAATATTCTAATTTCTACATTTTGTCCCCTATCAAAGTGTGCCTGGCTGTTTGGCACTTGCTCTATTCGCCTAACTAACACATCCTGCCTTTTTTGCGATCTTAGCAAAGTGTCTTCAACTTGCTCTCTTTGCCTTATCTCTGGACTTTGCCTTCCAATATATCTGCGCAAAGTATTTTCATTCTGTTCTCGATCTTTTATCTTACATATTTCCATACGAATTCGTCTGCGAGTGGCATCTAAAACACGTTCGCTCTGTCTTACCTGTGGATTACGCTTATTTATAAATTTTCGATGGGCATCTGAAACCCGCTCGCCGTGCCTAAACTGTGAACCCTGTCTCCTTATTGTCCTACGCGAAGTATTTGCCTCTTGTTCTTAATTCCTGTCTTCAGTGTTTTCCCTGCAACTTCGTCTGCGATTGGCATCTAAAGTCCATTCTCTCTGCCTAACCCGTCTGCTAGCAGTCCTACCCGAAATATTGACTGCCCGTTCGTGACTTCTTTCCTGTGGACTTAAAAATATTAAATATTAATATGAATAAACAATAATATTAATATAAATATGTATAAGTTATAATTATATAATTAATTAAATTATATTAATTTATAATATTTTAAATCGGACAAAATCGGAAAATACTCAAGACTTACTACAATAAATGTCACGCGACAATTTATACGCAATAACCAAAAACGAACGTAAAAATCGCGCGCGGTTTAAGCTCAAACAGACACGAAATAAAGTCATACGCTCATAAACCGAACGCAATTGTTTACGACAGCAAGCGCGCACAAAAAAAATGTGCTCGGTTTATATCTACGTCACAAACTTCGCGTCGTTCAAAGTTAATCGAACATACAGATGGAAATCGAATGACTTACTCATACCCGCAATACGCTTTACATTGCATTAACATTTGATTAAATCGTAATAAAAACCTCGTTTTTATACCCTTGCAGAGGGTATATTGCTTTTTCACGAAGTTTGTAACGCATTGAAGGAGACGTTTCCGACCCCATAAAGTATATATATTCTTGATCAGCATCACAAGCCGAGTCGATATAGCCATGTCCGTCTGTCTGTCTGTCTCTTCGTCTGTCTGTCTGTCCGAATGAAGAAACAGATTTCAGAGATGGTAAGAGCTACAAGTTCGAGCTTAGTCTCAATTGATCACATATTTAGTCAGTCAATACAAGAATCTTTTTCTCTCGATGCCACGCCCCATTCGCCCACAATGAGAAAAAAACTATACACACCGCAAAAAAAAATGGGTGTTTTCGGCGAATATCTCAATAACTATTGCACCTAGGATCACCAATTTTGGTATAGAGGTTCCCAGCGATAGCGTTAATGCATTGCCACGCCCCTTTTTGACACAATTAATGCCGCCGTCTTCTGGCAGTTTTTGCAGGTCCTTCTCCTGGCAAACCGTGGTGTTCCCAATCGATAAGCACTTTCCCAGTTCGTGGGGGGCTTACGGGGAGCTTTTTGGATTCCAATTTTAATTTCTTATATCTGATTTTTAGAAAATTTTTTAAGATTGGGTTTTAACTGAAATCTTTCTATCTTCCTGAACTTCCTCTGGATTTAATCGCTGTTTCTCCTTGCTTTTTAACTCCTCAATTTGCTTCTCTACCTCCTCCCTCATACTAGTGGGATACGGGTAGCTTTTGGGATGATTGGTTCAGATTTGTTCGTCCGAATTTCTGCCTTAACACTCGTCTCAACGGCCTCTCCGGGCGAAAGTGGCTCGAAGGTTTCGGAGAATTCGTCGAGTAGTGTATTAAGGGTCTCCCTAACGACCTCGGAATGTTTTGTTCCGAGAAAAGAATTAACGTCATGCGAAGCCCTTTCCAAAAGAATTATTTTGACTCCGGGTGCTATTTCGAGAAAGTAATTTGTTCTGTCTATTAGAGCTTTTAAGGCTTTTAAGGTGTAATCACCTATAATACCATCAAAAGACACCAAGCCTGGAAGTACGAATAATGTAGTCAATGTGTTGTTGCCATCGGATTGGAAAACCCGACTGGTAAGATAGTGAGTGATCTTGATATTTGATGCGGCCGATTGGACCTAGAAAGGATTTTTGATGGGGGTGCTACCATCGGCTATCTTGGCGCTAATAAAGTTTTTGTTTGCTCCAGTGTCTATTAAAAAATTTTAGCTTAGCCCCGTTTTTGCTTCCATACTTTATGTATGGAACTCTAGAGAGGCATCGCTCATAAAATTCGTCTCTTCCGCATTTCCTTCACTAGTATCCACGTTATAATAGGCCTCTCACAATAAGACTCGCCCGCTGGATTTGAATACGACTCATTTTGAGCGGACTTAGAAGAATATTGAGCCACATTTAAATTATACAGCCTTTGGGCTTTGCGAAAAGGGTTGAAGTTCGCGGAGGTACTTGGACCACGCTTGAAACTATCGTTGCCCTAACCTTGGTCGCTAAGGCCTGACCTGTACGATTGTCTCGACTGGTTCCTCTCCATTTTTATGGCGTGACCTTTCATCAGGTGATCTTTGAGAAAACTGGCCGCTCCTAGGAGCGTAAGATTGAAAAGGTACTGGATATCAAGGGTCACCAGGGGGTCTGTAATTTACGTTAAGGGCTGAGAACTTGTCTACGTATTGGGTAGGATATTTGCTGCCTTTCACATTTTGCATATCTAGACAAATAGAATATGCTTCGGGCAAATTACTAGGCCTGCGCACGATCAACTATTTTCAGATATCACCGTCCAATCCTCTAATGAAGACGTCTAGTGCTCTATCCCTAGCCGATTCTATCAAGGCGCTCATAACTTCTGGGGTGTGAATCCCATTTTTTAGATTGTTTAGGATCAGAGAGAAATGATTGTTAACTTGCATGTGAAAGACATCTAAGGGCCTTCCCCCTTGAGTCATTAAACTTCACTCATGCTCCAAAGTGCGAGTATCGCGCTTATCCGCATAATGGAGTGCCAAAATCTGTCTAATTTCTGGCCAATCGTCATTTTGTACATCGTACGCAACGAGTGCCTTGTCGGCGCTGCCGCGAATCTTTTGTCTAACATGCAGAACTATAGACCGGTAGAGGGGCCTCTCCCTAATGATTTCCTCCATACTGACAGTAAACAACAATCAAACTACCAAGGAAATTCAGGAACACAAGAAATGGTCAACCAAAATTCTTTAGTTGTATTGTTTGGAAATTCCAAAGTTTCAATTAAAGATCTTTTTATTTACTTTACCGAGTACTTAATATAGAAAGAGATAGTCTTGTTTCACAATGCCTTTTTCTTTTTTTTTATTGTTTAGTGCGCTTCACTTACCCCATGTTACAAGATGTTCCTTTGGTATGGTTGGCTATGTTCACACTCACAATAGGCAAATTCTAGAGATGATAAATAACATAATTTTAGTATTTGGTATAAAATAGGCTTCTGTCGTATTATTGTGCGGCGTGTGTGTTCTGTGTTTTGGCATTTGGTGCTTGGTATTTGGCCGACCCCTAAAGTACATATATTCTTGATCAGCATCAACAGCCGAGTCGATATAGTAATGTCCGTCTGTCCATCTGTCTGTCTGTCCGTCCGTCTGTATGAACACCTGGATATTTTAAACTACAAGAGCTAGAGACACCAAATTTGGAATGAAAGACCGTCTATGATGTACGCAGATCAAATTTATTTCAAATTTTCGCCACGCCCCATACCGCCCCCGCAATTAGCAAAAAACCGACATACCTCGAAAAAATTTGTGTTTTAGGCGAATATCTCAGTAACTATAGCACCTAGGAGCACAAATTTTGTTATACAGGTTCTTAGAGGCAGCCTTAATAGAATAACATTCAAAATTTTGAGCTGCCACGTCCCCTTTTCTCATAAGAACTTAAAAACTTTCCAACTTCAATGCCGTTTTTAAGGCATTAAATCAAATAGTACAGTGTTGTAATTTAATATTCGTTTAAAGAATAACTATCATTATCATATCTAACTATCCTGAAAGTTATATCATATCCTATGTAAAACAAGAAAGTTATCACGGTTCAAAATTTGTTATTTAACTGCAAAATTACTGTATGCGCGCAACCGAAACATAAACATACAAACATATGTTCGAACGTTTTCTCTACCTGCTTGGCGGCAGCGCTGCCCGGAGCCGCTGGCCGCGCCGACCAATGCTATACATACACATAATCAAAAAAAAAAGATAGAAGTGGTGCGTGGTGCAACTGATAGAGTTGCGGCGCAATATGGATCCTTCGTCTGAGATTGCTGGTTCGAATGCTGACCATGACAATCGTTAATTTAATTTTTTAAATTTTAATTGAAAATGTAAATATTAAACTTTAATTTTGTAAATGTATTTGTAAAATTTTATGCGCACTACTATAAGAGTACGGGGTCTTCTATAGTCAGCTCGCTCGACTGTAGCCTTTCTTACTTGTTTATTTTACATTATAACTTTTTTAACGCTCGCGAATTTAAAGCTTGATTAATTAAAAACAAGCAAATCACCATCGTGTGTATGTTATTCATTTTATTTTTCATTGGCGTGTGCACTCGTCAATACTACTCGACCGAGATGATGACCGCAATGGGTTGCCATTTTTTATAGTAATTGTTTTGCGCTCGTGGATTATGCTCGCCCCAATTAAAACGAAAGTCACCACCGCAGTGGGTTAATTACTTGTCTCGTGATTAATTTCGTTGCACATGGATTTAATTTTTTCTAAACATCGCACAATTTACATTTTTCACTTGCCACTTTTTATAAGTTTTATGTTTTACATATTTTTCTCTTTTTTGTTTTATTTTTGACATTTTTATTTTATGCTTATAAACTAAATGGGCTCTTGCTTATGTTGATAAGCAGAACTGCTCGGGCGCCAGTTATGCCTGTCTGTACCGGGCCGGGTACAGACGGCTACATAACCTATGATATGACATCTGAAGAGTAGATGTTACAGCTTTCAATATCGCTTGGATATGAGTTGTCTCGTTCTCCTCTAGGTTGAGGAAATAACAATTCCAACAATTTGTTTAGTTCATATAAGTTTATTCTTCAAATTAGTTTTATTTATGAACGGGAAGACAATTCCAGTACGTTGATTCTCCACTCTGGTGAAACGAGTTCTGCCCAAGCCGGCCGGCTTGGTAACGACGGGAGTGGTAACGCGGTGGTCGTTGCCCGCGTAAGCTCACTTACTCAGCGCAGGGGGCGCCGAGGTAGGAGAGATTTTTGCTGGTGTTAACTCGCAGGAAGCGCCGAGGTAGGAAATAGATTTGCTGGTGTTAACTTGCATCATTTATTGTCATTCGTATGTGTATTCGCATACAGACAAACATATGTATGTTTGATTGTGCTCAGATTGTTTTTGTTTCAACGTTTTTCAATGCAAGTACTACACATCGTAATATCTCTAGACCCATTTTAATAATTTAAACGGGGAAAAAGTGCAGAGACCCGACTGTACTTTTCTTTGTTGTTATTATCGTAAACAATTTTAGGATAATTCTAATGCTATTAAGTTCATCAGGTTCACTTAGGATAGCTTATTGTTATATTAAGCAACTAAATGGCGTAACTGGCATCACTGATGGTAATAGTTGTCTGTTTTGCTCAGCGCACGCCAAAAGTAACGACTTTTTCTCCTAACTCTTTGTCCCTCTCAATCCTGCATGCGTTTGCAAGTATGTGAGAGGCAATGCACTTAAAAGAAGGATTCGAACTAAAAATTCTCCACAGCTCCCGCCTTAAATCTTAAAATGTTTAATATAATGGTTTATTGTGAATCGTCCAGTGTCAAAATGAACTTTTCCATGTGCTCCCTTACAGTTTGATTAAATTTTTAGGTTCTTTTTCAGTCACAACTAGTGGCCTTCTTTTTGTGAGGAGGAGAATTGGAGGAGGATGACTCAGTCACCGACGTCACAGTGGTGGAAACAAAATTTCAGAATGTCCCTAAAAATCCTGCAGATAAACCTCCACCACTGTAAAGCAGCAGGGGAGAACAGAAGTGGACCCCATCCAAGAGCCAAGGGTCTTTAAAAGCCGTATCTCTGATTTGAGGACCTCCAATATCAAGCTGTACGCAGCTGACACAACAGGTAAAGCCCGTACCTGCATTCTAGCATCTAAAGACATGCCAATCTACTTACTGCGTAATTTAAGCGACGAAGATAACAAAACAGTCAGCTTAGAACGAAGCCAGGGCTCTGTTGTCTCCTGTTCCTCCTACATGGGGCATGACCAGGCTGATTCCCAGGCCCCCTAAACTTCTACGAGAGCTAGTAGAGACGCAAGAGAACTGGCACAAGGATCTGATAATCGGCTGCGATGCCAACGCACATCACACTCAGTGGGGCAGTAATGCTATAAACGACAGGGGTGAGTCTATACTTAACTTAACTTTTATCTCGACTAGGCTAATCATTTGCAATCGTGGCAACGAGCAGACTTGCGTCATATGTAATAGACAACAGGTTCTGGACCTGACCCTTTTATCGAACTCTCTTGAATCCCGTCTTGTATCTTGGAAAGTCCAGGAGGAACACCCCTCTTCCGACCACAGACATAACAAGACTATTATAGCACAAGTCTTAGCTGGAACAACTGATCCCTTCGTCTCCGCCCATGCCACGTGACACAGATCTGGTCTATCAAGCTGAAGTACTAGAATCTTGCTTTACTTCTGCGCTACAAAAGGCTTCAATAAAAGCCTGCTCACTTAGCAGAAAGTCACGCCGCTCCAAACCTCTATGGTAAACCCCCTCGGTGGATGAGCTCCGTTCAAAGGCTAGAAAGCTTTTTAACTTAGCCAAGAGAACTCGTTCTGAGGAAGCCTGGCGAACCCACAAAATATCTTTCTCTCTTCCTACAACAGGGAACTGCGCAAAGCCAAGCGTAACCTCTGGCGTAGATTTTGTACAAATATAGAGAATACTTCTAATTCAGCAAGACTCAGAAAAGTACTCTCCATATCCTCACCCACACCGGGCTTCCTTAAACGGAGTGATAACTCTTGGACTTCAACAAGTGAAGAGTCACTCGTACTGTTGACTGAGGCTCACTTTCCTGGTTGCACAAACAACCCTATGACACCCACCATACTACTGGCCATAGCGAGGATGGTCATTTTTATTTCCAAAGCCGGGAAACCCTCACCCTGTAATCCGAAAGACTTCTAACCTATTAGTCTCGCATCATTTCTACACAAGGTGCGTTCTGCTACGGGAACTAGATAGGAATGGATGCCAGGTCGTGGCTTATGCTGATGCCCTTGCCGTTAGCTTCTCTGGAAAATTCCCCTAGACTCTGTGTGACCGGACGAACAACTCTCTTTGTTATTTATCCAACTGGGCCACAAATAATGGACTTGGGGTAAGCCCAACTAAACCGAGCTAGTCCTTTTCACCAAGAAATATAAAATCGCTGCACTCAGACTCCACACCCTAAGCGGTGAAACACTGAAGCTAAGTGAGAAAGTCTAGTATCTTTGTTTATACAATAATTAAATTGGACTAAATACATTGATGAGAGAGCTTGCAAGGCCTCGGTCGCCCTCTTTACATGCAGAAAGACAATAGTCCTGAATTGGGGTCTTAACCCCTATATCACTAGGTGGCTGTACACTGCCATTATTCGACCCATACTCCTGTTTGGAGTCGTAGTCTGGTGGCCAGCTATGAAAAAGACGACTATTCTTTCCAGACTTAATAAGATGCCACGCATGGCGGGACTCTTAACACTGCGGGCTCTACGAACTACCCGGGGCGGGGCTGTCGATGCCATCCTGCCTTCCTGCCTTCCATTGGACATAATGGAAGATTGCAACCCTATCTGCACTTAATTGAGAGAAGCCAACCTCTGGAAGCCAAATAAACTGGGACATTATAACAACCTGTCAGGTTTGTTGGGACAAAGGAAACAAGTAAGAAAGGATACAGTCGAGCGAGCCGACTAGAAAAGACCCCGTACTCTCAAGGCAGCGCGCTTTTGTATTTAATTTAAATTAAAATTTTAAATATACAATTGAAAAATTAACATTTAATTTTTACATTTTGAATTAAATTTTAAAAAATTAGTTTTATAATTGTCATTGTCAGCATCTGAAACCGCGACCTCAGACGGAGGTCCATAATGTGCCGCAACTCTGCCAGTTGCACCACGCCCCACTTTTGAGATTGTTCCCAATATCTGCATTTACATGATACAAATCGATTGAAATTATGCGTATGTGTGCACATATATAATTAGGTATTTTATGTGTTACTGAGTCCAATAAATACCGCGACACATTCTGACGGCAACGTTGATTTTTTATTTAAAGACAATGCGAGAATTTAGGTTCACGACTTGCTTTATTCAAGAACAACTTAAGACTAACCGATATCTCCTTAATAGATAATAATGAAAGTTCTGTTTACAGTGATTTTAATGTTTACAATATGGGGGTGACCGCTAAAAGCTCGGAACCCAGAATTGTGCGATTTCTCCAAAAGGTTATGCTTAGATCAGCCATCTTCGAATCTGTGTTTGTTACTTCTGGAGTTTCCCAGGGTAGTCACCTATGCCCATTATCTTTTAATCTTTATAAACGACCTTCACTCTTCGCTATCCCATTGTCGAATACTTCTGTATGCAAATGATGTGAAATTATTATTATCTAACAAGGACCCCCCTGATCATGCGTTACTACAAAATGATTTAATAATATTTAACCATACTATTTAATACTATTTTACCAATTATAATCTAAAGTTTAATGATCATGAACAGTAGCCTCGGAGAAACTAATCTTTCTTCTAAGCTCTGTAAGTCTTTTAGACATTCTGGATGTTCTGGGAAGTCTATGCCATTGGTAAAGCAATTCTTGAGTTTTTTTTCATTCTTAATTAAACGGCTACATGATTTGCAAAACGAAAGCATGCTGTTTACAGATGGCAACTGATCGGACAAAAACAGAGTGTCAGCGCTAAATTGATTATTTTCTAAAATATATTCCCTACTTATCATACCTATCTTGTGATGAAACTATAAGCCTTTACAACAAATACAAACATGGTCAGGGCCCTGTTTAATTTTAAGACCCCGTACTCTAAAGAAGAGTAGAGGGGTCTATAAAGTTTATCAGAAGCGAAATGTGCGTAACAGGCAGAAGGAGGCGTGACCGACCCCATAAAGTATATACATTCTTGATCAGGTAATGCATAGTACTAAGTTCTAGGTTACGTTAGGTTAAATGGCTGTTGGTGCCAAAGGACCACCAACCCACATGAGCCGTAGTTCGGCTGTTGTGATACCATATTAATTCCATCCCGTGGTACGAATGTAACTCGAGAGCTATTGGGGTTGCAATACGGACAGCTCCGAGAGGTTGTTGAAAGAGTATACCCCTAGAAATCTCATTCTATAGTGACTGAGAGCTGGGTATTGACAGAAGAAACGCGTTACTGTCTCTTCTTCATCCTCGTTTCATAGTTGACGGACATTCTGGAGACATGGGTTCCCACTAACTAACGGAGCAGTTGTTACGTGTTCGCATGCATAGCCTGGACGAGCGATCTTTTGACCAGGTTGGCCAAGTAAGACGAGAGGTTCTGGATCCTTCTATGTTGCTGTGGCCAGGGACCCATATGAGGAGAATATCGAACTGTTCAGCCATCTCCATTAGAGATTTACGATATTCGGTTAGTAATTAAGAGTTACTTGATATAGGCATTAAAGACTTAAGGGCTGCTTGGCTATCAGAAAGGATGCTAATGCTGCACCTGTATGCGATCTCAAAATTGATAACTTCTGCCTGGTAGACGCTGCAGTGGTCAGGCATTCTAAAGAATTTTGCAATACCCAGTTTTTGTTGTAAATGGCTATAAGGCTATCTAAACTATTCCTAATGGGTCGTGCCGGTTTTTCATTTGCATTCGCTCGATCCTGCTTGTTACGGGCAGCATTGAGCTTGTTCTCTGCTCCTCTATTCCAAAAAAAATTCTCCTTTACTGACTAACACTGTTTGATTAAGACCTTTAGCTAAATCTACTGCTGTTTCCACTAATCTGCGAACTATGTCATTTTGACTCTGTGAGCTACCTATTCTATCCACTGCTCTTTCTAATATTCTAATTTCTACATTTTGTCCCCTATCAAAGTGTGCCTGGCTGTTTGGCACTTGCTCTATTCGCCTAACTAACACATCCTGCCTTTTTTGCGATCTTAGCAAAGTGTCTTCAACTTGCTCTCTTTGCCTTATCTCTGGATTTTGCCTTCCAATATATCTGCGCAAAGTACTTTCATTCTGTCCTCGATCTTTTATCTTACATATTTCCATACGAATTCGTCTGCGAGTGGCATCTAAAACACGTTCGCTCTGTCTTACCTGTGGATTACGCTTATTTATAAATTTTCGATGGGCATCTGAAACCCGCTCGCCGTGCCTAAACTGTGAACCCTGTCTCCTTATTGTCCTACGCGAAGTATTTGCCTCTTGTTCTTAATTCCTGTCTTCAGTGTTTTCCCTGCAACTTCGTCTGCGATTGGCATCTAAAGTCCATTCTCTCTGCCTAACCCGTCTGCTAGCAGTCCTACCCGAAATATTGACTGCCCGTTCGTGACTTCTTTCCTGTGGACTTAAAAATATTAAATATTAATATGAATAAACAATAATATTAATATAAATATGTATAAGTTATAATTATATAATTAATTAAATTATATTAATTTATAATATTTTAAATCGGACAAAATCGGAAAATACTCAAGACTTACTACAATAAATGTCACGCGACAATTTATACGCAATAACCAAAAACGAACGTAAAAATCGCGCGCTGTTTAAGCTCAAACAGACACGAAATAAAGTCATACGCTCATAAACCGAACGCAATTGTTTACGACAGCAAGCGCGCACAAAAAAATTGTGCTCGGTTTATATCTACGTCACAAACTTCGCGTCGTTCAAAGTTAATCGAACATACAGATGGAAATCGAATGACTTACTCATACCCGCTCGAACTAACCCACTTACTATTTATTAGATTAATAAACTAATTTAACTATATTATTCGACTTTTATATACTATGGCAATACGCTTTACATTGCATTAACATTTGATTAAATCGTAATAAAAACCTCGTTTTTATACCCTTGCAGAGGGTATATAGCTTTTTCACGAAGTTTGTAACGCATTGAAGGAGACGTTTCCGACCCCATAAAGTATATATATTCTTGATCAGCATCACAAGCCGAGTCGATATAGCCATGTCCGTCTGTCTGTCCGTCTGTTTCTATGCGAACTAGTCTCTCAGTTTTAAAGCTATCTTGATGAAACTTGGCACAGATGTGTATTCCCTTTGCACGCAGAACATTTGTTAAAATCGGCCAGATCAGATCACTATATCATATAGCTCCCATAGGAACAATCGGATGAAAAAAAAATTTTTTTGAGCTATGTTAACCAAATTTGCTACATATGCATTTGGCATAAAATCCCGTGCAAACAAAATTTCATCCTGATCAGACCTTTATATTATATAGCTGCCATAGGAACAATCGGTTAAAACTGGTGAAAATGCTTGGTATGAAAATTTTCTGTGTCTCTTGTACGATTTGAACCAAATTCACGCAATACGCATTACATTGTTATCATTATCCATCTGCCGACTAAATTTTATCCGGATCGTACAACTATATCATATAGCTGCCTTAGGAACAATCGGTTGAAAATGCTTAGTATGAAAATTTTCTGTGGCTCTTGTACGATTTGAACCAAATTCGCTCCATATGCATTTAGCATAAAATCCTATGTGTACATTAAAATTCATCTAGATCGGACTACTATATCATATAGCTGCCATAGGAACAATCGGTCATTTAAAAAAATTTAACGCAATGTGCATGACTGCAAGGGTATATAATCTTCGGCTAGCCGAAGATAACCTTTTTTTCTTGTTTTTTTTAGATTTGATGGATATATATATATATTTAGATATATCGATGCACGATTACAACCGCTTAATCGGAACGATCACAATGAATTAAGGCAAAACGAACGCCAAATTTACACAGATGGGAAAATGGGAGAGGATTTCTCTATCGCAAAAATGAGACAGCGCTCTCAATCTCTGAAACAAAAATATCGAGCTGTGTCAACTAATACATAAAAACAGCTAGAATGTATTTAACATTTGAGAAAAATATTGGTAACTCATTTAACGCTTTGTATTTAACAAACAAATTTTTTAAAGAGAAAACAATAGTACAAATCAAATATAAATAATTTAATGAGAACATTAATTGAGTTTCTGAAATAAATGAAATTAAAAATAATCATATTAAACAATCTAGTTAACATTTTAATTCCACTATTTTTATACTCTCTGCAAGCGTATATTGGGTTTGTGCAAATGTATGTAACTGGCAGAAGCAGGCATGGCAGACCCCATAAAGTATATATATTCTTGATCGGAATCACAAGCCGAGTCGATATAGCCATGTACGTCTGTCTGTCTGTCTCTTCGTCTGTCTGTCTGTCCGAATGAAGAAACGGATTTCAGAGATGGTAAGAGCTACAAGTTCGAGCTTAGTCTCAATTGATCACATATTTAGTCAGTCAATACAAGAATCTTTTTCTCTCGATGCCACGCCCCATTCGCCCACAATGAGAAAAAAACTATACACACCGCAAAAAAAATGGGTGTTTTCGGCGAATATCTCAATAACTATTGCACCTAGGATCACCAATTTTGGTATAGAGGTTCCCAGCGATAGCGTTAATGCATTGCCACGCCCCTTTTTGACACAATTAATGCCGCCGTCTTCTGGCAGTTTTTGCAGGTCCTTCTCCTGGCAAACCGTGGTGTTCCCAATCGATAAGCACTTTCCCAGTTCGTGGGGGGCTTACGGGGAGCTTTTTGGATTCCAATTTTAATTTCTTATATCTGATATTTAGAAAATTTTTTAAGATTGGGTTTTAACTGAAATCTTTCTATCTTCCTGAACTTCCTCTGGATTTAATCGCTGTTTCTCCTTGCTTTTTAACTCCTCAATTTGCTTCTCTACCTCCTCCCTCATACTAGTGCGATACGGGTAGCTTTTGGGATGATTGGTTCAGATTTGTTCGTCCGAATTTCTGCCTTAACACTCGTCTCAACGGCCTCTCCGGGCGAAAGTGGCTCGAAGGTTTCGGAGAATTCGTCGAGGAGTGTATTAAGGGTCTCCCTAACGACCTCGGAATGTTTTGTTCCGAGAAAAGAATTAACGTCATGCGAAGCCCTTTCCAAAAGAATTATTTTGACTCCGGGTGCTATTTCGAGAAAGTAATTTGTTCTGTCTATTAGAGCTTTTAAGGCTTTTAAGGTGTAATCACCTATAATACCATCAAAAGACACCAAGCCTGGAAGTACGAATAATGTAGTCAATGTGTTGTTGCCATCGGGTTAGAAAAACCGACCGGTAAGATAGTGAGTGATCTTGATATTTGATGCGGCCGATTGGACCTAGAAAGGATTTTTGATGGGGGTGCTACCATCGGCTATCTTGGCGCTAATAAAGTTTTTGTTTGCTCCAGTGTCTATTAAAAAATTTTAGCTTAGCCCCGTTTTTGCTTCCATACTTTATGTATGGAACTCTAGAGAGGCATCGCTCATAAAATTCGTCTCTTCCGCATTTCCTTCACTAGTATCCACGTTATAATAGGCCTCTCACAATAAGAGTCGCCCGCTGGATTTGAATACGACTCATTTTGAGCGGATTTAGAAGAATATTGAGCCACATCTAAATTATACAGCCTTTGGGCTTTGCGAAAAGGGTTGAGGTTCGCGGAGGTACTTGGACCACGCTTGAAACTATCGTTGCCCTAACCTTGGGCGCTAAGGCCTGACCTGTACGATTGTCTCGACTGGTTCCTCTCCATTTTTATGGCGTGACCTTTCATCAGGTGATCTTTGAGAAAACTGGCCGCTCCTAGGAGCGTAAGATTGAAAAGGTACTGGATATCAAGGGTCACCAGGGGGTCTGTAATTTACGTTAAGGGCTGAGAACTTGTCTACGTATTGGGTAGGATATTTGCTGCCTTTCACATTTTGCATATCTAGACAAATAGAATATGCTTCGGGCAAATTACTAGGCCTGCGCACGATCAACTATTTTCAGATATCACCGTCCAATCCTCTAATGAAGACGTCTAGTGCTCTATCCCTAGCCGATTCTATCAAGGCGCTCATAACTTCTGGGGTGTGAATCCCATTTTTTAGATTGTTTAGGATCAGAGAGAAATGATTGTTATCTTGCATGTGAAAGACATCTAAGGGCCTTCCCCCTTGAGTCATTAAACTCCACTCATGCTCCAAAGTGCGAGTATCGCGCTTATCCGCATAATGGAGTGCCAAAATCTGTCTAATTTCTGGCCAATCGTCATTCTGTACATCGTACGCAACGAGTGCCTTGTCGGCGCTGCCGCGAATCTTTTGTCTAACATGCAGAACTATAGACCGGTAGAGGGGCCTCTCCCTAATGATTTCCTCCATACTGACAGTAAACAACAATCAAACTACCAAGGAAATTCAGGAACACAAGAAATGGTCAACCAAAATTCTTTAGTTGTATTGTTTGGAAATTTCATAGTTTCAATTAAAGATCTTTTTATTTACTTACCGAGAATATAGAAAGAGATAGTCTTGTTTCACAATGCCTTTTTCTTTTTATACCCGTTACTCGTAGAGTACAAGGGTATATTGTAATCGTTGGAATGTATGTAACAGGCAGAAGGAGGCGTGGCAGACCCCATAAAGTATATATATTCTTGATTAGCATCAATAAGAGTCGATATAGCCATGTCCGTCTGTCCGTCTGTCCGTCCGTCCGTCCGTCCGTCTGTATGAACAAAAGGATCTCAGAGACTATAAGAGCTAGAAAGGTGAAAGGGGTCGCAAATGAAAGGTACAATACCCAAGCAGTACGAGTTTGTTTTTGTTTTTTGACACGCCCACTTTAGGGCGTTCTATCTTCATATAAAGGAAAATGTACAGATAAAACTAGAATGTTTTAGTATAGAAAACTTTTTTGCTATCTGAGCCAAACTTTCACGGAAAGTACGTGTCTAGGTAGTACATGTACTGAACAAGTTTGATTGGAATCGGACAACTATATCGTATAGCTCCCATAGGACCGATCGGTCAAAAATTCGCTCCAAATATAAATTAGTATGAAAAAATTTTGCTTTGACTATGATATCTTAATGAAACTGGCACAGAATAAATTTATCAATGACATTAATGTTCTGACCAAGTTTTATCTAAATCGGACTACTATATCGTATAGCTCCCATAGGGACAATAGGTCAAAAATTTGCATTTAGTATAAATTTGTATGAAAATTTTCTGTATTTAGCAAGCTATTTTTATGAAACTGATACAGAATAAATTTATCAATAACGTAAATATACTGACCAAGTTTCATTCGAATCGGACGCCTATATCATATAGCTCCCATAGGAACAATCGGTCGAACATTGAGTAACGGGTATCCTAAAGTCGCGGGGCGACTATAGCATTCTTTCTTGTTTTTTATTGTTTAGTGCGCTTCACTCACCCCATGTTACAAGATGTTCCTTTGGTGTGGTTGGCTATGTTCACGCTCACAATTGGCAAATTCTAGAGATGATAAATAACATAATTTTAGTATTTGGTATAAAATAGGCTTCTGTCGTATTATTGTGCGGCGTGTGTGTTCTGTGTTTTGGCATTTGGTGCTTGGTATTTGGCCGACCCCATAAAGTATATATATTCTTGATCAGCATCAACAGCCGAGTCGATATAGTAATGTCCGTCTGTCCATCTGTCTGTCTGTCCGTCCGTCTGTATGAACACCTGGATATTTTAAACTACAAGAGCTAGAGACACCAAATTTGGAATGAAAGACCGTCTATGATGTACGCAGATCAAATTTATTTCAAATTTTCGCCACGCCCCATACCGCCCCCGCAATTAGCAAAAAACCGACATACCTCGAAAAAATTTGTGTTTTAGGCGAATATCTCAGTAACTATAGCACCTAGGAGCACAAATTTTGTTATACAGGTTCTTAGAGGCAGCCTTAATAGAATAACATTCAAAATTTTGAGCTGCCACGTCCCCTTTTCTCATAAGAACTTAAAAACTTTCCAACTTCAATGCCGTTTTTAAGGCATTAAATCAAATAGTACAGTGTTGTAATTTAATATTCGTTTAAAGAATAACTATCATTATCATATCTAACTATCCTGAAAGTTATATCATATCCTATGTAAAACAAGAAAGTTATCACGGTTCAAAATTTGTTATTTAACTGCAAAATTACTGTATGCGCGCAACCGAAACATAAACATACAAACATATGTTCGAACGTTTTCTCTACCTGCTTGGCGGCAGCGCTGCCCGGAGCCGCTGGCCGCGCCGACCAATGCTATACATACACATAATCAAAAAAAAAAGATAGAAGTGGTGCGTGGTGCAACTGATAGAGTTGCGGCGCAATATGGATCCTTCGTCTGAGATTGCTGGTTCGAATGCTGACCATGACAATCGTTAATTTAATTTTTAAATTTTAATTGAAAATGTAAATATTAAACTTTAATTTTGTAAATGTATTTGTAAAATTTTATGCGCACTACTATAAGAGTACGGGGTCTTCTATAGTCAGCTCGCTCGACTGTAGCCTTTCTTACTTGTTTATTTTACATTATAACTTTTTTAACGCTCGCGAATTTAAAGCTTGATTAATTAAAAACAAGCAAATCACCATCGTGTGTATGTTATTCTTTTTATTTTTCATTGGCGTGTGCACTCGTCAATACTACTCGACCGAGATGATGACCGCAATGGGTTGCCATTTTTTATAGTAATTGTTTTGCGCTCGTGGATTATGCTCGCCCCAATTAAAACGAAAGTCACCACCGCAGTGGGTTAATTACTTGACTCGTGATTAATTTCGTTGCACATGGATTTAATTTTTTCTAAACACCGCACAATTTACATTTTTCACTTGCCACTTTTTATAAGTTTTATGTTTTACATATTTTTCTCTTTTTTGTTTTATTTTTGACATTTTTATTTTATGCTTATAAACTAAATGGGCTCTTGCTTATGATGATAAGCAGAACTGCTCGGGCGCCAGTTATGCCTGTCTGTACCGGGCCGGGTACAGACGGCTACATAACCTATGATATGACATCTGAAGAGTAGATGTTACAGCTTTAAATATCGCTTGGATATGAGTTGTCTCGTTCTCCTCTAGGTTGAGGAAATAACAATTCCAACAATTTGTTTAGTTCATATAAGTTTATTCTTCAAATTAGTTTTATTTATGAACGGGAAGACAATTCCAGTACGTTGATTCTCCACTCTGGTGAAACGAGTTCTGCCCAAGCCGGCCGGCTTGGGTTCACATCAGACCTCTTGACCACTTGCGTCGTCGTAGACGTTGCACTTGCCGTCGGAGTCAGCAATTTGACTTCCCGTTGTTGTTGTTGTTCCGTTGCCGAAAAATGTCGATGCAGCAAAATAGTATGTACGATACTGGGTCATCGACGGCGCGTGTGTCGCTGGCACTGCGCGGGGCGCGGGAAACGACGGGAGTGGTAACGCGGTGGTCGTTGCCCGCGTAAGCTCACTTACTCAGCGCAGGGGGCGCCGAGGTAGGAGAGATTTTTGCTGGTGTTAACTCGCAGGAAGCGCCGAGGTAGGAAATAGATTTGCTGGTGTTAACTTGCATCATTTATTGTCATTCGTATGTGTATTCGCATACAGACAAACATATGTATGTTTGATTGTGCTCAGATTGTTTTTGTTTCAACGTTTTTCAATGCAAGTACTACACATCGTAATATCTCTAGACCCATTTTAATAATTTAAACGGGGAAAAAGTGGAGAGACCCGACTGTACTTTTCTTTGTTGTTATTATCGTAAACAATTTTAGGATAATTCTAATGCTATTAAGTTCATCAGGTTCACTTAGGATAGCTTATTGTTATATTAAGCAACTAAATGGCGTAACTGGCATCACTGATGGTAATAGTTGTCTGTTTTGCTCAGCGCACGCCAAAAGTAACGACTTTTTCTCCTAACTCTTTGTCCCTCTCAATCCTGCATGCGTTTGCAAGTATGTGAGAGGCAATGCACTTAAAAGAAGGATTCGAACTAAACATTCTCCACAGCTCCCGCCTTAAATCTTAAAATGTTTAATATAATGGTTTATTGTGAATCGTCCAGTGTCAAAATGAACTTTTCCATGTGCTCCCTTACAGTTTGATTAAATTTTTAGGTTCTTTTTCAGTCACAACTAGTGGCCTTCTTTTTGTGAGGAGGAGAATTGGAGGAGGATGACTCAGTCACCGACGTCACAGTGGTGGAAACAAAATCTCAGAATGTCCCTAAAAATCCTGCAGATAAACCTCCACCACTGTAAAGCAGCAGGGGAGAGCAGAAGTGGACCCCATCCAAGAGCCAAGGGTCTTTAAAGGCCGTATCTCTGATTTGAGGACCTCCAATATCAAGCTGTACGCAGCTGACACAACAGGTAAAGCCCGTACCTGCATTCTAGCATCTAAAGACATGCCAATCTACTTACTGCGTAATTTAAGCGACGAAGATAACAAAACAGTCAGCTTAGAACGAAGCCAGGGCTCTGTTGTCTCCTGTTCCTCCTACATGGGGCATGACCAGGCTGATTCCCAGGCCCCCTAAACTTCTACGAGAGCTAGTAGAGACGCAAGAGAACTGGCACAAGGATCTGATAATCGGCTGCGATGCCAACGCACATCACACTCAGTGGGGCAGTAATGCTATAAACGACAGGGGTGAGTCTATACTTAACTTAACTTTTATCTCGACTAGGCTAATCATTTGCAATCGTGGCAACGAGCAGACTTGCGTCATATGTAATAGACAACAGGTTCTGGACCTGACCCTTTTATCGAACTCTCTTGAATCCCGTCTTGTATCTTGGAAAGTCCAGGAGGAACACCCCTCTTCCGACCACAGACATAACAAGACTATTATAGCACAAGTCTTAGCTGGAACAACTGATCCCTTCGTCTCCGCCCATGCCACGTGACACAGATCTGGTCTATCAAGCTGAAGTACTAGAATCTTGCTTTACTTCTGCGCTACAAAAGGCTTCAATAAAAGCCTGCTCACTTAGCAGAAAGTCACGCCGCTCCAAACCTCTATGGTAAACCCCCTCGGTGGATGAGCTCCGTTCAAAGGCTAGAAAGCTTTTTAACTTAGCCAAGAGAACTCGTTCTGAGGAAGCCTGGCGAACCCACAAAATATCTTTCTCTCTTCCTACAACAGGGAACTGCGCAAAGCCAAGCGTAACCTCTGGCGTAGATTTTGTACAAATATAGAGAATACTTCTAATTCAGCAAGACTCAGAAAAGTACTCTCCATATCCTCACCCACACCGGGCTTCCTTAAACGGAGTGATAACTCTTGGACTTCAACAAGTGAAGAGTCACTCGTACTGTTGACTGAGGCTCACTTTCCTGGTTGCACAAACAACCCTATGACACCCACAATAATACTGGCCATAGCGAGGATGGTCATTTTTATTTCCAAAGCCGGGAAACCCTCACCCTGTAATCCGAAAGACTTCTAACCTATTAGTCTCGCATCATTTCTACACAAGGTGCGTTCTGCTACGGGAACTAGATAGGAATGGATGCCAGGTCGTGGCTTATGCTGATGCCCTTGCCGTTAGCTTCTCTGGAAAATTCCCCTAGACTCTGTGTGACCGGACGAACAACTCTCTTTGTTATTTGTCCCAACTGGGCCACAAATAATGGACTTGGGGTAAGCCCAACTAAACCGAGCTAGTCCTTTTTACCAAGAAATATAAAATCGCTGCACTCAGACTCCACACCCTAAGCGGTGAAACACTGAAGCTAAGTGAGAAAGTCTAGTATCTTTGTTTATACAATAATTAAATTGGACTAAATACATTGATGAGAGAGCTTGCAAGGCCTCGGTCGCCCTCTTTACATGCAGAAAGACAATAGTCCTGAATTGGGGTCTTAACCCCTATATCACTAGGTGGCTGTACACTGCCATTATTCGACCCATACTCCTGTTTGGAGTCGTAGTCTGGTGGCCAGGTATGAAAAAGACGACTATTCTTTCCAGACTTAATAAGATGCCACGCATGGCGGGACTCTTAACACTGCGGGCTCTACGAACTACCCGGGGCGGGGCTGTCGATGCCATCCTGCCTTCCTGCCTTCCATTGGACATAATGGAAGATTGCAACCCTATCTGCACTTAATTGAGAGAAGCCAACCTCTGGAAGCCAAATAAACTGGGACATTATAGCAACCTGTCAGGTTTGTAGGGACAAAGGAAACAAGTAAGAAAGGATACAGTCGAGCGAGCCGACTAGAAAAGACCCCGTACTCTCAAGGCAGCGCGCTTTTGTATTTAATTTAAATTAAAATTTTAAATATACAATTGAAAAATTAACATTTAATTTTTACATTTTGAATTAAATTTTAAAAAATTAGTTTTATAATTGTCATTGTCAGCATCCGAAACCGCGACCTCAGACGGAGGTCCATAATGTGCCGCAACTCTGCCAGTTGCACCACGCCCCACTTTTGAGATTGTTCCCAATATCTGCATTTACATGATACAAATCGATTGAAATTATGCGTATGTGTGCACATATATAATTAGGTATTTTATGTGTTACTGAGTCCAATAAATACCGCGACACATTCTGACGGCAACGTTGATTTTTTATTTAAAGACAATGCGAGAATTTAGGTTCACGACTTGCTTTATTCAAGAACAACTTAAGACTAACCGATATCTCCTTAATAGATAATAATGAAAGTTCTGTTTACAGTGATTTTAATGTTTACAATATGGGGGTAACCGCTAAAAGCTCGGAACCAAGAATTGTGCGATTTCTCAGCTTGTGAGTGTTTTCGATCGTTGCTGATCGATTGGGTGAGATGCGCCGGCTAGGCTGCTCTTTGTTTATGATTGCCGAAATTGTTTACAAGTGCAGCTTGGGAATGTTTATCGTAGTGCAGCGTGTGAATGTTTATAGTTGGGGAATAGTTTTGTTGTGGAATTCGACGTCTAGGCTGCTATGTACTTTTGTTATGTTTAATGTAGACATACTCAGTATGAATATGTCACTATATATGTATATATGTATTGGTGCCATAACTAAGTGCCATAGTTACTGAGATGTTCGCCTGAAACATAGATTTTTATTTTATTTTATTTTTTTTATTTATTTATCGTCAGACTATGGGCAGTCGACACAAAAAGAAAAATAAATTAGATTAAAGTATATTAAAATTAACAAAATATTTAAAAATAAGACTACAATTTACGTTAAAAACGAAAAAAGTTAAGAAATTTAAGTTTAATTAATTATTTCGTTAACTGACTGGGGAAGTATTACAAAAATTAAAAACATAAAGAAACGTTGATCCAACATTCGTTGCAAGGGTTAGGAAAGCCCCAGAAAAACACTAACCAGACCAACAAAAAAAAGAAAAGAAAATAAAATCAAGTGTTAGTAACGCGGTAACGGTAAGGCACGCGGGAACGAAATACGCGGGAAAGATATAAAAAAAATATAAAATAAGTACATTAAAAGATACTACGATATAACTGATTGACTAGATACGTAAGAGAGAAGTGACATTCTAAGAAAAGACAAAGAAGTCGCTCCACCCACTACATGAGAAAGACTATTATAGTTATTACATAAGATACGAAACGGATTATGTAAAGCATAATTCGTGGTACAGCGTTGAAGGGACAGAGGAAGAAAGTTTCTAGTATTTCGGATCGGAACCGCAAAACTTATTTGGCTAATTTGGATTTTGCTTAGCTTTTTTGTTTTTTTGCTCATTGCGGGGCGTTAAGGGGCGTGGCAACCATTTTAAATAAACTTGATCTGCCTAACATAAAGACAAACTTTCTTTCTAAATATGGTGGCTCTAGCGTTTGTAGTTTGAAATATCCAAGTGTTCATACAAACAGACGCATAGACGCACAGACGGACAGACGGACATTGGTAAATCGACTGGGCTGATGATGCCGATCAAGAAAATATATACTTTATGGGGTCGGCCACGCCTCCTTCTGTCTGTTACGCACATTTCGCTTCGGACCAACTTAATAGACCCCTCTACTCTTTTTTAGAGTACGGGGTCTTAAAATTAAACAGGGCCCTGACCATGTTTGTATTTGTTGTAAAGGCTTGTAGTTTCATCACAAGATAGGTAGGACAAGTAGGGAATATATTTTAGAAAATAATCAATTTAGCGCTGACACTCTGTTTTTGTCCGATCAGTTGCCATCTGTAAACAGCATGCTTTCGTTTTGCAAATCACGTAGCCGTTTAATTAAGAATGAAAAAAAACTCAAGAATTTCTTTACCAATGGCATAGACTTCCCAGAACATCCAGAATGTCTAAAAGACTTACAGAGCTTAGAAGAAAGATTAGTTTCTCCGAGGCTACTGTTCATGATCATTAAACTTTAGATTATAATTGGTAAAATAGTATTAAATAGTATGGTTAAATATTATTAAATCATTTTGTAGTAACGCATGATCAGGGGGGTCCTTGTTAGATAATAATAATTTCACATCATTTGCATACAGAAGTATTCGACAATGGGATAGCGAAGAGTGAAGGTCGTTTATAAAGATTAAAAAATAATGGGCATAGGTGACTACCCTGGGAAACTCCAGAAGTAACAAAAACAGATTCGAAGATGGCTGATCTAAGCATAACCTTTTGGGTCCCACCAGTAAGATATAATGATATTCACAGAAGAATGGTAGGTGGTAAACCTAAGATACGGGGGGGGGGATAATTGACTTGCAGAGGTGTTGCAAAGTCGATGCGATTATCTTTTCGAAGAGCTTAGGGATTGCGGAAAACTTCGCAATTCCCCTGAATTTGGATATATCCGACTTGCACGCTTTTTTATGCAGTGAGTATAAGATTCTTTACATAAGGTAGGAAAGACAGAGGATTCTAGAAAGGTTAAACAGAATTAAGATAGGTTTTATTATAGAAAAACAGCACTCCTTAAGCGCACAACTTGGAATGTTGTCAGGCTCAGGAGAGGAGGAATACTTTAATGGAATTAAAAAAGAAAAAATAGGGTAAAGTACTAGATTTACATTTAAAACTAACAAATTTATAGAATTGCAGTGAACGAGATAATTTTCATAGCATTGAGAATTAAGAAGGTGGCTTTTACTCTTGAATAATTTAAAAGTCTAAGCTAGAACCTGTCTGCTTAAACCTTTTAAAATATTTGGATTTTTTATTTTTTAAGTTGGATAATCTTGGTGAGAACCAAGGCGGTTTATGTGAAACGGACTTTACAACACTATAAGGAATGCAGGCAACAAAAATTGAATTAAAATGTTGTAAAAATACTCGACAGCTATGTTTATATCTTTCGTGCGGTATAGTACAGACCAGTCGGTAGCAAGAATCAGTTGATTGAGCAAAGAAAAATTTTCTTTGCAAAAGCAACGGCGCGACTTGGAAGAAAGAGAATGAGGTAAATGGTTTGAGTTAGGGATAGACAAAGACAGTCCAAGGGTAGGATGAAAAGAACCTTCAGGTACAACTACAGGAGAAGATCTAGTGACACTGGATGAGATCCAGCACCCGGTTTAAACGATTAGATACATGATTGACTTGAAAAAAACGAAGATCAATCAAACTATCTAAAAAGTCATTCTGTGTGGGTGTGGGTATGAAATTAAACTTGTTGAAAAACGTCCAGGAAACGTTTGGCAAGCTAAAATTACCAAGTGTCACAAAGAAATCACAATCACGAATGTGACTAAATATTTCATTGATGAATCTGAAATGCTGCAAATAAATAGAAATTTCAGAGGATGAAGGAATATAGGAACAGGTTACATACAGCGCAAAAGGCGAAAAAGTAACCTTAACGGCAACAATATTAATATTGTCTATTGGTGAAACATCAATTATTTCAGCATTAAGGGAGGATTTTACTGGAATAAAGCCAAGATTCTGAAAGTGCAATAATATCGGAGTCAAAAGAGAAACTTTTCTTATGTACCTGTTTTTACTTAGACCCCAGACACCTTACATTCTGATACAAAATGAAAAGTTGGTGAGAGTCTAGATTTTTGAGACTGAGGCCGCTTGAGAAGGACCAGTAGTCGGAAGGGTGCCAGGATTTGAATGAGTTCTATACTTTTGTTAAAAACAAAACTTTGGATCACATATGACAGGAAACAGTTCTGGGGACACACTAATCTTAAAAAACAAGATCTCTCTAGGCTTAGAGAAATCAAATATAGAAATAAAAACGCTACCAGGAGTTTTGGTATCAATAAATGCAGCAATAGACTTAATAGTCGTGTTTGCGGATAGCCTAGATATAAATATCTGCTTACGGGGAGCCACGACCGTGCTTAGCTTCTTAGTGAGTGAGCCCATTGTAAGGAATTGTTTATTTACAGTATTATACATACGTGAAAAATTACATTGCAACTCAATACACACTGGGCATGACCATCGTAATCCACCACTATCTAATTTGGCAGAGGAAATGAATTTTTTGAATTCACGCGTTTTATGGTGGAAACTATATCTCCATCTCGTGTTGTTGATGCCATTAGGTATTTAGTAGGTACTGAGCTTTGGAATAAGCATTTATGAGGAATGGTTGGCTTCTCACACATCTGAAGTCGTCCCATTTATTGCATCAACTTAGTTAGAACAAGAAGGAAAGGCTACAGTCGATCGAGCCGACTGTAAAAGACCCCGTACTCCCATAGTAGTGCATTTTATTAAAATTAAAATTTTAAAATGAAATTTAAAAAATTAAAAATTGAATTAAAATTAAAAAATAAATAAATTAACAACTGTCATTGTCAGCACTCGAACCCGCGATCCATACGAAGGCTCCATATTGCGCCGCAACTCTACCAGTTGCACCACACCCCTCTTCTATCATTCTTAGAAATAGTACGTCTCTAAGCGTATGTTAAATTACAACACTGTACTATTTGATTTAATGCCTTCAAAACGGCATTAAAGTTGGAGAGTTTTTTAGTTTCTATGAGCGAAGGGGGCGTGGCAGCTCAAAATTTTATATATATAAGGCGTTATATTAAGGCTGTCTCTAGGAACCTGTATACCAAAATTGGTGCTCCTAAGTGCTATAGTTACTGAGATATTCGCCTAAAACAATTTTTTTTTCGAGGTTTGTCTGGTTTTTTGCTTATTGCGGGGGCGGTAGGGGGCGTGGCAACAATTTGAAATAAACTTGATCTGCCTGACATAACAACGGACTTTCATTGTGAATTTCATGGTTCTAGCTTTTGTATTTTAAAAGATCCAGGTGTTCATACGGACAGACGGACAGACAGACAGACGGACATGGCTATATCGACTCGGCTGTTGATGCTGATCAAGAATATATATACTTTATGGGGTCGGCCACGCCTCCTTCTGCCTGTTACGCACATCTCGCTTCTGACAAACTTAATAGACCCCCTTTACTCTTTTTTAAAGAGTACGGGGTCTAAAAACGGGTAATAGAGCTGCAAACCCAAATTCAAAAGTAAAAAGGAATTGTGTGGAAAGCTATACAAAAATGTTTAAATCAGAGCTAAGGAGTTTTGATAGAAGGGTTTGTAGGGTAGATAAACTTTTTTAACAATCTAAGGAACATTAACATTTATTAACATGCGGAACAGTTATTCCATTTGCTTGAAAAAGCACTGCGCTTCCCGCGGCGTTACAGCTAGGATAGCCCTTAACGAAGAAGAAATCGAAATCATTGGGAAGCAGATAAGAAGAAGGTTATGGCCATAATTAGACGATTCGTCACATCTGCTATCTTCAGTAAGCTCTCTGTTGCGGAAAGTCGGTGGTTAAAGCTTATAGTTATTTTTAAGAAAACTGTTAGTAAGGAAGTTCTAACCGAGGAAGTGGCAGATAGCATTGTAAAGTCTGAAGTTGTAGAGCTTATTAGGTCAGACCCAGTAACATGTGCTAGGTATTTTGACTATAGGTATAGGCAGCTTCTTAAAGTTATGTAGAACGATGGAAGCATTTTCGAACAACATTCTGTTTAAAAGCATTATCGGCGAAAAGAGTTTCAACATCCGGGCTCACCACACATTCATGGAATGTTTTTGTTAAAAAATGCCCATTTGCTCGATGCTAGAAATTCTTCTTCCTGTACGCCCGTTGTTCAGTTTGTTGATCAGTTCATTACGACGAAATAATTTCCAACAAGCGATGAAATGATACATTTTATTTTTTATCAAACGCAAAGGCATACTCCGTCACGCCATCGTAGCATAAGATATAGGCAAATCTGTCGTTTTGGTGTACCATATCCTCCTACGCCTAGTGCAGGAATTCTATATCCCCTTCTTGAAGATTGTCCAAATAATTCAGTTCATCAAATAAATTTCGAGAAAATGAACAACTTCTTGAGTTTTCCCATAGATTTTGATGTTAGAGAACCCTTAATAATTTGAATAATTTTCTCTCGCAACCTGAAATGGGTCATAGTTATGAGAACTATATTCTAGAAATTAGATCAAGATTAAATAGACCAAAAATATTTTTAAAGAGAAGCTTCGACGCCATTATGGTGAATGCATATTTCGTCAATGCAGAGAGCCAACATAGATATCCAGTTTATATTAGATACATATGCGTGATTCAGTTATTAGGCAGAAACTGCAGCACACAGGTCATAAGTTTATAAATGGCTCAGAAATATCTGCACAGGAGGCAGCTTATTGCTGTTTAGGGATGTCGTTATTAGAGACCAGCAATGCAGAAGTCTTCATAAACACTGGATTGCCTGACAAAGTCAAGTCGAGGGCACAACTCAGATGTCTGAGTTGATGACGACTCATAAGATATTTTCGAAGTAGGTCTATTAAATTATTACGTTTACTGTCGCATGATCTTAATATTTTATGCTTATCAAATTTTGCGACATTCTACACTTTTAGAATAACTGCAGGTAGGACTTGACTTGGGTTCAACCGAAGTTTTTCCTCTTCGCAATGGTAGCGGATTTATTAGCGAGCGACGTGGTCCTCGGATAATAAAATATAAAAGATATAAACGACAGGGACAATTATTTTATGGAAGAGGAGCTTATTATTAGAAATTGCGAAGAGGATACCGAATGAGGTTTTTCATTATTATTTAAATCGGGAACGAACTCAAACGGCGCTTTTAGCTAATAATAGGCCGGAGGAGAAAAAAAGCCACGACATTTCCGAAAAGCATAGAACAGAGCGGAGACCTGCAACGAGTATAAACATTTTTTTTGTTTTGTTCGAACAAATTTGATACTCGATCGTTTGTGTGCGTACCGCGGGCGAGCTCTTACTCGTTTTACGAGAGTATATACTCGAGTATTTTGCCGTTATATGGAACAACATGTTGCAAGCAAGCCAAACAGAAACTTATAATATTTTGCATGAAATATTCTCAGCGGTGGTACATTAAATGTTTTGACGTCGTTAAAGAATGTCTTTGAAGTAAATTGACCTTTAATAATGTATAAAATTTGGTTTTCAATACTCTGTTCCGATTTTTAGAACTCTGCATTACAATATTTAAATAAAACCAGTTCTTATGCTCACCATTTAAACGTAGATGAGCTGACCTTTTGAAAATTCCCTTGTTTGGCGAGAGTATGACTCTCTTAGTTATGTAAAAGGTGTGTTTTGCATTTAGCGCAATATGTGCAGCAGGCAGATACTATTTCGTTTGAGTTTTTCTGTCTTAAACTCCCAACTCTCTCTATAATACTCACTGCTTCTATTCCCGATTAAATTATTTCAATCGGTATTCAGGTATTACTTGTATTAAAACTCTTTAAAACAACTTAAAACTAAGTATAATCGAAGAAACATCTGTTTGTCTGTATGTGTGCACATATATATGTATTTATGTGTATCATTGCTTAGCACAGCCAACGAACGCGGGCAGCGTTGCAGCCACACAGGCAGCGAAAACGTTCGAGCATGAACTCATGCATTGATATTGCGTTCAATTATAAATATTGTTAAGTTTCTAGCATATTGTTTATAGTCCGATTTTAATGCAACTTTAAGTATAGTTTGATATAATTAGTCTCCACAGAACTTATAAATTACAATACTGTACGATAAGAACAAATGCCTTTAACGGCATGCGAATTTGAAAAGATTCTTATTTCTCATTTGAAAAGGCGGCGTGGCAGTCCAAAATTTTTGATGGCATGGCATTTATGCAGTCTCTTGGAACCTCCGTATCAAAATTGGAGACGCTAAGTGCCATAGTTACTGAGATATTTGGCTTTTAGGTGTGTCTAGTATTTTGCTTATTGTGGGCGAATGGGGCGTGGCATCGAAAAAAAAATTTTTGTACTGACTGACTAAAGATGTAGTCGATTGAGACCAAGCTCAAACTTGTAGCTCTTACCAACTGTTCATATGAACAGACAAACATACGGATAAGGCATTAGCGACTTGGCTTGTGATGTTGATCAGAGATATATATAGGGTCTGCTACGCCTCCTTCTACCTGCTACATACATATGCACAATCCCAATATACTCTTGTAGAGAGAATAACAAGCTGCAAAATATTTGAGCAGCGCAGCTTCTGAGAGAACCATTTCAATTGCAAGAAATTTCATAACAAAAAGGGATGTTCAGTAGCTGCTAGTCCAGAAAATATGAAAAAAATTGTGTTTTTAAATTCTAACACAACAAAAAATACATTGCATGTATTGCCCACATATTTCTTTATTTTTGAACCTCGTACCCTAAACAAGAGAAGATGGGTCTATTAAGTTTGCTTTTTTTTATTTTTATAGTAATAGAAGTTAGGGCTAGGAGGAAGTGAAACAAAATTACATTGCCGAGTACCGAGATTTTACTGTATTCAAGCCGTTCCGTTGGTGTACCTTCGTCAATTCCTCTCAAGGTTTACTCGCATGAGTCCTCGCATGTGTCGTATGCGCGGCAGCATGCACCTCTTGTCGATGAAGGCATGTGACTATTGCCTAGTGGTCGCTGGCCGTATATGCACCGCTGATTTTCCTATCTGACTGTCTCCATAGCGAGCAGCTGATAAATGTGCTGCCAATTTTAGAGCCCACTCCCGCTCTGCTGAATGTGTGTTGTCCTGCTCTGTTCTGTAATGCGACTTTCAGAGACGCAAACACGTCGAGTATAGCCTCATCACGGCTGTTAGTGGAGTTACTGTCCCACTCCTCCGCCCTTGATTTGAAGATAGCCAGTTCTTGAGGAATGTCGATATATTCTCGTAAATGGAGACTGGGTGCCAGGTAGCAGCTGTAGAGCCATGTTTGCCCCAGCTTTGCGGAGTTTGGAGTCCGCATACCCAGATCGCTGCCTCGCCGTTTGAATCTGAAGCGTATTTTGGACCCACTCGCTTATGTTCGCTTATGAGTGCAACACCTACAGTCAGTTCGCTGACTGTTTGCCAGAGTAGATCTTAGGCGGCTGCACAGTGGTTTAAGTTAAAGTTGCAGTATTACCTCAGTTGACGCCGAGAGAGGGCATTTTCTGCTGCGAGCATGGTGCTTTGTATCACCCCTGTTGGGCGCGGCGTAGATAAAGCAGTTGGCTTCGTTTGGGCATGCCGCTGCTCTATGCCCCTTTTGTCCACATCCAAGCAACCCCCTGAACGGTTTACGGTGCTCTTGCAGGAACTCGTGATATGGCCAAATTCGAGTCATCTGTAGGGCCTTTTTGTGTCGCTGTACGACTTTCCATTTTCTGGCCGGATTATTATTGCATCAGCGCGAGCCTTTCGCTTCTTTGTTTGGGTCTGCCAGCCGTTGGTGTTCTTTAGTTATTACCTAGCTGGGCGACTGGTGGTGCTTGTGAGGGTACACTCAATTCGCTGCGGTTCTTTTTTTCCTTTGGTGGTAATGCTCCTTACACGTAATTTGACCTCGCGTGGGTGACGTTTGGGTTGCCCTAGCGTGCCGATTAATAGCGGCGAGCTGAACAACTTTTGGTTTAGTCTCAATTGGGTGAGATTTGGGCTCAGTTTCCTCCTTTGCCAGTCTGGTGCTGAACTCGACCTGGTGCTTTTTCATTTGCATGAATGACTTGCTTGAGTGATGTGCTTGACTGCCTTTGGACCCCAAGCTCCTCTGACAACTCCATTAGGCTCTTCGCCTGTTTCCTTGGCTGCTTTGAAGTCTGTTCAGGGGAGTTTTGGGCACCATTGCTCTCCCTTCCACGTTTGGGCGTTTCCACTTTCTCATTGCAGACACTTTGTCTACTTTCAGTAGACATGACTGGCGGTGCAGAGCTTGGTGCGCCACCGAGTGGCATACGAGCGATCTTTTGGCGCAGGTGAAAAATGGGAAGCAACTTAGCTTCTGACCGATCCGTAGTATTCTCATCTTCTCCCGGTCTTCTAGGCAGGCTGACAGGGTTATACCGCCCAGACTCGGACTCCTAAGCCCCTTTGAAGAGCACCGCTTAAGTGGAGGGGTTGGAAATAAACGAGTTTCCCTGACTTTTTGCTTGTATATGCACTAGAGACCGCCATCCTTAAATTCAGATTTAAGTCAATTTCCAATGCAAATTTGTGCGTTAGTTTTACAAATGAATTTGAATTTAAATGTATTGACTGTTTTTGGCGCCAATCGATAAACTATTTTGTCGTTAACTTTTCAGTACAGGTATAACACTTATTACTCAGATTTGCGATAGGCTGTTAAAGTTAACGGAAAACATAGGTCGTTTTGAAGGCGTGTAAACATTGCAATTTCGGGATCGGTGAACACTGGATTAGGACTTGCAGTGAAGCACAGGATTAGAAGCAGTATGGATGTTTATGAAGTATTGAATAAATTTAGAAAGCTTTAAGCAAATGTTAACGGCAGTTGGTTTAAGTACAGAAAGTAAAAAAGTTGAATTGCAAGAAAGATTAATCAAATATATATAAATAGGTCAATAATAGAAGAAATGTCAAGCAGTAAAATTTTGGAGTCTACTATTATAATGATGCATTAGAAGTAATGCCTAGAAGCTCAACACATCTTACACTTAAAGAAATTAAAGGCAGCGTATTAACCTTTTTACATTCTGATTCTGAATCACTGGGATTCCGAATTTGAAGATGTTGCAGAAATTGTTGAATGGACGTATGTAAATGGTGCATGTAAAATATTTGCCAGAAGCTTCAAAGGTGTTAGAAAGTGGTCTGATCTCAAATTTAGAAAGATTATTGTCCTGCAGACGTGTATAAAATTTTGAAGAATCGGCAATAGCAAACCAAAGAATCTTTCACAGAATATTTTTTAAAACTTAATTGATATCGGGAAGCAAATCAACTTGAAGGATAAAAGTATAATCGTTTACTTTATTAATGGAATTCAGGATTTTTCATTAAACAAAGTATGTTTATACAGAACAACTACACTGAATGAGTTTAAGATACAAATAAAGATTTGCGAGAAGATTGTGGAAGATAAGTATCATTAATCAAGTTTACGGCGTGATATGAATTATAAAAAAGAGGTACGTGAGAAGAAACGTTGTAAGTGTGGTAGCAAGAAACATTTAGCAGCCAAAATGTAAGAAAGGTGTGACTTGTTACAAATGTCAACAAATAAGATAAGTACAGTCGGGCACCCGACCGTATAATACTCTCTGCTTTTATTCCAGATTAAATTAATTAATTCGGTTTCCAGGTATTATAATCAGTGTTGCCAACTTTTTTTGAACAAAACTGCAGCGTACGAAAATAAGCGGCGAGTAATGTTCTCACTTGAAGCAGCCAGTCAATACGGCAGCTAGACAGAGAACAATGTACACTTGTCGCATACACACGCACAGCGGGATCGGAATCAGAGAACCGAAAACAAAGAGCGACGACACATGCGCAGTACAATGCATGGATCGGCAGAGGCTGGGCAGAGAGAGCGAAAGACAACGGCCACTACACAGCGCACGCATACAAGTGCATGGCTGACGACACTGCGACGAAAACGAACTACAAGCACACAACGCAAGCCGCTGTGTAAGAGCAGTGCAGCAGAGGCTATAGCGGCAGAGAACAAGAGACGGCAAGCGGCCGCCTGCGTCGACTTGGGAGTCTGGCACGCGACAAAGATAAGCAGAGGCGTAAGCAGCGCTGCCTAGCATCTAATTGTATGCAAATGCGATCAACGCCGGGAAAAGCACCGTTGCATCTGTGCACAAAATATGTGTGTCAAGGGCAGAGCAGCGAAAAGAAGCGACGTTGGCAGAGGAGAATTTTGGCAATCGACGCTCAAATTAATTGTCACTGGAGTTAGTGATTTTACGAGCTTACGATCGAGTGGACGCATCGAACGCACAGTGTAAAGTCGCGACGGAAGAAAACACACGATTAAAAAACACAAGAGGATACATCACCATACGCAAAGGATTTACAGGACTACGGATAGACAAGGAAGACAACGAAGACCCCCCACACGACCAGGAATTTGATAAACGACAGCAACAATTTGGAACAACGAATATAAGGAGCCCAACATAAGAGTCCACGTGGTGAGCTTAACATATAAAACAAAAATTAATAAAATAATACAACTGCGTGTGCGTATAGTCCGTTCGGGCTTACCCTTAGATATAAACAGATATTAAATAAATAAAATTAAAACCTATAAGGAATGAAATAAATAAAACCAGCAAAGTTAATTCATGAAACGAAAGTAAAGGTGACACACAACTTAAGTTAGTAGTGTGTGTGTGTTCCTCCTCTGGCAGACCGGGTGTTCCGCGCAGTACATACGTTAGCAACTCCGTACCGGCGACTACCAAGGCCGTAATCTGGTAGCCTTCGCTGTGGTGTGTGCTAGGATTGGTGATCCAGATTTAACTCAATAAGTGCAGCCTGTACTCTCTTATTGAGCGAAAGTCGTGATTCATCGTATGTATCGTGTTCACTTTGCCAGTTAATTGTCTCTGTTGGTACCCCGTGCAGTGCATACATTAGCAACTCCGCGCTAGCGACTAATAAGACCACTATCTGGTAGCCTCTCGAGGGGCGTGCTCCTGTTGGTGATCCGGATTTCTACTCAATAGGGGCAGCCTGTACTCTTCCATTGAGTAGAAGTTGTGAATCATCGTATGCGGCGTGTTCACCCTAGCAGTCAGTTCTCTATTGGTTCCCCCTTCCCCGTGCAGCGTACATTGGCAACTCCGCTCCAGCGACTACCAAGACCACGATCTGGTAGCGTCTTGGTGGTGCACACTAGTGTTGGTGATCGTGAATTCTACCGCATAGGGGTAGCCTGTACGCCCCTATCGAATGGAAGCCGCGATTCATCGTATGCGTTGTTATCCCTCTAGCGCCGATCATCTCAGCAGTGCACGTGCCCGTGCATAGGCAGCGTGCTATACTCGTGACAGATACCCAATGGGAGTAACCTGTACTCTCCTATCGCGTAAAAGTTGTGACTCATCGCGTGCTTTGCACCGCTTACAGTAGCAGCCGTTTCAGTCGTCCCCGCGCCAGTGCAACAGCAACGTTTGATAGTCGTGCCTACTATTCGATGGGAGCAGCCTGTACTCTCCTATCGCATAGAATCGTGAATCATCGTATGCATTGCTGCGCTTACAGTAGCAGCCGTTTCAGTCGTCCCCGTGCCAGTGTAACAGCAACGTTTGATAGTCGCGCCTACTATTCGATGGGAGCAGCCTGTACTCTACTATCGCGTAGAAGTCGTGAATCGTCGTATGCAGTTCACCGCCTACAGTAGCAGTCGTTCACGTGTCAGTGCAAAAGCAACGTTTGATACACGTGTCTACTACTCGATAAGAGCAGCCTGTACTCTCCTATCGCATAGAAGTCGTGAATCGTCGTATGCGTTGCTGCGTTTACAGTAGCAGTTGTTTCAGTCGTTCACGTGGCAGTGCAAAAGCAACGTTTGAAAAACGTGTCTACTACTCGATGGGAGCAGCCTTTACTCTCGTATCGCGTAGAAGTCGTGATTCATCGTTTGCACTTATGTCCCGTGGGAGCACGAGTTTTCGGTTCATTAGTGGTAGCCTGTACTCCACCTATTGAACAGAAATCTTGTGTCGAACCCACTGATTCGCTCGCCGCCCCGGTCGCATGGCCCAGTCAACGACTATAACCGATATTTGGTCGTTAGTCTGGGTGACGGTAGGCCATCCCGAATCCCGCGAGTTCGGAGACATCAACCGTAGCCGATACTCGGTTGTTGTCTTCGAATCACGAGTCCCATTGATCCCAAAACTCTCGTTCGCTTCCCCAATAATCAGTGGCCAGCCCATCATCGCGTCACTGCGTCTTTTCACCAGGCGTCTCAACCTAATACATTTTCTGTAGGCAGCCCTGGCCGGACTGAGACATACCCCGGCCTAAGAAACTTCCTTACAATATTTAGGCCTTCTTTTAAGGGTTTTTACAAATTATTTATTATATCTTCTATTTCAGTGCAATTTATGTTCGAGTCGTAAGTTTTCATTGCCTATCATGTCTAAATACTTTTTTGGCAAGACGTAGTCTTGGCAGCATTTGCTAAGTCGTCGCAAACCGTATTTGTAAATAAATGCATTTCTTTATTATATTATATTGACTTCGCTCAAAATGCGTTCTACTTCTGCGTTGGACCACGGCAAAGAAAGCAATGACGTTGCCAAAGTGGCCAAATCCTTGAATTTGCCACTCCCCCGAATCCTTATACGCAAGCACTTCCACCCAAAACTTAGAGGTTGTCGCTGGACGTATGGAGGATATCAATAAAAAGGGTGTAATCGACAGTTATGTTTAAATATCGAGTACTCCCAATCTTAGAGATCAGTATTTTTTAGTATTTAAGTACAAGCGGATTGTAAGTGAATCGTCATACGGGAGGAATTGCTTTAAATATCGCAGGAAAGCTAGCTTCGGCCTATGTTTTTGTTATTTCTTGGCCTGAGTAGGAGTTACTGCGGTACGTAGTCACTTGTATGTTAGGCATTTAATGCAAATTAAATATCATCAGAATAAAACCCCGCTCGCAACCCCCCCCTCGGTTGGACGCACAACTGTGAATGCAATTCATTGCGTTTTACTAAAGGGTTGGACGCAATATCTCAACAAGAAAGTTCGAAGGAAGACAGTATTTTTTTGCATGAAAAATTATCAATCGACAGAAAAGCGGGGAAAAAAGCAATTTATATTTTAAAAAAGCTAGAATTCCCTCTGCCTGTGTTATGGAATTATTCCCACAATCTGACTTTCAAAAAAGCCAGATTTCACGGGAAAATAGCTGATTTGGCAACACTGATTACAATGGCTAGTACTTTGTGCTCTAATCACAAACAAATTCCTTTAAAATAATATGTATGTATGCACATATACATGTATATATGTGTAGCATTAGTCGGCACAGCCAGCGAACGCGGGCAGCGTTGCAGCCACACAGGAAACGAAAACTTTCGAACATGTGTTTGAATGTTTCTATCTCGCTTGCACTTATTGCATTGTCTATGCGCTCAAATTTAAACTTTGTTACGTGTTTTCTTTTTTAATAAAGTGTGATATTATTTGTCTCCAAACTTCTGTTAAATTACAGCACTGTACGATAAAAACAAACGCCTTTAAGCTGGCATCGAAGTTGAAAATTTTTTTTAGTTCCTATGTGAAAAGGGGCAACATTTTTGATGCCATTGCATTTATTCTGTCTTTAGGAACCTTCTACCGAAATTGGTGTTCCTAACTGCCATAGATATTTAGATATGTATACGCCGAAAACATTGATTTTTTCCGAGGAGTGTCGAGGTTTTTTGGACAACATTCATTGCAAGGGTAAGGAAATGCACGCTTTAACTTTAACCTTCAAAGAATGTTATCTAGAATGGTTAGATAGATTTCATATCTATCTTATCTTAGCAGAAATTACGTTCTAAGTAAAAACAAAGAAATGGCTTCACAGACCACACGAGAAAGATTATTATAGTATTATTATAAACAAAGAGTTATCTCTTCTCTTTTTACCACGTGTACATAAATTAAAATTATTGAACATAGTTTTTGATGAGAGGACAGTAGTTTTTACAATTTGTGGTATCGGTAGGGGGCGTGACAACAAATTGAAATAAACTTAATCTACCTCTTATAAGTACGTCCGTACTTACAAAAAAATAAAGTACAGTCAAGCACGCCCGACTTAATAACACTAACTGCATTTATTCCCGAAATTATAAATTAATTAAATCGGTAACTAGGTCTTACAACAGATACTAATTGTATTAAAATACGTTAAAACAAAAACAAAACTTTAATCGAACATGCATACATCTGCTTATTTGCATACACATACAAATTCGTTTGAAATTATGTGTATGTGTGCACATACATACAAATGTATGTATGTATTGGTCCGCTCAGATAGCGACTGCAGGCTGCGCTGCCCCCACACAGGCAGAGAAAACATTCAAACAAGTACTTGTATGTTTCTGTCTCGCTTGCACTCATACATGATATTGCACTCAGTTATCAATATTGTAACGCTTCTAGTTTTCTTGTTTATAGTGCGATTTCAATGCACCTTTTAGGATAGTTGGATATAGTTGGTCTGTACACGAATTATAAATTACAATACTGTACTATATGAAACAAGAAAGAAAAGTACAGTCGAGCACGCCCGACCGTAGTATACTCTCTGCATTTTTTCGCGATTTAATTATTAAAATCGGTCTAGAGATATTACAATGTGTAATACTTGCATTAAAACACGTTGAAACAAAAACAATCTAAGCATAATCACACATACATCTGTTTGTCTGTATGGGAATACACATACGAAAGACAATATATTATGCATATACATGTATGTATGTATGTATGTGTGTATTCAGCGCGGCCAGCGACTGCGGGCAGCGCTGCCGCCACACAGGCAGCGAAAACATTCGAACATGTGCTTGTATGTTTCTGTCTCGCTTGCACTCATACATGATATTGCATTCAGTTATCAATATTGTAACGTTTCTAGTTTTCTTGTTTATCGTGCGATTTCAATGCGCCTTTCAGGATAGTTGGATATAGTTAGTCTCCACACGAATTATAAATAACAATACTGTACTATATAAACAAAAGCCAAAAAATGGAACGAAAGTTGAGGACAATTTTTATTAATTGTGGGAGAAAGGGGCGTGGCAGTCAAAAATTTTAAATGTCAATGCATTTACGCTGTCACTAGAAACCTTCATACCAAAATTGGTGATCATAAGTACCATAGTTACTGAGATATTCGCCGAAAACACCGATTTTTTCCGAGGTGTGTCTAGTTTTTTGCTCATTGTGGGCGAATGGGGCGTGGCATCGAAAAAAAAAAAGATTCTTGTAGTGACTGACTAAATATGTGATCGATTGAGACCAAGCTCGAACTTGTAGCTCTTACCATCTCTGAAATCTGTTTGTTCATACGGACAGACGGACAGACGGACAGACAGACAGACGGACAGACGGACAGACGGACATGGCTATATCGACTCGGCTTGTGATGCTGATCAAGAATATATATACTTTATGGGGTCTGCCACGCCTCCTTCTGCCTGTTACATACATTTGCACAAACCCAATATACTCTTGCAGAGAGTATAAAAATGCCTAAAAACGGAACGAAAGTTGAGAATTTTTTTTATTTATTGTGTAAAAAGGGGCGTGGCAGTAAAAAATTTTAAATGTCAATGCATTAACGCTGTTGCTAGGAACATCCATACCAAAATTTGTAATCCTGCAATATTTACTGAGTTATTCGCCGAAAACACTGATTTTTTCCGAAGTGTGTCTAGTTTTTGGCTCATTGTCGGCGAATTGGCCGTGGCATCGAAAAAAAAAAGATTCTTGTATTGACTGACTAAATATGTGATCGATTGAGACCAAGCTCGAACTTGTAGCTCTTACCATCTCTGAAATCTGTTTGTTCATATGGACGGACAGACAGACAGACGGACATGACTATATCGACTCGGCTTGTGATGCTGATCAAAATATATATACTTAATGAGGTTGGAAACGCCTCCTTCAATGCGTTACAAACTTCGTGACAAAAACAATATACCCTCTGCAAGGGTATAAAAAGGTCGATGCTATTAAGAAACTGGCACCACCCTTTAATGTAAAGGAACTGAAGAGTTTGCTTGGCATGATTTCCTACTATAGGAAGTTCATACAGGATTACGTCAAGATCGCCGGTCGTGCTCGATAATTCAGGTTTGAAAGCGATTAAGGAACTAAAAACCTTTTCGTTGAATATAACTGAAGAATATTATGCGGCCAATGAGAGAGAGAGAGAGAGAGAGATGTTGGCAATAGTTTGGGCCTTAGACAATCTACGTTCTTACGTTTACGCTGCCGGTTGTATTATGATCTTTACGAACCACCAACTCCTGACTTACTCCTTAGGTAATCGCAACTATAATGCGAAATTTAAAAGATAGAAGGCGCGAATTGAAGAATATAATTGTGAGTTGATATACAAACCCGGCCAGTTCAATGTCGTTGCGGAGGCGCGATAGCGCCTCAACTGAACATGCTCGATACAGATTCGCTTGCTGTTGAAGTTTCACAAGCTGGGTCGGATTCAGCAGCTACTGTACACAGCGCAGTTCAAAATGCTCAGACCTTGTACCACACGTAGAAGTCCCAATCAATGTTTTCAGCAATCAGCTAGTTTTTGATCCCGAAGCGGTAATTTGTTCTCTCGAAACACATTTCGTGGGATACACCAAAAATATCATTTCTTTAAAAAACAGGATCATGACATCCTTAACCACCACTCTGGCAGACGGCTTACGCCCAGGTGTAGTAAACGGAATTAAGATTCGGTTAAGATTAAGTTACTTACAATTCTTACAGGAATGCTATTTGAAATCATTCACTCTTTTTAAAGCGCGAATAGCGCAAAAGCTCTTGAAGGACATCATTGACGAGAACGCTGTATCAGCAGCCATAGCACGAGAACATACTCGCGCGCAAAAGAAGTTAGGTTTCTTCCTGTCAAATTTGCAAATAGCAAAAATACGATCTACATCCGAACAAGCCATTTTTGCAGCACACACCCATTCCAACTTACCCTTGCGAGATATTGAAAAAAATAAATATCTTAGTTGTATAGAAAAGCTCTCTAAAAATGCTAAGATGTTCCCAATAGAATCGAGGTCAGCCCTACACTTGCATGCAGAGTTGACTGAGGTCTTGCATTATCTCACAGCTCAGAGACCAGACAACGAGCGGGGCTTACTTTGCCCATCAGTCCTAAATTTCCTCAAGGCTCTAGGCATCGCGGTCTACTACGCGCCAACACAGAAAAGCTATGTGAACGGTCTGATCGAAAGATTCCATTCAACATTTTTAGAGATCTACCGTTTCCACAAACAAGAGCACTCGTTATTCACAGTTGAGGAACTTGTTGCAATCTCAGTTGATAGGTACAATAATTCGATTCACTCAGTCACACAGCGTAGACCTCTGGTTTGAGGACCTCAGATTTCAAACTGTATGCAGTTGACGTAACAGGTTAAGCCCACTCCTGCATCCTACCACGTAAAGATATGTCAATCTTCTTACTGCCTGATTTCAGCGACGAAGATAGCACCACAGTCAGCCTAGAGTGTGACGAGGGCTCAGTCTCTTCTGTTCTTCGTATATGGGGCACGATCAGGCCGATCTCCCCCTCCCAAACTCCTACGCGACCTGGTAGAGATGCTTGAAAGATCACATCAGGATCTGATAAATGGCTGTGATGCCAACGCACATCACACTCAGTGGGGCAGCACTGATATAAATGACAGGGGTAAGCCAGAAGGCTTTTCAACCTAGCAAAGAGTTTAAGCTCTGAAGAATCTTTGCTAAACTACAAGGCCTCTCTCTTTTTCTACAACAAGGAGCTTCGCAAAGCCAAGCGTAACTCCTGGACATTAACCAGCGAGGAGTCACTTGAACTTTCCTGGATGGTCAGACAACCCTGTGCCATTCCCCTTCAGCTACCTCATGGGTGGTCTTCTCTACCCCGACCCTAATCAACAAAAACAATATTCGCGGGGCCATTAAAAGTTTTAAGCCCTTTAAATCGCCAGGACCGGATGGAATCATCCCATCCCATGGGATTTTTGCTGGGCCTCCAACTGGCTTCAACAAATCTTCTAGCACATAGCCTTTTCAGGCATTATTCCCAAACTCGGCTGCGATCCAGGGCTATATTCGTTCCCAAGGCTCGGAAACCCTCACACTGCACCCCGAAAGACTTCAGGCCTCTCCTCTTTTCTCCTATCTCTCTTTTCTCTTCAAGGTGCAGGAACGGCTACTAAGTTGTCACCTTCTAGATAGAATCCCAAAGAACTGTTTTTCATCCGCTTAACACCCGTATCGTAAGGGCATGTCTACAAAGACGGCACTCCATGACATCGTACCGATAGTGGAAAAATCCCTCTCTCTGAAAGAGTTCGCTCTAGTAGGGTTCCTCGACATCGAGAGGTCTTTTAACAACATTCATTCGGAGCCAATCACCGAAGCTCTGACGCACTTGGGCACAGACGATCTGACCGTCAAGGCAACTGCTAACCTGCAGAATGATTGAGGCCTCTCTTGGTGATGTCAGCATTACCAAATACGTCACAAGGGTTACTCCCCAGGGTGGTGTCCTATCCCCCTTTCTATAGAACGTGGCAGTCAATGTACTTCAACGTGAACTGAACAGAGGTGTGTGTCGGGTTGTTGCCTACGCTGACGACCTCGACATAACTTTCTCTGATAAATTTCCCCAGACTTTATGTGATCGGATGAGCGATTCTCTTCGCTAGCTATCCGACTGGGTTACGAACAACGGACTGGGGGTGAACCGAAGCAAAACAGGGCTGATCCTGTTCACTAAAAAATATAAAATCCCAATTCTTAAACTCCCCACCCTACGCGGGGAGACACTAAAGCAGTCACAACCAAACTATTAGAAGAATCACTGCTATTATTGTGGATCCGCAGACCAAATGCGCAAAGATTGCAAAGCCGCTACCAAATGTTTCAAGTGCATCAAGGAGGCACACATTGCAAGGTGTCCTGGCTTAGGAGCTGAATTTCTAGTAGTGCAAAACTGAAATCGCATGAAGCAGGTGACAGTCAATTGTGTTTAGGTGCAATATCTGGTGGATACTGGAGCCGATGTATCGATAATGAAAAGTTTTATTTTCTAAAAATTACCAGATGTTAACATGGAGTAAAGTGTTGCCAAGCTGCGTGGTTTAGGCAACAAGATCACTAGTCCAGTGGGATGTTTTGAGGCAGATGTTGTAGTCGATGAGTAAGTCACCAAGCACAAGTTTGTCATGGTAGCCAATCAGGACATTGAACACGACGCTTTGCTGAAATTTGACTTCGTATCGAAATTCGATTTTTCGTCAACAGCAGAAGGATACAAATTCAATTCTGCTCAAAAGAAGCTGGATCAAGGGTTGATGCAGAATAATGTATACAACGTAGTCAGTATTTGATGTTCCGAATGAGTATGCAATCGAGGTATCGACGCTTATCAAAAACTATAAATTAGCAGATACAACAGCAGAGGTTCCAGTAATGTTGCGACTAGTTCCGGATGGTGATATAGTACCATTTCGTCAGTCCCCAAACAGATTTGCTATTGCCGAGGAACAAGAGGTCGAAACTCAGATTCGTGAATGGATAACAGGTGCAATCATAAGGAAGTCAATCTCGAATTTTGCTAGCCGATTGATGGTGGTCAGCAAAAAGGCTGGGACTCGCCAAACCTGCGTGTATTTTAGAAAGCTGAGCTCCATTGATTTAATAGATTGTTTTTCGTTGCCAGTTATTGATGATATTTTGGGAAAGCTACAGACTGCAAAATACTTCACCGTTGTGGATCTGGAGAATGAATTTTTCCATGTTCCTATTAAGGAAAGAAGTAGGAAATTCACCGCATTCATCATCAAGTCAGGGCTGTATGAATTCAATTAATCTCCGTTTGGATTTCGTAATTCGCCGGCAGTCCTTATTTGCTATTTAAATCACGTATTTCAGGAGCTGATATATGAAGATGTATTAGACTTACACATAGATGACAAAATTATTCACGCAGAAACAGCAGAAGTCTTTACCCGAATCAAAGCTGGAGCATACAGATTAGAGTTCAAGTGGCGAAAATGTCATTTTGTTCAGACAAACATTTATTTCTTGGACCACCATATTGAGAACGGATGCGATTGGCCTGGAGAGAAAAGACAACTGCGGTTAGAATATTTCCGGTGCCGAGGAATGTCAGAGAAATATAAGTATTCTTGGGATTGACGGGATTCTTCAGGGAAATTTTTTGAATTATTTTCAGATCGCTCGGACTTTGACGGGTCTTTTGCGAAAGGACGCTGTGTTTGAAATGGTTGAGCCTCAGATGAAAGCATTTCAGCAATTGAAGAACGCTTTAACGAAGCAACATTTTCTAAAGATGTATTCAAGAGGTGCAAAGACAGAGTTATAATTTGGTCACCCCAATACAGGATTCAACGGGATAGAATAGAATCTGTACAAAAGCAATTTCTTCTTTTTGCCTTAGGGCGCTCAACTGGAATACTAACATACGCTTACCATCCTTTTGTAATAGACTTTTACTAATTAATCTATTTCTTTGTCTGATCGTAGGACAGTGCTCGGTGTAATTTTCTTACACAAACTAATCAATGGTGAAATTGATTCTGGCGAATTACTCAGCCAGATTAGTTTTGCTGTTCCGATTAGACCAACTAGAAATTTTCTTTCAGTCTCTCTTCAACCTTGTTCTACCAATTTTTCCATTTATAATCCTTTCCGAGTCCCATGTAGTAACTACAACAAACAATTTCGAGTTGTGTGTAGTTCTACTTCGACCCCCTTAATTAGAACTTCTCTTCTCTGTCACCTGACACCTCTGTCACCTAGATTTTAATTAATTTAGTTTAATAATTTTAGATGTTTTGTAATTCGTTTAGAGTTATTTTATTTTCCAACAAATAAATTCGTTCCGCGTTTATCGTTAGCCGTACGTTATGCGGTGTGCCCCTCGGTCGGTTGGGCGGAAGGTGGCTGCATTATCTGCAGGATTCCGCGCTCTAACAAGCACATTGTTTGGTGTTGTACATTAACGTCCAATAATAATAATAATGATTTTGTTTGAGTCTTTACCAGAATCAAGTATTACCCAAGTACGACGTATCTTCAACAAAAAGCTGGGAAAAAAGGAAAGGTTTTCCAAATAGCATAGTGAAAAAAGACCGGCGGCTTCAGACTATTCATGTAGACCTTTTCGAAGTTTATATGGATTTCTCAACAAAGACGACAAGTACTAAAGAAACGCTGAAGAAATCCAGGTTTTGGTCGGAAATCTTTGCAAACCCAGTGCGTCTGATATCCGACAGAGGATCTGCGTTCACGAGCAATGTGTTCGAGGAACATATGACGGAAAATGGAATAGAGCATTGTAACGACAATCTTTGGCCGAGGTATGTCTCAGTCCGGCCAGGGCTTTTATATTTATATTTATTAAAGAACGACAGGGCGCAAAAGAAAAGGGCGTTCGATGCTTTATTGGACAAAACAGAGAAATTATCTAGCAGTGCACGTACGAATGTTGGGTGTCGACACCGCGACGGACGGATCTGTGTACTCTGCCTTCCGTGGCCAGCAAACGCTACGGCCTAGGAAGACGGAATACCCTCTGTGTCCGCGCTGACTCGTACAGCAGGTAGGTACTGTCGGGTCGGCCGAGACTGTCCGAAACCCGTGTCGTATGCGGGTACACCTTAGGTTAACCCGGGTCCAACAATTGCTAAACGGCCGATAGTCAACAGCTTATCGGTCGAAGCCACAATAGTGATTGGTTGGTCGGTCGATCCTGGAGACATCCACAGCAACGATTTGCAACGAGGTCACTATCGGTGTATTCCGTCTCAGCAGCCAGCAGACGCTGCAGCCACAGATACGAAAGACACGCGATATCGGTGTGGATCCACGCGTCAACTAATCTGCCGAAGCCACAACAGCGGGTGGTAGTCCCTCCGTTTGACACTGGCACGTTAGTCACTGTTGCACTAATTCCAGTAAAATGATTGGCACATGACGATATGTTTGTTTTTTTTTTTATTTTCGCAAGGTTAAATTATTTTTTATTTAGATGTTTTACTTGTTTCCTATTGTTAACTTCTTGCGCTGTTTGTTTTCTATTATTTATTATTTATCGCGATGTTTCTAACCACACATAAAACCCTTTTTAAGGGACTTTCGTGGCTCACCTTGTCGTCAATATGTATGACGTCACTCTTTTGGTCGTTCCTGATCGGCAGGGGTGTTCTTCTGAATGCGTAGTCTCTAGCTGGGTCGTTGTCTTTTGCGTTTCCAATATCGTTTCTGTAATTGTCTTTGTGTGTTTTCTCCTGCTTTGTTTCAAACGTGTTGTTTTTATTACGGCGGCGTGGCCTTGCAATTTGCTTGTCGATTTTCGCACTTAGTCTCTTGCTTGCTCAAGATCAACTAACGCGTGCCAAAATTCTGCCAGCATGCAAAACGTCGCCTAATTATTTTTGTCTGCGTCGACGTCGGCGTTGTTAGCATCGGCAGCATATATCCAGCCATTGACTTTAATGTAGGTCACGTCGGCAGCACTGCTGCTCTCTCTCCTCTGCCGTTGCTGCGCGTCGCATTTTCGGCGCTGCTGGCAGCGCTAAGGCACGCTTCCCCAACATTCTATGGCTTGCAGCCAGCTTTGCTGCTACGCATTGATGACGTCGCTGCGTGTGTGCGTGCGTTGCGACCAATGTTGTGGCTGCTCTTCCCGACGTCGCTCTTTGCCATCTACTGCACATTTGTCGTCTCTCCCGATTGTGATCGCGCTGTTGCCATAGCAAGTAAACACACTGTCTTGTGTTGCTTACTTAGCTCTCCCCTTCTCGCCGTACACAAGAAACAATACGACGCTAAGCGAGGACCAGGCTATTAAGTTGGAGGGTTGGTTGCCATACGCCGCACTCAATTCATCATAGGAATAAAGCTTGCTAGCGAATATTTGGGGCCCTATGAGGTGACGCAAGTCAAAAAGAACGGCCCCTATAATGTGCGAAAGGCAGCTGATGTGAAAGGACCGACCAATACAGCAAGTAACACCAATTATATGAATTTGTGATGATATGCAGCAGACAACGAAGATGCATGGTCATCTGGGACAGATGATTAGTCAGGAATAGTCGAATGTAAGAAATTTAACAGGCCAAGAGCAGATAAGCGGTAGATCAGCAGAAAAGTATTGTAAAACTAGAACAGCGGCAGCAGTAACATAACAGCAGTAACATAACAGTAGTAACAAAACAGCAGTAAAACAGAAGAAAAACAGCAGGAAGCAGTAACAGCAGATTAACAGCAGAGCAGCCGAAAATAGAATGTGTTCACGCCAGGAAGTGTGATCGTCAGGTGCAGTTACTAGATGGAAGCAAATTCTCGGTATTCTAGGCTGAGGGAGATCTGTCACACTGTACAGGCATGATTAGTAACTTTTTTCAACAAGGGCATCGCCATTACCTTTTTTTCACATATAAGCTGACAATTACTTGTCATTCATTTTCATTAACAAAATAAAGATTCGAAAGGTTTCGTTGTTGCAACCAACAACTCTTGTGTGTTCACTTAATTAGCCATTCTGGTCGCGACAAGCTCGATCGCCCCCTTTCTCGTTTATTGCAGCGGAGCCGCAGCCGCAGCAGTATTGCACCCGCAATTGGAACGCCGGCAAGCCGCTACCCCGACATACTGCAGCCACTCTCCGCCCTGCTACAAACACAATGAATACCAAAAAGTAGAGGAACACTGATTGAAGAAGAAGAGAACATTACGCCGAGTTGTGAAATTACATTTTATATGAACATTAAAATAGTTGTGCCATCCACACACAAATATTATAATAAAACTAAATAAATACTGAGTAAATAAATCTCAGTTCACAAAATATGCATCTTCAAAAATATATAAATAAAACAAGTAAGATAAGTACAGTCGAACACGCCCTACCTTATGATACTCTCTGCTTTTATTCCCGATTAAATGAATTAAATCGGTATCCAGGTAAAACATTGACTATTAATTGTATTAGAACACGTTAAAACAAATAAAATCATAGTTTAATCGACGCAACATCTATATGCACATACAAATTCGTTTGACATTATATGTGTTCACAATTATATGTACGTATGCGTACCATTGCACACTTGTCGGAATAGCCAAATAAGTGGCATAAAGTCGATTAACGCAGATATCAAGCTGAAACTTGGAATATTTGATGATTATGACACTCATAGTATGTTAACAAAATTTTTGGTTCATTTGACCACGCCTACCCTAATAGCCCATATGTGCGAACTAAGTGTATACGTGATCTCAAAAGAAAATGGAAAAGCTTTTGTATTTCATATGTAATAAGCTAGTAAACAAATTCAAGTTATGATCAAACTTATACTTAATAACAGGTTTTAATTTATTTATTTGCTAATTCTAACAATTTATTAAAATACTACTTTTTAGTTGTTTTTAACAAATAATTAGATATCAGTTGAAAGTTGAACATTTGAGAGGAAATTAAAATCGGACATGACATCACACGGAAGAGTTTGTTTTTTATGACGAACTACTCTTTTCTTAATTTATATGCTAGATATGCGAGGATCTGAAGAGACCAGGGGTCTATGAAACACACCCATCATGTTATTTATTCGTGAATTGTGTCGAGCATGCTGTAACCGGTCACGCTACAAATTTAAAGTAACGAAAGAGCTGCAAAACGCCGCAAACAGTATTATTACTAACTTTTAATACATACATTATACTTTATTTTAACATACATTACATATTGCTGAAACACGCAGAAAGTAAGGTTCTACTCCACATAAGATGAACACATTGCACTGGTTTCTATCTTTTTGAACAATACAAAGAAATATAAATATTTAACATATAACAAATATTAACACAAATTGTTTTTATGTTATTTATTCTACATACCCTAGCCAAAATCAATTTTACTCAATATTCATTTTTTGAATTAAAATTTTCACGCCAATTTTTATCAAAGTATCAGCTGACTGATCACCTGCCTTTAAAGCTTGATCACAATGACAGTGTTGCATTTTAAGCAAGAACATTTCTTTATTTTTTATATATAGGAAATCTACTTTAAAAATATTAAAATATAATATTGAATTGCTTTAATGAAATTTTCGACTTTATGCCACATATTTGTCAGTTCCGCCCAGGGTGCATTGATCGGCACAGGCAGCAAATGCGGGCAGCGCTGATCTGATTAATTTATAAACTGAAATTACAATATTGAAATACTTAAAATCTAGCATAAGGTTGCCGGCGGCGCTGACGCAGTCGACGCTAGCATTTGGTAGCCGCGTCGAAGAGTCTGCAAGGCATGAGCCTTGTGGGGGGTATCATATTACACAGCGGACGTTGTGCAACAAAGTTTCTAAGCGCTGACATAGATTGGCGTACCGACGGCGTCGATGAATTTGACTCCCAGGCTTGGAGCGTTCGCGCTGACTCTTAAAAACGCTGACTTAGCCTCTGATATGCGAACGCCTCAGGAGCACTCTCTCTTGGTTTGCTTCGCAGGGCGCTCAAAGTTAACTAATATATACGTGTCCTAGTATGCTCTATAATGTCGTCGTCTATTATTGTTTGATTTGCTTAAACAAAAAGTGAAGAATTATTCAGCGCGCAGCGAGTTGCAATTTGTGTTGTCGCTTATTTTTCCTCAATTTGACGGACTTTTTTCGTACACAGCAACTCTTATTTTCTGTGTCTCCCTTCCCATCCCCTTCACACCGCTACTTTATTGTTCTCTTTCTTGCCTGACAACTAATTACACCACGCACAGTTGAGACAACTATGTTGCTCTCGAATCTCACTGTCTTTCTTACTTCGTCCAGCAACAAAATATCCAAATGCCGTTATTTGTCATTCTTTCTTTTATGCTCCAGCTTTGCTTTATTTTTAATATATTTTACGTATTGCTATTCATCGCAAATTCGCTTAAACTTAACAAAAAAAATTTAACTCTGACATATGTATGTATATGCATGTCGAGCATATGCGTTTATAACCTACGCTCTTTACTTCAACTATTGCTTTTAAATGATGAAACATTAATATTAAAAAGTCAACATTACAAATATTGTTTGATTTAATTCTGTTATTGCCTCTGTGTTTTGACTACTTCTAATTTGAAGAATACCAACAAATCATATTGCACAGCTAGTCAGCTGATCAAAACAATAACATAGGCGAAGAAGACAATAACAATTAGTTGAGTAATATTCTTATGTCATTCCCTCTCTTTGTTGTATTGCTTCATTGTATTGCATTGCCTCTCACACACTTGCAACCGCGTGCAGGGTTGAGAGAGACAAGGAGTTAAGAGAAGCGAAAAAGTCGTTACTTTTGGCGCGCGCTAAGCAAAACAGACAACGATTACCATCAGTGCTGCCAGTTAAGCCATTTGGTTGCTACATATAACAATAAGCTATACTAAGTGAATCTGATGAACTAAACAGCATTAGAATTATTCTATAATTGTTAACGATAATGAAAATAGTGGAATTAAAATGTTTATTTGATTGTTTAATATGATTATTTTTAATTTCATTTATTTAAGAAACTCAATTAATGTTCACATTAGATTATATATATTTGATTAGTACCATTGTTTTCTCTTTAAAACAATGTTTTTGTTAAATACAAAGCGTCAAATGATTTAGCAATATTTTGTCAATTGTTAAATACATTCTAGTTCTTTTTATTTATTTGTTAACACATCTAGATATTTTTGTTCAGAGATTCGGACAGGAAAATATTCGCGAATAGGCAGCGGATACTTCGCGTAGTACTGCTAGGAGACGGGTAAGACAGAGCGAATGGTCTTTAGATGCCCATCGCAGACAAAGTCGCAGGGAAAACAGACGACAGGGATCGAACAGGAGGCAAATACTTCTCGTAGGACAATTAGGAGACAGGATTCACAGGTTAGGCAGGGCGAGCGGGTTTCAGATGCCCAACGGAGACGGATAAATAAGCGTAATCCACAGGTTAGGCAGAGCGAACGTGTTTTAGACGCCACTCGCAGACGAAGTCGTATGGAAATTTCTGAGGATAGAGATCGAGAACAGGCTCAAAATCCAGAGGCAAAATCCAGAGGTTAGGCAAAGAGAGCAAGCTGAAGACACTTTGCTAAAATTGCAAAAAAGGCAGGATGTGTTAGTTAGGCGAATAGAGCAAGTGCCAAACAGACAGGCACACTTTGGTAGGAGACAAAATGTATAAATTGGAATATTAGAAAAAGAAGTGGATAGATTAGCTAGATCACAGAGTCGAAATTACCCATTTCATAGATTAGTGGAAAGAGTTCGAAATAAAGCTCAAAGAAGTCGTGCTTGGATTAGAGTACGTCAGAATGCGCATCCAGCGCTTCCCTCGCCGTTACATAGCGGCATTAATAAACATTATTGGCGAGTAGAACTTGGTTTAAGAATGGCCCTTGTTTGATGCTAGAAATCCTTTTTCGTGTCCGCCCGTTGTTCAGTTTGTTGATCTGTTCATTCCGATGGATAAAATCCAACAGACGATGAATTGATACAATTAATTTTATACCAAACGTATAAGTATACTTCGTCATGCCAGCATAGCATTAGAAATAGGCAAATCTGTCGTTTTGATAAACCATATCGTCCTGAGCCTAGTGCAGAAATTCTGTATCCCCTTCCTGAAGATTGTCCAAATAATTTAATTCATCAAACGAATTTCGAGTAAATAAACAACTTCTTGAGTTTCCCTTAATAATTTCAATAATTTTCTCTCGCAACCTCAAATTGGTCTTAGTTATGAGGACTATATTCTAGCAATTAGGTCTAGATTAAATAGACCAAAAATATTTTTAAAGGGAAGCTTCGACGCCATTATGGTGAATGCGTATAACACGCATATTTTTATCCAGTTTATATTAGATCCATATGTGTTCTGTCACAAAGTCACAAAGAGGTGTGTCTTAGCGTTACGAGAAGCTGAAGAAAAAGCGGTTTCGGGTAATTTTAGTATTAAGCATAAACTTAGCTTAGCAAATTTTGCGGCATTCTACACTTTTAGAAAAACTGCAGGTAGGACTCGCCAGGAATCGAAGAATATAGTAGAAAATGCACGATTCGGTACAACCGAAGTTTTCCTCTTGGGAATAGTAGCCGATTTATTAGAGAGAGACGCAGTCCACGGGTAATAAAATATATAATATAAAATATATAACGTTAAAAACGACAGGGAATTATTATTTTAGGGAATTAGTTGTGTTGTTGAAAAATCGTAAACAAATTAACCTAAAACAAATTGCAAGTTCATATACGTTACAATTTATTTGTCAGACTTAGAAAACGCGAAAAGGTTTGGCAGCATGCGTGTGGTTAATGCCAATCGAAAATACGAACTGACTGCCTGCTTGTGACCGCTGCACTGCTGAATACAAATAAAACTTACATGCTAGCACCGTGAAGGGATCGCCTTCAATCCCTTGGTAGCCCTGGCAGCATTAAAGCCGGCCATTTTGAATCTGCCATGCCCCTTGCGCGCGACTCGCTGCTGATCTGCCGCATGTCTTATCCTCCGACGTGAGGGGCGCTCCGAGAAATAAGCGTCCGAACCATCCTTCATTCCGCGACAAACTAAAGACTGCTCTGCTTCCGGTAAAATTAGTCCAGGAACACCTTCACCAGGTTCCTTTCAAAAATGTGTCGCCTTCTCCGGGTACCGCCTGACTGATACTCCACGTCAAGCGAATAAGCTGTTCAATCTGAAAATGAGAGCATTAGTGGGCACGTTTGCCATAAATTCATAATAAACAGCCTTTGATGCAAAACACATGAACTCCGCAATATTATCATTTTTAGCGCGGCTCGTGCTCTTATTAATATGAAACTAATCAAATAGACACATTCACAAACCAAAGGGATTCTTCCTCCAAATTCGTCTGACTTTTTAGTATACATTGTCAACGATAGCAAATTTGGCAAGCTAGCCAAACATACGAGTAATAATACAAATGTCTACAAGCCTTGCGGAGTAGCAAAATGAACTGAACGATTTTCTGAACGTTACACCTTCTTGACGACCAATCGGCTGGATTTGATGATGTTCGTCCATGTCTCCAAGATACATTATTGGCCATCTCTCCGATGCCTGCAGCTCGATTGGCCACTTATGTTGCTAGTAATGAAGGGGAAGTTCTTGCACAATGTAGAGCGGTTTCTGAATCATTCCAGAAACTCGCGATTCGACATCGGTCCAACGCGTATATTTGGGCTAACATATACGCGAAAGTTTCGAACAATGTTGTTCGCTTGGTGGGACTTAATTTGGCGAAGCTACCAACCAATACCAAAAAGCATCCAATCTTGGTGTCCACCTTATGCCAAGCGTTCTTGTCGAATGGTCATCATTGGAAATCCAAAGTTTCTCATGGAATGGCTTGAAAACCATTTTTCCAATTGAAATTCGCCCGTTTTGATATCTGCCGTGAGGGCAGGTCGGTTCAGACGGAACCTACAAATGAACGAATTAGATTGCTTTGAATTGCAGGTCCCACCAGTAATTCCTTGTGGAAGTGTGACGACGACCACTACTACTCGAAGTTAGGTGGAACCGCTCTTAGGTCTCAGGACGCACTGGTGTGAAAGAGTGTAACGTGGTGGAACTTCTATATCTATGAACATATGAACAAGGTCAAGATTCACGTTCACGAAACTCAAATATACATCATTGACTTCCAAGTTCATGGAAAGTACACGTCTCTCGGCAATTTTTGACGACTTCAGCACTTTGGAATCAGTTATAGAAAATAAATTAAAACTAAATTGTTCAGTCGGCAACTTGTGAACGCTGTCCGGACAGCTTTGTTTGCAAACGATGTGCTCCGCAGAATAATTTGCGGACACACTTGTCTCCGGGACAGCTTCAACCTCACAGTGTCGATCTACACCGTCTTCAAAACAAACATCTTGTCTATGTTGCATCACCGAGCAACATATTGGGCGATTGGTAAGCATTTTCTTGCACCGCCCTGATGACACCCAACCAAACAACGTCCTTTGTAGCAACGGACAACCCTTTGTCCGTTACAAAGCATTCCAAAAAACGAGTGGGCTCCCAAAAGCAAATAGATAGCTGCGGTTTGTGGAACTCAGCTGGAACTGGCTGACCAGTCCGACATTTGATGGGATCTTCCACCTATTGTTGGGAAGATCACAATCTGGCTGCCTGCTACAAATCGATTTCAGGACCCAAAACTCGGCGCTGAACTGATGTCGCTATTTGCAATTAAACTCGACTGTCATACCGACTTGACGGCTACCCACCTAGCATTTGGAAGACTGTTTTGTAAGAAATTAATTTGGCGAGTCGTTTTTAAGTCCCCGTGGCGATTAAAAAATGATTCATTATATGCGCGATTCAAAGAAGAGTCGAAAATGACTCGCCTGAATGATGAAAATGTGATTTACATAAAGTAGAGCAACAAAATGTAAAGCATTCGACAATTGATCATGTTGGGGATTGAAAACGGATTGTTTTTACTTCTGCTTTGCAGTTATATTCTGCACAATTTTTACTGATGAATTATCTTCATCAGAAAGCTGAAAGGGAACTAAATGTAAGCCGAGTGGCGAAAGATGCTTCCTCGTTACATTATAAAAAGTAAGTATATATATATATATATATATATATATATATTACTGAAGATAATAAAAACAATTTATTTTCTTGCAGACATTTGTCACGTTAAATATAAATGCACAGACAAGGACATGAACACCGTCCTTCGCATTTTGTACAGGCAAAAGATAGACTAATGAAAAGGAGACGTTTAAATTAAGTTTGTATAATAATTAGTTTTATATTATGAACATTGTTAAGAAAACATTGTATTTAACATTTCATTTTTCTTATTACTGAATAAAAATCTGTGTTGAATTTAATTTAAATAAAATATTTCTTATATTTTTATTTGGGAAGAAAATATTTAAAAACAAGAAAAAAAGGTTATCTTCGGCCAGCCGAAGATTATATACCCTTGCAGTCATGCGCATTGCGTTAATTTTTTTTCAATGACCGATTGTTCCTATGGCAGCTATATGATAAAGTAGTCCGATCTAGATGAAATTTGGTGTACACATAGGATTCCAAATGCATATGGAGCGAATTTGGTTCAAATCGTACAAGAGGCACGGAAAATTTTCATACTAAGCATTTTCAACCGATTGCTCCTATGGCAGCTATATGATATTGTTGTACGATCCGGATAAAACTTGGTCGGCAAATGGATAATGATAACAAATGCGTATTGCGTAAATTTGGTTCAAATCGTACAAGAGACACAGAAAATTTTCATACTAAGCATTTTCAGCATTTTGAACCGATTGTTCCTATGGCAGCTATATGATATAGTGGTCCGATCTGGATGAAATTTGGTTTGCACACGGGATTTTATGCCAAATGCATATGGAGCGAATTTGGTTAACATAGCTCAAAAAAAATTTTTTTTTCATCCGATTGTTCCTATGGGAGCTATATGATATAGTGACCCGATCTGGCCGATTTTAACAAATGTTCTGCGTGCAAAGGGAATACACATGTATACCAAGTTTCATTAAGATAGCTTTAAAACTGAGAGACTAGTTCGCATAGAAACAGACGGACAGACGGACAGACAGACGGACAGACGGACATGGCTATATCGACTCGGCTGTTGATGCTGATCAAGAATATATATACTTTATGGGGTCGGAAACGTCTCCTTCAACGCGTTACAAACTTCGTGACAAAAACAATATACACTCTGCAAGGGTATAAAAAAACAAAAAACGATTCAAAAAAGAGTCGCGTATTACTGAAATAAAGACTCAAAAAAGAGTCGCGTTTGATTAAAAATATGACTCCAAACTGATTATAAAAATGGGTCAAAAGTGACTTATCAAGAAGAGTCGCGGGTACTGTATTTTATTCTCCCGACGAATTGGTCACATTTGAGCAGAAAACTAGCTCATTTATGACAATTTTAATCAGAAAGAGGACTCAATAAAGACTCGAATATGATCGCAAATGTTTGGTGGGTAAGCACTTGTTTCTGCGTTGTAGCCGCAAGTCTTGAGCGAGGTCTTCCGTCATGAGATTTACCAACAAGGCTCTAGCATTTCGTTTCTGACCGAATATGTCTCGAACTGAAACGACTGCGGTCGCAAGGATTACTTGATCGATTTCGCTAGCAACATGATCTACATGGGCAGGATGAGCAGAGGCTTGTGATTTTTCAACGAGTGCGTATTTGTGCAGGAGAGTATTGTATGGGTGAGAACATACTCTACACTTTGACCCAGTGCAGTTGGACACTCTGTGTCCCAAATGTAAACAATTTATACAAAGTTGACTGGATTCCACGAAATTGAATCTTCCGTCAACTTGCAATGCTGCGAACCCTTGGCAGTTTCCAATCATATGGTAGGCACTGCAAAAGTTGTATTTGACTTCCACTTCTTTTTCAACATTTGTACACGCAAACGATGATTTTCTAGCGTGTTTCATTTCAAATGTTTGATTCATCCTAGACTTTGAACTTCGAACTGGGCAAGAGTTTCGAAAAAAATAAGACATTTGTTGTCGTGTCATCCAAATGTTTACAGCTGAATTTGGGCAACTTCAGTTTGGGCAAGTGAGAATGGTGATAAGGCTGAGGTACGATTTCTGCTTCTTTATGTGGAAATAATTAACTTAAACGAGCACTCAGGCAAGTTTCCGCGTCAAACAGGGTCTGTTTTGTGTGCCATATTACATTTCTAAGAATTTGACTCTGTTCGAATGCACGTACATACGTGTACGTTCCCAAAGACAGTAGCTGATCAATATAATTTAAGACAATTAGACGCGATCTACTAGCAACTAAAAGGCTTGCAGTTAATCAGCGTACGTTTGTATATGTATCTGTGTATGTATAAGCAGCGTTGACACAAACAAAGTAGAGCAAAATCAAAGCAAAGCAGAATCAAAGTAAAGCACTAACAAAGTACAAGTGAACTACCGCAAACCAAACTCCAACAGGTTTATGTATGTATCTGAACGTGAACTTACTTATGTGCAAATTATGTTCAAGGAACAAAGGTCATAAAATCCCACCACTGAATATATGAATATATTGGCGAATAGCGAAACTAATGAGGAACAGCTGATGTTGATATGTATATACAACTATACTTATTTGCATCAGTTATCAACTGTTTGTTTTATTTACGTATATTTATTTAATTCGATTTGTGAGTTTTGCTTTAAAAGGCCTTTCAATAAATCACAAATGTATATATCAGGGCCGAAACGCAATGTCTTTAATGCGTTTACGAATATGAATTATAAGCCGCATCTTCGCTGACTCATTTGGGCACTGTTACCTGATTAACAGAAGAGTCGCTCTTGGGCACAATTCTGGGATTATCTCTACGATGACTATGTATGTGGAGACTCAAGTGTCTTCGGCTGCGGGCTGTTCTAATCCAAGCTTCCACCAACATCAACAGCTCCAGGGAAAATTCAAAATCCAATTTTGTCCAAGCCGACACACACTAAGGACCAACGAACGCGATTGAAAGTCCCTGTTTGGGCGCCAATGAATCGTAAACTAATTAAATTAAAACAAATTTCTAATTCATATACGTTACAATTTATTTGTTAGACTTAGAAAACGCGGAAAGGCTTGGCAGCATGTGTGGGGTTAATGCGAATCGAAAATACGAACTGACTGCCTGCTGGTGACCGCTGCACTGCCGAATACAAATCAAACTTACATGCTAGCTTAAGTATAAGAGATTTTATGCTTACATTTCAGGCTAATTCATTAGGTTCATTTCATTACTCAGGCTAGTACTTTATGTTCTTTGCTTATGCTAACTATTTTAATTCATGATCAAACAGTTGTATTATCCGTGGAGAAATGAACAAGAGGAGCTAATTAATAGAAATTGCGAAGAGGCTTGCAATCAGAATAAGGAATAAACGAATCCTGTGAAATTTTATGTTTCAAATGATAGTGAGTTAGAAGATGCTTTCAGTACGGTATTAGAAGAGAACCAGGAAGATGAGTTGGGTTATTTAAAAGATCAGGATAATATAGATAATATATTAAGAGTATTATGTATAGCTGACATTGATCACTAGGTAAACATTTTAGATATAGGAACCGACGATGATGCAGATGGTCCAAATAGCAACACTGATGAGTTTGTTAAGTTGCCTGTTTTAATGACATCGCCATGTTTAGAGGAAATTGTAAGTTCCCTAAACTTAAAACAGAAAACTCATCTAAACCATGTGTTGCATAATTTTAAGATAGGCTAGAAGTTCTATGAATATGTATGTGGTATAACAGGTGTCGGCAAAATCCAATTGATTTCGATAATATATCAAGCCCGTACAGCTAGATATAATAAGAGAAGAGGCTCAAATGCTGAGTCAAGTTCTTTTGTCCGCTTCAACAGGGAAGGCAGCATTCGGAATAGGAGGTTGTATACTACATTCAATGTTTAGTCTTCCTGTAAATCAGACCGATCGAATTGGGGCTTTCTCCGCAGACCTTTTTAATACTCATTCGAAATTGATTGATCTCCAACTTCTCACTATTGACGAGATTTCAATGGTATGAGCCAATTTTCAAAAGTAATCACTTTTTGTTAACGAGTTCGTCGATCTTAGACAACTGAGGCCTGTGGACGACAGGTAGATTTTTTAGCAACCCTCTACGAAAGACTACAGTGAACTACATGGGAAAATAATCTAATTAGATTAGAAATTTTCGAGTTGACTGAAATATGGCGTCAAAGAGAACACCAATCATTTTCTAAAGCCCTTAATAATATGGCATCAGCTCATAAAGCAAGATAAGATATTATCTTATTAGATCAAGAGTGTTAAGCTTTCCTTAATATTATATCAGATGATGCATACAACTCTCAAATTGCGACCACTCAGTATTGTTCGAATGCTGAGGATTTTGTTAAGGGTAGTAACTTAGTTGAGACAAACAGCAGAATATATTGTAACCGCCTTACATTCATTTCGCATAAAAATATAATTTATGCTTTTATAATTTATAGTTCGTAAGAGCCAGTGAAGGCATGCTGTAATTATTTTGTTACTTAGTTGTAAGTTATTGACTTGCTAAAGGTTAAGTTTGTTAATTTTAAGGCGGCCACTCAATGCAATTAAATAATAGGAAATTATCAGTTGTTTTATTCAAGGAAGGCAATCGGGAGTAACTCTGCACGGAAAACTCCGTTGTGAAGAGAGAGTTTTCGAGGTGAAGAAGTATCGCGACGGCTTCTGCGCTGTTCGACAGAGAGCGCCACGGGACTTTTTGATCGGCAGCAAAAGTGGCAAAAATAATTTTTTTGATGGAAGCGTACGACAAAAAGAAAAATCGCGTTTCGTTAAAAAATGATCATCGGTTATAAATCCGAAATTTTTTAAAAATCGGTTGAAAATTGTGGGTGGTAGAGCCCCTCAAAGTTGACCTATTTCTGAAATGTGCCAAAATGCATAAATTTTCGTCGCAAAATATTAACTTTGAAATTGAATTTTGGGCGAAATAATCGATCAATCTTATAGCTGTTATTTTTTTATTCAAATATAATTAAATTCAGTAAGAATTTTAAATTTCGTTTTATAACTGAATATTCAAAAAAAATAAGAAATATACTATTTTTCGGCAGTTTTTTTTAATTTCACAAGACGATCACGGGGAGACTATACACATATGATAGAATGAACATTCTTCTAATATGCCTATATAATTTCCTTTGCCTTAGTTGCCCGTTTAAAATTTAAAGTCATAAAACGAACCCAACCTCGCGCTAAAAATGCGCGGGACAGGTATGGAAGAAGAAGAGCGGGAATGGGAATTTGACTAAAAAAAATTGCGTAAAATCATGTTATAAATTATACCTGATTTAGTAAGCCTTGAAAAATGTTATTTTGTGTTTTACCTGTGTGTTTTACCTGTATTCATTGATTTTGGCAACAGGTAATAGGTAGTTTTAAAAGGTATAAGTTTGTTTTTAGTTCTAGGAAAGTTTTAAAAAGGTTTTTTACCTCATTCATGGATTTTAAAGCTTGCATATACGCTTCAAAGGCCCTGAGAAATTAAAAACAAAAATACACTCCGCCAGGACATTCAGAGAAGGAAGGAAAAAATACAAGCTGAACTTTTATCGAAGATTGGCATAAAAGTTGACTGTCCCAAGCACGGATACGGAAGTACAAACGATGGACATATCTAGCGAATTTTTTGAAAATGCTGAGTTGTCATCTGAAATAACAGGTGTGAATTTTGAAGTATTTCAAAGGTTGGCAGTAGTTCTTAATGTTATTAATTGCAAAGATTAATGGTACAAAATTTTCTGAATACGCATTAATAACATCAAAACTTATTACCAAAATGTATGCAAAGAAAAAACGTACACCAACATTACACAGGATTTTGGCTGATGGAAAGGAATTAATCGAGTATGCTTACCAATTGTAGAGCTGTCCGAAGGAGCACAGGAGTGCAAAAACAAGGACTAGAAAAGATTTACATACTCAAACACCAGCAAGATCTCTCGAAAAAGGCAGAATGAAGACTTGTTCAACATGCTGGCAGCATCTTGAGATCCAACTATATCATCGTTTAGAAACGTGCGAACCCGCAAGGATTTGGAAGATAGCAATTATAGCTCCGATATGATAAGTTTATTAGATACTAAGCCAACTGTTGACGATATTTTTAAGGAAAATCGACCACAAAATGCTAATTTGTAAAAATAACCTCAAAATAATGTACCCAAAAACGTAAGTTGCAATATTAAGAAAATAAGCTTAAAAAACTTCACAAAACCTATTGATTATGTTCACGCCAGGAAGTGTGATCGTCAGGCGCAGTTACTAGATGGAAGCGAATTCTCGGTATTCTAGGCTGAGGGAGATCTGGTCACACTGTGCAGGCATGATTAGTAACTTTTTTCAACAAGGGCATCGCCATTACCTTTTTTTCACATATAAGCTGACAATTACTTGTCATTCATTTTCATTAACAAAATAAAGATTCGAAAGGTTTCGTTGTTGCAACCAATAACTCTTGTGTGTTCATTGCCATTCTGGTCGCGACGAGCTCGACCCCCCCTTTCTCGTTTATTGCAGCGCAGCCGCAGCAGTATTGCACCTGCAATTGGAACGCCGGCAAACCGCTACCCCGACGTACTGCAGCCTCTCTCCACCCTGCTACAAACATTGGTCCTTCGAGCCGGCTAATCTAAATCCCCTCGCTCCAGCAGTTTCATCGGTGGAGGAACTGATAAGTATAGTCATTTCTAGAGGCACTAGCCATACATAACCGTACGTGAAACAGTTGTGCTATCCAGCGATTGTCCACAGTGCTTTGGTTATATTCCAGCTTAGAACAATAGCAATCCAAGGCGCAGTGTGGGCATTAATGTCCTTAATTTTTGCCCCTTGTGCAAGTGCATTTCAAACATATGTAAAATCCACCTAATCAAAGCTGCGAGAACATTAGTGGTATTCCGTTGTTCCACTATTGTCCCTGTGGCATGCTAATATTCGGTAGACATAAGTGTACTCTAGTTTTGTGTCCATTGTGCAAGTGCCGTTCCACACACACATATTTACCCAAGTGATCTGAGAAAGAATAGTGGTATTCCTCCTTCTCATCGTTAAATAAAATCCACTTAAAATCTCACAGCTATTTCTTGTGGTGCAAATACCGATTAATGGTTGTCCGAGCGTGAGCCAGTTCAAAATAGTCGTTCAATAAATCCGTTTGGCCAAACTACCTATCGGCAAAAACTATCGGCATATTTATTGCTTATTTTTACTAAAACTATCGACGTGTTACTTTCCATGAGTTTTTTTCTACACAGCGTCCATCGATATCCAACATCCATCACTATTAAAAAAAAAAAAACCATCGGTATATTTATCGCCTACATTGAATAAACAAAAAAACACAACTATCGGAGTATTTGCTTTCTATATGTATACAGAAAATATAAATAAATATAAAAAAACGAGGGAAACTATAAACATTGTAAAGCTACGAATTTCCTTCATCGCTTTGGTTTTTTTTTTTGTTTTGTTTTATTGGGTTCGTGCCGCTGCTGATACGTGCTGTCATTCCTTTTCTGCATCCATCCGAATACAGTCCACTACGTATATATATAAACAAAACATACTTCGACCTCTGTTCGCTTCTCCGAAGAACACTACCTTCGCTATCCGTAAGCTTAATCCCTTTTGAGCATCCTCTCCGCCCGGATAGATTATGCCCGGAGGCTCTCCGAAGGACGATCGTACCGCGAAATCTCGTCGTTCGACTCCGCCAACTACCCCCTTGACGAAACCAAAGGGTTCCGTCCCTCCTTCCACAATTAAGCGTGTTCCGTCAACCCTTGACGCTCCAAGCACATCCCGGCATGTCTCTTTGAAGGCAAGTGCCCCCAGACGAGCCTCTTCTGAGCCTCGTTCTCCCCCGGACACGTTTCGCTCGGATTATTCTCTCGGCACTGCCCTCCGTTCAGCGCCAAGCATTACTGTGTCAGCTCCCCAAGTGGTGACGAGGTCCACCTCCCAGCGTTTGCGAGACACAGCCAGTATGTCCTTGTCCGACTACATCACCGTTTCCGACGAATTGAGCCAATTCGAGGCCCGAGTCGGATACAGTGACGATGAGGCCCCCTCGCTTCGAATTTGGCAAGTGCGCTTGGACCAAATTAAGTCCATCTGGGACGAGGTTCAGGTGACCTATCGCAACACTGTAAAGGCGCTTTCCTCGTCCGACAGCGAGGAGAGCAAAATCGATCTAGCCACCGTTCAGGCCAAGCACGAGTACTGCTATGCCATGTATGAGCGGTGTGCTAGTCGGTTCGGTGAAGCGATCGATTCCATCACCGCTGCGAATACCGTCGCGATTGTTCAATCTTCCGCCGTGTCAACGAACTCTCGCGGATGCCGAGTGCCGCCTTGTGAAATCGATGTTTTCACCGGAGATTACCTGAAATGGCCCATATTCCGGGATCTATTTACTGCCATGTATATAAACAATCCTAGTCTCAGTCTTGTCGAGAAGCTTTTCCACCTCAATGCTTAAACTCGTGGCGAAGCGAAAGCCATTGTGTCCAAGTCTCCTCTAACTAATGACGGATTTCTCTCGGCGTGGCATAGGCTCGGCGAACGTTTTGAAAACAAACGGTTGTTTGTCACGAGCCAACTTTACGTCATCTTTGGCATTGCTTCCATGGTTCATGAATCCGGAGCTGCCCTGAAGGAATTGCAGAGCACAGTTCACGGGGCGCTGACGGCTCTAGAGCATTCTCACCTCAGTATTACGAATTAGGACAATCTGTTAGTGTACTGGTTCAATTCTAAACTTCCCAAAACCAGTCGGACCCAGTGGGAGCAATCCCTTCTTGTTAAAACCGCGCTTCCGTCATGGCAGGACTTCAACAACTTTCTAATTGACCGTTTTCGTACGCTTGAAGCCATTCATGGGCCGTCAAGCTCAACCACCACAGCGTCTCATCCAGTTTTAAGAAAGCCTCTGACTAATGCTCACTCCTTTGAAGCCACAGTCAATGTTAAGCCGCATGTCTGTAAACTGTGTGGTCGTGAACACCATCCCATTCGACTTTGCCCCAGTTTTCATCAACTATCTGTCCCAGATCGCATCACAGCAATCAAACAACAGAAATTGTGTATGAACTGTTTTGCAAGAGGGCATCAATTGCGAGACTGCACGAGTCCTCATAACTGCCGCAGTTGCCAAGCTCGCCATCATACCCTCCTTCATCGAGGTGGCTCACCCGAAACAAGCGCCGCCTCCGCACCAGCACAAGATCGAGCCATGATTGTCAATCAGGCTGATCCACTTCAGCCACCGGCGGATGTTCAAAATTATTTTGCCACTTAGACTCAGGGAGTCCTCCTAGGTACAGCTATGGTGAACATCAAGCATTTGGGTACCAGCTACCCGGCTCGCGCTCTGATCGATTCCGGATCAGAGGGCACTTTCATTTCCGAACGTATGTTCCACATAATTCGACCGGCCTATCGACTTGTCATGGCGCAAGTCAGTGGTCTAAACTGCCCGGTCTCCTCCCGTTCTCAGAAGACGTGCCACTTGCAATTCACTCCGCCTACCAAGCACTCTCTATGCATTGACACAGTAGCCCTCGTATTGCCTCGATTGACTGGCGCCCTTCCGTCAGTTTCCATTCCTGACCGTATAATCCAAGATCTTCCAAATCTCCAATTGGCTGATCCGCTTTTTCATCGAAGATCACAAATTGAAATATTTTCGCGACAGCACCAGAAGGAGGCGCGATGGTAGATATATTGTGTCATTGCCATTCAAGGCTCCGCAAAACATTGAACTGGGACATTCAAGATCGATTTCCTTGGCTCAATTCTTAAGGAATGAGGCTCGAATGCAAAAAAAACCGCTCCTTAAACAGCACTTATAAAGTTATCCTGCAAGAATATATCGAGTTGGGTCAAATGATCCGAGTTCCGCCTCCAACCGACACCTTGAACTTTTAACTACCGCACCATGCTGTGTTCAAGCCAGAAAGTGCATCAACTAAAACCCGCGTGGTTTATAACGCATCTTGTCCGTCCACGAATGGAGTCAGCCTCAATGATGTCTTGCATACCGGCCCAACATTTCAAGTCAACCTCATTTTGCAGATCCCAAGTGGAGATTCTTCCGCTATGTTTTTAACGCCTACGTAACTAAGATGTACAGACAAATCATGGTTGATGCAAAGCATACGCCCTTCCAGCGAATCCTTTCCCGGGATGAGCATGCACGACTCACTGATTATGAGCTCGAAATATTTACGTTCGGTGTCAATTGCGTGCCTTTTTTAGCATTTCGAGTGCTTCTACAGATTGCCCAAGACGTCGAGAACAGCTACCCAAAAGCGAGCGACATTTTACGACATTTCATGTACGTTGATGATGTCCTTGCAGGAGTCCACACTCCAGAGGATGCTCATGCTGCTATCCAGCAACTCCGAGATGCTCTACAGTTCGCAGGCTTTCCTTTAAGAAAATGGACGTCCAACCATAAGCCTTTGCTGCAGGCTATCCCTAAGGATCATCTGCTCCGTGATGATTCTCTTGAGATCGAGGATGCCTGTCACGCAAAAACTCTAGGCATCCGCTGGAAGGCGACGGCAGACTGCTTCTTTTTTGTTCCGCTCGAACCAGAGGTTCAAACAACAATTACTAAACGAATAGTCTTGTCTCAGATCGCTAAGCTTTTCGACCCAGCCGGTTGGTTAGCCCCCTTCGTCATCCGTGCCAAAATCTTTATGCAGCAAATTTGGCTCACCGAGATTGGTTGGGATGACACACTTCCAGCGTGTCTTGTGCAGCAATGGCATGCTTTCCTTGAGGACTATCCTGGCCTTCAAATCATCCATATTCCCAGGTGGATACTGATTTAGAGACGCAATGGCAGCTACATGGGTTTAGTGACGCATCCCAAAGGGCCTATGGCGCGGCGCTTTACGTACGGGTGCAACATAAGCACCACATTAGCGTTCATCTACTCGCCGCAAAAACCCGGGTAGCCCCGGTCAAGACTCTCTCGCTCCCGCGCCTCGAGTTATGTGGGGCAGTTCTCCTAGCTGACCTGTATACGGCCATCGTTAGCAACCTTCCAATTCAGCCCGTACAATCCTTCTTCTGGACTGACTCCACCATCGTGTTGGCATGGCTCCAAAAAACACCATGCCGATGGACGACCTTCGTTGCCAATCGGGTAACTGCCGTATCTAAGGCGGCCGCTATCGATAATTGGGCACATGTCCGCTCTGAAGATAGCCCCGCTGACCTAGCGAGCCGTGGCGTATCCGCATCTGACCTGGCTGCTAGTGATTTGTGGTGGCACGGCCCAGAGTGGCTCCGTCAATCGCCCGAATACTGGCCGTCAGGTGCTATACCGGAGACAGAGATCGAGCAACGAGTGCAATGCCACACGGCTAATCTTCCTCCGTCGAACGATCTCCTTGAACGATTTTCCGACTTTGGCAAGGCCTTACGAGTGGTCGCTTATGTCCAGCGCTTCGTTTGCCGAAAAATACACTCCTACCCGACCCTGAATCTTCAACATGAAGAGCTAGTCGCCGCAGAGAGACGTTTAATTGCGGTTACACAGCAGCAAGAGTACCCCACAGAGCTCCGCTGCCTACAAGACAAACGTCACATTCCTTCATCGACCGCGGTGCTCAACTTGAATCCGTTTCTGGATCAACATGGCATCATCCGTACGTGCGGACGACTGCAAGCCTCGGAATCACTCACCTATGATGAGCGACACCCCGTAATTCTGCCATACAACTCCAGTCTATCTCGGCTGCTTGTACGATTTACTCATCAGATCACACTTCATGGAGGCTATCAACTTATGCTCCGAATACTCCGCTCCAAATTCTGGATTCCTAAGGTCAAAAACTTAATAAAAGCTCAGTCGCACGCATGCACGCGGTGCATTCTGTATAAGCGCCAGCTTTATTCGCAATTAATGGGTCATCTTCCACGCCATCGCGTAACCTTCTCCAGACCCTTCACTCATACGGGTGTCGATTTCGCAGGTCCATTCGAAATCAAGAACTTCACGGACCGGGCCTGTTTAATTACCAAGGGTTACGTCTGTGTCTTTGTATGTTTCACCACCAAGGCCATCCATTTGGAGGCTACCTCTGACCTCACGACCGAGAAATTCCTCGCAGCGTTTTCTCGCTTTGTCGCGAGACGTCGGTGTCCCCAACGCATTTATTACGACAATGGGAAGACCTTCGTCGGAGCGTCTACGTGCTTAGACAAGGACTTCTTGGAGGCCACCAAACAATCCGTCATGCGGACGCACGGATCTCAGATTCTCTCATGGGAATTCATTCCACCTAGCGCCCCTCACATGGGCGGTTTGTGGGAGGCGGGAGTCAAAAGCTTCAAGGCCCTCTTTTACAAGTCCACCTCCGGAGTTAAGTACACCTTTGAGGAACTTTCAACTTTATTGTATAAAGTGGAGGCATGCTTGAACTCTAGACCTATTTCCCCTATGTCCGAGGAGTCGACTGATTTGCTTGCGTTAAGCCCAGCTCATTTCCTCACTGGAGGCCCCCTTCTGTCCATAGGTGAGCCTGAGATCCATGAAGAACCGATGTCCCTAATCAACCGATGGCAGCGCCTTAAGGCCTTACATCATCAATTCTGTCGTCGGTGGAAGGACGAATATTTGAAGGAACTACATAAGCGAAACAAATGGCAGCACCCGAACCGTAATCTTCAAAAAGATGATCTAGTCATTATATATGAGGATAATCTGCCTCCCACTGAATGGCGCTTGGGACGCGTTGAAGGTGTATATCCGGTCAACGACGGTGTAGTGCACGTTGTTGGTGTACGAACTTCTCGTGGCATCATTAAACGTCCTGTGGCGAAGCTGATTCTACTCCTCAGCGATCCCGGAACTACCTCTCCTAAGTAGGACAGCCATCCCTTCCTATGTCGTGTTTGTGTGTCTCGTTCTGCCGTATTGTTCTATCTTGACGAGAGAGCCGTCTTTAATAATTGATCGTCTCCTTTTAGTTTGACCGACAGAAAACCCGATGGCTCCCAAGCATCCATGGCCCCGACATGCAGAGCGGACCAGTCGGCGAGGAGTTGATTCATACCGTTGTCGGGTATGCCGTGGCGTTCACGCGCTCCGCCAGTGTCGGCGATTTCTTAATCTACGTGCGGAGAAAAGACTGCGGGCAGTGCTGGTCAATAAGTATTGCCCCAACTGCTTGGCCCACGAACATTCGTCTGGCACCTGTCGCAGCAGTGACAGCTGTCGAATCTGCGGGCAGAATCATCATACGTTGATCCATATCAACGATCCGTCGACGCGACTGCTAAATCCTGTCACCCGCTACCGGCCGTCCGCACCGAGAGGCAACGTCGTGCGACGGTCTCCCGCTCCTGCCGAGGTCCATGGTAACCAAGTTGGTTCAGCCAGAGCACCGACGTTGACCTCATTACTCCAGCATCGGGCGACGATGGTGATGCCCACGGCACTCGTCCGAGTCGGCAACGGCCAGAAGCAGTTTGAGGCACGCGCCGTACTAGATGCTTGTGCGCCTCAGAGTCGCATCAATGCATCTTTCGCCAAGGCGCTGGGATTGTCAATCACCTGCGTAGGGGTTGAACGTGCCTGCATGGCAATCCTAGGGTCTCCCACTGCCCCGAACTTCCGTCGGGAAACCGTGTTGAGGGTTGAAGAGGACCTAAGGATCCGCACCCCCGTGCGCGAAATATCCGAGACCGTGCGGAATCAGTTCACCAACCTGGTACTGGCTGATCCGCACTTCCACCAGCCGTCGGTCGTGTCCATTGTCCTTGGGGGTGACATCTATCCAGATGTCATCCAGGCTGGCTGTCTGCCCAGTGCTGGGAATTTTCCTGTCGCCCAGAGCACCATTTTCGGGTGGGTCCTCTCTGGCTCCTGCGGCAATTAGGCGATCCAGAACGCGGCCACCCCCCATCCACGTCTCCGTCGGGCCAGGCGAATTGTTGCAGTTGTTGCAAGGGGGGGCGGCATGTTCACGCCAGGAAGTGTGATCGTCAGGCGCAGTTACTAGATGGAAGCGAATTCTCGGTATTCTAGGCTGAGTGAAATCTGGTCACACTGTACTGGCATGATCAGTAACTTTTTTCTACAAGGGCATCGCCATTACTCTTTTTCATCTTTTTAAAGCTGACAATTATTGGTCATTCATTTTCATTAACAATAAAAATTCGAAGGTTTTCGTTGTTGCAACCAACAACTCGTGTGTGTTAATTTAACTTGCCATTCTGGTCGCGACGAGCTAGACCCCCCCTCTCTCTTTTATTGCAGCGCCGCCGCAGCAGTATTGCACCCGCAACTGGAACGCCGGCAAGCCGCTACCCCGACGTACTGCAGACTCTCTCCGCCCTGCTACAAACAGATTAGTTATATAAATGTTAAAACAATATTAAAAATATTACTTTGTGATAAAAATAAGTATTTCAAATTTTTATTTTATACCTCTACTATGGGCAGAAACATTACTGAACTTTGACCATAAGTTTTGAAGCACCCTGTTGACCGATCACCCTGTTCATTCTCTCATTCTATAGCTTAATAAGTTATCTATTAAATGCTGATGTCCGCTCCCTCCATCGCGTCACTTCGTCGCTTTAACAGGCGTTCCAGCCGATTTATAAAATAGGCAAAAAGAAATTCACACAATACATTTTTTTGTTATTCTCAAGAATATTTAATCTTTAGCGAAGCGAACATAACCAATTTTTCTAGTTATTTTTTTTTAAATTTGAAAATTTTGTCCAAAGATCTTTGGTATGCTTTCCACTAACTTGTGAAAAAAATCATGCCGATTTATACTCAATTCTGCTTGAGCCCGACTCCTAATTTATCCATACCATACCCCATACCCCATACATTTTCAATAGGGTTGGTGTAGGCCAATTCCCCCTTCAGAAATATGTGGTTGCCGAGTAACTTTTAACTATTTTCGCCGTGTTCTTGGGTTGCCCTGTTGAAATATCATCGGTTAAGTGGGTCTATAAAATCGGGATAGTCTTCCTTCCTCATAGTATTAACAATTTAGACCAATGGGCCTATGTTCTACCATGTAAAGCAGGCCCAAATCATTACGTCGCCTCCACCATGCTTCACAGTCATTTTGACTTGCTGCTTTTGCATGGTCCTTACAACATTTGAGAAAGCCTGTAACTGTTTTATCAGAAAAAATCATCTCCTTGGGGATGTCTTTTTTTTTGTTGACATGGCAGTTCCATAGGTCCATAGCTCGAGCATATGTATATATGTAAGTTAACACATAAGCATTGCACCCAAAATATCATATAAGTATTGCACATAACAAATCCATTTGCTCTGAGTACATTCCGCTGACGCATGAATTCAGTGGCCTGACCATAGCTGGTCAACTATGGTAACATAACACTTGACTTTGTCGCAAGCGTTTATGTTATCATTTATGCAGAGTCGGCTTGCCGGCTGTAGCTCTTTAGTTTTGTAAGCTTATGGATTCAGCTTTAGGTTTAGCATAAGATTCTGCTTTTGCATAAAATCAGTTTTGTACTTAATGTTCACTGAAAAGGTCTACAATAAAATATACTACTCCAGCGACAGCCGTAAATAATCATTTTTATATCAAACATATTGCTGAGCCACAAGGCCAGTGATTGAGGTAAAGTCAAGCCTCCACCCTAAACATCCTAAAAAGACTAAGGACATTACTATACTAGGATTACCACGACGACGCGGGAATCAGTAGAATACTTACTTGGCGCCCAACTAGTGGTCGGACTCCACTACCTACAACAATTAAAAAAGCAGCACAGGAGCTGCAACAACCAACAACAACTAAGACAGCAGCGCGGAGCTGCAAGTGACCGACTTTATTAAGAAACATTTTTTGGTGTTAGTTGAATCATGTAAGTGGATACAAGTGGAAACAATATTTATTAAGTTTATTTTATAAAAAAATAGTTAGTACTAGTGAGCATTTTATATTGCAACAGACTGTTAGCTGAACAATTAGCAGCAGCAAACGTTGCCGCTCCACAAGTAGTAGCATATGCTGCTATAGGAATTAGAAACGATATTCACTGTGACGAGCCGCTAGATGCCGTCAAGTGCTTACCTGTGTTTGCAGGAGTGCAGGAAGCTTATGTATCTTGGAGGCAGGCAGCATTAGCCGCTTACGAGATCTTCAAACCATATAATGGCAGTTCTCGTCATTATCAGGCTGTTATCATCATAAGAAGCAAGATTAGATGCCCCGCAGATGCTGGCCTCGTTTGGTACTGTATTGAATTTCGATGCGATAATAAATCGTCTAGATTTCAAATACAGTGACAAGAGACCAATTTATGTCATTGAACAGGAATTAGGTACCTTGAGGCAAGGTGGCCTGTCCCTGCTTCAATATTACGATGAGGTAGAGAAGAAACTCACTCTTCTCACTAACAAAGTTAACATGTCATATGAGCCGGCTTTAGCAAAGGGCCTATGTGAAAAATTCCCCGACGATGCGTTGCGTGTGTTCATTTTGGGTCTCAAGCGCAGTCTTACAGATGTGCTCTTTGCAGCAAAGCCCAGAGACTTGCCTTCAGCGCTAGCTCTTGCGCAAGAAGTCGAGTCGAATCACGAAAGGTACGCATTCGCGACTAATTTCGCAAGAAGTCTAGAAGACAAAGAGCGCAAGCCACATGCAAAAGCGCAGGGTCACCAACAGGAGAAGTATTCACAACAAGCCGAAACACAAGCTAGCGGTACAAAGAATCCGCACTTTAGCAAGCAAAGCAAGGGCCCGGTTCAGACTGACCAACGAATCAGCAGGCAGCACAATAATAATGGCGCACCAGTGCCCATGGAGGCCGATCCTTCCTTCTCAAGAGTTTTGCAGCCCACCCAAGCCCCTGCTTACGCCAATAGAAAGCACCCCGCATTTGACCACACAGGCGGTCAGAGAAATCCGCAGAGGTTGAATCACGTCACGCAAGACGCGGGACAGGGGGCAAAGGCGTATGCGGATGCCGCTTCCATCGCAGCGGCACAAATCAATGACGATGCTAGTTATGACTCTGATAATCTCAATTTTTTAGGAACAAATCCCTGCTACCCATCATCAGACAAAGAGTAGCAGGGACTCACATGCGATTCCTCATAAACACGGGCGCGGCCAAGAATTTCATTCGGCCACATGAAGGGTTTAAAGGCGTCCGCTCGGTAGAGTCCCCCTTCAGAATTCATTCCATTCACGGCGAGACACAAATTACACACAAATGCTTTGTTTCAAAGTTTGGGTTAAAAGGCAACCTTTTTCATTCTGCCGGACTTGTCAACTTTTGATGGGATTGTAGGCCTTGACCTGCTAAAGCCGGCAGCTGCTTCGCTTTGTCTAGCTTCAGGACAACTTAAGTGGGGCATGGAGGTCGAACAAATCACCTTCCACACGTGCAAAAATGTATATTTCACAAATGAAAACTGTGCAGAGGCATCCCCATTGGATAGAAGTTATTTTTTGAAAATGCTAAAGACCAGACAAAAGGCCTTTGCAGACCCAGACGAGGCGTTGCCGTATAACACATCAGTCGTGGCTACCATTAGGACCACAGATGAGCAACCGATCTATGCCAAGCTTTACCCATATCCGTTGGGAGCAGCCGATTTCGTTAATAAAGAAATCAAAGATCTGCTAAAAAATGATATAATTCAAAAGTTCGTCTCTCCCTACAATTACCCAATTTTAAGAAAAGCGTTAACTTTCGTGGTTTCATAGTCACCAGCACCGGCTCCACGACGGATCCTGAAAAGGTTAGGGCAATACAGGAGTATCCAGAACCTAAGACACTGTTCGAGGTCAGATCATGTCTAAGCCTCGCAAGTTATTACAGATGTTTCATTAGGGACTTCGCCGCAATAGCAGGGCCCATATCGAACATCTTGAAGGGTGAAAATGGAACAGTCAGAAATATGAAGGTTCAATTCTCTGAAGTGCAGCAAAGGGCGTTCAGAAGTTCCGCGATATTTTGTCATCCGAGAATGTAATGCTCAGGTACCCTGATTTTAAGAAGCCATTCGATCTAACGTATCGTATGGTCACTTGCCAAGTTAAGGCACTATTTGTATGGGGTGAAAGACATTAATATCTTCACTGACCATCAACCCTTGACCTTTGCAGTCTCGGAATCTAATCCAAATGCGAAGATCAAAAGGTGGAAAGCGCGCATTGACGAGTCTAATGCACGTATCTTCTATAAACCTGGCAAGGAAAATCTGGTCGCGGATGCCTTGTCAAGACAGCAGCTCAACGCTGTAAATGAACAAAAAATTGAGTCTTACGCAGCAACGATCCACAGTGAGGTATCTCTCACCAACACCATTGAGACAACAGACAAACCCTTGAATTGTTTTCCAAACAAAATAGTGCTAGAAGAGGCGCGTTTCCCCTTAAAACGAACTTTTATTCTTTTTGGAAACAAGAAACGCTACTTGATTAGCTATACTTGCATCGAATCGCTGCTAGACGAGCTCGAAGACGTAGTTTCACCCAAATGCGTAAATGCTCTCCACTGTAATTTACACACGCTTGCAATGATACAAGATGCATTGGTTCGAAGATACCCGGCCACAAAGTTCTGGCACTGCAAAAATCGCGTAGTGGACGTATTTGCGGTTGGAGAAAGAAGAGAAATCCTCACAGACGAGCATGATAGGGCCCATAGGTCCGCTCAGGAAAATATAAAGCAGGTACTCTCGGAGTACTACTTTCCAAAAATGGCAAAAATAGCCAATGAAATAGTGCAAAATTGCAAAACTTGTGCTAGGGCGGGCTAAATATGATAGTCACCCCAAAAAACAAGAGCTTAGGGAGACACCGATCCCCTCACATGTAGGAGAGATGTTACACATAGACATTTTCTCCACTGACAGGAAATACTTTCTCACTTGCATCGACAAGTTCTCTAAGTTTGCTATTGTTCAACTGGTCCCTTCAAGAACCATTGTGGATCTGACGCCATCTTTATTGCAACTAATGAATTTTTTTCCAAAGCTAGATCCATTTACAGTGACAATGAGCCATCATTGAATTCAGAGACCATCGTAACTATGCTCACAAACAACTATGGGGTCAGCATTTCAAATGCACCACCATTGCATAGCATCTCGAATGGACAGGTTGAGCGCTTTCACAGCACTCTGTTAGAGCTAGCCAGATGCTTAAAGATCGATAAAGGCATAAGTGACACCGTAGAAGTCATTTTACTGGCCATAAATGAGTACATTTAGTCGATCCATTCGGTCATCGACCAGAGACCAGTTGATGTGGTTCAGGCGCACCCAGATGAACCACAAGAAAAGATTCAAGAAAAAATCAGAAACGCTGAGACGACGCTCAGAGCTAAGGAGAATGCAAATCGGCAGAATAGGGCCTTCGGCGTTGGTGACAAGGTTTTGGTCAAGTCCAACCGACGGCTCGGAAACAAACTCACAGAAGGCCGTGGAAGCAGACCTGGGGACCGAGGTCCTCATTAGAGGGAGGGTGGTCTACAAGGACAACCTAAGGTGACTCCCTTGTTTTTTTACACCTTTTTTTAAGCCACTAGGCGAACTCGTATAAGTTAGATATAGTTTTTTCAATTTCCTTTTAGCCACTTGGCATAGTTTTTATAAAACATTTTTTGGTGGTGGGCAGACCTCTTTAAAAAGAAAAAAACCAAAAAAGAAGTTGCTAACAAGAAAGAAAACAACTTCATTTCACAGGTTTGGATCCATATTGCTCCTTTTCTTATCAGTGGCTTCGGCACATGTCACCGACTACTCGCGTGCCAAGTACATTCCCATCATCGATGGCGAAGTCTTGATATGGGTAGAATACGCCTATGTGAGGCACTCGGCAAACCTCTCGGAGTACGTGCGAATAGTGGAAGAAACGGTCAAACTAATTGACATATTCCCGCTATCCCACATGAAAAAACTTCTAAGTGTGGACACGGCACATATACAAGACCTCTTGGAGGCGTTAGGCACACACCATAGAGTCGCCAGGAGTTTAGATTTCCTAGGATCCATTCTGAATGTTGTGGCGGGTACACCCGATGCCGGTGATTTATGTTCACTGAAATGCAACTGACAAATGCCAACAATAGACAAATAGAAATAAACAATAGAGTTCAAGACCAGCTTAACCAGTTAACAATCACTGTCAATAAGATTCTCAAGATAGCCAAAAGTTCACAAGTTTACACTAGCCATTTATTTGAAACACTACTGTCTAGAAACAGAATGCTTATGATTGAGTTGCAAAATTTAATGCTTGCTAAGGCTCGCGAAGGCTAACATTGTTAGTCCAAACATTTTGGACCACTCAGATTTGAAATCAATTTGGCTAGAGGAACCCACCAACACTCCCATAGGAGATCTTATGTCCGTTGCGTCCGTGAAAGCTCTTCAATCCATTAACACTTTACATTTTATAATCAAATTCCCATAGATTAAAAAAGCTTGCAGAAAAATCACGATTTATCCTGTCGCCCACAAGAACTTCACATTGCGATTGTTTGACAACGTCATAGCCGAATGCGATGGAGAAACCCACACACTGCAGAGTTGCGCAGCTTCACCTGGAGCCACATTTTGTCGTCTGGCATTAGAGAGTTCATGTTCCAAAGAGCTCCATGCAGGTGGCACGGCACACTGCGAGATCCAGCCGAGCAACCTGGAAATAATTACCCATGTAGATGACGGAATCATCATCCTCAACGACGGGTCCGCAAAGATTCAGGTGGACAACGGCCCTGAGATCCAGGTACAAGGCACGCATCTCATCACGTTCGGAGACCGAGTCGCAAATGAACGTAATTTGGTGATACAGCAATTCACGAAAGACGCCGGAACTGATCAAGCGTATCGTGTGGCATTCATCATTGGAGCCATATGCTGTGCTTTAATCTGCATTGGCCTCACTCTTTGGCGGATCATCGACGCAAAGAAGTCTGCGAAGCAGTTGCGAGAGGTCGTCGCCGGGATTGGGTCTGAGGGGGGAGTAGTTAACACATAAGCATTGCACCCAAAATAGCATATAAGTATTGCACATAACAAATCCATATGCTCTAAGTACATTCCGCTGACGCATGAATTCAGTGGCCTGACCATAGCTGGTCAACTATGGTAACATAACACTTGACTTTGTCGCAAGCGTTTATGTTATCATTTATGCTGAGTCGGCTTGCCAGCTGTAGCTCTTTAGTTCTGTAAGCTTATGGATTCAGCTTTAGGTTTAGCATAAGATTCTGCTTTTGCATAAAATCAGCTTTGTACTTAATGTTCACTGAAAAGGTCTACAATAAAATATACTACTCCGGCGACAGCCGTAAATAATCATTTTTATATCAAACATATTGCTGAGCCACAAGGCCAGTGATAGAAGTTTAAGGGCATTTCTCTACTAGGATTACCACGAAGACGCGGGAATCAGTAGAGTACGTAATTGGCGCCCAACTAGAGGTCGGACTCCACCAACTACAACAATTAAAAAAGCAGCACAGGAGGTGCAACAACCAACAACAACTATGACAGCAGCGCGGGAGCTGCAAGTGACCGACTTTATTAAGAAACATTTTTATTGTGTTAGTTGAATCATGTAAGTTGATGCTCTGGCCAAAATTTTTCTGCGAAAACAAAAATTATTAAGTTTATTTTATAAAAAATTAGTAAGTACTAGTGAGCATTTTATATTGCAACAGACTATGTAAAATTTTTTTTTTATATAATAAACAGAACCAAGTGAGAGTGACTGCTTTGAGAATTTTAGTGAAAACAATTTATCGTCCCGATCGCTAATAAAATTACATTGCGTTACTTTCTACTTGTCTAAAATTGTGCTATAACAATACATACAGTTCTCGTGGCTCAGAGCTGTGACGTAATTCGACCCATCTTTTGACGGCCCGTTTTATTTTTCGCGGCCACTGGCCTGCGCATTTCACGGCTCAGCTAATATAGAAACCCTCGCAAGCAGTCTAGCAACTCAGATTCCGACTGTGACATTCGCATCAGAGTCCCGGCTACAAGACCTACAGTTCCCCCACCACCAAGTAAAATGGATCCAGATCAGCTTAGGGAAGTAGTAAGAACGGCTATCAGCAATGCAGCAATACCAGCAGAGGGAGCAAGCTGTGACTCAACGAATTAATGAGTTAGCTGAACAATTAGCGGCAGCAAACGTTGCCGCCCCACAAGTAGTAGCATATGCTGCTATAGGAATTAGAAACGATATTCACTGTGTCGAGCCGCCTGCCTGTCCCTGCTTCAATATTACGATGAGGTAGAGAAGAAACTCACTCTTCTCACTAACAAAGTTAACATGTCATATGAGCCGGCTTTAGCAAAGGGCCTATGTGAAAAATTCCGCGACGATGCGTTGCGTGTGTTCATTTTGGGTCTCAAGCGCAGTCTTACAGATGTGCTCTTTGCAGCAAAGCCCAGAGACTTGCCTTCTGCGCTAGCTCTTGCGCAAGAAGTCGAGTCGAATCACGAAAGGTACGCATTCGCGACTAATTTCGCAAGAAGTCTAGAAGACAAAGAGCGCAAGCCACATGCAAAAGCGCAGGGTCACCAACAGGAGAAGTATTCACAACAAGCCGAAACACAAGCTAGCGGTACAAAGAATCCGCACTTTAGCAAGCAAAGCAAGGGCCCGGTTCAGACTGACCAACGAATCAGCAGGCAGCACAATAATAATGGCGCACCAGTGCCCATGGAGGTCGATCCTTCCTTCTCAAGAGTTTTGCAGCCCACCCAAGCCCCTGCTTACGCCAATAGAAAGCACCCCGCATCTGACCACACAGGCGGTCAGAGAAATCCGCAGAGGTTGAATCACGTCACGCAAGACGCGGGACAGGGGGCAAAGGCGTATGCGGATGCCGCTTCCATCGCAGCGGCACAAATCAATGACGATGCTAGTTATGACTCTGATAATCTCAATTTTTTAGGAACAAATCCCTGCTACCCATCATCAGACAAAGAGTAGCAGGGACTCACATGCGATTCCTCATAAACACGGGCGCGGCCAAGAATTTCATTCGGCCACATGAAGGGTTTAAAGGCGTCCGCTCGGTAGAGTCCCCCTTCAGAATTCATTTCATTCACGGCGAGACACAAATTACACACAAATGCTTTGTTTCAATGTTTGGGTTAAAAGGCAACTTTTTTCATTCTGCCGGACTTGTCAACTTTTGATGGGATTGTAGGCCTTGACCTGCTAAAGCAGGCAGCTGCTTCGCTTTGTCTAGCTTCAGGACAACTTAAGTGGGGCATGGAGGTCGAACAAATCACCTTCCATACGTGCAAAAATGTATATTTCACAAATGAAAACTGTGCAGAGGCATCCCAATTAGATAGAAGTTATTTTTTTAAAATGCTAAAGACCAGACAAAAGGCCTTTGCAGACCCAGACGAGGCGTTGCCGTATAACACATCAGTCGTGGCTACCATTAGGAACAACAGATGAGCAACCGATCTATGCCAAGCTTTACCCATATCCATTGGGAGCAGCCGATTTCGTTAACAAAGAAATCAAAGATTTGCTAAAAAATGATATAATTCAAAAGTCCGTCTCTCCCTACAATAACCCAATATGGGTAGTAGACAAGAAGGGCACTGATGAAGCGGGTAATAGGAAAATGAGGTTGGTAATCGACTTTAGTAAACTTAACGAAAGAACCGTGCCTGACAAATACCCTATGTCAAATATATCCATGATATATTTGTGAAAGTGGGGAGAGCCAAATTCTTTTCAACATTAGACCTCAAGTCTGGTTATCACCAGATCATACTCGCTGATCGCGACCGTGAAAAAACGTCTTTCTCTGTGAACGGAGGGAAATACGAGTTCAAAAGACTCCCCTTTGGATTAAAGAATGCAGCAATCATCTTCCAAAGAACCATCGACGACATACTGCGAGAGCAGATCGGCAAATTTTGCTATGTTTATGTCGATGACGTAATCATCTTTTCAGAAGATGGGGAATCCCACATTAAACACGTGGATTGGGTCCTAAAAAGCTTACACGAAGCAAACATGAGGGTCTCCGTCGAAAAGTCACGTTTTTTTAAGAAAGGCGTTAACTTTCTTGGTTTCATAGTCACCAGCACCGGCGCCACGACGGATCCTGAAAAGGTTAGGGCAATACAGGTGTATCCAGAACCTAAAAAAACACTGTTCGAGGTCACATCATTTTTAGGCCTCGCAAGTTATTACAGTTGTTTCATTAGGGACTTCGCCGCAATAGCAAGACCCATGTCGAACATCTTGAAGGGTAAAAATCGAACAGTCAGTAGGCATAGGTCCAGAAATATAAAGGTTTAATTCTCTGAAGTGCAGCAAAGGGCGTTTCAGAAGTTGCGCAATATTTTGTCATCCGAGAATGTAATGCTCAGGTACCCTGATATTAAGAAGTCATTCGATCTAACGACCGATGCTTCGGCTCACGGCATGGGTGCAGTTTTGTCTAAAGAGGGTCGTCCTATAACAATAATTTCAAGAACATTGAAGGACAGCGAGGTTAACTATGCAACAAATGAGAGAGAGTTTTGGCCATCGTATGGTCACTTGCCAAGTTAAGGCAATATTTGTATGGGGTGAAAGACATTAATATCTTCACTGACCATCAACCCTTGACCTTCGCAGTCTCGGAATCTAATCCAAATGCGAAGATCAAAAGGTGGAAAGCGCACATTGACGAGTCTAATGCACGTATCTTCTATAAACCTGGCAAGGAAAATCTGGTCGCGGATGCCTTGTCAAGACAGCAGCTCAACGCTGTAAATGAACAAGAAATTGAGTCTTACGCAGCAACGATCCACAGTGAGGTATCTCTCACCAACACCATTGAGACAACAGACAAGCCCTTGAATTGTTTTCCAAACAAAATAGTGCTAGAAGAGGCGCGTTTCCCCTTAAAACGAACTTTTATTCTTTTTGGAAACAAGAAACGCTACTTGATTAGCTATACTTGCATCGAATCGCTGCTAGACGAGCTCGAAGACGTAGTTTCACCCAAATGCGTAAATGCTCTGCACTGTAATTTACACACGCTTGCAATGATACAAGATGCATTGGTTCGAAGATACCCGGCCACAAAGTTCTGGCACTGCAAAAATCGCGTAGTGGACGTATTTGCGGTTGGAGAAAGAAGAGAAATCCTCACAGACGAGCATGATAGGGCCCATAGGTCCGCTCAGGAAAATATAAAGCAGGTACTCTCGGAGTACTACTTTCCAAAAATGGCAAAAATAGCCACTGAAATAGTGCAAAATTGCAAAACATGTGCTAGGGCGGGCTAAATATGATAGTCACCCCAAAAAACAAGAGCTTAGGGAGACACCGATCCCCTCACATGTAGGAGAGATGTTACACATAGACATTTTCTCCACTGACAGGAAATACTTTCTCACTTGCATCGACAAGTTCTCTAAGTTTGCTATTGTTCAACCGGTCCCTTCAAGAACCATTGTGGATATGACGCCAGCTTTAATGCAACTAATGAATTTTTTTCCAAAAGCTAGATCCATTTACTGTGACAATGAACCATCATTGAATTCAGAGACCATCGTAACTATGCTCACAAACAACTATGGGGTCAGCATTTCAAATGCACCACCATTGCATAGCATCTCGAATGGACAGGTTGAGCGCTTTCACAGCACTCTGTTAGAGCTAGCTATATGCTTAAAGATCGATAAAGGCATAAGTGACACCGTAGAAGTCATTTTACTGGCCACAACTGAGTACAATAAGTCGATCCATTCGGTCATCGACCAGAGACCAGTTGGTGTGGTTCAGGCGCACCCAGATGAACCACAAGAAAAGATTCAAGAGAAAATCAGAAACGCTGAGACGACGCTCAGAGCTAGGGAGAATGCAAATCGGCAGAATAGGGCCTTCGACGTTGGTGACAAGGTTTTGGTCAAGTCCAACCGACGGCTCGGAAACAAACTCACAGAAGGCCGTGGAAGCAGACCTGGGGACCGAGGTCCTCATTAGAGGGAGGGTGGTCTACAAGGACAAACTAAGGTGACTCCCTTGTTTTTTTACACCTTTTTTTAAGCCACTAGGCGAACTCGTATAAGTTAGATATAGTTTTTTCAATTTCCTTTTAGCCACTTGGCATAGTTTTTATAAAACATTTTTTGGTGGTGGGCAGACCTCTTTAAAAAGAAAAAAACAAAAAAGTTGCTAACAAGAAAGAAAACAACTTCATTTCACAGGTTTGGATCCATATTGCTCCTTTTCTTATCAGTGGCTTCGGCACATGTCACCGACTACTCGCGTGCCAAGTTCATTCCCATCATCGATGGCGAAGTCTTGATATGGGTAGAATACGCCTATGTGAGGCACTCGGCAAACCTCTCGGAGTACGTGCGAATAGTGGAAGAAACGGTCAAACTAATTGACATATTCCCGCTATCCCACATGAAAAAACTTCTAAGTGTGGACACGGCATATATACAAGACCTCTTGGAGGCGTTAGGCACACACCATAGAGTCGCCAGGAGTTTAGATTTCCTAGGATCAATTCTGAATGTTGTGGCAGGTACACCGGATGCCGGTGATTAAGAGCAGACTAGGTTCATCGACGCAAAGAAGTCTGCGAAGCAGTTGCGAGAGGTCGTCGCCGGGATTGGGTCGGCCGAGGACGGCCATACATTTGAGGGGGGAGTAGTTAACACATAAGCATTGCACCCAAAATAGAATATAAGTATTGCACATAACAAATCCATTTGCTCTAAGTACATTCCGCTGACGCATGAATTCAGTGGCCTGACCATAGCTGGTCAACTATGGTAACATAACACTTGACTTTGTCGCAAGCGTTTATGTTATCATTTATGCTGAGTCGGCTTGCCAGCTGTAGCTCTTTAGTTCTGTAAGCTTATGGATTCAGCTTTAGCTTTAGCATAAGATTCTGCTTTTGCATAAAATCAGTTTTGTACTTAATGTTCACTGAAAAGGTCTACAATAAAATATACTACTCCGGCGACAGCCGTAAATAATCATTTTTATATCAAACATATTGCTGAGCCACAAGGCCAGTGATTGAGGTGAAGTCAAGCCTCCACCCTAAACATCCTAAGAAGACTAAGGACATTTCTCTACTAGGATTACCACGACGACGCGGGAATCAGTAGAATACGTAATTGGCGCCCAACTAGTGGTCGTACTCCACCACCTACAATTAAAAAAGCAGCACAGGAGCTGCAACAACTAAGACAGCAGCGCGGGAGCTGAAAGTGACCGACTTTGTTAAGAAACATTTAAGTTGATACTCTAGCCAAAATTGTTCTGCGAAAACAAAAATTATTAAGTTTATTTTATTGCAACAGACTATGTAAAATTTTTATACTCTCTGCAAGAGTATACTGGGTTTGTGAAAATGTATGTAACAGGCAGAAGGAGGCGTGGCAGACCCCATAAAGTATATATATTCTTAATCAGCATCACAAGCCGAGTCGATGTGGCCATGTCCGTCTGTCCGTTTGTCCGTATTAACAAACAGATTTCAGCGATGGTAAGAGCTACAAGTTAGAGCTTGGTCTCAATCGATCACATATTTAGTCAGTCAATACAAGAATTTTTTTTTTTCGATGCCCCGCCCCATTCGCCCACAATGAGCAAAAAAATAGACACACTTCGGAAAAATTGGTGTTTTAAGCGAATATCTCACTAACTATTGCACCTAGGATCACCAATTTTGGTATGGAGGCTCCTAGCGACAGCGTAAATGCATGACATTGGAATTTTGGACTGCCACGCCCCGTTTTCCCACAATTAAAAAAAATAATTCTCAACTTTCGCTCCGTTTTTAGGCACTCTTTAATAAAGTACAGAATTATAATTTATAATTCATGTAAAGACTAACTATATCAAACTATCCTGAAAGGCTCATACAGACAAACAGATGTATGTGTGATTATGCTTAGATTGTTTTTTGTTTCAACGTGTTTTAATGCAAGTACTACACATTGTAATATCTCTAGACCCATTTAAATAATTTAATAGCGAAAAAATGCAGAGAGTATTTTACGGTCGAGCGTGGTCGACTGTATTTTTCTTACTTGTTTTTTTTATATAATAAACAGAACCAAGTGAGAGTGACTGCTTTGAGAATTTTAGTGAAAACAATTTGTCGTCCAGATCGCTAATAAAATTACTTTGTGTTACTTTCTACTTGTCTAAAATTGTGCTATAACAATACATCCAGTTCTCGTGGCTCAGAGCTGTGACGTAATTCGACCTATCTTTTGACGGCCCGTTTTATTTTTCGCGGCCACTGGCCTGCGCATGTCACGGATAAGCTAACATAGAAACCCTCGCAAGCAGTCTAGCGACTCAGATTCCGACTGTGACATTCGCATCAGAGTTCCGGCTACAAGACTTCTCCCTGCAGTTCCCCCACCATCAAGTAAAATGGATCCAGATCAGCTTAGGGATGTAGTAAGAACGGCTATCAGTAATGCTTTGGCAGAACAGGCCGCTGCAAGCCAGCAGAGGGAGCAAGCTGTGACTAAAAGAATTAAAGAGTTTGCTGAACAATTAGCAGCAGCAAAGGTTGCCGCCCCATAAGTAGTAGCATATGCTGCTATAGGAATTAGAAACGATATTCACTGTGACGAACCGCTAGATGCCGTCAAGTGCTTACCTGAGTTTGCAGGAGTGCAGGAAGCTTATGTATCTTGGAGGCAGGCAGCATTAGACGCTGTATTGAATTTCGATGCGATAATAAATCGTCTAGATTTCAAATACAGTGACAAGAGACCAATTCATGTCATTGAACAGGAATTAGGTACCTTGAGGCAAGGTGGCCTGTCCCTGCTTCAATATTACGATGAGGTAGAGACGAAACTCACTCTTCTCACTAACAAAGTTAACATGTCATATGAGCCGGCTTTAGCAAAGGGCCTATGTGAAAAACTCCGCGACGATGCGTTGCGTGTGTTCATTTTGGGTCTCAAGCGCAGTCTTACAGATGTGCTCTTTGCAGCAAAGCCCAGAGATTTGCCTTCAGCGCTAGCTCTCGCGCAAGAAGTCTAGAAAACAAAGAGCGCAAGCCACATGCAAAAGCGCAGGGTCACCATCAGGAGAGGTATTCACAACAAGCCGAAACACAAGCTAGCGGTACAGCATGATAATAATGGCGCACCAGTGCCCATGGAGGTCGATCCTTCCTTCTTAAGAGTTTTGCAGCCCACCCAAGCCCCTGCTTACGCCAATAGAAAGCACCCCGCATCTGACCACACAGGCGGTCAGAGAAATCCGCAGAGGTTGAATCACGTCACGCAAGACGCGGGACAGGGGGCAAAGGCGTATGCGGATGCCGCCTCCATCGCAGTGGCACAAATCAATGACGATGCTAGTCATGACTCTAATGCCCTCACTTTAGGAGCAAATCACTGCTACCCGTCATCAGACGAAAAGTAGCAGGGACTCACATGCGATTCCTCATAAACACGGGCGCGGCCAAGAATTTCATTGGGCCACATAAAGGGTTTAAAGGCGTCCGCTCGGTAGAGTCCCCCTTCAGAATTCATTCCGTTCACGGCGAGACACAAATTACACACAAATGCTTTGTTTCAATGTTTAGGTTAAAAGGCAACTTTTTTCATTCTGCCGGACTTGTCAACTTTTGATGGGATTGTAGGCCTTGACCTGCTAAAGCAGGCAGCTGCTTCGCTTTGTCTAGCTTCAGGACAACTTAAGTGGGGCACGGAGGTCGAAAAAATCACCTTCCACACGTGCAAAAATGTAAATTTCACAAATGTAGACTGTGCAGAGGCATCCCAATTAGATAGAAGTTATTTTTTGAAAATGCTAAGGACCAGACAAAAGGCCTTTGCAGACCCAGACGAGGCGTTGCCGTATAACACATCAGTTGTGGCTACCATTAGGACCACAGATGAGCAACCGATCTATGCCAAGCTTTACCCATATCCATTGGGAGCAGCCGATTTCGTTAATAAAGAAATCAAAGATTTGCTAAAAAATGATATAATTCAAAAGTCCGTCTCTCCCTACAATAACCCAATATGGGTAGTAGACAAGAAGGGCACTGATGAAGCGGGTAATAGGAAAATGAGGTTGGTAATCGACTTTAGTAAACTTAACGAAAGAACCGTGCCTGACAAATACCCTATGTCAAATATATCCATGATATTGGGGAAAGTGGGGAGAGCCAAATTCTTTTCAACATTAGACCTCAAGTCTGGCTATCACCAGATCATACTCGCTGATCGCGACCGTGAAAAAACGTCTTTCTCTGTGAACGGAGGGAAATACGAGTTCAAAAGACTCCCCTTTGGATTAAAGAATGCAGCAATCATCTTCCAAAGAACCATCGACGACATACTGCGAGAGCAGATCGGCAAATTTTTCTATGTTTATGTCGATGACGTAATCATCTTTTCAGAAGATGGGGAATCCCACATTAAACACGTGGATTGGGTCCTAAAAAGCTTACACGAAGCAAACATGAGGGTCTCCGTCGAAAAGTCACGTTTTTTTAAGAAAGGCGTTAACTTTCTTGGTTTCATAGTCACCAGCACCGGCGCCACGACGGATCCTGAAAAGGTTAGGGCAATACAGGTGTATCCAGAACCTAAAAAAACACTGTTCGAGGTCAGATCATTTTTAGGCCTCGCAAGTTATTACAGTTGTTTCATTAGGGACTTCGCCGCAATAGCAAGACCCATATCGAACATCTTGAAGGGTAAAAATCGAACAGTCAGTAGGCATAGGTCCAGAAATATAAAGGTTTAATTCTCTGAAGTGCAGCAAAGGGCGTTTCAGAAGTTGCGCAATATTTTGTCATCCGAGAATGTAATGCTCAGGTACCCTGATATTAAGAAGTCATTCGATCTAACGACCGATGCTTCGGCTCACGGCATGGGTGCAGTTTTGTCTAAAGAGGGTCGTCCTATAACAATAATTTCAAGAACATTGAAGGACAGCGAGGTTAACTATGCAACAAATGAGAGAGAGTTTTGGCCATCGTATGGTCACTTGCCAAGTTAAGGCAATATTTGTATGGGGTGAAAGACATTAATATCTTCACTGACCATCAACCCTTGACCTTCGCAGTCTCGGAATCTAATCCAAATGCGAAGATCAAAAGGTGGAAAGCGCGCATTGACGAGTCTAATGCACGTATCTTCTATAAACCTGGCAAGGAAAATCTGGTCGCGGATGCCTTGTCAAGACAGCAGCTCAACGCTGTAAATGAACAAAAAATTGAGTCTTACGCAGCAACGATCCACAGTGAGGTATCTCTCACCAACACCATTGAGACAACAGACAAACCCTTGAATTGTTTTCCAAACAAAATAGTGCTAGAAGAGGCACGTTTCCCCTTAAAACGAACTTTTATTCTTTTTGGAAGCAAGAAACGCTACTTGATTAGCTATACTTGCATCGAATCGCTGCTAGACGAGCTCGAAGACGTAGTTTCACCCAAATGCGTAAATGCTCTCCACTGTAATTTACACACGCTTGCAATGATACAAGATGCATTGGTTCGAAGATACCCGGCCACAAAGTTCTGGCACTGCAAAAATCGCGTAGTGGACGTATTTGCGGTTGGAGAAAGAAGAGAAATCCTCACAGACGAGCATGATAGGGCCCATAGGTCCGCTCAGGAAAATATAAAGCAGGTACTCTCGGAGTACTACTTTCCAAAAATGGCAAAAATAGCCAATGAAATAGTGCAAAATTGCAAAACTTGTGCTAGGGCGGGCTAAATATGATAGTCACCCCAAAAAACAAGAGCTTAGGGAGACACCGATCCCCTCACATGTAGGAGAGATGTTACACATAGACATTTTCTCCACTGACAGGAAATACTTTCTCACTTGCATCGACAAGTTCTCTAAGTTTGCTATTGTTCAACCGGTCCCTTCAAGAACCATTGTGGATATGACGCCAGCTTTAATGCAACTAATGAATTTTTTTCCAAAAGCTAGATTTACTGTGACAATGAACCATCATTGAATTCAGAGACCATCGTAACTATGCTCACAAACAACTATGGGGTCAACATTTCAAATGCACCTCCATTGCATAGCATCTCGAATGGACAGGTTGAGCGCTTTCACAGCACTCTGTTAGAGCTAGCTATATGCTTAAAGATCGATAAAGGCATAAGTGACACCGTAGAAGTCATTTTACTGGCCACAACTGAGTACAATAAGTCGATCCATTCGGTCATCGACCAGAGACCAGTTGATGTGGTTCAGGCGCACCCAGATGAACCACAAGAAAAGATTCAAGAGAAAATCAGAAACGCTGAGACGACGCTCAGAGCTAGGGAGAATGCAAATCGGCAGAATAGGGCCTTCGACGTTGGTGACAAGGTTTTGGTCAAGTCCAACCGACGGCTCGGAAACAAACTCACAGAAGGCCGTGGAAGCAGACCTGGGGACCGAGGTCCTCATTAGAGGGAGGGTGGTCTACAAGGACAACCTAAGGTGACTCCCTTGTTTTTTACACCTTTTTTTAAGCCACTAGGCGAACTCGTATAAGTTAGATATAGTTTTTTCAATTTCCTTTTAGCCACTTGGCATAGTTTTTATAAAACATTTTTTGGTGGTGGGCAGACCTCTTTAAAAAGAAAAAAACAAAAAAGTTGCTAACAAGAAAGAAAACAACTTCATTTCACAGGTTTGGATCCATATTGCTCCTTTTCTTATCAGTGGCTTCGGCACATGTCACCGACTACTCGCGTGCCAAGTACATTCCCATCATCGATGGCGAAGTCTTGATATGGGTAGAATACGCCTATGTGAGGCACTCGGCAAACCTCTCGGAGTACGTGCGAATAGTGGAAGAAACGGTCAAACTAATTGACATATTCCCGCTATCCCACATGAAAAAACTTCTAAGTGTGGACACGGCACATATACAAGACCTCTTGGAGGCGTTAGGCACACACCATAGAGTCGCCAGGAGCTTAGATTTCCTAGGATTCATTCTGAATGTTGTGGCGGGTACACCCGATGCCGGTGATTTAGGTTCACTGAAATGCAACTGACAAATGCCAACAATACACAAATAGAAATAAACAATAGAGTTCAAGACCAGCTTAACCAGTTAACAATCACTGTCAATAAGATTCTCAAGATAGCCAAAAGTTCACAAGTTTACACTAGCCATTTATTTGAAACACTACTGTCTAGAAACAGAATGCTTATGATTGAGTTGCAAAATTGAATGCTTGCTAAGGCTCGCGAAGGCTAACATTGTTAGTCCAAACATTTTGGACCACTCAGATTTGAAATCAATTTGGCTAGAGGAACCCACCAACACTCCCATAGGAGATCTTATGTCCGTTGCGTCCGTGAAAGCTCTTCAATCCATTAACACTTTACATTTTATAATCAAATTCCCATAGATTAAAAAAGCTTGCAGAAAAATCACGATTTATCCTGTCGCCCACAAGAACTTCATATTGCGATTGTTTGACAACGTCATAGTCGAATGCGACAGAGAAACCCACACACTGCAGAGTTGCGCAGCTTCACCTGGAGCCACATTTTGTCGTCTGGCATTAGAGAGTTCATGTGCCAAAGAGCTCCATGCAGGTGGCACGGCACACTGCGAGATCCAGCCGAGCAACCTGGAAATAATCACCCATGTAGATGACGGAATCATCATCCTCAACGACGGGTCCGCAAAGATTCAGGTGGACAACGGCACTCAGATCCAGGTACAAGGCACGCATCTCATCACGTTCGGTGACCGAGTCGCAATTAATGGGACTTTGTTTTACAATCACAATAATGTACGCAATAGAGCCCCGGGTATTGCCAATTCTCCCTTGCTGAACATCACTGCCAACCAAGATGTCCTCAGCCTCCCTTACCTTCATCGTTTGAATGAACGTAATTTGGAGGTGATACAGCAATTCAAGAAAGACGCCGGAACTGATCAAGCGTATCGTGTGGCATTCATCATTGGAGCCATATGCTGTGCTTTAATCTGCATTGGCCTCACTCTTTGGCGGATCATCGACGCAAAGAAGTCTGCGAAGCAGTTGCGAGAGGTCGTCGCCGGGATTGGGTCGGCCGAGGTCGGCCATACATTTGAGGGGGGAGTAGTTAACACATAAGCATTGCACCCAAAATAGAATATAAGTATTGCACATAACAAATCCATTTGCTCTAAGTACATTCCGCTGACGCATGAATTCAGTGGCCTGACCATAGCTGGTCAACTATGGTAACATAACACTTGACTTTGTCGTAAGCGTTTATGTTATCATTTATGCTGAGTCGGCTTGCCAGCTGTAGCTCTTTAGTTCTGTAAGCTTATGGATTCAGCTTTAGCTTTAGCATAAGATTCTGCTTTTGCATAAAATCAGTTTTGTACTTAATGTTCACTGAAAAGGTCTACAATAAAATATACTACTCCGGCGACAGCCGTAAATAATCATTTTTATATCAAACATATTGCTGAGCCACAAGGCCAGTGATTGAGGTGAAGTCAAGCCTCCACCGTAAACATCCTAAGAAGACTAAGGACATTTCTCTACTAGGATTACCACGACGACGCGGGAATCAGTAGAATACGTAATTGGCGCCCAACTAGTGGTCGTACTCCACCACCTACAATTAAAAAAGCAGCACAGGAGCTGCAACAACTAAGACAGCAGCGCGGGAGCTGCAAGTGACCGACTTTGTTAAGAAACATTTAAGTTGATACTCTAGCCAAAATTGTTCTGCGAAAACAAAAATTATTAAGTTTATTTTATTGCAACAGACTATGTAAAATTTTTATACTCTCTGCAAGAGTATACTGGGTTTGTGAAAATGTATGTAACAGGCAGAAGGAGGCGTGGCAGACCCCATAAAGTATATATATTCTTAATCAGCATCACAAGCCGAGTCGATGTGGCCATGTCCGTCTGTCCGTTTGTCCGTATGAACAAACAGATTTCAGCGATGGTAAGAGCTACAAGTTAGAGCTTGGTCTCAATCGATCACATATTTAGTCAGTCAATACAAGAATTTTTTTTTTTCGATGCCCCGCCCCATTCGCCCACAATGAGCAAAAAAATAGACACACTTCGGAAAAATTGGTGTTTTAAGCGAATATCTCACTAACTATTGCACCTAGGATCACCAATTTTGGTATGGAGGCTCCTAGCGACAGCGTAAATGCATTGACATTGGAATTTTGGACTGCCACGCCCCGTTTTCCCACAATTAAAAAAAATAACTCTCAACTTTCGTTCCGTTTTTAGGCACTCTTTAATAAAGTACAGAATTATAATTTATAATTCATGTAAAGACTAACTATATCAAACTATCCTGAAAGGCTCATATAGACAAACAGATGTATGTGTGATTATGCTTAGATTGTTTTTTGTTTCAACGTGTTTTAATGCAAGTACTACACATTGTAATATCTCTAGACCCATTTAAATAATTTAATAGCGAAAAAATGCAGAGAGTATTTTACGGTCGAGCGTGGTCGACTGTATTTTTCTTACTTGTTTTTTTTATATAATAAACAGAACCAAGTGAGAGTGACTGCTTTGAGAATTTTAGTGAAAACAATTTGTCGTCCAGATCGCTAATAAAATTACTTTGTGTTACTTTCTACTTGTCTAAAATTGTGCTATAACAATACATCCAGTTCTCGTGGCTCAGAGCTGTGACGTAATTCGACCTATCTTTTGACGGCCCGTTTTATTTTTCGCGGCCACTGGCCTGCGCATGTCACGGATAAGCTAACATAGAAACCCTCGCAAGCAGTCTAGCGACTCAGATTCCGACTGTGACATTCGCATCAGAGTTCCGGCTACAAGACTTCTCCCTGCAGTTCCCCCACCATCAAGTAAAATGGATCCAGATCAGCTTAGGGATGTAGTAAGAACGGCTATCAGTAATGCTTTGGCAGAACAGGCCGCTGCAAGCCAGCAGAGGGAGCAAGCTGTGACTAAAAGAATTAAAGAGTTTGCTGAACAATTAGCAGCAGCAAAGGTTGCCGCCCCATAAGTAGTAGCATATGCTGCTATAGGAATTAGAAACGATATTCACTGTGACGAACCGCTAGATGCCGTCAAGTGCTTACCTGAGTTTGCAGGAGTGCAGGAAGCTTATGTATCTTGGAGGCAGGCAGCATTAGACGCTGTATTGAATTTCGATGCGATAATAAATCGTCTAGATTTCAAATACAGTGACAAGAGACCAATTCATGTCATTGAACAGGAATTAGGTACCTTGAGGCAAGGTGGCCTGTCCCTGCTTCAATATTACGATGAGGTAGAGACGAAACTCACTCTTCTCACTAACAAAGTTAACATGTCATATGAGCCGGCTTTAGCAAAGGGCCTATGTGAAAAACTCCGCGACGATGCGTTGCGTGTGTTCATTTTGGGTCTCAAGCGCAGTCTTACAGATGTGCTCTTTGCAGCAAAGCCCAGAGATTTGCCTTCAGCGCTAGCTCTCGCGCAAGAAGTCTAGAAAACAAAGAGCGCAAGCCACATGCAAAAGCGCAGGGTCACCATCAGGAGAGGTATTCACAACAAGCCGAAACACAAGCTAGCGGTACAGCATGATAATAATGGCGCACCAGTGCCCATGGAGGTCGATCCTTCCTTCTTAAGAGTTTTGCAGCCCACCCAAGCCCCTGCTTACGCCAATAGAAAGCACCCCGCATCTGACCACACAGGCGGTCAGAGAAATCCGCAGAGGTTGAATCACGTCACGCAAGACGCGGGACAGGGGGCAAAGGCGTATGCGGATGCCGCCTCCATCGCAGCGGCACAAATCAATGACGATGCTAGTCATGACTCTAATGCCCTCACTTTAGGAGCAAATCCCTGCTACCCGTCATCAGACGAAAAGTAGCAGGGACTCACATGCGATTCCTCATAAACACGGGCGCGGCCAAGAATTTCATTGGGCCACATAAAGGGTTTAAAGGCGTCCGCTCGGTAGAGTCCCCCTTCAGAATTCATTCCGTTCACGGCGAGACACAAATTACACACAAATGCTTTGTTTCAATGTTTGGGTTAAAAGGCAACTTTTTTCATTCTGCCGGACTTGTCAACTTTTGATGGGATTGTAGGCCTTGACCTGCTAAAGCAGGCAGCTGCTTCGCTTTGTCTAGCTTCAGGACAACTTAAGTGGGGCATGGAGGTCGAACAAATCACCTTCCACACGTGCAAAAATGTATATTTCACAAATGAAAACTGTGCAGAGGCATCCCAATTAGATAGAAGTTATTTTTTGAAAATGCTAAAGACCAGACAAAAGGCCTTTGCAGACCCAGACGAGGCGTTGCCGTATAACACATCAGTTGTGGCTACCATTAGGACCACAGATGAGCAACCGATCTATGCCAAGCTTTACCCATATCCATTGGGAGCAGCCGATTTCGTTAATAAAGAAATCAAAGATTTGCTAAAAAATGATATAATTCAAAAGTCCGTCTCTCCCTACAATAACCCAATATGGGTAGTAGACAAGAAGGGCACTGATGAAGCGGGTAATAGGAAAATGAGGTTGGTAATCGACTTTAGTAAACTTAACGAAAGAACCGTGCCTGACAAATACCCTATGTCAAATATATCCATGATATTGGGGAAAGTGGGGAGAGCCAAATTCTTTTCAACATTAGACCTCAAGTCTGGTTATCACCAGATCATACTCGCTGATCGCGACCGTGAAAAAACGTCTTTCTCTGTGAACGGAGGGAAATACGAGTTCAAAAGACTCCCCTTTGGATTAAAGAATGCAGCAATCATCTTCCAAAGAACCATCGACGACATACTGCGAGAGCAGATCGGCAAATTTTTCTATGTTTATGTCGATGACGTAATCATCTTTTCAGAAGATGGGGAATCCCACATTAAACACGTGGATTGGGTCCTAAAAAGCTTACACGAAGCAAACATGAGGGTCTCCGTCGAAAAGTCACGTTTTTTTAAGAAAGGCGTTAACTTTCTTGGTTTCATAGTCACCAGCACCGGCGCCACGACGGATCCTGAAAAGGTTAGGGCAATACAGGTGTATCCAGAACCTAAAAAAACACTGTTCGAGGTCAGATCATTTTTAGGCCTCGCAAGTTATTACAGTTGTTTCATTAGGGACTTCGCCGCAATAGCAAGACCCATATCGAACATCTTGAAGGGTAAAAATCGAACAGTCAGTAGGCATAGGTCCAGAAATATAAAGGTTTAATTCTCTGAAGTGCAGCAAAGGGCGTTTCAGAAGTTGCGCAATATTTTGTCATCCGAGAATGTAATGCTCAGGTACCCTGATATTAAGAAGTCATTCGATCTAACGACCGATGCTTCGGCTCACGGCATGGGTGCAGTCTTGTCTAAAGAGGGTCGTCCTATAACAATAATTTCAAGAACATTGAAGGACAGCGAGGTTAACTATGCAACAAATGAGAGAGAGTTTTGGCCATCGTATGGTCACTTGCCAAGTTAAGGCAATATTTGTATGGGGTGAAAGACATTAATATCTTCACTGACCATCAACCCTTGACCTTTGCAGTCTCGGAATCTAATCCAAATGCGAAGATCAAAAGGTGGAAAGCGCGCATTGACGAGTCTAATGCACGTATCTTCTATAAACCTGGCAAGGAAAATCTGGTCGCGGATGCCTTGTCAAGACAGCAGCTCAACGCTGTAAATGAACAAAAAATTGAGTCTTACGCAGCAACGATCCACAGTGAGGTATCTCTCACCAACACCATTGAGACAACAGACAAACCCTTGAATTGTTTTCCAAACAAAATAGTGCTAGAAGAGGCACGTTTCCCCTTAAAACGAACTTTTATTCTTTTTGGAAGCAAGAAACGCTACTTGATTAGCTATACTTGCATCGAATCGCTGCTAGACGAGCTCGAAGACGTAGTTTCACCCAAATGCGTAAATGCTCTCCACTGTAATTTACACACGCTTGCAATGATACAAGATGCATTGGTTCGAAGATACCCGGCCACAAAGTTCTGGCACTGCAAAAATCGCGTAGTGGACGTATTTGCGGTTGGAGAAAGAAGAGAAATCCTCACAGACGAGCATGATAGGGCCCATAGGTCCGCTCAGGAAAATATAAAGCAGGTACTCTCGGAGTACTACTTTCCAAAAATGGCAAAAATAGCCAATGAAATAGTGCAAAATTGCAAAACTTGTGCTAGGGCGGGCTAAATATGATAGTCACCCCAAAAAACAAGAGCTTAGGGAGACACCGATCCCCTCACATGTAGGAGAGATGTTACACATAGACATTTTCTCCACTGACAGGAAATACTTTCTCACTTGCATCGACAAGTTCTCTAAGTTTGCTATTGTTCAACCGGTCCCTTCAAGAACCATTGTGGATATGACGCCAGCTTTAATGCAACTAATGAATTTTTTTCCAAAAGCTAGATCCATTTACTGTGACAATGAACCATCATTGAATTCAGAGACCATCGTAACTATGCTCACAAACAACTTTGGGTCAACATTTCAAATGCACCTCCATTGCATAGCATCTCGAATGGACAGGTTGAGCGCTTTCACAGCACTCTGTTAGAGCTAGCTATATGCTTAAAGATCGATAAAGGCATAAGTGACACCGTAGAAGTCATTTTACTGGCCACAACTGAGTACAATAAGTCGATCCATTCGGTCATCGACCAGAGACCAGTTGGTGTGGTTCAGGCGCACCCAGATGAACCACAAGAAAAGATTCAAGAGAAAATCAGAAACGCTGAGACGACGCTCAGAGCTAGGGAGAATGCAAATCGGCAGAATAGGGCCTTCGACGTTGGTGACAAGGTTTTGGTCAAGTCCAACCGACGGCTCGGAAACAAACTCACAGAAGGCCGTGGAAGCAGACCTGGGGACCGAGGTCCTCATTAGAGGGAGGGTGGTCTACAAGGACAACCTAAGGTGACTCCCTTGTTTTTTTACACCTTTTTTTTAACCCCCAGGCGAACTCGTATAAGTTAGATATAGTTTTTTCAATTTCCTTTTAGCCACTTGGCATAGTTTTTATAAAACATTTTTTGGTGGTGGGCAGACCTCTTTAAAAAGAAAAAAACAAAAAAGTTGCTAACAAGAAAGAAAACAACTTCATTTCACAGGTTTGGATCCATATTGCTCCTTTTCTTATCAGTGGCTTCGGCACATGTCACCGACTACTCGCGTGCCAAGTACATTCCCATCATCGATGGCGAAGTCTTGATATGGGTAGAATACGCCTATGTGAGGCACTCGGCAAACCTCTCGGAGTACGTGCGAATAGTGGAAGAAACGGTCAAACTAATTGACATATTCCCGCTATCCCACATGAAAAAACTTCTAAGTGTGGACACGGCACATATACAAGACCTCTTGGAGGCGTTAGGCACACACCATAGAGTCGCCAGGAGCTTAGATTTCCTAGGATCCATTCTGAATGTTGTGGCGGGTACACCCGATGCCGGTGATTTAGGTTCACTGAAATGCAACTGACAAATGCCAACAATACACAAATAGAAATAAACAATAGAGTTCAAGACCAGCTTAACCAGTTAACAATCACTGTCAATAAGATTCTCAAGATAGCCAAAAGTTCACAAGTTTACACTAGCCATTTATTTGAAACACTACTGTCTAGAAACAGAATGCTTATGATTGAGTTGCAAAATTTAATGCTTGCTAAGGCTCGCGAAGGCTAACATTGTTAGTCCAAACATTTTGGACCACTCAGATTTGAAATCAATTTGGCTAGAGGAACCCACCAACACGTGAAAGCTCTTCAATCCATTAACACTTTACATTTTATAATCAAATTCCCATAGATTTAAAAAGCTTGCAGAAAAATCACGATTTATCCTGTCGCCCACAAGAACTTCATATTGCGATTGTTTGACAACGTCATAGTCGAATGCGATAGAGAAACCCACACACTGCAGAGTTGCGCAGCTTCACCTGGAGCCACATTTTGTCGTCTGGCATTAGAGAGTTCATGTGCCAAAGAGCTCCATGCAGGTGGCATGGCACACTGCGAGATCCAGCCGAGCAACCTGGAAATAATCACCCATGTAGATGATGATAATCATCCTCAACGACGGGTCCGCAAAGATTCAGGTGGACAACGGCACTAAGATCCAGGTACAAGGCACGCATCTCATCACGTCCGGAGACCGAGTCGCAATTAATGGGACTTTGTTTTACAATCACAATAATGTACGCAATAGAGTCCCGGGTATTGCAAATTCTCCCTTGCTGAACATCACTGCCAACCAAGATGTCCTCAGCCTCCCTTACCTTCATCGTTTGAATGAACGTAATTTGGAGGTGATACAGCAATTCAAGAAAGACGCCGGAACTGATCAAGCGTATCGTGTGACATTCATCATTGGAGCCATATGCTGTGCTTTAATCTGCATTGGCCTCACTCTTTGGCGGGTCATCAACGCAAAGAAGTCTGCGAAGCAGTTGCTAAGTACATTCCGCTGACGCATGAATTCAGGGGCCTGACCATAGCTGGTCAACTACGGTAACATAACACTTGACTTTGTCGCAAGCGTTTATGTTATCATTTATGCTGAGTCGGCTTGCCGGCTGTAGCTCTTTAGTTCTGTAAGCTTATGGTTTCAGCTTTAGGTTTAGCATAAGATTCACTGAAAAGGTCTACAATAAAATATACTACTCCGGCGACAGCCGTAAATAATCATTTTTATATCAAACATATTGCTGAGCCACAAGGCCAGTGATTGAGGTGAAGTCAAGCCTCCACCCTAAACATCCTAAGAAGACTAAGGACATGACTCTACTAGGATTACCACGACGCGGGAATCAGTAGAATTCTTAATTTATATACATATTTTTTTTTAAATATATGTTTAAAAGAATACAATTCCAACAAGATAGAAAAGTACTTTAAGCTCGCCCGACTGCGTTTTATTCCCGATTATATGATTATATTCTTATTATTAAAATCGGTACTTGGATTGAAGAAAACACGTTGAAAGTTCAAAGTTCAAATTTCCGTACACATTTTACAATACAAATTAGTCATTTTTGACCAATTTGTTCTTTGGGTGGGGAAAGTTATAATGGTACCATACACATAATATAAACTTACATATTATGTGTATGGAACCAATTCACGATAGCTTTAGTCGTTTCCAAGTTATTAGACCCTGTACTCTATGAAACAGTAGAGGGATATATTAGGTATATTAAAAGAATATATATATGTACTTTATGTCTTCTGGCTTCTGCCATACTTTGTACAAATCAAAAATACTCTTGCACAGAGTATAAAAAAATGCATTATTAAAGTTTTAACAAGTATTTTAAGATCAACATAACCAACATGATTCAACACTTGCTCACCACTGTACATTAGTACATCTCTATCATATCAGTTGTCACAAAGCTGACGTCAAAGGTTCACCTTGACTACGTGGTGGCTCACATAACTTATTATAGTCGGTTACTATTTTTTGGTAGAGACTAATTCGTTTCTTTTTACTCTGTTCCGTCAGGCACAATTTTATTTTATAAAATTTTACTTAGTTTACTTATTAAAATATAAATCTACTCTTATTGTTTCTGTTTTTTTTTTATTGGTATCGTTTTTTAACTTAATTCATATTTGTAATTTCTATTGTAACACTATTATGATTAAAATTTACTGTTGTTAAATATAAAACTTTTTTCGAGAAGAATTTTTTTTTATATCAATGTGCGTTTAAATTCCAATTTTAAATCGCACAGTAATAAAATACTATCAGTTAATAATTACAAAATGTATTAAATGCTATTAAATAGTCTAAGTAAATCTTTATCTCTTATATTTAGACAAAAACAAAAATTTTTTGAATGTATAACGTATTTTTTCTTAGTTGTATATTGTATAATCATTTTTTGTTTATAATTTAATTGTAATTTAGTAAACTCAAATATTAATCATTAAATACGGACAATCCACCAGTTGCACACAACGCATCAACACACAAAGCCTAAAATATATTTTCAAAATGTTTCCCAGTACGAAATAAATTTTAGTCAGCAATTATGTTGTTGTTATAATTTTCTTAAAGCAGTATTAAAAGCGCTTTGAACTTTTCTATTGCTGATGGTGCAATACTTCTCATTTCCTTTACCTGTATATGTACGACAAACTGCTAACATAATCGACTTACTACACGTGTATGTCAGCTCCATACTTGGCTAGCTAGATGCCATTGGGACGGTCAGTAGAAATTATTATTCTGGCATTTGCAAATAAAAATTTAGTTTCTTATTGTAAAATAGCAGTGCATTATTCGATTCAAGTGGTAATAACATTTTTTATTTACGTCGAACGATCTTACATATAAACCCCTTGGAAGTTTACAGTCACAATTTTTTTTTAATAATCTAGAATATGATAAACATGCTAGAATGCCGATTGAGACCTCTGTTGTATATTTTTTATTTGAAGAAATATTTGAAGAAACAGCATGCCACATTCCCTTTGACTTAAAAAAAATCACTAAATTCTCGGAAAATTTTAGCATTTACATGTTTTTTATATTTTGTTTAAGGCGAACCTAACACAATAAACTAGACAACTTAAAAATTTTAAAATCGGCAGTTACTGCTGAACTGCTTTGCACAAAAGTTTTATCATTTGCATAAGCAAATAGTAAAACAAAACAGTAATACAATTATATGATGCAAAGAGATATGAAAGTAATTCACTCATTAATTTATTTTTAAAATAATTTTGTTTAAATCTGCAATAAAAGTCTTTGCTAAAAATTTTTAAGTTGCTTTAAACATTAGAAATATCATATAGATCGACTTGTCATCGTTAATTTTTGATTCCACAATAATCAGGTAGTTTTGAGTATATTATTACAGTTTGATCAAATATTTAACAGCTTTTCTTGAATTCTATATGCATTTAGACATTGCGGGTAGAATAGGACTATCACAGCTATCACCGATGCTCAAATTTGAACGTTTAAAATCCAAGCTTGCCGCCTACTGCTCGCGTATAATGAGAGCTAGTTATCTAAATAAGCAAACGGACAGACAGACATTTTAGCTGTTTGAAGTGATCAACTCTATATAAACACAACCATTTTATTGTCCGGTTATCTGTAATGCCCACTTTTCTCAACAAAGTTTATTTGTTTAAGTGCAGTTTTTATAAACAACTTTAAAGGAACTTTGAGATCGTTTAATTGTATTTTTATCTAAAGTTTGTTAAGAAAGTATTAATACAATATGAGATAAAATTATATTTGTTATTTAGTTTAAAAGACGATACTTACAACTTGATTTTTTTAACTTTTTTTTTTATACATATGTATATATTTATTTGTTATATTTGTACTTATTAATATTTTTTACCAAAATAAAACAAAGCGTTACAATGGCTTCCAAATGGCTCCCCCATTAAAGTTTAAAAGTAAATTCACTTTTTATTGCATTACTGTAAGAATATATATTTTAGAATACAGTCTTGAACGTTGAGAAAATGTTTGTAAACTAAAACTTTAACTACTTTAAATTAATTAAAATATTAAAGATCAAGTATACACAAAATGAATTTTTTGATAGTGCGGTCTTTTATTAGAATAAGCATAAGCATTTTGCAGCCTGTTTGGAAGCGTTTCAATGAATAATCGATCCAATAGATTTGAATGTCAAAAATTAACAAATAAGAAATGCTGCAGGCGAGCTAGCCGACTGTAAAAGACCCCGTATTCATAGTAGTGCGCATATTGATACAATCAAAGAAAAAGAAGCAGAAACAGAAAGATTCGCATGTAAATATTTGCATACTTGAATTACAATTCGAAAATTTTTTTTTGTGTAACTATATTTAATATAAATTTATAAAAATAAATAGGCAACATCATTCACTGACAGGATTTGAGCCCACTACAACGCATATACACATACCAGTATACCAGTCAAAAAAACACAACCCATCCAGTTGTACCAGGCCTCACTATTGAGAAAGTCCCAATTGTCTGCATTTACAGTGGTTCCATCGCCAAAGACAAGACTTTTTATTTATTTTAGTGTGTTTTTTCACTAGCTGTAATGTACTTATTTTAAGATTTAAAACTTTATTTTAATTCTATATTGCCTTAGCTGTCTAAAACAAGAAGAACAATTTTAAATTTAAGCCGGTAAGATTTTTTTATTATACAAGATTAATAACAAGTCAGATTATGAGCAAAATGAGACAAAAGAAAAAATCGAAACCATAACCAAAAATCAACTGAGAGTTTTAACATCCAATAATTGAATTGGTTCTCCAAATTATTGCATCAATTTCCCTTATGATTTACAACTCTTCTCTTGAGCTTAAACGCTTTCTCTTGCCCTTCTGTTTTTATTATACAATGGACGGTAGATTTACTCCTTTCGATCAGATCTGCTATTTTGCAAAATCTATTTTGCCATCAAAATGTAGTTTTATAATTATTTGCCGTGCTTCAACACCAGATTGCTTTCCACGTGGACACATTTCGGAAAGATAATTTGTGTTTAATAGAAATCTCCGAAAGTAACGGATATTTTTCTTGCAGTTTTCTTTTGTCCGATTTGGCGTTGTAATTCAAATATATCAATTTTGTAAAATAAAAAGGAAGTTTCCGTTTGTAATTTAAAAATTTTTGGCAATTGTTTTAGAAAGCTAAGTCATAATAGATTTTAGAAAATATGTTAAAACTTAAAATAAGTAACTTACTGCTCAAGAAACAATTAAGAAATGCTACAGTCGAACGAGCCGACTGTAAAAGTCCCCGTACTCCTTCTAGTGTGCATTTTTTAATACAATTATCTATAGGCTACAGTTGCCCGATCTAGACCAAAATTGGTAAGGATAGTTATGTACCATTCACATGTAGTGAACAAACTTTTTTTTAAATTTGTGGGGCGGCAAGACGATTGGCAACCATTTGATCTGCCTGACATGGGGACGCATAAACTTAGACCTATCTACTCTTTTTTATAATACGGGGTCTAACAACATATTGAAATAAATGAAAAGTCTTGTTCGAGTTGGCGTTGAAGCACTGTGTATAGAATAATTTTTGTTATTTAACGAAAATTAATTACATGAATGTGACGGAGCTTGAAATGCAATCTTTAGGGTTTGAATACAAGTACGAAAAATAATAACAGGGCAGCACATGATCTTGTACATATAGTAATAGTTAGGTTATAAATCATGCAATCATGTTAAAGTTTTAGTTTTCACCGGAGGCGTGGTTGCAGTAGCAAAAAAAAATTAGAGTATAATTGTGGGGTATATTTTATGCCATACAAATTCGTTAGCGTTGAAAGTTGTAATAGTCAGATTTCTTTTGTTTAAAATTTATTAGCTAAGAACACTTTGTATATGCAGTATACTCACATTTTTTAGTAGCAAGCGAAGCGTAGTTGGCTCACCATAGGTGCTGGTTTCACTTAAAGTTTTGTCATTCTTATTGGGGCTTTTTTAATTATAAATGAGTTTTCTTTTAGTACGATCATTTTGCCAATGATGGAGGCAAGACTAGTTCGCATAGAAACAGACGGACGTGGCTGTTTGGACTTGGTTGTTGATGCTGATCAAGAACAAATATTCTTTATGGGTTCGGAAACGCCTCTAAACGGCGCTACAAACTTTATAACAACAAGTAAGAAAAGTACAGTCGAGCACGCCCGACCGTAAAATACTCTCTGCATTTTTTCGCGATTTAATTATTAAAATCGGTCTAGAGATATTAAAATGTGTTGTACTTGCATTAAAACACGTTGAAACAAAAACAATCTAAACATAATAAACATACATCTGTTTGTCTGTATGCGAATACACATACGAAAGCCAATATATGATGCATATACATGTATGTATGTATGTGTGTATTCAGCGCGGCCAGCGACTGCCGCCACGCAAACAAAGAAAACACTCAAACATGTGCTTGTATGTTTCTGTCTCGCTTGCACTCATACATTGATATGAATGCCGCTGCCGTCATAGTTTGATATAGTTAGTCTTCACACGAATTATAAGTTACAATACTGTACTATATTAAAGAATGCCTAAAAACGGAGCGAAAGTTAAAATTTATTTTTATTAATTGTGGGAAAAAGGGGCGTGGCAGTCCAAAAATTTAAATGTCAATGCATTTACGCTGTCGCTAGGAACCTTCATACCAAAATTGGTAATCCTCGGTGCCATAGTTACTGAGATATTCGCCGAAAACACTGATTTTTTCCGAGGTGTGTCTAGTGTTTTGCTCATTGTGGGCGAATGGGGCGTGGCATCAAAAAAAAAAAGATTCTTGTATTGACTGACTAAATTTCTGATCGATTAAGACCAAGCTCGAACTTGTAGCTTCTACCATCTCTGAAATCTGTTTGTTCATACGGACAGACAGACAGACGGACAGACAGACAGACGGACAGACGGACATGGCTATATCGACTCGGCTTGTGATGCTGATCAAGAATATATGTACTTTATGGGGTCTGCCACGCCTCCTTCTGCCTGTTACATACATTTTCACAAACCCAATATACTCTTGCAGAGAGTATAAAAACAATATTCCCTCTGCAAGGGTATAAAAAAGGACGAAGTGTAAACACTTATCAAGTAAACTTCAGCTGTCTGTTAAGCTAAGTTAAATATTTAAAGTTAAAAAATAATCAAGTATCGTTTCATAATTGAAAAGAAAAATTGGATAAAATTAATAAAAAACAAGATAGAAAAGTACAGTCAAGCACGCCCGACCGTAAAAAAATACTCTCTGCCTTTTTTTCCCGATTAAATTATTAAAATCGGTCTAGAGATATTACAATGTGTAGTACTTGCATTAAAGCCCGTTGAAACAGCAGCCGCCACGCAAATAACAATTCTGTACGATAAGAACTATTCCCTTTAAAACGGCATTGAAGTTTAATAAGCTTTTGATTTCATGTGGCAAAAGCGGGCGTGGCAGCCCAAAAATATAGCATACAAAAAGAAAACCGCCGTTTTCACATATGCGGCGAGTCGGACGATAAGTCCGATTATAATCAATTCATAGCCAGCTGAGATATATGTCAACAACTCATTATTTTCGTAGGCGAAAATGGCGAAATTCGAGCAGAACTCGGCGGATTTGTGGAAAGTGTAGTTTTTTACATTTTATTCAAAAAAATGCAGCATAAAATCGTTGTATAACTTATTAATTTTTTTTATACCCTTGCAGAGGGTATATTCTTTTGTCACGAAGTTTGTAACGCATTGAAGGAGGCGTTTTAGACCCCATAAGGTATATATATTATTGATCAGCATCAACAGCCGAGTCGATATAGCCATGTCCGTCTGTCCGTCTGTTTCTATGCGAACTAGTCTCTCTATTTCAAAGCTATTTTAACGAAACTTGACACAGATGTGTATTCTTAAAATCAGCCAGATCGGATGACTATGTCGTATAGCTCCCATAGGAACAATCGGATAAAAAAAAAATTTTTTTTAGCTATGTTAACCAAATTTGCTCCATATGCATTTGGCCTCAAATCCCATTATATCATATAGGTGCCATAGGAACAATCGGTTGAAAATGCTTAGTATGAAAATTTTCTGTCCCTTGAACGATTTGAACCAAATTCACACAATATGCATTTGTTATCATATTCCATATGCCGACCAAATTGCATCCGCATCGGACAACTATATCATATAGCTGACATAGGAGCAATCGGTTAAAATGCTTAGTATGAAAATTTTCTATGTCATTGAGCGATTTCATCCAAATTCACACAATATGCATTTCTTATCATTCCCAATGTGTTGATTATTAAAATCGGACTACTATATAATATAGTTGCCATTGGAACAATCGGTCATTGAAAACAAATTAACGCAATGTCCTTGACTACAAGGGTATATAACCGTTTTTTCTTGTTAAAAGTTGAATAGTGATGAAATACGCTTAAAAAACTTAAAACTTATTCAATACTTTGAGAGATACGATACACTGACAGTCCTGAATAACCACTCTCGATTACATGTTTCCAAAGTATTAAAAACATACCGAGAATTTTACCCACTAGCCGAACTCTACTGACATGCGGATTTTTATTATTCTGATTGATGACGAATGATCTGGCCGAACACCATTTCGGGTTTTTTGGATCAATTAGTAGATCGCATCAAAAGTCTTAAAATTATTCCGGCGAGAAATTTAGAAGCTGCTAGAAAGATGCATAAAGAATTATTTTTGAACAATGAGTATGTAACGAACTTTTTACTATGAAAATCATCAGAAAAACCCGATTTAATTTATTTGATCGCCCAAGCATTAATTTTCATCACGATTTCATATATCTAAATAAGTACAGTTTCCAATCAACAATTCTTATATTTTTAGTTAATTTAATTTACAAATATTTAATTTAAAATAAGAAATTGTGGATTGGCATAAAATTTCCGGTTTAAAGAATAGCAAAGCACAATTTTGTATGTCATGTGTCTAAGAAGTGGCTTGTTGAGTTTAATAACATAAAAATTATATAAATTGACTATTCGCCTCCGGTTTAATGCATGCTAAAAAAAACTTAAAATGGAAGGAAAAGTTTTTATCGTCCACTTATTAGGGATGTATGTGTATTTTTATACTCTTTTTTTGTTGCTTTTTTTAACAACTAAAGATAATTTTTCCGAAAGTTAGGGATTGCGTTCATACATATACATAATGTTAACTAATGCAAATGATACGTAGTTAGCGACATTTACTTTTTCTTTCCCCGGTTTTTTACTATGTTCACATTGACTAGCTTTTATGTATATGTTGGTATAAGTAAATATTCCATAAAATTCGAATTAATTTATCTTCAACTTAACTTTTGCAAGGAGAACGCATACAATACAAAAGGTAGTATCCAGAAGGAGGATTGTCTTGCAAAGGGGCAAATTTTAATGCAATTTTATTTATATTTAGGTATAAAAATAAATATATAGGAATATAAAAATAAGATCCGCCCCAACATGTTTTTAAAATCTTAAAAGTCGATCTGATTTGTTGGCTTTAACTGTCTGATTTATTGGCTTCTGCCAATGTTCAGTGTCGGAGACATGTTTAGGTTCGGTCGATTTTTTGGGAACATGCATACTTGTATAGCACATGTAAGCTTATGTATGTGTGGCATCATACGAGGTGTCAGTATGGTTTGCATTTCTGCACTAAAGCTGACAGTCGCACTCTCAGATTAAGAGTTATTAAGATTTTAATATTCCTTTGCGATAAGTTTCAATAACATTGTGTATTAGTTTAAATGAGGAAAATGCTTTTGGTGCTGGCTTTTACTATATTGACGCTTTTGCTGTTTATTAAGAACGATCTATGTAAGATACTAGTTCCTCCTGTTGTTTTATATATATTTTTGTTAGTTACACCAACAATGTGATAGTGACTTTTTACGCAATTATTTTGAATTCTGTTGTTGATCTTCCAGCTGTAAATTGTTTTCTGGATGCACCTGCAACTATATCGCGTAATTTACCCGTATAACTAAAATGTTACTAAAACGTTGAGGCTGAAGTGACAGTTGCAAAGTTTTGGTTTTTAACGAAGTCGTTTCCTGACTTTCTTGCAGCGTTACCGAAATGGGGTTCTCATCTGTTACTTTCATACTTATGATGATCATTTTTCTGGCACTGTAACTTATAGTGTTGTGCACATTGTGGCTATTATTGATGCAGCTTTGGTAGGTATATGTGTTGGGGCTGCTGTTCTTGATGTAGATCATTTTATTTTTATGGCTTCTACTCGAATTATTGTTAATATATTCATAAATTTTTACATTGGTGGGGTGCACGGACAAAGTGAATGTTGCCTTATGTAGCTCTTGCTATTCTTTTATAAGTCGGTAGATGTGATGCGTCGTGCCGCTATTTTGTGCCGCCACTTCGAATACATACGCTATACAAAGCAATGTCTCTTCGGTTTCACGTGCTCGCATAACCTGACCAAATAAAAGCGGGGAAGCAAATAAAAAAAAATTTTGAGAATATTATTTAAGAATCAAAAATCCATATCTTGTACTTACTTGTAATATGGTAAAATTTTCGAGCACACTATTCATCATGTAACGTTCAGGCAAATTCTTTAATTTTTGTATAAAATTTATCATATACTCGCACATTGGCGAGCGCTGAATGCGATACATGTAGCGATTGTTTTCCAGCCGTGAGTACTCCTTTTCAACTTTTTCCACGACCTGTTTGCCAAAGGAACAAACTATGGTGGAGCATATAAGCTCAATGTTTTCATTGCTTTCATATCTATATTTGAATAAATAACACGTAATTAACCAATTTGTGCAACAACATCAATTCTAAAAGCTTACTGGCTCGTAACACCATAGAAATCACCCGCTTCGCTGCCGGTAGTTACGTCCGTGTTGAGATCTGCCCAACATTTTACAAGGTAAAACGCATTTTGTGGACCTTTTTCATAGAGATCTTTGAGACCACCAGATTTCTCTGGGAATTTGTCAAATATTTGCCGAATGTCAACAGTCTGACAAATTAAATATACTGTTAGAAATTTTTATCAATTAATTCTTAGGATATACATACCTCAAGTATCGGATCGGAAAAGGATGGCTTGCCTCCCAGCTGAACGAACAGATGTCGGTGATACTGGAAAGAAACAAGAAAAATCTCATCAGCAATAATAAATGAGCAATCGTTTTTTCAAAGACACTAAAAATATTGCTTACGATTTCATCTCTTTGAATTTCCATGAAGGCCGTGAACTCAAGTAAGCGGAATTTGTGTGTGGCGATGGCACGCCCCTCCCATGGTAACTGTGCTGGCGGTATACCTGACTCAATCTCACCGGATACCGCCGTCGAAGGTTTCCCTGGGGTATACGGCGGTTGTGCGAAAGGTTTAATGCTATAGTCATAAAAACTTTTGGTCAATGCAAATGCGTTTCTTTAATTGGTTTTTTTTTGGGCAATGGGACTTACTCTTGGGACGTACTCGGCTGCAGACCAGGTTGCCAAAATTGCTAAGAGAAAGCATAAACAAGTTAATTTTAATTATTCTTTTATGTAAATTGTCAAATCAGTAATAAAGCACTGAACAATGTATAAAATCTGTGAGGTAAAATAGCAATAAGCTATATGCATTTTGATGTCAATTCATTGGAATGTATTTATGAGTTCATGTCGAACGAAATGTAAATTAGTTTTAACAATGTTGACTTTTATTCGGCGGAAGCAAGTAATGTCAGTCGTATAGCTGTCATATAAAATAAGGAGAAAAAATGATTGCCTCTTAAAGACAGCCCCATCGACTCAAGTTCAGTTAAAACGGACGCAAACGGCTGCTAAATGTGGATGTGCAGTTAAATTTGACCTTAAGTCAGTCCATAATCAATGCATGGCGATAGCATGAATGAGAAATGCAGCAAGAAATGTGGTACCGGGCTAAGGTCACCCATCTACTCTGCGTTTATTCTTCGGTGGTATGCGAACGTTTAATTAGAGCATCCGCTTTCGGAATGCGCACCTTGGCAAACGGCGTAGAATTCCACAGCGCTAACACTATGCCGGTCAAACAAGCGATCAAATTGAATTTACCGACGGACACCTTGTGTCAACAATTGATTGTGTAGGAATATCGAAACTAAACTACTAAAAAATTTTCTTAACTTACGACTTTGATTTTGGCTTGAATTTCTCGAAGTTTTCGTCTGGCGAGAACTTGGATATGGGAGCTCACTTGTTTGCGGGTTCTCGTTTTTCCTGTACGCAATTTGATGTATCGCGCAATTAATTCATTTCGGCCTGTAAAAATGGTTAAAAACGATTATTCAAAATTACTTTAAATAATTAAGTTTAAAAAAAATTAATTAATTCAATTACAAATACAAGGAATATTACCATTAAGTGTAGAAAGTGTACTATACTATAACTAATCAAAAAAAAAAAAAATTAAGAATGGCCAGTGCTTGCATTAGAACACATTGAAAAAAATAATAATAATTATAATAATTAATAATAATTTTATATCTGTTTGTCTTAATGTACATTCATATACTTTTGACATCATATGTACCTATTTATGTCGATACACTATGGGATAATTTATTTAAACAAAGTCTTATTTTAATTTTATTAAATTTGCAAAATGTGGTGGAACCTGCCTACCAAAATTGGTCTCCCTGAGTGACAGAGTCACTGAGATATTCGCCGAAAACACCGAGGTGTGTACACTTATTTCGAACTTGCAGCTCTCACCAACTCTGAAATCTGTTTGTTCATACGGACAGACAGACGAACAGACAGACAATGAAATATGGACTCGGCTTGTGATGCTGATCAAGAATATTTAAAAACTCAATATACTCTTGAAGAGAGTATAACAATTTTTTTTTATACGGCGAGGACTAAAAATATATTTACAAACTATATAATTACTGATGGTAGTAAGTAAATTTTATTAACAAATATTTTTGCATTTTTAATATAATAAGCCTCGATCTATTTTGACATTTGAACACTCTAACAAGAAAGAAATGACCAGTCGAGCACGCCCGACCGTAAAATACTCTCTGAATTTTTTCCCCGATTAAATTATTAAAATGTTACAATGTGAAGTGATTGTTTTAAAACACGTTGAAACAAAAACAATCTAAGCATAGTCAAACATACATATGTTTGTCTGTATGCGAATACACCTATGAATGACAATATAAGATCCATATATGTAAGTATTAGGCGCGGCAGCGAAATCATTCGAACATGTGCTTGTATGTTTCTGTCTCGCTTGCGCTCATGCATGACAGTTTGATATAGTTAGTCTTCACACGAATGATAAATCACAATACTGTACTATATGAGCAAATGGCTAAAAACGGAACGAAAGTTGAGAATTATTTATATTGATTGTGGGAAAAAAGGGGCGCGGCAGTAAAAAATTTTAAATCTCAATGCATTTACGCTATCGCTAGGGTCCTCCATACCACAATTGGTAATCCTAGGTGCCATAGTTATTGAGATAATTGCCGAAAACACCGTTTTTGTTTGCGCTGTGTCCAGTTTTTTGCTCATTGTGGGCGAATGGGGCGTGGCATCGAGAAAAAATAGATTCTTGTATTGACTGACGAAATATCTGATCGATTGAGACCAAGCTCGAGCTTGTAGCTCTTACCATCTCTGAAATCTGTTTGTTCATACGGACAGACAGACAGACAGACGGACATGACTATATCGACTCGGCTTGTGATGCTGATCAAAATATATATACTTTATGGGGTCTGCCACGCCTCCTTCTGCCTGTTACATACATTCCAACGACTACAATATACCCTTGTACTCTACAAGTAACGTGTATAAAAAGCTGAGGTGAACCAGATTTTTACTTGCCCAAATGGCAGCGTTTTATACCCGTTACTCGTGTTGCTATGGCCGGAGACCAAATAAAGAGAATATCGAACTGTTCAGCCATCTCCAATAGAGATCTGCGACATTTGTTAGTAGTTAAGAGATATTGGATACAAATTTTATTCATTTAAGGGCTGCCTGACTTTCAAAAAATATGCCTATTCTGCATATGTAGATGATTTCAGAGTTGAAAATGTTAAGAGCATCTTAAATGACAATAATTTCAGCTTCAAATACGCAACAGTGATCAGGCGGCATTCTGAAGGATTTGGCACTTTAGGGCGTTCTATGTTCATATAGAGGTAAAAATAGCATGTTTTAGTATAGAAAACTTTTTTGTTAGTTACGTTATCCGAACCAAATTCACAAAGGATGTACACATCTATGGCGTACACATACTGACCAAGTTTAATCCAAATCGGACTACAAAATTGTCTTTTAGTATGAATTTGTATGAAAATTTTCTGTATTTACCAAGCTATCTGAATAAAACTGACGCAGAATAAATTTATCAATAACATAAATGTACTGACCAAGTTTCATCCAAATCGGACTACTATATCGTATAACTCCCATAGGAACAATCCGTGGAACATTGAGTAACGGGTATCCTAAAGTCGCGGGGCGACTATAGCATTCATTCTTGTTTTTTTAATTCTGTTATTTTAATTTATTTTGTGTCAGTTTCATAAGGATAGGATTTTTGACCGATCGACCCTATGGAAGCTATACGATATAGTTATTCGATTTACATGTACATGTGAAAATTATATCTTTTGCTCTAATAAAGCTGTTTAATAAAATTCAAAAGCATTCAATTGAAAACTTATTAAGCTTAAAATTAATGTTTGAACAGGGTGTTCAGTGAATAGGGAGCATCAAAAGTTAAGGTCGCTAATGTTTCTGCCTAGAAAAATATAAAATATAAATAAAAATATTTTGTTTGTCGCAAAATATTATTTTTAATTTTTTTTTAAATAAATAAATATATCATTACAATATGTTTAAATTTGTTATCATTACTAATTTACTTGATTCTGCTACTAACAATTTTGGTTTAATTAGTTTGAGGTTATATTCCTACATTTCATTTTTTATGCAATTTTCATTAAAATAAGCATCAAAATTTATAGCAATATTTAATAAAGTTAATATTTTGAAATAAGTGAATCTAATGATGTTGCTTAAATGCTAACCAAAGTCTTCATTCTTTCTAACGTGTTAAATTTCTGAAGGGGACCTACTCATGGTTTTGTTCCTCAAGTAATTTTAAATTTCTGTAAAAGACCCCGTACTTACAGTGGTGCGCATTTTTTCATTCAAACAAAAAACATAAAAAAATAAGCAGATCGATTCATATTTAAAGACAGGCAAAACATATTTAAATTTTCTTACTTGCCCTGTCTTAAAAACATTTTTTGTAACTATAAAACAATATTAATATTTGAATTTGACTGTATTTTAATAAATATTAAAATTTAAAAATGGAATTAAAAAAAAAATGTACTGACAGGATTCGAACCTGCGATCTCAAACAACAAACCACAAACCTACCAGCTACTCTAATGAAAATTCTTAATTTAAATTTCTAATGGAAATTTTTAACAAGAAACAAGTAAGAAAGGCTACAGTCGATCGAGCCGACTGTAAAAGACCCCGTACTCCCATAGTAGTGCCCATTTTATTTAAATTAAAATTTTAAAATGAAATTTAAAAAATTAAAATGAAATATTTACATTTTGAATTAAAACTGAAAAGTAAATAAGTTAACAATCGTCATTGTCAGCATTCAAACCCGCGATCCATACGAAGGCTCCATATTGCGCCGCAACTCTACCAGTTGCACCACACTCCTCTTCTATCATTCTTCCGATTATTTGCATTTTTTTATGTGCACACATATATATGAGTGTATGTATAGCTGCCGCCAAAGCAGGTAGAGAAAACGTTTGAACATATGTTTGTATGTTTCTGTGTTTGTTTGTATGTGTTGCGCACATACTGTGATTTTGCAGTTAAATAACATACACTTTGAACCGTGATTTCTCTCTTGTTTGACAAAGGATTTTGATGCCACTTTCAGGAAAGTTAGAAATAGTAAGTCTCTAAGCAAATGTTAAATTACAACACTGTACTATTGGATTTAATGCCTTAAAAACGGCATTGAAGTTGGAAAGTTTTTTTGTTCTTATGAGAAAAGGGGGCAGCTAAAACGCACATTTTTTCGAGGTGTGTCTGGTTTTTTGCTCATCGCGGGGGCGGTAAGGGCCGTGGCAACAATTTGAAATAAACTTGATCTGCTCGAGAAGATAATGAACTTTCATTCCAAATTTGGTGTCTCTAGCTGTTGTAGCTTAAAAGATCCAGGTGTACGGAGGGACAGACAGACGGACAGGCGGACATTGCTATATCGACTCGGCTGTTGATGCTGATCAAGAATATATATACTTTATGGGGTCGGCCACGCCTCCTTCTGCCTGTTACGCACATCTCGCTTCTGACAAACTTAATAGAACCCTATACTCTTTTTTAAAGAGTACGGGGTCTAAAAACGGTTATCTTTGGCTCGGCGAAGATTATATACCCTTACAGTCATGCACATTGCGTTAATTTGGTTTTAATCACTAATTCTTCGTATAGTAGCTATAGGATATAGTAGTTCGATTTGGATAAAATGAGGTCAGCACATTGAAATGTATAGAAAACGTGAATTGTGTGAATTTGGTTAAAATCGCTCAATAGACATGGAAAATTTTCATACTAAACATTCGAACCGATTGCTCCTATGGAAGCTATATGATATAATTGTCCGATTCGGATGAAATTTGTTCGGCAGATGGAAAATGATAACACATGCACATTGCGTAAATTTGGTTCAAATTTTTCAAGAGACACAGAAAACTTTCATACTAATCATTTTCTGCATTTTCAACCGATTATTCTTATGGCAGCTATATGATATAGTGGTCCGATATGGATGAAATTTGGTTTGCACATGGGATTTGAGGCCAAATGCATTTGGAGCAAATTTGATTAACATAGCTCCGACTGATATAGTCATCCGATCTGGCCGATTTTAACAAATGATCTGCGTGCTAAGGGAATACACATGTATACCAAGTTTCATTAAGATAGCTTTAAAACTGAGAGACTAGTTCGCATAGAAACAGACGGACGGGCATGGCTATATCGACTCGGCTGTTAATGCTGATCAAGAATATATACTTTATGGGGTCAGAAACGCCTCCTTCAATGCGTTACAAACTTCGTGACAAAAACAATATACCCTCTGCAAGGGTATAGAAACGAAATAGACCAAATTCACTGCCTGGAGATGAACCCGCGCCTCAGATGGATGTTTGACAACACACCGCAACCCTACCAGTTGCACCACGCCTCATGTTTCCAAAGTGTCCGATTATCTGCATATACATGAAATAGTTTTGTATTATAATAAAAAGAAATAAGATGCCTTTTCTGAGCCGGGATTTGCACGGCGGAGCACCTAAAAATTGTAAAAGACATCTTTATTACTTGGGCCACACTTCAGTTGGATAGTAAGCCCGGCTAATCTCCCGTATTCGCATAGTAATGCGCATTTGTATTTAATTAAAAATAAAATTTCATGTTTACATTTTGAATTGAAATTAAAAAAAAAAAGGAAAAACTCTCATCGTCGAATTTCGAACCCGCGACCTCAGACGAAGGTTTGCACCACGCTCCACTTTTAAGAATTTACTTGTTATAAATTTTCTTTATATAAGAAAAATAAATGAAACGGCTGTCTTGGCCGATATTCGAACCGCATACCTGAGGTTTACAACATTCAAGTATAAAACATAATACCAGGCCTCTCTACCACTTGGACCACACCTTGTGCATTAATTAGATCGTTCAATAATGTAGGTAAACATAAAGTGATCTCTTCTTTTTATACTCTCTGCAAGAGTATATTGGGTTTGTGAAAATGTATGTAACAGGCAGAAGGAGGCGTGGCAGACCCCATAAAGTATATATATTCTTGATCAGCATCACAAGCCGAGTCGATATAGCCATGTCCGTCTGTCCGTCTGTCTGTCCGTCTGTCCGTCTGTCCGTCTGTCTGTCCGTCCGTATGAACAAACAGATTTCAGAGATGGTAAAAGCTACAAGTTCGAGCTTGGTCTCAATCGATCACATATTTAGTCAGTCAATACAAGAATCTTTTTTTTTTTCGATGCCACGCCCCATTCGCCCACAATGAGCAAAAAACTAGACACACCTCGGAAAAAATTGGTGTTTTGGGCGAATATCTCAATAACTATTGCACCTAGGATCACCAATTTTGGTATGGAGGTTCCTAGTGACAGTGTAAATGCATTGACATTTAAATTTTTGGACTGCAACGCCCCGTTTTCCCACAATTAATAAAAGTAATTCTCAACTTTTTAGGCATTCTTTAATATAGTACAGTATTGTAATTTATAATTCGTGTGAAGACTAACTATATCAAACTATCCTGAAAGGCGCATTGAAATAGCACTATAAACAAGAAAATTAGAAGCGTTGCAATATTGATAACCGAATGCAATATCATGTATGAGTGCAAGTGAGACAGAAACATACAAGCACATGTGACGGCAGCGTGCAAGCGAGACAGAAACATACAAGCACATGTTTGAATGTTTTCGTTGCTTGCGTGGCGGCAGCGCTGCCCGCAGTCGCTAGCCGCGCTGAATACACACATACATACATACATGTATATGCATCATATATTGCCATTCGTATGTGTATTCGCATACAGACAAACAGATGTATGTTTGATTATGCTTAGATTGTTTTTGTTTCAACGTATTTTAATGTAAGTACTACACCTTGTAATATCTCTAGACCGATTTTAATAATTAAATCGCGAAAAATGCAGAGAGTATTTTACGGTCGGGCGCGCTCGACTGTACTTTTCTTACTTGTTCTACCATGTGAACATAAATTACAATTATTGAACACAGTTTTTGGTGAGGAGACAGTAGTTCTTTTATAATCGGTAAGGCGTGTGGCAAAAACTTGAAATAAACTTGATATACAGGAAAGAACAGCAGGCCTGACTTTATAATACTCTCTGCTTTTATATCCGATTAAATTAATTAAATCGGTATCTAATTCTTACAATGGATAGCACTTGTATTAGAAACACGTTGAAACAACTAAGTTTAATGGAACATAAATCTGTTTGTGTGCATGCACATAAAAATTCGTTGGAAATTATATGTATGTATGCACATATATACATATGTATGTATGTATAGCATTGGTCGGCACGGTCCGCGTCTGCGGGCAGCGCCGCCGCCACACATGAAGCGAAAACGTTTCAACATCTGTCTCGCTTGGGCGCATGCAGGGATATTGCAGTTTAATAACATAAAGTTTATAACGCGATAGCTCTCTTGTTTATAGTAGGATTTTTATGCACCTTTCAAGATAGTTTATATGATATGTCTCCAACCGAATGTTAATGTACAACACTGTACTAAGTATATGAACAAACGCCTTAAAAAAGGTATTGCAGTTTGAAAGCTTTTTTTCTTTTAAAGTTGGTGCTCCTAAATGCCATAGTTACTGCGATATTCGACAAAAACATAGATTTTTATACTCTCTGCAAGAGTAAATTTGGTTTGTGCAAATGTATGTAACAGGCAGAAGGAGGCATGGCAGACCCCATAAATTATATATATATTTTTGATAAGCATCACAAGCCGAGTTAATATAGCCATGTCTGTCCGTATGAACACCGGGATATTTAAAAGTACAAGAGCTAGTACAGTGTTGTAATTTAATATCAACTATCCTGAAAGTCTTATAAAGTTACGAAAATCTTCTGCATGTAGACATACAGATTTTTGTTCGATTAACGTGTTCTAATCCAAGTACTCTCCAGTGTAAGACCTACATATATACCGATTTAATTAATTTAATCGGGAATAAATAATAAATTTCAATTCAAAACTGACTGTAGTCTTTCTTACTTGTTTTATAAATGTAAACTATATGATTTAGTTACCCTTTTCGGGTAAAATTTGTCAAGAAAATGTAATCAAGTGCACTTTACACATTATTTGTTAGATTGATTCACACATCTCAACATTTTTCCACATAAATTATATAAAGTTTGAGTTTGGTTGAGATACCTTTATTATTTTCCAAGTTATAGTGATTACTAAACGGATAAGGTAAATACCTTCTGTTATTGTACGTTCTGATGTCTATGCTAGTAAATATTATGATATGTTAAGTGAATTTTAGTACTTACCATACATTTTTCCCTCATCTGATAAAATAATTTTTCTTCGGCCACATGGTGGATATATAGAAAGGGCTTCCTGAAAGCTTTGCTCTATGTCCGGACTCCATACGCCTTCAGCATCGGCAGATGACAAATCTTTCTCATCCTACAATAAAAACATGAATATGAAAAATACTTAAAAAGCAGAAAATAAGTTTTATACAAAAGTTAAAAATATATAAAATTACTACAATTAAACAGTCTTGCTGAATCAAAGTAAGCCAGTACTTATTTGCATTGGTTAATATTCAAAATATTTTAAACTCTAAAATTGTCTACAGTATTTTATTAATTATTTATTATTGAGTCTTTTTAGACGGTTCAAAAAGTCACCAAACTGTCGAATGAGTCATTGAGGGAATGAGTCACAGAGGGAATACACTTGCAGAACACAAAACTACATTTTTATGCAAACAAATTAATGGACGTTGATCTACTAACGGGACATTATATTTAAGTGGCCTAGCAACACCAAGCAACGTGTTTGTTAGCGCGCGGAACACTGCAAATAATGCAGTCACCTTCCGCCCAACCGACCAAGGGGCACACCGCAGAACGTACGGCTAACGATAAACGCGAAACGAGTTTATTTGATAGAACATAAAATAACTAAAAACGAAATACAATACATCTTAAATTATTATACTAATTTAGTTAAGATTCAGACAGGTGAAAGAGAAGAGAAGTTCTAATTAAGGGGGTCAAAGTTGAACTAACTACAACTCGAGAAAGTTCGTTGTAGTTACTACATAGGATTCCGAAAGGGTTATGAATGGCAAAGTTGGTAGAACAAGGTTGAAGAGAGATTGGAAAAAAGTTTCTAGTTGATCTAATCGGAACAGCAAAACTAATCTGGCTGAGTAATTCGGAAGAATCAATTTCACCATTGATTACTTTTTTTAAGAAAAATACACCGAGCACTGTCCTACGATCAGACAAAGATGAAAGATTAATTAATAAAAGTCTACTACGATAGGATGGTAAGCGTAAAAGCGTGCAAAAAAAAGAAATAGTTTTTGTACAGATTCTATTCTATTCTGATGAATCCTGTATTGGGGTGACCAAATACATAATCCATATTCAAAAATAGGCCGTATTAAGGCAGTAAAAAGTGTTTTTGTTAAATAGGGATCGTTAAATTCTTTCGACCAGCGCTTTATGACGCCTAGGAAACTAAAAGCACGATTAGTAATTGACACTTCATGCCTATCTAACTTGAGCTTAGGATTGTTTGAAAAGGGAGGCACCTACTGAGGGACATTACGTTACACTTACTAAAGATCACACCAGGTTTAAAAACTACATACATAGATCAGATTGTAACCTGGTGCCAAGAAGAGACTCAGCAGCCGAAACACAGAGTTTATCGTCGTGGAACACCCGAAGTAACTTAAACAGATTTAGACAACATGTCCTTAAATAAACCTGATGTGTTCTAGAACTTAAGTAATTTGAAATCCAAAGAGTAATGTCATAGAAAAGACCCAAAAGATTGAGCTTATGTATTAAATGGTCGTGATTAACGGAGTCGAAAGCCTTGCTGAAATCTGTGTAAATGACGTCCGTTTGCAATTTCCTTTAGTGTAAATTATGTAAATTCTAACAGGTTAGTGGTAGTGGATCTATATTTCACAAAACCATGCTGGCAGAGTGAAATCATGGATCTACAGAAATGTTGCAATTGAGAAGTTATCAATTTCTCAAAAGCCTTGGGAATAGCAGACAACTTGGAAATACCCATATAGTTGCAAACATTGGATTTGTTTCCTTTTTTGTGAAGACGAATAATGCAAGATGATTTCCAAACACCAGGGAAACAGCATGATTTAACGGACAACAGTTCATACAGGGGCTTTAAAGGCTGTCTGCACAGTTTTTAAGCACACAGCCAGGGACTCCGTCTGGACCAGGTAAAACATTTAAGAAAAGTACAGACGAGCACGCCCGACCGTAAAATACTCTCTGCATTTTTTCGCGATTTAATTATTAAAATCGGTCTAGAGATATTAAAATGTGTTGTACTTGCATTAAAACACGTTGAAACAAAAACAATCTAAACATAATTAAACATACATCTGTTTGTCTGTATGCGAATACACATACGAAAGCCAATATATGATGCATATACATGTATGTATGTATGTGTGTATTCAGCGCGGCCAGCGACTGCCGCCACGCAAACAAAGAAAACACTCAAGCATGTGCTTGTATGTTTCTGTCTCGCTTGCACTCATACATTGTTATGAATGCCGCTGCCGTCACATGTGCTTGTATGTTTCTGTCTCGCTTGCACTCATACATTGAGCGCTGCCGCTCAAGTGCTTGTATGTTACTATCTCGCTTGCACTCATACACGATATTGCTTTCAGTTATCAATATTGTAACTCTTCTAGTTTTCTTGTTTATAGTGCGATTTCAATGCGCCTTTCAGGATAGTTTGATATAGTTAGTCTTCACACGAATTATAAGTTACAATACTGTACTATATTAAAGAATGCCTAAAAACGGAGCGAAAGTTAAAATTTATTTTTATTAATTGTGGGAAAAAGGGGCGTGACAGTCCAAAAATTTAAATGTCAATGCATTTACGCTGTCGCTAGGAACCTTCATACGAAAATTGGTAATCCTCGGTGCCATAGTTACTGAGATATTCGCCGAAAACACTGATTTTTTCCGAGGTGTGTCTAGTGTTTTGCTCATTGTGGGCGAATGGGGCGTGGCATCAAAAAAAAAAAAGATTCTTGTATTGACTGACTAAATTTCTGATCGATTAAGACCAAGCTCGAACTTGTAGCTTCTACCATCTCTGAAATCTGTTTGTTCATACGGACAGACAGACAGACGGACAGACAGACAGACGGACAGACGGACATGGCTATATCGACTCGGCTTGTGATGCTGATCAAGAATATATGTACTTTATGGGGTCTGCCACGCCTCCTTCTGCCTGTTACATACATTTTCACAAACCCAATATACTCTTGCAGAGAGTATAAAAACAGATTTAGATGACTAGTGTAAAATTACAATTGAAGGAATTTAAATGATAAGGGTAGGGTGTATCACATTTATACACGTGCATACTATAAGTCGTTTGAAAAAAATCGGCAAATATGTCGGCGATACCTTACCCGAATTAGTAGATTCTCTTTCGATGACCACATTAGATGGAAGCGTTAATGATTTATGCTTCGAATTAACGAAGTTATAAAACGGTCTCGAATTCCTTCGGAGCTGCTACCCACAGTCAGTAAGGTATTCCTTTTAAAAATGGTCATTCAAAACATAGAAATCAGATCGAGCAATCAGATATCGAGAGAGATACAAAGAAGAGCCAGTTTCCCAGAATCTCGACTTTCTATTTTTAGGCAATGTTAAATCACAGTACATTTAATTTTTCCACCGTAATGTTGGCTTCTGATTTAGCCTTAATAAATTTCTTGACATCATCCGATGTGGTATTAGGGGCAAGCCTGGAAACAAATAATTGTTTCTTTGGTGGAAAACCTACAAGAGTCTTTTTATCAAACACTTTAATTACAGCAACAGCTTTAATAGACTCATAGCTTGATTCGCCAACTAAAACAGTGTCAAGCTTAACAGTGTTAAACTTAACGAATCTGAAACCATTACTTCGGGAATCGTGGGGATTATGGGTAAAATAAAGTTGTCATCACTACTAACAATAATATTTGGGGATGGGGATGAAAAATTTGTTAATGAAGGTGCGGACGTTGTGGGTATGTGACGAGGGACTGAAAGTTCGTTAGGGCCAATCGACAATCTTAAATGGGCCTTTTTACGGTTTGGAGAATCATTTAAGACTTTTAGGTCTTTAAATTCCTTATCCAAAGCTGCGAAGCTATCGGACAGACTTTTAAATCTGCCAAATAGGTTCACAAAGCCTCTTTTAGTATGCCGCATGAAACTCATAATGTCTCTTTCGACATCCCTACAATCTTCACATGTCCACTTTAAACCTGATTTAGAATTTAGACCTGAATCAGGTCGACAACCCGGCCGTTGAGGCCTGCACATTTTTCAAGTGAAACATTTTCACATAGCCAGCAGCAAACAAACCCACCTTTACGTTTTTTCGAACCTGGCAATTTAAGTTATAGCAGATTACATAGTGGAGGTAATTAATATAAGCAATGAATATAATAAAATAGAATATATAAGCACTGTTGAAATAATAAGTTAGTTGAAACAAGAAAGAAGAGAGATAATGTTTACACAAACAAATGTTAGCACAAGCAACGGCGTAAAATTACAAGAACAATTACACAGCGACAAACAAACGCAGAAATAAATAACGTAAGGCAAAAAGTACACTATACTATTAAAACGTTTTTTACTTATTCAAAGTCACAACTGCAATTTCTATTAAGACAAAGACAAAGATATATAGTGTCCTGGATACCAATACGGAAACTTAATTCAACTTTACAGTATTAATTATAAATGACAATAGCTTGTGCTTACGTGGATTATATAGTTTGTGTGGAAAAATGTTGAGCGTCTGAACCAAACTAACAGATAATATTTAAAATGTGAATCTATACGACTATAATAGACCGCGTACTCACTACAGTGGTCGTTTTTTCATACAAATCACAAATGTTTATCCGATTTGTCGCATGGGAGCTACAGGCTATAGTTGGTAATGATATATAGTTAACATTATATGTGAATTCAGTTGCGCAACATTAAATACTAATTTTACAATCTCCTCGCGACTTCACCTAGCTATACTCTCTGCAAGAGTATATTGGGTTTGTGCAAATATATGTAACAGGCAGAAGGAGGCGTGGCAGATCCCATAAAGTATATATATTCTTGATCAGCATCACAAGGCGAGTCGATATAGCCATGTCCGTCTGTCTGTCTGTCCGTATGAACAAACAGATTTCAGAGATGGTAAGAGCTAAAAGCTCGAGCTTGGTCTCAATCGATCAGATATTTAGTCAGTCAATACAAGAATCTTTGTTTTTTGATGCCACGCCCCAATGAGCAAAAAACTAGACACGCCTCGAAAAAACAGGTGTTTTCGGCAAATATCTCAGTAACTATGGCACCTAGGATTACCAATTTTGGTATGAAGGTTCCTAGCGACAGCGTTAATGCATTGACATTTAAAATTTTGGACTGCCACGCCCCTTTTTCCCACAATTAACATAAATAATTCTCAACTTTCGTTCCGTTTTTACTCATTTGTTCATATAGTACAGTATTGTAATTTATAATTCGTATGAAAACTAACTATATCAAACTATCCTGAAATGTGCATGAAAATCTCACTATAAAGAAGAAAACTAGAAGCGTTACTATATTGGTAATTGTACGCAATATCATGCACGAGTGCAAGCGAGATAGAAACATACAAGCACATGTTCGAATGTTTTCGCTGCCTGTGTGGCGGCAGCGCTGCCCGCAGTCGCTGGCCGTGCCGAATATACACATACATACATACATATATGCATCATATATTGTCAAACGTGTGTGTATTCGCATACAGACAAACATATGTATGTTTGATTATGCTTAGATTGTTTTTGTTGTAACGTGTTTTAATGCAAGTACTAAACATAATAATAATAATTTAATCGGGAAAAAAATGCAGAGAGTATTATACGGTCGGATGTGCTCGACTGTACTTTTCTTTCTTGTTTTTATTTGTTATTAACCATGGGGTACGAAAATAACATAATAGCAATCGTTTAAGTAATGGACACTAGTGAGTTTTATTAAAAAAGCAGGGTAAATGCCGAAATTTTTCATACTTATGCACAATTACAACGTATTTTCGACCAATTCTTTCTATGACAGCCATACGATATACTAATCGTCCGTTTTGGATGAATCTTGGTCAGTTTGTTTAAATTATGTACGATTGAATTCTGTTTGAGTGAGATTCGGTAAACACAGAAAATTTTCATATTCATTTATATTTACAGCATATTTTTAATCAATTCTGGAGAAAAATCTCATAAATATAGTCGTCTAATTTGGATCAGTATATGGACATGCACATCTTGTAAAAATTTGGCTGAACATAGAACGCCTTTCAGTAGGTGTGTCAAAAAACATACTTGTACTGCTTGGGCATCATTCAATTGCGACCTCTCAGGCCTTTCTTGCTCCTATAGTCTCAGAGATCCTTTTATACGTACAGACAGACGAACATGGCAATATCGGCTGTTGATACTTATCAGGAATTTATATTCTGATGTCTGCTAAGTCTACTATTTCGTGTTACATATATTTCAACAATTTTAGTATACCATTTTACTCTACAAATACACGGTGTTAAAGCAACTAAAATGTGCTCTTTTCTAATTATTTTACTTATTTACAACAGATTTGTAGACTATTATCTGTATGAAAGTATATATATATATGTATATGCACATAAAAAAAGAAATTGATTTATATGTCTTAATAAGAAAGAAAAGTATTGTCGAGCAAGCCCGACCGTAAAATACTTTGCATTTTTTCCCCATTAAATTATTAATATCGGTCTAGAAATATTACAATGTATAGTACTTGCATTAAAACAATTTGAAACAAATACAATCTAAGCATAATCAAACATACATCTGTTTGTCTGTATGCGAATACACACACGAATGGCAATATATGATGCATATATGTATATATGCGAATACATACACGAATTACAATACATGATGCATATATGTATGTGTGTGTTTATTCAGCGCGGCCAGCGACTGCGGGCAGCGCTGCCGCCACACAGGCAGCGAAAACATTCGAACATGTGCTTGTATGTTTCTATCTCGCTTGTACTCATACAGTGATATTGCATTCAATTATCAATACTGTAACGCTTCTAGTTATACTCTCTGCAAGAGTATATTGGGTTTGTGAAAATGTATGTAACAGGCAGAAGGAGGCGTGGCAGACCCCATAAAGTACATATATTCTTGATCAGCATCACAAGCCGAGTCCATATAGCCATGTCCGTCTGTCCGTCTGTCTGTCTGTCCGTCTGTCTGTCTGTCCGTATGAACAAACAGATTTCAGAGATGGTAGAAGCTACAAGTTCGAGCTTGGTCTTAATCGATCAGAAATTTAGTCAGTCAATACAAGAATCTTTTTTTTTTTTGATGCCACGCCCCATTCGCCCACAATGAGCAAAACACTAGACACACCTCGGAAAAAATCAGTGTTTTCGGCGAATATCTCAGTAACTATGGCACCGAGGATTACCAATTTTGGTATGAAGGTTCCTAGCGACAGCGTAAATGCATTGACATTTAAATTTTTGGACTGCCACGCCCCTTTTTCCCACAATTAATAAAAATAAATTTTAACTTTCGCTCCGTTTTTAGGCATTCTTTAATATAGTACAGTATTGTAACTTATAATTCGTGTGAAGACTAACTATATCAAACTATCCTGAAAGGCGCATTGAAATCGCACTATAAACAAGAAAACTAGAAGGTTACAATAATGATAACTGAAAGCAATATCGTGTATGAGTGCAAGCGAGATAGTAACATACAAGCACTTGAGCGGCAGCGCTCAATGTATGAGTGCAAGCGAGACAGAAACATACAAGCACATGTGACGGCAGCGGCATTCATAACAATGTATGAGTGCAAGCGAGACAGAAACATACAAGCACATGTTTGAGTGTTTTCTTTGTTTGCGTGGCGGCAGTCGCTGGCCGCGCTGAATACACACATACATACATACATGTATATGCATCATATATTGGCTTTCGTATGTGTATTCGCATACAGACAAACAGATGTATGTTTATTATGTTTAGATTGTTTTTGTTTCAACGTGTTTTAATGCAAGTACAACACATTTTAATATCTCTAGACCGATTTTAATAATTAAATCGCGAAAAAATGCAGAGAGTATTTTACGGTCGGGCGTGCTCGACTGTACTTTTCTTACTTGTTGTTTCAACGTGTTTTAATGCAAGTACTACACATTGTAATATTTCTGGACCGATTTTAATAATTAAATCTCTAAAAAATGCAGAGAGTATTTTACGGTCGGGCGTGCTCGACTGTACTTTTCTTACTTGTTTTCTTGTTTCTAGTACGATTTTAATAATAATTTTAATATTAATTGTGGGAAAAAGGGGCGTGGCAGTCCAAAATTTTAAATGTCAATGCATTTACGCTGTCACTAGGAACCTCCATACCAATATTGGTGATCCTAGGTGCAATAGTTACTGAGATACTTGCCGAAAACACTGATTTTTTCCGAGGCGTGTCTAGTTTTGTGCTCATTGTGGGCGAATGGGGCGTGGCATCGAAAAAAAAAGAAATTCTTGTCTTGACTGACTAAATATGTGATCGATTGAGACCATGCTCGAACTTGTAGCTCTTACCATCTTTGAAATCTGTTTGATCATACGGACAAACGGACAGACGGATATGGCTATACCAACTCGGCTTGTGATGCTGATCAAGAATATATATACTTAATGGGGTCTGCCACGCCTTCTTCTGCCTGTTACACACATTTGCACAAACCCAATATACTCTTGCAGAGCGTATAAAAACAAGGTGGCACGTACTAAACTCGATTGGTTTGGATACGTGGAAAATCAAAAATAAACTTGATCTAAATGAGACGGGAATACTGTAAGAAGAAACCTTATAAGCCCCAGTTCAACATTAAAGCACTGGTATTATATTTGAAAAACTTTGTTTAATTTGGCTGTTAATTTGTTATGTTAATATTTTTTAAATAACTTACATCACTCATGTCGCCAACATCCAAATTTTTACTGTCCACCATGCTGCCATTTGTTTCTGCCGATCCAAGTTGACCCGGTGGACCGGCATGAACTGGTGCCCACGTAGACGGAATTGTGGCAGGTCCTACTGCAATAATAAAAAAACAAAAACTGTTAGGAGCGAGCTGACTTTAAAAGATTTCGAACCTGTTCTGTCACAATCAAAATATGAGATTAATTAATACTTTTCTACGTAATACAATTTAAACGCAGTTAGAACGTCTCATCCTGGCCAAATTGTCCCACACAGTACATATAATGTGTGATTTTCACTGTAATGACATAATGAGCAGGAATGTTTTGCTGTTTAAATTATAATTTTACTGATTTTTAACCTGATTTAGTTGATTTTTAGCCGGGAAAAGTATGTTGGTTCTGGACAAAGTTTCTCCAATCTGAATATTTTTAATGAACAAAAACGTAACACATAAGAAACTTAGCATTTCGACTAAGATTAGAATGATATTTAAAATATTACAATATTTCCGGTGCCGGAAGGGACGTGGGAAAATTCGATGCGTTTACTGTGTGATAAATTTTAATTTTCATTATACTCTCTGCAAGAGTATATTGGGTTTGTGCAAATGTATGTAACAGGTAGAAGGAGGCGTGGCAGACCCCATATGAACAAAGAGATTTCAGAGATGGTTAGAGCTTCAAGTTCGAGCATGGTCTCAATCGATCACATATTTAGTCAGTCAATACAAGGATCTTTTTTTTTGTCGATGCCACGCCCCATTCGCCCACAATGAGCAAAAAACTAGACACACCTCGGTGTTTTCCGTTGTATCACACTTTTAAATGGAGTCAAAGATAGGAAAATAGATCAAAATACATTCTACTCCTTCAAAATTTCGACTCATTGATGCAAAGTGTGAGTATAGTGTATTTTATATGAGCTGTGACAGAGTTCCCAAAGATAATATTTTTATTGGGTATATCTGCCATTTAAACATAACGATGGCTATTCAAATATCTGAGCATTCTCTGTACGTCTTATACAAAGGCTATAATCTGTGAAACAGAGGGCGGGACAATTACTTTTTAAGCAATGTGTTGATAAATGTGAACAACCCCCAAATGGATTCGTAGTTTGAATGTATACACACAGAAATACACAAATACGAAAAAAAAAATATAATTAATGTCCATGTAAGAAATATACAAAACTTACAAAATTTAATAGCAAGCGTTCTATATAAAGAAATTGCAATGAGTACGTTTCCTACTTAAAATCTTACAAGAGAATACAAATATATAAAAACACGTCTATTTTATTGAAACGCACAATGAAAACTGAAATGTCTTTCTATTATTTGAAATGTTTTCAATTTGTTTGAAGCGCACTCTTATTCTAAGGGATGATTTTAGGAGTGAGAGGATACAGTCCCGCTTTCAGACACATATACATAATTAAGGGACGTTGAGCAAAAATAACAACGTATATCGCAATGTATGTCGTAAAGTAAAAAAGGAATATGTCATAAAAAAAGCAAATAAATTAAATTTTAAATAATATTTGAGTCACGCTCCACCGCTTGGTTTTCCCTTATCTTAACTACTTTCCAAGTTTTCTTAAATCGACTATTCAAACAAAGTTGTCACTCGCGAATTCGAATTTTTATTTAAATATTCTGAAAGTACATAATTTCAATATCTGTGATTGCATTCATAGCGGAGCACTGGTTTTTAACTTACAGCTGTTTGCAGAGCGTAGGATCTATTTACAGATCACGCTTGTGTCAAATTTAAACGCGATTATTTTGATCACGGTGATTCACCTAGTCGACCGATTTCTGTCTGTCTGTCCTTATGAACACCTGGATTAAGGTCCGTTATTATGTCAGCCAGATCCAGTTTATTTCAATTATTTGCCACGCCCCCTACAATGAGCAAAAAACCAGACACACCTCGGATAAAATCAATGTTTTCGGCGAATATCTCAGTAACTATAGTACTTAGGAATATTTGGTACACATGTTACTAGAGACAGAATAAATGCAATGCTAATTTTGGACTGCCACCTTTTCCCATGAAAAATAAAAAGCTTTTTAAACTTGTATGCTGTTTTAAAGGCATTAGTTCTTATCGTACAGTATTGTAATATTTAATTCGTGTGCGGACTAGTTATGTCAAACTATCCTGAAAGTAGCATTAAAATCGGACTATAAATTGAATATATAAATTGAACGCAATATCAATGTATAAGTGCAAGCGAGACAGATATATACAAACATGTGTTCGAACTTTTTCGCTGCTTGTGTGCCGTTAACGCTGCCAACGTTCGCCCGATTAAATTAATTTAATAAAAGCAGAGAGTATTATACGGTCGGGCATGCTCGACAGGACTGTTCTTTCTTATTGTTTATCCGATTGTTCCTATGGGAGCTATGGAAACAAACGAACTTCAGGGAATTCGGGGTCTTGTACAATTGTCTTTCTCGACTGTAGCCTTTGACTATAAAATTCCTAGTTTATGTCAAAATTAAAACAAACGATTGAAGGCAACGTTTTTATGTTTAAAATTTTAAAATTGATTCGACACCGATTTTGAAAGTAAGTGCCAAGAAAAACCCCACCGGAAGGCAGACTAGCCGATGCTTACTTAATTTCATTATACCCTTGCAGAAGTTATATTGTTTTTGTCACGAAGTTTGTAACGGATTGTAGGAGGCGTTTCCGACCCGATAAAGTATATATATTCTTGATAATCAACAGCGGAGTCGATATAGCAATGTCCGTATGTTTGTCCGAATGAACACCTGGATCTTTTAAACTACAAGAGCTAGAGCCACCAAATTTGGAATGAAAGTCCGTCATCTTCGCGAGCAGGTTTTTTTGAAATTGTTGCCACGCCCCCTTTCGCCCCCGCAATGAGCAAAAACCCAGACACACATCTAACAAATCTGTGTTTTAGGCGAACAACTCAGTAACTATAGCACTTAGGAGCACCAATTTAGGTATGCATGTTTCGAGAGACAGCCTAAACGCCTTTTCTCGTAAGAACTAAAAAACTTTTAAATTTCAAATCCTTTTTTCAAGATATTTGTTCTTTTTATATTCTCTGCAAGAGTATATTGGGTTTGTGCAAATGTATGTAACAGGCAGAAGGAGGCGTGGCAGACCCCATAAAGTATATATATTCTTGATCAGCATCACAAGTCGAGTCGATATAGCCCTGTCCGTCTGTCTGTCTGTCTGTCCGTATGAACAAACAGATTTCAGAGATGGTAAGAGCTAAAAGTTCGAGCTTGGTCTCAATCGATCACATATTTAGTCAGTCAATACAAGAATCTTCTTTTTTTCGGTGCCACGCCCCATTCGCCCACAATGAGCAAAAAACAAGACACACCTTGAAAAAAAAAACGGTGTTTCGGCGAATATCTCAGTAACTATGGTACTTATGATCACCAATTTTGGTATGGAGGCTCCTAGTGACAGCTGAAATGCATTGACAGTTAATGTTTTGGACCGCCACACCTCTTTCTCCCACACTTAATAAAAATTGTTTTCAACTTTCGTTCCGTTTTTTGGCATTTGTTTATATAGTACAGTATTGTAATTTATAATTCGTGTGAAGACTAACTATATTAAACTATCCTGAACGGCGCATTGAAATAGCACCATAAACAAGAAAACTAGAAGCGTTACAATATTGATAACTGAATGCTATATCTTGTATGAGTGCAAGCGAGACAGAAACATACAAGCACATGTATGAAGGTTTTCCCTCCCTGTGTGGCGGCAGCGCTGCCGCATTCATATCAATGTTTGAGTGCAAGCGAGACAGAAACATGCAAACATATGTTTGAATATTTTCGCTGCCTGTGAGGCGGCAGCGCTGCCCGCAGTCGCTGGCCGTGCCGAATACACACATACATACATATATGCATCATATATTGTCATTCGCGTGTGTATTCGCATGCAAACAAACATATGTATATTTGATTATGCTTAGATTGTTTTTGTTTCAACGTGTTTGAATGATAGTACTACACATTGTAATATCTCTAGACCGATTTTAATAATTTAATCGGGAAAAAATGCAGAGAGTATATTACGGTCGGGAGTGCTCGACTGTACTTTTCTGCCTGTGTGGCGTCAGCGCTGCCCGCGGAGGCTATCCGTGCCAACCAATACATACACAAGTATGTATATTATGTCAAACGAAATACGAAGGCCCTTTTTTGTAGGGTCCTAGGGCATTGGCTCCCGTCGGCCCAATATGGCGAATTTCTTTATGGAAAACTGACAAAATGTCAATCTTTTTTCTGTTTTTTACTTGTAAACAAGAAAGAAAAGTACAGTCGAGCACGCCCGACCGTAGTATACTCTCTGCATTTTTTCCCGATTAAGTTATTAAAATCGGTCTAGAGATATTACAATGTGTAGTACTTGCATTAAAACACGTTAAAACAAAAACAATCTAAGCATAATCAAACATACAGCTGTTTGTCTGTATGCGAATACACATACGAAAGACAATATATTATGCATATACATGTATGAATGTATGTGTGTATTTAGCGCGGCCAGCGACTGCGGGCAGCGCTGCCGCCACGAAAGCAAACATGTGCTTGTATGTTTCTGTCTCGCTTGCACTCAAACATTGATATGAATGCTGCAGCGCTGCCGTCACATGTGCTTGTATGTTTCTGTCTCACTTGCACTCATACATGATATTGCATCCAGTTATCAATATTGTAACGCTTCTAGTTTTCTTGTTTATAGTGCGATTTCAATGCGCCTTTCAGGATAGTTTGATATAGTTAGTCTTCACACGAATTATAAATTACAATACTGTACTATATTAAAGAATGCCTAAAAAGTTGAGAATTACTTTTATTAATTGTGGGAAAACGGGGCGTGGCAGTCCAAAAATTTAAATGTCAATGCATTTACGCTGTCACTAGCAACCTCCATACCAAAATTGGTGATCCTAGGTGCAATAGTTATTGAGATATTCGCCCAAAACACCAATTTTTTCTGAGGTGTGTCTATTTTTTTGCTCATTGTGGGCGAAAGGGGCGTGGCATCGGGAAAAAAAAGATTCTTGTATTGACTGACTAAATATCTGATCGATTGAGACCAAGCTCGAACTTGTAGCTCTTACCATCTCTGAAATCGGTTTGTTCATACGGACGGACAGACGGACAGACGGACAGACGGACAGACGGACGGACGGACAGACAGACGGACATGGCTATATCGACTCGGCTTGTGATGCTGATCAAGAATATATATACTTTATGGGGTCTGCCACGCCTCCTTCTGCCTGTTACATACATTTTCACAAACCCAATATACTCTTGCAGAGAGTATAAAAAATTGTCTACAAAGTGGCAAGTAACGGTTATAAAATTAATATTGGCTCTCGAAGTCCAGGTGTCGGTTGTAATAGCACAATATTCAATTCTATTTAGCTTGTTCTGGAGAATGATCAACGAACTGTCGTACATTTTTTTTAATTAGCACGTCCTTTAAATATCTCCGGCTTGGCAAAATATACCTTGGATCTAAAGTTCGCACAAACTCAATAAAACCGAAATTTTCGACGTACAAGGTGCAGTTGCACTCGAATTCGTTACTAGGAAGTAATAAAATCAGTTCACTTTCTAAGAAATGCTGTGTAAAAATACTTACTTGATGTTGCGATAAATTTGTCCATTTTTTGTGAGATACTGCCAATTTTTAGAACATTAACTTCTTAAGCCAAAGCACTAAATAAAAAAGTCTGAAAAATTATTCTATTTTTTAAAAGCGCCTACAAGTTTTGTTTCAGCCACTCACAACGAAAATCGCCAATATATCGACATCGAGAAATATCCATCGATATATTGCAAATCAAAAATTCCATCGATACTATCGATGGTCCCATCGATGGTTTCCCAGCTCTACCAAATATGGTGTTTCTAACTTTTCCATCTATAAAATCTTGTACATCGTTCATACGGCCGACAGACGAGCAGACAGTAAAGGCTTGTTTGAACAAACACAATATACTTTCACAGGGAATAAAAAGTCAGCATTACGTTGATTTTTCAACGACTTTGGCGGGGTTCATAAAGCAAGTACGATATTATTTGGAACATTCAAAAATAGTTAAGTTTGTTTTTTATTTAAAAGCCCTGCGATTAAAACAGCTGTTCGTTTACCTTTTATTTCAAACCTTCACATTTAAACTTTTATTGCTTGTCACATACGTCAAATCTATTACTCAAGCAAAATGAAAATTAAACATGGAGGTCATAATAAGAAGAAATAATTGCCTTAGTAAATTAATTTGAATGTATAAAACTAAGAATGTGAACATTTGCATTTAACTGGTCATATGGACAAGTGTGCGATGTACGACCCTCTTTAAACTACAGCACGAAATATATCAGAGTCGCCATTGCCTTTCTGCAACATTTTTAAGGTATTGGTATAGCAACATTTCAAACCAATTCGATGAACTTCATTCTTAAATTCGAAAAACACTTGTTTACTGTAGCATGAAAAAACTAAATTATGTGACTAGCATAAATTTGGATTGCAAGCTTTAGGGAGGTTTCTGCTTTGTTGGATCCAAAAAATCGAATTTTTTTGTTGCATTTTCGGATAGATACGTGTACAAAGTTTTATGGCCATATCTTTTGAATTGCGGAAGATATGCCCTCTAGAAAATCGGGCGCTCGAACGATTTCCTGCTCAATTAAAACTTTGAACGCGTTTTTCTCGAAACAGTGTTTCTCAGTGTTCGCATAATTTAGACCTTGATCATGAAAAAATATTAAAAATTGTGGTCTACAAAAAATAATTAATAAGTCAAAAAATGGCAAAAATTGAACTTCAATGTTCAAATGCTAATAAATTTTGCATTTTTCAAGTTTTTTTCAAAGTAGAGGTGTAAATTAGGCGCTTAAATGAACAGATTGATAAAATGCATAATTTGTCTGTTTGAGATTATCCTACGAGACGGGAGGACTTCCATCAGCGAGACACACCATGATCGATGCGCCGCCATTTTGGTACGCCCCCTTCCGCTCCTCTTTTGTTTTGTGATTTAAAAATATTTTTAAAATGAAGAATAAGCAATGATTTACCCGATACAAAAAGTTTCAACTCATTATCTTTTATAGTTTCGCCAAAAAAAAATTTCAAAAAAGGGTCGTTTTTCAGGTCTACAAAGCAGAAACCCCCCTTAAACAGTGCTACGATCCTACGGTTAAAATCTAGTTCTTATTTGAGCAGAATTTTTGGAAAAAAAAATAAAAAACTTAAATTTATTTCAAAATTGTTGGTCTTTATTTTGAATATTTTATACAAAAGTTTTTATTTAAAAATAGTAAAGTGTTTACATTATCCTCTGAGTGGCGGGTACGTCTGGCTAAAACAATTTGGCCTACCTTGCTGAAGGCTCTTTCTGACTCGGATGACGTTTCGGAGATGCATAAATATCTAAACATTAAGGTCCTTATCAAGGTAAAATCGTTTTGGATCATCTGCAATAAAATGTAATATAAGCAGTTAATTTTTGTTTGTTTAAAGGAATGTTTTTTATTTTACCCTAATCCATAATAAAGGATCTTTTTCAGGACTAAAATTGGCTCTCTTCAGATATTGCCTCCTTGTATTTTTGATTCACATCGCGTATATGGTTTTTTTTTACAATGGCTCAGTTATTCGAAAAATAAAAAATGGGATCCTGGTTTGTGGTGCATTTCATTTAATCATCATAACCATTCGTGTTTTTTTTTCGGCCAATTCAAGATTTTCAAAATACTGCTGCTTGATCAGCATTTAAAATTAGGCGTAATCAGTCTTTTTTAAAGCGCGAATCGAATATTGGTGTCGTTCTGCTAACTGAGCCCTGGTCATACACAAGCGTTTTTTAATTTACACAAATAATACTGATTGCATGCTTTTACCAACCGCAGTTTCCAGCTTTAATGAAACATTTTGTACTTGCCGATACAAGCCATATGTCAGTGGTATTATAAAACAAACGGTTATATAATTTCTACCAGACTTTTTCGGAAACATTTTAAATAATGACAATATACTTTTTATGTCATTTAAAAAACTAATTCACTTAGCTGTAAATAGTAGAGGTGTATTTTTGGTGGATAACAACACAGTAGCTTTGGCTTTATTTGTTTCTTATATGCACCCAACCATATTATGGAAGCTCTTCCACCTTTTTGAAGTTTCTTGCAATGAAGTGTATGCGAAATTATCCTGGACAGACTTAAATTTTTTGTTGGCAATTTGAAGAACTTCACTTTCGTCTTGCACTTTGTAAACAATGCTTTTGCTGTTGTCCAGTTTTAGGCCATCTTTAACCACCAAATTTAAAGTGTGGGCAAAACATGAAAGATTTTTAATTTGTTAAATTTCGCATACTTATAGCATTAAGCTTGCATTGTCCGTTATGATGCATACAGTTTTTTGTAATATATTTCAGAATGTCAAAATTTCTATTATTGTGTCAGCAATGTTATGTGCCGAATGATTGGTTCAACTTTTAGTTTTTTGGTTACAAGTGATGCGGTTATAATACAATATTCGTGGACCAAATGGCTCGTGTCGGTCAAAAAGCTCACATTCGCACTTGATGTCCACAAATCGCAAGTCATTGCAACGTAACTTATCCTATGTGTGCTTCTAGCAGATGCTTTGTTTTTCAAATGCGGGTGAAATCATTAAAAATGGTCCCGTACTTTCTTTGGCAATTTAAGCATTTTGCGAACTTTTGTCTTTTGAACGTTTGAAGAAGTTCCACACATCCGATATTTTGCTTTTCTTCTTTAGCGTAAGTCTTTGAGGACTTTTGTTTCTATTGATGTTGCTGCTACAATCGCAACTTGGAGAATTACGACGCTTTCCTTAAGTTGCTCAAAATAGAAACTCACTGTTTGTTTAACCAATACTTATGGAACTTACCATTTTTAAGTAAGCGTTTCATTAAAATACACAAAAGAAAAAAAATTTACGGAAATTTTAACGATATTTTAACCCAATTTTTGAACAAGAGAACACAAAGCCAGCTTTAGCAAATGTGACAAAACGCGCGAATAATTTATTTCAGAGATGTGAAAACTAAAACTATTGTAGGCACTATCGCAAAACAATAGAGCCATCGATAGTATGACAGCTCGATAGTGCCAAACCATCGATAGAGCGATCGATAGTACTCCGCCTCTAAGTTAGGGAGCAATTTATTTTATTGTAAATTATCCTTTTTTTTCCTTTTTTGTTTATTTTAAATTACTTGCACAATTTGTTAATTAAAACAAGTAAAAAAGTACAGTACAGTACAAACGCACGCCCGACCGTATAATGTATGTATTTTTCGTATTTTTCATTGCTGGGCCCAACATCGATGTAGCATCGATATATCGATGTTGGAAACAAAATAAATAAAATCGATGTTTTTTTCCCGATGATCGATGTTTTTAAAAATGTTCCCTCCAAAAAATTTGTTGGTTCATTATGCAAAATTTATTCGATCAATAATTAATGAACAAAATCTATCGTTTATTTATTTGAGCGAATAGTTTAATCGAACTATTTTCTATACAATGAGTCTAGCATTCAATTAAGCAGAAGACGTGGTGTGAGCTTGGTAAGAAAAATTTTAACGTTTTTAATAAAACAATACTTAAAAATATATATTATTTACGATATTAGTGTGGGCAGGCAATGTACAAGTTTTGGGAGATGTCAGTGGGAGTAAAGCCGGGCCTTTTGTCAGTGAGAAGAGAAGTTCATTAAAAGCTAAAAATGTCGACATGCTAGTCTTCATTAATAAAAATGATTGGATCTCAAATGAGATCCATTAAAAAATAATTTTGTAATTTGGTAACCTTTAACAATAATATTAATAACTCTTTAATTGCAGATCTCTAAGGATGCGTAATTTTAATTAGCGCTCATTGACGTCTGTGAAAAACGTATTATTATTTTATTTACGACTGACACTTATAATTTCATTTTATTTTTGTTATTAGATCTAAATCTAGTATAAAATATAATTTTAAATTGTTAACAACATAAACATTGATTGCGTTTAAAAACAAAACAAAAATTGAAAAACTCATACATGATATTGCATTCAGTTATCGAAATTGTAACGCTTCTAGTTTTCTTGTTTATAGAGCGATTTCTATGCGCCTTTCAGGATAGTTTAATACTGTTAGTCTTCACACGAATTATAAATTACAATACTGTACTATATTAAAGAATGCCTAAAAACGGAACGAAAGTTGAGAATTATTTTTATAAATTGTGGGAAAACGGAGCGTGGCAGTCCAAAATTTTAAATGTCAATGCATTTACGCTGTCGTTAGAAAGCTCCATACCAAAATTGGTGATCCTTGGTGCAATAGTTATTGAGATATTCGCCCAAAACACCAATTTTTTCCGAGGTGTGTCTAGTGTTTTGCTCATTGTGGGCGAATGGGGCGTGGCATCAAAAAAAAAAGATTCTTATATTGACTGACTAAATATGTGATAGATTGAGACCAAGCTCGAACTTGTAGCTCTTACTATCTCTGAAATCTGTTTGTTCATACGGACGGACAGACAGACAGACGGACATGGCTATATCGACTCGGCTTGTGATGCTGATCAAGAATATACATACTTTATGGGGTCTGCTAAGCCTCCTTCTGCCTGTTACATACATTTTCACAAGCCCAATATACTCTTGCAGAGAGTATAAAAAGATGTTTTGTCAATTAATTATATCCCTTATGATCGGTGACTTATGGAACTGCATCCACGTCGTTTTTGAAGATATTATTTGCAAGAAATGAGTTTGAGTCATAGGCACCCATGCTCTTGGTTCAGAAATCATATGTAATGATTTCTGCGCTTCCTGGAGCTGACGATACATACACGTTTAAAAAACTCTTGAATCGGGTGGTCTTCAACTAATTTTCGAATTGTTCTTAGAAGGCGGAAATGAGAAACTTTTGATTTGACTTTTGAATTTTGCCAATTCGACAAATTGTTATAAGATGGACACCAAGATAAGATACTTTCCAGTATCAGTTCGATGAAAGCTTTATCAAGCTAAGTCCCACCAAGCGCAACATATTGTCAGTTGCTACACGCATGTTTGACCCACTTATCTTTTTGAGCCTAATGGGCATAAGTGCTAGAATTCTTCTTCAGTTGCCGTGGTTTAATACAATTCCCATGGAAATGCATAGCAGATGGGCTACGTTCAAGGAGAATCTTCTTGAACTAGATAAGTTTAAATTCGCTTACGACAGCTATACGAGCTGTATGCACAGACTTGCAGAAGCATCCAGCCAAGCATACGGGTGCCGCATATAAGGTCGTGCTAACGGTGGTATAAAAATCGTCTGCCGATTAGAAACCGCAAAGGCAAAAGTCGCTTCACTTAAAATCAAGTCCATTTCCAGACTTGAACTGTGTGCTGTGTTCAAATTAATCAAAGACATATGCTGGACTGATGTCAATCGAATGGCATCCAACTTAGGGATTACTTTTGATGTACCTTTATGAACAAACATTAAATTTGCGGCCGATCGATTTGTCACTGTTTCCCGTTCAACCTTTGCGGAGTAGATTTTTGTGGTCCCGTTAATGTTTCGGACAGTGAAGTCGGCCAAGCAGCTATGTTATCCAAATTTGCTCCATATGCATTTGACTGAAAAATCCCATTTGCAACCAAATTTCATCCGGATCGGACAACTATGTGATAATGCTGCCATAGGTTGCAATCGGTTGGAATGTTAAGTTTGAAAATTTTCTATGTCTATTGAGCGATTTTAACCAAATTCACACAATACCCGTTTTCTATAAATTTCAAATTGCTGACCAAATTTCATCCAAATCGGACTACTATATCATATAGCTACCACAGAACTCATTGGTGATTGAAACCAAATTAATGCAATGTGCATGACTGCAAGGGTATTTACTTTTTAGCGAGCCGAAGATAACCGTTTTATCTTGTTTTTGTTGAAATTAAAACTGTTTTTAATGTAATTTGAAGGAGTCACTAAAGTAGTATGTTGTGCTTTTATTAATTGAATTTGCATAAAACCTTTTACAAAAATAATGAGCTCAGCTCTCTTCTTTATGCCAACTTTCTATGTAACACCTTAAGTCAAAAGCATAGTAGCACAAGGAAATATAATAAAATATTAGTATTATGAATACTAATAAACAGATGGCCAAGTCAGATGTCCGGACCAAGAGAATTATTTCAAAATAGTTTCGCTAGCTTCGCTGCTTACTTTCTTGTCTGTCATACTTTACTGGCTTGGCAGGATTTTCAGACCATGACCATTTAATAAATTCGTTAATAATATCCACAATTTCAACGCCTTTATACCAAATTTCGTATTTTAAGAAAGAGTATAGGGGTCTATTTAGTTTGTCAGAAGCAAAATGTGCGTAACAGGCAGAAGGAGGCGAGGACGACCCCAGTATGTATATGTATTCTTGATCAGCATCCATAGCTAAGACGATATAGCGATGTCCGTGTGTCTGTCTGGCTGTCCGTGTGAACACCTCGATCTTTTAAAATGCAAGAGCTAGAGATATCAAATTTGTAATGAAAGTCCCCATTCCTCTGAAGGCATTTGTTCTTATCGTACAGTCTTTAGACTATAAAAAAGAAAGCTAGAAATGCAACAATATTGATAATTGAACGCAATGTCAATGCATGTATGCAAGCGAGACAGAAACATACAAACATCAGAGAACGGCAGCGATACACCGCATGTAAAAATACCCATATCACACACAGAGTATTTTTGGACTCGAATCATTTTTTACTCTACCCGAAAAGTATCGGATATTTTATTACTTCTTTTCGTTTGAGTATTCCGATGAAAGATATTTTTTTTTATACGATTATTCTTGTACCAACTCATTTTTTACTTAGTTGCGTAAAAACCGCATAAAATGTATACTCGAAAAAAAAACACCCTTGTGAAGTACAAGTAAATTTTTACTCGGGTTTTTTTCTATCTCCATTTTTTTTACCCGATTGTGTATAGTCTTGCGACGCTCTAACGCGCGCTGTTCAATTTCCCGACGGCAAACCGTCGCTCAAGTACTCGAGTATTTATTCATTTACTGATGCTTCAAAAAATGATTCGTACAGGCGACACCCTTTTCCAAAAGAGTATTGACGATACCCGTCACTTCGGATACGGGTAAAAAGAATATCCGAGTCATTTCGCTTCGGGTAAAAAAGTATTCGAGTAAAAAAATAGCCGATCACATTTTTTACTCTAAATTTTGAGTACGAGTAAGAGTAAAAAACCACCACCTGTGCTGTTTTCTGACAAACATATGTTCTAATGTCTGTGTGGCGGTAGCGCTTCCTGTGGACGCTGTCACTGCTGGCCAATGGTATACATACATACATATGTATTTGTATTTTCATTATTGCCATAATATACAGCAATTTGTTATTTCAAAACTCAGATGCGATCTATTTCTTTTCTTCAGTATGTTATCTAAATCACAAGTAACTAGTCTGCCATCGTAATATGTTTTCTGACAAAATTATGTATATATCGGACAACTACTACTATGCACACTATATACTACTATATACACTTTACAACAGCTGCTATAATGAATTCAATAGTGGTCGTAGTTCGGTCGCCGAAGAATTCTTTGAAAGTCGCTGACAAGCGGTTGTTGTACCACAAAAAATTGGTACAGTGTGTGAACTTGTAAGTGGCTCGCGTCGATTAGTGTGAAGGAACTATGAGTGCAAAAGAAGTAGTTTAAGCATGTGAAGCTCATGTCTTAGAAATGAGCCAATAGGAACTGAAAAATTGATGAAAGAATGAAAAAAAGAATTTAGTTTTAACTAACCGCCGGACCAAGCAATAATTTCATACAGTTACCATCAAACAAATTGGATAAAATCCGTGATTTATTAATCATCATTGCTTCATTACAATCGGCTTGCTCGAAAGAAAGAAGACATCCCCGCCCAATATAAAGTTAATATATGTATAATCCTCATCAATAGATGGGGCAAAGAAGCCATGACCATAAAGACAACTTTTTTGTTTGCAATGCGCTCTGAAACAAATTTATATATGTAGAATGTGTTTGTCAAAAACGGAAGTATGAAAAAGTGTTTTCTTTTTCACAAACAACAGCAACTCTATGGTTCATCACCTGAATAATTGCATCAGTATTATCATTTCGTATTTTCATAATCATATATTCAAATTGAGTAAAGTGAATCCTAATCATATTTTTTTCGTTTCTAAATAATTCAATAAATTTTACTTTTGTTTGCTAACAAAATTCTGTTATACTGTGAAACATATGTGTACATCGTCAAAACATCAGCAAAAGTATCTGTTGCCAAAGAAGCAGCAGTGCTGCTTCAACAGTAACAAGCGAATCGTAACTGCAGGGCTAAACAATTTCTATTGTATTCCATACATATTGGTGCTCTTGGGAAAAACAAAACACCACTGCTATATGTCACATATTATCATAAACTCATTTTCTTGTGTTGCAATGATTAGGGTCACAACAAAACACCATTGCCATCTGTTACATATTATCATTACGTAATTTTCTTGAGTTACAATTATAAGCGTCGCAACAGCTTAGGTTAGTTAATTCTATGTTGAGGGCATTGTGCAAAACATTTTCACTTAAATTCTTTGAATTTAACTTTTCCGGCTCCAACCCTTGCGTTTGGGTGAACTGATTCCTTATACCTCCCCTTAGATAGTTTTCACGACGCTGCGGTAAAATTCCTAATTGGGCACGTAACAAGTGACTGGTAGGAGGGGCCGGATCAAAGGACATTAGCTGGCCAAAGTAGACGTGGCGCAACAAATGATACTGACAAATGACTTCCTTAAGGTACATGTTGTGTAGTCCATGATAAACCTGCTTCCACGACGACAAGGCCGCAATGTTCCATAGCTGACACGAGTGGGTTGCAAATTCACCCTGTTTTGTATCAGCAATAAAAGCCACGCAATCAGCCAGCTGGTATTGCTTGCGCCAATAGGCTGTCACTTTTGGATCAAGGAGCTGCTGAGGCTTAAAGGGGGGATCATAACATAGTTGGGCAGTACCCCATAAATAAGACACAAATTGATAATCATCTAAAGAATATACGCCCTGAAATCCTGCTGGCTTAAGCCCAAACTGCATCTGCAATTGCCGCACGCAGTTTAAATAACGATTAAAGAGCATCAATGCAGCAGCAGGCTCCTCCGACGGCAGCAATACCTTTGATCGAAAAAGTGCACATAGAAAAAACAGAAAGCTTAGCTCATGTCCAGTGCCGTAATCCAGACGAGTCTGATTACCAAAAGAGCCGGCAAGGTACTGACCCAGTTCTCCTATATGTTCGCACATATCGGATGGCACCGCCTGTTCCACCAAGCTAAAAATGCCGCGCAGCATTAGACGTGACCAGTTACGAAATGATTCAACCGTGCTTGGGCGCTTAACTTCAGAGTACTGATACGACTGGTCACTGAATGTGAGTTTTTGAGATTTCAGCAGATGGGTTAGTCGGTCAAATATGTTGCACATGCTGCGCATCGTTGGGCTCACTGGATAATCGCCTTCGTGTAGCTGCCGGATACCTTGAATCGCAGTACTTGTTCTGCTGATATAAGCAATCAGTTCATGATAGGCTATAGAGTTATGCCACTGTAAAGTGTCTGATTCTTTCTGTACTCGCTGCATTGCTCCATACTTGAGCTTTCCAAAAAATCTAGAAACCTTTATTTCTGATCGAGTGTTATATAGGTTTTTTGGTTTTCGAGTTGGTTTATTCATTTTCTATATTATTAAAGTAATACCAAATTAAAGTCTTCGGTTGTTTTGTGTAAATTTTAGTATGGGAGTTATTGTGCTTACTAGCAATAATGAACAAAAATATATATTTTGGAATTTGGAAGTGTAACAACTAACAAAGTTGACAACTAATAAGTTTACAATGTATATATATGAATGTTTTTCTGTATCGATTAACTCAAAAGTTACTTGGCCGATTGTTATAACAATTATATATAAGTTAACACCAGCCAGTGCCGAGCACCTCTGCCTCTCCCCTACCCCCTGTCGGACGACACTGTGCTCTGCCCCCAACTGGAAGCCTTTGCTCAACATAACACAACTACCTCCTCGGTCACTCTCGCCATTCAGCCTAATTCCCTCACCGCCTCGCGGCCAGCTATTGCAACACAGTTGTAGTTATGCTGACACCGTCAAGTTCGAAAAGGCGGAGTTGTCACCGGAAATCGATATGCGTGCTCGTATCGTTCAACTTGAAACATCTTTCTTTAATTAAGAGATTCGCCATCATTGTGAACCCATTGTAAGTATTCCCTTGGACGCGATCGCTATAAGGTTTCTGCCCAGTGGTTCTGAAGTCCATAACTTAACATATGTTTATGTTTTTTTAATAATAGGCTCATTGATGCCACTCTCCTCCAGTTGGCGCTGCAGAGTAGTAATTGTGGCGGTCTGGCAGCACACCTATCGGCAAGGTGCAGAATTCATGGGTGATGTTCGCACGGTCGATAGGCGAGGGCTGACAACGACGCTACGCACAAAAGAAGCTCTACGATATTCACGTTCAACGAGAGTGTGACAAGCATCATGTATTTCACAACCATATATAATTAAAGTTAAACAAGAAAAAAAAGGTTATCTTCGGCTAGCCGAAGATTAAATATCCATGCAGTCATGCACATTGCGTTAATTTTTTTTCAATGACCGATTGTTCCTTTGGCAGCTATATGATATAGTAGTTCGATCTAGATGAAATTTGGTGTACACATAGTATTTTATGCCAAATGCATATGGAGCGAATTTGGTTGAAATCGTACATGAGACACAGAAAATTTTCATACTAAGCATTTTCAACCGATTGTTCCTATGGCAGCTATATGATATAGTAGTCCGATCTAGATGAAATTTGGTGTACACATAGTATTTTATGCCAAATGCATATGGAGCGAATTTGGTTCAAATCGTACAAGAGACACAGAAAATTTTCATACCAAGCATTTTCACCAGTTTTAACCGATTGTTCCTATGGCAGCTATATGATATAGTAGTCCGATCTGGATGAAATTTGGTTTTCACGGGATTTTATGCCAAATGCATATGGAGCGAATTTGGGTAACATAGCTCAAAAAAAAAATTTTTTTTCATCCGATTGTTCCTATAGGAGCTATATGATATAGTGATCCGATCTGGCCGATTTTAACAAATGTTCTGCGTGCAAAGGGAATACACATATGTGCCAAGTTTCATCAAGATAGCTTTAAAACTGAGAGACTAGTTCGCATAGAAACAGACGGACATGGCTATATTGACTCGGCTGTTGATGCTGATCAAGAATATATATTCTTTATGGGGTCGGAAACGTCTCCTTCAATGCGTTACAAACTTAGTGACAAAAACAATATACCCTCTGCAAGGGTATAAAAAGACGATAGAATTAAATACAGAGCAGAGAACTGCAGCGATACACCGCATGTAAAAATACCCAAATCACACAGAGTATTTTTCGACTCGAACTATTTTTTACTCTACCCGAAAAGTATCGGATATTTTTTTACTCCTTTTCGTTTTGGTATTTCCATGAAAGATATTTTTTTACCCGATCATTCTTGTACCAATTCATTTTTTACTTGGTGGCGTAAACACCGCATCAAATGTATACTCGAAAAAAACCACCCTTGTGAAGTACAAGTAAATTTTTACTCGGGTTTTTTTCTATCCGCAATTTTTTTACCCGATCGTGTGCGCGGGTATAGTCTGTGGCAACACTTGTAAACCGAATATCTGGTCACACTTATAATTTCTTACACTAGTCTTAAGCACGTCTTTGATGTATACGGTCGACAATAAAATAAGCTCTTAAAACCGCTGCGTTAGACTATATATCCAACAGACTAGTTAAATGTTATCAATTAATAAATGATAGTTTAAGTGACAAGTAAGGCAATTGCCAAATTGTTTCCATTGAAATTTTACATAAAAGATAAAAAACATAATTTATATATTTAAAAATTCACATTAATGAGAATCAAGGTGACTAATAGATTACAGGTTGATTATATTAAGTCACAATTTGGCATTAAGAAACCGTTTGTCTTAAAATTGTCAAAATGCATATTGTAAAAATGTTGCCTATTTGGTTTTTTTTGGCCAAACCCGAAAACTGTAATTTGCACCCTGTTACATGCATTCTCTCTAATGCAAAAAACCCTTTTTATCCTCTAACGCGCGCTGCTCAATTTGCCGACGGCAAACCGTCGCTCAAGTACTCAAGTATTTCGGGTAAGTATTTTTTTTTACCTCTGTGTGTTGTCTACACAATCATTTTCTAACGCATCAAAAAATGATTCGTACTCGCGACACCCTTTCCCAAAAGAGTATTGACGATACCCGTCACTTCGGATACGGGTAAAAAGAATATCCAAGTCATTTCGCTTCGGGTAAAAAAGTATTCGAGTAAAAAAAAAGACGATCATATTTTTTACTCTAAATTTTGAGTACGAGTAAGACCGCCACCGCATTTTCTTTGGGTAATACTCGATTACAAAAAACCACCACCCGTGCAGTTCTCTGATACAGAGCATAACATTCGTGTTCGCTATAGTGGTGACCCCGACGTGATTCAACAAAGACTCGAAAATTCAACAAGGATGCAAAAATTAACAAGTAATTGTTGAAATTGTACAAAATTTGTGCACACCACATTTTTGCAGTCTATGCAAAAACGACGCCAAAACGCACGCTACAATTTGCGCGCGTTAATTCCGAGAAGACTATTTTATGACGAAACCGAATTTGAAAACAATTTCATCATGCATGACCTGCAAACCCAAATGCGAGAACTTCAATTACAATTGGACACACTCAGGTCAAACAGCTCAGTTGCATCGAACGAGCATCAGCCTGGTCAACGAACGACTTCAATTCACTTGCCGCGTTTTGCACGAAACAACCCTCATCTGTGGTTTGCTCAAATCGAGCGTTCGTTCAGTTTACACAAGATTGGCATTGACTTGATCACGGTGCATTTGGATGAAGAGATCATCATCGCCGTATCAAGTATCAAGTAACAAGTATCAAGCAATTAAAAACAGTTTGATTGAGAAATTCGCCGAGTCCTCAGAGTCTAAGCTACGCCGCTTACTGCAAGGAGGAGGAACAGCAGGTTTGAAGCATTCGGATATATTAGCCAACATGCGCCGTCTTGCTCCGGATCCAGCTAGTGAGACCATTATTCGGACATTGTTCCTGGCGGAGATGCCACAATCCATACGTCCAATGTTAACAGTTTGGAAAGAAACTGACCTTAACAAACTTGCCAAGATTGCCGACAAGATGCTTGAATCCGTTGGACACAATTTAGTCCATGCATTGGATTCAGATGCTTCAAACTCAGTGACTTCTTATGCCTCATTGAAAGACGTCTCTGAGAGCCTACGAGTACTAACCAAGAAGTTCGACAGTCTTCAAAAGGAAGTGAAGAGCATGCAGATAGGACACTCGCCCACGCAGTACATCGCGTGGCAGATCGTGTTGGAATCAGTCGACGTCTCTAGCGCCAAATGGACAAGAACCAAAACTTTGCTTCTATCATTTGAAATTTGGAGATAAAGCAAAGGAGTGTCGTCCAGACTGCCCCCGTTACCAGTCGTTAACCTAAAACGGCTGTCGTCCACAGAGCTGGTCGGCGACAGCACATCCAACCGCGGCGATTGCAACACACAAACTGTGTCCGTCTCCGAGCCTCGTCTGCATATTACCGATCGCATCTCACACATTCGCTTCCTCATCGACTCTGGATCCGTTGTCTCTGTTATTCCGCGCAATTTAGCTAAGCAAAACAATATATTCAGCAACCTCACACTGTATGCCGCAAATGGAACAAACGTTTCCACCTATGGACGTTCACCGATGGAATGGGACTACGTCGTTGTTTTTCTTGGCCCTTCATTGTGTCTGACGTGCAAATGGCCATTATTGGTGCTGATTTTCTGTCGAAGTACCAGTTGCTCATTGATCTCAATAAGACACAATTGATTGATTCGACCACTGGTTTGAAGTCTACAACATGCTTGTTGGACACAAAAACCTTTTCCATATCAACAATACAAAATGTGTCAAAGTTCCAACGTCTGTTGAACGAGTTCGTGACCGTAACTTTACCAACAAGAACAATCACCAGCTTGCAAGAAGTTCGCCATCACATCGAAACAATATGCGCACCAATTTCGGATCGACCACGCCGCCTGGCGGGCGAAAAACTCGCCACTGCAAAAGCGGAAATCAACTTCCTTATAAAAGAAGGCATATGTCGGCCCTCGAACAGCCCTTGTTCGAGTCCACTCCACTCCACATGGTGGCAAAGAAAGATGGCGGTTGGCGGTCTTGTGGCGACTATTGGAAGCTAAACTCGGTGACTACACCTGACCGTTACCCAACTGCGCATATTCACGATTTCAAGGAAAATCGATTTTTACCACGCTCAATTTGGTAAAAGCATACTACCAAATACCAATGGCAAAAGACGACATCCCAAAGACAGCTGTATGTACACCGTTCGAACTGGTAGAATTGTTGTACATGCCGTTTGGTCTGAAGAACGCCACCCAGACGTTTCAAAGATTCATGTACAACATATTCCGCGGGATCGATTTTGTATATTGCTACATCGACGATATCATGTCCAACAACATGGAAGAACATAAGCAACATCTACGCTTCGTACTGGAAATCTTGCGAAAACATGGTCTTTGCATTAACTTAAGCAAATGCCGGCTCGCGCAGACAAATGTTCAGTTCTCGAGTTATGAAATAGACCAACATGGTATCCTACTTATCGCACGAACGCAATCCAGAATTACAAACGCCCAAACATAATCAGCCAGCTGGGTCGGTTCCTTGGAATCATCAATTATCAATCAGAAAGTCAACTATAACGACAACGTGTCGTTATACTGCGACGTATCAACGAGATATATTCGTCCGTATATTCCTCAAGCTCTTCGGAACCAAATCTGCGGATCTCTTCACAATCTTTCGCATCCAAGTGGCCGATCGACACTCAAGCAAATAAAAAAAAAATTTTGTTTGGCCATCCATCAACAAGGATGTCATCAGATGGTGCAGGAATCGCATGCCTTGTCAGCGAGCGAAAATCAACAGGCACAACCGCCTAACACCGGAGAAAATCATCGTTCCAAATGGAAAATTCGACCACGTCCACATCGACATTGTTATAATGCCGTTATATGAAGACTACCGGTATTGCCTTACAATGATCGACAGGTTCACTCGCTGGCCAGAAGCAATTCCGCTGACCAACATCACGGCCGAAACTATCGATGAGTCACGTACATACGCAAGGAAACCGAGAATACACTTCACACAATCGTGACGTCGTCACTGAAGAGGGAGCACTGTGGCGGTCTGGCAGCACACCTATCAGCAAGGTGCAGAATTCCTGGGTGGTGTTCGCACGGTCGATAGGCGAGGGCTGACAACGACGCTACGCACAAAAGAAGCTCAACGATATTCATGTTCAACGAGAGTGTGACAAGCATCATTGAATATATTTAATATAATTTTTTTAATCATTTTTTTAAATTTATTTTAGTTGTTGGCGTAGCATCGCCATGAATATGTCAATATTGACTACTGTAAATGGTTGACTTGAATGTTCCTATTTTTATATTGTTTCTATTTTCCAAATAACAATTAGTTTTTCATTTTAAACACAGATTTTTTACGGCTTGTTTGTATTGCAGCTATCTACCAAGAATCATTTTCAAACAAGTCCAAGGCAAAGAACAAACACCAATAAGGTAAATCGAGACTGAAACAACGAGAGAGAACTACTGGAGCAGAGGCAGGTTCAACCAATAGAGGTTGATCCATCCATGTCTAGGTTAATACAGCAAACGTTTTAAGCAACAGAACAATTACACACACATGGTCAGGTCTAAGACCGAAAGAATACGTCATATCAAATGTCAAGCAAACACGCCCACCGCCTAATAACATTAATAAAGTTTAAGAGAGGGTTTTAGAGCTTGAAAATAAATACTTTTTCTTTTTTTACTTGCTCACAGTGAAACATTTTATTTAAACAGATTACAGCTTTAAAGATTCACATTTTAAGTAAATTAAAAATTTTTTATCATGAATTAATTTTCAAAATCGGCCCGTCGAGACCCGTTTCGAGGAATTTCAAGGTAGTCAAGATATCTTGTGATGGGCTCGTACGAAAACCAAAAAAAAAATTGTTCATATAGTTTTTGCGAGAATTTTGTATTTAAACGAAGAAAAGAACAATTGAATTAAAATTTTGATTTTGGACAGAGTTTGAACTCAAAATTCCGAATATTACAAAAAAATTTTACGTAAAATATCCTTAAAATATGCTTAAAATTAAAAAACAACCCGTCATTCCAGAACAAAATGATATAATTTAGAAAAGTTTTCAAAACTTCAAAATGATCTAATGAGCGGAGCTTTCAAATGCTCTGCAACTTAGAATTTTACTCGGATAGGTTCCATATTGCGAAAAATATAGTAATTTAATTTTAATTATATAATATTATTAAAACAAAATCAAAAAAATAAATACGAATTTCAAAAGCTCTGAATCCTACTTAACCCCTAAAACTATGAGTAAGCAAATGCAGTTGACTAAGCACATATTGAAAATTATGACGTGAGCAATTGAACCATTTGTTGAATCTTTTCGTTTTCCATTGCTGCATTACGAGCGATATGGTACCTTTTTGACTAAAAAAAGGCATCTTTCAGACAACAATTGACAATGATGCTATTAATCAAATTAGACCGAAATGTATGTATCTGTATCAGAGACCTGCAACGAGTATACAAATTTCGAGTATACTCGAACGCTTACTCGTGATCGTTTTGTTCGAACAAAATTTGTTACTCGATCGTTTGTGCTCGTACCGCGGGAGTGCTTATACTCGTTTTACTCGGGTATATATTTGAGTATTTTGTCGTTTTATGGAACATGTTGCACGCAAGCCAAATCGAAACTTATAAAATTTTGCATGAAAAATTCTCAGCGGTGGTACTACACTTAATATTTAAACGGCGTTAAAAAATGTTCTTTCAATAATTTGACATTTCATAATTAATGAAATTTTGTTTTTAATACTCTTCAATGTGCCGATTTGTAGAAATCTGCATTACAATAATTTATTGAAACCCTTTCCAACGCTCAACAGTTAAATGTAGATTGCCTTACCTTTAGGAAATTCCCTTGTTTGACAACAGTATAAGTCTATGAGTTTTGTAAAAGGGATGTTTTGCATTTAGCGCAATATGTGCAGCAGGTAGACACTCTTCTGTTTGGGTTTTTCTATCTTAAAAAAAATATTAGCGAATATGTCAAACATATCAATACTTGCTCGCACAAATACACACAAACAAAAACAACCCCCAGCGTGGAGTACTGCATTGTTGTCACGCTCGACATTCGGAATGCATTCAACTCGTCCAACTGGGAGTGCATTTGAGGGCCTTTCGAGGCTTCAGCACCCCCATCTATCTGCTGGAAATGATTTAGGACTACTTCCGGAACCGAGTCCTGAAGTACAGGACGGATGAGGCGTACCGCAAGGCTCGGTGCTTGGGCCACTGCTCTGGAACGTGATGTATGACGGCATCCTGAACTTAAAACTTCCCAGAAAGGCAACAGATTTGCTGACGTTGTTGCTTTGGTGGTGACTGCGAAACAGTAAGAAACAGTACTGGCTATTATCAGTAAGACTCCATCTGGCGGACTACAATACTGTAGCGGTTCTAATTAGTAGCAGAAAAGTAGTCGAAAGGGAGCAGATCAACCTCGGCACTACCACAATTGCCTCGAGTAGGTCAATAAGGTACCTTCAATAAGGTACCTTCAACACTTGGAGAGCACTGGAAGAAAGGCAGCCGAAATTGGACATGCATAAACCGCATAATGCCAAATAAGCGGGGGCCTAAACAGGGGCTACGGCTACTGCTGCAAAATGTTGTTAAAGCCACGATGCTTTATGCTGCACCGGTTTGGTCCAAGGCAATGGGCATTAAATCGTACAGAAGGAGTCTACAGAGTAAATACAGACTGGGAGCACTTCGGGTGTGCAGTGGCTTTCGAACTATTTCCGAAGAGGCCGTGCTTGTCATCGCGGGAATGGTGCCGATTGATCTTCTTGCTTCTGAGAGAGCCCATACCTACCAGATGGAACAACTCCACGAAGGGACGCTGGACTCATCGACTTATCCCTCAGTTGGATATGTGGCTGAATCGAGGCTTCGGTTTTGTAAACTTCCATCTCACACAGCTGGTAAACGGCCACGGCTGCTTCCGGAGCTATTTAAACAGGTTCGGGCATGAAAGTGGCCCTCTTTGCTAATGGTGCTACCCTGATTGGGAAGAGACTGCAGAGCACATAATTTTTTAATGCCGCAGATTTTCAACAGAGAGAACGGAGTTGAAAGCCACACTCGGAGCAGCCTTCAGAATAGAGAACCTAGTAAGCTGCATGCTCGTTAGTAAGGACAACTGGTCCGCCGTATGTGCCTTCGCTGAGAAGTTAAAGACAACGCTACGACACCTTGAGAGGAACAGACGTAGGGACTCCAACGGAGCTGCTTGAGTAGGTAAGTAGTACCTCACGGCAGTACCGCAAGTTCTCCCGGGACTCTCCCTCTCTTTTTGTAATTTGTTTGTTCACTTCCTCCTAGCCCTAACTTCTATTACTATCAAAAAAAAAAAAAAAAAAAAAAAAACCCTCAGCGTGTTGTGCGTGCCATCAGTGTTGTTCTCCAAATTGTTTCCCGGTAGATCTAGCTTTTACTTTTGTGTACATGGGAAAATCAATGCACATATATTACAAATATTTAATTTTTATTCTCTCTGCAAGAGTATATTGGGTTTGTGCAAATGTATGTAACAGGCAGAAGGAGGCGTGGCAGACCCCATAAAGTATATACATTCTTGATCAGCATCACAAGCCGTTTCGATAAAGCCATGTCCGTCTATCCGTCTGTCTGTCCGTATAAACAAATAGATTTCAAGACATTTTTATAATACACATTATGGTTATAAGTTTATTAAAATTAAAAGAAGAAGAAAAATATATATTTAAACAACATTCTTTTTAAATTTCATTGGAATTTTGCCTTCTTGCTTATTTTCCGCTGGAACATTTAGCAATGCAAGCGAACCAACGAACTTGCTTGATACTCGAACGTTTTGTACTGAAATTACAAGCAGGCAGGTTGCGTTCGCATACTCAGCAAACGATCTATGGGGCTGATCGTTATGATCGCAACCAAATTTTTTGACATCAAATGATCAACTAATAGTTGTAATTCGAACAATTTTCGGACTTTTGTTTTGGTTGATTCTAACTTATGGTATTACAAAAATGTTTTTTCACTATTGGTGGGGGAGGTAGGAAGCAAAAATTTTAGATAAACTAAAGCTGCGTACACCATAATCGGACTGTCATTCCAAGTTTAGTTTCTCTAGCTCTTGTAGATCCAGGTGCTGATACGGACAAATGGACAGGCATCACTATATCGACTGACTGTTGATGCTGATCAAGAATTTATATACTTTATGGATTCAGAAACGACTTTTTTTCGATGTAACGCCCCATTTTTCCGTGTCTGTCTGCCTGAACAAACAGATTTCAGAGATGGTAAAAGCTACAAGTTCAAACATAGTCTCTATCAATAATAAGCAAAACACTTGACACACCTCGGAGAACTTTAAGATCTTTGCGAACGTCTCAGTAACTAGGTCACTTGGGAATATCAATTTTGGTACGCAAGCTCATAGAGACAGCATTAATGAATTGCTAATGTCTAAGCCGGATCAAGTTTAATAAGGATGTTAAATATCATGATGTACACATAATGTGTAAGTAAGGTTTTGAAGTAAAAGCAGGTTAACCAAAAATGCCTAAAAGCGGCGATTTGTTGTCCATTAAGAGTACAAGTTAACGAGTGCCCCTTGCAGTTTGTTGTGTAACATAAACAAAAGCCAAAATGTTAGCCAGCAGTTACGCTGAAGTTGCCGTCTTAGCGAAAGTGCAGTTTAATAAACTCTGCTCCGGCAACAAGCCGTAAACACTTTGAAATAATTATTTCTGCATTGCTGTGGCACAAGCCCAGTGATATGAGAGGCAAGTAATCTCTCCACCATAACCATCCTAAAGAACGGAACCTTACGGAACCTTTACTCCCACATCAACAGCTGCAGCTCTGGAGATCGTCTACAGCAACGTGGGACAACACAACTATTTAATTTACATATAAAAACCGCTTGAAAATTCCAAGCTGATTCTTTTTTCGATATAAGTAGATTGTAGTATTTACGAAAATTTGTATCATAATTAATCAATAATGATGCTTGGCGGTGCTATTATTTAAGCATGCAAATGAATATGTTTGTGTGTGTGTCCTTATAGATATGTGATAAAGAACTGTACTTGCTATTTTGATTAATCCAACGAGCTGTCTGTAAAAGACCATACAAATAAGTAATTTTGTGGTCCCATCCGAATCAAACTTTGTGAGGATAATAAGGTTATAAGTTACCACCTTAAACATCAGAAGCCTGCAATGAACATTCTCGAGTATGTTTGAACTTTTCATCAAACGATTGGACAATTTTTGAGTAGGCAAAGATGCTACATCTAGAAGGAGAGTGGCGACGATGTGAAATAAACTTGATCTGTCTGACATAAGTCCATACCAAAAGAATAGTACAGTCAAGCACGCCCGACCGTATTATGCTCTCTGCTCTTATTCCCGATTATGGTATTAAAATCGGTATCCAGTTATTACAATGGACAGTGCGTGCATTAGAACACGTTAAAACAAATAATTATTTTACTATACTATACTATACTAAACTATTAGAGCAAATGCTTTACAAACGTCATCGAAGTTTGAATAGTTTTTTTAGTTCCTATGGGAAAACGGGCCGTGCCAGTCCAAAATGTTTCATAACATTGCATTTATGCTGTCTCTAAGAACCTGTGTACTGCCCTACTGCACATTCATATACGTTTGTCATTATATGTCTGCATATACATTAGGACAAAGTTGCAGGCGAAATTGGACACCAGCACGCAGAGCCGGGCTGATCGTCCTCGGAAGACGCAAGCTCAGCGTTCTGTCGGCGCGGCCGCCAGCTGCAATGGCTTTGAGTCGCCGTTTAAATTTATTAAAGTTTAGTTTTAAATCTTTTCCTGAAATGCTCACACGAGCGTGCTAAATAAAAATATCTAAATACAATTAACTAGCAGCCTTGTTATAATTTGTATTCCATTACACTATGGGTCAAACGCCAGATTTATGTAAATAAAGTCATATTTTTAAATTCTTTAAATTTGCTAATTGATGTTGCCAGTACATTAGGAATACCCAATGAATTTTAACAGAATTTTAACAGGGGCGCATTCTGTTACGATAACAGATCCTTAACAAAGCTCTTATACATAACTGCCGCCACACAAACGGCAATGAAACAATACTGTCTCTAGAAACCTGCGTACTAAAATTGTAATTCCTAAGTGTCGTAGTTACTGAGATATTCGTCAAAAACATCAATTGTTTCCAAGGTGCGTCTAAGTTTTGCTTCACTGTTTCCGAATGGGGAGTGGCATCGAAAAAATAGATTCTTGTATTGATTGACTAGATATGTAGTCGTTTGAGACTAAGTTCGAACATGTAGCTCTTACTATCTCTGAAATCTGTTTGTTCATACGGACAGGCGGACAAACGGACATAGCTATATCGACTCGGCTTGTGATGCTGATCAAGAATTTATATACATTATGGGGTCTGCCACGCATCCTTCTGGCTGTTACATACTTTAAACAAGCTCAATATTTTTTGAGAGTATGCGAATATAATAACAAATATTAAATGTTTTAATATGGAATTGAGAAACACTAGTTGGGACATGTGGTCAGTATTTCACCTGTTCCATTTTTCTGTTAAAGTAGCACCTTACATTCTGCTGGTATCGAAGTACTTCGGACAAGATATAATACATATTATAGTTTTTGTTAAACAGCACGCATCTCCACTCAAGAAATGCCGCAGTACAATTAATACTATACGCCTCTCTTTTTTATGAAAAAGAATCGGAGTATGAAAAAGATTACATCGATATATACTAAATGTGTTTTGCCCGAACTTCACATTTTTCAAGAATTTACAAACCACCTATGTATTCTGTAACGTCATAGTCCTGTGGGGCGTGAAAGTCTGTGAAGGTAATTCCCCTCGAAAACTTCTGCAAGTATCGGAGGATAAGATCCTGAAATTTATTAACATGTTTAATAATTTATTCATCTTATTCCAGCCGTTTAAAAATAGCGAACATTACTTATTTTTTTTTAGCCTTTATAAAAACATACCAAATTTATTATTTATTTTATTTCATTCTTCCATTAATTTCATAGTTAAAAGTTTTTAGACCCGGTACTCTGAAAAAAAGGCTCTATTACGTTTGTCAGAAACCAAATGTGCGGAAGGAAGCATTTCCGACCCCATAAAGTATATATATTCTTGACCATCATCAACTGTGAAGTCGATATAGCGATGTCCGTCTGTCTGTCTGTCCTTCCGTATGAACACCTGGATCTTTTAAGTTCGTCATCTTCGGGAGCAGATCAAGTTTGTTGGATATTGTTGACACGCCCCGGTACACGTACAAAGTTCACATTTGCGCGCAATATCAATGCATGCGTGCAAGCGTGTAAGTTGCCTGTGTGGCGCTGTCCGAAGTCGCTGGCCGCTACGAATACACATATACATATATATATGCATCAATATATTTAGTATGTGTATTCGCATACAGACAAACAGATGTATGTTTGATTGTTATTTGATTATATTGTTTTTTTTACAACGTTACAATTAGATTGTTTTTATTGCAACGTATTTTAATGCAAGTACTACACATTGTAATATCTCTATACCGATTTTAATAATTTACTCGGGCAAAAATGCAGTGAGTATTTTACGATCGGGCGTGCTCGACTGCACTTTTCTTTCTTGTTTTTAAAGTGGATAAGGCCAACAGGGGACACCACATAAAAACTCGCCACGACATTTGTCTCGTTAGATGTAGCTGTGCATTTCTGTTCCAAGCAATTGTTGATGTTAAATACCGTTTCTATACTGCTCTGTAACAAAATAAAATGTATTATTATTGCATCTCTTAACGAAATGGTATCTCGAAAAGCTTTCATAATGACTTTTTAAGGCGACATCAGTTTTGCCAACATACCATAAACCTTCTACAGATTTTTTTTTTTTTTTTTTTTTTTTTTAATGGACATTTTTATTTAATTAATGTTTCATTCTATTGAACTTAAAAATGAGAAATGTAAAGCATTACCCAATGAATTTGGGTGAGGTTCATGACGGATATTTTGTTTAACAGATACTTCGTTAATTTTAGACATAACTGTGGCGATCTATAAATCCCTCCTAATATCCTCGATTCAATCAAATGGAAATCCTCCAGCAATTCTTCTGATAGCCTTATTTTCACGCGATTGAAGTTTTTTAATATGAGTACGAGCCCCAGAGCCCCAGAGCCCCAGACTGAAACTCCATATCTCCAAATTGGAATTATAAGGGATTTATATAAAAATACTTTGTTTTTTAAAGATAATTTCGCCGTTGGACGAAGCAGCCAGTCCATTTTCTTGAGTCTAGTGTTAATAGTACCAACTATTTTCTTAACATGTCCCGAATATTTAACTGTTGAAACAGTGTTTAATCTTGTGCCGTCTATGCAAACGGAGGGGCATGTTTCAGTTCTTTTTGAGAACTCCATCTGCACTGTCTTCTCTCTTGATAAGCGAACATTCCACAGGGAGGCCCAGTTATTAAACTCATTAACATAAATTTGCAGCATTCTCGAAGCAAGCCTTGGTGATTCACTAAAACATATTACTGCTGTGACATCTGCATATGTGGCTACTAAATCGTTCAAATCCTCTGGAACTGGCATATCGTGTGTGAATTTGTTGAAAAGTGCTGGGCTTAAGACGCTCTCTGAGGAGCTCCTGCTCTAATAAGTTTGTCTGAAGACACGCAGCCATACAGATATTATCGTTTAATGAGAAGAATTGGTTCGTAATCGATGTTTTAGACTACCATTTTACGAGCTCTCTCACCAATTTTTAACCATTGATAAACATTTTATATACTATATTATTGAGGAGCTAATTTTAATTAGAAGACGCAGTTTTTCTGAAAAACTTTAAAGAGTATTAAGAAACAAATTTCTCATCTCAATTTTAAATTTAAATCGTGTTATAAAAATAAATATTCGAAAATAAAGAAATAAAAATTCTAGAAAGTGTAGTTGTAACAAGTAAGAAAGGCTACAACAGTCGAGCGAGCCGACTATAGAAGACCCCGTACTCTCATAGTAGTGCCATTTGTATTTAACTTAAATTAAAACGAATATTACAATGTACAGTGTAAATCGTTTATTGAAATCGATATCGGGATATTACAATACTGCAGTACAACACAACAAGAGTCCGCTGACAGTGCGCCGCCAAACATGCAACGTTTACGATTGTATGTCTTTGTCTCGCTTGCACACATGCATTAGTTTTTCTCCAAAAGAAATTTAAATAACAATACTGTACGATAAATAATAAGCACTAAAATCGACATGCATGCTTGAAAATTAGTTTTATATTTATGGAAAAAGAGGGCGTTGCTGCCTAACATTTTTAATGACATTGCAATCAGGCAATCTCTAGGAACCTGAGTAACAAAAATGTTAATCACAAGTGCTATAGTTACTGAGATATTCGGCAAAAACATAGATTTATTTCCAAGGTGTGTCTAGTTTTCGTCTCATCGTGGGCGAAAAATAGATATTGTATTGTATTGACTGACTAAATATGGAGTCGATACTGATTAAACTCGAACTTGTTGCTCTCACCATCCCTGAAATCGGTTTATTCGTACGGACAGAAAGAAATACGGACATGACTACATTGACTCGGATTGTGATGCTGATTAAATGTCTATTATAACCTCAAGTTCGATCCGGATCAGACAACAATAGCCTATAACTCGCATGGGACAAATCGGAAAAATTTGTATGAAGAATATATGTAGTATTAACTTAACGATCGCAACTAAACACACATGTGTATATCAACAACAGCATACAAAACAAACTAGTCAAAAACTGTTAAAAATTTGATTTCATCTACAATAGCCGTGCTAATTGTTAAGCGAAGTGTGGTTCAACTGGTAGCGATGCCTGTTGTTATTTTTCGTACTTGTATGTAAGCCTTAGATCTGCGGTTCGAACTTCAGCACGTTATTAAATTCAGACAATTGGGCGCGTCTTCACAGGAAGGCGTTGTATATCTGGTAGATTTGCGGAATGTCCTGAGAAGCCAACGCGGAGAGTCGCCGAATGTATAGGATAATTATGTAAGCTAGTATGCAAGTGAATAGTAACAATAAGTGAATGCCAGGGGTCAAGAATAATATATTAAATTATTGGAATTTTTTTCCAAATAACTATTAATAACCGTAAAAATAAATTTAAAAAATAAACGAATATCTAAAAAGAAAAAGAATTGACTGACAACAAAAACTTACCGAAAATTGTTCCTAAAAAAAAATAAATAACTAAAGTAAAAAATTTTAAAAATCAACAAAATAATCAAACGCACTAAAGTACAAAAAAAATGAAAAAGATAAATATATAACAGTAATTAACTAAACTAAAATTAAAGATAATAACAAGAAAATGTATATAAAATATATCACGTATTATGAGCTTGTAAGAAGGTAGAGAAGATACCCACGCCTACTATCTTATAGCGTTAGCAATTATGAACAAAGTTACTGGCGAAGCTGCCACCTAGAGAATCCTCCGCTCTTAGAAACAACAGTTTACAAATCCAACAAAAAACTTTTAACGCCAGACTTTACTATAACTCGAATCAATGGGAACCCCAGTGCTAGACCAACATATATGTACTCAGCATCCTATATCTCAAGAACAATATGGTGGAAGTTCATTACATCCACCATCACGCCCAAAGACATTTTCATCATGCTGTGGGAACACGCAACAAGGCAACTGTAGAAGTTGAACAAGTGACTTGAACTTTAAAGAACAGGCTTATTACGAAAACCCAGATGTACCCGAAGCAGTCGCCTTCGCAGTCGAGCAAAGCGACGAAGAAGAGTAACAAGAACAAGAGTTAAACGCACGTTTAAGAGAATTGTAATTTATGTACAACGTGCTGTGTTACTTTACTAAATATTTTGACCGCGTTACACAAGTTTTTTTTAAATAAATTATTATTTAATAATTTATAAAATATATTTTGATCTGTTTATAAGTGTATTTAGAGAATTAATATGTGTCGCTCTGCAAATTACAATGACTTGTTGAAGTCCTTTGCAAAGCATAAAGTTACAGTTAACGTAGACCGGTTAACCTTTTGAAAATTCCCTGACATGCGTGTTATGTGAAGCCTATCAATATTGCTCGCCCAAATACACAGTGTTGCTCTCTAAATTGTTTTCCGCTAGATCTAGCTTTTACCTATGTGTACATAGGAAAATCAATGCACATGAATTACAAAAGTTTTTTTTTTTATATTATACATTCTGGGTTTTAAGCTTATTAAAAACAAAACAAGAAGAAAATTATTTATTTAAACGATTTTCTAACTATATTTTATTTCGCTTTCGCTTTTAAGACCCCTTGCTCTAAAAAGAATAGAGGGGTCTGTTGGGTTTGTCAGAAGGGAAATAAATAAATAAAATAAATAATAAATTTTAATTCATAATGTAAATTTAAAATGTTAATTTTTTTTTAATTTTAAATTTTTAAATTATAATAAATACAAATGCGCACTACTATGGGCTCTTTTGGTTGCAATTGAACGATCCACAAACGATCTATGGCGCTGATCGTTTTGATCGTGACCAAATTGTTGTGATTCGAACATTTTTCGGACACGAGTATACTCGTCGCAGGTCTCTGGTACACGTGGTTGAAAGAAAAGAGATAACTCTATGTTTAGTTGCGCTGATCATTGAGCGCAGTGTGGCCCAAGTGGGAGAATTGCCTGTTATTATTTTTCGTATTTGAATTTAAGCCTAAGGTTCGAATCTCAGCACAGAACAGGCATTTTCTGCGGTTCGAATCTCAGCACAGAACAGGCATTTTATTTGGATAAAAATTTAAATTTAAATTAAGTACGGTCTTATTCAAATATTATTATACTACAAGGTTTATTTTTACGCAAAACATATTTTATTAACAAGGTATGGAAGAAAAACTAAATATGTATATTTGTAAATATCACTCACTGAATCAATTCTTTTTAATGTTTTTTGTTTAAATGAAAAAATGGGCACTTCTATGAGTACGAGGTCTTTCACAGGCGTCTCGCTGCACTGTATCCTTTATTAATTGTTCATATAAATAAAGGCATAATTTATTGACCGATTCTGGCCGATATCTGATTTAGATTAAACTTGGTGTGAACATAAACAATCTTGACAAAAAATTATTTATATTCTTCAGCATAATATGTACTTAGTTTCACATATTTTACATTTGCTTGAACATAGAACGGCCTAAAATAGTCATGTAAAAATATTTTACAAGTTTGAATATCACATCACATAGATATCAGTAATTATTATAGGTTGAAATAATTTCTACATGTATATATGCATTGTTAGTCAGTATCAATACCAACAAAAAGGAAATGATAGATAATTACGCACCTGTATCTGTATCCTGACAGCTGCGCCGCGTTCAATTCGCTGGTAATGAGTGGAATTATTTATTTCAGTAGTCCACAGCCGCTAGTACTTTAACAGTCAGTATATATTTGTTAATAACGAAAGATTCTGATGGCACTCATATTTTTTGGAGCTGACGTTCTTAAGGCTGATATCCGATTTCACTGCGTATCTTTTCCATTAGACTTTTTAAGAATTACAAAGGATGTACTTTGTGTCCTACTTTGCCGGTAGTTCCATGCTGTTTCCAATTGTCAATGTCTTTTGAAAATTTTAGCAAGTTTTAATGTCTACATCAGTTCGATTGTCAAAAATAACGAGTTAGTCTCAGATATTATAAAAGCTAGAGTTATATAATTGAATATATAAACTCCTTATACGGTAATGGATTGAGCTTTTTTTAAACATTGCTTAATGTATCTTTTGCATAAGGGGACATTCTCATGGATTTGGGTGACAAAATGACAATGTTTGATAATTTTTTGTGAGACAATGAAAAGACGGATTTTGTTCCTCAAATATTTTAGAAGTTTCCCAAAAAAAAATAATAAATATGGCTCCAATATGGCGGTTTGCGTCATCCTCTGTGTTTCCACAACTTCACGTTTGCGCCTTTGTTAGTTAACGGAAGTCTAAAAAAATGAAAGTTTATTACATTTTCTATGCCTTATAACAAAGCTCAAGTAGTATAGAAAAAAAATCCCAATTAAAAATATTCGAGTTTTTCCATTTTTTTTCACTTAGAAATTCTTATAAAAATAGAAATAGAAAAACAAAAGCATTTCCTTCTATTTAGTATTTGAATGAAGTACATCAGATGAATAGATTGAGCCCTACCCATGAAGTTCGGCTGGAAAACAGTGAACTGAGAAAACGCTTTCAACGTTTTTTTTTTAGCAGCTGAAAGGCATGTGCGTTGAGTCGCTGTATCTTCGGAAATAATAATCCGATCGGGAAATCAATTCGTGCACAAATTATCTTTTATTCTATGAATGAAAAAGCAACTCAATTTTGCCGACCCAAAAAAAAAAATAAGAAAGAAATGTGACGTTTCACGTTAACTGACCAGTTCAAAGATTTTACTCATCTTATCACTACGACGATCTTTACACGCAATATACATATGTACATAGTTGCAAAATATGGAATAGCACCACACCGATAGCTTCCTTGATAATCAAAAAATTTAAATCTGATGCTATAATTTTATTAAAAATCTATTTGTTATGCAATGCTTTGTATTTTTTTTTTTTTTTGGTTGGTTTGCCAATATTTATATTTTTAACATTTTTGAAAAATGTATCATTTACTTCATTACTGTGATAAAAAAAATGCAAACATATGTAATAACAAAAGGACTTGGCAAAACTGCATAGCCGAAAAAGGATTCCATCAACATTTGACTTTATATATACAAATGAAAATTTTAAGTAAGGCTGATATTCATGAAGAAAATGTAAAACACACGGACGAAACTGATATATAACCCAAAAGATATAAGGGTGTTAGGTCCTCTCAAATCCGATTTTTATTGAAAACAAGTAAGAAAAACACAGTCGAGCACGCCCGACCGTATATTACTCTCTGCTTTTGTTCCCGAATAAATTATTTAAATTGGTATTACAGGTATTAAAATGGCTAGCACTTCTATTAGAACACGAAACAAAAAGAAACTACTTATACTCGAACATAAATCTGTTTGTTTGTATGCACATACAAATTCGTTTGAAATTATGTGTATGTATGAACATAACATACATGTACATATGTATGTATGTGTAGCATTGGTCGGCTCAACCAGCGAACGTGGGCATCGATGCCCATCGATGACACACATGCAGCGAAAACGTTTTCAACATATGTTTGTATGTTTCTGTCTCGTTTGCGCGCATGCAGTTTTGTTGCAGATAAATAACATAAACTTGGTTACGTGATAGCTCTAATGTTTATGTAGTAGGATTTGAATGCAACTTTCAGATAGTATGTCCCCAAACGAATGTTAAATTATATATATGAATAATGCCTTAAAAATGGCATTGAAATTTGAAAGTTTTTTAGTTCTTATGAAAAAATGGGGTGTCTCTACGAACCTGCGTACTAAAATTGTAATTCCTAAGTGTCGTAGTTACTGAGATATTCGCCGAAAATATCAATTTTTTCCATGGTGCGTCTAAGTTTTGATTCACTGTTTCCGAATGGAGAGTGGCATCGAAAAAATAGATTCTTGTATTGACTGACTAGATATGTAGTCGTTTGAGACTAAGTTCGAACATGTAGCTCTTACCATCTCTGAAATCTGTTTGTTCATACGGACAGGCGGACAAACGGACATAGCTATATCGACTCGGCTTGTGATGCTGATCAAGAATACATATATATACTTTATGGGGTCTGTCACGCCTCCATCTGCCTGTTAGGCACATTTCGTTTCTGACAAACTTAATAGACCCCTCTACTCTTTTTATAGTACGGGGTCTAAAAAAGGTTTTTTTTAATACGCGATTTAAAGAGTCGAAAATGCTCCTTCAATATGTTCAAAATGTGATAAATGTTAAACAATAACAAAATGCATAGCAATCGCTAATTTATTATGCAGGGTATTGTAATAGGATTATTTTTGCTGTTGATTGAGCAATTGCAAGTGTTATATGTTAAATCTGAATATAAAGGAACTTATGTATGTCTTCAACATGTAGGGCTGGTGCCAATTTAAAATTTGTTATTTCAAAAAAACAAAGAGCTAAGTGTAAGCCGAACATAATTTGTTGATTTTTCATTTCTGTAACCGCTTCAGCTATATTTAAAAAATTATAAAAGAGCAAATTGTATAAAAAATGAGTCCAAACAGACACGGTAATGATTGAAATTAAGGATCAAAAAAGAGTCAAGTAAGCATAGAATATGACTCAAATGTGTCGAAACTGTTTAAAAATAAGGAGTCATACGCGGCTAGGATACCGTTTTTTCCCGACAAATGAGTCAATTATGATTAGAATATGAGCTCATATATGATCATTTTAATCTGATAGAGGACTCAATAAAGGCTCGAATGTGATTTAAAATGCTGGGCGGAAGGGGTTTCAGCGAGTTAGAAGCCCTACAAAATTAGATTTTTCTAACAATTCTCATGCGAAACATTTTAAAGCGATTGTTTTAAGCACATTTATTTATATATATATATTGTACATATACTCCCCCAAAAAGTATATATATTCCTGATCAGCATCAACAGCCGAGTCGATATAGCGATGTGCGTCTGTCTGTCTGTCCGTCAGTATGAACACCTGGATCTTATAAACTACAAGACCACCAAATTTGTAATGAAAGTCCGTCCTTATGTCAGGCAGATCAAGTTTTTGACACGCCCGTTACCGCCCCGCAATGAGGAAAAAGCTTATATCTTAGTAACTGTGACACTTAGGAATTACAATTTTGGTACACAGGTTCGTAGAGACACCACAAATGCAATGCAATCCAAAATTTTGGATTGCCACGCCCCCTTTCCCATGAGAAATAAAAACCTTTTCAAATGTCAGATTTGTTTGGAGGCAAATTATATCAAACTATCCTGAAAGTTGCGTAAAAATCAGACTATAAACAAGAAAGAAAACACGTACAAAGTTTACATTTGCGTGCAAGCGAGACAGAAACATTCAAACACACGTTCGAACGTTTTCTCTGCACACAGACGCTATCCGTGCCTACCACAGATACATACATACATATATATGTGAATACATATGTCAAGCGAATTTTTATGTACATGGTGTACAGTGTGCTGTAACTGGTAGTGTTGCGTTGTGTTCTTTATGAATTATGTCTATTTAGATTTAAAATTTCAAGTGAAATTATAAATGCAGAATTTTAATTGGAGCAGCTGGTAGAGTTGCGGCTTGTTTAGCGTTTATGTGTGAAGTCGCAGTTTTGAATTCTGTCAGTGAATTTTTTAGACCCCGTACTCTTTAAAAAAGAGTAAAGGGGGTCTATTAAGTTTGTCAGAAGCGAGATGTGCGTAACAGGCAGAAGGAGGCGTGGCCGACCCCATAAAGTATATATATTCTTGATCAGCATCAACAGCCGAGTCGATATAGCCATGTCCGTCTGTCCGTCTGTCCGTCCGTCTGTATGAACACCTGGATCTTTTAAACTACAAAAGCTAGAGACACCAAATTTGGAATGAAAGTCCGTTTATGATGTACGCAGATCAAGTTTATTTCAAATTGTTGCCACGCCCCCTACCGCCCCCGCAATAAGCAAAAAACCAGACACGCCTCGAAAAAATTTTTGTTTTAAGCGAATAACTCAATAGTTATGGCACTTAGGAGCACCAATTTTGGTACGCAGGTTCCCAGAGACAGCCTAAATGCAATGTCATTTAAAGTTTTGAGCTGCCACGCCCCCTTTGCTCATAGGAACTAAAACACTCTCCAATTTCAATGCCTTTCTGAAGGCATTAAATCAAATAGTACAGTGTTGTAATTTAACATACGCTTAGAGAATTACTATTTCTAACTTTCCTGAAAGTGGCATCAAAATCCTATGTCAAACAACAGAGAAATTTCGGTTCAAAGTTCACGTTATTTTACTGCAAAATCACTGCATGCGCGCAACACATACAAACAAACACAGAAACATACAAACATATGTTCGAACGTTTTCTCTACCTGCTTTGGCGGCAGCCGCTGGCCGCGCCGAACAATGCTATACATACACACATATGTATGTATGAGCACACATACATATTTGCAAATAATCGGAAGAATTATAGAAGAGGGTCGTGGTGCAACTGGTAGAGTTGCGGCGCAATGTGGAACCTTCGCATGGATCGCGGGTTCGAATGCTGACAATGACGATTGTTAATTTATTTACTTTTTAATTTTAATTCAATATGTAAATATTTCATTTTAATTTTTTTAATTTCATTTTTAAATTTTTATTTTAATAAAATGGGCACTACTATTGGAGTACGGGGTCTTTTACAGTCGGCTCGATCGACTGTAGCCTTTCTTACTTGTTTTTATTTCATTTCAATTTTAATTTAAATACAGTCAAATTAAAATATTTTATTTGAAGTATAAGGATTACTCTGTTTCTACTTCATGTTTGTATGATAAAATGCGCACTTCTATGAGAGTACGGGGTCTTTTACTCGATTGTAGCCTTCTTAATTGTTTTAAATAACAGTACCGGCACCTGCTACAGGTCTCCGGAAAAAAATGGCGTTTTACGTTGACCACTTTATCTCTGAAGGGGGGCATCCGAAATAAAAAAAATCTAGAGATTAATTTAAGAAATTAGCAAAACAAAATTTGTTTGACAAAATGGCAGCTTTTAAAACGTACAATTTTACTTTTTGCAATAATTTTGGAGTTAAAATGTGTTATAAAAAACACATAAAAAAATAAAATGTTTTATAAAAAGATAACAACACAATGCGGAGCGCTTGGGTTATTGGTAAAAATTTACATAAATTACAATGTTTTTAGATATAACACATTTTAAAACTCATTCAAAAGCAGTGCTGCCAGTTTAGTTGCTGACACCTTATAAAAAAAAAACAACTCTTCTTTTAAAAATGGTATTAGCGACAAATCTAGCAACTTTTTATTTTTATTTAATATAATAAAATTTTATATTTTTCTTCATTTTGTGATGCCTGGCTTCAAGAGGAGTTCAAGCAATGGATTCGCAAGGATTGCACTGATCAAACGCGAGCTTTTTGTGCCTATTGGAAATCCTCAATAGGCGCAAAGCTTTTTGACATTCGCCACCACGCTGCCTTAAAAAAACATTTAGCTGTGATGGGCGCATGTACGCCAAAAAACAATTTAGGTGTTTTCAGTAATAATTTTTACGTTTCTTTACATAAATATGTATATACATATGTTGGAAATTAATATTTTAATGGCTTAGCAATCTTTCTAGACATTTTTACAAAAATTTGAGCATATTTTTCTCCCCAAATCTAGCCATTTTAGCTGGCAGCACTGTTTAAAAGGGTTCAAAGTATTTACGCCAATAAAACATAAATGGATTTTTCTTAATTTCTACCAACATGAAACCTGGTAAGGAAAATTCTAAATAGAAATTGTTAATTAATGTTGCTTTGTTATTTAGCAGTTTTTCATCATTATTTAGTGTTGCTATGTATGTATGTAGGAAAATCTGCAGCCTTTGCACATGTCGCAGCGTCAGTAATATGGTGTTCCGCTTTCGTCATTAATGTCGACGATTCCAAATAAAAACAAAATCAAAACTAACATATTTTTAAATAAAAAAAAAAAATTTATACACGATTATTCAAATGTATGCATCGATGTTCCATTTATATCTATATCTATTACAAAGTGTACAAGGTATGTGTATGTATTAACGAGGCACGTCCAGAAAGTAAGTGTACTGGTACTCTCACAGCTGAATTGCATAATTTTTCGACATATTGACATGTCCTGGTCATTCTCCTTTAAAATAGGGTCGATTTGAGGTTAGTAAACTGTTGATACAGTACCATGTTTTCTGTAAAATGTCGATAGTTTCTCACTACATGTGCGAAATTTGCTTCAGACTAATGAAATCGAAATATCATTCCGATACGGTAGCAGATTAACCCTACATGAACTTTCCGTAATGTTATCCCAAAAGTCCCGATCTCTGATAGACGAAATAATAACAGGATTTCTCGATTACTGGAGATCTGCGAGATGGGTGCAAAACTGTAAATTCCTAAAATCCTACGGACAACGCCACAAAACACCTCATGCACCCTATTCCGCCCGTGTTTCCCATATTTCAAAGACGTGGACTCTTGGCTTTTTTGAAGGTGCACGGGGATGAAATATAGTGTTTGACTGCCTTAAAGTTAAAGGCTGATGGGAGACTTTCCTGAGGCAAACTGTAAAATTAATCTCGAGGCTTTTCACTTGTATCAAAAGAAAAGCTGACTTTGTCGAAAAACAAGTAAAACAAGTAAGAAAGGCTACAGTCGATCGAGCCGACTGTAAAAGACCCCGTACTCCCATAGTAGTGCCCACTTTCTTAAAATTAAAATTTTAAAATGAAATTAAAAAAATTAAAATGAGATATTTACATTTTGAATTAAAATTAAAAAGTAAATAAATTAACAATCGTCATTGCCAGCATTCGAACCCGCGATCCATACGAAGGTTCCATATTGCGCCGCAACTCTACCAGTTGCACCACGACCCTCTTCTATCATTCTTCCGATTATTTTCAAATATGTATGTGTGCTCATACATATGTGTGTATGCATAGCATTGTTCGGCGCGGCCAGCGGCTCCGGGCAGCGCTGCCGCCAAAGCAGGTAGAGAAAACGTTCGAACATATGTTTGTATGTTTCTGTGTTTGTTTGTATGTGTTGCGCGCATGCAGTGTTTTACAGTAAAATTACATGCACTTTGAACCGAAATTTCTCTCTTGTTTGACATAGGATTTTGATGCCACTTTCAGGAAAGTTAGAAATAGTAATTCTCTAAGCGTTTGTTAAATTACAACACTGTACTATTTGATTTAATGCCTAAAAGAAGGCATTGAAGCTGGAGAGTTTTTTAGTTTTTATGAGAAAAGGGGGCGTGGCAGCTCAAAATTTTGAATGACATTATGCTAAGGCTGTCTCTAAGAACATGTTTACCAAAATTTGTGCTCCTAAGTGCTATAGTTACTGAGATATTCGCCTAAAACACAAATTTTTTCTAGGTGTGTCTGGTTTTTTGCTCATTGCGGGGGCGGTAAGGGGCGTGGCAACAATTTGAAATAAACTTGATCTGCTCGAGAAAATAACGGACTTACATTCCAAATTTGGTGTCTCTAGCTCTTGTAGCTTAAAAGATCCAGGTGTTCATACGGACGGACGGACGGACAGACGGACATTGCTATATCGACTCGGCTATTGATGCTGATCAAGAATATATATACTTTATGGGGTCGGCCACGCCTCCTTCTGCCTGTTACGCACATCTCGCTTCTGACAAACTTAATAGACCCCCTTTACTCTTTTTTAAAGAGTACAAGGTCTAAACAGTACAGTCGAGCACGCCCGACCGTATAATACTCTCTGCATTTTTCCCCGATTAATTTTTTAAAATCGGTATCGAGATATTACAATGTGTAGTACTTGCATTAAAACACGTTGAAACAAAAACAATCTAAGCATAATCAAGCATAAAGCTGTTTGTTTGCAAGCGAATACACATGCGCTTGACAATATATGATGCATATATGTATGTATGTGTGTATTCAGCGGGGCCAGCGACTGCGGGCAGCGCTGCCGCCACGCAGGCAGCGAAAACATTCGAACACGTGCTTGTATGTTTCTGTCTCGCTTGCACTCATACATGATATATTATAGTTATTATTTATAGTCCGATTTCAATGCACCTTTCAGGATAGTTTGATATAGTCAGTCTCCACACGAATTATAAATTACAGTACTGTACTATATGAACAAAAGCCCAAAAACGGAACGAAATTTGATAATTATTTTTATTAATTGTGGGAAGAAGGGGCGTGGCAGTCTAAAACTTTAAATGTCAATGCATTAACGCTGTCGCTAGAAACCTCCATACCAAAATTGGTGATCCTAAGTGCTATAGTTACTGAGATATTCGCCCAAAACACAAATTTTTTCCGAGGTGTGTCTAGTTTTTTGCAACTTGTGGGCGAATGGGGCGTGGCATCGAAAAAAAAAAGATTCTTGTATTGACTGACTAAATATCTGATCGATTGAGACCAAGCTCGAGCTTGTAGCTCTTATCATCTCTGAAATCTGTTTGTTCATACGGACAGACAGACGGACATGGCTATATCGACTCGGCTTGTGATGCTGATCAAGAATATATATACATTATGGGGTCTGCCACGCCTCCTTCTGCCTGTTACATACATTTACACAAACCCAATATACTCTTGCAGAAAGTATAAAAACTAAAATATGCATTAGTATATATATATTTATATACTAATTTATTTTTTCCATGTATATATTTGTTGTAAAACATTTTGCTCGAAAATACATAAATTACGTGCTTCATATGAGGGATACCTTAGTCCTAATAAGATTGATATCTTTTTCTTTTTAATTACTTTATCTGACGAATCAAATAATTCGAATAGATACAAATGCACTGATGCGGTATTCATACTAAAGGGCTGTCATTGTGTGTAATCTTGAAGCAATGTATGTATAATAACAATTATGTATATTTTTAGAAATTTGATTTGATAATACTATGTGGAGCTAATTTGTGTGGTTTCATTTTTATATATGTAGGTACTAAATTTTAACTTGATAGAATAAAATCCCATTTCATTTATTTTGTTGCAAATCACAATTGTACCTGAATTTTAGGGCTTAAACATTATCATTTTGGCTCCAAAATTCATTTTTATTCATTTTAACTGTTTCGTATCCCGAAGTCATATATATTTACATATATAAAGTAAATACATACATATAATATACATATACAAGTATATATACAGATGCCTACGGTATTATATGTATGAATTTACTTGCATATTTGTGTATTTATATACATACATACATATATATTTACATATGTACGGACATACATACGCATGGAAATAATGACAATTTATTATTGAAATTGTAGCAATTTTATTTTTATTTTACCGTGGTCAAAGTGCTTGGATGTTTTAAATATGAGTTAAATAATAATTTAGTTTTAGTAAGTAGATAGTATTATTGTTTTTACAACATTCGTGACCTGTTTGTTCAGGGCATGACAACCTTTGTGTGTACATCGACTCGGCTATTGAAGTACACATACATATGTATGTATGTACTTTTGAAAGTCTACAAATGTATTTTTGGGTAAACACACTACGAACTGCAAGTCTTTAAAAAACACAACAGTTGAATATTTAAAACTTATTAGAAACAAAATAAATAAATAAATCAATTTACATAGATACACACACACACACACACACACACACACACAAATAACCGCATAAAGTCGCGCGGACTGAGCTTTCGTAGACGCATATGACGACAATAAAAAAAATCGCGGAAACACGTAGCGCGCAGAAGCAAGAGAAACTCGTCGATTGAGTATGAATCAATACGTATAATGACAACAGCTTTATTGCAACGTGTTTCGGCTCTGTGGCTGATGCTGGTCTGACTGGCTATCAGAGTACCTGGCTGAATGGTTCTGGCTGTTTCTTCGCTCACTATGCCAATGACAACCGCACAATGTGATCAATTCCCAACACACTTATACCACAAAATACAAATGAACTAGTACTCAAGTACTTACATTCACACATAAATACACACAGAATTTCACATGGGAAACGTTCTCCTCATTCTTTCTTCTGTTTGTTGGGATATGTGACCACTGCAGCGTGAAGAGTCGAATGGTAAAATTATTAACCATACAACGTTCTCATTCTACCCTGGGCTCTATTTATTTTACTACCGTGAGAGAAATAGAGATGGCTATAGTGTGTAGTCAAAGATCACGCTCTACATTATAAGAGCTTAAAAAGAGGCAATGGTGCGTAAATACATCACCTTGTTAATAATTTCACCATGAGTCACCACACTGAAACTCTTTGCAGCTCAGTTGATTTGGACACGATTTAACAAACTTGTTAGTCGCTGTTGGGCATAGAAAATCAACATCACCCAGCCCTATTGCTCTTGTGTTTTTTTACTTTATAAAAAAATGTGTATGTATACATAATATTGCAGATATGTGTGTACTACATGTTTGCACATATGTATATACCCTGTATTGGCAAGAGTTTGAAGAATTGGTAGTGCTAGATAAGGGTTATAGTTTTGCATCTAAAGCAAGAATATAAAACCGTACGCTTAAAATATAAACAATTTTTCACTATTTAACTAGCTAACAACTCTTAAATGTACGATACGTACGTTTGCCACGCTTGGCGATTTGGAGCCATTGGTAAATTTTTTTCTATTTTGCTCTTTGGCTCTTTTATTTTAGAATTGGCTCTATTTCATTCACAATAAAGTAGAACAGTCTTCCGACCGTACAATACTCTCTGATTTCATTCCCTTTTAAATGAATTATATCGGTATCCATGTACTACTTGTATTAGAACAAGTTGAAACAAATTAAAACTAAGTATAATCGAACAAACATCTGTAATCAAAAACAAATATATATGTACATATATGTACCAATGCATTGGCCGGCACATCCAGCGAACGCGGGCAGCGCTACCGCCACACAGGCAGAGAAACTTTTGAACATGTGTTTAAAAGTTTCTGTCTCGCTTGCACTCATGTATTAAGATTACACCAAAATGTAAACGTTGTTACTTGTTTTCTTTCTGGATTATAGTCGGATTTAAATGCATCTTTCAGGATAGTTTGATATAATTAGTCTCCACACGAATTATAAATTACAATACTGTACGATAAGAACAAATGCCTTAAAAATGGCATTAAAGTCTGAAAAGATTTTGATTTTTTGTGGGAAAAGGGGACGTGGAAGAACAAAATTGTTGATGGCATTGCATTCCTATCTGCCATAGTTACTGAGATATAAGCCGAAAACATTGATTTATTTCGAGATGTGTTCAGGTTTTGCCTCATAGTGGGCTAATAGATCGTGGTATCAAAAAATAAAATAAATATGCTAATATTGACTGGCTAAATATGTAGTTAATTGAGACTTAGTTCAAACTCGTAGCTCTTACCATCTCTGAAATCTGTGTGTTAATACGGACAGACGAACATAGCCATATCAACACGGCAGCCGAGTCTCGGCTTGTGATGCTGATCAATTTTGGTACACAGGTTCCTAGAGACAGGAACCCCTTTTGCCACAAGAAATAAAATAATATTCAAACTTCAACACGTTTTTAAGGCATTTGTTCTAATCGTACACTTCTAACTATATCAAACTATCCTGAAAGGTGCAGTAAAATCGGACTATAAACAAGAAAACTAGAAGCATTACAATATTGATAATTGAATGCAATATCAATGCAATAAGTGTGAGCGAGACAGAAACATCCAAAAACATGTTCGAATGTTATTGCTGCCTGTATGGCGGCAGCGCTGCCCGCACTAGCTGCCTGTGCCGACCAACGGTACACATATGTACATACATATACAGCTGCGAGCAAAAAAATAGTAGTGGCTATTTTATATTTATTAAACATATAGAAAATAACATATATTATTCAATATTTTGAGGTTTTTCGATGCAGATTTGTTTATGATGTCGTAATTGTTAAGTTTCAGAAAAAAAACCCAGGGGTCCTTTATCCTTTTTCGAAAATATGACACTTTTAAGAAATAAATCCTTTTTCTTAACGAGCAAAATAATAGTAGTGAATTTTTTAAATTTCAATAACACAACAATTTGGAACTTTTATCACAAGAAAACTTTTTTAAATGTAAGATCCGGTAAATTTTAACCAATTAAGGTTAAGTTGGATGATCTTCGGTGGCAATTACAAGTGAACGGCCCCATCACATGGACTCTACTAAGGATTAGCTTTTTAAACAAGCAATAGCCATCCATTAGCAGTCTACATTACTCCAACGATCTTATTTGGTTGTTGGATTTGCAGTAGACACAATAATCTATGTATCGGAACACATATTTAAAATTGGGGGCACATTAGGAGCCTGCGAGGGTCACTTCATTAGTTCAACTCCTGTCTTCTATTAGAAATTTTTCCACAACTTGCTGTATGTTTGGGTTCGTAATCTTGTTCTTATACCCCAAAATGAGGAATCTCATCCCTGGTATAGAGTACAAATGATTTATCCATGATTTGAAAGTATTCATCTTGAGCTTGGACATCTAGGACACGATATATAGACCAAGCTCCAAAGTAGGAAAGGTATATTCAGGCCATAACAATGCGTCTTAAGATATTATTCATCAGTTTATTGTGTTAGGGCACCTTTTCGGGGTATTTTGGTCATTTAACCTATAACCGTGATCCCTTGCATAAGAGCAGTGCAATTCTGGACCCAACTGATCACTGTTTCATGGGCCACTCCACTCCTGGCCGGTACTGGGTAATTTAGGTTAATTATAAAATACTCAATTCGTTGGTTTATAATCTTTCATAATATATTTGGAGATTTCCGTATGCTACAAATAGTAAAAATATCTTCCTTTAACATTAGCGGTTCTGATCAAACCTTCCACGACACTTCCAGTTCTTCCTGGGTCATCCTAGTGGATCCCAAAGGATGAGGATTTAATGTTTCCGTTGCAATTTTTTATAATTTCTTCTACATTTTTCGCGTTTGCCCGCTAGTTTCAGTCTCATATTGGGAATTTAAAGTCAGGTTTGGAGGAACATTCATATTGTTGGCATTTTGCACAAGTTCTGTCCTCGGAAACGAGGATTTGGATTTCCTTTTCCTAAATCCTTTTTTAAAGGAAAGTGCGCTTATCCCTGCCTGTTAAAGCTACTTAATAATAAAGATATAGTAAAATTTGTATTGTAATCTCTAAAAATTCTAAATAGCCTGCACAAAATTTGGTTAAAACGCTTAAGATTTGCGTTTTTTGCGTTTCCAGCGTCGCCACTACTATTATTTTGCTCGCCCGAAATTGGTCTTTTCGACTTAAAACTAAATTTGTAAAGTGGAAGAAGGTTAAAGAGTCGTTTAAACTAATTAGACATGTAATACATAAATAAAATAATCAAAATAAATTTGAGTTATGAGCAAATCAGACTGGTATCATGCGAAACCACGACCAAAATGTTGACGATATCAACCACTACTATTTTTTTGCTCGCAACTGTATATGTGCACAAATGTAATGTCATACGAATTTGTATGTGCATCAGTGATGCCAATTAAAAAAAAAAAAAAACAATTCGAATATATCCCTTAAACTCGAGAAAAAAGCTAAAAAATTAAAAAACAAGTAAGAAAGGCTACAGTCGATCGAGCCGACTATAGAAGACCCCGTACTCTCATAGTAGTGCGCAAAAAATTTAAAAAATACATTTACAAAACTAAAATTTAATATTTACATTTTGAATAAAAATTTAAAAAATTAAATGAGCGATTGTCATTGTCAGCATTCGAACCCGCGATCTCAGACGAAGGTTTCATATTGCGTCGCAACTCTACTAGTTGCACCACGCCCCTCTTCTATCATTCTTCCGATTATCTGCATTTACCTGCCACAAATTCGTTTGAAATTATATGTATGTGTGCACATAACACATCGGTCAATAAGTACCCGGTCTAGCAAAGAAAATACAGGAGTTACTTGAAAATTCGAATTTATTCATCTATATAGTTTCCTTCTAAGGCAATGCAATCAGTCCAAAGCCTTTCCAAACGTTTGATACCAGTTTTGTAGAAAGATTTTGGATGACCCTCAAAATAAGCATTACTTTCGATGATGACCTCATCATTTGATCGAAATTTCTTCTCGGCGAGCATTTTTTTGAGCTCAGTGAATAGAAAATAGTCGCTAGGGGCCAAATCTGGTGAATACAGTGGGTGCGGAAGCAGTTCGAAGCCCAACTCGTTTAATTTAACCATTGTTGCCATTGGCTTGTGACATGGGGCATTGTCCTGGTGAAAAATAATTTTTTTCTTCGCCATATGGGGTCGTTTTGTGATGATTTCGGCCTTTAAACGAGTCAGTAGTGCCATGTAATATTCGCTATTGATGCGCCTACCCTTTTCGAGGTAGTCAATAAAAATAATACCATGGGCATCCCAAAATACAGATGCCATAACCTTGCCGGCCGAGATTTAAGTTTTTGGTCGCTTGGGGCGGCTTTCACCGGCTGCAGTCCACTCAGCTGACTGTCGAGTCGACTGTGGTGTGAACTGGTAAACCCATGTTTCCTCCATGGTGACATACCGACTCAAAAAATCTTTCCGATCCTTTGAAAACATGGCCAAACAGCTTTCGGAATCATCGACGCGTTGTTGTTTTTGGTCCATAGTGAGCAAACGCGGCACCCACTTCGAACAGAGCTTTCGCATGGACAAATGATCGTGTAATATTGTAAAAACACTCCCCTTGGATATCTTTACTATGTCAGCAATATCATCCAGCTTCAATTTACGGTCGGACAAAACCAATTTATGGACCTGCTTGATTTTTTCAGGACAACTGCCTCCTTTGGGCGACCAGAGCGGTGTGCATCGTCGGTGTCCCTACGACCGCGTTTAAAATCAGCATTCCAGTCGATAATTGTTGATTTGCCTGGGGCAGAGGTGCTATAATGTTTGTCTAACCACTGTTTTGCCTCAACGGTGTTTTTTCCTATCAAAAAGCAGTGTTTAATGAGCACACGAAATTCCTTTTTTTCCATTGTTCAAAAAACAACCGAAATAGCGTCACGGAATCTTCAATAACTCACACACTAATGATTCAAATTGCATAAAAATTTGACAGTATGCCTATAAGGGTCTGCTCTTTCGATCCACTATCTACTTTTAGTGCACGAGGCGTTATCTATTAGTCAAACCGGGGACTTATTGACCGATGTGTTATATATGTGTGTATGTAGAGCATTGGTCGGCGCGCCCAGCGTCTGCGGGCATTGCTGCCGCGACACAGGCAACAAAAACCTTCGAACATATGTTTGTATGTTACTGTCTCGCTTGCGCGCATACAGTGATTTTGCAGTTAAATAACAAATTTTGAACCGTGATAACTCTCTCGTTTGACATAGGATTTCAATGTAACTTTCAGGATAGTTAAATATGAGAAGTCTCTAAACGAATGTCAAATGACAACACTGTACTATTTGAACAAATGCCTTAAAAACGGCTTTGAAGTTGGGAAGTTTCTTAGTTCTTATAGAAAAGGGGGCGTGGCAGCTCAATGGCATTATATTAAGGCTGACTCTAGGAACCTGTATACCAAAATTTGTGCTCCTAAGTGCTATAGTTACTGATATATTCGCCTAAAACACAAATTTTGACGAGGTGTGTCTGGCTTTTTGCTCATTGCGGGGGCGGTAAGGGGCGTGGCAACAATTTGAAATAAACTTGATATGCTCGAGAAGATTACGGATTTTCATTTCAAATTTGGTTGCTCTAGCTTTTGTTCTTTAAAAGATCCAGGTGTTCATACGGACGGACGGACAGACAGACGGACTTTGCTAAATCGACTTGGCTGTTGATGCTGATCAAGAATATATATACTTTATGGGTTCTGCTACGCCTCCTTCTGCCTGTTACGCACATCACGCTTCAGACAAACTTAATAGAACCCTCTACTTTTTTTTAGAGTACGGGATCTAAAAAAGGACAGAAAACAGGATAAAACAAAAAATATGATCAATTTTGCAAAATTAAACTTAATTTACATTATCTGCAGAACCCCTGATTGGTATCGCGGATTATCCACTGCTTAAAATCTGCTGTAGCCAGAAATCGCAAAGTTTTTATTTGTAAATCTTCTATGCGTTTTTTTTTTATTTTTATGCATTGAACTTTAGAAACGATATCAATAATACACACAAAACACCTACTCAATTCAATATATCTCTGTTATACTTATTTTGACACTGTTCTCAACCAATCCAAGCAAGCATTTTTAAAGTTAACAGAGCATAATTGAGTCTTTTATGAGTAGCGCGACTGATTAAAATAGTCATATATGCGCTAATTTTCTGATCATAAATGACTCCTCCGTCTGGAGAAAATGGTACCCTAGCCCCGACTCTTCTAAATGAGTCGCTTATGACTTTTTTTTAATCATTTATGACGCTTTTTCGAGTCATCTTTAATCTTATAAGAGTCTTTCTCGAGTCATATTTTTATCATTTTTGACTCTTTTTCGAGTATCTTTTAATCTTATAATAGTAACCAGCTTATGGTTTTTTGTTTCATTTTTTGCCAAGCGACGCAATTGTTTAACTGGCATTATTTCCTTTGTTTACCTTTATATTTATAATTATTGACTTGTATTTTTTAACTCACAGTTTGCACATGACGCTTGAATCTTAATTAAGATTTGTTGGATTTTACAAGATATCAATCGCGTTTGGATCATTCTAAGGAGCAGAATATGATTGCATAGCAACGTAGAAATGATCATATTTTAATCACCTTCATGCTCAATTGGGCATTTTTTTTAGCATTTTGTTTTTGTATTTTAAACCAATCATATTTTGGGCATATGGGAGGGTCATTTATGAGTATTTCTTCGATCGCTCATGAGATTAATAATTTTTTAATCATCAAGGGGACTCAAAAAAGACTCTTCAAGATGATTTCTGTTAAAACAGTTTTCCAAATGCTTGGTGGGTAAATATCGGAACACGAGGCGGTTGCGTGACCTGATTGTGTCTGCCCCATTGGTGTGAGTTTAGAAAAGTCAGTTGTTTTTTTTTAAAGCTGCACTCTGCATTTTTTTGGAATTGTTACATTCTTTGATCAAGTTGTCATCTTAATCTCAATGTATTCGGTATTTTTAAGCTCTCTGCAAGAGTACATCGGGTTTGTGCAAATGTATGTACGGATGTACGGACGGACAGACGGACATGCCTATATCGACTCGGCTATTGATGCTGATCAAGAATATATATACTTTATGGGGTCTGCCGGCTGGCACAAATCCCCTAACTGAACCCTCCCTGAGGGTGCCGGCTGGGCAATGGACACTGCATCGTCCCGGGGACGGGTTGATGCAATGTCACTTGCCCCCGAGGCGATGCAGTGTCTAGCTGAGGTGTGGTCCCGTACCATGATATGCTGCGGCATGTCAGGAGTGCCGAACACACGCCATGGCTAGGGGTAGCCTTGGCGGCAGGCTCTAAAAAACGCTAGGGGTGGCCACCTGAACAAAGCCGGATGGAGGAATTTCAGCAACATGGAAGGTCTAAAAGAAAAATCAACTCGGGCTGGGATGTCAGCCCAAACGTCGGTGGAAGGAGTGACTGCTACCACCGGCGGGCACGGGGGGGAGCAATCCTCTCTGCGTGTCGCCAGTGGTCACACCTCTGACTTGGCGGGAGCAGGCCAAGTCAGTTGTACTACGACTGCCAACAGGTGTCTGTTGGCTGACACGCTCGGGTACCATAGTCCTAGAAGACTCGGACCTTGAGAGCTTGCTGCGCTCTCCGGTGCAAGGTTCCAGCTCCCTGCGTAGGGAAGGGCCTAAACGCACCAGGCAGGGGCTCAAGGCGAAAGCGCAGTATAAGGCGGCGCTGAAAATCCACAGTGGGCTCCATGGCACAGCAAGTCTGTCTGAACAAGACAAGGCTAAGCTGGCCTGGGCCGAGGAAAGGATTGAAGAAAGCCGCCGACACTTCGCCCAGTTGCCGCAGATGCAGGCGACAACGAGCGGATTCGCAAACAAAATGGAGAAGATGCTGGCCGAGAAGAGGCAGCGCTCCGCCGACAGCAATAAGAGTGCGGAAGCCCCAGTCCGCAAAAGGAGCGATCCCAAGAAGGCACGCAAAGCGAGCCACGATGACGGATGTCGCCAAACGACACCTCATCGTGGCTCTAATCGACAGGAGCGACGAGAACGGCAAAATCTCGGAGGATCGTTGGAAGATCGTCCATGAGAGGCTGGTCGGCCTGTTGTTGCAAAAGATGGACGAGGACCCGGAGGCTCTCATGCCTACCTTTGATGGTGCTGGGTGGCTTAATGGAGCCAAGATCCTGTAATGCAACGACGAGCCGACACTCGTCTGGCTAAGGCTGATGGTCCCGACACTGGGCGCAATCTGGGAGGGAGCCCAGCTGGAGGTGGTGGACAGGGAGAATATCCCATCCAAACCCAAAGCAAAGGTGCTATTCCCGATTGCCGTCCAAGGAGACCAAGCCTTAAGATTGCTCCAACGGCAGAACAAGGATGTGCCTACCAGCGACTGGAGGATGCTACATGCGGGTACCTTCTCCCCATCAGAGGGGGGCCAGCATGTAATCTTCCAGATTAACAAGGAAGCGGAGGACATCTTATACGCGAGATTCGGGAAGATGGCATGGGGTGTAGGTAGTGTGTACCTGCGCCTTAAGAAGCGCCACCCCGAGGACAAAAATGCGCACACACTGGAAGCTGGGGAGGTGGAGAGAGACCTTGGCCTTGAGTCAGTCCTCGAAGCCACCCAGTCACTCGACATAGCTTCGGACGAGGAGGCAGACGATAAAGACGGTGACCTGACTGTGATAGTCAACCCGTCTGCGGCAGGTGCAGTCACCCAAACTGAGGGTACTGCAGATAAACCTGTATTAAAGCAAGTTGGCATCGACGGAGCTCCTGTTGGCCTCGGAGCAAGGGCTCGTCAATGTGGCCTTAGTCCAGGAGCCATGGATTGCCTCTGGCAACATGGTGGCTGGGCTGAGGTCCTGCAACTACAGTGCGTTTCACATCTCTACGGTAAGCAGAATAAGAACCGCCGTACTCGTACGGAAGGGCCTACATGCTTATCTTATGACTAATTACAGCACCGAAGACCTAACTGCAGTCAGGCTGGAAGAAGATGGAGTGCACCTTACAGTGGCATCGTGCTTCATGGCGCATGACCAGCCGGCTCCACCCGCAGAACTGGCTAAACTGGTGGAGAAATCCAAACAACTCATTGTCGGAACAGACGCCAACGCCCACCACTGCGTTTGGGGATCAACCGATATCAACACCAGGGGTGAGTCACTCTTAGATTTTATCCTAACAACAAACCTAAGTATTGCTAACACGGGGGAAACACACACGTATGTAGGACCAACTTCCTCCAATGTCCTTGATCTTACACTTGCAACAGGTGTAGTCATAACAAACTGGCGAGTGCTAGACAAACCCTCCTTCTCGGATCACAAGTACATTCAATTCGAATGCAACTTTGATTACACCCCAAAAGAAAACAGATCCAGAAACCCTCGAAACGCCGATTGGACCAAATTCGAGACCCTCGTGTTTACGGCACTAGGCCAACCGGGTGCTATCGAGTCGGTGAGTGACATTGAATAGTCACTCTCACTACTAAACACCACTCTGCTAGACGCCTTTAACGCGTCATGCCAACCGTCTAGACGGAAAGTCAAGTCCAAACCACTATGGTGGAATGCTGAACTATCCGCTCTAAGGAATGATGCTAAGGCTCTGTTCAAGCTAGCCAAACAGACCGATCTGAGAATGGTCTACGAAGAGTACCAGGCTGCTCTCAGATCATACAAATCAGCTATTAGGAAGGCCAAGAGAAGCTCCTGGAGGAGTTTCTGCTCCAATCTAGAGTCAGTACCCGAAACCGTCAGGCTAAGGAAGCTACTGTCTAGACAGCTGCCTATTCACAGCCAACTGAAACTAGACGACGGATCATGGACAGAGAGCAGTGAGGAAACTCTAGAAGCTCTAATGTCCACCCACTTTCCGGGCTGCGTACCTCCCACAGAGGAGGAAATGCAGGACTCCGTGCGTCATGACCTCCCAAATGAACTAATCACATCGCATAAAGTACTGTGGGCAGTCAAATCCTTCTCAAGGATAAAGAGCCCCGGTATAGACAAGATCATTCCAGCCATGTTACAAACCACCAACAGCGTGGTTATCCCATGGCTAGTTAGAATATTCGAGGCCTGCCTTAAAACGGGCCATATCCCAACTCAATGGAGAACTGCACGAGTGGTATTTTTGCCCAAAGCAGACAAATGTGGCCACAGCAGCCCAAAGGATTACAGACCAATCAGTCTTACATCCTTCCTATTAAAAACAATGGAAAAGCTGCTGGATCTCAGCATAAGAAATTCGGCTGAAGACTCTCTGTCAGCCAATCAGCACGCCTACATGAAGGGAAAATCCGTCGAAACGGCGCTGCATTCACTTGTCGCCTCCATAGAGAAGGCGCTTCACAACAAAGAATACGCACTAGGAGTCTGTATATACATCTCAGGTGCATTCAACAACGTCCGCACTAACACTATTATCGATAGACTCCGGGCAATCGATACACACCCAACCATCACGAACTGGATTAAAAACCTGCTAGGCTGTAGGAAAGTTCAGTCGGAATGGGGGGTAGCTAAGTCTACAAAAAGCGCAAAGAGAGGCACTCCCCAGGGAGGAGTCCTGTCTCCGCTTCTGTGGAACTTAGTAGTAGATGACCTCCTGAAGAGATTTGATAGAGGAGCCCTAAAAATAACTGCATATGCGGATGACATATGCATAATTATTACAGGAGTCTGCCCATCGACTCTCAGCTCCATTATGGAACGGACCCTACGGGAAGTATGTAACTGGGCAGAAGAAGCCGGGCTACATATCAATGCCGAAAAGACGGACCTCATCCTCTTCACCAAGAGGTACAAGGTACCGCGATGGCTCCCATCGATGATTCACGGGAAGCGCCTACAGCCAAGCGCCCACGTGAAGTACCTTGGCACGGTGCTGAACAGGAAACTGACCTGGAGAGCCAATGTGGAGGAAAGGGTGAAAAAGGCAACCATGGCGCTGTATGCATCCAAGAAGATGCTCAGCTGCTCTTGGGGTCTGTCGCCCAGACTTATGCATTGGATCTATATCTCAGTTGTTCGTCCGACGCTGCTCTATGGAGTTCTCGTGTGGTGGCAGGCTACCGAAAAGAAAACCTATCTTGCCTTAATGGAAAAGGCACAACGCCAAGCGCTCATATGCGTTACAGGCGCTCTCCGCACTACACCAACCAAAGCTCTAGAGACCCTCCTGGGTACACCACCGCTAGACTTACATGCGAAGCTAGTGGCAGCCAAGTCGGCCCAGCGCCTCACAGCTCTAGGCTGCATGTCACTGCAGGGCTATGGTCATAGCTCCATAGGGAGGAATATGACCACAAGCTCGGACTACCTCAAACCTACCAACTGCCTTAAAGCCAGAACCCGGGTGCATTTAGGGCCCAATGACTGGAAGGATTGCCCTAGTCGGCAAGAAGGTAATTTTTGCATTTATACAGACGGCTCCAAGATGGCAGGTGGAGTAGGAGCTGCCGTATATTGTGAGCGCACCAACACCAAGCTCATGTACAAGCTCCCCGACCACTGCAGCATATTCCAGGCAGAGGTCTTTGCTATCGGAAAAGCAGCGGAGCTTGCGACTCTTCTAGCTACAGACAGTCAAACAATCAACCTTATGGTTGACAGTCAGGCAGCCATTAAGTCTATGATGTCGTCTACCCTCAGATCCAGAACGGTCAAGGCGAGCAGGGAGGCAGATACACTAGGTACGACCAAGTCAGTACATATCTACTGGGTTCCCAGCCACCAAGAAATCCCTGGAAACGAGGAGGCAGACACCCTAGCGAAGGCTGGTACTGAACTACCTGAAAGTAGAACAGAGCAGGTGGCATGGTCCCTAAGATCGCTGTATAGCAAACTTGAGAGGTGCACCACCAAACTAGTAAACACAAGGTGGCGTAACACCAACTCGTGCAGAACAGCGAAAATAATGTGCAGCGAATCCGATGCTAAACTTAGCCGATTCCTACTGCATCTCTCTAGGAAAGACTGCAGAATGCTAACCGGTGTGCTAACTGGTCACTGCCTAGCGGCTGTGCATGCGGCCAAACTGGGTATTACCACGGACACTGACTGCAGGAAATGTAAATACCCGAACACTCCCGAAACACTAGAACATCTACTTTGCCATTGTCCTGCCCTAGAGCGAACACGGCTAGTATGTCTAGGTGCACCGCAAATTCACTCTATGGAAGAGGCATCAAAGCGCTCACCAAAAGATCTACTGATGTTCACGAAACGCTCCTTAATTCTCCTGGACTTCTAGCCTGAACAACCTCCGCGCCCGGACTACTAAGGGCCGCTTACGGCCTATGTACAGTACCCGCCAGGACGTCCGGCTTAACCTAACCTAACCTAACCTATGGGGTCTGCCACGCCTCCTTCTGCCTGTTACATACATTCCAACGATTACAATATACCCTTGTACTCTACGAGTAACGGGTATAAAAATGTGAATAAAACCAAAAAGAGAAATATATGTAAAACATAAAACTTATAAAAAGTGGCAAGTGAAAAATGTAAATTGTGCTATGTATAAAAAAAATTAAATCCAACTGCAACGAAACTAATCAAGAAACAAGTAATTAACCCGCTGCGGTGGTGACTTTTGTTTTAAATTGGACGAGCATAATCCACGAGCGCAAAACAATTACTATAAAAAAATGGCAACCCACTGCGGTCCTCGGTTGAGTAGTATTGACGAGTGCAAAACGCCAATGTAAGATAAAAAGAATTTCATACACGCGGCGGTGATTTGCTTTTTTTTAATTAATCAAGCTTAAAATTCACGAGCGTTAAAAAGGTTATAATATAAAATAAAAAAGAAAACGAAAACCCCAGCGGCAACTTGTTTGCGAGCGGCAGCCCCTAAACAAAAAATAACATATAAAGTGGTGTGTGGCAGCTTGCTAGAAACGCTCAAGTGCTAAACGCACTGAAAGAGTTGCCTAGTAGGTTGTGTGGGAATCCATACCATTAGTAGGCGGATGCCAAAAAGGAGTACTACGGACCACCGTGCCCAGTGCCGAGCTAATAGTTTCGAAGTTGCAAAATTAAAAGAAATGAAAAGAATGAAAAATACAAAGCACCAAATGCCAAAACAAAGAGCACACACGACGCACAATAAAGAATCGCTTACCCACAAATAAATTTTATACGACAGAAGCCTATTTTATACCAAATACTAAAATTATGTTTTTTATCATCTCTAGAATTTGCCTATTGTGAGTGTGAACATAGTCAACCACACCAAAGGAACATATTGTAACATGGGGTGAGTGAAGCGTACTAAGCAATAAAAAAAAAAAAAGGCATTGTGAAACAAGACCATCTCTTTCTATATTAAGTACTCGGTAAAGTAAATAAAAAGATCTTTTATTGAAACTTTGAAATTTCCAAACAATACAACTAAAGAATTTTAGTTGACCATTTCTTGTGTTCCTGAATTTGCTTGGTAGTTTGATTGTTGTTTACTGTCAGTATGGAGCAAATCATTAGGGAGAGGCCCTCTACCGGTCTATAGTTCTGCATGTTAGACAAAAGATTCGCGGCAGCGCCGACAAGGCACTTGTTGCGTACGATGTGCAGAATGATAAACGCGATACTCGCTTTTTGGAGCATCAGTGGAGTTTAATGACTCAAGGGGGAAGGCCCTTAGATGTCTTTCACATGCCAGTTAACAATCATTGCTTTCTGATCCTAAACAATCTAAACAAGTAAGAAAAGTACAGTCGAGCACGCCTTACCGTAAAGTAGTATTTGCATTACAACACGTTGAAACAAAAACAATCTAAGCATAATCAAACACACATCTGTTTGTATGCGAATACACATACGAAAGACAATTAATGATGCATATATGTATGCATGTGTGTATGTGTGTATTCAGCGCGGCCAGCGACTGCGGGCAGCGCTGCCGCCACGCAAGCAACGCAAACATTCAAACATGTGCTTCTATGTTTCTGTCTCGCTTGCACTTATACATTGATATGAATGCGGCAGCGCTGCCGTCACATGTGCTTGTATGTTTCTGTCTCACTTGCACTCATACATGATATTGCATTCGGTTATCAATATTGTAACGCTTCTAGTTTTCTTGTTTATAGTGCGATTTCAATGCGCCTTTCAGGATAGTTTGATAGAGTTAGTCTTCACACGAATTATAAATTACAATACTGTACTATATTAAAGAATGCCTAAAAACGGAGCGAAAGTTAAGAATTACTTTACTAGGAAAACGGGGCGTGGCAGTCCAAAAATTTAAATGTCAATGCATTTAGGATGTCGCTAGGAAGATCCATACCAAATACACTAGACGTCTTCATTAGAGGATTGCACGGTGATATCTGAAAACGGTTGATCGTGCGCAGGCCTAGTAATTTGCCCGAAGCATATTCTATTTGTCTAGATATGCAAATTGTGAAAGGCAGCAAATATCCTACCCAATACGTAGACAAGTTCTCAGCCCTTAACGTAAATTACAGACCCCCTGGTGACCCTAGATATCCAGTACCTTTTCAATCTTACGCTCCTAGGAGCGGCCAGTTTTCTCAAAGATCGCCTGACGAAAGGTCACGCCATAAAAATGGAGAGCAACCAGTCGAGACAATCGTACCGGTCAGGTTTTAGCGCCCAAGGTTGGGGCAACAATAGTTTCAAGCGTGGTCCAAGTACCTCCGCAAACCTCAACCCTTTTCGCAAAGCCCAAAGGCTGTATAATTTAGATGTGGCTCAATATTCTTCTAAGTCCGCTCAAAATGAGTCGTATTCAAATCCAGCGGGCGACACTTATTGTGAAAGGCCTATTATAATGGGGATACTAGTGAAGGAAATGCGGAAGAGACGAATTTTATGAGCGATGCCTCTCTAGAGCTCCATACATAAAGTATGGAACCAAAGACGGGGCTAAGCTAAAATTTTTTAATAGACACTGGAGCAAACAAAAACTTTATTAGCGCCAAGATAGCCGATGGTAGCACCCCCATCAAAAATCCTTTCTAGGTCCAATCGGCCGCAGCAAATATCAAGATCACTCACTATCTTACCGGTTGGTTTTTCCAATCCGATGGCAACAACACATTGACTACATTATTCGTACTTCCAGGTTTGGTGTCTTTTGATGGTATTATAGGTGATGACAACTTAAAAGCCTTATAAGCTCTAATAGATAGGAAAATTACTTTCACGAAATAGCACCCGGAGTCAAAATACCTCTTTTGGCAAGGGCTTCGCATGACTTTAATTCTCTTCTCGGAATATAACATTCCGAGGTCGTTAGGGAGACCCTTAATACACTACTCGACGAATTCTCGGTGATTTTCGAGCCACTTTCGCCCGGGGAGGCCGTTGAGACGAGTGTTAAGGCAGAAATTCGGACGAACACATCTGAACCAATCTACCCGTATCCCGTAAGTATTAGAGTGCAGGTAGAAAAGCAAATTGAGGAGTTACCACGCGACGGTATAATAAGACCATTCAACAGTCCATACAACTCTCCAGTTTGGGTTGTGCCGAAAGAGCCAAAACCAAATGGGGAAAAACAGTATCGGATGGTGATAGACTTCAAACGCTTAAATGCGGTCACCATTACCGATACCATCACCATACCCTATTCCTGATATAACACCAACCTTGTCTAGCCTGGGCAAGGCCAAACTATTTACAACACTCGACTTAACGTCGGGTTTTCACCAGATTCACATGAATGAATCGGACATACAAAAAACGGCTTTTCGACCTTGAAATGAAAGTATGAATACCTCCGTCTACCTTTTGGCTCAAAAAAATGCCCCATCCGTTTTCCAAAGGATTATTGATGATGTGTTAAGAGAACACATCGGCAAGATTTGTTTCGTTTACATAGACGACATCATAGTCTTCAGCAATGATTATGAAATCCACTGGCAAAATCTTCGGGCAATATTCAGTTAGAAAAATCTAACTTTTTGCACTCACAAGTAGAATTTCTAGGGTATGTAGTTACATCAGACGGAATCCGTGCTGATGAAAAAAAAGTGGAGGCCAGCAAGGTCATGAAACCACCGTGTAACGTTAAAGAACTTAAAAGTTTCTTAGGGATGACCTCATATTATAGGAAGTTTATTCAAGATTTCGCGAAGGTTGCAAAACCTCTGACTAATCTTACTCGAGGGAGAATTCAAGGGTAAAAGCATCTCAATCGAAGAAAATACCGATTAAGATTGACGAACAAGGCTTACAGGCCTTCGAGGACCTAAAAACTTTTCTTTCGTCATCAGAAGTGCTAGCATTCCCCGATTTCGGCAAACCATTCCACCTGACAACGGACGCTTCCAACTATGCAATCGGTGCTGTGGTTTCACAGAAAGACGGCCACAAAAACCGACCAATCACGTATATCTCCCGTTCGTTAAATCGAGAACGAACGAGAAGAAAATGCTCGCTATAGTTTGGGCTCTAGATAACCTTCGACCGTACCTTTACCGGATCACCAACCTTTAACGTTTGCCTTGAGTAATAGAAATCACAATGCAAAGTTAAAACGTTGGAAGTCGCGCATAGAGGAATACAATTGTGAATTAGTCTATAAGCCCGGAAAGTCAAACGTCGTAGCCGACGTTCTCTCCCGGATCACATCTCATGTTAATCACCTATGTTCAAACGTAGGAACGGCATCGGAACATAGTTCGGGTTCAATGGCTACAGTCCACAGTGCTCTACAAGACGCATTCGACTTAATTCCGCATGTCAAGGTCTCACTTAATGTCTACCGAAATCAACTTATATTTGATCTACACAGGTCACAATACGCTTGCGAAATCCAACACGCTGGGTTTATTCGCCAGTTAATACCGATTGGCAGTGACTCAATGCGGAATCTAGAATAACCCTTAGGTCTTACTTAAAACCATTGATAATAAACGGTATTAAGAATATGTATAAATCAACCATTAGCTGTGGATTTGAATGATGACGAGGAAATTTGTAAAGTAATCGGTGACGAACACTCTAGAGCGCACAGAAACCCTAAAGAAATGGAAATCCAAATCCTCAAACAGTTATATTTCCCAAAGATGGCAAGCCGCATCAAAACACAAGTCCCCTCTTGCCAAGTTTGCAAAAGATACAAGAACGAGAGGCACCCGAACAAACCGAAACTACAACCGACCCCAATTCCCGCATATCCGTGCGAAATATTACATGTCGATCTATTCATGCTGGAGAAACTAAAGTTTCTAAGCTGCATAGACAAATTTTCTAAGTTTGCTAAACTTGTCCCTGTTGAATCAAAGTCAGCAATTCACCTGAGCGAAAGGCCAATATTTCACAGCTCCAAAAACATTTGTGTCGGATTATGACACCGTTTAAACTATTTGCAGTCTTTGGGGATATAGGTATAGTATACCCCGACGCAAAAAAGTGAGGTTAATGGGCAGGTAGAAAGATTTCATTCAACGTTCCTCGATCGAAAATTAAGGAGCTAATTCCCATAGCCGTAGACAGATACAATAACTCTGTCCATTCGTTAACGGGTCGTAAGCTAGTCGATATCTTCTTCGATCGCTCTTTCCGGATTAATTATCAAAGGTTAACAGACTTCAAACAACAAACGCAAGAAGACATTCGAGGTTTGCTCCAGCATAGGCAGGTTATGACAAACACTAGGTTGAATAGAACTAGGTCAACCCCACAGTCATATGACGGAGGCGACAGGGTCTATGTTGCTAATAAACAGATCAAAAGCAAAATTATATAGCGTTTCAAGCCAGAGGAAGTTCAGGAAGATAGGAAGGTTAAAATTAAAACCCAATCTTGAAAAATTTTTTCACAAATCAGATATAAGAAATTAAAAGAGAGAATTGAGTACGCTATGCCACTTTTATATAAAAAAAGTTACGCTTCATTAACTCCCTGTAGATGAAGAACACTAATAAAAAAAACACACAAAAAATCAGATCGACGAAGTAACAAAGGACCGCTAGCTGGCAAAAACCTCCGTCGTTAATACTAACTTGCTCGACCGGGAGAAGGTGGAACGCTTGCTTGAAGAAATGGAAAGCCTCCATTATCAGAACGTGGTGGAGGCGGTTGAATTCTCGCGAACATCAATCCTCACCAATGGGACGATTCTGCTATACGTGCTGACGATGCCCAACGTAACGCAGGAGAGATACCGGCTGATGCTGCTTTACCCAGTAGTCAACAACGGTATGCAAGTGGTCTTGGAATCCAAAAAGCTTGCGATTGGGAACACCACGGTTTGCCAGGAGAAGGACTTGCAAAAACCACAAGAAGACGGTTGCATCCCCAGCTTGCTAAAGGGAGGCCATGCCACATGCAACTTCCTGAAGAACGATTGGCAGATCGTTAAACTGGTCGACGATGGGACCATCTTCATATCCAACTTCAACGGCACCATTGGTGGAACTTCGGGTGGGAACCACCTGGAGGGATCATACAGTACGCCAACGAAACCATCACAGTCAGAAACAGCAACTTCAGCAGTTACTCACTCGCTTTCGCTTCGCACTCGCTTTGCAAACGGACGTGTTTTTTTTTCTTTCCTCGTTTAAAAGTCACTTTTCGTCGCATTTTCCTGATTTTAAATCAATTAAAGTTAACTACATCATTATTAATACTTTGTGTCATACACCGGCTGTGTAAACGCAAGGTTTAAAACATACTAACAAACATATTTTATAATTTTCTTGCAATATTTACCAAAACCACGTTTAGTCAAAGCAAGTGTTTTGTTTACTTAAGAGCACAAAGTAAACAAAAAACTTGCTTTGACTAAACTTTGTCGTCTCCCAACAAGCTTTGTTTTTGTAACTTTCAGTTTTTGTTTGCCTGCTACTCTCCGCTTAGATAGTTTCAGTCGCGAGCGCAATCTATAAATAGATTATTACTCTCGCGCGTCATTTCTCTGTGTTCTCTGCCGCGCTTTACTTCACCCCTCTGCTATCCCGCGATCTAAGTGTTTTTGGTGTTGGCTACCTAACCTCCGACGGTAAATTTTTCGTTTGACGCCCAAAACTATTTTGTTTTTGTAAGCACTACGCTATATTTCTGCTCTAGCTTAGCATCTGTTTATTTAACCCTTGTGTATATCCGTCATTCTTTTTAACACTCCATAACAATTTCAAATTTATTAAATCTTTTATTTTTTATTTCTTATCGCAGTATAATTTTTTGCATTTCGTTGTTTTTTAAAATTACCAAACTTAACCCATGTTAAAGTGGGTTATGTTTGCTGCTGGCTGTGTGATAATGTATCACTCGAAAAATACGCTGGCCTTAACGTCCGTATTATCGACCTGATTAGCTCTAATTCTGGTATAAAATGGACATGTGAGTCTTGCAGGGATTTCGAAAGGGATAAGATGGGCTTCATAAGGCAAACTAAACGAGGCTTTGGGGAACTATTTGGCAGATTTAAGAACCTGTTTGATAGTTTCACCTTGTTGAATAAAGATTTTAAGAGTATGAACCTCTTGAATGATTCTCCAAAGAGGAAGAAGGCCAATTTTAGGTTGTCAATTGGTCCAAATGAACTTTTAGTTCCTCCTCATATCTCTATTAATTCTGACCCGTCTCTAATAAATCTTTTTTCCCCATCTCCAACTAGTATTGTCAGTAGGAATGATAATTTTACGTCTCCCACAGAAGTTATTCCTACGGACACCGAGCCAACCCCAGTCGCTGTCAATGCGGTTGTTGTTGATCAACATACCAGTGATGACATTTCGACTGGATCAACTAGTCAATCAACTAGTGATATGAGTTTGAAAGATGATATAGCAGTGGTTGATAATAACATGACTCTTGTAGGTATCCTACTACATCTGATGATGTCAAGGCTTTTATACAGACCAAATCTATAGCCAACATTACGGTTGAAAAATTCAAATTTTCTTATGCTCGGGAGATTTCTTCATTTAAAATAAGTGTTCCGGCCGAACAATTTAGCAAAATATGCTGTAAAGAGTTCTGGCCGGACCACTTAGTAGTGAAAGAATATACTGCTAAAAAACGAAATCCGAGTCCGATTACACTACCTTCAATTTCTTCCTCTAACCAATCAGCTAGTAATAACATAAAAAACTTAACTCCTCCCTCTCGCTTGCCTATCAGAATGTAAGAGGTTTTTGTAGCAAACTTAGCAACCTTTACTTATCTAGTGTTTCTTTTCATTTTCATGTTATTGCCTTTACTGAAACTTGGTTAAGTCCTGAAATTCTTAATACAGAGATATTCTGCGATAAATTTTCCTTTTTTAGGAATGATCGTACTTCTCGTCGTGGTGGTGGTGTACTTATTGCTGTAGATGCTGATCTTTCCTCTGAATTAGTTAATTTTAATATTTCTACAGATTTAGAATTTATTGCTATAAAGCTTAATATTTTCAATGTTAGCATTTTTATTACTTGCTTTTATATTCCTCCTTCTTTTGATATCAAATCTGTTTCTTCTTTAACTTCCGATCGGGATATCCTCGTAGTTCTGGGTGATTTCAACATTGCAGGAACTACTTCTATCTCCACTCCTGGCTCTGCTGTACTGACATCCACGACCCAAAATGATTTCCTTGATTATTTATTTGGGATTTCTCTATCGCAAATTAATGGCATTCCCAACTCATTAAATAAGATGTTTGATCTTATTTTTGTCTGGGATCCATCATTTCCATCTGTTTTCCGTACTGCTCCCCTTTCACTTCCTGAAGATTCATATCACCCGACTTTGGAATCGTTGATGGAATTGCCTACCCAAATGGAAAAGTCCAGCTAATTTTAACAAGTTAAATCAGCTTTTATCCCAAACTGACTGGTCATGGCTTTTCAAGTGCAGGGGTATGGATGTAGCAGTCAAATTTTTTTATCATACTATTAATAATTTATTTGACCTCTGTGCTCCAAGTATGTCTAAAAAGCCTTTTTGGTTTACAAGGGAATTAACACGGTTAAAAAACGTTAAGTCTACATTTTTTAAGAAATTAAGGGAAACTGGCTCTTCCCTAGATCTCTCTCGTTATGTGATTGCTCGATCTGATTTCTCTGCATTGAGCAGCCTGTGCTATCGGAATTACCTTAGAAGCTGTGGTCAGCAGTTTCGAAGTAATCCTAAACTTTTATATAACTTCGTTAATGCGAAGCGCAAATCATCAACACTTCTTTCCTCAATGGTATATGAAAAAAAGACTGCTTACTCTGATCAGGCTATAGCCGATGTATTTGCCGATTTTTTCCAATCAACTTATTGCATTCATCAAAATAATCTAAATTTGCCTTATCCCTACAGTGTAAATGCCTCTAATTGTAATTTTAGACCATTGATCACTGTAGAATTGAGTGATCTAAAGGCTGTTAAACCTGTCCTTTCCGTGGGTTCAGATGGAGTTCCTGGTTGTGTGCTCAGAAACTGTGCCGACGGCCTTTTGAAACTTTTGTATAACTTATTTAAATTGTCTGTTGAGTCGTGCTGCTTTCCTGACATTTGGAAAACATCTTTTATTATTCCCCTTCATAAAAAGGGTACTAAATCTAATACTTGTAACTTTAGGGGTATCTCTAAGTTGTCTGCAATTCCTAAAACTTTTGAGATATTAAAAACTTCTCAATCGCAACACCTTTGTAGATCTATTGTTTCACCTTGCCAACATGGGTCTGTGAAATATAGATCTACTACCACTAACTAATTAGAATTTACTTCCATTTAATTACAGGGGCTTCAAAATAAATTGCAAACAGATGTCATTTACACTGATTTTAGCAAGGCTTTCGATACTGTTAATCATTGTCTTTTAATTCATAAACTTAATTTGCTTGGATTTCCAGATAAATTAATTCTTTGGATTGCGAACTGTTTATGTTCTAGAACTCAAAGAATTTATTACAATGGCACATTATCCAAGCCCGTGCGTGCTACCTCGGGGGTTCCTCAAGGAAGCCATCTTGGGCCTTTACTTTTTTCATTATTCATTAATGACTTACCTTCAGCAATTTCTAGTTCTCGGGTTCTGATGTATGCCGATGATGTAAAACTTTCTTTGTCACGAGCTGACTCTTGTCTGAGTCACGGTCAACCGATTTACCACTCCCGTCGTTACCCACGCCCCGCGCAGAGCCAGCGACACACGCGCCGTCGATGACCCAGTATCGTACATACTATTTTGCTGCATCGACACTTTTCGGCCAAGAGCTGGCCGGCAACAATCGCAAGGTGCGGAGTCAGATTTCCGGCACTTGCACAACGCAACAACAATAACATGGGAATTCAAATTGCTGACTCCGATGAAAGTGCAACGTCGACGATGACGCCAGTGGTCAAGAGGTCTGATGTGAACCCAAGCCGACCAGCTTGAGCAGAACTCGTTTCACCAGAGTGGAGAATCAACATATTGGATTTGTCTTCCCGTTAATAACTAAACTTCAGATGTCATATTATAGATAATATATGTACCCGGCCCGGTACAGACAGGCTTAACTTACATATATGCATCATATATTATCATTCGTGTCTGTATTCGCATACAGACAAACAGATGTATGTTTGATTCTGCTTAGATTGTTTTTGTTTCTACGTGTTTTAAAGCTACTTGCATTCACATTGTTCATATTGTTATATCTCTAGACCTATTTTAATAATTTAATCGGGAAAAAAATACAGTGAGTATTTAACGGTCGGGCGTGCTCGACTGTACTTTTTTTTCTTGTTTTTTTTTTAAGTTATATGATCTATGTTAAACAATATTTAATAAATATTATATATATTTAACTTCAATTCAATTAGTATTTTTTTGCTAAAAGAAGAAGAATTAGAGGTTATGAACAAGATAAAATGATCAAACAAAAATTAAAACAGTTTTCAACAAAAACCAAATTTTTCCAGATTATTTCAACTAATTGTAATAAACATAAATTATGAAAAATTCGACAATGATTACATTTGACCATAAAAATTAAATTATAAATGGGTTAATACTTCGTAGTACCACCTCTGGCTTTGATGACGCATTTGACCCTATAGGGCATTAAATTATACAATACCTCTAGATATTCCGCTATAATATCCTCAAACCACACTTCTTTAATAGTTTTCATCAACTCAACCATTGTCGTCGGTTTTTGTTTCCTTATTTTGGAACTCATTAAGGCCCAGACATTGTCAATGGGATTGAGATCAGGACTGTTTCCTGGCCAATCTAAGGAAACAATACCCAATTCCGACTTCAAAGTCGATATCTTTGGCTTAAGAATAGATAAGAGATTTAAAAAAAATGATCGGAATGACTCAATCTCAAAAAACAACTTACAGAGCGAGCACGATGGCAAGTTGCAGAATCGTCCTGAAATGTGGGGTCATCACAAGTCCACAGAGAATAGTTTCTTTACTTTTTCGGCATTCACCATTCCTTGAAGCATAATTATGGACTCCGTTTTATATTTGAATATGCATCCCCATAAGGCATGACATAAGGCGAATGTTTAACAGAGGCAAGGCGCCGAACTTTAAGGCAACCATCGGGTCCAATATGGTTAAATTTGGACTCAGCCGAAAATATGACCCGCGACCATTCGGAATGACCCTAATTTTTCTTATCGTTGGCCCAATTTAATCGAGATGTCTTCATTCTCTGGTTGAAAATCCGCTTTTTGGCAGATGTCTTTGCCATCAAACCCATCTCGTTAAGCCTTCGTCGAATTGTTCGTGACGAAATTTTAGTAGAAATTTGTTGCTGCACTTCAGATGCAATTTCTACAGCATTATTGAACCGATTTTCCGGATCACTTATATATCTTTTTCTTTCCGATCATTTTTTCCTTTCTACTTTTTCCGTCTCACGAAATTTTAATACAAAACGTCGAACTGAACTTTCATTACACCCAACTTTCTTCGCTATTTCACGAATTGAATGGTTTTACTCAGCCAATGCAAGAATTTTAAATTTTTCCGAAATACTCATCTGCTTTCGTTTTCCCATGTTTTCAACCTTGCCTCAAAAACATATAAGCAACAGACACGCCGTAAATTAAATTAAAACTAAACAAGAAAAAACGATTATCTTAAGGAGGCGTTTCCGACCCCATAAATATTCTTGATCAGCATCAACAGCCGAGTCGATACAGCCATGTCCGTCGGTCTGTCCGTCTGTTTTTATACGAACTAGTCTTTCAGTTCTAAAGCTATCTTAATGAGACTTGGTACAGATGTGAATTCCTTTTGCACGCAGATCATTTGTTAATGCTAGATTTGCTAGATCGGATGACTATATCATATAGCTCCCATAGGAACAATCTAATGAGAAAAAAAAATTTTTAGAGCTATGTTAACCAAATTTGTTCCATATGCATTTGGCATAAAATTCCATGCGCAAACCAAATTTCATCCAGATCGAACCACTATATCATATAGCTGCCATAGGAGCACTCGGTTCGAATGCTTAGTATGAAAATTTTCTATGTCTATTGAGCGATTTCAACCAAATTCACACAATACACGTTTTCTATAAATTTCGGCAAAAAATACGCTTCAAATACATATAAATTAGTATGAACAAATTTTGCATTGACTAAGCTATCGTATTGAAACTGACACAAAATAAATTTATCATTAACACAAATGTACTGACCAAGTTTCATACAAATCGGACAACTATATCGTATAGCTCCCATAGGAACAATCGGTCGAACATTGAGTAACAGGTATTCTAAAGTCGCGGGGCGACTGTACCGTTCTTTCTTGTTTTTTATGGCTTTTATCTCTTTTTAAGTTTTCCTGGATTAAGCGCTTTAATTTGTATCATATTTCTGGCTTAAATCCTTTGCCACATTGTGTGCTACATCGATTGTTTTGACACACATTGTTTTTATACATTTTAAAGCCAATGTTAATAATTTTGTGTTCAAAGCAACAATAATTCCACTCTGTTTACTTATTTCTGTGTTTGTCGCTGTATAATTGTTCTTGTAATTTAAGTCCGTTGCTTGTGCTAACATTTTGTTTGTGTTAACATTATCTCGGCGATATCTTTATGCTCTCTTCGTGCTCTTTTCTATATTTACGCTCCTGTCTCGCTCTCATCTGTTCTAACGTGCTCTATTATCTTTTTTTTGGTTGTTGGCTGTAATTTCGCGCCCGCGCTCAATTTGTTTTTGTGCATTACATTTGTTATTGTCGTAAGTAAACATCAGTAGCTAGAACATTAACTCTAGATTGCCTACGTATTTTTATACTCTCTGCAAGAGTATATTGGGTTTGTGAAAATGTATGTAACAGGCAGAAGGAGGCGTGGCAGACCCCATAAAGTATATATATTCTTGATCAGCATCACAAGCCGAGTCGATATAGCCATGTCCGTCTGTCCGTCTGTCTGTCCGTCTGTCCGTCTGTCCGTCTGTCCGTCCGTATGAACAAACAGATTTCAGAGATGGTAAGAGCTACAAGTTCGAGCTTGGTCTCAATCGATCACATATTTAGTCAGTCAATACAAGAATCTTTTTTTTTTTCGATGCCACGCCCCATTCGCCCACAATGAGCAAAAAACTAGGCACACCTCGGAAAAATTTGGTGTTTTGGGCGAATATCTCAATAACTATTGCACCTAGGATCACCAATTTTGGTATGGAAATTCCTGGCGACAGCGTAAATGCATTGACATTAAAAATTTTGGACTGCCACGCCCCGTTTTCCCACAATTAATAAAATAAAAATTCTCAGCTTTCGCCCCGTTTTTAGGCATTCTTTAATATAGTACAGTATTGTAATTTATAATTCGTATGAAGACTTACTATATCAAACTATCCTGAAAGGCGCATTGAAATCGCACTATAAACAAGAAAACTAGAAGCGTTGCAATATTGATAACCGAATGCAATATCATGTATGAGTGCAAGTGAGACAGAAACATACAAGCACATGTGACGGCAGCGTGCAAGCGAGACGGAAACTTACAAGCACATGTTTGAATGTTTTCATTGCTTGTTATACTCTCTGCAAGAGTATATTGGGTTTGTGCAAATGTATGTAACAGGCAGAAGGAGGCGTGGCAGACCCCATTATGTATATAAATTCTTGATCAGCATCACAAGCCGAGTCGATATAGCCATGTCCGTCTGTCTGTCTGTCTGTCTGTCTGTCCGTATGAACAAACAGATTTCAGAGATGATAAGAGCTACAAGTTCGAGCTTGGTCTCAATCGATCACATATTTAGTCAGTCAATACAAGAATCTTTTTTTTTTCGATGCCACTCCCCATTCGCCCACAATGAGCAAAAAACTAGACCCACTTCGGAAAAATTTGTGTTTTAAGCGAATATCTCACTAACTATTGCACCTAGGATCACCAATTTTGGTTTGGAGGCTCCTAGCGACAGCGTAAATGCATTGACATTAGAATTTTGGACTGCCACGCCCCGTTTTCCCACAATTAAAAAAAATAATTCTCAACTTTTGCTCCGTTTTTAGGCACTCTTTAATAATGTACAGAATTATAATATATAATTCGTGTAAAGACTAACTATATCAAACTATCCTGAAAGGCGCATTGAAATCGCACTATAAACAAGAAAACTAGAAGCGTTACAATATTGATAACTGAATGCAATATCATGTATGTATGCAAGCGAGACAGAAACATACAAGCTCATGTTCGAATGTTTTCGCAGTCGCTGGCCACGCTGAATACACACATACATACTTACATGTATATGCATCATATTTTGTCTTTCGTATGTGTATTCCCATACAGACAAACAGATGTATGTGTGATTATGCTTAGATTGTTTTTGTTTCAACGTGTTTTAATGCAAGTACTACACATTGTAATATCTCTAGACCCATTTTAATAATTTAATCTCGAAAAAATGCAGAGAGTATTTTACGGTCGGGGGTGGTCGACTGTATTTTTATACTCTCTGCAAGAGTATATTGGGTTTGTGCAAATGTATGTAACAGGCAGAAGGAGGCGTGGCAGACCCCATAAAGTATATATATTCTTGATCAGCATCAATAGCCGAGTCGATATAGCCATGTCCGTCTGTCCGTCCGTATGAACAAACAGATTTCAGAGATGGTAAGAGCTACAAGTTCGAGCTTGGTCTCAATCGATCACGTATTTAGTCAGTCAATACAAGAATCTTTTTTTTTTTCGATGCCACGCTCCGTTTGCCCACAATGAGCCAAAAACTAGACACACCTCGGAAAAAATCAGTGTTTTCGGCGAATATCTCACTAACTATGGCACCTATGATGACCAATTTTGGAATGGAGCTTTCTAGCGACAGTGCAAAAGCATTGACATATAAAATTTTGGACAGTCACGCCCCTTTTTCCCACAATTAATAAAAATAATTCTCAGGTTTCGTTCCGTTTTTAGGCATTTGTCAATATAGTACAGTATTGTAATTTATAATTCGTGTGAAGACTAACTATATCAAACTATCCTGAAAGGTGCATTAAAATAACGGACTATAAACAAGAAAACTAGAAGCGTTACAATATTGATAACTGAAAGCAATATCATGTATGAGTGCAAGCGAGACAGAAACATACAAGCACATGTTCGAATGTTTTCGCTGCCTGCGTGGCTGCAGCGCTGCCCGCAGTCGCTGGCCGCGCCGAATACACACACATACATATATGCATAATATATTGTCTTTCGTATGTGTATTCGCATACAGACAAACAGATGTATGTTTGATTATGCTTAGATTGTTTTTGTTTCAACGTGTTTTAATGCAAGTACTACACATATTAATATCTCAAGACCGATTTTAATAATTTAATCGGGAAAAAATGCAGAGAGTATTTTACGGTCGGGCGTGCTCGACTGTACTTTCCGTACTTGTTCTTACTTGTTTCAACTTATTTATTATTTCAACAGTGCTTATAAGCGTCTATGTATTCTATTTTATTATATTCATTGCTTATATCAATTATCTTCACTATGTTCGTCTGCTATAACTAAAATTGCCAGGTGCGAACAAAGGTTAAGGTTGGTTTTGTTTGCTGCTGGCTTGTAAAAATGTTTCACATGAAAAATATGCAGGCCTCAACGTCCGGATTATCGACCTGATTGAGTCTAAATCAGGTTTAAAGTGGACATGTGAAGCTTGTAGGGATGTCAAAAGAGACATTATGGGACTCATGCGACACACTAAAAGTGGCTTTGGGAACCTAATTGGCAGATTTTAAAGTCTGTCCGATAGTTTCGCAGCTTTGGATAAGGAGTTTAAAGACCTAAAAGTCTTAAATTTTAGATTGTCGGTTGGCCCTAACGAACTTTCCGTCCCTCCTCACATACACACAACGTCCGCACCTTCCCTTATAAATTTTTTATCCCTTTCCCCAAATATTATTGTTAGTAGTGATGACAGCTTTATTTTACCCATAGAAGTTGTCCACAAGATTCCCGAAGTAATGTCTTCAATTTCGTTAAGTGTCAATGCTGTTGCATTTGGCCAATCAAGCAATGAGTCTATCAGAGCTGTTGCTTCTACGGAAGTAATTACAGTGTCTGATAAAAAGACTCTTGTATGTTTTCCACAAAAAAACAATTTTTTTGTTTCCAGGCTTGCCCCTGATACCACATCGGTTGATGTCAAGGGCTTATTCAGGCTAATTCAGAAGCCAACATTACGGTGGAAAATTTAAATTCTCCTATCATCGGAAAATTTCCTCATTTAAATATTTTAGTACAATTTGCTGTAGAGAATTTTGGCCGGACCATTAAATAATAAAGGAATATACAGCGAAAAAAACAAAAAGGGCTCTGATTGCACTGCCCTGTCCCGGCCTCTGATTCCCTAAAAAACTAACTTCTTCCCTCTCGTTTGTCTAATAAAATGTAAGGGGTCTTCGCAGTAAGATTGGCAATATGTATTTAAATAGTCCCTCTTTCTATTTTATGTTCATGGCCCAATGTTCTAGACTCTGAAATCGTTTCCAATAAATTCGCTATCTATAAAAATGATCGTACAACTCGCCGAGGTGGTGGTGTGGTGGTGGTGGTGAATTCCTTGCTATTAAGTTATGCCTAAATAACATTAGTGTTTTCATTACTTGCTCTTATATACCTCCTTCTTCTGACTCTTCTCTTTATTTATTACATTTTTTGCTGTTGAATCAGTTTCCTCTATGTTATCCGATCGTGACTTTCTTGTAGTTCTTGGCGTTTTTAATATTGCAGGTACTACATGGATTTCGTGTTCCGATTCTGCCGTGATGACCCCCACGACTCAACACGATTTTTTTGACGATCTGTTTTGGAATTTCATTGCTTCAGATCAAAGCTATTCCAAACTCTTTAATTAGAATGCTTGATTTGTTTTTTTTTTATTTTGGATCCATCCTGTTTTCCTGATTTCCGTATCAAACCCTTTTCGAATCATGAAGATCCTTATCACCCTATCACTATGGAAGTGTTGATTGATTTACCTGCGCGGGTGACCCGTACTTGCAGTAAATCTACTAAGCTATCTCGTCAGTTTCGGAAAGCCGACATTTACAAGTTAAATGTACTTTTATCCCAGACTGACTGGTCCCGGCTGTTCATGTTCTCATTATACCTTGAATTCCTTACTTGATGTCTGTGCTCCGCTTTGTGTTCCAACCAGGTATAACAAACCTGTTTGGTTTACCCGTTAACATTGCTTAAAAATAGAAAGCCGAATTTTATAAGAGATTCAGGGAAACTGGCTCTTGGATCTCTCTCGATATCTGATTGCTCGATCTGATTTCTATGTTTTGAAAGACCGTTGTTTTTAGGAATACCTTACTGAATTTGGGCAACAGTTCCGTAGGAATCCTAGACGGTTTTATAACTTCGTTAATTCGAAGCGTACATCATCAATGCTTCCATCTAGTGAGGTCTTTGAAAGAGAATCTGCTAATTCGGATCAGGCAATCACCGATTTATTTGCCGATTGATATCAGAACAAGGACCTCAGCCCATAGCATATGCACATCGCACCAACACCACCGCAAAGAAGACATAGAAATGGACGTAGACTACTTCGCTTACTGACAAAATTTAGCAAGCGAAAAACTAACGACATAAAATTAAAAGAATAAAAAATAATTTTCTAAAGAAAAAACAACACCGTTTCAACAAATCTCAAGCTCGCAATAACAATAGGCCCCACATACTGTTATTATCATAAAAATAGGCTCACAATATCCTCACATTTTTCTGCTTAAATAGAAATAAAACCAAATGACCATTAACTTCATTCAATGAAACATAAATAATGAAACATAAACATTCAAATAATAATTAAAAAACACATGCCCCTTGTTTTATCTGTACAAGAAACACATATAATACACTCCAATTTAATACCTATACCAGTCAACTAATCTTTAACAACAAAAAACAGTTCACCTTCCCATGGAGTTGCAGCTCTCCTGATACAGAATTCCCTACAAACTGGGGAAATTAATGTGAACGGTGACTTCGACGCAGTATGCGGAGAAAATTATATTTTTGGGAGCGACCATTTCCCTATCATAATTAACCTCTTCAACTTCAATCAAACAATGGTACAACATATATCCCCTAAGCCCATTTTTATCACCGACAAAGCTAATTGGAAATAATATTCAAAACTCAACATAGAATACTCATCACAACTAAAAATAAGGTCAAACATAAACAGCCACAATACAGAAAAATAATTATATCTATCAATAATCAATAGCCGAGTCGATATAGCAATGTCCGTCTGTCTGTCCGTCCGTATGAACACCTGGATCTTTTAAACTACAAAAGCTAGAGCCATTAAATTTGGAATGAAAGTCCGTAATCTTCTCGAGCAGATCAAGTTTATTTCAAATTGTTGCCACGCCCCTTACCGCCCCCGCAATGAGCAAAAAAGCAGACACACCTCGAAAAAATCTGTTTTAGGCGAATAACTCTATAACTATGGCACTTAGGAGCACCAAGTTTTCAGCTGCCACGCCCCCTTTTCTCATAAGAACTAAGAAACTTTCCAACTTCAATGCCGTTTTTAAGGCTTTTGTTCAAATAGTACAGTGTTGTTATTTAACATTCGTATGGAGACTTATCATATCTAACTATCCTGAAAGATGCATCAAAATCCTACTTTAAGCAAGAGAGCTATCACGGATCAAAGTTTATGTTATTTAACTGCAAAGCACTGTATGCGCGCAAGCGAGACAGAAAATACAAACATATTTTCGAAAGTTTCGTTGCGTGTGTGGCGATAGCGCACTGAGGGGCAGCGGGTCAAAAAATTTTGCAAAAATCATATCTTTTGAACCTGCGGAGGTATTTGAACAAGTTATAAAACATTTAATAGATAACCTATTAAGCTATAGAATGAGATAATGGACAGGGTGATCGGTCAACAGGGTGCTTCAAAATTTATAAAATAATTTAAAATACTTATTTTTATCACAAAGTTATATTTTTAATATTGTTTTAACATTTATATAACTAATCAATAGGTTTTGTGAAGAATTTTAAACTAATGTACTTAATATTGCAACTTACATTTTTGGGTACATTATTTTGAGGTTATTTTTACAAATTAGCATTTTGTGATCGATTTTCCTTAAAATAATCATCAACAGTTGGCTTAGTATTTAATAATCTTATCAAATCGGAGCAATAATTGCAATAATCTTCCAAATCTTTGCGGGTCCGCACTTTTGTTGGTTTTTCTCCTGATACATTTTGGTAATAAGTTTTGATGTTATTAATGCGTATTCAGAAAATTTTGTACCATAAATTTTTTTTTTTGCAATTAATAGCATTAGGAATTACTGCCAACCTTCGAAATACTTTAAAGTGCACACCTGTTATTTCAGATGACAACTCAGCATTTTCAAAAAATTTCCTAGATGTGTCCACCGCTTGTATTTCCGTATCCGTGCTTGGGACAGTCAACTTTTATGCCAATCTTCGATAAAAGTTCACCTTGTATAATTCCCTTCCTTCTCTGAATGTCCTGGCGGGGTGTATTTTCGTTTTTAATTTCTCAGGGCCTTTAAGGCGTATATGCAAGCTTCAAAATCCATGAATGAGGTACAAAACTTGAAAACTTACCTAGAACTAAAAACAAACACGGGTAACAAACTTATATCTTTTAAAAATACCTTATATCTGTTGACAAAATGAATGAATACGGGTAAAACCCTTACAAAATAACATTTTTTAGTCAGGTATAATTTATAACATGATTTTAGGCAGTTGTTTTAGTCAAATTCACATTCTTGAAATTCGCATATTTGCCTGCGCTCTTCTTCTTCCATACCTGAGGCGCGCCTTTTTAGCGCAAGATTGAGTTTGTTTTATGACTATAAATTTTAAGCGGGCAAACTAGGAAAAAGGAAATTATATAGGCATATTAGAAGAATGTTCATTTTATCATATGTATATAGATTCCTCGTGAACATTGGAAGTTATCTTCTTGTGAAATTAAAAAACTGTCCAAAAATAGTCTATTTTTTAAACTTTTTTGGAATATTCAGTTATAAAACAAAATAAAATTTTTACTAAATTTAACAAAGAATTAATTATAGTTGAATAAAAAAATTACAACTTTAAGATTGATCGATTTTTTCGCCCAAAATTCAATTTCTAAGTTGATATTTTGCGACAAAAATTTATGCATTTTGGCAAATTTCCAAAATAGGTCAACTTGGAGGGGCTCTATCACCCACAATTTTCAACTGATTTCTAAAAAATTTTGGATTTATCACCCACGATCATTTTTTAACCAAACGCAATTTTTCTTTTTGTCGTACGCTACCATCGCAAAAATTATTTTTGCCACGTTTTCCGGCCAGCTGCCTCGCTGGGCCGACCAATACATACACACATAAGTATGTATGTGCACACATAAGTATGTATGTGCACACATAAGTATGTATGTGCACACATACATATAATTTCAAACAAATGTGTAGCATGTAAATGCAGACAATCGGAAGAATGATAGAAGAGGGGCGTGGTGCAACTGGTAGAGTTGCGGCGCAATATGGAACCTTCGTCTGAGACGTCTGGACGTAGCCGAGAGAACGGCCCTGAACGAACAGGATATGGCGTCTAGTACTCACTCATTGGCTATAGCAAAGAGCACTGCATGAACTTCGCAGCGAGCAGTTCGGTCATACGAATTGGACAGACGTCACAGCAGAGATGCAACCTAGGGCGTCGGGTGTGACGGCTAAGCCTCCTCCAGAGTCTACTTCGGCGACCGGCGTTTGTGACAGACCACTTGTGATGCTACAGGATGCTGAACCACTACCGACGTATGACGGCACCAGACCATGGCAAGAGTTTCAGCACGTGTTTGACGACATGGCAGACGAGTATCATTGATCGGAACGAACTAAGTTGCACAAACTCTATTCGAGCCTCCGTGGGTGTGCCCAGCAGTTTTACGCTACGCTATCGGATGCGACTCTGCGATTTTATGAGCTCCTGACGGCGACCCTAAAGAAAAACTTTACGTTAAGTCTACATGCATGATACCACTAGTTTCATAACCGAGTACAGGGTTCCAAAGAATCTTTAGAGGATTTTGCAATGGATTTGCAGTGTTTGGGCTGAGCAGTGTTGGGAGAGCTGCCAGTCTCCACCTACGATAGCATTCGTGTGCAGCGGTTCATAGATGGAATTCGCGAGACGTCTTACAAAGTGCCGATTTTATCCAGCAAACCGCGGACTCTACGGGAAGCAATCGACATGGCACGTCGTATTGAAGCCCAAGGCCGCCGTCGACCGGTGGGTGCCGTGCGTGGGACGTCGATTCGAAAAAATCGACCAATCTTCCCTTCATTCACCGTCGGGAAACTAAAACCGAACAGCCTTCCGGGGCAAAGGTTGTTGCGAAGACCAATTGCCCCAAATTGCACCGCCGAGGAAATTGTAAATCCTCTCACAAAGCTGTTTGACGAGAACCGAGCAATGGAAACGACAAAGCCGCCGCTTGCGTGTGCCAATGATCCGGACTTGGCTTCTGTCAAAGCTAAGTACATACTTGGTACGCCCGCGACTCGGAGTCTTCATTGTTTTCTTTTATTGCAGAATCGTCCAATCCGATTCATCGTTGATACTGGTGCGGCCGTCTCGTTGTTAAATAACCGAAGCATCCCGGACCAGCTCAACGTTACGCTATGCAGATTAACTCTGCAAGGCCCATCTGCAGAACAGTTCGTGGCGACAGCTTAAACTTTAGCACGATTGACCGTGACGGGTCGAACGATCTCCCACGACCAATTGCCCGTCGAAGACGACGTGCCAACTCTGTTGCGGATCGGGGATCGGTGCCGCTACACGTACCCTATGCGCCTTGCCCCAGCCTCCTTTTCGCTACAGAGTCCGCGAATAATCCACCTCACAGCCACATGTATATATGCGTCGGTTGTGTTCCCCAGAATCAGCTAACACAGGCCGTCCTGGAACGCTGAATTTATTCTGAACTTCCTTCGGATATAATCCTTGGTAGTTCTCTGGTAGATACATCTTTCACACTCCACGTGCTAAATTTCGGCACGCAAACTCGACAGCTAACGGCATCCAGCATCATTGGACAACCAGCCAGTAGAATTAATGTTGCCCGTAGCATCAGCGAGGACACCCGCCAGCGAACTTTTTATCGACTGGGATCTACACCGATTTCGCCGTCGAAACACGCGCTGATCTGTTGCGTGTGCTGGCAAAGTACCGAGCGGTATTCGCGTCGAGCAGCAGAGACGGGTCACACTACGCCGACTCGCCATACAATTGATACAGGGCAAATGCTTAAACGACGTTACTCTCAAGGACTCATACCCACTGCTCCGGACTGTTGACATTTTGGCAAGACTACACGCCTCGAAGTGGTTCTTGACAATTGATTTACAGAGTGGCTATTGGCAGGTGGAAATGGACGACGAGTCTCGTCCGAAAACCGCTTTTGTTTCTGACGCCGGTTTATATGAATTCAATGTAATGCCACTTGGTCTCACCAATGCGCCTGCGACCTTTGAGCGCCTTATGGACAGCCTTTTTTCGCGGATGACTTGCTCTTCTGCACTTGTTTACTTGGACGACATTGTCGTCCACTCTCGGACCGAGGAGGAACACCTTGTCCACTTGAACGAAGTCTTTAACCGACTGAACCGAGCTGGATTGAAACTTTGCCTACGAAAATGCCATTTTTTCCAATCCGAAGTCACATTTTCGGGTCACATCGTAAGCAGCCATGGTTTAAAGGCATGCCCGGAGAAGATCAGTCTCGTAATGGGCTGGCCAACTCCCACTGCCAAAAGGATATTCGTTAATTTCTCGGATTATGCTATTATTACCAGAAATTTTTCCGAGGTTTCGCGCACCCATTCCACGAATTGACAGAGGCTCGTCGCGCATTTGTATGGCCGCACTTGGCTCAAGAAGCGTTCGACATTACAGCAAGACATTCAACCGAGCTCAACGTTATTATTGCGTAGACAGACGTGAACTGCTGGCGGTCGTGTTGGCTACCAAATATTTCCACCACTACCTCTTCGGACGCCAATTCCTTCTATGTACCAATCACGTATCCTTTAAATGGCTCTGCTATTTTTGGGAACCCGAAGGTCAAATTGCTCGTTGGATTGAACGCCTGCAACAATATGTCATGGACGTGGTCATTGCGAGAGGACTGAGCAGAATGATGATCATGAAATCATTATCATGCTAATTGAAGCCATCGATTACACTCAACGGCAGATGGAAGATTTCACCCTCGCTCCCGTCTTCAAATGGTTGGAGACCGGTGAGCGCCCGTCAGAGGAAACTATTTGGCGAGAAAATCCTGAAGCCAAGGCCTATTGGCACATGTTCGAAAGCCTTTATTTGGACAACGGCGTATTAAGGCTCAGAAATAAGAAAGATAAGCCCGGAACCGTTGCCCCCGACAGTCTTCGGGAGGAAACCATGCGTCATATGCATAGCTCTTCCACCGGCGGACACTTTGGAGTAAAGAAAACGTTAGCTTAATTTAAGCAACGCTACTACTAGGTCGGACAAAGCGCAGATGTGTCTCTCTGGTACGCAATATGTCAGACTTGCAAAGCACGGAAAAGACCCTCGCGAAGTACGCTTGCCTGCCTCAAACCACGTTACTGCGGCGCTCCTTTCGAGCGGCTAGCCATTGACATACTGAGACCACTGCCCACTACGCCACGTGGAAATCTCTACATTGCTGTAGTAATGTGATACTTTACCAAATGGCCGGAATGTGTGGCCTTACCAGATCAACCAGCAGTAACGGTTTCACAAGCACTGGTTAAGGAAGTATTCAGTCGATACGGCACACTTTTCGTCTTGCATTCGGATCAGGGACGCAACTATCAGTCTAAAATTGCCCATGCCGTTACTTGGAGTGGAAAAGAACTCGCACAACCCCGCTGCACCCCCAATCGGATGGAATGGTCGAACGGTTCAACAAAACGTTGCTCGATTACTTGGCTAATCAAAACGATCCACGTCAACCGTCTTGCCCAGTAAAAAAGATCGTCAGCAATAGCTCTCGGCCAGGAGGCTCGAGTCTCAGAGGGGGACAATGTAACGAAGTTTGCCTGACCGTTTAATTTTCCCGCTCAACTAAAGAAGAAGTACCGCTCGGCTAACCGTGGTGACGCTGCCCCTCAGTTAAGGCAGTTTTCGCTACAATATACTTTATGGGGTCTGCCACGCCTCCTTCTCCCTGTAACATACATTCCAACGGTTACAGTATACCCTTTCACTCTACGACTAATAGGTAATAAAAACAAATGAGAAAGGCTAGAGTCGATCAAGCCGACTGTAAAATAACCCATACTCTCATAGTAGTGTGCATTAGTTTTTATTTTAAATTAAAATTTTAAAATTAAATTTAAGAAATAAAATAAAAATTTAAAAATCAATTTAAAAACTTAAAATTTTATATTAACTTTTTGACTTTAAATTAAGATAAATAATTTCATAATTAACTTTGTCATCGAACATGTTTAAATGTTTCGGTCTCGCTTGCTCGCATGCAGTGATATTGCAGTTAAGTAACATAAACTTTTTATACTCTCTGCAAGAGTATATTGGGTTTGTGAAAATGTATGTAACAGGCAGAAGGAGGCGTGGCAGACCCCATAAAGTATATATATTCTTGATCAGCATCACAAGCCGAGTCGATATAGCCATGTCCGTCTGTCTGTCCGTCTGTCCGTCTGTCCGTCCGTATGAACAAACAGATTTCAGAGATGGTAAGAGCTACAAGTTCGAGATTGGTCTCAATCGATCAGATATTTAGTCAGTCAATACAAGAATCTTTTTTTATTTCGATGCCACGCCCCATTCGCCCACAATGAGCAAAAAACTAGACACACCTCGGAAAAAATTGGTGTTTTAGGCGAATATCTCAATAACTATTGCACCTAGGATCACCAATTTTAGTATGGAGGTTTCTAGAGACATCCTAAATGAATTGACATTTAAAATTTTGAAGATGCCACGCCCCTTTTTCCCACAATTAACAAAAATAATTCTCCACTGTCGTTCCGTTTTGAGGCGTTTGTTAATATAGTACAGTATTGTAATTTATAATTCCTGTGGAGGCTAACTATATCAAACTATCCTGAAAGACGCATTGAAATCGCACTATAAACAAGAAAACTAGAAGCGTTACAATATTGATAACCGAATGCAATATCATGTATGAGTGCAAGCGAGATAGAAACATACAAGCACATGTTCGAATGTTGTCGCTGCCAATACACACATACATACATATATGCATCATATATTGTCTTTCGTATGTGTATTCGCATACAGACAAACATCTGTATGTTTGATTATGTTGAGATTGTTTTTGTTTCAACGTGTTTTAATGCAAGTACTACACATTGTAATAACTCTTGACCGTTTTTAATAATTTAATCGGGAAAAAAATGCAGAGAGTATTTTACGGTCGGGCTTGCTCGACTGTACTTTCCTTACTTGTTTACTTTATAACTCTCCTGTTTATAGTAGATTTTAAAGCAACTTTCAGGATAGTTAATTGTGCATCGAGTGTTATAGTTGTCGAGCTAAATCGAGATGTGGTTACCGCCTAGGTGAAGATGAGGACTGTGTAAGCAAAGTTATACACCCTGTCACAAAAATATTGTTTTTTTGGTTGGAACGTCTGTTCCATCTGACCGCCTTTACTCAAAAGCGGTTGACACAGCCAACGAAAATAGAATCCGGCTCACTACAAGTCGATTATAAAATCTGTTATTTCTAAGCTCAGTTTTAAATAAATAATGTCATACATTTTTGAAATACCTGAAATTTTTTTAAAATTAACCGAAGACAACAATTAATCGATTATTTTGTTTCTATTAATTGCAATTATTAATTTAATTTTAAAACAAGTAAGAAAGGCTACAGTCGTTCGAGCCGACTGTAAAAGACCCCGTAGTCCCATAGTATTGCATTTTATTTAAATTAAAATTTTAAAATTAAATTTAAAAAATTAAAATTAAATATTTACATTTTGAATTAAAATTAAAAAATAAATAAATTAACAATTGTCATTGCCAGCACTCGAACCCGCGATCCATGCGAAGGTTCCACATTGCGCCGCAACTCTACCAGTTGCACTACACCCCTCTTCTATCATTCTTCCGATTATATGCATATATATATGTGTGTATGTATAGCATTGGTCGGCGCGGCCAGCGGCTCCGGGCAGCGCTGCCGCCAAGCAGGTAGAAAAAACGTTCGAATATATGTTTGTATGTTTCTGTGTTTGTTTGTATGTGTTTCGCGCATACAGTGATTTTGCAGTTAAATAACATAAACTTTGAACCGTGATAACTTTCTCATTTGACATAGGATTTTGATGTAACTTTCAGGATAGTTAGATATGATAAGTCTCTAAACGAATGTTAAATTACAACACTGTACTATTTGAATAAATACCTCAAAAACGGCATTGAAGTTTGAAAGTTTTTTTGTTCTTTTGAAAAAAGAGGGGGTGGCAGCCCAAAATTAAATGGCAGTGCATTGAGGCTGGTTCTAGTAACCTGCATTCCAAAATTGGTGCTCCTAAGTTACAGAGATATTCGCCTAATAGGTTGATCTGTTCACAAAGCTGGCGGACTTTCAACCCAACTTTGGTGGCTCCAGCTCTTGTAATTTAAATGTTGTTCAAAAATAAATATACTTTATGGGGTCCGCCACGCCTCCTTCTGCCTGTTATTTAGATTTCGTTTCTGATAAACTTACTCTTGTTTAGAGTACGTGGTCTAGACAAAAAAGTATCTTCTTGGAAACAGGTTACAATCTGATCTTTATCTGAACTTTATTCTTGAATATGGATCTTGTATTTGGATTCCCCAGTACAGGATTGACCAGGATAAAATAAAATCTGTACAAAAATAATTCTTTCTTTTTGCCCTAAGGGCCCTCAACTCAAACACTAATATACGCTTGCCATCCTATTGTAGTAGACTTTTACCAATTAATCTTCCTTCTTTGTATGATCGTACTGCTCGCTTTAATTTTCTTACACAAACTAATCAACGGTGAAATTGATTCTTCCGGATTAATCAGCCCGATTAGTTTCGCTGTTCCGATCAGACCCACTAAAAACTTTGTATTGTATTGTATTTTTATATATTGTAATTCGTTTTCAACAAATAAATTCGTTTTCAACAAATAAATTCGTATCGCGTTTTTCGTAGCCGGACGTTATTCGGTGTGCTCCCCGCCCAGTTGGACAAGAGGTGCCTGCATTGTCTTCAGGGTTCCGAAGCCTAGTAAGCACGTTGCCTGGTGTTGCTGGGCCACTAAAATGTACTAAAAGGTAAAATGTACATCAAAAGATATAAACCGAATGCTCTCAATTTCCATTAACATTGATAATACTCCCGAAATGCTACGATAAACTATTAGTGCAGATGTGTAAAAAATTTTATTTTGTTTCTTTTACTTAACATAGAATAATAGAATATAGAAATGTAGAATAATTGATACATCTCTTTCTCTTTCCCATCTTAAAGCTTTACTTTACAGCTAACTCCGTTTAATCTCTGATCTCTAGGGGCAGTATGTTTGGCATCTAAGCCATTCACGCGTTCCTTTAAATCAGAGATCTTTCGTGATAGTTTTGGCACACATTTTTTTTGTTTTGGTTGGGTTTTTCTGGGTTTTCCCCAACCCTCGCAACAAATGTTGGATAAATTTCATTACTTTTTATTCCCAGATTAACTATTAACTATCATTAATTGATCAACATATTAACTAAATTTTTATACTCTCTGCAAGAGTATATTGGGTTTGTGCAAATGTATGTAACAGGCAGAAGGAGGCGTGGCAGACCCCATAAAGTATATATATTCTTGATCAGCATCAACAGCCGAGTCGATATAGCCATGTCCGTCTGTCTGTCTGTCTGTCTGTCTGTCTGTCTGTCCGCCTGTCTGTCCGTATGAACAAACAGATTTCAGAGATGGTAAGAGCTACAAGTTCGAGTTTGGTCTCAATCGATCACATATTTAGTCAGTCAATACAAGAATTTTTTTTTTCGATGCCACGCCCCGTTTGCCTACAATGAGCCAAAAACTAGACACACCTCGGAAAAAATCAGTGTTTTCGGCGAATATCTCAGTAACTATGGCACCTAGGATGACCAATTTTGGAATGGAGCTTTCTAGCGACAGTGCAAAAGCATTGACATATAAAATTTTGGACAGTCACGCCCCTTTTTCCCACAATTAATAAAAATAATTCTCTGGTTTCGTTCCGTTTTTAGGCATTTGTCAATATAGTACAGTATTGTAATTTATAATTCGTGTGAAGACTAACTATATCAAACTATCCCGAAAGGTGCATTAAAATCGGACTATAAACAAGAAAACTAGAAGCGTTACAATATTGATAACTGAAAGCAATATCATGTATGAGTGCAAGCGAGACAGAAACATACAAGCACATGTTCGAATGTTTTCGCTGCCTGCGTGGCTGCAGCGCTGCCCGCAGTCGCTGGCCGCGCCGAATACACACACATACATATATGCATAATATATTGTCTTTCGTATGTGTATTCGCATACAGACAAACAGATGTATATTTGATTATGCTTAGATTGTTTTTGTTTCAACGTGTTTTAATGCAAGTACTACACATATTAATAACTCAAGACCGATTTTAATAATTTAATCGGGAAAAAATGCAGAGAGTATTTTACGGTCGGGCGTGCTCGACTGTACTTTCCTTACTTGTTTGGTTTATATTCGCGACTGACTAAGTCAGCGTTAATAAATAAAGTCAAACCTTCTGTATGCAGATACAAACTCGTTAGACATTATATGTGTGCACATATATATGTATCAGAGACCTGTAACGAGTATAAAAATTTCGAGTATACTCGAACGCTTACTCGTGATCGTTTTTGTTACTCGATCGTTTGTGTGCGTACCGCGGGCCTGCTTATACTCGTTTTACTCGAGTATATACTCGAGTATTTTGCCGTTATATGGAACATGCTGCAAGCATGCCAAACAGAAACTTGTAATATTTTGCATGAAATTTTACAGCGGTGGTACTACACTTAATGTTTTGACGGCATTAAAGAATGTTTTTTTTTTAATAAATTGGCATTTAATAATAAATGCAATTTAGGTTTTAATACTCTGTTCATACATACATAATTTTGTACATAATTAAAATGTGCTGAAACTCTTTATAACGCTCAACAGTTAAGCGCAGATGGGCTGACCTTTTGGAAATTCCCTTGTTTGGCAAGAGTATGATTCTATGAGTTTTGTAAAAGGGGTATTTTGCATTTATCGCAATATGTACAACAGGTAGATACTCTTCCATTTGGGTTTTTCTGTCTTAAAAAAAATATTAGCGAAATGCGTGGTATGTCAAACATAACAATACTTGCTCGCACAAATCCACACAAAACAAAAACAACCCTCAGCGTGTTGCGCGTGCCATCAGTGTTGCTCTCTAAATTGTTTCCCGCTTAATCTAGCCTTTACTTATGTGTACATGGGAAAATCAATGCACATATATTACAGATATTTCATTTTTTATATTACCCATTATGGTTTATAAAATTTTTAATAATAAAAGAAGAAGAAAAATATATACTTATACAATTTTTTTATTATTTTTTATTGCAATCTAGCCTTTTCCGCTAGAACTAGCATATTTTCCTCCCAATAAATGGCAACACTGTGAACGTCACGCAACGAACTCGAACTCGAACTCGAACTCGAACGTTTGTTTGTACTTTTGTACTGAAATTACGGGCAGACAGGTTGCGTTCGAATACTCGTTCGTCCAATCGAACGATCACCAAACGATCTATGGGGATGATCATTGTGCTCGCAACCAAATTGTTTGATATCAAACAATCATGTTCGAATCAAGCAGAAAACGGGCAAATGATCGTTGTGATTCGAACATTTTTCGGACCGCCCGTTGGTATACTCGTTACTCGATCGTTTGATGAAAAGTTCGAACATACTCGAGTATACTCGTTGCAGGTCTCTGATATGTATGTATGAATAGCATTGGCCGGCACAGCCAGTCAACGTGGGCAGCGCTACCGCCACACAGGCAGCAAAAAGGTTCGTGCATATGTTTGTATGTTTCTGTCTCGGTTGCACTCATGCATTAAGATTGCGCTCAAATGTACACCTTCTTACGTGTTTTCTTTCTTGTTAAAAGGCGCATTTTTATGCAATTTTCAGGATAGTTTGATATAATTAGTCTACATACAAATAATAAATGACAATACTGTACGATAAAAAGTAATGCCTTTAAAACGGCATGCAATTTTGAAAGTTGTTTTTCTTTCTCATGGAAAAAAGGGGCGTGGTAGTCGAAAATTTTGGCCATTGCATTTATGCTGTTTCTAGTAACATGTATACCAAAATTGGTGTTCCTAACAGCACTGAAGGTAGTAAGTTTATTTTATTTCTTGTGGAAAAGTGGGCGTGACAGTCTAAAATAGCATGGCATTTATGCTATCGCTGGGAGCCTAGCTACCAAATTTGGCCTTCCTAAGTGTCATAGTTACTGAAATATTCGCCGAAAACATTGGTTTTTTCCGGGATGTGTCCAGCTTTTGCCTCATGGTGGGCGAATGACTGATTAAATAGACATTTTTTTTCCGATGCCACGCCCCATTTGTCCACAAGAAGCAAAAAACTATTCACACCTCGGAAAAAATCAATATTTACGGAGAATATCTCAGTAACTATTGTAAATTGTATTGTAAATTTTAATTGAAGTGGAGGAGACTAAATTTATCAAACTATCCTAAAAATTGCTCATAAGTCCGACCAAATTTAAGAAAGACAAGTAAGAAACGTACACTCGAGCACGCCCGACCGTAAAATACTCTCTGCCTTTTTTCCCGATTAAATTATTAATATGGGAAAAAGGGGCGTGGCAGTCCAAAATTTTAAATGTCAATGCATTTACGCTGTCGCTAGGAAGCTCCATACCAAAATTGGTGACCCTAGGTGCCATAGTTACTGAGATACTCGCCGAAAACACCAATTTTCCCCGAGGTGTGTCTAGTTTTTTGCTCATTGTGGGCGAATGGGGCGTGGCAACGAAAAAAAAAAAGATTCTTGTATTGACTGACTAAATATCTGATCGATTGAGACCAAGCTCGACCTTGTAGCTCTTACCATCTCTGAAATCTGTTTGTTCATACGGACAGACAGACAGACAGACGGACAGACGGACATGGCTATATCGACTCGGCTTGTGATGCTGATCAAGAATATATATACTTTATGGGGTCTGCCACGCCTCCTTCTGCCTGTTACATACATTTGAACAAACCCAATATACTCTTGCAGAGAGTATAAAAACAAGTAAGAAAGGCTACAGTCGATCGAGCCGACTGTAAAAGACCCCGTACTCCCATAGTATTGCATTTTATTTAAATTAAAATTTTCAAATGAAATTTAAAAAATTAAAATTAAATATTTACATTTTGAATTAAAATTAAAAAATAAATAAATTAACAACTGTCATCGTCAGCACTCGAACCCGCGATCCATGCGAAGGTTCCACATTGCGCCGCAACTCTATCAGTTGCACCACACCCCTCTTCTATCATTCTTCCGATTATTTCCATATAAGTATGTGCACACATACATATGTGTGTATGTATAGCATTGGTCGGCGCGGCCAGCGGCTCCGGGCAGCGCTGCCACCAGCAGGTAGAGAAAACGTTCGAACATATGTTTGTATGTTTCTGTGTTTGTTTGTATGTGTTGCGCGCATGCAGTGATTTTGCTTTAAAATAACTTCGACTTTGAACCGTAATCTCTCTGTTGTTTGACATAGGATTTTGATGCCACTTTCAGGAAAGTTAGAAATAGTAATTCTCTAAGCGTATGTTAAATTACAACACTGTACTATTTGATTTAATGCCTGAAACAAGGCATTGAAGCTGGAGAGTCTTTTATTTCTGATGAGCAAAGGGGGCGTGGCAGCTCAAAATGTTTAATGACATTATACTAAGGCTGTCTCTAAGAACCTGTATACCAAAATTTATGCTCCTAAGTGCTATAGTTACTGAGATATTCACCCAAAACACAAATTTTTTCGAGGTGTGTCTGGTTATTTGCTCATTGCGGGGGCGGTAAGGGGCGTGGCAACAATTTGAAATAAACTTGATCTGCTCGCGAAAATAACGGACTTACATTCCAAATTTGGTGTCTCTAGCTCTTGTAGTTTAAAAGATCCAGGTGTTCATACGGACGGACGGACGGACAGACGGACATGGCTATATCGACTCGGCTGTTGATGCTGATCAAGAATATATATACTTTATGGGGTCGGCCACGCCTCCTTCTGCCTGTTACGCACATCTCGCTTCTGACAAACTTAATAGACCCCCTTTACTCTTTTTTAAAGAGTACGGGGTCTAAACACAAAACAAAGTTTATTTTGAAACGCAACATCATTGCAATGAGTGCAAGCGAGACAGAAACATACAAACATATGTTCGATCGTTTTCGCTGTATGGTGGCGGCAGCGCTGCCCGCGGTCGCTGGATATGCCGACCAAAGCTATACAAATATACATATATGTGTACATATGTACATATAATATTAAACGAATTTGTATCTGCATGTAGACAAACAGATTTACATATGTTCTATTAAACATGATTCAATTTTTTAAATTTCAATTCAAAATGTAAATATAAAATTTAAATTTTTAAATTTCATTCTAAAATTTTAATTTTAATTAAATACAAACGCGCACTACTATGGTAGTACGGGGTTTTTTACAGTCGGCTCGATCGATTGTAGCCTTCCTTACTAGTTTTAATTTATTCTGATAAATTTTTTAAAATTTTTATTAAATATTACAAGGATTGTTTTCAAGCAAAACAAGACATGCGAAGAAAACTAAATATGTTTTTAAATATTTATCTGCTCCATCTCCACGTTTTTTATTTGATTAAAAATAAACTCAATTCTGTGATTACGGTGTCTTTTACAGTCGGTTCGCTTGACAGTTACCTTTCTCAATTGTTATCAAACGTTTATTTTAGGTAGAATTAATTTTATGCCATTAGTCATCAGTGTTGCCGATATATTTTTATACTCTCTGCAAGAGTATATTGGGTTTGTGCAAATGTATGTAACAGGCAGAAGGAGGCGTGGCAGACCCCATAAAGTATATATATTCTTGATCAGCATCACAAGCCGAGTCGATATAGCCATGTCCGTCAGTCAATACAAGAATCTTTTTTTATTTCGATGCCACGCCCCATTCGCCCACAATGAGCAAAAAACTAGACACACCTCGGAAAAAATTGGTGTTTTAGGCGAATATCTCAATAACTATTGCACCTAGGATCACCAATTTTGGTATGGAGGTTTCTAGAGACATCCTAAATGGATTGACATTTAAAATTTTGAAGATGCCACGCCCCTTTTTCCCACAATTAACAAAAATAATTCTCCACTGTCGTTCCGTTTTGAGGCGTTTGTTAATATAGTACAGTATTGTAATTTATAATTCCTGTGGAGGCTAACTATATCAAACTATCCTGAAAGACGCATTGAAATCGCACTATAAACAAGAAAACTAGAAGCGTTACAATATTGATAACCGAATGCAATATCATGTATGAGTGCAAGCGAGATAGAAACATACAAGCACATGTTCGAATGTTTTCGCTGCCAATACACACATACATACATATATGCATCATATATTGTCTTTCGTATGTGTATTCGCATACAGACAAACATCTGTATGTTTGATTATGTTTAGATTGTTTTTGTTTCAACGTGTTTTAATGCAAGTACTACACATTGTAATAACTCTTGACCGTTTTATACTCTCTGCAAGAGTATATTGGGTTTGTGAAAATGTATGTAACAGGCAGAAGGAGGCGTGGCAGACCCCATAAAGTATATATATTCTTGATCAGCATCACAAGCCGAGTCGATATAGCCATGTCCGTCTGTCCGTCTGTCTGTCCGTCTGTCCGTCTGTCCGTCCGTATGAACAAACAGATTTCAGAGATGGTAAGAGCTACAAGTTCGAGATTGGTCTCAATCGATCAGATATTTAGTCAGTCAATACAAGAATCTTTTTTTATTTCGATGCCACGCCCCATTCGCCCACAATGAGCAAAAAACTAGACACACCTCGGAAAAAATTGGTGTTTTAGGCGAATATCTCAATAACTATTGCACCTAGGATCACCAATTTTGGTATGGAGGTTTCTAGAGACATCCTAAATGGATTGACATTTAAAATTTTGAAGATGCCACGCCCCTTTTTCCCACAATTAACAAAAATAATTCTCCACTGTCGTTCCGTTTTGAGGCGTTTGTTAATATAGTACAGTATTGTAATTTATAATTCCTGTGGAGGCTAACTATATCAAACTATCCTGAAAGACGCATTGAAATCGCACTATAAACAAGAAAACTAGAAGCGTTACAATATTGATAACCGAATGCAATATCATGTATGAGTGCAAGCGAGATAGAAACATACAAGCACATGTTCGAATGTTTTCGCTGCCAATACACACATACATACATATATGCATCATATATTGTCTTTCGTATGTGTATTCGCATACAGACAAACATCTGTATGTTTGATTATGTTTAGATTGTTTTTGTTTCAACGTGTTTTAATGCAAGTACTACACATTGTAATAACTCTTGACCGTTTTTAATAATTTAATCGGGAAAAAAATGCAGAGAGTATTTTACGGTCGGGCTTGCTCGACTGTACTTTCCTTACTTGTTTACTTTATAACTCTCCTGTTTATAGTAGATTTTAAAGCAACTTTCAGGATAGTTAATTGTGCATCGAGTGTTATAGTTGTCGAGCTAAATCGAGATGTGGTTACCGCCTAGGTGAAGATGAGGACTGTGTAAGCAAAGTTATACACCCTGTCACAAAAATATTGTTTTTTTGGTTGGAACGTCTGTTCCATCTGACCGCCTTTACTCAAAAGCGGTTGACACAGCCAACGAAAATAGAATCCGGCTCACTACAAGTCGATTATAAAATCTGTTATTTCTAAGCTCAGTTTTAAATAAATAATGTCATACATTTTTGAAATACCTGAAATTTTTTTAAAATTAACCGAAGACAACAATTAATCGATTATTTTGTTTCTATTAATTGCAATTATTAATTTAATTTTAAAACAAGTAAGAAAGGCTACAGTCGTTCGAGCCGACTGTAAAAGACCCCGTAGTCCCATAGTATTGCATTTTATTTAAATTAAAATTTTAAAATTAAATTTAAAAAATTAAAATTAAATATTTACATTTTGAATTAAAATTAAAAAATAAATAAATTAACAATTGTCATTGCCAGCACTCGAACCCGCGATCCATGCGAAGGTTCCACATTGCGCCGCAACTCTACCAGTTGCACTACACCCCTCTTCTATCATTCTTCCGATTATATGCATATATATATGTGTGTATGTATAGCATTGGTCGGCGCGGCCAGCGGCTCCGGGCAGCGCTGCCGCCAAGCAGGTAGAAAAAACGTTCGAACATATGTTTGTATGTTTCTGTGTTTGTTTGTATGTGTTTCGCGCATACAGTGATTTTGCAGTTAAATAACATAAACTTTGAACCGTGATAACTTTCTCATTTGACATAGGATTTTGATGTAACTTTCAGGATAGTTAGATATGATAAGTCTCTAAACGAATGTTAAATTACAACACTGTACTATTTGAATAAATACCTCAAAAACGGCATTGAAGTTTGAAAGTTTTTTTTGTTCTTTTGAAAAAAGAGGGGGTGGCAGCCCAAAATTAAATGGCAGTGCATTGAGGCTGGTTCTAGTAACCTGCATTCCAAAATTGGTGCTCCTAAGTTACAGAGATATTCGCCTAATAGGTTGATCTGTTCACAAAGCTGGCGGACTTTCAACCCAACTTTGGTGGCTCCAGCTCTTGTAATTTAAATGTTGTTCAAAAATAAATATACTTTATGGGGTCCGCCACGCCTCCTTCTGCCTGTTATTTAGATTTCGTTTCTGATAAACTTACTCTTGTTTAGAGTACGTGGTCTAGACAAAAAAGTATCTTCTTGGAAACAGGTTACAATCTGATCTTTATCTGAACTTTATTCTTGAATATGGATCTTGTATTTGGATTCCCCAGTACAGGATTGACCAGGATAAAATAAAATCTGTACAAAAATAATTCTTTCTTTTTGCCCTAAGGGCCCTCAACTCAAACACTAATATACGCTTGCCATCCTATAGTAGTAGACTTTTACCAATTAATCTTCCTTCTTTGTATGATCGTACTGCTCGCTTTAATTTTCTTACACAAACTAATCAACGGTGAAATTGATTCTTCCGGATTAATCAGCCCGATTAGTTTCGCTGTTCCGATCAGACCCACTAAAAACTTTGTATTGTATTGTATTTTTATATATTGTAATTCGTTTTCAACAAATAAATTCGTTTTCAACAAATAAATTCGTTTCGCGTTTTTCGTAGCCGGACGTTATGCGGTGTGCTCCCCGCCCAGTTGGACAAGAGGTGCCTGCATTGTCTTCAGGGTTCCGAAGCCTAGTAAGCACGTTGCCTGGTGTTGCTGGGCCACTAAAATGTACTAAAAGGTAAAATGTACATCAAAAGATATAAACCGAATGCTCTCAATTTCCATTAACATTGATAATACTCCCGAAATGCTACGATAAACTATTAGTGCAGATGTGTAAAAAATTTTATTTTGTTTCTTTTACTTAACATAGAATAATAGAATATAGAAATGTAGAATAATTGATACATCTCTTTCTCTTTCCCATCTTAAAGCTTTACTTTACAGCTAACTCCGTTTAATCTCTGATCTCTAGGGGCAGTATGTTTGGCATCTAAGCCATTCACGCGTTCCTTTAAATCAGAGATCTTTCGTGATAGTTTTGGCACACATTTTTTTTGTTTTGGTTGGGTTTTTCTGGGTTTTCCCCAACCCTCGCAACAAATGTTGGATAAATTTCATTACTTTTTATTCCCAGATTAACTATTAACTATCATTAATTGATCAACATATTAACTAAATTTTTATACTCTCTGCAAGAGTATATTGGGTTTGTGCAAATGTATGTAACAGGCAGAAGGAGGCGTGGCAGACCCCATAAAGTATATATATTCTTGATCAGCATCAACAGCCGAGTCGATATAGCCATGTCCGTCTGTCTGTCTGTCTGTCCGCCTGTCTGTCCGTATGAACAAACAGATTTCAGAGATGGTAAGAGCTACAAGTTCGAGTTTGGTCTCAATCGATCACATATTTAGTCAGTCAATACAAGAATTTTTTTTTTCGATGCCACGCCCCGTTTGCCTACAATGAGCCAAAAACTAGACACACCTCGGAAAAAATCAGTGTTTTCGGCGAATATCTCAGTAACTATGGCACCTAGGATGACCAATTTTGGAATGGAGCTTTCTAGCGACAGTGCAAAAGCATTGACATATAAAATTTTGGACAGTCACGCCCCTTTTTCCCACAATTAATAAAAATAATTCTCAGGTTTCGTTCCGTTTTTAGGCATTTGTCAATATAGTACAGTATTGTAATTTATAATTCGTGTGAAGACTAACTATATCAAACTATCCTGAAAGGTGCATTAAAATCGGACTATAAACAAGAAAACTAGAAGCGTTACAATATTGATAACTGAAAGCAATATCATGTATGAGTGCAAGCGAGACAGAAACATACAAGCACATGTTCGAATGTTTTCGCTGCCTGCGTGGCTGCAGCGCTGCCCGCAGTCGCTGGCCGCGCCGAATACACACACATACATATATGCATAATATATTGTCTTTCGTATGTGTATTCGCATACAGACAAACAGATGTATATTTGATTATGCTTAGATTGTTTTTGTTTCAACGTGTTTTAATGCAAGTACTACACATATTAATAACTCAAGACCGATTTTAATAATTTAATCGGGAAAAAATGCAGAGAGTATTTTACGGTCGGGCGTGCTCGACTGTACTTTCCTTACTTGTTTAATAATTTAATCGGGAAAAAAATGCAGAGAGTATTTTACGGTCGGGCTTGCTCGACTGTACTTTCCTTACTTGTTAGAACATATTAAATTAAATCTTTGATGTCTGCATTTCATATTCTTATGGAATGATAATTTGACTATTGGAAGCTTTATTATCCTTTGGCTTACAATGGAAATGTATTTTAGTTAACAGAACTTGCGTGCATTTGAACTGGCACTCGCTTGTTATTGTTAAGTCAGTTTTATTAACAATCGTCAATGGAATGCCGACGTAGGGGAAATTTTCTAAGAAGTCATTAATACATGCACAAGCCTGCCGCGCACATTTGGGTTTTGGTGTGCGTTAGTGATTTAAATTTGAATAAAAACATGGCTGTCAAGGTCCATCGATATTTTTAAAATCAAACATCGATGTTGCATTGACGTATCGGACTTAAACTTCGATGCATTAATGGACACCAATGTTTCAAAATTTTCCCATTTGCTTAAAAAACGAATAACTTACGATATTTTAGCTTGATAACTGGTGCTTTCATAGCGATATTATTATACAAAGCAAATCTTTAAAGTATTTAACATAAGAAAAATGGACAACCGAAAAATTGTGGAAGCTTGCAGAATTTGAAAGTTGGCTTAACGTAACGAGGTTTCCTCGATTTCCATATCAGTTTATGCACATTACGTAGGTGGTCCTTCATATATGTAGTGTTTCCGAATATTGTTTTTATACTCTCTGCAAGAGTATATTGGGTTTGTGAAAATGTATGTAACAGGCAGAAGGAGGCGTGGCAGACCCCATAAAGTATATATATTCTTGATCAGCATCACAAGCCGAGTCGATATAGCCATGTCCGTCTGTCCGTCTGTCTGTCCGTCTGTCCGTCCGTCCGTCTGTCCGTCCGTATGAACAAACAGATTTCAGAGATGGTCAGAGCTACAAGTTCGAGATTGGTCTCAATCGATCACATATTTAGTCAGTCAATACAAGAATCTTTTTTTATTTCGATGCCACGCCCCATTCGCCCACAATGAGCAAAAAACTAGACACACCTCGGAAAAAATTGGTGTTTTAGGCGAATATCTCAATAACTATTGCACCTAGGATCACCAATTTTGGTATGGAGGTTTCTAGAGACATCCTAAATGGATTGACATTTAAAATTTTGAAGATGCCACGCCCCTTTTTCCCACAATTAACAAAAATAATTCTCCACTGTCGTTCCGTTTTGAGGCGTTTGTTAATATAGTACAGTATTGTAATTTATAATTCCTGTGGAGGCTAACTATATCAAACTATCCTGAAAGACGCATTGAAATCGCACTATAAACAAGAAAACTAGAAGCGTTACAATATTGATAACCGAATGCAATATCATGTATGAGTGCAAGCGAGATAGAAACATACAAGCACATGTTCGAATGTTTTCGCTGCCAATACACACATACATACATATATGCATCATATATTGTCTTTCGTATGTGTATTCGCATACAGACAAACATCTGTATGTTTGATTATGTTTAGATTGTTTTTGTTTCAACGTGTTTTAATGCAAGTACTACACATTGTAATAACTCTTGACCGTTTTTAATAATTTAATCGGGAAAAAAATGCAGAGAGTATTTTACGGTCGGGCTTGCTCGACTGTACTTTCCTTACTTGTTGGTTTTGCCACAAACAATTTGTTTAAAAATTGCACTTTTGATATTTTGAAAAACATCGATGTATCGCTCAACATCGGTATCAGTAAAAACATCGGAAAACATCGGTGAAAATCGGCAAAAAAAAAACATCGATGCTCGATACATCGGTGATTTTTTTACATCACTAGTGTGCATGTCTGCCGCACAACAACATCAACACAACTATATTTGCCGCAGAAAATTATAAAAGTGGTCTACTTTTGCTTGTATTTTGCATCTGCCAAGATTGAGCCTTCGTAAGACAAAAGCCTCCTCAGAGATTAACGTATGCCAAGGTGTCGCCGACAATATTGGGTGACTCCGAAGATGAACACCAAACAGGAGAAAACATTAAAGCACAGACAAGGAATAAGGAGCCGTTGGTGGAGATATCGTTGACGAAAAGAAAAAAAAATATTAAGATGCCGAGGAGAATTAATAAACTTTAAAGGGAGTGCAAAAAATCAATGAACATAGGTGAAAAGCTTCAGAAAGCATTAGCTAATTACAACAATTAGCCGCAGTCAATTTTTATACCCGTTACTCGTAGAGTACAAGGGTATATTGTAATCGTTGGAATGTATGTAACAGGCAGAAGGAGGCGTGGCAGACCCCATAAAGTATATATAAATTATGAGTTCTACTGATTCCAGCGTCGTCGTGGTAATCCTCGTAGAGTGATCTCCTAAGTCTTCTTAGGATGTTAACGGTGATGGCTTGACTTCATTTCAATTACTGGCCTTGTGGCTCAGCAATATGTTTAATATATGAAAACGATTATTTACGGCTGTCGCCGGAGTAGTATAGTTTATTCTGAACTGATTTTTTTCAATAGCAGAATCTTATGCTAAGCCTAAAGCTGAATTCATAAGCTTACAGAACTAAAGAGCTACAGCCGGCAAGCCGGCTCAGCAAAAATGATAACATAAACTCTTGCAACAAAGTCAAGTGTTATGTTACCATAGTTGACCAGCTATGGTCAGACCACTGAATTCATGCGTCAGCGGAATGTACTTAGAGCGAACGGATTTGTTATGTGCAATACTTATATGTTATCTTAGGTGCAATGCTTATGTGTTAACTACTCCCCCCCCAAGTGTAAGGCCGTCCTCGGCCGACCCAATCCCGGCGACGACTTCTCGCAACTGCTTCGCAGACTTCTTTGCGTCGATGATCCGCCAAAGGGTGAGGCCAATGCAGATTAAAGCACAGCATATGGCTCCAATGATGAATGCCACACGATACGCTTGATCAGTTACGGCGTCTTTCTTGAATTGCTGTATTACCTCCAAATTACGTTCATTCAAACGATGAAGGTAAGGGAGGCTGAGGACATCTTGGTTGGCGGTGATGTTCAGCAAGGGGGAATTGGCAATACCCTGGACTCTATTGCGTACATTATTGTGATTGTAAAACAGAGTCCCGTTAATTGCGACTCGGTCTCCGAATGTGATGAGATGCGTGCTTTGTACCTGGATCTCAGTGCCGTTGTCTACCTGAATCTTTGCGGACCCGTCGTTGAGGATGATGATTCCGTCATCTACATGGGTGATTATTTCCAGGTTGCTCGGCTGGATCTCGCAGTGTGCCGTGCCACCTGCATGGAGCTCTTTGGCACATGAACTCTCTAATGCCAGACGACAAAATGTGGCTCCAGGTGAAGCTGCGCAACTTTGCAGTGTGTGGGTTTCTCCATCGCATTCGGCTATGACGTTGTCGCAAGCTTTTTGGATCTTTGGGAATTTGATTATAAAATGTAAAGTGTTAATGGATTGAAGAGCTTTCACGGACGCAACGGACATAAGATCCCCTATGGGAGTGTTGGTGGGTTCCTCTAGCCAAATTGATTTTAAATCTGAGTGGTCCAAAATGTTTGGGCTAACAATGTTAGCCTTTGCGAGAGTAATATCAAGCATTAAATTTTGCAACTCCATCATCAGCATTCTGTTTCTAGACAGTAGTATTTCAAATAAATGACTAGTGTAAACTTGTGAGCTTTTGGCTATCTTGAGAATCTTATTGACAGTGATTGTTAACTGGTTAAGCTGGTCTTGAACTCTAGTGTTTATTTCTACTTGTCTATTGTTGGCATTTATCAGTTGCATTTCAGTAAACCTAGTCTGCTCTAAGTCGCCGGCATCGGGTGTACCCGCCACAACCTTCAGAATGGATCCTAGGAGATCTAAACTCCTGGCGACTCTATGGTGTGTGCCTAACGCCTCCAAGAGGTCTTGTAGATGTGCCGTGTCCACACTTAGAAGTTTTTTCATGTGGGATAGCGGGAACATGTCAATTAGTTTGACCGTTTCTTCCACTATTCGCACGTACTCTGAGAGGTTTGGCGTGTGCCTCACATAGGCGTATTCTTCCCATATCAAGACTTCGCCATCGATGATGGGAATGTACTTGGCACGCGAGTAGTCGGTGACATGTGCCGAAGCCACTGATAAAACAAGTAAGGAAAGTACAGTCGAGCAAGCCCGACCGTAAAATACTCTCTGCATTTTTTTCCCGATTAAATTATTAAAAACGGTCAAGAGTTATTACAATGTGTAGTACTTGCATTAAAACACGTTGAAACAAAAACAATCTAAACATAATCAAACATACAGATGTTTGTCTGTATGCGAATACACATACGAAAGACAATATATGATGCATATATGTATGTATGTGTGTATTGGCAGCGAAAACATTCGAACATGTGCTTGTATGTTTCTATCTCGCTTGCACTCATACATGATATTGCATTCGGTTATCAATATTGTAACGCTTCTAGTTTTCTTGTTTATAGTGCGATTTCAATGCGTCTTTCAGGATAGTTTGATATAGTTAGCCTCCACAGGAATTATAAATTACAATACTGTACTATATTAACAAACGCCTCAAAACGGAACGACAGTGGAGAATTATTTTTGTTAATTGTGGGAAAAAGGGGCGTGGCATCTTCAAAATTTTAAATGTCAATCCATTTAGGATGTCTCTAGAAACCTCCATACCAAAATTGGTGATCCTAGGTGCAATAGTTATTGAGATATTCGCCTAAAACACCAATTTTTTCCGAGGTGTGTCTAGTTTTTTGCTCATTGTGGGCGAATGGGGCGTGGCATCGAAATAAAAAAAGATTCTTGTATTGACTGACTAAATATGTGATCGATTGAGACCAATCTCGAACTTGTAGCTCTTACCATCTCTGAAATCTGTTTGTTCATACGGACGGACAGACGGACAGACGGACGGACGGACAGACAGACGGACAGACGGACATGGCTATATCGACTCGGCTTGTGATGCTGATCAAGAATATATATACTTTATGGGGTCTGCCACGCCTCCTTCTGCCTGTTACATACATTTTCACAAACCCAATATACTCTTGCAGAGAGTATAAAAAGGAGTAATATGGATCCAAATCTGTGAAATGAAGTTGTAGTCTTTCTTTTTAGCAACTTTTTGTTTATCTTTTTAAAGAGGTCTGCCCACCACCAAAAAATGTCTTATAAAAGCTATGCCAAGTGGCTAAAAGTAAATTGAAAAAACTATATCTAACTTATACGAGTTCGCCTAGTGGCTTAAAAAAAAGTGTAAAAAAAACAAGGGAGTCACCTTAGGTTGTCCTTGTGGACCACCCTCCCTCTAATGAGGACCTCGGTCCCCAGGTCTGCTTCCACGGCCTTCTCATCCCATAAAGGTGTGACTTTGTTTCCGAGCCGTCGGTTGGACTTGACCAAAACCTTGTCACCAACGTCGAAGACCCTATTCTGCCGATTTGCATTCTCCCTAGCTCTGAGCGTTTCTGATTTTCTTCCGTATCTTTTCTTGTGGTTCATCTGGGTGCGCCTGAACCACATCAACTGGTCTCTGGTCGATGACCGAATGGATCGACTTATTGTACTCAGTTGTGGCCAGTAAAATGACTTCTACGGTGTCACTTATGCCTTTATCGATCTTTAGGCATCTGGCTAACTCTAACAGAGTGCTGTGAAAGCGCTCAACCTGACCATTCGAGACGCTATGCAATGGAGGTGCATTTGAAATGCTGACCCCATAGTTGTTTGTAAGCATAGTTACGATGGTCTCTGAATTCAATGACGGTTCATTGTCACAGTAAATGGATCTAGCTTTTGGAAAAAAATTCATTAGTTGCATTAAAGCTGGCTTCAGATCCACAATGGTTCTTGAAGGGACCGGTTGAACAACAGCAAACTTAGAGAACTTGTCGATACAAGTGAGAAAGTATTTCCTGTCAGTGGAGAAAATGTCTATGTGTAGCATCTCTCCTACATGTGAGGGGATCGGTGTCTCCCCAAGCTCTTGTTTTTTTGGGTGTCTATCATATTTAGCCCTAGCGCATGTTTTGCAATTTTGCACTTTTTCATTGGCTATTTTTGCCATTTTAGGAAAGTAGTACTCCGAGAGTACCTTCTTTATATTTTCCTGAGCGGACCTATGGGCTCTATTATGCTCAGCTGTGAGGATTTCTCTTCTTTCTCCAACCGCAAATACGTCCACTACCCGATTTTTGCAGTGCCAGAACTTTGTGGCCGGGTATCTTCGAACCAAAGCATCTTGTATCATTGCAAGCGTGTGTAAATTACAGCGGAGAGCATTTACGCATTTGGGTGAAATTACGTCTTCGAGCTCGTCTAGCAGCGATTCGACGCAAGTATAGCTAATCAAGTAGCGCTAATCAAGCTAGCGAATAAAAGTTCGTTTTAAGGGGAAGCGCGCCTCTTCTAGCACTATCTGGTTTTGAAAACAATTCAAGGGTTTGTATGTTGTCTCAATGGTGTTGGTGAGAGATACCTCACTGTGGATCGTTGCTGCGCAGGACCCAATTTCTTGTTCACTTACAGCGTTGAGCTGCTGTCTTGACAAGGCATCTGCGACCAGATTTTCCTTGCCAGGTTTATAGAAGATACGTGCATTAGACTCGTCAATGCGCGCTTTCCACCTTTTGATCTTTGCATTTGGATTAGATTCCGAAACTGCGAAGGTCAAGGGTTGATGGTCAGTGAAGATATTAATGTCTTTCACCCCATACAAATAGTGCCTTAACTTGGCAAGTGACCATACGATGGCCAACAACTCTCTCTCATTTGTTGCATAGTTAAACTCGCTGTCCTTCAATGTTCTTGAAATCATTGTTATAGGACGACCCTCTTGAGACAAGACTGCACCCATGCCGTGCGCCGAAGCATCGGTCGTTAGATCGAATGGCTTCTTAAAATCAGGATACATTACATTCTCGGATGACAAAATTTAGAGAATTGAACCTTTATATTTCTGGACCTGTGCTTACTGACTGTTCCATTTTCACCCTTCAAGATGTTCGATATGGGTCTTGCTATTGCAGCGAAGTCCCTAATGAAACATCTGTAATAACTTGCGAGGCCTAGAAATGATCTGACCTCGAACAGTGTTTTAGGTTCTGGTTACTCTTGTATTGCCTTCACCTTTTCAGGATCCGTCGTGGCGCCAGTGCTGGTGACTATGAAACCAAGAAAGTTAACGCTTTTCTTAAAAAAACGTGACTTTCGACGGAGACCCTCATGTTTGCTTCGTGTAAGCTTTTTAAGACCCAATCCACATGTTTAATGTGGGATTCCCCATCTTCTGAAAAGATGATTACGTCATCGACATAAACATAGCAAAATTTGCCGATCTGCTCTGGCAGTATGTCGTCGATGGTTCTTTGGAAGATGATTGCTGCATTCTTTAATCCAAAGGGGAGTCTTTTGAACTCGTATTTCCCTCCGTTCACAGAGAAAGACGTTTTTTCACGGTCGCGATCAGCGAGTATGATCTGGTGAAAACCAGACTTGAGGTCTAATGTTGAAAAGAATTTGGCTTTCCCCAAATTCTCCAATATCATTGATATATTTGGCATAGGATATTTGTCAGGCACGGTTCTTTCGTTAAGTTTACGAGAGTCGATTACCAGCCTCATTTTCCTATTGCCTGCTTCATCAGTGCCCCTCTTGTCTACTACCCATATTGGGTTATTGTAGGGAGAGACGGACTTTTGAATTATATCATTTTTCAGCAGATCTTTGTTTTTTTATTAACGAAATCAGCTGCTCCCATTGGATATGGGTAAGGCTTGGCATAGATCGGTTGCTTATCTGTGGTCCTAATGGTAGCCACGACTAATGTGTTATACGGCAACGTCTCGTCTGGGTCTGCAAAGGCCTTTTGTCTGGTCTTTAGCATTTTCAAAAAAAAACTTCTATCTAATGGGGATGCCTCTGCACAGTCTACATTTGTGAAATTTACATTTTTGCACGTGCGGAAGGTGATTTGTTCGACCTCCGTGCCCCACTTAAGTTGTCCTGAAGCTAGACAAAGCGTAGCAGCTGCCTGCTTTAGCAGGTCAAGGCCTACAATCCCATCAAAAGTTGACAAGTCCGGCAGAATGAAAAATGTTGCCTTTAACCCAAACATTGAAACCAAGCATTTGTGTGTAATTTGTGTCTCGCCGTGAATGGAATGAATTCTAAAGGGGGACTCTACCGAGCGGACGCCTTTCAACCCTTCATGTGGCCGAATGAAATTCTTGGTCTGATGACGGGTAGCAGGGATTTGTTCCTAAAAAATTGAGATTATCAGAGTCATAACTAGCATCGTCATTGATTTGTGCCGCTGCGATGGAAGCGGCATCCGCATACGCCTTTGCCCCCTGTCCCGCGTCTTGCGTGACGTGATTCAACCTCTGCTGATTTCTCTGACCGCCTGAGCGGTCAGATGTGGGGTGCTTCCTATTCGCGTAAGCAGGGGCTTGGGTGGGCTGCAAAACCCTTGAGAAAGAAGGATCGACCTCCATGGGCACTGGTGCGCCATTATTACTGTGCTGCCTGCTGCTTCGTTGATCAGTCTGAACCGGGCCCTTGCTTTGCTTGCTAAAGTGCGGATTCTTTGTACCGCTAGCTTGCGTTTCAGCTTGTTGTGAATACCTCTCCTGTTGGTGACCGTGCGCTTTAGCATGTGGCTTGCGCTCTTTGTCCTCTACACTTCTTGCGAAATTAGTCGCGAATGCGTTCCTTTCGTGATTCGACTCGACTTCTTGCGCGAGAGCTAGCGCTGAAGGCAAATCTCTGGGCTTTGCTGCAAAGAGCACATCTGTAAGACTGCGTTTGAGACCCGATATGAACACACGCAACGCATCGCCGCGGAATTTTTCACATAGGCCCTTTGCTAAAGCCGGCTCATATGACATGTTAACTTTGTTGGTGAGAAGAGTGAGCTTCTTCTCTACCTCATCATAATATTGAAGCAGGGACAGGCCACCTTGCCTCAAGATACCTAATTCCTGTTCAATGACATGAATTGGTCTCTTGTCACTGTATGTGAAATCTAGGCGATTTATTATCGCATCAAAATTCAATACAGTGCCAAATGAAGCCAGCACCGCGTCTGCGGGGCCCCTAATCTTGCTTCTTATGATGATAACTGCCTGATAATGACGAGAACTGCCATTATATGGTTTGAAGATCTCGTAAGCGGCTAATGCTGCCTGCCTCCAAGATACATAAGCTTCCTGTACTCCTGCAAACTCAGGTAAGCACTTGACGGCATCTAGCGGCTCGTCACAGTGAATATCGTTTCTAATTCCTATAGCAGCATATGCTACTACTTGTGGGGCGGCAACGTTTGCTGTTGCTAATTGTTCAGCTAACTCATTAATTCTTTGAGTCAAAGCTTGCTCCCTCTGCTGGTTTGCAGCGGCCTGTTCTGCCAAAGCATTGTTAATAGCCGTTCTTATTACTTCCCTAAGCTGATCTGGATCCATTATACTTGATGGTGGGGGAACTGCAGGGAGAAGTCTTGAAGCTGGGGCTCTGATTTATCTGATTTATCTGCTTATCTGTTTATTTAGTCTGTTGCAATATAAAATGCTCACTAGTACTAACTAAGTTTTTATAACATAAACTAAATAATTTTTGTTTTTAAGAAAAAAAAATTTTGGCTAGAGTATCCACGTACATGGTTCAACTAACACAATAAAAATGTTTCTTAATAACTCGATCACTTGCAGCCCCCGCGCTGCTGTCTTAATTGTTGTTGGTTGTTGCAGCTCCTGTGCTGCTGTTTTAATTCTTATGGGTAGTGGAGTCTGCCCACTAGTTGGGCGCCAATTATGAGTTCTACTGATTCCAGCGTCGTCGTGGTAATCCTCGTAGAGTGATCTCCTAAGTCTTCTTAGGATGTTTACGGTGTAGGCTTGACTTCACCTCAATTACTGGCCTTGTGGCTCATCAATATATTTAATATATGAAAACGATTATTTACGGCTCTCGCCGGAGTAGTATAGTTTATTCTGAACCTTGTCAGTAAACATCAAGTACAAAACTGATTTTTTGCAATAGCAGAATCTTATTCTAAACCTAAAGCTGAATTCATAAGCTTACAAAACTAAAGAGCTACAGCACAAATGATAACATTAACGCTTGCAACAAAGTCAAGTGTTATGTTACCATAGTTGACCAGCAATGGTCAGACCACTGAATTCATGTGTCAGCGGAATTTACTTAGAGCGAACGGATTTCTTATGTGCAATACTTAAATGTTATTTTAGGTGCAATGCTTATGTGTTAACTTATAATCTTGATCAGCATCAATAGCCGAGTCGATATAGCCTTGTCCGTCTGTCCGTCCGTCCGTCTGTCCGTTAGTCTGAACAAAAGGATCTCAGAGACTATAAGAGCTAGAAAGGTGAATGGGGTCGCAAATGAAAGGTACAATACCCAAGCAGTACGAGTTTGTTTTTGTTTTTTGACACGCCCACTTTAGGGCGTTCTATCTTCATATAAAGGAAAATGTACAGATAAGACTTGAATGTTTTAGTATAGAAAACTTGTTAGCAATGCTATCTGATCCAAATTTACACGGAGACTGCATGTCTATGAATTACATGTACTGACCAAGTTTGATCGAAATCGGACAACTATATCGCATAGCTCCCATAGGGCCGATCGGTCAAAAACACGCTCCAAATATAAATTAGTATGAAAAAATGTTGCATTGACTAAGCTATCTTAATGAAACTGACACATAATAAGTAAATCAATAATATAAATATACTGACCAAGTTTCATACAAATCGTTTGACTATATCGTATAGCTCCCATACGAACAATCGGTCGAGCATTTAGTAACGGGTATCCTAAAGTCGCGGGGCGACTGTAGCATTCTTTCTTGTTTCTTTTGGTTCGTATCAAAATGCTGTACCAAGACACATTTAGTCCCATTATCCTTTCAACGTCCAGCAGTATTCAATCAACTTTCATAGTCGCCAACTTCACAGTCGGAATACTATTGATAGCGACAGAATTCCTCATAAAAATACTTATAATTATTACCAGCCACCAATTGAACAGAATTTAATGCCTGAGAATTTGGGTTTCTCTTAGCCACCTATAAGTGATTACCCAGGTTTGCCACACGAGCAGCCAATGCTATAGTCTCCGCCGAGCAGTCGGAGATTACATGATCTGCCCAAGTTTACAAAATTGCCGGATCAATGGCCGATAGTTTTTTGTTGCAGGTACGGAAATATCAAATTCATGTAGATATACAAATTTCGAAAACTTAACGAGTTTACCAAGGTCCTTGAAGTTCCAGCAGATTTTGTTGCAACATTATTGATGACGACCTAACGGCGGTAATGGTGGAGAACGGGAAGATGCGCCTCATTATGGCATCCTGCTATATGGCTCATGACCTGCCAGCACCACCGAACGAACTGGAGAGACTTGTGGCTGAGACCGCCCGAAAAAACGACTTGCATGTGGTAGTCGGCACAGGCGCCAACGCACACCACTGCGTATGGGGATCAACCGACACCAACATCAGGGGTGAGTCGTTACTTGAATTCCTACTAACCACAACACTAAGTATCGCTAACACGGGGGAGGCACATACATACGTAGGTCCCACTTCGTCTAACGTTCTTGACCTAGCACTCGCAACAGGTGTAGCAATAACAAACTGGAGGGTCCTAGATAAACCCTCATTCTCTGATCACAAGTACATTCAATTCGAATGCGACTTTGATCACAACCCCAAACCAACCCAGTTTAAGAACCCCAAGAACACTGACTGGGCCAAGATCAGGAGTCTTGTGGCAGAAAAACTCAGCCCACCAGACAACATCAGATCTGCAAAAGACATTGAGAAATCAATGTCGATTGTCAATAAAACTCTGATTGATGCCTACAACAGCGCATGCCGAACATCCAAATGCAAATCGAGATCAAAACCACTATGGTGGAATTCCGAAATCTCAACACAGAGAGCAAATACTAAGGATCTGTTTAAACTTGCAAAGCAGACCGGTATGGACATAATCCACGACGAATACAAAGTCGCGCTCAGAACGTACAAGTCCAAAATCAGGAAAGCCAAAAGAAACTCCTGGAGGAACTTCTGTTCCAACCTGGAATCGGTACCTGAAACCGCAAGACTTAGGAAGCTGCTGTCAAAACAGCGACCAATTCAAAGTCAACTAAAGCTGGGAGATGGTATATGGACAGAGAGCAGCGAGGAAACTCTGGATGCACTCATGACCACCCACTTTCCAGGTTGTTCGACACCACCTGTGTCTGACGAACAACACAACAATACGGAGCAGTCATACAAACGAGCCCTATACAACAACGAATATGCTCTGGGTGCCTTTGTAGACATCTCAGGAGCGTTCAACAATGTTAGCACCAAGGTCATAATCGACCAGCTAGCAACTACCAATTCTCACCCAACGATCACCAACTGGATTAGAAACCTTCTGAACTGCAGGAGAGTTCAATCAGAATGGGGCACTGCAACCACAACAAAAATCGCGAACAGGGGTACCCCTCAAGGAGGAGTCCTTTCTCCCCTTCTTTGGAACCTAGTTGTCGACGACCTAATTAAGAGATTTGATAGAAGAGCCCCAAAAATAACTGCCTATGCGGACGACATAGGCATAATTATAACGGGAGTATGCCCATCGACTCTCAGCTCCATAATGGAACGGACCCTCAGGGAGATATGTAAATGGGCGGAGAATGCCGGACTACATATAAATGCAGAAAAGACGGACCTCATCCTCTTTACCAAGAAGTACAAGGTACCGTACTGGACTCCCCCGAAACTAAACGACAAAGAACTCAAGCCCAGCACCCGCATTAAGTACCTAGAAACAGTGCTAGACAGCAAACTGACATGGAGAGCCAATGTAGAAGAAAGGGTGAAGAAAGCCACCATGGCGCTATACGCATCCAAGAAGATGCTAAGCAGCACATGGGGCCTGTCACCCAGACTTATGCACTGGATATATATCTCAGTTGTGCGCCCGACACTGCTCTATGGGGCTCTTGTGTGGTGGGCTGCTACGGAAAAGAAAATGTATTTCGCCCTATTGGAGAAGGTACAGCGTCAATCGCTAATCTGTATTACAGGCGCTCTCAAAACCACCCCAACGAAGGCACTAGAGATCCTGACGGGATTACCTCCCCTGGATCTACAAACAAAACTAGTAGCAGCAAAGTCGGCCCAACGTCTTATAGCACTGGGCAACATGGCGCTACGAAGCTACGGGCACAGCTCCATAGGGAGGAGCATGATATCGCGCTCAGACTACATCAAACCCGAAAACAGACTCGGAACCCACATAAAGGCACACCTTGGGCCCGATGACTGGAAAAGCTGTCGCTACAACCACACTGAGCTCAACATATACACAGACGGCTCTCACATGGAGGGAGGAGTGGGGGCCGCTGTTTACTGCGAAACCTCCAGCCTTAAACTCACATTCAAGCTACCAGACCACTGTAGCATTTTCCAAGCGGAAGTCTTTGCGATTGGAAAAGCAGCAGAGACCGCAAAACAGATCAGCACCAACTTCCATAAAGTCAACATCTTGGTAGATAGCCAGGCAGCGATTAAGTCCATGATGTCGTCTACTCTCAATTTCCGGATAGTCAAGGTGAGCAGGGAAGCACTAGATGAATTACGTACGACAACGTCAGTACACATCTACTGGGTACCCAGCCACCAGGGCATACCAGGAAACGAGGAGGCAGACATCCTGGCAAAGGCAGGCGTTGACCTACCAACTAACAGGATAGAACAGGTGGACATCCCCCTAAGATCACTACATAGCGATCTAGAGAGAAGCACCAATAACCAAATCAGCCATAGATGGCGAAACACCCGCACATGCAGAATAGCAAAAATCATGTGCAAAAACATCAACTCTAGACTATCACAATATATTCTGCACCTCCCCAGGAAAGACTGCAGAATGATGGTCGGGCTACTCACTGGTCATTGCCTAGCAGCCGCACATGCAACTAAACTGGGAATAACCAACAGTATCAATTGCAGGAAATGCAATGACACAGACTCTCCAGAGACGCTAGAGCACCTCCTATGCCACTGCCACGCCTTAGAGCGCACGAGGCTTAGGTGCCTAGGAAACTCAATACTCCCCTCATTGATGGAGCCTCCAACATACCCGCAAGTAACCTGCTAGCGTTTGCGAAGCGCGCACAGATTCTACAGGACCTCAAGCCGTGGTAATCCTCCCCCAACCGGTTGACAAAGGGCCATAACTGGCCTATGCTCTGTCCCTCGAGGACGTCCGGCTTAACCTAACCTAACCTATTGATGTACCGCAACAATGTGAACAACGTTACGGTAACACTTGCGTTTTAATATGGTCGCCACAAACATTTTATACGAAGTAAAAAAGCAAAAGTCCGACCCATTCAACCCATAATAAATTTATAGAACTCATCGATTTCAGTATTCCAATAGCCAATTTGACAGCATTTTTGGATGGTACCAATGTGAAGCCTCATTTGAATAATCCTACTTCGGTTGACGAGTTCGTAGTTTTCGAAAATGCTTCAAAAGGTTGCTAAATATACAACCATTGCAATTAAAAGTTCCGTTCTGGAAAAAACTAATGGTCAGCGAAATGGAAATTTTCAGCAAAATGAACAGAACTCTTACAGTATGTGTGAAACGCACTGAAAATGCGTTTTTATACTCTCTGCAAGAGTACATCGGATTTTTGAAAATGTATGTAACACGCAGAAGGAGGCGTAGCAGACCCCATAGAGTATATATATTCTTGATGAGCGTCACAAGTTGAGTCGATATAGCCATGTCCGTCTGTCTTTCTGACCGTTTGTCTGTCCGTATGAACAAACTGATTTCAGATATGCTAAAATCTATAAGCTCGAACTATGTCTCAATTGACTATATATTTAGTCAGTCAATACAAGAATCTTTTTTTTTTTTATGCTAATACCCATGCGCCGACAATAAGCAAAATTTGGACACACCTCTAAGAAAATCGATGTTTTAAGCGAATATCTCAGTAATTATGGCAGTTAGAAACCCAATTTTGGTACACAGGTTCCTAGAGACAGCATAATGGTTTCAAAAATTTTGGGCTGCCACGCGTCTGTTTCCCATGAGAACTACAAAATTTTTCCAACTTTAATGCCGTGATTAAGGCATTTGTTCTTATCGTTCAGTAATGTAACTTATAATTCGTGTGGAGCCTAATTATATAAAATTGTTCCAAAAGTTACATTAAAGTTACATCGGACAATAAACAAGAAAGCTAAAACGGAACAACATTGATAATTGAACGAAATATCAATGCATTAGTGCAAGGGAAACAGAAACATCCAAACGCATGTTTGGGCGTTTTCACTGCCTGTGCGGCGCCCCGCAGACGCTGTCCGTACCGACCAAAACATACATACATGCATGTGCACACATATAATGTCAAACGAATTGGTATGTATGTGCCTAGCAGTGATGTCCATTTTTTTTTTGAAAAAAGGCCAAAAAGGTCCGTAATATACGGAAAAAAGGCTGAAAATTTGTTTTAAAAAAAAGGACAGAACACAGGACAAAAATATGCGATCGAATTTGATCAATTTTGGAATTAATACTGCATTTGCAGTATCTGCAGTACAGCTTATTGTTTTCGGCTTCATCGCGCGCTATCCACTTCATAAAATTTGGCTACTGTGGCCAGCGATCCCGAAATATTTCCACCTTTCTTATTTAAAACTTTATATTACAAACGATACCGATAACACATACAAAGCACCGTCACAATTCAATTTATCGTTGGTATACTCATTTCGGCAGTTTTCTTAACCAAATATCTGAACAACACTTTAATATATTTTATGCTAATGTTCTGTATTAGCTGTTCTGCAATGTTAATTAATCGAATTCTGTTGCAAACGGATAAACGGATACACTAGGGAAACAACCACCCAATTGGGAAAATATGAACACGATTCGGCTTCAGAAAAAAACAAGAAAGAATGCTACAGTCGCCCCGCGACTTTAGGATACCCGTTACTCAGTGTTCGACCGATTGTTCCTATGGGAGCTATACGATATAGTCAAACGATTTGTATGAAACTTGGTCAGTACATTTATGCTATTGATAAATTTATTCTGTATCAGTTTTATTAAGATAGCTTTTTGACCTATTGTCCCTATGGGAGCTATACGATATAGTAGTCCGATTTCTATGAAACTTGGTCAGTATATTTATATTTTTGACTTATTTATTTTGTGTCAGTTTCATTAAGATAGCTTAGTTAATGCAAAATTTTTTTATACTAATTTATATTTGGAGCGTGTTTTTGACCGATCGGCCTATGGGAGCTATACGATATAGTTGTCCGATTTCGATCAAACTTGGTCAGTACATGAACTTCATAGACATGTAGTCTCCGTGTAAATTTGGATCAGATAGCATTGCTAACAAAAAAGTTTTCTATACTAAAACATTCAAGTTTTATCTGTACATTTACCTTTATATGAAGATAGAACGCCCTAAAGTGGGCGTGTCAAAAAACAAAAACAAACTCGTACTGCTTGGGTATTGTACCTTTCATTTGCGACCCCTTTCACCTTTCTAGCTCTTATAGTCTCTGAGATCCTTTTGTTCATACAGACGGACAGACGGACAGACGGACGGACGGACGGACGGACGGACGGACAGACGGACGGACGGACAGACGGACATGGCTATATCGACTCGGCTATTGATGCTGATCAAGAATATATATACTTTATGGGGTCTGCCACGCCTCCTTCTGCCTGTTACATACATTCCAACGATTACAATATACCCTTGTACTCTACGAGTAACGGGTATAAAAACAGATTTCCGGATAGGGGCTGTTTGATCATTTTTTCCGGATGAAGTACCGAAAAACAGGACGGATCTGTCCGGAAAAAAGCCAAATTGACATCACTGGTGCCTACAGACAACCAGATGTTTCTTCGATTATACTTAGTTTTTATTTGTGTCAACGTATTGTAATACGAGTAATACCTGGATACCGATTTAATTAATTTAATCGGGAAAAAAGCAGAGAGTTTTAAACGGTCGGGCGTTCACGAGTATACTTTTCTTACTTGTTTGCAATGCCGAGCATTAAAGCTTTAAATCAGTTTTTAAGTGGTGAAATTTCGTAAAGACAAATTTATGCTCCTGTTGCCCAGGGCGAGGGCACTCATTATATCATCTGTTCGAATGCTAAATCGTAAACTGTCACAAGCAGCATAATCGTTCACTGTGAGAACCATCAAAGCAGGTGCCGCAAAATAAAGAGGACGCCCGTATTGTTTCCATAATGAGGACAACTGAGAGGCTGGACTTTATATCATCTGTTCGAATGCTAAATCGTAAACTGTCACAAGCAGCATAATCGTTCACTGTGTGAACCATCAAAGCAGGTGCCGCAAAATAAAGAGGACGCCCGTATTGTTTCCATAATGAGGACAACTGAGAGGCTGGACTTTAAAAGTTTTACCCGTTAGAATCACTTTTCCAAAAGAAACCATCGAGTAGTTTCCGTTATTGACGAAGGGTCAATAATATCTATGGAATCAGAAATCCGAGGCCAGTGAATGACTTGAAGCTATTACCACAAACATTAGTCCTTGAAAATTTCCGTAAACATTTCCCGATATTACGTTAGAAACCGGTTAGATTTTCAATGCATAAAATGTTGATTGGAATGGCACATACAAATTTTCTAAGACATGAGGGGAAAAAAAATAATACACTTGAGTGATCACTGCCCATAAATCCAAACTGAAATGGATTATTTTTGATTCCAACGGGAGAGAATATTATATCGAGAAATCTGAAAATAGACTTGATATAATGCGAGACATGATAAACATATGATCTGAATTAGATAATTCGCCATTAAGACAATTAATCCAGTTACATCAGAGCTTTACACGTTCTTAGCAGCACTACTAAACAAAATGGAATACAGTAATCTAAACTTTTGCCAAACGAATCAAAAATGAACGGAAATTTTGGTATATACCACATTTTAACATATGTAATATCAATAAAAGAAATATGTTGAGTCTTGTCGTTGATTCCACATTCAGCCTATATGGGTTGTCTTTGGACTCCTAATTGATAAAAGGACCTGACGAGCTCAGCACAATATGTAAAAATAATATATGCTGAAGCCTACTAGGAGGCGCATCCAACAGCAGTTAAAGCAATCACACGGAGACACTACGTGGATGACTTTGTGAACAATTTTGCAACCATTGTTTTGCAAGCGACATCAGTGTCAAAAAGTTATCCAAATAAATGCAGGTGGAAATTAAATTAAAAGATTAAAAGATATAGAACCAAATGCAGAAAAACCAAAAACAAGTCTTTTATAGTTACAGCCAGTTCAATTAAATAAAGAGAAATCCCATTATTGGGAAAAAGCAACAGATGAGTTTTATTTTAAATATAAATTCAACGGACTACGAAGATAAAAAATCGAAGCAAACTTTGTTCCAACCAAAAGTATGCTTATGTAGATTTTCGATCATTTTGGCTTTCTACCAGAACTTGTCATAAAAGCTACAATAATCATACAAGAACTATTGAGATTGAAAACAGGTTGGGACGAATCTATACCCGATACAATACATAAAATCTGGTGTGAATGACGCGACACATTATCACAGGCAGAAAGGAAAAAAATCAATTTTTTTGACCCCGTACTCTTTAAAAAAGAGTAGAGGGGTCTATTAAGTTTGTCAGAAGCGAGATGTGCGTAACAGGCAGAAGGAGGCGTGGCCGACCCCATAAAGTATGTATATGCTTGATCAGCATTAACAGCCGAGTCGATATAGCAATATCCGTCTGTCTGTCTGTCCGTCCGTATGAACACCTGGATCTTTTAAACTACAACAGCTAGAGACACCAAATTTGGAATGTAAGTCCGTTATTTTCGCGAGCAGATCAAGTTTATTTCAAATTGTTGCCACGCCCCTTACCGCCCCCGCAATGATCAAAAAACCAGACACACCTCGAAAAAATATGTGTTTTAGGCGAATATCTCAGTAACTATAGCACTTAGGAGCACAAAATTTGAGAGCTGCCACGCCCCATTTTCTCAAAAGAACTAAAAAACTTTCCAACTTCAATGCCGTCGATGTAGTCGATTCCTCGGTTAGAGTTGCAGACAATACTGTTGGCAATTAGCTTAAAGTGCAATTTATGGAAATATTGCATGTGTATAAAGTCGAACAATGGAAATGGGGAGCAAAAAATCCTGCTGATGCGCAACAAGAATTAAGTTAAGGAACAAGAATGACATTGAGCTCAAAGCAACAAGTTTTTTGAGCTCTGACAGCAGTATTATTTCTTGTTTGCCAGAAGATGCAGAATATTAAATTATTTTCGAAGAGCTTAGGGATAGCAGACAACTTCGAAATTTCACTTTAATTGAATATATTTGACTTGTACCAGGAAGACATTAAGGTGTTAATTGAAGGAAGCAGGAAGCTATCAGTAATACGTTTCAGAAAAAATAACAGAATTAGGGTATGGGAGTTTAAAGGGGTAAGAGAAGTTAGTAGTAGTATTTAAAAAGAAAGAAAAGGGTAAAGTACTAGACTTAAGTTAAGAATTAACAAAGCTATAGAATTGTTTAGGAGCACACTCAAATTTACTCTTGCAACGAATGAGATAATTTTCATATCGGCGAATGTCTTATTAACTATAGTTATGCGGAAGAAAACGCATAACCAAATTAACATTTGTGAGCAATGTCAATACGTGAGTGCAAGCGAAACAGAAACAGACAAACATATGTTCAAACGTTTTCGATGTTGGCTGGTGGCAGCACTGTCCGCAGTTGCTGATTTAATGACTTCTAATGCAAGTACTATCCATTGTTCTACCGAGGTACCAATTTAATTAATTTAATCGAAAATAAAGCAGAGAGAATTATACGGTCGGGCGAATTTGACTGTACTTTTCTTACTTGTTTTAATATAAAATGGGCTGGCAAAAATCCTCTAGCTGAACCCTCCCCGAGGGTGCCGGCTTGCAATGAACACTGCATCGCCCAGGGCGACCGCGACCCGACATGTCACTTGCCCTCCGAGGCAATGCAGTGTCTAGCTAAGGCGTGGTCCCGTTCCCTGGCATGTCGTGACATGTCAGGAGTGCCGAACACACTCCATGGCTAGGGGTAGCCGTGGCGGCAGGCTATAAAAAACGCTAGGGGTGGCTACGCGAACAAATGAGCCGTAAGGAGGTCTACAACACAATGGAAGGTTCCTATAAGAACTCAACTCGGGCTGGGATGTCAGCCCAAACGTCGGTGGAAGGAGTGACTGCTACCACCGGCGGGCACGGGGGGGAGAAATCCCCTCTGCGTGTCGCCAGTGGTCACACCTTTGATTTGATGGGAGCAGGCCAGGTCAGTTGTATTACGACTGCCAACATACAGAAGCGCTAACTGACCCGCTCAGGTAACACTGTCCACGAAGCTTCGGACCTTGAGAGCGTTGCATCGGTCACTATGACAGAAGAAGAAAGCATTTTGCGCTCTCCGGTGCTAGGTACCAGCTCCCCGCGTAGGGATGGGCCTAAACGCACCAGGCAGGGGCAAAAGGCTAAAGCGCAATACAAGGCGGCGCTTAAAATCCAGAGTCGGCTCCGAGACACAGCGAGTTTGTCCGAAGAGGACAAGGCTAAGCTAGCCTGGGCCGAGGAGAGGATTACAGAAAGCCGCCGACACTTTGCTCAATTGGCGCAGATGCAGGCGACATCGAGCAAATACGCTAATAAAATGGAGGAGATGCTGTCGCCAAACGACACCTCATCGTGGTTCTGAGAGACAGAAGCGACGAGAACGGCAAGATCTCGGAGGACCGATGCCAACCTTCGACGGTGCGGGGTGGCTCAACGGGTGTAAGATCCTCAAATGTAATGATGACCCAACTCTCAAATGGCTAAGGGTAGTGGTCCCGGCACTGGGCGTGGTCTGGGAAGGACCACATCTGGAGGTTGTAGACAGGGAGAATATCCCGTCCAAACCTAAGGCAAAAGTGGTCTTCCCGATTACTGTCCAAGGTGACCAAGACGTTCGACTGCACCAGCGCCAAAATAATAACGATCCGTCCAGCGACTGGTACCTTCCCCCCATCGGAGATGGGCCAGAGTGTAATCCTCCAAATCCTTGTGTCCAGGGACAAGTGTCTCGAATAGGGCCCAGTCGACATTCCTTGGGTTCCTAGGTCTGTCTTTCAAAGGGGTATTTCCAAAGGTACATTCGAATTAAATATACTTGTGGTCTGAGAAGCACGGACTGTTTAAGACAAGCCAGTACTATGTCGACCTAGTGTAATCGAGTCGGTGAGCGACATTGAGAAGTCTCTCCTACTACTAAACACCACCCTCATAAACCCCTATAACAAGTCATGCCAACCATCTAGACGGCAAGTGAGGTCCAAACCACTCTGGTGGAATGCCGAACTTTCCGTACTAAGAAATGAGGCCAAGGCTCTGTTCAAACTAGCCAGACTGACTGACACCCAAATGATTCACGACGAATATAAGATTGCTCTCAGAGCATACAAGACCGCCATTAGGAAGGCCAAGAGGAGCTCCAGAGTGCCAGAAACCGCCAGGCTGCTATCTAAGCAGCCGCCCATTCAAAGTCAATTGAAACTAGGCGACGGATCATAGACGGAGAGTAGTCAGGATACCCCAGAAGCTCTAATGTCCACCCATTTTCCGGGTTGGTCTGCGCCGCCCGCAGAGGATTTACGACACGACTTCTCACTCCCAAGAGAACTATTCTCCTCACATAAAGTACTATGTGCCATTAATTCTTTGCAAGGATACAAAGTCCGGGTATAGGTAAAATCATACCGGCCATGCTGCAAGCCACCGAAGACGTGGTCGTCCCATGGCTAGTTAAAATTTTCAAGGCCTGACTCAAAACTGGACACATTCCAACTCAATAAAGAAATGCGCGGACGGTATTCCTACCCCAAGCTGGTAAATGTGGCCACAGCAGCCCAAAGGACTACAGACCAATCAGTCTCACATCCTTTATGCCGACAACAATGGAAAATCTGCTGGACCTCAGCGTCAGGAACACTGGGCTCTCATACAAGCTACCCGATCATTGCAGTATATTCCAGGCAGAGGTTTTTGCCATAGGAAAGGCTGCGGAAGTCGCGACTCTCCTCGGTACAGCCAGCCACACAATCAACCTTATGGTTGACAGTCAGGCAGCCATTAAGTCTATGATGTCGTCTTCACTCAGTTCCAAAACGGTCAAGGTAAGCAGGAAGGTGATCTATGTACGAGTAAGTCAGTACACATCTACTCGGTTCCAAGCCACCAGGGCATTCCAGGAATGAAGAAGCGGACACTCTAGCAAAGGAAAAAGAGCGCCAACAAGTGTATTAAGCAAAGGTGGCGGAACACCTCATCTTGTAGAATAACAAAATTAATGTGCAATAAGTTCAATGCACAACTTAGTCGGAACTTACTGCACCTCTCTCGGAAAGACTATAGGATGCTAGTCGGAGTATACACAGGTTACTGCATGGCGGCCGAACATGCGGCTAAGCTTGGCATTACCACTAATACGATCTGCAGGAAATGCAAGAACTCCAGCACCACTGAAACGTTAGAACATCTACTTTGCCACTGCCACGCTCTAGAGCGAACCAGGCTTAGATGTCAGATGTTATAGAACGATTATTAAAAGAATGCAAAGCGAAGACACAAAAGAGAGATTGTCAAATAACGCCATGTAGAAATTTATCGGTGATCGAGACAAAAATGAGAGAGCGAGGTTCAAGAGCGATTTAGTCGCATCCTTCGAGTGTGGTGCAATTAGCTCTAGAGTAGGAAAGAGGGGGTTTACAAAGTCAGTGCTTTTCCAAGTCATCCAGAAGAAGAGGTATTACTAACGCTTTCAAGATTTTAATTTCTGACCAAAAGCTCTGCTATCGTGTTCTGCTACTGAATCCAAAGCGTTCAGGTCTTTAAAAGGATTTTTCTTTTAGCGATGCGATTATTTGCACAATTAATCGTTTAACGTTTTAGTTAATTGTAACTCATTTAGCGATGCAATTAATGCATTATTTTAAACGAATAATCAAAAACATGTGTCAAATTATTAATCGTGCCATCACTAGTGAAGGCGGGTTAAACCCGTCACTGCTAACCATTGAGGCAGAAATCAGTCGTAAGTAAAATATTAACCCAATCACAACAAATATTAGCAAGAAGTTTAAATGTGTCCATCGGCATTGGTACGCAGATCATTAGTGCGGCTCCCATGCCTGGAACAGAACGGTTTCAAAGGCGTCCCCACCGGTAGCAACCTATTCAACAAGGAGGATTAAAAAGCTTCCAACAAAGACAAGCATAGGGCTGTTTTAGTCCTCTTAAAAAATATCTCCGACAGCCCCGCAGCAAGCGAAGAGCGACTAAGCTGGGCTCGGAAGATCCTGTCAAATTTCCGTCCCCCAAGGCAGGAGGGAAGAACGCTAGCAATAATAAAAGCCAACCATCTGTGGAAGCCGCCTTCCGCCGACCTGTGAGGACGCAGTGCGACATCGGAAGCCATCGCATGACTGTGGACCTCTACAGGAAAGCGGTCCAGCAATCCGAGAGCGAGGATATGGGTCTCCGCCAAGCCAGCGGAACCTGATAAAATTCTGCAGCTGCTTCAGGTCTGCAACGCTGCCTTGCCAACTGCAGACCGGAAAGTTGCTATGGTGGAGGAAGCAGTTGGCCTTTCGAGACAGGTAATACTTATTCTCGATAGGACCTCCGCAGAATTTCTCGCCAAAGCGGCCGGATTGGCCACGTACAGCCTTAAAAAGGCCTGTTCAAAAAGGACACTAAGGAGAAAGGATCAAAACTGATCTGGAGCTGTATGATCTTGTTCCGGAGGTCGACTTGGAAGAGGACATAATGAAAGGGTATGTCATTAAAGAGAGCGACGTAGTATTTTGGGATGTCAATCAGGCTCCTGCACATACATTTCCACCACTGTAAATCGGAATCTGCCGCTCTACTACTCTTCCTATGTAAGGGCGGTGTCGGTATGGTCCTTATTCAAGTACCCTGACTCTGGCCATAAGGCCATAAGCTGTATGCAGCGGAGGTGTCAGGTGAGCCCTCAAGCAAAGTATCTAAAATCAGATGAGGCGTGGAGCAGCTATGGAAGCTCTCTATCCTCCTATAACAAGGAACTACGCCAAACGCAACTTCTACTTTCTCACACTACTCGCTCTTTGGGCTTCCTCAAGCGCAACGACAACTCCTGGATAGGCCACTCTAATATTCAGTCTGAGTTTCTCTTTGAACTCTTAAATACCGACTATTGCACTCCTATTGCACGTGTACCAATAACCCATTGAATGTGGCTTTTCCCCCGAGGGAGGACTGGATAAGTGGTCCCCCACACCTAAACTCCTTCGTTAATTTCACCACCGACGGCTCAAGAGCGGAAGGCAGAAGGGGTGGAGGAATCTACTGCTCTAAACTTGGCATCTCCAGTTCTTTTAGACTACCTTATTACTGCAGCATCTTCCAGACTGTAAAACAAACCATACCGTATGGGTGCAGGATCTGCATCCTTTCAGATAGTCAGGAAACACTTAAATCACTTAGATCTGTCTTCACTAACTGCAAAACTACAAACGAATGTCGCAGATCTCTGATGGAGATTTGGGCTGCAGACTAGCTCGCTAGGGCACAGTCTCCCCTCTTGGAAATGAGGGAAAGTTTTCATGCATTTGGCGACTTGCAGACTTACCATTGATAAACACTTTGTGCACCTAGTCGACCCTAGGAGAGCAGTCACCTCAAGGTGTATCTCGCCTCATTTAGCCTACCCGAAAGAATGATTCTCTATTCTTTGCAGGCTGCCTTTTGCCTTTGCCTTTGCCTTTCATTTAATTGATCTTTCGGAACTATCCGAAATTCAGCCAAGTCTACTCTCTGGCTTTATGGATAGATTACTTTGCCTCTGAATGGAGCTCGACACCGGCTCTTAACGATTGTTTTAACATTCCAACCTTTGTTTACTTCTCTTCGTAGATCACCCAGGTATTACATAGGGCAGACTCTGGTATTCTCGACACCAGCAATCACCTAACCTTACCAAACCTTATGACATTATAATTAGATGACATTGATTCATTATCAGATTTGATAGAATAAAGCCAAGTTTCTGAAAGTTCAATAATATCAGAATCGAAAGTAAAAGTTTTATTCTTATGTATGACCCAAGACCGCCACAGTGAAAACGTTCGAGCATGTGTTTGAATGTTTCTGTCTCGCTGGCACTCAAATATTGACCTTGCACTCAAATTTTAACTTTCAAACTTGTATTCTTTCTTGATTATAGTCCGATTTTTTTGCATCTCTTATCTCATCCAATATACTCTAGCAGTGTGAATAACAATTCTGTTCAAGGTACTATTATAACTTCTCTTTCAAAGATGACCTTTAACACAGTAAACAATTACATCCTTGTGTGTTGTTGCATCTGGGGCTGAGCTGAATTCTGCTCAGCTGAGTCGTATACGAATTTTGTCATATAAGCCAAGTGGGACAAATCAGTAGAGTATAAATTAGAAGATATAGGGTATAAGGGTAGGAATTAGGAAGAGAGAGAATTAGGAAGGAGAGAGAATGGTGGCCAGGGGCAGACGTCCGTTGACTCTAAGCCACCGTTGTGAATAAAATGAAGAATAAGAAAATGAAATGTGACATGCCAACAGAGAGTGGGTTTTGGAGCTCGGCACGAGGCTTCTGCGTTCCCTGATCTGTGGCTTGTTTTTTGCGTCTACAAAGGTCTTGCGTTTTTTTTTTGTGTGGTCCTCGAAATTTAATTAAAAATAATTAACATAACAAATAAAAACGAACAAAAAAGAATTACATACATATACACTCAGCGAAATTCAATGAAAGGCACTCATTTTTTTAGATTGTTTTGAATCTTAGAATAGTTTTAGGTTGGAATAGTTTTTTATACTAAATCACATATTTCAATTAGTTTTTTGTTAAACACAATAAACACAAACAATAAATTTTTTTACTTTTTTTCAACATTAAACTTTTAACTTAACATAAACCTTGCAAGGTTCCCCCACATGTTTTCTATGGGATTGAGGTCCGAAGATCGAGCAGGCCATGACATGGTGGTGATTTGCATCTCCTGAAACCAAGCTCGACTAGCCCGCGAATCATGTATGTTTGCATTGTCCTGTTGGACAATTGAATCCGTACCCGTTTCTTCATCCAAAAAGTCCAAAAGAACATTTTCCAGTAAATTTATGTAACCTTGAGAATTTAAACGGCCGGAAGCTTTGCAAATTGCGGTTCGATTGTGGAAGCTAAATGCAGCCCATACCATCAATGATCCACCACCAAAGTTTGGCTTTGTAGAGTATCTTTCTGGTTGGCGAATATCATGTCAGTAATAATTAAGCCCATCAGGGCCATCTAAATTAAATTTTTTCTCATCTGAAAAAGCCACTGCTTCCTTAGACTAGTCTAGCCACTTTGGCTATTGGATAGAGCCGGCTTAGACTTCATTTTCTTCCATTTTAGCCGGTTGCTAGTGGCCAAAATTTGCTGAACACGTCTTTTAGTTATCGGCAGGTATAGATCTTTGACAATCTTGGAAGCAGTGTCTTTTTTTTGGAGTCCCGAATTTTTCCAGTTTTTGTTGTAATTTTCTTTCATGTTTACAACATTGTTAACTGCAGTTGGAGAGCGCTTCAATTTTCGTGCAATTTTTCGGTTAAACCAACCCACATCCTTGTATGCAATGATTTTAGCGATTTCTTCGCTTGTCAGTGTTTCTCTCTTCCCATTTTAACAAAATTTCGAAAACACCGTCAAATATAGAACTAAAAGTTTAGAACAAGAAAGAAAAGTACAGTCGAGCTCGCCAGATCGTAAAATATGCTCTGCATTTATTTCCCGATTAAATGATTAAAATCGGTCGAGAGATATTAAAATGTGTAGTACTTGCATTAAAACACGTTGAAACAAAAACAATCCAAGCATAATCAAACATACATCTGTTTGTCTATATGCGAATACACATACGGGGGACAATATAGGATGCATATATGTATGTATGTTATGTGTGTATTAGGCGCGGCCAGCGACTGCCGCCACACAGGCAGCGAAAACATTCGAATATGTGCTTGTATGTTTCTGTCTCGCTTACCCTCATACATGATATTGCATTCATTTATCAATATTGTAACGCTTCTATTTTTCTTGTTTATAGTGCGATTTCAATGCGCCTTTCAGGATAGTTTGATATAGTTAGTGTCCACACGAATTATAAATTACAATACTGTTCTATATGAACAAATGCCTAAAAACGGGACGAAAGTTGAGAACTATTTTTATTAATTGTGGGGAAAAGGGGCGTGGCAGTCCGACGTTTTAAATGTCAATGCATTTACGCTGTCGCTAGGGACCTCCATACCAAATTTGGTGATACTAGGTGCCATACTCCCTGAGATATTCGCCGAAAACACCGATTTTTTCCGAGATGTGTTTAGTTTTTTGCTCATTGTGGGCGAATCGAATGGCATCTGATCGATTGAGACCAAGCTCGAGCTTGTAGCTCTTACCATCTCTGAAATCTGTTTGTTCATACGGACAGACGGACAGACGGACAGACAGACAGACGGACATGGCTATATCGACTCGGCTTGTGATGCTGATCAAGAATATATATACATTATGGGGTCTGCCACGCCTCCTTCTGCCTGTTACATACATTTGCACAAACCCAATATACTCTTGCAGAGAGTATAACTAGAAGCGTTACAGTATTGATAATTGAATGCAATATCACTGTATGAGTACAAGCGAGACAGAAACATACAAGCACATGTTCGAATGTTTTCGCTGCCTGCGTGGCGGCAGCGCTGCCCGCAGTCGCTGGCCGCGCCGAATACACACACATACATATATGCATAATATATTGTCTTTCGTATGTGTATTCGCATACAGACAAACAGATGTATGTTTGATTATGCTTAGATTGTTTTTGTTTTAACGTGTTTTAATGCAAGTACTACACATATTAATATCTCAAGACCGATTTTAATAATTTAATCGGGAAAAAATGCAGAGAGTATTTTACGGTCGGGCGTGCTCGACTGTACTTTCCTTACTTGTTGTTTGTGTGTATTTGTGCGAGCAAGTATTATTATGTTCGAGGTACCACGCATTTCTAGTATATATTTTTTTAAGATAAAAGAGAGTATTAAAAACAAAACGTCATTCATTTTTAAATGTCAAGTTATTTAAAAAACATTTAGTGTAGTACCACCGCTGAGAATGTTTCATGCAAAATATTTAAAGTTTCAGTTTTGCTTGCTTGCAACATGTCCAATATAACGACAGAAAACTCGAGTATATACTCGGGTAAAACGAGGATAAGCACGCCCGCGGTACGCACACAAACGATCGAGTATCAAATTTGTTCGAACAAAACGATCACGAGTAAGCGTTCGAGTATACTCGAAATTTTTATACTCGTTGTAGGTCTCTGATATATAAATATATATATATACCCGCGACAGTGACGTCACATAGCATCAGCTGGACCGCAGGCACGGTGGAACGAGTCCATTATATTGGTGAGCTGTGTCGCTCCCGACGAATGAAGTTATTTTTTAGTTCATAAAATAATAAATTTGTTTTTTTTTTATAGTTTAATATACATATATTGTCAAAATTTAAGAATTTATTTATTTGTATATTTTTTTATATTTTAACAACCCCGACCTGAAGTGAATGAGCTAGCCGCGGTAGCCCTAGGAAGGACAAGTCGAGTCGTAACAATATGGAGCCCAAACTGAAAATGGAGCTTGGTTTATTAAAAAAATATAACTTTATTTTAACAAGGCGAATCTATGGAGTACAAGATAGAAATCTAGTCTATCTAACGCTATGTTCTGGTGGTATTAAGCAAATGTCGAACTTGAACTTTTATTAATTGGACTTTGGATTTATTGAACTTTTGGCTCTTGTGTTAATAGAGATATCTCGATCTTGAAGAGATTGAGATTTAAGAGAGTTCTGTCGGCCAGGATTTGTGCAACGTCAGAAGTTTCAACCCCAACGATGAGAATAACAATTCTGGCAAATTGTTTATGATATTTGAGCAGTTAGTGGAAAGCCAGAATTGTTATTGTTTTGTGTTTTGTGGGAATGCAATTTATAACATAAATGATAAGTGTGTAAGTTAGGCGTAATGTTTGGGTACATATGTCTCTACATATGTTACTTCCCCAATTTTTTGTGGAATATTTTTTTATTTTTAAAGATATTGTATAATATTAGTGCGATTAAAATAATTATTAAAGTTGTAATTGTTATAATTTGGAACGTGTTATACAATTTTGTTTGTTGTCGGATAATTTCTATAGTTTGGACATATGACAATAATTCTAGTTTGGTTACATTATTATTTATGTAAACTGTTTGCGTGTAATCTAACATTGTATTAGTTATTAGTATTCCGTCGAATTTTATTAAACAATTTACTGCTTTTATCATATTATTTCCTTCAATAATATCTATATTCATACAATTTTGGTAAACTACAGTTTAAGGCAAGTTACATGTTAACATAATGTTTGGTTCTGCATAATTAAACTAATAATTTTTATGTGATTTTGAATATCTGTTTTATCTTGATTAAGTAGTCCAGTAATACATTTGTTTATAGCTAAATATTTATTGGTTGCTGTGAATGCCTTATTATTTTGTAAATTGTAAGTGTCATGTATAGTTTCGGTAAAGATGATGTCAGCGTTTGAAAATGCTGAAAATGCTACAGCGTAGTTTTTCGTTGTGCTCTGGCAACCGCTTTGAGTTATGTCGAGAGCCGTAGCAGAGCCGTAGCCTATCGATCGAAAATATGTGCTCTGCTATGCTCTAAGCTCTCACGCAATAAACTAATGCTGTAGCAAGTAGCAAAAAAAAAAAACGATGTGCTACGCGTAGCCGTAGCAGAAGCAGAAAACAGAGAGCGAGATGAGAGCGTAGCAAATGCTTTTTATACGCGTTACTCGTAAAGTACAAGGGTATATTGTAATCGTTGGAATGTATGTAACAGGCAGAAGGAGGCGTAGCAGACCCCATAAAGTATATATATTCTTGATCAGCATGAATAGCCGAGTCGATATAGCCATGTCCGTCTGTCCGTCTGTATGAACAAAAGGATCTCAGAGACAATAAGAGCTAGAAATGTAAAAGGGGTCGCAAATGAAAGGTACAATACCCAAGCAGTACGAGTTTTTTTTTGTTATTTGACGCGTCCACTTTAGCGCGTTCTATCTTCATATAAAGGTGAATGTACAGATAAACTTGAATGTTTTAGTATAGAAAACTTTTTCTTAGCAATGCTATCTGAATTTACACGGAGACTACATGTCTATGAAGTATATGTACTGACCAAGTTTGATCGAAATCGGACAACTATGAAAAAATTAGTATGAAAAAATGAAAATACTAGTATGAAAAAATTTTGCATTGACTAATCTATTTTAATGAAACTGACACAAAATAAATTTATCAATAATATAAATATACTGACCAAGTTTCATACAAATTGGACTACTATATCGTATAGCTCCCATAGGGACAATCAGTCAAAAATTAGCTTTTTGTATGAACTTGTATGAAAATTTTCTGTATTTACCAAGCTATCGTAATCAAACTGATACAGAATAAATTTATCAATAACAAAAATGTACTGACCAAGTTTCATACAAATCGTATGACTAAATCGTATAGCTCCCATAGGAACAATCGGTCGAACATTGAGTAACGGGTATCCTAAAGCCGCGGGGCGACTATAGCATTCTTTCTTGTTTCTTCAATCTAGCTTATGTTGCTTTCTAAAATCTTACAACACTGCATGGGACACCAGTTCTTCAGCATTTTATATAAAGATCATGTTTCCGTTTAGTTGAAGCATTTGACAAGAGGCAAATTGTAAGTCTTATCAGCAAACAGGCAACGAATAATAAGGGGAAACATAATTACCGAATATTGAGCCGAACTGCTAAATACTGTTGATTTAAAAAAATACCCAGCAAGTTTATTATTATTTAGAAATTGACTAACTAATGGGTGGTCCATCTAGTGTTTGGAATTTTAACTATCGATTATTTGACTTTCGACACGTCAATGGTCATGCGGCAATTGATAAATATTTAGTAGGAAAGCCAATGCATCCACAACGAGTGACTGTTTGGTGCGGATTTTGGTCTTATGGCATCATCTTTGAAAATCATGAAGGAGATACCGTAACCGTCAATGGTGAGCGCTATTCACCTGATCTGCGCTGATCAAAGTGCAACTGATGACTTGGACAACATTCGGTTTCAACAGGATGACGCTACGTGCCATACGGTGAATGCCACAATCGATCTTTAGGGTCCCATCTTTTAAATCGAATAATCAGAAAAAAAAAGTGATGTGAATTTTCCACCAAGAAGCTGCGATTTAACACCATTGAACTATTAGCTTTAGAGAGCGGTTAAAGATAAGTATTACGCCAACTATCCAGAAACGATTCAAGACCTTAAGTCTGAAATTCATGCTGCTATTGATGAAATAAGGCCCGAAAAAATTGAAAATGTATTAAGAAATTGGGTGGATCGAATTGGCTATTGCCAAGTCAGTCTTGAAGGTCATTTGACCAAAATTATTTTTCATAAATAAGTTTCTTTATCCACCCTTTCAAATAAATGTATAATCATCGAAAAATATTTAGCCGTTTTTTATTTAGAGCAAATTAAAATTTAAATTTTTTAATGGCCCACCCTGTACATCTTCTTTATTGTTCGCAACATCGCATTGAATTTAGAACAAATAGCTACATTTAACCTTTACTTGAATTGTATAAAAAGTATACAAGATTTTGAGAGTACTGATAAAAATCAATTACCAGATTTTATAGTACAAGTCGATTGAATAATGCCTACACTTGCTTCGTTTAATACACAATTTAGTAGTATTTTTTTTTTGGCTACATAAAAAATAAATGTACTCGACTAGCAATACAAATTTTGCACAGATATGGAAACGTAGACTCCTGGGAGAGGCTTAAATAAATAATTATTAAACATTTTGGTCTTTAACCAAGTAGCAAACAAAAAGTTTTTCAGGGATGCCTTGTTATTTTTTAACGAGCTACATAAAAGACGATTTTAAGATAGCAAAACAGTTTATGAAATATTAAAAAAAAAAAAAAATTTTAAATAGATCCAAAAGACATATACTATAAAGAATCATTTGATAAACTAAATACGCTAATCAAAAGCGAACCAATTGTGTCATACCCTGATTTAACAAGCAGTTTATACTCATTACTGTTGCCAGCAATATCGCATTAGGTGCTGTTCTCATGCAAGAGAACAAGCGAATAAAACTTCAGCTCTATTCAAAAGGAATTTTTAGCTATTTTCTGGGCCACTAAGTATTTTCATTTCTATTTGTACGGACAAAAGATTGTAGTAAAAACGGATCATCCACCATTGGTATGACTAAATAATTTAAAAGAACAAAACCTAAAACTTCAGAGGTGGAAAAGACAACTAAACGAATACGACTTTGACGTTACATGTATTATAGGTAAAGACAATGCTTTAGCAGATGGACTTAGTAGAATTGTTAATTCAGGAGTTTCAGACACAACACTACCAGAAAAAAATTTAAGAATCCATAGAAGTTGACATATTTGTAGCTGAACCAGATGAGAAAAAAAACAAACACGCACTTAATTGCGAATTTTAAAAAGATTTATTATATTTGTTTTCAAGTCAATCTGACGATTGCGAAACCATTCACAGCACCCAATCCAACAACCTAATCTTTATTAAAATTACAGAAAATGCTCAAAATTATATATGAAACGCAATTGGTAATGAAAATGAAAATGAAATGAAATTAACAAAATTTAAATTTAATATTTACATTTTGAATAAAAATTAAAAAATAAATATATTAACAATTGTCATTGTCAGCACTCGAACCCGCGATCCATGCGAAGGTTCCACATTGCGCCGCAACTCTACCAGTTGCACCACACCCCTCTTCCATCATTCTTCCGATTATTTGCATATATATATTTGTGTGTGTGCACATATATATGTGTGTATGTATAGCATTGGTCGGCGCGGCCAGCGGCTCCGGGCAGCGCTGCCGCCAAGCAGGTAGAGAAAACGTTCGAAAATATGTTTGAATGTTTCTGTCTCGCTTGCAGCCATGCATTGATATTGCCTTCAATTATCAATATTGTAACGTTTCTAGCTTTCTTGTTTATAGTCGGATTTCTTTATGCAACTTTCAGGATAGTTTGATATAATTTGTCTCAACACAAAAAAAATTACAAATGCTTTATAAACGGCATTCAATTTTGAAAATTATACTATTTCTTGTGGGAAAAATGAGCAGGCCGTCCAAAACATTAAATGACATTGCATTTAAGCTATCGCTAGGAACCTGCAAAATTTGAATGGGGCGTGCCATAGAAACAAAAGATTCTAATATTGACTAACTAAATATAAAGTCGATTGAGACTAAGTTCGAACTTATACTTCTAGCTATATCGAAAATCTGTGTGTCTAACAGAATAGAAAAACAAGTAAGAAAGGCTACAGTCGATCGAGCCGACTGTAAAAGACCCCGTACTCCCATAGTAGTGCCCATTTTATTAAAGTTAAAATTTTAAAATGAAATTAAAAATTAAAAAAATTAAAATGAAATATTTACATTTTGAATTAAAATTAAAAAGTAAAAAATTAACAATCGTCATTGTCAGCATTCGAACCCGCGATCCATACGAAGGTTCCATATTGCGCCGCAACTCTACCAGCTGCACCACGACCTTCTTCTATCATTCTTCCGATTATTTTCAAATATGTATGTGTGCTCATACATATGTGTGTATGCATAGCATTTTTCGGCGCGGCCAGTGGCTCCGGGCAGCGCTGCCGCCAAAGCAGGTAGAGAAAACGTTCGAACATATGTTTGTATATTTCTGTGTTTGTTTGTATGTGTTGCGCGCATGCAGTGATTTTGCAGAAAAATAACATGCACTTTGAACCGTTTTTTCTCTCTTGTTTGACATAGGATTTTGATGCCACTTTCAGGAAAGTTAGAAATAGTAAGTCTCTAAGCGTATGTTAAATTACAACACTGTACTATTTGATTTAATGCCTTAAAAAAGGGCATTGAAGCTGGAGAGTTTTTTAGTTCCTATGAGAAAAGGGGGCGTGGCAGCTCAAAATATTGAATGACATTATACTAAGGCTGTCTCTAAGAACCTGTATACCAAAATTTATGCTCCTAAGTGCTATAGTTACTGAGATATTCGCCTAAAACACAAATTTTTTCGAGGTGTGTCTGGTTTTTTGCTCATTGCGGGGGCGGTAAGGGGCGTGGCAACAATTTGAAATAAACTTGATCTGCTCGCGAAAATAACGGACTTACATTCCAAATTTGGTGTCTCTAGCTCTTGTAGTTTAAAAGATCCAGGTGTTCATACGGACAGACGGACGGACGGACAGACGGACATTGCTATATCGACTCGGCTGTTGATGCTGATCAAGAATATATATACTTTATGGGGTCGGCCACGCCTCCTTCTGCCTGTTACGCACATCTCGCTTCTGACAAACCTAATAGACCCCCTTTACTCTTTTTTAAAGAGTACGGGGTCTAATAAAAAATTGAAACATTTTAAAAAGTTCAAGCAACTTGGGGCGATGCAGTGTCAGTGTCAGTATCTGTGCCTGCCAAGAATGCGGAACACTCGTCATGGCTAGATATGCTTGGTGGTAGGCATAAAACGCTATGGGTTTGCCACCTGAAGCAAAATAGCCAGCCATAGACTACCATGGAATGTCGCAAAAGAGAAGCAACTGGGGCTGGAAAGTCAGCGTGGAGGCGTGACCGCAACCACCGGCGGGCAGGGGGGGAGAAATCCTCTCTACGTGTCGCCAGTGTTCACACCTCTGACGTGGCGGGAGCATTCCATGTCAGTTGTACTACGACTGCCAACAACAACAAGCACAAGCTGACACGCACAGGTGCCGGAATCGATGCAGATTCGGACCTGGAGAGCGCTGCGTCAGTAACAAAATCTGAAGAGGAAAGCCTTCTGCGCTCTCTGGTTCAGGTTTCCAGTTCCTTGCGTATGGAAAGGCCCAAGCGAACCAGAAAAGGGCACAAGGCAAAGGCGAAGTAAAAGGCGGCTCTAAAGATCCAGAGTCGGATCCAAGGCATAGCAGACTTGTCCGCTGAAGACTAAGGAAAGCTGGCCTGGAAAGCCGTCGCCACTTCGATCAGCTGCCGCAATTGCGAGCAACGACAAGTGGGTACGACAACAAGGTCGAGGAGGTGATGCCCGAAAAGAGGCAGCGCTCAGCCGAGAGCAACGTGTGCAGAGATGCTCCGGAATGCAAACGGCAGAGGGGCTCCAAAGGAGTCATCCCTCGACGAAGACGCAAGAGGGCGCTGATCGATCGCGGTAGGATTTCGTAGGAACGATGGAAAATCGTCCAAGAGAAACTGGTCGGGTCGCTGCTGGAACGAATGGAGGAGGATCCGGAGGATCCCATGCCCACCTTCGATGGAGCTGGGTGGCTGAACGGTGCAAAGATTCTTAAATGTATCGACGAGCAAACACTCAGTTGGCTAAAGAAGGTAGTTTCAACTTTTGGAGCGTCATGGGAGGGAGCTTTGCTGGAGGTGGTCGACAGGAAAAATAGCCCGTCTAAGTCAAAGACAAAAGTTCTCTTCCCTATCGCAGTCCGTACTTGTACGGAAAAGTCTCCATGCTTATATCATGTCTAATTAAAGCACTGATAACCTAATGGCGGTAATGGTGCAGAACGGGAAGATGCGCCTCATAATAACATCCTGCTACATGGCTCACGATATGCCACCACCACCGGACGAACTGGTGAAACAAATGACTGGTGAAATGATGACTAGTCGGCACAAACGCCAACGCACATCACTGCGTATGGGGTTCAACCGACACCAACATCAGGGGTGAATCGTTACTTGAATTTCTATTAACCACAAAACTCAGTATCGCTAACACGGGGGAGGCAACTTTTATTATAACCCCAAACCAACTCAGTTTAAGAACCCAAGAACCCTGACTGGGCCAAGTTCGGGAGTCTTGTTGCAGAAAAACTCAGTCCACCAGATGACATTAGCTGCAACAGCGCATGTCGGCCATCCAAGCGCAAAATTAGATCAAACCGAGTATCGTGCAATTCTGAACTCTCAATACAGAGAGCAACAACTAAGGATCTGCTCAAACTTGTAAAACAGACCGGTACAGAAATAATCCACGACGAATACAAGGTCGCGCTTAGGGCGTATAAGTCCAAAATCAGAAAGGCCAAACGAAATTTCTGGAAGAACTTTTGTTCCAATCTAAAATCAGTGCCTGAAACCGCAAGACTTAGGAAGCTAATGTCAAAACAGCGACCGATTCAAAGTCAACAAAAAGTGGGAAATGGTACATGGACAGAGTGCAGCCAGCAAACTCTAGACGCACTCATGTCCACCCACTTCCCAAAATGTTCAACCCCACCTGTGTCGGACGAACAACATAATAATTCGGAACAAATATACGCACTCCTCAGAGGATTATTCACCATAATGAAGATACAATGGACTAAAAATTCTTTCTCAAGAATAAAGAGTCCGGGGATCGACGTGATCATACCAGCCATGAAAAATAAGTCTCACATCCTTATTGCGAAAAACTATTGCTAAGTCTCAGCATCAGAATTGTCGCAGATGTCAGATGTCAGCATGCGTACACCAAGGGTAAGTCCGTTAAAACGGGCCTACTTTCACTAGTGGGGACCATGAACCGATCCCTACATAATCACCTTCGCGGACATCTCAGGAGCGTTCAAAAATGTTAGCGCCAAGGTCATAGTAATACTCACCCAACGATCACCAACTGGATTAAATGAGCTGCAGGAGAGATCAATCAGAATGGGGTGCTGCAACCACAATCAAAATCGCGAATAGTGGTACCCCACAAGAGGAAGTTCCTTTTTCCCCTTCTGTGGAACCTAGTCGTTGACGATGTCATAAAGAGATTTGCTAGAGAAGCCCCTAAAATGTCTATGCGGACGACATAGGTTTTAACGGGAGTATGCCCATCGACTCTCAGCTCCATAATAGGACGGAACTATGTAAATGGGCGGAAATCACCGGCCACCATGGCGCTATACACATCCAAGAAGATGCTAAACTGCACATGGGGCCTGTCACCCAGACTTATGCACTGGATATATATTTCAGGTGTGCGCCCGACTCTGCTCAACGGGGCTTTTGTGTGGTGGGCGGCTGAAGAGAAGAAAACATATCTCGCCCTAATGGAGAGGGTACAAATTTAATCGCTAGTCTGCATTACAGGTGCTCTCAAAACAACTCCAACGAAGGCACTGGAGATCCTGACGGAATTGCCTCCCCTGGGCTCTGCAAGCAAAACTAGTATTAGCAAAGTTGGTCCAACGCCTCACAGCGTTGCGTAGCATGGCGCTACGCAGATATTGAGGAGCATGACAATATGCTCAAATTACAACAAACCGTCTCGAAATCCATAAAAGGAACACCTTGGGCCCGATGACTGGAAAAACTGTCTCAACAAGCACACTGAACATATGTATATACTGACGGCTCCAAAAAAAACTCACAATTTAAGCTACTAGATCACCGTAGCTTTTTCCAAGCGGAAGTTTTTGCGATTGGAAAAGCAGCAGAGACCGCATAAACACCTCAACACCAACTTTTATAATGTCAACATCTTGGCAGATAGTCAGGCAGAAATGAAGTCCATGATGTCGTCTACTCACAGTTCCCGGACCGTCAGGGTGAGCAGGGAAGCACTAGATGAACTATGAACTACGACAAAGTCAGCAAACATCTACTGGGTGCTCAGCCACCAGGACGTACCACGAAATGGGAGGCAGTCATAATGGCAAAGGCTGGCGTAGACCTACCAAATAACAAGACAGAACAAGTAGCCATCTCCCAAGGATTACTACACAGTGGTCTTGAGAGAATCACCAATGAAAAAATCAGCCGAAGATAGCGAAACAACAGCACATGCAAAATAACCCAGATCATTTGCCAAAATATTAACTCTTGACTTGCGCAATATATTCTGCAGCTCTCCAAGTAAGACTGCAGAATGCTGGTCGGCATTCTCACTGGTCACTGCCTAGCGGCTGCACATGCAACTAAGCTGGGAATAACCAACTGTATCAATTGCAGGAAATGCAATGACCCAAACTTTACAGATACACTGGAGCACCTACTACTGTTATGCCTTAGAGCGTACGAGGCTTAAGTGCTTAGGAAAACCAACACTCCCTCACTGATGGAAGCCTCTTACATACCCGCATACCCGTTACCTGCTAGCGTTCACGAAGCACTCAGATTCAACAAGACTTCAATCCGTGGTAATCCTCCCCAACCGTTTGACTAAGGGCAATAACTGGCCCAAAACGTCCGGCTAAACCTAACCCAACCTACCCCTATAAATTCCGATCCTCTAATTCTGTTTTTTTCTTCATGTATTACTGATAGTTGCCTGCTTTCTTTGACTCTCTTGTAAATGTTGCGTTCCTTAATAGAATGCAAGCTGATGTTATTTATACTGACTTCAGTAAAGCGATTGACACAGTTAATCATAACCTCCTATTGCACAAACTTAGTATTTTAGGTTTCCCATTGGATTTATTAAACGCTGGTGTAAGGAATTTTGTTCAAGCACGAACATATTTTGTACATGTCAGTACATATTATATATGTTATTGATAAATTTATTCTGTATCAATTTCATTAAGATAGCGTGGTAAATACAGAAAATTTTCATACAAATTCATACTAAAAGCTAATTTTTGACTGATTGTCCCTATGGGAGCTGTACGATATAGTTGTCCGATTTCAATCAAACTTGGTCAGTACATGTACTTCACAGACATGTAAATTTCCGCGTTAATTTGGATAAGATAGCATTGCTAACAAAAAAGTTTTCCATACTAAAACATTCAAGTCTTATCTGTACATTTTCCTTTATATGAAGATAGAACGCCCTAAAGTGGGCGTGTCAAATAACAAAGACAAACTCGTTATGTTTGGGTATTGTACCTTTCATTTGCGACCCCATTCACCTTTCTAGCTCTTATAGTCTCTGAGATCCTTTTGTTCAGACTAACGGACAGACGGACGGACGGACAGACAGACATGGCTATATCGACTCGGCTATTGATGCTGATCAAGAATATATATACTTTATGGGGTCTGCCATGCATCCTTCTGCCTGTTACATACATTCCAACGATTGTACTCTACGAGTAACGGGTATAATAAATTAACTTAATGTTAATTAATATAACAAAATTAAAAAAAAATTAAATTTAAATTAATCGAAATAAAAAATGTTTTTTAATTGAAAATAAGATTTAAATTCAATAAATAAACTAAATAAAAAAAAAATATTACAAAAATAAAAAACTTTAAAAACGTTGGTCCAAAAATTGTTTCAACGGTTTGGAAAACCCCAGGCAAACACAAATCAGCCAAAAAATTAGAATTGAATTTTAGTACCGCGGCGATCAACGGTAAGGCACGCGGGAAACGAAATACGCGAGAACGACACGCAATATTAAGGCACATAAAAAAGTATTCGAAAAACATATTAAGTACTATGCTATAACTTTTAGAGGAAAAGAAGACTATGTAGATTGGTTAGATAGAGATAGATTAGAAGACAAATAAGTGGCTCCACACACTACATGAGAAAGACTATTATAGTTTGTACATATGATACGAAACGGATTATGTAAAGAACAATTCGTAGTACAGCGTTGAAGGGACAAAGGTAAAAAGTTTCTAGTATTCCGGATCGGAGCCGCAAAACTAATTTGGCTAATAAGATAACAGGAATCTATTTCACCATTAATTAGTTTGTGTAGGGAATTTACACCATGTATGGTTCTGCGATCCGAATGGGAAGGGAGGTTAATTACCAAAAGTCTACTACGATACGAAAGAAAAAATTGTTTTTGCACAGCTTCTATTCTGTCCTAGTGTATCATGTATTGGGGAGACCATAACATTTTTTTTATATACTTTATGGAGTCTGCCACGCCTCCTTCTGCCTGTTACATACATTTGCACAAACCCAATATACTCTTGCAGAGAGTATAAAAACAAGGCTAAAAAAAAATCATTAAAACATGATAAAGTAAATTTTTTAAATTTTTTATGTATATAAATTATAATAATGAAATGATTTCATCAGCTTCATCATTTGAGTCCATTTATTTAGCGGATGTTTTTATGTCCATCCCAAGTCGTCATTAAAGTGGACTCCCAAAACATTGTTTATTATTTGAGTGCACTTTCTCCGCTTCAACTTTATGGCAGCAGAGGCATTGCCTGCTTTAAACTGTTCGACGCAGAATTGGGACAAATGGTCAATAGGTGATATGGCCGAGTATTCCGAATGTAATACGCGAAAAGTTAGCAAAAGACGAATAAAAAATATGGTTTTTGTCCTAGTTATCGATACTGGCCAAAACTTACAATATAATAAAAAAAAAAACAAGAAAGAATGCTACAGTCGCCCTGCAACTTTAGGATACCCGTTACTCAATGTTCGACCGATTGTTCCTATGGGAGCTATACGATATAGTCATACGATTTGTATGAAACTTGGTCAGTACATTTATGTTATTGATAAATTTATTCTGTATCAGTTTCATTACGATAGCTAAGTCAATTAAAAATTTTTTTTTACTAGTGTGTTTACTCGTGTTTTTGACCGATCGGCCCTATGGGAGCTATACGATATAGTAGTCCGATTTCTATGAAACTTGGTCAGTATATATATTATTGATTTATTTATTTTGTGTCAGTTTCATTAAGATAGCTAAGTCAATTCAAAATTTTTTTTACTAGTGTGTTTACTCGTGTTTTTGACCGATCGGCCCAATGGGAGCTATACGATATAGTTGATCAAACTTGGTCAGTACATGTACTTTATATACATGTAGTCTCCGTGTAAATTTGGATTAGATAGCATTTCTAACATTTCTATACTAAAACATTCAAGTGTTATCTGTACAGTTACCTTTATATGAAGATGGAACGCCCTTAAGTGGGCGTGTCAAAAAACAAAAATAAAATCGTACGGCTTGGGTATTGTACCTTTCATTTGCGACCCCTTTCACCTTTCTAGCTCTTATAGTCTCTGAGATCCTTTTGTTCATACAGACGGACAGACGGACGGACTGATGGACAGACGGACATGGCTATACCGACTCGGCTATTGATGCTGATCAATAATACATTCCAACGATTACAATATACCCTTGTGCTCTACGAGTAACGGGTATAAAAATACATTTAAATATAAAACCACGCTCTATCCTGTGCGTGGGGAACAATATCTTAGAGGAGAGCTGTGCTCCGATGTAATTTTGTAGCTTTATAAGGGTTAGGATTTTAAAAAATAAAGTTAGCTAAAATTTCGTTCTCAACCATACAAGTCTTGATGTCCATTTATTCAAATTTAATGATCCCTTCGTCACTAAACTTCTTTACACGTCCCATGTCCGGCCCATTCTCGAATATTGTTCATGTGTCTGGTCTCCTTAACATGCTCATACTCAAGATTTAATTGAGTCGGTGCAGAGACAGTTTCTACTCTTCGCACTTCGTGATCTTAATTGATACCCTTATCTTCGCCTTCCATCCTACGCCAACAGACTCTTACTCCTGAATCTTCCATCCCATATTAATCGTAGGAGAGTTCTTGGAGGTTTTTTCCTTTATAAACTTATTTTTGGTGATATCTGATCCCCATTCCTTTTAGAACGCCATAATTTTAGCCTTCCATCCTACGCCAACAGACTCTTACTCCTGAATCTTCCATCCCTTACTAATCGTAGGAGAGTTCTTTGAGTTATTTTCCTTCATAAACTTATATTTGGTGATATCTGATCCCCATCCCTTTTAGAACGCCATAATTTTAGTATTCCAACCATGGCAGCCAGGTACTACATTCCTTTGTTGCTTCCTACATGCACTACTGACTACACTTTGCACAACCGTTTTTGGATTATACAGGTTAATGGATACATCTCTCTCTCTCTCTCTCTCTCTCTCATCTTAAAGCTTCTCTTTTCAGCCAACTCCGTTATATCTCTGAGTCCTAAGCGCAGATAATTTGGAATCCCTGTCAATTAATCTTTCCTTAAATAAGAGACAACAAAGAATGCGCACTAGGAGTCTTTATAGACATCTCAGGTGCATTCAACAACGTCCGCACTAACACTATTATCGATAGACTCCGGGCAATCGATACACACCCAACCATCACGAACTGGATTAACAACCTGCTAGGCTGTAGGAAAGTTCAGTCGGAATGGGGGGTAGCTAAGTCTACAAAGAGCGCAAAGAGAGGCACTCCCCAGGGAGGAGTCCTGTCTCCGCTTCTGTGGAACTTAGTAGTAGATGACCTCCTGAAGAGATTTGATAGAGGAGCCCTAAAAATAACTGCATATGCGGATGACATATGCATAATTATTACAGGAGTCTGCCCATCGACTCTCAGCTCCATTATGGAACGGACACTACGGGAAGTATGTAACTGGGCGGAAGAAGCCGGGCTACATATCAATGCCGAAAAGACGGACCTCATCCTCTTCACCAAGAGGTACAAGGTACCGCGATGGCTCCCACCGATGATTCACGGTAAGCGCCTACAACCAAGCGCCCACGTGAAGTACCTCGGCACGGTGCTGGACAGCAAACTGACCTGGAGAGCCAATGTGGAGGAAAGGGTGAAAAAGGCAACCATGGCGCTGTATGCATCCAAGAAGATGCTCAGCTGCTCTTGGGGTCTGTCGCCCAGACTTATGCATTGGATCTATATCTCAGTTGTTCGTCCGACGCTGCTCTATGGAGTTCTCGTGTGGTGGCAGGCTACCGAAAAGAAAACCTATCTTGCCTTAATGGAAAAGGCACAACGCCAAGCGCTCATATGCGTTACAGGCGCTCTCCGCACTACCCCAACCAAAGCTCTAGAGACCCTCCTGGGTACACCACCGCTAGACTTACATGCGAAGCTAGTGGCAGCCAAGTCGGCCCAGCGCCTCACAGCTCTAGGCTACATGTCACTGCAGGGCTATGGTCATAGCTCCATAGGGAGGAATATGACCACAAGCTCGGACTATCTCAAACCTACCAACTGCCTTAAAGCCAGAACCCGGGTGCATTTAGGGCCCAATGACTGGAAGGATTGCCCTAGTCGGCAAGAAGGTAACTTTTGTATTTATACAGACGGCTCCAAGATGGCAGGTGGAGTAGGAGCTGCCGTATATTGTGAGCGCACCAACACCAAGCTCATGTACAAGCTCCCCGACCACTGCAGCATATTCCAGGCAGAGGTCTTTGCTATCGGAAAAGCAGCGGAGGTTGCGACTCTTCTAGCTACGGACAGTCATACAATCAACAGTCCTGGTTGACAGTCAGGCAGCCATTAAGTCTATGATGTCGTCTACCCTCAGCTCCAGAACGGTCAAGGCGAGCAGGGAGGCAGTAGATACACTAGGTACGACCAAGTCAGTACATATCTACTGGGTTCCCAGCCACCAAGGAATCCCTGGAAACGAGGAGGCAGACACCCTAGCGAAGGCTGGTACTGAACTACCTGATAGTAGAACAGAGCAGGTGGCATGGTCCCTAAGATCGCTGTATAGCGAACTTGAGAGGAGCACCACCAAACTAGTAAACACAAGGTGGCGTAACACCAACTCGTGCAGAACAGCGAAAATAATGTGCAGCGAATTCGATGCTAAACTTAGCCGATTCCTACTGCATCTCTCTAGGAAAGACTGCAGAATGCTAACCGGTGTGCTCACTGGTCATTGCCTAGCGGCTGTGCATGCGGCCAAACTGGGTATTACCACGGACACTGACTGCAGGAAATGTAAATACCCGAACACTCCCGAAACACTAGAACATCTACTTTGCCATTGTCCTGCCCTAGAGCGAACACGGCTAGTATGTCTAGGTGCACCGCAAATTCACTCTATAGAAGAGGCATCAAAGCGTTTTTGTTTTTGATCTATCCTGCTATTCTGTTTCCCGTACCACACCCCTATCCAATCCTGAAGATCCTTATTACTTGTACTTGTTGAATATCTACTAAGCGATTTCGTGAGTTTCGGAAAGTCGATTTCAACAAATAAAATGTACTGTTATCCCAGACTATCCTGGCTGTTCATGTGTAGAGATATGGATAGTGCAATCCAACTTTTAATTATACTTGGATTTCCTTACAAGATGACTGTGTTCCGCTTTGTGTTCCAACCAGGTCTAACAAGCCTGTTTGGTTTACCCGGGAATAAAATTGTTTAAAAATAGAATGTCGAGATTGTGTATCTCTCTCGTTATCTGATTGCTCCATCTGCTTTGTCTGTTTTTGTTTATGACTGTTGCTATAAGGAATGCCTTATTGACTTTAAGCAACAGTTCCGAAAGAATCCTGTACGGTATTATAATTTTGTTAACTCGAAGCGTAATTCAACAAAGCTTGCATCTACTGTAGTCGTTGAAAAAAAAACTGCTAACTCAGATCAGGCTTTCGCCGATTTATGTGCGGATTTTTTTCAAATGACTTATAGAACGCTTGTAATTTGGCACCAGTTATCATTAAAAGTTCTCTTTTAGGTAATCTGTAGACTGTTAAACCTTTTTTTCAACTGGAAGGAGTCCCAGGCTGTAAGCTAAGAAACTGTGTAGACGGCCTTTTAAAACCCCTGTATTAACTATTTACTTTTTCCGTTGAATCATGACGTTTGGAAATCATCTTACATTATTCGTTTTCTTATAAAGGGAAACAAATTCAATCTGCGCAACTATAGAGGTATTTCCGAGACTGCTATTCCCAAGGCTTTTGAGAAATCCGTGATTTCACCCTACCAGCATGGGTTCGTAAAATACAGATCCTCTACCACTAACCTGTTGGGATTCACATCATTTGCACTGCAAGGTTTTATAAAAATTACAAAAAGACGTCATTTACATCTGTTTGTCAAGCACGCCCAACCGTAAAATACTCTCTGCTTTTTTTCCCCGATTAAGTTATTAAAATCGGTCTAGAGATATTGCAATGTGTAGTTTTTGCATTAAAACACGTTGAAATAAAAACAATCTAAGCATTATCAAACATATGTACATCTGTTTGCTTGCATGCGAATCCACATTCTTTTGACAATATATGTATGATGCATATTTGTATGTATTCGGCACGGCCAGCGACTGCGGGCAGCGCTGCCGTCACACAGGCAGCGAAAACATTCGAACATGTGCTTGTATGTTTCTATCTCGCTTGCACTCATGCATGACATTGCGTTCAATTATCAATATTGTAACGCTTCTAGTTTTTTTTGTTTATAGCCCGATTTTAATGCACCTTTCAGAATAGTTTGATATAGTTAGTCTCCGCACGAATTAGAAATTACAATAGTGTACGATAAGAACAAATGCCTTAAAAACGTATTGAAGATTAAAAATTATTTAATTTCTTGTGCCATAAGGGGACGTGGCAAATTTTATTCACATTGCATTTATGCTGTTGCTAGGAACCAAATTGGCGTTCTTAAGTGCTATAGTTACTGAGATATTCGCCGAAAACACCGATTTTGTCCGAGGTGTGTCTAGATTTTTGCTCATTGTAGGCGATTGCAACGTGGCATCGAAAAAAGTTTTACTTATTTTATTTAATTAATAATTTAATCTATTTCATAATTTGTTCATAAATCTATATAAAATATAATATATAATATTTTTTTGTATTTTAAATAAATACAAATAATTTTTAGTTGTATATATTTTTTTAAACGCTGCGGAGAAGGCAGCTATCTGCTGTAGAAAGGAATAAACTTAATAGAGAAGACGCACAGTATGTAGAAAGAGAGCGAGAGTTGAATTCCCAATCTCAAAGAATCCGTAGGGAAGTTAGTGAAAATCGAGTAGCAGAACAGATTGGGAATTCAGAGCAGTGTTCACGCCCTAGGAGAAGTGCGCGTATAAAAGCAATTGAACATTAAGTAGATAATGAACAATATACTTCGTGTAGGTCTGCTAGGAGGCGGAACCTTAGGTTAGGCAGAGCGAACACAGAAGACTGGGAGCGAGAATAGGAGGCGAATACGTCTCGGCACGACCCATTAGGAATAGTTTAGATAGCCTTATAGCCATTTACAATAAACAAATTAAATTAAATTAAATTAAACAGAGCCAGGACCATGTTTGAATTTGTTGTAAAGGTTTGTGGTATCCTCACCAGATAGATATGATAATTAGGGAATATATTTTAGAAAATAATCAATTAAGCATGCTTCGTTTTGCAAATCATGTAGCCGTTTAATTAAGAAAAGAAAAAACCCAAGAATTCCTTTATTAATGGCTGTGACTTCCCAGAACTTCCAGAATGTCTAAAAGATATACAGAGCTTATAAGAAAGATTAGTTTCTCCAAAGCTACCGTTCATGATCATTAAATCTTTAGATTATGATTGCTAAAATAGTATTAAAGGAGCTGTCGTTAATGTGCCAATTATTGCAGCGAATGTCGTAACTTCCCTTCCAAGGGCTTTTAAAGATAAAGAGCTTGGTGATATCTTATGGTGATATCTATATCCACATCTCGTGTTGTTGATGCAATTAGTTATTAAGTATGTACAGAGATTTATAGAAAGCAGGGAATTAGCATTAATTAGGAATGGTTGGCTTCTCACATATCGGTAGTCGTGCCATTTATTGCATCAACAGAGAAATAGACTTAGTTAGAGAAACGGGCGATTGAGCTGCAAGCCCAAGCTTGCACGACGACACATAAGATATTTTCGAAGTAGGTCTATTAAATCATTACGTTCACCGTCAGTTGCCTGGATTTTTCAGCAATCCTCTGGAGGGGACTACAGTGAACTACATGGCACACTGTGTTAAAATAATCAAATAAGATTTGCATTTTTCGAGTTGACGGAAATAATGCGTCAACGAGATGACCAACCATTTGATGTAGCAATTAATAATGTAGCATCCGCTCATATATCAAGTACAGATATTGAGCTTATTATATCAAAAGTTGTAAGGGAAGATATTATACCAGATGATGGTATCTATCTTTTTCACTCCAACGCCGCAACAAATGCATACAACTCTTTAAGATTGAATTGAGTTGCGACCAGTCAGTATTGTTCGAATGTTAATGATTTTGTTAAGGGTAGTAATATAGGTGAGGCAAACAAGGCCCGAATTCTTGAATCCGTTAAAAGATTCAAAACTTCAGAAGCCCAGGGTTTGTGCAGTACTCTTATTTTGATGACTACATCAAAGTATATGGTGACTGTTAACATTGACACGTTACATGAATTAGTGAATGGAACAACAAGAATTTTTAGGCAAATAGATTTAGATTCAAACAGTCATCCAATTGTTCTGTGGGTAGATATCCTTGAGGTAAGAGTAGGAAAGAATTAGGTGTAAAGATTCTAATCTTTCTACCCAATCCATTGTGGACCTCAGTAGTCAAAACTGTTCGAAGTTTTCAGTTTATGAAAAATGAAAATGTATCGATAGATCTCAAGCAGTTTCCGATCGTACCTGCAGAAGGTATTACCATCCACCAAAGTCAGGGAGCAACCTTTAATAAGGTTGTGGTCCACATTTCCGATAGTTTAGAACGAGCAGCTTTATATGTAGGCTGTAGTAGAAATATAAGTGCAGCTGGACTGTTTCTAGTAGGCAACTTCAACCCCCCGAGGCCCATCCAAGGTCGAAATATAGTTCAGGAGGAATTAAAAATATTACGCTACATTCTCGACTATTTAGTTAGTTCTAATTTCGAGATAATTATTTATAATCTTTAAAGTCTAAACAGTCATATTAAAAGTGACCAGTTAGATAATCTGATTCATCAGGCATCAATGCTTTATTTTGTTGAAGGCCCGACCTTACCAAATGAGACTTACGAAGTCCCAGGGTATAGAATTGCTGTACGTTTAGATTGCTTAGGTGAAGGTAGGAATCGATCACAAAGATGCATTCTTGACTTTGAGAATATTTTGTTCCACAGGTTGCAATATTGAAGGTTCGCACGTATTCGAATACGCGGTTTAAAAGTTTAAGTATAAAGAAATTTTAGTAATATATAGTATAAGAGCCCCCATTACTCGCTACCTAGATTTTGAACTGAGTTTGAGGATTTATTTGTAGAACATAGCGGTGTTTTAGATTGGGAAGCAGTAATTGTAGGAGATTTATGTTTACGCGCTCTAACTCAGGCTAATTTTGGTAAGGAAGGGACACGTGATAGCACACACATTTATTGGGCATTTTCAAATGTGTCGCTTGGCCAAGCCACCGCAAAAACTTATGAGACAGTGCACAGCATTCATTACGCAATTTCCGTTATCATTTCAGGGAGTCTGTAAGTTAAACGGTCGGGAATTATTTGGTTTTTTTCCGGGAGGGGAAAATGGATATGCGTAATTTATTTAAACAATTACACATTTCAAGTCGACTCGAAGATCTCTTTAAAAGATCTAATTGCATTGTAATGACCTACACGTGGTGGATACCAATTTAAATTAATTATTATTATTTGAATCGGGACTGAGCTCGAGCGGCTCTTTTAGCTAATACTCGGGGGATAATCGATTATACTTTGTTGTTTTGTAATACCCAAATACCGATTTTAATAATATTATTGTATAATCGGGAATAAAATGCAGAGAGTATTATACGGTCGGGCGCTCGTCTGTACTTTTCTTTCTTGTTTTTTTTTTATCAATGTGTTCCGATACAAATACTATCCATTGTAAGACCTAGATACCGATTTAAGAGTATATTGGGTTTGTGCAAATGTATGTAACAGGCAGAAGGAGGCGTGGCAGACCTCATAAGTATATATATTCTTGATCAGCATCACAAGCCGAGTCGATATAGCCATGTTCGTCTGTCTGTCTGTCCGTATGAACAAACAGATTTCAAAGATGGTAAGAGCTACAAGCTCGAGATTGGTCTCAATCGATCACATATTTAGTCAGTCAATACAAGAATCTTTTTTTGTTTTCGATACCACGCCCCATTCGCCCATAATGACCAAGAAACTAGACACACCTCGGAAAATATCTGTGTTTTCGACGAATATCTCTGTGACAATGGCACCTAGAATCACCAATTTTGGTATGGAGGTTCCTGGCAACAGCATTAATGCATTGACATTTAAAATTTTTAAAATTTCTCAACTTTCGTTCCGGTTTTGGGAATTTGTTCATATAGTACAGTATTGTGATTTATAATTCGTGTGGAGACTAACTACATATATCAAACTATCCTGAAATGTGCATTAAAATCGGACTGTAAACAAGAAAACAAGCGTTAGAATATTGATAACTGAATGCAATATCATGCATGAGTGCAAGCGAGATAGAAATATACAAGCACATGTTTGAATGTTTTCGCTGCCTGTGTGGCGGCAGCGCTGCAGCACTCATATCAATGTATGAGTGCAAGCGAGACAGAAACATACAAGCACATGCTCGAATGTTTTCGCTGCCTGTTTCGCTGCAGCGCTGCCCGCAGTCGCTGGCCGTGCCGAATATACACATACATACATATGTGCATCCTATATTGTACCCCGTATGTGTATTCGCATACAGACAAACAAATGTATGTTTGATTATGCTTAGATTGTTTTTGTTTCAACGTGTTTTAATGTAAGTACTACACATTGTAATATCTCTAGACCGATTTTGCTGCGACTTTTGCTCCCTTTTCGTTGCTCTGCTGAGCAACAATAAGTTTGTGTGTTTGTTGGCTTTCACTTAGTTTCTTCTTAGCGCTTGCGACCACGCATTGCTTTGTTGTTATAACTGTTTCGTTAACATTTGTTTTTGCATGTTTAGCGAATTCTGTTTTCGAGCATATTTGTTTACATCGAAGTAATCTAATATTAAAAGAGTTTATTTTGAGTGAAATGGCCTGCTTCAAAAACAATTGCACTTATGGTTCAACTCGGAACAGTGACCAACCGAATTATTAAAAAATTCATTTCCTCTGCCAAATTTTGTAGTGGTGGTTTGCGATGGTCATGCCCAGTGTCTATTGAGTTGCAAGGTGATTTTTCACGTATGTATAATACTGTGAAAAAGCAATTCTTAAAATTGCGCTCACTCGCTAAGAAGCTAAACACTGATTTTGATATTAGTGCTGACTTGCTTAGTGATTATAAGTTTGAGACTCCACCTGTCAAGGTGTTGAGTTCTCAGCAGCAGCTTCCCTTACCTCATCCGCCTGGTTCGCTCCTGACGTCACCAGTGCATAATGGGCCTCCCCTTTTATCCTTTTCTCCCTCTCCCAGCAACTCTTCACCTCCCAATTCACATATTCCTTCTGCAACATCTCCAGTACCAGACCGACCTTCATGTGCTAACGTTGCTTTCCCGGCACTGCCTGTCCTCCCCGTAACCGCCTCATCACCCATTATGATCAAATTGTTGACTGTTAATGGAGTTAAGGCCACGAGTAAAAAACTCGAAAAGTCCCCATATTCGACTTAACAGTCGTTCTGCTGCCACCCCGCAGTTCGTCCTTCACCCCCTAATATAATTGTGGTACCTGGGAAATCCTCCAATGTTGATTCTTCAAGCTCTAAAAGCCCCCCAAGTCGACGTAACACTCATCCCATTGCTACTCCCATTGTAGCTCAGCCTCCCCTGCTTACGGTCGTGGCTCCCCGTAAACAGATATTTATATCTAGACTATCTGCAGACATTGAGTCAATTGCTGCATTTATCGCTACCAAAACCCCTGGTAGCGTCTTTATTTCAAAATTTAATTTCTCTGAGCCTAGAAAGATCTCATCTTTTAAGATTAGTGTGTCCCCTGAACTGCTTCCTCTCATATGTGATCCAAAGTTTTATCTTCGCCATATGATTGTTTACGAGTCACCCTTCCGACTAATGGTCCTCAAGTGGCTCCAGTCATAGCCTCAAAAAACTAGATTCTGACCAACTTTCATTCTGTATCAGAATGTAAGGGGTCTGGGTCTAAGTTGAAACAGGTACCTAAGAATAGTTTCTCGTTTGACTCCGATGTTATTGAATTTTCAGAGACTTGACTTAATTCCAGCATATCTGATAATGAAATAATGTCGTCAAATTATAATATCTTTAGGCGTGATCGTCCTAATCGACGTGGTGGTTGAGTCCTTATTTCAGTAAAATCCTCCCTTAATGCTGAAATAATTGATGTTTCACCAATGGACGATATTGAAATTGCTGCCGTTAAGGTTACTTTTTCATCTTTTGCGCTGTATGTAACCTGTTTCTATATTCCTCCATCCTCTGAAATGTCTATTTATTTACAGCATTTCAATTTCATCAAAGAAATATTTAGTCACTTTCGTGATTGTGATTTCTTTGTGACACTTGGTGATTTTAACTTGCCAAACGTTTCCTAAACGTTTTTAAACAAGTTTAATTTCATTCCCACACCCAAAAATGACTTTTTAGATAGTTTGATTGATCTTCCTTTTTTTCAAGTCAATCATGCATCTAATCGTTTAAGCCGGATGCTGGATCTCATCTTTGTAAGTGATTCATCCAGTGCCGTTGTCACTAGATCTTCTCATGTAGTGGTACCTGAAGATTCTTTTCATCCTACCCTTGGACTGTCTTTGTCTATCCCTAACTCAAACCATTTACCTCATTCTATCTCCTTCAAGTCGCGCCGTTGCTTTCGCAATGGAAATTTTTCTTTTGTCAATCACCAAGATTATCCAACTTAAAAATAAAAAAAATTTAAATATTTTAAATGGTTTAAGCAGACAGGTTCTAACTTAGACTTTTTAAATTATTCTAAAGTAAAAGTTGCTTTTACCCTTCTTAATTCTCAATGCTATGAAAATTATCTCGTTCGTTGCAAGACTCAATTTGCGCGTGATCCTAAACAATTCAATAACTTTTTTAATTCTAAACGTAAATTTAGTACTTTACTCTTTTCTTTCTTTTTTAATTCCAGTAAAGTAAGTGAGGACTCGGCCGCTTCCGATCTCTTTGCTAACTTTTTTCAATCTACTTGCACCTCTAGTTTGCATACTAACTTCTCTTACCCCTATAAACTCCCATCCTCTAATTCTGTTTTTTTCCGCATATTACCTATAATTGCATACTTTCTTTAATTAACACCTTAAAATCTTCCATCTCTCCTGGCCCCGACAACATTCCAAGTTGTGTGCTTAAGGAGTGCTGTTCTTCTATAATAAAACCTCTATTAATTCTGTTTGTTTGTTGTTGTTTATGGAACAAATCTTACATTATCCCACTGCATAAAAAAGGGTGCATGTCGGATATGTCCAACTAGAGGGGAATTGCGAAGTTGTCAACAAACCCTAAGCTCTTCGAAAAGATAGTAACATCCACTTTGCAACACCTCTGCAAGTCAATTATCTTCCCCGCCCGACACGGGTTTGTTAAGAGTCGGTCGACTTCGACAAATCTATTAGAATTTACTTCTTTTATTAATGAGGCATCCCTTAATAGAATGCAAACTGATGTTATATACACTGACTTTAGTAAAGCATATGACTCTGTTAATCATAACCTTCTTTTACATAAATTTAGTATCTTAGGTTTCCCATCCACCATTCTTCTGTGGATATCATCATATCTAACAGGTGGGACCCAAAGTGTTATGCTTAGATCAGCAATATCTAAATCTGTTTTCGTTACTTTTGGAGTTCCTCAGGGTAGTCACCTAGGCCCATTGTTTTTTAATCTTTTTGAAAACGACCTTCCCTCTTCGCTATCCCATTGTCGCATATTTATATGTGCAGATAATATGAAATTATTATTATCTTACAATGACCCCCAGGATCATGCGTTATTACAAGATGATTTAAACACAGTGCACAACTGGTACATAACTAATCACTTGAAACTAAATTTTCTAAATGCATGTTTATGACTTTTAACAGGGTTACTCCTTACTGTCAGTTTAAGACCTTGGTGTTCTTTTTAATAACAAATTAAGTTCACACATCATATCTTCACAATTGTAAATAAAGCCAAGGACACTCTTGGATTTATTAAACGCTGGTCTAAAGAATTTAATGATCCCATTGTCACTAAACTTCTTTACACATCCCATTGTCCGCCCCATTCTTGAATATTGTTCATGTATCTGGTCTCCTCAACATGCTCATACTCAAGATTTAATTGAGTCAGTGCAGAAGCAGTTCTTAATCTTTGCACTTCGAGGTCTTAATTGGGACCCTAATCTTCGCCTTCCATCCTACACCAATAGGCTCTTACTCCTTAATCTTCCGTCATTAATTAATCATAGGAGAGTTTTTGGAATTATTTTCCTTCATAAGCTTAAAATTGGTGATATCTGCTCCTCATCTCTTTTAGAACGCCTTAATTTCAATATTCCAACCAGGGCAACCAGGTACTACATCCCTTTACTTTTTCCTACATGCACTACTGACTACGCTTTGCACAATCGTTTTCGGGTATTATGCGCTCATTATAATGAATACTATAGAATTATTGATACATCTCTTTCTCTTTCCCATCTTAAAGCTTTACTTTACAGCCAACTTCGTTAAATCTCTGATCTCCAGGGTCAGTATGTATGGCATCTTTGCCATTCATGCGTTCCATTAAATTTTGGCATACATTTGCATTGATCTGGTTGGGGTTTTCTGGGTTTTCCCCAATGCTCGCAACAAATGTTGGATCAATTTCTTTACATATTATTCCCAGATTAACAATTAACTATTAACTAATTGATAATTTAACTAACTAAATTTTGTTCATATTATCAGTTAAAATATATTTTTATATTTTACTTTTTATAGTCATATAATATTTATTTATATTTATATTTTGGTTAATACTCGCGACTGCACTTAGTCTGCGTTAATAAATAAATAAATAATCGCGAAAAAAGTGCAGGGAGTATTTTACGGTCGGGCGTGCTCGACAGTACTTTTCTTTCTTGTTCAAATTTGAAATGAGAACGGAAATAATGCGAGTGTAAAAGTTTGCATCGATGTAAACAAATCACTGGACAACAGAATTTTAATAAACCGCAAAATAAAATTCTAACGAATCATTTAAACAACGAACGCAATGCGCGAATGTAAGCGCAAAGAGAATTCAGTGCAAGCGAACAAACTTACAAAATTTTTAACTCTCTGCGGAGCAACGAAGAGGGAGCAAAGGTCGTAGGAAAAATACGGGCACAATCAAATACACAGTTAAGACGCTCTATTAATAACTATTATATGTATATATTTTGCTAAAATGCACGTTGAAATCGAATAAGTAAAAACCAGCAAGAAAAACGAACTGAGAGCACAAACACACACAAGAGCCGTAAAACCAAAAAAAAAAAAGAAAATTTGCAATGGTGTTTACCTCAAACTTTACGAAAATAATAATGACGCCGCTTGCAAATGCCCTCTTATAAGGTAACCATCTTTTTATAAAAACAAATAAGGAAAGTACAGTCGAGCACGCCCGACCGTAAAATACTCTCTGCATTTTTTTCCCGATTAAATTATTAAAGTCGGTTTTGAGATATTAATATGTGTACTACTTGCATTAAAACACGTAGAAACAAAAACAATCTAAGCATAATCAAACATACATGTAAGAGTTGGTCATACTGGCACGGTGATGGCAATACTATCGATGCTGTTACCGATACTGAAACCGAGGTTGTTATCGATAGGAGCAAGATCGGAGAAGTGCGAGAAAGAGAGTTGAAGCAAGTCGGCCGAAGCGCGCACGTCGTTTGAAAAGTAGAATTTGCGTTTTGTATTAAATTAAGATTTTCTATTCTACCTTCGGGTTATAATAATAATAAACTTTGTCATAATAAACAATTCTTACATTTGGGGGCTCAACCGTGCCTGAATGCGTTGGAATAGTAAAAAGTGCCGAAAAGTTGAGACACACGCACAATTATGGATACATACGCTGGCGTGTAAAGCAGAATACGAAATATAACTGTGATTTCCTCGAATGGCGAAATTAGTGCGAAGTGGAATTTTAAAGTCGAATTTGGAACTGAGTTGCGAATGTTGCCGTTAAAAACACCCAACGAATGAATAAAATGGTTATAAATTAAACAGTTGTATGCGCTTATTATTGTAAACAAAAAAGTTGTTAAAGTTGTCAAGTTGCGGTTTTACAATAATACAGCCAGAGACCAATAAGTTGAAAAAAAACCACGAAAGTTGTCCAGTTGATAGTGTGTTTGAACGGAAAGGTGTGAAAAAACAAAGAAAAGAAGAAAAGGAAAGCGACTTTTTAAATCGGACGAGGAGAACAGTGACATCGAGCAAGTTAAAAACGCCGAAACAAACATGATGGAACCAGCAAACAGTGGCGCAGCGGGTGCAGATAATAGTACGCAGTTGCAACAAATTATTCAGCTGTTAACATTAAAGATACAAGTGGACGAAAATCGCGACAGGCAGATAAAAATATCGGCTGAAAATTTTGAAAAAGTAGTAAGCGATTTTGATGGCATGTCGATACCAGTGGTCAAATGGTTTGAGATTTTTGAGCGCAATGCTGAGGCGTACGAATTAACGGAAAAGCAGAAGTACGTTCAAGCAAGGGGCAAAATGACAGGTGCTGCCAGACTGTTTTTAGAAGCCGAGTGTGTGAGCGATTTTGCTATGCTGAAAGAAAAATTATTTAGCGAGTTTGGGTCTGTACAAAACAGTGCAGATGTACATAAAGCTTTAAGCGAAAGGATAAAAATAAGAACGAGTCGTTCCACGAATACATGCTAGAAATGAAAAAGTTGGTTTGTCTGGGAAACGTTGAAGAGGCGGCAGTACTGTGGTATATTGTTAACGGTTTGAACATAAAGAATGAGTTTAAAGTGGCCATGTTTCGCTGCAAAACATACAAGGAGCTAAAAGGAGAGTACGAGCTGTTGGAGTTGGTCAACGGAGCAGACGATAAAGAGCAAGCACGCAACAGTTCGAGTACACGCTGGTCAGCGGAAAGGAAAAAAGATTTTAAGGTCAACAAAAAAGAGTCGTGTTTCAACTGTGGGTCAAATGAGCACAAAAGGAAGGATTGTAAGGCTCCAATAAAGTGCTTTCATTGCAACAAAGAGCGGCACATCTCGCCGAATTGCCCAAGTAAAATAAGCACTGTCCAAGTGGTGGTAGACCAGAGCCGTATAAAGTCAGCGACTATAAACGATGTTTCGGTGGATTGCTTAATAGATACAGGTTCTGACGTGTCGATGATCAACGAAAGTGTGCTTAAAAAGTTAAGGGAAGTACAAATCATGCAGAGTACGTCCAGATTGCGTGGACTTGGTAACAAATGTACACAGCCATTGGGTGCGATCCAAGCCAGAGTGAAGATCGATAACGTCGACAGTGAGCAGAAATTATTGATTGTTGCAGATGGCACAATGAGCTGCAATGCCATCATTGGGTATGATTTCATCAAAAAATTCCGCTTGAGTGTAGGTCCAGAAGGTTTTATGTTTGTACGCCTAGACGAAAGCGCTGTTAATACCGAAGCAGAGCTGTTGCTTAATGTCTGGAATGTTGCCGAAACGTCGCATTGCATATCGGTACCGTCGCAGTTTGAGGATGAGATGAAGCCATTAATCGCCAGTAGCTACAAGTCGCCGCCAGTGCCGAAGCCTTTTCGCCATGCACCAAGTCGTTTGCCGGCAGAAGAAGCTAATGCCGTAAAAGCACAAGTTGAAGAGTGGCTGGACCAAGGTGTTGTTCGAAAGTCGGTCTCTCATGTTGCTAGCCGAGTCGTCGTAGTTAAGAAAAAGGACCAGACAAGAAGAGTTTGCGTCGACTTTCGTAAGCTGAACAGTATGGTGTTGAAGGACTGCTTTCCTGTGCCTTTAATCGAAGACGTGTTAGAGAGACTGCAAGCTGCTACGTGGTTTACAACGATGGACCTGAAAAATGGCTTTTTCCATGTACCAGTGGAAGAAAAGAGCAAGGCGTACACTGCGTTCATCACAAGAGAGGGGCTGTTCGAGTTCAACAAAGCTCCATTTGGTTTCCAGAATTCGCCGGCTGCATTTATTTGATTTGTTAACCATATTTTTCAGCAGTTAATCAACGAAGACGTAATGCAGTTGTATATGGACGACATAATTGTCGACGCCAAGTCAGCAGAAGAGTGTATGGTAAAAACCAGAGTAGTTCTACAGACGGCAGCAGAGTATGAGATGAAAATAAACTGGAAAAAATGCAAGTTCCTGCAAACGCAGATAGATTTTCTCGGCCATGTTGTGGAAGATGGGAAAATTTGGCCCGGAAAGGAGAAGACAGCAGCAGTCGGCCGATTTGCAACGCCTAAAAATGTCAAAGGTGTCCAGTCGTTCTTAGGCCTGACGGGTTTTTTCCGTAAGTTTATACCTGACTACGCCCAGATCGCTCGTCCGCTTACAAACCTACTTAAAAAGGATGTGGATTTTAAGTTTGGGCCAGAGGAGATGAGTTCGATGCAGAAGCTAAAGGATGTGTTGATCAAAGAGCCGATTCTGCATATGTACGCGCGTGAAGCTGTCACGGAGTTGCATACGGATGCGTCTAAAAACGGTTACGGTGCTGTTTTGCTGCAAATCTTCAACGGGAGGCTGCACCCAGTATACTATTGGAGTAAGAAGACGTCGCAAGCAGAGTCGCAACAGCACAGCTACATCCTAGAAGTAAAAGCTGCTTTCCTGGCTTTAACGAAGTTTAGGCACTTCTTGCTAGGAGTGGAATTTAAACTGGTCACTGACTGTACCGCCTACAAGCAGACTACGAGTAAAAAAGATATACCGAGAGAAGTCGCACAGTGGATTCTCTATCTCCAGGATTTCAACTTTAAAATTGAACATCGCGCTGCGGAGAAAATGAGACATGTCGATTACCTCAGCCGTTATTCATTGGAGGTCTAACTTGTCGCATCAGAGGTGTCAGCAAGGTTGAAGCAGGCTCAAGAGAAGGATGACCAAATAAAAGCAGTTAAAGAAATCCTTCAAACTAAACCGTACGAATGTTATAAAACGAAGGGAGGACTTCTTTACAAGGTAGTCGAAGGAAATGAGTTGCTGGTCGTGCCAAAGTCGATGGAGCACGAAATTATTCGGAATGCACACAACCAGGGGCATTTTGCGGCGCAGAAGACAATGCATAACATTCGGCAGCAGTTCTGGATCCCGCATCTGGAAGGTAAAGTAGGAAAGTTTGTAGCTAATTGTGTCACTTGCATTATTCACAGTAAAAAAAAACCGGCAAGCAGGAAGGGTTCATGCATTGCATTGACAAAGACGAGGCTCCACTTCATACGCTGCACATAGACCACATAGGCCCGATGGATGCAACTTCAAAGCAGTATAAGTTCATCCTTACCGTCGTGGATGCATTTTCGAAGTTTGTGTGGCTATACCCGACCAGGTCGACGGGGCAAGAAGAAGTTGTCAAGAAGCTGAGCGATTGGTCAAGTGTGTTTGGCTTTCCAAGGCGCATAATAAGCGACAGAGGCGTTGCGTTTACATCAAATGCGTTTGCAGATTTTATGGCTGTAAACAAGGTAGAGCACATATGGTCGACGACAGGAGTGGCTAGAGGCAATGGCCAGGTGCAGCGCGTGAATCGTTGTATCATATCCATTATAGCTAAGCTATCTATAGATGCACCATCGAAATGGTTCAGATACGTCGCGAAAGTTCAGATGGCGATAAACTCTAGTGTGCATTCATCCACAAAGTTGTCACCATTCCAAATTATGTTTGGAATAAAAATGAGCGCCAGTCCGGAGGGACGAGTACTCGAGTTGCTGCATCAGGAGCTACTAGCGGATTTTGACCAAGAGCGGCAAAAGCTGAGAGAAGAGGCGAGACAAAACATCAAGGAGGCACAGCAGACATATAAGCGAAACTTTGACAAGAAGAGACGACCGGAGCTGGTATATAAGGTGGGCGATTTGGTAGCGATTAAGAGAACGTAGTTCGTCGCTGGCCGAAAGCTAGCAAGCGAGTACTTGAAGCCGTACGAAGTGGCCAAAATCAAAAGAAAAGGCCGATACGATGTGAGGAAAGCAGCAGATATCGAGGGTCCGAATGTTACAGCAACCAGCTGCGATAATATGAAGTTGTGGAGATTCGTGGCCGAAAATGAGGATTTTTTGTCATCCGGGACGGATGATGAAGAACAGGATGGCCGGATGTAAGAGGTGGTCATACTGGCACGGTGATGGCAATACTATCGATGCTGTTACCGATACTGAAACCGAGGTTGTTATCGATAGGAGCAAGATCGGAGAAGTGCGAGAAAGAGAGTTGAAGCAAGTCGGCCGAAGCGCGCACGTCGTTTGAAAAGTAGAATTTGCGTTTTGTATTAAATTAAGATTTTCTATTCTACCTTCGGGTTATAATAATAATAAACTTTGTCATAATAAACAATTCTTACATACATATTTTTGTCTGTATGCGAATATACATACGAAAGACAATATATGATGCATATATGTATGTGTGTGTGTATTCGGCGCGGCCAGCGACTGCGGGCAGCGCTGCCGCCACGCAGGCAGCGAAAACATTCGCATTGCACTCATACATGATATTGCATTCAGTTATCAATAACTGAACAAAATTGAACGCTTCTAGTTTTCTTGTTTATAGTCCGATTTTAATGCACCTTTCAGGATATTTTGATATAGTTAGTCTTCACACGATTTAGAAATTACAATACTGTACTATATTGACAAATGGCTAAAAACGGAACGAAACCTGAGAATTATTTTTATAAATTGTGGGAAAAAGGGGCGTGGCAGTCCAAAATTTTATATGTCAATGCTTTTGCACTGTCGCTAGGAACCTCCATTCCAAAATTGGTCATCCTAGGTGCCATAGTTACTGAGATATTCGCCGAAAACACTGATTTTTTCCGAGGTGTGTCTAGTTTTTAACTCCTTTGATCCTTGTATTGACTGACTCAATATATGATCGATTGAGACCAAGCTCGGACTTGTAGCTCTTACCATCTCTGAAATCTGTTTGTTCATACGGACAAACAGACGGACATGGCTATATCGACTCGGCTTGTGATGCTGATCAAGAATATATATACTTTATGGGGTCTGCCACGCCTCTTTCTGCCTGTTACATACATTTGCACAAACCCAATATACTCTTGCAGAGAGTATAACGAGTAAGAAAGGCTACAGTCGGTCGAGTCGACTGTAAATGACCCCGTACTCCCATGGTAGTCCGCAACTCTACCAGTTGCACCACGCCCCAATTTTAAGGATCCTTTGATTATCTGAATTTACATGTTATAAATTTTTGTTATATAAGAAAAATAAATAAAACGGCTGTCTGCGCCGAGATTCGAGGTTTACAACATTCAAGTACGAAAAATAATACCAGGCATCTCTACCACTTGGTCCACACTTCGTTTAGTAACTAGATCGTTCAATAATGTGGGTAAACATAGAGTTAACTCTTCTCTTTCTATCACGTGTACATAAATTACAATTTTTGAACATAGTTTTCGGTGCGGAGACAGTATTTTTTCAATTTGCTGGTTCGGTAAGGAGTGCAGCAACAATTTGAAATAAATTTGGTGTTCCTGACATAAGTACGTATGTGCTTACATGAAAGAAAAATACAGTCAAGCACGCCCGACCGTATAATACACTCTTCGTTTATACCCGATTAAATTATTAAATCGGTATCTAGGTCTTACAACGGATAATACTTGCATTAAAAAAGGTTAAAAAAAAAAATAATCTTTGCTACGTGATAGCTCTTTTGTTAATAGTAGGAGTTGCATGCAACTTTCAGGGTAGTTTGATATGATGTGTCTCCAAACGAATGTTAAATTACAACACTTACTAACTAGGGGGATTGCACAGCCTGGATAGAAATGGTCGATAGTTGTTCAGCGTTGTAGTTTTCGTGTCACGTAATAGTGGTGATGTAGGGGTTACCCAACCGATGACTGTAAATTGTACGCTCAATGGGCTTTAGTCAACAAACCCGGTCTGAGTCGAATAAGCTCGCCGCGGAATGCTAGGAAAGGTAGGGTGAGTCGTTATATAAAAAACAAGAAAAAAAGGGTTTCCTCGCCCCGCCAATCATTAAATATCCTTGCAGTCGTGCATATTGCTCCCAAGGCAGCTATATGATATAGTTGTCAGATCGGCAGATTGAAAATGATAACAAATTTGCGTGAATTTGGATCAAATCGTACAAGAGACAGTCATTTCATACTAAGCATTTTTACAATTTGCAACCGATTGTTCCTATATCAGCTATATGATATAGTGGTCCGATCTAGATGAAATTTGATTTGCACATCGGATTTTATATCAAATGCATATGGTATCCTACTGTCGGTTTTTGTTGTTTGTGTTTTAATTGTGTTTTTTTGTTTTAATTGAGAAAAGTTAAAAGTTTATCTATTTTTTTGTAGCTACAATGGTTATTTTGTGGTATTGACGTTATTGCGATTGTGTATCGATTCTATATACATGACCCTGTAGGTACCTATCCAACGATGTTTTACAACAACGAATTTCAGCAACCACCTCGCACTTAACAAAACACATCGATCAATAAGTCTCCGGTCTGCCATATAGAGAGCACTTCTGATGCAAAAACGCTCAACGCACACAGCTAATTTTAAACGCGGTCGTAAGGACAGTGACGATGCACACCGCTTTGGTCGCGGTTGTTCTTGTAAAAATCAAGCAAAACCATAAATTGGTTTTGTCCGACCGTAAGTCGAAACTGACTGATATTGATACCATTTTGCTGTTGGCAATGTTTTAGAAGGATCGGAAAGAGTTTTTGCGCATGAACGGAACATGGATTCACAACTTCACACCCAGAGACGACTTGGCAGTCAGGTTAGTGGACCGCAGCCGGTGAAAGCCACCCCGATCGACAAAATTAAACAAGTTTGGCTGCAAGCAGCTCCCACACCACCGTATTCGTCAGGTTTTTTCCCTAGCGACTATTTCCTATTCGCTGAGCTTTAAAAAAATCTTCGGTCGGATGAGGAGGTCATCGCCGAAACGATTTGTATTGTGAGAGTCAGCCAAAATAGTGGTCAAACATAAATTAAATATGACTAGTGAACTTCATTGAAAAGTTCTCGCTACTTAAAACATTCAACCTTACATAAACAAAGCTTATAGGATTTAAGTTAACGTAACTCTAAATTGCCAATGGTCGCAAACGTGACAAAAACAGGTACTTAAAGACACATACATATAAAATTGAAACAAGGGCGTAAGCCAAGCTCGACGTATCCTTCGACGCCTTCGTTGAGCGTTCGGTTTCTTGCCGAACTATCTAGTATGTAATTGTTTGCTTTAAAACAAATTAAGAGCTTATCGCTTCATGTTATGGTGGTATGGTATTGATTGCAAATATACACTACTTTATTCATTTTACTTACTTTTGTATAGAAATTTTGAATAATCACAGTCCATAATGCTGTTGTGTTTTTTCTGCTGTTCCTGTTTTATTTATTTTATTAATTTATTATATCACCAACAAACAGCAATTGTTAGAAAATAAAATAATTTATTTAAAATTAAAGGTAACCAATTTGATACTACTTATAATATTGAGTATTTATTCTGCTTTAGGGTTATACACGTATGCATTATATGGCTTTCTTTAATATCGTTATTTAATTATTCTCTTAAATCTGTTTTATTGACACTTGAGCGTTAGTTACAAATTTATTAATTTTTTTACATTATTCATTGTAAGTATAAGTATAAGTTTGCTGCTGCTGTGCACGTTGTGTCTATAGTTTCTTTTAATTTTGACAATAATTAAAATAACATAAACATTAAATAAATATATGTATAATATTTAAGAAAATTTTCTGGTTACTCCTACATTTATCCTCGTAATATTTTAACACTCTGGAGCCGTGCTCTAATTAACTTTAAAATTGAATAATCAATAAACAGAAACTTTATTCGATTTATATTATGTGTATATACAGAGTAAATTTGTTTATTTGCAGACGATTAATAAGCAAACGCACATAGTGACACTCACTGCTTACATATGTTTATATTTATTTGCTGTATTGACAGCACTGTAACTTCGTTTAATGCTCTTCAAGGCTAATATTAGAATTTAAACAATTGAATTAATTAACATTAAATATTTTAATTTACTGTCATATTTCTTACATAAACAAATATAAATTGGTATAGTCAATAATTTAGAGTAAAAAGCTCTTTACGTGCGAGCGAGCCGCGAATGAAAACTGCCAAAACATACATGTATAGCAAACACATTTACCCGCAAATTTTATTTAACAGGAACACGATTACTTATCGAAGACTGAGTCAACCAGCTTCTAAGGAATGCACGGTACACATAGTAAACCAGACAATCATCCAACAAATGTAGTTATTGTGAGTTTGCCCTTTTTTGCTTATAAAAGTGGATGCGGAAAAATTCAGGGTAGGCAGCTGTAAATATTGTGAGAGAGAAAGAGCTAGAGAGAATGTGAGTTCTAACGAGAAATGGTTTATAATAGATGGTCTTTACGTCTACTGTATACGAAATAAAGAGCGAGAATGACAGGGTGGAGTACCTACAGCGCATGAATCAGCTTCAGCTGTCATTTATTATTAAAGTTGCCATCCCTTAATGGACTAAGCAAGCTCCATATTCCTATTCAAAAATAATACCATCGAAAATAATGCATTCTGTCCAATACTCTGAATTATTTAACGATTACTGTTTTTTTTTTAAATGATAAATTATTACATTATAGGATTTCCAGTCGGCTAAATTTGTCTTCATTCAACTCTTCATAATTTATTAAGCTACGGTATGCCAAATCTTTAAAAGCGTTATTCGAAAAAATATAATTGTAAATTGTGTAGTTGATTTCTTAAGATCCAATTAGAGAATTGACAACAGGCAGTCTGATACGTCCCTGAAAATAAAACACGGAAAGGTTTTTTTGTTGCTAAAGTCGATTTTATTTTTCTACATACTGTTCTTTTAGGTCGATACACCAAGTCCAACGATTTTCTGACTTTTTGATACCGCCCGAAAAGTACGCGTTCGGAAGGTCTCCAAAATACACCTCAGTTTTCGCTTTAAGCTCTTCATTTGAGTAAAAACGCCTACCGGTCAACCATCTCTTCAAGTTATTGAACAAGTAAAAATATCTGAGGGCCAGGTCTGAAGAATACGGTGGCTGAGGAACCAATTCGAAGCCGATTTTATTCAATTTTGTTTAAGCAACTAAGATGTAAAGATGTTTTTTTTTCTTTCTAAAATGCGGTAGTTTTTCGGCGATTTCGATTTTCAATCGGTTCAATAATGATGAATAGTATGCTTCGGTTACGATTCCATTTTCAAGATAGTCCACGAATATTCTGTCATGTGCATTCCAAAATATGGAGGCCATCACCTCTCCGGCACATTGTTGCGTTTTTGGACGATTCGGAGCACCTTGGCCCGGTAAAACCCACCGTTTTGCCTGTTGCGTTGACCAGGATTTGGATCAAATCGCTCAAGAGACAGTCATTTCATACTAAGCATTTTCAGCATTTGAAACCGATTGTTCCTATGACAGCCATATGATATAGTGCACCGATCTCGATGAAATTTGGTTTGCACATGAAATTTTATGCCAAATGCATATGGAGCAAATTTGGTTACCATAGCTCAAATTTTTTTTATCCGATTGTTCCTATGGGAGCTATATGATTTTATGATTTTACTAAGCTTTGATATAAGAGCAATATTAATGCATGAGTGCAAGCGAAACAGAAACATTCAAACACATGTTGGAACGTTTTCGCTGCCTGTACGGCGGCAACACTGCCCCCAGACGCTGTCCGTGCATTTTCAGACATATATTGTCAAACGAATTTGAATGTACATTCAGATAAACAGATTTAAAATCGATCATACTCATTTTTTTGTTGTTTTGCCATTGTAATACCTAAAAACCGATTTAATTCATTAAACCAGGAATAAAAGCAGAGAGCAATATACGTTCGGGCGTGCACAGACAGACAGTAGTTTCACTTATATTTCTTATATAACAAAAATTGTAAATGTAAATGTAAATGTTCTGATACTTGTGTCAGAGGGCGCAGGTTCGAATTCATTCTGTGAATGTGCTTCATTTACTTTTTAAAATTTACATTGAAAATTAAAATATAGAATTTTAATTAGCGCAGCTGGTAGGATCGAATTCTGTCAGGAAATTATTTTGTTTTTTTAATATTTTAATTTAAATTATACACAAATGCGCATTACTGTGAGTACGGGATCTCACACAGTCGATTCGCTCGACTGTAGTTTTTCTTAAGTGTTTAGTTCTGCATAAGCAAAATATGGCCCTGAACTCCCACTAAATATCTTTGATTTCTTTAAAAACTCAGTAAGGGGTACAGAAATAGTAGCATTATTATCGACGAATCGACGAAACCAGTCATTTTCAATAAATTTTTTTAGTTGTTTCACAGATTTTGGAAAGGGGAATTCAGAATTGGCTTGAACTTTATTTGGATCTGTTCTAAGTTGTCCGTTGCCGATAATAATACCGAGATACTTTATCTCGCGCATAAAAAACGTGGACATGGCAATGTTAATCGTATGTTTTGCTCTGCGCCTGTGAACAGCAATTCCTTGTAGCAAAAGCAAGTGTGATTCAAAATCTTTAGACAGGCTAAAAGATCGGCAAAATAAACAAATACTTCCATGCGTAGGTCAGCAGGTATGACAGTATCCATCAACCTGCAAAGTGTTTGCGCTGCATTAGTTAATCCAAAAAGCATGGCTTTGTATTGGTAAAATGGACGGTTTGAGACAGTAAAAGCAGTGTAAAGACGTGAAGCTTCCTCGAGCGGTATCTGTCAATAAGCATGTTTCGTATCAAGTCCTGTAATATACCTCGCTGGTGGTAATCGACGTCTATATGTAGAAGAGGATACGCATCTTTCCTCGTCTATTTGTTGAGCTCCCTCGAATCCAAACAGAGTCTGTTATTCGCTCCTTTCTTCACAAGTACACAATTGCTACTCCTAGCTTGAACATTTTCTTAACTTTATCAAACATAGGTTTCTCTTTGGCTGGGAAAATCGGCCGATGACGTTGCTTAACAGGAGTGTCTGTATCCATTATAATAGAATATTTAAAAATATTGGTTAAACCTAATCCATCTCGCTTAATCGAGGCAAACGATTGAATTTTTGAATCTAATCTTAGCTTCTCTTTCATGCTAAGCTAATGCATTTTTACTTCTTCTTTATTTGCGTGATTCTTTTCCATATCTAACTTACTACTACTTAAATCTGGGGCAAATAAACTAGAGAGCAGACCGAATATTCCAAAATAAACATTTTCGTTCAACTTAGGAATAATGAAATATTCAACTTCATCAGCATTACCTCGAAGATGAATAACTGCCACAAGTCGAGCCACTACTGGGCGCAATTTACTATTCGCTGTTCGGATATATCCCGAACACTTGTGTGTATTCTTTTGATATCTCAAAATCTCGTCCGCCTGATTGATTGATTGTATGTTTTGAAAAAAAGCTTTAAAACGGCCTTTTAACTTTGAAAACTATTAAGTGCTAATGGAAAAAGGGTGCGTGAAAGCCCAAAACTTTATTAGTATTGTATTAATGCAATTGCTAGGTTCCTGCGGTTCAAAATTGGTGCATGTATGAGCCTTATTTACGCCATGAACGTGAATATTTTCCGAAGAAAGCGAAGAACTCCTTAGTTGGGCTCGGTCGATCCTGCAAAATTTCCATCCCCCCAAGACAGGAGAGAAGAAAAACGCTGGCAATAATAAAAGCCAACGGTCAGTGGAAGAGCACATCCGCTATTTCGCAGATGTCGCGAGAAACAAGATTCTCGTCGGACTCCCATATCGGGGCTCCCCTGAAGGTCTGGTTCCTCGCGACAAATGGAGAGTCGTTGAAAACGAGCTGCGGGACAAATTTTTAGGAGTTGTCGATTGGGACGAAGTTCCCAGCAGTTCGAGAGCGAGGATATGGGTCTCCGCCAATCCAGCGAAACATGAAGAAATTTTGCAGATCCGGAACTGAAAGATCTGGAGCCCGAGATTGACATCGAAGAGAACATACTAGAAGCGTATATCTCTGAAGAGAACGTTCGACGTGGCTGATCTAGAGGATTTGGAGGAAGATGAATCGGCCATCGCCATCACGCTCGTTGAGGTCGTATCTTAGGATGCTAATCAGGATCCTGCAGATAAATCTCCACCACTGTAAAGCGGCATCTGTTGCTCTACTACTCCTCCTGTATAAAGGGGGGTGACAGTCAAAGCCTGTACTTGTATTTTAGCACGTAAAGATATGTCATTCCTTTTATTATTGGCTAATTTTTGCGACGGTGATAACACAACGGTAAGCCTGGATCGAGGCTAGGACACTGGTGTTTTGTTCATCTTATCAATCTTATCTTATCTTATCAATCTGAGAACCCTCCTCCACAACAGTTCAGGCATGGAGCAGCGACAATTCCTGGATCTCAAACAACAAGGGGGTGCTCGAGCTGCTGACTATCAGGGGACGAAAACGTCCCGCCTCTATCAGATATTTAAAGGAATCCTCATATTCGGAGTCATTCCCAAACCTTGCCTACGCTCCGAAGTAGTTTTTATCCCTAAGGCAGGGATACTATTCAACTTTAATCAAAAAGACTTCAAAACTATTAGTCTATCATCCTTTCTTGTCAAGACTCTAGAAAGACTCATGTGCTGGCTTCTGCTGGCTAAGATTCCTATAGAAAGCTTCTTTACTAAACTACATGCATACCGCAGAGGTAGGTTCACAGAAACTGCTCTGCACAGCATCGTTCCAAATGTTGAAAATTCGCTCTCCCTTAAGTCTCTAGTAGCATTTCTTGACAAAGAGTGCGCTTTCAATAATATCCTACCATTACTCTGCAACCGGATGAGTAATTAATTGTAGCCTCCGTAGCCCTTTTTTCACATGCAGAAAGACATTTTGTCTGAAATGGGGCCTGAACCCCCACGTTACCAGATGGTCATATACTGTCATCGTCCAGGGTATTCTTCTGTATGGCGTAGTAGAGTGGTGACCTGCTCTAGAAAACCACCACCTTATTAAATCTTAACAAAATCTAGCGTATGGCAGATCCTTTTAGCCTGGGAGCCCTACGCTCTACACCGGAGGAGGCGATTGATGCCATCCTCCATTTCCCCCCCACTAGACATAATGGCGAGGAAATCAGCTAGCCTCTGTGCCGTTAGAATGGGAGAAGCTAACCTCTGGAGTTCGAATATGATAGGCCACTCTTATATTCTGTCTGAGTTTCCCTTTGACTATTACACGCCATCAGAGTTTACCAATAACCCTTTTAATGTGGTTTTCCCACCGAGGGTGGTCCCCCTAACCAAAACTCCTGCATACAGTTCTACACCGACGACTCAAGAGCGGAAGGCAGAACGGATAAAGGAATCAACTGCTCTAAACTTGGCATCTCCAGTTCTTTAGACTACCTATTCGCTATTTAGGAAGCCGTCGAAACTACGAAACAAACCATTCCATTTTGGTGCAGGAACTGCATCCTATCATATAGTCAGGCAGCACTAAAATGACTTAGGCCTGATCTTAGGCCAAACTTCAGAATTACAATCCCTTGCCGTAGTTACATAGAGGGAAATTGCGCTGCAGACGAGGTCGTTGATCAATGGCTGTACAGACCCCGACTCTTAAAGATTCTTTTAACATACCTCCCTTTGTTACGCCTGGTGAATGCCACAGATATCACAACGTGCCGACTCTCGGCTTATGTGTGCTGGTTTTCTCGACATCAGCAACCATGTAACCTAATATAACCTAAATGAAATGGAAAAACAGCAAACCCCAACACTATATTGCCCCAATTAAAATTGTTAATTTAAAGTTTCAATTGAACCCGTTTGATTTGTTGTCTTATTCGAACCAAATTTAATGAGGATACTTATAATGATTCTTTACGCACCACTGACTACAGCTTCTAAGGAAATTCCTTAATCACAAGCTGTTCAATGCAGAGATATCAGATTGAGGGAAAAGCCATTTCCCTAAATTTTCTACCAAATTTAGATTTTTAAATTTTCAACCGCTTCAATTGTCGTGTAAACCATATGATTTTTTTTGAAATAGTCGGGACACTTGAAAGAACACTTATGTCAAATAAATTAATAAATAAATATAAAGTAGGACAAAAAAGAAATGATTGTATCATCCATATACGTGCACATATTAAGCCATGGCAAGTCAGTTTGGGATAAAAGTTAATTAAACTTGTTGAAAATAGCCTTTGAAAACTGGCGAATACGCTTGGTAGGTCTCGAGCTGGACTCACCTATTAGGGTAGGCAATTCCATAAACAAATCACAGGACTAAGAATTTTAGTTTCAGTTTGAGACTCTGAGAAGCAACGACATGAAAAGGAAAACAAAAGCAAGATAAGTAAAAGATGCTAAGTTTACTACAAAAACCTCAAAAATTTCGATATGTAAGTGAGAGGGCGAAGTTTATTATAATATCTTCAAGATTATATTGGGTTTTTGCAAAGTATGTAACAGGCAGAAGTAGGCGTGGTAGACCCCATAAAGTATATATCTATGATCAGCGCCACAAGCCGAGTCGACATAGTCATGTCCGTCTGTCCATGTGTTTCCATGCGAACTAGTCTCTCTGTTTTAAAGCTGAATTAAACTTGGTAAAGATGTGTATATCCTTTGCAAGCAGATCATTTGTTAAAATCGGGCAGATCGGATGAATATATCATATAGCTCACATAGGAACAATCGGATGGAACTTTTTTTCTAACTACGTTAACTAATTTCGCTCCATAAACATTTGATATAAAATCCAATGTGCAAACCAAATTTCATTTGCGACCCCTTTCACCTTTCTAGCTCTTATAGTCTCTAAGATCCTTTTGTTCATACAGACGGACAGACGGACAAACGGACATGGCTATATCGACTCGGCTTGTATACTTTATGGGGTCTGCTACGCCGTCTTCTGCCTGTTATATACATTCCAACGATTACAATATACCCTTGTACTCTACGAGTAACGGGTAAAAAAACAATATACTACATATGTGGAGGAGAAGTTGACACGTGCGGGCACATTGTTAATCAAAACAAAAAATACTTTACAAACAATGAAATTATTAAAAATCAAAAATTTCCCCGATATTAAAGTAGTAGCCTCCGAACACAAGACACTAAGTTTTTGCCAGGGAGTAATCTACTGCAATGAATTACGAAATGTCGAAGAAAAAGGAATACTAAACGGATTAAAATCGCAAAGCGTAACCGAAGTGCGAAAATACTAAAGAAACAAGAGAAAGGCATGGCTTAAACGGGACTTATAATTATTACATTCACCACACATAAACTCCCAGGATCTATAAAAATTGGCTATGAGAGCATACGATTCCGCCCGTACATTCCCTCCCCTTGGGATGCAGATAATGTCTACGATTCGGACACCCAGCCCTAATCTGCAAAAGTCCAGAAGAAACATGGAAAAATTGTTCCAAATTGTTACACACCGCTGAGAATGAAACATGCACCAACGAAAAGTGTTGCCTAAACTGCAAAAACATTCCCAAAGCTGACCTTGAACACAGCCCACTGGACCGCAAATGCCCAACATTTACAAAACAACAAGAACTGGTAGCGATCAAAACTTTAGAGAAAGTGGACCACAAAACAGCTTTAACTCTCCCTCTTCCCTTAGGGCTCGCCACTCTTTGTGATCCTGTTTACAATAGCATATAACAAACTCGCTGTAAAGCTCACCCAACACCCAAATATCAGCCTAAGCGCCTACGCAGACGACTTCAACTTAATACTCAAACTAAAAAACAGGAAAAACATTAATATAAACCTAGAAACAATCCGTAGAACTATAATTAAATTGGCCGAATATTCAGGCGCCAAGCTATCCACCACCAAATGCAACCACATGCACGTCTGCAGAAAGAACAAGTGCAAATGCACACTATCAACAGGAAACATACAAATCCAGATCGTCACTTCACTAAAAATACTAGGACTTCACCTTAACAAGAAACACAGATGGAATAACCACATTGAACATCTCACGCACATCCTGAATCAAGCCACTAACATAATAAAATGTCTCGCAAGCCCAAAATTTAACTGCAACACAGTCACACTCATTAAAGTCACCAAAGCTATACTCAACTCCAAGGCAGACTACGGCCTTCCCATCTATGGACACTGCTACTAACAGCCACCCTAGTAAAAACCCTGATCACAGCAAAAAATTCCCCACTAAAAAAATATTAAAAACATACCATCCTCTCAGACGGTCGCAATACAATTTAACAATAGACCTAATAATAAAATACCATACCGTGGAAAGTAAGCCAAATAATTACAGACACGACACTAAGAAACCTTAATAAAAAATAAACAGACCTACAAACATACAGAGCCGAATTCATGCAAATAAACTCCATAGATAAGCCCAAATACACTTACATCTATACAGACGAATCCCAAAACAACACTATTACTACCTTTGCCATGACAAATGAAGCCGATACCATAAACGTATGTCTCCTACCCCACTTCTCCCAAATTCAAACTTCTCTGGGTGCCCGGGCATGTAGGAATAGCAGGGAACGAACTAGCAGGTACATCCGCAGCGATAACAAACGAAAACTTTAACGTACAAAACATACACAAATACCTAAAAACATACACCTCACAAAGCTATATTCCAACATAGCCGAAACATCAGCCTGGTACCAAGCAAACAACCCACACAAACTTAACAGCTACAACAGTTTTAAATTCATTATCCCTCTCTAGAAGAGACCAAGTAATAATTACCAGACTAAGACTCGGACACTCCAAAATACTTCTGCAACGACACCATATCAATTGAACACAAACTTACCAACTGCAACAACCTTAAACATCAAAAACAAACAATATTTAAGAACACCAACCCTCTCCAATGCTTAGCCCACTCCACATCCTCAAACATGTCAAACATTCTAAAATACCTAAAAATAACAAACTTATATCACCGCATCTTAGAATATAAAATGAACCTAAATTAAGAAAAACTCTCATGTACATAATGTAAATACATAAATATAACACTCAGTACTATTAAGAGAACTTGAACATAAACACATACAACCCTTGAGCTGAAGGCCTCTGACGCCCTAGCCACGTATTAAGCTAGCCTATAATTTTACTATTAATAAGTTAGCTCTTAAATAAATAAATAAACTTATATCTTGTACAATTTCTTTTGGGACTACGTATGCGCTTAGTTCGCATATATTGGCTATTCGGGTAGGCGTGGTGGCCTGGTGGAATGTCATCTCTGTTGTAGAAATGTACACTTGTCCAGTCTCAACGTTAACCCACAATCTTTCAGAATCGAGAAAAATTCTTCCAGGCACTGGATTCCTTCTTCAAGTCTTGCTAGGTATCACTACATCATCCAGGTACGCAATAACTTATCCGGGTTTCCTTTTGCATATTAATTTATTCATCATGCACGAAAAAACGGCTTTCGATTGTTCTCATAGTGTTTATCGGGCGTAAAAAACGCAGTATATTTTTTCGATGACTCCATGATCTTCGTAAGTCGTGTAAAATAATTATTTTCTGCCCGTTGCGCAAATAATTTTATTAAACATTCTATAATCCACACAAAACCTACATTCATTATTGGCTTTCTTTATCATGACGATTCCCGAAGCGTACGGAAAATCGAATGATATCGGCCTCTAGTACTCAGGTATCATGTTGTTTACAAACGGTCGCAATGCAAATGGTGTACGATAAGGTTTAATTAGGTGAACTTAATTTTCATTTTCGTAAGATGACATTTTCCAAGATCTTTGCCGTATTAAGGTACGTGTGCTTCCGGGATCAAAAAATGCATTCATCATCATCCCGTTAACCTTAGATACTCAAATGAATAATTTTCTTTGGCATTACAATTGTCGTTAGTTTTATGTGCATGTGGACACTTACTGGTCTCGTGATTTATGCGGCTACAATGTTTACATTCTTGCTTTTGTTGAGGTTCCGGACATATCATAGCCTTAAACCCCAATTTCTGACAATTTAAATATTTTATGTTTTCCTCGTTCCTGTTGTTATCGCTGTTTTGTGCAACTGTTGGCTTCTGTTCAGTTTTTGGCACACTCACATTTTGATTTCTCTTGAGCAAATTAGATTGACTGTGTCTAATCTCTTTGTGAGCTCCATACGTCAGAATATCCTTAAGAAGATTTTTAGAATTACGAAATCTGTTTATGTTTGAACTACATCACTTACAGAATCAACTCTATAACGTGCAGCACCTTGCATTGCATCTGCTGCACTCCAAAATTAAGGGTTTGACCATCTTAATCGCAATTCCTACGTAAATGATCTAGTATTTTAATAAATTACTGTGAACTGAGCGATTTTTCCAACGATAGCCAAACTGGCATCAAAATTTCGGTATACCTTTGACATAGGCACTGTTATATTAGACGATCGTGGATTTGTTTGTTGCGAAGCTATAATAATAACATTTTCATGCCCCTGCAGTTCATTTAAACACGTTTTCTCGGGCATATGTTCGCTTTGTTGTCCTATCTGGTTGCGAAACGTTGCAGCCTGAGCGAACTGTTGGTACCCGTTACTTCACTTTTGTGGGGACTTTTCATTCGTTGTATACAATATTACTTGGCACTGAAGACGATATTTGTGAGGGATGAAAAGAACGCTACTGCAGCTTACGCACTGTCTTTTCCAATTCGTTTATTTTATATACCATTGAGCGATTATGCGATTCCGAGCTTACGCAACGTATCCGTTGCATCGTTTGTTCTCGATTTCCTGAGGTAGACATGCCTAAGCGACGGCACCCATCTTGCAAAGCTTTCTTCGTCTAAGAATTTGAACTCACATTGTTGAACTCACATTGAATTTGAACTAAACGCTGTTCTTGCACTCTTTATCTCACGTTGCTCTTGTTTGTCAGGATCAGTCACATAGAGCAGAGCGACATTAATTTAGAAACAATGTTTGAAATTATAACATGTTTATTTCTAATTAAATGTAAACGTTTGCAACTTTATTGTCTTCTTCGCAACAGACGCAGTCGCTCTCAGGCAACCAAGCACTCGATAACTCTTCATATCGATATCAATTCATTTTACAATATCGCTTTTGATAAAAAGTATTGTTCAATATATTGTGAGGTAAAGAAGAAGGATTTTCCATCCGAATGTTCAATCATTTAAAAGCAGAATCGTAAAGTGGTCACGTACTATTATCTTGTTTAACGGCAGGTAATTAACACACTTTCGTGGCGTTTTGTTCTTCTTACCTAAAGGCGTGATTGCGAATGATACCAGCACTCAAATGATCGTCAGATATTTTACCCACCTTGATGCGTTCGTGGTGAGAAAGACAGAGCGGATGGCAGAAAATTTGGGTCTGACAAGTTAATTCGACTTTCATTCCATTCTTTACGCGACTGAATCTGTTTCTGAGGGACATACTGGAAGAATCTGGTTGGCTTGCATCAGAAGCATCGGGTTGATAGGATTACAGGGCAGGCTCCAGATCATACTCTTTTGAATGAGTTCAGCAACCTTAACGGCGCATATTGCAGCCAGACCATCGTTTAAGGTAAGTGGGCATAACGAAAGATTCTACTCCGGTGACTTCAGGTGGGTGACATTTGGCAGACAAAAACTTATTATGATCGAGCGATTGATTAGAATATTTCGGGTCATCTTCAAGAATCGCTCATTTGACACTGAGAAAACGAAACGATTTAAAAAGAATCAAACTGAAATTTCAAATAACATACAATTTTTTTCGTGACCTAGCAATCATGTAAAGGCTTTGCTGCGTACGTGTTGCTAAAGCGAAAACGATAGACGAACGAGCTGCCACTGCCAAATACAAAATACTAACTCGCCATCTTAAGCTTTAAAGTAATTAATAATAATGTTCAATGTATTCGTAATTGAAGTCAATGCTGATTATTCATTATTTTTCTTCATGTTTCCTCATACCTATGCTTATGACTCAACACTCCGGCCACCCTGAAGGGATCGTCTTCAGTTTTTTGGTAGCCATGGCAGCTTTGAAGCCGACTAGCCTGAAACTTCTGTCTATTCTTGTCAGTGGACCATGACAAGGTCACAAGACTCAGCCCCCGACCACGCTGTTCAAAAGCGCTGTCTTAGCGTTGGCAGGGGTGAACGCTCCTACGTCGCTTGGAACGCTTTTCAGTCGCCTTGTGTTGAGCAAAGTCTCCATGTCAGTCAGGTTGTTCGTCGGACCTTGCCCATGTAAGCGACAAACTGCTTATCTGGCGAAGAGAGGGGCTCTCGGGGGGATGAGCCTCCACTCCTCCACTCGAATGCGCCATGGAACTCCCTAACAAGGTTGCTCTCCAAAATTTGTCGCCTTTTCCGAGTACCGCCGGACTGGCATGCCACGTCGAGCAAATAAGCTGTTTAATGTGCAAATGAGAGCATTAGTGTCCACTACGTTTGTTGTAAATTCCAGGAGAACAGCCTTTGATGTAAAACATACGAATAGAGCAATATACATTTATTATGTGGCTCGTCTTTTTATCCTTATAAAACCACACAAATCAACACTATTACAAAACGAAGAGATTCGTCTTCCAAAATAATTTTACTTTTGAAAATTTGAAGTCAGCGATTGCTTACTAGCTAAATACGAGTGCCTATTTTTATACCCGTTACTAGTAGAGATCGGGATCGTAAAACAGTATACTGCAATCGTTGGAATGTATGTAACAAATGGAAGGAGGCGTGGCAGACGCCATAAAGTAAATACATTCCAGGTCAGCATCAATAGCCGAGTGGATATAGACATGTCTGTCTGTCTGGCCGTACGTCCGTCTGTATGAACAAAGGGATCTCAGAGGCTATAAAAACTAGAAAGGTGAAAGGTACAATAGCCAAGCAGTACAAATTTGTTTTTTTTTGACACGCCCACTTTAGGACGTGCTTTCTCCATATGAAATATAGATCCCATTTTTGTTAGTTATACTATACGCTCCAAATATGAACTAGTATGAAAAAGTTATGCATTGACCAAGCTTTACTAATCAAACTCACACAAAACACATTTGCCAGTAAGATAATCACACTACTAGTTAGAATATAGGCTCCCAGGAATTCTTATTTGTAAGCGCCGGTTTTGGTGTTACCGTCAATGCACTCATTGAAGAGAGAAACCCACAGGCCACCTAACTTTACGACGTGATACCTGGAAATACTCATTAACCTTTGTACACTTAAAAGCGATACGGAAGAGGGACCAATATACAAAAGGATCTCAACTGACCTCCGTAAATAAAGGCAATAAAATGTGTTAACATCGATTGACAGCGGACTCAATTGAAACGATCGGTACTGGCACACTTATTTTGACCTTAGATATACGAGCTGTATGGCCGCTTGTGAAAGTGCCCCCCCTCCCCCTAAATCAGGTGCGCTGCAAGTATACAGTACCTTCATGCAGTAACTGGTTTACCCTCCATCACGGTTTGCTCAACAGGATTACGCTTATATTTACCAATGAAAATGAAAAAGTGAGTGAAATTAGATTCATTTTCGTAGAGTTAATTCTAAACGCTTGGCAAAAAATGTTCACAATTTTATTTTAAAAAATATATATAATCTGTGAAAACTCAGATATGATTTAATCATTTTAAACTGACAAAACAAAACAAAAACATACTGTAAAATTTGGTTTTTTGAAATACGATACTTTAGCGTAAATGCGTCGATATAGACATTTCCGTGACCGTGACGACTTTTGAAAGCAAAATTAAATGTTAAATGTTTATTTATTAACGCAGACTAAGTGCAGTCGCGAATATTAACCAAGATATACAGTTATATTTATAATTAAAGTTACTATTAATGACTATAAAAAGTAGAATATAAATATTAAATTATCAATTAGTTAATAGTTATTTGTTAATCTGGGAATAAAAAGTAAAGAAATTGATCCAACATTTGTTGCGAGGATTGGGGAAAACCCAGAAAAACCCAACCAGATCAAGCAAATGTATGCTAAAACAATCTCGAAAGATCTCTGATTTAATGGAACGCATGAATGGCAAAGATGCCAAACATACTGCCCCTGGAGATCAGAGATTTAACGGAGTTGGCTGTAAAGTGAAGCTTTAAGATGGAAAAGAGAAAGAGATGTATTAATTATTCTTCATTTCTATATTCTGTTATTCTATGTTAAGTAAAAGAAAAAAAAATTTTTTTTTACACATCTGCACTAATAGTCTATCGTAGCATATTGGGAGTATTATCAATGTTAATGGATATTGAGAGCATTCGGTTTATATCTTTTGATGTATCAATAACAATGCTAGTAAACGACAAACTTAACGAATTGTGGGCAAATATTTAAATATTCATATTTTTACAAAAATAAAATTAAAATCCAGCTTAATATTGAGTTATATGCTTCCTTCTGCCTGATACGCACATTTGGCTTTTGCCAAACCTAATGTTCACATATCAGTAAGTTTTCCGTTCGTATACTTTAAGTAAGACCAGTGGGTTTTCTAATACCTTGCAATTTGAGCCAGTTATTTAGGTATGTTCAGAGAGTGTATTTCTCGCTAAGAATGTTTCTTGAGTACTAATTTTATTGGAGCAATGTATGGGCTTATATACAGATTTGCTTTCAGGTTAAGGATCAAAAGTTTCCTAGAGCGAGTATCTTAGAGCTAAAAAACATGTGGTAACGATTTAGATAAGGACACAATTGCGCGTACATCAGTTTACACCAGATGGTTATGACGGACATCAAGTGCATGGGTAAATCTACAAATAGAAAAAAGGGTCACGACGGGTGCGAGCAGGTGGTGTTGATCTCTATTTGGGTTTCCCTCCAGCGGTCTGCGTGTCTCTCGTTACAAAGAGGCCGGTGTGCCCACTTAAAATGCTGCCCTCCGGTGTGGCCACTTAACATACTCCCGGCCGGTGATCTACTGTTACGCTTTATCTGATGTGTCAACTAACATACTCCCGGCCGCTAAACAGCAGTTCAACAATTAATTGATTAAGGTTTGTTGAGGTTGGAGGTTAAAACATGGACGATTGGCTGATTGTGGAGTTGGCTGTTCCATTGGTTGGGGCGATCGAATCTCTGGTAGTGACATCACCTCGTCGTTTTCCTGTGTCATTTATGATGTAAATTATGCATATTAGCATAACTAATCGAAATGTGATGTGGGAAATTATTTTGTGACGTGGAGCTTGTGTAAGTCGAACGGTTATTTCATTTTTTCTGCCGGCGTCAGCTCTGACTGGAGTCGTGCTTATTCATCGTCACTTGTTTTGTCCATTTTGGTTTGAACTGTGGGTTATGTGATATTATTGATGTCAGAGTTCCCAAATCGTATCTAAGCGTTTTTCGTGGAACTGGTGGTTAGGCAATGCGTAACGATGCTATAACTGAGTTACGTTTTATGCAATCAGAGTCTGCAGTCAAAAGACCAGATCCTTGCAAGCTGATCAACTCTGGCTGATTTATACAGACAACTGATAAGTCCATCGAAGTTTGGGTTGCTTAAATCCACTGATTGTTTGATTCCATGCTTAACCATAAATGATTGGTTTGTATATGTGATTTGACATAATGGTGATGTTTTGTCGTTGAACAGAAGAAACTCACAGCTTTGATTCATTGAAAATACTGCTTGCTTGTTGTGACAAATTTATTCTTCACTGTTAAAATGAAAACATCTTGCAAAATCTTCTCCGGAATGTCCGACGAATTGATCTCGACGACTATTTACTCCAATCACTGCTCGATCGATTTTTATTCATTTAACCCCTTACTGCTGTTAACTGGACGAGGTAGTCTAGTTCCATCTTATCTATACTAAGTGTTTGTAGGAGGGTGGACGCTGATCAAGTGTTACTTGGCGGGTGCCAATATCTTCTGCTGTTGCTGCTGCCGGAGTGGTTTGGTGGTTTGAATAAAGACGCGCGATACTGCGTTTGATGATTTTAAAACAATATGTATATATTTTTGGATTCACACGCATACAGTGGAGAGCGATTGGTTAAGAAAAAGCGATGGCGATGGAATTCGCGACTTTTGTAAATGGAGATAATGCCAGTCACTCAATTCCAGTGTCACCGTCTTCGCTGAAGGTTGAAATCCACCCCCCCCACTCAACCTGTTCACCCTGTGGCGTAAACATGACGCCTCCCCTGCAACAAGTTTCAATTGGCACACTGGGCAAACTATGGATGGCACACACCCCGGTCGAGTTGGCGACCGGCGTCGTGGGGGTTGATCTCGTGATAAGAGTCGACGCTCCGTATCCGTCATGCTGTATGAAATATAAAAGGCTGGAACAAGAGAGACAATGGAAGAGAGGATACTCAGGTTCCTCACTCATGGGGGAGATGGGCCGAGAGTTAAGGAGTGCTTCGATGCGTCACTGGCGGGTGAATAGTTCACGTAAGTGTACTTTACAGTCGAAGTGGACTTGTAGAATAGGGCCTTAAAACTCTTCACCCCGACCTCCCATAATCCAACCAAATGGGGTGGGCTGGGTGGAATGAAGTGTCGCTTAAGGATGTGTTGGCGGAAGGAGTCTACGATGCAATATTTCGTAGCTGCCAGGAAGTCCGTTTCGAGCGCATTGGTTGCTCCAACGAAGGTTTTGCCGTTTTCGGAGTATATGCGTTCGGGACACTGTCTCCGATACACAAATCGCGAGAAGGCTGCAAGGAACTTCGAGATGAATTGCCTTACTGATATAGCACACAAACACAGAGACAGGCTCGCCCAGTGTAATTTTTAATCTTGAAGGGGCCTGCGAAATCGAACGGCCTGGAAAATGTTATGCGTTCTCGCGGAAGGTCTGCCATCATCTGTTTCTACTAACGACGTCGATAAATAACGCAAATCTTACATCCTCGCACGTGGGCCTTCACCAAGTTCTTGATTTTGGGGATCCAAAACTTGGTACGCAAGTACCGCACCATTAGCTGGCTGCCACCGTGCAGTGTAATGCGATGTGCGAACTTAATAAAGATGCGAGTGAAATTGGCGTCGAAAGGGAGAAGGATTGGGCGACGCTCGTCTTAGTTGAGGGACCCAGCTGCTCGTAGTCGCCCGCAGGTGTGCAAGACGCTGTGCTTATCCAGGAATGAATTTAAATTAAGCAGAGATCTGGATAGCGTGATGGGCCTCTTCTGGACGAGGGCTCGGATTTCCATAGCATACTTTTGCCGCTGAACGAGACTCCCGTGATAAAATACGTCATTTAGGCTGCTACCTTTAGTGAAAGGGCTTGAGGCGTTGAAGATGACACGAACATTAGTTGTGGTGCTATCAGGCTTAAAGACAGCGTGATGAAGAAAATAAAAAGGGTGAAGTTACCCGAATCATGTGGTCCAATTTTGGGTATTCCTGGTGTACCTCATCATACTGGCCTTTCGAAGACGGATTCTTCTGGAGTCACGCTTCATTCCTTACGAATTGGACTAAAGCGATGGGTCAGGAGTGGCCCAAATCGGCACCGTTCGGATCTTTAAAAGGAAAGGAGACTACATAGCGGCCATCCTTCTTTCGCTTGGTGGTTTCTCGGAAAATCTGCTCACAGAACAAATCTACTTCCTTTTCCGGCATGGCTGGAAGATCTTCCACCTCCAAAATCTTGGTGAGAAGCTAAATCGGGCGTGACTTTCGTGTGAGCCGAGAACGCATTGCGAAGCTCGTGGGATTTGGGGAGGATGGGCCCGCATAACACCCACCCGCAAATGATTTCTAGCCTGACGAAATCGCCAGCAATGTCCTTATTGATTCTTTCCGAAAGGATATGAGGAAAGAGATCCACCCCAAACATAATTTTAATTGCTGATCAGCCAGCGGGTTCTAAGCTCTCATAGCGGACCACGTCCGATAAAGAATGCGCCGGAATCGCACCTGTCAGTCCGGGAACGACTAAGGCTAACGCTTCAATCCATGTCGGAAACCGCTTCGTTGATTGGACAGAAAGGTGGCTGGATGAGATTGAAGATCCTCTCGGTCAAGAAGGTCGAATCGGGACCGGAATCGATCAGAGCACACACATGAAACTCCTCACCTAGATGGAGTAACAGAGGCGGCTCCTAGGAGGCCTCGGCCTGGAGTGGACGCGAAATAGCTGTGAGCATTCGATGGTTGATGGTTGGGACCGGTGCGTTCGTGAGAGTGAGAATGAAGTTGGGAAATGGATGAAATAGCTGTAGACAGTTTGCTGGAATGCAATAGTGTATGATGCATTTCCTTTGATTATTTCGACCCTTTTCGGGACGGTCATATCCAGAAAACTTGGACAAACACGGATATGGAGGTTTTCCTTCAGACACAGCCTACAGGAAGCAGCTGTTATCTGAGTCTTTGCTGGGAATTTTGTCGCGGCTTAGAAATATGATTCAAGGATTGCAACAAGTTACAGGTCACTGTTTTAAAATCGGAAACTTAAGCAATCCTCCGTATTTTGTACCATCATAGAATACCTGTAAAAAAAACTTACATACGCCCATTCATAAATGTGGGTTGTCAAAGGTATTCCTCAGAGTACCTGTCCTTTTCTGTACCGGTATATTCAAAGCCACAATTTGCCGTAAAGTAACATTCTACCTAAAAAGGTCAAGTGCATTTGGAAAAATTGGGTCATTCGGTTTTTTGAACAAAAAACCCAAAAACCATTCTTTAATGTATTTTACCTAACGCGCTGTTCAATTTGCCGACGGCAAACCGTCGCTCAAGTACTTGAGTATTTCGGGTAAGTATTTTTTTTACTCTGCGTGTTGCCTACACAATCATGTTCTAACGCATCAAACAATGATTTGTACTCGCGACACCCTTTTCCAAAAGAGTATTAACGATACCCATCACTTCGGGTACGAGTAAAAAGAATATCCGAGTCATTTCACTTCGGGTAAAAAAGTATTCGAGTAAAATAATAGCAGATCATATTTTTTACTCTAAATTTTGAGTACGAGTAAGACCGCCACCGCATTTTCTTTGGGTAGTACTCGAGTACAAAAAACCACCACCCGTGCAGTTCTCTGGTGAATATGTACTTAAATAAGGAAAAAGTCTTTTGTTTTATAAATTATACTTAGTAAATATTTAGTATAGGTTAGGTTAGGTTAAGCCGGACGTCCTCTCGGGTACTGAACATAGGCCGAATATGGCCTTTAGTAATCCGGTCGTGGAGGTTGGCAAGGCTTGAAGCCCAGGAGAATTTGGGAGCGTTTTGCAAACGTTAGTAGGTCTTTAAGCGGGCACTTGGATACCTCAGCCATTGAGGGAATTTGCGGTGCGCCAAGACATCTTAGCCTTGTTCGCTCTAGAGCGTGGTAGTGGCAAAGTAGATGTTAAACGTTTCAGTGGTGTTGGGGTTATTGCATTTCCTGGAATTCGTGTTAGTGGTAGTGCCAAGCTTAGCCGCATGTTTAGCCGCCAGGCAGTGACCGGAAAATACTCCAATTAGAATCCTTCAGTCATTTTGAGAGAGGTGCAGTAAATACCTTTGAACTCGCTACACATTAATTTTGTTATTCAACTAGAGGAGGCTGGCAAAAATCCTCTAGCTGAACCCTCCCCGAGGGTGCCGGCTGGGCAATGGACTTGCCCCGGGCGACTGGTTGATGCACTATTTATTGCCCTCTGAGGCGATGTAGTGTCTAGCTAAGGCGTGGTCCCGTTCCCTGGCATGTCGCGACATGTCAGGAGTGCCGATCACACGCCATGGCTAGGGGAAGCCTTGGTGGCCGGCTATAGAAAACGCTAGGGGTGGCTACCTGAACAAATGAGCCGTAAGGAAGTCTACAACACAATGGAAGGTTCCTGTAAGAACTCAACTCGGGCTGGGATGTCAGCTTAAACATCGGTGGAAGGAGTGACTGCTACCACCGGCGGGCACGGGGGGAGAAATCCCCTGTGCGTGTCGCCAGTGGTCACACCTCTGATTCGGGAACAGGCCAGGTCAGTTGTATTACGACTGCCAACATACAGAAGCGCAAACTGACCCGCTTAGGTAACACTGTCCACGAAGCTTCGGACCTTGAGAGCGTTGCATCGGTCACTATGACAGAAGAAGAAAGCCTTTTGCGCTCTCCGGTGCTAGGTACCAGCTCCCCGCGTAGGGAAGGGCCTAAACGCACCAGGCAGGGGCAAAAGGCTAAAGCGCAATACAAGGCGGCGCTTAAAATCCGGAGGCGGCTCCGAGACACAGCGAGTTTGTCCGAAGAGGACAAGGCTAAGCTAGCCTGGGCCGAGGAGAGGATTACAGAAAGCCGCCGACACTTTGCTCAATTGGCGCAGATGCAGGCGACATCGTCGAGAAACTCTTGCTTAAGATGGACGAGGATCCGGAAGCCCCAATGCCAACCTTTGACGGTGCGGGCTCACCGGGTGTAAGATCCTCAAGTGCAATGATGACCCAACTCTGATATAGCTAAGGGTAGTGGTCCCGGCACTGGGCGCGATTGCTTTCCAAGGTTACCAAGCTCTTCGGCTGCTACGCGCCAAAATAAGGACGTTCCGTCCAGCGACTGGTATGTGTTGCACTCTGGTACCTTCCCCGATCTGAGAAGGGCCAGAGTGTAATCCTCCAAAATAACAAAGAAGCGGAGGACATCCTGTTTCCTCGGTTTGGGAAGATGGCGTGGGGTGTAGGCAGTGTTTACCTCCGCCTGAAAAAACGCCACCCCGAGGATGAGAACACGCACACGCCCGCAGCTGGGGAGGCGGAGAGAGACCTCGGTCTTGAATCGGTTCTCGAAGCCACCTAGTCACTAGACATCGCTTCGGAGGAGGAAGCGGACGAAGAGGACGGAGACCTGACCGTGATAGTCAACCCGTCAGCGGCAAGTGCAGATACCTTAGGGAAGTGATCACCTGCTCTGTTCTAATTGCGGGTAGTTCAACGCCTGCCTTTGCTAGATTGTCCGCTTCATTATTTCCTGGAATGCCCTGGTGGCTTGGATTCCATTATATATGTACTGTCTGTATGTATGTACGACTAATAGATCATCTCCCTGCTCAACGTGACCGTTTTGGAGCTGAGAGTAGACGTTATCATAGACTTAATGGCTGCCTGACTGTCAACCATGAGGAGCCATCTTGGAGCCGTTCGTATATATGTTAAGATGACCTTCTTGTTGGCTAGGGCGGGTTTTCCAGTCTTTGGGCCCAAAGTCCGCACGAGTTCTGACCTTTAGGCTGTTTTTGGGTTCAAGACAGTCGGAGCTAGTAGCCAAATCTCTTCCGATATTGCCAAAGCTTTGTAGTGACATGTTCCTTAGCGTCACGAAACGCTGAGCTGACTTGGCTGCTACGAACTTCGCTTGTAAGTCTAGGGGTGGTGGACCCAGAAGGGTTTTCAGAGCTTTTGTGGGTGTAGCATGTAGAGCGCCTGTAATGCACAAGAGTGCTTGGCGTTATGTCTTTTGCATTAAGGCAAGGTATCAACCTCACGAGAACTCCTTAGAGCAGTGTAATACAAACAACTTAGATGTAGATCCAATGCATAAGCCAAGGTGATAGACGCCAAGAGCATCTTCTTGGATGCATACAGCGCCATAGTTGCCTTTTTCACCCCTTCTTCAACATTTCCTTTAAAAATCAGTTTGCTGTCCAGCACCATGCCAAAGTACTTCCCGTTGGTGCTCGGTTTTAGGCGCTTATCGTTTAGCATCAGAGGGAGCTAGCGTGGTACCTTGTACCTCTTAGAAAAGAGGATGATGTCCGTTTTTCCTGCATTGATATGTAGTTCTTGGTCTTCCGCTACTTACATATCTCCTGAAGAGTCCGTTTCCTACTGGATCTGAGGGTAGATGTCATCCGCATATGCAATTATTTAAGGGACTCCTCAATCGAATCTCTTAATGAGGTTGTCAACTACAACGTTCCACAGAAGCGGAGACAGGACTCCTCCCTGGGGGGTGCCTTTGTTTACGCTCCTTGTTATTGTTGCTGCACCCCACTCCGAATGGACTCTCCTGCAGCTTAGGAGATTGCTGATTCAGTGCTCAAGGGTTGGTTGAGTATCGATCGCCCTGAGTCGATCGATAGTAGCGTTTTTTCTGACGTTGTTAAAGGCACCCGAGATGTCTACGAAGACTCCTAGTGCATATTCTTTACTACGCAGCTCCTTCTCAATGGAGCGACCAGCGAGTGTAGTGCCGTTTCGACAGATTTGCCCTTCGTATAGGCGTGCTGATCCGCTGACAGCCGATCCTCAGCTACATTTTTGATGCTGGGATCCAGCAGCTTTTCCATTGTTTTCAGCATAAAGAATGTGAGACTGATTGGTTTGTAGTCCTTTGGGCTGCAGTGGCCACATTTACCAGCTTGGGGTAGGAATACCATCCGCACATTTCTTTATTGAGTTGGAATGTGTCCAGTTTTGAGTAAGGCCTCGAAAATTTTAACTAGCCATGGGACGACCACGTCTTTGGTGGCTTTCAGCATGGCCGGTATGATTTTATCTATACCCGGACTCTATATCCTTGCAAAGGATTAATGGCACATAGTACTTTATGTGAGGAGAATAGTTCTCTTGGGAGTGAGAAGTCGTGACGCACAGACCACTGTCGCACGTCCTCTGCGGGCGGCGCAGACCAGCCCGGAAAATGTGTGGACATTAGAGCTTCTAGGGTATCCTTACTACTCTCCGTCTATGATCCGTCGTCTAGATTCAATTGACTTTGAATGGGCGGCTGCTTAGATAGCAGCCTGGCGGTTTCTGGCACTCTGGAGCTCCTCTTGGCCTTCCTAATGGCGGTCTTGTGTGCTCTGAGAGCAATCTTATATTCGTCGTGAATCATTTGGGTGTCAGTCAGTCTGGCTAGTTTGAACAGAGCCTTGGCCTCATTTCTTAGTACGGAAAGTTCGGCATTCCACCAGAGTGGTTTGGACCTCACTTGCCGCCTAGATGGTTGGCATGACTTGTTATAGGGGTTTATGAGGGTGGTGTTTAGTAGTAGGAGAGACTTCTCAATGTCGCTCACCGACTCGATAAAACTAGGTCGACATAGTACTGGCGTGTCTTAGACAGACTGCCTTCTCAGACCACAAGTATATTCAATTCGAATGTAACTTTGGAAATACCCCTTTGAAAGACAGACCTAGGAGCCCAAGGAATGCCGACTGGGCTCTATTCGAGACACTTGTCCCTGGACACAAGGATTTGGAGGATTACACTCTGGCCCATCTCCGATGGGGGGGAACGTACCAGCGTGCAACACTTTCCAGTCGCTGGACGGATCGTTATTATTTTGGCGCTGGTGCAGTCGAACGTCTTGGTCACCTTGGACAGTAATCGGGAAGACCACTTTTGCCTTAGGTTTGGACAACCTCCCTGTCTACAACCTCCAGCTGTGGTCCTTCCCAGACCGCGCACAGTGCCGGGACCACTACCCTTAGCCATTTGAGAGTTGGGTCATCATTACATTTGAGGATCTTACACCCGTTGAGCCACCCCGCACCGTCGAAGGTTGGCATGGGGGCTTCCGGATCCTCGACCATCTTAAGCAGGACTTTCTCGACAAGTTTCTCGTGGACCTTCCATCGATCCTCCGATATCTTGCCGTTCTCGCCGCTTCTGTCTATCAGAACCACGACAGCATCTCCTCCATTTAATTAGCGTATTTGCTCGATGTCGCCTGCATCTGCGCCAATTCAGCAAAGTGTCGGCGGCTTTCCGTAATCCAGTTCAACAATTAATTGATTAAGGTTTGTTGAGGTTGGAGGTTAAAACATGGACGATTGGCTGATTGTGGAGTTGGCTGTTCCATTGGTTGGGGCGATCGAATCTCTGGTAGTGACATCACCTCGTCGTTTTCCTGTGTCATTTATGATGTAAATTATGCATATTAGCATAACTAATCGAAATGTGATGTGGGAAATTATTTTGTGACGTGGAGCTTGTGTAAGTCGAACGGTTATTTCATTTTTTCTGCCGGCGTCAGCTCTGACTGGAGTCGTGCTTATTCATCGTCACTTGTTTTGTCCATTTTGGTTTGAACTGTGGGTTATGTGATATTATTGATGTCAGAGTTCCCAAATCGTATCTAAGCGTTTTTCGTGGAACTGGTGGTTAGGCAATGCGTAACGATGCTATAACTGAGTTACGTTTTATGCAATCAGAGTCTGCAGTCAAAAGACCAGATCCTTGCAAGCTGATCAACTCTGGCTGATTTATACAGACAACTGATAAGTCCATCGAAGTTTGGGTTGCTTAAATCCACTGATTGTTTGATTCCATGCTTAACCATAAATGATTGGTTTGTATATGTGATTTGACATAATGGTGATGTTTTGTCGTTGAACAGAAGAAACTCACAGCTTTGATTCATTGAAAATACTGCTTGCTTGTTGTGACAAATTTATTCTTCACTGTTAAAATGAAAACATCTTGCAAAATCTTCTCCGGAATGTCCGACGAATTGATCTCGACGACTATTTACTCCAATCACTGCTCGATCGATTTTTATTCATTTAACCCCTTACTGCTGTTAACTGGACGAGGTAGTCTAGTTCCATCTTATCTATACTAAGTGTTTGTAGGAGGGTGGACGCTGATCAAGTGTTACTTGGCGGGTGCCAATATCTTCTGCTGTTGCTGCTGCCGGAGTGGTTTGGTGGTTTGAATAAAGACGCGCGATACTGCGTTTGATGATTTTAAAACAATATGTATATATTTTTGGATTCACACGCATACAGTGGAGAGCGATTGGTTAAGAAAAAGCGATGGCGATGGAATTCGCGACTTTTGTAAATGGAGATAATGCCAGTCACTCAATTCCAGTGTCACCGTCTTCGCTGAAGGTTGAAATCCACCCCCCCCACTCAACCTGTTCACCCTGTGGCGTAAACATGACGCCTCCCCTGCAACAAGTTTCAATTGGCACACTGGGCAAACTATGGATGGCACACACCCCGGTCGAGTTGGCGACCGGCGTCGTGGGGGTTGATCTCGTGATAAGAGTCGACGCTCCGTATCCGTCATGCTGTATGAAATATAAAAGGCTGGAACAAGAGAGACAATGGAAGAGAGGATACTCAGGTTCCTCACTCATGGGGGAGATGGGCCGAGAGTTAAGGAGTGCTTCGATGCGTCACTGGCGGGTGAATAGTTCACGTAAGTGTACTTTACAGTCGAAGTGGACTTGTAGAATAGGGCCTTAAAACTCTTCACCCCGACCTCCCATAATCCAACCAAATGGGGTGGGCTGGGTGGAATGAAGTGTCGCTTAAGGATGTGTTGGCGGAAGGAGTCTACGATGCAATATTTCGTAGCTGCCAGGAAGTCCGTTTCGAGCGCATTGGTTGCTCCAACGAAGGTTTTGCCGTTTTCGGAGTATATGCGTTCGGGACACTGTCTCCGATACACAAATCGCGAGAAGGCTGCAAGGAACTTCGAGATGAATTGCCTTACTGATATAGCACACAAACACAGAGACAGGCTCGCCCAGTGTAATTTTTAATCTTGAAGGGGCCTGCGAAATCGAACGGCCTGGAAAATGTTATGCGTTCTCGCGGAAGGTCTGCCATCATCTGTTTCTACTAACGACGTCGATAAATAACGCAAATCTTACATCCTCGCACGTGGGCCTTCACCAAGTTCTTGATTTTGGGGATCCAAAACTTGGTACGCAAGTACCGCACCATTAGCTGGCTGCCACCGTGCAGTGTAATGCGATGTGCGAACTTAATAAAGATGCGAGTGAAATTGGCGTCGAAAGGGAGAAGGATTGGGCGACGCTCGTCTTAGTTGAGGGACCCAGCTGCTCGTAGTCGCCCGCAGGTGTGCAAGACGCTGTGCTTATCCAGGAATGAATTTAAATTAAGCAGAGATCTGGATAGCGTGATGGGCCTCTTCTGGACGAGGGCTTGGATTTCCATAGCATACTTTTGCCGCTGAACGAGACTCCCGTGATAAAATACGTCATTTAGGCTGCTACCTTTAGTGAAAGGGCTTGAGGCGTTGAAGATGACACGAACATTAGTTGTGGTGCTATCAGGCTTAAAGACAGCGTGATGAAGAAAATAAAAAGGGTGAAGTTACCCGAATCATGTGGTCCAATTTTGGGTATTCCTGGTGTACCTCATCATACTGGCCTTTCGAAGACGGATTCTTCTGGAGTCACGCTTCATTCCTTACGAATTGGACTAAAGCGATGGGTCAGGAGTGGCCCAAATCGGCACCGTTCGGATCTTTAAAAGGAAAGGAGACTACATAGCGGCCATCCTTCTTTCGCTTGGTGGTTTCTCGGAAAATCTGCTCACAGAACAAATCTACTTCCTTTTCCGGCATGGCTGGAAGATCTTCCACCTCCAAAATCTTGGTGAGAAGCTAAATCGGGCGTGACTTTCGTGTGAGCCGAGAACGCATTGCGAAGCTCGTGGGATTTGGGGAGGATGGGCCCGCATAACACCCACCCGCAAATGATTTCTAGCCTGACGAAATCGCCAGCAATGTCCTTATTGATTCTTTCCGAAAGGATATGAGGAAAGAGATCCACCCCAAACATAATTTTAATTGCTGATCAGCCAGCGGGTTCTAAGCTCTCATAGCGGACCACGTCCGATAAAGAATGCGCCGGAATCGCACCTGTCAGTCCGGGAACGACTAAGGCTAACGCTTCAATCCATGTCGGAAACCGCTTCGTTGATTGGACAGAAAGGTGGCTGGATGAGATTGAAGATCCTCTCGGTCAAGAAGGTCGAATCGGGACCGGAATCGATCAGAGCACACACATGAAACTCCTCACCTAGATGGTTGAGAGTAACAGAGGCGGCTCCTAGGAGGCCTCGGCCTGGAGTGGACGCGAAATAGCTGTGAGCATTCGATGGTTGATGGTTGGGACCGGTGCGTTCGTGAGAGTGAGAATGAAGTTGGGAAATGGATGAAATAGCTGTAGACAGTTTGCTGGAATGCAATAGTGTATGATGCATTTCCTTTGATTATTTCGACCCTTTTCGGGACGGTCATATCCAGAAAACTTGGACAAACACGGATATGGAGGTTTTCCTTCAGACACAGCCTACAGGAAGCAGCTGTTATCTGAGTCTTTGCTGGGAATTTTGTCGCGGCTTAGAAATATGATTCAAGGATTGCAACAAGTTACAGGTCACTGTTTTAAAATCGGAAACTTAAGCAATCCTCCGTATTTTGTACCATCATAGAATACCTGTAAAAAAAACTTACATACGCCCATTCATAAATGTGGGTTGTCAAAGGTATTCCTCAGAGTACCTGTCCTTTTCTGTACCGGTATATTCAAAGCCACAATTTGCCGTAAAGTAACATTCTACCTAAAAAGGTCAAGTGCATTTGGAAAAATTGGGTCATTCGGTTTTTTGAACAAAAAACCCAAAAACCATTCTTTAATGTATTTTACCTAACGCGCTGTTCAATTTGCCGACGGCAAACCGTCGCTCAAGTACTTGAGTATTTCGGGTAAGTATTTTTTTTACTCTGCGTGTTGCCTACACAATCATGTTCTAACGCATCAAACAATGATTTGTACTCGCGACACCCTTTTCCAAAAGAGTATTAACGATACCCATCACTTCGGGTACGAGTAAAAAGAATATCCGAGTCATTTCACTTCGGGTAAAAAAGTATTCGAGTAAAATAATAGCAGATCATATTTTTTACTCTAAATTTTGAGTACGAGTAAGACCGCCACCGCATTTTCTTTGGGTAGTACTCGAGTACAAAAAACCACCACCCGTGCAGTTCTCTGGTGAATATGTACTTAAATAAGGAAAAAGTCTTTTGTTTTATAAATTATACTTAGTAAATATTTAGTATAGGTTAGGTTAGGTTAAGCCGGACGTCCTCTCGGGTACTGAACATAGGCCGAATATGGCCTTTAGTAATCCGGTCGTGGAGGTTGGCAAGGCTTGAAGCCCAGGAGAATTTGGGAGCGTTTTGCAAACGTTAGTAGGTCTTTAAGCGGGCACTTGGATACCTCAGCCATTGAGGGAATTTGCGGTGCGCCAAGACATCTTAGCCTTGTTCGCTCTAGAGCGTGGTAGTGGCAAAGTAGATGTTAAACGTTTCAGTGGTGTTGGGGTTATTGCATTTCCTGGAATTCGTGTTAGTGGTAGTGCCAAGCTTAGCCGCATGTTTAGCCGCCAGGCAGTGACCGGAAAATACTCCAATTAGAATCCTTCAGTCATTTTGAGAGAGGTGCAGTAAATACCTTTGAACTCGCTACACATTAATTTTGTTATTCAACTAGAGGAGGCTGGCAAAAATCCTCTAGCTGAACCCTCCCCGAGGGTGCCGGCTGGGCAATGGACTTGCCCCGGGCGACTGGTTGATGCACTATTTATTGCCCTCTGAGGCAATGTAGTGTCTAGCTAAGGCGTGGTCCCGTTCCCTGGCATGTCGCGACATGTCAGGAGTGCCGATCACACGCCATGGCTAGGGGTAGCCTTGGCGGCCGGCTATAGAAAACGCTAGGGGGTGCTACCTGAACAAATGAGCCGTAAGGAAGTCTACAACACAATGGAAGGTTCCTGTAAGAACTCAACTCGGGCTGGGATGTCAGCTTAAACGTCGGTGGAAGGAGTGACTGCTACCACCGGCGGGCACGGGGGGAGAAATCCCCTGTGCGTGTCGCCAGTGGTCACACCTCTGATTCGGGAACAGGCCAGGTCAGTTGTATTACGACTGCCAACATACAGAAGCGCAAACTGACCCGCTCAGGTAACACTGTCCACGAAGCTTCGGACCTTGAGAGCGTTGCATCGGTCACTATGACAGAAGAAGAAAGCCTTTTGCGCTCTCCGGTGCTAGGTACCAGCTCCCGCTTAGGGAAGGGCCTAAACGCACCAGGCAGGGGCAAAAGGCTAAAGCGCAATACAAGGCGGCGCTTAAAATCCGGAGGCGGCTCCGAGACACAGCGAGTTTGTCCGAAGAGGACAAGGCTAAGCTAGCCTGGGCCGAGGAGAGGATTACAGAAAGCCGCCGACACTTTGCTCAATTGGCGCAGATGCAGGCGACATCGTCGAGAAACTCTTGCTTAAGATGGACGAGGATCCGGAAGCCCCAATGCCAACCTTTGACGGTGCGGGCTCACCGGGTGTAAGATCCTCAAGTGCAATGATGACCCAACTCTGATATAGCTAAGGGTAGTGGTCCCGGCACTGGGCGCGATTGCTTTCCAAGGTTACCAAGCTCTTCGGCTGCTACGCGCCAAAATAAGGACGTTCCGTCCAGCGACTGGTATGTGTTGCACTCTGGTACCTTCCCCGATCTGAGAAGGGCCAGAGTGTAATCCTCCAAAATAACAAAGAAGCGGAGGACATCCTGTTTCCTCGGTTTGGGAAGATGGCGTGGGGTGTAGGCGGTGTTTACCTCCGCCTGAAAAAACGCCACCCCGAGGATGAGAACACGCACACGCCCGCAGCTGGGGAGGCGGAGAGAGACCTCGGTCTTGAATCGGTTCTCGAAGCCACCTAGTCACTAGACATCGCTTCGGAGGAGGAAGCGGACGAAGAGGACGGAGACCTGACCGTGATAGTCAACCCGTCAGCGGCAAGTGCAGATACCTTAGGGAAGTGATCACCTGCTCTGTTCTAATTGCGGGTAGTTCAACGCCTGCCTTTGCTAGATTGTCCGCTTCATTATTTCCTGGAATGCCCTGGTGGCTTGGATTCCATTATATATGTACTGTCTGTATGTATGTACGACTAATAGATCATCTCCCTGCTCAACGTGACCGTTTTGGAGCTGAGAGTAGACGTTATCATAGACTTAATGGCTGCCTGACTGTCAACCATGAGGAGCCATCTTGGAGCCGTTCGTATATATGTTAAGATGACCTTCTTGTTGGCTAGGGCGGGTTTTCCAGTCTTTGGGCCCAAAGTCCGCACGAGTTCTGACCTTTAGGCTGTTTTTGGGTTCAAGACAGTCGGAGCTAGTAGCCAAATCTCTTCCGATATTGCCAAAGCTTTGTAGTGACATGTTCCTTAGCGTCACGAAACGCTGAGCTGACTTGGCTGCTACGAACTTCGCTTGTAAGTCTAGGGGTGGTGGACCCAGAAGGGTTTTCAGAGCTTTTGTGGGTGTAGCATGTAGAGCGCCTGTAATGCACAAGAGTGCTTGGCGTTATGTCTTTTGCATTAAGGCAAGGTATCCACCTCACGAGAACTCCTTAGAGCAGTGTAATACAAACAACTTAGATGTAGATCCAATGCATAAGCCAAGGTGATAGACGCCAAGAGCATCTTCTTGGATGCATACAGCGCCATAGTTGCCTTTTTCACCCCTTCTTCAACATTTCCTTTAAAAATCAGTTTGCTGTCCAGCACCATGCCAAAGTACTTCCCGTTGGTGCTCGGTTTTAGGCGCTTATCGTTTAGCATCAGAGGGAGCTAGCGTGGTACCTTGTACCTCTTAGAAAAGAGGATGATGTCCGTTTTTCCTGCATTGATATGTAGTTCTTGGTCTTCCGCTACTTACATATCTCCTGAAGAGTCCGTTTCCTACTGGATCTGAGGGTAGATGTCATCCGCATATGCAATTATTTAAGGGACTCCTCAATCGAATCTCTTAATGAGGTTGTCAACTACAACGTTCCACAGAAGCGGAGACAGGACTCCTCCCTGGGGGGTGCCTTTGTTTACGCTCCTTGTTATTGTTGCTGCACCCCACTCCGAATGGACTCTCCTGCAGCTTAGGAGATTGCTGATTCAGTGCTCAAGGGTTGGTTGAGTATCGATCGCCCTGAGTCGATCGATAGTAGCGTTTTTTCTGACGTTGTTAAAGGCACCCGAGATGTCTACGAAGACTCCTAGTGCATATTCTTTACTACGCAGCTCCTTCTCAATGGAGCGACCAGCGAGTGTAGTGTCGTTTCGACAGATTTGCCCTTCGTATAGGCGTGCTGATCCGCTGACAGCCGATCCTCAGCTACATTTTTGATGCTGGGATCCAGCAGCTTTTCCATTGTTTTCAGCATAAAGAATGTGAGACTGATTGGTTTGTAGTCCTTTGGGCTGCAGTGGCCACATTTACCAGCTTGGGGTAGGAATACCATCCGCACATTTCTTTATTGAGTTGGAATGTGTCCAGTTTTGAGTAAGGCCTCGAAAATTTTAACTAGCCATGGGACGACCACGTCTTTGGTGGCTTTCAGCATGGCCGGTATGATTTTATCTATACCCGGACTCTATATCCTTGCAAAGGATTAATGGCACATAGTACTTTATGTGAGGAGAATAGTTCTCTTGGGAGTGAGAAGTCGTGACGCACAGACCACTGTCGCACGTCCTCTGCGGGCGGCGCAGACCAGCCCGGAAAATGTGTGGACATTAGAGCTTCTAGGGTATCCTTACTACTCTCCGTCTATGATCCGTCGTCTAGATTCAATTGACTTTGAATGGGCGGCTGCTTAGATAGCAGCCTGGCGGTTTCTGGCACTCTGGAGCTCCTCTTGGCCTTCCTAATGGCGGTCTTGTGTGCTCTGAGAGCAATCTTATATTCGTCGTGAATCATTTGGGTGTCAGTCAGTCTGGCTAGTTTGAACAGAGCCTTGGCCTCATTTCTTAGTACGGAAAGTTCGGCATTCCACCAGAGTGGTTTGGACCTCACTTGCCGCCTAGATGGTTGGCATGACTTGTTATAGGGGTTTATGAGGGTGGTGTTTAGTAGTAGGAGAGACTTCTCAATGTCGCTCACCGACTCGATAAAACTAGGTCGACATAGTACTGGCGTGTCTTAGACAGACTGCCTTCTCAGACCACAAGTATATTCAATTCGAATGTAACTTTGGAAATACCCCTTTGAAAGACAGACCTAGGAGCCCAAGGAATGCCGACTGGGCTCTATTCGAGACACTTGTCCCTGGACACAAGGATTTGGAGGATTACACTCTGGCCCATCTCCGATGGGGGGGAACGTACCAGCGTGCAACACTTTCCAGTCGCTGGACGGATCGTTATTATTTTGGCGCTGGTGCAGTCGAACGTCTTGGTCACCTTGGACAGTAATCGGGAAGACCACTTTTGCCTTAGGTTTGGACAACCTCCCTGTCTACAACCTCCAGCTGTGGTCCTTCCCAGACCGCGCACAGTGCCGGGACCACTACCCTTAGCCATTTGAGAGTTGGGTCATCATTACATTTGAGGATCTTACACCCGTTGAGCCACCCCGCACCGTCGAAGGTTGGCATGGGGGCTTCCGGATCCTCGACCATCTTAAGCAGGACTTTCTCGACAAGTTTCTCGTGGACCTTCCATCGATCCTCCGATATCTTGCCGTTCTCGCCGCTTCTGTCTATCAGAACCACGACAGCATCTCCTCCATTTAATTAGCGTATTTGCTCGATGTCGCCTGCATCTGCGCCAATTCAGCAAAGTGTCGGCGGCTTTCCGTAATCCTCTCCTCGGCCCAGGCTAGCTTAGAATTGTCCTCTTCGGACAAACTCGCTGTGTCTCGGAGCCGACTCTGGATTTTAAGCGCCGCCTTGTATTGTATTGCGCTTTAGCCTTTTGCCCCTGCCTGGTGCGTTTAGGCCCTTCCCTAAGCGGGAGCTGGTACCTAGCACCGGAGAGCGCAAAAGGCTTTCTTCTTCTGTCATAGTGACCGATGCAACGCTCTCATGGTCCGAGTCTTCGTGGACAGTGTTACCTAAGCGGGTCAGTTTGCGCTTCTGTATGTTGGCAGTCGTAATACAACTGACCTGGCCTGCTCCCGTCAAATCAGAGGTGTGACCACTGGCGACACGCAGAGGGGTTTTCTCCCCCGTGCCCGCCGGTGGTAGCAGTCACTCCTTCCACCGACGTTTGGGCTGACATCCCAGCCCGACTTGAGTTCTTACAGTAACCTTCCATTGTGTTGTAGACTTCCTTACGGCTTATTTGTTCAGGTAGCCACCCCTAGCGTGTCCATTGCCCAGCCGGCACCCTCGGGGAGAGTTCAGCTAAAGGATTTTGCCAGCCTACATGTTGAATTGAAATTAAAAAAAATTAAATTATCAAATCTCACTGTCGGCATTCGAACCCGCAACCTCACACAAAGGTTCCAGAACGCTCCGCCACTCTACCACTTCCACCACGCCCACTTTTAAGAATCTTCCGATTATCGGTATTTACATTGTATACATTTTTTCTATAAAAAAAAAAATAATTAAAAAGGCTGTCTATGAGATTCGAACCGCTGAACTCAGATTTACATTCAAGTACGAAAAATAATACCAGACATCTCTACCATTTGAACCACACTTCGCTTAATAATTAGGCCGTTCAATAACGTAGGTAAACATAGAGTTATCTCTTCTCTTTTTACCACGTGTGCATAAATTACAACTATTAAACATAGTTTTTGGTGAGGAGACAATAGTTTTTAAAATTTACGGTGTAGGTTAGTGAAGTGGCAACAATTTTAAATAAATTTGATCAGGCTGCCCTTCGCTCTCGCTAAAGTTTGATAAGCACATCTCTTCTGCTGCTGTTGCTCCAACAAAGGTTTTGCCGTTGTCGGAGTATATACGTTGGGGACACTGTCTCCGATACACAAATCGCGAGAAGGCTGCAAGGAACTTCGAGATGAATTGCCTTACTGATATAGCACACAAACACACAGACAGGCTCGCCCAGTGTAATTTTTAATCTTGAAGGGGCCTGCGAAATCGAACGGCCTGGAAAATGTTATGCGTTCTCGCGGAAGGTCTGCCATCATCTGTTTCTACTAACGACGTCGATAAATAACGCAAATCTTACATCCTCGCACGTGGGCCTTCACCAAGTTCTTGATTTTGGGGATCCAAAACTTGGTACGCAAGTACCGCACCATTAGCTGGCTGCCACCGTGCAGTGTAATGCGATGTGCGAACTTAATAAAGATGCGAGTGAAATTGGCGTCGAAAGGGAGAAGGATTGGGCGACGCTCGTCTTAATTGAGGGACCCAGCTGCTCGTAGTCGCCCGCAGGTGTGGAAGACGCTGTGCTTATCCAGGAATGAATTTAAATTAAGCAGAGATCTGGATAGCGTGATGGGCCTCTTCTGGACGAGGGCTCGGATTTCCATAGCATACTTTTGCCGCTGAACGAGACTCCCGTGATAAAATACGTCATTTAGGCTGCTACCTTTAGTGAAAGGGCTTGAGGCGTTGAAGATGACACGAACATTAGTTGTGGTGCTATCAGGCTTAAAGACAGCGTGATGAAGAAAATAAAAAGGGTGAAGTTACCCGAATCATGTGGTCCAATTTTGGGTATTCCTGGTGTACCTCATCATACTGGCCTTTCGAAGACGGATTCTTCTGGAGTCACGCTTCATTCCTTACGAATTGGACTAAAGCGATGGGTCAGGAGTGGCCCAAATCGGCACCGTTCGGATCTTTAAAAGGAAAGGAGACTACATAGCGGCCATCCTTCTTTCGCTTGGTGGTTTCTCGGAAAATCTGCTCACAGAACAAATCTACTTCCTTTTCCGGCATGGCTGGAAGATCTTCCACCTCCAAAATCTTGGTGAGAAGCTAAATCGGGCGTGACTTTCGTGTGAGCCGAGAATGCATTGCGAAGCTCGTGGGATTTGGGGAGGATGGGCCCGCATAACACCCACCCGCAAATGATTTCTAGCCTGACGAAATCGCCAGCAATGTCCTTATTGATTCTTTCCGAAAGGATATGAGGAAAGAGATCCACCCCAAACATAATTTTAATTGCTGATCAGCCAGCGGGTTCTAAGCTCTCATAGCGGACCACGTCCGATAAAGAATGCGCCGGAATCGCACCTGTCAGTCCGGGAACGACTAAGGCTAACGCTTCAATCCATGTCGGAAACCGCTTCGTTGATTGGACAGAAAGGTGGCTGGATGAGATTGAAGATCCTCTCGGTCAAGAAGGTCGAATCGGGACCGGAATCGATCAGAGCACACACATGAAACTCCTCACCTAGATGGTTGAGAGTAACAGAGGCGGCTCCTAGGAGGCCTCGGCCTGGAGTGGACGCGAAATAGCTGTGAGCATTCGATGGTTGATGGTTGGGACCGGTGCGTTCGTGAGAGTGAGAATGAAGTTGGGAAATGGATGAAATAGCTGTAGACAGTTTGCTGGAATGCAATAGTGTATGATGCATTTCCTTTGATTATTTCGACCCTTTTCGGGACGGTCATATCCAGAAAACTTGGCCAAACACGGATATGGAGGTTTTCCTTCAGATACAGCCTACAGGAAGCAGCTGTTATCTGAGTCTTTGCTGGGAATTTTGTCGCGGCTTAGAAATATGATTCAAGGATTGCAACAAGTTACAGGTCACTGTTTTAAAATCGGAAACTTAAGCAATCCTCCGTATTTTGTACCATCATAGAATACCTGTAAAAAAAACTTACATACGCCCATTCATAAATGTGGGTTGTCAAAGGTATTCCTCAGAGTACCTGTCCTTTTCTGTACCGGTATATTCAAAGCCACAATTTGCCGTAAAGTAAAATTCTACCTAAAAAGGTCAAGTGCATTTGGAAAAATTGGGTCATTCGGTTTTTTGAACAAAAAACCCAAAAACCATTCTTTAATGTATTTTACCTAACGCGCTGTTCAATTTGCCGACGGCAAACCGTCGCTCAAGTACTTGAGTATTTCGGGTAAGTATTTTTTTTACTCTGCGTGTTGCCTACACAATCATGTTCTAACGCATCAAACAATGATTTGTACTCGCGACACCCTTTTCCAAAAGAGTATTAACGATACCCATCACTTCGGGTACGAGTAAAAAGAATATCCGAGTCATTTCACTTCGGGTAAAAAAGTATTCGAGTAAAATAATAGCAGATCATATTTTTTACTCTAAATTTTGAGTACGAGTAAGACCGCCACCGCATTTTCTTTGGGTAGTACTCGAGTACAAAAAACCACCACCCGTGCAGTTCTCTGGTGAATATGTACTTAAATAAGGAAAAAGTCTTTTGTTTTATAAATTATACTTAGTAAATATTTAGTATAGGTTAGGTTAGGTTAAGCCGGACGTCCTCTCGGGTACTGAACATAGGCCGAATATGGCCTTTAGTAATCCGGTCGTGGAGGTTGGCAAGGCTTGAAGCCCAGGAGAATTTGGGAGCGTTTTGCAAACGTTAGTAGGTCTTTAAGCGGGCACTTGGATACCTCAGCCATTGAGGGAATTTGCGGTGCGCCAAGACATCTTAGCCTTGTTCGCTCTAGAGCGTGGTAGTGGCAAAGTAGATGTTAAACGTTTCAGTGGTGTTGGGGTTATTGCATTTCCTGGAATTCGTGTTAGTGGTAGTGCCAAGCTTAGCCGCATGTTTAGCCGCCAGGCAGTGACCGGAAAATACTCCAATTAGAATCCTTCAGTCATTTTGAGAGAGGTGCAGTAAATACCTTTGAACTCGCTACACATTAATTTTGTTATTCAACTAGAGGAGGCTGGCAAAAATCCTCTAGCTGAACCCTCCCCGAGGGTGCCGGCTGGGCAATGGACTTGCCCCGGGCGACTGGTTGATGCACTATTTATTGCCCTCTGAGGCAATGTAGTGTCTAGCTAAGGCGTGGTCCCGTTCCCTGGCATGTCGCGACATGTCAGGAGTGCCGATCACACGCCATGGCTAGGGGTAGCCTTGGCGGCCGGCTATAGAAAACGCTAGGGGGTGCTACCTGAACAAATGAGCCGTAAGGAAGTCTACAACACAATGGAAGGTTCCTGTAAGAACTCAACTCGGGCTGGGATGTCAGCTTAAACGTCGGTGGAAGGAGTGACTGCTACCACCGGCGGGCACGGGGGGAGAAATCCCCTGTGCGTGTCGCCAGTGGTCACACCTCTGATTCGGGAACAGGCCAGGTCAGTTGTATTACGACTGCCAACATACAGAAGCGCAAACTGACCCGCTCAGGTAACACTGTCCACGAAGCTTCGGACCTTGAGAGCGTTGCATCGGTCACTATGACAGAAGAAGAAAGCCTTTTGCGCTCTCCGGTGCTAGGTACCAGCTCCCGCTTAGGGAAGGGCCTAAACGCACCAGGCAGGGGCAAAAGGCTAAAGCGCAATACAAGGCGGCGCTTAAAATCCGGAGGCGGCTCCGAGACACAGCGAGTTTGTCCGAAGAGGACAAGGCTAAGCTAGCCTGGGCCGAGGAGAGGATTACAGAAAGCCGCCGACACTTTGCTCAATTGGCGCAGATGCAGGCGACATCGTCGAGAAACTCTTGCTTAAGATGGACGAGGATCCGGAAGCCCCAATGCCAACCTTTGACGGTGCGGGCTCACCGGGTGTAAGATCCTCAAGTGCAATGATGACCCAACTCTGATATAGCTAAGGGTAGTGGTCCCGGCACTGGGCGCGATTGCTTTCCAAGGTTACCAAGCTCTTCGGCTGCTACGCGCCAAAATAAGGACGTTCCGTCCAGCGACTGGTATGTGTTGCACTCTGGTACCTTCCCCGATCTGAGAAGGGCCAGAGTGTAATCCTCCAAAATAACAAAGAAGCGGAGGACATCCTGTTTCCTCGGTTTGGGAAGATGGCGTGGGGTGTAGGCGGTGTTTACCTCCGCCTGAAAAAACGCCACCCCGAGGATGAGAACACGCACACGCCCGCAGCTGGGGAGGCGGAGAGAGACCTCGGTCTTGAATCGGTTCTCGAAGCCACCTAGTCACTAGACATCGCTTCGGAGGAGGAAGCGGACGAAGAGGACGGAGACCTGACCGTGATAGTCAACCCGTCAGCGGCAAGTGCAGATACCTTAGGGAAGTGATCACCTGCTCTGTTCTAATTGCGGGTAGTTCAACGCCTGCCTTTGCTAGATTGTCCGCTTCATTATTTCCTGGAATGCCCTGGTGGCTTGGATTCCATTATATATGTACTGTCTGTATGTATGTACGACTAATAGATCATCTCCCTGCTCAACGTGACCGTTTTGGAGCTGAGAGTAGACGTTATCATAGACTTAATGGCTGCCTGACTGTCAACCATGAGGAGCCATCTTGGAGCCGTTCGTATATATGTTAAGATGACCTTCTTGTTGGCTAGGGCGGGTTTTCCAGTCTTTGGGCCCAAAGTCCGCACGAGTTCTGACCTTTAGGCTGTTTTTGGGTTCAAGACAGTCGGAGCTAGTAGCCAAATCTCTTCCGATATTGCCAAAGCTTTGTAGTGACATGTTCCTTAGCGTCACGAAACGCTGAGCTGACTTGGCTGCTACGAACTTCGCTTGTAAGTCTAGGGGTGGTGGACCCAGAAGGGTTTTCAGAGCTTTTGTGGGTGTAGCATGTAGAGCGCCTGTAATGCACAAGAGTGCTTGGCGTTATGTCTTTTGCATTAAGGCAAGGTATCCACCTCACGAGAACTCCTTAGAGCAGTGTAATACAAACAACTTAGATGTAGATCCAATGCATAAGCCAAGGTGATAGACGCCAAGAGCATCTTCTTGGATGCATACAGCGCCATAGTTGCCTTTTTCACCCCTTCTTCAACATTTCCTTTAAAAATCAGTTTGCTGTCCAGCACCATGCCAAAGTACTTCCCGTTGGTGCTCGGTTTTAGGCGCTTATCGTTTAGCATCAGAGGGAGCTAGCGTGGTACCTTGTACCTCTTAGAAAAGAGGATGATGTCCGTTTTTCCTGCATTGATATGTAGTTCTTGGTCTTCCGCTACTTACATATCTCCTGAAGAGTCCGTTTCCTACTGGATCTGAGGGTAGATGTCATCCGCATATGCAATTATTTAAGGGACTCCTCAATCGAATCTCTTAATGAGGTTGTCAACTACAACGTTCCACAGAAGCGGAGACAGGACTCCTCCCTGGGGGGTGCCTTTGTTTACGCTCCTTGTTATTGTTGCTGCACCCCACTCCGAATGGACTCTCCTGCAGCTTAGGAGATTGCTGATTCAGTGCTCAAGGGTTGGTTGAGTATCGATCGCCCTGAGTCGATCGATAGTAGCGTTGGTTCTGACGTTGTTAAAGGCACCCGAGATGTCTACGAAGACTCCTAGTGCATATTCTTTACTACGCAGCTCCTTCTCAATGGAGCGACCAGCGAGTGTAGTGCCGTTTCGACAGATTTGCCCTTCGTATAGGCGTGCTGATCCGCTGACAGCCGATCCTCAGCTACATTTTTGATGCTGGGATCCAGCAGCTTTTCCATTGTTTTCAGCATAAAGAATGTGAGACTGATTGGTCTGTAGTCCTTTGGGCTGCAGTGGCCACATTTACCAGCTTGGGGTAGGAATACCATCCGCACATTTCTTTATTGAGTTGGAATGTGTCCAGTTTTGAGTAAGGCCTCGAAAATTTTAACTAGCCATGGGACGACCACGTCTTTGGTGGCTTTCAGCATGGCCGGTATGATTTTATCTATACCCGGACTCTATATCCTTGCAAAGGATTAATGGCACATAGTACTTTATGTGAGGAGAATAGTTCTCTTGGGAGTGAGAAGTCGTGACGCACAGACCACTGTCGCACGTCCTCTGCGGGCGGCGCAGACCAGCCCGGAAAATGTGTGGACATTAGAGCTTCTAGGGTATCCTTACTACTCTCCGTCTATGATCCGTCGTCTAGATTCAATTGACTTTGAATGGGCGGCTGCTTAGATAGCAGCCTGGCGGTTTCTGGCACTCTGGAGCTCCTCTTGGCCTTCCTAATGGCGGTCTTGTGTGCTCTGAGAGCAATCTTATATTCGTCGTGAATCATTTGGGTGTCAGTCAGTCTGGCTAGTTTGAACAGAGCCTTGGCCTCATTTCTTAGTACGGAAAGTTCGGCATTCCACCAGAGTGGTTTGGACCTCACTTGCCGCCTAGATGGTTGGCATGACTTGTTATAGGGGTTTATGAGGGTGGTGTTTAGTAGTAGGAGAGACTTCTCAATGTCGCTCACCGACTCGATAAAACTAGGTCGACATAGTACTGGCGTGTCTTAGACAGACTGCCTTCTCAGACCACAAGTATATTCAATTCGAATGTAACTTTGGAAATACCCCTTTGAAAGACAGACCTAGGAGCCCAAGGAATGCCGACTGGGCTCTATTCGAGACACTTGTCCCTGGACACAAGGATTTGGAGGATTACACTCTGGCCCATCTCCGATGGGGGGAAGGTACCAGCGTGCAACACTTTCCAGTCGCTGGACGGATCGTTATTATTTTGGCGCTGGTGCAGTCGAACGTCTTGGTCACCTTGGACAGTAATCGGGAAGACCACTTTTGCCTTAGGTTTGGACAACCTCCCTGTCTACAACCTCCAGCTGTGGTCCTTCCCAGACCGCGCACAGTGCCGGGACCACTACCCTTAGCCATTTGAGAGTTGGGTCATCATTACATTTGAGGATCTTACACCCGTTGAGCCACCCCGCACCGTCGAAGGTTGGCATGGGGGCTTCCGGATCCTCGACCATCTTAAGCAGGACTTTCTCGACAAGTTTCTCGTGGACCTTCCATCGATCCTCCGATATCTTGCCGTTCTCGCCGCTTCTGTCTATCAGAACCACGACAGCATCTCCTCCATTTAATTAGCGTATTTGCTCGATGTCGCCTGCATCTGCGCCAATTCAGCAAAGTGTCGGCGGCTTTCCGTAATCCTCTCCTCGGCCCAGGCTAGCTTAGAATTGTCCTCTTCGGACAAACTCGCTGTGTCTCGGAGCCGACTCTGGATTTTAAGCGCCGCCTTGTATTGTATTGCGCTTTAGCCTTTTGCCCCTGCCTGGTGCGTTTAGGCCCTTCCCTAAGCGGGAGCTGGTACCTAGCACCGGAGAGCGCAAAAGGCTTTCTTCTTCTGTCATAGTGACCGATGCAACGCTCTCATGGTCCGAGTCTTCGTGGACAGTGTTACCTAAGCGGGTCAGTTTGCGCTTCTGTATGTTGGCAGTCGTAATACAACTGACCTGGCCTGCTCCCGTCAAATCAGAGGTGTGACCACTGGCGACACGCAGAGGGGTTTTCTCCCCCGTGCCCGCCGGTGGTAGCAGTCACTCCTTCCACCGACGTTTGGGCTGACATCCCAGCCCGACTTGAGTTCTTACAGTAACCTTCCATTGTGTTGTAGACTTCCTTACGGCTTATTTGTTCAGGTAGCCACCCCTAGCGTGTCCATTGCCCAGCCGGCACCCTCGGGGAGAGTTCAGCTAAAGGATTTTGCCAGCCTACATGTTGAATTGAAATTAAAAAAAATTAAATTATCAAATCTCACTGTCGGCATTCGAACCCGCAACCTCACACAAAGGTTCCAGAACGCTCCGCCACTCTACCACTTCCACCACGCCCACTTTTAAGAATCTTCCGATTATCGGTATTTACATTGTATACATTTTTTCTATAAAAAAAAAAATAATTAAAAAGGCTGTCTATGAGATTCGAACCGCTGAACTCAGATTTACATTCAAGTACGAAAAATAATACCAGACATCTCTACCATTTGAACCACACTTCGCTTAATAATTAGGCCGTTCAATAACGTAGGTAAACATAGAGTTATCTCTTCTCTTTTTACCACGTGTGCATAAATTACAACTATTAAACATAGTTTTTGGTGAGGAGACAATAGTTTTTAAAATTTACGGTGTAGGTTAGTGAAGTGGCAACAATTTTAAATAAATTTGATCAGGCTGCCCTTCGCTCTCGCTAAAGTTTGATAAGCACATCTCTTCTGCTGCTGTTGCTCCAACAAAGGTTTTGCCGTTGTCGGAGTATATACGTTGGGGACACTGTCTCCGATACACAAATCGCGAGAAGGCTGCAAGGAACTTCGAGATGAATTGCCTTACTGATATAGCACACAAACACACAGACAGGCTCGCCCAGTGTAATTTTTAATCTTGAAGGGGCCTGCGAAATCGAACGGCCTGGAAAATGTTATGCGTTCTCGCGGAAGGTCTGCCATCATCTGTTTCTACTAACGACGTCGATAAATAACGCAAATCTTACATCCTCGCACGTGGGCCTTCACCAAGTTCTTGATTTTGGGGATCCAAAACTTGGTACGCAAGTACCGCACCATTAGCTGGCTGCCACCGTGCAGTGTAATGCGATGTGCGAACTTAATAAAGATGCGAGTGAAATTGGCGTCGAAAGGGAGAAGGATTGGGCGACGCTCGTCTTAGTTGAGGGACCCAGCTGCTCGTAGTCGCCCGCAGGTGTGGAAGACGCTGTGCTTATCCAGGAATGAATTTAAATTAAGCAGAGATCTGGATTTGCCCTTCGTATAGGCGTGCTGATCCGCTGACAGCCGATCCTCAGCTACATTTTTGATGCTGGGATCCAGCAGCTTTTCCATTGTTTTCAGCATAAAGAATGTGAGACTGATTGGTCTGTAGTCCTTTGGGCTGCAGTGGCCACATTTACCAGCTTGGGGTAGGAATACCATCCGCACATTTCTTTATTGAGTTGGAATGTGTCCAGTTTTGAGTAAGGCCTCGAAAATTTTAACTAGCCATGGGACGACCACGTCTTTGGTGGCTTTCAGCATGGCCGGTATGATTTTATCTATACCCGGACTCTATATCCTTGCAAAGGATTAATGGCACATAGTACTTTATATGAGGAGAATAGTTCTCTTGGGAGTGAGAAGTCGTGACGCACAGACCACTGTCGCACGTCCTCTGCGGGCGGCGCAGACCAGCCCGGAAAATGTGTGGACATTAGAGCTTCTAGGGTATCCTTACTACTCTCCGTCTATGATCCGTCGTCTAGATTCAATTGACTTTGAATGGGCGGCTGCTTAGATAGCAGCCTGGCGGTTTCTGGCACTCTGGAGCTCCTCTTGGCCTTCCTAATGGCGGTCTTGTGTGCTCTGAGAGCAATCTTATATTCGTCGTGAATCATTTGGGTGTCAGTCAGTCTGGCTAGTTTGAACAGAGCCTTGGCCTCATTTCTTAGTACGGAAAGTTCGGCATTCCACCAGAGTGGTTTGGACCTCACTTGCCGCCTAGATGGTTGGCATGACTTGTTATAGGGGTTTATGAGGGTGGTGTTTAGTAGTAGGAGAGACTTCTCAATGTCGCTCACCGACTCGATAAAACTAGGTCGACATAGTACTGGCGTGTCTTAGACAGACTGCCTTCTCAGACCACAAGTATATTCAATTCGAATGTAACTTTGGAAATACCCCTTTGAAAGACAGACCTAGGAACCCAAGGAATGCCGACTGGGCTCTATTCGAGACACTTGTCCCTGGACACAAGGATTTGGAGGATTACACTCTGGCCCATCTCCGATGGGGGGAAGGTACCAGCGTGCAACACTTTCCAGTCGCTGGACGGATCGTTATTATTTTGGCGCTGGTGCAGTCGAACGTCTTGGTCACCTTGGACAGTAATCGGGAAGACCACTTTTGCCTTAGGTTTGGACAACCTCCCTGTCTACAACCTCCAGCTGTGGTCCTTCCCAGACCGCGCACAGTGCCGGGACCACTACCCTTAGCCATTTGAGAGTTGGGTCATCATTACATTTGAGGATCTTACACCCGTTGAGCCACCCCGCACCGTCGAAGGTTGGCATGGGGGCTTCCGGATCCTCGACCATCTTAAGCAGGACTTTCTCGACAAGTTTCTCGTGGACCTTCCATCGATCCTCCGATATCTTGCCGTTCTCGCCGCTTCTGTCTATCAGAACCACGACAGCATCTCCTCCATTTAATTAGCGTATTTGCTCGATGTCGCCTGCATCTGCGCCAATTCAGCAAAGTGTCGGCGGCTTTCCGTAATCCTCTCCTCGGCCCAGGCTAGCTTAGAATTGTCCTCTTCGGACAAACTCGCTGTGTCTCGGAGCCGACTCTGGATTTTAAGCGCCGCCTTGTATTGTATTGCGCTTTAGCCTTTTGCCCCTGCCTGGTGCGTTTAGGCCCTTCCCTAAGCGGGAGCTGGTACCTAGCACCGGAGAGCGCAAAAGGCTTTCTTCTTCTGTCATAGTGACCGATGCAACGCTCTCATGGTCCGAGTCTTCGTGGACAGTGTTACCTAAGCGGGTCAGTTTGCGCTTCTGTATGTTGGCAGTCGTAATACAACTGACCTGGCCTGCTCCCGTCAAATCAGAGGTGTGACCACTGGCGACACGCAGAGGGGTTTTCTCCCCCGTGCCCGCCGGTGGTAGCAGTCACTCCTTCCACCGACGTTTGGGCTGACATCCCAGCCCGACTTGAGTTCTTACAGTAACCTTCCATTGTGTTGTAGACTTCCTTACGGCTTATTTGTTCAGGTAGCCACCCCTAGCGTGTCCATTGCCCAGCCGGCACCCTCGGGGAGAGTTCAGCTAAAGGATTTTGCCAGCCTACATGTTGAATTGAAATTAAAAAAAATTAAATTATCAAATCTCACTGTCGGCATTCGAACCCGCAACCTCACACAAAGGTTCCAGAACGCTCCGCCACTCTACCACTTCCACCACGCCCACTTTTAAGAATCTTCCGATTATCGGTATTTACATTGTATACATTTTTTCTATAAAAAAAAAAATAATTAAAAAGGCTGTCTATGAGATTCGAACCGCTGAACTCAGATTTACATTCAAGTACGAAAAATAATACCAGACATCTCTACCATTTGAACCACACTTCGCTTAATAATTAGGCCGTTCAATAACGTAGGTAAACATAGAGTTATCTCTTCTCTTTTTACCACGTGTGCATAAATTACAACTATTAAACATAGTTTTTGGTGAGGAGACAATAGTTTTTAAAATTTACGGTGTAGGTTAGTGAAGTGGCAACAATTTTAAATAAATTTGATCAGGCTGCCCTTCGCTCTCGCTAAAGTTTGATAAGCACATCTCTTCTGCTGCTGTTGCTCCAACAAAGGTTTTGCCGTTGTCGGAGTATATACGTTGGGGACACTGTCTCCGATACACAAATCGCGAGAAGGCTGCAAGGAACTTCGAGATGAATTGCCTTACTGATATAGCACACAAACACACAGACAGGCTCGCCCAGTGTAATTTTTAATCTTGAAGGGGCCTGCGAAATCGAACGGCCTGGAAAATGTTATGCGTTCTCGCGGAAGGTCTGCCATCATCTGTTTCTACTAACGACGTCGATAAATAACGCAAATCTTACATCCTCGCACGTGGGCCTTCACCAAGTTCTTGATTTTGGGGATCCAAAACTTGGTACGCAAGTACCGCACCATTAGCTGGCTGCCACCGTGCAGTGTAATGCGATGTGCGAACTTAATAAAGATGCGAGTGAAATTGGCGTCGAAAGGGAGAAGGATTGGGCGACGCTCGTCTTAGTTGAGGGACCCAGCTGCTCGTAGTCGCCCGCAGGTGTGGAAGACGCTGTGCTTATCCAGGAATGAATTTAAATTAAGCAGAGATCTGGATAGCGTGATGGGCCTCTTCTGGACGAGGGCTCGGATTTCCATAGCATACTTTTGCCGCTGAACGAGACTCCCGTGATAAAATACGTCATTTAGGCTGCTACCTTTAGTGAAAGGGCTTGAGGCGTTGAAGATGACACGAACATTAGTTGTGGTGCTATCAGGCTTAAAGACAGCGTGATGAAGAAAATAAAAAGGGTGAAGTTACCCGAATCATGTGGTCCAATTTTGGGTATTCCTGGTGTACCTCATCATACTGGCCTTTCGAAGACGGATTCTTCTGGAGTCACGCTTCATTCCTTACGAATTGGACTAAAGCGATGGGTCAGGAGTGGCCCAAATCGGCACCGTTCGGATCTTTAAAAGGAAAGGAGACTACATAGCGGCCATCCTTCTTTCGCTTGGTGGTTTCTCGGAAAATCTGCTCACAGAACAAATCTACTTCCTTTTCCGGCATGGCTGGAAGATCTTCCACCTCCAAAATCTTGGTGAGAAGCTAAATCGGGCGTGACTTTCGTGTGAGCCGAGAATGCATTGCGAAGCTCGTGGGATTTGGGGAGGATGGGCCCGCATAACACCCACCCGCAAATGATTTCTAGCCTGACGAAATCGCCAGCAATGTCCTTATTGATTCTTTCCGAAAGGATATGAGGAAAGAGATCCACCCCAAACATAATTTTAATTGCTGATCAGCCAGCGGGTTCTAAGCTCTCATAGCGGACCACGTCCGATAAAGAATGCGCCGGAATCGCACCTGTCAGTCCGGGAACGACTAAGGCTAACGCTTCAATCCATGTCGGAAACCGCTTCGTTGATTGGACAGAAAGGTGGCTGGATGAGATTGAAGATCCTCTCGGTCAAGAAGGTCGAATCGGGACCGGAATCGATCAGAGCACACACATGAAACTCCTCACCTAGATGGTTGAGAGTAACAGAGGCGGCTCCTAGGAGGCCTCGGCCTGGAGTGGACGCGAAATAGCTGTGAGCATTCGATGGTTGATGGTTGGGACCGGTGCGTTCGTGAGAGTGAGAATGAAGTTGGGAAATGGATGAAATAGCTGTAGACAGTTTGCTGGAATGCAATAGTGTATGATGCATTTCCTTTGATTATTTCGACCCTTTTCGGGACGGTCATATCCAGAAAACTTGGCCAAACACGGATATGGAGGTTTTCCTTCAGATACAGCCTACAGGAAGCAGCTGTTATCTGAGTCTTTGCTGGGAATTTTGTCGCGGCTTAGAAATATGATTCAAGGATTGCAACAAGTTACAGGTCACTGTTTTAAAATCGGAAACTTAAGCAATCCTCCGTATTTTGTACCATCATAGAATACCTGTAAAAAAAACTTACATACGCCCATTCATAAATGTGGGTTGTCAAAGGTATTCCTCAGAGTACCTGTCCTTTTCTGTACCGGTATATTCAAAGCCACAATTTGTCGTAAAGTAAAATTCTACCTAAAAAGGTCAAGTGCATTTGGAAAAATTGGGTCATTCGGTTTTTTGAACAAAAAACCCAAAAACCATTCTTTAATGTATTTTACCTAACGCGCTGTTCAATTTGCCGACGGCAAACCGTCGCTCAAGTACTTGAGTATTTCGGGTAAGTATTTTTTTTACTCTGCGTGTTGCCTACACAATCATGTTCTAACGCATCAAACAATGATTTGTACTCGCGACACCCTTTTCCAAAAGAGTATTAACGATACCCATCACTTCGGGTACGAGTAAAAAGAATATCCGAGTCATTTCACTTCGGGTAAAAAAGTATTCGAGTAAAATAATAGCAGATCATATTTTTTACTCTAAATTTTGAGTACGAGTAAGACCGCCACCGCATTTTCTTTGGGTAGTACTCGAGTACAAAAAACCACCACCCGTGCAGTTCTCTGGTGAATATGTACTTAAATAAGGAAAAAGTCTTTTGTTTTATAAATTATACTTAGTAAATATTTAGTATAGGTTAGGTTAGGTTAAGCCGGACGTCCTCTCGGGTACTGAACATAGGCCGAATATGGCCTTTAGTAATCCGGTCGTGGAGGTTGGCAAGGCTTGAAGCCCAGGAGAATTTGGGAGCGTTTTGCAAACGTTAGTAGGTCTTTTAGCGGGCACTTGGATACCTCAGCCATTGAGGGAATTTGCGGTGCGCCAAGACATCTTAGCCTTGTTCGCTCTAGAGCGTGGTAGTGGCAAAGTAGATGTTAAACGTTTCAGTGGTGTTGGGGTTATTGTATTTCCTGGAATTCGTGTTAGTGGTAGTGCCAAGCTTAGCCGCATGTTTAGCCGCCAGGCAGTGACCGGAAAATACTCCAATTAGAATCCTTCAGTCATTTTGAGAGAGGTGCAGTAAATACCTTTGAACTCGCTACACATTAATTTTGTTATTCAACTAGAGGAGGCTGGCAAAAATCCTCTAGCTGAACCCTCCCCGAGGGTGCCGGCTGGGCAATGGACTTGCCCCGGGCGACTGGTTGATGCACTATTTATTGCCCTCTGAGGCAATGTAGTGTCTAGCTAAGGCGTGGTCCCGTTCCCTGGCATGTCGCGACATGTCAGGAGTGCCGATCACACGCCATGGCTAGGGGTAGCCTTGGCGGCCGGCTATAGAAAACGCTAGGGGGTGCTACCTGAACAAATGAGCCGTAAGGAAGTCTACAACACAATGGAAGGTTCCTGTAAGAACTCAACTCGGGCTGGGATGTCAGCTTAAACGTCGGTGGAAGGAGTGACTGCTACCACCGGCGGGCACGGGGGGAGAAATCCCCTGTGCGTGTCGCCAGTGGTCACACCTCTGATTCGGGAACAGGCCAGGTCAGTTGTATTACGACTGCCAACATACAGAAGCGCAAACTGACCCGCTCAGGTAACACTGTCCACGAAGCTTCGGACCTTGAGAGCGTTGCATCGGTCACTATGACAGAAGAAGAAAGCCTTTTGCGCTCTCCGGTGCTAGGTACCAGCTCCCCGCGTAGGGAAGGGCCTAAACGCACCAGGCAGGGGCAAAAGGCTAAAGCGCAATACAAGGCGGCGCTTAAAATCCGGAGGCGGCTCCGAGACACAGCGAGTTTGTCCGAAGAGGACAAGGCTAAGCTAGCCTGGGCCGAGGAGAGGATTACAGAAAGCCGCCGACACTTTGCTCAATTGGCGCAGATGCAGGCGACATCGTCGAGAAACTCTTGCTTAAGATGGACGAGGATCCGGAAGCCCCAATGCCAACCTTTGACGGTGCGGGCTCACCGGGTGTAAGATCCTCAAGTGCAATGATGACCCAACTCTGATATAGCTAAGGGTAGTGGTCCCGGCACTGGGCGCGATTGCTTTCCAAGGTTACCAAGCTCTTCGGCTGCTACGCGCCAAAATAAGGACGTTCCGTCCAGCGACTGGTATGTGTTGCACTCTGGTACCTTCCCCGATCTGAGAAGGGCCAGAGTGTAATCCTCCAAAATAACAAAGAAGCGGAGGACATCCTGTTTCCTCGGTTTGGGAAGATGGCGTGGGGTGTAGGCGGTGTTTACCTCCGCCTGAAAAAACGCCACCCCGAGGATGAGAACACGCACACGCCCGCAGCTGGGGAGGCGGAGAGAGACCTCGGTCTTGAATCGGTTCTCGAAGCCACCTAGTCACTAGACATCGCTTCGGAGGAGGAAGCGGACGAAGAGGACGGAGACCTGACCGTGATAGTCAACCCGTCAGCGGCAAGTGCAGATACCTTAGGGAAGTGATCACCTGCTCTGTTCTAATTGCGGGTAGTTCAACGCCTGCCTTTGCTAGATTGTCCGCTTCATTATTTCCTGGAATGCCCTGGTGGCTTGGATTCCATTATATATGTACTGTCTGTATGTATGTACGACTAATAGATCATCTCCCTGCTCAACGTGACCGTTTTGGAGCTGAGAGTAGACGTTATCATAGACTTAATGGCTGCCTGACTGTCAACCATGAGGAGCCATCTTGGAGCCGTTCGTATATATGTTAAGATGACCTTCTTGTTGGCTAGGGCGGGTTTTCCAGTCTTTGGGCCCAAAGTCCGCACGAGTTCTGACCTTTAGGCTGTTTTTGGGTTCAAGACAGTCGGAGCTAGTAGCCAAATCTCTTCCGATATTGCCAAAGCTTTGTAGTGACATGTTCCTTAGCGTCACGAAACGCTGAGCTGACTTGGCTGCTACGAACTTCGCTTGTAAGTCTAGGGGTGGTGGACCCAGAAGGGTTTTCAGAGCTTTTGTGGGTGTAGCATGTAGAGCGCCTGTAATGCACAAGAGTGCTTGGCGTTATGTCTTTTGCATTAAGGCAAGGTATCCACCTCACGAGAACTCCTTAGAGCAGTGTAATACAAACAACTTAGATGTAGATCCAATGCATAAGCCAAGGTGATAGACGCCAAGAGCATCTTCTTGGATGCATACAGCGCCATAGTTGCCTTTTTCACCCCTTCTTCAACATTTCCTTTAAAAATCAGTTTGCTGTCCAGCACCATGCCAAAGTACTTCCCGTTGGTGCTCGGTTTTAGGCGCTTATCGTTTAGCATCAGAGGGAGCTAGCGTGGTACCTTGTACCTCTTAGAAAAGAGGATGATGTCCGTTTTTCCTGCATTGATATGTAGTTCTTGGTCTTCCGCTACTTACATATCTCCTGAAGAGTCCGTTTCCTACTGGATCTGAGGGTAGATGTCATCCGCATATGCAATTATTTAAGGGACTCCTCAATCGAATCTCTTAATGAGGTTGTCAACTACAACGTTCCACAGAAGCGGAGACAGGACTCCTCCCTGGGGGGTGCCTTTGTTTACGCTCCTTGTTATTGTTGCTGCACCCCACTCCGAATGGACTCTCCTGCAGCTTAGGAGATTGCTGATTCAGTGCTCAAGGGTTGGTTGAGTATCGATCGCCCTGAGTCGATCGATAGTAGCGTTTTTTCTGACGTTGTTAAAGGCACCCGAGATGTCTACGAAGACTCCTAGTGCATATTCTTTACTACGCAGCTCCTTCTCAATGGAGCGACCAGCGAGTGTAGTGCCGTTTCGACAGATTTGCCCTTCGTATAGGCGTGCTGATCCGCTGACAGCCGATCCTCAGCTACATTTTTGATGCTGGGATCCAGCAGCTTTTCCATTGTTTTCAGCATAAAGAATGTGAGACTGATTGGTCTGTAGTCCTTTGGGCTGCAGTGGCCACATTTACCAGCTTGGGGTAGGAATACCATCCGCACATTTCTTTATTGAGTTGGAATGTGTCCAGTTTTGAGTAAGGCCTCGAAAATTTTAACTAGCCATGGGACGACCACGTCTTTGGTGGCTTTCAGCATGGCCGGTATGATTTTATCTATACCCGGACTCTATATCCTTGCAAAGGATTAATGGCACATAGTACTTTATATGAGGAGAATAGTTCTCTTGGGAGTGAGAAGTCGTGACGCACAGACCACTGTCGCACGTCCTCTGCGGGCGGCGCAGACCAGCCCGGAAAATGTGTGGACATTAGAGCTTCTAGGGTATCCTTACTACTCTCCGTCTATGATCCGTCGTCTAGATTCAATTGACTTTGAATGGGCGGCTGCTTAGATAGCAGCCTGGCGGTTTCTGGCACTCTGGAGCTCCTCTTGGCCTTCCTAATGGCGGTCTTGTGTGCTCTGAGAGCAATCTTATATTCGTCGTGAATCATTTGGGTGTCAGTCAGTCTGGCTAGTTTGAACAGAGCCTTGGCCTCATTTCTTAGTACGGAAAGTTCGGCATTCCACCAGAGTGGTTTGGACCTCACTTGCCGCCTAGATGGTTGGCATGACTTGTTATAGGGGTTTATGAGGGTGGTGTTTAGTAGTAGGAGAGACTTCTCAATGTCGCTCACCGACTCGATAAAACTAGGTCGACATAGTACTGGCGTGTCTTAGACAGACTGCCTTCTCAGACCACAAGTATATTCAATTCGAATGTAACTTTGGAAATACCCCTTTGAAAGACAGACCTAGGAGCCCAAGGAATGCCGACTGGGCTCTATTCAAGGTTGGCATGGGGGCTTCCGGATCCTCGACCATCTTAAGCAGGACTTTCTCGACAAGTTTCTCGTGGACCTTCCATCGGTCCTCCGAGATCTTGCCGTTCTCGTCGCTTCTGTCTATCAGAACCACGTTGAGATGTCGTTTGGCGACAGCATCTCCTCCATTTTATTAGCGTATTTGCTCGATGTCGCCTGCATCTGCGCCAATTGAGCAAAGTGTCGGCGGCTTTCTGTAATCCTCTCCTCGGCCCAGGCTAGCTTAGCCTTGTCCTCTTCGGACAAACTCGCTGTGTCTCGGAGCCGACTCTGGATTTTAAGCGCCGCCTTGTATTGCGCTTTAGCCTTTTGCCCCTGCCTGGTGCGTTTAGGCCCATCCTTACGCGGGGAGCTGGTACCTAGCACCGGAGAGCACAAAAGGCTTTCTTCTTCTGTCATAGTGACCGATGCAACGCTCTCAAGGTCCGAAGCTTCGTGGACAGTGTTACCTGAGCGGGTCAGTTTGCGCTTCTGTATGTTGGCAGTCGTAATACAACTGACCTGGCCTGCTCCCATCAAATCAAAGGTGTGACCACTGGCGACACGCAGAGGGGTTTTCTCCCCCCGTGGTAGCAGTCACTCCTTCCACCGACGTCTTACAGGAACCTTCCATTGTGTTGTAGACTTCCTTACGGCTTATTTGTTCAGGTAGCCACCCCTAGCGTGTCCATTGCCCATCCGGCACCCTCGGGGAGAGTTCAGCTAGAGGATTTTGCCAGCCTACATGTTGAATTGAAATTAAAAAAAATTAAATTATCAAATCTCACTGTCGGCATTCGAACCCGCAACCTCACACAAAGGTTCCAGAACGCTCCGCCACTCTACCACTTCCACCACGCCCACTTTTAAGAATCTTCCGATTATCGGTATTTACATTGTATACATTTTTTCTATAAAAAAAAAATAATTAAAAAGGCTGTCTATGAGATTCGAACCGCTGAACTCAGATTTACATTCAAGTACGAAAAATAATACCAGACATCTCTACCATTTGAACCACACTTCGCTTAATAATTAGGCCGTTCAATAACGTAGGTAAACATAGAGTTATCTCTTCTCTTTTTACCACGTGTGCATAAATTACAACTATTAAACATAGTTTTTGGTGAGGAGACAATAGTTTTTAAAATTTACGGGGTAGGTTAGTGAAGTGGCAACAATTTAAAATAAATTTGATCAGGCTGCCCTTCGCACTCGCTAAAGTTTGATAAGCACATCTCTTCTGCTGCTTATCGAGCTTTTGGTGTCTTGGGTTTCATAAAGCGATGGTGTAAGGAATTTGACGATCCCTACCTAACAAAAACTTTATGGTCTCCCCAATACATGATACACCAGGACAGAATAGAAGCTGTGCAAAAAAAATTTTTTCTTTCGTATCGTAGTAGACTTTTGGTAATTAACCTCCCTTCCCTTTCGGATCGCAGAACCATACATGTTGTAAATTTCCTACACAAACTAATTAATGGTGAAATAGATTCCTCTTATCTTATTAGCCAAATTAGTTTTGCGGTTTCGATCCGGAATACTAGAAACTTTTTACCTTTGTCCCTTCAACGCTGTACTACGAATTGTTCTTTACATAATCCGTTTCGTATCATATGTATTAACTATAATAGTCTTTCTCATGTAGTGTGTGGAGCCACTTCTTTGTCTTCTAATCTATCTCTATCTAATCAATCTACATAGTCTTCTTTTCCTCTAAAAGTTATAGCATAGTACTTAATATGTTTTCCGAATACTTTTTTATGTGCCTTAATATTGCATGTCGTTCTCGCGTATTTCGTTTCCCGCGTGCCTTACCGTTGATCGCCGCGGTACTAAAATTCAATTCTAATTTTTTGGCTGATTTGTGTTTGCCTGGGGTTTTCCAAACCGTTGAAACAATTTTTGGACCAACGTTTTTAATATTTTTTATACTCTCTGCAAGAGTATATTGGGCTTGTGAAAATGTATGTAACAGGCAGAAGGAGGTGTGGCAGACCCCATATATATATTCTTGATCAGCATCACAAGCCGAGTCGATATAGCCATGTTCGTCTGTCTGTCCGTCCGTCCGTCTGTATGAACAAAATGATCTCAGAGACTATAAGAGCTAGAAAGGTGAAAGGGGTCGCAAATGAAAAGTACCATACCCAAGCAGTACGAGTTTGTTTTTGTTTTTTGACACGCCCACTTTAGGGCGTTCTATTTTCACTTAAGGGTAAATGTACAGAATAAACTTGAATGTTTTAGTATAGAAAACTTTTTTGTTAGCAATGCTATCTGTTCTAAATTAACACGGAGACTACATGTCAACAAAGTTCATGTACTCACCAAGTTTTATAGAAATCGTACTACTATATCGTATAGCTCCCATAAACGGTCAATAGGTCAAAAATTTGCATTTCGTATGAATTTGTATAAAAAATTAATCTGTATTTACCAAGCTATCTTAATGAAACTGATACAGAATAAATCTATCAATAACATAAATGTACTGACCAAGTTTCATACAAATCGTATAACTACATCGTATAGCTCCCATAGGAACTATCGGTCGAACATTGAGTAACGGGTATCCTAAAGTCGCGGGGCGACTGTAGCATTCTTTCTTGTTATAGCCGTTACTCGTAGAGTACAAGGGTATATTGTAATCGTTGGAATGTATGTAACAGACAGAAGGAGGCATGGCAGACCCCACAAAGTATATATATTCTTGATCATCATCAATAGCCGAGTCGATATAGCCATGTCCGTCTGTCCGTTAGTCTGAACAAAAGGATCCCAGAGACAATAAGAGCTAGAAAGGTGAATGGGGTCTCAAATGAAACGTACAATACCCAAACATAACGAGTTTGTCTTTGTTATTTGACACGCCCACTTTCGGGCGTTCTATCTTCATATAAAGGACAAGTAAGAAAAGTACAGTCGAGCACGCCCGACCGTAAAATACTCTCTGCATTTTTTCGCGATTTAATTATTTAAATCGGTCCAGAGATATTACAATGTGTAGTACTTTCATTAAAACATGTTGAAACAAAAACAATCTAAGCATAATCACACTTACATCTGTTTGTCTGTATGGGAATACACATACGAAAGACAATATATTATGTATATACATGTATGTATGTATGTGTGTATTCAGCGCGGCCAGCGACTGCGGGCAGCGCTGCCGCCACGCAAGCAACGGAAACATTCAAACATGTGCTTGTATGTTTCTGTCTCGCTTGCACACATACATTGATATGAATGCGGCAGCACTGCCGTCACATGTGCTTGTATGTTTCTGTCTCACTTGCACTCATACATGATATTGCATTCGGTTATCAATATTGCAACGCTTCTAGTTTTTTTGTTTATAGTGCGATTTCAATGCGCCTTTTAGGATAGTTTGATATAGTTAGTCTTCACACGTTTTATAAATTACAATACTGTACTATATTAAAGAATGTCTAAAAACGGAGCGAAAGTTGAGAATTACTTTAATTAATTGTGGGAGAACGGGGCGTGGCTGTCCAAAAATTTAAAATGTCTATGCATTTAGGATGTCGCTAGGAACCTCCATACCAAAATTGGTGATCCTAGGTGCAATAGTTATTGAGATATACGCCCAAAACACCAATTTTTTCCGAGGTGTGTCTAGTTTTTTGGTCATTGTGGGCGAATGGTGCAAGGCATCGAAAAAAAAAAAGATTCTTGTATTGACTGACTAAATATCTTATCGATTGAGACCAATCTCGAGCTTGTAGCTCTTACCATCTTTGAAATCTGTTTGTTCATACGGACGGACAGACAGACAGACGGACAGGCGGACATGGCTATATCGACTCGGCTTGTGATGCTGATCAAGAATATATATACTTTATGGGGTCTGCCACGCCTCCTTCTGACTGTTACATACATTTTAACAAACCCAATATACTCTTGCAGAGAGTATAACAAGAAAGAATGCTACAGTCGCCCCGCGACTTTAGGATACCCGTTACTCAGTGTTCGACCGATTGTTCCTATGGGAGCTATACGATACAGTCAAACGATTTGTATGAAACTTGGTCAGTACATTTATGTTATTGATAAATTTATTCTGTATCAGTTTCATTAAGATAGCTTGGTAAACACAGAAAATTTGCATACAAATTCATACTAAATGCAAATTTTTGACCTATTGTCCCTATGGGAGCTATTCGATATAGTAGTCCGATTTCTATGAAACTTGGTCAGTATATTTATATTTTTGACTTATTTATTTTGTGTCAGTTTCATTAAGATAGCTTAGTTAATGCAAAATATTTTCATACCAATTAATATTTGGAGCGTGTTTTTGACCGACCGGCCCTATGGGAGCTATACGATATAGTAGTCCGATTTGTATGAAACTTGGTCAGTATATTTATATTATAGATAAATTTATTTTGTGTCAGTTTCATTACGATAGCTTAGTCAATGCAAAATATTTTCATACCAATTAATATTTGGAGCGTGTTTTTGACCGACCGGCCCTATGGGAGCTATACGATATAGTTGTCCGATTTCAATCAAACTTGGTCAGTACATGTACTTCATGACATGTAGACATGTAGTCTCTGTGTAAATTTGGATCAGATAGCATTGCTAACAAAAAAGTTTTCTATACTAAAACATTTAAATTTTATCTGTACATTTACCTTTATATGAAGATAGAACGCCCTAAAGTGGGCGTGTCAAAAAACAAAAACAAACTCGTACTGCTTGGGTATTGTACCTTTCATTTGCGACCCCTTTCACCTTTCTAGCTCTTATATCTCTGAGATCCTTTTGTTCATACAGACGGACGGACGGACGGACGGACGGACGGACGGACGGACGGACGGACAGACGGACATGGCTATATCGACTCGGCTATTGATGCTGATCAAGAATATATATACTTTATGAGGTCTGCCGCGCCTCCTTCTGCCTGTTACATACATTCCAACGATTACAATATACCCTTGTACTCTACGAGTAACGGGTATAAAAATGTACAGATAAGACTTGAATGTTTTAGTATAGAAAACTTTTTTGTTAGCAATGCTATCTGATCAAAATTTACACAGAGTTTACATGTCTACATGTCATGAAGTACATGTACTGACCAAGTTTGATTGAAATCGGACAACTATATCGTATAGCTCCCATAGGGCCGGTCGGTCAAAAACACGCTCCAAATATTAATTGGTATGAAAATATTTTGCATTGACTAAGCTATCGTAATGAAACTGACACAAAATAAATTTATCTATAATATAAATATACTGACCAAGTTTCATACAAATCGGACTACTATATCGTATAGCTCCCATAGGGACAATCAGTTAAAAGTTTGCATTTAGTATGAATTTGTATGAAAATTTTCTGTATTTACCAAGCTATCTTAATGAAACTGATACAGAATAAATTTATCAATAACATAAATGTACTGACCAAGTTTCATACAAATCGGACAGCTATATTGTATAGCTCCTATAGAACAATCGGTCGAACATTGAGTAACGGGTATCCTAAAGTCGCGGGGCGACTTTAGCATTCTTTCTTGTTAAATATTCACATTAATGAGAATCAAGGTGACTAACAGATTACAGGTTGATTATGGGACATCTGTTTTATTTGTCTCCTGGGTATTCTAAGTCACAATTTGAAATGAAGAAACCGTTTGTCTAAAAAATGTCAACTCTCAAAATGCATATTGTAATAATGTTGCCTCTTTGGATTTATGGGCAAAACCCGAGAACTGTAATTTGCTACCTGTTACATGCATTCGGTCTAATGCAAAAAATCCTTTTTTATCCTCTTACGCGGGCTGTTCAATTTCCCGACGGCAAACCGTCGCTCAAGTACTCGAGTATTTTGGGTAAGTATTTGTTGATGCTTTAAAAAATGATTCGTACATGTGACACCCATTTCCAAAAGAGTATTGACGATACCCGTCACTTCGGGTGCGGGTGAAGTAAATATCCGAGTCATTTCGCTTCGGGTAAAAAAGTATTCGAGTAAAAAAATAGCCGATCATATTTTTTACTCTAAGTTTTGTATACGAGTAAGACCGCCACCGCATTTTCTGTGGGTATAACTCAAGTACAAAAAACCCCCACACGTGCAGTTCTCTGGTATGTAGTATGCATGTGAAGCATTGGTTGGCACGTGCTGCGTCTGCGGGCAGCGCTGCCGCCACACAGGCAGCGAAAACGTTGGAACATATGTTTGTATGCTTCTGTCTCGATTGCACGCATTCAGTATTACAGTATTACAGCATTACATAACATAGACTTTGTACGTGATAGCTCTCTTGTTAGCGTAGGATTTTTGTCCATCTTTCAGGATAGTTTTATATAATAATTCTCCAAAGTAATGTTAAATTAAAACACTGTACAATATGAAAGGCTACAGTCGATCCAGCCGACTGTAAAAGACCACGTACTCCCATAGTGGGGCGCATTTGTATTTATTTAAAAAAACAAGAAAAAAAATTACAGTCGAGCACGCCCGACCGTAAAATACTCCCTGCATTTTTTTCGCGATTATTTATTTATTTATGTGGTATTATTATTATATTTATTGTTAATATATCGTGTTAGATTGGATAAAGTATAAAATGGTTTCAGTATTCTTTTCGACTTCACGACTGTATTCTGCTTTATTTTACGGCTGCTTCTTCTTGAGTGATGCCTCTTTCATTCTGCTGCTTCTTCTCGGCTGTTCTTCTTCTTCTCCTGCTGCTATTCTACTTTTTAACATGCTTCTGTGATCAACGGGGTTGCCACTTAGATGTAGGGTGGCCAGTACCTTCTTACATTCGGTCATCCTGATTCGTCATCGGTCTCTGATGACCCAGCGTCGTCAGTGTTTGTGCTTGTTTGACTTTGGCTTGAGCGATCTTTAAGGCTTGTTGCAAATCCATGATGGTCTTCTCCTTGGCATTCTGCTCCTCCTGTGACATTTGTACCAACTGTAGCAGTCGCTCCGTTTCGGTTGCCGCCTTCTTGTGCTCCTCCTTTGTGTTCTGCAGTTCCTTGACGCAAGCCTCGAGCTGCCGTTGCGTGTCCATGAGCTTTTTGTTGAGTTCGCCAGCTGCCGCTGCGCCACCTCCTTGGGTCTGCAGCGATTTCTCCAGCTGATCCATTTGCTCCTTTCGCTTGCGCAGCTGCACATCGAACTCGGACATTTTCTTCTCCTTGTCCTCGATGTCCTTGCGCTTCGCCTCGATCTGTTTGCGCTGCTCGTCGATGATTTTGCGCTCGCCTTTAGTGGCCTTTGCCTGGTTATCGATCTGCTTTCTCACCTCCTCCAGCTGCGTCTGCTGCTGCTCCAGTTGCTGACGCTGCACGTCGGTGGCTGCTGCTCCTGCAGTGCCCGCTTGTTGCAGTTGCTGCATTTGCTGTTGCAGCGCCTGAATCTGCTGCTGCAGCTGTTGCACTTGCTGCTGCGATGCTTGCAAATTAACTCCATTCATTTTGTTAACGACTGTCTTCTTTATAAGTGAAACATCCGCGCCAGTGTCGATCAATCCCTTGACTTCAACTTGGTTTATTGTTAACAACTTAAGGCGCTTGTCTTCATACGCAACGTTAACACTTGCAGTGCTCCGGCAATCTTTTGACATGTGTCCGGTTTCGTTGCACCGAAAACATTTTAATTGGGCCTTGCAATCCTTGCGAAGGTGTTCCTGTGATCCGCAATTATAACAGTGTTGCTTCTTTCCGCTCCACGGTGCATCTGCTTTTGGCTTCAACTGCTGGGTTCCTTTGATTTCTGCTTTGCTCTCAGTGACGTTCGTTGTTTTTTCAAAAATACTATATTTCTCTTTTAGCTCTTTAAACGAACTGCAGCCGTATAGTGTATATTTGTAATCACTTTTTAGCTTCAACCCATCAACAATGTGTCTTATTACTGATTCCGTATCGATCATTCCACGTGCAGCGATGCATCTCATCTGCAATATATACTCATGGAAGCTTTCCTGATCAGTCTTCATTCGGCGAGACAGCTGATTATGAATTTCGGCACTGCAGAGATGATCGGAGTCGAATTCCTCAATAAGTTGTTGACGAAGTTGCCCATACTCGAACACTGTTGTAGATTCGAGAAACAGAGCGGCCGTATGGGTCATTTTGCCTCGAGCTTGAACGTACATTTGTTTGTTCGTTAATCCATACGCTTCTGCGTTGACCTCAAAGTTGTGAAACCACTGTCGCACCGACATTTTTTCTCCGCTGAAGTCTGGAATGATTTTGGAAAAATTTTCCACCACCACCTTTGATTCATTCCTTTTGTCAGCCTCATCCGCCTGAATTTTCAACGAAAGAAGTTGGACCAGCTGCTGGAGAGTCTCTGTGTTTTCTGCTATTTGCGATGGGTTTATCATTTCATGGATCCTCCTGTTTCCATGATCTCGTTCTGCGTCTCTTAGTATCTCTTCCAATTGCAACTTTGGCGCAGTTTTTCCAGCTTCATTAGCCATTATGGTTCTATTGCGCAAAACTCTCACAGGGAGTTTACTTGCAATCCGAGTTTTTTCTTTTTCTCTTGTCGACAGTTTTATTTCGCAAAGTTGTGAAATTCACTATTGTGAACTTCGGATGTCTTGCTCTTTCTGCAGAGAAATTGTTGCGAAATTCGGGTGCGTCTCTTTCCTTTTCTTTCTCCACTGTAATGCCGCTGGCTTTTAATACACCATCCAGAACACGACCGGTTGAGCCCCCAAATGTGGTATTATTATTATATTTATTGTTAATATATCGTGTTAGATTGGATAAAGTATAAAATGGTTTCAGTATTCTTTTCGACTTCACGACTGTATTCTGCTTTATTTTACGGCTGCTTCTTCTTGAGTGATGCCTCTTTCATTCTGCTGCTTCTTCTCGGCTGTTCTTCTTCTTCTCCTGCTGCTATTCTACTTTTTAACATGCTTCTGTGATCAACGGGGTTGCCACTTAGATGTAGGGTGGCCAGTACCTTCTTACATTTATAAACGCAGACTAAGTGCAACCGCGAGTATTAACCAAAATATAAAGTTTGTAAGGCGGCCCCGGAACTGACCACCTTACATACATTGTTGTTGCATTGTTATTCTTATTATTATTTTGAACTTTTATATTAGTCTGTAAGTGAGCCAATGAAGGCACGTAGTTGTAAGTATTGGATACTAGTTTTTTAGTTAGTTATGATTATGTCACTGAAGGCGGAAAGTTATAAGTTTAATAAGAATTCATCAGTTGGTTTTATTAATTCGAATATATCGATAAGAGTTCACTTATGGCCGACGGCGCACTCTGTCGATAGTTCGAAAAGCAGTCGGGTGCAACTCTACACGAAAACTCCGTGGTGAAGAGAGAGTATTCGTGGTTAAGCTTTATCGCGACGGCTTCTGCGCTGCTCGACAGAGAGCGTCGGGAGGACTTTTCGATCGACAGCAAAGAGAAACAGACGTCGCAAGCTGGCGCGTCTGAGAAGCATAGAAAAAAGTAAGTCGGTGACAGCGGGGCGCGTAGGCCCGTTAGGCAGTGCAGCAGGGCATCTTAGGCTATAGTATTAACTCCATTTATCGTTAGAATAAAACACTCTGCTAAATTGATTTGACATTTCGTCTCTTTTAAACTTACACTAGCGACTAACTAGTAGAAAGGCGTGGGCCTGATCCTGCCTGCCGAGGGCTTATCCCGGTACATTATAACACTAACTAGTAGGTAGGCATGGGCCTGATCCTGCCTGCCGAGGGCTTATCCCGGCATATTAAAACACTAACTAGTAGATAGGCGTGGGCCTGATCCCGCCTGCCGAGGGCTTACCCCGGCACGTTATAACACTAACTAGTAGATAGGCGTGGGCCCGATGCCGCCTGCCGTGCGATGATCCCAGCATGTTGTTTATTGACTGGTAGCCAATCACCCGTTTAACACCACCTGCCGTGGATAATCCCGGCATGAGCGATTCCTGTTTAAAGGCGCGTACCCACTGCTCTCGCATACTTACCTTCAGAACAACTGCAGTGTCTTGCACGCAAAACGAATAAATTTTCATGCAGAAATTGGACCCAGGGCAGGTTGAGTTCTGTACCCCGGCTGGGAAAACTTCTTTACAAGTTATATTTATAATTAAAATTACTATTAATGACTATAAAAAGTTATATATAAAAATATATTTTAAGTGAAAATATTAAATAAAACTTAGTTAATTAAATTATCAATTAGTTAATAGTTAATTGTTAATCTGGGAATAAAATGTAAAGAAATTGTACAACATCTGTAGCGAAAATTGGGGAAAACCCAGAAAAACCTAACCAAATCAATGCAAATGTACGCCAAAACAATCACGAAAGATCTCTGATTTAATGGAACGAATGAATGGCAAAGATGCCAAACATACTGCCCCTGGAGATCAGAGATCAGAGAAGTTGGCTGTAAAGTAAAGCTTTAAGATGGGAAAGAGAAAGAGATGTATCAATAATTCTATAGTATTCGTTACATTGAGCACATAATACCCGAAAACGATTGTGCAAAGCGTAGTCAGTAGTGCATGTAGGAAGATATATAGGGATGTAGTACCTGGTTGTTGTGGTTGGAATGTTGAAATTAAGGCGCTCTAAAAGAGATGAGGAGCAGATATCACCAACTATAAGTTTGTGAAGGAAAATAACTCCAAGAACTCTCCTACGATTAAGAAGGGACGGAAGATTAAGGAGTAAGAGCCTATTGGTGTAGGAAGGAAGGCGAAGATTAGGGTCCCAATTAAGACCTCGAAGTGCAAAGAGTAAAAACTGCTTCTGCACTGACTCAATTAAATCTTGAGTATGAGCATGTTGAGGAGACCAGACATATGAACAATATTCAAGAATGGGGCGGACAAGGGATGTATAAAGAAGTTTTGTGACGAAGAGATCATTAAATTCTTTAGACCAGCGTTTAATAAATCCAAGAGTGTCCTTGGCTTTATTAACAATTGAGGAGATATGATGTGTGAAACTTAATTTATTATCAAAAAGAACACCAAGGTCTTCAACTGACAGTATACGAGAGAGTACATTTAGTTTCAAGTGATTAGTTATGCACCATTTGTGCATTGTGTTTAAATCATCTTGTAGTAGCGCATGATCCTGGGGGTCATTGTAAGATAATTATAATTTCACATTATCTGCATATATAAGTATGCGACAACGGGATAGCGAAGAGACTAAAAACAATGGGCCTAGGTGACTACCCTGAGGAACTCCAGAAGTAACGAAAACAGATTTAGATATTGCTGATCTAAGCATAACCCTTTGGGTCCTACCTGTTAGATATGTTGATATCCACAGAAGACGTGTGGGTGGCAAACCTAAGATACTAAATTTATGTAAAAGGAGGTTATGATTAACAGAGTCAAATGCTTTACTAAAGTCAGTGTATATGACATCAGTTTGCATTCTATTAAGAAATGCCTCATTGATAAAAGAGGTAAATTCTAATAGATTGATCGAAGTTGACCGACTCTTGACAAACCCGTGTTGGGCGGGGGAGATAATTGATTTGCAGAGTCGATTCTATTATCTTTTCGAAGAGCTTAGGGATTGTTGACAACTTTGCAATTCCCCTCTAGTTGGATATATCCGAAATGAACCCTTTTTTATGCAGTGGGATAATGTAAGATTCTTTCCATGAGGTAGGAAAGATAGAGGATTCTAAAGAAAGGTTAAACAGCATTAATAGAGGTTTTATTATAGAAGAACAGCACTCCCTTTATTGAAGAAAGTATGCAACTATAGGTAATATGCGGAAAAAAAACATAATTAGAGGATGGGAGTTTATAGGGGTAAGAGAAGCTAGTAGGCAAACTAGAAGTATAAGTAGATTGAAAAAAGTTAGCAAAGAGATCTGAAGCGGCCGAGTCCTCACATACTTTACTGGAATTAAAAAAAATTAATAGCGTAAAGTACAAGATTTACGTTTAGAATTAACAAAGTTATTGAATTGTTTAGGATCACGCGCAAATTGAGTCTTGCAACGAACGAGATAATTTTCATGCCATTGAGAATAAAGGAGGGTAAAAGCAACTTTTACTTTAGAATAATTTAAAAAGTCTAAGTTAGAACCTGTCTGCTTAAACCATTTAAAATATTTAGATTTTTTATTATACTCTCTGCAAGAGTATATTGGGTTTGTGAAAATGTATGTAACAGGCAGAAGGAGGCGTGGCAGACCCCATAAAGTATATATATTCTTGATCAGCGTCACAAGCCGAGTCGATATAGCCATGTCCGTCTGTCCGTCTGTCTGTCTGTCTGTCTGTCTGTCTGTCTGTCCGTCTGTCCGTATGAACAAACAGATTTCAGAGATGGTAAGAGCTAAAAGTTCGAGCTTGGTCTCAATCGATCACATATTTAGTCAGTCAATACAAGAATCTTATTTTTTTTCGATGCCACGCCCCATTCGCCCACAATGAGCAAAAAACTAGACACACCTCGGAAAAAATTTGTGTTTTGGGCGAATATCTCAATAACTATTGCACCCAGGATCACCAACTTTGGTATGGAGGTTCCTAGCGACAGCGTAAATGCATGTACATTTAAATTTTTGGACTGCCACGCCCCGTTTTCCCACAATTAATAAAAGTAATGCTCAAATTTCGCTCCGTTTTTAGGCGTTTGTTAATATAGTAAAGTATTGTAATTTATAATTCGTGTGAAGACTAACTTTATCAAACTAAAATCGCACTAAAAACAAGAAAACTAGAAGCGCTACAATATTGCTAACTGAATGCAATATCGTGTATGCAAGCGAGACAGAAACATACAAGCACATGTGGCGGCAGCGCTGCCGCATTCATATCAATGTATGAGTGCAAGCGAGACAGAAACATACAAGCACATATTCGAATGTTTTCGCTGCCTGCGTGGCGGCAGCGCTGCCCGCAGTCGCTAGGCGAGCCGAATACACACATTCATGGATATATGCATAATATATTGTCTATCGTATGTGTATTCGCATACAGACAAACAGCTGTATGTTAGATTATGCTTAGATTGTTTTTGTTTCAACGTGTTTTAATGCAAGTACTAAGCATTGTAATATCTCTGGGCCGATTTTAATAATTTAATCGGGAAAAAAATGCAGAGAGTATTTTACGGTCGGGCTTGCTCGACTGTACTTTCCTTACTTGTTTTTATTTGTTTTAATGTGTTCTTATACAAATACTAGCTATTGTAATACTTGTATACCGATTTAATTAATTCAATTGGGATTGACAGCCGAGAGTAGTGTACGGTCGGGCGTGCTCGACTGTAATTTTCCTTCATGTTTAATTTTAGTTGATCCAGTGCTAAGGTATGAGGGACACCGCAATCGAACTTTTTTGTTTCTTTTTAAAAATGTATGCAAATTTCACACAATTTTCTAAAAATATAACATTATAATGTAGTAAATTTAAGATTTCAAATAAATTAACTGTGTAGTGTAAAAATTCTCATAAAGAGGCTTGTTTTGCACCGAATTAACCTAACTATCCTCTTAGGTACTTCGTTAACATTTTAATTTTCCACCTTTTGCGAATTCTCTTTTTGAGAGATTCATATACCTGTTACTCGTAGAGTACAAGGGTATATTGTAGTCGTTGGATTGTATGTGACAGGCAGAAGGAGGCGTGGCAGACCTCATAAGGTATATATATCAATGATCAATAGCCGAGTCGATATCGGGGTCCGATTTCTTTTCTTCGCTGTATACTCCTTTATTATTAAATGGTCCGGCCAAAATTCTTTACAACAAATTGTACTAAAATATTTGGCCGGAACACTTACTTTAAATGAGGAAATTTCCCGATGATAAGTGAATTTAAATTTTTCCACCGTAATATTGGCTTCAGATTTAGCCTGAACAAGTAAGAAAGGCTACAGTCGATCGAGCCGACTGTAAAAGACCCCGTACTCCCATAGTAGTGCCCATTTTCTTAAAATTAAAATTTTAAAATGAAATTAAAAATTAAAAAAAATTAAAATAAAATATTTACATTTTGAATTAAAATTAAAAAGTAAATAAATTAACAATCGTCATTGTCAGCATTCGAACCCGCGATCTATACGAAGGTTCTATATTGCGCCGCAACTCTACCAGTTGCACCACGACCCTTTTCTATCATTCTTCCGATTATTTGCAAATATGTATGTGTGCTCATACATATGTGTGTATGCATAGCATTGTTCGGCGCGGCCAGCGGCTCTGGGCAGCGCTGCCGCCAAAGCAGGTAGAGAAAACGTTCGAACATATGTTTGTATGTTTCTGTGTTTGTTTGTATGTGTTGCGCGCATGCAGTGATTTTGCTTTAAAATAACTTCGACTTTGAACCGTAATTTCTCTGTTGTTTGACATAGGATTTTGATGCCACTTTCAGGAAAGTTAGAAATAGTAATTCTCTAAGCGTATGTTAAATTACAACACTGTACTATTTGATTTAATGCCTGCAAAAAGGGCATTGAATCTGGAGAGTCTTTTAGTTCCTATAAGAAAAGGGGGCGTGGCAGCTCAAAATTTTGAATGACATTATACTAAGGCTGTCTCTAAAAACCTGTATACCAAAATTTGTGCTCCTAAGTGCTACAGTTACTGAGATATTCGCCTAAAACACAAATTTTTTCGAGGTGTGTCTGGTTTTGCTCATTGCGGGGGCGGTAAGGGGCGTGGCAACAATTTGAAATAAACTTGATCTGCTCGCGAAAATAACGGACTTACATTCCAAATTTGGTGTCTCTAGCTCTTGTAGTTTAAAAGATCCAGGTGTTCATACGGACGGACGGACAGACGGACACACGGACATTGCTATATCGACTCGGCTGTTGATGCTGATCAAGAATATATATACTTTATGGGGTCGGCCACGCCTCCTTCTGCCTGTTACGCACATCTCGCTTCTGACAAACTTAATAGACCCCCTTTACTCTTTTTTAAAGAGTACGGGGTCTAAAAAAGGCCTTGACATCATCCGATGTGGTATCAGGGGCAAGCCTGGAAACAAATAATTGTTTCTTTGGTGGAACACCTACAAGAGTTTTTTTATCAGACACTGTAGTTACTTCAGTAGAAGCAACAGCTCTGATAGACTCATTACTTGATTCGCCAACTTCAACAGTATTGACACTTAGCGAATCGGAAACTATTAAAATAAAGTTGTCATCACCACTAGCAATAATATTTGGGGATGGGGATGAAAAGTTTATTAGGGAAGATGCGGACGTTGTAGGCATGTGATGAGGGACTAAAAGTTCGTTAGGGCCAATCGACATTCTAAAATTGTCCTTTTTACGCTTTGGAGAATCATTTAAGACTTTTAGGTCTTTAAACTCCTTGTCCAAAGCAGCGAAACTATCGGACAGACTTTTAAATCTGTCAAATAGGTCCCCAAAGCCTCTTTTAGTGTGTGGCATGAAACTCATAATGTCTCTTTCGACATCCCTACAATCTTCACATGTCCACTTTATACCTGATTTAGACTCAATCAGGTCGACAATCCGGCTGTTGAGGCCTGCACATTTTTCATGTGAAACATTTTCACATAACCAGCAGCAAACAAAACCAACCTTAACGTTTGTTCGCACCTGGCAATTTGCGTAATAGCAGACATACATGGTTGAGGTAATTAATATAAGCGATGAATAAATAAAATAGAATAAGTAGCTAATAGGCACTGTTAAAATAATAGATTAGTTGAAAAAAAAAAAATAAGACGGCAAGTTAGGGTTAATGTGAAAGCTACAATGTTTACTTACAATAATAACAAATGTGATGCACAAAAACAAATTATGCGCGGGCGCGGCGACCGAAAGCAAGAAAACGGAATTACCGCCCAACACCAAAAATAAGAAAATTGAGCGCGGTGAGAGCGCGACGGGAGCGTAAATATAGAAGAGAGCACAATGAGAGCATAAAGATAAAGCCGAGATAATGTTTACACAAACAATTGTTAGCAAAAGCAACGGCGTAAAATTACAAGAACAATTACACAGCGCCAAACAAACGCAGAAATAAGTAAACAGAATGTTTAGCTGTGGAATTGTTGTTGCTTTGAACACAAAAATTATTAAAATTGACTTTTAAATGTATTAAAACAATGTGTATCAACACAACCGATGTAGCACACAATGTTGCAAAAGAATTAAGCCAGAAATATGATACAATAATTGCGTTTAAACGAGGAAAACTTGTTAGTTACGTTAGCCGAACTAAATTCACCTGGTATGTACATATCTATGGCGTCCATATACTGACAAAGTTTGATCTACATTGGACAACTTTATCGTATAGCTCCTATAGGAACAATCGTCGAACATTGAGTAACGGGTATCCTAAAGTCGCGGGGCGACTATGGCATTCTTTCTGGTTTTATTTGTTATTTTGTTTGCTAAAATCATAACTACTCGGCCGAAGTAGAAAATGTAAAACCGTAAGCTCAGGAGTGGGCCTTTGGTAGCTGCATTACTGCCGTAAAGAGGTAGTGGCTAAATTGCAGGAAATCGGCCAGGAAGGTGAGGGCCGCGTCGAGGAATTGACGAAGCGAATTTTCACGTTCACACAGGGCGGCGGTTACAGCAGGGATGTTGGGAGCAGACTTGCCGAGCATGAGGCCCACTATGGGAAGCTAGTCAAGCATCTCGCCTGTTAATTCGGCGGGTGGCCCCATCAATAATTGTAGCCACTCTTGTGACGACACCGCCTGTATGAACAGCACCCGCCCGGTTCATAGAAGCTACAAAATCGTACGCTGAAATGCCCACCAAAGATACGGCTGGAGGAAAAGCCGCCCACGATATGCGCGCATACAGAAAAAGCGCGGATTCTAGGGGAAGTAGCGGACCAGGTGCGTAAATATGAAGATGATGCGAGGTGATGGTCGACCAGGCAGCGAGCTGATTCCTGACGAGCGGAACGCATTATGGGCAACGTTCCGGGCGACAAGTGGTTGACGCAGCGGTACTACCCAAAGAACCCGGCGATTGAAAAAGGCATTGAATAGCAGGTAGACGAGCTCATACGAGCAGGTGCGATCGAGTATCCAGCCTGTAACGAACACATGAAGTGTGCAACAGAGTACGCCCCCAACTCTACCTACGGGGTCGACTTGAGCTTAGGGAAAGTGGGGTGGGTACTTTGCCACCTAGTAAGCTACTATGCCACATAACTAACAAGAAAGAATGCTATTGAATGAAACTTGGTCAGTATATTTATGTTATTGATAAACATATTCTGTATCTGTTTCATTAAGATAACTTGGTAAATACAAAAAATTTTCATACAAATTCATATTAAATGCAAATTTTTGACCTATTGTCCCTATGGGGGCTATACGATATAATAGTCCGATTTCTATGAAACTTGGTCAGTATATTTATATTTGTGATTTATTTATTTTGTGTCAGTTTCATTAAGATAGCTTAGTCAATGCAAGATTTTTCATACAAATTTATATTTGGATCGTATTTTTGACCGATCGGCCCTATGGGAGCTATACGATATAGTTGTCCGATTTCAATCAAACTTGGTCAGTGCATGTACTTTCTAGACACGTGCTTTCCGTGTTCGACTGTACTTTCCTTACTTGTTTTTTAAGTTGGATAATCTTGGTGAGAACCAAGGCGGTTTATGTGAAACGGACTTTACAACACTATAAGGAATGCAGACATCGAAGATTGAATTTAAATGTTGTAATAATTCTCGACGGCTATGTTAATATTTTTCGTGCCGTATAGTACAGACCAGTCAATAGCAAGAATCAGTTGATTTACCAAAGAAAAATTTCCTTTGCAAAAGCAACGGCGCGACTTATAAGAGAAAGAATGAGGTAAATGGTTTGAGTTAGGGATAGACAAAGACAGTCCAAGGGTAGGATGGAAAGAATCTTCAGGTACAACTACGGGAGAAGATCTAGTGGCAACGGCACTGGATGAATTACTTACAAAGATGAGATCCAACATCCGGCTTAAACGATTAGATGCATGATTGACTTGAAAAAAAGAAATATCAATCAAACTATCTAAAAAGTAAAAAGTAAAAAGTAATTGTTGGTTGTGGGAATGAAATCAAACTTGTTGAAAAACGTCCAGGAAGCGTTTGGCAAGTTAAAATCACCAAGTGTCACAAAGAAATCATAATCACGAATGTGACTAAATATTTCTTTGATGAAATTGAAATGCTGTAAATAAATAGACATTTCAGAGGATGGAGGAATAAATATAGGAACAGGTTACATACAGCGCAAAAGACGAAATAGTAACCTTAACGGCAACAATTTCAATATCTTGCATTGGTGAAACATCAATTATTTCAGCATTAAGGGAGGATTTTACTGAAATAAGGACTCAACCACCACGTCGATTAGGACGATCACGCCTAAAAATATTATAATTTGACGACATTATTTCATTATCAGATATGCTGGAATTAAGTCAAGTCTCTGAAAATTCAATAACATCGGAGTCAAACGAGAAACTATTCTTAGGTACCTGTTTCAACTTAGACCCCAGACCCCTTACATTCTGATACAGAATGAAAGTTGGTCAGAATCTAGTTTTTTGAGGCTATGACTGAGGCCGCTTGAGGACCATTAGTTGGAAGGGTGACAGGATTTTAACGAGTTCAAGTCTTCTGTTTAAGCTCGTGAACAATCATATGAGGAGGCAAAACCTTTGGATCACATATGAGAGGAAGCAGTTCAGGGGACACACTAATCTTAAAAGATGAGATCTCTCTAGGCTCAGAGAATTTAAATTTTGAAATAGAGACGCTACCAGGGGTTTTGATAGCAATAAATGCAGCAATTGACTTAATAGTCGTGTATGCAGATAGTCTAGATATAAATATCTGTTTACGGGGAGCCACGACCGTAAGCAGGGGGAGGCTGAGCTACAATGGGAGTAGCAAAGGGATGATTATTACGTCGACTTTGTGGGGCTTTTAGAGCTTGAAGAATAAACATTGGTGGAATTCCCAGGTACCACAATTATATAAGGGGGTGAAAGGGGAACTTCGGTGGTGGCAGTAGATCGACTGTTATGCATTATGCACTGGTGACGTGAGAAGCGAACCAGGCGGAAGAGGTAAGGGAAGCTGCTGCTAAGAACTGTACACCTTGTCAAGTGAAGTCTGAAACTTATAATCAATAAGCAAGTCAGCACTAATATCAAAATCAGTGCTTAGCTTCTTAGCGAGTGAGTGCAATTTTAGGAATTGCTTTTTCACAGTATTATACATTCGTAAAAAATCACCTTGCAACTCAATACACACTAGACATGACCATCGCAAGCCACCACTACCTAATTTGGCAGAGGAAATGAATTTTTCGAATTCACGCCCAGTCTTACCAGCACATTTTATATGCATAATGTTGTCACATAGCCAACAGTGCACATAATTCGGTTGGTCACTGTCCCGAGTTGGACCAGCAGAGCAACGAAAAGAGAGCAAAGGTCGCAGCAAAATCGGTCTAAAACGGGGGACAATATAGGATGCATATATGTATGTAAGTGTGTATTCGGCGCGGCCAGCGACTGCGGGCAGCGCTGCAGCGAAACAGGCAGCGAAAACATTCGAGCATGTGCTTGTATGTTTCTGTCTCGCTTGCACTCATACATTGGTATGAATGCGGCAGCTCTGCCGCCACACAGGCGGCATGTTTAAACATGTGCTTGTATGTTTCTATCTCGCTTGCACTCATGCATGATATTGCATTGAGTAATCATTATTCCAACGCTTCTAGTTTTCTTGTTTACAGTCCAATTTTAATGCACATTTCAGGATAGTTTGATATAGTTAGTCACCACACGAATTATAAATTAGAATACTCTTCGATAAGAAAAAATGCCTTAAAAACGTATTGAAATTTGTTTAGTTTTTTAGTTCCTATGGGAAAAGGGAGCGTGGCAGCCCAACATTTTTGATGGCATGACATCTACTCAGTCTCTAGGAACCTCCATATCAAAATTGGTGATCCTAGGTGCCACAGTTACTGAGATATTCGCCGAAAACACCGATTTTTTCCGAGGTGTGTCTGGTTTTCAGCTCATTGTGGGCGAATGGGGCGTGGCATCGAAAAAAAGAAGATTCTTGTATTGACTGACTAAATATGTGATCGATGGAGACCAAGCTCAAACTTGTAGCTCTTACCATCTCTGAAATCTATTTGTTCATACAGACAAATCGACAGAAAGACAGACGGACATGGCTATATCGACTCGGCTTGTGATGCGGATCAAGAATATATATACTTTGTGGGGTCAGCCACGCCTCCTTCTGCCTGTTACATACATTTGCACAAGCCCAATAAACTCTTGCAAAAGGTATAAAAATGACTTTTTTTCTAATTTTTTTTTGGCGAAACTATTATAGATAATGAGTTGAAACTTTTTTTGTAAAAATATTTTCAAAACTCAAAATAAACAAGAAAAAAATGTTATCGTCGGCTAGCCGAAGATTATATACCTAGCAGTCATGCGTATTGCGTTAATTTTTTGCAATGACCGATTGTTCCTATGGCAGCTATATGATATAGTAGTTCGATTTAAATAAAACTTGGTCAGCACATTGGGAATGTTAACAAATGCATATTGTGTGAATTTGGATGAAATCGCTCAATAGATATCGAAAATTTTCATACTAAGCATTTTAAACCGATTTTTCCTATTGCAGCTATATGATATAGTTGTCCGATCCGGATTGAATTTGGTCAGCAGATGGAATATGATAACAAATGCATATTGCGTGAATTTGGTTCAAATCGTACAAGAGACACAGAAAATTTTCATACCACCAGTTTTAACCGATTGTTCCTATGGCAGCTATATGAAATAGTGGTCCGATCTGGATGAAATTTGGTTTGCACACGGGATTTTATGCCAAATGCATATGGAGCGAATTTGGTTAACATAGCTCAAAAAAAATTTTTTTTAAATCCGATTGTTCCTATGGGAGCTATATGATATAGTGATCCGATCTGGCCGATTTTAACAAATGTTCTGCGTGCAAAGGGAATACACATCTGTGCCAAGTTTCATCAAGATAGCTTTAAAACTGAGAGACTAGTTCGCATAGAAACAGACGGACAGACAGACGAACAGACGGACATGGCTATATCGACTCGGCTGTTGATGCTGATCAAGAATATATATACTTTATGGGGTCGGAAACGTCTCCTTCAATGCGTTACAAACTTCGTGACAAAAACAATATACCCTCTGCAAGGGTATAACAAAGTATTATTGAACCACCATTTGTTTGCCTGTATGCAGATACATATACGTTTGACAACATACGTAATACGTATTACGTACATGTATGTATGCATACAATTGATTGGTACGTCAAACATCCACGGGTAGCGTTAGAGTTTGCATGTTTCTGTCCCGCTTGCACACATGCTTCAACATTGCGTTTCCTGATCAAAGTTGTTACGTTTCTAGCTTTCTTGTTTATGGTCAGATTTTTTGACAAATTTTAGGATACAATTTGTCTCCAAACAAATCGTAAATATCAATACTGTACCATATGATAACTATTGCCTTTAAAACGGCATGGAAGATGAAAATGATTTTTATTAATCATGAGAAAAGGGCGTTTCAGTCCGACATTTTTTCATGGCATTGCACTTACGCTGTTTACGCAAGTCTACCCGCTCAAATCGCTCACAGTTTTATTTGATTACGAAGGTGTGCTGAGTGGTTTACGCGAAAACATTCGTCTCTCAGGTAATAATCAGTCAAATATGGCATTTTTGAAAGTTTCGGACTATAAAAAGTAAATTATCAATTAGTTAATAGTTAATTTCTAATCTGGGAAACAAGTAAAGGAGTTGATCCAACATTTGTTGCAAGAATTGGGAAAACCCAGAAAACCCAACCAGATCAATGCAAATGTATGCCAAAACAATCACGAAAGATCTCTGATTTAATGGAACGAATGAATGGCAAAGATGCCAAACATACTGCCCCTGGAGATCAGGGATTTAACGGAGTTGGCTGTAAAGTGAAGCTTTAAGATGGGAAAGAGAAAGAGATGTATCAATAATTCTATAGTATTCATTATAATGAGCGTATAATACCCGAAAACGATTGTGCAAAGCGTGGTCAGTAGTGCATGTAGGAAGAAATAAAGGGATGTAGTACCTGGTTGCCCTGGTTGGAATATTGAAATTAAGGCGTTCTAAAAGAGATGGGGAGCAGATATCACCAACTATAAGTTTGTGAAGGAAAATAATTCCAAGAACTCTCCTACGATTGATTAAGGACGGAAGATTAGGGAGTAAGAGCCTAATGGTGTAGGAAGGAAGGCGAAGATTAGGTTTCCAATTAAGACCTCGAAGTGCAAAGAGTAAAAACTGCTTCTGCACTGACTCAATTAAATCTTGAGTATGAGCATGGTGAGGAGACCAGACACATGAACAATGTTCAAAAATTGGTCGGACAAGGGACGTGAAAAGAAGTTGAGTGACGAAGCGATCATTTAAATCTTTAGACCAGATTTTAATAAATCCAAGAGTGCCCTTGGCTTTATTAACAATTGTGGAGACATCATGTGTGAAACTTAATTTATTATCAAAAAGAACACCAAGGGTTCAACTGACAGAATACGAGAGAGTACATTTACTTTCAAGTGATTAGTTATGCACCATTTGTGCATTGTGTTTAAATCATCTTGTAGTAGCGCATGATCCTGGGGGTCATTGTAAGATAATTATAATTTCACATTATCTGCATATATAAGAATGCGACAACGGGATAGCGAAGAGGGAAGGTCGTTTATAATAAGATTAAAAAACAATGGGCCTAGGTGACTACCCTGAGGAACTCCAGAAGTAACGAAAACAGATTTAGATATTGCTGATCTAAGCATAACCCTTTGGGTCCTACCTGTTAGATATGTTGATATCCACAGAAGACGTGTGGGTGGCAAACCTAAGATACTAAATTTATGTAGAAGAAGGTTATGATTAACTGAGTCAAATGTTTTACTAAAGTCAGTGTATATGACATCAGTTTGCATTCTATTAAGAAATGCCTCATTGATAAAAGAGGTTAATTCTAATAGATTGATCGAAGTCGACCGACTCTTAACAAACCCGGGCGGGGGAGATAATTGATTTGCAGAGGTGTTGCAAAGACGATTCTATTATCTTTTCGAAGAGCTTAGGGATTGTTGACAACTTTGCAATTCCCCTCTAGTTGGATATATCCGAAATGAACCCTTTTTTATGCAGTGGGATAATGTAAGATTCTTTCCATGAGGTAGGAAAGATAGAGGATTCTGAAGAAAGGTTAAACAGCATTAATAGAGGTTTTATTATAGAAGAACAGCACTCCCTTTATTGAAGAAAGTATGCAACTATAGGTAATATGCGGAAGAAAAACATAATTAGAGGATGGGAGTTTATAGGGGTAAGAGAAGTTAGTAGGCAAACTAGAGGTATAAGTAGATTGAAAAAAGTTAGCAAAGAGATCTGAAGCGGCCGAGTCCTCACATACTTTACTGGAATTAAAAAAAAATTAATAGCGTAAAGTACAAGATTTACGTTTAGAATTAACAAAGTTATTGAATTGTTTAGGATCACGCGCAAATTGAGTCTTGCAACGAACGAGATAATTTTCATACCATTGAGAATTAAGGAGGGTAAAAGCAACTTTTACTTTAGAATAATTTAAAAAGTCTAAGTTAGAACCTGTCTGCTTAAACCATTCAAAATATTTAGATTTTTTATTTTTTAAGTTGGATAATCTTGGTGAGAACCAAGGCGGTTTATGTGAAACGGACTTTACAACACTATAAGGAATGCAGACATCGAAGATTGAATTTAAATGTTGTAATAATTCTCGACGCCTATGTTAATATTTTTCGTGCCGTATAGTACAGACCAGTCAATAGCAAGAATCAGTTGATTTACCAAAGAAAAATTTCCTTTGCAAAAGCAACGGCGCGACTTATAAGAGAAAGAATGAGGTAAATGGTTTGAGTTAGGGATAGACAAAGACAGTCCAAGGGTAGGATGAAAAGAATCTTCAGGTACAACTACGGGAGAAGATCTAGTGACAACGGCACTGGATGAATTACTTACAAAGATGAGATCCAGCATCCGGCTTAAACGATTAGATGCATGATTGACTTGAAAAAAGAAAGATCAATCAAACTATCTAAAAAGTCATTGTTGGTTGTGGGAATGAAATCAAACTTGTTGAAAAATGTCCAGGAAGCGTTTGGCAAGTTAAAATCACCAAGTGTCACAAAGAAATCATAATCACGAATGTGACTAAATATTTCTTTGATGAAATTGAAATGCTGTAAATAAATAGACATTTCAGAGGATGGAGGAATAAATATAGGAACAGGTTACATACAGCGCAAAAGACGAAATAGTAACCTTAACGGCAACAATTTCAATATCTTGCATTGGTGAAACATCAATTATTTCAGCATTAAGGGAGGATTTTACTGAAATAAGGACTCAACCACCACGTCGATTAGGACGATCGCGCCTAAAAATATTATAATTTGACGACATTATTTCATTATCAGATATGCTGGAATTAAGTGAAGTCTCTGAAAATTCAATAATATCTGAGTCAAACGAGAAACTATTCTTAGGTACCTGTTTTAACAGATACCTGTTTTAACTGATACAGAATGAAAGTTGGTCAGAGTCTAGTTTTTAAGGCTATGACTGAGGCCGCTTGAGGACCATTTGTCGGAATGTTGACTGGATTTAAACGAGTTCAAGTCTTCTGTTTAAACTCGTGAACAATCATATGAGGAGGCCAAAACTTTGGATCACATATGACAGAAAACAGTTCAGGGGACACACTAATCTTAAAAGATGAGATCTCTCTAGGCTCAAAAAATTTAAATTTTGAAATAGAGACGCTACCAGGGGTTTTGGTAGCGACAAATGCAGCAATTGACTCAATAGTCGTGTCTGCAGATAGTCTAGATATAAATATCTGTTTACGGGGAGCCACGACCGTAAACAGGAGAAAATGATAAAAGGGGAGGCGCATTATGCACTGGTGACGTGATGATCGAACCAGGCGGAAGAGGTAAGGAAAGCTGCTGCTGAGAACTCGACACCTTGTCAGGTGGAGTCTCAAACTTATAATCACTAAATAAGTCAACACTAATATCAAAATCAGTGCTTAGCTTCTTAGCAAGTGAGCGCAATTTTAGGAATTGCTTTTTCACAGTATTATACATTCGTAAAAAATCACCTTGCAACTCAATACACACTGGGCATGACCATCGCAAACCACCACTACCTAATTTGGCAGAGGAAATGAATTTTTCAAATTCACGCCCAGTAAGACCAGCACATTTTATATGCATAATGTTGTCACATAGCCAACAGTGCACATAATTCGGTTGGTCACTGTCCCGAGTTGGACCACAATTGCAACTGTTTTTGCAGGAGGCCATTTCACTCAAAATAAACTCTTTTAATACTAGATAGAAAACAGGAACAAAAAAGAATGCTATAGTCGCCCTGCGACTTTAGGATACCCGTTACTCAATGTTTGACCGATTGTTCCGATGGGAGCTATACGATTGAACGAAACTTGGTCAGTATATTTATGATATTGATAAATTTATTCTGTATCAGTTTCATTAAGATAGTTTGGTAAATACAAAAAATTGTCATACAAATTCATAATAAAGTCAATTTTTTGACTGATTGTCCCTATGGGAGCTATACGATATAGTAGTCCGATTTGGGTTAAACTTGGTCAGTATATGTACGCCATAGATATGTACATCCTATGTGAATTTGGTTCGGATAACGTAGCGAACAAGAAAGTTTTCTATACTAAAACATGATATTTTTACCTGATTTTACGTTTATTAAATATAGAACGCCCTAAAGTGGGCATGTCAAAAAACAAAAACAAACTTGTACTACTTGGGAATTTTATCTTTCATTTGCGACCCTTCGGGCCTTTCTAGCTCTTATAGTTGCTGAAATCCTTTTGTTCATACAGACGGACAGACGGACGGACGAACGGACCGACAGACAGACGGACATGGCTATATCGACTCGGCTATTGATCAAGAATATATATACTTTATGGTGTCTGCCACGCACAGTGGTTGGGTTTGTATGGAGCAAGCGGCCAAAAATACTTCTAGAGGAGATAAAAATCTGGAACTTTTTCCATAATTCAATAAAAATAGAATCTACTTTTTTGAGGCTATGACTGAGGCCGCTTGAGGACCATTAGTTGGAAGGGTGACAGGATTTTAACGAGTTCAAGTCTTCTGTTTAAGCTCGTGAACAATCATATGAGGAGGCAAAACCTTTGGATCACATATGAGAGGAAGCAGTTCAGGGGACACACTAATCTTAAAAGATGAGATCTCTCTAGGCTCAGAGAATTTAAATTTTGAAATAGAGACGCTACCAGGGGTTTTGATAGCAATAAATGCAGCAATTGACTTAATAGTCGTGTATGCAGATAGTCTAGATATAAATATCTGTTTACGGGGAGCCACGACCGTAAGCAGGGGAGGCTGAGCTACAATGGGAGTAGCAAAGGGATGATTATTACGTCGACTTTGTGGGGCTTTTAGAGCTTGAAGAATAAACATTGGTGGAATTCCCAGGTACCACAATTATATAAGGGGGTGAAAGGGGAACTTCGGTGGTGGCAGTAGATCGACTGTTATGCATTATGCACTGGTGACGTGAGAAGCGAACCAGGCGGAAGAGGTAAGGGAAGCTGCTGCTAAGAACTGTACACCTTGTCAAGTGAAGTCTGAAACTTATAATCAATAAGCAAGTCAGCACTAATATCAAAATCAGTGCTTAGCTTCTTAGCGAGTGAGCGCAATTTTAGGAATTGCTTTTTCACAGTATTATACATTCGTAAAAAATCACCTTGCAACTCAATACACACTAGACATGACCATCGCAAGCCACCACTACCTAATTTGGCAGAGGAAATGAATTTTTCGAATTCACGCCCAGTCTTACCAGCACATTTTATATGCATAATGTTGTCACATAGCCAACAGTGCACATAATTCGGTTGGTCACTGTCCCGAGTTGGACCAGCAGAGCAACGAAAAGGGAGCAAAGGTCGCAGCAAAATCGGTCTAAAACGGGGGACAATATAGGATGCATATATGTATGTAAGTGTGTATTCGGCGCGGCCAGCGACTGCGGGCAGCGCTGCAGCGAAACAGGCAGCGAAAACATTCGAGCATGTGCTTGTATGTTTCTGTCTCGCTTGCACTCATACATTGGTATGAATGCGGCAGCTCTGCCGCCACACAGGCGGCATGTTTAAACATGTGCTTGTATGTTTCTATCTCGCTTGCACTCATGCATGATATTGCATTGAGTAATCATTATTCCAACGCTTCTAGTTTTCTTGTTTACAGTCCAATTTTAATGCACATTTCAGGATAGTTTGATATAGTTAGTCACCACACGAATTATAAATTAGAATACTCTTCGATAAGAAAAAATGCCTTAAAAACGTATTGAAATTTGTTTAGTTTTTTAGTTCCTATGGGAAAAGGGAGCGTGGCAGCCCAACATTTTTGATGGCATGACATCTACTCAGTCTCTAGGAACCTCCATATCAAAATTGGTGATCCTAGGTGCCACAGTTACTGAGATATTCGCCGAAAACACCGATTTTTTCCGAGGTGTGTCTGGTTTTCAGCTCATTGTGGGCGAATGGGGCGTGGCATCGAAAAAAAGAAGATTCTTGTATTGACTGACTAAATATGTGATCGATGGAGACCAAGCTCAAACTTGTAGCTCTTACCATCTCTGAAATCTATTTGTTCATACAGACAAATCGACAGAAAGACAGACGGACATGGCTATATCGACTCGGCTTGTGATGCGGATCAAGAATATATATACTTTGTGGGGTCAGCCACGCCTCCTTCTGCCTGTTACATACATTTGCACAAGCCCAATAAACTCTTGCAAAAGGTATAAAAATGACTTTTTTTCTAATTTTTTTTGGCGAAACTATTATAGATAATGAGTTGAAACTTTTTTTGTAAAAATATTTTCAAAACTCAAAATAAACAAGAAAAAAATGTTATCGTCGGCTAGCCGAAGATTATATACCTAGCAGTCATGCGTATTGCGTTAATTTTTTGCAATGACCGATTGTTCCTATGGCAGCTATATGATATAGTAGTTCGATTTAAATAAAACTTGGTCAGCACATTGGGAATGTTAACAAATGCATACTTATTGTGTGAATTTGGATGAAATCGCTCAATAGATATCGAAAATTTTCATACTAAGTATTTTAAACCGATTTTTCCTATTGCAGCTATATGATATAGTTGTCCGATCCGGATTGAATTTGGTCAGCAGATGGAATATGATAACAAATGCATATTGCGTGAATTTGGTTCAAATCGTACAAGAGACACAGAAAATTTTCATACCACCAGTTTTAACCGATTGTTCCTATGGCAGCTATATGAAATAGTGGTCCGATCTGGATGAAATTTGGTTTGCACACGGGATTTTATGCCAAATGCATATGGAGCGAATTTGGTTAACATAGCTCAAAAAAAATTTTTTTTAAATCCGATTGTTCCTATGGGAGCTATATGATATAGTGATCCGATCTGGCCGATTTTAACAAATGTTCTGCGTGCAAAGGGAATACACATCTGTGCCAAGTTTCATCAAGATAGCTTTAAAACGGAGAGACTAGTTCGCATAGAAACAGACGGACAGACAGACGAACAGACGGACATGGCTATATCGACTCGGCTGTTGATGCTGATCAAGAATATATATACTTTATGGGGTCGGAAACGTCTCCTTCAATGCGTTACAAACTTCGTGACAAAAACAATATACCCTCTGCAAGGGTATAACAAAGTATTATTGAACCACCATTTGTTTGCCTGTATGCAGATACATATACGTTTGACAACATACGTAATACGTATTACGTACATGTATGTATGCATACAATTGATTGGTACGTCAAACATCCACGGGTAGCGTTAGAGTTTGCATGTTTCTGTCCCGCTTGCACACATGCTTCAACATTGCGTTTCCTGATCAAAGTTGTTACGTTTCTAGCTTTCTTGTTTATGGTCAGATTTTTTGACAAATTTTAGGATACAATTTGTCTCCAAACAAATCGTAAATATCAATACTGTACCATATGATAACTATTGCCTTTAAAACGGCATGGAAGATGAAAATGATTTTTATTAATCATGAGAAAAGGGCGTTTCAGTCCGACATTTTTTCATGGCATTGCACTTACGCTGTTTACGCAAGTCTACCCGCTCAAATCGCTCACAGTTTTATTTGATTACGAAGGTGTGCTGAGTGGTTTACGCGAAAACATTCGTCTCTCAGGTAATAATCAGTCAAATATGGCATTTTTGAAAGTTTCGGACTATAAAAAGTAAATTATCAATTAGTTAATAGTTAATTTCTAATCTGGGAAACAAGTAAAGAAGTTGATCCAACATTTGTTGCAAGAATTGGGAAAACCCAGAAAACCCAACCAGATCAATGCAAATGTATGCCAAAACAATCACGAAAGATCTCTGATTTAATGGAACGAATGAATGGCAAAGATGCCAAACATACTGCCCCTGGAGATCAGGGATTTAACGGAGTTGGCTGTAAAGTGAAGCTTTAAGATGGGAAAGAGAAAGAGATGTATCAATAATTCTATAGTATTCATTATAATGAGCGTATAATACCCGAAAACGATTGTGCAAAGCGTGGTCAGTAGTGCATGTAGGAAGAAATAAAGGGATGTAGTACCTGGTTGCCCTGGTTGGAATATTGAAATTAAGGCGTTCTAAAAGAGATGGGGAGCAGATATCACCAACTATAAGTTTGTGAAGGAAAATAATTCCAAGAACTCTCCTACGATTGATTAAGGACGGAAGATTAGGGAGTAAGAGCCTAATGGTGTAGGATGGAAGGCGAAGATTAGGTTTCCAATTAAGACCTCGAAGTGCAAAGAGTAAAAACTGCTTCTGCACTGACTCAATTAAATCTTGAGTATGAGCATGGTGAGGAGACCAGACACATGAACAATGTTCAAAAATTGGTCGGACAAGGGACGTGAAAAGAAGTTGAGTGACGAAGGGATCATTTAATTCTTTAGACCAGAGTTTAATAAATCCAAGAGTGCCCTTGGCTTTATTAACAATTGTGGAGACATCATGTGTGAAACTTAATTTATTATCAAAAAGAACACCAAGGGTTCAACTGACAGAATACGAGAGAGTACATTTACTTTCAAGTGATTAGTTATGCACCATTTGTGCATTGTGTTTAAATCATCTTGTAGTAGCGCATGATCCTGGGGGTCATTGTAAGATAATTATAATTTCACATTATCTGCATATATAAGAATGCGACAACGGGATAGCGAAGAGGGAAGGTCGTTTATAATAAGATTAAAAAACAATGGGCCTAGGTGACTACCCTGAGGAACTCCAGAAGTAACGAAAACAGATTTAGATATTGCTGATCTAAGCATAACCCTTTGGGTCCTACCTGTTAGATATGTTGATATCCACAGAAGACGTGTGGGTGGCAAACCTAAGATACTAAATTTATGTAGAAGAAGGTTATGATTAACTGAGTCAAATGTTTTACTAAAGTCAGTGTATATGACATCAGTTTGCATTCTATTAAGAAATGCCTCATTGATAAAAGAGGTTAACTCTAATAGATTGATCGAAGTCGACCGACTCTTAACAAACCCGGGCGGGGGAGATAATTGATTTGCAGAGGTGTTGCAAAGACGATTCTATTATCTTTTCGAAGAGCTTAGGGATTGTTGACAACTTTGCAATTCCCCTCTAGTTGGATATATCCGAAATGAACCCTTTTTTATGCAGTGGGATAATGTAAGATTCTTTCCATGAGGTAGGAAAGATAGAGGATTCTGAAGAAAGGTTAAACAGCATTAATAGAGGTTTTATTATAGAAGAACAGCACTCCCTTTATTGAAGAATGTATGCAACTATAGGTAATATGCGGAAGAAAAACATAATTAGAGGATGGGAGTTTATAGGGGTAAGAGGAGTTAGTAGGCAAACTAGAGGTATAAGTAGATTGAAAAAAGTTAGCAAAGAGATCTGAAGCGGCCGAGTCCTCACATACTTTACTGGAATTAAAAAAAAATTAATAGCGTAAAGTACAAGATTTACGTTTAGAATTAACAAAGTTATTGAATTGTTTAGGATCACGCGCAAATTGAGTCTTGCAACGAACGAGATAATTTTCATACCATTGAGAATTAAGGAGGGTAAAAGCAACTTTTACTTTAGAATAATTTAAAAAGTCTAAGTTAGAACCTGTCTGCTTAAACCATTCAAAATATTTAGATTTTTTATTTTTTAAGTTGGATAATCTTGGTGAGAACCAAGGCGGTTTATGTGAAACGGACTTTACAACACTATAAGGAATGCAGACATCGAAGATTGAATTTAAATGTTGTAATAATTCTCGACGCCTATGTTAATATTTTTCGTGCCGTATAGTACAGACCAGTCAATAGCAAGAATCAGTCGATTTACCAAAGAAAAATTTCCTTTGCAAAAGCAACGGCGCGACTTATAAGAGAAAGAATGAGGTAAATGGTTTGAGTTAGGGATAGACAAAGACAGTCCAAGGGTAGGATGAAAAGAATCTTCAGGTACAACTACGGGAGAAGATCTAGTGACAACGGCACTGGATGAATTACTTACAAAGATGAGATCCAGCATCCGGCTTAAACGATTAGATGCATGATTGACTTGAAAAAAAGAAAGATCAATCAAACTATCTAAAAAGTCATTGTTGGTTGTGGGAATGAAATCAAACTTGTTGAAAAATGTCCAGGAAGCGTTTGGCAAGTTAAAATCACCAAGTGTCACAAAGAAATCATAATCACGAATGTGACTAAATATTTCTTTGATGAAATTGAAATGCTGTAAATAAATAGACATTTCAGAGGATGGAGGAATAAATATAGGAACAGGTTACATACAGCGCAAAAGACGAAATAGTAACCTTAACGGCAACAATTTCAATATCTTGCATTGGTGAAACATCAATTATTTCAGCATTAAGGGAGGATTTTACTGAAATAAGGACTCAACCACCACGTCGATTAGGACGATCGCGCCTAAAAATATTATAATTTGACGACATTATTTCATTATCAGATATGCTGGAATTAAGTCAAGTCTCTGAAAATTCAATAATATCTGAGTCAAACGAGAAACTATTCTTAGGTACCTGTTTTAACAGATACCTGTTTTAACTGATACAGAATGAAAGTTGGTCAGAGTCTAGTTTTTAAGGCTATGACTGAGGCCGCTTGAGGACCATTTGTCGGAATGTTGACTGGATTTAAACGAGTTCAAGTCTTCTGTTTAAACTCGTGAACAATCATATGAGGAGGCCAAAACTTTGGATCACATATGACAGAAAACAGTTCAGGGGACACACTAATCTTAAAAGATGAGATCTCTCTAGGCTCAAAAAATTTAAATTTTGAAATAGAGACGCTACCAGGGGTTTTGGTAGCGACAAATGCAGCAATTGACTCAATAGTCGTGTCTGCAGATAGTCTAGATATAAATATCTGTTTACGGGGAGCCACGACCGTAAACAGGAGAAAATGATAAAAGGGGAGGCGCATTATGCACTGGTGACGTGATGATCGAACCAGGCGGAAGAGGTAAGGAAAGCTGCTGCTGAGAACTCGACACCTTGTCAGGTGGAGTCTCAAACTTATAATCACTAAATAAGTCAACACTAATATCAAAATCAGTGCTTAGCTTCTTAGCAAGTGAGCGCAATTTTAGGAATTGCTTTTTCACAGTATTATACATTCGTAAAAAATCACCTTGCAACTCAATACACACTGGGCATGACCATCGCAAACCACCACTACCTAATTTGGCAGAGGAAATGAATTTTTCAAATTCACGCCCAGTAAGACCAGCACATTTTATATGCATAATGTTGTCACATAGCCAACAGTGCACATAATTCGGTTGGTCACTGTCCCGAGTTGGACCACAATTGCAACTGTTTTTGCAGGAGGCCATTTCACTCAAAATAAACTCTTTTAATACTAGATAGAAAACAGGAACAAAAAAGAATGCTATAGTCGCCCTGCGACTTTAGGATACCCGTTACTCAATGTTTGACCGATTGTTCCGATGGGAGCTATACGATTGAACGAAACTTGGTCAGTATATTTATGATATTGATAAATTTATTCTGTATCAGTTTCATTAAGATAGTTTGGTAAATACAAAAAATTGTCATACAAATTCATAATAAAGTCAATTTTTTGACTGATTGTCCCTATGGGAGCTATACGATATAGTAGTCCGATTTGGGTTAAACTTGGTCAGTATATGTACGCCATAGATATGTACATCCTATGTGAATTTGGTTCGGATAACGTAGCGAACAAGAAAGTTTTCTATACTAAAACATGATATTTTTACCTGATTTTACGTTTATTAAATATAGAACGCCCTAAAGTGGGCATGTCAAAAAACAAAAACAAACTTGTACTACTTGGGAATTTTATCTTTCATTTGCGACCCTTCGGGCTTTTCTAGCTCTTATAGTTGCTGAAATCCTTTTGTTCATACAGACGGACAGACGGACGGACGAACGGACCGACAGACAGACGGACATAGCTATATCGACTCGGCTATTGATCAAGAATATATATACTTTATGGTGTCTGCCACGCACAGTGGTTGGGTTTGTATGGAGCAAGCGGCCAAAAATACTTCTAGAGGAGATAAAAATCTGGAACTTTTTCCATAATTCAATAAAAATAACATAAATTAAAAACACAAAAAAAATTTATCGTATTCAACTTCCTTCAAAAGTTACATCCTCTACTGTGGTCTCGCTTGTATACAGCGAGTTTCCAAAAATTTTTCTAAAGGAGATATCTTGAGATATTTTGAAATGTTTTCAAAAATTCTATAAAAATTTAATAAGTTATAAAAAATGTCTGAATAAGTCATACAAATTCCTTACCACCCTCATTCACCCCTATAGACGTACCCTAAGAAAGAAAAGTATGAAAATATTTATTCAAACGCAAAAAATTGTAAGACAATATTTTGTTAACAAAATAATAATTTATTAATAATAATCTTTACTCATATAATAACAATTGGAATGCACTGTTTAATAAATTTGTCTTTTTTTGTGCGTATAGTCAAATATTGATGTTTGCTTAAATTTGTCTCCACGAGAATTGATAAGACTTCATCTGCACTAAATTCAGAAAACGCTGGATGGGATGAGTTGCAGGAACGTAGGGCAGAAGCAACTGATTCGTCGGTTTTTGCTATCTCAGCAATTCTACGACGTTTTGTCCTATTAGAAGACTCGACGAAATATATTTTTGGCCGACCAGTTGCATTGGGTGTTGAATGGGACATGTTGTGGGCACAGCGCAATAAAATCCTCTCCTTCTCATTCAGCCAAACAGCCTTGATACTGAACCACTGAACATTTCTTGCGATCGTACTTTCCCCAAAAGGTTACAATTCTTTTACATATGTATGCAATTCGTTTCGACAGATCATCCAGGTCGGTAATGTAGCCTTTTTTATACTCTCTGCAAGAGTATATTGGGTTTGTGCAAATGTATGTAACAGGCAGAAGGAGGCGTGGCAGACCCCATAAAGTATATATATTCTTGATCAGCATCACAAGCCGAGTCGATATAGCCATGTCCGTCTGTCCGTCTGTCCGTCTGTCTGTCTGTCTGTCTGTCTGTCCGTCTGTCTGTCCGTATGAACAAACAGATTTCAGAGATGGTAAGAGCTACAAGTTCGAGCTTGGTCTCAATCGATCAGATATTTAGTCAGTCAATACAAGAATCTTTTTTTTTTTCGATGCCACGCCCCATTCGCCCACAATGAGCAAAAAACTAGACACACCTCGGAAAAAATCGGTGTTTTCGGCGAATATCTCAGTAACTATGGTACTTATGATCACCAATTTTGGTATGAAGGTTTTAAGTGACAGCGTAAATGCATTGACATTTAAAATTTTGGACTGCCACGCCCCTTTCTCCCACAATTAATAAAAATTGTCCTCAACTTTCGTTTGGTTTTTTGGCTTTTGTTTATATAGTACAGTATTGTAATTTATAATTCGTGTGGAGACTAACTATATCAAACTATCCTGAAAGGCGCATTGAAATCGCACGATAAACAAGAAAACTAGAAGCGTTACAATATTGATAACTGAATGCAATATCTTGTATGAGTGCAAGCGCTGTGTGGCGGCAGCGCTGCCCGCAGTCGCTGGCCGCGCTGAATACACACACACATACATATATGCATCATATATTGTCTTTCGTATGTGTATTCGCATACAGACAAACAGATGTATGTTTGATTATGCTTAGATTGTTTTTGTCTTAACGTGTTTTAATGCAAGTACTACACATTGTAATATCTCAATACCGATTTTAATAACTTAATCGGGAAAAAATGCAGAGAGTATACTACGGTCGGGCGTGCTCGACTGTACTTTTCTTTCTTGTTTCAATTTGTTCGTTTACCATGTTAATGATTATCTTTACTTTTTCTGGATTGGTTCCATTTTCTTTGCACCAACGATCGAAGATAAACATGCGTTCAAAAACACACTTAAAAAATTGTCTGCCGAATTCAAATTCAAAATAAATGAAATAAAAATAGTTAAATGAATTCGCAAAGTCAAACATTACCACAAACAACGAAGACAGCACAGTTCGTCGAACAGATGTTTTGCAGCGCAAAGCTGACCTTAAATAATGTAAGACGTCGTCGGTTTTTTTAAGTTAGTTCAGAAATCCGCAAATTTCCGCAGCTAAACTAAACACATTTACTACCGTAAAAGTCAGACGATTACAATGACATATAACTTCGTTGTGGAATTTTGTGGGATCACAACTAAAAATCCAACTAAACATAAAAAAGACATTCACAAAACGCTTAAAAAATATTAAAACAAATTACACAAGTACATTATAATTAGTTCGTTAATTATTAATATCAGAATTTAAAGTAAATACCTTCAATTTCAAAATTCAGGCTCTAGAATTTAATTTGGTACACTCAATAAGACGTCCGATCTGTTTGAAATGCAATATTATATGCGTAAAAAGCTTACTGAGCGCTGCAGCTGCGCAAAAACGAGCACGCGTTCATGATTTCAATTCTATTTTTAGAATGTCCCGTTGCAAGTCCAGAAAAAAAACAAGTAAGATAAGTACGGTCGAGCACGCCCTACCGTATAATACTCTCTGCATTTTCCACCGATTATATTATTAAAATCGGTCTAGAGATATTACAATGTGTAGTACTTGCATTAAAACACGTTGAAACAAAAACAATCTAAGCATAATCAAACATACAGCTGTTTGTCTGTATGCGAATACACATACGAAAGGCAATATATGATGCATATACATGTATGAATGTATGTGTGTATTTAGCGCGGCCAGCGACTGCGGGCAGCGCTGCCGCCACGAAAGCAAACATGTGCTTGTATGTTTCTGTCTCGCTTGCACTCAAACATTGATATGAATGCTGCAGCGCTGCCGTCACATGTGCTTGTATGTTTCTGTCTCACTTGCACTCATACATGATATTGCATCCAGTTATCAATATTGTAACGCTTCTAGTTTTCTTGTTTATAGTGCGATTTCAATGCGCCTTTCAGGATAGTTTGATATAGTTAGTCTTCACACGAATTATAAATTACAATACTGTACTATATTAAAGAATGCCTAAAAAGTTGAGAATTACTTTTATTAATTGTGGGAAAACGGGGCGTGGCAGTCCAAAAATTTAAATGTCAATGCATTTACGCTGTCACTAGCAACCTCCATACCAAAATTGGTGATCCTAGGTGCAATAGTTATTGAGATATTCGCCCAAAACACCAATTTTTTCTGAGGTGTGTCTATTTTTTTGCTCATTGTGGGCGAATGGGGCGTGGCATCGAAAAAAAAAAAGATTCTTGTATTGACTGACTAAATATGTGATCGATTGAGACCAAGCTCGAACTTGTAGCTCTTACCATCTCTGAAATCTGTTTGTTCATACGGACGGACAGACAGACAGACGGACATGGCTATATCGACTCGGCTTGTGATGCTGATCAAGAATATATTATATACTTTATGGGGTCTGCCACGCCTCCTTCTGCCTGTTACATACATTTTCACAAACCCAATATACTCTTGCAGAGAGTATAACTAGAAATACGAGCAACTTGTGCAAATGTTTCTCCATAATCAGTTACATATTCTTGAGTGAAGCCACGAGCTACAAGTCTAGCTTTGTATCTTACTAAGTTACCAAATTCATCTTGTTTGATACTAAACACCCATTTGCAATCAATAATGTTTTTATCACTCGGCCTTTTTACTAATACCCATGTCTTGTTATACTCTCTGCAAGAGTATATTGGGTTTGTGAAAATGTATGTAACAGGCAGAAGGAGGCGTGGCAGACCCCATAAAGTATATATATTCTTGATCAGCATCACAAGCCGAGTCGATATAGCCATGTCCGTCTGACCGTCTGTCTGTCTGTCTGTCCGTCTGTCCGTCTGTCTGTCTGTCTGTCCGTCTGTCTGTCCGTATGAACAAACAGATTTCAGAGATGGTAAGAGCTACAAGTTCGAGCTTGGTCTCAATCGATCTAATATTTAGTCAGTCAATACAAGAATCTTTTTTTTTCGATGCCACGCCCCATTCGCCCACAATGAGCAAAAAAACCAGAGACACCTCGGAAAAAATCGGTATTTTCGGCGAATATTTCAGTAACTATGGCACCTAGGATCACCAATTTTGGTATGAAGGTTCCTATCGACAGCGTTAATGCATTGCCATTAAAATTTTTGGACTGCCACGCCCCGTTTTCCCACAATTAATAAAAATAAATCGCTCTGTTTTTAGGCATTATTTAATATAGTACAGTATTGTAATTTATAATTCGTGTGTAGACTAACTATATCAAACTATCCTGAAAGGCGCATTGAAATCGCATTAAAAACAAGAAAACTAGAAGCGTTGCAATATTGATAACCGAATGCAATATCATGTATAAGTGCAAGTGAGACAGAAACATACAAGCACATATTTGAATGTTTTCGTTGCTTGCGTGGCGGCAGCGCTATCCGCAGTCGCTGGCCGCGCTGAATACACACATACATTCATACATGTATATGCATCATATATTGCCTTTCGTATGTGTATTCCCATACAGACAAACAGATGTATGTGTGATTATGCTTAGATTGTTTTTGTTTCAACGTGTTTTAATGCAAGTACTACACATTGTAATATCTCTAGACCGATTTAAATAATTAAATCGCAAAAAAATGCAGAGAGTATTTTACGGTCGGGCGTGCTCGACTGTACTTTTCTTACTTGTTTTCAAAATGCGAATCTAGTTCGTCCTTTTTTGCCTTTTCCCAATTTAACTTGTCATCTCTATACTTTTTTTCTTCAAAACTATTTGGAATATTATTAAAATTAGTATAAGAATTCATCAAGCATTTTTCCATTAATCGATAGGAAATTTTTTGCTAGTCTTTTAGCCTCACACTGCGTCTAATTTCAGTGTTCTCACCGGTAGTTTCCACTGGATCGGTATTCAGCAGATTTGTGGAATTTTCACAAGGCTGTATAACTTTTTCTGAACTGTAGTTTACAGTTTTTACATTTTCCATTTTATTCAATGGAAAGCAAGACTCCTCATTTTCATTACTTTCATTCTGAAAATCAATATCTTGTTTTTCTGTCTCATTTTCCAAACAAGTGTTTTTAATTTCAGACTGTACATCACAACCTTTACAGACCTTGAATGACACATATTTATCTCGTCCACCACAACATCTCTAGCCGTCATAAACTTTCTTTCTTCCACATTCCACAATTTGAACCCATTTGGTTCAAACCCAACGAGTATACATTTAGTCAACTTCTCATTGAACTTACGTTTTCTTACTTTGTTATGTTGATCCGGATATCTTTAAATATTTGAAAATAGGCTTTTTACTATGCCACATTTCAAAAGGTGTCTTCTTTAAATCTATCAATGCTCTAGTTGAACATCTATTAATTAGATACGTAGCAGTTAAAACTGCTTCTCCCCGGAAACATTTCTGCAATTTAGCTCCACTAATCATAGAGCGAGCCTTTTCTGTGATAGTTCGGATCATTCGCTCAGAAACACCGTTTAATTGTGGAATGTGGGGAATAGTTAAATGATAGCTGATACCTTTTTCTGAACAATATTCACGCATTTCGTTAGACAAATATTCGCGACCATTGTCTATGAATAAATTTACCACTTTTAGATTAAAGTGGGCTTCTCCTTTGGCAATAAAATCCTTAGAAACCGAAAACAAATCAGACTTATATGTAATCAAATAAGTCATGCAGTAATGGGTGTATTGATCAATAAAAACAACATAATAGTTTTTATTATGTTATCGGACCACAAATATCTGAGTGCACCACAAACAACGGCCTATTAACATGATCTTTATTTTTGTATTTTTCAAATTTCAATCTGGACATTTTACCATTTATGCATGCCTCGCAAAACTCTTTTTATAATTCAACTTTATTTAATAAATTCATATCATCAAACAAACTGTTTCTTTTTATTTCCATAAATTGTCCAATACTAATGTGACCTAACCTTTCATGCCACAAGCGATACGCTGCACTTTATAATATTTTTTCATTACATAAATATGATATTTTGTTTGTTTCAAATTTAACGAATGGAACATTATACTCACACGCTCCAGTAAATACAATTTCACCATTCTTTGTGACCTTGACTCCTTCAGAATTGAACTCCACGGTCATTCCTGCGTTTTGCATTTTGCGAACTGATAGCAAATTGTGAGGCACATCCTTGCAAAATAATACGTCCTCCAGTGATATATTTTTGCCCATACTTTTTAGCTGTACGATCCCTTTGGCGGTAGCATAAATACATTCACCGCATTTAGCAACGGAAATCTCAATAGGATTTTCCAAGTTCATAAAATCAGCAAACAAGTTCTTTTCTTTTATAATGTGGTCTGAAGCTCCTGAATCTAATATGAATAAAACCTCGTTTTCATTGCGCTGCTCTACTCGCTGTGTCATCATAAAGGCAAATCCACGATCTGGCTGTGTTGTTGCTGCCTGAGTTGTTTATTTTCATCATTATTTCCTTAAAAATGAAACAAATCTTTTTTAAATGACCTGGCTTCCCACAATGATAGAATTTTATTTTTAAACACTACCTTTTTTATACCCTTGCAGAGGGTATATTATTTTTGTCACGAAGTTTGTAACGCATTGAAGGAGACGTTTCCGACCCCATAAAGTATATATATTCTTGATCAGCATCAACAGCCGAGTCGATATAGCCATGTCCGTCTGTCCGTCTGTCTGTCCGTCTGTTTCTATGCGAACTAGTCTCTCAGTTTTAAAGCTATCTTGATGAAACTTGGCACAGATTGTATTCCGTTTGCACGCAGAACATTTGTTAAAATCGGCCAGATCGGATGACTATATCATATAGCTCCCATAGGAACAATCGGATAGGATGAGCTATGTTAACCAAATTCGCTCCATTTGTATTTGGCATAAAATCCCGTGTGCAAACCAAATTTCATCCAGATCGGACCATTATATCATATAGCTGCCATATGAACAATCGGTTGAAACTGGTGAAAATGCTTAGTATGAAAAATTTCTGTGACAAAGCTAGTAGGCAGAGTCAAAAGGAGATGAGAAACTTTATCCATTTCATCAATCTTAGCTGCTGATGCAATTAGTTCAGTTGTCAATTCATCAAATACATGTAAATGGTTAACATGATTGGAATCTCCTTTTAATTTTAGTGCCAACAACTACTTCCTTAACGACAATTGAGACGCCAAACTTTTTCTCTCATACATATATCGAGTCTTATTGTTTGAAAATTTCATTCGAGCTCTTTTCAGTGTTGGCAAACACCAAAAACGAGTCGCTCAAGTACTCAATTATAATATTTTTAGCTTGCCTATCCGCCTTCATCGTTACTTCAGTCAATTCTTCTTTTTCCATATCCACTATTTTTAATAAGTCATTTTCTTCTAATAATGACCTTATACGAAACTTCCATATTGAGTATTTATCGCCGTCAAATGGCTTTATATTCCTTTTAATCTTTTCCATATTTCGCACAACTACACGCAACTACTCTGAACTACACTCAATTTTTTTATTTCGCTCAACTGCACTTAACCTCAAAATAATATATGCTCAAGACCACACTTCACTCAATTTTCTTGCTCCTCCTCGCACTTGTTCGACGCTCAAATTGGATGGTGAAATTCAGCGTTGTTTCCACATTTTTCTATGCTTTTTTTAAATAATTATATAAACATATTTTCTTATAATTTTATTTATTAAGATTAATAATTTTGAAAAAAACAAGACCATCAAACCATTTACAATCGAAATTCACTTATAATTTATGATTTACACAAATTGTTATACCCGTTTCTCGTAGAGTACAAGGGTATATTGTAATCGTTGGAATGTATGTAACAGGCAGAAGGAGGCGTGGCAGACCCCATAAAGTATATATATTCTTGATCAGCATCAATAGCCGAGTCGATATAGCCATGTCCGTCTGTCTGTCCGTCCGCTTTCCAACTTCAATGCCGTTTTTGAGGTATTTATTCAAATAGTACAGTGTTGTAATTTAACATTCGTTTAGAGACTTATCATATCTAGCTATTCTGAAAGTTACAAAAATATCCTATGTCAAACAAGAGAGTTATCATGGTTCAATGTTTATGTTATTTAACTACAAAATCACTGTATGCACGCAAGCGAGAGTGAAACATACAAAAATATGTTCGAACATTTCTCTACTTGCTTGGCGGCAGCGCTGCCCGGAGACGCTGGCCGCGCCGACCAATGCTATACATACACACATATATATGTGCACACATACATATTTGCAAATAATCGGACGAATGATAGAAGAGGGGTGTGGTGCAACCGGAAGAGTTGCGGCGCAATATGGAACCTTCGTCTGAGATCGCGGTTTCGAATACTGACAATGACAATCGTTAATTTCATTTTTTAAAGTTTAATTGAAAATGTAAATATTAAATTTTAATTTTGTAAATGTGTTTATAAAATTTTATGAGAGTACGGGGTCTTCTATAGTCGGCTCGCTCGACTGTAGCCTTTCTTACTTGTTTTTTATACTCTCTGCAAGAGTATATTGGGTTTGTGCAAATTTATGTAACAGGCAGAAGGGGGCGTGGCAGGTTCCATAAAGTATATATATTTAGTCAGTCAATACAAGAATCTTTTTTTTTTCGATTCCGCGTCCCATTCGCCCACAATGAGCAGAAAACTAGACACACCTCGGAAAAAATTGGTGTTTTCGGCGAATATCTTATTAACTATGGCACCTAGGATTACTAATTTTGGTATGAAGGTTCGTAGCGACAGCGTAAGTACACTGACATTTAAAATTTTGGACTGCCACGCCCCTTTTTCCCACAATTTATAAAAATAATTCTCAACTTTCGTTTCGTTTTCAGGCATTTGCTAATATAGTACAGTATTGTAATTTATAATTCGTGTGGGGACTAACTATATCAACTATATTATCTGAAAGGTGTATTGAAATCGTACTATAACCAAGAAAACTAGAAGCGTTACAATATTGATAACTGAATGCAATATCATGTATGAGTGCAATCGAGACAGAAACATACAAGCACATGTTCGAATATTTTCGCTGCCCGTGTGGCGGCAGCGCTGCCGCATTCTTTCCAATGTATGAGTGCAAGCGAGACAGAAACATACAAGCACATGTTCGAATGTTTCGCATACAGACAATCGGATGTACATTATGCTTATTATGTTTGATTATGCTTAGATTGTTTTTGTTTCAACGTGTTTTAATGCAAGAACTACACATTGTAATTTCTCGATACCGATTTTAATAATTTAATCAGGAAAAAATGCGGAGTATTTTTTCTTTCTTGTTTTTTGATGCCACGCCCACAATAAGGCAAAATTAGGATCAAAGTTTTCGCCGAATACCTCAGTAGCTATGGCAGATAGGAACACCAATTTTGGTACGCATATTCCTAGCGACAGCATAACTATAATATTGTTTAAAATTGTGGGCTGCAACGCCCCCTTCTTCCACAAGAAAATAATTTTCAAACTTAGAGGCCATTTTTAGCGCATTTGTTCTTATTGTACAGTATTAAAATTTTTGTGGAGAATAATTATATCAAACTATTCTGAAAGTTGCATAAAAATTGGACAATACACAAGAATGCTAATAACACACATATATCATATAGCTACGAAATAATGGTAATTAAAAACAAATTAACGCAATACTCATAACTGCAAGGGTATTTAATTTCCGGCAAGCCGAAGATAACGGTTTTTTCTTTTTATATATGTTTAATGTAAGACCAATACTTTGTTAGAAATAAAATCTGTAAAATAAGCCTGTTTTTCCCTTGTCACAGTAGACTTTACAAAAATTAAAGATTTCTATACTGATACATGCATTTGCACTATTTTTAACTTTGGAGGTACAGTGCCGCTCAACTGAATAGGTTTGAAAAAACCTGCTTACATTATTGCTTCTATCTTTTTTGTTACAGCGAAGATTTTCTAGATCATTCATTTTTTGAATCTTCGTTTCTATAATTAGAGCATGCCATAAAAAAATTACGGAATTTTTGCAACGGTAAAACAGGAATTCGCGTAATTAGCGGAATTCCCCGAAATTGTTGTGTATTTTTTGGCTCATCTGAATAGGTTTGAGAAATTTATTTTTAAATTGTGATCGACTGCGTTGAAGTAATGAGCTCAATTTTTTGTCATTTTAAAATTTAAGCCTTTTTTTATTATTTTGATGCAAAATGGGTCGAGGAACACCTTTGAGCGATTTTGAAAAGGGAAAAATAAAAGGCTATATTGAATCTGGCCTAAAACACCATGAAATAGCTAAAAAAAAAAAAATAGGCCGTAGTCAAAATGTTGTTAGCAACTTTCTTCGTAATGAAGAAACGTATGGGAAAAATATGAAAGGTGGAAAAAAATATGCAACAACGGCATCTGAGCAGCGTCTTATCCTGCGAACTGCTTCAAATTCGCACCTGTCCGCCGCTAAAACCTATTCAGTTGAGCGGCACTGTATATAGAAAGTCCTGAATAGGTCGTGGTAAAAACCTGGCACAAGGTTGATTTGCTTGCCCGTTTCTTTTGTCTTTACGCCGTATTCAGTAGCCGAATCATTTGTTAATTTAAAAGGACATGTATATAACTAATTGGTTGTCGATGAGCATCATGATCTGTAACATTTGTTTTTGGGATTACGCGGTTTGCTAACCAGTATTTTATTTGATGTAATATAAAGCTTTTGCACATCATTTAATTAAAAATTGGCATGTCAGTTTTTGCGATTTCCGCGACGCCTCATAGAAACAGTACATTTAGGACAATACCACTTTCCCTTAGGTGGTTGCGAAATTCCCACACATTGATAATGAAACCACTCATATGGGCAGGCGTCATTGTCGCAGGCCACCATGTCACCATAGGATACTTGATTGCACGTGCAGTAACGCGGTTCATTTGGATCATATGACCACTCTCCTTCGTTTGTTTGCTCTATAACCAAACCGTTTTCACTTATCGCAAATTTAGATACTGGGGCAAGGGCAGTGCTTGGTAGCCCAATGGTAGCCGCCGTTACATTGTTGACATTATGCATCAATATAGGAGGAACAGCAGCGGTACTTGCGACTGCTGCATTTACAAGACTGGTTGACAATTGATTGACTTGAGGAGTTATATTAGTACGCTGCAAGGGCACATTCGATATCTTTTCCATAGGGTCAGCACTTATTGGTGATAGGGATGATGTAATTGAATTTCCAGATGTGGAACCGCTTACGGGTTGTACAATTCCGCCAGACATTGACATCCCAGTAACTAATTTTCTTAAAGCAGACCCAAAATATAAGTTATTATTAATTTTTTACTATGCTATACTTACTTTTTTTTTTTTTCCTGGTAATGCTGATGATGTAAAGGCTGTTGCTGATGATGTGTGATGCTATTTGCCAACGTCGCAGTCACAGGCTGTATGGCATTATGTGCTACTGCTGCTGACCAGAACTCTGTGCTGGTATTTACGGTTGCCCCATGTATAGCCTCATAACTGGCTTTTAAGCTTGCCGTACGTCGTCCTTGCGGCATTTGTTGAGTGGTTACTATAGCTTGGCTAGCAGCGGCTGCAATTGCACTGGAACCGGCAGCGCCCCTCCCTAGTTGTTGAAGACTGTAGCTGACAATAGTGCTCCCATGGTTGCCAGGAATGGTTGTGCTTTTACCCGCGATTGCCCCTAAGCCGACGTTACTATTTAAAATAGCTGCGGTTGCATTATTGGTGTTGGCGGTTGGTCCTGTGTTGGCTGTGAAATTTGTAGATAACTGGCGAATTACATTCCCACCAAGTGCGGTAGGGGCGTTGCTGGCGCTACCGCTGGCTACGGGTAATGTTACGTGTGCAGCGCTGTTTACGTGGTTGCCCATTACCACATTTATAATGGTTCCGCCTCCACTTATTGCATTGTCGGCAACTGGTAATGATTGATTTAGACTTGTACGCTTTTCCTGCACAGGTGCAGTACATATTGTTTCGCGTCTTTTCTCCAACTTACGATTCCGCTGATTGCTGCCACTAACTGAGCAATTGTTGCCAGACAGGTCGTTAACCGTAGATCCACTAACAAGTAGACTAGCACAATTATTTCCTATATTGGATATAATGCCAGCGTCACTATTAAATCCACCACCGATAAAATTTTGTATAAGGTTGGTATTATAGTATCGATTCTCTTTTTGTGAAATGTTTTGCAACAGGGAAGTGGCAGCTGTACTGTTGTTGCCATCGAGTTCAAGCGAGCGCTTCTCAAGAATTTCTGTGATACCATTGTTGTCGGCCTCCAACTCACATTTAAATTTAAACAGCTCGTTGTCGAGTCGTCGCAGGTAACGTTCAACGAGTTCATGTATTTGTGTAGCAATGGCTACCTTTTCATCGGAGTCCTCCATAACCTTAAAGTATTCACTCCGTAGACTATAAAATTCTGTGTTAATCGACTCATTGTGTAATTCGCCGCGTTTACATTGTTGAAAAAAGAAGCGTGACTTTTTGTCTAGCGAATCCATGTTGTCTGAAAGGAACAAGATAGGTTTCAACAATAAGATTTTATTACTTTAAGTCGCTTACTTTGCACTGCAAGATCCAATTCACGCATCTCTGTAAAACGGTCGCGCAACTCCTGTGGTAAGTGCTCAATCACTGTAATAAAAATATAATAATATTGTAGCTAAACAGTACATAAGTCCTTCTGTACTTACTTTCCAGATAGTCTTCCAGGTATAACATCGTAAAACTTGCTAACAAAGTTTTTGATATTGAATAATAATATTTCGTTCGGAAAAAGTTCAAATGACCGTGTCAGTCAAATGAACTTATTCAATTATTCTTGAACTACATAAGTTGTTCATTTTGAGTATAAAATCAGTAGATTTTGAAGAACTATTTTCTAATAAAACCGATCGATTAAAGAAAACATGTTAGGAAAGTATAGTCGAGTACGCCCGGCCCTATAATTCTCTTTGATTTTATTCCCGATTAAATTAAATAAATTGGTATCCAGGTAATACCTGTATTAAAAAAAGTGTTTTAATGCACACACACATTCGTTTGACATTATATGTATGCACATACATATACCATTGATGGGCACGGACAGCATCACAGGCAGCGAATACGTTGGAACATGAGTGTTTGAATGTTTCTGTCTCGCTTGTACTCATGCATTGGTATTGAGTTTAATTATTAATCTTGATACGTTTCTAGCTTTCTTGTTTATAGTCCGATTTTAATGCATTTTTAAGGACAGTTTGATATAATTAGTCTCCACTCGAATTGATTTTTTCAGAGCTGTTTCCTGGTTTTGCCTCATTGTGGGCAAATGAGACGTGGCATCGAAAAAAAAAGATTCTTGTATTGACTGACTAAATATGTGGTCGATTGAGACTAAGTTCGAACCGGTAGGTCTTACCATCTCTGAAATTTTTTTGTTCATACGATCAGACAGACGGACATGGATATATCGACTCGGCATTGAAATGATAAACCTTTCCTTCGATTAATTACGAAATTATATCATGTGAAGAAGTGTTCAAAATTTGGGAAAGATCGGTCAAAAACTTTTAAAGAAATCGAGAATACTGATTTCAAAATACAGTCTCGTGAGGGGGAATTGCTTTAATGACCGAAAAATTAAAATGCTCTATCTCTTACACTTTATTACGATCGCGCTAACACTTTAGAGAATATTTAAGACACAATATATTATTAAACAAGGTAACAAGTTAAAAAGACTACAGTTATTGCATCTGGGGCTGAGCAGAATCGCAATATCGATAAGTATTGTATATTAATCGCACACCGTTCTGCTCTGCAGGTGGCCATACACGTTAGGATTAGTAGAAGAGTTAGGGTATAAGTGTAGCAATAATAAATTGAGAGTGAGGGCATAGTGGCCGAGCGGAGACGGCCGTTAATTTTTAAAGATCGGCACGAGACAGATGCGATGGCCGGATCGAGAGGACTGCAAGCTGCAAATCGCGCAGTGACAACAACGACACCAACAAAAACAATAACAAGAAACAAGAGAAACAAGAAACATCAATAACAAAACCAACAACAACAACTCCAACAACAACTCCGACAACGACCATAGCATGATACAATAATATTATATATATATAATATAATATGATACAATAATATTATATATATATATAATGTAATATATTATATTATTGTATCATGGACCAAAACATCAGCAACCATACCGTCTGGCCGTTGGCACGACAACAACAACAACAGGCAACAACAACAACGATATAACAACTACAGCAGTGACCGGAGGACGGCCGCTACGGTGACGTCACACAGCATCAGCTGTGCGCGCCGGCACAGAGGACAGATTTGGTGAGCTGTGTCGCTCCAGGCAGACGTATTTTTTTGTGTAGTTTTTCTTTGTATTGATTGTATATACACATATATATGTATTTAGAAATATATATATATATATATATATATTAAATTTAGAAATATGTAAACCATTATTTATTTAAATATTCGTGCATAATTTTTTATATCGTGTTGTGTACACTTGTACACTTGGTACATGCCAATGTAATTTGTATCGGCACCGTCCGGCCCCCTATGCCCCTCAGAGCTCTTAGGTTGTAAAAGGTACCCCCGAGACCCCTTTCCATACTAAGGCGCTAAACAACAAACAAAAAGGAAGACAGAATGAATTAGACAGAGATAAAATGTAAATAAATATGTATAATTTGAATTGTAAAATGAATATGTGAAATTATTGATGGGAGGGGGATTGCGTAGCGTGGAGTGAGCGAGCTGACATAAACATTTGTTTATGGGTGGCGCAGCAGAATAATTTAAATTTTGCCGCCACAGGTAGGGTGGGAACGTTGCGGCAAAACATCGATGCCGCTGATAGAGATGGCCAATATGTGTGTAGCGATAGTTGTGTAGTGTAAAGTAGTAGTGGTGATGTAGAGGTTCTACAATCGATGATTGTGGATTGTACGCTCGGTGGGCTTTGGTTAATAACACCGCCTTGAGGCGAATGAGCTAGCCGCGGTAGCCCCTGGAAGGACAAGCCGAGTCTTAGCACAGTCGATCGAGCCGACTGTAAACGACCCCATAGTCTCCCATGGTAGTGTGCTTTTCTACCTTATTTAAATTAAAATTTTTAAAAAATTAAATTAGCAATTCTCATTGTCGGCAATCGAACCCGTGACCACACCCAAAGGTTCTAGAACGCGCCGCAACTCTACCACTTCCACCACGCCCCACTTATAAGAATCTTCTATTATCTGTATTTACAATTTATACATATTTGTAATATAAGAAATATAATTAAATGGCTGTCTGCACCGGGATTCGAACCGCAGATCTTAGGTTTAGATTTAATTTGTTCGTAACAAGTAAGTGTAAACGGCCACACTGATTTGAGAATGCCATTCACCAGGCTTGGGGTATTTTTAGGATATAGAGGGATAGACACACTGATTGCAATAAAAATGAGCGAACAAAGCGTGTAAAAAAGTTAATTATATAAATCTGTAAATAAATTTTCAGTCATACTGAATTTAGTAAAATAAAAGCAACGGTGATTACAAATCAGGTGTAGGGTTTGCCCCGAAACTAAGCGTTTCATGAAATACGGCCAAATTATTAAATTAAACAAACCAGCATTAATTGAGCTGCTAGCAGCCCAAGGAGTGCCTTTTGACAAAGACGCGCCGATTTGTCAGTTGCGTTCGTTGGTAAAGGCAGTTATGTCGGAGAATCGTGTACAACCTTATGGAGACGGAGAAGTACCCTCGGTGACTGCTTATATGCCTGCCGGACAGCTTGTTGTTGCCGCTGGTCCGGGGCCCCTTTTAGAGCTGCCCGATTTGGAGGTTATGGACGAACAACCGCGCATAACAGATCATGCTAATGATAATTCGCCTATGAGAGACGAAACTACTCAAGAACCAATCGTGACTGAACGTGCCCATACAGAAGAACGAATGAGCGAAGCAGACGAACTGACTTAATAAATGATATTGAAGCCACTTTACCAAAATGTTCTGTCCATTCACGTGTAGATACGCGAACTGGAGAAGGCTGCTAATGTGTATGGAATAAACAGTACACAACGTTGGTCATTGGGCAACCGACTGTTGCAATGATCGGCTAAATTATACACGACATACGAGCAGACCACAACTTGGAAGGAGTTAAAGGATGCCTTGGTGAAAGTATTTGGCCTTCAGATGACTAATTATGAGATTGCTAACCGCATGCGAAGCCGCCCGATTGCCAAAGGAGAGTCGTTCTTGCAATATTTCATCACTATGCGAAACATGGCCCAGCAGGGCAATTTTGAAGACACCGACGTGGTCAAATATATTGTAGACGGACTACAAGTCCGCACCGGATTGTCAGCACCGTTATACTACTGTGCTTCACTAGACGAATTGCGAGAAAAGATGATGCGCTTTTAAACAGTTCAGCCGCTACCAAAGTCCTCAGTTCCTCGAGTACAACAGACATCAGACCACAAGCAGTCTATTCCACGCGCTACGAAGCAGGTAAGATGTTACAATTGTCGTCGGATTGGTTATTTAAGCACCAGCTGTCCACGTCCCAAAAGACCCGAAGGAGGTTGTTTTCGTTGCTTTGAAGTCGGCCACCAATACCGAAGCTGTCCAAAACGTACCCGAGTTGCCGGCATGGGTACCCGGAAAGATCCGGACGCCACCGATGATATTTCATTTATTCAAAAAGTAAGCTTAAGATTACCTAGTATAGAGGGATGCACTGATATTGAAATTTTTGCCTTATTAGATTCCGGAAGCCCAGTAAGTTTTGTCAATAAAACACTGACGCCACATTTAAAATGTGAAAAATTATTTAAAAGTGAATTCCGAGGGCTCAGCGGCAGCTCCATTTTGACTTATGGAAAAATCAAATGTTTAGTTTTTTTCTTTAAAACATATTTTGAAATTGAAATTTTAGTTATTCCTGAAAATATTATGCCGACACCACTACTTCTTGGTAGAGATGCTCTAAAAAAATTAGGTCTTAAGTTTTCAATGAATGAATATGTAGAAGAACATGAAATAAATTCTGAATAATTTAATACAAGTGTTAGTTTACATTTCAAATCTGTCTGTGCATCCCTGTTTACTACAATTGCTATGAAAACCACCAACAGTAATAACATATCCACTAAACATAACAGTGTTAATGACCTCAATGTAAACACGACTGCATCCCCGTTTAGAGAGTGGCTATTGGAATCGCAAACCGTTTGTGCGTCGTTTTCGGAAAACGAAAATGTCACCGTTGGCAATGAGTTTGGCTTGAGCGCAATGCGGGAGTGCCGTCGTATTGTGCGGGAACATTATATTAACCGGTTTGCAGTAAATTATGGCTTAGCTAAAAGTATGATGGGAATACGACTGACCGATACCCCACCATTTCATAGTAGTCCTAGAAGGTTATCGTATTATGAACGAGGAATCGTCACTGAAACAGTTAATAAGTTGTTGAAAAATAAAGTAATACGGCCAAACAATTCTCCTTATGCTTCACCAATTGTCTTAGTGCGGAAAAAGGATGGAAACATACGAATGTGTGTAGATTATAGAGGCTTAAATAAGAAAACTGTGAGGGATAATTTTCCGTTGCCTTTGATAGAAGATTGCTTGGAATATTTAGCAGGAAAAACCGTGTTTTCCGTTATAGACTTGAGAAGTGGGTTTTAGCATGTATGGATGGAGGAAAACTCAATCAAATACTTGAGAATGACTTTTGGGTTAAAGAACGGACCAGCCGTATTCCAGAGATTTATATCAACCATACTTAGTGACCTGATTAGAGACCGTGAGCTTGTAGTATATATGGTTGATATCATTCTTGCCACCCGCACCGTGGATCAGCATCATAAATTGTTAGTCAAATTTTTAGATCGTTTTATTGAGTATAATTTGGAGCTCAACTTAAAGAAAAGTTATTTTCTACAGAAACGTATTGATTATTTGGGATACGATGTAAGTGAGCATGGAATTTTACCAAACAATTCACACTTGAAATCCATTCAAGAGTTACTTAAGCAAGGCGGACCTTTTCCCACGAAAGAAATAGCTAAAGATGCATTCCTTACTCTAAGATCCTGTATATCGAGTCCGCCAATATTATCTATATTTAACCCTAATTACGTTCTAACGGGTTTGGTGCTGTGCTGATGCAAAGGCAGACCGACGGCAAGATGCATCCTGTTTTCTATTATTCGCGAAATGCGACGACCGCCGAGTCTCGTTATCACAGTTTTGAACTCGAAACTTTAGCTATAATTTATGCTTTGCGACGATTCCGCGTATACTTGGAACATATACCATTTCTAATAGTTACAGAATGCAACTCATTAGTACAAACATTAAGTAAAAAATCAATTAATCCTCGTATTGCAAGGTGGTCATTGGAAATGGAAAGCTTCAATTATTCAATCGCTCATAGGGCAGTTTCGAATATGGCACATGTAGATGCGTTGAGTCGACAAACCGATTTGTTGCAGGAAATTACAGAAGAAACTTGTGAACCGTGTGTAGCCTTGCAAGAAAATTATGTTCAACCGTGTGCACCATGTGAACCTGTAGTAGGAGAAAATATTAGACCGTGTGTACCTTTTGAAGAAGACCGTGTGGACCGTGTGTATTTTTAGAAAACGATAGCCGCAAGCCGGGTGTACCTTTTGAAGATCGTATCAAACCGTTTGAACCGTGTGTATCTTTGGCAGGAGCGAGTCTTAAATCGTTTGAGCCTAGTGAGGATTCATCAGGACCGTGTATCATTTTGAAAGAAAACCGAACAGTTAACCGTGAAACTTCGGTAGAAACCTCTGACTTGAATGAACTCGCAAAGTTGGTTGGTGTAGTTGGTGCATCCCCGCATGATGTTGACTTGTTGTTGCAAACAGAGCAGATTAGAGATCCGGAAGTGCGAAAATTAAGGGCAAGTTTGGAAGAAGGTGATGTGACAGGTTTCGTGTTAATTGATGGAATAGTTTATAGAAAAAACGATAAGGAAAAGCTATGCTTGTATACCCCGGCTCAGATGCAAGGGGATTTAATGTGAGAAGTTGGGTCATCTAGGAACTGATAAGTGTGTGAACAAATTAAAAGAAAAGTACTATTTTCCGTTATTGAAGACAAAAGTTGAGGTATTCATAAAAGACTGCCTACCGTGTATATTACATTCCGTTCCCAAGACTATACACAACAGAACTTTGCATAGTATTCCAAACAATCCAATTCCCCTCGACACAATACACATTGATCACCTAGGTCCTTTGCCGAGTGTAATTTCAAAAAGGAAGCACTTATTAATTATCATTGACGTTTCACAAAGTTTGTCGAGCTCTATCCAGTGAATTCCACTAGTACCAAAGAGGTCAACGCGTCGCTAGAAAAATATTTTGAATATTATAGTCGCCCGCGAAGAATCATATCTGACAGGGGTACGTGTTTTACATCATTTGAGTTCACTGAATTTGTTAGAAACCGAAATATTGAACATATCAAAGTAGCAACGGCAGCAACTCAGGCAAATGGACAGGTCGAGCGTGTGAACCGGAAGCCTATGTGAGGAAAGCTGTCTGAGCCGCTTGCTCAGGCTGATTGGTATAAATTAATAAATCGCGTAGAATTTGCTATTAAGAACTCGATGCAATGCAGTACCGGTAAGACTCCATCTATGTTGCTGTTTGGGTGCGACCAACGAGGTCCCTTAGTAGACGAACTAACAGAATGTTAGTTGTGGACGAGAAATTTAGTTCAGACAAACCCTGTAATCTTGAAGCTGCCAGGAAAGAAGCAAGTGTGAAAATTCAAGAGTCACAAGACCGTAATGAAAAACGGTACGCCCTCAGGCATAAAGCACCATTAACTTATAAAGTTAACGAATATGTTGCTATTCGCAATGTTGACGTCACTCCTGGATCATGCAAGAAGTTTGCTCCCAAATACAGAGGCCCGTACAAAATAAGTCGAGTACTTCCAAACGATCGTTACGAAGTCACCGATATTGACGACTGTCAACTTGCCGTATAAAGGTATTTTAGAATCAGCCAGACTCAAGCCGTGGATGCATGCGTGTGATAGAACTGTAAGCTTATGTTTGTAAGTCAAATATTGTAAATTTGTAAATATTACCCTATGTATGTATGTGATCGTGGATGATCAATTGTCAGGATTGGCCGAATGTAAACGGCCACACTGATTTAAGAATGCCATTCACCAGGCTTGGGGTATTTTTAGGATATAGAGGGATAGACATATTGATTGCAATAAAAATGAGGGAACAAAGCGTGTAAACAAGCTAATTATATAAATCTGTAAATTAATTATCAATCATACTGAATTTAGTAAAGTAAAAGCAACGGTGATTACATAAGAAAGGCTACAGTCGATCGAGCCGACTGTAAAACACCCCGTACTCCCATAGTAGTGCGAAGTTGTATTTAATTTAATTTAAAATTTTAAAAACATTTAAAAAAAAACTATTAAAATTTTATATTAACATATCGAATTAAAATGTAAAAAATTAAATTAAGTTTAATTAAACATAAATTTGTTTGCCTGTATGCACATACGAATTCGTTTGAAACTATATGTATGTATGTGTAGCATTGGTCGGCACGGCCAGCATTTGCGGGCAGCGCTGCCGGCATCCAAGCAGCGAAAATGTTCGAACATATGTTTGACACTTTATGAGGTCCTCCTTCTGCCTGTTACATACTTTGCACAATCCCAATATACTCATGCAGAGAGTACCAAAATTGTATAAATTTTATTTTTGGGAACAAAATTGCGTACAATTGTAGGCACTCAAAATAATTTGGCTAGAAATTAAAAAATATGCAGCAAGACCACCACAAACGAAAAGAAAATGAAAATTTGACTATTTTATATGGCTTCACTGGCATTAAGAACACAAAATGATCGTTTTCACATAACTTAATCTTCTAAATAGGTCGCACAATGTTAGCATGTGAAGTAGCTGCCACGCATATTTCTCGTGAATCAAATGTTTTTTCCATTGTTTATTTGCCTAAAAACGCTTCTATGCATTAAATTAGGGACAATAAAAGTAACGATAATATATGCAATGATATAAAACACGAGCACTTAATAAAGAAAAACAATTGTGTCCACAACAGGTGTTATGATTGTGCCAACAACCAACAAAGTTTTAATTTAAGCGCAATGTTAATGTGAGTGCAAGCGTTGGCTTGGTGGCGGAAGCGCTGCACGCGTTCGCTGGCTGAGCCGACCAATGGTACTCATTCATACATATGTATGCAGGGGTGCATGATCTTAATATCGAACATATTCCTACACATATAATGTCAAACGTATGTGTGTGTGCATACAGATGAACGGATGTTTTTTGATTAAACGTAGTTTTTATTTGAATCAACGTATTCTAATACAAGTACTAGCCATTGTAATACCTGGATACCGATTTAAATTATTTAATCGTGATGAAAAGCAGAATGTATTGTACGGTCGGGCGTGCTCTACTATACTTTTCTTACTTGTTATAGTTTGTTACTATTTGACTCCAAACGAATTTTAAATTACAGTATTGTTACAGTATGAAAAAATGCATAAAAAACGGCATGCATGAGTATATTGGGGTTGTGCAAATGTATGTAACAGGAAGAAGGAGGCATAGTAGACCCCATAAAGTCTATATATTCTTGATCAGCATCACAAGCCGAGTCGATATAGCCATGTCCGTCTGTCTGTCTGTCCGTATAAACACACATTGTGTATGGTATAAACGATCAAGGCGTTTAGGCTAAAGAGTCAGAATAGGATGTTTATCATTATTCTCTTTGACATAGCTTCGTAAAGCAAAATTTAGCACTGCACGTGTGCGTACGCCATTCTTTATATTTAATTTGCAAGACTTATAGTTTTTCTTTAAATGTTGAATTTTGATCCACCGAAGAAAGCAATTCCATTGGCTTCGCTGTAAATTGTTGTGGAAAAGGAAAAGAAGAATAAAATTTATCTTTGAATAGATGCTTGCAATGATGTATTAAACACTAACTTTTTAGACCCCGTACTCTTTAAAAAAGAGTGAAGGGGTCTATTAAGTTTGTCAGAAGCGAGATGTGCGTAACAGGCAGAAGGAGGCGTGGCCGACCCCATAAAGTATATATATTCTTGATCAGCATCAACAGCCGAGTCGATATAGCAATGTCCGTCTGTCCGTCTGTATGAACACCTGGATTTTCTAAACTACATATAGTAGAGCAACCAAATTTGGAATGAAAGTCCAATGATGATGTACGCTTAGATCAAGTTTATTTCAAATTTTTGCGTTATAAGCGAATATCTCAATAACTATTGCATCTAGGATCACCAATTTTGGTATGGAGGTTCCTAGCGACGGCGTAAATGCATTGAAATTTTGGACTGCCACGCCCCGTTTTCCACCAATTAATAAAAATAGTTCTCAACTTTCGTTCCGTTTTTTTGCCATTGCTTATATAGTTGTTGCATCTGGGGCTGAGCAGAATCGGAATATCGATAAGTGTTGAGAATTCATCGCACACTGCTCAGCTGGAGGTGGTCATACTCGGCGGGGCGGGGGGGTATATTAGTATAAGAGTTAGGTTATAAGAGTTAGGTTATAAGAATAGGTATAAGAAAGAGAGAGGGAGAGAGTGAGAGACCGTAGTGGCTGAGCGGGGGCGGCCGTTGACTCTAAGGAACCGTTGCATGGAAAAGGAATAGGAGGAATGAAATTTTGAATTTTGCATAGCGACAGGTGGCCTTAGAGTCAACTAAGGAGTTGCTTTTCAAGATCGGCCCAAGTTAGTCGCGTGGCCGGATCTCCGTGGAATTTTTTTCTGTTGTTCGTTTGGTGTGCGTTCCGGTCGTCAAGTCTGTTGGTTGTGTTTTTTTTGTGTGTGTCCCCAAAATTTTAAACAATTAAACTAACGCTCGCACAAATAAAAGCAGCAAGAGACAAGTGATTAAAACATAAATAAAATGAACACTTGTGACTAAACAGAGAATGTGACACCACTGTGCGTTGACAAAATGCCAACGAATACAACCAAAAACAATTAACAAATACAAACGAATTAAAATTAAACAAAATTAATAACCTAGTTTCTTTGACACCAGAACACAGACTCCAAAACCGAAGCACCATATCGAAAGACATTTAAAACAACGAATACAACGACGGTAATAAGAATAACAAGTTTCAACAAAAAAAAAAAGCAACAACAAAAACATAAACAATATATTTGCCACAGCCGCAACAACCACTATAACAACAAAACCAACAACGACGACAATCAACAATTAAACATACCGTCTGGCAGTTGTGACGACAACAACAAATACAGCAGCAACAGCAGTGATCTGAAGACGGCCGCAGCAGTGACGTCACGACATCAGCTGTGCGCGCTAGCACAGTGGACGGACGTGGTGAGCTGTGTCACCCAGACAGCTGTAGTTTTGTTTTGTTTTGTCCAAAATTTATGTAGTTTGTGAATATATGTATAGTTATCAATATTTGTAATGCAGCTTTAAAACATAATTCTCTTAATTAAATTAAACTATTTTGTTCCATATTTTCTGTTGGCCGTTTCTTTTCTCGTTGTGGATGTTTTATTTATATGCCTATACTTAAAAAGTACCCGCCAAATAAAACAATTGTTTTGGCAGTGTCCGGCCCCCTATGCCCCCTTTGAGCTCATAGGTAGTACTAGGCACCCCCGAGACCCCCCTTTATCTACAATCTACAAATCGAGGCGATAACCACATGAAAGAAAAGGAAGAGACAAAAAAAAAATATATATAAATAAAAAAATGAAATCTATGTGAGATGAAAATTAAATATGAAAATAAATGTAACTAAATAAGATAGGGAATATATATAATGTATAATATAAATATATATAATAATGTTTAGCAAAATAAATATATGTACATAACTGTTGTTAAGAATGAAGATGTGTGAGTAATTGGTTGATGGGAGGGGGGTTGCATAGCGTGGATTAGGCGAGCTGGCATCCAAACATTTGATTATGGGTGGCGCAGCGAATCAATTTGAATGTTGCCGCCACAGGTAGGGTGGGTGCGTTGCGGCAAAAACATCGAGGCCGCCGATAGAGATGGCCGATAGTCGTGTAGTGTTGGAATTGTTTAGTAGAGTGTAGTAGTGGTGATGTAGAGGTTCTACAATCGATGATTGTGGATTGTACGCTCGGTGGGCTATGGTTAACAACCCCGACTTGAGGCGAATGAGCTAGCCGTGGTAGCCCCAGGAAGGACAAGCTGAGTCGTAACAATATGGCGCCCAAACTGGAAATGGAGCTCGACGAGGTTCGCCTCGTCGTAGCATACGGCCCAGAAAAAAATAAATAACACATAAGATTGTCGAATCTCACGTGTTAGTATGTTATGGTTTGCAGACCGGTCCTTCATGGAGTCTTGTTGGGAGCGTATACGCTCGCCGTCAATTGCACATGAAGGATACGATCTGCAAATCAAACATCTTGGTCGTTTTGTTTAAATGTATTTTGTAGAGTAACGTAAAGCGTCTTTGTGTGTTTTCTGGATTTGGCTGTCCGGCCAAAACTATCGGCTGATCACGGTGACCCGTGCGGGGAATAAAAACTCCAGTACGCGATGCATCGTCACGACGATGGTTGGCTAGGTGGTGCATGGTGGCCAATGGTGACCCGTACAGGGAATAACTCTAGTACGCGCTGCATCAGTGGACACTATCCCACCGTGGGCAGCCAGAACCAAAAAGAAAACACAATAAAAGAGTAAGCCTGGCTCACGGAGATCTCTTGACTGTCGATCGTCAGCTCAGCAACATTAAATGTCTGGCCATTTCTACCGAACCATAGGGTTAACGTAGGTTTAGTCAGCTCGAACCGGCAGGATGCAATCCCCTTCTTATTTGTGTAATAAAATATATCTGTTTATCTTTTTGGTGTTTGGTGTTATTTATGCGATATTTGTTTATTTATAATTATTATTTGTGGTCATTATTTAGTACGCATTTATTTAATTTTCTTATTTAATATTTATTTATTTATAAGTATTTTGTAATATTTGTGCAATTGCAGAAATTATTTAGTGAATATTCATTTATAGATATTATTCAATAATTACACATTGGTAATTATTAATTGGTATTTATTTATTTGTATTTGTTATTTAACGTGTATGTGTGTACATTTATTATTAAATATCTGTTTATTTATATTTATTATCTAAGAATTTGCTATTTATTTAATTTTTGTTTTGTTATTTAGGGGTTATTAAATTATACTTGTTATTTATTATTTATATTTATTTCATTAGTTATTTTTTATTTTTGTTATTTATTATTTTCTCACTTGCATAGGGGCGGGTTCTTTATTTATTTATTTAATTATTTATTTTGGTAGAACTTAGTTTTTTTTGTGATCATGGCTGAAGGAGAGGGCGCTCACGGGTATAATACCCGACAGAAGGCAGTCCAAAGGGACAGTTCGTGGGAGAGCGATCTGCCACAAGGGGTGTATGGTGCAGTGGCACGAACACCGCCCCCGGAGGCAGCTAGGGCGAAAGGGGAGGAGCCGAAGCCGGTACTGCGATCGGAGGAGGCATCGGCGGTAAATGCAATGCTCGCCCAGGCACATCTACCTTCATGAAGTCCCAAGCCGATGGCATCTGCCAGACTCTCCAACAGGAGATGCGGCTAGGCTTCATGGAGGTGATGAAGGCTATAAATGATGTTCTCCAGCCGATCGCAGACCAACTGCCTCGCGAACGGCAAGAGCCGACGGTGGCCGAGGGCTTGCCTCGTTTCCATGCGGGCAACAATGAGGATGAGCTGATGGCGTTTGACGGTGAGGCAGGGCCAGAGCTTGGTTCCGGTATAGGAACGAGGAGAAGTGGAGGTTCGGTGGATGGTCCACCTAATCCATTTTCTAAGCCACCACGAATGGTGACGCCGGATGAGCCCATTAGGTTTAGGCCAGCCGATACGCAAACGCGGACATGGAGAAATCCGACGACATCACAGTGGAGTGACCATAGGGCTGAACGGACAGACGAGGGGGCGTCAGGCAGGCATCTGTGGGCGAGGATAGAGCGCTGGGATGTGTCCTTCGACGGAGACGCTAATAAGTCTTCCGTCGAGGACTTTATTTTTCGGGTGGAGTTCCTCCAGCGCCAGTATAGGTGCCTTGGGATGAGGTACTGCGCTGCTTCCACCTCCTCCTCAAAGGAAGGGCCAGGGATTGGTACTGGCTACACGTGCGACAGTTTCGAGTGGAGCGATGGGATGAGCTGAAGCGTGCGCTATTGGCTGGATTTAGGGGAACCCAGACCGAGCACGACAAGATGCACGAGCTTATGCAGCGGAGGCAAAGAGGCAGTGAGAGTGCTGATGATTTCGTCTACGCCATGCGGAAGTTCGCATCGAGGCTGCGGGAACCCCTGCCTGAAGCTCGTCTCATCAAGATAATCAAAAAGGGGCTCCGGGACGATCTGGCACGTTACGTGTATGCCCTCGACCAGTTGAGGGATGAGTGCAGCGAGGTGGAGCAGGCATACGGCAGGAGGAGTATGGTCAAGCCGTTTGAGTCACGACCACCGCCGAGGTATGGCGCGATGGAAGGGCGCAAAGTGGTGAATGAGGTGGAATTGGAAGATGAACCGGAAGAACCCGATATCGAGGTAGAGGAGGCGCGAGAGGGGGTACGAAGGCAGCAGAGGCCAGGTTGCTGGAATTGTGGTCTTCCTGACCACATTTTCAGGGATTGTTTGGCTAAGGAGCGAAAGGTGTTTTGCTACCTATGTGGCAGACCAGACACCTTCTGTCCCAAGTGTCCGGAGTGCCAGGGAAACGGTCGACGGGGTGCGAGGAAGACGGGAGACTCGTACCGCCAGGAGAATCCCGAAAAGAAGTAGATTTAGGTTTGGTAGGAAGTAAGAATCAGTGTAGTCCATTAGATATAGGTTTGGTAGAAAGTAAGATTCAGTGTAGTCCATTAGAAGATAAGATTGGTTGTTGTCCGATAAGTGTTAGGGATAGCGCTAGAAATAGAAATAATTTTCGGTTGTTGCCGTATGAAGAGCGGGTCAGGGCGTATCTGGAGGCTCGAAACCGGATTTTTGACGATCGGTTGCTTGACGGGATGCGGCTGGTGACACGTAAGATGAAGAAGGCACGCGAAAGATTCCAGAGAATGCGCCGAGTCAAGGAGCAGGTGGTGGAAGCCGTAGGACGCAGCTTTCGGTCCGATCCTCGCGTTTTCGCTGAGGTAGGACTCGATGGAAGGCAAGTGCGCGGCTTACTTGACTCGGGAGCGACTGTTAGCCTACTCGGGAAAGGATTTCGCGAGCTGGTAGACGAGCTGGGCTTGTCAGTGCAGCCCTACGTGTCGTCAGTGCGCACCGCGTCGGGTGACGATCGCTCGATAATCGGCCGCCTAAAGATTCCAATAGAGTACCAGGGGAAGATTTGGGAAACTACCTTCTATCTGTGTCCTTATTTAGAGCAAGCAGCCTATTTTGGGATCGATTTCTGGCGCGCTTTTGGTCTTGCTCCAGAAGTAGTCGGAGCTGAAGCGCCAGAATCGAAGCCCTTGAGTGTAGTCTCTGCGATGACGGAACAAATTGCCCATTACGCAGACGACGAGGCCGAAGATGCCGAGCCGGAAGCGTGGGACTTAGAGCCGGAGCAGGAGGCCGCTTTAGAAGTTGTGAAGGAAGAGTTTTTATCATTTGAGAAGGTAGGACTGGGAAAGACGACTTTAATCAGGCATAAAATAGAATTAGTGGCAGGAGCGCAGCCGGTGAAAGATCGCCATTATCCCTTGTCTCCAGCAATGCAGCAGGTGGTGTGGGACGAGGTCGATAAGACGTTGGCTATCGGTGTCATCGAGGAGAGCAACAGTCCGTGGAGTAACCGTACCACAGTTGTACGAAGGCCGGACAAAAATCGGTTCTGTCTCGATGCCCGTAAGCTCAACAATTTGTCGATCAAGGACGCCTACCCGCTACCTTCCATTGAGGGAATCTTGTCCCGAGTCGACCAGACTCATTACATTTCTAGCGTCGATCTCAAATTCGCCCTCTGGCAGATGGAGCTAGAAGAGAAAGCAAGGCATGTACGGCGTTCACTGTTCCGGGCCGTCCTTTGTATCAGTTCAGGATGATGCCATTCGGATTGTGCAATGCAGCCCAACGCCTCTGCCGTTTGATGGACAAGGTGATCCCAACGGAGCTAAGGTCAAATGTCTTCGTGTACCTGGACGATTTGCTAATCATAGCTCCCGACTTTGAGACTCATTTGACGTATTTAAACAGAGTAGCGGAATGTCTAAAAGCAGCGAACTTGACGATAGGGCTAAAAAAGTCAAAATTCTGTTTCAAGTCTCTCAAGTATTTGGGGTTCATCATAGGCGGAGGAACGTTGCGAATGGACCCAGCGAGAGTAACAGCGATAGACAACATCCCAGTGCCAAGATCGGTGAGAGAGGTACGATCTTTCCTAGGCACGGCGGGATGGTATCGAAGGTTCATTTGTAACTTTGCCGCGATAGCAGTTCCACTGACGGATGCGTTAAAATTAAAGGGAGGCAAAAGATTCAGTCTAGGAGAAGAAGGAGTTAAGGCAGTACAGGCCTTGAAGAATGCATTGACTACGGCTCCAGTTCTGGTGCATGCGGACTTCCAGAAGAGGTTTTATGTCCAGTGTGATGCTTCGCACTCTGGAGTGGGCGCGGTGCTATTCCAACTGGACGAGGCTAAGCATGAAAGACCGATTGCTTATTTCTCTGCCAAGTTGAACAAGCACCAGCTCAACTACTCCGAAACTGAGAAGGAGTGTTTAGCGGCGATCATGGCGATTCAAAAGTTCAGGCCCTACATAGAACTCATGCCATTCACTGTCATCACGGACCATGCCAGTTTGAAATGGCTTATGTCTCTAAAGGACCTAAGTGGTCGATTGGCAAGGTGGTCATTGCAGTTGCAGGCGTTGGACTTCGTGATTGAGCATCGGAAAGGGTCAGAAAATGTAGTGGCCGACACGCTCTCACGAAGTCTAGATGCAGTAGTGGCCGAAGTAAAGGAAGAATTGGATCCTAGCGCGATCTTGGGGTTCCAGACGAACGAATTCGACACTGAGGAGTATAGGGAGTTAGCTCAGGAATTTCTATAATAGAAAGATCACTCTCTCTAAAGGAATTCACGCTGATAGCTTTCCTAGATATCGAGGGGGCTTTCAATAACATTCTACCTGAGCCAATCATCGAAGCTCTAGCTAACTTAGGCACTGATGACCTAACTGTTAACCTCGTAAAGCAACTGTTAACCCACAGAACTATCGAGGCCTCTTTAGGAAATGTCAGTATAACCAGAACTGTAACCAGAGGCACCCCCCAGGGAGGTGTCCTATCCCCCCTTCTATGGAACGTAGTGGTAAACGCACTGCTACGGGAGTTAGATAGGGATGGTTGCAGGGTCGTAGCTTATGCTGATGACCTCGCCATTTGCTTCTCTGGTAAATTCCCCCAAACTCTATGTGATCGGATGAGTAACTCCCTTCGTTATTTATCCAATTGGGTCACTAAAAATGGACTCGGAGTAAATCCAAGCAAAACCGAGCTAGTCCTTTTTACAAATAAATACAAAATCCCTGCACTCAGACTCCCCACACTGGGTGGGGAAACACTGAAGCTAAGTGACAAAGCTAAGTACCTTGGTCTATACCTCGACAGAAAACTGAACTGGAATGCATGCATTGAAGACAGAGCTCGCAAGGCCTCGGTCGCCCTCTTTACATGCAGAAAGACAATAGGCCTGAAATGGGGTCTAAACCCCTACATTACTAGGTGGCTCTACACTGCCATCATTCGACCCATACTTCTATATGGAGTCGTAGTCTGGTGGCCAGCCTTGAAAAAGGCGACCATTCTTGCTAGACTAAATAAAATACAACGCATGGCGGGACTCTTGACCTTGGGTGCTCTACGAACCACCCCGGGCGAGGCTATCGACGCCATCCTGTACTGCCTGCCATTAGACATAATGGGACCAAAAATTGCTACCCTAACCTCACTTAGAATGAGAGAAGCCAATCTCTGGAAGTCGAATGGACTGGGACATTCCAAGATCTTAGCGGAAATACCGTTTGTCTTTCAAAAAACCGATTACAGCATCCCCACGGTATACACAAACACCACCTTCAAAGTGGTTTTTCCGCCAAGGGAGGCCTGGAGGGTTGGCTCTCCATACTCGGGCACCTCCTTAGAACTCTATACGGATGGCTCACGCTCCGCCGGCCAAACTGGCGGGGGCATTTACTGCCCCGAACTTGGTATAGCGAAGTCTTTCAGAATGCCTGACCACTGCAGTGTCTTTCAGGCAGAAGTCAAGGCCATTAAAGAAGCCCTTAACATTATTAATTCTGAGATCCCGTATAGATGCAGAATTAGCATTTTTTCAGATAGTCAAGCAGCACTTAAGTCTCTAATGTCTATATCAAGTAACTCTAAATTACTAAACGAATGTCGCAAATCTCTAATAGAGATGGCTGAACAATTCGATATTCTCCTTATATGGGTCCCTGGCCACAGCAACATAGAAGGAAACTGTGTTGCAGATGAACTCGCGAGGATGGGAACAGTTTCCACTCTCGACCAGGAGAGTGAACATGTATACATGCCTCTGGCGACGTGCAGGCTCATGATAGAAAACCACTACGAGCATCTGGCAGATCTAAGATGGGAATCCACCTTAAGATGCAGAACCTCTCGTCAAACATGGCCAATCAGGTCGAAAGAACGCTCATCCAAGCTATGTAGACTTACACGTAAAAACTGCTCCGCAGTCTTTCGTGCCCTCACAGGACACTGGTTAGTGGGGACCCATGCCTCCAGACTGTCCGTCAACGCCCATGACTTCTGCAGAAGCTGTGGAAATGAGGATGAGGAAGAGACTGTAATGCATTTCTTCTGCCAATGCCCAGCTCTCAGTCATCATAGAATGAGATTTCTAGGGGTTTACTTTTTCAATAACCTCTCGGAGATGTCCGTACTGCAACCCCAACAGCTCTCGAATTATATCCGTGCCACGGGTTGGAATTGAAATGCGACCTATTTGTCGACTAGTCCATACAGCTTATTTTTTGTACTTAGTCTCAGACCTTTTGTTCCCACATGGTATCACAAAGGGCCGAACCACGGCTCATGTGGGTTGGTGTTCTTGGACACCAACAGCCATTCTACCTAACCTAACCTAGCTCAGGAAGACGAAGAAAATAAGCAGCAATTGCCTGACCTAAAAGTGGAAGGGGGCGTAATTTTCAAACACATGCCGCAGAGTAAGTTGGAAGACGAACTTGAGGGCTGTGTTTGGAAGCTTTGGGTTCCTGCATCACTCACCCATGAGCTTATCCGGAGAGCGCACGAAGAGCATACGTCGGCACATGGAGGAATGGCAAAGACATTGCATGCTTTGCGGCGGCAATACTTTTGGCCAAAGATGGCAGTACAAGTGGCCGATTTCATCCGATGTTGCGACGTATGTAAAGAGGTCAAGGCTACGAATTTTAGGATGCAAGTGGGAATAGGGTCCGAAGTAGTGACGGAAAGGCCATTCCAGAAGTTGTATATTGATTTCTTGGGGAAGTATCCGAGCCCTAAAAGGGGTCATGCACTTTTCCAAATTCATATTTCTGAAAGCTATGCGCGAAGCGACAGCAAAGTCAGTGGTGGAATTCCTGGTGCACGAGGTGTTCTTAAAGTTTGGAGTGATACACTCGGATAATGGCAGGCAATTTATAGGGAAGATTTTCGAGGAGATGACGCAGGCGTATGGGATTACTCATTTAAGGACTGCCATTTACTCTCCCCAAAGCAATGCTGCGGAGCGAGTGAATCGGTCAGTCCTAGCAGCGATTAGGGCGTATTTGGAGAACGACCATCGCGAATGGGATCTTTACCTCCCGGAGATTGAGGCAGCGCTGCGAAACAGTGTCCATGCCGCAACAGGAGTCACTCCGTTCTTCGCAGTGTTCGGTCAAAATTTGATGCTGAACGGAGCTCAGTACGCTTTGGCTCGTAAACTAAAGTCTCTGTGTGAGCACGAGATGGCTACGCTAGGCCGAACCGATAAGCAACGGCTCATCCAGGAGAAAATCCAGAAAAATCTTCATCAGGCGTATAAGCGGAGCAGTCTGCGCTATAATGAGAGAGCAAGGGAACTCCATTTGGTTCCAGGGCAGGAGGTCTTTCGGCGCAATTTTGTATTGAGCAATTTTAAAAATGCGTTCAATGCTAAATTCGCCCGAAAGTTGCTGAAAGCTCGCGTCATACGAGAAGTAGGCGCGAACATGTTCGAACTGGAGAACGAGAGTGGGCGACCGATAGGTGTCTTTCACGCCAAAGACATCCGACTGTAATCCCGGCTAGCTCGGTCGGTAGAGAATGAGACTCAGGGTTTGGGCGATGGCCTACGTTGGGCGCGGCATACCCAGAGCGGACAGCCCCCATGCGCTCGAATATTGGCACCACTTCCCTCACGGGCGTAAATTCCTGCGAGCCGGGTGCAAATCTTCGAGTGATGTTGCATCTGGGGCTGAGCAGAATCGGAATATCGATAAGTGTTGAGAATTCATCGCACACTGCTCAGCTGGAGGTGGTCATACTCGGCGGGGCGGGGGGGTATATTAGTATAAGAGTTAGGTTATAAGAACAGGTAAAAGAAAGAGAAAGGGAGAGAGTGAGAGATCGTAGTGGCTGAGCGGGGGCGGCCGTTGACTCTAAGGAACCGTTGCATGGAAAAGGAATAGGAGGAATGAAATTTTGAATTTTGCATAGCGACAGGTGGCCTTAGAGTCAACTAAGGAGTTGCTTTTCAAGATCGGCCCAAGTTAGTCGCGTGGCCGGATCTCCGTGGAATTTTTTTCTGTTGTTCGTTTGGTGTGCGTTCCGGTCGTCAAGTCTGTTGGTTGTGTTTTTTTTGTGTGTGTCCCCAAAATTTTAAACAATTAAACTAACGCTCGCACAAATAAAAGCAGCAAGAGACAAGTGATTAAAACATAAATAAAATGAACACTTGTGACTAAACAGAGAATGTGACACCACTGTGCGTTGACAAAATGCCAACGAATACAACCAAAAACAATTAACAAATACAAACGAATTAAAATTAAACAAAATTAATAACCTAGTTTCTTTGACACCAGAACACAGACTCCAAAACCGAAGCACCATATCGAAAGACATTTAAAACAACGAATACAACGACGGTAATAAGAATAACAAGTTTCAACAAAAAAAAAAAGCAACAACAAAAACATAAACAATATATTTGCCACAGCCGCAACAACCACTATAACAACAAAACCAACAACGACGACAATCAACAATTAAACATACCGTCTGGCAGTTGTGACGACAACAACAAATACAGCAGCAACAGCAGTGATCTGAAGACGGCCGCAGCAGTGACGTCACGACATCAGCTGTGCGCGCTAGCACAGTGGACGGACGTGGTGAGCTGTGTCACCCAGACAGCTGTAGTTTTGTTTTGTTTTGTCCAAAATTTATGTAGTTTGTGAATATATGTATAGTTATCAATATTTGTAATGCAGCTTTAAAACATAATTCTCTTAATTAAATTAAACTATTTTGTTCCATATTTTCTGTTGGCCGTTTCTTTTCTCGTTGTGGATGTTTTATTTATATGCCTATACTTAAAAAGTACCCGCCAAATAAAACAATTGTTTTGGCAGTGTCCGGCCCCCTATGCCCCCTTTGAGCTCATAGGTAGTACTAGGCACCCCCGAGACCCCCCTTTATCTACAATCTACAAATCGAGGCGATAACCACATGAAAGAAAAGGAAGAGACAAAAAAAAAATATATATAAATAAAAAAATGAAATCTATGTGAGATGAAAATTAAATATGAAAATAAATGTAACTAAATAAGATAGGGAATATATATAATGTATAATATAAATATATATAATAATGTTTAGCAAAATAAATATATGTACATAACTGTTGTTAAGAATGAAGATGTGTGAGTAATTGGTTGATGGGAGGGGGGTTGCATAGCGTGGATTAGGCGAGCTGGCATCCAAACATTTGATTATGGGTGGCGCAGCGAATCAATTTGAATGTTGCCGCCACAGGTAGGGTGGGTGCGTTGCGGCAAAAACATCGAGGCCGCCGATAGAGATGGCCGATAGTCGTGTAGTGTTGGAATTGTTTAGTAGAGTGTAGTAGTGGTGATGTAGAGGTTCTACAATCGATGATTGTGGATTGTACGCTCGGTGGGCTATGGTTAACAACCCCGACTTGAGGCGAATGAGCTAGCCGTGGTAGCCCCAGGAAGGACAAGCCGAGTCGTAACATAGTACAGTGTTGAAATTTAACATTCGTTTGGAGGCTTATTATATCTAACCATCCTGAAAGTTCAAAGTTTATGTTATTTAACTGCAATTTCATTGTATGCGCGCAAGCGAGAGAGAAACATACAAACATATATTCGAACGCCTGTGTGGCGGCAGCGTTGATGCAGACGCGGGCCGCGCCGACCAATGCTAAACATACAAACACACACACATATGTGTGTGCACACATGTGTTTGTGATTCGAAGTGGATCGTTCGTGTTTTTGAGCGGGCTGCGTTGTTTTTCCCTGTAATTGGAGTTGCAGAGTCAGGAGAATAGCAAATTTCCACACTGGCACTTACCTGGACTGAGCGCTACCCATAGACGTGCTCGTGCCGGGCCTGGTGCTAAACCGACGTAGTCTACGTTGAAGCTAAATCTCGAACGTAGGTTGGCTTCCTGGCAAGGGGACGCTAGAGAGGGGTGAGTTCCTTCCTCCTTCCCACCGTTCGCTTGGTTGAGTGCCTTTTTTGCGCGGCAATTTGTTGTATTTGTCGACAACTATATAACTCAAGTGCCAAAACACCTCGCAAACACACCAGTGTTGGATACCGATCCAACGGATCAGCTGGCCGCAGAGTTGCCACATCGATATAAATCGATCATAATAGCGCGATCGATATACGAGCTTTCGATAAGGCGCCTGCGTTGACCGCCAAATTTAATTTTAAATTTAAAAATATTACAAAAAATTAAAACTTTTAATCCTGCTGACCGGCAAGATCTCTATTGAGCCCTGGCTAATCATAGCCCCACTGCTTTGGGTGTCTCGCCCCAGGCACCCATAGCAGTAGAAATCTCTGGAGTGAGTCATGACGCAGTCAATGACAATGCCGATGCCGCCCTGCTGGCGTTCGCAAAGTCGGACAAAATGCTGAGATCACCCCCGATCACGGCTTGTCGCTCAGCACCACCCATACTGGCGGAAAAAATCTTCGTTTTTCCGGCCACAAATGAAGCGGACACGCCAAAGAGATGTAGAGAAGGCGAAAATCCCTCTAGCCCGCACCGAAAAACACCACCAAAAAGGGTTAAGCTGACTCCTAGTGAGCTAATGAACGAGCTTGGAACTTTGGCGGGCGACATCTTATCCAGACTGGAGGATAAGGCCGTTCGACACGTCAACGCCGTCATGAAAAAGCAGCTTAAACGCATCAAAGCCATCCAAGAAGAGGTTAGCCAGCAGCTAAACAGCACTCTAGAGGGACAAACAAACAGGATTTGCCAACACTGCAGCGGAGCAAAGACCAGCTCAAACCCCACGTTTGCTTCAGTGACTAAAGGCCACAACGCCTCATCCGAGGGAGCACAAAGTAATCCTCGTTCGTCTCCGGGCACCATGGATAAGAGAGCGAGCTCGCCCGAGCAAGCCTGCCCAGCAGGAGCGGGATCAGAATGGAGAAAGGTGGGCAAGCACACAAAAACGCAGATGGTTCGCAAAAGCCGCCCCGATGCCGTATTAATCCGCTGCAAGGTTAAGGAAGCCTATGGAGACGTGCTAAACGAGCTCCAAAAAAACAGCGCACTACAGCAGTTCAAAAGCTCCGTGTCCGGAATACGGCGCACAGCAGCTGGGGAAGTCCTGCTGAATCTTTCGGAAGCTTCGGACAAAAATACTGTTCCATTGCAGAAGGCGATCGAAGCAGTCCTAGGCGACGATGTGGTAGTAAAGGCTCTCGGAGACAATGTGAGTCTTGAGCTCCGAGACATAATGGAGGGCACATCTAGCGAGGATGTATTAAGAGCAATCTCCGATGTACTGGAGCCAAACCAGCTTACGAACGTGCTGGTTAAAATGCGTCCGGGCTACAATGGCACACTCGTCGCCACACTCCCCGTGCCAAAGGACAGCGCCGATAAGCTCATTCAAGCCGGAAAAATTAGAATAGGTTGGGCTGTTTGTCGTATCCGCCTGAACGACAAGCCGAGAAGATGCTACCGCTGCCTGAGCTTTGGACATATTGCAGCAAGATGCCGGAGCCAGCACGACGCCTCAAAACAGTGCTTTAACTGTGGGTCGGGCGACCATTCGGCAAAAGTATGCACAGCAAAGCCATCGTGCATCCTATGCACTAGAGCCGGCAAACAAGATAAGCTCCATGCAACCAGCAGCCGCCAATGTCCAGCTTATCTTGAAGCAACAAAACACCTTAGGACATGAAGATAATGCAGATCAATTTAAACCACTGCAGGGCAGCTCAAGATCTGCTCTCCCAGACGACTCGCGAAAACGATATCGACTTCGCAATTATTAGCGAACCTTATAAAATCCCACACAGGCTAAACTTTGTAGGCAATACAGCAAACCTGGCCGCAATTTGGGCATGCTCCGAAAAGCCATCATTTATGGACAACATTGGCTCAGGCTCCGCTTTTGTCAGAGCCTTGTCTAAGGGAGTCTGGATCTACAGTTGCTACATGCCACCGAGCTGGAACATTAATGAATTTGCCACTGCGCTCGACGAACTAGTGGAGGATGCACGAGCACGCACGCCAACAATTATAGCGGGGGACTTTAATGCCTGGGCAATCGAATGGCAGTCTGATTCAACCAACGCTAAAGGGAAGATGTTGCTTGAATCCCTGGGTAGCCTAAACCTGGTCCTGCTAAACGTAGGCAACAAAAAAACGTTCGCCAGAGGGAGTCTTAGTTCGATAGTGGACTTAACGTTTACATCGCCTCAGCTGGCGAGGTCTGCCACTTGGCAAGTCAGCGACATGTACACAGCTAGCGACCACATGGCCATCCTCTTATCCCTTAACGGACAGAATCCGCGCCCCAACAGGCAGTCTGTCAGACGATACAGGCCCGATACCCTAATCCCAACACTATTCGTCGAGGAGCTACAGGATCTCAGCGCAAGTGGCAATGCCGAGGAGATGACGATATCGGTAATGGGATACATTAAACGAGCCTGCGACGCTAGCATGTCCAGCGGCAGGTCATCTCGTCGCCACAAGCCAGTTTTCTGGTGGAACACAGAAATTGCGGAGATCAGACGTGAATGCAACGCAGCCAGAAGGAGATACACGCGAGCAGCCCGTAGACACACGCCGTGCGAAGACCTTCGTTGTGCGTTTAAGCTAAAACGTAGTGCTTTGTGCAAAGCTATCCGCGCCAGCAAATTAAACTGCTTTAGAGCTCTATGCGAGGAGGCAGATCGTGACCCATGGGGACGGGCGTATAAACTCGTCATGAAGAAGACGCAAGGCAACCACAACTACGCCCCCACAGATAAGGCCAAATTGGACGAAATAGTGAAGACGCTCTTCCCGTTTCAGCAGGCCAGAGACACTAACCATGTCTCTAACGCCCCGACAACAAGTTCCTTCCAACCAATAACGCCAGAAGAGGTCATCGAATCGGCAAAAAGGCTGCAAAATTCTAAGGCGCCGGGCCCGGATGGGATCCCTAATAGGGCCATCAAGTTAGCAGCCACCTTACACCCAAACATCCTCGCCATACTCTTCTCGACCTGTTTACGTGACGGCGTCTTCCCGACATGCTGGAAGTCGCAAAACCTGTGTCTGATCCCGAAACCGGGAAAAAGCGCAAATGATGCCTCGTCGTACAGGCCAATTTGCCTGCTGGACTCGATGGGAAAGCTTTTCGAGAGGGTCATCTGTAACAGGCTGACGGCAGCTCTATGCAGCGGAAGAGACCTCTCCGATAGACAGTTTGGTTTTCGCAAGGGGCGGTCCACCGTTGACGCCATCATGCTACTGACGAAGACAGTGTCTGCTGCGATAGAAGGGACACGATGGAAAGGAGGAGCAAAAAACTATAGCCTAGTTCTAACACTCGACGTAAGGAACGCCTTTAATTCTGCTAATTGGAGCAACATATTGGACGCTCTACGAAATCTTGACATTCCCCACTACCTGACAAACATTATTAGTGACTATCTCAACAAGAGGACTCTAATGTTTCACACAGAAGTCGGCACAGCTAAATACGACGTCACTGCTGGCGTGCCACAAGGCTCCATTCTAGGGCCTACCCTGTGGAATATAATGTATGACGGGATACTGAGGTTGGAACTCCAGGATAACGTGCAGATTGTAGGCTTCGCCGATGACATAGCCATTATCGTCAAAGCGAAACATATCCAAGAGGCGGAAGCACTAGCTGAGGACTCCGTAAGGCGGGTGACGGCGTGGCTGGAATCTAAGGGCCTTAGCCTTGCCGCTCACAAGACTGAAGCGGTGCTCATTAGCAGCAGGAAGTTGGTAGAGACAGCAACTCTTAGACTAGAAGGAGCTACTATAGTATCTAAAAGAGCCATTAGATATCTCGGCGTTCAAATAGACACGCGCCTTTCCTTCAGGGAACACCTGCTCTACACCCACAAGAAAGCGACGGGGATTACCCAAAGCCTCGCAAGGATGATGTCTAACCACGGCGGCCCCAGACATAGTGTTAGACGTTTGATAAGCAGCGTTCTGAAGTCGACGATCCTGTACGCGGCGCCGGTCTGGGCCAAGGCAGCTGAAAAAAAGTCCTACATGAGAGGCATCGACTCAGCGTACAGACTCTGCGCGATCAGAGTCTCCAGCGCCTTCCGAACTATCTCCGGGGAGGCGGTATTGGTGATAGCAGGTATGATTCCACTAAGCATCCTTATTTCAGAAGCCAGAAACGTTTATGAGTCCAGAAGAAACGCTAGCGGGTCTACATCGATTAGCCACATTAAAGCAGACGCGCGCAGAGCCAGCCTACATCAGTGGCAGATCAGATGGGAGGGAATGGAAACCGGACGCTGGACTGCCCGGCTAATACACAATATAGAAGACTGGATGCAGCGCAAGCACGGGGAAGTTAACTTCTACCTGACTCAACTCCTGAGCGGTCACGGGTGTTTTAGGGCATACCTGTTCAGATTCGGACACGACGCAAGCGATAGGTGCCCTACGTGCGATGTATCGGAAGATGCCGAACATGTGCTCATCGCGTGCAAACGGTTCAGCACGGAGCGAAGCCTTATCGAACGGGAAATCGGCGGCGAAATAGAAGTGGACACCATAATTTCCCATATGATAAGCAGTCCGGTCATCTGGTCAGCTGTCTGCGGATTCGCTAGAGAGGTCATGATCACCCTTCGGGCTGAGGAACAGCAAAGAAGACCTCAAGCGCAGGAGAGGGGCTCCTAAGCCATGAGCCGGGGCTGTGAAGCATTACCTCACGACAGTCCCGCAGCTCCGGCTCCAGAGAGAGAACGGCAACCTTTACTTTTTGTTTTTCGCCTCTTCCAGGCCACACCCCACACCAATAGCAATGTCTTCCCTTTACAAAACCCCGCCATGTACATACACCCCTATAATTCTTTAATAAAACGAAAAAAAAAAAAAAAAAAAAAAAAAAAAATGTGTGTGCACACATACATATAATATCAAACGAATTTGTAGCATATAAATGCAGATAATCGAAAGAATTGTAAGAGTGAGGTGTGGTGCAACTGGTAGAGTTGTGGCGCATTATAAAACTTCGTCTGAGATCGCGGGTTTGATCGCTGTTAGTGACAATTGTTAAATTAAATTTTCATCAAAATGTAAATATTAAGTTTTAATTTTTTTAATGTATTTGTAAAATTTTAATTTAAATTAAAGACAAATTCGCACTTCAATGAGAGTACGGGGTCTTCTTTGGTCGGCTCGCTCGGTTGTAGCCTTTCTTAATTGTTTTTTTTTTTATATACAACAAAATCACTCTAGTATAGAAGTATTTAGTCTGTACGACTTCTAGGATAGGGTCATAAGAAATCTACAAAAAGCTTCCAAAAAATCCGGCTCAGTAGTTTTTCCGAGGGGAGGACGCAAGGGATAGTTTGGGTACTTTGTACACTTACACACGTCGCAACTATTAATATGTTCTTTGACGTCTAACACTATATTAGGCCATAAAAAATGACTACGAACCAAATCTTTTGGAACCCATAATTTTCAGCACGAATCGTCCGCAATCTTGTCACCATTTGCATGCTCTGCTCGTCGATAAATATATCTATTTATTACCTTGAGATCAGGAGTGTGCGTTTGATTGGCTTTAATTTTTTCAGCTAAGTTTTTATATTCTGCTGATCGAAACTATTCTGAGTCCATATTAATGGAAATGTCTAAATCTAGTGCTGATAAATTGGCACCATGTGTACGCAAAAAAGCGTGGGGAACAATGTTCTGAGTTCTCTTACGGTGTACAAGTTTGAACACAAAACCTTGAAGCTTCAATGCTCATCGAGCCAATCGTGAACTGGGTCTGATTGAGACAAAATCCATTTTAAAGATGCATGATTGGTAACGATGTAAAACTCCTGCTAAGCAGTGACGGAGTAGTTTCTTTGGCATCGGTTAAGTTTTCGAGACATGAAAGCAATTGGAACTTTGTAGTAGGGAACTCTTTAATCTGATCAGGATCTGTAGCAATGGTACCCTTCCCAACAACATGGCCTAAATATTTTACCTCCTCTAAACAGAAATTACTTTTTCCAATAATGCCTGGGTCCATATCCTATTGAAATAATCATTACCAGGCTGGAAATCTATTTAATTAAATAACAATACCATACCGATTTTATGCTTCAATTATATATATTGTTTTAATCACTTGTTTTCGTCTGTACGCATTCGTCACCAAAACTGAACTTAACAAGAAAGAAAAGTACAGTCGAGCTCGCCCGACTGTATAATACTCTCTGCATTCGATTAAATTATTAAAATCGGTCTAGAAATCTTACAATTTGTAGTACTTTATTAATACACGTTGAAACAAAAAAAATCTAAGCATAATAAAACAAACATATGTTTGTCTGTATGCGAATACACGAAAGACAATATATGTATGTATGTGTGCATTCGTCGCGGCCGGCGTCCGAGGGCAGCGCTGCCGCCACACAGACAGCGAAAACGTTCGAACATGTGCTTATATGTTTGTATCTCGCTTGCACTCATACCTTGAAATTGCATTCAATTATCAATATTGTAACGCTTCCAGTTTTATTTGTTTAAAGTCCGATTTTAATGCACATTTCAGGGTAGTTTGATATAGTTAGTCTGCTCACTAATTATAAATTACAATACTGTGAGATGAGAGCAAATACCTTAAAAACGTATTGAAGTTTAAAAATAATTTTATTTCTTGTGGCAAAAGGAGGCGTGGCAGTCCAAAATTTTTGATAGCATTGCATTTAAGCTGTCTCTAGGCACCTCTCAACAAAATTGGTGTTCCTAAGAGTCATAGTTACTGAGATATTCGCCGAAAACATTGAATTTTTCCGAGGTGTGTCCAGGTTTTGCCACATTGTGGGCGAATGGGGCGTGGCATCAAAAAAACAAGATTCTTGTATTGACAGACTAAATATATGATCGATTGAGAAATGTGTTTGTTCATACGGACAGACAGAGAGACGGACAGACAGACAGACGGGCAGACAGGCAGACAGGCATGACTATATCGACTCGGCTTGTGAAGCTGATCAAGAATATATATACTTTATGGGGTCTGCCACGTCTTCATCTGCCTGTTACATACATTCGCACAAACCCAATATACTTTTGCAGAGAGTATAATAAAAATCTTGTGAATACGAGGGTACCAAGTAGAAAGATAATCAATCTCCGAATTGAGTATATGAGAATATGGCTTGTGCATTGCCATCCGCGGTTCTAACATTTGACGGTAAAGGTATCTCTATCGAATTCATCGGTTTGCCTACGGTGTCTATTTGTTACATTTTGCATTTGCTACACGATGGCTTATATGTATCGGCTTTACCTCACCCGTAGCAGAATACTGTATGAATTTGACTGACACAGTCTTGGTAACGGTGTCTGGTTTCTTCGCAATTCTAACATATTAATTGTATACCTGTAATATCTGCCTCTTCTTGTTCAAAAGTCTCCGATTCTGATTCGTACTCTGTAGTGGCATTGGCACTGGGCGAAGGCTTGGTGCTGAAGGTTTCATTACTGTTTGCAAAAAGAGTTCTCGGGCTCTTACTAAATGACGAAGTTTTGCTACGGTGCCAATCTCCTCAAACAGTAATTCAAACAGGATTTCCAATCTTAAATTAGATCTGAGCGTCTCCAAAAGCGAAAATTCAGAAAGCGGAACTGTAAGTTTATCTTCTAGGGTGATAATTGATTCGTAAAACGTATGGCTAACGATAATCGCGAAACGAATTTATTTGTTAGAACATAATGACAAAAAAAAAAACAAAATACAATAAATCTTAAATTATTAACTAATTTAATTAAAATCTAGACAGGTGACAGAGAACAGATGTTCTAATTAAGGGGATAGAAGTAGAACTACCTACAACTCGAGAAAGTTTGTTGTAGTTACTACATAGGACTCGGAAAGGATTATGAAAGGAAAAATTGGTAGAACAAGGTTGAAGAGAGATTGGAAGAAAGTATCTAGTTGGTCTAATCGGGACAACAAAACTAATCTGGCTGAGTAATTCAGAGGAAACAATTTCACCATTGATAAGTTTGTGTAAGAAATTTACACCGAGCACTGTCCTACGATCAGACAAAGAAGGAAGATTAATTAGTAAAAGTCTACTACGATAGGATGGTAAGCGTATGAGAGTTTTCCAGTTGAGAGCCCTTAGAGCAAACAGAAGAAATTGTTTTTGTACAGATTCTATTCTCTCCTGATGAATCCTGTATTGAGGTGACAAAATACAAGATCCATATTCAAGAATAGGCCGTACCAAGGCAGTGAAAAGTGTTTTTGTTAATTAGGGATCGTTAAATTCTTTTGACCAGCGCTTTATGAAGCCCAGGACACTAAAAGCACGGTTTGTAGTTGAAAGTACATGCTTATCGAACTTGAGCTAAGGATCCATAAGAATACCCAAATCAGTGACCGAATCAATTCTTTTAAGAGAGTTGCCATTCAGATTGTAATTATGTTGAAAGGGAACTCGCCTACTGAAGGACATAGCGTGACACTTGCTAAAATTAAGATTTAATAAATTAGTTTGACACCAGGTTTGAAAACTACATAAATCAGATTGTAGCCTGGTCCCAAGAAGAGACTCTGTAGCCGAAACACAGAGTTTAACGTCGTCGGCATACATGAGTACACGTGAGTAACTGATCGCAGAAGGCAGATCATTTATGAACAATATAAATAACAAGGGACCGAGATGACTTCCTTGTGGAACACCCGAAGTAACTAGAACAGATTTAGACAAAGAGTCTTTAAAATAAACCTGTTGTGTTCTAAAACTTAAGTCATTTGAAATCCAAAGAGTAAAGTTATAGGAAAGACCCAAAAGATTGAGCTTGTGTATTAATAGGCCGTGATTAACGGAGTCGAAAGCCTTGCTAAAATCTGTGTAAATGACATCAGTTTGCAATTTTCTCTTAAAGCCTTTTAGTGCAAATGATGTAAATTCTAACAGGTTAGTGGTCGTTGATCTATATTTCACAAACCCATGCTGGCAGGGTGAAATCATGGATCTACAGAAATGTTGCAATTGAGTAGTTATCAATTTCTCAAAAGCCTTGGGAATAGCAGACAACTTGGAAATACCCCTATAGTTGCAAACATTGGATTTATTTCCTTTTTTGTGAAGAGGAATAATGTAAGATGATTTCCAAACATCAGGGAAACAGCATGTTTCAACGGACAAAGTGAATAGTTTATACAGGGGCTTTAAAAGGCCATCCGCACAGTTTTTAAGCACACAGCCAGGGACTCCGTCTGGACCAGGTGAAAAAACAGATTTAGTAGCCTTTAAATTAGATAAAAGCGAACTTTCGGTGATGACTGGTGTAAAATTACAATTGAAGGAATTTAAATGATAATGGTAGGGTGAGTCAGATTTATAATCGTGTATACTATAAGTAGTTTGAAAAAAAGTCGGCAAATAAATCGGCGATAACCTGATCCGAATTAGCACTTTCTCTTTCAAAGACCACACTTGATGGAAGCGTTGATGATTTGCGCTTCGAATTAACGAAAATTTAAAACCGTTTAGGATTCCTTCGGAACTGTTGCCCACAGTCTGTAAGGTTTTCCTTATAACAACGGTCATTCAGAACATAGAAATCAGATCGAGCAATCAGATATCGAGAAAGATACAAGGATGAGCCAGTTTCCCTGAATCTCTTATAAAATTTAGACTTTCTATTTTTAAGCAATGTTAATTTACGGGTAAACCAAACAGGCTTGTTAGACCTAGTTGGAACACAAAGCGGAACACAGACATCAAGTAAGGAATTCAATGTATAATAAATTGTTGTGATTGCATTATCCATATTTCTACACATGAACAGCCGGGACCAGTCAGTCTGGGATAGCAGTACATTCAACTTGTTAAAGTTGGCTTTCCGATAATGACGAGATCGCTCAGTATATTTACTACTAGTATGGGTTACCCGGGCAGGTAAATCAATCAACACTTCCAAAGTCGGGTGGTAAGGATCTTCAGGATTCGATAAGGGTTTGATAAGGGAAACAGAAAAACAGGATAAATCCAAAACAAAAATCAAATCGAGCATTATATTTAAAGAGTTTAAAATAGCATTGATATGAAGAAATGAAATTCCAAACAGATCGTCCAGAAAATCGTGCTGAGTCGTGGGGGTCAACACGGCAGAGTCGGGACACGAAATCCATTTAGTAGCAGCAATATTAAAATCGCCGAGAACTATAAGAAAGTCACGATCGGATAACATAGAGGAAACTAGTTTAACGGCAGAAAAGTGTAATAAATAAAGAGAAGAGTCAGAAGAAGGAGGTATATAGGAGCAAGTAATGAAAACACTAATGTTATTTAGGCATAACTTAATAGCAACAAATTCAATATCTACAGAGCTATCGATTGTTACTTCTTCCGAGGGTAAGTTTACATCAACGGCAATAAGCACACCACCGCCTCGGCGAGATGTACGATTTTTTTTTATAGATAGAGAATTTATTGGAAAGGATTTCAGAGTCTAAAACATCGAGCCTTAGCCATGTTTTAGAAAAGGCCACAACATGAAATGGAAAAGACAGACTATTTAAATACATATTGCTAAGCTTACTACGAAGACCTCTTACATTTTGATAGGCAAACGAGAGGGAGGAAGTTAGTTTTTTCCGGAATCAGAGGCCGGGACAGGGTTGGAAGGTAAAGAAATCGGGGTCCGATTTCTCTTCTTCGTATACCTTTATTATTAAATGGTCCGGCCAAAATTCTTTACAACTAATTGTACTAAAATATTCGGCCGGAACACTTACTTTAAATGAGGAAATTTCCCGATGATAAGAGAATTTAAATTTTTCCACCGTAATGTAGACTTCAGATTTAGCCTGAATAAAGGCCTTGACATCATCCAATGTGGTATCAGGGGCAAGCCAGGAAACAAATAATTGTTTCTTTGGTGGAACACCTACAAGAGATTTTTTTATCAGACACTGTAGTTACTTCAGTAGAAGCAACAGCTCTGATAGACTCATTGCTTGATTGGCCAAATGCAACAGCATTGACACTTAACGAAATTGAAGAAATTGTGGGTAAAATAAAGTTTTTATTACCACTAGCAATAATATTTGGGGATAGGGATGAAAAGTTTATTAGGGAAGATGCGAAGGTTGTAGGCATGTGATGAGCGACTGAAAGTTCCACCTTAACGTTTGTGCGCACTTGGCAATTTGCGTTATAGCAGACATACATGGTTGAGGTAATTAATACAAGCGATGAATATAATAAAACAGAATAAGTAGCTTATAGGCACTGTTGAAATAATAGATTAGTTGAAGCAAAAAAAAAAAAATAAATAAGAAGGCAAGTTCGGATTAATGTGCAAGCTACAATGTTTACTTACAACAATAACAAATGTGATGCACAAAAACAAATTATGCGCGGGCGCGGCGACCGAAAGCAAGAAAACGGAATTACCGGCCAACACCAAAAATAAGAAAATAGAGCGCGGTGAGAGTGCGACGGGAGCGTAAATATAGAAGAGAGCACGATGAGAGCACAAAGATAACGCCGAGATAAAGTTTACACAAACAATTGTTAGCACAAGCAACGGCGCAAAATTACAGCGCCAAACAAACGCAGAAATAAGTAAACAGAATATTTAGCTGTGGAATTGTTGTTGCTTTGAACACAAAAATTATTAAAATTGGCTTTAAAATGTATTAAAACAATGTGTATCAACACAACCGATGTAGCACACAATGTTGCAAAAGAATTAAGCCAGAAATATGATACAAATAATTGCGTTTAAACGAGGAAAACTTGAAAACAGTTAGAAGCGATGTAAAACACGTCCGTCAGCGAAAGCGAATCGAATCGATTTGCTATTATTGTTTGTTATTATCTGGCTGATTCGATCTGGACGCAACTTAGGACCATAAAAAGTGTATCGCTCAGAGTGGTGACCACAAGGCAACATTGGTGGCAATGCAGCTGAACGCTGATTTGGGATTCTGCTACCAGTTGCCGGACTAACATTTGGCGGTGGGGGTATGGTAAGGGACTAGAGAAAATGCATTTGCAATCACTTGCTGCAAGCTTTCATTAGGCGGCACAGCTGAGGATTGTGCGGCAGGATTTGAAACCGGAACGACGTAATCTTCAGTAACTTCAGGATCTGACACCATACCGTACCAGATACAGATGGTTTTCGGATGCAGTCTCCTCCAGGGGTGTTTTAGAGATAGGGCACACTTTTTTATTCTTAAGCATTGTATTAAAGCATAAGCTATGAAAAGTGTTTCTACAACTGACTCTCAATAATTCTGCCTCACTTGGTTAAAAAATTTCTCCTTGAACAGATGCTTGCAATAGATGTATTAAGCACTAGGTTTTTGTTTTTTTTTTGATATAAAACAAAATCACTCTAGTATAAGGAAAAGGTGTCGAGAACACCAGCGCACATGAGCCGAGAGTCGGCCCGTTGTGATACCTGAAGGGATCTGCGAGGAGGGTTAGATGCAAAAGCTGATGATAAGTGATTTATGTGCTGCCTGGTTGGCTGATAGGTCTCATGCGCTTCTTTGATGGCGAACATTTCCGGCTGGAATACGCTGCAGTGATTTGGTAGTCTGAGCGAACTGGCAATACCGAGCTCTGCGTAATAGATTCCCCCACCCGTTCTGCCTTCCGCTCTAGAGCCGTCGGTGTTGAAAAGGATGGGGGAGTTTAAGTAAGGAGGGTCATTATTCCACTCCTCCCTCGAGGGGAAAATCACCTTGAATGGGGTGTTTATATACAGTAGTATATATGGGATACAATAGTCAGTATTTGAGAGTTCGAAAGGAAGCTCAGATATGATGGCTGAGTGACCTGTCCTGCTCGAGCTCCAAAGGTAAGTCTCTCTTCTTCTGATGGCAGAGAGGGTGGCTGATTTCCTGCCCATTATGCCTAGTGGTGGGAAGCTTAGGATGGCGTCAATGGCCTCTTCCGGCGTAGAGTGGAAGGCGCCCAGGGTAAATAGTCCTGCCAAACGCTGGATCTTGCTGAGTTTGGATAGTGTGGTTGCTTTCCTTAGTGCCGGCCACCACACTACCACGCCGTATAAAAGAATAGGGCGGACAACGGCAGTATATCGCCATCTGGTGACGTGGGGATCCAGTCCCCATCTTAAACCAATTATCTTACTGTTTGTGAAGAGGGCTACGGAGGCTTTTCTTACCCTGTCTTCTATGCATGCATTCCAGTTTAGCTTTCTGTCAAAATAAACGCCAAGGTATTTGGCTTTTTCGCTTAACTCGAGACGTTCCCCCCGAAGTCTGAGAGGTGGAATTTTGTATTTATTTGTAAAAAGAACATGCTCCGTCTTACTAGGATTAACTCCTAGACCATTTCTAGTGGCCCAGTTTGATAGGAAGAGTAATGAGTTACTCATCCGGTCACAGAGGGTCTGTTGGAATTTGCCCGAGAAAATTATGGCAACGTCATCTGCATGGGCCACAACCTTACATCCGCCTCCTTCCAGAGAGCAGAGAAGGTCGTTTACCAATACGATCCATAAGAGAGGAGAAAGAAAACCCCCTAGCGGAGTGCCCCTATAGACAAATTTACAGGATTTGGTATCTCCTAACGAGGCTTCAATGACCCTTGCCATTAGCGATTGGTCAATGAGGCCCACAGAGAGGGAGTCGATTCCCATGGATGCCAGGGCTGTAGTTATGGGCTCTTGCTGAATATTGTTGAAAGCGCCCTCTATGTCAAAAAACGCTGCTGGAGAGGATTCTTTGATGGAGAGTGGTCTTTCGATGTGCAAAACTATGCTATGCAGGGCGGCTTCTGTTGACCTGCCTCTACGAAATGCATGTTGTGAGGTGGAGAAGCTTTAACTAGGAATCTTAGCCAGTAGATGCCAGCAAAAGAGCCTTTCTAGAGTCTTCAGAAGAAATGACAATAGATCTATGGGTCTTAAGTCCTTTTGGTTGCAGTGGGATGGTTTCCCTGACTTTGGAATGATTCCGGATAAGAGAATTTCTTTGAATATCTGGTATAACCAGTTTAGTGCCAGCTCCCCAGCATGGATGAGATGGGCTGGAATGATCCCGTCTGGACTAAGAGATTTAATGGGTTTAAAACTTTTAATTGCTCCCGAGATATTGCCTTTGCTGATTAGCGATAGTGGCGGGCAGTACCCATCGCCGGATAATGAGCGGCCGGATAAAGTGGGTATCCATCAGCAGCTCCAGTAACTCCTCACTGTCCGAGGTCCAGGTGTTGTCGCTGCGCTTGAGGAAGCCCAAAGAGGGAGTAGTGTGAGATAGTATCCTCCTAAGTCTTGCGGCTTCTGAGGTGGCTTCTACACTTGAACATTACTGACGCTAGGAGTTTCTTTTGGCTTTACGTAGTTCCTTGTTATAGGCTAATAAATAGGTTTTGTAGCTGCCCCATGCCTCTTGTGAGTCATGATATTTTGCTTGATTGAAGAGCCTTCTTGCTCTCTTTCGAAGCTCATCTCGTGAATGCGTCCACCATGGGGCTTGCATTTCTGCTAATCGGTTAGGCTTTATGCGCAGGCCGATTAGGGGGATCGTGCGCGTGAGGTTCAGGTTCCTTAAGAAGATTGGCATGTCTTCACGTGCTAAAATACAAGTACGGGCTTTACCTGGCGCCTCCGCTGCATACAGCTTATGGCTTATGGCTCAACACAGAGATCCGGCCCTTGCAGAGCCATGGTTCTTGGATGAGGACCATGTCAGCTCCTCCTTTGCTTAGGAGGAGTAAGAGAACGGCAGATGCCGCTTTACAGTGGTGGAGGTTCATCTGTAGGAGTCTGAGTGACATCCCGTGACCCCTCCACCACTGTGACGTCGACGGCTGACTCGTCTTCCTCTAGATCATCCAGATCAGCCACGTTGACCTTCCTGAGACCTCTGAGGTCAGATCACTTTCTTCAGAGTCATACCCCTCAAGTATATCTTACTCCATATTGATCTCCTTCTCGAGATTCTGCAGCTCGGGACAGTCCTGGGCACTGATCCTTTGCCTTTCGCATCCGCTTTGAAGAGCCTAATATGCGCCTTCTTGAAGCCATACGTGACGGTTCCTTTTGTTATGGCTAGTGCCCTTGCGGAGGCCCCATCGAGAGTCAAAATTACCTGTCTCGAGAGGCCAACTGATTCCTCCACCCTTGCAACCTTCCAATTTACCGTAGGTAGGGCAGGGTTGCAGAACTGAAGCAACCGCAGGATTTTCTCGGGTTCAGCTGGCTTGACGAAGACCCATATTCTCGCTCTTTGGTTGCTGGGAACTTCACCCCAATCAACAACCTCGGGTCTTGCACCTGGGTAGACTTCCCCGAAAGAGGCGATCGCCCTCCTGTGGAGACCACGGAGCGAGCATCCAGACAGGCAATGGCATTCACCCGGTCCTGATGCCACCCCGCGTCCTCACAGGTAGGCGGGGCGCCCCCACTCTCCTCGAGGATGCTCAGGAATTGATCCTGCAGCTCATTCTCTCCCATCCTCCATTTGTCGCGAGGAACAAGACCATCGGGAGAGCCCCGGTCTAGGACTCCGACGAGAATCTTGTTTCTCGCAACATCTGCGAAGGAGCGGGTCAAAGCTACCCTGGATCGCTTGGCTTACGACGCATTTTCTTCAGCCGACCGTTGGCGCTTATTGTTTGCAGCCTTCTTCTTCCCTGTTTTGGGAGGCTGGAAATTTGGCACGATCAATCGATCCCAGTTCATAGCTCTTCGCTTTCTGCGGAGCCATTGTCAGCTTCATTTGATAGGTTAAAAGCCGCCCTACGCTTCGAGAGCCTTTTCTGTTCCAGGCATGGTAGCCGCACTAGTGCTCTTCGTACCAATGCCTTTAGCAGAAGAGGGACTCTCAAGTGGCACCTCCAGGCTGGTAGCCGGTTGGCTTGCCGGTACCACCTTTTTAGCACCTGAGCTGGGGACTGGCTTGTCATTCGCTGTTTTATAAAAGGGATGGTCTTGTCCCATCCGACTTTTAGAGGAGTGCCGGACTCCTTATTTTTCTTTGTATTTTTCTTTCGTTTAATCCCACGAGTGTGCGGGATAGTGATGTCCGCCACGACATAGCCCGCTATAACGTGGTAAGCCTGACTGAAACTGGGGGTCGGCAGGTACCCAGAGTCTGCATACTAGCGATCGAGCACCCGCTCTACCATGCATCCGTGGGATAATGGTATTCCACCGTTGGATTGGGGTGACTTTTTAGAGAAGTATTCTACTTTTAGCCCGACTACCATTCATCAGCATCCATGGCAGAGAAATTACCTTACCATGGATCTGTTTCCAGCTGCCCTCGCGAGGAGAGTATAGCCGCACTTCCGTCGGTATATACAGTTACGGCAGTAATACCGAGGTCTACTGGTCTGTATATATCCTGTGTATCCGACGTAGTAGTAGTAGTAGTAGTCCAATTTGGATGAAATTCGGTCAGCACATTGAAATTTATCGAAAACGTGTATTGTGTGAATTTGGTAAGAATTGTTCAGGGTACACAGCAAATTTTTATACTAAGCATTTTCAACCGATTTTTTCTATGTCAGCTTCATATATGATATACATAGTTGTCCGATACGAATGAAATTTTGTTTGCACATTGGATTTTATGCCATTGGATTTATGCCAAATGAAGCAAATTTGGTTAAAAAGCTTAAAAAAAAATTTTTTTTATCCGATTATTCCTATGGGAGCTATATGATATAGTCATCCGATCTGGCCGATTTACACAAATGATCTGCGTGCAGAGGGAATACACATCTGTGCCAAGTTTGATTAAGATAGCTTTACAACTGAGAGACTAGTTCGCATAGAACAGACGGATGGACAGACGGACATGGCTATATCGACTCGGCTGTTGATACTGATCATGAATATATACTTTATGGGGTCGGATACATCTCCTTCAATGCGTTACAAACTTCGTGGCAAAAACAATATACCCTCTGCAAGGTTATAAACATATTTTGCGATGATGCGTGCAGATCACTGACATCTGCTACCGAGACCGAAAAAAACGCGACAAGTAGGTTAAACGATTGGCTTGCAACTTATCCATCGTTTCTCTCTTTCCGCCTTCGCTTGTTGCTCACACGAAAAAGTGTAATAGGAAGATGAGATGAAGCGAAATTTAAATACCTCCGCTGTTCCCCTTGTCCAAATAGCTTGATGATGACTTTTATCTGCCAATCATTTATCCCTGCTTATGGATTTCGGCGCGATATATCCTAGTGCAATAAGGCCATGTAGCAAGTAGGCGTCATTTATGCGTGCGTCCCTCAACCAGTTTGTGTTTTGATTTTGGCTAACCAGCGCCACTACGATTCCCCCCTGCTAAAATCACACTTTACAGGGTGAAAACATCTTGTGTGATTCGCGCTGTATCCGATCTCATTGCTTTAAATTTTGCATGGCATTTCCATAATAAGCGACCTTGTAAATCCTCAATTTCATAAAAACTTTTTCCTAGCTTCGTTCTTATTCGGGCTTTACTGAAACTCGGAGCTAGCTTGGCATTAAAGCCTGTCGTAAAAATGCTGTGCTGAAAGTTCCGCCTGTATATCTCCTGTCGAGCACTTTAATCTGGCAGTGATGCGGTACTTGTACCAACTCACGAGGTCTTACCAGAGCACTTTAATCTGGCAGTGATGCCGTACTTGTACCAACTCACGAGGTCTTACCAGAGCACTTTAATCTGGCAGACAACTCCTCGGAGAAGTCGACGGCGCCCACCCAGTGCTCGGTTGTCGGAAACCAGTATGGGAAGAAATCTTTGATTTCGAACAGCCGATCCAAAGCTGTCAATTTGGTACCACGGGATGGGCTGGTGCCAAGGCCAGTCCAATGAGGTTGGCCCCCTTTGTGGGAGTATCGTGGTGGCTGTGGTTGGCCCAAATGCGGGCAGAGTTTCGGACTCGGCGTGGAGTTGCGTCATACAACCGGGTGCTGTACCCATAGACCAGCAGAGGTTTTAGATAGGCCTTGCCCCTCACCAAGGGGGAATGTTATGCCCGACAGCAAACATTCGATTTGGCACCTAGGCACTTAGGCTTGCGGGGGCGTTGGTGGACGCTCAAATTCACCCGCTGTACTATGCGTCACATATGTGGCGCAATCGTGTACCGTGGTTGTAAACCCCTAAAGGGGTACACGCCACGTAAAACAAACTACGACTTTATGTATATCTCCTGTCCAACTATAAAGGAAACATCACGACTGTGTCGATTATCGAAAGAGATTATCAGCTGTGCCGGTCGTGTTTTTTCAACGCTCCGTCTATTTTATTATTTCTGCCTTAATTCGTGAATTTTAATTTGAAATTATCAAATATTTTACTAGTGCAAAGTGATACCCTAAATCTGGTTTGTTCAAAGTCGTATTTAGTGTGAATTTTTAGCAAATCATTACATTTATATTAATACAGCGTCTCAGCTGTGTTTTTGTTTGTGCCCGGTTTGTTGTGACCTTTGCTCCCTTTTTGTTTTTCTACTAAGCAATAATAAGTTTGTGTGTTTGTTCGCATTCACTCAATTTTTGTTTTGCGCTTGCGCCTACGCATTACTTTGTTGTCAAAACTGTTTCGTTAACTTTTGTTTTTAAATTTTCAGCGAATTCTGTTTTCGAGCATATTTGTTTACATCGAAGTAATCTTGTACACTCTCAATTTTTTTCTTGTTTGCTCTCTAATATTAAAGAGTTTATTTTGAGTGAAATGGCCTGCTGCAAAATCAATTGTAATTACGGTCCAACTCGGGACAGTGCCCAACCGAATTATGTGCACTGTTGGCTATGTGACAACATTATGTATATAACAAGAAAAAAAGGTTATCTTCGGCTAGCCGAAGATTATATACCCTTGCAGTCATGCACATTGCGTTAATTTTTTTCAATGACCGATGGTTCCTATGACAGCTATATGATATAGTAGTCCGATCTAGATGAAATTTGATGTACACATAGGATTTTATGCCAAATGCATATGGACCGAATTTGGTTCAAATCGTACAAGAGACAGAGAAAATTTTCATACTAAGCATTTTCAACCGATTGTTCCTATGGCAGCTATATGATATAGTTGTATGATCCGGATAAAATTTGGTCGGCAGATGGATAATGATAACAAAAGCGTATTGCGTGAATTTGGTTCAAATCGTACAAGAGACACAGAAAATTTTCATACTAAGCATTTTCAGCATTTTGAACCGATTGTTCCTATGGAAGCTATATGATATAGTGGTCCGATCTGGATGAAATTTGGTTTGCACACGGGATTTTATGCCAAATGCATATGGAGCGAATTTGGTTAACATAGCTCAAAAAAAATTTTTTTTTCATCCGATTGTTCCTATGGGAGCTATATGATATAGTCATCCGATCTGCCCGATTTTAACAAATGTTCTGCGTGCAAAGGGAATACACATCTGTGCCAAGTTTCATCAAGATAGCTTTAAAACTGAGAGACTAGTTCGCATATATCGACTCGGCTGTTGATGCTGATCAATAATATATATACTTTATGGGGTCGGAAACGTCTCCTTCAATGCGTTACAAACTTCGTGACAAAAACAATATACCCTCTGCAAGGGTATAAAAAAGGTGCTGGTCTTACTGGGCGTGTATTTAAAAAATTCATTTCCTCGGCCAAATTAGGTAGTGGTGGTTTGCGATGGTCATGCCCAGTGTGTATTGAGTTGCAAGGTGATTTTTTACGAATATATAATACTATGAAAAAGCAATTCCTAAACTTGCGCTCACTCGCTAAGAAGCTAAGCACCGATTTTGATATTAGTGCTGACTTGCTTAGTGATTATAAGTTTGAGACTCCACCTGACAAGGTGTCGAGTTCTCAGCAGCAGCTTCCCTTACCTCTTCCGCCTGGTTCGATCATCCCGTCACCAGTGCAGAATGCGCCTCCCCTTTTATCATTTTCTCCTGTTTACGGTCGTGGCTCCCCGTAAACAGATATTTATATCTAGACTATCTGCAGACACGACTATTGAGTCAATTGCTGCATTTATTGCTATCAAAACCCCTGGTAGCGTCTCTATTTCAAAATTTAAATTCTCTGAGCCTAGAGAGATCTCATCATTTAAGATTAGTGTGTCCCCTGAACTGTTTTCTGTCATATGTGATCCAAAGTTTTGGCCTCCTCATATGATTGTTCACGAGTTTAAACAGAAGACTTGAACTCGTTTAAATCAAGTCAACATTCCGACAAATGGTCCTCAAGCGGCCTCAGTCATAGCCTTAAAAAACTAGACTCTGACCAACTTTCATTCTGTATCAGTTAAAACAGGTATCTGTTAAAACAGGTACCTAAGAATAGTTTCTCGTTTGACTCAGATAATATTGAATTTTCAGAGACTTGACTTAATTCCAGTATATCTGATAATGAAATAATGTCGTCAAATTATAATATTTTTAGGCGCGATCGTCCTAATCGACGTGGTGGTTGAGTCCTTATTTCAGTAAAATCCTCCCTTAATGCTGAAATAATTGATGTTTCACCAATGCAAGATATTGAAATTGTTGCCGTTAAGGTTACTATTTCGTCTTTTGCGCTGTATGTAACCTGTTCCTATATTTATTCCTCCATCCTCTGAAATGTCTATTTATTTACAGCATTTTAATTTCATCAAAGAAATATTTAGTCACATTCGTGATTATGATTTCTTTGTGACACTTGGTGATTTTAACTTGCCAAACGCTTCCTGGACATTTTTCAACAAGTTTGATTTCATTCCCACAACCAACAATGACTTTTTAGATAGTTTGATTGATCTTTCTTTTTTTCAAGTCAATCATGCATCTAATCGTTTAAGCCGGATGCTGGATCTCATCTTTGTAAGTAATTCATCCAGTGCCGTTGTCACTAGATCTTCTCCCGTAGTTGTACCTGAAGATTCTTTTCATCCTACCCTTGGACTGTCTTTGTCTATCCCTAACTCAAACCATTTACCTCATTCTTTCTCTTATAAGTCGCGCCGTTGCTTTTGCAAAGGAAATTTTTCTTTGGTAAATCAACTGATTCTTGCTATTGACTGGTCTGTACTATACGGCACGAAAAATATTAACATAGCCGTCGAGAATTATTACAACATTTAAATTCAATCTTCGATGTCTGCATTCCTTATAGTGTTGTAAAGTCCGTTTCACATAAACCGCCTTGGTTCTCACCAAGATTATCCAACTTAAAAAATAAAAAATCTAAATATTTTGAATGGTTTAAGCAGACAGGTTCTAACTTAGACTTTTTAAATTATTCTAAAGTAAAAGTTGCTTTTACCCTCCTTAATTCTCAATGGTATGAAAATTATCTCGTTCGTTGCAAGACTCAATTTGCGCGTGATCCTAAACAATTCAATAACTTTGTTAATTCTAAACGTAAATCTTGTACTTTACGCTATTAATTTTTTTTTAATTCCAGTAAAGTATGTGAGGACTCGGCCGCTTCAGATCTCTTTGCTAACTTTTTTCAATCTACTTATACCTCTAGTTTGCCTACTAACTTCTCTTACCCCTATAAACTCCCATCCTCTAATTATGTTTTTCTTCCGCATATTACCTATAGTTGCATACTTTCTTCAATAAAGGGAGTGCTGTTCTTCTATAATAAAACCTCTATTAATGCTGTTTAACCTTTCTTCAGAATCCTCTATCTTTCCTACCTTATGGAAGGAATCTTGCATTATCCCACTGCATAAAAAAGGGTTCATTTCGGATATATCCAACTAGAGGGGAATTGCAAAGTTGTCAACAATCCCTAAGCTCTTCGAAAAGATAATAGAATCGACTTTGCAACACCTCTGCAAATCAATTATCTCCCCCGCCCAACACGGGTTTGTTAAGAGTCGGTCGACTTCGATCAATCTATTAGAATTAACCTCTTTTATCAATGAGGCATTTCTTAATAGAATGCAAACTGATTTCATCTACACTGACTTTAGTAAAACATTTGACTCAGTTAATCATAACCTTCTTCTACATAAATTTAGTATCTTAGGTTTGCCACCCACACGTCTTCTGTGGATATCAACATATCTAACAGGTAGGACCCAAAGGGTTATGCTTAGATCAGAAATATCTAAGTCTGTTTTCGTTACTTCTGGAGTTCCTCAGGGTAGTCACCTAGGCCCATTGTTTTTTAATCTTATTATAAACGACCTTCCCTCTTCGCTATCCCGTTGTCGCATTCTTATATATGCAGATAATGTGAAATTATAATTATCTTACAATGACCCCGATATAGCAACTCACGAGGTCTTACCAGAGCACTTTAATCTGGCAGACAACTCCTCGGAGAAGTCGACGGCGCCCACCCAGTGCCCGGTTGTCGGAAACCAGTATGGAAATCTTTGATTTCGAACAGCCGATTAAAAGCTGTCAATTTGGTACCACGGGATGGGCTGGTGCCAAGGCCAGTCCAATGAGGTTGGCCCCCTTTGTGGGAGTATCGTGGTGGCTGTGGTTGGCCCAAATGCGGGCAGAGTTTCGGACTCGGCGTGGAGTTGCGTCATACAACCGGGTGCTGTACCCATAGACCAGCAGAGGTTTTAGATAGGCCTTGCCCCTCACCAAGGGGGAATGTTATGCCAGACAGCAAACATTCGATTTGGCACCTAAAAGCTTAGGCTTGCGGGGGCGTTGGTGGACGCTCAAATTCACCCGCTGTACTATGCGTCACATATGTGGCGCAATCGTGTACCGTGGTTGTAAACCCCTAAAGGGGTACACGCCACGTAAAACAAACTACGACTTTATGTATATCTCCTGTCCAACTATAAAGGAAACATCACGACTGTGTCGATTATCGAAAGAGATTATCAGCTGTGCCGGTCGTGTTTTTTCAACGCTCCGTCTATTTTATTATTTCTGCCTTAATTCGTGAATTTTAATTTGAAATTATCAAATATTTTACAAGTGCAAAGTGATACCCTAAATCTGGTTTGTTCAAAGTCGTATTTAGTGTGAATTTTTAGCAAATCATTACATTTATATTAATACAGCGTCTCAGCTATGTTTTTGTTTGTGCCCGGTTTGTTGTGACCTTTGCTCCCTTTTTGTTTTTCTACTAAGCAATAATAAGTTTGTGTGTTTGTTCGCTTTCACTCAATTTTTGTTTTGCGCTTGCGCCTACGCATTACTTTGTTGTCAAAACTGTTTCGTTAACTTTTGTTTTTAAATTTTCAGCGAATTCTGTTTTCGAGCATATTTGTTTACATCGAAGTAATCTTGTACACTCTCAATTTTTTTCTTGTTTGCTCTCTAATATTAAAGAGTTTATTTTGAGTGAAATGGCCTGCTGCAAAATCAATTGTAATTACGGTCCAACTCGGGACAGTGCCCAACCGAATTATGTGCACTGTTGGCTATGTGACAACATTATGTATATAACAAGAAAAAAGGTTATCTTCGGCTAGCCGAAGATTATATACCCTTGCAGTCATGCACATTGCGTTAATTTTTTTCAATGACCGATGGTTCCTATGACAGCTATATGATATAGTAGTCCGATCTAGATGAAATTTGATGTACACATAGGATTTTATGCCAAATGCATATGGACCGAATTTGGTTCAAATCGTGCAAGAGACACAGAAAATTTTCATACTAAGCATTTTCAGCATTTTGAACCGATTGTTCCTATGGAAGCTATATGATATAGTGGTCCGATCTGGATGAAATTTGGTTTGCACACGGGATTTTATGCCAAATGCATATGGAGCAAATTTGGTTAACATAGCTCAAAAAAAATTTTTTTTTCATCCGATTGTTCCTATGGGAGCTATATGATATAGTCATCCGATCTGCCCGATTTTAACAAATGTTCTGCGTGCAAAGGGAATACACATATGTGCCAAGTCACATATCATCATCAAGATAGCTTTAAAACTGAGAGACTAGTTCGCATATATCGACTCGGCTGTTGATGCCGTTAGTGCTGACTTGCTTAGTGATTATAAGTTTGAGACTCCACCTGACAAGGTGTCGAGTTCTCAGCAGCAGCTTCCCTTACCTCTTCCGCCTGGTTCGATCATCCCGTCACCAGTGCATAATGCGCCTCCCCTTTTATCATTTTCTCCTGTTTACGGTCGTGGCTCCCCGTAAACAGATATTTATATCTAGACTATCTGCAGACACGACTATTGAGTCAATTGCTGCATTTGTCGCTACCAAAACCCCTGGTAGCGTCTCTATTTCAAAATTTAAATTCTCTGAGCCTAGAGAGATCTCATCATTTAAGATTAGTGTGTCCCCTGAACTGTTTTCTGTCATATGTGATCCAAAGTTTTGGCCTCCTCATATGATTGTTCACGAGTTTAAACAGAAGACTTGAACTCGTTTAAATCCAGTCAACATTCCGACAAATGGTCCTCAAGCGGCCTCAGTCATAGCCTTAAAAAACTAGACTCTGACCAACTTTCATTCTGTATCAGTTAAAACAGGTATCTGTTAAAACAGGTACCTAAGAATAGTTTCTCGTTTGACTCAGATATTATTGAATTTTCAGAGACTTGACTTAATTCCAGCATATCTGATAATGAAATAATGTCGTCAAATTATAATATTTTTAGGCGCGATCGTCCTAATCGACGTGGTGGTTGAGTCCTTATTTCAGTAAAATCCTCCCTTAATGCTGAAATAATTGATGTTTCACCAAAGCAAGATATTGAAATTGTTGCCGTTAAGGTTACTATTTCGTCTTTTGCGCTGTATGTAACCTGTTCCTATATTTATTCCTCCATCCTCTGAAATGTCTATTTATTTACAGCATTTCAATTTCATCAAAGAAATATTTAGTCACATTCGTGATTATGATTTCTTTGTGACACTTGGTGATTTTAACTTGCCAAACGCTTCCTGGACATTTTTCAACAAGTTTGATTTCATTCCCACAACCAACAATGACTTTTTAGATAGTTTGATTGATCTTTCTTTTTTTCAAGTCAATCATGTATCTAATCGTTTAAGCCGGATGCTGGATATCATCTTTGTAAGTGATTCATCCAGTGCCGTTGTCACTAGATCTTCTCCCGTAGTTGTACCTGAAGATTCTTTTCATCCTACCCTTGGGCTGTCTTTGTCTATCCTTAACTCAATCCATTTACCTCATTCTTTTTCTTCCAAGTCGCGCCGTTGCTTTTGCAAAGGAAATTTTTCTTTGGTAAATCGACTGATTCTTGCTATTGACTGGTCTGTACTATACGGCACGAAAAATATTAACATAGCCGTCGAGAATTATTACAACATTTAAATTCAATCTTCGATGTCTGCATTCCTTATAGTGTTGTAAAGTCCGTTTCACATAAACCGCCTTGGTTCTCACCAAGATTATCCAACTTAAAAAATAAAAAATCTAAATATTTTAAATGGTTTAAGCAGACAGGTTCTAACTTAGACTTTTTAAATTATTCTAAAGTAAAAGTTGCTTTTACCCTCCTTAATTCTCAATGGTATGAAAATTATCTCGTTCGTTGCAAGACTCAATTTGCGCGTGATCCTAAACAATTCAATAACTTTGTTAATTCTAAACGTAAATCTTGTACTTTACGCTATTAATTTTTTTTTAATTACAGTAAAGTATGTGAGGACTCGGCCGCTTCAGATCTCTTTGCTAACTTTTTTCAATCTACTTATACCTCTAGTTTGCCTACTAACTTCTCTTACCCCTATAAACTCCCATCCTCTAATTATGTTTTTCTTCCGCATATTACCTATAGTTGCATACTTTCTTCAATAAAGGGAGTGCTGTTCTTCTATAATAAAACCTCTATTAATGCTGTTTAACCTTTCTTCAGAATCCTCTATCTTTCCTACCTCATGGAAAGAATCTTGCATTATCCCACTGCATAAAAAAGGGTTCATTTCGGATATATCCAACTAGAGGGGAATTGCAAAGTTGTCAACAATCCCTAAGCTCTTCGAAAAGATAATAGAATCGACTTTGCAACACCTCTGCAAATCAATTATCTCCCCCGCCCAACACGGGTTTGTTAAGAGTCGGTCGACTTCGATCAATCTATTAGAATTAACCTCTTTTATCAATGAGGCATTTCTTAATAGAATGCAAACTGATTTCATCTACACTGACTTTAGTAAAACATTTGACTCAGTTAATCATAACCTTCTTCTACATAAATTTAGTATCTTAGGTTTGCCACCCACACGTCTTCTGTGGATATCAACATACCTAACAGGTAGGACCCAAAGGGTTATGCTTAGATCAGCAATATCTAAATCTGTTTTCGTTACTTCTGGAGTTCCTCAGGGTAGTCACCTAGGCCCATTGTTTTTTAATCTTATTATAAACGACCTTCCCTCTTCGCTATCCCGTTGTCGCATTCTTATATATGCAGATAATGTGAAATTATAATTATCTTACAATGACCCCCAGGATCATGCGCTACTACAAGATGATTTAAACACAATGCACAAATGGTGCATAACTAATGACTTGAAACTAAATGTACTCTCTCGTATACTGTCAGTTGAACCCTTGGTGTTCTTTTTAATAACAAATTAAGTTTCACACATCATGTCTCCTCAATTGTTAATAAAGCCAAGGGCACTCTTGGATTTATTAAACGCTGGTCTAAAGGACTTAATGATCCCTTCGTCACTAAATTCTTTACACATCCCTTGTCCACCCCATTCTTAAATATTGTTCATGTGTCTGGTTTCCTCAACATGCTCATACTCAAGATTTAATTGAGTCAGTGCAGAAGCAGTTCTTAATCTTTGCACTTCGAGGTCTTAATTGGGACCCTAATCTTCGCCTTCCATCCTACACCATTAGGCTCTTACTTCTTAATCTTCCGTCCTCAATTAATCGTAGGAGAGTTCTTGGAATTATTTTCCTTCACAAACTTATAGTTGGTGATATCTGCTCCCCATCTCTTTTAGAACGCCTTAATTTCAATATTCCAACCAGGGCAACCAGGTACTACATCCCTTTATTTCTTCCTACATGCACTACTGACTACGCTTTGCACAATCGTTTTCGGGTATTATGCGCTCATTATAATGAATAGAAATATTGATACATCTCTTTCTCTTTTCCATCTTAAAGCTTCACTTTACAGCCAACTCCGTTAAATCTCTGATCTCTAGGAGCAGTATGTTTGGCATCTTAGCCATTCACGCGTTCCTTTAAATCAGAAATCTTTCGTAATTGTTTTGGCATACATTTGCATTGATCTGGTTGGGTTTTTTCTGGGTTTTCCCCAATACTTGCAACAAATGTTAGATCAACTTCCTTACTTTTCTCCCCAGATTAACTAATTAATAATTGAATACACTAAATTTGTTTAATGTTTTCAGTTAAAATACATTTGTTATTATACTTTTTATAGTCATTAATAATAATTTTTAGACCCCGTACTCTTTAAAAAAGAGTATAGGGGTCTATAAAGTTTGTCAGAAGCGGGATGTGCGTAACAGGCAGAAGGAGGCGTGGCCGACCCCATAAAGTATATATATTCTTGATCAGCATCAACAGCCGAGTCGATATAGCAATGTCCGTCTGTCCGTCCGTATGAACACCTGGATCTTTTAAACTACAAGAGCTAGAGACACCAAATTTGGAATGTAATGTCCGTTATTTTCTCGAGCAGATCAAGTTTATTTCAAATTGTTGCCACGCCCCTTACCGCCCCCGCAATGAGCAAAAACCAAACACACCTCGAAAAAATTTGTGTTTTAGGCGAATATCTCAGTAACTATAGCACTTAGGAGCACAACTTTTGGTAAACAGGTTCTTAGAGACAGCCTTAGTTTAATGTCGTTCAAAATTTTGAGCTGCCACGCCCCCTTGTCTCATAAAAACTAAAAAACTCTCCAACTTCAATGCCGTTTTTAAGGCATTAAATCAAATAGTACAGTGTTGTAACAACATACGCTTAGAGACTTACTATTTCTAACTTTCCTGAAAGTGGCATCAAAATCCTATGTCAAACAAGAGAGAAATTTCGGTTCAAAGTGCATGTTATTTTACTGCAAAATCACTGCATGCGCGCAACACATACAAACAAACACAGAAACATACAAACATATGTTCGAACGTTTTCTCTACCTGCTTTGGCGGCAGCGCTGCCCGGAGCCGCTGGCCGCGCCGAACAATGCTATGCATACACACATATGTATGAGCACACATACATATATGCAAATAATCGGAAGAATGATAGAAGAGAGGCGAGGTGCAACTGGTAGAGTTGCGCCGCAATATAAAACTTTCGTATGGATCGCGGGTTCGAATGCTGACAATGACGACTGTTAATTTATTTTTCATTTTTTAAATTTCATTTTAAAATTTGAATTTTATAAAATGGGCACTACTATTGGAGTACGGGGTCTTTTACAGTCGGCTCGATCGACTGTAGCCTTTCTTACTTGTTTTAATTATAAATTTAACTTTATATTTTGGTTATACTCGCGACTGCATTTAGTCTGCGTTAATAAATAAATAAATAATTGCGTTCGATTCTTATTTGCTGTATCCTCATTGACGCCTTTGCTTTCAATCGTATTATGTCGAAAAAATCTTCCCGGTCAAATTGCACCGTTCTTTATCTAATATGTCTAAGTTACGTAGTAAATTGTATGTAGATCCAGAGGAGCCTTTCTCCAAAGGCTATTCGATTCGGACTCGAGTTGACGGCTGAATGAACATTTGAACGCAACAACCAACTGCTCTTTCCAGTTTTTTTTGATCTGGATGTACATATGTCTTAATTGCTGCAAAAACCGATCAATTTATTCCTTCTGTGGCAGTTGCTTGGAAAGCATAAACTGCAGTATAAGAATGTTTAACATTATATTTTTCCAACAGTGAATTAAAAACGTGAATTATACGTTGTTATTTGAAACTACAACTTCTGGAACGCAAAAGCAGGGGAAAATTTCATCTTCCAAAAATTTTGCGACTTCTTCAGCTGTAACATAAATTTCTTGACAACCTTCAAAAAAGGAAATTTGGAGTAATGATCCAAGACCACAAAAATACCAATATGGCCTGTACGACTGCTAGGGTAGGGTCCTAAGAAATCTACAAAAAGCTTCCAAAAAATCCGGCTCAGTAGTTTTTCCGAGGGGAGGACGCAAGGGATAGTTAGGGTACTTTGTACACGTACACAGCAGTTATTTATATATTCTTTGACGTGTAGAAGTATATAAGGTTATAAAAAATGACGACGTAGTTTTCGGCATCGACATATTTAAGAATTTCCGGAACCAAATCTTTTGGAATCCCGACTTTTCAGCCCGAATTGTCCGCAAACTTGTCACCATTTGCATGCTCTGCTCGTCGATAAATATATCTATTTATTACCTTGAGATCAGGAGTGTGCATTTGATTGGCTTTAATTTTTTCAGCTAAGTTCTTATATTCTGCTGATCGAAACGATTCTGAGTCCATATTAATGGAAATGTCTAAATCTAGTGCTGATAAATTGGCACCATGTGTACGCGAAAAAGCGTCGGGGACAATGTTCTGAATTCTCTTACGGTGTACAAGTTTAAGCACAAAACCTTGAAGCTTCAGTGCCCATCGAGCCAATCGTGAAATTTGGTCTGATTGGAACAAAAGCCATTTTATTGGTATTCATGGAAAACTGACCTTCCACATATGCTCTAAACTTTTCAACAGCAAGAACGGCTGCTAAGCAGTGACGGAGTAGTTTCTTTGGCATCGGTTAAGTTTCCGAGACATGAAAGCAATTGGAACTACGTCGCCCTCATCATTGCTTTGAACTAAAACTTCGCCTATTCCAGCATCACAATGAATGGAAAAATACAATTCAAAATTTGGGCTTTGTAACACTGGTGCAGCTGTGAGATTCGCCTTTAGCATTTTAAAATCTTCTTGAGCCTCGTCACTGGAAAGAAATTACCGCTTCGATTTAAAGTATCCCGTATAGAAGCATAGTTCTGGATATATTTGCTGTACCATCCAGTCATGCCTATGAAGCGTCTTACTTGCTTCTCCGATCGAGGAGTAGGAAACTGTTTAATAGCGGAAATCTTATCAGGATCTGTAGCAATGGTTCCCTTCCCAACAACATGGCCTAAATATTTTACCTCCTCTTAAGACAGACAAATGCCTCTCAAATGTATTTGATACGATTCGGAGATCATCCAAATAGATGAAAACTTTTCGTCTTAATTGAGGTGTGATTATTTTGTCTATCAGCTTGGACATTGTCTGAGGAGCGTTACACAGACCAACTGGCATTACGGTGTAGTGCTAGAGAGGCCTCCTGGGTACACTAAATGCTGTCTTGTCTCTTGAACTGGGTGTTAATGGACGCATCCAGAACGCATCTTTCAATAAAGGCTTGTTATAAATTCAGCGTTTGGTAGTCTGCTTAGAATACCATCGATAAACGGCATGGAATATGCATCCTTCACAGTGACTGCATTAACACGCCTGCTATCCAAGCATAACCTCATTTTACCAGGCTTTTGAACGAGAACTGCAGGCGAGGACCAAGAATTTGAAGATTCCTCAATATCTCCTAAGCTGAGCATCCTATCTAGCACTTGATACATTAGCTTTTCGACTGCAGGTGAATCACGATTATGTCGTTGTTTAATATGTATTGCCTTATCATCGTCTTTCTCATGTTCGACCGAGGCCTAATTCAGCAAATAAAGGAAACTCATTGATGACTTCCTGTTAAGTCTTATGTTGTTTTAAACTTAGTGTTGGATCATAGCAAAAGTTAGTATAAGACCATAATGAAGTGTTAGTTATGTATTAGTTAAGAGACAAAAATGAAGTACTAGCGTTAGGTAAAGTGAATTGGTTCTCTTATACTGTAAGCTAACCTGTAAGCTTAAATTGCATTCGGCAGTGCAGCCGTCGCGAGCAATAAGTCAGTTGATTATGCCACGCATAAACCGCACGCACGCTGTCAGTCTCTACGCGTTTGACCAGTCAAATAAATTGTAACGTTGTAAGAACTTACAAGTGTTATATTAAATAAATTTTTTTGCAATTTTTCACTTTGTCATCTTAACAAAGGGTCTTCTAAAGCTGCAAGTGGTACGCACCCTGAGTCGAAACCTGATGGCCACAAATCAAATGACCTCCAAAAACCTATACCTAAATAAAAATCTTATGAATACGAGGGTACCAAGAAGACACATATTTTATGTTTCTTCACACGAAAATCAATCTCCGAATTGAGTATATGAGAATATGGCTTGTGCATTGTTATCCGCGGTTCTAACATTTGACGTTAAAGGTCCGTAAAGATGTTGTGAATCGAGTATCTCTGTCGCAAAGCTACCTCCTATGCAACTTGTTGATGCACCGGTGTCAAGTAGGCCAATTGAATTGTTTATTACTGCTGCCAAAAGCTTTTTCTTCTTAATTTTGCCGAGTGCCAAAATTTATTTTTGACAGGCTACGGAGCGAGAAAGATAACTAAATTTAACAGCTTTATTTATTTTATAAACGTCCGGTATGGAGATATGTTCTGTGTTTGGATACAAGAAGAATCTAAATTCACTCCTAATCTGTGTTGGTCGACTTCGAATTCATCGGTTTGCGTGCACTTTTTAACGGTGCACGGCCTACCCGGTTTTTTTTGTGTATATTGCATTTGCTACGCAATGGTATGTATCGGCTTTACCGCACCCGTAGCAGAATACTGTACGAATTTGACAGACACAGTCTTGGTAACGGTGTCTGGTTTCTTCGCAATTCTAACATATTAATTGTATACCTGTAATATCTGCCTCTTCTTGTTCAAAAGTCTCAGATTCATTGGCATTGGCACTGGGCGAACTCTTGGTGCTGAAGGTTTCATAACGGTTTGCAAAAAGAGTTCTCGGGCTCTTACTAAATGACGAAGTTTTGATACGGATTTCCAATCTTAAATTAGATCTGAGCGACTCCAAAGCGAAAATTCAGAAAGCGGAACTGTAAGTTTATCTGCTAGGGTGATAATTGATTCGTAAAACTCATCAAATGTTTCTCCCTCTCTTTGCTTACGCTTATCTATAAGGGCTCTAACATGCAAATTAGTAAATTCGTCCTTAAATGGGTTTTTGAGCGCATGGCTCAATCCTTCCCATTGGATGGCTGGCACACTCTTGTGGTAACGCCAGAACCATTAACTGGCCGTTCCTTCGAAGAGATTGCTAGCATACCGCGCAAGAAATCCGAAATTACCTTCTAAGGTCTGGTGAGTAAGTGCTTCGGCTCGATAAATAAAATCGCCGACGCCTAACGAAGACTTCCCAGAGTATCGAAGCTTCCAATTTGTTATTATCTGGCTGATTCGATCTGGACGCAAATCAGAGTGGTGACCAGAAGGCATCATTGGTGGCAATGCAGCTGAACGCTGATTTGGGATTCTGCTACTAGTTGCCGGCCTAACATTTGGCGGTGGGGGTATGGTGAGGGACTAGAGAAAATGCATTTGCAATCACTTGCTGCAAGCTTTCATTAGGCGGCATAGCTGAGGATTGTGCGGCAGTATTTGAAACCGGAACGACGTTATCTTCAGAAACTTCAGGACCTGACACGCTAGGTTCTCTCCTGGACATAGCTCTCGTTACCGTACCAGATACAGATGGTTTTTCTGATGCAGTCTCCTCCAGGGGTTTTTACAGATAGGGCACACTTTTTTATTCTTAAGCATTGCATTACAGCATAAGCTATGAAAAGTGTGTCCACAACTGACTCTCAATAATTCTGCCTCGCCTATCTAACTATCCTGAAAGTTACATCAAAATCCTATGTCAAACAAGAGATCTATCACGGTTCAAAGTTTATGTTATTTTACTGCAAAATCACTGTATGCGCGCAAGCGATGCAGACACATACAAACATATGTTCGAACGTTTTCTCTACCTGCTTGGCGGCAGCGCTGCCCGGAGACGCTGGCTGCGCCGACGAATGCTATACATACACACGTATATATGTGCACACATACATATAATTTTAAACGAATTTGTAGCATGTAAATGCAGATAATCGGAAGAATGATAGAAAAGGGGCGTGGTGCAACTGGTAGAATTTCGGCGCAATATGGAACCTTCGTCTGAGATCGCGGGTTCGAATGCTGACAATGACAATAGTTAATTAAATTTTTTAAATTTTAATTGAAAATGTAAATATTAAATTTCAGCGTTTGCAAAAACTACTTCGTAGCAGCAAGAGCAACAAAAATTGTGCTATGCTCTCGCTACCGCTCTGAGTTTTGTCGAGAGCCGTAGCAGAGCCGTAGCCTATCGATCGAAAATATGTGCTCTGCTATGCTCTCAGCTCTGACACGCAATAAACTACCGCTGTAGCCGTAGCAGTAGCACAAAGCAGAGAGCGAGATGAGAGCATAGCAAATGCTTTTGTTTTTTGTGCTACGGCTCTCGTGAGTGTATTTTCTCTGTGGTTGATTTTCTTCGTTTCTTCGCTTGTTTGTAAAATACCGTTAGTTCCTTTGTATTGAATTTTAGTAGAATGAGTTTGTCACTTTTGAATATTGCCTTGATGCGTGAACATGTCTCAGCAAAGGAAGAATTTTAACATTTCAAAACATTTTGATGTAAATGGTGACTGTCGTTGATGGAGGGAAGCTGCTTGGAACCTTCGTTCCAATCATACACGATATTCGATGATTGAAGATGAATAGTAGGAGGAGGAGGATTCTATTCTGTTAAAATATAATTTATACACATGTTCTTATTTTATGACTTAATTCTTACCGCAGTGACTGCTTTCCAATTCGCGTATATATATATATACTCGGTGTAACCAACACGTTGGGAAACATAATTCGAAGTTCGAAACATCGAAACCTTAACAGTCACTATCGATACTCATTATAAATTCATTGCTAATCGCTATCGGTCCGTCTCGCGACATCCCCACCCCCGTGAAGGATCTACTTCACTCACGTCCAGAATTGCAAGCTTAGAGACGGGACGCATTATCGTTCGGACATGGTTTCGATCAGCAACGCGTACACTGGCACGTCGGGCCACTCCATCTGGTCCCGCGTAGACTTCTTCCACGATACCCTTTCGCCATTCCCTGCGCGGCAATGCTGGGTCACATACAAATACTACGCTTCCAGCGCGCATCGGTGTGGTGCTCCGGCACCATTTCTCTCGGCGAACAAGCGTAGGTAGATACTCACAGACCCATCTCTTCCAGAATCGATCGCGCAACAGGCGCGCTATACGCCACTGCTTCCTAGTGGTGCATTGCGTGAGCTCCTTGCTCTCAATGCCGGATACGTCTTGCAGATTGGCCGTTCCCTTTAGCAAATCGTTCGGTGTCAGAGGCGCTTCTTGGTCTATTGATATTGGCAGATGGGTAAGCGGACGAGAATTTACGACGTTATCCGCTTCAATCAAAAAACTTTGGAGCACATGCTCCTTAGGCGCCAACTCCCGTAGCGTGTGGTTCAGTACTCATTTCACACACTGTACCATTCTCTCCCAGACTCCTCCTTCAGATGGATTCGCTGGGCAGTTGAAGAGCCACTCGACTCCCTTGGTAGACAGTTCATCCTGTATTCTCTCTGGCTGGAAAACATCTGTGAACCGCTTGGCCTCTCTGTCGGCCCCGACGAAGTTCTTACCATTGTCACTGCGCAGTCTAAATACTGGTCCGCGCCGGCAAAGGAAATTTCTCATAGCGATGATGCAGGAGTCTGTCGAAAGATCGTCCGCCAGTTCCAAATGTATCGCTCTTGTTGTCAGGCACGTAAACAAGGCGACCCACCGCTTCTCTTTACGTCGTCCTGACGATACGAGCAGTGGTCCAAAATAATCCAGTCCAGTATATTTAAATGGCCAGCCATTGGCCTCTAGTCGGTCCTCTGGCAAGGGACCCATCATTGGTGGCGCTGGCTGCGCCCGTTTTAACTTGCATGTTGCACATGCGTACACAATCTTCTGCACCAATCTACGTAGATTCGTCACCCAGAACTTGGTTCGAATCTCACTTATGGTGGCGTCCAGATTTTGATGTTTCATTTTGACATGAAAGTGTGCCACCATTAGCTCAGTCAGTGGATGCCGATGTGACAATACAATCGGTCGCCTGGGTCCGTATGGCATGCACAAAGCAGCATCCACTCTTCCGTAGGCACGGAGAATTCCGCTTTCATCCAGATAAGGTGCTAGGCCCTGTATGTCGCTACGTCCAGCAAATATTTCCTTGTTATACGCGGCTTGGATTTCATCTGGAAACGTTTCGCACTGGGACCGCCGTAGTAACAAGTTCTCGGCGTCCTCACATTCTGCTGCTGTTAGGCCATAGCGTTCGAGTTGATCCCATTGACCACGACATCGTCTGACGAATCGTTGTACCCAGGCGGTAGTTCGGATTATTCTTGTGTAGCTCGAGAATCTCTGAAATGAAATAAAAAAGTGGCTAGCGGCGATCAGCGCAAACTCACTTGGCATCTCTTCTTCGTCATCGAAGGTATCAACACGTATTGTTGGCTGCGGCCAGTTGCTGGCTGTCTCCCTCAAGAAAGTTGGTCCAGTTAACCATCGAGATGTTTGGCTCAAATCAACCTTTGATTGTGCCCTTGTTGCGTCATCCGCAACGTTATATGCAGTTGGCACCCATCGCCATTGTGGAACTTCCGTGGACTCTAGGATCTCTGACACTCGGTTGCCGACGAACAGCTTATATCGGCGGTGAGTGCTGCCTATCCAGTGTAGCACTGTCTTAGAGTCCGTCCAAAGAACGATGTTGCTGATGACTGCACTGTGCTCCTCTTTCACAGTGTTCAGCAACCTGGTTCCCAAGACCGCGGCTTGCAACTCCAGTCTTGGAATCGACATGGTTCGCATGGGTGCGCATTTCGTTTTAGCACATATAAAACGTACGCGTACCTCGCTGCTGGTTGTAACCCTCCAATAGGCTACTGCCGCAAATGCCGATTGACTGGCATCTACGAATACATGTAGTTGCGTATCCATTATTACTCCAGGGCCGTAGTAGTAACGTGGACATCGAAATTTTCCAACGTTAACGATTTCTTGACGCCATTTCTCAAAGGCATCGGAAAGTCCATCCGGTAGTGGTTCGTCACACTTAACTTTACGTCGCCAAATCTCTCTCAGCAGCAATTTGGCGGTAATCATAAGGCAGCTCAATAATCCTAAGGGATCAAAGGTGGACATTATTAGGCTGAGGAATTCTCTTTTAGTCGGAGTTCGTTTGCCCTCCAATACGCTGCTCGGTACTCTATGGAATGTCACGTTGAACTTGAACTCATCCGTGGCTGGCTGCCAGTACATTCCCAATATCTTCTCTTCAGCGTCACACCATCTGACGTCCTCTGCGATTCCCTTTTGGCCTAAGGCCTCAATCACTTGTAGTGAGCTGGAAGCAAATTTGCATAACTCGAACCCAGCGTTCGCATGTATGTCTTTCACGCGGCTCGACACGGCGATGGCTTCCGCTTCCGTAGCAAAGCTATCCACGTAGTCATCCACGTAGTGGTAGTCGGTGATGGCTTTAACTGCTTTAACGTTTCATCTTTTTCTCAATGTTGATAAGCCTTTTGTGCGCCATATCATAGCTGGGCGGTAGCACAATGTTATCATTTTTCCTAAGCAGTCCAGTTTGATAGCGTTGCCCGACTCTCACCGTGGTGTCTTCGAGCATCTTCTGACTTCTGTCGTCGGCTGCGACCGGCGGCGAAAGCTTCACACCAAAGTTCTCTATCTCGAAGTAGTCGCTTACCATTTTGTGTACAGCGTTATGAACCGAATTCACATTTTTGAGGGCGTATCGGTGGTCTTTCCCAGTTCCACTAACTTGAAGGTTGACCATGGTAGCTGGTTCTTGGGCGGATTTACCCCCAAACCAATTGATACTGAGTTGTCGTCGTTCACCTTCCAGGTTCAATTCACGTCGAAGGTCGTCGTCCATCATGGACACAGAGGAGCCTTCGTCAAAGAGTGCGTTCGTGTCTACACGCTTATTTCCTCGACCGAAAAGAGTCACAGGCAATATGCGGAATAGTAGCCGCATTCCATTTGGATCGACACAACTTAGGTTCCTCTCGGGCACCGTTTCAATGGCCCTTGGTGGTGTGTCTCGGCTGGCGATTCTACGTGAATCCGATGAACTTCTTCCTCTTTCGTCTCTAGGTATCTGCCTGGCTGGCGGTGGTGATCTTCTAGAGGAATTCAAAGCTTCGTGTAGCAGGCGGTGATGCCTTCCGTGGCATCCATTTTCTCCGCAGTTCTTGTCTCCCCGGCAGGATCTTGCCATGTGACCGCCACGCAAACACGAGAAACATAATCGGTGCTCCTTCACATACCTCCACCTTGCTGGTGGGGAAGCTCGGTTGAACTCTTTACAATATATGACACCATGCTGTCCATTGCATATTGGACACCTTCTCCAGTCATCATCATGTTTGTCGGCACTTACGTGTAGCACTCGACGTGCAGATGACATTGGCGAGTTCGCTCAGCCACCTACTGAAATGCACGACCGTCGGGTAAGTATTCAGTGTAGCTCAGAATCTAGCCCATTCCACTCTTCTAGTTGTTGGCAGTTTGGTGACCAGTTCCTCGATCAAGGTAGGATTTCCTAAATGTTGTTCCCCATTCGGGATTGATTGTAGGAATGCGGCGAGATTGCTCACGCACGTAGCAAACGGTATGATACGTGTCAACTGGTGTTCCTGAATAGGTTGTACTTCACGAGCGCTTTGAAGTTGGCTCCGGATAAGCTGCTTTGGTCTTCCATACCTAAAGCGCAGTTGATCAATCACAGCATTTACCGTCCTTGGGTGGATGAGCAACGATTTAACTGTATCTCTTGCTTCTCCTTTCAAGGCCTTTATCAATCTTAGATTGTTCTCCAAATCTGTGCAGCCGTATGCTGCTGTAGTTTCCGTATACGCATGGAAAAATATGGGCCAGTCTTCGGGCTGGCCTCCAAATTGAGGAAGATCCGACAGTTTACGTGTCGTCTTCATCATCGGCATGGTGGCTCCGCAAACAATTGTGGATGGTGTCGGTGCCGTCAAGGTTTCCTTCGGGCTTATGTGCAAGGGCGCGCACCCTGCTGTTACTTGCTCCACGTAATTTGGCCTTGAATGACTCATAGTCACATAACAGCTCAATGATGGTTGTGCCATTCCATTAATGTGCGTAGATGATGCACACAAATACGTCGGTAATCTCCCGGTCATATGTGCTGACATAACCTCATTATTTTGCAGCAGTGCATTGCTGCCCGATGGCAGCTGTACATTTTCACTCACTGCTGTTGCCATGCTGCTTTGCAACGGTTGATTCTCGCTCTCACATAACGGCAAGTTTCCAGGCAAAGATGGCGGCAGCGTGCTAGTTGCACTGCTCACTCCAATGTTTTCGGGTCCAACGGTATCGTTTGCGGTACTTACTCGCACTTGGTTCGTCGTTGCGTTCCGAATTTCTTTCTCCAACGTTGCGATCCTCTGAAGCAGACTCGCAACTTGGGTATCATTATTGTGTGTCTTTTCAGGCTTATTGGACTGTGTACACACTTCTTGTCCTATCCGTGTGGTCTCAGCGGCGACCGGCATACTCAGACCTCCAGATGTACTGGGTGTATGCTGTGGTTGCGGTTCATTTGACGCAATCCTCACCGTTGGTGTCGCCGTCATCGTTGCAACTCCAGTGGTGGTCGTCTGTTCCATATCAAGTAGTCTAGGACTTCTTCTGGGTGAATGTTGGGTTGGCATTCTCAATTTGTCCCAGGAATCTGACAACTCTCTAGCTGGGTGGGTGCTTAGGCTTATGTTGCGTAGTAGTCACTACTACACGTGCAGGCCGCAGTTTCAACCGCTGCACCACGCTCAATCTCCAGCGACGGTTGTTCTTGCAGACTTCAAGTTCACAAGCAGCGAATAAACGAAACGCGGCTTGTGGTCTGCGAATACAAAAAGTAGGCTCTAATCTCACAATGGCGGCGAATAAACGAAACGCTGCATCGTGGTATCAAATGAAGAACAAACGGTTCCAATCTCACAATAACGGTGAATAAGCAAAACGCCGCATCGTGGTATGCGAATAAAAGAAATAAACGCTTGTCGTTGATGGAGGGAACCTGCTTGGATCCCTCGTTCCAATCATACACGATATTCGATGATTGAAGATGAATAGTAGGAGGAGGAGGATTTTATTCTGTTAAAATATAATTTATAGACATGTTCTTATTTTATGACTTAATTCTTACCGCAGTGACTGCTTTCCATTCCGCGTATATATATATATATACTCGGTGTGACCAACACGTTGGGAAACATAATTCGAAGTTCGAAACATCGAAACCTTAACAGTCACTATCGATACTCATTATAAATTCATTGCTAATCGCTATCGGTCCGTCTCGCGACATCCCCACCCCCGTGAAGGATCTACTTCACTCACGTCCAGAATTGCAAGCTTAGAGACGGGACGCATTATCGTTCGGACATGGTTTCGATCAGCAACGCGTACACTGGCACGTCGGGCCACTCCATCTGGTCCCGCGTAGACTTCTTCCACGATACCCTTTCGCCATTCCCTGCGCGGCAATGCTGGGTCACATACAAATACTACGTTTCCAGCGCGCATCGGTGTGGTGCTCCGGCACCATTTCTCTCGGCGAACAAGCGTAGGTAGATACTCACAGACCCATCTCTTCCAGAATCGATCGCGCAACAGGCGCGCTATACGCCACTGCTCCCTAGTGGTGCATTGCGTGAGCTCCTTGCTCTCAATGCCGGATACGTCTTGCAGATTGGCCGTTCCCTTTAGCAAATCGTTCGGTGTCAGAGGCGCTTCTTGGTCTATTGATATTGGCAGATGGGTAAGCGGACGAGAATTTACGACGTTATCCGCTTCAATCAAAAAACTTTGGAGCACATGCTCCTTAGGCGCCAACTCCCGTAGCGTGTGGTTCAGTACTCGTTTCACACACTGTACCATTCTCTCCCAGACTCCTCCTTCAGATGGATTCGCTGGGCAGTTGAAGAGCCACTCGACTCCCTTGGTAGACAGTTCATCCTGTATTCTCTCTGGCTGGAAAACATCTGTGAACCGCTTGGCCTCTCTGTCGGCCCCGACGAAGTTCTTACCATTGTCGCTGCGCAGTCTAAATACTGGTCCGCGCCGGCAAAGGAAATTTCTCATAGCGATGATGCAGGAGTCTGTCGAAAGATCGTCCGCCAGTTCCAAATGTATCGCTCTTGTTGTCAGGCACGTAAACAAGGCGACCCACCGCTTCTCTTTACGTCGTCCTGACGATACGAGCAGTGGTCCAAAATAATCCAGTCCAGTATATTTAAATGGCCAGCCATTGGCCTCTAGTCGGTCCTCTGGCAAGGGACCCATCATTGGTGGCGCTGGCTGCGCCCGTTTTAACTTGCATGTTGCACATGCGTACACAATCTTCTGCACCAATCTACGTAGATTCGTCACCCAGAACTTGGTTCGAATCTCACTTATGGTGGCGTCCAGATTTTGATGTTTCATTTTGACATAAAAGTGTGCCACCATTAGCTCAGTCAGTGGATGCCGATGTGACAATACAATCGGTCGCCTGGGTCCGTATGGCATGCACAAAACAGCATCCACTCTTCCGTAGGCACGGAGAATTCCGCTTTCATCCAGATAAGGTGCTAGGCCCTGTATGTCGCTACGTCCAGCAAATATTTCCTTGTTATACGCGGCTTGGATTTCATCTGGAAACGTTTCGCACTGGGACCGCCGTAGTAACAAGTTCTCGGCGTCCTCACATTCTGCTGCTGTTAGGCCATAGCGTTCGAGTTGATCCCATTGACCACGACATCGTCTGACGAATCGTTGTACCCAGGCGGTGGTTCGGATTATTCTTGTGTAGCTCGAGAATCTCTGAAATGAAATAAAAAAGTGGCTAGCGGCGATCAGCGCAAACTCACTTGGCATCTCTTCTTCGTCATCGAAGGTATCAACACGTATTGTTGGCTGCGGCCAGTTGCTGGCTGTCTCCCTCAAGAAAGTTGGTCCAGTTAACCATCGAGATGTTTGGCTCAAATCAACCTTTGATTGTGCCCTTGTTGCGTCATCCGCAACGTTATATGCAGTTGGCACCCATCGCCATTGTGGAACTTCCGTGGACTCTAGGATCTCTGACACTCGGTTGCCGACGAACTGCTTATATCGGCGGTGAGTGCTGCCTATCCAGTGTAGCACTGTCTTAGAGTCCGTCCAAAGAACGATGTTGCTGATAACTGCACTGTGCTCCTCTTTCACAGTGTTCAGCAACCTGGTTCCCAAGACCGCGGCTTGCAACTCCAGTCTTGGAATCGACATGGTTCGCATGGGTGCGCATTTCGTTTTAGCACATATAAAACGTACGCGTACCTCGCTGCTGGTTGTAACCCTCCAATAGGCTACTGCCGCAAATGCCGATTGACTGGCATCTACGAATACATGTAGTTGCGTATCCATTATTACTCCAGGGCCGTAGTAGTAACGTGGACATCGAAATTTTCCAACGTTAACGATTTCTTGACGCCATTTCTCAAAGGCATCGGAAAGTCCATCCGGTAGTGGTTCGTCACACTTAACTTTACGTCGCCAAATCTCTCTCAGCAGCAATTTGGCGGTAATCATAAGGCAGCTCAATAATCCTAAGGGATCAAAGGTGGACATTATTAGGCTGAGGAATTCTCTTTTAGTCGGAGTTCGTTTGCCCTCCAATACGCTGCTCGGTACTCTATGGAATGTTACGTGGAACTTGAACTCATCCGTGGCTGGCTGCCAGTACATTCCCAATATCTTCTCTTCAGCGTCACACCATCCGACGTCCTCTGCGATTCCCTTTTGGCCTAAGGCCTCAATCACTTGTAGTGAGCTGGAAGCAAATTTGCATAACTCGAACCCAGGTTTCGCATGTATGTCTTTCACGCGGCTCGACACGGCGATGGCTTCCGCTTCCGTAGCAAAGCTATCCACGTAGTCATCCACGTAGTGGTAGTCGGTGATGGCTTTAACTGCTTTAACGTTTCATCTTTTTTCTCAATGTTGATAAGCCTTTTGTGCGCCATATCATAGCTGGGCGGTAGCACAATGTTATCATTTTTCCTAAGCAGTCCAGTTTGATAGCGTTGCCCGACTCTCACCGTGGTGTCTTCGAGCATCTTCTGACTTCTGTCGTCGGCTGCGACCGGCGGCGAAAGCTTCACACCAAAGTTCTCTATCTCGAAGTAGTCGCTTACCATTTTGTGTACAGCGTTATGAACCGAATTCACATTTTTGAGGGCGTATCGGTGGTCTTTCCCAGTTCCACTAACTTGAAGGTTGACCATGGTAGCTGGTTCTTGGGCGGATTTACCCCCAAACCAATTGATACTGAGTTGTCGTCGTTCACCTTCCAGGTTCAATTCACGTCGAAGGTCGTCGTCCATCATGGACACAGAGGAGCCTTCGTCAAAGAGTGCGTACGTGTCTACACGCTTATTTCCTCGACCGAAAAGAGTCACAGGCAATATGCGGAATAGTAGCCGCATTCCATTTGGATCGACACAACTTAGGTTCCTCTCGGGCACCGTTTCAATGGCCCTTGGTGGTGTGTCTCGGCTGGCGATTCTACGTGAATCCGATGAACTTCTTCCTCTTTCGTCTCTAGGTATCTGCCTGGCTGGCGGTGGTGATCTTCTAGAGGAATTCAAAGCTTCGTGTAGCAGGCGGTGATGCCTTCCGTGGCATCCATTTTCTCCGCAGTTCTTGTCTCCCCGGCAGGATCTTGCCATGTGACCGCCACGCAAACACGAGAAACATAATCGGTGCTCCTTCACATACCTCCACCTTGCTGGTGGGGAAGCTCGGTTGAACTCTTTACAATATATGACACCATGCTGTCCATTGCATATTGGACACCTTCTCCAGTCATCATCATGTTTGTCGGCACTTACGTGTAGCACTCGACGTGCAGATGACATTGGCGAGTTCGCTCAGCCACCTACTGAAATGCACGACCGTCGGGTAAGTATTCAGTGTAGCTCAGAATCTAGCCCATTCCACTCTTCTAGTTGTTGGCAGTTTGGTGACCAGTTCATCGATCAAGGTAGGATTTCCTAAATGTTGTTCCCCATTCGGGATTGATTGTAGGAATGCGGCGAGATTGCTCACGCACGTAGCAAACGGTATGATACGTGTCAACTGGTGTTCCTGAATAGGTTGTACTTCACGAGCGCTTTGAAGTTGGCTCCGGATAAGCTGCTCCGGTCTTCCATACCTAAAGCGCAGTTGATCAATCACAGCATTTACCGTCCTTGGGTGGATGAGCAACGATTTAACTGTATCTCTTGCTTCTCCTTTCAAGGCCTTTATCAATCTTAGATTGTTCTCCAAATCTGTGCAGCCGTATGCTGCTGTAGTTTCCGTATACGCATGGAAAAATATGGGCCAGTCTTCGGGCTGGCCTCCAAATTGAAGAAGATCCGGCAGTTTACGTGTCGTCTTCATCATCGGCATGGTGGCTCCGCAAACAATTGTGGATGGTGTCGGTGCCGTCAAGGTTTCCTTCGGGGTTATGTGCAAGGGCGCGCACCCTGCTGTTGCTTGCTCCACGTAATTTGGCCTTGAATGACTCATAGTCACATAACAGCTCAATGATGGTTGTGCCATTCCATTAATGTGCGTAGATGATGCACACAAATACGTCGGTAATCTCCCGGTCATATGTGCTGACATAACCTCCTTATTTTGCAGCAGTGCATTGCTGCCCGATGGCAGCTGTACATTTTCACTCACTGCTGTTGCCATGCTGCTTTGCAACGGTTGATTCTCGCTCTCACATAACGGCAAGTTTCCAGGCAAAGATGGCGGCAGCGTGCTAGTTGCACTGCTCACTCCAATGTTTTCGGGTCCAACGGTATCGTTTGCGGTACTTACTCGCACTTGGTTCGTCGTTGCGTTCCGAATTTCTTTCTCCAACGTTGCGATCCTCTGAAGCAGACTCGCAACTTGGGTATCATTATTGTGTGTCTTTTCAGGCTTATTGGACTGTGTACACACTTCTTGTCCTATCCGTGTGGTCTCAGCGGCGACCGGCATACTCAGACCTCCAGATGTACTGGGTGTATGCTGTGGTTGCGGTTCATTTGACGCAATCCTCACCGTTGGTGTCGCCGTCATCGTTGCAACTCCAGTGGTGGTCGTCTGTTCCATATCAAGTAGTCTAGGACTTCTTCTGGGTGAATGTTGGGTTGGCATTCTCAATTTGTCCCAGGAATCTGACAACTCTCTAGCTGGGTGGGTGCTTAGGCTTATGTTGCGTAGTAGTCACTACTACACGTGCAGGCCGCAGTTTCAACCGCTGCACCACGCTCAATCTCCAGCGACGGTTGTTCTTGCAGACTTCAAGTTCACAAGCAGCGAATAAACGAAACGCGGCTTGTGGTCTGCGAATACAAAAAGTAGGCTCTAATCTCACAATGGCGGCGAATAAACGAAACGCTGCATCGTGGTATCAAATGAAGAACAAACGGTTCCAATCTCACAATAACGGTGAATAAGCAAAACGCCGCATCGTGGTATGCGAATAAAAGAAATAAACGCTTGTCGTTGATGGAGGGAAGCTGCTTGGATCCCTCGTTCCAATCATACACGATATTCGATGATTGAAGATGAATAGTAGGAGGAGGAGGATTTTATTCTGTTAAAATATAATTTATAGACATGTTCTTATTTTATGACTTAATTCTTACCGCAGTGACTGCTTTCCATTCCGCGTATATATATATATACTCGGTGTGACCAACACGTTGGGAAACATAATTCGAAGTTCGAAACATCGAAACCTTAACAGTCACTATCGATACTCATTATAAATTCATTGCTAATCGCTATCGGTCCGTCTCGCGACATCCCCACCCCCGTGAAGGATCTACTTCACTCACGTCCAGAATTGCAAGCTTAGAGACGGGACGCATTATCGTTCGGACATGGTTTCGATCAGCAACGCGTACACTGGCACGTCGGGCCACTCCATCTGGTCCCGCGTAGACTTCTTCCACGATACCCTTTCGCCATTCCCTGCGCGGCAATGCTGGGTCACATACAAATACTACGTTTCCAGCGCGCATCGGTGTGGTGCTCCGGCACCATTTCTCTCGGCGAACAAGCGTAGGTAGATACTCACAGACCCATCTCTTCCAGAATCGATCGCGCAACAGGCGCGCTATACGCCACTGCTCCCTAGTGGTGCATTGCGTGAGCTCCTTGCTCTCAATGCCGGATACGTCTTGCAGATTGGCCGTTCCCTTTAGCAAATCGTTCGGTGTCAGAGGCGCTTCTTGGTCTATTGATATTGGCAGATGGGTAAGCGGACGAGAATTTACGACGTTATCCGCTTCAATCAAAAAACTTTGGAGCACATGCTCCTTAGGCGCCAACTCCCGTAGCGTGTGGTTCAGTACTCATTTCACACACTGTACCATTCTCTCCCAGACTCCTCCTTCAGATGGATTCGCTGGGCAGTTGAAGAGCCACTCGACTCCCTTGGTAGACAGTTCATCCTGTATTCTCTCTGGCTGGAAAACATCTGTGAACCGCTTGGCCTCTCTGTCGGCCCCGACGAAGTTCTTACCATTGTCGCTGCGCAGTCTAAATACTGGTCCGCGCCGGCAAAGGAAATTTCTTATAGCGATGATGCAGGAGTCTGTCGAAAGATCGTCCGCCAGTTCCAAATGTATCGCTCTTGTTGTCAGGCACGTAAACAAGGCGACCCACCGCTTCTCTTTACGTCGTCCTGACGATACGAGCAGTGGTCCAAAATAATCCAGTCCAGTATATTTAAATGGCCAGCCATTGGCCTCTAGTCGGTCCTCTGGCAAGGGACCCATCATTGGTGGCGCTGGCTGCGCCCGTTTTAACTTGCATGTTGCACATGCGTACACAATCTTCTGCACCAATCTACGTAGATTCGTCACCCAGAACTTGGTTCGAATCTCACTTATGGTGGCGTCCAGATTTTGATGTTTCATTTTGACATAAAAGTGTGCCACCATTAGCTCAGTCAGTGGATGCCGATGTGACAATACAATCGGTCGCCTGGGTCCGTATGGCATGCACAAAGCAGCATCCACTCTTCCGTAGGCACGGAGAATTCCGCTTTCATCCAGATAAGGTGCTAGGCCCTGTATGTCGCTACGTCCAGCAAATATTTCCTTGTTATACGCGGCTTGGATTTCATCTGGAAACGTTTCGCACTGGGACCGCCGTAGTAACAAGTTCTCGGCGTCCTCACATTCTGCTGCTGTTAGGCCATAGCGTTCGAGTTGATCCCATTGACCACGACATCGTCTGACGAATCGTTGTACCCAGGCGGTGGTTCGGATTATTCTTGTGTAGCTCGAGAATCTCTGAAATGAAATAAAAAAGTGGCTAGCGGCGATCAGCGCAAACTCACTTGGCATCTCTTCTTCGTCATCGAAGGTATCAACACGTATTGTTGGCTGCGGCCAGTTGCTGGCTGTCTCCCTCAAGAAAGTTGGTCCAGTTAACCATCGAGATGTTTGGCTCAAATCAACCTTTGATTGTGCCCTTGTTGCGTCATCCGCAACGTTATATGCAGTTGGCACCCATCGCCATTGTGGAACTTCCGTGGACTCTAGGATCTCTGACACTCGGTTGCCGACGAACAGCTTATATCGGCGGTGAGTGCTGCCTATCCAGTGTAGCACTGTCTTAGAGTCCGTCCAAAGAACGATGTTGCTGATGACTGCACTGTGCTCCTCTTTCACAGTGTTCAGCAACCTGGTTCCCAAGACCGCGGCTTGCAACTCCAGTCTTGGAATCGACATGGTTCGCATGGGTGCGCATTTCGTTTTAGCACATATAAAACGTACGCGTACCTCGCTGCTGGTTGTAACCCTCCAATAGGCTACTGCCGCAAATGCCGATTGACTGGCATCTACGAATACATGTAGTTGCGTATCCATTATTACTCCAGGGCCGTAGTAGTAACGTGGACATCGAAATTTTCCAACGTTAACGATTTCTTGACGGCATTTCTCAAAGGCATCGGAAAGTCCATCCGGTAGTGGTTCGTCACACTTAACTTTACGTCGCCAAATCTCTCTCAGCAGCAATTTGGCGGTAATCATAAGGCAGCTCAATAATCCTAAGAGATCAAAGGTGGACATTATTAGGCTGAGGAATTCTCTTTTAGTCGGAGTTCGTTTGCCCTCCAATACGCTGCTCGGTACTCTACGGAATGGCAGACCCCATAAAGTATATATATTCTTGATCAGCATCAATAGCCCAGTCGATATAGCCATGTCCGTCTGTCCGTCTGTCCGTCTGTCCGTCCGTCCGTCCGTCCGTCTGTATGAACAAAAGGATCTCAGAGACTATAAGAGCTAGAAAGGTGAAAGGGGTCGCAAATGAAAGGTACAATACCCAAGCAGTACAAGTTTGTTTTTGTTTTTTGACACGCCCACTTTAGGGCGTTCTATCTTCATATAAAGGTATATGTACAGAAAAAACTTGAATGTTTTAGTATAGAAAACTTTTGTTAGCAATGCTATCTAATCCAAATTTACACAGAGACTACATGTCTATGAAGTACATGTACTGACCAAGTTTTATTCAAATCGGACTACTATATCGTATAGCTCCCATAGGACCGATCGGTCAAAAATACGCTCCAAATATAAGTTAGTATGAAAAAATTTTGCATTGACTAAGCTATCATAATGAAACTGACACAAAACAAATTTATCAATAATATAAATATACTGACCAAGTTTCATACAAATCGGACAACTATATCGTATAGCTCCCATAGGGCCGATCGGTCAAAAATTTGCATTTCGTATGAATTTGTATGAAAATTTTCTGTATTTACCAAGCTTTCTTAATGAAACTGACACAGAATAAATTTATCAATAACATAAATGTACTGGCCAAGTTTCATTCAAATCGGACTACTATATCGTATAGCTCCCATAGGAACAATCGGTCGAACATTGAGTAACGGGTATCCTAAAGTCGCGGGGCGACTATAGCATTCTTTCTTGTTTTCATTTGAAATTTTTTCACATACTTTGTTGTGAGAAAGTCTAACTAAAAATTTGCGCATAACCCCTAACTCTATTAAATGCATGCAATCTAAAGGAATTTGGGAGATCATACACACACCAAGTTTTTCTAATAGAGACTTTGCCACTATATAGGGAGCTGCATGCTGCTTAGGATACTTTCTACTTGCAAAGTCTTCATTGCTAATTAACTCTGCTGAGTTGGTGCTGTATGTTAATACAGAATTAATTTTTTTAGCAACTTGTGAACATTTTGCACACCCGTTGCTAGACGTGTGGCCTGGAGTGCCGCTGATGAAGGCTCTAGCAGGGGCATCACAAATTATAGACTTCAAACAAATTTGTATGTCCCTGTCTCCTAATCTCATACCATTTAATAAAAATGGTTCCAACTCTGTTGTGAACTTGCTTAAATATTCACAACAGCTGTTGGGCTTATTTTTACTTAAGTAAATACATACGGGAAAAATCGGACAATTCTCTACATTATTTAATTTTATTAAAATTGGCCAAAGTTGTGCATTTGAGCTTTTAAATAGGGGTAGACCATCAATATTGATGTCTATGGAAAGGGACTTGGGAATTTTCACAACTGCATTTATTTTCTGCAGTTGATTTTTAATGCCTATGTCTAAATACCAACCTGAACACATTTCAAAAATTTCTGCCTTCGCTTTGTTTTCAAATTTATAAAAATTTTATAAAAACCTCAATATTTACATCTTTTAAATTTAAATCAAATCTAACATACAACTCTTTGTTGGCTTATGAAATAAATACCACTCTTTAAGCTTATCGCATAAAGTGGACGTATTTTCACTACCTACCAGATCTTCCCTGTCCTGGGGTTCGTTACCGTCTATTACAGTATCCCCGTCGCTCTCTCTCTTTCTGCGTGCTTCACTGTCGCTCTCTCCTAAATTATTTCCCACATTATTTATTCTACTTAAAAGTAGCTCTCTCTCCTTCTTAACTAATCTACGCATTTGCCTTTTTCCTACCATGTTATATGTTGCTTTAATTATACCCGTTACTCGTAGAGTACAAGCGTATATTGTAATCGTTGGAATGTATGTAACAGGCAGAAGGAGGCGTGGCAGACCCCATAAAGTATATATATTCTTGATCAGCATCAATAGCCGAGTCGATATAGCCATGTCCGTCTGTCCGTCCGTCCGTCCGTCTGTATGAACAAAAGGATCTCAGAGACTATAAGAGCTAGAAAGGTGAAAGGGGTCGCAAATGAAAGGTACAATACCCAAGCAGTACGAGTTTGTTTTTGTTTTTTGACACGTCCACTTTAGGGCGTTCTATCTTCATATAAAGGTAAATGTACAGATAAAACTTGAATGTTTTAGTATAGAAAACTTTTTTGTTAGCAATGCTATCTGAACCAAATTCACACGAAGAGTACATATCTACGAAGTACATGTACTGACCAAGTTTCATACAAATCGGACAACTATATCGTATAGCTCCCATAGGGCCGATCGGTCAAAAACACGCTCCAAATATAAATTAGTATGAAAAAATTTTGCATTGACTAAGCTATCTTAATGAAACTGACACAAAATAAATAAATCATAAATATAAATATACTGACCAAGTTTCATAGAAATCGGACTACTATATCGTATAGCTCCCATAGGGACAATAGGTCAAAAATTTGTATTTAGTATGAATTTGTATGAAACTTTTCTGTATTTACCAAGCTATCCTAAAGAAACTGATACAGAATAAATTTATCAAAAACATAAATGTACTGACCAAGTTTCATACAAATCGTATGACTATATCGTATAGCTCCCATAGAAACAATCGGTCGAACATTGAGTAACGGGTATCCTAAAGTTGCGGGGCGACTGTAGCATTCTTTCTTGTTATACTCTCTGCAAGAGTATATTGGGTTTGTGAAAATGTATGTAACAGGCAGAAGGAGGCGTGGCAGACCCCATAAAGTATATATATTCTTGATCAGCATCACAAGCCGAGTCGATATAGCCATGTCCGTCTGTCCGTCTGTCTGTCTGTCTGTCCGTATGAACAAACAGATTTCAGAGATGGTAAGAGCTACAAGTTCGAGCTTGGTCTCAATCGATCACATATTTAGTCAGTCAATACAAGAATCTTTTTTTTTTTCGATGCCACGCCCCATTCGCCCACAATGAGCAAAAAACTAGACATACCTCGGAAAAAATTGGTGTTTTGGGCGAATATCTCAATAACTATTGCACCTAGGATCACCAACTTTGGTATGGAGGTTGCTAGTGACAGCGTAAATGCATTGACATTAAATTTGGACTGCCACGCCCCGTTTTCTCACAATTAATAAAAGTAATTCTCAACTTTTTAGGCATTCTTTAATGTAGTACAGTATTGTAATTTATAATTCGTGTGAAGACTAACTATATCAAACTATCCTGAAAGGCGCATTGAAATCGCACTATAAACAAGAAAACTAGAAGCGTTACAATATTGATAACTGGATGCAATATCATGTATGAGTGCAGGTGAGACAGAAACATACAAGCACATGTGACGGCAGCGCTGCAGCATTCATATCAATGTTTGAGTGCAAGCGAGACAGAAACATACAAGCACATGTTTGCTTTCGTGGCGGCAGCGCTGCCCGCAGTCGCTGGCCGCGCTGAATACACACATACATTCATACATGTATATGCATCATATATTGCCTTTCGTATGTGTATTCGCATACAGACAAACAGATGTATGTTTGATTATGCTTAGATTGTTTTTGTTTCAACGTGTTTTAATGCAAGTACTACACATTGTAATATCTCTAGACCGATTTTAATAATTAAACCGCGAAAAAATGCAGAGAGTATTTTACGGTCGGGCGTGCTCGACTGTACTTTTCTTACTTGTTAACTTGGAAACTGGTGCTGTCTGATAATCGAAATCGCCTAAGTCACGAAACTTTGGAGAATATTCTACTAGTCAGGCTAAATTCCACACATTTAGATAGTGCTATAGATAATTTAAGTTTATTTGAGAATGAAAATGAAAATTCATATTAAATATATAATATATATACATAAAAATATGTACATATGTCTATAGTATATATGTATATGTATATACTACAAGTCCATTATTTTTATAAGTTTATGAATTTTTAATTAATATATGTTTTTAATTTTTAAATATCTCATAATTGATAAGAACACACATATGTAGATATAAATGAAAATAAATGCATGGTTTTCTACTATATATATAAGTCCATTATTATTATAAGTTTTTGGATTAATTTTATTTTCAACATTGAATAAAATATGTTTTATATCTTTTAATTTTTGGTGTACATATACCTTACATACATATGTAATACACTTGCTACGAAGCAAGCGAAGAAAATAAGGGTTGTTTTACAAACAAACAAACACAGAGAAAATACACTCACGAGAGCCGTAGCACAAAAAACAAAAGCATTTGCTACGCTCTCATCTCGCTCTCTGCTTTGTGCTATTGCTACGGCTACAGCGGTAGTTTATTGCGTGTCAGACCTGAGAGCATAGCAGAGCACATATTTTCGATCGATAGGCTACGACTCTGCTACGGCTCTCGACAAAACTCAGAGCGGTAGCGAGAGCAAAACGAAAAACTACGCTGTAGCAGAGCATTTTCAAACGCTGTTAAATTTTAATTTTGTAAATGTATTTTTAAAATTTTATGGGCACTACTATGAGAGTACGGGGTCTTCTATAGTCGGCTCGCTCGACTGTAGCCTTTCTTACTTGTTTCTCCACATATTACCTATAGTTGTATACTCTCTTCAATTAACACCTTAAAATCTTCCCAGATATCATTCTAAGTGGTGTGCTTAAGGAGTGCTGTTCTTCTATAATAAAACCTCTATTAATTCTGTTTAACCTTTCTTTAGAATCCTCTATCTTTCCTACCTTATGGAAAGAATTTTACATTATCCCACTGCATAAAAAAGGGTTTATGTCGGATATATCCAACTAGAGGGGAATTGCGAAGTTGTCAACAATCCCTAAGCTCTTCGAAAAGATAATAGAATCGACTTTGCAACACCTCTGAAAGTCAATTATCTCTCCCGCTCAACACGGGTTTGTTAAGAGTCGGTCGACTTCGACCAATCTATTAGAATTTACCTCTTTTGTTATTGAGGCATTTCTTAATAGAATGCAAACTGATTTCATCTACACTGACTTTAGTACAGCATTGGACTCTGTTAATCATAACCTTCTTTTACATAAATTTAGTAACCTAGGTTTCCCACCCACCCTTCTTCTGTGGATATCAACATATCTAACAGGTAGGACCCAAAGGGTTATGCTTAGATCAGAAATATCTAAATCTGATTTCGTTACGTATGGAGTTCCTCAGGGTAGTCACCTAGGCCCATTGTTTTTTAATCTTATTATAAACGACCTTCGCTCTTCGCTATCCCATGCATACTTATGTAAGCAGATGATGTGAAATTATTATTATCTTACATTGACCCCCAGGATCATGCGTTACTTTAAGTTGATTTAAACACAATGCCCAAACGGTGCATAACTAATCACTTGAAACTAAATTTTTCTAAATGCCTGTTTATGACTTTTAACAGGGTTACTCCTTACTTATCCAAGTACTATATTGACAATGTACTCTTAAAACGTATACTGTCAGTTGAAGACCATGGTGTTCTTTTTGATAATAAATTAAGTTTCACACATTATATATCCTCAATTGTTAATATAGCCAAGGGCACTCTTGGATTTATTAAACTCTAGTCTAAAGAATTTAATGATCCCTTCGTCACTAAACTTTTTTACACATCCCTTGTCCGCCCCATTCTTGAATATTGTTCATGTGTCTGGTTTCCTCAACATGCTCATACTCAAGATTTAATTGAGTCAGTGCAGAAGCAGTTTTTACTCTTTACACTTCGAGGTCTTAATTGGGACCCTAATCTTCGCCTTCCTTCCTACAAAAATAGGCTCTTACTCCTTAATCTTCCATCCCTTCTTAATCGTAGGAGAGTTTTTGGAATTATTTTCCTTCATAAGCTTAAAATTGGTGATATCTGCTCCTCATCTCTTTTAGAACGCCTTAATTTCAATATTCCAACCAGGGCAACCAGGTACTACATCCCTTTATTTCTTCCTACATGCACTACTGACTACGCTTTGCACAATCGTTTTCGGGTATTATGCGCTCAATATAACGAATAGTATAGAATTATTGATACATCTCTTTCTCTTTTCCGTCATAAAGCTTCACTTTACAGCCAACAGATTAACAATTAACTAATTGATAATTTAATTAACTAAATTTGTTTAATATTTTCAGTTAAAATATATTTTTATTATACTTTTTATAGTCATTAATAGTAATTTTAATTATAAATATAACTTAATATTTTGGGTAATACTAGCGACTGCACTAAGTCTGCGTTAATAAATAAATAAATAATCGCGAAAAAAGTGCAGGGAGTATTTTACGGTCGGGCGTGCTCGACAGTACTTTTCTTTCTTGTTTTGTTTATATTGTTGACATTTTTGACATCTACATACGTACTCTTTGACATGATGAGTCATGTTTATCTAATCGTAGTGTCATTTGATTTTTGCTAGTGTTCTTGTCAACTTTTATAGGATCATTATAATATGTAGACAAAATTGCTTCTTTATCTTTATATTTCTCGATAATGGTCATCGGTTGGATTAGCGCTTTTTTAAATGAATCCAATATTTTATTGCCCATTTCTTTAAAAGATTCTATTGAAATAGTTTCAAAAATCTTTTCACTTGGTGCCGATTTAAGTTGGCTGATCTTTATTATACCGACATGTTTTTCAAGCCTTTGAAACAATCGACCTAAGTCAAGATTTCTATTGGTGCACAGATCGCTAACATCAATTCTTGCTATTACTTTTTGTTATTCCATGCTTAAGTAAACATAAATTATTTGTTATGTGCAAGGTCACTACTTTCCGTACTTTATCATTACAAATGACTTTATGTACGTTGGGCTTAGAAACTTTCTTAGGAACTTGCCTAAGCATAGTTTCATTTTTGTTCTCTAAGCAGAGAATATTTTGTCTACTTTGTTGCCTGGTAGTGACTTTCAGGACTTTGTTTTGTATGCCTTTTCATTCGGATAGTGTTGCCACGAAATTGTCTTTTCCTTTTAAGTATTCCACAATGAAGTCATAATCCTCTTATTCTAGTCTCAGCTACCCTGTGCGCCTTCTGTCAAGTAGAAGGCTTGTATCTCGATGTTACGATAGCAAGGATAGTGAATTCGTCCAGCTAGACCGGGGATCAGTTTCCTCGTCTTCGTGTAAAGGTTGTGTGTGTGGAATTTTCGGCATGACCATGATGTTCTATCTATTCAACTATGTGTTAACTTGGTCAAGCTGCCTTTGTGTTGTATTGGAGGCGGTTTGTGCTAAGGCGTCGCTGGGCAGAAAAGCTTTGTCATCACCGAAGGTGGGCATCAATATTCTAGCGTCCGAGACGATGACCATATCAGCGGTGTAGACCGTGTAAATCCCTGAACCCAATAAATTTCGCTCTCCATCTCATACCTCATTGATGTCGGATTTTTCGATACCACATTTCACGCAGCTGCTTCTTTCGACATCAAAAGATTTGAGAAGAATGTAGTAGAGTGCGGAGAGATCTTCCTTAAACTTAAAGAGCAGCCCTGTGTGCCAGACTCTGTAGAAGACCTGTTTGACATCCAGAAACATCGCTGCGTGTACTTTTTTTCCTCGTATGCTTCCAGTATTTTCTCAACGATTCTGTGGCACTGCTCTGGTGTTCCGTGACATTCCCTGAACCCGAACTGTTGATAGGGCACCAAACCGGCCTCCACCACTTTTGGAGTAGTCTCTCGACTACTTTGGAGAGTACCACCAATAAACTAATCGGGTGATATGAGGCGAGATTAGCTCGAGATTTCCCAGGTTTTTGGATCAGTATGATTTCGGCACATTTACACTGGATGAGAAGTGTCCTTACTGGAAGCATGTTGTGGAAAAGTTCTAGACCAGAATGCTGTAGGACTTCAATGGCAGGTAGATTGACTTCATCATATCCGGGTGACTTGGATGCTTTGTGCTATCTGATTTCTGTTGTCAGCTGTTTAGCAGCAACTGCTGGTATTGGGAGAGTAGACAAGGGACGTAAAGGAAGTTCGCCGAAACCCCCCATAAAAAAGGGGTGAATGCGTCGTGTAAATGCTTTAGGTGACACTCCAAAGATCTTGTTGGAAGTTGCCTGGCTTCACTTTTTCCATATACTGGTGAAGGGATTACCTTTTTGGGTAATAGAGCTCTGTCTTATCTCTAGGGTTGCGAGAATTACGCCTGATTCGGTGGAGACCGATTTTCTCAGCAAATAAGGCTGAACCTTCCGACAACCAGAGTTTGATGTCCCTATGTGGGATCTGGGAGTGGAGTGAGAAACGGCATTGTGAACTTCAATGTTGAGTTTTTTGACGGCACAGTCCAGTTCGACGTTAGTTGTAATAAAACATCTGCATGGTTACATTCACATTATAAGTAAAACTGAGTATATTCGAATAGAATTGAGTTGAGTTGAGTATGAAGCACACAATGAGTGAATATGAATGATTATAAGTATATTTTGGTACTCACACAATGCGAATTGAGTGAGAACAAATTCTGCGTAATAATGAATGAGAATGAGAATACTCGAATTACTTGAGTATTGACATATATATTTTGTGTATTTATTTCGCTTGTATCGCCGAAACGTAACAGTGGACTGCACTAGCAAAAATGGATGGAGAAAAAAATAAACCAGCTGAGAATGTATGTAATTTAAAGCGTATTTTGTTGTTTGTGGTTTCGTTTGTTTTGTTATTGTTGTAGTTAAATATAATGTATAAATACTTTTATTAATAACATACTTTATATATGCTTAGTTTAAAAACTCTGTTCTTGTGACCTGTCCATGAGTGTCAATTTTGTGTTTTTTTTTTCAGAATTAATTTAGTTAATAATTTAAATATACACGCTGTTTACTTGCTACAAACTCGGAAAATATTAATAAAATAATGTTTTTACATTCTAATTTAGAATAAATGTATATATATAATATATAAATATATATAAGAAATAGTTATAAGCAAAATGAATATTAAAATATAATTTATGTTATTCTTTTATCTGTTTTCTGTATGCACAATAAAACAGCATCAACAAACGCTTTGCTACTCGAATATATTCGAATATTTTCCTCTCATTTTCAGTTATAATCATGCATACTCTTCTTCTCAACTTTGTGCGTTGTAGTATAACGGGAGCTTACTCACTCATTCATACACATTTCGCTTCGTATTCATATTCACTCTACTCAATTTGAGCGTTGTATACTTGAGTGCGGTTTTTTTGCCACTCATGCAGATGTTTAGTTGTTATTGTGACCACAGGATTCAGACTGTCCTGCAATCACTGTTTGTATAGCTGTATATTAGAGTTAGGCTTAAACAGTCTTCTCCTCTTGGAATGGGTGCATACATTTAAGTAGACCAAAACTTTGACAGCGCTGTGGTCAGATCACAAGACAATCGCCATGCCAGTGATGATTTTGTGTCGCGGGATCCTGCCGCGCCTCCTCGGGCGGTGCCAATTGTGTGGCTCGATAACCCATCGCACTGTGGGGCAGCCGGTCGGAAAACGTGGCAAAAATCATGATTGTGACAAAAAGAAAAATTTTAAAAAATGATCATGGGTGATAATTTCGAAATTTTTCTGAAATCAGTTGAAAATTGTGGATAGTAGAGCCCTTCGAACCTGACCTATTTCCTGATATATGCCAAAATACATACATTTTCGTCGCAAAGTATAAACTTTAAAATTGAATTCTGGGCGAAATAATCGATCAATCTTAAAGTTATTTTTTTGTAATTTTCGTTTTATAACCGAAAAAGTAAAAAAAAGAGACTATTTTTGTGCCGTTTTTTTAAATTAACATGGAGATAACTTCTAATTTTCACAGATGTTCACGAAGAAACTATACCCATATTATAGAATGAACATTCTTCTAATATGCTTATGTAATTTCCTTTGCCCTAGTTTGCCCATTTAGAATCTAAAGTCATAAAATGAACCCAACCTCGCGTTAAAAATGCGCGGGTCAGGTATGGAAGAAGAAGAGCGCAGGCAAATATGCGAATCTCATGAATGGAAATTTGACTAAAAAATCACCTGACCTAGTAACACTTATAAAATGTTATTTTGTAAGGGTTTTACCCGTATTCATTCAACAGGTAATATATATTTTTTAAAGGTATAAGTTTGTTACCCGTGTTTGTTTTCAGTTCTAGGTAAGTTTTTAGACCCCGTACTCTTTAAAAAAGAGTAAAGGGGTCTATTAAGTTTGTCAGAAGCGAGATGTGCGTAACAGGCAGAAGGAGGCGTGGCCGACCCCATAAAGTATATATATTCTTGATCAGCATCAACAGCCAAGTCGATATAGCAATGTCTGTTTGTCCGTCTGTCTGTCCGTCCGTATAAACACCTGGATCTTTTAAACTACAACAGCTAGAGACACCAAATTTGGAATGAAATTTGTGTTTTAGGCGAATATCTCAGTAACTATAGCACTTAGGAGCACAAATTTTGGTATACAGGTTCCTCGAGACAGTCTTAGTATAATGCCATTCAATTTTGAGCTGCCACGCCCCCTTTTCTCATAAGAACTAAAAAACTTTCCAACTTCAATGCCGTTTTTAAAGCATTTGTTCAAATAGTACAGTGTTGAAATTTGACATTCGTTTAGAGACCTATCATATCTAACTATCCTGAAAGTTACAGCAAAATCCTATGTCAAACAAGAGAGCTACACGGTTCAAAGTTTATGTTATTTAACTGCAAAATCACTGTATGCGCACAACACATACATACAAACACAGAAACATACAAACATATGTTCGAACGTTTTCTCTACCTGCTGGCGGCAGCCCTGCTCGGAGCAGCTGGCCGCGCCAAACAATGCTATGCATACACACATATGTATGAGCACACATACATATTTGAAAATAATCGGAAGAATGATAGAAGAGGGGCGTAGTGCAACTGGTAGAGTTGCGGCGCAATGTGGAACCTTCGTATGGATCGCGGGTTCGAATGCTGACAATGACAATTGTTCATTTATTTATTTTTTAATTTTAGTTCAAAATGTAAATATTTCATTTTAATTTTTTTAATTTCATTTTAATATTTTAATTTTAAGAAAATGGGCACTACTATGGGAGTACGGGGTCTTAGTCGGCTCGCTCGACTGTAGCCTTTCTTACTTATTTGTTCTTTTTTTGCTATTGCTTTTGCAGCAAGTGTTGTTCGTTTTTGCTGATGCAGATTATTGCGAATCGACGCAAAATCTCATCACGCGATATTATTAATAAAATCAAAATAATATCCAAGTTGTTTCAGTGCAATCGGTGACAAACACAATTTCGGTACAGCAAAAGCGGCGCAACACAAGTCGCAAACAAACGGTGCACAAATAGCAGTACCCGGTCTGTTGTTGTGTCTCTCTTTTCTTTGACTCTTAACGTATTGGAAGTACAACCTCGCGTCATACGGTGTGCGTTGACCTCTTATAGCGAACGTTCGCAAATATGAACGATTGAAGTAAAAGCCGCTGGCCGCGCTCCTTTGCTCCCAAGCGATCTTGACTTTCTGACAGCAAAGTGGGATAAAGCGACAACTGAAAGCGCTCAATGCATTTCTAGCTGAGGAAATGGATTCCTTTGATGAGTCAGATCTACTTGTCCGGCTGTAGACAATAGAGAGCATGAAAACTGAGTTTGAATCTTCTCAATCCATATTGGGAGTCTAAGTCAAAGATATCACGGACATTGGAAATAATTGAAAAGCCGCAGTCTAGCTGTGCAAAATGCACAGCACTTGAAGATCGCCATTTTAACACCACTCTGAGCTGCAATTGCTTAAGTTCAGCGGATGCTATAAGGTCAGGTAAGGTGGTTGCTGGTGTCAAGAACACCAGCGCACATGAGCCGAAAGTCGGCCCGTTGTGATACCTGAGGGGATCTGCGTGGAGGGTTTAGGAGCTAGAAACTAATGGGGTCTAAAGCCAGCCTCTGTGGAGCTTCATCCAGAGGAGTGAATGAAGCCAGAGAGAAGATTTGGCTGAACTTGGTAGAGTTCAGACAGATCGTTTAAGAGGTACGCACCGAAATGACGGTGCCTATGATGACTGAGAGCTGGGCAAAAACAAAAAAAGTGTGCCACCGGTTCATCTTCTTCCTCATTTCCACAGCTGAGACAGAAGTCGTGGTAATTTGCGAAAGTCTAGAAGCATGTATGCCCACAAGCCAGTGCCCAGTGCTTGCACGAAAAACAGCAGAGCAGTTTGCTCGAGTGAGCCTGGAGGATCGGTCATTTGATCGGGTAGACCAGATGCTGCGAGATATCCTGCACCTGGGGGTGGATTCTCGCCTCAGGTCAGCTAGGGGTTCGAAGTGTTTATCGATGTTAAGTCTGCAAGTCGCCAAAGGCGTGGATACTTGCCCTCTCTCATTTCCAAGAGGGGAGACTGTGCCCATCCTAGCGAGCTCGTCTGCAGCTCAATTTCCCTCTATGTCACTATGGCCAGGGACCCAGATGAGGTGGATTTCAAATAGCTTCGCCATCTCCGTCAGAGATCTGCGACATTCGTTGGTGATTTTTGAATTGGGGGAGACAGACTTAAGTGATTTAAGTGCTACCTGACTGTCTGAAACGATACATATTCTGCAGCTGTACGGTATGCATTGTTTTGCAGTCTCAAGCGCTTATTTAATGGCAAACATTTCCGCCTGGAAAACGCTGCAGTGATTTGGTAGTCTGAGCGAACTAGCAATACCGAGTTCTGCGCAATAGATTCCCCCACCCGTTCTGACTTCCGCTCTAGAGCCGTCGGTGTAGAAGTGGATGGAGGAGTTTGAGAAGGAAGGGCCATTATTCCACTCCTCCCTTGAAGGGAAGCCACCCTAAATGTGGTGTTAGTATACTCTGTTGGAATACAGTAGTCAGTATTTGAGAGGAAAAGGAAGCTCAGACATGATGGTTGAGTGACCTATCCTATTCGTGCTCCAGAGGTTAGCCTCTCTCATTCTGATGGCAGAGAGGGAAGCTGATTTCTTGCCCATTATGTCTAGTGGTGGAAGGTATAGAATGGCGTAGAGCGAAGGGCGCCCAAGGTAAATAGTTCTGCCGTACGCTGGATCTTGCTGAGTTTGGATAGTGTGGTTGCTTTCCTTAGTACTGGGCACCACAGTACCACGCCGTATAGAAAAATAGGGCGGACAACGGCAGATCAAGTTTATTTCAAATTGTTGCAACGCCTCCTACCGCCCCCGCAATGAGCAAAAAACCAGACATACCTCGAAAAAATTTGTGTTTTAGGCGAATATCTCAGTAACTATAGCACTTAGGAGCACAAATTTTGGTATACAGGTTCTTAGAGACAGCCTTAGTATGTCATTCAAAATTTTGTGCTGCCACGCCCCCTTTTCTCATAAAAACTAAAAAACTCTCCAGCTTCAATGCCGTTTTTACGGCATTTGTTCAAACAGTACAGTGTTGAAATTCGTTTAGAGACCTATCATATCTAACTATCCTGAAAGTTACAGCAAAATCCTATGTTAAACAAGAGAGCTACACGGTTCAAAGTTTATGTTATTTAACTGCAAAATCACTGTATGCGCACAACACATACATACAAACACAGAAACATACAAACATATGCTCGAACGTTTTCTCTACCTGCTGGCGGCAGCGCTGCTCGGAGCCGCTGGCCGCGCCGACCAATGCTATACATGCACACATATATATATGCACACATACATATATGCAAAAACCTGATGATAACCATAAATATTTATCTATGTTTTTTTTACTCTCTGCAAGAGTATATTGGATTTGTGCAAATGTATATAACAGGCGAAAGGAGGCGTGGCAGACTCTATGAAGTATTTTTTGTTTTGATACCACGCCCACAATGAGGCAAAACCAGGACACACCTCGGAAAAAACAAGGCTTTCGGCGAATACCTCAGTAACTACGGCAGATGGGAACACCAATTTTGGTACGCATATTCCTAGCGACAGCATAACTACAATATTGTTTAAAATTGTGGGCTGCAACGCCCCCTTCTTCCACAAGAACATAATTTTCAAACTTAGAGGCCATTTTTAGCGCATTTGTTCTTATTGTACAGTATTAAAATTTTTGTGGAGAATAATTATATTAAACTATTCTGAAAGTTGCATAAAAATTGGACAATACACAAGAATGCTAATAACATAACAATATTAATAATTGAATGCAATGTCAATGCATGTGTGCAAGTGAGACAAGGACATACAAACATATGTTCGAACGTTTTCGCTGCATGTGTGTCGGCAGCGCTGCCTGCGGTGCTGTTCTGCCTAATGGTATATGTATGTATGTACATATATATGTTTGTATAGATGTGTGTATATGCATACATGCAATGTCAAACGGATTTGTATGTGCATACAAACAAGCAGATGTTTCTTCGATTTTAGTTAGTTTTTATTTGTTTCAACGTGTTTTAATACAAGTACTAGCCATTGTAATATATAATATATAATATAATCGGAAATGAAAGCGGAAAGTATTATACGGTATAGGGCGCGCTCGATTGTACTTATCTTTCTTGTTTTTATAGCATTGCAGGGGTACATTGTTTTGTCACAAAGTTTGTAACGCATTGAAGGAGGCGTTTCCGAACCCATAAAGTATATATATTCTTGATCAGCATCACAAGCCGAGTCGATATAGCCATGTCCGTCTGTCTGTCCGTTTGTTTCTATGCGAACTAGTCTCTCAGTTTTAAAGCTATCTTGATGAAACTTGGCACAGATGTGTATTCCGTTTGCACGCAGAACATTTGTTAAAATCGGCCAGATCATATAGCTCCCATAGGAACAATCGGATGAACAAAAAATTTTTTTTTAACTATGTTAACCAAATTCGCTCCATATGTATTTGGCATAAAATCCCGTGTGCAAAACCAAATTTCATCCAGATCGGACCACTATATCATATAGCTGCCATAGGAACAATCGGTTAAAACTGGTGAAAATGCTTGGTATGAAAATTTTCCGTGTCTCTTGTACGATTTGAACCAAATTCACGCAATACGCATTTGTTATCATTATCCATCTGCCGACCAAATTTTATCCGAATCGTACAACTATATCATATAGCTGCCATAGGAACAATCGGTTGAAAATGCTTAGTATGAACATTTTCTGTGTCTCTTGTACGATTTGAACCAAATTCGCTCCATATGCATTTGGCTTAAATCCTATGTGTACACCAAATTTCATCTAGATCGGACTACTATATCATATAGCTGCCATAGGAACAATCGGTCATTGGAAAAAACCTAACGCAATGTGCATGACTGCAAGGGTATATAATCTTCGGCTAGCCGAAGATAACCTTTTTTTCTTGTTATAAGTGCGTTTAAAACAAGTAAGGAAAGTACAGTCAAGCAAGCCCGACCGTAAAATACTCTCTGCATTTTTTTCCCGATTAAATTATTAAAAACGGTCAAGAGTTATTACAATGTGTAGTACTTGCATTAAAACATGTTGAACAATCCAAGCATAATCAAACACACATCTGTTTGTATGCAAATACACATACGAGAGACAATATACATATGATGCAAATATGTATGTATGTGTGTATTCGGCGCGGCCAGCGACTGCGGGCAGCGCTGCCGCCACGCAGGCAGCGAAAACATTCGAACATGTGCTTGTATCTTTCTGTCTCGCTTGCACTCATACATTGATATGAATGCGGCAGCGCTGCCGCCACATGTGCTCGTATGTTTCTGTTTCGCTTGCACTCATACAAGATATTGCATTCAGTTATCAATATTGTAACGCTTCTAGTTTTCTTGTTTATAGTGCGATTTCAATGCGCCTTTCAGGATAGTTTGATATAGTTAGTCTCCACACGAATTATAAATTACAATACTGTACTATATTAACAAATGCCTCAAAACGGAACGAAAGTTGAGAAATATTTTTATTAATTGTGGGAAAAAAGGGGCGTGGCAGTCCAAAGTGCTATACGTTAATGCATTTACGCTGTAGCTAGGAACATCCATACCAAAATTGGTGATCCTAGGTGCAATAGTTATTGAGATATTCGCCCAAAACACCAATTTTTTCCGCGGTGTGTCTAGTTTTCTGCTCATTGTGGGCGAATGGGGAGTGGCGTCGAAAAAAAAACGATTCTTGTATTGACTGACTAAATATGTGATCGATTGAGACCTCCAACTTCTAGCACTTACCATTTCTGAAATCTGTTTGTTCATACGGACGGACAGACAGACGGACATGGCTATATCGATCGGCTATTGATGCTGATCAAGAATATATATACTTTATGGGGTCTGCCACGCCTCCGTCTTCCTGTTTCATACATTTTCTCAAACCCAATATACTCTTGCGGAGAGTATAAAAATTTAGCAGCACAGATTGCAATGCCAAAGTAAGTAAACATACATGTATTAAAATAGGTGAAATATGCTATAGCTGCTCGATGGCTGTTTACTATTAGTTTATGTATGTATGTACATACATATATTGATACTAAAAAATCAAAGACGAGTTTTTGCTGGAAACATTTCAACAAAATTGATGGCAATAGTGCGAAATGCAATGTTTGTGGCAAAACCATCAAAAACCACCTAGAAAAAGCTCTAAAACCCTAAAAATCGTTTTTTTTTTTTAATGAGGAAATACATCGATGCATCGAAGTTTTGAACCGATGTATTAACCCAACATCGATGTTTGATTTTGAAAACATCGATGGGCATCGACATCGATGTTTTTACTGATATTTACATCACTACTCTTAACTGGCTTTGAATTAAAACAAAACCAAACTAAACATATTTAAACATACATTAGAGCTGGCAAACTATCGGTGGTACTATCGATGTATCGATTTTTTCTGTTTCTGTGTCACTATCGATAGTTTTTTTTCACTGTTATGGTCATTTTAAAAATCGTGGCAAAATTTACCATCCATCAAGAACTCGAGGCAGAAATTTGAGTAAGAAATAAGATTCTAAATAATTTGTCTCAGCTTTGCTAATAAACATTTTTTTAGTTTAGCAATCAAAGCAAAGCATGTTGACATGATTTTATTTCTACAAAAGAACGACTGGATTGAATAAGTTTAAGTTATAATTTCTTCAAGAAATCTATCTAATGGATCTCAATGAACGTTTGACGCTTTTAAGACTATTGGATCTCAACTTAAGGAATAAGTTATATTTTTGTTTTAGAAATTCAACAAATGAATGAAATGTTGATTCGTTATTATTTTTTAAGTAATCATTTTGTGTTCCTTTGAATGAAATAAACTTATATTGTTACAATATTTAAATTTTTTGTACCATCAAATGTTCACCGATAGTATCGAATTTTCCTCCTTAAACTGTTGAGAATATCGAATGGGACCACTATCGATAGTTTGCCAGCTCTAACATACATCTGTTTGTCTGTATGCGAATACTCATACGAAAGACAATATATCATACGACTGCGGGCAGCTCTGCGGCCCCGCAGGCAGAGAAAACATTCGAACATGTGCTTGTATGTTTCTGTCTCGCTTGCAGTCGTACATGATATTGCATTCAGTTATTAATATTGTAACGCTTCTAGTTTTCTTGTTTTCAGTCCGATTTTAATGCACCTTTCAGGATAGTTTGATATAGTTAGTCTTCACACGAATTATAAATTACAATACTGTACTATATTAAAGAATGCCTAAAAGCGGAGCAAAAGTTGAGAATTATTTTTTTTAATTGTGGGAAAACGGGGCGTGGCAGTCAAATGCATTTACGGGGCCGCTAGGAACCTTCATACCAAAATTGGTGATCCTAGGTGCAATAGTTATTGAGATATTCGCCGAAAACACCGGTTTTTTCCGAGGTGAGTCTAGTTTTTTGCTTATTGTGGGCGAATGAGGAGTGGCATCAAAAAAAAAGAATCTTGTATTCACTGACTAAATGTGTGATCGATTGAGACCAAGCTTAAACTTGAAGCTCTTATCATCTCTGAAATCTGTTTGTTCATACGGACAGACAGGCAGACAGACAGACGAACATGGCTATATCGACTCGGCTTGTGATGCTGATCAAGAATATATATACTTAATGGGATCTGCCACGCCTCCTTCTGCCTGTTACATACATATGCACAAACCCAATATACTCTTGCATAGAGTATAAAAATATCCAAGAATAAATAGCCACTCATGCCATTAATCAAATTTTTGTTCATGAGTGAGACCGCCACCGCATTTTCTGTGTGTATGACTCGAGTACAAAAATCCACCACTATTGCAGCTCTCTGGTAAGTAGGAGTAAGAGTTCAGGCATACTGAACCAAACCAAAAATAATAACACTTAGTACTTAAACAATCTAGTTCAGCTCAGTAATCGATTATTTGTTTGCTGGAAATATTTGAACAAGTTAATTACAAGCTTAGTGCCCAAAAAATACGGGAAAAAGGCTTAAAAATTTACAATAGGACATAAAACAGGACAAAACAAAACAAACCATATGATAAATTTTGCATAAATATACTGCATTTACAGCAATGATGCCATTTTTTTTTTAAAGGCGAAAATTTCCCTAAAATACGGAGGAAAAAAATTCGGATAAATAAAAAAAATAAAATTGTTTGTAAATCTCTATTGGATTTTTTTTATTTGTACATTGAACTTTAGAAACGATATCGTTAATACATACAGAACACCTAGTCAATTTAATTTATCATCGTTTTACTCATTTTGGCACTGTTCTTACCCTAATATGGGTACCACAATATACCATATTTTATGCTAAAGTTCTGTTTAACTGTCCCGCAATGTTAATTAATGGAATTTTGTTGCATCCAAAACCGATCAACTGGGAAAATATGAACTCGATACGCATGAAAATAAAAAGGATAGATTTCCGGATAGGGGATGTTTGAATTTTTTTCCGGACGAAGCTCCTAAAAACAGGACAGATCTGTTTCTGCAAGCCAAATGCTCCAAACTAATACCAAAGTGTACAAAAATGTTTGTTTTATATAGTAGAATCCAGTTCTAACAACTCCGTTTATAGCGACTTATCATAATATAGGGATGAAATAACACGAGCACCAAGCGTTTCTGAGGCTTTTAAGCAGCAGACGTACTTAATAAATTTGCACTCTCTCGCTCTCTATCTTTTATAATACAAGTCTAGCACTATTTTACGTTTCATTAACTAGACTTAAAGTTAATGTGACTTTTGCATAAAATTATCTAAAGTCATTGTATCCTTGGCCGTCGCTATAACCGGAATTCACTGTAATTTGTTATTCCTAAAACAGAAAAACAACCTTTAAAAGAAATTTTCTATAAATTAGAACGTTGTAGTCGAAACGTACAAGTGAAGTATAATTAAAAGAAAGTACTGTGAGGTATTTGAATGATGTTAATATAATTATTTCAATATGTTTCTTAGCTGACCTGCTAAAAACGTTAAACGTCTGATTTTATGAATCAGTTCATTTACTGATTTATTCATTTGAACATGTTTCTAAGTGTGTCAATTTAACAAACAAGTAAATTTGTCAAATAATAAATTTCGTAAATATTCCAACTGCTAGAAATTAATCAAATACCCAGCCTGAACTATTGCAAAAACGGCCTCAAAATTGGAAAAATACGAAAAACCAAAAAAATGAGCTATAATGAGAAAAATGAGACTATCACAAAAGAAGAATGGTTGGAACGATTAGAGCATTTTCCTTTTAAACAGGCAGACATGAATCGTTTAATTATGAACTACTTGGTAACAGGTACGTAAATATACAAAACCCTTTTAGAAATCGAATTAATATTTTTAACTCTATGTATATTTCAAAGAAGGCTTCAAGGACGCAGCTGGTAAATTTCAGCATGAAGCGGAACTTGAACCTAGTGTTGAGCTCAGCAGCCTAGATGATCGCATACTGATAAGGGAGGCAGTGCAAGCTGGTCGTATAGACGAAGCCACTCAACTTGTTAACCAATTGCACCCGGAACTGCTGGGCAGCGAGCTCTACTTGTATTTTCATTTGCAGCAACTGCAACTTATTGAACTCATAAGAGCTGGCAAGGTGGAAGAGGCATTGACTTTTGCACAATCAAAACTTTCAGAGTCTGGGGAGGATATTAGATTTGAGCTGGAACGAACACTTGCACTTCTTGCGTTTGAAAAGCCACATGAAAGTCCATTTGCTGATTTACTTGAGCAGTCGTACCGTCAAAAAATTGCAAGTGAGCTCAACTCGGCTATATTGCGATGTGACCACAGTGAGGACTCAACGCCAAAGATGATGTTTTTATTAAAATTGATTTTATGGGCGCAAGCTAAGCTCGACAGCCGTGCCATTACTTATCCAACTATGAGAAACCTTGGTACTGCACAATTGGAGCCTAAATAACGAAAATGCTATAAACAATAAATGTAATACCCTGTTTATAATATTGTAACTCAAAGTATTCGAATTATATGTTTAAATTAATAGGGTCTTATGCCTAAAATCGACATGTGTTTACAAAATTTAATCACCAACCGAATATGAGATCAATGGCTTTGTTTATCAATCCAGAGTTAATTTTTGGTACATTTTTATGGGGTGAAACTTGTGTTTCCTGCTGTGCTATGTTATACGATTGTTGGATTAGTGGTCGCACTGGCTGCGTACACGGAACTGTTACTATGCCGTTTTCGTTGATTACATGTTTGTCAATGCAGCGTATAACTCCAACCATTAAATTGTTTACAATTACTTTTAAATTAAAATTTAATGCTTTGTCACTTTCGACGCGTGAAGCAAAACACACGTGCATCCAGTTTCCATTCCTCGGCGCATCCACCACAGCAACAATTGTTCCACACATTGTAAAGTGTTGTAATACCACCGAACTAGTACCTGGAGAAAATCCAAAGATTGTAACCCAAAAGTCGTCAGAGTGCGTGATTTTCGATGGTAACAGTTTAGAGCCCAATTTGGGATGCTTGGACGAATTAAGAGTGTTGGGTACATCGGCCAGACATGATTCATTTAAATGTTTTGGCAACTGATAACTTTCATTGAAGCTGTTATCAGAACTGTTCAGATTATACAGCGATTCAAAAAGTCCTTGTGTTGGTGGACCGGCTTGGTGACTTATATTTCCTGTACTGTTAGAGTTTCCACCCGGAAAGAGAGAGCGGTTCGGGCGACAAAGCAGTTGTGTATTAACATTTCCAGCTATTTCCAGTGGCCCGGTATTCGCAGACGAGGCTTTAGAAATTAAATCAAATAAGTTAATGTTATTACCGACACATTTAATGTTATGAACTTACCAAAGATCACATTACAGCGTCCAAGTTTTGGTGACAGAGAGTTATTGTCGGTAATTGTCTGTGGATCGCCCAAAAGAAAAGAAGGTAAATAATTATTATGATTACTGCCTGGATTGTTGATTGGACTGCCTAGTGTCATTGGCTCCATAACTATACTGAATTCTTATTTGTTTAAAATGATTTTAATGAAATCACTAGGGTTGTGTCGCTTCCTTTAGAATAAGTTAACATGTAAAATGAACGAGTGAACTTATTCCTCGTGAACGATATCGCTCATATGATGTATAAAAACCGTTACTTTTGAACAAGCTTCTAGTATTTTGTTTTTCGTTGTTGATTTTTTTGCAATAGGAATAAAAAAATAAAATATCCTAACGTAAGCGAAGCAATATTTGAACAAATTTAGAAACGACCGTGAAAAACTGGATAAAGCATATACTATACGGAGAATCAGCGTTTCTGGTGGCACCTAAAAAAAAATTGACGGGACGTTTAAAGCTCAAACATCCCACAGTTACATTGACCTTAAGCCGGAAGGAACAAATGCCACTTGTACCTATCGAGGTACCAACTAATGAATTAGAGCCACTCCCTTTAGTTTTGGTGGATAGGCATTTCCAAATCTATTAGAATGCCTGACCATTATAGAGTCTTTCAAACAGAAATTATGGCCATTAAATAAGCCTTTGGCATCATCAACTAGCATCCTATCCGATGGTCAGGCAGCCCTTAAGGGGTTAAGTGGGTTTCAGAATTTTTGAAATTTGATTTTTTTAGACCCCGTACTCTTTACAAAAGAGTATAGGGGTCTATTAAGTTTGTCAGAAGCGAGATGTGCGTAACAGGCAGAAGGAGGCGTGGCCGACCCCATAAAGTATATATATTCTTGATCAGCATCAACAGCCGAGTCGATATAGCCATGTCCGTCCGTCCGTATGAACACCTGGATCTTTTAAACTACAAAAGCTAGAAACATGAAATTCACAATGAAAGTCCGTTATTATGTCAGGCAGATCAAGTTTATTTCAAATTGTTGCCACGCCCCCTACCGCCCCCGCAATGGTCAAAAAAAAAACCAGACGAACCTCAAAAAAAATTGTGTTTTAGGCGAATATCTCAGTAACTATAGCACCTAGGAGCACCAATTTTGGTATACAGGTTCCTAGAGACAGCCTTAATATAACGCCATTCAAAAACGTTCCAACTTTAATACCGTTTTTAAGGCATTAAATCAAATAGTACAGTGTTGTTATATAACATTCGGGTTACATCAAAATCCTATGTCAAACGAGAAAGTTATCACGGTTCAAAGTTAATGTTATTTAACTGAAAAATCACTGTATGCTCGCAACACATACAAACACAGAAAAATACAAACATATGTTCGAACGTTTTCTCTACCTGCTTGGCGGCAGCGCTGCCCGCGCCGACAATGCTATACATACACACGTATATATGTGCACACATACAAATTTGCAAATAATCGGAAGAATGTTAGAAGAGGGGTGTGGTGCAACTGGTAGAGTTGCGGCGCAATGTGGAACCTTCGTATGGATCGCGGGTTCGAGTCCTGACAATGACAATCGTTAATTTATTTATTTTTTAATTTTAATTCAAAATGTAAATATTTCATTTTAATTTTTTAAATTTCATTTTAAAATTAAATTAAATTTTAATTTAAATAAAATGCAAATGGGCACTACTATGGGAGTACGGGGTCTTTTACAGTCGGCTCGATCGACTGTAGCCTTTCTTACTTGTTTTGCTTATAAATTAATTGAATAGGTTCTCCCAAAATTTGGAAGCGATCCGAGTAAAATTGTAAGAGATAGAGCATTCGGTAGTTTCGCTCATTAGAGCATTTTCTCCTGAATCGTCGCAGTTAATCCCGTTTTTCTCAGAACCGTGTTATTTGAAACTATTTGACACGATTTCTCGAACAGTTTTGAACCGATTGTTTTCAAATTTTAAACAATTATTTAACATGATCTCGGTCTTTTCCACCTTTACAATTTTTAAAGGACATTTTAAGCCCAAAAAAAAATTTCAAAACGCTGTCAAAAATTAAATTTTCAATTTTTTGGATTTTCCTTAATTCAGATTCACGGCTAAAGTGCTTACAAACAGAAAATATTTATTTTGTATATTTGACGAACCGTTTTTCTCAAGTCGTGTCAAATGCTAGGATCCTTTTTTTTTTTGAGTTTTCCAAGACGTTGGCTCCTCATTGGCAACTCAAAATTACTAAACGAATATCGCAGATCTTTAATGAAAGATCTCTAACAACATAGAAAGGAACTATGTTGCAGATGAACTTGCAAGGCTGCGAACAATTTTCACTCTCGACAACGAAAGAGGACGAACGATTTTAAATGATTTTATTGTTCTAGCCAGTTCTTAATGAACGATATGGATGATTAGATCAGTCATAAACGATGAGCGATATAGATTAGGTATTTCAGCTCAGAAGGTCATGAACGATGAAAGAATTGACTGACATTGCTCAATATATAAACGGTCAAAATATAAACTTACGCTGCAAACCAGTAATGCTGATTTGGCCTTTTCCGGACAGAACTGTCATGTTATTGAGTGCTTCGTCCGGAAAAAATATCAAACATTTTCTATCCGGAAATCTGGAGTTTATTTCTGAATGCGAATCGTGTTCTTATTTTTCCAACTGGGTGGTTATTTCCCCAATTGATCCGTTTTGGATGCAAAATAATTCGATTAATTAACATTGCAGAACAGATGAGCAGAACTTTAACATAAAATATACTAAATTGTTGTTCCGATATTTAGTTAAGAACATTGCCAAAAATAAGTATAACAGTGATAAATTGTATTGAGTAGGTGTTTTGTATGTATTGTTGATTTGGTTTCTAAAGTTCATTATAAAAATATCTAAAAAAAAAAAAAACAAGTAATAATAGCTACAGTCGATCGAGCCGACTGTAAAAGACCCCGACTCTCATAGTAGAGCGCGTTTGTATTTAATTAAAATTAAAATTTTAAAATGAAATTTCAAAAATTATATATTTACATTTTGAATTGAAATTTAAACAAGAAAGAATGCTATAGTCGCCCCGCGACTTTAGGATACCCGTTACTCAATGTTCGACCGACTGTTCCTATGGGAGCTATACGATATAGTAGTCCGATTTGAATGAAACTTGGCCAGTACATATTGAATTTATTGATAAATTTATTCTGTATTAGTTTCATTAAGATAACTTGGTAAATACAGAAAATTTTCATACAAATTCATACTAAATGCAAATTTTTGACCGATTGTCCCTGTGGGAGCTATACGATATAGTAGTCCGATTTGGATTAAACTTAGTCAGTATATGTACTCCATAGTGTACATTGTAAGGCGGGGCCCATAACACCCACCTTACATGTTTGTAGCGATAAATTTGTAGTTAGGAAGCGTTAATTATAAGAGAACCATGAAGTTTTTGTAGTTAGTAAGCATTTGAGCATAATGAAGCCATTGTAGTAATAAGTTAATAGTTCGTAAGATTAGATTTAAGAGAAGTCCGTGAATTGTTATTTACTTCTATAGTTACCGATAGGAAATATCGATTAGAGTTAGACAAGGTAGGCGGCACCCCCTGTCGACGGTTCGAGTAGCCGTCTGGTGCAACTCTGCATGAAACACTCCGTGGTGAAGAGAGAGTTTCGTGGTGGATATGTATCGCGACGGCTTCCGCGCTGCTCGACAGAGAGAATGAAAAATAATTAGCGATCGACCGACGAGTAGAGCAGACGTGCGCTGATGCGCACTTAAGAAAACAAGTGTGTAGAACCGTTAAGGCAGTGTAGTGGAAAAGAGACCAGTGTAGCAGGGCTCGTGTGCGAAAGAAATAAAAAATACAGCAAAACGAGTAAAAGAACATCGAATTTGCGTATTAAGTGGGCGACAGTAGTGCGCTAATAGGGACGCCTCCTCCTATCCTACTTAACATACCACACCTTTTCGACACGTTTCGCTGGAGAGCTACGCTGGCCTTCTAAGGTATCCTGGAGCCGCGTCTTGATCTCGCGAAACATCCCTCTCCTAAAAGCTGAGAACAACAGCGGCCGCCAAGGAACCCTGGCGCTGCGTTTCGATCTCGCCAAACACTTCTTTTCTACGCGCAGAGAACAACACTGGCCGCCAAGGCATCCTGGCGGCGTGTTTAGATCTCGCGAGGTACTATTCTTGTTGAATGCTGAGAACGACGGTGGCCGCCGCGGTATCCCGGCGCCGCGTCCTGATCTCGCGGGATACTCCCTTGCTGATCGCTGAGAGCAACGCCGGCTTCCGAAGGTATCCTGGGACCGCGTCTTGATCTCGCAAGGCATTACTTCACGATCTGTAAGAGGACAACGGGGTAGCCACGGTACCCTGGCACCCCGTTTCGATCTCGCGGAGACTCGCAGTGACCGGCAGAGAACGGCGGTGACGCTCCCCGCTCCCATTTCGCGTCACGTGCGTATCTTTAACTCGTCTCTAACCCCCTCCCGGCTAGTTTCTCCCAGTCCGCAGCGTCTCCGCAGAACTTACAAATTTTCTTGTAAGTTTCGAACCACTGGACAGACTGAAATCTGTACCCCGGCTCGAAGCACTTCTTTACAAGTGGTGCCCGAGCAGGGACGCTGGAGACATAGGGAGGCGCGACACAATTGCGACTTAAAAAATCGTGAGTGCGCGTACTAACGCCCGCTAGATTTTTTTTTGTGTTTGTTGTTGTGGTGCATACGAAAAAAAAAAGTTATTCGGCACGAGTTAGCCAGTCGCACACCAATGGTGGAATTTGTTTTCTTTAAGGAATAAAGTTTGCGACCGCTTATTCGGAAATACCCTTTAACACCCTAAAATTGTAGCTGTAGCGGTGCATTGGGCAAGCAGAACCAAAGTATAGGCAAGGGGAACGTAGAACACAGGGGGAAATCGATGGTCGGAAATGCGACGCGTCGGTATCTGCTGGGGCATAGACAGAATTTGGTACAGCAAGAAACGACGCTTAAAGAAGACGGGCGCGTGACGTTACACAGACGATTCTGCGGCGAACGCGGCGATTCAATCTCGCACGAAACGAAACGGCAAGTGCACACGCGTGCCCACTCACACACGCACACATTTCGGTGGTAAGTTTTGCGACGTGAGCGAGAAAATATCAGAAAACTACGTACAGTGGGCCGCCTGCTATAAAACGTGGACAAAATTTACAGTGGGCCGCATAAAATGAAAAAGTGAAAAAAAAACAAGAAAAGATTTTTACAATGGGCCGCATGCAATGTGAATATGTACGGAGAAAAAAATTTTTTACAGTGGGCCGCATTATATGAGAAACTGAACAGTAGGCCATGGGCCATAGAAATCGGTCGTGCAAAATAAAGTTAAGAAAAAAAAAACAAATAAAACGGAAAAACGGTTGAAACTGAAAAAATAATAATAATACAGTGAGGAAAACCGAACATTAACAAAAGAAACACTCAACGGAAAGAGTTTATGGTCGGGGAAAACTCGTCGAAAGTTTTTTTTTATTTGTGCGAGTGAAAGAAACAAGAAAAGCACGACCGAAACAAAAGGAGCCGGAGAGTTTAATTTTTTTTTGTTGTTTTTTTTGTTTTGACTGATCCACGAAAATAAAACTCGAAGTATTCGCCATGGAATTTGGCGAACCCCAGAACCCACTGGTACCCTTGCGATGGGTACACTATCGCCGTAAGGAGGAGCTGGTGGCGATTGCGCAAGAGTTGGTGCTGGATAAGGAAAGCCGCGTCGAGGAACTACGGAAGCGAATTTCGTCCTACATACAGGGAGGCGACCATAGTATTGAGGTATGGGACAGGCTCAGCGAGCTTGAGACTAACTATCGGAAGCTGGTTGAGCCCTTCTCAAGTGAATTTGGCGGACGGCCCCATCAATAATCCGAGCCCGACCTAAGGCGATCACATGTGTACGAGCAACCCCAACCGGAATCATGGAATCCGCTCAAGCCCTGAAGTGCCCACCAGAGATAAGGGTGGAAGAAAGAACACTCACGCATCAGAAGAAGCACGGATTCAGAGGGGAATAGCTGATCAGGTGCGTAAATGGGGAATGAGGTACGGCGGCCAGGAGGATGCGCTAGGATTCCTAGAAATCCTTAAGCAGCGCGCCGCAACATACAGGATAAACGTAGACCACATGCCCACAGCCATGAGCGAGGTGATGGTAGACCAAGCAGCGAGTTGGTTCCTGATGAGTGGACTGTGGAACGAGTCCTGGGCAGCGTTCCGCCAGGAATTCTTAGACTTTTTTCTCCCCCCCAATACTTTCAGCGCCTTGAGGACCAGATACGGGCTCACCGGCTACGCCCACTGGACAAGTTCAAGGACTACGTGGTGGAGTTACGTCTGCACATGCGTTGAGCGAGATACAGTACGGCACAGGAGCTGTACAGAGTGTACGAGAATGCCGCCCCGGAGTACCGACTGTACGTCCGCAGGCATGACTTCTCGTCGTTAGCGCAACTGACCCAGATGGCAACGGAGTTTGAGCATCTCCGAGAACAGGAGGCGGAGTATCAGCGTTCAAAACCGGAAAATAGGGGTGAGTCCAGTTTTACGGGAGCGAGTACCCGGAAGCCGAACCCGTTTCGAACCGATATGTAGGGCCGCGGGCGACCGGCCAGACGGCGCTAGCGCGCCCAACGACAACCCAGTCGACGACGCCACAAGAGAGGGCGGCGCACAGCAACGCTGGATTAGACCGACGATGTGCGTGCCACCGATGCGGTCAAAACGGAAGAGGACGAGAGATCAAGCGTGTCAGGAAGGCACTACGCAGGGAGCGAGCACGAGCGCAAAGGGGCCCGCGGAGTTGAGGACGACCAGCGAGCCGAAAAGAACAAGGGACCACACGGGAGTCAGAACACCAGGGGCAAGGACTGAGACCACCCGAAGGGTGCAGTTAATGAAGGCAAAGCGGGAAAACGAGGAGATCCGGGTCAAGGAAGCGGAATGGCCGGCCGACCTTGAACCAGAGGTTAAGGAGTTTCTAGAGAAACAGCTGGCATCGTTCGGGGAGCTGTCGGGAGTCTCGCACATCGCGGAACATAGCATCCGGATGAGTGACGATAAGCCGCTGAAGCAGCGGTATTACCCAAAGAACTCAGCGATGCAGAGGGTGATTGACGAGCAGGTAGACGAGCTCATCCGAGCAGGTGCCATCGAGAAGTCGCGCCTCACGCCTTCGCATACTTAGATGACATTGTTGTTACGGGAGCCACGAAGGAGCAGCACGTTGCGAACCTAAAGGAAGGGTTCCGACAACTACGAGCGGCCAATTTAAGACTGAATAGGAAGAAATGTCGATTCTTTCAGAAGAGGCTGGCGTACTTAGATACTGAAGGTATCTGCACAGATCCCAACAAGGTCGATGCGATCCGGAACATTCAGGCTCCCCACAATCTAAAAACATTGTGACAATGCCTAGGAATGGCATCCTAGTACAGGAGATTCGTGGCAAACTTCGCAACGCTGGTCGAGCCGATGACATCCCTCCTCAGGAAAGTCCAGAAATGGGCCTGGGGAGATGCACAGGAGAAGTCGTTGCAGGAACTAAAGGAGAAGCTGACGACAGCCCCGGTGTTGACATGTACCGACTTCGCAGTCAAGTTTTCGCTGCACGCCGACGCGTACGCTAGCAGGCAGGAAGTCACTAGCCGCTGAGAAGAATTACTCGGCAAAGGAAAAGGAATGCCTGCCGATAGAATGGGCCATTAGAAAGATGCAATGCTATCTGGAGGGCTATCGATTCGAGGTGGTGACGGATCACTTGGCGCTCAAATGGCTCAACTCCATCGAGAGCCCGTCTGGAAGGATAGCAAGATGGGCCCTGGAATTGCAGCAGTTCGACATAAGATATCGCAAGGGTAAACTGAACGCGGTAGCGGACGCACTTTCTCGGCAACCCCAGGATTCATGCCAGCAAGTGGCAGCCAAGGGCCCCCATTGCAGCTGGATAGCGAAGATGCGGGAGAGGATCAGGACTCAGCCGGAGAAATTCCCCGGCTACATCGAGGAGAACGGGCAGGTATACAGGAACATGGGACAAAGGACCGACGACGAAGACTACATTCCTTGGAAGTTGTGCGTGCCAAAGGATCAGAGGAAACGTGTGCTGGAAGATTGCCATGACGCCCCGACCGCCGGACACAAAGGAGTGAGAAAGACGGCATCGAGGCACAGCGGTATTACTGGCCGGGGATGTTCAGGGAGACAGCAAGGTATGTTAAGTGCTGTCCATGTTGTCAAAGATATAAGACGGAGAAAAAGAAGCCGGCGGGACGAATGCTGACCCGGCAGGTGGCCGAGCCAATGGCAGTAATGTGTGCGGACTTCGTTGGACCCCTTCCTCGCTCGAGACGCGGCAACACGATACTGCTAGTTTTCCACGACGCCTTCTCCAAGTGGGTACAGCTAGTCCCACTAAAAAGGGCAACCGCACCATCGCGAGAGGATATTGTGCCACTTCGGAATATCAAGGACCTTCGGTTGCGACAACGGAGTGCAGTTCGCAAGCAGGGCCTTTCGGAAGTACATGGAGTCTCTGGGAGTGGCCATGCAATATACGGCCCCTTACTGCCCACAGGAAAATAACACAGAGAGGACCAACAGGACCGTAAAGACCATGATAGCACAGTTCATCGATGGCCATCAGAGCTGGTAGGGATAGGGAAGTCGAGACTGAAATAGTAACTATCTTTTACGAGCCCACAGATCACGCAACAATGGAGGAAGACCCGATCATAATAAGCAGCGACGAAGACTCGGACTATGCGGAAGACGCGGATAGCGACACCACAGAGCCACGAGACGAGGGCATCACCCCCGAGAGGACACCCATTCTACGACCCGCGGCTCGGCGACGAATGGTCGGCAGACGAGGAGTCAGAGAGGGAGAGTGAGAGGGGGGGTTAAGTCGGGGCCCATAACACCCACCTTACATGTTTGTAGGAAAGTCCATTGACGGGGTCTACAAATAAAAAATGCTATCTCAATGCTATGAAAATTATATCGTTTGCTGCAAGACTCAATTTGCGCGTGATCCTAAACAATTCTATAACTTTGTTAATTCTAAACGTAAGTCTAGTACTTTACCCTATTCGTTCTTTTTTAATTTTAGTAAAGTAAGTGAGGACTCGGCCGCTTCAGATCTCTTTGCTAACTTTATTCAATCTACTTACACCTCCAGTTTGCATACTAAATTCTCTTCCCCCTTTAAAGTCCCATCCTCTAATTCTTTTTTTTTTTTTGCATATTACCTATAGTTGCATACTTTCTTCAATTAACACCTTAAAATCTTCCTTCTCTCCAGGCCACGACAACATTCCAAGTTGTGTGCTTAAGGAGTGCTGTTCTTCTATAATAAAACCTATATTAATTTATTTTACCATTCTTTAGAATCCTCTATCTTTCCTACCACTGCATAAAAAAGGGTGCAAGTCGGTTATATCCAACTACAGGGGAATTGCGAAGTTGTCAGCAGTCCCTAAGCTCTTCGAAAAGATAGTAACATCGACTTTGCAACACCTCTGCAAGTCAATTATCTCTCCGGCCCGACACGAGTTTGTTGAGAGTCGGTCGACTTCGACCAATCTATTAGAATTTACCTCTTTTGTTAATGAGGCATTCCTTAATAGAATGCAAACTGATGTCATATACACTGACTTTAGTAAAGCATTTGACTCTGTTAATCATAACCTTCTTTTACATAAATTTAGTATCCTAGGTTTTCCACCCACCATTCTTCTGTGGATATCATCATATCTAACAGGTAGGACCCAAAGGGTTATGCTTAGATCAGCAATATCTAAATCTGTTTTCGTTACTTTTGGAGTTCCTCAGCGTAGTCACCTAGGCCCATTATTTTTTAATATTTTTATAAACGACCTTCCCTCTTCGCTATCCCATTGTCGCATACTAATGTATGCAGATGATGTGAAATTAGTATTATCTTACAATGACCCCCAGGATCATGCGTTACTACAAGATCAAGAACAAGAATCACTTGAAACTAAATTTTACTAAATGCCTGTTTATGACTTTTAACAGGGTTACTTCTTACTTATCCAATTACTATATTGACAATGTACTCTTAAATCGTATACTGTCAGTTGAAGACCATGGTGTTCTTTTTGATAATAAATTAAGTTTCACACATTATATCTCCTCAATTGTTAATAAAGCCAAGGGCACTCTTGGATTTATTAAACGCTGGTCTAAAGAATTTAACGATCCCTTCGTCACTAAACTTTTTTACACATCCCTTGTCCGCCCCATTCTTGAATATTGTTCATGTGTCTGGTTTCCTCAACATGCTCATACTCAAGATTTAATTGAGTCAGTGCAGAAGCAGTTTTTACTCTTTGCGCTTCGAGGTCTTAATTGGGACCCTAATCTTCGCCTTCCTTCCTACACCAATAGGCTCTTACTCCTGATTCTTCCATCCCTTCTTAATCGTAGGAAAGTTCTTGGAGTTATTTTCCTTCACAAGCTTATAGTGTGTGATATCTGCTCCTCATCTCTTTTAGATCGCCTTAATTTCAATATTCCAACCAGGGCAACCAGGTACTACATTCCTTTATTTCTTTCTACATGCACTACTGACTACGCTTTGCACAATCGTTTTCGGGTATTATGCGCTCAATATAACGAATACTATAGAATTATTGATACATCTCTTTCTCTTTCCCATCTTAAAGGTTCACTTCACAGCCAACTCCGTTAAATCTCTGATCTCCAGGGGCAGTATGTTCGGCAGCTTTGCCATTCATGCGTTCCATTAAATCACAGATCTTTCGTGATTGTTTTGGCATACATTTGCATTGATCTGGTTGGGTTTTTCTGGGTTTTCCCCAATTCTCGCAACAAATGTTGGATCGATTTCTTTACTTTTAATTCCCAGATTAACAATTAACTATTAACTAATTGATAATTTAATTAACTAAATTTTTATACCCGTTACTCGTAGAGTACAAGGGTATATTGTAATCGTTGGAATGTATGTAACAGGCAGAAGGAGGCGTGGCAGACCCCATAAAGTATATATATTCTTGATCAGCATCAATAGCCGAGTCGATATAGCCATGTCCGTCTGTCCGTCTGTATGAACAAAAGGATCTCAGAGACTATAAGAGCTAGAAAGGTGAAAGGGGTCGCAAATGAAAGGTACAATACCCAAGCAGTACAAGTTTGTTTTTGTTTTTTGACACGCCCACTTTAGGGCGTTCTATCTTCATATAAAGGTTAATGTACAGAAAAAACTTGAATGTTTTAGTATAGAAAAAAAAATGCTATATAATCCAAATTTACACAGAGACTACATGTCTATGAAGTACATGTACTGACCAAGTTTCATACAAATCGGACTACTATATCGTATAGCTCCCATAGGACCGATCGGTCAAAAATACGCTCCAAATATAAGTTAGTATCAAAAAATTTTGCATTGACTAAGCTATCATAATGAAACTGACACAAAACAAATTTATCAATAATATAAATATACTGACCAAGTTTCATACAAATCGGACAACTATATCGTATAGCTCCCACAGGGCCGATCGGTCAAAAATTTGCATTTCGTATGAATTTGTATGAAAATTTTCTGTATTTACCAAGCTTTCTTAATGAAACTGACACAGAATAATTTTATCAATAAATTCAATATGTACTGGCCAAGTTTCATTCAAATCGGACTACTATATCGTATAGCTCCCATAGGAACAATCGGTCGAACATTGAGTAACGGGTATCCTAAAGTCGCGGGGCGACTATAGCATTCTTTCTTGTTTTAATATTTTCAGTTAAAGTATATTTTTTTATTTTAATTTTCATAGTCATTAATAGTAATTTTAATTATAAATGTAACTTTATATTTTGGTTAATACTCGCGATTGCACTTAGTCTGCGTTAATAAATAAATAAATAAATAAATAATCGGGAAAAAGAATGCAGGGAGTATTTTACGGTCGGGTGTGCTGGACCGTACTTTTCTTTCTTGTTTTTGCATCAATGTGTTCTAATACAAGTACTATCCATTGAAGGACCTAGATAACGATTTAATTAATTAAATCGGGAATAAATAATAAATTTTAATTCAAAACGTAATAAAAAATTGTAATTTTTTTTTAAGTTTTATTTTAAAATTTTAAATTAAATTAATGACAAATACGCACAACTGTGGGAGTTCGGGGTCTTTAACAATCGGCTCGATTGACTGAAGCCTTTCTTACTTGTCGGAGAACGTATTCAATGTAAGTTTGATTATCAAAGCTTCCTCAACTTAAAAATTTTTCATATTAATTCATATCCATAGCATATTTTTGACCGATCGGCCCTATGGGAGCTATATGATATAGTAGATTGATTTGGATGAAACTTGGTCAGAATGATAATGGTACTGACATGTGTATTCTGTGTTAGTTTGATTAATATAGTTTAGCCAATGCATAATTTTTTCATAATAATTCTTATTTGGAGCGTTATTTCGACCGATTAGCTCTATGGGAGCTATACGATATAGTTGTCCGATTTTAATCAAACTTGGTCAGTACATGAACTTTCTAGACATGCACTATACGTCAATTTGGTTCAGATATCATAGCAAGCAAAAAAGGTTTCTATACTTAAACAATCTAGTTTGACCTGTACATTAACGAAGAACGCCCTGAAGTGGGCGTGTCAGAAAACAAAAACAAACTTGTACTGCATGCGTATTGTACCTTTCATTTGCGACCCCTTTCACCTTTCTAAAGTCTATTAACATTTGGAGGGTTTGTTCCAAATGCGCAGATTTTTGTCGCCAAGTTGAAACTTCCGGCATATGCACTTCCATTTAATTTAATTAGAGTCAAATAACAAGCTGCACAACTCAATTGTACAACTGCGTTCATCGTGCATCATAGCAGCGCAAAAACAAGTTAAATTTTTTGACAGTGACTTAAATGCACTTTTTAAATGTCAAATGCGCTTTATCTTTATCTTTTATCAAAGAATCCCAAATGTTGGTTTGTAAACTGTGAAGCTTTTAATTCAACTAAGCGATATTCGACATGTCTGATGTCAATTACACGTATATAAACAGGGTTGCATATAAAACATGACTACATCGCATAAATAAATTTAGGGGTAAAACAAGTGAGAAAGGCTACAGTCGAGCGAGCCGACTATAGAAGACCGCGTACTCTCATTGAAGTGCGCATTTGTCCATAATTTAAATTAAAATTTTAAAAATACATTCAAAAAATTAAAGCCTAATTAAATTTAATTTAATTTAACAATTGTCACTTTCAGCGTTTGAACCCGCGATCTTAGACAAAGTTTCCTTAATGCGCCGCAGCTCTACCCGTTGGACCATGCCCCACTCTTAAGATTCTTTTGATTATCTGCTTTTACCTGCTTAAAGTTCGATTGAAATTATATGTACGTGTGCACATATGTATGTATGTATAGCATGGGCAGCGAAATCTTTCGAACATATGTTTGTATGTTTCTCTCTCGCTCTCCAGATATTACTTGTATTAGAGCACGTTAAAACGAATAAAAACTAATTATGATAGAAGAAACATATGTTTGTCTATATGCACATATAAATTCGTTTGAAACGTACGTATGTGAACTATTGGTCGGCATAGCCAGCGAGCGCGAGCAGCGGCGATGGCTTTCACCCGGCCCTGATGCCACCCCGCGTCCTCACAGGTAGGCGGGGCGCCCCCACTTATTTTCCGGGATAAGCTCAGCCACTTGGTTACGAGGCATAATCTTGTTCTTAAATGAGTGAACTTAAGTTTGCTTATAAAACTGTTCGTGAGTGCGTACTTCTGTTCGGAGTCGAGCTATTGAAAAATATTAAGATGCATAAGCTCAAACCTCAAGGACACTTTTGCGTTACGAATTAGCAGGCGAACTAAAGTTTCCTCAGTAATTGGATCTCACAAACGACCTATTAATTTTTCAATTGCAAATTGGAATTCTTCAAAGGGTTCGTGTTCTTCTTGTCTACGTGTATTAATCAACTCCCATATATCTAAATCAGAATCTGTATCTTCAAATTTCTTTAAGAATTCCTCACAAAATGATTCCCAAGTCACAAGAGGATTGGCACGATGGAATTTCCAATACCATTCGCTTGCTTTATCTGTGAACAACATATGATTCCGCCTGCATACCGTTTCGAGAGCCATCAAACTTAAGACGCCAGCTTTGGATAACATTAGCTGCCTTGTCATATGGAATTGAACCGTACACCCTGTGTTCATTTTCATGATTAGGTGTCTGATTACTACTAAAATTGCCAGATTGAGATGATTGCTGACGCGATACATCTAAAGCTCTATTGAACACATTTGACCTATGCTCAGGTGAACTGTGTACATTCCGAACTGGGTCTAATAAGACTAACTGGTCTTGAATGGATTATTGTCGTTAATGAAGCTGTAATCTGATGCATCATCTGTTGTTGTTGCATTTGAACTGCTGTTTGTATAATATCCTGCATTTGTGCTCTATCTAAAGAATCAACATGAGGCTCAGATAATTGTTGTCTTTCAATATTTGGAACACTGGATACTTGAGGACGAACTTGTTGTGGCCGTTGCATTGACCTAGTTGAAACTCCAGTAGTGGCTACTCTTCCTCTACCTCTTATTGGTTTTCTTGTCGGATGTAACTGCCTAATGAGCTTTACTACCATTCGATATCGACCAGGTCACATTATGTAGGTGACGACTTAAATGGTTTATTTACAAATCCATGATTTAGCGAACAATTTTTCCAAATATAAATATTTCATTTTAACTTCAAAAACAAAGATTCTCATAAAGCTTCCTATAATTCTCGACAAAATTCTTTTTAGCAGGATTCCATGACACAAAAATAACAATAATAATTTCTTACTATTGGGGTTTGCACAACCACCAACCATATTTCATATAAATACCAAAAAAAAAAAAATAATATACGGCTTTCAATTCAACGTCTTACTCAGACAGTTTCCTTGTGCTGCTTCCGAAGGGCCCGACGAATGCGTAGTAGCTGTTAGGTTATGTTGAAATCATTTACCTAGATTAAGAAATATTTTAGTATTGTTTCATAAAATCTTGCTCAAATGGCACAAAGTTAAATTAAAGACTATATTTTAAATTTCATTGTTTTAAACTACCGATTAATAAAATTAATTTTTTTGGTGCGCTAGACGCACTACAAACCGGATTGCGGAATTGTATTTCGCATGCTAACTAACTATGTAGCTACCGACGATGCAGTTACAACAACAGATGTGCAGCGACGCCGATCCGTAAAGTTGACGGACTTAACGATATTCCTGGGCTTGGCGCAAGTTTATAGTTCTTCCCAAATCTAGCGCGATGTTGAGTATATTTGCTCAAGGGTGTATGATGGCGGAATACTTCAGTGTAGGCACAGCGAGGCTAGGTGCAACTTGGTGTATATTTAAACAAGGTGGGCGACAGTCCAGATATTAATTTTTCCGGGTACGAGATTTAAAGTAGCAGTTTGAAATCCAGGGTGGACCTAAATTTGGACAGAGCCTCCGATCTGCGAGCTGGCCGCTACGCAAAATAGAATCGGGTTCTGTTTAAAACAAACTAAATTAGTTCCCGTAACTTCCTTAAACACAAAAGATATCACCTTTTCCAATAATAATTACTAAACGAATAATTAATTCGTTTGCACGAACTGATTTCCACTTTTTTTTCTCTTCGTTAAATTAATTTTTAAGTTAGTTGCCACTTTTCGTTTTCACTGTGGACTTTTCGTTTTTCTTGTCCAGGGTGTGGACTTTAACTATTAAACTTTAATCTGAACACTTAAGTCACTCATGCATGCAATTGCACTGTACCCAAAAGAAGCAAGCTTTTAAGCCGCTGTTCTATTTATAGCCCAGCTTTATGCGCACGACACCAATTATCTTTCAGCATAACTGCATTGTCGTATGATTTTGCGCATAAGCATGACATATCTCAATGAGCGTGAGCGAGATGTCAATGTACTTCATCTATTATCTAGACCTAGCTGTAATGTATCTTGCCTGTTCTGTCACCTAACCCAGATCACTAACAGCTTTCGCTCAGCTCACTACTGTTCTCACTAAGCTGAGTCTCGATCCAAATTTAAAGCTACACCTAAGTCAAGACTCAAACCAAGTTTAAAGTTGTACTCCAAATCCGACTGCACATTACAAGTGGTGGTTTGCGATGGTCATGCCCAGTGTGTATTGAGTTGCAAGGTGATTTTTCACGTATGTATATTACTGTGAAAAGCAATTCCTAAAATTGCGCTCACTCGCTAAGAATCTTAGCACTGATTTTGATATTAGTGCTGACTTGCTTAGTGATTATAAGTTTGAGACTCCACCTGACAAGGTGATGAGTTCTCAGCAGCAGCTTCCCTTACCTCTTCCGCCTGGTTCGCTCCTCACGTCACCAGTGCATAATGGGCCTCCCCTTTTATCATTTTAGGCGCGATCGTCCTAATCGACTTGGTGGTGGAGTCCTTATATCAGAAAAATCCTCCCTTAATGCTGAAATAATTGATGTTTCACCAATGGAAGATATTGAAATTGTTGCCGTTAAGGTTACTATTTCGTCTTTTGCGCTGTATGTAACCTGTTCCTATATTTATTCCTCCATCCTCTGAAATGTCTATTTATTAACAGAATTTCAATTATATCAAAGAAATATTTAGTCACATTCGTGATTGTGATTTTTTTGTGACACTTGGTGATTTTAACTTGCCAAACGTTTCCTGAATGTTTTTCAACAAGTTTTATTTCATACCAACTCCCAATAATGACTTTTTAGACAGTTTGATTGATCTTCCTTTTTTTCAAATCAATCATGTATTTAAATCGGATGCTGGATCCCATCTTCATAATCTTCTAATCTTCGCTAGATTTTCTAGTTGTACCTAAAGATTCTTTTCATTCCACTTTTGACGAGCTGTCGAGTATTTTTACAATATTTTAAATTCATTCTTTGATGTCTGCATTCCTCATAGTGTTGTAAAGTCCGTCTCACGTAAGCCGCCTTGGTTCTCACCAAGATTATTTTACTAAAAAAATAAAAATCTAAATATTTTTAAAAAATTTAAGCAGAAAGGTTCTAGTTTAGACTTCATTAATTATTCTAAATTAAAAGCAGACTTTACCCTTTTTTGCTCGTGATCCTAAGCAATACTTTAAATTTGTTAATTCTATACGTAAATCTAGTAGTTTACCCTATTCTTTCATTTTCAGTAAAGTAAGTTATAACTCGGTTGCTTCAGATTTCTCTGCAAACTTTTTTCAATCTACTTACACCTCTAGTTTGCCTACTAACTCCGCTTACCAATATAAACTCTTATCCACTAAATCTGTTTTTTGCCATATATTACCGATCGTTGCATGCTTTCTTCATGGGATTGATAGGATTGGTCTACTTCGACCAATCTATTGGAATTTACCTCTTTTATTAATGAGGCATTCCTTAATAGAATGCAAACTGATGTCATATTTACTGACTTTGGTAAAGCGTTTAGCTCTGTAAATCATAACCTCCTTTTACATAAGCTTAGTATCTTAGGTTTTCCATCCACCATTCTTCTGTGGATATCATCATATCTAACAGGTAGTACCCAAAAGGTTATGCTTTTTCAGTTTTCGTTACTTCTGGAGTTCCCCAGGGTAGTCACCTAGGCCCATTATTTTTATACTCTCTGCAAGAGTATATTGGGTTTGTGAAAATGTATGTAACAGGCAGAAGGAGGCGTGGCAGACCCCATAAAGTATATATATTCTTGATCAGCATCACAAGCCGAGTCGATATAGCCATGTCCGTCTGTCCGTCTGTCTGTCCGTCTGTCCGTCCGTATGAACAAACAGATTTCAGAGATGGTAAGAGCTACAAGTTCAAGCTTGGTCTCAATCGATCACATATTTAGTCAGTCAATACAAGAATCTTTTTTTTCGATGCCACGCCCCATTCGCCCACAATGAGCAAAAAACTAGACACACCTCGGAAAAAATTGGTGTTTTGGGCGAATATCTCAATAACTATGGCACCTAGGATCACCAATTTTGGTATGCAGGTTCCAAGCGACAGCGTTAATGCATTGACATTTAAAATTTTGGACTGCCACGCCCCTTTTCCCCACAATTAATCAAAATAAAACTCCATTTTCGTTCCGTTTTTAGACATTCTTTAATATAGTACAGTATTGTAATTTATAATTCGTGTGAAGACTAACTATATCAAACTATCCTGAAAGTCGCATAGAAATCGCACTATAAACAAGAAAACTAGAAGCGTTGCAATATTGAAAACCGAATGCAATATCTTGTATGAGTGCAAGCGAAACAGAAACATACGAGCACATGTGGCGGCAGCGCTGCCGCATTCATATCAATGTATGAGTGCAAGTGAGACAGAAACATACAAGCACATGCTCAAATGTTTTCGCTGCCTGTGTAGCGGCAGCGCTGCCCGCAGTCGCTGGCCGCACTGAATACACACATACATACATACATGTATATGCATCATATATTTTCTTTCATATGTGTATTCGCATACAGACAAACAGCGGTATGTTTGATTATGCTTAGACTGTTTTTGTTTCAAAGTGTTTAATGCAAGTACTACACAATGTAATATCTCTAGACCGATTTTAATAATTTAATCGGGAAAAAAGGCAGAGAGTATTTTACGGTCGGGCTTGCTCGACTGTACTTTCCTTACTTGTTTAGTCTTCTATAAACGACCTTCCCTCTTCGCTATCCCATTGTCGCATACTTATGTATGCAGATGATGTGAAATTAATATTATCTTACAATGACCCCCAAGATCATGCGTTTTTACAAGATGATATAAACACAATGCACAACTAGTGCATAACTAATCACCTAAATTTTTCTAAATGCCTGTTTAATACTTTTAACAGGGTTACTCCTTACTTATCCAAGTACTATATTGACAATGTACTCTTAAATCGTATACTGTCAGTTGAAGACCATGGTGTTCTTTTTGATAATAAATTAAGTTTTACACATTATATATCCTCAATTGTTAATATAGCCAAGGGCACTCTTGGATTTATTAAACTCTAGTCGAAAGAATTTAATGATCCCTTCGTCACTAAACTTTTTTACACATCCCTTGTCCGCCCCATTCTTGAATATTGTTCATGTGTCTGGTTTCCTCAACATGCTCATACTCAAGATTTAATTGAGTCAGTGCAGAAGCAGTTTTTACTCCTTGCACTTCGAGGTCTTAATTGGGGCCCTTATCTTCGGCTTCCATTCTACACCAATAGGCACTTACTCCTTAATCTTCCGTCCTTAATTAATCGTAGGAGAGTTCTTGGAGTTATTTTCCTTCACAAGCTTATAGTTGGTGATATCTGCTCCTCATCTCTTTTAGATCGCCTTAATTTCAATATTCCAACCAGGGCAACCAGGTACCACATTCCTTTATATCTTTCTACATGCAATACTGACAACGCTTTGCACAATCGTTTTCGGGTATTTTGCGCTCGTTATAACGATTACTATAGAATTATTGATACATCTCTTTCTCTTTCCCATCTTAAAGCTTCACTTTACAGCCAACTCCGTTAAATCTCTGATCTCCAGGGGCAGTATGTTCGGCATCTTTGCCGTTCATGCGTTCCATTAAATCACAGATCTTTCGTGATTGTTTTAGCATACATTTGCATTGATCTGGCTTGGATTTTCTGACTTTTCCCCAATCTTTTCAACAAATGTTGGATCAATTTCTTTACTTTTTACTCCCAGATTAACTATTAATTAATTGATCAATTTATTAACTGTTGAAAATAAGGAAAAGTGACATACAAAATCTGTTATATCGTATTATCGATATATCGATAGTTCAATGTTGCCACATATAAGTGTGTGTATACAGTGACGATAAGTAAATGATCATACTATTCTATTCTGGTGACAAGCGCGTGTGGTTGAAAATAGAAAAGCTGATATAACGAAGTCTTATTATTTATTTGAATATTTATAATTTTATTGTAAACTTAATTTTTTTAATATTTTTAGTTAAAATACAATTTTTATAATATGCTTTTATAATCATTAATATTAATTTTACTATTAAATTTACGTTATTTCATAATTACTTTATTTTTTGGTTAATACTCTCGACTGCACTTAGTTATGCCTAGAAAGAACATGTTTTTTTTAAGCCGGATTTTGTAACGTATGGTATCTTACATAAACATAATTTACAAGAAAAATTTAAATTGAAAAATAAAATTGAAACAAGTTTAATTTACCATATAAGGCAAACGTATGCAATTCTATTTCTAAGTTCTTACAGTTTTTGGTCTAAGTAAGTTAAGTCTAAGTGAACAAATATAGAAAAATGGTATGTATTAGTAACATATAACCATTTATAACTATGTAAGGAAGTTTCTCAGGCCGGGGTATGTCTCAGTCCGGCCAGGGCTAACTACAGAAAATTTATTATGTTGAGACGTCTGGTGAAAAGACGCAGTGGCGCGATGATGGACTGGCCACTGATGATTGGGGAAGTGGACGATAGTTTTTGGGGTCAATGGGGCTCGTGCTTCGGAAACAACAACCGAGTATCGGCTACGGTTGATGGCTCCGGATTCGCGGTGTTCGGGATTTCAGTTCAGTAGGTGGAGTGCAGGCTACCACTACTGAACCTCAAACTCGTGCTCCCACGGGACAGAAATGCCAACGATGAATCATGACCTCTACGCGATAGGAGAGTACAGGCTGCTCCCATCGAATAGTAGACCCGTGTATCAAACGTTGCTTTTGCACAGGCACGTGGATGACGGCTGCTGTAGGCTGCGAAATGCATACGATGATTCACGACTCCCACGCGATAGGAGAGTACAGGCTGCTCCTATCGAGTAGTAGGCATGTGTACCAAACGTTGCTTTTGCACAGGCACGGGGACGACTGCTGCTGTAGGCGGCGCAATGCATACGATGATTCACGACTCCTATGCGATAGGAGAGTACCGGCTACTCCCATCGAATGGTAGGCGCGACTATCAAACGTTGCTGTTGCACTGGCGCAGGGACGACTGAAACGGCTACTACTGTGAGCGCAGCAATGCATACGATGATTCACGATTTCTATGCGATAGGAGAGTACAGGCTACTCCCATCGAATGGTAAGCGTGACTATCAAACGTTGCTGTTGAACTGGCGCAGGGGCGACTGAAACGGCTGCTACTGTGAGCTCTGCAAGGCATACGATGATTCACGATTTCTATGCGATAGGAGAGTACAGGCTACTCCCATCGAATGGTAAGCGTGTATCAAGCGTGGCTGTTGCACTGCTGAGATGATCGGTGCTAGAGGGTAGCAATGCATGCGATGAATCGCGGCTTCTATCCGATAGGGGAGTACAGGCTACTCCTATGCGGTAGAATTCGCGATCACCAACACTAGTGTACACCACCAAGACGCTACCAGATCGTGGTCTTAGTAGCCGCCGGAGTGGAGTTGCTAATGTACGCTGCACGGGAACGGGGAACCAATAGAGGACTGACTGCTAGGGTAAACAGAACGCATACGATGATTCACGACTTTCACTCAATAGAAAAGTACAGGCTGCCCCTATTGAGTGGAAATCCGGATCACCAACACGAGCACGTCCCACGAGAGGCTACCAGATTGGGGTCTTGGTAGTCGCCGGCGGAGTTGCTCACGTATGCACTGCGTGGGAAACCAACTGAGGGAAAACAAGTGCTAGGGTGAACACGATGCATACGATGAATCGCGGCTTCTACGCGATAGGAGAGTACAGGCTGCTCTTATGGCGTAGAAGTCCGGATCCTAACACAAGTACACGCCACCACGAGAGGCTACCAGATTTCGGTCTTGGTAGTCGCCGGCATGGAGTCACTCACGTATGCACTGCACTGAACACCCTGTTTATTGTTGCGCGTCACTGTTGTTGTTATTTTATTAATTTGCTTGCCGTCGTTACTTTATATGCCTTCTTATGTTTCTTTTATTTGCTTAATCTCCATTTATTTATGTATATCATTTAAACCTACGCCTATCCGCACACTTATAATTCTATGTTAATTATTTTAAGCTCACCACGTGTATTACTGTGGTGGGCTCCCTAGCTTTCGTTTTCCTTGTTGTTGTTGTTGTTGTTTCCTGATCGTGTGGGGGGTCTCCGTTGTCCTTGTCGTGCTGTAGTCCTGTAAATCCTTTTGTATCCTGATGTCTCCTTGTGTATTCGTCTGTAGTTTTCCACGTGTGTTCCACTTGTCTTGTCGCGACTTTGTCACTGTGCTCGTTGCATCCACTCGTTTGCAAGCCCGTTGAAAAACTAACTCCAGTGCAAATTAATTCAAGCGTCGATTGCCAAAATTCTCCTCTGCCGACGTCGCTTCTTTTCGCTGCTCTGCCCTTGACACACATATTTTGTGCACAGATGCAGCGGTGCTTTTCCCGGCGTTGATCGCATTTGCCTACAATTTGATGCTAGGCAGCGCTGCTTACGGCTCTGCTCCTCTTTGTCGCGTGCCAAACTCATACGTCGACGCAGGCGGCCGCTTGCCGTCTCTCGTTCTCTGCCGCTATCGCCTCAGCTGCACTGCTCTGACGTAGCGGCTTGCGCTGTGTGCGTGTAATCCGTTTTCGTTGCTGTGACGTCAGCCATGCACATGTATGTGTGCGCTGTGCAGTGGCCGCTCTCGCTCTCTCTCTGCCCAGCCTCTGTCGATCCATGCATTGCACTGCGCATGTGTCGTCGCTCTTTGTTTTTGATTCCTTGTCTCCGATCGCGCTGTGTGTATGTACGCGACAAGTATACATTGTTCTTTGTCTAGCTGCCGTCTTGACTGGCTGCTTCCAGTGAGAACATTTATCGCCGCTTACTTTCGTACACTGCCTGCTGGCAGTTATGGGACTGTGCCCGTATTTAAATCAAACCGTGCGCACTGGCAGTTTTCGGCCAGTGCGCTAAAAATATTGTGCGCTCATTTTATGGGGCGTCACACCCCCCCTTTCTTCCGGGAGATGAGGCGTGACGGTGACCTGGGCCGAGCAGTTGATGGCCACGTTGAACCACAGGTCGCCTACGGTTCTCCTGAACCGCACCCGCTTTCCTTGGTGGCACCGGAGTCTGGCCGTGAGCGCTTCCACCAAGTCCAGTGGAAGGAGCCGGTCCTCCGTGAACACCCTCCAGTCCTCGGGCGCTACGACCATGGGTATGGGCTCCTCCACTCGCTCCATCGGCCATGCAGCTGCCGTCTCGGTCGCTTGCTGCTGTTGATCACCGGCCGACGTGCTGGCTTGCTCCACCGCGGGCTCGCTCGTCCCTTGTGGTGCGACCTCCATAAATAGCGCGTTGTGCACTAGCCCGACCGGCCCTGCAGCTGCAGTCTCAGTCGCTTGCTGCAGTTGGACATTGGCCGGCGGGCTAGGCGGGTTCTCCACCGACGTCCATCCTTCGGGCGTATCCGCCATAGATTGCGCGTTGCGCACTAGCTCCATCGGCCCTGCAGCTGCCGTCTCGGTCGCTTGCTGCAGTGGGGCATTGGCCGATGAGCTAGGCAAATCCTCCGACCCAGCTATAGTCCCGCGTGGGGGTGTGGCCTCGTCTGAGCTGATGGGCTCAAACCGGGGGTAGCTCTGGGGATCCGGGGTCCTGGGTGCCTCGTCGTCCGTCCCCTCGACAGCCGAGTCTTCGTGCCGGACCCACGACAGATAGGCGGGCGGCTCCTCTACGTCGCCGATGAGCGACCGAATATGCTCGGCGCGGGCTGCCGTCATCGGGTGGCTCTCAGTGGCGGCCACAGCTTCCGGGTCTCCCGGGTTGAGCCACGACCCATAAGCCGGTGGTGGGTCGGGCCACTCGAAAGTCTCCTCATCCGGGATGTCGAGGATGTCGTGGTCCTCCGACTCGTCCTCGTCGCTCTCGGTGTCCTCGGCAGAACCACTTGTCTCCGCCCCATCGCTACTTAACGGGCTGTACCCCTCGGCCTCCATGTCGTCGTCGTCGTCATCATTGTCGTCGCCGTCATCTTCGTCGTCGTCGCCATCCTGATCGTCGACGCCGTCATCTTCGTCGTCGTCGCCATCCTCATCGTCGACGCCGTCATCTTCGTCGTCGTCGCCATCCATGCCCTCGCCGTCACCATCATCGTCGTCGCCATCCACGCCCTCGCCGTCACCATCATCGTCCTCAATGGAGGCTTCGTCGGCCATTGCGGCAAGGGTCCCCTCGGTTGAGGTCTCCATCCGAGCTCGAGGTGGCGTGATGACTCGGTGAGCGAGGTTGGCGAACCTCCCGTCGAAGAGCGGCGGTTCCGGCTCAGGCTCCTCCATCTCCACGTCTTCGCCGGCCTCTGCTGTTATGGGTGGTGGTGGCCCTGGAACTGCCAACAGCTCACCGGTCTCGAGGCCCTGCAGCAATCCGCCTTCCAGCTCCTCTCGTAGCAGGCCCACTGTAGCTGGACTCAACTCCAGGCTCAATGTCGACGGGGGTCGGGGTGGCGTGACCAGGTCGATTACCTGCTGCCGTAGGCTTCGTGGCGGTGTACCCGTCACACCGAGGCAAACGTCCATCATCGGATGGACGGGTGCGGCGACCTGTTCGGCCTGCGCTCTCGGGTGACGGGCGCTTGGCGAACTAGCCAAGGTCGGCTTCGGGCGGCTTCTCTTCGGTGTGGGCGTCATATTAATCTGTAAACGGAGATGATTATAGTTACGTGTTTTCTGGCCTGTTAGTATTGCTGCCTTAGTGTGCGGATAGGATTTGGGCTGACGAACGATCTTGGTTAGTTTAACTGGGTTCTTAATCGCGTTGGACATCTTCCGATCGATCAGAGGATTCCCCATGGTACGATTTAAGGTCTGTTATGCTCGCTACTCGACGTTCTTTGGTCGCGACGTTCTGTATGCGTACGATTGTTGGTGATACAAATTTCACGACCCGGTATGGCCCATCGTAACGAGGTGCGAGCTTAGCCGCAAATCCATCAGCAGCTTTTGACAAGTGATGTTGTCGTAGCAGCACCAGATCCTTCAGCGCTGGTCTCCATTCCCGCCGGCGTAGGTTGTAATGACGACTTTGATCCTGAGCAGCTTGTTGGAGGTTCTCCTTTGCCATCTTAAAGATCTCTCGCAAGTGTTTCGCCTTGTCCTCCGGCGTTCTTCCTTCGCAAGTGGGTCCGGGGTTAACCTCGTTGTATAGTGATCCTGGTAGCCTAGGCTCGCGCCCTTGAACCAAGTACGCCGGGCTATATCCACTGCTATCCGATGGGCTCGAGTTGATTGCTAAACTTAGCTCCGGTAGCAGAGCATCCCAGTTGCTCTGCTCTCCATCCAGATACTGCGCAATCATCGTCTTGACGGTTCGGTTTGCTCTCTCCGTGGGATTCTGCTGGGGCGTATAAGGTGCGGTGTGCTGCAAATCCATTCCCATTCGTTTGCAGAAGGCCTTGAACTCTCGGCTGGTGAACTGCGTTCCATTGTCGCATACAAACGTCTGAGGTATGCCGAATCGAGCCAAGATGCGCTCCCTGAAAGATCGCTCCAGATGTGCTGTCGTAGCCTTCCTCAAAGGTACAAGTTCCACCCATTTGCTGAAGTGGTCGAAAAAGACCAGAAGCATCGTATGCCCTTGTTTTGACCTGGGCAGTGGTCCAACAAAATCCGCGCAAAGTACCTCGAAGGGCTCCTGTACATCCCTCGTGCGCATCTGTCCTGGTGGTTTCAGTTGACTAACCTTGAACTTCTGACATGTTTCGCAATTTCTCACGTACTTGGCCACGTCTCGAAACAACCCTGGCCAAAAGTACCTCTGCAAGACTCTTTTGGTAGTCTTCCGAATTCCTTGGTGTCCGGCGGAGGGTTGATCGTGGCATTCTTGCAAGACCCTTTTCCGCTGGTCTTTCCCTACGCAGAGCTTCCAGGGCACGTATTCCTCATCGTCGGGGCTTCGGTACGATCGGCGGTAAAGCTTACCTTCCTCTTGCACGTAGTCAGGGTACTTCTCTGGTTCCTTTTGTATGGCTTCCACCATACGTGTCAACCATTTGCACTGCAAGTGTTCCTCGGCTAGTTGTTGTAGTGCCTCCAGCGGTTGCCTAGACAGAGCATCGGCCACGACGTTCTGACTCGCTCGGCGATAGTGCACTACGAAGCGGTATTGTTGGAGTTCGAGTGCCCATCGCGCAATCCGTCCCGTGGGGTTGTCGATCGAATTAAGCCACTTTAGCGCCAGATGATCCGTGATAACGTCGAACTCGTAACCCTCCAGGTAACAGCGCAGCTTACGAATCGCCCAAACGATAGCGAGACACTCCTTCTCGGTAGTGGAGTAGTTTTCCTCGGCCGATGATAACCGTCGACTGGCATACGCGATGACTCTTTCGGTCCCTTCAATCCGCTGTGTAAGCACTGCGCCCAGTCCATAATCGCTGGCATCCGTCTGTAGGGTAAAGCGTTCCGTAAAGTCCGGACATGCAAGCACTGGTGCCTTCGTGAGTCGAGCCTTCAGTTCCTCAAACGCCTCCTGCTGGTTGGCGTCCCATGTCCACTTCTGACCTTTGCGCAGCAACCTGGATATCGGCTGCACAATGCTGGTAAAGTTGGGCACGAAGCGTCGATACCATGAGGCGATACCTAGACATCGCCGAAGCTCCTTCACATTAGTCGGTGGTAGCAATTCCTTGATTGCTTCGATCTTTGCCGGGTCGGTGTGGATTCCCTCTTCGCTGACGACGTGCCCCAAGTATACAAGACTCTTCTGGAAGAAGCAGCACTTGTCCCGGTTGAGCCTGAGCTTTGCGTCCCGTAGTCTTCGGAACACCTCTCGTAGGTTTTCGGCATGTTGCTCCAGCGTGGCTCCGATGACGATGATGTCATCCAGATATGCAAACGCATATGGTTCCATCTCGGGACCAATAACGCCATCCAACGCGCGCTGAAATGTTGCGGGGGCGGAATGCAACCCGAATGGCATCACCTTCCAGTGGTAGAGACCCCGGCCGGGTACCGTGAACGCCGTGCACTCCCTGCTATCCTCTGCGATAGGTATTTGCCAATACCCGTTCTTTAGATCCAACGTTGTAATGTACTTCGCGTTCCGAAGCTTCTCTAGGATGTGGTTGATCCTAGGTAGTGGATACGCATCTGGAATAGACTGCGCATTAAGTTGCCGGAAATCGATGCACATCCGCACCTCTCCGGTCTTCTTTCCCACCAGTACTATGGGAGCACTGTGTGGACTTCTCGAAGGCTCAATCCGTCCGTCCCGAAGCAATTCGTCTACCTGGTCATCGATGATCTTTTGCATTGCGGGATTTTTCGGATAATACCGCTGCTTGATGGGACGGTTGTCCCTAAGTACTATACGATGTTCTGCGATGTGGGTGACCCCGGTGACTTCGTCGAACTTGGCCAGCTCTCGCTGCAGAAAGTCATCCACCCACTCGCGTTCCGTGTCCGGTACCTGGTCTCCAGTTATGGTCCTCAAATAGTTGGCTTCGCCGCTGTGCTCTGTGGTCTCTCGTCGTGGTTTCCGGAACGGGTTGTTCCTCCTGGCTACCTCACAGATTGGAGGTAGTACTGGGCTCGCCTGTATACCGTTGGGCACGGTATGTATACTCCGGGCACTAGGTATAGTTGTCGCTTCCGTGGTGGGTGGTAGTTGGAGTTGGACCTGGCCGCACTCTAAACGCATCTCTGCCCCGCACATAAAATCCATACCTAAGATGACTTCGTCGATGATCGTTGGCAGCACCAGCATTGGTAAGGTCAGGTGTCGCTGACCCAGCTGCACCCGAACCATGAGTGCTTCCGTCACTTCTCGTCGTGTTCCATCCGCTAAACATATTCTGCTCCGGACAGTGCGTCTATTCGATGAAGTAGCGATGCGTTGTGCCACCTTTGCGCTCACGAAGCTCCTCGTTGCCCCTGTGTCAATCGTAGCTACCAAGGCCTGGTCCTCAATCCGAACGGTAGCTACGATTCTCCCTCGCTCGAATCTCATGGTAGTCGTTAGTGGCGTGTTGGTTGCGCTGTCTCCAGCCGTTCGCCCGACGGTTGGGAGCGCACTTCGTTTCCCGATGTTTTAGCTCGACAGCAGTCCACTGTCCGAACACCTCGTCGACCACAATCCCAGCAGAAGTTCAGTCGGGCGTTTTGGCACTCTCGGCTGAAATGTCCCACTTGTCCGCAGTTTCGACAAGCGCGGCGGATGTCAATGCATTCCTCCGCTTCTTGTATCCGCTGATTGTTTGCCTCTGAACTACTGCTTGGCTTGGTAGTCCTCTCCGGACGACGATGCTCCATGCTGCTCTTAGAGCGCGCGGCTTCTCGTGCTTTCACGTCCTCAAAAGTCGTGATCAACTTGGTCAACTGGGCCAACGTAGAGAACTCGTGCCGCCTCGTGTATAGCTGGTACTCAGGAAGCAGGTTCTCGTAAATCCGACTAAGTTCCTGATCCTCTGTGTACGCAGCACGGCGCATCATGACCCGGATGCTGAGAAGGTACGAGGTGAATGGCTCACCAGAACGTTGCATCCTATCCCGTATCTCGTCTTCTAGCCTTTGGAAATAGCGTGGTGGCAAGAAGAATTCCAAGAAATCCCTTCTGAACTCGTGCCAAGTCCCTGTGTACATCCTGGTGACCCGGAACCAGTCGGCCGCCGGTCCCGTCAACAATCCAGCGATTGCTGGCATCAATTGCTGTTGCGTATCGATTTGGTAGATAGCGATCATATCCTCCAAATGTTCGATAAAACGCAATGGGTCGGCCGCTCCTCCGTCAAAGAAGACGCCCCATTTTCGCAGTCGATCCACAAAACCGAGTTGCAAACTACGATCGCTTTGTGAACCGGAGCTGCGAGAATGATCGTCGCGAATCCTTGTCGACTCACTGTTGCTCAGTGTCGACACAGGGATCCGTAACGTCGGCTGATGTGTGTGCTCCTGTACAATGCTTGCGGTGCCAGCGTGACTCGTCCCTGGTAAACCCAAGCATTCTCCTGGTACTGGAGACGCACCACGAGATCTGGGTTTATTCTCCGGCGTTGGTGTTGTCCCGAGCGTAAGCTCTAGTTCGGCAAGCCTCTGCACGGCTTCCTTGGGTAGTTCCGGTTGGCTTGCGAAAGCAGCGAGACGACTCCGCAATTCTTCCACGGTGCCTTCTGGATCTCGACCGAACTCCTTCAGTATTGCCTGCAGCTCAGTCTTACGGCGATACGATATCCATTGCACACCCATGGCTGTAGACTTCTTCGTTAATAATCCTCGTTGTATTCCTTTGTAATATTCCTGTTTTAATCCTTGTAATAATCCTTGCCGGTTATGTTCTCGTGTTTGCTCCGATGTTTCAATGTTGTTTGCTGATGTTGCCTCCTCGAGTGCTTGCTGACGACTGCCCCCTTAGGACCCTGTTGCTTCGCTTATGTAGGCTTCTGCTTAGGCTGCGTCGACGTCGGCAGCGACGCGACGCAGGGTACTCGTGGCGGCTGGATCTCCTGCTCGTGGCTCGTAATGGCGTAGCCGTGAAACAAAGAAAGCTTCGGAGACATTAAATATTCCGCTGCGATGAATGAACAACCAATGCCCCCTCTCTCTCTAACTTCGTCTCCCCCAAGAATAGCTGATGACGTTTTAAGTCATAAAGGATGGAGTGTCTCAAATTTTCTACCAAAGTCCCTGCTCGGGCGCCATCTGTAAGGAAGTTTCTCAGGCCGGGGTATGTCTCAGTCCGGCCAGGGCTAACTACAGAAAATTTATTATGTTGAGACGTCTGGTGAAAAGACGCAGTGGCGCGATGATGGACTGGCCACTGATGATTGGGGAAGTGGACGATAGTTTTTGGGGTCAATGGGGCTCGTGCTTCGGAAACAACAACCGAGTATCGGCTACGGTTGATGGCTCCGGATTCGCGGTGTTCGGGATTTCAGTTCAGTAGGTGGAGTGCAGGCTACCACTACTGAACCTCAAACTCGTGCTCCCACGGGACAGAAATGCCAACGATGAATCATGACCTCTACGCGATAGGAGAGTACAGGCTGCTCCCATCGAATAGTAGACCCGTGTATCAAACGTTGCTTTTGCACAGGCACGTGGATGACGGCTGCTGTAGGCTGCGAAATGCATACGATGATTCACGACTCCCACGCGATAGGAGAGTACAGGCTGCTCCTATCGAGTAGTAGGCATGTGTACCAAACGTTGCTTTTGCACAGGCACGGGGACGACTGCTGCTGTAGGCGGCGCAATGCATACGATGATTCACGACTTCTATGCGATAGGAGAGTACAGGCTGCTCCTATCGAGTAGTAGACACGTGTATCAAGAGTTGCTGTTGCGCTGGCGCGGGGGCGGGGCGACTGCTGCTGCTACTGTACGCGCTGCAACGCATACGATGATTCACGACTCCTATGCGATAGGAGAGTACCGGCTACTCCCATCGAATGGTAGGCGCGACTATCAAACGTTGCTGTTGCACTGGCGCAGGGACGACTGAAACGGCTACTACTGTGAGCGCAGCAATGCATACGATGATTCACGATTTCTATGCGATAGGAGAGTACAGGCTACTCCCATCGAATGGTAAGCGTGACTATCAAACGTTGCTGTTGAACTGGCGCAGGGGCGACTGAAACGGCTGCTACTGTGAGCTCTGCAAGGCATACGATGATTCACGATTTCTATGCGATAGGAGAGTACAGGCTACTCCCATCGAATGGTAAGCGTGTATCAAGCGTGGCTGTTGCACTGCTGAGATGATCGGTGCTAGAGGGTAGCAATGCATGCGATGAATCGCGGCTTCTATCCGATAGGGGAGTACAGGCTACTCCTATGCGGTAGAATTCGCGATCACCAACACTAGTGTACACCACCAAGACGCTACCAGATCGTGGTCTTAGTAGCCGCCGGAGTGGAGTTGCTAATGTACGCTGCACGGGAACGGGGAACCAATAGAGGACTGACTGCTAGGGTAAACAGAACGCATACGATGATTCACGACTTTCACTCAATAGAAAAGTACAGGCTGCCCCTATTGAGTGGAAATCCGGATCACCAACACGAGCACGTCCCACGAGAGGCTACCAGATTGGGGTCTTGGTAGTCGCCGGCGGAGTTGCTCACGTATGCACTGCGTGGGAAACCAACTGAGGGAAAACAAGTGCTAGGGTGAACACGATGCATACGATGAATCGCGGCTTCTACGCGATAGGAGAGTACAGGCTGCTCTTATGGCGTAGAAGTCCGGATCCTAACACAAGTACACGCCACCACGAGAGGCTACCAGATTTCGGTCTTGGTAGTCGCCGGCATGGAGTCACTCACGTATGCACTGCACTGAACACCCTGTTTATTGTTGCGCGTCACTGTTGTTGTTATTTTATTAATTTGCTTGCCGTCGTTACTTTATATGCCTTCTTATGTTTCTTTTATTTGCTTAATCTCCATTTATTTATGTATATCATTTAAACCTACGCCTATCCGCACACTTATAATTCTATGTTAATTATTTTAAGCTCACCACGTGTATTACTGTGGTGGGCTCCCTAGCTTTCGTTTTCCTTGTTGTTGTTGTTGTTGTTTCCTGATCGTGTGGGGGGTCTCCGTTGTCCTTGTCGTGCTGTAGTCCTGTAAATCCTTTTGTATCCTGATGTCTCCTTGTGTATTCGTCTGTAGTTTTCCACGTGTGTTCCACTTGTCTTGTCGCGACTTTGTCACTGTGCTCGTTGCATCCACTCGTTTGCAAGCCCGTTGAAAAACTAACTCCAGTGCAAATTAATTCAAGCGTCGATTGCCAAAATTCTCCTCTGCCGACGTCGCTTCTTTTCGCTGCTCTGCCCTTGACACACATATTTTGTGCACAGATGCAGCGGTGCTTTTCCCGGCGTTGATCGCATTTGCCTACAATTTGATGCTAGGCAGCGCTGCTTACGGCTCTGCTCCTCTTTGTCGCGTGCCAAACTCATACGTCGACGCAGGCGGCCGCTTGCCGTCTCTCGTTCTCTGCCGCTATCGCCTCAGCTGCACTGCTCTGACGTAGCGGCTTGCGCTGTGTGCGTGTAATCCGTTTTCGTTGCTGTGACGTCAGCCATGCACATGTATGTGTGCGCTGTGCAGTGGCCGCTCTCGCTCTCTCTCTGCCCAGCCTCTGTCGATCCATGCATTGCACTGCGCATGTGTCGTCGCTCTTTGTTTTTGATTCCTTGTCTCCGATCGCGCTGTGTGTATGTACGCGACAAGTATACATTGTTCTTTGTCTAGCTGCCGTCTTGACTGGCTGCTTCCAGTGAGAACATTTATCGCCGCTTACTTTCGTACACTGCCTGCTGGCAGTTATGGGACTGTGCCCGTATTTAAATCAAACCGTGCGCACTGGCAGTTTTCGGCCAGTGCGCTAAAAATATTGTGCGCTCATTTTATGGGGCGTCACAACTAAATAACATTTACACTCGCAGGCTTTCTTGGATACAATAAAAGATGTGACAAGCCATGTAAGACAAGGATATACAAAAACTTAGAGCCTTACTTTTGGATATGAGTATACTTTAATAGATTTTCGAATTAAAAAAAAAGGGTATATTAAGAAATATTAAATATGGTTTGTCAGATAAGTCTGTATTCGCAATTATAATTGAAGGATATGTATGTATTTTAATAGGTAATTTATCTGCTGGGAATACACCTTCAAATATATGTTTTGTGCTACGTTTACTTAGCAAAAGTTTTCAATTTGTATTGTATTCATTTTTATACTCTCTGCAAGAGTATATTGGGTTTGTGCAAATGTATGTAACAGGCAGAAGGAGGCGTGGCAGACCCCATAAAGTATATATATTCTTGATCAGCATCACAAGCCGAGTCGATATAGCCATGTCCGTCTGTCCGTCTGTCTGTCCGTCTGTCCGTCCGTATGAACAAACAGATTTCAGAGATGGTCAGAGCTACAAGTTCGAGCTTGGTCTCAATCGATCACATATTTAGTCAGTCAATACTGGAATCTTTTTTTTTTCAATGCCACGCCCTATTCGCCCACAATGAGCAAAAAACTAGACACACCTCGGAAAAAATTGGTGTTTTGGGCGAATATCTCAATAACTATTGCACCTAGGATCACCAATTTTGGTATGGAGGTTGCTAGTGACAGCGTAAATGCATTGATTTTTAAAATTTTGGACTGCCACGCCAATTTTTCCCACAATTAATAAAAATAATTCTTCACTTTCGTTCCGGTTTTAGGCGTTTGTTAATATAGTACAGTATTGTAATTTATAATTCGTGTGAAGAATAACTATATCAAACTATTCTGAAAGGCGCATTGAAATCGCACTATAATCAAGAAAACTAGAAGCGTTGCAATATTGATAACTGAATGCAATATCTTGTATGAGTGCAAGCGAGACAGAAACATACAAGCATATGTTCGAATGTTTTCGCTGCCTGCGTGGCGGCTACCCGCAGTCGCTGGCCGCGCTGAATACACACATACATACATACATACATGTATATGCATCATATATTGTCATTCGTGTGTGTATTCGCAAACAGACAAACAGATGAATGATTGATTATGCTCAGATTGTTATACCCTTGCAGAGGGTATATTGTTTTTGTCACGAAGTTTGTAACGCATTGAAGGAGACGTTTCCGTTTCTGTCTTGATCAGCATCAACAGCCGAGTTGATATAGCCATGTCCGTCTGTCCGTCTGTTTCTATGCGAACTAGTCTCTCAGTTTTAAAGCTATCTTGATGAAACTTGGCACAGATGTGTATTCCGTTTGCACGCAGAACATTTGTTAAAATCAGCTAGATCGGATCACTATATCATATAGCTCCCATAGGAACAATCGGATGAAAAAAATTTTTTTTTGAGCTTTGTTAACCAAATTCGCTCCATATGCATTTGGCATAAAATCCCGTGTGCAAACCAAATTTCATCCAGATCGGACCACTATATCATATAGCTGCCATAGGAACAATCGGTCATTGAAAAAAAATTAACGCAATGTGCATGACTGCAAGGGTATATAATCTTCGGCTAGCCGAAGAAACCTTTTTTTCTTGTTTTTGTTTCAAAGTGTTTAATGCAAGTACTACACATTTTTAATAATTTAATCGATTTTAATAATTTAATCGGGAAAAAGGCAGAGAGTATTTTACGGTCGGGCTTGCTCGACTGTACTTTCCTTACTTGTTTAATCTTCTATAAACGACCTTCCCTCTTCGCTATCCCATTGTCGCATACTTATGTATGCAGATGATGTGAAATTAATATTATCTTACAATGACCCCCAAGATCATGCGTTTTTACAAGATGATATAAACACAATGCACAACTAGTGCATAACTAATCACCTAAATTTTTCTAAATGCCTGTTTAATACTTTTAACAGGGTTACTCCTTACTTATCCAAGTACTATATTGACAATGTACTCTTAAATCGTATACTGTCAGTTGAAGACCATGGTGTTCTTTTTGATAATAAATTAAGTTTTACACATTATATATCCTCAATTGTTAATATAGCCAAGGGCACTCTTGGATTTATTAAACTCTAGTCGAAAGAATTTAATGATCCCTTCGTCACTAAACTTTTTTACACATCCCTTGTCCGCCCCATTCTTGAATATTGTTCATGTGTCTGGTTTCCTCAACATGCTCATACTCAAGATTTAATTGAGTCAGTGCAGAAGCAGTTTTTACTCCTTGCACTTCGAGGTCTTAATTGGGGCCCTTATCTTCGGCTTCCATTCTACACCAATAGGCACTTACTCCTTAATCTTCCGTCCTTAATTAATCGTAGGAGAGTTCTTGGAGTTATTTTCCTTCACAAGCTTATAGTTGGTGATATCTGCTCCTCATCTCTTTTAGATCGCCTTAATTTCAATATTCCAACCAGGGCAACCAGGTACCACATTCCTTTATATCTTTCTACATGCACTACTGACAACGCTTTGCACAATCGTTTTCGGGTATTATGCGCTCATTATAACGATTACTATAGAATTATTGATACATCTCTTTCTCTTTCCCATCTTAAAGCTTCACTTTACAGCCAACTCCGTTAAATCTCTGATCTCCAGGGGCAGTATGTTCGGCATCTTTGCCGTTCATGCGTTCCATTAAATCACAGATCTTTCGTGATTGTTTTGGCATACATTTGCATTGATCTGGCTTGGATTTTCTGGCTTTTCCCCAATCTTTTCAACAAATGTTGGATCAATTTCTTTACTTTTTACTCCCAGATTAACTATTAATTAATTGATCAATTTATTAACTGTTGAAAATAAGGAAAAGTGACATACAAAATCTGTTATATCGTATTATCGATATATCGATAGTTCAATGTTGCCACATATAAGTGTGTGTATACAGTGACGATAAGTAAATGATCATACTATTCTATTCTGGTGACAAGCGCGTGTGGTTGAAAATAGAAAAGCTGATATAACGAAGTCTTATTATTTATTTGAATATTTATAATTTTATTGTAAACTTAATTTTTTTAATATTTTTAGTTAAAATACAATTTTTATAATATGCTTTTATAATCATTAATATTAATTTTACTATTAAATTTACGTTATTTCATAATTACTTTATTTTTTGGTTAATACTCTCGACTGCACTTAGTTATGCCTAGAAAGAACATGTTTTTTTTAAGCCGGATTTTGTAACGTATGGTATCTTACATAAACATAATTTACAAGAAAAATTTAAATTGAAAAATAAAATTGAAACAAGTTTAATTTACCATATAAGGCAAACGTATGCCATTCTATTTCTAAGTTCTTACAGTTTTTGGTCTAAGTAAGTTAAGTCTAAGTGAACAAATATAGAAAAATGGTATGTATTAGTAACATATAACCATTTATAACTAAATAACATTTACACTCGCAGGCTTTCTTGGATACAATAAAAGATGTGACAAGCCATGTAAGACAAGGATATACAAAAACTTAGAGCCTTACTTTTGGATATGAGTATACTTTAATAGATTTTCGAATTAAAAAAAAAGGGTATATTAAGAAATATTAAATATGGTTTGTCAGATAAGTCTGTATTCGCAATTATAATTGAAGGATATGTATGTATTTTAATAGGTAATTTATCTGCTGGGAATACACCTTCAAATATATGTTTTGTGCTACGTTTACTTAGCAAAAGTTTTCAATTTGTATTGTATTCATTTTTATACTCTCTGCAAGAGTATATTGGGTTTGTGCAAATGTATGTAACAGGCAGAAGGAGGCGTGGCAGACCCCATAAAGTATATATATTCTTGATCCGTCTGTCCGTCCGTATGAACAAACAGATTTCAGAGATGGTCAGAGCTACAAGTTCGAGCTTGGTCTCAATCGATCACATATTTAGTCAGTCAATACAGGAATCTTTTTTTTTTTCAATGCCACGCCCCATTCGCCCACAATGAGCAAAAAACTAGACACACCTCGGAAAAAATTGGTGTTTTGGGCGAATATCTCAATAACTATTGCACCTAGGATCACCAATTTTGGTATGGAGGTTGCTAGTGACAGCGTAAATGCATTGATTTTTAAAATTTTGGACTGCCACGCCCATTTTTCCCACAATTAATAAAAATAATTCTTCACTTTCGTTCCGGTTTTAGGCGTTTGTTAATATAGTACAGTATTGTAATTTATAATTCGTGTGAAGAATAACTATATCAAACTATTCTGAAAGGCGCATTGAAATCGCACTATAATCAAGAAAACTAGAAGCGTTGCAATATTGATAACTGAATGCAATATCTTGTATGAGTGCAAGCGAGACAGAAACATACAAGCATATGTTCGAATGTTTTCGCTGCCTGCGTGGCGGCTACCCGCAGTCGCTGGCCGCGCTGAATACACACATACATACATACATACATGTATATGCATCATATATTGTCATTCGTGTGTGTATTCGCAAACAGACAAACAGATGAATGATTGATTATGCTCAGATTGTTATACCCTTGCAGAGGGTATATTGTTTTTGTCACGAAGTTTGTAACGCATTGAAGGAGACGTTTCCGACCCCATAAAGTATATATATTCTTGATCAGCATCAACAGCCGAGTTGATATAGCCATGTCCGTCTGTCCGTCTGTTTCTATGCGAACTAGTCTCTCAGTTTTAAAGCTATCTTGATGAAACTTGGCACAGATGTGTATTCCGTTTGCACGCAGAACATTTGTTAAAATCAGCCAGATCGGATCACTATATCATATAGCTCCAATAGGAACAATCGGATGAAAAAAAATTTTTTTTGAGCTTTGTTAACCAAATTCGCTCCATATGCATTTGGCATAAAATCCCGTGTGCAAACCAAATTTCATCCAGATCGGACCACTATATCATATAGCTGCCATAGGAACAATCGGTCATTGAAAAAAAATTAACGCAATGTGCATGACTGCAAGGGTATATAATCTTCGGCTAGCCGAAGAAACCTTTTTTTCTTGTTTTTGTTTCAAAGTGTTTAATGCAAGTACTACACATTTTTAATAATTTAATCGATTTTAATAATTTAATCGGGAAAAAGGCAGAGAGTATTTTACGGTCGGGCTTGCTCGACTGTACTTTCCTTACATGTTAAGAAATAACTTTAATATTTATATGTTTATCAATATCAATCATTGAATCGTATTCACAATATACAAGACATCTGACCGCTTCGATTAGGGTCGATCAGCAAATCGACCTTCAATACGAATTGTTCCTTGATTAATTAAATTTGAACATACTGAAGAACTTGAATGGTCGGCAGTTAAGTCAAACGCTAATATAATACAGCTCGTATCAAACATTTCCTTAGTGAGCTCTGAATGTTTTTGGGATTTGTAAAATCAAACTCTAGAGCTTGAGACGGTACTTGTACTCAATTAACTAAAAGATTTAAACGCTGAATTTTAAAATGCTTAAAGTTATATGGATCCAGGACTCTTTTACCTGAGTATGCTCGGTCTTTTACCATGCAAAATGCGATAAAATTAGGTAATTGTCCAATTACAGCATTGTCAATTGAAAGGGTATTGCTTCCTGGATATAGAGTAAAAAATTTAACTTCAACTTTATTATATAGATAAAAAGCATTTTTTGATTGCAATACGCGATGATGTGCTAACAAAATACTGGGATTGACTGTAACATGATTCATAAAGAGTTGTACCTCTAAAATTTTTATACCCGTTACTCGAAGAGTACAAGGGTATATTGTAATCGTTGGAATGTATGTAACAGGCAGAAGGAGGCGTGGCCGACCCCATAAAATATATATATATTCTTGATCAGCATCAATAGCCGAGTCGATATAGCCATGTCCGTTCTATCTTCATATAAAGGAAAATGTACAGATAAGACTTAAATGTTATAGTATAGAAAACTTTTTTGTTAGCTATACTATCTGATCCAAATTTACACGGAGACTACATGTCTATGAAGTTCATGTACTGACCAAGCTTGATCGAAATCGGACAACTATATCGTATAGCTCCCATAGGGCCGATCGGTCAAAAAAACGTTCCAAATATTAATTAGTATGAAAAAATTTTTGCATTGACTAAGCTATCTTAATGAAACTGACACAAAATAAATTTATCAATAATATAAATATACTGACCAAGTTTCATACAAATCGGACTACTATATCGTATAGCTGCCATAGGGACAATCAGTCAAAAATTTGCTTTTAGTATGAATTTGTATGAAAATTTTCTGTATTTACCAATCTATCTTAATGAAACTGATACAGAATAAATTTATCAATAACATAAATGAACTGACCGAGTTTCATACAAATCGGACAGCTATATCGTATAGCTCCCATAGGAACAATCTGTCGAACATTGAGTAACGGGTATCCTAAAGTCGCGGGGCGACTGTAGCATTCTTTCTTGTTAAGTTTGATTAAGTTTGAACTTCCATCAAATAAAATGCAGTCTTCTCAATATTAAATATTATTCTTAAATTTATATTACTTATCAGGAGCTTGGGTTGATTAAAAATATCTCCATGTACTTTTCCAAAGATCTCTACCATATTGCTTTTTTGGAAAATGTTTTTTACAGGTAGACTTTCATCAACATAACATTTAATAAAGCTTGTAAAAAAATCCTTGAGTTGCCAAATGTCTTTCAGTAGCATCACTTCCATAGATTAAAATAGTTTGTAAGACCGATAGTAATAATTATTATCGTTCTGACAAACTAATGCGTTTTTTAAATTTACTGAGGAACTTTTAAAAATAGAATGTAATATATTGTTGACAACGCTAAAAGCATTTTTTGTTACATTGTTGTTGGCCTAATCCTTTAGCTGTACTACTAATCTTAAATATGCGCTTGATTCCGTATGATTCGCCATTTCCCAAACATACAAATTCAATTGAGCCGGCTCCATTCATTGATACTATAGAATTATACGTTACTTCTTCAGAGCGTAAAATACTGATTTGTGTTGGATGTGGCTTAAACAAATCATGCATTCAATATGGTTGTTCACCGTTTTGTTGAAAAAATATCTGCGATTTTCTTAACTATTTTTTTTTTTTGATTTTGAACGTTTTTTAAGCCTTTTCTTTGTATGCACTCTTGAATGTTTAGATCTATAATGAGCTCTCCTCGTAATTGTGCAGTTTTGCTCTGTTCTTGGATAATATTCTGTAGAGGTTTTCGTCCCAGGTCATTTAAGACTGCGTTCCCTGATTCAACTGCTTGATTTTTACCAGCGTTTAGTCCACTTAAGAAACGTGGTTTAATGTACTTTAAAAGTGCACTAAAAAAGTTTCCAATACCCCTTTCTAGTTGTACTGTTCGAGGTGTTGCATAAAGGGAACCAATATGATTCAACCCTCCTCCACTTTGGTTTAGATAATACTCATGGTACAGTTTCTCCATGCCGGTTAATATCTTTATGAAAAATATATTGACTAAGCTGCAATATTTATAGCAAACAACATTTCTGTCTAAAATGCAACGTTATGTATATGGGAGTTGCTGATGGTTTAAAGGGAACCTTATATCCTCTTGAGTCGGATATTAAAATTGATATGTCTCTAAAATCTCAACGGGATAGTACTCAATGTTTTTAATTGAATCATTTTGCAAACTCCATTATGCGTAAGAATCTTTAGACATCACGTTCTTCTGTCTCCCACACATCTAGGCTTTATTATGTCAGTATAAACGAATATTATACCCTTCGACATACTTTGCATTGTCTGTTTCCTATACATTCATTGTATGGAAGATCATTTAAATATAGTTCAGATATTTCAACTTCCCAGTTCTCAAATATGTGTTGAGAGAAACTTACAATGTTTGTAAACGCACATTGTACATTGTCCGGAAAAACATTGTAACGACTCAAATCTTAGGCCGGGGTATGTCTCAGTCCGGCCAGGGCTGTCTTTTACAGAAAATTTTTATTTGTGCAAAGAAACACTAGTAGAGAACAATAGGGCGCTTCCTTGAACAAAACAGAGAAATTTCCTAGCAATGCACATGAACGTTGGGATTCGACTCCGCGTCGGACTGATCTGAGCATTCCGCTTTCTGTAGCCAGCAGACGCTACGGCCTAGGAAGGCGGAACACCCTCTGTGTCACCGCTGACTCGTACAGCAACTACACAGCCACAGCTACTGTAGGTGTTGTCGTGTCGGCCGAAAGTGTCCAAACCCGGTGTCGTATGGTAAGATGTACTCCACTTACGCAGCCAGCAGACGCTACGACTTAGGAATCGGTCGAAGCCACAATAGCGGACGGTGGTCACTCCGTTGGACACTGGCACTGTGGCACTAATTGTTGTCTTGAACGTGTTGTTTTACCCCCGCGTGGCCTTATACTTTGGCTTTTGTCGAATTTTTGCACTTGTTTCTTTCGCTGGCTCAAGATCAACTGCCGCGTGCCAAAATTCTGCCAGCATGACAAACGTCGCCTAATTATTTTCCACCTGCGTCGACATCGGCGTTGTCAGCACCGGCAGCGTATATCCAGCCATTAACTTAATGTAGGTCAGGCCGGAAGCGCTGCTTCTCTCTCTTCTCTGCCGCTGCTGCTCATCGCATTTTCGGCGCTGTCAGCTTCCAGAATGTTCTATGGCTTGCAGCCAGCTTCGTTGCGCTGTCGTTAGAGTAAGCCAACACACTGTCTTGTGCTGCTTACTTCTCTCTCCTTTTCTTGCCGTTCACTGCCAGCTGGCAGTAATGGGACGGTGCCCGTTTTATTATCCAAACGTAGGTACTGGCAGTTTTCGGCCAGTCCCATCAAATTATTGTGCGCCTTATTATGGGGCGTCACAACATTTAAAGAATTGTAGCTAAATAAAGTAACATAAAAGGATTTTAAGTTACTGATTTTTAAATGAGCCTTTGTTTAGATTAAAGAAATCCAATTAATTTTATTTTTTCCAATTTGATATGGTTTTGCTCAATTGGAAGATCTTGTGCTAACTCCTGTAGCTTTAGTCTCTTAGTCTCTCGTCTTAGTTTTTCCCTTCCTGCAATGTAATTGAAGTTTCTTAAATTGACTTCTGTTTGAACAATTCGATTATTGGATCTCTTTTTTTCAGGCCACTTAATTTGATGTTCAATGTGGCTCCTTTTAGGAATTGGTTCAATAATACCTAAATCATCATTAATTTCAGAGAATGTCCGCTTGGGATTATCGTCTGGACTTTAAGATTCAGAAAAATCGTCTTCCTGAGAATTATTCAATATTTTGTCTGCGTTTTTTTTAAACATTCATACTTTTGTCTGCTTTAACGTTTAAATTTTTCATAAACTTTTTGTTTTAGCCTTTGATTCTCCTTTTGAACTAGTAGGAAACTCTTCAAATGTCTGTGTTGAACTGCTTGTATGAAAATTTTCTGTATTTACCAATCTATCTTAATGAAACTGATACAGAATAAATTTATCAATAACATAAATGTACTGACCGAGTTTCATACAAATCGGACAGCTATATCGTATAGCTCTCATAGGAACAATCTGTCGAACATTGAGTAACGGGTATCCTAAAGTCGCGGGGCGACTGTAGCATTCTTTCTTGTTAAGTTTGATTAAGTTTGAACTTCCATCAAATAAAATGCAGTCTTCTCAATATTAAATATTATTCTTAAATTTATATTACTTATCAGGAGCTTGGGTTGATTAAAAATATCTCCATGTACTTTTCCAAAGATCTCTACCATATTGCTTTTTTGGAAAATGTTTTTTTACAGGTAGACTTTCATCAACATAACATTTAATAAAGCTTGTAAAAAAATCCTTGAGTTGCCAAATGTCTTTCAGTAGCATCACTTCCATAGATTAAAATAGTTTGTAAGACCGATAGTAATAATTATTATCGTTCTGACAAACTAATGCGTTTTTTAAATTTACTGAGGAACTTTTAAAAATAGAATGTAATATATTGTTGACAACGCTAAAAGCATTTTTTGTTACATTGTTGTTGGCCTAATCCTTTAGCTGTACTACTAATCTTAAATATGCGCTTGATTCCGTATGATTCGCCATTTCCCAAACATACAAATTCAATTGAGCCGGCTCCATTCATTGATACTATAGAATTATACGTTACTTCTTCAGAGCGTAAAATACTGATTTGTGTTGGATGTGGCTTAAACAAATCATGCATTCAATATGGTTGTTCACCGTTTTGTTGAAAAAATATCTGCGATTTTCTTAACTATTTTTTTTTGATTTTGAACGTTTTTTAAGCCTTTTCTTTGTATGCACTCTTGAATGTTTAGATCTATAATGAGCTCTCCTCGTAATTGTGCAGTTTTGCTCTGTTCTTGGATAATATTCTGTAGAGGTTTTCGTCCCAGGTCATTTAAGACTGCGTTCCCTGATTCAACTGCTTGATTTTTACCAGCGTTTAGTCCACTTAAGAAACGTGGTTTAATGTACTTTAAAAGTGCACTAAAAAGTTTCCAATACCCCTTTCTAGTTGTACTGTTCGAGGTGTTGCATAAAGGGAACCAATATGATTCAACCCTCCTCCACTTTGGTTTAGATAATACTCATGGTACAGTTTCTCCATGCCGGTTAATATCTTTATGAAAAATATATTGACTAAGCTGCAATATTTATAGCAAACAACATTTCTGTCTAAAATGCAACGTTATGTATATGGGAGTTGCTGATGGTTTAAAGGGAACCTTATATCCTCTTGAGTCGGATATTAAAATTGATATGTCTCTAAATTCTCAACGGGATAGTACTCAATGTTTTTAATTGAATCATTTTGCAAACTCCATTATGCGTAAGAATCTTTAGACATCACGTTCTTCTGTCTCCCACACATCTAGGCTTTATTATGTCAGTATAAACGAATATTATACCCTTCGACATACTTTGCATTGTCTGTTTCCTATACATTCATTGTATGGAAGATCATTTAAATATAGTTCAGATATTTCAACTTCCCAGTTCTCAAATATGTGTTGAGAGAAACTTACAATGTTTGTAAACGCACATTGTACATTGTCCGGAAAAACATTGTAACGACTCAAATCTTAGGCCGGGGTATGTCTCAGTCCGGCCAGGGCTGTCTTTTACAGAAAATTTTTATTTGTGCAAAGAAAAACTAGTAGAGAACAATAGGGCGCTTCCTTGAACAAAACAGAGAAATTTCCTAGCAATGCACATGAACGTTGGGATTCGACTCCGCGTCGTACTGATCTGAGCATTCCGCTTTCTGTAGCCAGCAGACGCTACGGCCTAGGAAGGCGGAACACCCTCTGTGTCACCGCTGACTCGTACAGCAACTACACAGCCACAGCTACTGTAGGTGTTGTCGTGTCGGCCGAAAGTGTCCAAACCCGGTGTCGTATGGTAAGATGTACTCCACTTACGCAGCCAGCAGACGCTACGACTTAGGAATCGGTCGAAGCCACAATAGCGGACGGTGGTCACTCCGTTGGACACTGGCACTGTGGCACTAATTGTTGTCTTGAACGTGTTGTTTTTCCCCCGCGTGGCCTTATACTTTGGCTTTTGTCGAATTTTTGCACTTGTTTCTTTCGCTGGCTCAAGATCAACTGCCGCGTGCCAAAATTCTGCCAGCATGCCAAACGTCGCCTAATTATTTTCCACCTGCGTCGACATCGGCGTTGTCAGCACCGGCAGCGTATATCCAGCCATTAACTTAATGTAGGTCAGGCCGGAAGCGCTGCTTCTCTCTCTTCTCTGCCGCTGCTGCTCATCGCATTTTCGGCGCTGTCAGCTTCCAGAATGTTCTATGGCTTGCAGCCAGCTTCGTTGCGCTGTCGTTAGAGTAAGCCAACACACTGTCTTGTGCTGCTTATTTCTCTCTCCTTTTCTTGCCGTTCACTGCCAGCTGGCAGTAATGGGACGGTGCCCGTTTTATTATCCAAACGTAGGTACTGGCAGTTTTTCGGCCAGTCCCATCAAATTATTGTGCGCCTTATTATGGGGCGTCACAACATTTATAGAATTGTAGCTAAATAAAAAGTAACATAAAAGGATTTTAAGTTACTGATTTTTAAATGAGCCTTTGTTTAGATTAAAGAAATCCAATTAATTTTATTTTTTCCAATTTGATATGGTTTTGCTCAATTGGAAGATCTTGTGCTAACTCCTGTAGCTTTAGTCTCTTAGTCTCTCGTCTTAGTTTTTCCCTTCCTGCAATGTAATTGAAGTTTCTTAAATTGACTTCTGTTTGAACAATTCGATTATTGGATCTCTTTTTTTCAGGCCACTTAATTTGATGTTCAATGTGGCTCCTTTTAGGAATTGGTTCAATAATACCTAAATCATCATTAATTTCAGAGAATGTCCGCTTGGGATTATCGTCTGGACTTTAAGATTCAGAAAAATCGTCTTCCTGAGACTTATTCAATATTTTGTCTGCGTTTTTTTAAACATTAATACTTTTGTCTGCTTTAACGTTTAAATTTTTCATAAACTTTTTGTTTTAGCCTTTGATTCTCCTTTTGAACTAGTAGGAAACTCTTCAAATGTCTGTGTTGAACTGCTTGATGATAAAACATTTAACTGATTTTTGTTACCAGAATGCGTAACACGTTGTTTCTTTTGTGAACAAAGTAGTTTAGTTCTTGTTGCATTTTAATTCATTTATCGAAATCACTTTGTCTACCATTACATATTATTGGTTAAAACTTTTGGTTAATCAAATATTCACCTGTTATTTGATATTTACTTTTGATATATGTTGGGATGCATTAAAATAACTTTAATTAAACTACTTTTAGAGCTATGCATTTCTTAAAATTTTTCCAATTACTCCGGCCAATAATGATGATTGAAAGAAATCCACCTCTTTGAACAACAACTTTTCTCGTTGATTTTATTTTGCGCTTTGAAGATGTGTAGGGGTGCGCCCTAATTGTGTATGCAATTATTTTGGACGCGACTGTTTCACGATAGCAACAGCTGTTACGTTAACGCACTGTTAACTATCGATCGATGGCAGGACTCAACCATGCATGCGATCAATCGATAATGCTTGAAGATCACCTTTGGGTATGCGATATTTCGAGTAGTTGTGGACTTCCTCGATCGGCCTATTTCCTGTTCGACCATTGAATGAATGAGTCACGAAAGTGTTAAAAAATAATCTTGACACATCCAAGTTGCCTTGCAAGTTTTAAATATTTACCAATCTATCTTAATGAAACTGATACAGAATAAATTTATCAATAACATAAATGTACTGACCGAGTTTCATACAAATCGGACAGCTATATCGTATAGCTCTCATAGGAACAATCTGTCGAACATTGAGTAACGGGTATCCTAAAGTCGCGGGGCGACTGTAGCATTCTTTCTTGTTAAGTTTGATTAAGTTTGAACTTCCATCAAATAAAATGCAGTCTTCTCAATATTAAATATTATTCTTAAATTTATATTACTTATCAGGAGCTTGGGTTGATTAAAAATATCTCCATGTACTTTTCCAAAGATCTCTACCATATTGCTTTTTTGGAAAATGTTTTTTACAGGTAGACTTTCATCAACATAACATTTAATAAAGCTTGTAAAAAAATCCTTGAGTTGCCAAATGTCTTTCAGTAGCATCACTTCCATAGATTAAAATAGTTTGTAAGACCGATAGTAATAATTATTATCGTTCTGACAAACTAATGCGTTTTTTAAATTTACTGAGGAACTTTTAAAAATAGAATGTAATATATTGTTGACAACGCTAAAAGCATTTTTTGTTACATTGTTGTTGGCCTAATCCTTTAGCTGTACTACTAATCTTAAATATGCGCTTGATTCCGTATGATTCGCCATTTCCCAAACATACAAATTCAATTGAGCCGGCTCCATTCATTGATACTATAGAATTATACGTTACTTCTTCAGAGCGTAAAATACTGATTTGTGTTGGATGTGGCTTAAACAAATCATGCATTCAATATGGTTGTTCACCGTTTTGTTGAAAAAATATCTGCGATTTTCTTAACTATTTTTTTTTGATTTTGAACGTTTTTTAAGCCTTTTCTTTGTATGCACTCTTGAATGTTTAGATCTATAATGAGCTCTCCTCGTAATTGTGCAGTTTTGCTCTGTTCTTGGATAATATTCTGTAGAGGTTTTCGTCCCAGGTCATTTAAGACTGCGTTCCCTGATTCAACTGCTTGATTTTTACCAGCGTTTAGTCCACTTAAGAAACGTGGTTTAATGTACTTTAAAAGTGCACTAAAATAGTTTCCAATACCCCTTTCTAGTTGTACTGTTCGAGGTGTTGCATAAAGGGAACCAATATGATTCAACCCTCCTCCACTTTGGTTTAGATAATACTCATGGTACAGTTTCTCCATGCCGGTTAATATCTTTATGAAAAATATATTGACTAAGCTGCAATATTTATAGCAAACAACATTTCTGTCTAAAATGCAACGTTATGTATATGGGAGTTGCTGATGGTTTAAAGGGAACCTTATATCCTCTTGAGTCGGATATTAAAATTGATATGTCTCTAAATTCTCAACGGGATAGTACTCAATGTTTTTAATTGAATCATTTTGCAAACTCCATTATGCGTAAGAATCTTTAGACATCACGTTCTTCTGTCTCCCACACATCTAGGCTTTATTATGTCAGTATAAACGAATATTATACCCTTCGACATACTTTGCATTGTCTGTTTCCTATACATTCATTGTATGGAAGATCATTTAAATATAGTTCAGATATTTCAACTTCCCAGTTCTCAAATATGTGTTGAGAGAAACTTACAATGTTTGTAAAGGCACATTGTACATTGTCCGGAAAAACATTGTAACGACTCAAATCTTAGGCCGGGGTATGTCTCAGTCCGGCCAGGGCTGTCTTTTACAGAAAATTTTTATTTGTGCAAAGAAACACTAGTAGAGAACAATAGGGCGCTTCCTTGAACAAAACAGAGAAATTTCCTAGCAATGCACATGAACGTTGGGATTCGACTCCGCGTCGGACTGATCTGAGCATTCCGCTTTCTGTAGCCAGCAGACGCTACGGCCTAGGAAGGCGGAACACCCTCTGTGTCACCGCTGACTCGTACAGCAACTACACAGCCACAGCTACTGTAGGTGTTGTCGTGTCGGCCGAAAGTGTCCAAACCCGGTGTCGTATGGTAAGATGTACTCCACTTACGCAGCCAGCAGACGCTACGACTTAGGAATCGGTCGAAGCCACAATAGCGGACGGTGGTCACTCCGTTGGACACTGGCACTGTGGCACTAATTGTTGTCTTGAACGTGTTGTTTTACCCCCGCGTGGCCTTATACTTTGGCTTTTGTCGAATTTTTGCACTTGTTTCTTTCGCTGGCTCAAGATCAACTGCCGCGTGCCAAAATTCTGCCAGCATGACAAACGTCGCCTAATTATTTTCCACCTGCGTCGACATCGGCGTTGTCAGCACCGGCAGCGTATATCCAGCCATTAACTTAATGTAGGTCAGGCCGGAAGCGCTGCTTCTCTCTCTTCTCTGCCGCTGCTGCTCATCGCATTTTCGGCGCTGTCAGCTTCCAGAATATTCTATGGCTTGCAGCCAGCTTCGTTGCGCTGTCGTTAGAGTAAGCCAACACACTGTCTTGTGCTGCTTACTTCTCTCTCCTTTTCTTGCCGTTCACTGCCAGCTGGCAGTAATGGGACGGTGCCCGTTTTATTATCCAAACGTAGGTACTGGCAGTTTTCGGCCAGTCCCATCAAATTATTGTGCGCCTTATTATGGGGCGTCACAACATTTAAAGAATTGTAGCTAAATAAAGTAACATAAAAGGATTTTAAGTTACTGATTTTTAAATGAGCCTTTGTTTAGATTAAAGAAATCCAATTAATTTTATTTTTTCCAATTTGATATGGTTTTGCTCAATTGGAAGATCTTGTGCTAACTCCTGTAGCTTTAGTCTCTTAGTCTCTCGTCTTAGTTTTTCCCTTCCTGCAATGTAATTGAAGTTTCTTAAATTGACTTCTGTTTGAACAATTCGATTATTGGATCTCTTTTTTTCAGGCCACTTAATTTGATGTTCAATGTGGCTCCTTTTAGGAATTGGTTCAATAATACCTAAATCATCATTAATTTCAGAGAATGTCCGCTTGGGATTATCGTCTGGACTTTAAGATTCAGAAAAATCGTCTTCCTGAGAATTATTCAATATTTTGTCTGCGTTTTTTTAAACATTCATACTTTTGTCTGCTTTAACGTTTAAATTTTTCATAAACTTTTTGTTTTAGCCTTTGATTCTCCTTTTGAACTAGTAGGAAACTCTTCAAATGTCTGTGTTGAACTGCTTGATGATAAAACATTTAACTGATTTTTGTTACCAGAATGCGTAACACGTTTTCTTCTTTTGTGAACAAAGTAGTTTAGTTCTTGTTGCATTTTAATTCATTTATCGAAATCACTTTGTCTACCATTACATATTATTGGTTAAAACTTTTGGTTAATCAAATATTCACCTGTTATTTGATATTTACTTTTGATATATGTTGGGATGCATTAAAATAACTTTAATTAAACTACTTTTAGAGCTATGCATTTCTTAAAATTTTTCCAATTACTCCGGCCAATAATGATGATTGAAAGAAATCCACCTCTTTGAACAACAACTTTTCTCGTTGATTTTATTTTGCGCTTTGAAGATGTGTAGGGGTGCGCCCTAACGTATGCAACACAACAATTATTTTTGTGTATGCAATTATTTTGGACGCGACTGTTTCACGATAGCAACAGCTGTTACGTTAACGCACTGTTAACTATCGATCGATGGCAGGACTCAACCATGCATGCGATCAATCGATAATGCTTGCAGATCACCTTTGGGTATGCGATATTTCGAGTAGTTGTGGACTTCCTCGATCGGCCTATTTCCTGTTCGACCATTGAATGAATGAGTCACGAAAGTGTTAAAAAATAATCTTGACACATCCAAGTTGCCTTGCAAGTTTTAAATATTCTGTGGTACTAAAAGTGCGTGAAAACCCGTTTGACGTGCGTCCGCACACATATTTAAGGAATTTAGAAAAATATTTTTCTACTAAAGGTATGTTGATTAACTAGTGTCAGACTCGCGTCTCATAAGTTCCTTTTTTTGGTGTAGAAATTGAAGATTTTTCCTCTCCAAACAATCTCTGGCGACAAGGCCAAGCCTGTGCTTGCGTATTAAAAGACGCTTTCGCCAATACGGTACAAGTTGCAGTACCGGCGCTTCGTGTGGCACTCTTGGGTCGGCAACGAACGTTGCGCGCAGACATCTTGTTTGCGACACGGCTGTCCGCTCAAGCGCGCACCCATTTTGTGTGCGACACGGCTGTCCGTTCGAGAGCGCACAGCCAATGATTAGTCGCCGACGCCGCGATAAAACTGCTGGGAGACCATTTCTACGTACAAATCTTGTTGGTTTTTAATTGAGCTGCGCACCTTTTTCTAAGAAAAACATAAAGGTGATAATGATCTACTAACCACTTCGGAAAAAATAAAATAAAAAGAAAGCGGAATGAATTAAAAAACGTCATTCCGCAAACGCAATTTGTTTCCAAAATTGTATATCTGGAGAATTTCTATCGTTCGGAGTCTCATCCCTTTTTGATGCTATACTTAATTTTTATATAATTAATAAGACTTTTTAAAGTCAGCTTTTAATTTTTAAATTCCATTATTCACGTAAGACTTTTGTAAATTTTCTTGGTATGGTATGTATAAAATAATATACAATATTAGCTGTTATATATTCTAATCCGTTTGAAGTACCCCACAGGGGACTTCTTCAGGCCTATCGACTACCATAAAGTATTGTCAGCTGTATCAACGTATGTAAGAATAAACAAGTAAGAAAGGCTACAGTCGATCGAGCCGACTGTAAAAGACCCCGTACTCCCATAGTAGTGCCCATTTTATTAAAATAAAAATTTAAAAATGAAATTAAAAAAATTAAAATAAAATATTTACATATTGAATTAAAATTAAAAAGTAAATAAATTAACAATCGTCATTGTCAGCATTCGAACCCGCGATCCATGCGAAGGTTCCACATTGCGCCGCAACTCTACCAGTTGCACCACGACCCTCTTCTATCATTCTTCCGATTATTTGCAAATATGTATGTGTGCTCATACATACATATGTGTGTATGTATAGCATTGTTCGGCGCGGCCAGCGGCTGCCGCCAAAGCAGGTAGAGAAAACGTTCGAACATATGTTTGTATGTTTCTGTGTTTGTTTGTATGTGTTGCGCGCATGCAGTGATTTTGCAGTAAAATAACGTGAACTTTGAACCGAAATTTCTCTGTTGTTTGGCATAGGATTTTGATGCCACTTTCAGGAAAGTTAGAAATAGTATGTCTCTAAGCGTATGTTAAATTACAACACTGTACTATTTGATTTAATGCCTTCAGAAAGGCATTGAAATTGGAGAGTGTTTTAGTTCCTATGAGCAAAGGGGGCGTGGCAGCTCAAAACTTTAAATGACATTGCATTTAGGCTGTCTCTGGGAACCTGCGTACCAAAATTGGTGCTCCTAAGTGCCATAACTATTGAGTTATTCGCTTAAAACAAAAATTTTTTCGAGGCGTGTCTGGTTTTTTGCTCATTGCGGGGGCGGTAGGGGGCGTGGCAACAATTTGAAATAAACTTGATCTGCGTACATCATAAACGGACTTTCATTCCAAATTTGGTGTCTCTAGCTTTTGTAGTTTAAAAGATCCAGGTGTTCATACAGACGGACGGACAGACGGACAGACGGACATGGCTATATCGACTCGGCTGTTGATGCTGATCAAGAATATATATACTTTATGGGGTCGGCCACGCCTCCTTCTGCCTGTTACGCACATCTCGCTTCTGACAAACTTAATAGACCCCCTTGACTCTTTTTTAAAGAGTACGGGGTCTAATTAAAACAGAGTGAGTTAAAACAAAACACAAAATTATATATGGCAGCTATCCAACATTAATAATATTGAAAAGTAATATATCATACATACCAAACCAAATAAATATAAAAGCAAATATACACTGCAGAGCCTTTTTTCGCTTAAATTTATAAATTCCTGAAGCATGTATGTTCGCTTTTAAAATCCTTTTGTCATTGATAAGCTGATCTCAGTAGCCTTTTTGTAAAGACAGCTTATCCAGAAAAATGAATTTTGAAACCAGCGATGGGAAGTTTTTTCTAGTTTGTATCTGAAAAATCATTATGAATTAAAAATCTCCGCTATAATGGGCACCTAAAGTAAACGTTGTTGCATTGATATTAGGGTAAAGACATGCGGCTTCAAAAGTCTTTACAGGTTGGGAGGGTAAAGAAGGAGGACCTTAACATCACAGTCCTTCCTTAAAGATTGTCATTCTGGCCATTGTGCTGTACCCTTATGGTTATCATCCTTGTCCTAATCCAACTCTGTCTACCATTTTAGTTATGTAGCACAGCAGCTAACTAGGAGGCAAAGTACCCACCCCACTTTCCCTGAGCTCTAGTCGACCCCGTAGGCAGAGTACGTCTCCAGTCTGCTGCACACATCATGTGTTCGTTACAGATGAAATTTTACTTAGTACATTTGTATAACGTTTTAGTAGGGTAAGCTGTTTGGTTGTAATTTGATGATTGCCTTGTAATGTATTTAATACAATCTCAATTAATGATTTAACTAGGTCATCATCACTATTACTTATAATAGCCTTTTGTAATTTGGTACTAGCTCTTTTCAGAACATATAATATGTGTATACGGTGTCAACCGTTTTAGACTCTTTTTGTAAGCCGTTTTCTTTGAAATAACAAATTGAGTATGTTGAGTTAAAAATATTGGAACGAAAACGTTAAAGATCGTTTATTCTTTGGGTAAGACCAATTAACGGTTCTACGGTTACTTCTTTATATATGCGCATCAATTTATTAGGATTTTCAGGATAAATTTGTCGAGCCAAACAATGAAATTGGAGTTTATCTCTAGGGTTTTTAAAAACGACAATGTACTTTGTGTTTAAAGATAGTTTGTGAGGCTTTATGAAATATATTCTGAGTTACTACTATTACAGATAAGTTCCGATGATGAGAACCTTTTGTAAATAATTCACAAACGCTTTTGTTAAATCCTATCATTAGATCATCTAATACAATGAGTATAGGCTCATTAAGATCATTATCAATTATTTCTGGTACACCTTTATTATATTCAACTAGGTTTTGCGTGTTCTTTAGCATAACACCAAATGATCTTCATTAATAAGTGTATTTTGATTGTTTTTGATTGTTTAAAATATTTTCCAGAAACGTTTATCTTGATACAGAGGGTCCACATATAAGCATTGTAAATGGATGAATAAATTGTACAAACATTGTTGATTTATTTAGGAGTATTTGATTTCATTTGCCATATACTTCGTAATTTCAATTTTCCAATATTACAAACAGCTTAAATAGGTTATAAAAAGCACATCTTACTCCAAATTTTTTATGTATTCGACAGTTAATAAAGTAGTTTGGATAACATGTTAAACTTTGTTCAATTTCCACATCAATTACATTTGTGGCCAAGTATTTCTTTAAAAATTGTTTCTTGCCACCCCTCGTACAAGAACTGTAGTGAAACTATTGAAAGGAGTTAGTATTTCACTTAGACTCAAATACGGAATGTCTCCCTCAGACTAACCCAATCAATTTATACTTCTTTTTGTGGTGTGTTGAATATTCCGTAAACAATCATCTAATTCCTTAACATGGTAAGGTGGTAAAAAGTGAAAGAAGTTCGGTATAACAGAGCCCGCTTGTATAAATGCCAACATTTAAGGAATATATTCAACTTAAGCTTGACCAGTACGATTTTTTACTATCGACCACCCTTTACTTAGTTCAATTAAATGTCATTTTAGAAGCCTCGTATGAGTCTGACATTGAGATTGAGTTAACTCGCTTGTGTTTTGAGATTTCAAAGAAGATGCGAAAAGAAATAAAAAACGACGCAATTCAATATAATCAGTTGGTATTACCAAAACCCTCTGGGTAGTAATAATAAATAAACGTAATGAGTAAATTATAGGTTGTAACAGAAATTCCTAAGCAGTCCAGAAAAAATTTTAGTATGCGTAGTTTTGTACAAAAAGGAATAAATGATACTTGGCAAATAGATTTTGTTGAATTAATTCCGTTTCATAAGCAAAATGAAGGTTATCGTTATCTACTGACAGTGATTTGTTACATTCTCAAAATATTCATATGCTAATCCTGTGAAGAATAAATTAGACACAGATATAGTATACGCAATAAAAAAAGGTGTTTGCAACTGCAAAGAAAATACCTAAAAATAAAAAAAGTGATCAGGATCAGTATAAACGATTTAATATTACTCTTAAGAATCTTATGTGGAAAATGTTTAGCTACCATGGAAATTACATTTGGGTGACCAAGTTGCATCAATTGTTAAAATCTTACAACAATACATATCACCGTACTATAAAAATAAAACCTAATGAAGTAGACAGAAAGAGTGAACATTTTTTTTTAAAGTCAGTGTACAAATATCCTAAAATTTTTCCAATACACAAATACTCTGTTAAAGATTTTGTTCGAATAAGTAAATATTAAGGTGTGTCCGCTAAAGAATATGAACCAAATTGGACAACTGAAATATTTAGAATTATAAAAATTCAATCGACAGGTCCAGTTACATATTTTTTGAAAGATTTTGAAATGAACTCATAAAGGGTTCATTTTATGAAGAAAAACTTGAACGAGTTAAAGATAAAAGCGCATAGTTGATTGAAAAAATTATAAAATCTGGAAAAAGTGAGTGGTTAGACTTTGATGAGTCACATAATTCCTGGATTGCTTAAAAAATATATAATTAAATAAAAGACATTTTTTTTTTTTATTTATTTACAATATTTTTTTGTAGTATTATGTATACATATTTACAATCATTATATATATTTACAAGTATTGTTATATATTAAGTCTTATCTTTGAATAAAATGTTTTAGATATTTTACAAATTTTGTTCAAACTTATTTTATAATGCCCCCTAGTCAATGTGTTTATTAAATTTGATGTTACAAATCTTTTATCATCTTTATAATTCAAAGAAATTTTGTTAACAATTTCTGTAAACAGCTCATGGCCTCAACTTCTTATTACTGTTCACCATAATCCGTTTTTATACCCTTGCAGAGGGTATATTGTTTTTGTCACGAAGTTTGTAACGCATCGAGGGAGACGTTTCCGACCCCATAAAGTATATATATTCTTGATCAGCATCATCAGCCGAGTCGATATAGCCATGTCCGTCTGTCCGTCTATCTGTCCGTCTGTTTCTATGCGAACTAGTCTCTCAGTTTTAAAGCTATCTTGATGAAACTTGGCACAGATGTTTATTCCCTTTGCACGCAGAACATTTGTTAAAATCGGATGAAAAAAAATTTTTTTTTTGAGCTATGTTTACCAAGGGCTGGTACAAATCCCCTAAATGAACCCTCCCCAAGGGTGCCGGCTGGGCAATGGACACTGCATCGTCCCGGGCGACGGGTTGATGCAATGTCACTTGCCCCCGAGGCGATGTACCCTGACATGCTGCGGCATGTCAGGAGTGCCACAAACACGCAATGGCTAGGGGTAGCCTTGGCGGCAGGCTCTACAAAATGCTAGGGGTGTCCACCTGAACAAATGAGCCGGATGGAGGAATTCAGCAATATGGAAAGTCTGAAAGAGGGATCAACTCGGGCTGGGATGTCAGCCCAAGCGTCGGTGGAAGAAGTGACTGCTACCACCGGCGGGCACGGGGGGAGCAATCCTCTCTGCGTGTCGCCAGTGGTCACACCTCTGACTTGGCGGGAGCAGGCCAAGTCAGTTGTACTACGACTGCCAACAGACACCAGCTGACACGCTCGGGTACCATAGTCCTAGAAGACTCGGACCTTGAGAGCGTTGTTTCAGTGACTAATACCGAGGAAGAAAGCCTGCTGCGCTCTCCGGTGAAAGGTTCCAGCTCCCTGCGTAGGGAAGGGCCTAAACGCACCAGGCAGGGGCTCAAGGCGAAAGCGCAGTACAAGGCGGCGCTGAAAATCCACAGTCGGCTCCATGGCACAGCAAGTCTGTCTGAACAAGACAAGGCTAAGCTGGCCTGGCCCGAGGAAAGGATTGCAGAAAGCCGACGACACTTCGCCCAGTTGCCGCAGATGCAGGCGACAACGAGCGGATTCGCAAACAAAATGGAGAAGATGCTGGCCGAGAAGAGGCAGCGCTCCGCCGACAGCAACAAGAGTGCGGAAGCCCCAGTCAGCAAAAGACAGCGAGACCCAAAAGGAGCGATCCCAAGAAGGCACGCAAAGCGAGCCACGATGACGGATGTCGCCAAACGACACCTCATCGTGGCTCTCATCGACAGGAGCGACGAGAACGGCAAAATCTCGGAGGATCGCTGGAAGATCGTCCATGAGAGGTTGGGCGGCCTGTTGTTGCAAAAGATGGACGAGGATCCGGAGGCCCCCATGCCTACCTTTGATGGTGCTGGGTGGCTTAATGGAGCCAAGATACTGAAATGCAACGACGAGCCGACACTCGTTTGGCTAAGGCTGATGGTCCCGACACTGGGCGCAATCTGGGAGGGAGCCCAGCTGGAGGTGGTGGACAGGGAGAATATCCCATCCAAACCCAAAGCAAAGGTGCTATTCCCGATTGCCGTCCAAGGAGACCAAGCCTTAAGACTGCTCCAACGACAAAATAAGGATGTTCCTACCAGCGACTGGAGGATGCTACATGCGGGTACCTTCTCCCCATCAGAGGAAGGCCAGCATGTAATCCTCCAGATTAACAAGGAAGCGGAGGACATCCTGTACGCGAGATTTGGGAAGATGGCATGGGGTGTAGGTAGTGTGCACCTGCACCTAAAGAAGCGCACACACTAGAAGCTGGGGAGGTGGAGAGAGACCTTGGTCTTGAGTCAGTCCTCGAAGCCACCCAGTCACTCGACATCGCTTCGGACGAGGAGGCAGACGATGAAGACGGTGACCTGACTGTGATAGTCAACCCGTCTGCGGCAGGTGCAGTCACCCAAACTGATGAGGGTACTGCAGATAAACCTGCATAAAAGCAAGTTGGCATCGACGGAGCTCCTGTTGGCCTCGGAGCAAGGGCTCGTCGATGTGGCCTTAGTCCAGGAGCCATGGATTGCCTCTGGCAACATGGTGGCTGGGCTGAGGTCCTGCAACTACAGTGCGTTTTACATCTCTACGGTAAGCAGAATAAGAACCGCCGTACTCGTACGGAAGGGCCTACATGCTTATCTTATGACTAATTACAGCACCGAAGACCTAACTGCAGTCAGGCTGGAAGAAGATGAAGTGCACCTTACAGTGGCATCGTGCTACATGGCGCATGACCAGCCGGCTCCACCCGCAGAACTGGCTAAACTGGTGGAGAAAGCAAAACAACTTATTGTCGAAACAGACGCCAACGCCCACCACTGCGTTTGGGGATCAACCGATATCAACACCAGGGGTGAGTCACTCTTAGATTTTATCCTAACAACAAACCTAAGTATTGCTAACACGGGGGAAACACACACGTATGTAGGACCAACTTCCTCCAATGTCCTTGATCTTACACTTGCAACAGGTGTAGTCATAACAAACTGGTGAGTGCTAGACAAACCCTCCTTCTCGGATCACAAGTACATTCAATTCGAATGCAACTTTGATTACACCCCAAAAGAAAACAGATCCAGAAACCCATGGAACGCCGATTGGACCAAATTCGAGATCCTCGTGTCTACGGCATTAGGCCAACCGGGTGCTATCGAGTCGGTGAGTGGCATTAAACAGTCACTCTCACGACTAAACACCACTCTGCTAGACGCCTTTAACGCGTCATGCCAACCGTCTAGACGAAAAGTTAGGTCCAAACCACTATGGTGGAATGCTGAACTTTCCGCTCTAAGGAATGATGCTAAGGCTCTGTTCAAGCTAGCCAAACTGACTGATCTGAGAATGGCCTATGAAGAGTACCAGGTTGCTCTCAGATCATACAAATCTGCTATTAGGAAGGCCAAAAGAAGCTCCTGGAGGAGTTTCTGCTCCAATCTAGAGTCAGTACCCGAAACCGCCAGGCTAAGGAAGCTACTGTCTAGACAGCCGCCTATCCACAGTTAACTGAAACTAGACGACGGATCATGGACAGAGAGTAGTGAGGAAACTTTAGAAACTCTAATGTCCACCCACTTTCCGGGCTGCGTACCTCCCACAGAGGAGGAGCCGCAGGACTCCGTGCGTCATGACCTCCCAAATGAACTAATCACATCGCATAAAGTACAGTGGGCAGTCAATTCCTTCTCAAGAATAAAGAGCCCCGCTATAGACAAGATTATTCCAGCCATGCTACAAACCACCAACAATGTGGTTATTCCATGGCTAATCAGAATATTCAAGGCCTGCCTCAAAATGGGCCATATCCCAACTCAATGGAGAACTGCACGAGTGGTATTCTGGCCCAAAGCAGGCAAATGTGGCCACAGCAGCCCAAAGGATTACAGACCAATCAGTCAACCAGCACGCCTACATGAAGGGAAAATCCGTCGAAACGGCGCTGCATTCACTAGTCGCCTCCATCGAGAGGGCGCTTCACAGTAAAGAATACGCACTAGGAGTTTTTATAGACATCTCAGGTGCATTCAACAACGTCCGCCCTAACACTATTATCGATAGACTCCGGGCAATTGATACACACCCAACCATCACGAACTGGATTAATAACCTGCCAGGCTGTAGGAAAGTTCAGTCGGAATGGGGGTTAGCTAAGTCTACAAAAAGCGCAAAGAGAGGCACTCCCCAGGGAGGAGTCCTGTCTCCGCTTCTGTGGAACTCAGTAGTAGATGACCCCCTGAAGAGATTTGATAGAGGAGCCCTAAATATAACTGCATATGCGGATGACAAATGCATAATTATTACAGGAGTCTGCCCATCGACTCTCAGCTCCATTATGGAACGGACCCTACGGGAAGTATGTAACTGGCCGGAAGAAGCCGGGCTACATATCAATGCCGAAAAGACGGACCTCATCCTCTTCACCAAGAGGTACAAGGTACCGCGCTGGCTCCCACCGATGATTCACGGTAAGCGCCAACAACCAAGCGCCCACGTGAAGTACCTTGGCACGGTGCTGAACAGCAAACTGACCTGGAGAGCCAATGTGGAGGAAAGGGTGAAAAAGGCAACCATGGCGCTGTATGCATCCAAGAAGATGCTCAGCTGCTCTTGGGGTCTGTCGCTTACTTAGACTTATGCATTGGATCTATATCTCAGTTGTTCGTCCGACGCTACTCTATGGAGTTCTCGTGTGGTGGCAAGCTACCGAAAAGAAAACCTATCTTGCCTTAATGGAAAAGGCACAACGCCAAGCGCTCATATGCGTTACAGGCGCCCTTCGCACTACCCCAACCAAAGCTCTAGAGACCCTCCTGGGTACATCACCGCTAGACTTACATGCGAAGCTAGTGGCAGCCAAGTCGGCCCAGCGCCTCACAGCTCTAGGCTGCATGTCACTACAGGGCTATGGTCATAGCTCCATAAGGAGGAATATGACCACAAGCTCTGACTACCTCAAGCCTATGAACTGCCTTAAAGTTAGAACCCGGGTGCATCTAGGGCCCAATGACTGGAAGAACTGCCCTAGTCGGCAAGATGGTCACCTCTGCATTTATACGGACGGCTCCAAGATGGCAGGTGGAGTAGGAGCTGCCGTATACTGTGATCGCACCAACACCAAGCTCATGTACAAGCTCCCCGACCACTGCAGCATATTCCAGGCAGAGGTCTTTGCTATCGGAAAAGCAGCGGAGGTTGCGACTCTTCTAGCTATGGACAGTCATACAATCAACCTTATGGTTGACAGTCAGGCAGCCATTAAGTCTATGATGTCGTCTTCCCTCAGCTCCAGAACGGTCAAGGTGAGCAGGGAGGCATTAGATGATCTATGTACGACCAAGTCAGTACAAATCTACTGGGTTCCAAGCCACCAAAAAATCCCTGGAAATGAGGAGGCAGACACCCTAGCGAAGGCTGGTACTGAATTACCCGAATGTAGAACAGAGCAGGTGGCATGGTCCCAAAGATCGCTGTATAGCAAACTTGAGAGGAGCACCACCAAACTAGTAAACCTAAGGTGGCGCAACACCACCTCGTGTAGAACAGCAAAAATAATGTGCACCGAATTCGATGCTAAACTTAGCCGATTCCTACTGCATCTCTCTAGGAAAGACTGCAGAATGCTAACCGGTGTGCTCACTGGTCACTGACTAGCGGCTGCGCATGCGGCCAAACTGGGTATTACCACGGACACTGACTGCAGGAAATGTAAATACCCGAACACTCCCGAAACACTAGAACATCTACTTTGCCATTGTCCTGCCCTAGAGCGAACACGGCTAGTATGTCTAGGTGCACCGAAAATTCACTCTATGGAAGAGGCATCAAAGCGCTCACCAAAAAATTTACTGATTTTCGCGAAACTCTCCTTAATTCTCCTGGACTTCTAGCCTGAACAACCTCCGCGCCCGGACTACTAAGGGCCGCTTACGGCCTATGTACAGTACCCGCGAGGACGTCCGGCTTAACCTAACCTAACCTATGTTAACCAAATTCGCTCCATATGCATTTGGCATAAAATCCCATGTCCAAACCAAATTTTATCCAGATTGGACCACTATATCATATAGCTGCAATAGAAACAATCGGTTTAAACTGGTGAAAATGCTTGGTATGACAATTTGCTGTGTCTCTCGTACGATTTGAACCAAATTCACGCAATACGCATTTGTTATCATTATCCATCTGCCGACTTAACTTTATCCGGATCGTACAACTATATCATATAGCTGCCATAGGAACAATCGGTTGAAAATGCTTAGTATGAAAATTTTCTGTGTCTCTTGTACGATTTAAACCAAATATGCATTTGGCATAAAATCCTATGTGTACACCAAATTTCATCTAGATCGGACTACTATATCATATAGCTGCCATGGGAACAATTGGTCATTGAAAAAAAATTAACGCTATGTGCATGACTGCAAGGGTAAATAATCTTCGGCTAGCCGAAGATAACCTTTTTTTCTTGTTTGTTTTTGAATACATTCAATATAGTCAGTGTGGGAGAGTTTTTTAGCAACGTTTTCTTTGACACCTTTAATTTTCTTAATTTCTTTGTCCGTGGTCCCTTCACTGTTTTCTACCTTTAAGGAATAAGCTTTTGCTTTTAAGCCTGCAAAAGATTTCATAATCTTTCATCATTAAATAAATCTAACTCTTTATTGTTTGCTGGAATTATGTTAAATTGATTCTTAGAGCTATAATTGGATGTATCAAAACGTTCTGGATTTGTTTTTATAAGGTTATATACATCTTCAACAGAGGATGTAATAAACGAATCAGTGTCGATATAAATAAT